>CM070552.1:54769059-57645726 GCA_036346405.1 Phyllostachys edulis | reverse complement strand
AAATAGACTTCAAAATTAGCCCAGTTAACTGTATTAGTTATTAATAAATTCAATGAGGTAGCATCTTTTGATTTTTAGCATCGAATGAAAGCCACCTAATACTCCTGTAAAATAATTAATAGAAATGCATTAAATTTTGAAGCATACCACAATAACCACGCAAGGTTTAGCCGTATAATTCATCTAATTAAATGAAGCAGGCAACAAGAACATTCACTATCATTGTCGAGCCAAAATAGCTTGGGAGAAAATTTTGAAGTAGTTTTATTTTGGTGATAATATGTTCAATACTTCGATAGATTCTTTGCGCCACATACGGATGACAGTAAGGCAACAATCATATGGACTTCTTGAGGGAATTAAGGAATTGGGCATTGAATTCACCTGTGTAGCTATTGTTGGCCGATGCCTTCTCACCGGCTCACCATTGCACGTCGCACGCTCCCTTCGGCCCTCTCACTTTCCCCGCCCGCCGCCGTGTGCCAACCGCAACTGCCTCCTATCTCCCAGTTCCCTCGCACAAAGGTTTCAAATCTACAAACTTCTTCTTCATTTTTCGAAGCTTTAAGATCTACAATTCACAAAACAAAGAAGATTCACCAATCATAATTAAAAATAACACAATCAAAAGGTCTAGTTTGGGCATTGGGTTTGCCGATTTGGGAATTGGGGATTCGATCATTTGATTCACTGCATGAGTCGCCATCGCTGCGATTGCCCACTCAAAGACGGTGGTGGATCCTCGAGAGTCGGAGTCGAGTTTGCTCGAAGCCGCCTAGTACTTGGACTCCTATTTGTTTCACTTCAGATCAAAGGAAGGAAGAATCAATAAATTAACAAAAAAAGGCAACCCATGCAAGTCATTTGTCAATCCAGCTATACAGCTGTCGGTGTTTTAGAACCGAATTTACGTAAAGATTATTTGATTCGATGGTTCCTCTAGGCTCAAAATCACACAGAGATGGAGACACGTGGATTTTTATATAGGTTCAGGCCTTCTCCTGGGAGAATAACAACCCTACTCCTGTGTGTATATATTGAGTATACTGGATTATAAGATGGAATCAGAGACTAGAGTATTGTCCTTCTAATCTTCTTTTTTGCCTCTCTCTCCCTTTCTGATAATCCTTGCCTTTTATACTGTCCCCGGGGTGCGCCGTTGAATCTTCAGTATAAAGGTCTCATTAACGCACCAGATCGTGGAGCCGTTACCAGAGGTCATTATGGGAGTTGTAACGTTCCCACGTTGCCAGGCAATTATCACCATAACAGAGAGTTAAGTCGTGCTGTTATTTCAGGGAATAACAGCGTAATTGATTGCTCATATCCTTGGATACGATACATGAGATTCCCTGATCGACTAGGCTCACATGTCTGTGAGTCTTGTCGACTGAGGACTGGTCATAAAAGAGCTTACGACCAGGTGGTGGTCGTAGGAGAGCCTACAACCATAGATCGATCGTAGTAGAGCTTACGATCACGGGATAGTCGTAGAAGGGCTTACGGCTATGGGGTAGTCGTAGGAAGACCCACGACTACAGGGTGGTCATAGGATAACTTACGACTTCTAGCTTATCTGTTATGAATATTAAGGGGTATACTCAAGAGTTATATGATGTCATTATTATCCATAATATGAATTATAGATATATAATAAAATAAGGATTGTTATATCCTCATCATCTAGCCCCCCAGCTTAAGCGAAAATAACTTACTTGGAAAAGGAGCAGTAGATGGTCTTACGACCAGTAAGTGGCCGTAGGGAGATGGTCAAAGGAAGAACTCTTCGACTGGTGTTTCATTTGACCAGAAGTTTACTTGGTCAGGAAAGTTGTGAAATAATCTTGCGACTTACAAGGTGGTCGTGGGAGATCAAACGGTCACCGAGTGGTCACAGTACTGTGGCTGGAAGTAGGATCTTTCCAGTCGCTGTTGCATTTTGACCAGAAAAAGATTTGGTCAAGGAGGTAATTTCGCTTGAGGTGTAAAAACATATATGACTTCCTCGAGCAGACAAATTTAAGAGTCACAATCGACTCCCTTACCCTTATCTGTTGGGGCAGTTCCTGAAGCGTTGGCAGCAGTTGGGGTAGCCACGTCTTTTGTATTTCGGGTGTGCGGTTATAAATCTTCACCGTGGGTGAGGATAAGGTCCTTTACCTTCCCCCAAGTTGTTCTTGCTGGTCGAACTCCCGAGTTCTCTGCCGCCGACCAAATCAAGCTTTCTTCTTCAATCTTTCGATGGTTTGAGCCGCTTCCCAGTGGGCCGAATCGGAGATGGAGGCGACCAGAATCCAGGCTTTGGTCGACTCCGGGAAGATTCCGAAGATGGAATTCGTACGGTGGATTAAGGCCGTCGGGCAGCATTGGCCGTCGGAGGAGATTGGGCAAATCCCCGTTTTCTAAGCATTCTGTGAGTGTGGTCTTCGATTACCCGCTCATCCTTTTCTCACATTGGTACCCGAATATTTCCAAGTGGAGTTGGTGAACCTTGTCCCCAATTGTATCACAATGTTGGGGGTGTTCGTGTACCTGTGTGAGGCCTACTTGGGAATTCCGGCTGATCTGGAGTTGTTCCGGTATTACTACAGAATGACCTGATTAAGCGGAATCGTCGGTAGTTGTAGTCTGAAACTCCATGACGGGAAGTTGAGGGAGTACATTCAAATGTTTACCCCGTCGTCGTGGCCGGGGTGGAAGAAGAGGTGGTTCTATTGGGAGATCACCAACGGGGACAGCCTCTCCTTCGCCGGGAAGCCTGCCGAGAAGGTTCCCGCTTAGGATTCAATTCCCAAGGATCTTGGCCAGATCGCCCCTTTCATTCAAGTTATTGTAGACTTGAAGGAAGAGGGGCTTACCGGTTGGCACGTGGTGAAGGATTTCATCAAGCACAGCATCAGCCCTCTAAAGAAGAGGGCTCATCAGATGTGGAGGTACTCAGGCCCAACGGACTCGACGAGGTACTACGCGGAGGGTAAGTAAACCTTGAGCTTTAGCCTTCTTTCTGTTAGTTTTTAAATTAGGCTTACTGAAGGTTCTCTTATCCCTGCAGACCTCTCACTAGAGGAGATTGACGCTCGGGTCAAGCTCATCTATGAGAAGACCCCAGCCCATGTTGTGGCGCCTCCAATTCTGGCTGACTTGTCTCTAGAGGACAAGGTGGAGCGCCTAAAGTTAATCAAGAGTCGATTTCGTCTTTAGGACTTTGTAGTCATAGAAGAATTTATGACTGGGTACTGATCATAGGAAGGCTTACGATCAGGTTTTGGTCGTAGAAAAACTTACGACCAGGGGGTTGTCGTAGAAAGGCTTACGACATGGTGATAGTTATAGAAGAACTTACAACGGCTTTATAATATCTCTCTTTCTGATTCCTGCAGAAAGTAGGCAAGGAGGACCATCAAGACAACGAAGAAGTCGAATCGATGGTCGCAGTGCTGACAAGAGAGCGCTTTGTTTCTCCCCGGCTAAGAGACGAAGCTTGTTAAGGTCACGACAAGGAGGCTCGAGCTCGAGCTCTGCTGTTGGGCAGATGCTCCTCAAACCAATGGAGGAAGCTCGCAAGAAGTCGTTGATGAGGGGGGTGTAAGCTCGAGCTCCGCTACTCCATCTGCACCTTTGGCTAATCTTGCCGTGGAAATAATTGCTGCAGAGGAAGCAATCGCGGCAAAAATAGCTGAAGTATTCAAACCCAGGGCCCCCAAGACCAAGGTACCCTTCTATTATGACAGTAAAACATTCGCAGTTTCTGCCTCTCGTGGCTTTATCAAGCGATTAGAAAATGAGAACTGAAATAGTTTCATGTCTTTTGTGAAGGAGACTGCTGCGCCAGCAATACCCGTAGTCGAGGACAGTGCCGCTGTTGAGGTGGTCAAGACAGGTCTCGGCCCATTGGAGAGCCAAGAGGCTCAAGGAGCAATGGTGCTCAATCAAGCTTCATGATCAGACGTGGTCGTGACTGTTCCTCAACTTGAGTCTCGACCAGACGTGGTTGAGAAAAAGTCGAAGAAACATTCCTTAGGGAGGGTTGTTTCTAAACTTAAGATCAAATCTGACACTCGGAGGTACGTAAAAGAGACAAAAGTGTAAGAACAACATTTACCTTTTGCTTTTTACCACCTGATCATGTTTTTCCTTTTTACGATCTTAGCTTGGCTCCTTTTATCATTAAGGACGTTCCTACCAAGGAATCCACTGCAATTTCTTCGGCAGGCGGAGAAACGGCAGTGGCGGTGGTCGAAGAGTCAGCCATCGTCCAAACGGTGGAGGGTGTCATTGTTGCTGACTTGACCACGACTACTAGAGTGGTCGTAGGGTCAGAGGCGGCTACGACCACTGGGGGCGGTCGTAGATGTAGGGGTGAAGATGGTAGCGGTGGACACATACGGCCATGGGGGTGAAACATCAATTCAATGCGTTGGGAAGGATGTTGCTGCGGTTGATCCTCCCAGCTCCCAAGGCCAAGCTACTGGTGCCGCCACCTTCGAAGGAGAAGAAGAGTTCGAGCTCTTCGACCGTACCTTCGGGTTCTTCGCTCCTACCACTGTTGTGGGCTCCCGTGCGTTCAGATCTCGTGATCGTGTTCCTCACCCTAAGGACATTCCTAACAGAGTGGATGTCTTCGATGAAGAGCATCTCGAAAGGGTTTGGTGGAACCGAGTTGATGAGATTGATGAACTGAGGGACCCTACAAGGGTGGTATCTTCGTTCGCTCGGACAGCTATGAATGTAAATACCTGAAATTTGGTATTTACATCTATACTTTTCCACGCTTCTTACTGTCTTTTTTGTGTGCAGAACACGCTGGAACAAATTGTCACTGTTGCTGAATATAACAAGCAACTTGTTCAGCTACAACAAGACAAAGCGCTGCTCTGCGAGCAGGCGGAGAGGTTGTAAGTAATTGTTTTTTGTAGCCTTTCATGTTTTGACCACTTACACAGTACTTGCGGGGGTTTGTCGTAGAAGATCTTACGACTTGGTACTGGTTGTAGGAGGATTTACGATCATGTTATTGTCGTAGAAAAACTTACGACGAGGACTAGTCGCAGAAGAACTTACGATCAGGTTCTTTGGTGACATCTACCCTTTCCTTTTTCAGGCTCAAGAGTGACGAGAAGTCCTTAGCTGATTCTCTCGACTTTGAGAGAGCCAAGAATAAAAGGCTAAGTGAGAAGATTGAAGACCTACGGAAGAAGCTTCAAGAGGCAAACTCTGCAAACCAAAAGTTGCAGGGACAACTAAGCGGTAAGTGCTGAACTTAAGACCGCATTCGACCTCCTTTTCTTTTTCTGAATCTCATTCTCTTTCAGACAAAGACCAAGAGGTCCAGACGTGGGAGCAACATTACCTTAAGGACACCGCCGCCCACGCTGAAGAAGTCAAGAAGTTAGATTCTCAACTAGTTGGTAAGCAAATCTTTACCTGCAATTGGTTGTGTTTTCCTCTTGAGGTCATTTTATTTGACTGCCCTTATTCTTTTCAGAACAAGTAGTACAAGTAAAACGACTTCACGAGGCTTCGACTCGCAGTCAGGAGGAAATGAAGGCTTTGAAGATCAATATTCAAGACAATATTTCACTCCTAAACAATGTACTCGGTGGGCTTCATGCTAAGGGGATTACTCCTCGTGACGACACGTTGTCTGCCCAATCGAGTGACATTAGTGAACAAGTCGGAACTTTGCAAGAGTTGGTGACTACACTGAGAGCTAACCAATTCGACTCGATAAAGGATACGATCCAAGAGGGAATAAGATTTGTCTTAGGAAAACTTAAATATCATGATCCCACCCTTAATCTGCAGCTTGTCGTAGATGACTTCACCTGCCCTGAAGTAGAAGCGGAGCAGTTAATAGAGACAATACAGCCGATCGCTGAGTTAGTCACGGAGGGTATGCAAATCAGTTCTCCTCCGCCTAAGTAGTCTATACTAGATTCCTGTAAAGACAAGTTTTTTTTGTTGATGTTGATATATAATCCTTCCTTCTTCCTGAAAATCATCCTATCGAGTAGTTAGTAACTCATAAGATAATGAATGGAGAAAGAGCAAGACTAAGAATTGAAGTCAAGTTAATAACTTTATCCTAGCCCCCGACTATTTGCTTGGTTTATTTAGATAAACTGAGTAAATAGTGTTAAATGGGTTTTCTGAAAAGAGAGAGAGGTTTAGCTAACTTGTAGTTTTTCGATCACGATAATCTTGCACTGGTCGTAAGAGTAAGAACGAGTCGACACTAGGAAGGTCCTTCTAGTGGGTAGAACCACGTGCAGAGAGGATAGGCTTCGACTAGGTGATGTTACCATCTCCGACCAGATTAATCAAATCAAGAACGGTCAACTTGAGTTAGATAAACGTTTGGAGTTCCTTAAAAAATTTGTCCAACTTATCTCAATACACTCAGTATATTCGCTCTGGTAGTAAGAGTTAGAAACAGAAAAAACGCTAGAAAGTTCCTTCTAGTGGGCAGGACCACATGCAGAGAGAAAAGCCTTCGACTAGGTGTTTCAACTTCCCCTGACCAGTTAAAACAAACCGAGTTTATCGAAAGTAGTCGAGCAAATTTGGAAAGTGTACCCTGCTTAATTTATTTTTCAAAAAGATGGATGAAGAAATAAACTAAGGTACTAAGAGTTAGCTTGACATTATTTCAACCGTGTTTCGAACCCAAGCTCTTTATGTTGGTAAAAAAGGGGGGAACGAGTCGACTCTAGGAAGTTCCTTCTAGTGAGCGGGACCACGTGCAGAGAGGAAAAGGCTTCGACTAGGTGACATTACCATCCTTTCGACTAGTGTAAAGATGAACTGGGTACTGGTCGTAGAATGTCTTACGACCAGTGCATTATCGTGGAAGAGTGAACGATCGAGTAACCGGGTCGAGGCGGACCTCGACTGTGGTATGGTTGAAAGAATTGTCAAAGCGCTACTCGAAGTAATACAATAAAGATAGAAAGAACCTGATGCTTTATTGAACGGTTGGCCGTTTATACGTAGAATTTGCGTAACTGGTCGATATTCCAAGAATTTGAAAGAATTCGACCGTCTTCCATTGCCAGTCGTACCGAACCTTGTCGCATAACTTCGACCACTGTGTAAGGACCTTCCCACTTAGGGGAAAGTTTGTTCCGATTAGACTGGGATTGAATTTTCCTCAATACCAAGTCACCTACAGCAAGGCTGTGAGGTTGGACCTTACGATCATAGTATTTGCGCAGGGCTTGCTAGTAGACTGCTGAACGGATTAAGGCCTGATTCCTCTTTTCTTCGAGCAGGTTAATGTCATCCGCTCGAAGTTGTTCTTGGGCTGAGTCATTGAAACTCTCGACCCTTGTAGACCTGATCTTTAGTTCTGGCGGAACCATGGCTTCGGCACCAAAAACTAGGAAGAAAGGTGTTTCGCCTGTTGCTCGACTAGCGATCGTGCGAACTGCCCATAATACTGAGGGTAATTCTTGTACCCAAGCACCCGAGTGCTTGACAAGTTGGTCGAAGACTCGAGTTTTAATTCCCTGCATTATTTGGCCATTTGTTCGTTCAACTGCCCCATTGCTTTGGGGATGGGTGACAAAGGCGTAACAGAGCTTGGTACCCAACTCGTCGCAAAATTCCTGAAATTTTGCACTCGAAAATTGTTTACCATTATCTGTGATTATTTGACTTAGGACACAAAACTGAGTAATCACGTTTCTTATCATGAACTGTTTTGCGGCTTCCGTTGTTATCCCAGTCACATGTTCAACTTCGATCCATTTTGTGAACGTATCAATAGCCCCAAGAAGGAACTCGAAGCCTCATGGAGCCCTTGGGAACGGTCCTAGGATGTCGAGACCCTAGGTCGCAAAAAGGCCAAGATAAAGGGATTGTTTGTAATGCTTGAGCTGGTTGGTGTATTTTCCTGCTGTGAAACTGACATTGTACATATTTCTTAACCAACTCTTTGGTATCGTAGAGGGCTGTTGGCCAGTAAAATCCTTGTCGAGAGGCTTTTCCGACCAATGTTCTGTAGGAAGCATGAGTTCCACAGATGCCCCCGTGTATGTCGTGAAGGAGGTTTAGTCCTTCTCTCTACGGTATGCATCGCATGAGTACCCTTGAGTACCTTGTTTATAGAGGACTCCTTCGACCAAAGTATACATTTTGGCCTTTCGAGATAAACGATCTGCTTCGAGATCGTCATCGGGTACGGAACCCGTTTGAAGATACTTGTAGATGGGATCCATCCAAGTGTCCCCGTAATCTAGAGATGTTGTCTCAATAGGAGATGTCTCTGGTGTGTCCACCAGAGACGGCTTCTGGAGTTGCTCCAAGAAGACCCCTTTTGGCACTTGTGATCGGGAAGAAGCTATCCGAGCAAGCTGGTCTGCGAGGAAATTATCCTTTCGAAGGATAAATTGTACCTCGAAACCGAAAAAAAATGTTTTTCAAGCTTCCGAACCTTCGGTAAGTACTACATGGTCGGATTAGAGCACTGGTACTCTTTTCTGACTTGATTCACGACTAGTTGAGAGTCTCCTCTCACGAGTAGTCATCGAATCGCGAGTGCTTTCGTAGCTCGTATGCCGGCTAGTAAACCTTCGTATTCTGCCACGTTGTTAGTGGCCTAGAAGTTTAACTGTATGACATACTTTAATGTCTCTCCGTTAGGAGATTCCAGGACCATCCCAGCCCCCGAGCCACTTAAAGTAAGTGACATGTCAAAGTACATCGTCCACTTGTCGTGGGTATCGTACTGGGGATTCTGAACAGGTTCAGGATTTATCCATTCGGCGACAAAGTCTGCCAAGATCTGGGATTTAATGGCCGTTCGGGACACGAAATGGAGGTCGAACTCCCCAAGTTCTATTGACCATTTAGACATGTGTCCCGCTGCTTCCCTATTTTGGAGGATCACTCCTAACGGAAACTCAGACGGCACAATTATCTTGTGCGCCTGAAAATAATGCCTCAGTTTCCTCGAAGACATGAGGAGGGCATAGAGAAGCTTTTGGACCTGAGGGTAATGCTCCTTAGGTCCGTGCAAAACTTCACTTACGTAGTACACCGGTCGTTGAACGTTTTCATGTTCTACAACTAGTACTACGCTCACTGCCTGTGGCGTGGCAGCTAGATAAATTAAGAGTGTCTCTTCTGGTTTCAGGAAACCGTAGCAGAGCACTCAGAAGATATCTCTTGACATCCTCGGCGCGTTTGCCTCTTTCGACTACTCGAAACCCTCGTGCTTCCTTAGAAGTTTGAAGAAAGGTAGTCCTTTTTCCCCCAGTTGTGCTATGAAACAACTTAAAGCCGCCATACACCCTGTGAGCTTTTGGACTTCTTTCTTCGTGGTTGGCGAGTGCATTTGAAAAATGGCTTTTATCTTTTCGGGATTTGCTTCGATCCCTCGTACGGAGACCAGGAATCCAAGCAATTTTCCCGAAGAGACTCCAAACACACACTTCTCGGGATTGAGTTTCAAGCGGTGTTTTCTGAGGTTGTCTAACGTCTCCTGCAAGTCTGAAACATGATCAAGCCGTTTGATGCTTTTTACAACTAGATCGTCAACATAGGCTTCCAAATTTCAGCCTAGCTGAGGTGAAAAAGTCGATTGCATCAAATGTTGAAAAAAAGCGCTAGCATTTTTAGACCAAATGACATTTTGACATAGCAAAATATACCAAATGGAGTAATAAATGCGGTCTTTTCTTAATCTTCTAGACACATATTAATCTGATGGTAGCCAGAATATGCATCTAGAAAACTTAATGTTTCGCAACCAGCAGTAGAGTCAACCAACTGATCGATACGAGGTAAAGGGAAATCATCTTTTGGACAAGCTTTATTAAGATCAGTGAAGTCTACGCACATGCGTCACTAGCCGTTAGACTTCCTAACCATTACAGGGTTGGCCAACCACTCTGGGTGGTCGACTTCTCTTATAAAGCCTGCTTTAAGTAGCTTGTCCAATTCTGACCTTATAGCATCTCGTCGATCAGGGGCAAATCTCTGTAATTTTTACTTTACAGGTACTTTGTCAGGCCGTAAAGCTAGCATGTGCTCGATCACTTCCCTGGGGACTCCGGGCATGTCGGATGCTTGCCACGCGAAGACATCTGCGTTTGCTCGGAGGAAAGTGATGAGGGCGTCTTCCTACTTGGGGTCGGAAGTATCCCCGATGCGAACAGTCTTCGAAGGTTCCTCCTGATCCAGGGGAACTTCTTTTACTTGGTCGTTCAACTTGGGCACAGCTTTAGGCTTCGAGCTCTTGGTCGAAGGCTGCCCTTTTTCTTCCCGAGCTGGTATCTGACCCACCATCTCGAGGGATCGACGGTCACACGTGTGCGCCATATTCTTATCACAATGAATTGTGATTACTCTTTTGGGACCTGGCATCTTAAGACATTGATACCCATAATGAGTTGCCATTAAGAATTTTGCCAAAGCTGGTCGTCCGAGTATGGCGTTATATGTCGTATCGAAATCGACCACATCAAAGGAGATTTTCTCCATCCTGAAATTACTTGGTGAACCAAATGTTAAAGGAAGAGAAACTTGACCAATGGGTTTGGCCGAAGACCCTGGTACAATACCATGAAATGAATATCTTACCGGTCTTACCTTGGTCCTGTACTTGTATTTCGTCTGTGGTGCTCAGAAACGTATCGTTTAACGAGCTACCACCATCAATCAACACTCAATTTACTCGATAGTTGTTGATGGTGGGTTCGACCACGATCGGAAAATGACCAGGTCGGGTTGAAGGGATCGGGCAGTCACCCTTCTCAAAATAGATGGTGACCTCCGACCACCTCGGTACTTTATTGACAAGAGGAGAGTCAATGGAGTTTACCTCGCTCAAGCGCCTTTAAGTCGTCGCCTTGACTCAGACGCCGATGATCCTCCAAAGATGTGCTCGATGGTGTGCTCGGGATCTTGAAATGGCATGTCCTCGTTGCCATCCGACTGTGTACGACTACTGGCTTGTCCTACTTTTTCGAGGGTAGGAAGTGGTCCTTTGCCGTTGTAATAGTCTTCGAGTTTTCGTTGGAAAACTCGGCAGTTGCGGAGGTCATGCCCTTCCGTTTTGTGGAAAGGGCACCACCTAGGCTTATCATTCTTCCATTCGGGGTGCTTACCTTTGCCTCGATCAGGGTATTGCTTGTCAGTTCATGGCTCCTTATCGCTTACGGCCAGTATCTCCTTAGAAGCATTGGCTTGAAGTTTTTGTCCCTTTGCCTTGTTCTTGGATTTCTTGGCCTTCTTATCCTTCTTTTTGCTACATTCGCCAGTCTCCTGAGGGTGCTGGTCATCTCGATCGATGATTTTGGTCCACTCAACTGCTTCGTCGCCAGTAGCGCATTTATCACCATCTCAAGAGTTCACCACAATGGCGGAGGGTTCAAAGCGATGTCCTCCGTGATCTTTCTGCTACGGACTCCCTGCTTGAAGGCTCTGATAACAGATGCGTCAGAAACCTCAGGAATAGAATTGCGAACCTGACTGAAATACCTGATGAATTGGCGTAGTATTTCGTGGTCGTTTTGTCGCATCCTGTGCAGGTCGTCTTCCTTTCCGGGGCGATGCTAGGTGCCTTGAAAATTAGCCAGCAACAGATCACAGAGGTGTTGCCACGAGTAGATCGACTCGACTGGTTGGTTTAATAACCACGATCGAGCAGACCCTTCGAGCACAGTCGGAAGGTAATTTGCCATGACGCGCTCTCCTCCTCCTACTGCTCAGATAGCGGTTGTGTAGATCTGAAGGAATTCGATGGGATTTTGAGACCCATCAAATTTCTCCATGTTCCCTGGTCGAAATCGCGGCGGCCTGTGAACTGCTTGGAGGTCAGGTGAGAATGCCCGTCATCCGGTAATCACGTCGTAATGCCTCCTTTACAGAAAAGAGGGGTTAACGTCACCAGGTGATCGTACTCGACGATATCCAGCAAGGGGTGAATCTAACTTATAGCAAGTCTCGATCCTACGAGGGTAATACACCTCGTATCTTTTCTGCTGTTGCAAACCTCTCGGTCAGAGTGGTGAATGATCACCTCTCCTAGGAGCTTTATGATCGTCAGGCATTCGAGGAACTATTTTCTGGATTAGGGAGCGACCCGCCTTGTGGTGATCTCCATGCGGCGAGTTATTCGATTGACTGGAAGCTGATGGAGTCATACTGCCACGACTCCTGGAATGACGCCGGCGGGGTCGTTCGAGCTTGCTCATCGGACTCTGCAGCCTTAGTGCGATCTCTTTGGTGAAGAGGTCGTAGTCAGGTGCTCGGGAAAGTTCTCGAGCAGGTCGTTGATATGCTGAAGTTCCTGAGCTTCTTCCAATTGGTATTGAGTGCGCCCAGGCAATTTTCTCTGAGCTACGACTCGTTTTCATCGGTTTATTTCAGAATAATTCATACCTGATCCTTGAGCTTGCCTCAATGGAGTGCGATGATCTCAAGAATTTCCCGTACACTCATCAGAGTGTTGACTTTGGTCGTCGTCGATGGTGTCTTTGTCATTGCCATGAGCGGTCGTAGGGTGTGATCTTCGGGAGCATCTGCAGCCTCATCTCTAGGAGAGTTATTGCTACCTGAGGGCAGGACGAAGACCTCCCGTTGATGATCTCCACTTGCGCTAGAGGCCTCCTCGCTTGAGGAGTCGTCGAATGACACCATCTAGTGACTTAGAGTAAACCCCTCCAGGATGGGGAATTCTGGGTTATAACCGTCTCTATCGGCAAGCGAGTCTGCGTTGGGATGGTCGAACTCGCAGGAAGAGCATGTTCGATCGCATTCTTGGCTGGGCTAACCGGAGAGAGAGAATCACCAGATGTTGATGAAGATCCGGAATTACGACTTCCAGGAGTTGTCGCGCAGTCGATCGTCTTAAGCGCAGACTTGGACATTTGAAGAGGAACCTCACCATGTCACGAAGTCCGCCTTGGGGATGTTCCTCATTGTGGTCTGATTGACCCTTGTCCTCTGACGAAGCTGGTTCCCCATCTGGACGTATATTTGTGGGGGATAAGGATCCCTCCTCAACTCCATCGATGGTAAGGTCTCCCGAAGAAAGATATCCAGAGGCGACATCACCATCGGATGATGCATCGCTCGGCTTATAGTCGAAACCGGCATCCATGTCGATATCTGCATAATTGGCCAAGTCGAACCAGTTCTCCTCGTTCCACTCTCCTGCCATGAGAGCATGAGAATCGGAAAGACAAAGGAAAGCTGATGACTCAAAGAAGCTCCCCACGGACGGCGCCAACTATTGGTGTTTTAGAACCGAACTTACGTAAAGATTATTTGATTCGGGGGTTCCTCTAGGCTCAAAATCACACAAAGATGGAGACATATGGATTTTAATACATGTTCGGGCCTTCTCCTGGGAGAATAACAACCCTACTCCTGTGTGTATGTATTGAGTATACTAGATTATAAGATGGAATCAGAGACAAGAGTATTGTCCTTCTAATCTTCTTTTTTGCCTCTCTCTCTCTCCCTTTCTGATGATCCTTGCCTTTTATACTGTCCCCGGGGTGCGCCGTTGGATCTTCAGTATAAAGGTCTCATTAACGCACTAGATCGTGGAGCCGTTACCGGAGGTCATTACGGGAGTTGTAACGTTCCCACGTTGCTAAGCAATTATCACCATAACAGAGAGTCGCGTCGTCTATTTCAGAAATAACAACAGAATTGATTGCTCATATCCTTGGATACGGTACATGAGATTCCCTGATCGACTAGACCCACATGTCTGTGAGTCTTGTCGACTGAGGACTATTCATAGAAGAGCTTACAACCAGGTGGTGGTCGTAGGAGAGCCTACAACCACAGATCGATCGTAGTAGAGCTTACGATCACGGGATAGTCGAGAAGGGCTTACGACTATGGGGTAGTCGTAGAAGACCCGCGACTACTGTGGTGGTCGAGGAGAACTTACGACTTCCAAATCTCTCTTATGAATATTAAGGGTATACTCAAGAGTTATATGACGTCATTATTATCCATAATATGAATTATAGATATATAATAAAATAAGGATTGTTATATCCTCGTCAACTAGCCCCCCAGTTTAAGCGAAAATAACTTACTTGGAAAAGGAGTAGTAGATGGTCTTACGACCAGTAAGTGGTCGTAGGGAGATGGTCGAAGGAAGAACTCTTCAACTGGTGTTTCATTTGACCAAAAGTTTACTTGGTCAAGAAAGTTGTGAAATAATCTTACGACTTTGTTGGACTTTCTTGAGACAGGGCACACAAAACTAGTTGCAACAAAAGAGCGATCACTAGCAATTCTTCAGGTGCTTGCAAATAAACCTGTGTGAACACCAAAATAGTATGGTTAGCAACAACCATGGAAAAATCCAAAGAGAACTTTAAAGAAAAAAAGGAAGCATGCATATATAACTGATGTTGTGAGAAATGAAAGCAGGCGTATATAACATATCATATATGAGTGCATAAAAGATTACTAAAACTATGAGTAATTACTTACCTAGTTGCCAAATCTCTACCAAATGTGCTCGACTAAGCCCCCCTTGAGTTGGGTATGTGTTGGTCGAGCACGAATAGCAGCGTTTCTCTGTAGCACGTTGGCAAAGCATGGATCAGGGCCGTTGTTGATTTTCGGAGGTAGAACAATCGATGTCCTTGGAGTCTTGTTCAAGTCAAGAGAAGTGGTAACCATTTCCTTCTCATCTTCAACAATTATGTTGTGAAGAATGATGCATGCTTTCATGATATTCCCAATAGTGGCCTGTGAGACCCCGACGTTTATTAAGCTCATAATACTTAGTCATCCAATTGACCCTAGTATTATCAACCAAATAAACCCTGTCTCGAGAGATGTATACTTCCTGAATGCAAGATACATACCTCACAACAAAAGAATGTATCAATTCCATACAACACATAGTACATAAGCAACAAACCAGAAGTTAATATTAATAAGGAATAGGTTATTACAAAAGAGGGGCCTTTAGGCCAAATAACAACAAGAACTACAAGATACACAATGAAGCAAAAGTGCCATAAAGATGGCCCAAAATAAGAGCCAACCAAGGTGCCTTTAGCCCACAAGGCAATCGACCGACCGCCAAGCTAGTCGCTTCTCCCAACCACCAAGACAACACAAAAGTAAAGCCCTTTGGGCTCTACCTCCTCTGCAACAAAGTTGTTAAGCAAAGCAAATGAGTACAATAAATTGTTTATTGTACTCGCAAGACCGACGTAAGATAACGTAACTATAATTTAGCTATATGCAAGCTTTATTTAAGTGGATGAGGCTTTGGACTCATTTTAGCACAAAGCAAGTTTTCATTTGCAATAATATAGTAGATTGAAAGCAATTTGACAAAGCATTTTTAATTGTTGAAATAACAACGAGATAAATAACATGGTAACAACAACAAGAACAACCTGGAAGTGACCAACCCAAGTCACCACAACAATAGCATGAACTCCCCGTTCATACCAACCATGTCAAGTTTTAATTAAAGGTTGTAGTCTAGTCTTGAACGACCTTACCAAGCATGTCCATAACCTAGGACGAGGCTATTCAATAGTTTTATCCTCGCAGGTGTACCACTGCACCCACACGCCGCATCGCCTTTCCTTTAGGCACACTACCTTTGGTATGCTTAAAGACGGCTAAGTCCTACGAGACATTTCCAATGGACAATGCTAATTCTCGAGTCGCACAACCCACGGGAGAAGGAGACATCACACAACCTACCCGAAGCTAATGCTCCTCCCACATCACACACACATTTTATCTTTAAAAACACACCAACCGAAGCGACCCCAATTAACACCGCCCAAAGTACTTAGTCAAGAGAGGTTCCATATGCCCTCGTGTGGTTAGCACGCAAAATCGCTGGCTTAGTGACCCAAGTACTCGGTCCTTAGGGACCCGGCATACCACCACATTCCAAAACCGCACCATCCATCCAATATGCCCAAGTCTAAATCAATCTTTTATTTTCAGTTTTTTTTTTACAAATTAATCAAAGCACAAGTGCTGGACATATAGGAGTAATAACCAGTTTTGAGTGATCAAGACCATCGACTAAGTCGATGATCGCCCATTTCTACCGAAAACTAAGCATGTCTAAGCAATTTAAATCGAAACTACTAAGTGATAGGAGCTCATCCAACGAGCTCCCACCACAACAAATTAACCTAGGCTCATGGTAGTAGAGGATAAACAACTCCTACAGATCATGCAACTATAGGCTTGCTAGTGACATTTAACACAAAGTAGCATGCATACATAGAAGTAAAACGATATATTAAGCTTTAAATAATGGGACAACGATGGAAATGATCAAACTGCTTGCCTTGCTGTTGCTGGTCAATTTGTTGCGGAGGGTCACTCTCGGGATCACCACAAATGTCGAAACCTAACGGAAAGGCGAGAAAGAACCGATAAGAACGACGAAAAACAACAAAGACAGCACAACAAACGAACTCCAAATTCTCTGAATTTTCTACAGCAGCAAGAGGGTGATTTTAGGAATATTGCAACAAGAACCAATTGATTTGGATTCTCAATGCAAAAGTTATGAGCAAAACAATTCTGCTCAAATTTCTAAAATACCAAACCGCACTATTCATTACTTTAATTATGAGGCAACATTTTCTAGAACAGAAGTGAAGCTGAAATTTTATCTGTAACACCAGCACCTCACGAGATGAATAACACAATTGAGTTCATCTCATTTGGAGCTATATTGCACTCTCTACAAATTTTCAAAAACAAGAACTTGAACAAAATTATAATGCACAAGTCCTCATTTTCCTAACAAAGAACATGCTCAAAACTAATGTTCACAGTGAGTTCATTAATAGAGGAAACCAACAAAGTTGGTCTCACCCAAAAATAATCTACAGAGCATTAGTTATGTATTTTACAAGTTAAGCATCAATTTGAGTGTATATTTAAAGTGAGTTTTAAAATCTAATGGCAAAACTGTGCTCAAGTGAACTCAACTTACAATCATTTTTGGATTAAAGTCAAGTTCAATACAGAGCTAACACCATTTGAATGACCTCATTTGGAATTAAAATGAAAAAGATATGAAATTCTAAAGTTTATACCTTATTCTGTTTATAATTAAGACTTCAATGGAATTTCTAAAGAAAACACACACAGTAGGGAGGACATGAGCCACAGATCTCAGATCCGACGGCTCAAGACCTCCCAGAGAACAACACACACGCCACTCACGAGGTCCAGAGGTCCCTGACCTCCTAGCAACGCACATGCGCGAGGCGAGGGAGGTCATGGCCGTTGAAGGTGAATCCAACGACCACAACGATGAGGGAGGTCCGGACGGACCAGATCTAAAGGGAGGTCCTCAACGGTTGAGATCTTCCAAAGGAAGATCTAAACTATCAAGATCTCCCTAAAGAAGATCTACATCGCCAAGACCTCACAGGGAGGTCCCGGACGGTCCAGATGTTCCAAGGAGGTCCTCGATGGTTCAGATCGTCCGAGGAGGACCTTGACGGCCAAGATCTACCCGGGAGGTCATGAATGGCCGAGATAACCTAGGGAGGTCCTAACGCCACTGCACCTCCAGGAGGTCTCGACGGCCACGATCGCGCAAGGGAGGTCTTGACGCTCCAGATCTCCTGGAGGAGGTCATGGACGCCCCAGAGCTCACGCACCACGCCACGGACATGGAATAAATGCGCCATGACAACGAGGAGGTCCGGCGGAGGTCTTAAATACGCCGCAAAGTGAGGATTAAATGCATTTAAGACGCCTAATAATTTCAATGATTTGAGCACATGATGAGCGCGATATCGCGGTGATCTTTGTCCTAAAACGACAACAATTACTGCTTTCGTCCGACAAAGACACGGGTTCAAGGATTTGGTTCTCGCCGGCGATGTAGATCTCGCCATGACATCCAATGGTACCGCGGTCCGCCATAACCATGCGCACTCCAACGGACCTCCTCTCAACGGCGGCGACGGCTTTGAACGCCAAGCGAGCCGGAGAGGGCAAAATGAAGGCCAAGACGCCAAAACCGAAAACGCAAAAAGGAGCTCCGCGACATCCAAGCGCAGCCCAAACATAAGCTCCGCAACATGCATTCAGCGGGTGCCGGCGACTAAAGGACTAACAGGAGGAGTACCGGAGGTCCTAAGGTGCCGGGAGGTCGTGGAGGTGATGACCGAGTTGGGGAAGACAATGAAGCTTCACACCCAAGGCACCAGCTCAAGCTCAACTTTGTCCACCTCTGAAAAATGCCCAAACAAATTAAGTTAGGGCTAACTTCCAAGAGGTTTTGGGAGCAACAGTGAGCGAGGGTTTGAAAAGGAGCCACCGAACTCCCGAACCATCGAGAAGCTCCAAGGACCTTGACAATGGCACCGCCAAAGAGGAGGTCGATTAGTGGAGGAGGAGTCACCACGCACAAAGTGCAAGGCCGAGAGCAATTGTGTGCAAAGGAAGCCAAGGAGGATTCCAAGGGGTAACTTATAGCCTGTGGTGAAGGTTAGGAGTCGGGCTAAGCTCCATGGTGAGCTTAGCCCACTGTTGGTCCATGGGGTGGCAAGGACATGAGGTTGACAAGGTGCAGCCTGAGCCGACCCGAGAGATTTTAAAGTCGACCGCATTAAATGCGGTCAAGAAAGAGTCATGAAAAGTACACAGGCAGGCGTGCATTAACTCACCGCCAGAGCTTGCGCGCGCCGAGGAAGGAGAAGAACAGGAGGTCCTTATGACCGCTGGATAAGACCAGGGGAGGTCCTAACCATCGGATGATAATTTTGAACCGTTACGCCTAAATGATCGGGAGGAGGTCCCACCACACGATCAAGGATGGGAGGTCGTGGCCCTCCGATTTCCTTAATGTGTAAGCGACGGGGGGAAATAGGACAGAGGTCCAAAGCGTTGATCTCCATCCAATGGTGCGACCTCTGTGAGGTCTTAACCGCACATGAACTTAAGACATGAGGGGAGGTCATGGCCTTTGGATTAAAATCCAAGGGCACACAACCAAAGGGAGGTCTCGAGGCTTTGCGTGAAGTGCGAGGGAGGTCAAGACCTTTGGATTTTGATCCAACGGTGATGATCAAGACAGGGAGGTCCCGAGCCTCAAGACGTGGCGCAAAGTAGGTCTTGATCTTGCGCAACACACAAGGGAGGTCATGGCCATTAGATTTAGATCTAAGGGCAACGACCTCACGTCGCCAAGGACCTAGCCGTGATGATGTTTTTCAGAGGAGGTCGTGGCCTTTGGATGTAAATCCAACTGCGACCTCAAGTGAGTGCAAAGGAGGTCTGATAGTTAGATTAAGAGGAGGAGGTCGAGGCGGTTGGATGTAAATCCATGCCTATGACCTCGCCAAGGTGGAAGGTGGTTTTGAGGTTTCATAACAAGGGGAGGTCAGGCTTGGTTGGATCTTAATCCAAGGGCTATGACCTCGACAAGGTGAGGAGGTCTTTGGGATTTAACACACGGGGAGGTCATGACCGTGGATCTTTGATCCAACGGTTCACGACTGATGAGGTGGGAAAGCCTTTGCGGTGTTGACCGCGAGGAGGTCTGGCGCCCACGCTGACCCGAGGAGGTCCACGCGGTCCGCAGGACTTCAAGGGGAGGTCCCGGGTGCGTTGGTTGAGGGGAGGTCGTGGCCTTTGGATGTAAATCCAACGGCTACGACCTCATCAAGGTGGGGAAGGAGGTCGATGGGGTTAATGACCACTTTGCAAAGTGGCTAGCCCAAGGAACAGTGTAGGCTTTTAAATTTAGTTTTTAACAAATTAAACTTAGCGTAATTATTTGAGATAGCAAATGAACTCCAAATTTGATGAGATTTTAACTGAGCTTGCTGACAATGAGATTAACCTTGCATAAAATTTCCAGAGGTTATTATGCAATGCATTTTTCTCAGGAAATTCGTTAAGGTTGTTTAAAGGATTGTTTTACCTCCAAAATTTATCAAACAAGTTTTACAATTTGTGATATTTTTCAGAGGGGTCCCACATCAGTTTTGGGACCAAGGAAAATATATTCCAAATGTTTGGCACAAGATTTAGACAATTGAAAAATGAGTTTGACTTTTGGGTCAACAAGAGCTTTGTGTTTTTGGATTACACAACTCTTGGACAAGAATTACATAAGAGATTAGGGGTTTTCAAGATGTGAGAAAAAGTTTTAATTTCTACACATATAATTATACTTGAATAACCCTAATTATACATTTGGGATGTTACATGGCCCGTGACCATGCTCGTGCTAGACGATGCACAATGGTGAAACGAGATTGCAAGACACCAAACGCCCGTTCAGCATCCTTCCTCGCCCCTTCTTGATGTTGTGCAAACAATTTGTCCTTCTCTATTTGGGGGAGCGGAATTGTCTTAACGAAGGCAGCCCATTCTGGGTATATTCCATCGACAGGATAGTAGCCGGTCTCATACCGCCTCCCATTAACAAAATACCGCACCCGTGGAGCTTCACCCTTCAACTCCTCAATGAACAATGGAGATTGATTGAGCACATTGATGTCATTGTTGGAACCGGTGAAACCGAAAAAGGCATGCCATATCCAGAGGCCATATGAAGCTACTGCTTCGAGGATGAGTGTAGGGATGCCATGGTCACCACGGGTGAATTGACCTTTCCATGCAACCGGACAATTCTCCCACTGCCAATGCATACAGTCCAGGCTTCCTAGCATGCCAGGAAAGCCTCGAGACTCGCCAACTTGCAATAAGCGCTCCACATCGTCACATATGGGGCGTCGCAGATAATGTCTGCTGAACTTGTCAATTACCCCTTGTGCGAACATCTCCAAGCACTCCATTGAAGTGCTCTCGCGATCTTCGATAATCGCTGTTGGTCGCCAGGGTGCCATATGCCATGATACTGAATAGGCGCGCTGCACTTCAGAGCAACAGAGCCTGAGCCGATTCATGCAATCTGCCCTATGAGTAAAATAGGGAGACCACTCGGCAAGGGTGCTCACGATGTGTAGAAACAGGGGTCTTCCCATCCGGAACCTTCTACAAAACATTAAGTTGGTGTAGAGTGGGTCTTCGGAGAAGTAATCAGCAAAGAGTTGTTTGTGACCCTCTTCACGATTCCTCCTTATGTACCTCCTAGTACCTCTTTGGCGCCGAGAAATCCTAGCTCGAAGCGCCACGATTTTGGCCTTGAACTTTGCTGCGAGACGTGTAGCAAAAGAATCAAAGACATCTTGTTCGGCGATGAGATGCTCCATGATTTCGGTTGGGTCTTCGGTGTCGGTGTCATCAGAAGCATCAGAGTTGGAAGAGGAGGCCAACTGGTGTGACATAGTGGGGAATATAAATTTCTTTGGTCAGATAGTCTAATATGTAGAGTTGGAAATTGCTTTGGTCAGATAGTCTAATATATAGAGTTGGATGTACTACTCCAATATTTACATGATAACATTGGGACTACATGTGTTGGGACTGCATGCTTTGGGACTGCATGCTATGTATTCAGTGACTACATGTGTTGGGACTGCATGTGTTGGGACTGCATGCATTGGGAGTGACTGATAGCATTCAAATTCAGTAACTACAAGGTGTTGATAATTAATAAATCAATCTACAGTGTGGCAAAGCATTAAAAAAAGCATCATTTAACAGAACTATCACAAATTTCTAGCAATTTAATAGAGCAGATTCTGTGGGAAAGAACATCCCGAGTAGTTAAATTTGCATAAGAGTAGTAGAATTTCCTCAATGCACTAACATGGTTTCGCTGATCAATGCACTAACAACTTAGCTGAATCGAGTCTTTGGATCGCCAAAAGCTAGCATAATGTCATCCAGCATCTTACAAGTATCATCATTATGGCCCCGTGATACCACAAACAACATTATCACAAAACTACCATCAAATATACAAACATAGTGATATACCAAGAATAGGACCAGCTGTTAAGCCTGCTATTTGTTGAGGATGGAATCATCTATAACCACAACGATGCAAGAAAATGCAACTGAATGAAGCAACCAGTCCAGCTGCAGTACATAATCAGGTATGAAAATGACCAACAAAACCATTCCTAAATAACCTTGAGGTCGGTAATGGACATAAATGTAACAAGAAATGTGTGTCAAAACATAATTGGTTTTGTAATGGAGAGAGTAACAAGGCATTATATAATCTTTAGCTGACAAAAATACAGAATTATACCCTAGTTTAAACTACACCTAATTGCACTGAGATGATTGATAACATGCCAACTAAATGATTACTGTAATTGTCCCACATAGTGGATCCAGTCCACCATCCAACATGGTCTAGACAGCACAACCACAATTGATTTAGAACACATAGTAAGAGACCAACAATTAGCAGGACTTATTTCATCATAGTGATTATGAACTTACAGAGAATACAACCATTATGAACTAGTGTTAACTCCTCATGTAAACTTCAACTATAGAAGCAAGATATTGACAGAAGGTGCACTACTGCCAACCAGTGGTATTGACAGAAATACATGCTAATATGTTTTACACATATACATTATTGCATCTCTATTTTATTGGCAAAGAAGGGGATATTATGGCCTTGGAGAGGGCATGAAAATGATGGGGGTCATGCAAAAAATAACATGACATTGCCACAGTTGCATCAAGCAAGAGAATGACCAGAGTCATCAGGGAGTTCCAGTTCTAGAGCCTATCATAATTCCAAACTGCCAAGACACTGAATACATCTAGGCAAGCAAATATGAGGTCTTTCAACAATAACAACACAAGTAGTATGAGCAGCACTGGAAGTACTAATAGCAGTGCTATCGACAGAGTAGATCATGAAGCAGACTGCCTAGATTATGAAATTTTGTGGGAAGACCTAGTAATTGGAGAACAAGTAGGTCAAGGTAGTGTTACTTCTCCCTTTGCAATTGCTATATTTGTCTGCACATGTAAACACACACACACACATCTCTTGTTTACATGTACTTCAAAAGATTTAAGCATATACATAGCTTGTAAATTTTAGAACTACTTAATTAAAGTATTCTCCAAGCAGGAATATTCAGCACAATAATTCATTCAACTTTAAACTTTTAAGCAAACTAATGCAAATTTTAAAGTATTGATGCAGCAGTATGACTATGACATCTGTTACGGTCATACCTCAATCAGATGGGCCAAACAACTTCTCCCTCATAGACTTCAATGCCTTCATATGCTCAACTTTCATATCATCGGGCATACCTCTTGTGTCATGCATAAGGAGCCCCTTGTATAAATCTAGCATTTTGGCCTCCTTCTTCTCCTTCGCCGTTTGAAGCTTTTCGGTGGACATACGTTGCTGCACCTCAACCATATGGTCCATATCGCTGCGACCCTTCCTAGCTTCGGACTGAGCAATCAAGAACTTGTCAAGCTTTTCTTCCATATCATCGATAACCTCTATTGCAGCCATCGCCTTCCCTTTGCCTTTACTTTTGCATTCAGCCTTAGCAGCCTTGGTCCCTTGTGGACGTGGAATATCTTCAGTAGATGTCAATTCCTCACACGCCTCCCCAAACTCTGAAAGCTTTCTTTTATTCCAATTCTCAAGCTTCTCAATGTATGCATGCCACTTTGGCTGGTCTTAGACAGCCTTCCAGCAGTACATGAACATGAATTGCCTTTCCTTGTAGTCTTCCTCGTATATTTTCAATGCCTTGCCATCAATTGATCATCTGACTGTCCACTAGCATATGTACGGCTAGCCTTAAGCCAAGAGGCACAGAACTAACCAACCTTTTTGTTCACTCGGTGCCAACGGTCCTTGGTTTGCTTCGCTTCTCTTCTTCTATTTTTTGGGGTGGTGCTGTTGTACACAGCAGTGACATCTCCCTAGTATTGGTCAGTTTTCTTGCAGTTTCTGTTGATTGGGTCGTTTGAGTTGTTCAACCATGTACTGTACTGCATTGCGTAAAAATATATTGTTAATTATGTAGATGCCCAAATGAAAAATTAACATACCAATCTCAAGTCCTCCTCTTGTGTCCACGTCAACCGCTTCCCACTCCTACTAGCATCATCGTTGTCGCCACTGCCAACATCAATGATGGGCTGGGCTGGGACTAGTGGCATAGGAGACTGATGAGGAATTTTCCGGGGAAATAGGAAATTTGATGAATTTTGGAAGTAACTTAAGAAACCACCAGGAGGATATGGATTCATTCCGCTGCAAACAAATTACAAACATATCGTATTATTAAGCATAAAAGATTACTAAAAATATGCATATATAACATATCATTGGAAATTACAGGACATGATAATATAGCATGATCTATATAACAAATAATATGGCATCCCCTCATGACATAATCTATACTCTACTCTACTTTGCGCTGCTAACCCATAACATTACGATCTGTAGTAGTAACTAGCATGTATCATGTGCCAGCTCAAATAAATCCTGAACTGAGTTAGTAGTAACTAGCGTAGTGCATTATGACTGAAAATATCACATGACATGAAACAACAAAGTGTTGCTTTTACATCTACCATGACTATCCCAACATTGTTACCCTACGGAGCCTTGACTGGTGTTCCCTGCATGAGACATATGCATATCATTCTTTTTTGCTTTTGTTGCTTTGAAAATCCTGAAAGGCTTATATTGATATTGTTACTCCAAAAGATCTAACATACAAAGATCTCTCTGTGTCTATCTGGCAGACAAATAGCAACGAACAGTCCGAGTTTCTTAATGATTTCATAAGTACAAATTGTAGTTCTTCTTTTCGCGACGTGAAGGCGGCTTTAGACTTTGCAGACATCAACCGTTTTGTAACTGGATATCGCAGATGGAAACTAAGACATGAATGCTGTTGCAATATTTCGGGAGACCATTTGTGTTCCCTCGTGATTTTGGGTAAGAATCATCCCATTTCAGACTTGTTTGCAATACAGTAGTAGCATGAAACATATAGTTATTTCAAGTTTCAACTTTTTCACCTCTTGTCTCTGGTGTCCCTGAAGAAATTTGTGGAACTTTAATTACTTAAATATGTGCTTCTCCTATGATAGTGTACCGTCACAATATGCTAGATTGCTGAAAACTGGGACAATCGGTTTGATGGCTGCTTGATATCCTAGTCATTCAAGGTCTGAACAAGCGGTACCAAACTAAGACTGAAATATTTATAGAGCACGGCTACGAACTACATGGAGCCAGATCACCGCATATCATCATCATCATTTGCAGAACAAATACTACAAAAGATTTACATGATAGCATTGCTACGAACAACACAACACATGTAAGTCGAATCACCTATACCAATCATACTAGAAATCAAATCAGATCTAGTGCGCTCAATGAACGAACGGAAGAAATATATGAAGAACAAATCATACCCGAAATTTGGCGCCCCGGGAAGAGAAGAGCCAGAGCCGCGTCCGGCTTCAGACGAGCCCCACCAATCATGGGCTGCGAAGGCACCCATGGACTCCACAGAGGCGGCGATGCCGGCAGGATTTGAAGACGTGGTAGCGGCGGAATCCACGAACGAGACGGCGGCAGTTGGCGTCGAAGTCTCCTGCGGCGGCGGCGTCACAACCCTAGACCGCCGAGTGGGAATCATCTTCAAAAGATTGGGAATCAGGAAAGAGAAAGTGGGGGAATCGCTGGAACTGGCGATGGGGGAGATGTAGCGGCCGAGTGGGAATCGCTGGGCGCTGGGGGGGAGGCGCGGGCGCGCTGGGAAGGAGAGGCTAGCGCATAAGATCCGCCGAGAAAGAAGAAAAGCGCGTGAGCAAAAGATGAGACGCTCCAACAACGAAACAAATCGTCGGTTCTGCCTCGTTTCGTGTTAAACGACAAAGGTTTCATGAGAAGACGATTTAACTCTTTCTCTTCTTTAACTCTCCGCCACATCATAAAAAAATCTACGTGACACCTCTTATAAACAAGTAAAATAAGCTATTGAAAATGCCCTAGACCGTGCGGTCTACCATGGTTGCGTCCATTCAATGTGCGCCCGCGCACGCATTGAATAGCTTCCGCCACAATTAGGTGAGGCCGGGAGTGGCACGCGGCGCGCTCGCGGTGGCCGCGCCGTTGGTTTCGAGCGGTCCGTTCGCCCAGCCAACGGCCCCTGACGGCGATTTATGGTCGGCCCACGAATGAAAGCGAGATGCCCTGCAGATGGATGACCTGCTGCTGCGCGTACCGGTCCGTCCGTCCATCCTCATCAAACCTTCATACACACTCCTACTCTGCTACTCGACCTCCATCATCCCACACATGGACGACATTGGGTTGGGGGGAGCTAGCCAGGCCAAGAGAGGTACACGCTGCTATACTAATACTACCAGTATGCAGTTACAGCTGGAGTAGCGAGTGGCGTTTCCAAGTCGTAGCGAGAGTGGTAAATTAATTGCCATCCATCGGCTTGCTGCTCGGCCCTGTTCTATATAGCCTCGCTCTCTCGATCGAGCGCACTGCACTGGCTGCACTCTCTCAGCATCCTTATTGCTGCCGCGCCCGGCCCATGTGAGCTCACTTATTGCACTCGACCGCCAGCAGCCGCGTAGCTTGTTGGATCCGACCGGCCTAGCTTAGCTTGCCTGGCGATGGAGGCGGGGACGTGGGCGGTGGTCGTGGCGGCCGTGGCCGCGTACATGGCGTGGTTCTGGCGGATGTCGCGCGGGCTCAGCGGGCCGCGGGTGTGGCCGCTGGTTGGCAGCCTGCCGGGGCTCGTGCAGCACGCCGAGGACATGCACGAGTGGATTGCGGGCAACCTGCGCCGCACCTGCGGCACCTACCAGACGTGCATTTTCGCCGTGCCGGGCCTGGCGCGCCGCGGCGGGCTGGTGACCGTGACGTGCGACCCCACGAACCTGGAGCACGTCCTCAAGGCCCGCTTCGACAACTACCCAAAGGGCCCCTTCTGGCACGGCGTGTTCCTGGACCTGCTCGGCGACGGCATCTTCAACTCCGACGGGGAGACGTGGGTGGCGCAGCGCAAGACGGCCGCGCTCGAGTTCACCACGCGCACGCTCCGCACCGCCATGTCGCGCTGGGTCTCGCGCTCCATCCACCACCGGCTGCTCCCCATCCTGGGGGACGCGGCCGCCGCGGGCACGCACGTCGACCTACAGGACCTCCTCCTCCGCCTCACCTTCGACAACATCTGCGGCCTCGCGTTCGGCAAGGACCCCGAGACGCTCGCACGGGGCCTGCCCGAGAACGCCTTCGCCTCCGCGTTCGATCGCGCCACGGAGGCCACGCTGAACCGGTTCATCTTCCCGGAGTGCGTGTGGCGGTGCAAGAAGTGGCTGGGCCTCGGCATGGAGACCACGCTGGCGCGCAGCGTCGAGCACGTCGACCGCTACCTCTCCGCCGTCATCAAGGCGCGCAAGCTCGAGCTCACCAGCAACGGCAAGACCGATTGGTCGGCCACGCCACACGACGATCTCCTGTCGCGCTTCATGCGCAAGGGGACCTACTCCGACGAGTCGCTGCAGCACGTGGCGCTCAACTTCATCCTCGCCGGGCGCGACACCTCCTCGGTGGCGCTCTCCTGGTTCTTCTGGCTGGTCTCCACACACCCCGCCGTGGAGCGCAAGATCGTGCGCGAGCTCTGCGCCGTCCTGGCCGCGTCCCGCGGCGCCGACGACCCGGCATTGTGGCTCGCCGCCCCGCTCAACTTCGAGGAGCTCGACCCCCTCGTCTACCTCAAAGCAGCACTCTCGGAGACCCTCCGCCTGTACCCGTCCGTGCCCGAGGACTCCAAGCACGTCGTCGCCGACGATTTCCTCCCTGACGGCACGTTCGTGCCGGCCGGGTCGTCTGTCACGTACTCCATTTACTCTGCGGGGCGCATGAAGGCGGTGTGGGGGGAGGACTGCCTCGAGTTCCGGCCGGAGCGGTGGCTGTCAGCCGACGGCACAAAGTTCGAGCCGCACGACTCGTACAAGTTCGTGGCGTTCAACGCCGGCCCCCGGATATGCCTCGGCAAGGACCTCGCGTACCTGCAGATGAAGAACATCGCCGGGAGCGTGCTCCTCCGCCACCGCCTCGCCGTCGCGCCAGGCCACCGCGTGGAGCAGAAGATGTCACTCACGCTGTTCATGAAGCACGGGCTCACGATGGAGGTGCGCCCGCGCGACCTCGCCCCGATCCTCGACGAGCTCCTCAGCGTCGGGGAGTACGCCGCCGCGGCTCGTGTCATCGCGCCCTGCGCGTAGAAGATCCCGGGCCGTGCATGCTTCGCGGCTCGTGCCGTTTGGGAAAGGGATAAGCTGGAAATGGCAAAAAAAAATGTAGATAGACCAGCCCAAGACAGTAAGTAATTAAAGGGTTTGGTTGGTGAGGTCATTTAAATCACTTATTACAGTTTACTACCACTCCACTGGGATAAAGGAATTTGTCTAAAAAATTCCAGATCATGTTTGATTTAGCTGCGAAGCGAACAAAAAAAAAGTAGCAATAATCTCCAATGTAATGTAACCAAAAGTGGGAGCTCCAAATTCGTTTGGGCGGTTTGTGTTAATGTGCTGCCAATTATTGTTAGAGAGTTGCTTGTGCAAGCTGAAACATGTCAATCGGTTGATTAATTTCTGTATGAATATGACGGGATAAATCAAGGGATACTTCGTGTTCCCCTTTTGGCATCTTGTCGTTGATAGCTGATCGCTTCCTCGCAAGAGGCGTCGATGCTTGCACATGAACACTTGTTGCTTTCCATGTAAAGATCGTTTAAGAGTTCAAGACTTGTGCGATCGAGAACGACCTGCTCTTTCGTTTCCGTTTAGAGCATCTACAACAATCAACCTCAGTTGTTACTAAGAGGTGTCATATCAGCTTTTAGATGATGTGGAGGAGAGAAAATGAGAAAAGAAGATGAAGTTGTTTCTACATGAAGAAACCATCAGATTGTTAATACCAAGATATAAGAAACAACAAAAAAAAACTCTTTTGGAGGCTTAGTTGTTACCTAAACATAGAGCTGGGCATTGGGTCAGTCTTGCGTCTTGGCCCGCCAGCCCACCGCAGCTTGCTGCGTCGTCAGGTCGGGTTCTACCTCGGCCACCCCGCCAGCATCTGCGTCTTGAGTGCCGACCCATCTCGCCTCCCGCCAGCCAGTGACACCACGATCTTTAGAACCTTTTGGAAGTTTTCAAAATAAAAAGAATCATTTTGTTTTGATGAGAATTCAAAAGCTTAACCTGACATTTCATAATAAATTTAAATTGACTAACCCAAACTTCAACTAAAAGTCCCTGTTGATTTGTTGAGTTGTTGGAGTTTTGTTGGTTCTCCCTTCTCTATCCATCTTTTACCCTCCTCTAGCACAGACCTCCTTGGGTCAGGACCTCTCCATGTCCTCTAGGACATCCCCTTACTTTTATTTGACCTCCCCGTGTCCTTCAGGACCTCTCCATGTCCTCTAGGACCCCCCCTTACTTTTATTTGACCTCCTCGTGTCTTTCAGGATCTCTCCATGTCCTCGAGGACCTCCCTTTACCTTAATTTGACCTCCCCGTGTCCTTCAGGACCTCTCTATGTCCTTTAGGACCTCCCCTTACCTTAATTTGACCTCCTCGTGTCCTTCAGGATCTCTCCATGTCCTCTAGGACCTCCTCTTACCTTAATTTGACCTCCTCGTGTCCTTCAGGACCTCTCCATGTCCTCTAGGACCTCTCCTTACTTTTATTTGGCCTCCCCGTGTCCTTCAGAACCTCTCCATATCCTCTAGGACCTCCCTTTACTTTTATTTAACCTCTCAGTGTCCTTCAGGACCTCCCCATGTCCTCTAGGACCCCCCCTTACCTTTATTGGACCTCCCTGTGTCCTACCGGACCTCCCCAGGTCCTCCAGGATCTCCTCCCTATCTATTTCCACCTCTATCAATTGTGGGTCATCCGATTTGCATTGGACGGTTTGATCCTGGTGAGACGTTCAGGCGGTCCGAACATCCTAACCATTTTGGACCACCGGATTTAGTTCTAAGGCTGAGATCCTGCGCTAGCTATGTTGGTCCGAACATCCCACCCTCCTTGAGCCTTAGATCATTCTGGGCGGTCCGATCGGAATCCAGCGGCCTAGACCTCCTCCTTGCATATCTGGACCGTTAAGACCTCCCCCTTGGAGATCTTAACCGTCCAGACCTCCTCCTTGCACATCTGGACCGCTAAGGCCTCCCCCTTGGAGATCTTAACCGTCCAGACCTCCTCCTTGCATATCTGGACCGTTAAGACCCCCCCCTGGAGATCTTAACCGTCCAGACCTCCTCCTTGCATATCTGGACCGTTAAGACCTCCCCCTTGGAGATCTTAACCGTCCAGACCTCCCTCCTTGTGCATCTGGCCGTCAAGACCTCCCCCTTTGGAGATCTTGGCCGTCTAGACCTCCCTTTTTAGCAGATCCGGTCGTAAGGACCTCCCTTTGGAAATCATAACCGTTTAGACCTCCCCTGGATTTGATCCTACAGCTATAGACCTCCCTTGCGGGCGAGGTTCCCCTTTTACTTTTGCAGATCTCCCTATTTGCAATCGATCTTGACCGTTGGACCTCCCCTTTGGAGATCCAACCGTCAGGACCTCCCTTGCAGGTGAGGACCTCCTCTTTGCCCTTGCGGACCTCCTTTGGTGCGCTTAATCTTGGCCGTTTGGACCTTCCCTTTGGAGATCCAACCGTCAGGACCTCCCCAGTGGGTGAGGATCTCCCCTTGTTCACTGCAAGTCCTCCTCAGTGTCTTTGTGGGACCTCCTCTGCGGGGTTTGGCTGCCCCTACTGGGCAGTCACACCCAGTTTTCTTTACTTTTGACTGAGTCTTTGGGCAAGAAAGTTTCCACAACATTTAATGCATGTTGTGTCACATTAAATGCTCTCACCTTTGCGGTACGCATGTCATACCGATTGTCACATTCCTTGCCTACTCTCATCGTCCTCTTTACCAACTCTTGTTGACCACTATCCTGGGTCATGTACATTGACTCCAGCTATATATAGTTGGGCTAGCCCTCTTTTCTCACTTTCTTCCCTATTTATCCTCTCTGTCTCAACTGAGCACTTCTTGGACCTCCTCCAAACAGTTCTTGGGCATCCTCTCTCAAGCCCCAGGACCTCTCCAGCGAGCTCCTTGGGCCTCCTCTTGACCTTCCAACCTCTCTGTTGGTTTTATCTTTGAGTTTATTTGGAGTTCTTTGGATCTTGCTTGAGCTTCATTTGAATATTCGGTTTTTCACGTGTAAATTGCCAAGACCGTGGGGAGCCAGAGTTCAGTGAGGGAGAGGGAGTAACTCAAGATTTTGAGCAAGGCAAGTTACACTCTTGATCATGTTGCACCCAATACTTCAAGTTACTTATGTCGTTTTCAAAAATGTATGCATGCTTATTTCACTAAGATATTTCAATGCCTACCTTTAAATTCGTAGCTATACCTACTGCTTGGTATGACCACTATCCATGTTGAATCAACCCCATTGTCACCCTAGATAAAACCTGGTTCTTGCAATAGTGAGGACCCGTAGCTCTTGAAAAATGCTTAGACCAAAATCTTGATTTGGGAGTTTTGACCAAAATATCATTTAATCAAATATTTTGGGCTGTGGCATTGGTATGCCATGGAGGTTTTGGCCATGGCATTGGTGTGTCATGGGGTTTTACAAATGGCTATGGCATTGGTGTGCCATGGAGGTTTGAAAAGCAAAATAAACGAAAAATGGATTTGACTTGGGCGAAGCTGGTTGTTTGGTTGGTGCATGTCTATGCACGGGGGTCGTGTGATCCGATGCCCTGTGGTTGAGGTTTGTCGCCCAAGTCGGTTGAGGACCGGTCTTTGAGACACCACTTGCTAAGTTTATAATGGGTCAAGCGCTTAAAATTGTGCAACCACATGTCTCCAAAGATGGGGTGTGGGACCTGCTAACTAATTTTCAAAGCTCCTTCAGGGTTGATCTCATGCGAGGCCGTGGGTTGTCATGTTACGATCAAGTAGTCCCACTGCATAAGAGGGGCACCCTAATAACCCGCGGGTTTGTATCCAAAGGGGGACCTGCTAAACCTTAATGTGGGTGGATCATGTGGAGCAATGCATTGTAAAGGCCTTGTCATGTGCTCTAGACCTCTCACCAAATGAAGTGTGAGGTGGTATCGACGGATGCCAAGCAAACTAGAAAATTCATGTCATGTGGGTAAAGTGTACAACCTCTGCAGAGTGTAAATCTATTCGAATAGCCGTGTCCACGGTTATGGACATGCTGGCAATGTCATTCAAAGTTAGCTCTTGGTTTTGGTTTTCAAAAGATTTATGAAACTGGTTTTGGTGGTTTAACCAAATTGGGTGTGGGCGAGAAGCCTTGTGCAGGAGGGTATCCTTCACCATTTCAATGATGAATGTTATCCAACTGAAAACGGATCTCACAAAAATGAATTTTATCTCTTGTAACCTGCCTTGAAACTTAATACTTGTACTTGAAATAAAATTGGCTTTATGCAAATCAACCTTAATATGCTGTCATTTGATATATCCCTATGCATGTCATTCTGTTAATAGACGGTTGTAACTTGCGAGCACGGTTGTTGTGCTCACTCTTACTTGATTCATGAATTGAGCAGATGAAGACTCCTATGACGATGAAGATGATCAACTCAATTAGGCCGCCCTCGGCCCGATCACCGTGGTGTAATGGGTGGACCATGTCTTTGGTTTTCACGCGTTTATGTGCTCTCTATTGCTGGAGCTTGTAAGCAGCCCTTGTAATCAAACCTCCTTTTGCTGTTAATAAAGCTGTTGTGGATGTCAATGTTATCACTTGCTTGATTTGAGAACTGGTTGACGATCCTTGGGGACCAGTTTGGATCACAGTGGATTTCAGGCTCATCCTCAAGCCTCACGACCTCCTCGGGTTGGCTCCTTTCGGACCTCCCCGAGTAGCGCGTGGAGTTTGAGGAGGTCTGAGGTCCAACGACCTCCTCAGGGTCGGGACCCCAGACCTCCGAGTGGTTCTATCGAACCTCTCGGGAGGTCTGGAGGTCCATCCGGGATGCCCTCTCGAGACGTCCTGGGAAGTCCTTTACGGACCTCCCAGGAGGTCCTGAGGGACCTCTCGGGATGTCCAAGGATGTCCTGGGGGTTCCTTTTTGGACCTCCCAGGAGGTCCTGAGGGACCTCCCGGGTGTGCCTTGGGCCGGGTCGTGACACAAGCCCAGGCACGGCCCAAAGGCCGTCGTGCCGGAGTCGTGCCGTGCCAGCCCAAGCCCAGCCCAAAATAACTATAGACAGCGGAGGCGGCGATGGCGGCAAGAACCACCATCTTCATTCCTCTCGCCAGAGGAGAGCCAGAGAGGAGGAAGGCGCGCATGAGGAGAGAGCCGAGAGGGAGGAGGAAAGCGGTGCTTGGGAGGAGGAACCGAGGTGGAGGTGGAGGCGGTGTGTGGGATTGGGGATATGGATTAGCCGGGAAGGAGTTAGGGTTGGGCCAAAGTGGGGAGAACGGATTGGGCCAGCTACCAGCCGAGAGGGATAGGATTGGACCAGTGAGGAGGATTGAGGATTGGGCTTTTTCGTGCCTTGCCGCCCAAGCACGGCCCAAATGGCCGTCTTGCGTCTGCACTCACCTAACGGGTCAGATTCAGCCCAAATTTCGGCCCGGCGTCAGGTCTTTGCCTCCCGGTCCAAACGCCGTCTTGCAGTGCTTAGACTGCGGTTGCAGTCGACTTGGCCAAGGCTTTGGGCCAAAAGCCCTACCAAGTCCCAGCTCTACCTAAACACTCATTTTGTGGGTCCCACTGCCTACCAACAAAAATATACCGGATCTTGTGCAGCCCGTCTTCTTAGCTTCCCCCGCATATGATATGATAAATGAGCCAAAACATATAGGCCACAAAGTTGTACCCTATTGTTGATCATCAAGAATCATGCACACTTGTAGCAATTAAAGTCTTAGATACAAGCTTAAGAAACAATCTATTGGAATGCTTATTTCTTTTTATTAGATTGAGTACTCTCTATCTTCTTAGTAACAAGCTAAGAAACAAACTATTGTAGATGCCAACAATTCACCTTAGCTGTTATTAAGAGGTTGTTACATCAGCTTTTAGATGATGTAGAGAAGAGAAGATGAAGAGAGAAGGTGAAGCTGTTTCTACATGAAGAAATTATCAGATTGTTAATACCAAGACATAAGAAACAACAAAAAAAACTCTATTGGAGGTTTAGTTGTTACCTAAACACTCATTTTGTGGGTCCCACTGCCTACAAAAATCTACCTGATCTTGTGCAGTCCGTCTTCTTGGCTTTCCCCGCAGATGATATGATAAATGAGCCAAAATATATAGGCCTCAAAGTTGTACCCTATTGTTGATCATCAAGAATCATGCACACTTGTAGCAATTAAAGTCTTAGATACAAGCTTAAGAAATAATACATTAGAATGCTTATTTCTTTATATTAGATTGAGTACTCTTTCTCTTTTTAGTAATAAGCTAAAAAATAAACTATTGTAGATGATCTGATCATTTCGCATCGGCGTTTTCGCGCGGGGGGGAAAGCTGATGGGGATGTTGCTGACTTTTTCTGTACGATTTCTACGTGCTCACTTATATAATACTACTTGGGTGTGTACACTTGCTGTCGCTGTCGTAGAGTAATATAGGGCAACATCTTTTTTCTCTTCTTGTGAACACGATGGAGATCTACGTATCATTGAAATAGGAAGAGATGGCAGTATCTAGTATCGTGGGAAATCGATCGTTTTGGCATGCAAAAGACTAGACGAAATCTATCTATCTATCTATCTATTTATTATATTATTAAAACGATAGAAAAAGAAGAAACTTTTTTTATTACTTAATCTTTTTAAAATTTTATTTTAAAGTTAACCTTCGGCGGACTTTATTTCCAAATCTGACCCCTTTGGTCACGTCATCACTCATGGCATGACAAAATAACGCTATCACGTCATATGATAAGTCAGCAAAATAACACTTTTGGTCACGCCGCTGGTCGTGACGTGACCAAACAACACTATCACGCCACCACCCATAGTGTGACAAGAGTTTGGTCTAGCGTGACAGTGTTGTTTTGTTACGCTATGGGTGGTGGCATGACAAAAGGGGTCAGATTTGAAAATAAAGTGCGCTGAGGGTTAACTTTAAAATAAAATTTAAAAAGGTTATTTAATAAAAAAATTTCAAAAAGAAGCCACCACGTTCGCTCTCAAGGGCTAGAAATTCTCACGTTAATCGGTGAAAAAAAGATAACAATTGGATTAGTATATGAATTCTAACAAAAAATAACTTGAATTAGGGACAAAAATTAAAAGAAAGTTTAAAATTCTATTTCTATACGAATTCATCCACAACGTTGATTATGGTGGGTCCAGATTATAACGAGCTAGATTAAATGAAAGAGTTTATGTCAGGTACAATATACAAATAAGAGTCCATCTCAAGTACAACGTGAAATAACTGAAATTCAGAATAGAAAATAACATAAAATTAGCAGCTTAATTTTGATACGAATTCCTAAATAAAATCACTAGATAAAAAAATTGGAATAAAAATTACAAAATAGTAATTGGATTAGTACACTAATTCCAACAAAAAAGTAACTAGAATTTGGAATAAAAAGCGTAATAAAAATAGCAAATTGATTTTGATACTTAATTCCTAAGTAAAATTCCTTAAAAATATATAATTCAAAATAATTTTTTGATCATTATACAAATTCCAACAAAAATACCTAGATTTCGAATTAAAAATTAAATAAGAAATTTGATTTCAATATGAATTCCAAAATAAAAACCCTAATAACTCGTAATTCGAATAATGTTTATAAAAAATTAGCAATTGGATTAGTATACTAATTCTAACAAAAAGTAATTAAAATTTGGGATAAAAATAAAAAATTGCAACTTGATTTCTATATGAATTCAAGTAAAATATTTAAATAACTAAAATTCGAACAAAAAAACATTATCAATTTGATTTACATAAGTAAAATCCTAAATAAATATAACCAGAATAAAAACTAAACAAAAATCACAATTAGATTAGTATATGAATTCCAACAAAAAATAATTGCTATTTGGAATTAAAATAAATTAAAGTTGGCAATTTGATTTTGATACTTAATTCCAAATTAAAATCCATAAATAAATTTAATTCGAAATAAAATTAACAATTGGATTAGTATATGAATTCCAACAAAAAATAACTTAAATTAGGGGACAAAATAAAAGAAAATTTGAAATTATATTTACATACGAATTCCAAAGTAAAATTCCTGAATAACTAAAATTTCAAATAAATTAAATATAAGTTATAATGAGAAAACCATGAATGGTGTCGGATGAGACCACAAAATAGTGCAATGATATCGATCTGTCCTACAAGAAGACATTGATCCATAAAGAAACGAAGAGTCGCGGCAGCGACGACGAAGATAAGAACAATATCATGCCACTCACCTTAGCCATTCCACGAGGACAATGTCGTGCTACTTGCTGGAGCTACCGAAGAGAAAGGCCGGAGTCGAAGGAGCCAAGTGTTGTGACGATAAGTTGTGAGCGTCAGCGTTGTTGAAGAAGTCAGTGGCCAAAGAAGCTTAATATGGGGAAGCCCTAGCAGAGAGGAGATGAAGCTTTGCATTGAAGACGAGCTATCGACGATATAGGGTCGCGTAGCTAGGAGCTGCCATCGTTGGTGACACGACGTTGCCGGTGACGGTGAAAAGATTCTCCATATCGTTAGACAGCGATTAAAGCAGACATACCGACATCAGTGAAGATAAGTGGTCATAGTAGTTAGTAAGGAAGCCACATCATTGAGTTGGACAATGACGAAGAGGAGCGACCAACATGGTAGAAGAAGACATCGAGCAAGTATAATATCGTCATGTGTATATACATGCATCTATACGAATATAAACACGAGTGTACATAAACAAAGGAGCAAAGAGCTCAGAGTAGAAATGGCGCAATAGTAAGGAATAAGTTCAGGGTCACCGGAGAAAGTGCAGAGGGTGTGTAACATCCTGATTTTCCAAGTCCTTTTAAATTTGTAAAATAAAATAAAACTATTTTGTTTTGATGAGAATTCATAGTTGGTTCGTTGGAGAGGGTTAAGTTTCATGTTGTCACCCCTTCTGTAAGTTGACCAGTTCTCCCCTCAGTCTCTCTTTTGTGCTATGTTCGGGTTAGACCTTCTATGTGGCCTGGACCTCCCCAGTGGTTCTTGAAGTTGGACCTCCGCTGGGGGCTCAGACCTTTTCTTAATTGGACGTGCCTTTATGTCCAGACCTTTCTCTCTGAGCTAGATCTCTTTGGATCTCTTTGTTGGTTCGAATCTCTTTGGTTCAGACCTCCTCCTTAGGTCTAGACCTCCTCTTGGTTAAGGCTTGCCCATATGTTTAGGCCTCCCTTCGACTTCGAGTCCTTTGGACCTCCTTGCTTAACCTAGGAACTCCTGACCTCCAAAGATCTCCTCCCGAACCTCTAAGACCTCCTATATTGAGATCCTCACCGCCAGGACCTCCCATTGTGGAGATCCTAGCGATTAGGACCTCCCCTGGTCGACTTAGTTCTTTAGACCTCCTCTCAAGACCTCCTTGAGCCCGTGGAACCACCCTTCGTGAGGGCCTAACTGATAGGACCTCCCCGTGGGTGAGATCCTACCACCGTGGCCTCCTTTTACAAGGATCCTCACCAGACCTCCTTGATGGGATCTTGGTTGTCAGAACCTCTAAGTCACGTGGACCTCCTCCATGTGTCTTTGGACCTTCCCATGTGCGGACCTCCTCTGTGTATCGGGACCTCCTAGCCTCCAGACCTCCTCTTTGTGAATTTGTACCGTTAAGACCTCCCCCTTCAGATCTTAACAGCCCAGACCTCCTCTTTGAACATCTGGACCGTTAAGACCTCCCCACAGAGATCTTAACCGTCTGCATCTCCTTCTTTGGCAGAGTCGATCGTTAGGACCTCCCTTGGAAATCCTAACCGCTCAGATCTCCGTCTGATTTGATCCTCACGGTCCTAGACCTCCATTGCGGCGAGGTTCTCCTCTTACCTTGCGGACCTCCCGCTTGCACGGAATCTTGGCCGTTGGACCTCCTCTTTGGAGATCCAACTGTCAGGACCTCCCCCTTTGACCCAACTGTCTCTAGATTTGACTAGTCCCACTTGCCAAGCTTACCTATTTTATGTTTCCCCGCCACACTAGTACCGTGAGCATTTAATGCATGTAATGTCGCATTAAATGCAAATGCAAGTGGTCGCTTTCTATTGTATGGGGTCATTCTGGGCACTATTGGTGTCCTTTCTAGTCTCCTCCGTAATAAAGACACTATGTCCTTTATTATTTTTCTTTGACACTCCCGTACCTTTTGCCCCATCTCACATGCTTACCAAATCATGTACGCGTTGAGTGGTCTTTTCACTTCCTTTGACTATAACTAGTCCCGGGAGCCCTCCATTGCCACCTTTTTCACACACTCAACATTATTGCTCACACCCAGTGGCTTCCTGGAGAGCTTTGTTGCCAAGAACATCGCCAGCAGCTTCTCTTCATCGATAACACCATTGGAGGCTCGGCGGGAGCTTGGGCGTTGACCTCAACCGCCTGATTGCCTTCGACCTCCCTTCACCCGCACCTCCTTCTTATTGTTTGGTAAGTTTCCTTGCATATTATACCGTTTTGTTCTTGTCACCACCATAAGAGGTTATGTCCATTTCAGACCTCTTCCTTTGGATTCTCTTTGGAACTCTATGGATTTTGTGTGAAGATCACCTCTCTGGATCCTGTGCGACTCATTATCCTCTTGGTGCATTGCTAGAGCCGCCTCCGGTCTTCCGTGAGGACCTTCCTCATTCGACCTCTCCCGAGAAGTTGGGACCCTCCCAAAGAACCTATTTTGAATATAAGATGCTTCTGTTGGTTGAGTTTTGGAGTTTCTTTTAAAGTTCTTTTGGCTCTTTATTTGGAATGTGGTTTGAGTTGTTTTCTTTTCTCTCGTATAGAGCGTGAAGGCACTGAGGAGCGTGAGAGCACTGAAGAAGAAGACTCTCAAGCCAGTGAGCAAGGCAAGTCATGCTCTTGATCATATTGCACCCAATATTTCAATTTACTTATGTTCTGTTTTCCAAAGTATAATGCATGCTTTTTCTAACCAGGTATTTTAAAACCTGTCTTTAAACACTTAGTTATGCCTAATTCCTTCATATGGCCAACTTTGACAATGAACCCAATCATTGCCACCTTAGACAAAAACTTTGGTTGATGCATTAGTGTGAACCAGAGCAATTGAAAAACCAAATGCTTAGTATTGCTTAGACCAAAAGTACTTGTTTTGGGAAACCTTTACCTTCATGACCAAATACTGTTTAAAATATTTTGACCATGGCATTGGGATGTCATGGGAGTGTGAAAATATTGCTGGGGAAGCAAAGAAAATGAAAATTGATTTAGGCTTGGGCGAATTGGTTGCTTGGTTGGTGCAAGGTTTATACATGGACTCTATCCTGGATAAGGTGGAGGTCCAAGGGTTTGTGATTGTCGCCCAAGTCAGTTGAGGACCGGTCTTTGAGCCGCCAATGCTAGGCCTACGATGGGCTATGCCAAAACCGTGCAACCACATGTCTCCAGTATGGGGTGTGGGACCTAGCTAAGTACTTTGCAGAACTTCCACCGCAGCTGATCCAGCTTGGAGGAGGGAGGTCTTCTATGGCCGGTGGTCTTTATGACCTATGTTCCCACTGGTGCAAGAGGGCCCAGATCTCATGAGTCAATCCAAAAAGGCGAAACCTTAGCAAGGAGAGGCTGTGGTGGGACAATGCATTTAAAAGGCTTTGTCATGAACTCTAGACCTCTTACCTTTGGTAGTGAGAGGTGGCATCGACGGATGCCGGGTAAACTAGAGGAATTCATGTCGTGTGGGTAAAGTGCACATCCTCGATCGAGTGTAAATCTATTCGAATAGCCGTGTCTGCGGTCATGGACATGCTGGTAGCGGCCACTCAGAGTTAGATGTTGAATTTGGGTTTCTAAAAATGTTTAATAAACTGTTTTGGGATTTCTATCCCATGGGCTTTGGGCAGGGAGCCTTGTGACAGGAGGGTATCCTTCACCAACTTGTTGATGAATGTTATTTAACTGAAAATCAAGTTTGAAAAATGAATTTTAGCTATTAAAACCTGCCTTGAAACTTAATATTTGTAATTGAAAGAAACTTGGCTTTATGCAAATCAACCCTATTATGCCTTCTTTTGTATATCCATATATGCATGTCATCTTGTTATTCCACGGGTGTGACTTGCGAGCACAGTGGTAGTGCTCATTCTTGCTCAATGCAAAATCTTATCAGGAGAAGACAACAGCGGAGAAGAGGAGGATCAGGACGAGTAGGTTGTGCCCTCCAGCCATTTTGCCTGTGGTATAGTGGATGGACCTCTGTCTTTGTTCTTTTGTAAGCTTCCTTTTGGCCCAAGGCCACCTTCTGTAAACAACTCCTTTGCTATGTTGTAAATAAAGTCTATGTCGTGGATGTTACCATTCTTGTTTGCTGTGAAGAACTAGCTTGAGATCCTTGGGACTAGCTCAGTTCACGCTGGGAAGCACAGAGTGATTCCTCAAGTCTCACGACCTCCTCAGGCCAGGTCCTTCGACCTCTCCTGAGCTGGCCGTGGCGGTGAGGAATCTCCCCGTGACTTCCACTTCCCTCGGTGGTAATCGTGAGAGGTCCTGCCAAGGCCTCAATTGGTACCACCGAGGGCAGGTCCTACCCGAGCCTCGGGAGGTGCCACCGGACCTCCTGGGAGGTCCTAAGGGACGTCCTAGGAGATCCTGGGAGGGCCTCTCGGGTGCCCTAGGGTTGGGCCGCCACAGGGTGTCCCCGGCAAGGATCAACGACATTTGCACGTATGCGTGTTGATATAACAACGGTTAGTATTAAACAATAATTGGAGAGAAGTAGAAAATAACTATGTGGTAGAGTATTGCATCGGAAGGGGTAGCAACTAAGAGATATCGATCAAGAATTGGACTTGCTGTTGGAGATTAAAGCAGAAAAACTGTGGTGGAGAGAAGAGATAGAAGACACACGGTTCGATAGGTCAACCGACGTGATGGAAGATAAGTTCAAAGTAGGTCACCCATGGTGCATCGGTGTATACGTGGGCAAGGTACTATAATATCATGTAAACTAATAAGATAATTTGTTGTATATATAATCAACGTATTGCTTGAGATTAACAGAGGTACATGTGCATACAAATATTTTGGAAAAGAGTAACCAGTAGAGAAAAAAAATAAGGGCATGCAGCTACATGATGGAGAGTGGTTAATTTATTACGCTAGAGAATTTCTTCTATCGAAACTCATACATCAGTTACATTCCTTAAGTTGTGTTTTTCTTCAAGTTTCTATTGTCATTTCTAATATTTACGATATCTTAAAAATTTAAAAAGTTACGAGATACGTAAATATATTTTCAAGCATCTAAATTACATTATTTAACTTTAAAAACTTTAACACAAATCTAACCGCCTGTTAAATTCTGAATCCTGACAGAACTATCACGGAACAAACAGTTACATGTAAACGATCTGCATCTCTGGTTCCCAATCAGTCCACGGGTCCATCTACGAGCCGTGTACCAACTTTAAAGACATTCATTCGCATATCTCAGCTCCCATGTACTGGTACATTGCGATTTACCCTCCCATGTACTGGTACATTGCGATTTCCCCTTCTCACTAATGGAAAATGACTCAATGACCAATGGGCTACAAATAGATCTCGTTGCTTTATCTAATGCTACAGCGTATAGAGTTAAGTACCTGCAGCTTTGCGCCACTGAGTTGTGATTTCTCGCTCATTGAGGTGCAGCACGTACGTACGTATTCCTTCAACCCAGTTCGCCAAGCTCTAACTCCTCGACCCACTCAAATAGACGGTAATCAAAGCTGTAAATTATTGTATAACAATTTTTCATGCAGATGTATGGCAATAAGCTAGAATTAGTAGCACTCCTTATTCCTTACAAACAATAGAGGTAATGTATGTTGATAGCTTAAGTAGGACCTAGCCAGCATGTGATAGTACTAGTGCTCAGGGGATACTGTCATACTGGTTCTATACAACTGCTAGTTAGGCTACACTATTTGAATTGAAATCTTCTTCGAGTGGGGCAATTGGTTAGCACAGTCATGTTAAGTCTTACAACTCATTAGTCTGATGTTTGGATGCCGGAAAACAAAAGTAAAAAATCCACACAAATAATCCACTCAAACTGAAATACGTGTGAATTGAACTTTGTTGTGTTCACCAGAGAATTTTAAGGCGCCATTACGTTATGCAGTTGCAATGGTTAGCACCTGATCTGAAATCAAAAACCAAAATTGTGGCAGTCGATCCAAAGTCCAAACTATCAAATGTAGGAACGGACGATCCAGATACAATTACAACAGCGACGGCGCCTTATCTCCCGTCCGTGTTTAGCTACTAACTAGGTACACAAGCTGGTAAACGTCACTAAAAAAGAACCGTTGCTCCGACGCCTCAGTATCATCATGCGAAATAAATCCGCAAAAGTCTTTTTAAGGGAATAAATGCTCAAAGCATCTGATCTTCTGTACCTCCCCGCGGCGTAACATACAAGCATCGCTCGAACGAGCACCCAAGGACTGAAGGACACCAGGTCACAGGGATCCCGAGCCGCACAAGATCCCACCACCACCGTCGCCTCCTTTCTCCTCTCCGAGCGCACACACTTGCTCCCCCTCTTGCAGAGCGAACAAAACCGCTTCCCCTCCCCTCGGCTTCGCTTTTTTTCCGCTCCCTTCTTTTCCGCTTCCCACTTTTCGCTAGTTTCTCCTCTCCTTTTGCTGCCCCAACCCCGCACCACCACCGCCTTCCCCTCCCTCCAGATTCCCTCCGGCTTTTGCTCCGGCGGTCGGATCTCGCCGCCGCCGGGCTCGCCTAGCCGTGGCGCCCGGGTAAGCTCGCCCACTCCTTCCTCTTGTCATTACTCATTACGCTCCGCTCGCTTCTTATGGTCTGCTACTGCTGCTAGCCTACTAGTTAGATGCTGTCGCTTGCTGTGGTTTGGGTTAGTGTTTTCGGGGCTAGGGGCTCGGGGTGGATCTGAAGCGGTGGGTTTCGCTGAGATCTGCGTGAGCGCTTGGAGGGGAATCGCTTGCTCGCGAGGTGGTATCTGCTGCCACGTTTAGTGTGATTTCAGCTAGGGGCGTCAGTTAGCTTGAGCGATAGCCCGGTACTTGCTGGTGGAATTTCCTTTGGGAGTGGACTAATGGTCAGTGGTGACTTCTGAGTTTGGAAATGTAGGCTAGTGTTACGCTGAGGAGGTTGACCCCAGCTCGCTGATTGTTTTGTTGGATTGTAGTTCTGGCAATCGGGGTTGAGCTTAGGTAGAGTTAGGGGCGGAGCCAGGAAATAGACATAGTGTGTTAGCCTCGCCGACTCACGCCAACGGCCTGGACAGAACACAAACACACACACACACACTCGCCTGGATAGCTAAAGATGAACATAAGACAAAAGTTCTTTTTTGGTGCTGCTCAACTTGCCACACAGCTTTTCTGTTTTCTTCTTCTATTTATACCCCAGCTGATTACAGGAATCAGTTACAAGTAAATCAGTGGCCGATTCTCCGGATCCACGATCTGGAAATGACTCACAGAACTAAATGCTGTATGTAACGTATGCATGCTGGACTGAAACCGAACAGAAATTGAAGACTAGAAACTGAAGACTAATGCAAAATGAAATTAAACTAAAACAGCGGAGCCGGACAAATGCGACCTTTTTATACTGTACACTTGATAGAAAACGGTGTAATTGTAACAACATATTTGCCTATTATACATGCTCTAAGTGCTAATACCATAACAATTTGTAACTATGCGATAGAGAAAAATCAAGATATAAACAAATAAAAGATAATAGAAGTAGCATACATGCATCAAATATATAGACTGTAGACATAATTTAGATGCTTGGAGGGATCAATAAACATGCATTTAATCTTTTGGCATAGAAGATCAAGGGGTGGTAAAATTCTTTTTGGCAGGATGGGGGAGCCAGGTCCCTCTGCCACTGGGTAGAGTTTTCCTTCAGCATCAGAGTTGAGCAGTACACTAGCGAATGCGCTGCTCTATCATGGACGATGAATTTTGTATTTACTTCCAAGACACTTTAGGTTAGGCGTGACACTCGGGGGACTTGGTTACTTTAGGTTAGGCGTGACACTCGGGGGACTTGGTTAAGTGTAGTGCCAAAGAGAATGTCGCCTTTTGTCTTGTTGTGGTGCAGTTTGCATGTGATCTTTCAGCAAGCAAATGAGCTGTTACCGTGCACTGCAGGCTGTTACTGACAGGGATACAATCATACATTTGAATTCTTAGGACTTAGGAAACACTTGTCAGTTGTGGCCTTGACAACTTCTTACCTAAATGAAGTTTGAGACATGATTTTCCCCCGTATTGCGTGCTGTCATTCAATCAAAACACACTTGTTATGTTTCAATGCAAGGGGTGATTCATGGAAAGTGAAACATTTGTAATTTCTTTAGGCTATCTCCTTTTTGAGATGGATAACTATGATAAGAAATAAATATCACAGACTGACTGCTTGAACAAGTGTCCAGTGTTGGTAACTAATAAAAAAATGCTTCAGGTACTCTTTGTTCATTTTGTATTGCTTTTGCTGGGTAAAGATTGGCACCAAATAAAAATCACAAAATACACATGATGCTATAGCCCAGGTGTGGTTGTGGTGTTGAATCACACAAATTACCAAGGAAAGCCTTAACGAAATAAAGCATCTTTATATTGACATTTTTGCTGATGATTGTTTATGTTTGTATGAACCCAATTTTTTTATCCTGCACTTGTCATAAGAAACCGCTAATGATTCACAGTTGATACTGAATTTGGTTTTTATGATACCTGTATATGTATTTCAGCCTTTGAGGTGAAGAAGGTGCTAGCTGGAAATCTTGACCCTTCTTGGTTTTGCACTGCTTGGACTGCTGCTATACTGTTCCATTGTCAGCTGTCGTGGAAGCTGAGGGTGTTATATGAGATCATGAGAAAATCCCATGCTTAAGATCTCCATCTAATTGGCAGAATATGTTCGTTGATCAGTTTGGATAGCATTGTGAATTTGTCACAAGTACTTAGCCGGATACCACAGATTCTTTCATATTCAATATGCCACCATGGTGGGGCAAGTCTTCCTCAAAAGATGCTAAGAAAACCACCAAAGAAAACCTCATCGATACATTTCATCGGTTGATAAGTCCAAATGAGCAAAAAGGAAGCACAAAATCGAAACGGAGCTGTAGACGTGGCAATGATACAGCTGTTGAGAAAGGCTGCCGATCTACCACAGTATCACGCCCAACTTCACCCTCAAAAGAAGTTTCTCGCTGCCAAAGCTTTTCGGCTGATAGGCCACACGCCCAGCCACTTCCTATTCCTGGATTACGCCCTGCAGTGACACGCACTGTTTCTGATGTCACTGAATCAAAGCCCATACTGGAAAAACGTGGCAAACCACCACTGTTTCTGCCACTTCCTAAACCTAACCGGCCTCAGAAAAGTCCTGGAAATAGTGATCTTGTTTCAGAAATAGTTATTGCTTCTGTCTCTAGCAACTGTTCTGCTGATAGTGATGATCATGGAGATTCTCAGCTTCCGAGCCCTGTTGGAAATGATGCTGAAAATTTAACAAATGTTACTTCGAAGAGCAAGTCAAGGTATGCTCTTTATTGTCGTGCATTATTTATGTGCCTCATTCAAACATGCTCTTACATATCTTTTACTCTCTTTCAGAAGTAATGTGCGCAAAGAGCGCCCTGGTGCTATTACCACAAAAAATACGAAGGAGATGTTGAAGCCAGCTAATCAATTCCTCAGTAACCATATATTGTCCACATCACCGAGAGGTATTGCAGCTGACAATTACCAATCCAATTTACAAAATCCTCGGCCGGTAGTTTTCGAGAGTGCTCCCAATAGTTTGATGTCAAGTCCTTCCAGGAGTCCAAGAAGAATATGTCCAGATCATATTCCAACTTCAGCCTTTTGGGCAGTGAAGCCTCATACAGATTTAACTTTCCTTGGATCTGGTCAGTGCAGTCCAGGTTCAGGGCAAACATCCGGGCATAACTCAGTGGGTGGTGATATGCTAGCCCAGCTCTTTTGGCAGCCCAGCAGAGGTAGTCCAGAGTGTTCACCAATTCCTAGCCCAAGAATGACAAGTCCTGGCCCTAGTTCCAGGGTACATAGTGGAAATGTTTCTCCATTGCATCCAAGGTCTGGAGGGATGGCACCTGAGTCTCCAACAAGCCGGCATGATGATGGGAAGAAGAAGCAAACCCACAAATTGCCCCTTCCACCAGTGAGCATCCCTAGTAGTTCATTTTTGCCAAACAACTCCACTCCAACTAGTCCTATTTCAATACCTCGTAGCCCAGGTAGAACAGAGAATCCACCGAGTCCTGGATCACGATGGAAGAAGGGCAAGCTGATTGGCCGTGGGACATTTGGCCATGTATATGTTGGCTTTAACAGGTATGTGCTTCCCTAGTCCCTACATATTAAACTTCAATTTTTCATTGTATGACTTACTGTAAATATACTTTAAGCATCTTTAGAGCTTTTGTAAGATACTTTGCGTAAGACATACCTTACTGTTCTGCAATCTTCTTCTTGTGTATGTAATTTTATAATAAGTCTTGCTTGATTTCATGTTGTATCAAATGCTCATATGCTGTTTCTGCTATTGCAATGCTGTAGCAGTGTTCTATGTGACAAGCACTTTTGCCGTTTGCTATCCTTTTTTAACATTTTGGACTAGATGGATAGGATGTTCATGTATATTTATGGTGTGTTGTGCATTGTTGTCCCTTGAGGGGCTAAAAACTAGTAAGTAAAAATCATTCAGATCATAACCCTATATAGCTTGCATAATCATTCAGATCATAACCCGATATTTCTCTGGTTTAGATTCTATATGATGACCATTTAAGTGTTTGCAAATCATCTCCCAAATTCCTCACAATGGTTTTCCCCCTGTTTTGGTTTCAATGTCAATACCAGTGATAGTGGTGAAATGTGTGCAATGAAAGAGGTTACCCTATTCTCGGATGATCCTAAATCAAAGGAAAGTGCAAAGCAGTTGGGGCAGGTATGGTCTTTTAATTGTGCCTGCACTTAAAGTTGTGAAAAATTCAGTTTGTTTATTATTATTTTCCGTTCAATCTACCATTTCGTCTTTTTGTTTCTCAGGAAATATCACTCTTGAGCCGCTTACAACATCCAAATATTGTACAATACTATGGATCAGAAACGGTATAAACTGTTGCCGTCAATTGTTTACTTAGACTTGGTTTTCTTTGATTTCCAATTACTCTCTTTCTCTGTAATTTCGGAAGATTATACCTGTAATTGGGTCGTCATTATCATTTTTCTACTCTTATCCCTTTAGCAAGGATGGCAAGAAAGTACATGATAGCTTGTAGGATTTCATTAAAAGGGTTCTTTATGCACCTCTTTCAATTTTTTGGGCATGACTTTATATATTATGTATGCCCCATAACAGGTTGATGATAAACTTTATATATACTTGGAGTATGTGTCTGGTGGATCTATCCATAAACTTCTACAAGAGTATGGACAGCTTGGTGAACCAGCAATACGCCGCTACACTCAGCAGATACTTTCAGGCTTAGCTTATTTGCATGCGAAGAATACGGTCCATAGGTAGTATTTCAATTTGTTTTGGTTGCATTTTTTGGGCTGTATGTATCAGTGGAACTACGGTGTATTTTTAAATCCTGCTCTTCACAATTTGCAGGGATATCAAAGGTGCAAACATACTTGTAGATCCCAGTGGTCGTGTTAAGCTTGCAGACTTTGGAATGGCAAAACATGTAAGTTTTCTGGCCACTTCACTTTTGTAAAAGTATCTTAACCTATTGAACCTTTTTCCAAGCAGAAAAACAGATGCGCCATCATTACATTCATTATTGTTCCTTTTCTGTGTTCTGTATTTGTGCTCATAGAGTCAGAGTCATAACCACTTGAATTAGCTCGACCTCTTCAAAAATATATAGCCATGGGGAAGTCGTGTTTGCTGCCCTTGTCAGCAACTGTATATCAACTTGTTCTTGTAAGTCCTGGTCAGTGGTTCTGGTGAGCATACTGCATTAACTACTGATGTTAAGGGTGCTCTAAAGCTTTCTTAATAGAGTTAGACAGTTAGTCTATTGAGTTTTCTGAGCCCTGATAGGTCACAAATGGGCTTTCTTAAAAGATGATAAATTTGTTTTACTCATTAACTTGTATTAATTGTCTTCTGTTTTTCCCCAGATCAATGGGCAACAGTGTCCTTTCTCATTCAAGGGTAGTCCATATTGGATGGCTCCAGAGGTATTGCTACCCTCTTCCTTTATTTCGTATTTGTTCTATTCGAGTTTCATGTTTATTGTATTGTCATATCTATAAACACATGTATACAGGTTATAAAAAATTCCAATGGATGCAACCTTGTGGTTGACATATGGAGTTTAGGATGCACCGTCCTGGAGATGGCTACCTCAAAACCACCATGGAGCCAGTATGAAGGGGTCAGTATTAGACTTCAAAGATACAAGTTATATTTGTTCTATAATGTAGATGCCTAATATGAGTTGCAAGCTGCATTTCTTGTTTACTCGTACTACCATAACTAGTACTCACTGCAGTAAGTTGTTGTTGGAGAGTTAGTATTAGAGTTTAATAAGAGTCCAAGTCGTATGCGAGTCGGATTGTAATCTTTAGCACTATAAATAAAGAGCGTGATGGTCCTAAGGGACGCACACAATTATTCACAAATTCAACATGGTATCAGAGCCATCCTCGTTCCCATCCACCATCGAACCCTAGCCCTAGCCCTTACTTACCTCAGTTGCCGCCGCTCGGGCCTCGTGGGCCGTCGCCGCCTCGAGTTGCCATCTCTCGGGCCAACGCCGTAGCTACGCGTGCCGCTGTGCTCAGGTCGCGTTTTGAAGAGAGTAGAGGTGAGGAAAAGAAGGAAAAACCGATCCAAATCGGTGGAGGTTGGCTGGTTGCCGTGAGGAGGAAGAGAAGGAGCTGTTGGAGCCGTTTCCGGGGATCTGGAGCATGAGCTGCTGGGAGGAAGAAGAGAGAGAGGGGGGATCTCAACGAGGATATGATAATCCTCAATTTACTGTTTATCTATAATTGATATTATAGATAAACTTCATATTACTCACAAGTATACCTCTTATTGTTCATAAGGGAGAAGCTTAATTGATTGGTCGTAAGCTTTTCTACGACCACCCTTTGGTCGTAAGCCTTTCTACGACCAGCTCATGGTCGAAAGCCTTTCTATGACCACCTTGTGGTCATGAGACTTTCTACGACCAGGTCGGCTACGATCACTCTGTAATCGATAAAGCCTACAGACATGTGTGCCCAATCGATGAGAGACTCTTATACGCTGTGTTCAATACACAGAGCAATTAGTATATGCAGTTTTTCTCTTGTAATACAGGTGAGCTCGTTGATTACCAATGCCTTTGAATCGACCTTGGCTTTGAGCTTGCCCATATCAACCTCTTTTTCTAAGCAACGAAAAAGAGAGAGAGAAAAGAAAGTCATTGAACAGTCTTAAGTGCAAAACTTCATGTTTATTTTATTCTGCAACTCGCAAACTGTAGAATTTGCCTCCTGAAGGTTCTTTAGCAGGTCTTCTTTTTCATTCCTTAACTTTTGCGCCTCGGCTTTCACATAGTCTGAGTGCAGAAATTAAGGTTCTTTCGTCACTTTTGGACCTCCAAAGATTAGAGTAGACATAAGTATTGAATGAGTGATCGCAACAAAATAAGATTTCTCATGGCAAATACTTACGATCTTACTGCCAGCTGGCAGAGCTCAGCCTGCTGCTTATTCAGCAATACAAGTTGCCTGTGGTATTCACCAACGGTGGCGACTTGTTCAAGAGCTCTCTGAACAAAGAAAGACTATGAGAAAAAGGAAAAATCCAAATATGAAAATGTTTGGCATCAAGTACTCACACTGATGGTTGACCGAGCAAATTTGCATACAAAAACTCGGAATCTTGTAGTTCATCAAGCCTGTCGACTTGGTCCCATCATATTTTTTGAAGGCGCTCGCCATAAAAAATATGTCCCCTATTTGGACATATTCTCCAAGAAACCCCACTAGATTTTATCATAAGTTTTCTCAAAATCTAACTTTAGAGTAACTCCTTTCTTCTTAGAAATTCTCAAATCATGAAGAATCTCATGTAAGGACAGCACCCTATCCAGAATATTTCTCCCTTTGATAAAAGCAGATTGGCATTCATTGATAATCCTGGTTGCTATCCCAATCTGACAGCCAACAACTTGGTAATAATTTTAAAACTGACATTGATCAGGCATATCGACCTGAAGTGCTTAATTGAGTTAGCCTCCTTGATTTTGGGAATCAAAGTTATCACCCCATATTCAACCTTTTTAGATTGAGCTTCTCATAGAAATCCTTAACCACCTCCATGAAAAAATGTTTCAAAACCCCCCAGAATGGCTTATAGAAAGAAGAAGGGAAACCATCTGGCCCAGGAGCATAATCAATAGGCAAATCCTTGATGATATTCCAAACTTCTTCCTCTGTAAAACTTTGGATCAAGCTTTCATTATCTGACTCTGAAATTTTACCCTCCACCTTCCTTAAATTTTCCTCACGGACTACATTCTAGCCAGCTTCAAACCCAAACAAGTCTTTGTAGAAATGGAAAATGTGATCTCTAATAGTTTCTTCCCCTGTTAAACACACCCCCTCTTTCTCCAGACTAAAGATAAAAAATTTCCTTCTACCATTGGCATAACTATGAAAGAAACTGCTATTAGAATCTCCTTGGGTAATCCACTTCACATCCCCCCTCTGCTGCCAATATCTTTCCTCTAAATCATAAAACTCTTCCAACTTACTTTCTACTTTATACCTGTCAATCCACTTTCACTATTCAAACCATTCTTTTCAGCCTTCAAATCTAAACTCTTAAGGTAATCTAAAACTGCCTTCTTGTTTTTGTTGTTATGCCCATTGAAATTAGCATCTCAGCCTCTTAAAAATTGCCTCAACGAAGCCATGTCCCATTCCATCTGTCCATGGAATAAGCATGCTCTGGTATCGTACTACTAATCTCCTCCCATTTCTTGATAACCACCTCTAAAGTTCCCTTGGCAGAACCAATTCTTCTCAAAATGAAATCTTCCTGGTTTAATAGCCTCCTTTCCCCTAAATTCAGCACTATTGGGCTATGATCAGAACCAACTCTAGTCATACTGAAAGCAGAACAGAGAGGAAACTTGACTTCTCAATCAGTAGAAACCAGAATTCTATCCAAATCCACCATGATGGGACAGGTTTGTCTATTAGTCCAAGTAAATCTTGGGCCACCCCTCTTGATCTCCCTCGACTTATTAGTAGCAATAAAATCATTGAACTTATCAATCATAGAGTAATTAACACAAGAAGAGCTCTTATCTTTTGCTTTCCTAATCAAGTTAAAGTCCCCTCCTAAAACCACTGGGAGCACTGATCTAAGACATTTATTCTGTAATTCCTCCAGGAACTCTTGAGCCACTAATGTTGAGCAGGACTATAGACAGTGTTCAGTTCCCAACGAAAATTACTCCTTTTGTGTCTCACAGTCATGCTCACAAAGAACCTCCCTTGATCTCTATACCCTCAATTTCCAGAAAATCCTGTCTCACCCCCAAAAGGATAGCCCTAGAATGCCCTTGTGCTGGGTTCCAATGCCAACCAAAACCAGCTCCATCTGACAAAGCTTTCAGATCTTTAACAGAAAAATCTTTCTTGATAGTCTCCTGCACCCCCACAGCATCAAACTTCTCCTTAAAGATAAACTCTTTAAGCTGTCTTTTCCCTGAGGGTTTACCCAACCCTCTAATATTCCAGAAGAGAAACTTCATGTATCACACTTTTTACAAAAATTCTTATCAGTTTTCAGCTTCCCTTTACCCTTTTTGTTCAACCTAAACCCCACAGCACCCCTTGCAACATTATCGGTCACACTCAAATCAACTTCCTCCCTCCGCAACCCCCCCCCCCCCCCCCCATCTACTTTATCTTTTTTCTACTCAGACTTTAATTTTAAATCAGACTCTACTTTAGCAACAACAACTCTAACCAGCCCCTGAGCCTGCATGGCTGATATCACTTCTTTAGCACTCATAGACCGAGAGCCTAGAATAATACCACAGGAAGAAGCTACTTCTTCTAAATAATGAAGAAGAGTATCATTAAGAATGATAAAAGAATTAGTTACAATCTTACTTTGGGTGTCCAGATTTTGAATGGATTTCAACAATGAAGCCTTCTCCTGCATTGGGGTGCCTTGGTCTTGAATTCTAGAACTTCTACTTATTGCCACTTGAGGTTCTTTGAACCTATTTTTGCCTCCCCTTTTTTTGGAAATAATCCACTCTTCAGCAAACCACTCTACCTCAGGAAGTACAAAATCATCTCTCCCACTTTCTGTACCAGCATTATGTGCCAAGATCATAGACTCTTCCTTTTTGACAGGAGACTTAAGACATGGCCATAAAGCAACATTCAGCAAAGTAGGCCCCTCTTTAGTATGAAGCACTATAGCATCTGAAGGAATTTGCAAATTGTCTTGATCTGATTCTGGAGACACCCCAACCAGCTGACCAGTAAGATCAGACTCCCAACCCCTCGTATCATCCCTGTCATGACTAGAAGACCTTGTTGTTTCCATGTTATCAGGAAAACTAAAAGCGAAAGGCATGACTGACAGCTAGATTCTTAGAATTAAACATCATAATATCAGTACACACTTCATCCTCTTCAGAATCTAACCCTTTCTGCTGTCTACTTTTATTCTTGTTAGAACCATCCCCACTCCTTTGGTCATAAGATTGATTAGTATCCCCACCAAATTTCTCAGTTATCTTTTCCCATTCAGTTTTGTGCTTACTCTCATTAGATTCTTCTTCCTTATCCTCATCATCCTCATCTTTTCTATGATCATGAAGATTGTGTCTGGGATCACAAACAGGAACAACTTTCTTCACTGCCACACCCCCTTCAGCTTCAAATTTAATCTCATACCCCACCGAGTTGATGAAAATCTCCAAATAGCAATTAATGCTAGAGGGATCGCTGTTAAAAACTTTAACTCTAACAGGATCAACCCTAATCAAACTAATCTCATCCACTTCCAATGGTTCACCCACTGTACTAGCAATATCTTTCACAATTTCTACAGTTTTTGCTGGAATGGTAATACCAGAAATTTTAACCCAAGATGTTGCAAGGACAGAGGAGGCTTCAGGATCCAGAGAAGATTTATCTACTTTAGCTTTAATAGAATGAAGAGCCAATTCCACTCCCTTTGCTTTATACCAAGCATCCATCATATCCTTAGATGGGAAAGCAACAGCATATTCACACTCAGAAAGCTTCCTAACCTTCTAATCCCAATTAGCTTGGATAAGATGTTTTAATTCAGCTTCAATTTTTCGAACAGAGGCCACCCCTCCTTAATGCTAATTACCCCTATAGCCGCTTGCTGTTCTGAAAGCTGCAATCTAGGAACTTGGAGACTGTAAAACCCTGGCCAAGAATCCCAAACCCAAAAAGCTTTATTCCTTGATTTCTCTTATCATCAGGACATTCAGAGGTCATGTGTCCAGTTTTTTTTGCATTTATAGCACACCGGAGGATTAGTGCATCTAGCTTGGTGATTACCTGCTGTGTTGGGAGGAAGAAGAGAGAGAGGAGGGATCTGGTATGGCTGCTGTTTTGTTTGCTGTTTGGTGTTGTGTGGTTGGGATTTACTGTGATCTATTGCTGTTGTTGGTCCTTTATACTATTGTCGTGGGGCATCACACATATTGCTTGCATGGTTGGCCAATGAGGTATGCAAGTTGCTCGATTCGTTGATGCACATAAAGGTGATTGATTGCCGTGATCGTCAATACACGTGACAATAGGCAAGAGGAGGACGATATGAGTTCTTCTTTGTCGAATCTGGTTTTGAAAGTAGAAGATGAACCCTAGAGAAATCGAAGCTGCACAACGGTGATGTGGAAGACGTTGGGGAACATGTACTCCGGGGCTAACAATGTGATGATGATGGTAGAGGTTCAAGGCAAGGTAGATGCTCTAAAACAAGGGGAGAAGACCATTCAAGAATATGCAGTGAGCTGTAGCAGTTGTGGGCAGATTTGGATCAATATGATCTACTGCAGCTGACGTGTGTTGATGATATTGAGTTTGGTAGGGCATGACTGCAATGTAGGAGGGTCACTCACTTCTTGAAATGTTTGAACCATCAGTTCGAGAGCAGGGCTTCAATATGTCATCAGGTGGCATTGCCAACTATGGTGTAGGCTATTTCAGCTATGGTTGTCGAGGAAACTTGATAGGGATTGATGGTGAATAACAACCCTATAAGGTCAGCATACCCCATAACTGATGATAGGGAGTATTACAACTGTAAACAAACAAGACACCTGAGTTGGGTGTGTTCTCTCTCACGAACTAGAGATCGCAAGGGTGATTGGATTTGTCGTGATGTGGCAACTTGAACTTTGCAAGAAGGACCGCGTGTTACAAGTGTGGGGCATCTTGCCCTAGTAGAGGTGGTGGTGGGAATAATAGATTTGCTGAAGGAAGTCAAGATGGAGGTGGAGGTAGAGGTGGCCCCAAGGCCAATGCAGCCATGATAGAGGAGAAGACCGCACGGCCGGAGAAGTGGTAGAAGGGAGAGGAGAATTGGGAAGAGGATTAGAACTGGAGTCAAGCGTAATGATCTGTGGTAGAGGTAGAGATGGTGGAGGCCAAGATTAGGGGAGACTAGGGGAGTGTGGGCAGAGGTGGTTGAGGGCATGTGGGTAGAGGAGGAGGTTGAGGTCAGGGCATCTAGTAGATGGTGGAGATGGATTTAGTGACGTCCTTGGTGGTATTGGTGTTGAGCAATTTTTTTGGTCTTTGTGATGGTATTAGCTATGGAGTCAATGGTAGGTTTGAGAAAGTATTAGATTCTAGTAATAGTATTGCAATATGTAATAAGATGGACTTGATTGCTATCTGATGCGTATCTTGAGGGAGAGTGTTGGAGAGTTAGTATCAGAGTTTAATAAGAGTCCAAGTTGTGTACGAGTCGGATTGTAATATTTAGCACTACAAATAAAGGGCGTGGTGGTCCTAAGGGACACACAATTATTCCCAAAATTCAACAGTTGTTGTGCTAGACTATCTCAGTGTTCTTTAAGTTATTATCTCATGTTTGTTTCGATATATCTGGACACATTCTTCATGATGGTCATATATTTGTGTGCTACACATGCTTACTTTTGAAGTTCATGAACACCCTTCGAGTCAATTAAAAATGATAGCGCCGTTACAGCTTAAGATTGACTTGTCTGCTTCCTGCTGTTTATTTTGGAGGACAGATGCCTCAGGTTTCTTGAATTTGGCAACATCCCGGAAGTCCTTTTCAATTTGGCTTAGAATGAGCTACCTGTTGGGGTGATGCACACATCATGTCACTAACACTTGTCATCAATTTTGGAAATAACCTTTCTTAAAAGACTACGAAGTACCTAGGTATTGTGAACAGGTGTAGTATATTAAATGAGCCATTCTTCTGCACATATTGTCTGGTTTTCACCCACCTTCTGGAGATAGCAGGCCATTTTCCGCTCAGCTGTTGGTTAGATTAGATCTCAAAACCAGGAAAATTGATGGCTGCAGACTGGTTCCTCCCAGAAACGCTATCAGCCAGCCAACAGACATGAGCAGCTACCAGTTTTTGGAACAACGATTCTAGGAGACCTGTGAGGAGCTCACTTGTGAAAGTTTTGTGCAACATAAATTTTCCATATTTAAACTGGGAGCACAGGACAAAATATGTTGAAAAAGGGGGGAAAATCTGGGTCATTGTATTGATGTCCACACCGGATGAATGAATATGACATCTTTCTTTTCTGTATTGTTCAGAATTTCTGACCATCTGAATGTGGAACCTCCAAAGCTCATTTACTTGCATGAAATTTTATTAAATATTGAAATGTTAAGACTTAGATATGAATTGAAGTAATCAGTTGACTGCTAATCAGAATTGAAGTAATCATCAATTGCAACTTAGATATGAATATTCCCCCCTTTTCTCGGCTACAGATTGCTGCAATGTTCAAGATTGGAAACAGCAAGGAACTTCCACAAATACCAGATCATCTCTCAGAGCATGGCAAGGACTTCATTAGAAAGTGTCTGCAACGTGATCCTTCTCAACGTCCCACAGCAGTGGAGCTTTTGCAGCACCCGTTCATACAAAATGGAGTCTCACTTGAGAAATCTGTTCTCTCTGATCCTTTGGAACATTTGGCTGTTATATCTTGTAGACCGAATTCAAAGGTAACACCTGAATACTGCTGTTGTAACTGACATATCATGTAGCTGATTGTCTTCTTTTCTCGTTCTCATGACCTGCTCACTTTGCTGGGTTTCTTTGACTTTTCAGGTGGCTGGGCATACAAGAAATATCTCCTCATTGGGATTGGAGGGTCAGACAATTTACCAGAGAAGGGGCGCAAAATTTTCTTTGAAACAAAGGTACATCATTTCCCAAATTATGCTTATTAATTTTACAAGCATACACCATTAATCTGTCCAAACAGTGTTGCAGTAAGCAGTAACCAAGAACAAAAGCATTAGCTAAGCAAACTTGTAGGATCGTTAATGAAAATCAGAGGGGGTGAATGATTGTAATCCGTAGCGAAAGCTTTTTCAACAAAATCCTGCTATTTTCTGTTCGTCCAACCGAAAGCAGCAGAACATCAAAAAGGAACTTCGATCTCTTCCAGTGCACACGCTGTGTACATGTGCTTGCTTGCGCGTGCGCTGGCGATCGGCCCGAGGCAGGGAGAAAAATCACCGAGTAGTAAGCAGCAAAAAGATGCGCGCCGCCGCTAATCACCGAAAGCCTCATCTACTTTATTGGAGATCACCTCATGACAGAAGTCACGTACACCTCATAGCCGCATGCACAGCCGCCCCTCACAGCTCAAGCAAGCAATCAAATTCACGCACAGCAAGATTGTTTTTCTATAGGATCACATGCACTACTGGTACCGAATCCACTTCTAGACCAAAAAGCTGTGACTACTAGCAATAATCAAGTCCAAAGATTCAAGCCACTAGGAGCCACCAAAGCCTCACGGCCAGTCTTGTTAACTCAATGCAAAAAGGTCATCTACCAAGAAACCAATACCTGGACAGCATGCTCCAACTGCATGCACATCAATCATCTCCCAAGGTTCTGTTCTTGCACACGAACAATACACGACGCTCTTCAAGCCGCCGCCTTCTGCATAGCACATGTCCCGCCAGTTCTAACCCTATCCAATATAAATAACTCTAGAACCCTAAACATGAAACACATGGTTACCTAAACACCCATATACGGCCCAATAATCCTATGGCCCAATACATGGGCTTTTACACCAGATTACACAACCAATTTTGGACACCCCAAAATTATCATATGTCGTAGCCTCCGGACCGCACCTCTGTAGCTCCAACACGCATCATTCATCTTTGATCTCCACGCGCCCCAACTCGAGCTCAACCGTCTCCTCCAGCATCCTCGACCCTCTGGACCATGACATCGCACCAAACCATCTCCCAGTCACCGCTGTAGACCACGATCGCCTTCAAGTTACCCTACACATGCAAAGACCAAAACAACATATTTCCCCGGCACAAGTTCTTCCTAACTTGACCGACATTAGTCCACACACACCATACGCCTCAAATAATATCAGTACCCAACATTGTCAATTATTCATCAACTAAAATAAACTAGATCTAGCCACATGGTCTAACAAAACTAAAGCCATCTTAGTTGGAAAAATGTTCCACCAGGACCACCACTAGTGACACGGCAGTCAAACATCCTACGGTTTTCTACAGATAAGCTCATATTTACCTGGAAATGAATTTCTAGTGAACTTAGTTGTATCTGTGCATGAACACCACTGCCCTCTAATTCATATTTACTTTACAGCGATATCCATATACGGAGCAATATATCCTGTCCAGTTTCTCCATGTGGAAGTCCTCTGCTAAAGTCAAGGTCTCCCCGACATACAAATGGCAGAATGTCACCCTCTCCTATTTCGAGCCCCAGGACTACTTCAGGCGCTTCCACACCCCTGTCTTGTGGTAATGGTGCTATTCCTTTTAACCACTTAAAGCAACCAACCCACAGTAACGAGGGATTTGTAATCACGTCAAGAGGCCCGGACAATCTCTTTCCCAGCCGGCCTACTGATCCTATCCATGGGCAATTTGTTCGCGTGCATCAAGTCTCACAGGGGCTTCAGGAGAGGGTAGTATCTGAAGCTGACATTCTGAGTCCTCAATTTGGAAAGAGACTTGGCAATGTTTTTGATTTGCGTGATAGGCTGCCACCTTCTGAACATTTCACTCATCGTGCCTTTGTGGATCATGTGAAGCTAAATCCTTCGCCAGACTTGACATCTGGTTCTCCACACTTTGGACTCAAGCACGGTAACTAATTATCAAGGATAAAAATTAAAAAGCCAGGTGGCACTTTTTGGAGCTTGTTAAGGTAACTGGTGGTTTTTTGGCTACTTTGGCCATTCAATGGCTGGAATTGTATCATAGTATGAGAAGGATCATTAATTTCTTGAGAAACTAACGGTTGGCAATGGATGGAATCTTTGTTGTCATCCTCACGATTCAAGTTGACAAAGGTATGCCCCTTGTCACAAACTCACAATTCACGGCTGATTATTTGCATTCAGTTACATAAAGTCAGGCTGTTCATCATTTGCAGCTTCAGTGTTCTGTACACACTTGGTAGCACTCAGATAGATAACTTGTTTTATTACCATGCTAGCTGCTATAACCATGTCTCTTAAAGGTCAAGGCAACATGGCTCAAAATGTTTTCTCCTGGGGCTGTAGATTTTTTTTTAAAAATTTCATGAAGAAAATATTGATTTCTGCTCTGATATTTTTATAAGATGGTAGTCCTACTCCATTTAATTGCCAGCACTATTTGGCTTGTTCTGGATGGTTCTTTTTGGTGTAATTCTGAAGCTTTGCACCTGTTGGGTAGCGTATAGATTCTCTCTCAGGTGCAGCAGTCACATTGAGAGCTCCAAATTCACATTCGAACCTTTGCGTGTCAAACATTATACTTATTTCCATGACACTGAATTTTGTCTCAACCATAGTTCTTGCTAATTTTCTTCTATGAATAGCAGATGTGGTCCATTCCTGTCAGGCAGAACAACTCAGGCCTAGCATACTACAACTGGCGTGCTAATAAGTGTCAAATGACTGGACTGTATATTTGGTTCCCTACATACTGAAGGACCTAAATAGTAGTTCGCCGCTTGTATACTCCTCTTGCCTTTATATGTAACTTATTTTTCTATTTTTTCTTGGCGACCTGATGCCATTGTACAAAAGGAATCTCAGTTAAGAGCCAAGATTTTGCACAGGAGAAACAGCCGAGCCATTCAGTACCCAAATTTTTTTACAGTTACATATCTCACCCGTGGTTGAAGCTACTGCTGCCGCAAGTTTACTGCATACTGAAAGTATTTTGTAGCAGCACTCAGCCAATGAGCCAACTCATTCACTGTATCAGCTACTCTGGAAATTTATACAAAGGATCTCGTCCGTAATTAAACTAGCTTGTCCCATATGTATATTATTTCCATATGTTCCCCGTATGTTATCCCTATGAAATCGTATATAATATAAACCTTCCTGCGTTAGTACTGAAAGTTGTATTCTTACAATGCAAGCATGCATTATGCATGCGTTTTCGGGCAAGATGGTGGCCCTTGATATAACGGTTAGTTATTTCTTGTTTGCAATGTGGCATCTTATCGTCAGGCTTTGGTGAACTTCAGGAATACAAAGCGTTTTGGAAGTGCTATTGACCCGAGTTTTAACCTGGGCCTTTTTTTTGGGGGGTGGGGGGGGGGGGGATCCAATCCTGGTATGGCCTGCCTTTCAAGGCGATGGCTCCTGCGATTTATGGTGATCTGATTGTTGGAATGGGAGCTGAGCTGGAGGGAACCAGAGCCCTTTGAAGATGTCGACTCTGGTCCCTCTTCCGCTTGTAGCAGTTTTGATACCTTTGTTCGTCACGTTGGCAATAGGTGCAGTAGAGATCTGCAGTAGAGGCAGCAACCACTGGTGCTCTAGGAGTGGGAGAGACAATGGTCAGTACTAAAAGAGCAGGTGCTGAAGCAGACAAGATAGTCTGTATCTGAGCCTCACCATGGTGACGAGTTTCTTTAGCACGCACACTCGTGAGGGCCTTCACCAAGCTCGGGTGCAGGTGATGAGTCACGAATTGAGCACACATAGTCTCGAACTCAGGCCGGAGATGCGTCAGGAAGTTGTAGGGACAGTGAGCCTCCTGGTAAGCGCGGAGCCGCACATAGTAGGGATAGGTCCGACAGACATCCGGCTCTAGAGAGTCAAGCTGGCGTCACACCTCAGACATCTGCTGGTAGAAGTCATCACGGTGGCATCGAGGTGCTGAAGAGAATGCATCTGGTGCACAACTAAGAGATAAATGGCATCACTCGTCGACTGGTAGTGAGAGCTCATAGGTGTTCACACATAAGCTGAGTCGTCGGCAGCTCCGCCACATCCATGGAGATGACCACATGCATGCTACCCACCAAGATGGTGATAGCACGAGCCTTGGCGTTCTTCCATCGCTCATAGGCGTGCAACTCAGACTGGTAGAGCTCCAGGGTCTCCTTCAGTGCAGCATTAGCGGCCTCCTAAGCCCCCTGATCCGCACCACCAGGAAGAGCTGGCAGAATTGGCGGTGTAGGGTGAGGCGAACAGGGGTGCTCGCCGGTGAGATGATCCTAGAGGCGCTGATTGTTAAGGTGAATCCTCAGGTGCACAACCCACTCCCGGAAGTTCATCCTATTGAAACGAATCGAAGGGAGCGAGATGGCGAAGGGGTCATCGACGGAAGCCATCCGGAGCAGAGCGGTCTGAAGTCTATTGTAGGGAGTCCGAGGGACCGAGGTGGCTTGATGCCAACCGGACTAGAGAGGGCGGATCGGGGCCGGGCACCGAGTCGACCGAGACGGCCAGAGTTGGCCGACGGTGTGCTGGCGGTGGCAATCGGGCAAATAGAGCTAGTTCTTCGGCGGTACCGTAGAGCACGGAGAGGGTCCCAGATCCGTCGCGCGGGAGGTTACTGGCGGCATGCGACGCCGAGACGACCATTTTGGCGTGGAGCAGAGGAATCACGCTCCGGCGGTGCGGGGATGACGACATCCGGCAAGGCGGCAGACCGCAACGGAAAGCGGGGACACGGATCCGGCAAGACACGGATTGGCGGGCGGCAGATCGATCCGACGGCATGGCGGCAAGACTGGATCCGACGATAGGAAGGCTTGGGCGACGCGCGGCGAGGAGAGCATAGCAGAGTGGTTGGCGGCGGAAGAAAAGAAAAGTAGAGGATTTAGGGCTGGGGGATGACAACGGAGGCGGTGGTGGCTAGCGGCTGGTGGTCAAGGGGCTAGGGTTTCCATAGCTCTGATACCATGTTGGAATGAGACTTGGTCTATTCCAATGGACCAAAAGGCTAATATAACATGTACATGGTTGGTCAATATGCAAAGAACACCTTACACTATATACATATCTAACTCTGATCCCCTTTGTCCCAGGTCAGGCTGCCTGATCCCTTTGCCGGCATTGGAGCCGTGCATACAGACATACATGCTCCTCGCACTGTTATTTGTGGTGGGTAAGGGACGGGGAGTTGTGCTAGTTTTAGTTATCCCCTGTCGTTCTGTGAAGGAGATGTAGCTTTCAGGTTTCAGCCTTTCAGGCATGGAGGCCTTGTAATCAACTCTGGACAAGACAGGGATTCAACAGAATGGCCTTGCAATGCTGGTACTTCTGTTGAATTGGTGATGTAACTCAGGCCACCTCCATATATTTGTTAGATGTGTATTATTACTTGTGTATTTTCTCTGTTGTATAAGGGGTTATCTGCATATATGTTATACTTGTGCTTGTATATATATTGGTTCATTGGCCTCATAATGAATACAAGCGATATTCATAATATGGTATCAGAGCAAACCTTGGGTTTGTTTTTGTTGAGCCGCCGCTGGTTTTTCCTTTCCGCCGCTGCCTAGCTTTGCCGCTTCCCTTGCCGTCCGGATTCGTCGTGCCTTGCGTTGGCATCGTCTCCGCCACCGCCACCTCGTCCTTCGCACGGTGCCATCTTGATTCGCCGACGTCCTCCTCCCCCGATCCAGAATCGACGGGGTCGCCTTGATTTTCGCCCCCGATTCGAAGTTGATTAGTGTCGTCTTCCTCGGTGTCACCTCGTCTTTCGCCGGTCTTCCTCGCCCGACGGTGTGGCCTTGTCTTCATCGGTGCAGTCTTCCTCAACGTCTCCTCATCTTCATCGGTGCTGTCTTCCTTGGCGTCGCCTCGCTTCTTTCGCAGGTTCTTCTTCCCGATCCAGAGTTGGTATACCGAGCCTCTCTCTCTCTCTCATATGGTTTCATTTCTAGTGACTCGGTTTCGACTAGATAAGCAGAGTCGGTTCAATTAAAAAAGGCAAATAAAATGTCATCCTCTTTGGGCACTATTTCTGTTCCTCGTTGTCCCGTGATCTTCGATGGTCTCAATTATTGGGACTGGTTTCAGCGCATGCGCCTTCACATGCGCGGTCAACGTCTTTGGGATTTTCTCACCGGCGAGCTGCTTTGTCTGCCTCAACCTATTCCACCTGTCAAGCCCATGCTCCCGAAGGATGTGTCCAAAGACACTCGTCAAGAGGCATCTGCTGCTTTTGAGGATGCCATGGAGACTTTTCAGACTCAGTATGCTGCCTAAAAGACATGGATTGATGAGGATGTCCGTGCCTCTGCAATTCTGGTTGCTAGCATGGAAGTGCATCTCACTGGGGATGTGGTTGGCTTGGCTTCAGCATAATTGATGTGGGCGCATCTGCGCAATCGCTACGAGTCGTCTGGTGATTCTTTATATCTTGTTGTTATGCGTCAGGAGCAGTCGTTGCAGCAGGGAGAAGCCACTATGGACGAGTTCTATGCCGAGTTATCTGCGGTATGGCGTCAGATTGACTCTTTGGGATAAGATGTTTGCCACATTTGTCGATCTTTGTCGGTCGCTAGCCTCACTGAGCTTCGTCAAGATCTACTTCTTGACACATCTCCAAGCTGAGTATGAGTAGACTTGTGCACAGTTGCTGGCGCGCCACCCTCGTGTCACTTTGTTGGAGGCTCTTGGATATGTTCGTGCTGAGGAGATTCGCCTTCGTGCTGCAGGTCTGCTGCCGTCACCGTCGTTTCCTTCGATTCTAGCAGCTCCTCCAGCTTCTACACCCGCTACGTCTCTAGCTACTCCTTCACTAGTGATGCCTTCACCAGTGACAATTGTTGTTGGTAGGGGACTCCACTACACCTATTTCCACCATGATCCGTACTCAGTTTGACTCCTATTCGTGTTTTTCGGGCTGATTCCACTGGGGAGTACTTGTCAAGAGTCCTTCGTGGTTTTCTTGCTGAGCGGAGCACTCTCGCTCAGTTTTCTTGTCCTGGTTTTCATGCCCAAAATGGTGTGGCTGAACGAAAGCATCGTTATCTTCTTGAGATAGCCCATGCTCTTATGTTTGCTTCTGCTGTTCCACCACACTTCTAGGCTGAGGCTGTTTCTACTACTACTTTCCTGATTAATATTCAACCTTCTTCTGCTCTTCAGGGTAGGATCCCAGTTGAGCGTCTCTGTGGCAAGACTCATGATTATTCTAGCCTTCGCCTCTTTGGGTGTGTGTGCGCTACGTTCTTTTTGCACCTTGTGAGCGCACCAAGCTGATCGCTCAGTCCGTGGAGTGCGTTTTTTTTGGGCTATAGTGCTGAGCATAAGGGATATCGTTGTTGGGATCCTGTTGGCTGACGGATGCGGGTTTCTCGGGATGTCACTTTTGATGAGTCCCGTCCTTTCTACCATCATCCTTCTCTTTCCACCACTCCAGTATTTCTTATCGAGCCACTTTCTTTCCTAACTTTTCCCGCCACCCCCATAGTCACCACACCTTCACTACAGTCTTTGGTCTCTCATGTGCCTCCTTCCCCATCAACGGCTCCTTCACCGTCGGCGCCTCTTTCATCACTGATACCATCTCCAGAGGTTCCTCCTGGTCTTGTTCCTTCTTATTGTAACAACCCGGCCCAGGGCACACCCGGGAGGTCCAGAGGAGCCCAGGCGTCCCCGAGAGGTCCTCAGACCTCCCGGGAGGTCCATGAAGACTTCCCAGACGCCTCGAGAGGACATCCCTAGGACCGCATAGACCTCCCGAGAGGACCACTCGGAGGTCTGGGAGGTCCTGACCCGCAGAGGTCGTTGGACCTCAGACCTCCCCAAACTCCATGTCACCACTCGAGGGAGGTCCAGAGGGAACCACCCCGAGGAGGTCGTGGGGCTTGGGGACAAGCCTAAAGTCCTCTGTGATCCAAACCAGCCCCCAGAGATCATCGACTGGTTCTCACAGCAAACAAGTGATAACATAAACATTTACCAGACTTTATTAACAGCAAAAGTAGGTTTGTTTACAAGGGTTGCTTACAAGCTCCAGCAACAGAGAGCACACAAACGCAGCGGGGAACAAAAGACATGGTCCACCCATTACACCACAGGTGACTGGCTAGAGGGCGCGGCCTAATTGAGCTGGTCATCTTCATCATCATACGAGTCTTCATCTGCTCAATTCATGAATCAAGCAAGAGTGAGCACAACAACCGTGCTCGCAAGTTACACCCGTCAATTAACAGAATGACATGCATAGGGATATATCAAAGGACAGCATAATAGGGTTGATTTGCATAAAGCCAATTTTAGTTCAAATACAAGCATTAAGTTTCAAGGCAGGTTACAATAATTAAAATTCAGTTTTACAAATCCATTTTCAGTTGGATACATTCATCATTGAAATGGTGAAGGATACCCTCCTGCACAAGGCTCCCCGCCCACACCCAACTTGGTTAAACCACCAAAGCTAATTTCCCAACCTTTTGAAAACCAAAACCAAGAGCTAACTTTGAGTGACATTGCCAGCATGTCCATGACCGTGGACACGGCTATTCGAATAGATTTACACTCTGCAGAGGTTGTACACTTTACCCACATGACATGAATTTCTCTAGTTTGCTTGGCATCCGTCGATACCACCTCACACTTCCTTTGGTGAGAGGTCTAGAGCACATGACAAGGCCTTTACAATGCATTGCTCCACCGCAACCCACCCCCATTAAGGTTTCGCAATCCCCCCTTTGGGTAGAAACACCGCCGGGTTAATGGGGTGCCCCCTCTTATGCCAGGTGGGACTACAACTAGTCATAACATGACAAACTCACCGCGTCCGCAGGATGAACCACAATAGAGCTTTGCAAATTAGTTAGCCAGGTCCCATGCCCCACACTGGAGACATGTGGTTGCACAATTTTGGCATGGCCCATTATAGGCTTAGCAAGTGGTGTCTCAAAGACCGGTCCTTAACCGACTTGGGCGACAAACCTCAACCCTGAGGTGTCGGATCACACGACCCCCCGTGCATAGACATGCACCAACCAAACAACCAGCTTCGCCTAAGTCAAAACCATTTCTCATTTACTTTGCTTTACAATCCTCCATGGCACACCAATGCCAAGGCCGAGTAAAACATCCATGACACACCAATGTCATGGCTGAAATCTCCATGGCACACCAATGCCACGGCTCAAACCATTTGATTAATTGATATTTTTGGTCAAAACTCCCTAAATCAAGATTTTGGTCTAAGCATTCCATTTTTCAAGAGCTACGGGTCCTCACTATTGCAAGAACCAGGTTTTATCTAGGGTGACAATGGGGTTGATTCAACATGGATAATGGTCATACCAAACAGTAGGTTTAACTATGGATTGAAAGGTAGACATTGAAATACTTAGTAAAGTAAGCATGCATACATCTTTGAAAACAGCATAAATAATTTAAAGTATTGGGTGCAACATGTTCAAGAGTGTAACTTGCCTTGCTCAAGATCTCGAGCTGCTTCCTCTCCCTCACTGAACTGAGGCTCCCCATGGTCTGGGCAATCTACACGTGAAAAACCAAATACTCAAATGAAGCTCAAACAAGATCCAAAGAACTCCAAATAAACTTAGATACAAAACCAACAGAGAGGTTGGAAGGTCAAGGGGAGGCCCAAGGAGCTCGCTGGAGAGGTCTAAGGACCCAAGAGAGGATGTCCAAAGACCTGTTGGAGGAGGTCCAGAGACTTGAGAGAGGAGGTCTATGGTAGGCTCGGTTGAGACAGAGAGTAGAAATGAATAAGAAAGTGAGAAAGGAGGGCTTTCCCAAACTATATATAGGGGAAGCCAATGCACATGACCCAGGATAGAGTCAACAAGAGTTGGTAAATAGGACAAGGGAGTAGGCAAGGAATGTGACAATCGGTATGACATGAGTACTGCAAAGGTGAGGGCATTTAATGTGATACAACATGCATTAAATGCTGCGGAGACTTCCTTGCCCAAGGACACAGTCAAATGTATAAGAAAACTGGGTGTGTGACTGCCTAGTGGGGCAGCCAAGACCCGCCAAGGAGGTCTTGCAATGACCTGAGGAGGTCTTGCGATGAACAAGAGGAGATCCTCGCCCACAAGGGAGGTCCTGACGGTTGGATCTCTAAAGGGGAGGTCCAAACGGCCAAGATTAAACACAAACGAGGAGGTCCACAAAAGTAGGAGGAGAACCTCATCCGCAAGGGAGGTCTAAAGCCGTAGGATCCAATCCAGGGGAGGTCTGAACGGTTAGGATCTACAAGGAGGAGGTCTGGACGGTTAAGATCTCCAAGGGGGAGGTCTTAACGGTCCCGATTTACAAGGAGGAGGTCTGGACGGTTAAGATCTCCAAGGGGAAGGTCTTAACGGTCCCAATTTACAAGGAGGAGGTCTGGACGGTTAAGATCTCCAAGGGGGAGGTCTTAACGGTCCCGATTTACAAGGAGGAGGTCCTGGACGGTTAAGATCTCCAAGGGGGAGATCTTAACGGTCCAGATGCGCAAGGAGGGAGGTCCTGGAGGACCCGGGGAGGTCCGGTGGGACACAGGGAGGTCCAATAAAGGTAAGGGGAGGTCCTAAGAAGCGGTAGTACTGCATGGTGCGGGTGGTACTACCGGGCTGATACTGAAGGGAACCTCCAGAGAGGGATTTCAAGGCTACAAGCAATGAAGGACGTTCAAGAAAACACGAAAAGCTTTACGGGGTTCCAAAGGAGCTCAGATGCACACAATGGTGGCACAGACTTAGGGAGGTTGCGAGCCAGAGAAGACCCGAGAGGGAGAATTGGACCCAGGGAGGTCCAAGTGCTTGGAAGGTCTAGACCCAAGGAGGTCTGGACCATAGGAGGACTACACAGAGGAGGTCCGGGCCCTTGAATCCAAACGAAGGAGAGGTCTGGGCCATTAGATCCCAGACAAAGGGAGGTCTAGGCCAGAGGTGGGCAAAAGATGGACAGAAAAGGAAAGACCAGCAAAGCTCCAATAACTCAATAAACCAACAAGGAACTTTAGTTGTAGTTTGAGTTAGTCAACTTAAATCCATTAGGAAATTTCAGGTTAAGCTTTGAATTCTCATCAAAACAAAATGGTCCTTTTTATTTTGAAAATTCCAAAAAGACTCTAAAAGAAATTCAGGGTGTCACACTTATCCTCTCTACTACACTCGTCGTCCGTGAGTTGAGGATTCTTCTGATGCGTTATCTTCTTCTGATGGGTCATCTTCTTCGGCCTCTCCTCCTCGATATGCTCTTCGTGATTGTGAGTCTATTCGGCCTCCTGCGCGCTTTTGTTTAGCTACTCTTGTCGAACCGATCTCTTATCGTGATGCTGCTGTTCATCAGGAGTGGCAGCATGCGATGGCAGAGGAGATTGCCGCCCTTGAGCGTACCAGCATGTGGGTTCTTGTGCCTCTTCCCGTGCGTGTTGCTCCTATCACGTGCATGTGGGTTTACAAGGTTAAGACCTGCTCTGATGGTTCTCTTGAGCACTATAAGGCTCGTCTCGTGGCACGTGGGTTTCAGCAGGAGTATGGTCGTGATTATAATGAGACTTTTGCTCCTGTGGATCACATGGCCACCGTTCGCACTCTTCTTGTTGTGGCGTCTGTTCGGGCATGGTCCATCTTCCAGCTTGATGTTAATAATGCTTTTCTCAATGGTAAACCGCGTGAGGAGGCTTATGTGCAGCCACCACCAAGGTATTATGTTCCTGACGTTATGGTTTGTCGCCTTCGTCGATCTCTTTATGGCCTCAAGCAAGCTCTCGTGCCTGGTTTGATCGTTTCTCTTTTGTTGTCACTGCGGCTGGTTTCTCTGCCAGTGCTCATGATCCTACTCTTTTTATTCACACTTCGCCTCGCGGTCGGACGCTTCTTCTTTTATATGTTGATAATATGATTATTACTGGAGATGATTCTCAGTACATCACTTTTGTCAAGGAGCGTCTTAATGAGCAGTTTCTCATGTCTGATCTGGGTCCTCTTCGTTACTTTCTTGGGGTTGAGGTTATTTTTACGCCTGAGGGCTTCTATTTGTCCCAAGAAAAGTATATCCAGAATCTTTTTTTTATCATGCTTCTCTTACTGATTAGCACACAATTGACTCCTATGGAGCTTAATGTTCATCTTCGGCTCACTGATGGTGAGCCTCTTACTGATTCTACTCGCTATCGTTACCTTGTTGAGAGTCTTGTTTATCTAGGTATCACTCGTCCTGACATTTCGTACCCTGTGCATATCTTGAGTCAGTTTGTTTTTGCTCCTACTCAGCTCCACTATAGTCATCTTCTTCGTGTTCTACGATATCTTCGTGGAACCATCACTCATCGTCTATTTTTCTCTCGCTCCAGCTCTTTACAGCTCCAGGCATATTCTGATGTTACCTGGGCTAGTGATCACTTTGATCGCCGGTCTCTCTACCTATTGTGTTTTTCTTGGTAGTTTTCTCATTGCTTGGAAGACTAAAAAGGCATAACAGCTTTCATTCGAGCTTGAGGCCGAGTTATGAAGCTATGACTTTGTTGATCATGAGGTTACTTGAGGATTTTGGTGTTTCTGTTTCAACACCCACACCTCTTTTGTCTGACAGTACCAGTGTCATTAGCATTGCTAAAGATCCAGTGAAGCATGAGTTCACAAAGCATATTGGTATTGATGCTTCCTACATACAGACACGTGCAGGACCATATTGTTGCTCTTCAGTATGTGTCTTCAGAGCTTCAGTTGGCAGATTTCTTCACAAAGGCATACTCTTCAGTATGTGCTTTCAGAGCTTTAGTTGGCAGACTTCTTCACAAAAGTATAGATCAGAGCTCAGCACAGTTTTTATCTCTCTAAACTTTATGTTATTAAATCTACCATAAATTTGAGTGTTAAACGTATACACATCGCACACATACGCTACCTTACCTCTTCAAGTTCAGGCTGGGTCACCGCTGTCCGTGGGGCACCGGGGATTCATCGTACCAAGCCACCGTTCAGTGGTCCCAAACATGGACCAAATGTAAAGAAAAGGGAAGAACAAAAGGTTAAAAAAACTCAAATCATTCCTTGCGTTTGCGTAGCAAAGGAGCTTCCAGCTATGCAGCCTGCAAGAACCAACAATCAGCACGGCATGTGCCACGGTGTAGGTTTTGTAGTGTTGCGTTTAGGACCAGAGCACCCACACCCTCTAGCTGCCAATGGGGGTGATTCATCATTGTCCTTTCCCATCACCACCAACCCCAATTTGCGAAGAAAATTGCTTCATCCACAACCTGGTGGTCTGACAGATATAGGATTGACCACATAGCTGAACGGCACAGATATAGTTCCTACTTTCTGCTCGTGTTCGTAAGAATTCTCAAAATCTTGTTGTCAATTGCAGAAAGTCAGCAGCTGAACTGAACTCTAGCAGGATGATAACTTAATTTGCACAATAACAGCAGCATACACAATTGAGTACTGAAATTACAAGTCTGGGTTCAGATAAAGACAGAGCAGTACAGCAAACTTGAAGAGAAATGGGAACTCCACAATAACATAGTAGGCATGGGAAACAACCACACCATCAGAAGCAGCTTGCTCTTTGGATTGGCATCTCATAATAGCAGCATCAGCAGCTTAAGACCTGCTCTTGAATGGAATTGCTCTGATGACCACCTGGTGGTAGATGGCAGCCAGGGCAGCACCGATGAAGGGGCCAACCCAGAAGATCCACTGCAAAACAAAAAAAAGGAGGGTTTGGTTAGCACTTGTCAGTACCAATGCTCCATTATTTCCTCACTAATGATGTAGATTTAGCACGCAGTAATGGACATTGAAGTCACTGTCCTAGAAGGTAGTAGTAGTTGCCTGCTACACTGATAGCAAGTCTTTCAGCATTTCCCTTCAGATAAGGGTAGACTTTCCATAATTAAATAACCAACAAATGATATCCCGTCACGTTTGCACCTCTAGAAATCAGCTACAGCCACTGAACTATATATTGTTGGTAGTTGGCTACTGTCACATATTTTTACTTGGAGTGAATTCACAAATTCACATCAGTTAATCAGACTAAACTTCACAAATTCACATCAGTTTACCAGCTTGGAGAAGACTCTTCAATCTTCATCTTACTGCTAGCAACTACACTACAAAATAATGGTATTTGCAACCCATGTAAAGTTACCACATGACTGTAACTACTGAAAACATTTCAAGGAAGAAGGGAGGGAGAAGGGAGTTGGTTTCAGTTCACTCACATGGTCATCCCAGGCATGGTCCCTGTTGTAGATGATGGCAGCGCCAAGGCTCCTTGCTGGGTTGATGCCGGTGCCGGTGATGGGGATGGTGGCCAGGTGGACCAGGAACACTGCAAACCCAATTGGCAGTGGGGCAAGGATCTGTCGATCCCACAAACAACAATTAATCACCATGTCACTTAAGCACAGTAAAAAAATTCACACTTTGAATCTTTACTACAGTAGTAGCTATGAACAAGGGAGTGGAGTGGTACTCACAGGAACATGGGAGTCCCTGGCGTTCCTCTTGGCGTCGGTGGCGGAGAAGACGGTGTAGACGAGGATGAAGGTGCCGACGATCTCGGCGCCGAGGCCATCCCCCTTGGTGTACCCGGGCGCGACGACGTTGGCGCCGCCGCCCTTGCTCATGTACAGCCCCTGCTGGAAACCCTTGACCACGCCGGCGCCGCAGATGGCGCCGAGGCACTGCATCACGATGTAGAACAGCGCCCTGGTCAGCGACAGCTTCCTCGCCAGGAACAGTCCGAAGGTCACCGCCGGGTTGATGTGTCCGCCTGCAGTTGCGATGACGCCATCCATTAGAGCACAAACCAAGAAACAGAGGAACGCAAGGAAGCAGAGAGGAAAGCAAGTAGACAGAGGTGAGTGGGGGTGGAACAGTACCGGAGATGCCGGCGGTGCAGTAGACGAGGGCGAAGATCATGCCGCCGAAGGACCATGCGATGCCCTGGATGCCGACGGTGGCGCACTTGGAGGGTGAGTTGTTGACGCCCATGACGGTGAGGATGGTGATGTAGAGGAAGAGGAAGGTGGCAATGAACTCGGCGATGCCGGCGCGGTAGAAGGACCAGGACTTGAGCTCCCCGGGCTCGAACAGCGGGGCCGGCGGGGGCTCCTTGTAGTCCTTGTCCTCGCCGCCGCCCTGCGCCGACGTGCCGATGGGCTGCCGCTCCGAGAACTTGTTCGCGCCGAGGCGGACGTCCTCCTCCTTCCCCTCCATGTTGCCTCCCTCCTAGAAGCAGCCGAGCTCCTAGCTACTAGAGTTGAAATGAAATGGGATGCTTTTGTGTGCGTGTGTGAGGGTTGCAGTGGGAGTGAAGAGTCTTATAGGGGCCGGCCAGCAATGGTGGTGGGGGATTGGAACCGTGGAGGTGGTTCTGGAAGGAGTGAGGGACAACGGGCGAGGTGACGAGGACGGGGTGGCCCGGTGGTGGGTGTGGGGACGGTGACAGGGAGGAGCGGGATGGAGATTGTTGACTTCTTGTCCTGGAATTTTTTTGCTAATACAACATCTTGTATTTGCATAATCGATGAGCAAAACGTATTTACAAATATAATATCGTTAGTGTACAACCATCGTACACCAACACTGCCGTCACCGCCATGTGCCTCCGGTCTCCCCGGCAGCTCGCCCGCCGGTTGGAGCATGGCCACCATGCTCCAACGGTCCTCGACCCGCCACGTGTCCTAGGTTAGGTTAGAGTTAGAGTTAGAGTTAAGATTAGGGTTAGGGTTAAGGTTAGGCTAAAATTGGTAAGAATTTTAAATTATAGCAAATGAGTTTAAAAAATTATGAAATTTGCCTCTCGACACTGTGTACTGGCTTGTGTAAATTTGGCATAATTTTATTCGTTTAGAATTTTTATCGCTATTTCAGATAAGTGTCTCGCTTATGCGAGAACAAAAAATCAACAATCGTGCCATATGTTGTTTGCCCAAACATCTGAATGAGGCCCTCTCTCCATTTGCATTTCTTTTGCACCGAAAGCATCAATCACTTGTTATCCCGTCGCCTCCTTGTCTCATCCATCGAATCTTTATCCCCCGAAATGCATAGCTTAATTAGCGCGCGCGGGATAAGGATTCTCTCCCGTAGCGGCTATAAATTAGAGCAAGCGAGCGTGATTTTATTTCGCATTTCGCCGCTTTCCGCCGCTTCATTTCATTTCACGCCGCCGCTTCTTGCTTGCTCGCCGATTATATTTATGGGGACATTTCAGCGTTATTAACCGCCATCGTTCGCATGTAGTTTGGTCGTAATTTTTATTTTACAGCCAGCGAGATGACGGTCACCCCTGCAGACGTCTCGCTTTGATCGGCCTCCGATCCGAAAGTGAAGCCGCTTGTTCGGGGCCCTCTAGCGCGGATCGAAGGCCGAGCTGGAGCAGCAGTTCGACCAACCTCTCCCAGAGCGTATACGTGGTGTTTCCCGGGCTTGGCTGAGGCAGTTCAGTAAGTGCCCGTAGGGTGCACCTCACGAGGTCGTTAGGACGCACCTCGTTGCTTATCTTCTCCAGCTCTTTGGTTGGGTCCTGTTTCCAACCACAAAGAGCGATTTTTGCTACCCTAGCTTCATCCACGTCACCGAGTCTTTGGTTGACATGGGGGCTGGGCCGATGCCTTAGTACAGCCGGGGATCATCCGTCCTTTGTGCCACATACCGGGGGTTGTATGACGCCATGCGCGGCACCGCCGGTACCAACTCGGTTGCTCGCTATGTGCTCCTACAACCGTGAGTTAGGAGCACTTCCTGATGGCGCCGACCATCGAGATAGCGGTGACCTGCACTGCTCCGAATGATCAGTAGATGGGCCCACCATAGGCTTACGGTGGACTGCTGCCCGTCTGCGTTGGGCTAGCGGAAGAACGGTGAGGTGCTACTCGTTGTACCACAATGAGTTCGAGTCGTTGTACAAGAGCGATATCATATGGAATCCATGGTATCTACGGTTATAAGCGCAGAGAGCACCGCACGGATCGTCTGCAATGCAACCGGACGTTTTCGCTATGGATTTACGTATCACCACCGTGTTCGCACATATGGTGGAGCCTTACCCGCTGTGGCGTGTAATGCAAATTGACAGGTGCACTGTGTCCCGCTTCGGACGACAAAGCCTCTATCATGAGCCGTACACCTGTGAGTCAAACTTCATCCAAGTAATGCTTACAGTTCTTACATCTTCTTTTCTAACACCAATCCTTCCGAAAATGCAGGTGATAGAGGCAGGGTGGGCATACTTAGGACTGGCGTCCGGTCCAGCACGAGTGGACTATGGCATGGACGGAGAGGGCGCACTTGGATGTCTTGCATGCCCCGCGTCCGTACGACCTTGAGACGTACTTTGCGTACATGGAGTGATACGTGCCACGGACGCACGCAAGACTCACCATTCCTCTACCGGAGCGCCCGGAGCCGGTGACAGAGGAGACACACCACCAGAGCCTCCGCTGCTCATTTGATCGTCACAGCGCTTTGCGGCGTGACGACACCGTAAGACACTTACAATCTATGGTCTAGTTATTGATGATATTTGTACTCTTTGTTAATGAACCTATTACGTATGTCACTACAGTTGGAGCGGGCGTATCGCATCCATAGCACATCGGAGGCCGGCCTTCGTAGCCCAGATAGAACCCCGACAGGATATAAATTTTTTTTGAAGCACATCTCGGCGGAGATGAAGAAGATAATAAAGAACTTGAGCTGTAGTCGTTCGACGGATGACGTCCTGCGCATTGGGCACCAAGTGGGGGGGGTGTTCACCCGCTAGGTCACCACGCCCTAGCGAGTCCGGCAGGCGTCGTAGCGTTCCCCATCGGTCATCCGCAAGCTCGGTCGGTGGGGAGGTAAGTCGCTATGTACAAATCTACGTTTAGTTTTTTTGGTTATGCCTTACGTTCCGCTAACATCATGTCGCTTCTCCGCCATAGGTCCGCTTGATGAATCACTTCGCTGTTCGCATCGCAGACACGACCGCACTCCTCGGTCATCTACACCGCACATCCGGGAGGTACGAGGTTCTCGCCACGCCCGAGTGTTTTTGTACTAACATCGCTCCATCTTGCGACTTTTCAACATGCGTAGGGGTGATGGCCAGTTCACGCCGACTGATGACGACGATACGAGCCTCCCAGCTCCTGCCAGGGAGCAGTACACAGCGTCAGGGTACAGACAATGGCAGCCAGGGTTTAGAGCATACGCAGGGTAGAGCTCCTCCGAGTTCGCTGCCCCACCGTACGTTCAATGGCAGAGCTCCTCTAGGTTCGCTGCCCCACCGTACGTTCAAGGCCAGAGCTCATTCGCGTAACCGGAGTTGCAGACATCGTACCATCGGAGTAATTTTATAGACTCCGTCGTGGATGAATTCTTCGGAGGTGTCTCCCAGGTCAACATGGCTCATCACGACGAGATGTGCGCCTACCAGACTCTGCTCTAGAGTCAGCCTACTGGTCCACCTTCGCCTCAACGGTCTCCGTACCCCATTCGAACCGACACACGCTCTCCGGACCGGTGGATGTATTCCACGGGTCATGCTCGGCGCAAAACAAGGCTGCGCACGCGGATGCAGCCGCAACAAGCAGAGAGTAGTGGCTCAAACGAGTGAGCCATATAGTATCGCGTGTTATGCGATTTTGTTTTGCTATATTTGTACGCATATTTTTGGTTGTTATGTGTGTTGCCATATTGTATATCGACATCTCTAATGGAGTTGCAATGCAGCTTTTTTTTCTATACATTCCAAGTCATACGAAATCTTGAAACCCTAATTTCCGAAACCTAAAATCGAAATTTTCGCAACCAAAATCCTAAATTTTCAAGACAATACTAGAACACATATAAAATTGCCGAAACATTACACAATCAAGTCCACTGCGTGAGGGGCCTTCAAAATAAAATTCATAATTTGTGGAGCTCATTTTCTACATTTACAAATTCGTACAAACATGATATTTATATGAAATAGCGATAAAAATTCTAAACGAATAAAACTATGGCAAATTTACACAAGCAAGTACACGGTGTCAGGAGGCTCCACAAAAAAAATCGTAATTTTTTAAACTCATTTGCCATATTTTAAAATTCTTACCAATTTCAGTCTAACCCTAATCCTAACCCTAACCCAGGATATCTTAACTACTGTAATTCGGAGTTGACTCCGCGCAGCAGGCATCGTCCCACCACACCTCGTGATTTCTGCGCTCGCCCCGTTCCCCCCTCACAGAAGCCTTCGCCGTCTCCTCCCCACCCACAACTCGGGCCGACGACCGCGCCTCAACAACCCGCATCCCCCATGCAGTCACACACCGTCTTCACGATCTCCGCCCGACTCCCATCACCCTCCGCCTGAACCCCCCAAATGGTCCCCTCCCCTCCGCTCCCCATCTCTGCCTCCCAAAACCGTAGTCCCACACCCCCCTCCCGATGTCGCCTCCGTCGCCGGCGGCCAGTATGCTACTTCGTGTTTGCCCACCTCAACCGCTCCCTCGTCACCTCCTCCGATGGGCCCAATCCTAGAACCACCGACTCCTCCAACCCTAGCTACCTCCTCGCCACCAGCCTCCGCCGCCGTGTTCACGACCCGACAACAGGAGCTCGGCACCCCGTGGTGCGGTCGCCCGCCGCCACAGGTGCCCCACGTCTTCCATCTCAACCTTTCCATGCTCAAGGCCTCTCTCCTCCCGACTTCTCCCATCCTGCACACCACCTCATCAAGGCCATTGGTAGGAGAAATGGACACAGAGGATGTGGTCCCCTTCCCCGGCTATGGCGCAGCGAAATCCGACCATTCTTGACGACCAGAGGGGACGAAGATGTGGATCGAGTGTGGTAGAGCCGTGGAGGTCGCGAGGCACGTGATCTGGACGATGCAACAATGCGGTGATTCCATAGACGTGGCTATGAGGCGTCTGCCACCACGCCATGGAGGAGCTCAAATCACGGGCGCCGCTTTTCGTGTCACCCCACTGCACACGCCCACATCCTCCGTAGCCGCCGCCACTTCCAATGCTTCCAACACCTCCTACATGGGTCGTCTTTGTTGTGGATTTCTCCCGGTTCGGCTGTTCTGATTTGGGTTTTAGGGTAACATGTTCCAGATTTCCCCTAGGACTACAGATCCGTTGGCAAGGAGATCTGGCTGCTAATTTTGGAACATATGTTGATTTAGGTTGGTGCTCTACTTGTCATTCCCCTCTGATTTCCCAGACGTATTAAGCTTAGGTGTTCTATCATCCTATGCATCCTCTCAGGTTGGTTGCCTGGGTTTTAATTTTCAACTTTTTTTTGTTCCTGCAGGGCGCACTGTATGCTTATGGAGGAGGTGTTCTTCAGTTGTGAAACCTCTGTATCTAGTAGGTGCTCTGTCATTCGTGTCCTTTCTGTGCGAAAAGAGGAAACGAAGATATCACGGCGATGGCGGCGGCCATCAGTAATTCCTCGGACGATGTCCCCATCCTCTAGGCGGAGAACCTTACCAGCAATGTCAAGTCCATCTACTACAGATTTCTATCTATCTTTCTCTTCCTCTCGTCTCCTTCCCATGGGCTTCATGCCTTCATCTGATCTAGAGATGAGCAATTTTATTCTAGGTTTGATTTGGGCATCCCACGATCTTTGGGAGTAGGTAGCCTAATTATGGGGCACTAGATGTTGTTACGTTAGAATGTAAGTATTGATCAGAGAGTAAGATTGGAGTGGAGATAGTGGTTTTCCCTGATCCTGGTGGTAGAATTATGTTGTGATCTTGCGGCGGTGCTAGCTTTGGAAAACATCGAAAAGAAGGGAAAGAAGAAATGATGTTACTAGATGAATTAGGACCTCCAACAACTGTCTGTTGAGTCCATTAAGTTGAATTAGGAGAATCTGCTTAGGTCTTCCTGCTAGGTTGAGTTGCAATGTCGGGACTCAGGACTGTGAATTAGTACACCCAGTACTTCAGCATGTGCAAGTAAAAGACATGTAGGCACTCATATTATTTGATTTTGTAGCCAGCCAGCCACCCATTTAACCCTCCTTCATAGTAGTTAGGTTGTTGCATCCATAGCATATGGGCTATGCAATCATAAAAATATAGGGAAGTAATTCAAATAGTAGGTTGCCAATGGTACTTCTAAATGATTCGAACACCTTATACACAATTATGGGTGAATTACATGGAACTACTAATTCCACTTTGCCACCTTGGATTAATTTCTGATATATGTCTATATTGCAAGTAAACCAGGAAATGATGAAATCAGCATTAGTCAAAGATCTTTATGGAGAAATCGACTGGCTTAAAGCATGTCCGTAGTGAATCCACAGTCAATTCTATGTAATTCAGAATGGTTGCAGATTTGCAGAATAACCTCACAAATATTGTCTGCTTCACAGAGGTCTGTGCTGCTCGCAAAAAAGTTGGAGTGTACATTCCAAAGGAAAGGTATCAGCAGGAGGAAAATGATAGAAAGGCAGTATTTGACATGATCTTTCAAAGTTATTACATCTGAATGGGGAGATATTCTTTTATTAGTTCGTGGAATAATAATCATAGATGTTCTTAAACGGTCAGTGTCAATATCATATGTTCTGAAACTGTCATTGTCATGATTGTAGAAAGTGCTATTACCATATGTCAGTGTTATGATTGTGGAAAGTGCTAAAATCATGAGGTGGCAAATGATCAACCTAGAATGCTCTTTGATAAGCAACACTTTGGTAAACATCATGCTGCGTAGTTAATCCTCAAGCTTGTTGATGAGATTAAAAGGTTCGTTAACAGTGCTTAATGTTCTCTTTTGAGGTTCCGTTGCTAATGTGTTGGTTACATTGGCATTCCGTATTTGCCACTCTTTTGTAATGCTTTTAGGCATGGAAGTCCCCGATAGAAGTGCGATATTTTCTCTAAAGAGGAAAACAAAGGTATACTAACCAACCATGGCTTACTTAAGTTTAGTTTTATAGCTACTTTGTTGGATACCTAATTGTCCTTCACTGCGTTTAATAGCAAGACATCTCTTCTAAGCTGTAACAAAAGAAAGCTAATTACTTAGCGTATTATCTTCAAGTTTTATACTGACTTAATTAACAAGCAATTGTTTTCATTCTAACTGTAGTTAACAAGCAATTGTTTTCTTTCTAACTGCTTCCAAATTGTTGTGTTCTCAATGCAAGGAGACAACCAAATATTGTTTCATTATTATTAGAGCTCAAACGCGGTATATTTTCCCCCGGTATATTTTTTTTCTCCTTTTGATAGGGCTAGAGAGAAGAGCGGTAAAGGGTAAAGGTAGGTTGAGAACCAAAGATTGGGTGCAGCCTAGCATGTTTTTAAATTCTAATGGTATACTACTCGGTCTTAACATAATTGGGTCAAACATTGACACAATTTAGCACTTATGATATTATTTATTTAAGAATCATTGCAACGCACAGGTACTCTACTAGTATTTATAAATGCGTGGTCAATTGTGATGAAAAGGTGCTATATTAGAAAAAAAATCGTTGGCCTGCCGCAGCAGCTTTGGTGTAGTGTAATCTGAACTAGGTTTTTAACGTTCAAACATTTTTGAACTTCAGAAATGCTACCACCGCATGATCAATCCGTGCGTTGTAATTGTTGCATGTACTCTCTAAAACATGGGTATTGCTAGCACCACGGTAACCTAACGGCTAAACGCTCCTCCTGTGCTCTTTTCGCCACTCGCACGACGACACATGCAATCCCCACCATGTACCAACTCTCGCTCGAGCCCGTTTGGAGCGCAGAATACGTGGAATCCTGTGAAATTCCAGCATTTTCAAACAGGGCCTTGAACATTGAGGTTACTGCAGCGACAGTATACAGTCCGTAGTGTTTATGGGGAATGTACCAATTGTAGGGCACGTGTCAGCCAAGTGTACTACTGATTTGGACCTTACACTGTTAGAACGGTCTACAGGTTGAGAATAGAAACATGCGATTTTTCTCTTGTTCTTAATCTTTTTTTGACTTGTCGTAGGGTGGCCCTACCGACCCCAACGACCAGGCGAAGATCCGCAAAGGCCCTGCGATCGGCGGCGCGAAGGGTCCCTCCCTGAGGGTATCAGGCGTACCTTCGAAGAGGCTCCGGAGAAGGCACGAAGGTCTCGAAGTGTCGTCGAGGCGCCCCGAGCCCAAGAGTCTGCAGTCCCCGGGGCCACCTCGGGGGAGCCAAAGGGTGTCCGGGGCCCCTCGGCCCAAGGACACCCCGCACGATGCGAAGGACAGAAGGACACAAGTGGACCAGACGCATCAACTGGGTGGACCAAAGCCAGGATGGTCAACCGTGAGCCGAAGGCTACGCATAAGGGTAGGAAAAGTCCCTGTAACCCCTACGAGCGTAGAACCTTTTTAGGGGTAGATCTGTAATCTCATGTACCCTGTCGGAAGGCTATAAATAGCCACCTTCCCCCGTGTAATAACTCGGACTTGGCTTTTCGGGCAATTAATACACACCTACTTCTTGACAACCGACCCCCTCTTTGATGATCCCTCGGTCCCTCGTGTAGACACCGGGGGTCCCTTTTTTTCTTTTGTCTAGTCTTTCTTGCTACGACAGCTGACGCCATCACTGGGGTTCAGCAGGAAAGTCACGAAGCACAGCTCCGAGACGCCAACATGGCCGTCGGAAAGAAGGTCACACCCAAAGTCTCAGTGACCGCAGCAGCCGTGGCCCCGAGCACCCTGAGGGCCAAGCGAAGTAGGACCTCCACGGCAGCAGCGGCCACCGCCGAAGCCGCGGAGGAGGAAGCAAACAACTCCACACACAGAGACATCATCAGAAGCGACACCCGGCCCACCGAGGCATCTCTTCCCGGGAGCCACCCGGTGGGTCCACCTTTGCCAGGGGCAATGAGCATGACCCGCGAAGCGTATGAAGCCTTCCAATGAATCGACAGACCTCCGTCGAGATCTTGGGTCTCCGCACCGGTAGGGTGGCTCGTCGCCCGCCCGACTCACATCCCTCGCACAGGGGCAAACCACCGGAGCGGAGGAGGCCGCCCCTTCGGCACCCACAGCCATACCCCTGGCTCCGCTGCCGAGGACCCCAACTCGCTGAGCCTGGCCGAGATTTCGCCACGCCGCAGGCTTCAAAATATCGAAGTCGCCCCCGAGGTGCACATACCCTCGGTTCCTCCGATGTCTGGCGCCATCGAGGCGGTTGGGGGGAGATGACACAACTAAAGCAAAAAGGCATCACCCTCGCCCTCAGGGGTGTGGCTCTAAGATGGTTCTTCACCATCCCTCCACGGTCCATATACACGTGGGAGTAGCGGCGGGATCTCGTGCGCAACAACTTCCAGGGAAATTACGCCAAGCCAAAGGACATGGAACACCTATTCGCAATAAAGTAAGCCCTGGGCGAGTCCCTCCATGGCTTCTTCAAAAAGTTCACGGATGTGAAGTGTCAAGTGAAGGGGGTCAACGCTGCCAAGGGTGCTAGTGGGCCAGTCGCAATTTGAAGTCACCAACGGTCCCATTGCAGCCTATGCCCCTAGTCTGGCCCTTCGCACAATGGGGGCTTGACATCATCGGCCTATTCCCGGCAGCCAAGGGCAACCTCCACTTTGCATTTGTCGCCATCGAATACTTCTCTAGATAGGTAGAGGCTGAGCCAGTCACCCTAATCACGGCCGCCGCAGCACAGCGATTCGTATGGAGGAACATCATTTGCAGATACAAGGTGCCAAGTGACATCGTCACCGATAATGACACCCAATTTGATTCAACATCCTTTAGGGCATTTTGCCAAGGTTTGGGAACAATGGTATGCTTCTCATCGGTTGGACATCCCGAGTCCAATGGGGCGGTCGAGCGAGCCAATGGTAACTTGCTGACAGGGCTGATAAAGCGCCTCGTGGGCTTACCAAAGGGGCTTTAGCTCGAGGAACTCCAGAAATCCATGTGGGCACTCCGAACATCATCAATCAGGCCCACGGGCTTCTCTCCCTTCAAGCTCCTTTTCGGCAACGAGGCAATGACCTTGGGGGAGCTCACGGCCAAGTCCCTTTGAGCAACAGAAGACAACGAGCCCGCGAATCGAGGGACCTCCTCGAAGAACATCGCATACAAGCCATATCAACCATGGGAAAGTACACAGAAGGGGTAGCACAAGCATACAACAGAAAGGTCAAGATCCGCTATTTGGCGCCAGGCGACAAGGTCCTCAAGCGAGCCGCAAATTCCACGACCATAGGCAAGCTGGAGTCCAAGTGGGAAGGGCCATACATCATCACCCGCAACGCAAGGGTGGGCTCCTACTACATCGCGATGCCAGGGAGACAATAACTAGACCACACATGGAATGCTAAGAGCCTCCACAAGTTTTATCCCTAGGGCCAACAATGTAAAAAGTCGGCTGCGCCTGGACAATCGCCACTTGCCATCCTAGAATGGCAGAGGCATGTACAAAAGCAGATGTATGTCTTTTGGGCATTTTGTCCCCGTCTAATATAAAGAAGACACCGCGCATGTCTCATTAGACCGAGTGCACACCGAAGCCCCCGCACGCACCAGTGTATAAACAGACACCGCGCATGGCTCGTTAGCCCTGGTGTACACCGACACCCTCCACAGGCACGAGTGTATAAATAGACACCACGCATGGCTCGTTAGCTCCGGTGCACTCCGACGCCCCTTGCAGACACGTGTATAAAACAGACACTGCGCATGGCTCGTTAGACCCGGTGTGCACTGATGCCCCCCCTAAGGCACGAGTGTATAAACAGACACGACACCTCGTCAAAAAAAGAGGCCAAGGGCTAGCACCTTCGCAGCCCGTTACCATGAAGGAGGGAAGACCGCCCTTCGAGGCACCAAGCTCTACGTTCCAGCCTTGTGCAAGGGGGCACACTTGGAGCATGCAGAATTCTTCCACAAGGTCCCTCGTGGAAAGCCTCCGCGTCGCGTTGAGCGACAGGTGGAGTAGCGCCTCCTCCCACGATGTGAGCGCAATCTCCGGGGCGGCAGTGGGTTGGATAGGCCCTCTGCCCGATCGGAGACCATCATCCACAGGGGACTTGTGGTAGAACCACCTCCGGGTCCAATCGGTCTCCTACCGATTCCTGGCCGCCGGAGCAGGCGCGTACCTTAGAAAGCGCGCCTTCGACTGAAAGTTGACGCTGCCAAAGTTCAGCGTCTCGCCGGTGTTCTTCTTCTTCGGTTGGCATCACCCGTCGTGGAGGTACGCGAATAGTCGTCCCTCCCCGCTCGTCCCCGCGAAGTGCATCACCCACTCGAAGACGCCAAGCTTGACGAGAGAGCTGGGCGTCAATTGCGCCAACTCTACCCGGTACAGTTGGAGGACTTGGGCCACCAGGTCCACGCAAGGGAAGTGAAGAACAGTGTCAAAAAATGCGACGAAAAACACCGCCTCATCCTCCCAGGGCGCCGGCACTGTATCTGTCCCCGGGACCCGCACCAACGCGAGGTCCCCTAACTTCCCCTCGTCCTTCAGCGCCTAGAGCACCCATGGCGTCACGGTCGAGCGACCGAGCTCGTTAGTGTACACCACGACGCCGCCACCATCCTTGCTCCACCTCGTCATATCGAGACCCAGAGGACACAAAGGTCGAGCACCGGAGCTCAGCGTCCTCGCAGAAACAGCGTGAGACTAAGAAAAAGAGCGACTAGGGTTTGCAATAGTGAGAATGAGGGCCGGACAGGGGGATGACCCCCTATTTATACGCACATCAGGCCCACAATGACACAGCGAGGGAGCCAAAGAGCCACGGGCTATCCATCAGGTGACATGTGCCGCTCAAACATGATGCCCAACCAACACCATTATGGCACACAGGGCCCAACCAAAGCAAGCGCCATTCGAGGAGGCGCCATCAACACCAGCCGCTGGCATCAAAGTGCGCAGCAGTCGATGACGACGTGTGGTACCCAAAGGGGCACAATCAATACCAATGCGCCAGCGACCCACGCGTCGGGGAGAACATAAGGATACGCATGCTTCGCCAGGCCAAAGGGGACGATGTACTTGAACCCTTCGGGAAAAGGGTGCGATTTCAGCTATGATGAAGCAGGACCTTGACCGCGAGGGGCTTGTCGTAGGGGTGGCCCCAACGGCCCTAACGACCAGTCAAAAACCGCAGGGCCTCCCGCGAAGGCCCTACGACCGGAGATGCGAAGGGGTCCCTCCCCGAGGGTATCAGGCGTACTTTCGGGGAGGCTCCGGAGAAGGCGTGAAGATCCTGAAGCGTCGCCAAGGCGCCCCTAGCTGAGGAGTCTAGAGTCCCTAGGGCTACCTCGGAGGAGCCGAAGGGTATCCGGGGCCCCTTGGCCTGAGGACACCCGCACGATGTGAAGGACAGAAGGACACTCGTGGACCAGACGCACCAACCGGGTGGACCAAAGTCTATGCATAGGGGTAGAGTCCTTGCAACCCCTACGGGCGTAGGGCCTTTTAGAGGTAGATATGTAATCTCATATACCCTGTCGGAAGGCACATTCCTCCATGTAATAACTTGGACTTGGCTTTTTGGGCAATTAATACACGCTTACTTTCTGATAACCGATCCCCTCTCTGAAAATTCATCGGTCCCTCGTGTAGACACCGGACGTCTCTTTTGTCTACTACAATACTCTTTCTTACTAATCTTTTGCTGCATCTTTTATTGGTTGCCCTTTTCCCTCTTCCCAGGATTCCTTGGATCACACAAAACGACTGGGAAAACACGGAGAAAAAGTAACTTGCAGTATGTACCATTGCACTTGTATGCAGCTATTGTTTTAGTTCTTCGATTAATGCTGTCATGTTCTTCTTGTCAGTATTTCTATTTTTCAGTAAATGTTCTTGGCTTCCTGTCACTTGTTGCATCTTGTATGCCTTGAACAGTGGCATAAAAAGAAAAGAAATGTACAGTCCAATTAGTTCAATGCTTGTGGCTTCCTTTTATTGGTGGTTGTGCTGTCATTGTTTCAGCGAGCCTCAACTCTCTATACTGAACTCAATTTTCTTGCAAGGGAAGGACCAATTATGACAGTGAATTTGATGGGTGATGATGTGACATGCACCTAATTCATTAGGCTTGATCATTAAGACTCTTCCCTAAATTGCCCCAGACATACATACAGCATACTCGTCTCTATCAATCACGTTATGTTCTGCTTATCTCAAATTTGGCTGCTTGCACTGTGCTGTCCATCAGAAAAGAGTAACAACACGAAGACAGCATGGTAGAGTGAGCTGCAGGAGCATGGCAGTACTTGTTTACTCTGAAAAAAGAAGCTGTGCAGGTGTTTATCAGTCTCCAGCAGTTCAGTTCAGGCCCCCACCTAGCAGGCACTGGCTAGGGAGGAGAATGATTGAGGGCAGTTTCTTCGGGAGGGGAAATTTTCGTCGTCAGGATTTCAGATCAACGCTTGAGAAGACCGTTGCAAGAGACGAGCCTTCTACGGTTCCACGCTATCATTCACCTGTTCCTGTCCTTTTCAGCAACAGTAGCAACGTCGAGTTGCGCACGCTGCAGCACGACCTCCTTCCTCACCAACGCTCGTCCAAACGGGCCCATATCTTCTCGTATCTCCCACCACCGGCCATCTCATCTGTACCACAAGCTGCCGCACAATTCAGAAACTCTCTCTCTCTCTCTCTGAAATTCCAATCTCATCATTCACGTTGCACGTACCGGCCAACCCTACGGACGGCGCGGCCTACGTAAGCTAAGCTTGTGGTGGGGGTCGTTTTAGCTGGCACCGATGTTCCTTTCCAACGCTACGACGAACAGCTCTATTTCTTTAAGCTCGTAGTTGGATGTATTTGTAGCCTAATGATTGGTTCCAGAGAGGACTCAACGAGCTTAAGCCGGGAAATCATAAACAAGGCTATCAGAAGGCCTAATGAGCATCACTTAACCACTGTCAGTTTGGAAACTCTAAAGCATGTTTCGATGGTTGGTTGGTTGCAAATAATTATTGGAGAGGGCAAACATGAAGCGCTCAACAATAGCTCGTGAAAGGAATGTTTTGCATATCCAAATCAAACCGGACGGGCGTCACTCATCTCATCAGTATTGTGTTGTGTCTAGCGTGAATCCCAGGAGTCTTTTATCCCAAATTCAAAGGATTACTCGAAACTTATAGGGCATCCACATCATACAGTAATTCTTGAAAAAAAAACAGAACAAAAAGGTGGAATCAATTTGGTAGTACGTAGTACACATGGTGAGGCTGCCTATTCAAGTAGTAGCACAGAGCAGCAGTCTGAGATAACATGTGTCGTCCTTATCCGGATGGCACGAACCGTGAAGCATGTGAGGACGACTCACGCTGCCTCCCCGGCCCCACGACTCTCCACCTGCCATCCACGAGAGACACGAGCCCCACTCCCAATCAGGAAAAAAAAATAGGCCGGTTACCGTAACCAGGCTTATCGGTGGAACAAGAACTTCTCGAAAAAATAGGTTAGATTTTTTTGTTTTAGCAAATTTAAATTTAAAATTTTGAATTTCGGTTGATTTTTTAAGTAAATTCAAATGAATTTTGTCCGATTTTTTTCAAGAAATCCAATAACCGATCGATTTTTTCCCGGCTAACGACCTCAAACGGGTTTTAGGTCCTCGCTCCCAACCACCGATCAGCTCAGCTCACTGCCTCTCTGGCCTCCTCAGCTTGCTCAGGACGGCGAGAGCTTCGGAGAGCAGAGCCGCCGTGCCCGCGCGCGCGAGTTCGGGATTCAGATATCGCGCTGGGCTTTTCACTTGCATTTGCTGCACAGTTGCATGGTTGGAGTTGGAAATCGCTGCGTGATTTGCAAGTGTCTGCAATTCACTTGCAACTAGTGTACACCATTTTTGTCTGCTAGTGTGCTGTACCAGTCTCCGTCTTGCTCGGTGAACTTCATGCCTCAGGTGTAACGTAGCTTCAAATGCAGAGTGACACGTAGCATTCGCCAAACATGGCCTTAGTAATTAGTAGTACAGTAGTATAGCTAGCTGCGATGGAAAGGGAACAGCAAAAAGGTGAAATCTCGCTGTTGGCTAAGCTAGGTTGTTGGGGCGGATCCAAAATTTTTAAAATAGATGTTAAAGTTATAAACATGTTGTAAAATGTAAAACATAAATGTTCATAATCATAACATAAAAAATAATAAGGTTCAAATTGTTCTTACTAGAGACAACATGTCAAATAATTTAGAGAAATTGCAAAATAATTAAGAAAATTACAATCTAACTCGACGTTCCTTCATAGCTTGGAAGTGAGATATGATGTCATCATCCTTAACTTGCACAAAAAAATTTTTGTCTTGTTTTGATAAAATGGCTTGGCCAATCCCTTATGAAATTTTTGCCCTGTTGATTGTAATCCAAAATCATTACCCATAATTATTTTTTCCTGATCATTCTCTATTTGGCTAGAGGAGCTAGGCGATACTAGTCAATCTGTGATCTCACCATGGAGAGACGACTACCACACTTCGCAATCAGAAGGGTAAACATACGAGGGTGCATTTCTGTCATAGCGCAGTACAAGCCCTTTCAAGCCTCACCAATAATATTTTAAGTCAGATTCAGTTAGATGGTCAACATAACAACTCCAAAAGAAATAAGTTTTCTAAGAGCGCATCAGGCAACAAGGAGATAATAGGGCTGGGAGTCGAGAGGTTAAATGCTTAAAACAATCGGCTAAAATGCATACCAGCAGGCTTCTCTATTTTGAGCCAGGCCATCTCATGGGGTCTACTTCACTAATGCCTGCAATAATTCCAGAGCGCCTACAACACAGGAAGTAAGACTCCATAAAATACTGTACAAAAGCGAATTTTAGTTGAGTTGAAAAGGACATACCTCTCATTAACATCTTCACTCTCGTACTGAATCTTAAACCTCATTCCAACACAAAAGGATGGTTCAAGCCCTTCAGAACATCCAAGATGGAACAATAAATTACAAGCAAGAGCCTTGCGAGTCCAAGAATTCAGATAAAAAATGTAAAAGGAAATTCTGATGCAATGTGAATATCTAACTCAACTATATGTTTTTCAATACCAATATAAATATCTGTCTCCTCTAACTTTCCTCTTTGCCTTTTATCTCAAATTCTCAATTACTCAATCCTTCGGTCCAGGGACTACTTCGGTCCTTCCTCTTGCTCCAGCTGAACTCCCCAGGACCCCTCCATCTTCTTCTTCTTGCTTGCTTTTCTTTTCCCCTAAATCCCCATGGGTGCTTCCTGCTCCTCCTTGCTGGCTCCTCTGAGCTCGACTGGCCGGCCATGCATGCCTCCGACCTCCGTGGCCGCTGCACATCGCCTCACTCCCACTGGTGCCTAGTGGACCCTCCATCTTCTTCTTCTTCTTCTGTTCTTTTCCCCAATCCCCATGGGTGCTTCCTCGCTTCTGTTGTCTGCTCCTCCAGACTCCGGCAGCACATGCATGCCTCTTTCTACCCTTGGACCGGTGCTCACATCGCTCTCCCTGCCCTTGGTGCTCGGAGGTCGAGCCGCCGTTGGCCGTGGTTCCTCATGCTTCATTTGCTCAGCATTTATCAGCGCTCACCTGCTTCCCCGCCCGCCTTTCGCCAAGGCTGTCGCCACCACCACAGAGAGAGAGAGAGAGAGCTCAGCCTTTGGTCGCTGCGCAGGGATTTCGATCCACGAAGGGGTGAAGGGGATCTGGGGATGGGTTGGGCATGAGGCGTGAGGCCGCTGCTTGGGTTGGGCCGCGGTGGCGTGGTGCTTGATGGGCTTTGGCGTTTTGCTGGTGGCCTGGTGGGGCGTCGGGGTGGTTTGGCCAGCGCTGCCCGATTGTTAGAGTTTCTGTACTGTTTAAATACAGATTTTAAGTATTTACTAGTATATATACCTAATATATACTAAGTTTTTTTTCAAAAATAACGAATATACATATATACACCCATATCCCTGTACTAATCCGCCACTGCCGTAGGTCGCCTCTGTCTGTGAGAGCTTAGGCGTGCACGAACTTTTTACTTATTGCCCTCGGTGCGTATCCACGGATCAGAGAGCGTATCCGTTTTTCTCCAGACCTTGCTGCGCGGATGGCGACCGGCACCGGCACGCACTGCCGAGCTGCAGTAGCCGGCCGGGCTTATTTTCGGCGGAATCTGGAAGAACGCGACCACTGACCACTCAAGCTGACGCGGCGCATTGGAAGAAGAAAAAAAACGGCCCTCTTCGCGACCAACCGATCGATTCCTCACGTTTTGCCTGCCTCTCGAACCTTCCCTTCTACGCAACAACTATCATATACCAAACGCGAGGTACAGGTAAGTACGTATATGTACAGTTTGTTTGCGGGATCTGCAGTGCGGTGGCGAACAGTAAGTAGTCCATGCGGACACACACAGGTGTGAGGCTGAGGATTAGCCAACAAGTGTTGTCCCTGTCGTTTTAATAAAGAAAGCGAATCGTACTGCTAATACAACTCGTTCCCCGGGTGATGTAAAAGCCTGAAAATCTGAAGCTTAGTAGACTTTGATCCTTTCGTAAATTCAGAGTGCCCTGTTCACAGGTAATCAATCTGTCCTGATAAAAAAAAAGAAAATTCACAATATACCTGTTGTAAGAATAATTCATCTATCATACTGACGGGCCCGTCTCTCAGAAGATATGCATCTGCACTCTGAGAAATCTTTGTTATACTCTCGAAAGACCAGTAATACCCTCATTTGTACTTATAAGCTAGCCTTTCCCCCAAGGGGCATTTTGGTCATTTATGCAGCCGAGGAGCCTATAATACCCCATGTATCCTCTCTCACGGGGAGGTCTCTTGAGCAATACATACAAGCAAGTCACTAGGTGAGCCTCCCGAGGAACCTCAAATTTGCAGAAGCCACCGACAGAGTAGAGGCGGTCCTCCTGACCCCAACTCAGATCAATCCCCGTGTTACGCCATTCTCATGACGAAGGCAGAGCACTACCGACGTCCGCCTCTTTTTGTGTTTGGTTTTACACCATCAACATTGGCCGGCCGTAGTGGGGGACCGTGGTGATCAGCGAAGGCTATGGCTCCTACTAAGAACTCTCAAGTCCACGAGGCCTCCTCTCATTTCAGAGCATAGGAGCTCATGACGGCCGGTCCGTTCAGAAGAAGCCCAAGGCATGGGTTATCTTCGAGATCGGAGCTATTCATCCCGGATGCATAACGTCCTGCGCAGATTCCCGGGCGCCAGGCGTCCACCTCCATTGCACCAGATTGACGCGGTTATCCGCCCTGAGCAAGAGGCCCAAAATGTTCTTTGAGCTCGAGGCCATCCACCGCTCTGAGGGGCTCGACGCCGCTAATTGCAAAGCAATGGTGGAGGCAACCGCAAAGGCGGTGGTGGACTACATGATGGCCACGTGTCGTACTCCCACTGCCCCAAAGACGCCTCCCCGCCTCCTAGCACCGCCTTTAGTTCAAGTGCCACCGACCCGACCATGGCGAGATTTTTCCTCGGAGGAGGCTGAGGATATCCTTGCGACCTCCTCCGCTCGCCCACGCGGCGGTGATGAGCGGGCTCCTTCATCGCCTATGTACCACAAACTCGGATGGGGAGGAGCTCACCCTTTCCATTGCAATTCATCCGCCGCCTCACCTCCAAGGCCCGAGTTCATACCTCGAACAGGCGCTCCGCGACCTCCTCCAAGCTCCTCCACTGGGCAAATGCTTTGCACCCGAGATGGTGAGTCAACTCCCCGAAGAAGTCTTGGGCTCCATCCTCAAGGTGCTACATGGTCGGGCGACTAGGGAGCCCGCGAGGCCAAAGTTGCTCCCCTGTGCCCTCTAGCACCTTCGAAGCGAATGACCATTCCACCCGCCATGGCCCAAGCGCACTCGTCAAGCGTAAGGATTCACATCAAGGAGGTCAGGCCAAGGCGCCGAAGAGCATGTACTCTACGGCACTAAGCGTGTCCCGTGCCACCAATCGGATCCGCTGGGGCGCGGCCGCCACCGCCACGAAGAAATGGATCTTTGAATCACTAATATCCTCACGGATCAAGTTGCAAGTCGGCGCGGCGCTCAACTCGCCAATCTTTCGCGCCATCGCGCCACCGGCGGCATCTAGTTCTTCTAGCTCAGAGAGCCCACCACCGCTGTCGTCACACCGCGATCACCATCGCCTCGCCTTGAGGACGAGGGCATCCGCGAGATCGGGAACCTCTCGCCGAGTCATCTTCAAAGTCTGTTTCAACCAAAGTTCCGCCAAATTTCAATCTCGGCCTTACGATGGGGACTTTGACCCCATACAATTCTTGGAAGTATACTCACGGCGATTCGGGCCGGGAGGTGGAGAAGTAGAGATGTGCAATCGCCTCCCATTGTTCCTTTCCTAATGGCACGCCTCTGGTTCTTCAACCAAAAGAAAGGCTCCATCTATTCTTGGGACCAAGCGAGGAAGAGTTCAACAAGAAATTTCCAAGGAAGCTATAAGCGCCCTATGCTCCCCAACCACTCTTTCTTGTCCAAGCAACAAAAGGGTGAATCCACAAGAGAATTTCTTAAGCGCTTTTCCAAAGTGAGAAGCCAAGTCGCAGATGCCCCAGACTCAACGGTCATCAATGCTTGCAAGGAAGGGCTGCTCCCGGGAGAACTCAATCGCGCGCTTGGGAGAGAACCCCCAAGGACGACCCATGAGCTCTTCGAGGTCGTAGAAAAATACGCCCGAGGAGAAGAAGACGACTTGGCTAAGAAGGGATTTCTCCCGCAGGACGAAATCATCTCCTCCGGGAAGAAGTCAAAAAGCTCCCCCGGGAGGAAGGGCAATGACCGGAGGGATCACTCTGGCAGGGAACGTGACTCCAAGATTCTTGTCGTAACCGACACTCCTTCGCAGGAGCGCGGGAGCAACTCCACCAGAGGACCCAAGAAGCAATCGAGACCAAAAGCCCATGGAAGGGCGCCCCGACGAAGGCCGCAATGAAAGGAGGGCAACCCAAATCAAGGAGATTCGCGCCGGTGTGCCTACCATAAGATGAACGGCATGATACTTAATGAATGTTGTCAAGACGTCAAAAATAGCGAAGCTCCTCGAACACGGCCTGGCGCGTCGAAGGCCGCCGCCACATCCCACGGCTACAGAGGCGATGCCCCTTCAGGCAATTCCACTACCCCAGGCGCAGGCCCCTGGTGATCTACCCCTCGGGCAGCGCTTGCACGATGTTGAGCATGAACTCCTTCCAGCGCCGCAAAGACGAGTAAATGTCATAATAGGGGCTTGGCCTCCCATCATGCATCAAAACGCCAATGTATGAGTATGCCCGAGAAATCAATGTCGTGGGGTGGCTCTCAAAGCGCCCCTCCCAAATGGGCAAGCATTTCTCTTAGCTTCACAACCGATGATGCACAAAGCTTAAGGTTCCTCATGATGACGCCTCTTAGTAATCGCCACAATATCCACTACGAGATCTCCCGCATCCTTGTCGACGGGAAGCTCTGCAGATATACTCTACTGCGTGCGCCAAGGAACTATGGAGTCACGGGCTATCATCCCGCATCCCATCGCCATCCGACGCCTCTCACGGCCGTGCATCAGAAAATCCATCCAACCCAGGGAGGATCGAACTCCTCATGACGCTCGGATCACAGGAGAATCACCGCGACGCCGCCGCCAGTTCGATGTTGTTGACATCGAGTCCCCATTCAATGCCATCATGGGAAGGGCAACTCTCAACCGCTTTTGTGCGGCGGTACATCAAAACTACGTGGCAAAGATACCAGGCCCTCGCGGTCATCTCCGTGAGGGTGATCAAGACTTAGCTCGCCGTCTGTACCACAAAGCGGCAGCTAACTCTGGCGACATCAACTTTCTCGAACCCAAGGAGTCAAAGGAGGACATGCCCTCGCCTCTCTCACCAAGGCACACCAAGGATATACCCCCTCCAGCGAGGTGCTCCCTTAAGCCTCGTTCGGAGGGGACTCGCAGAAGCACGACTCTTCGACTGTGGTGACCCGGTCTCTTAGAGTCGGGTCGTTATCCTGTGAAGGATAGAGAAGGAGCTAATGGAGTTCTTAAAGTCCAACACCGCATATTCGCTGGACACCGTCAAACATGACACTTCTTTTGGGCGCTCATGGGGGCCTCTCGACCTCTCACATCGCGCCAAGGAAATCACAAAGAAAATACTTCGCCAAGGCTTCTATCGGCTCACAATGGCGCAGATGCCCTCGACATGCTCAGAAGCGGGGATGCCAAAAGATGGCGACCAATCGCATCGATCATGCTAATCCCTACACACCATACCAATCACGGCCTTTTTGTCTGATGGGGAATGGACTGCTTTCGCCATCCCCACCGCAAGAAACTATAAGCGTGGTAGCATCGATGAATTACATCACCGAATGGGTAGAGGTGGAGCCCTTAGCCTCCATCACGCCGCGCCATGATGAAATTCCTTTGAAGGATATCGTCGTCGCCCGGTGTTCCTAAGGAACTCACGGTGGATAACGATACCAAATTCGACGCTCCGCCTTGAGATTTACGTAACTCCATTGGAACCACCCTTCGCTTTGATACGATGGCTCGTCCAAAACCAACGGTCGTGGGAAGAACCAATGGGCTAGTCCTCGCAAGAATACGTCACCACCTTGAAACAAGTGCACTCAAGCGAAACGACCCGCTCTCACTCATATACTGGTCAAGCCGCCCTCCCCGCCTAGATCATCACCGCTCTCTCCAATTGGAAATGCTCTCAAGACCACTACACGCCTTTTGCCCAAAACGAGGACAATCGCTTTTGATTGAGGTGGACTTTATGAAGAAATCCACAAGTTTTATGCTTAAGACTCTCATCAGATGCCCCGTGGCACCTATCGAGATGTAAACACCATCTTACTTAATGCAATGAAGACGTGAGATTCCTACATGATCACACCATTTTGCGATTATGACGTGGATCGAGGGTAGTCCCTTAACACGCTGCTGTTAAGGGGTTGACCTGTTTTGTGAATGTCTTCTCAATTTTGTGCTCATTGACGATTGAGATGTTTGCCTTCTGACACGCCAGGATGAGATAGGTCGCCCTAACACGCCTTTGTTAGGAAGCGGACTGTCCTACAAGTCTCGCTTGCCTCACACAAGCTCTCGCTAACCCTTCCTGCGAAGGATGTCACCTCAAGTGGTGCCTAGGGCGCCACGACCCGTGGTCTCCCTAATAATAAAAGACCAAAGCGGCTTGGTCATCCGTCGACTCGCCATGGCGGCTTATGGCCTCTTTGGACCCAGTATAAGTGGTGAGTCGAACCTAGTGCCCGAGTCTATGGATGTGCTAAGGATTAGTCCCCTTCACCTCCGGGCTATCGCCAACGACCTCGGGTCACTCCTCGCCTGTTCTAATACAGGCAAAGGCCAGCGTGCCTAACACATTCGCATCCCCTGAGCGTTTAATGTTGGGGCACCGTCCAATGTGCCCACGACTTAGCCTCATGGGCACCTCCAAGTCCACCGGGGCTACCACCCTAGTGGCCATTCGATATCCCGCGACTTAGCCTTGTGGACGCCACGGTGTGCCCACGACTTAATGTCGAGGCACACGTCCAATGTGCCCATGACTTAGCCTCATGGACACCTCCAAGCCCACTGGGGGGCTACAACCCCTAGTGGTCGTTTGCTGCTCCACGACTTAGCCCAGTGGGCACCCCTCCGATATATCCATGACTCAATCTCATAAGCAGCTCGAACTGCGACACTTCTGAGGAGTTCTATTTCGATGACTCTCATCAAGCCGCCGAGCAAGAGGAGGACAACCGCCTACCGGGCCGCTCGACACGCCACCCGCCTTGAGAGAATGCGCCTCGGCGAGCGTCCTTGCAGCCACGACGACCGCTTATGAAGGCTTCTCTCGACGACCGCCCACCTCGAAGGCCATCCCACACAACCTGATGGCGGCACCTTCGAGCGACACCCTTCTTCGCAAGATGCAATCCCTCTGGCGGCAGACGCTTTGCGTACCACGCCATAGGCGATCGCGACTCGGCGACCTCGCGTTCCCGCGCCCTCGTGGCATCAAGGCCTCGCACCTCGGGGCCTCACGGCCTCGTGCCCTCATGGTATCGAGCCCTCAGGTCTCGGGGCCTCGCTCCCGAGTGCCCTACGGCCTAAGCGCCCCCGCGTGCTTGCACGCCCCGCTGCACCCTCGCGGCCTCACACTCTCATGCACCCACGGTACTCTCGCCCCTTGCGATGACCTCTCGCACCCTCGTGGTGCCCTCGGGGCCTCATGCCTCAAAGCCTCGCACCCCCGCGGTACCCTCGGGGCCTCTTGCCCTCAGGGCATCGAACCCTCGGAGCCTTGCGCCCTCGCGGTGTCCTCGGGGCCTCGTGGCCTCGTGCCCTCAGGGCCTCGGGGCCTCATGCCTCAAAGCCTCGCACCCCCGCGGTACCCTCGGGGCCTCTTGCCCTCAGGGCATCGAACCCTCGGAGCCTTGCGCCCTCGCGGTGTCCTCGGGGCCTCGTGGCCTCGTGCCCTCAGGGCCTCGTGGCCTACATGTCTTGCAAACTCCAATCTAAAGCTGTTAGTTACTAACATTGAAAGAAGGCAAGGGGAGGTTCTGCTAGGGGTTTGTTCTGCCAGGCCCATCCTTTTTTCCCATGTGACCGGTCGGTGCTAGTTTGCGCAGGACGACTGACCCGGTCAAAAACCAGTCAAGGGAATTTAAAAGAAAACTGGAGTGAGAGCTTTTGAGCTGGCTGGTTATAGATTCCGTGGGCCAAAAGGGCAAAGCACAGAAAATTGCAATAATGCAGCCATCAGTTCCTTTCCAACAGCTCACACCACACAACGCAAATCCAGAGGTCACACCACACAACGCAAACTTTCACAGGAATTAGCCATATAGCCACAGCCTCACACGGCGTGCCAATCTTTGAGCTTGGGATGGCTGTTGGAGAAGCCGAGCTGGCACCGCTCGAGCAGGGCGAGCTCAATGGACACCACCCCAAGAGCAGTCGCAGCTGAGCAGCGATAAGGCGGTGAGATTGGGCACGCAGCGACGGCGTCCTTCACCACGCCGTCTCAAGAAGCCAAGACGCCGACGGTCTCGGCATGCAGAGCCGCTCGGCCGGCCACAAGGCCAACAAGGCCATCACGACACCCCTGAGCCTCAACTCCTCCAGACCAGAGCTGTGCCAATGTAGCCTGGTGGTTGCCCTACACCGCCTTGTCGGCGGCGGCGTCCATCTGCAGCTCGAGCACCCGTAGCGAGGCGCGCGTGCACGGGAGCACCGAGCGAGTGGAGGCAAGCGGCTCACACAGGCCGAATGCACCTGGAGGAGCAGCGCCGTGGAGACCCGAGCAAGGAAGGCAGGCAAGCCAGATGCCCTGGCGGTTGAGCCCCCGCGCCCTGCAAGAAAGAAGGCAAGGGGAGGTTCTCATTGGAGTCTGTTATCACGCAGAGATCGCAAAGTCCAAAGCAATGTACGTGAAGACCTCACGTGAAGACAAGGACCGCGTGAGCGTTTAGCGAGAGAGGCTAGCGCCTGTCAAAACGCTTCGCCAAAAATAGCGCCTGTCAAACGCATACGCCAAAATAGCGCCCAGCCTGGCGATAAACGCTGGCAAGCGCCGGACATCGCAACCTCGCTGCGGAAGCGCTTCGGCCATTTCTGCGAAGCGCCTGGTCATATTCATACGGAAGAAATGAAATACCATGGGAACTAAGCTACAAAAGGTTACTAAACCGGATAAAAGAACAGATTTTTGCGGCGGCACACATACAGGTTTCTCAACCTATCGGCAATTAAGAGTGGTCTGCGCAAGAATCATAGTCCCAAGAAACCGAACAAGATCAAAGCTTTGGCCATGAAGATTCGCCCAACTCGAGGGACCGTGGCGGCGATGGGAGGCGGTCTTAGCTCTGGCGCCGGGCGAGCCAGCGTCTCCGGCTTCGTCGCGGGCGATCATGACCATCTTGCCATCGCCGCCGTGAAGTGAGGCGGGTTGAAGCGGTGGGCTAGGTCGAACATGCCCAGCTCGCATCCGCTCCAAGTTCTCCCGATCCTCGAGTCCTCTCCTCTCAGTATCCATCCGTCGGCGAGGCCTCGCCTTCGCCACCACATAGCGGGACACCGGCGATGGGCTCCTCGCGCGCCATTGGGACCTTTATGCCCATCACGCCGCTGGTAACGCCGGTCGCGGGCTCCTCCGCGGAGGTGAGGCGGCATCATCACCATTACGCCGTGGCGCCCGCGCCGTCGGTGCCACGCAAGGCGGCAGCGCGAGTACGCCGGCGGAATGGCGACCGACCGCATGGCGGCCATGCGATGCGCCGCTAAGGCTTGTGGGCAGTGGCAGCTCGATGGGGCCATCTCGGCTCGGTCGGAGAAGAGCCGAAGGAAGAGCAAACTGGAGAGAGAAGAAGCTTTGAGAAGAAGGAGCAAGACCAAGAACATAAAGTAAAGAGACAAGATTTCGGTCAGTTGAAGAAGACTGGTGAATAGATGAGATGAGGATGAAAGAAGGACTATGTGATATTTTGTTTAAGAGGATGAGCTTGGCTGGGTGTTTTGCCGAAAGCTCTAAGGGCAAGCAATGCAATACTCGGTTGGTTTGTCTAAAAAGAAGAGCTTGGTCTGGGTGTTTCTGCCGAGAGCATCCAAGGGAAAGCAATAAAACCACTCGGTTGATTTATCTCAGTTTCACAAAAACAAAAGGCAAGGCACATGGACCTGTATCCAAACAAGTCTGAGGACAACCGCCCTCATCCGAAAGAAAATTTCGAGAATCCAATGCCTGGTCAATATTGTGACTGGAAGCAAACGGTTCGTAGCACACATTTCCAAAGTGCCGCACCGACCATTCAGATTGGCATAATATGGTATTTTCGAAGTGCATTTTTGGACGCAACCACAGTTCAAATCTGTTAGTACTCTCTGAAATATCAACCTCTACGCAAAAAACACAATTCAAGATTGCCCCTCTGGCGTTCCCCCAAAACACCAAGGGGTAGGGGGCTAGTGTTGTAAGAATAATTCATCTATCATACTGACGGGGCCCGCCTCTCAGAAGACATGCATACAGACCCGAGAAATGCTGTTATACTCCTGAAAGACTGTAATACCCCTCATTTGTACTTATAGGCTAGCCTTTCCCCCAAGGGGCATTTTGGTCATTTGTACAGGCTGAGGAGCCTATAAATACCCCATGTATCCCTCTCATGGGGGGGGGAGGTCTCTTGAGCAATACATACAAGCAAGTCACTAGATGAGCCTCCGAGAGGAACCTCACCATGCAGCCACCGACAGAGTAGGCGGTCTCTCGGACCCCGAACTCAGATCAATCCCGTGTTACGCGCTCTCATGACGAAGGCCAGAGTACGGCCGACGTCCGCCCTCTTTTTTGTGTTTGGTTTTACACCATCAACAATACCATTGAATAACTACGATGATTCATAAAATCACAATATGCTACTCATTCTGATGCTAACATGTGAATCCAGAGGCCATACGTCACTAAGACACTAGTGATATATTATAAATATTTAAAGTTATTTGATGGAATATAACGAATTACTTTAAACTATAAAAAAGGGCCAACATGTCTTAGTAAAAAAAGTCAATCAATCAGGTAGGTGTTAAGCCGTGGGCGCCTTTCACAACGTTTTAGGCCCAGACGAACTAAGCGCAGCAAGTCACGTGGATGCGTGCGACGGCGTGTCTATCTTATGGGCGTCCAAACCTCCACATAGGCTGGTCGGCCCACATAAAATTTGGACCGCAGCCCAGGGCAACATGTATCCCGTTGAGTCAGTTGGTCTGACATGCCATGCGGCGTCGTTGTCACCTCAAAAGAAAAAAAAGAGAAGAAGTACGGCTCGGATGTAGTGGGAAGCACCGTACGGTCTAATGGAACACATTTAAAATAGGGAATTTTTTATAAATGTCACTGCAAAATGTCTGTTTCAGAGAAGTGCCATCGCTTATTTCGATATTCAAAATATGTCACTGCAAAGCTTAGAACATCCTACAAATGCGTAAAAAGGGATTTAAGGAAGAACCGAAGGCGTAAAAACCCTAAAGTTGTGCGTACTGGAGATTTTATAGCCACAATTTCTTAACTGCAATTGGGAGTAACCTAAAGTCCAACTGACACAAACCTTTTTTTTTTCCAATGGACAGAAAAACTCTTCGGGTCGCAAGGCAGTTTTTCAACTTTAAAGTGAATACAGACCACCTCGTTTGTCACGACATTAAATGAGGGTCTGGCCGATACGACTTTCGTCGGGAGAGGGTTCACATGACCAATTCATTTAAAGTTTGGGGGCTAGCTGATGAGGATTAAAATATCTATGTATTACTTTAATATGTAATAAAAGATCGTATGTCTTCGTGATCGTAACCTCTAAGGCTAACGACCCTTGTGGTCGTAAGGATTCCAGAGGTTACAAATGGGTACCTTGGTCGGACAAGGTCCTATACCCAGTCCCCGACCAGATAACTACTCGTAGAAGCGATGAACTGGCATCCGGATCTAACTCCAAGTATATTCTTTACCGTGTGATGAATGGAACACATGTCGTATTTGTTCCATACCACGCTACGTTTCGTGATCCTAAGACACTGACAGTAACCACCATATGATTATCGTCTCCTGCTAATATCAACCACTGAGCGGTTGATACTTCACCAACTGCCGCCTCTCTCTAACTAGACGTGAAGTTTCCAATAGGCACCTGCTCCAAGAGTAACTGCCACCACTTCGTCAACTATTTAAAGGAGAACACAAGCGGCAGAAGGCAATCCAATTCGAAAGACCAACAGACAATTGGATTTCATCTAAAGCATTAGCATAGCAATCAATACACCAAGTGTGATCAGGGCTAGTCCACTGCCTTGTCAAGGGCACTGTAACATCCTGATTTTTCAAGTCCTTTTAAAATTGTAAAACAAAATAAAACTATTTTTGTTTTGATGAGAATTCATAGTTGGTTCGTTGGAGAGGTTTAAGTTTCATGTTGTCACCCCTTCTGTAAGTTGGCCAGTTCTCCCCTCAGTCTCTCTTTTGTGTTATGTTCGGGTTAGACCTTCTCTGTGGCCTGGACCTTCCCAGTGGTCCTTGAAGTTGGACCTCCACTGGGGGCTCAGACCTTTTCTCAATTGGACGTGCCCTTATATCCAGATCTTTCTCTCTGAGCTAGATCTCTTTGGATCTCTTTGTTGGTTCGAATCTCTTTGGTTCAGACCTCCTCCTTAGGTCTAGACCTCCTCTTGGTTAAACCGTGCCTATATGTTTAGGCCTTCCTTCGAATTCAAGTCCTTTGGACCTCCCCCATCCATTGGACCTTCTTACTCGCTTAACTAGGAACCCCTGACCTCCGTGGGTTTCCTCTCGAACCTTTAGGACCTCCTATGTTGAGATCCTCACCGCCAGGACCTCCCATTGTGGAGATCCTAGCGATCGAGACCTCCCACGTCAACTCGGTTCTTTAGACCTCCTCTCAAGACCTCCTCGAGCAGTGGAACCTCCTTTCATGAGAGCCTAATCGATAGGACCTCCCGTTGGTGAGATCCTACCACCAGACCTCCTTTTACAAGGATCCTCACCAGACCTCCTTGATGGGATCTTGGTTGTTAGAACCTCTTGTCGCGTGAGACCTCCTCCATGTATGTCTCGACCTCCCTATGTCCGGACCTCCTCTCAGAATCTGGACCGTTAAGACCTCCCCTTGAGATCTTAACACCCTGCACCTCCTCTTTGAACATCTGGACCGTTAAGACCTCCCACGAGATCTTAACCGTCTGCATCTCCTTCGTTGGCGATTCGATCGTTAGGACCTCCCTTGAAATCCTAACCGCTCGCACCTCTGTCTGAGTTGATCCTCTGACTCTAGACCTCCCTTGCGGGTGAGGTTCTCTTCTTACCACGCGGACCTCCCCGTTAGCATTCAATCTTGGCCGTTGGACCTCCTCTTTGGAGATCCAACTGTCAGGACCTTCCCCTTTGACCCAACTGTCTCTAGATTTGACTAGTCCCACCTGCCAGGCTTACCTATTTTATGTTTCCCCGCCACACTAGTACCATGAGCATTTAATGCATGTATTGTCGCATTAAATGCAACCAAGCAAGTGGCTGTTTCTATTGTATGGGGTTATCCTGGGGCACTATTGGTGTCTTTTCTAGTCTCCTCCCGTAACAGTACACTACGTCCTTTATATTTTTCTTTGACACCCCCGTACCTCTTGCCCATCTCATATGCTCACCAAATCATGTACGCATTGAGTGGTCTTTTCACTTCCTTTGACTATAACTAGTCCCGGGAGCCCTCCATTGCCACCTTTTTCACACACTCAACATTATTGTTCACACCCAGTGGCTTCCTGGAGAGTCCTTGCTGCCAAGAACATCGCCAGGAGCATCTCTTCATCGTATTATCACCATTGGAGGCTTGTTAGGAGCTTGGGCGTTGTCCTCAACCGCCCATATTGCCTTCGACCTCCCCTTCAACTCGTCACCTCCTCCCTATTGCTGGTAAGCCTCCTTGTGCAATCGACCGTCTTGTTCTTAGTACCACAATAAGAGATTATACCTCTTCCAGACCTCTTCTTCTGGCTTCTCCTTGGAACTCTATGATTTTTGTCTAAAGATCACCTCCTTGGACTCTGCGCAAGTATCATCCTCTTGGTCTGTTGCTAAAGCCGCCCCTTTGGTCTTCCGTGAAGACCTTCCTCATTGAGCTTCTCCCCAGTAAGTTGGGACCTCTCCCAAAGAACCCATTTTGAATATGTGATGCTTCTATCAATTAAGTTTCGGAGTTTCTTTTGAAGTTCTTTTGGCTCTTTATTTGGAATTTGGTTTGAGTTGTCTCCTTTCTCACGTATAGATCGTGAAGGCACTGAGGAGCTTGAGAGCACTGAAGAAGAAGACTCTCAAGACAGTGAGCAAGGCAAGTCATGCTCTTGATCATATTGCACCCAATATTTCAATTTATTTATGTTCTGTTTCAAAGTATATGCATGCTTATTTCTACCAAGATATTTTAATGCCTGTCTTTAAACACTTAGTTATGCCTAATTCCTTCATATGGTCAACTTTGACAATGAACCCAATCTGTTGCTACCTTAGACAAAAACCTGGTTGATGCATTAGTGTGAACCAGGAGCAATTGAGAAACCAAATGCTTAGTATTGCTTAGACCAAAAGTAATTGTTTTGGGAAACCTTTACCTTCATGACCAAATACTGTTTAAAATGTTTTGACCATGGCATTGGGATGTCATGGGAGTGTGAAAATATTGCTGGGGAAGCAAGGAAAATGAAAATTGATTTAGGCTTGGGCGAATCGGTTGCTTGGTTGGTGCAAGGTTTATGCACGGACTCTATCCTGGATAAGGTGGAGGTCCAAGGGTTTGTGATTGTCGCCAAGTCGGGCTTGAGGACCGGTCTTTGAGCCGCCAATGCTAGGCCTATGATGGGCTATGCCAAAACCGTGCAACCACATGTCTCCAGTATGGGGTGTGGGACCTAGCTAAGTAATTTGCAGAACTTCCACCGCAGTTGATCCAGTTGGAGGAGTGGGAGGTCTTCTATGGCGATGGTCTTTATGACCTATGTTCCCACTGGTGCAAGAGGGGCCCAGATCTGCGGAGTCAATCCAAAGGGGCGAAACCTTAGCAAGGAGAGGCGTGGTGGGACAATGCATTTCAAAGGCTTTGTCATGAACTCTAGACCTCTTACCTTTGGTAGTGAGAGGTGGCATCGACGGATGCCGGATAAACTAGAGGGATCATGTCATGTGGGTAAAGTGCACACCCTCGATCGAGTGTAAATCTATTCGAATAGCCGTGTCCACGGTCATGGACATGCTGGCAGCGGCCACTCAGAGTTAGATGTTGAATTTGGGTTCCTAAAAATGTTTAATAAACTGATTTGGGATTTCTATCCCATGGGCTTTGGGCAGGGAGCCTTGTGACAGGAGGGTATCCTTCACCAACTTGTTGATGAATGCTATCCAACTGAAAATCAAATGTTTGAAAAGGATTTTATCTATTAAAAACCTGCCTTGGAACTTAGTAATTGTAATAGAAAGAAACTTGGCTTTATGCAAAGCAACCATAGTATGCCTTCTGTTGTATATCCATGTATGCATGTCATTTTGTTACCTCACGGGTGTGACTTGCGAGCACGGTGGTAGTGCTCACTCTTGCTCAATGCAAAATCTTATCAGGAGAAGACAACAGCGGAGAAGAGGAGGACCAGGGCAGTAGGTTGTGCCCTCCACCATTTTGCACGTGGTATAGTGGATGGACGTCTGCTTCGCTCTTTTGTAAGCTTGCTTTTGGCCCAAGGCCACCTTTTGTAAACAACTCCTTTGTTATGTTGTAAATAAAGTTTATGTCGTGGATGTTACCATTCTTGTATGCTGTGAAGAGCTAGCTTGAGATCCTTGGGACTAGCTCAGATCACGCTGGGAATCACAGAGTGATCTCTCAAGTCTCACGACCTCCCCTGAGTTGGCCGTGGCGGTGAGGGATCTCCCCGTGACTCCCACTTCCCTCGGTGGTAATTATGAGAGGTCCTACCAAGGCCTCAATTGGTGCTGCCGCGGGCAGATCCTACCCGAGCCTTGGGAGGTGCCACCGGACCTCCTGGGAGGTCCTAAGGGACGTCCTAGGAGATCTTGGGAGGTCCTCTCGGGTGCCCTAGGGTTGGGTCGCCACAGGCACCCCCTGTAAAGGATCCAGTTCATAGCAATAAAGAGCAATCCTGTTCTCTTCCAAGAACTCTTTGTCATTTTCCTCTATTTATTTTGTAAGATCGACAACTCGATCGTCGACAGTATGGATATTCAAATGTCAAAGTTTGGCTATACAAATGTATTGGGATTAACTACAATTTCAAAACAGAATTTAAATTAAATTGAATACAAATAAGCATGCAAGAATAATTTAAAATGAAATTTAAATAATTTAAAATAATGGGATCAAACATGATCAAATGATGTAATTTAAATAATTTGAAATAATGGGATCAAACATGATCAAATGATGTAATTTTCCTTGCTCAATTAATTGTTGTTCTGAAACGACGTAGAAATCTGGTTCTCTAGGGTCGTCGAAATCTATCAAATATAATTCAAATAAAATTCATATAAACTCCAAAATAAACCATTTTAGTATATTTATATATATTAGGATTTTATATGAATTTACAAATTTTAATAATTGGAATCGGAGCTCAAAGTAGGAGAACGGGCTCTCGGAAGATTCAATTTTACATGAAATGATAGAAAATGATTTTCAGAATTTGTGGAATTGTTTTTCTAAGGAAAATAAATTTATTGCATCATCATGATGTCAACGAGGACAATTGATTTTTCGGTTGAATTAGTTTTCTTAAGGAAAAAGGTTTTGAGCCACTAGCATCTGGGCCCGGGTCTATGGACTAGATGCACAGGATTGCGCTGGCCCACGGTGGATTGGGCGCATAGCACAGTGACGGTGACGCACATGCATGACACGCGGGCTTGGGTGGCTGAGGTGGCGTGTGAGTGGTGCACACGTGGTACGACGTGGTGACCATGTGGCAAGACAACGACGGTGGCGCACGTGAGCCGAGGGTCATCGGTGCTACAGCGATGACCGGTGATGGTACCAAAAGAAAGAGGGACATGAGGGTGAACTTATTTGCACCAAAGTAGCGGCGGAATGCGAAGAAACGACCGACTGCGAGGACAGCAAGGACCCGATTGAGTTCTCTCCCAAAACCAATCTATCTCTCTAAACTTCTTTACAGACATATGTACATGCGGTTCCTGATGTTTTTCACTTTTGTTTGATACCTGTACACAGCTTGTTAATGCTCAGAAAAGAGCCAAGGGAAAGGGTCATTCTGATGTTCTATACTTGGATCCCGTGCATAAAACGTTTGTGGAGGAAGTTTCTTCCTGTAATATATTCATGGTGAAGGTATGTAAATTGAACTTTGTTCAAATTGACCTCCTTTGCAAGTGCATCTAGGAAAATACCAGTGGAAAGCAATTTCGAGTATACTACCAGTGAAGTCCCTGGCAATGATGTTATGAGCATTTTTGGAGTTTATTGAACATACAGAACGATTGTCAGATGCATAACATCATCATCCTCTTAAAGCGCTATTAGCTAGCTTATCTTCAAATATTTCAGGAGTAGCTAGGAATAGTTGATTAAGTCTAGAACTGCTCCAAACAGTACACATGTTATTTTATTAGAGAAGGTATTTGGTAACCAGGGGAGCCCGCGTCCCGCGTCCCATGCCAAAAGTGCATGATACAATGTTTAAAAAATTTCATAAAGATTCATAGATGTATTACACATAACGCTATGTAAATACGCAAAAATTCAGTATCAATTTCGTCCCTGATACCAAGACAAAAACAAAAACAAGTAGAACATTTAGAAACATTGTAGCATGCACTTTTGGCATATGGGGACGCCAGATAATTTTTCATTTCATTATTACTATATTTTTGCCTGAGAGCTACCATTGCCTTTTTCCTGACAGGATAATGTCATTTCTACTCCACTTTTAACGGGAACAATTCTTCCTGGAATCACAAGAAGAAGTATAATTGAAATCGCTCGAAACTTTGGATCTCAGGTAACTTAAACAGGGATGTTCATTGTTGATATTTGGATTTGTATGTGATCCGAATTTTTAATATGGAAGTATCTATAATATGCCATATTAACAGATTAGTTTTCTACTTGGACTTTAAGTCTTTTTTACCCTTTTATATACCTCTTGTAAGCCGTACGGGGAGAGAGACGTCTCATTGTAATCCCTTGCATTTTGTAATCGCTCCTCATATATTGATCATCGTCGATTGGCGTCGGTGGTTTTTTCCTGCAAGGATTTTTCACGTAAAAATTCGTGTCTCATTTGTCCCTATTTTTTTAACGAGTAATATCAGAGCATAGGAGTTTAGGGTTTGAAGAGATACGAAGAAAAAAAGATTTCAGATCTTTTCCGGCCGCCGTCTCCCGTCGCGCAGTCTCCCGGCGATCCGCAGCCTCCCATAGCGCATCCGGCGAATTCTTGGACTACGCGTTGCGTCTGCTCGCCGTGTCCTCGGTCCATGCACTCGTCCGTGCGCCGCCATCAGCCGGTCAAGTCAGCGTGGCATCGCCTCGGTCCGTCGCAGGGGCGGATCCAGCTAGGTTCATGGGTGTTCAGTTGAACACCCAAAATTTTTGAGCAAAAATTATATAAGTATAATGTGTAATACATGTATATATTGGAAGATGGGTTCAACCAGCGTCTACCGTCCCCGGTCTCGCGCTACACAGTTGCGCACCACGCTCCCCGCTCGCGCCTCGCAGTCTTACAGCCGAGCCCAGCCCAGCCCAAAGTGGCATGGCACATCGGCAGCCGCCAATCTCACGGATCGACGGACACACGCAACTCTCAACTCAGTCCGAAGGCCGTAACGGCCAAGCCCATTTCGTCAAACGACTCAAACCAAAAATCTAAATCCCAAATCTCTCTGACAGGCCCAAGCAGCAGCACCGCAGCAGTCCATCTCCATCCTTTTTGCAGCGCTTGCGTTGGCACTAGCACCTCCATCGCATGCCAATGTGCCTTTTATTAGTTCAATGAAGTTTAAGTCCGCACTTCAAGTTCGGACAACCAAAGCTAGCATCGAGTGACAACCAAAGCCAGCATCGAGTAGTACACTAGTAGTATTATACTACTGATCCACTGCTGCCCTTAAGTCCAGCTAGCATCCATTGATTTGATATATAATCACCTCCATCGCGTAGTCATATTTGGAACTTTTTTTTTATTAATTAACCATTTTTAAAATTTTATTTTAAAGTTAACCCCCGACAAAATTTATTTCCAATTCTAACCCCTTTAGTCACGCTAACACTCGTGACATGACAAAAAACATTATCACGCTATAAGTCTTGATTGGCTGAAAGATTACCAATATTGATGCTGATTTGAAGACCTTTTCTAGAGGTAACTCTTTCTTATCGCTTTTTTTACATGACATTATAATGGCCAACTTCCTTTTTGTAATATTCTGAGATCAGTGACCATTCGATTATTTTTCATACCATGTTACTTCTCATGCAGGCATGATGTACGGCGATTACCAGTGTCAAGAGCTTGACGGTTACTGTACAAGGTGGGCTCATAGTCGACCTGTCATTGTAGGATGACTACATATTCCTTCGACTTGCATGCGGATCTTTTACCTATGCTCATCGGTAAGATCCTTTGCGAACGTACAATTTTTTCAATCACATCATTTATTCTCAAAAATTGCTCCGATGCTCCACCAAATGAATTTCGCACAAATCCTGAATCATTTTACTATATTTACTAATGGGTTGGTATGGATGGCCCCAACTCCTCATACTTCAGAATTCATAATGTTGTCTTTTCAGTGGCCTATGGAAGCATTTTCTTTTCTTTCTTAATTATTTTGTAATTTTTTTGAATTATTTGAGAATTGAGATGTTATCTCTAGTATAAACAATTAGTACTTCTGAATCTTTATGTTATGTACTGATTATTATTTTTATAACTTTAAACACTTATTCTGAAAATTCTAGATGCGCCACGGGACCGCCGTCGATTGAAGCCACCGAGCCGAAGGCAGCAACACAGCAGACCAGCGTCCGTGCGATCAAAAGCAAGCAGGCTCCAATGCTCCTCGGTCCGTGCGCCATCTGCCGAGACAGCCGAGCGCTTGGTTTCTCCAACGCACAAGTCCAAGGACAGCAGACCAAATTCACGAGAGAAGTCACGGGTCTTTTCAATTCCTTGTTTATTAAATCTCCAACTAATCTTTTGGCCATCTGTTGATTCACGTGGAGGTCCTGTTGATTTGTGAGCAGCTACTGCTGGTTTTTTTTTTTGGTAGTTTTGGAATTCTTTGCTAAGTCCACACGAGAAGCATACCAGGAGTTAAAGATTTTTTATTCGAGTACACAATTTGTGTACCAAAGAGGTTGTAATTTTTGCTAGGTTTACCTAAATCAGTACCAGCAATTTTCAGGTTTATTCCTTATGGCGACTTTGAAGTATGATCTTCCACTCCTGGGTTGAGACACAAGATTCTCGCTGTGGCAAGTAAAGATAATGGCTGTGCTGGCATATATGGATTTGGATGATGCGTTGGAAGGGTTTGAGAAACAACCTATCGCATGGACTGCAGATGAAAAGCGTAAAGACCGTAAGGCTTTATCTTAGATTCACCTTCATCTATCAAATAATATTTTGCAGGAGGTTTTGAAGGAGAAGACAGCTGCTGCATTATGGCTGAAGGTGGAACAAATTTGCATGACAAAGGATCTCACCAGCAAGATGTATCTCAAGCAGAAGTTGTACTCTCACAAATTGCAAGAAAGAGGATCCGTGCTTGATTATCTTTCGTTGTTTAAGGATATCGTTTCCGACCTTGAGTCGATGGAGGTAAAATATGATGATAAGGATTTGTGTCTTATTCTTTTGTGTTCCCTGCCTAGTTCTTTTTCAAATTTCAAAGATACCATATTATATAGTAGAGATACTCTCACTCTTAATGAAGTTTTTGAAGCTTTGCATGCTAAGGAGAAGATGAAACAGATGGTACCTTTTGAAAATTCAAGTCTAAAAGGAGAAGGCTTGTTTGTTCGTGGTAGGCAAAAGGAGAAGAACTCAAACAATGGATCTCAAGGCAAAAATTCGAACGGCTACAAGAACCGATCGAAATCAAGAGGCAAGTACAAGTCGTGCAAATATTGCAAGCAAAGTGGGCACGACATCTCTGAATGCTGGAAGCTGCAGAATAAAGAAAAGAGAACTGGCAATTATAAGCCAAAAGGTAAACCAAATGATGAAGGTAATGCCTCCCTTGCTGCTGATAATAGTTCTGATGGAGGAGTTCTTGTTGCCTTTGCTGGGTGTGCTAAGACCAATGATGAATGGATTCTTGATTCTACTTGTACCTTTCATATGTGTACTAATAGGGACTGGTTTGCCACCTATGAAACTGTTGAAGGTGGTACTGTGTTGATGGGTGATAACTCATCTTGTAAGGTTGCAGGAATTGGTTCAATTTAGATCAAGATGTTTGATGGCATTGTCAGAACTTTCACAGATGTGAGGCACATTCTAGATTTGAAAATAAACCTTATCTTTTTTTAGTACTCTTGATGGTAAAGGGTACAAATATTCATGATGAGATGGAGTCACTTGAAAAGAATAGCACTTGGGAACTAGTGAAATTTCCAAAGGAGAAGAAACATGTTCGTTGCAAGTGGATTTTTAAAAGAAAGGGGGGGGGGTATTTCTCCTACTGAACCAACAAGGTATAAAGCAAGGTTGGTTGCTAAAGGTTACAGTCAGATTTCAGGTATTGATTTTAATGATGTCTTTCCCCAGTTGTGAAACATAGTTCTATTCGCACTTTACTCAGTATTGTTGCTACGCATGATTATGAACTTGAGCAATTAGATGTTACAACTGTATTCTTACGTGGGGAGTTAGAAGAAGACATTTATATGGACCAACCTGAGGGTTTTGTTACTCCTAGAAAAGAACACCTTGTTTGTAGATTAAAGAAATCTATTTATGGTTTGAAGCAATCTCCTAGGCAATGGTATAAGAGATTTGACTTATTTATCCTCTCTCATGACTTTAAGCGGTATGATTATGATAGCTGTGTTTATTTAAAGACTGCTAATGGTTCAGCTATTTATTTACTTCTCTATGTTAATGATATGTTGATTGCTGCAAAAGATAAGTCAGAAATAGCAAAACTAAAAGCACAATTGAGTAATGAATTTGAGATAAAGGACTTAGGTGCAGCAAAGAAAATTCTTGGCATGGAGATTATTAAAGAGAGACAATCTGGCAAGTTATACCTTAGTCAAAAAGGTTATATTGAGAAAGTTCTTCGTCGTTTTAATATGCATGATGTAAAACCAGTGAGTACTCAATTAGCTTCGCATTTCAGATTATCTTTAGCCTTATGTCCTGAGTCAGATTATGATATTGAGTACATGTCTAGAGTTCCATATTCCAGTGCAATTGGTTCTCTTATGTATGCCATGGTTTGTTCTCGTCCTGATTTATCCCATGCACTGAGTGTTGTTAGTAGATACATGGCTAATCCTGGAAAAGAGCATTGGAAAGTAGTTCAGTGGATTTTCAGATATCTGTGTGGCACTTTTAATGCTTGTTTGCAGTTTGGGAATTCTAGAGATGAACTTGTTGGTTATGTTGACTCTGATTATGCTGGTGATTTGGATAAGAGAAGGTCTCTAACAGTTATGTTTTCACTGTCGGTGGTTGTGCTGTTAGTTGAAAGGCAAGTTTGCAAGCTACTATTGCCTTATCAACCACTGAAGTAGAATATATGGCTATTTCTGAAGCTTGTAAAGAAGCTATTTGGTTGAGAGGTTTGTACACTGAGCTTTGTGGAGATAATTCTTGCACTACTATATTTTGTGATAGTCAGAGTGCTATATGCCTTACAAAGGATCAAATGTTCCATGAGAGAACAAAGCACATTGATGTGAGATATTACTTTATTCGAGATGTTATTACTCAAGGTGATGTCAAAGTGTGCAAGATAAGTACTCATGATAATCCAGCTGATATGATGACAAAGCCAGTTCCTGTTACTAAGTTTGAGCTTTGCTCAAGCTTAGTTGGTATTACAGTTTAGTTCTAGAGACTAGTTGGCGCACAGTGATTTTTTTCATCTTATTAGAGAACCATTTGGTGATTGATGATTCTTTATTTTGCTACAAGAGGAAATTCGTCTGAAGGTGGAGATTGTTGATATTTAGATCCGAATGTGATCCGAATTTCTAATATGGAAGTATCTGAAATATGCTATATTAGCGGATTAGTTTCCTACTTGGACTCTAAGTCCTTTTACCCCTTTATATACCTCTTGTAAGCCGTACGGGGAGAGAGACGCCTCATTGTAATCCCTTGCGTTTTGTAATCGCTCCTCATATATTGATCATCGCCGATTGGCGCCTGTGATTTTTTTCCGCAAGGATTTTTCATATAAAAATTCATGTCTCCTTTATCTCTATTTTTCTAACATTCATCTCTGCTCACACAGCCTTTGGAGCAACAATACTGAGATATGAACACTATCGTTTCCCTTTTAACATAGTGTGCATGCCTTTTTTGTCAGGTTGAAGAGCGCCTTATTACAATGGATGAATTGCTTGACGCTGATGAAGTGTTCTGTACTGGAACTGCTGTTGTACTATCGCCTGTTGGTTGCATAGTGTACCATGGAAGAAGGTAAGTACATCAGCCTTCAAGTAGTTGTTTTGCTACCAGTTGTGCTATTAGGATGTTTGAGAAATGACTATAAACTAGGAAATTAGGACAGGACAGGTAGCATTAAGTGCTAAAAGCTTATGAAACTAGGCATCTCATACATGCTTCCTGTAGATTGTAGAACTGTGAGTTAAGTGCATAATAGCGGCATTTCATGGTGTCTGTATGAATCTATTAGTTTCACTAAATCATTGTTCCTGGCATACGTGTTCTCCTACTTTTATCATTGATCTTGTTGCCATACAATATTGTCAACTGCCAGCCGATGCAATATTGAAAAAACGGGTTCCTCCATGTCACCAAACAATTGCCATCCTTTTATGAAAAAACAATCAATTCTCATGGATCCCATGTCAATTACAGAGTGGAGTATGGGAACCAGAAGGTCGGAGTTGTGTCTCAGAAACTCTATTCAGCACTTACAACTGTCCAGAAAGGCCTTGCGGAGGACAGTATGGGATGGACTGTGCAATTGAATTAGCAGCTTTATCATCTGAATGGTCTAAACAAGTTGCTCAGTCTGTCAAACAGTGCCCTTGTGCTTAGCAACAATAGTGCAATTCATCAAACTTCTCACCCCATACATCTTGCCTTGGCACAATGTAGAATAGAATCACTTCTCGTGCAGATACACAGACATCATATCAATTACGCTGTGTCTAGAGATAAAGAAACAGCTAGTTTTTCCTCTCATTTTCTTCCCCAGTTGGATTGACCAGACAATCACTGTAAATAAGTGTACCTTGCTTGCATCCCAGGCCCTGGGTTCATAACTTGTCATCTGCCTCCCTGATATGTATTCAGGACAAATTATTGGTACAGTTGGACAATGGGGTATGCGTTTAGAACAGTGCCTAATTATATTTCGTCAGGTGGCAACAGGCGAGTCATGAAAGCATGTTTGCCAATAATGGCTCCACAGCATGTAGCGACATGCATCGATATCATTTACACTTGGGGGTCGTCTCGTCTGGCCTCCTCAGTGCAACAGCATGCCATGCACTGTTCCTCTGAAGCCTTAATTGAGGGCGATTGGAGATAACGCACTTGGCGATTGATTAGGAGCCATTGGCTTATATGGAGTACAGGGAGGTGTGATCGGTTGGAAACCAGATCACGTACATGCCAAATATACAGCTGCCCAACAGATGGCAAGTAATCTCCTAAACATAGAAACTATCTCCTGTGATTGGCCGTAGTCTCCGGAGCCTGTTTGGCTAACAGCATGGTCCTGGCTAACAGCACCCGCAGTTGGAACGGGAGCGGGGCAAACGTTCAAACTGGAACAAAATTCCCGGAAGACAGCTGTGGGGAGACCTTTGGTGAAGACATCGGCGTACTGCGAGCTTGTGGGCACATGGAGCACGCACACCTCGCCGAGAGCCACATGCTCACGCACGAAGTGCAGATCGATCTCGACATGTTTCGTCCGCTGATGTTAGACTGGGTTAGTCGAGAGATAAACTGCACTAATGTTGTCGCAAAAGACAACAGTGGCGTGATGAAGAGGGCGATGTAGTTTGGCGAGTAGTTGATGAAGCCAGCAGGACTCGGCGATGACGTTGGCGACAGCACGATACTCTGCCTCGGCACTGGAACGAGAAACCGTCTATTGCCGCTTGGACGACCATGAAATAAGGGTATCACCGAGGAAAATACCATATCCCGAAGTAGACTTGCAGGTGTCAGGACACCCGGCCCAGTCATCGTTTGTGTAGACGGTGAGCAAAGTTGGTGAAGTCCGATGTAGTTGTAAGCCGTGGTCGATGGTGCCCTTGAGGTAGCGAAGGATGCGTTTCAGAAGATTAGCATGAGGCTCCCGCGGGTTGTGCATGTGAAGGCACGCTTGCTGAATGGCGTACACGATGTAATCAGTGGCATTAGCCACTGGGTTGCCGGCTACAGGGAGCTTGGCGCTGGTGTCGACTGGAGTACTGCAGGGGTTGCAGTTAGTCATGTCGGCATGAGCAAGGATGTCCTCGATGTACTGGCGCTACGAGAGGAAGAAGCCGGAGGCGGTGCGCTGTACGGAGACGCCGAGGAAGAAATGCAAGTCACCGAGGTCCTTTAGTGAAAATTCGCGGTTAAGCGAACTAATCACCTGTCGTAGGAGAGTTGGTGACGATGCAGTGAGCACAATGTCGTCGACGTACAGGAGGAGGTAGACAGTGTCGTTGCCATGCCAGTAGATGAACAACAAAGGATCCGCCTTGGATGCCGTGAAGCCCAGCGAGGTAAGGTAGGTTGCAAAGCGACTGAACCAGGCCCGTGGAGCTTGCTTGAGGCCGTAGAGGGACCGGTTGAGGCGACAAACGTGCGTGTTGTGTGTCGTGTTGACAAAACCGGATGGTTGTTGACAGTAGACGGTCTCCGTGAGCGTGCCGTTGAGGAAGGCGTTGTTGACGTCGAGTTGATGCACCAACCAACCGTTAGCCAGTGTGATGGTGAGGACGGTGCGTACGGTGGCCGGTTTGGTAACAGGGCTGAACATCTCACCGAAGTCAACACCGGGGCGTTGAGAGAAGCCCCGAAGTACCCAGCGCACCTTGTATCGATCCAAGGAGCCATCAGGCTTTAACTTGTGTCGAAAAATCCACTTTCCTGAAACAACATTAGTACCAGGAGGTTTTGGAACAAGTACCCATGTGTTGTTAGTCTACAAGGCATCAAACTCGCGCTGCATGGCGAGACGCCAATTCTTGTCATTAAGCGCGGTGTGGTAGGTGCGTGGAAGCAGTGAGGGGACGTCCACGTGGAGGTTCAGCTGGTCCATGGGAAGTCGAAGACCACGCTTACCACGTGTGGTCATCGTGTGCTCATTGACCACCGGGGTGATGGCTTGAGCCGCAGGTGGTGGCGGTGCTGTTGCGGTGTCCGGCAGAGTTGCAGCGCCAATCTGAGGTATGCGTGGCTCGCAGGTAGTCGCAGTCTTGCCGCCAGGGGTGCAAGCTTCTTTGAGGAGTCGCAGTGCCAAGAAGGGATCGCAAGCAACTGCGCGAGTGGCGCGGTGCGGTGTCCAGGTGGGACGGGGGCACAGATGCATGCTGGATTGGCGCAGGCACGAGAGAGGATGCGGGTGACCTGGGACGTGCGATAGGTGGTAAAGCGGAAATTGGTGCATGTGCAGCGTGTGACAGAAAATCGAAGTTCACAGGGACTGGGAAATTAGGCTGCTCGGAAAAGGGGAATGAAAATTCGTCAAAAGTGATGTGACGGGATATGATGATGTGGTTTGTGATGAGATCAAGGCAGCGATACCCCTTGTGGTTAGCCGAATATCCCAGAAAAACGCAAGCCGCAGAACGTGGTGCGAGCTTATGAGCGGCAGTGGCGGAGAGGTTAGGATAACACCTACAGCCGAAAACTCAGAGATGCGAGTAGTCGGGAGGAGTGCCAAAAAGGGACTGGTGTGGGATACCGAAGTTGAGTGATTTTGTGGGGTGAAGATTAAGAAGATAAGTAGCGGTGTGAAGTGCCTCGACCCAGTAGGAAGGTGGCATGCTGGCTTGGAACAAAAGGGAACGTAGGACGTCGTTGGTAGTACGGATGATGCGTTCCGCCTTACCGTTTTGTTGAGATGTGTGTGGACATGACATGCGGAGTGCGATGCCATAGGAGAGAAGGTGCAGGCGCATGGCGTGATTATCGAATTTGCCACCATTCTCACATTGGATGCTACGCACAGTGGCAGAAAATTGAGTGCCTATATGAGCAAAGAAATTGCGGAGTGTGTCGTACACATTAGACTTTAAGCGAAGTGGGAACGTCCACAGATAATGAGTGAAATCATCTAGGATGACTAGATAATACTTGTAGCCAGAGATGCTAGGGACGGGCGAGGTCCAGAGATCACAGTGTATCAACTCAAAAGTTTTATTAGTGCGAGTAGTCGATGCATAAAACGGGAGACGTACATGGCAGCCTAATTGACACGCATGACACAAAGAGTCTACCGATGCTTTATTACATGAAATATGAGACGCACTGGCTAGATGCGATAAAGCTTGAAGACCAAGATGACCGAGTCGTCGATGCCACAAGGTGGAGGAAGGTGTGGTGACTGCAAGAGCATGTGAGGTGGGCGGCGGCCAACGGAATGGATAGAGGTCACCACAGCTATTGCACATGATGATCACGTTCTTGGTTTGAAGATCCTTCACAGAAGGACCAAAAGGGTCAAACTCAACTGAGACGTGATTATCTAAAGTGAAACGACGAACAGAAATGAGGTTCTTGATTAAGTTAGTCGTAACAAGTACATTGTTTAACTGAAAACAATGGGATGGAGTGTGGAGAGATGATGTGCCAGTGTGAGTGATTGGAATACGGGAACCATTACTGACAATAGCATATTGTGATGCAGCAGAAGAATTTTGAGAGGTGGAGGAAAAATTACCATGATCCGAGGTCATGTGAGTGGACGCCCCGGAGTCCATATACCAATCAGAAGATGGCGGCACCAGCGTCATGGTGTTGAATGCATGCATGAGCTGGTTTTGGTCCTATGAAGCGGTCGACGTGTAGGAGGGGAATGCAGGCGCGCCCATCCACTGGGCACCCGGTCCTGGTGGAGGTGCATATGTCGGCAAGACTGCCATCAAGCGCTTTTGCTCCCAAGACGGTGGCGGTGAAGGCGCCAGGAGGACGTGGGCCAAGCAGGCCCGGGTTGGACCGGGGCCCTTGTCCAGGCCACATTTGGATGGACCCGGCCCACGGGTTTTGGAGCGACGGCCAGGGAGCGGAGCCCTGGCTGTTGTTGTTGGAGCCGCCGCCGCCACTGCCGCGACCGTTGTTGCGGTGGCGGTAGTTGTTGGAGCCGCCGCCGCCGCCTTTGGTGGAGCCGTTGTTGGAGAAAGATCCGCCGGTGGAGTTTGTGTTGGACTGGCCGGCCAAAGATGCGACGAGAGCCGACGGGTTGGAGGAGCCGCTCGATGCATCTGTCCCGGATGTGAGTTCCTCAAGGAGGAGAGCGAAATGGGTCTCCAAGAACGTCGGCATAGGACGCTGCATGGAGATCAATGTGCGCATGTGCGCGAAGCGGGGGCTCAGTCCGCGCAGAGTGTTCAGGACGCGGCTCCTGTCCACGATCGGCGTGCCCACGGCGGTGAGCGCGTCAGCGAGTTCCTTCTGCTTGCGGCAGTAGTCGTCGACGGACATGGAACCCTGCACGAGGCCATAGAACTCCTGCTCGAGGTAGATGGCACGAGTCTCGGCGTTGTCGCGGTAGAGGCCCTCGATGTGCGTCCAGAGGGTGTACGCGGAGGCCGCAGAATCCATCACCATGGCGAGGAGGTCGGGGGTGATGGCCGCGTACAACCAGGAGTGAACGAGGGCGTCAAGATGAAGCCACTGCGCGTCCGGAGTCGAAGAAGAGGCCACGCAGATGTGGTCGTCGAGGGCGACCTCAAACAGGCCGCGCCATTGGGCATAGTTGCCCGCCTGGAGATCGAGGGTGATGGGGACGAGGAGTTTGACGCTGGAGACACCGACGGCTTGTGCCCATTGCGCGGTCTTGGCGTCAAGCTCCGCCTGGACCAGCACGGCTGTGGCTGCGAGGTCAGCCTTGGCCGCGGCGGCGTTGTCGGCGTCGGAGAGGCCCACCATGACGGGAGAGGAGGTGGGAAGAAGGAAATCAGGATCGTAACTCTACTGATACCTTGAAGGCAATTGGAGATAACGCACTTGACGATTGATTAGGAGCCATTGGCTTATATGGAGTACAGGGAGGTGTGATCGGTTGGAAACCAGATCACGTACATGCCAAATATACAGCTGCCCAACAGATGGCAAGTAATCTCCTAAACATAGAAACTATCTCCTGTGATTGGCCGTAGTCTCCGGAGCTTGTTTGGTTAACAGCATGGTCCTGGCTAACATTAATTTGCTACAGTGCAGCTTTACATGTAGCGTACGCATCTACTTAAAGCCTGAAAAGTGTGACGCCTTTTCTGGGTTCGTAACCTTTTTGGTTGGTTTCTTTTACCAAGTTACAATCAAATCATGAACAGGTTATGAAAGAACAGTTACCAAGTTACAATCTCATCACGAACATGCCATGCAGTAGCTTGTATATATTATCACTGCAGCTCTAGATAACTACCGCCGTCGAATTGTTCGCAAGGTACATCAGACCATAAGACAAAGTAGCTTACCTGCTATTTCTGACTTATGAAAAGAGACTGGCAGTTGCATGGGGGGATTTGGACTACTACAACACTAACATCTTAACAACCAGTTCTTCTTGTAAGCACAGATGGTGACGAATTTGTCCTTGGTAATGGCTGGTGAGGTGTTCACCTCAAAACTGAGGAGACTCCTATCCAGCCAAGTGAGCTTTCAGTGCACACTTGGCTCATAGGCAACATCATGAAACCGGTTAGATTCCTTCATATTCCGTCAAAATGATTGTATAGAACAGGGCAAGGATTTGCAAACAAGCTAGCTCTGCCTGCACCAATCAAACATGCGTTCAGTGAGGAACAAACGTGGCCTCTACTAGCTACATGGTTGCAATCATAAAATTAAGGGAGATCACTGGTGACGGGAGTAACAAAATTCTGGGTTGTTGAGTGATTGACGAACGGAATGATGTATCACATTAATTCCGGCCAACCAGGCAAGCCAAGGGTGATGTGAATCGATCGCCAACCTAGCGACAGCGGTCGGCGTCAGCGTGGGTATCCGGCTCGAAAAGGCGTGTTTCCTTGTGCAGTTCGTGTGGAGCTGCAACAGCGAAAGGAACAGAACAAACGGCGATGCCTACGTTAGACGGCGTATTGCACATGCGTGCGTACGTATGTGCGTCGTCCAGAAGCTCGTGATCTGGTGCATGCATACGAAAGAGTGGAATTTCTTGTGCCGAAAGCTTAAGTACAAGCATGCACCTTTTTTTAAATAAAAAAAATGGGGTTTGCACCTGATGCAGACCCTGAACCAAAATACAGGATATACTGACCAATCATACCATGATATCATCGCTTTATGTATGATATTTCTAAGCCAACCACACTCAATAACGTACGTGTTGCAAAAAATAAATAGTGCGCGGCGCATCTCTGACTTAGTTTGTTGCGAAATAAAGAAAGCAGATCAAGCAGTTGAGACCAGCGAAGGCCGGGGAGGTTGAAATATCTGTATGTCACCGAATACGTACCTATTAATGTCCAGTTTATACATGATCGCTAGCTCGTTCGTCACGAAATGCAAAACCATCGGCCGACACACACGACAACGACGTCCGCCGCGCATCGACCGCGCGCCGTCCGAACGGCTGAGCCCACGTCCGCACGTCCATGCATGCCCGGTCCTTTTATCGCTAATCAGACGGCTGTGGCTAGTGGCGAAGTCATGCTAAAAATAGTGGATGTGCTTAAAAGAATTAAGCTAAATTGACATAAGCATCAGTTATGGGAGCACTACTTAAATTGTTTATAAAGGAGTTACACAGAGTTCGTTTCTTCATTATTGCAAATTTAAGAAGAAATCACTACTATAAAACAGGCTATAGTAGACGTCCCATCACAGACGGTTTCTTTGGAACCGTCTATGTTGGGTCTGTCTGGACCTGCGCTGCCAGCCTTAGAACCGTCTGTGATAGTCATTTATCACAGACGGTTCATTAATAGAACCGTCTGTGAATTATCACAGACGATTCTATTCACAAACCGTCTGTGATAATCCAGCCAATCAAGAACCGTCTGTGATAATACACAGACGGTTCTGATTAAGAACCGTTTGTGATATCCAGCTATCCTCTCGCCGCCTTCGCCAAGATCGCCACGCTCGCGCCAAGCCGCTCTCGAGGTTTCAGGTCACGACGGTTCTTTAATAGAACTGTCAGGAATGATCACTGACGGTTCTATTAAAAACCGTCAGGATAGGTGCTATCACGCACGGTTCTTAACAAGAACCGCTCTCGATTATTAGGCGAAACGAAAATTTGAACATAATGGGCGGCTGCCAAACTCGCTTTATATAACCTCCATCTCCTCCTTTGCGGTCTCTCCTCCTCACACTCATACCTCCATCTCCTCCTCTGCTGTTTCTCCTCCTCACTTGCGCGCCTCGGCCTCACGCCGAGCTTGTCGCCATGGCCTCCTCCAACTCGTCCGGCCTCATCCGAACCATCACCCCGGCCTCCTCCACTCGCCCGACCTCGTCAATCCACTGCTTCCCACGACCTCGTGCCTTGGCCTCCTCTTTTGTCGCCTGACCTCCCACGACCTCACTCTCTACTCTCCCTATTTGCTTTGTGATGTGGATTACCGAGTTGATGCTACCGTGATGTGGGTGATGCTACTGTGATGTGAGTTGATGCTACCGTGATGTGGGTGACGCCATTTGTGATGTGTGTAGTTCATGTTGAGTTATTTGGTTTGGGCAAAAATATAGATGGTAGATCGCGCACGCTCGGTAAAATCATCATAACTTTTACATACGAACTCCGATTGCGACGTTCTTTGGCTCGTTGGAAAGCTAACAAAAAGCTCAATCCGAAAATCCATAAGTCAAGGTCAGATTCTCTTCGCGAGGTCTCGAAAAAGTGAAAACCCCAAAAAAAGGTCGTTTAGGGCTTCTAAACGGCCTCCGAAGTTTTAGCAGCCGTTTTCGGTTTTTTGCCACGAAAAGGCTATCACGAGCGGTTCTAAACAAGAATCGCTCAGGAAAACTCATCACGCAGCGGTTACTCAACAAGAACCGCTCAGGAAAATGTCATCACGCACGGTTTGTAAATTAAACCGTCGGTGATATTCTCGATCACGAGCGGTTTTTGATGAAAACCATCGTGATAATAGCCTTCATGCACGGTTTCAACAAAAACCGCTCGTGATAGTGCGTATCACGACGGTTTTGAACCGCTCAGGATAACTTACTCGTTATCACGCATCAACAAATATAGACGGTTGGAAACTGTTCGTGATGACGATTCGCCAAACCGCTGTGATGAGGCTTCCTGTAGTAGTGAATACAAGTATAAAACTATATTACTAACTATACATTATATACCAGAGTATAAGGCTATAAGCTAATGGCTAAAGAGCGAAGAATGGAAGAAATAAACTAATCAAGATTCAAGAATATATTTATATATACCAAATAGCAGGCAAGCACTAGCTGTCTAGGCAAAATCGGTGCAGCCCACCTCCTCAGCTCTTCAGTCGTCTCCCCCTCCGCTGCCATGGGCCACGGCCATGCCTCCTCAGCTCCTCGCACTGCCGTCCGGGGCCTCTGACTTCTCTGCTCAGCCGCGCGCCCGTGCCCCCACCTTGGATCGGCGGCACCTCCCCTCCTCATCACGCTACGCCGCCACCAGCCTAGGGTTTCTTCCTCAGTCCATAGGTGCGCTCTCCTCTTGGTCTCGTGGCTGTTCGATCGATTGCCCGCCGTCATCGAGTGGGGTGGATGTGAGGTAGTAGTATGCAAGGGGCGGAGCCAGCGGCCCTATTGGCCGGGCACTTGCCCGGGCTTCGCGGCCTGCATGCTTCTTGAGTAGCTCCAATAGGTTGTACCACGGCCTACCTTTTGTTTCAGTTGACGAGCCATCCTTTTGTTTCAAGGAACATGCTATGGCTTGTGAGTCCTCCTCTGGTGCTTTCAAGTCGTATCGCAATGGCTGTTCACAGATGGAGCAATGGGACGTGGAGTCCGCGCCAAGAGCGTGGTCGTAGCCGTGGGCTTGCCCAGGCTTTGGAGGGCCGCTGGCTCCGCCACTACTAGTATGGCCTTGTGGCCTTCTGAGCTTCAGCAAAGGCCTGAAAATTCATTCCTCATCCAGCTTGTTCTTCCTCATTCTTCTTCTTCGGTAGGGCGCCAAATCGTATAGTTAATGTATATGTTGCTTTTAGATTTACAGGTACCAGTTGTCTAAAAAAATGTAATCGGAGGCGTGTTGTTTCTTTGTAGATTTTTTAGATAATGGAAGTATAACTCTCGGACTCTGCACCAACTAGGGATGCACACAGCCATTACACCACTATCAAGTAAAAGCTTAAAACAAAAAAGGCCAAAAGCCAACAATGACAAAAAAATTATCATGCAAAGGCTAGCCTAAAAAAAGACCACCTAGCCCCGCCTCCGGGACCAACCAGAAGATCATCCACATGCGAACAGCAGCTGCGCAACAAAGAGGTGATGATGGGCTAGTCTCCATAGTGGCGCCTCCAAGAAGGGAAACGACTCACGTCGTCGTCGTCAGATCCAACTAGCGAAGGTCAGATCAGAAGTTTTCACTCCGGATCTCAGGTACCGGTTCTCCAAAGCAACGCCTTCAAGAAGGTAACGCCGCTCAGGTCGACGTCGTTGCAAGATCCAACCAGCAAAGGCCAGATCAAGAGTTTTCACCTCGGATCGAAGGTACCAGTGCTCTAAGACTACGCCACAGCACGACCTCATCACTGGATCCAATCAATGAAGGCCAGATTGCTAAGACGACGTTTGCAACATCCCCAACGGCCAACCACCGCCAGCACCAAAGGAAGGCGACATCCACCGCAGCACACGTGTCGGTCAGTTAAAAGCCGTCCACCAGGGAGGAGTCGAGCGCCGCACTGAGCCGCTGCGATCTCTACCAACTACGTCAAATCTGGATCTACACCGTGCCACCTCCGTCGTCATGCCATCGATGAAGCCGCGCCACCGAAAGAAGCAGGCGAAGGAGGGCCCCGGATCACCATGCCCGAAGACGAGCCGCAGAGAAGGGCCCCAGATCCAACCCCGACGAAAGGCCACACCGTTGGAAATCGGCGACGACGTCAAGGCGTCGGGCGTGATGCGATCGACGCCACCACCGAAAAAAAAGCCTGTTCTGCGGCCGCCGCGCGGCCGGCCGGCAATGCAATGGCGAGGAAGGAGGAGGAGGGGGTCTTGTTTGGTGGTGACTAGGATTTCTTAGGAGGAAGTGCGGCCTGTTTCTTCGTTGATAGCTGAATGTATAGAAAATTTCTACGGAATTGTAGTAGGAGAGGTCCAAAATAGCAGACCCAGGACTAATGGAGAGGATGCTCATGGGACTATTCTTCTTCTATCTCCAAACTTGATAGCTCAGTTCCTCCATGGATGAATGTAGGTGCTCGAGAGGGATATCTATTATCCAGCTAGTGGTAGAGTAGTCTACTCTTGCCCCGGCTGACCCACCGTTGGTTGGGTCCGCCCTTGGTATGATATTGTTATAAAATAAAATAAAATTTGAAAAGAGAATGCACAGAAGATATGGAGATTGTTTAGCCGTTTGTTATTCATCCTAATCCAACTGATTTATGGCGAATCATTTTTTAATTAGTTGGTCTGTCACATCCTGAAAATTAAGAATTGGATGACGACTCTTGCTGTTGTGTTTAGACAAAAATTATAAATGCGACCCCTAGTCTTCAGCTTGTTCCATTAATTAAGCAATTCACGAGTTACATACCAGGAATTGTTGCATAAAGCTTATTTAATTTAGCCTAAAGATACTGGATTTTTTTACGGTTCTTGCAATAATCTATCTATTATCTTATTAACGCAAAGTCAAAAAACCACCTTGTGCTCTTAAGGGCCGGAAATTCTTACATTAATCGGAGGAAAAATAGAAAAAGCTACACCATTGATCATGGTGAGTCCAGATTACAACGGACTAGCTTAAAAGAAATACTCCATTCTAAATACAATAAAATTGAAATTCGGAATAAAAAATAAAATAAAATTAACAATTTGATTTCCATACGAATTCCTAAGTAAGGTCCTTAAATAATTATAATTCAAAATAAAAATGGCAATTATATTTGTATATGAAATCCAACAAAAAATAACTAAAATTATGAATAAAAAATAAAACCACCACGTTAGTTCTCAAGTGCTAGAAATTCCAACATTAATCATAGAAAAAGAGAAAGATCTACACCGTTAATCGTAGTAGGTCTATATTAAAAGAAAGAGTATATGTCAAATACAATAAATAAAATAAAATTAGTAATTTGATTTTCATACTAATTCCTAAGTTAAATCCATAAATAAATATAATCTAGAATAAAAAGCAAGAAAATTAGAAATTGATTTGTATAAGAATTTCAAACAAAGATAACTGAAATTGTAACAAAAAATAAAATAAAATTAGCTAATTGATTTTGATATGAATTCCAAAGTAAAATCCATAAGTAGTCGTAATTGAATAAAAATTAGAGAGAAAAAATAGCAATTGGATTTGTGTACTAATTCCAATAAAAGATAGTTGATATTTATGTGTGAAAATTTGCAATTTGATTTCATACTAATTCCTAAGTATGAATAAAAATTAAATAAAATTAGTAATTGGATTTGTATACAAATTTCAACAAAAATATTTGTAATTTGGAATATGAAAAATAAAATAAAATTTACAATTTGATTTCCACACAAATTCCAAAGTAACTAAAATTTGCAATAAATTAAATAAATTAGCAATTTCATTTTCATACAAATTCTAATAAAAAACAACTGAATTTTTGAATAAAAAAGTTATAATGAGGGTAGCATGAATGGTGTTAGAGGAGACCACAAAAGAGTGCAATTGCAAAAAGACATTGACCCATAGGGAAGTGAAAAGCCGAGGTCCTTGGTGGGGCTAAGATGAGGAAAATGTTGTGTTTTTCACCTTAGCTATGCGATGAGGACAATGTCGTGTTGCTCGACGAAGTCGTTTAAGAGAAAAGCCAGAGTCGAAAGAGCCAAAGGCCGTGACAACAATTTGTGAGCGTCAGCGTTGTTGAAAAAATCGATGGCCAAAGAAGCTCTATGATGGGGAAACCATGATATAGAGGAGATGAAACTTTGAATTGAAGACTAGCTATAGACGATATGGGGCTATTGCTAGGAGCGTGGCATCACAGGTGAGGGGCACAACATCACCTGTGATGGCGAGAAAATTCTCCATATCGTTTTTTAAGGAAAATAGGAGGGGAGGTCTCTACTGCATATAAATATTAAAATAAGGAAATATATACAAGTGTTTGGGATAGGAATGTACAAAAAAAAAAAAAACAGAGGAAAAAAGGACTATGAGAGACTACTCGGCCAAGAAATAAAAACATCCCGAAGAGAAGGTTTGACCTTATGGACAACCATGGCAAAAGCTTCTCTAAAATCTCTCTTCCAAGCTGCCAGAGACAAAATAACATTGTCAAAAATTATCTTATTCCCCTGAGTCCAAATTGATTAGCACGCAAGAAGAACTATCTCCTTCATATCTTATTCCCCTGAGTCCAAATTGATTAGCACGCAAGAATAACTATCTCCTTCAAACATTGTGAATGACGCCTCATCTTGCCTTCTTGAATTAGATCAATCACATCCAGAGAAAGATTCTCCATATCGTTAGACAACGTAAAGCAGACATGCCAACATCAGTGAAGATGGGAGGTCATCGTGGTTAGTGAGGAAGCCACATCGTTGAGTTGGCCAACATCTACGAAGAGGAGTGGCCGACATGGGAGAAGATGACATTGATAACATACAACATCATGCATCCTTACAAATAGAAGAATGAGCGCACAGAAGTAGATGAGTAAGAGCTCCGAGTAGAGATGACACACCACAGGGCTTAGGCTCGGGGCTGAAGGGATACAGGTAGGCTACGATAGCAATAATTCAAAAATTCTACTACGTAAACCAGGAAGCTAAGCAAGAAGATAATAATAGATCGTTGCCACCAGATGCACAGAATAGTAAAAGAAGAGTTGGAGCAGCTGGTCCAACATAGAGCGCGTCAATGTAGTGGTCATAGTCGGTCGGCCAGCGTCCTCGCGAGTCGATCGTCTCCTCCAACAACCTCTGTAGTTCCTTGTGAAGATTGCGGATCGTCCTCAAGCGCAACAGCAACTGCAGTAGTGCCTCTATGGTATCCACACGTCCAGGGAAGGAACAACCGTACGCCGGTGTGCTAGCACCAAGTCGCACAGCAGAGCTCTCAGGAAGATGGTAGCTAGGGTTTTGGTGGAGCAACTCACGTCCCTCGTCACAGCCTCAAGCATCTCCTTATATAGTGCCCGTGACGGATCCTATCTGAACACGTTTGACGAATCGTATTCGCACCGGTTTATTCCAACCCGTTAAGTGTGTGACCCGTTAGGTTTATGTGTATTCAGTTGTGACTCGGAAACACCTTTTCGACCACGAGTTGTTAGCGGCACCTAGCAGGACATAACGATTCCCGAATACACACAAATTATATCGGACAAACCTTAATGCAATATGATCTACGACCAGATCCTCATTACTTACGACCAGGTTTATTTCTATACGACCAACTCATATTTGGTTACGACCAGTCCGTAACTCCTTATGACCAGGTTACGACCACTCTGTGATTACGTTCAACCGCCTCGACCACTCAGTATCTCTATACGACCGATTAGAATCGATCGAACTAAGCGACCAACTCGTGTATTCTCCCTTTGCATCACGATATCTGGTTGAACTCCAGGTGAGATATTATGTCATCCATGGACTGTTAAATACTTTCTCGATCGAGTGTCGGGTAACCTTATGTGGTCGAACTCTTTGACCACCAGTGGCATGGCCATGCACTTTCTTTATCCGACCACATCCAGTGGTCCAGAGATATCTCTTCTGTTATGTTAGGAGGGGCAAATCCCATATCCGACCAGTCATATCCCTCCGCATGTTTTATAGCATACCCAAAAGCTACCTTTATAACTACCCAGTTACGAGTAGCGTTTAGCAATCCCTAAGAGTGCTATTACACATGTAAGGAACCATGTTGATCTCAGGTCTAAGGATTATACATCATCATTGCTAGAGACCAACTAATGACACATAGAATCATAACAATCTCAATAGTGTCTCAAGGTGGGTCTATCCAACCCCGTGTTCTCTAACATGTGTTCACATTATTGATTCGATATCTCTATATCCATGAACGGTGAAACATGGTCATCAATCAATACATGTGCTGGTCGTAGAGTCACTGGTGTTCCGACCAGTGACATCCGACCAGGGATACATTTAGAATGACATTATGTAAGTTAAAGAGTTTCACCAACAAGTCACATATATATTTGTTAATCTTCATAACCAATGATTCATTTAAGGAATAGAATAACATTTATTCAATAACTCATAAACATAGACGTGATACAATCATCTCTATGATTGCCTCTAGGGCATATCACCAACAGGGGCCACCGGAGAGAGCATGACGGGTGTCCTCGGCAGGGATCTACAACGATTGCACATGTATGCGTGTTGATATTGCAATGGTCAGCATTAAGCAATAATTGGAGAGAAGTAGAAGATAACTATGTGGTATTATGTTGTATTGTAAGGGGTAGCAATTGAGAGGAATCGATAAAAAAATGGACTTGTTGAAGGTTGAAGCAAACAAGCTGTGACAGCGAGAAGAGATAGAAGACACACGGTTCGGTGGGGTAGCCAACGTGTGAGGGAAGATAAGTTTAAGGTAGGTCGCCTATGGTGTCTCGGTGTATGTGTGAGCAAGGTACTCTAAACTATGTAAATTAATAAGATAATTTGCCTCACATATAATCAATTTATTGCTTAAGATTAAATAGAGGTACATATATAGACATGCATACATTTTGAAAAAGAGTAACTAATGGAAGATGAATAAGAGCATGAAGCTACATGATCCATGCATGATAGAGGGTGGTTACGTTTCTAAGAACTCCAATAACTTATTATGCTCAATGATTTTCTTCCATCAAAGCCCATACTTCAATTATGTTTAGCAGGTTGTATTTTCTTTTAATCTTCCATTGTCATTTCCAATGTTTATAATGTCTTAAAAATCTAAATAGCCTATAAGATACGTAAATATATTCTAAAGCATCTAAATTATATAATTTGATACTACAAACTTTGAAAACAAATCTAGCTGCGCAAATGCATGAGCCACCCTGCTAGTTTTAGTTACTTTAGCTACACAAGTTGTTGCCCTGTGCCACTTCAAAAGGGAGCCAATTCACTTAAAAAGGAAACGAACCCAAATATAAATGAGTAAATTTCACAAACCTATAACTATTTTTCCCTAATACTCAAGGAACTACAACTTTTGGCTGCAATTTCGCTAAACACTACTTTGCACCATCGTCGTCTCACAAAACTACAATTTCCCAACTTAAAACGGATTATGTCACTCCGGGCCCACATGGCAGCGAAACAGGCTAGAATGGCACATGGAGTTAGCTTGACATGTGATCAGCTAGGGTGGCAACTCCAGGGGAGGGGACCCATCAGCACACCAGCGTAACCCATGCCTCGCGACTTTATCCACTCCATACGTGCCTCCAACTAGTCCCTATCCACATTAGCCACTTGCGTGGCACCTGTCTGGCCCCCATAACGGACGTGGCCTGCGTACACACACCTGCGTGGCACAGATAGGTGAGCACAGGTGGCCAGATTCGGTCCAACCTGACGGGGTTGTAGTAATGTGAAACAAATGGACAACATATTTGTAACTTTGCGAAATAGGTAACAAATGTTGTAGTTCCTTGAGTAATATGTCAAAATAGTTGTAGGTTTGTGAAATTTAGTCAATATAAATCGATATATCGAAAGTACGAGGGGTTGACAATTTCATACCAAATCACTTAATTGTTCAAAGTGTATCGCTAAAAGCAGAACACAAAATATTGTGAAATGAAATTTTATCTCCCAACTTGAGCCTCTAGAGAATTCCTAACCTCATCAGCATATTTAGAATGCATCGATGCAATCATACAAAATCATAAACTAACATCTGTAAACAACTGCTAGCACAATAACGTGAAAGGGCGTATTTGAGGTATATTGAGTAGTAGAGGGGTCATTAGTGTAATTTGATCAAATGAAACACTAATCCATTTTCCGTAAATAAAATGCATTACTAGTTCAGGTAGCACAGCACACTAAAAGAAAAGAAAAGCCTAAAAAGTAAGCTGTGGATGCCCTTTGCACAAATAGCCTACTGTGCATAAAAATGTTCTTTCCCTCTCCTTTTCTTTTTGGAAGACTCCATGCAAAAGAATGCCAGCCAGGCAGCCATCACCTTCAAAAGGTGTACTAGAAAATTATGTTTGTCACTTTTTGGGAGAATATCAATGCAATTCCTAAATAGTTACTATTCTGAAAAACTTTTGCACAGTAGTTATTAAACTTAAGGAGAAAATACTGATGTATTACCCATGCATGTCATGTATTTCCCAAATCCAGACTTGAGAGTACGAGTGTTGACACTAACCAACTGGCACAAGTAATAGTTAATTAGTAATATGTTCAGGGGTGTATGTGTCAATTTGTTGTTCTTTTCTCCAGCTTTTTCCTGCTATCCACTACGTGCTGAGATTGATCGAGCCGCTGTGACGTAGAAAAAGAGGGAGAGACCAAAATAGAGACAAATATCAAGTCCAAATCCCCTCCCTTAATCTGCAAAACCAAAAGTACGAATCACCCTCCAAATCCTACCTCTCCTTCCTTCGTTATAGAGAGAGAGAGAGAGAGAATGCGGGTATGAGAGAGATGGTGGTAGGAGCAGAGGTTGGCGCAGCCAGTGACGGCAAGGTATCCCACGTCCCGAGAAGCCTCTCGATTGCCAAGAAGGAGCAGTGCATGTGTGTCCGCGACGCATGGTCCTGTTTCTTGATGGATACGGAGGAAGAAAGGATCGGAAAAGGCAATTAGATTTCCATTGGCCCGTTCAGATGGTTCTGTGAAGAAGGGCGGTTTTATTTTTTTTGTCTGTGAGTATTCATTTATTTGCTATTTGTTTCCGGCTTTGGAGGACGGAAAAATCGATTTTGGTGCTGGTGTCTGCGTGTTTTGAGGGTTTGCTGTGAAGAAACAGAGGATCAGAGGGGAAAGAGTGTTTCCCCCCTTTGGCTTTTGGGTTCTGAGATTGTTCTGGGACAATGTTCTTGCTTGTAAGATTCTGAATTGCTGGAGGCTGAAAGATTGAAACTTTACGGTGTGGTCTGCATGTTTGGGTGAAGACCGAGAGGAATAGAGGAAAAAGTTTCTGAAATGCAGTTCTGCTCTATTCTTTTATTTTGTGTGTTCAGATCCTTCTGAGACATTCCTTCCTGTCAAGTTTCTCAATTTTCGACGTGAATTCCAAGTCTGGGCATCTTGTGGAAACCGTGGAAGCACGGCAATTACAAGAAGGGTTTTTAATCTTGGGCTATCAGATCATTCCAATCCGTTTCTGCCTGCCTGCTTGATTGCTGAAGGCTCTAAGATTGGATTTCCAGTTGTTTCTGAAGATTGAAGCCCTTTCTTGTTCATTGTTGGGTTCTCCGATCAAATACTCACAGGTAAAGTAGCCAATTTAATTGCTCAATTGCTCTATTCATCTGGGCGACTGTCTGATTGATATGCCCCAATGGCAGAAACTTAAGCTGTTTAAGTCCTTCCATTGGCCGGTGCCTTCATTTTAATGATAATATACATTGCAGTTTGGTCATTTGGTAGCCGTTCAATTTCCCTCTTGGGATACCCTGGAAAACTTTTGTCTCTCTGATTTCAGTTACTTTTATTAATTTCTTGTAGCTTTTTGTTTCATTAGAAAACAAGCGGATGGTCCTATAAATCTTCCAGCGCTTGTAACACGGTTAACCTTATGTTAGAATGTATCTTAACACAAACTAGTAGGGTGACCTGTGCATTTACACAACTAGATTTGTTTCGAAGTTTCTATAAATGCTTGAGAATATATTTACGAATCTTGTAGGCTATTTAGACTCTTAAGATATCCTAAATATTAGAAATGATAATAGAAGTTTGAAGAAAATTACAACATGAGAAACATAATTGAAGTATGTGATTTGATGGAAGAAAATCATTGAGCATAATAAGTTGTTGGGGTTCTTAAAAACTAACACTCTTCATCATGCATAGATCATGTAATTGCATGCCTCTATTCTTACTCTATTAGTTTTTTTTTCAAATTGTATGCACACACATGTACCTCTATTTAATCTCAAGCAATACGTTGATTATGTATGTGGCAAATTATCTTAGTAGTTTACACGATATAATATACTATAGTACCTTGCTCACATATACATTAATACACTATGGGCGACCTATCTTGAACTTATTTTTCCTCACACACCGGTTACCCCACCAAACAGTGTGGCTTCTAACTCTTCACGTCGTCACAGTTTTTTGCTTCAACCTCCAACAATAAGCCTAAATCTTGATCGATCACTCTCAGCTGCTACTCCTTTCAATGTAATACTATACCACATAGGTATCTTCTACTTCTCCCCAATTATTGCTTAAGGCTAACCATTGCGACATCAACATGCATACACATGCAATCATCGTCGATCCCAGCTAGGGACAGGTGTCATGCTCTCTCTAGTGACCTCAAGTATATTCCCTACGGCTGCGCCATCTCAACTCCAAGCTTTTTGCTCCTCTGCCTCTGTATGCCCGCGCTTCTATTCGTACAGATGCATGCATGTACACACTCATGCATGATATTATACATGCTCGACGTCCTCTTCTTCGTGTCAGCCACTCTTCTTTGACGTTGGCCAACTCAGTGTCCTGACTTCCTCACTAACCGTGGCGACCTCCCATCTTAAGTAATGTTGGCATGTCTGCTTTAGTCGCTGTCTAACGATATAGAGAATCTTTTCGTCATCACCGGCGACAATGTGCCCCTCACCAGTGATGGCACGCTCCTAGCTACCCAATGGCTCCATATCGCCCATAGCTCGTCGTCAATGCAAAGCTTTATCTCTTCTCAGCCAAGGCTTCTCCATCATCGAGCTTCTTTGGCCACTAACTTCTTCAACAACATCGACGCTCATCACTTATCATCACAGCCCTTGGCTCCTTCAACACTGTACTTTCTCTTCAATGGCTCCAGCGAGTAGCACGACATTGTCCTCATCTCCGTCGTCGTCGCCTCGGCTCTTCGCTTCCTAGTGGATCAATGTCTTCTTGCAGGATATATCGATGCCATTGCATTCTTTCGTGGTTTCCTCAAAAAACCATCCGTGCTATTCTCGTTATAACTTGTATTTTTTTAATCAAAATTTCAGTTTTTTTTTATTCCATAGGAAGCATCAATAGAAACATGTGATCTTGAGAGCACATGTGGCGGCTTCTTTTCTGTCTCCTCCAACACCAATCGTGTCATCATCGTTATAATTTTTTTATTCAACATATCAGTTATTTTTATTGGAGTTCATATACAAATCAAATTGCTAAATTTGTTTAATTTATTCTAAATTTTAGTTATCTTGGGATTTTATTTTGGTATAATATGGAAATCAAATTGCAAATTTTATTTTATTTTTGATTCCGAATTTCTATTCTTTTTCTTGGAATATGTATCCAAATCCAATTGCTAATTTGTGTTTAATTTTTATCTTGAATTACTGTTATTTAGGTATTTTACTTGAATTCTTATTGAAATCAAATTGCTAATTTTATTCAATTTCATTATTTTTGGTTGGATTTCGTATACATATCTAATTGCTAATTATTGTTTAATTTTTATTCGGATTATAATGATTGAAACTCGTATCAAAATCGAATTGCTATTTTTTATTCCAAATTTCACTTTTTTTTGTTGGATTTCGTATACAAATCCAATTTATTGTTTTATTCGAATTATAATTATTTAGGTATTTTACATAGAAATTAGTATGAAAATCAGATTGCTAATTTTATTTTAATTTTATTTTGAATTTCAGTTTTATTGTACTTGACATGGACTCTTGTACTTAGGAATTAGTATGTAAATCAAATTACTGATTTTATTTTATTTTTTATTCCAAATTTTAGTTTTTATTGTACCTGACATAAACTCTTTTTTTAATCGAGACCGTTATAATCTGACCCCACCATGATCTACGGTGTAGATCTTTTTCTTTTCCCCGATTAATGTGGGAATTTCTAGCCGTAGAGATCCTGTTATTTAGGATTTTACTTTAGAATTTGTATTGAAATAAGATTGTTAATTTATTTTATTTTTATTATGAATTTCAGTTATTTTTGGTTGGATTTAGTATACAAATCTAATTACCAATTATCATTTAATTTTTATTACAAATTATTTTTATTGGAATCCATATCGAAATCGAATTGCTAATTTTATTTTATTTTTATTTTGAATTTCATTTTTGTTGGATTTTGTATACTAATCTAATTTCTATTTTTTATTCAATTATAATTATTTTGTTATTTTACTTAGAAATTCATATGGAAATCAAATTGCTTATTTTATTTTTATTCAATTTCTATTGATTGTACTTGACATGGACTCTTTTACTAATGAATTCATATGAAAATCAAATTGCTAATTTTATTTTATTTTATATTATGAACTAGCGAGGTGTCCCACGATTTTCAAGCAAGATTTGTTTTAAAGTTTTTAATGTCAAATGATATAACTTAGATGCTTGAGAATATATTTACGTGTCTCGTAGCTATTTAGATTTTTAAGATATCGTAAACATTAGAAATGACAATAGAAACTTGAAAAAAAACACAACTTGAGGAATGTAACTGATATATGAGTTTTGATGGAAGAAAATCTATAGCATAATAAATTAACCACTCTCCATCATGTAGCTACATGCCCTTTTTTTTCTCCACTGGTTACGCTTTTCCAAAATATTTGCATGCACATGTATCTCTGTTAATCTCAAGCAATACGTTGATTATATATACAACAAATTATCTTATTAGTTTACATGGTATTATAGTATCTTGCTCACGTATACACCGATGCACTATGGGTGACCTATCTTGAACTTATCTTCCCTCACGTTGGTTGCCCTACTGAACCGTGTGTCTTCTATCTCTTCTTCCCACCACAATTTTTCTGCTTCAATCTCCAACAGCAAGCCCAATTCTTGATTGATATCTCTCAGCTGTTACCCCTTCCGATGCAATACTCTACCACATAGTTATCTTTTACTTTTCTCCAATTATTGTTTAATACTAACCGTTGTGACATCAACACGCATACGTGCAAATGTCGCTAATCCTTGTCGGGGACACCCTTCGCACTCTCTCTGATGGCCCCGAGCTTATTCCTTACTATTGCGCTATCTCTATTCTGAGCTCTTTGCTCCTTTGTTTATGTATGCTCGTGTTTATATTTGTATGGATGCTTTCATGTATATACACATGACGATATTATACTTGCTCGATGTCTTCTTCTACCATGTTGGCCGCTTCTCTTCGACGTTGTACAACTCAATGATGTGGCTTCCTTACTAACTGCTATGACCTCCCATCTTCACTGATGTTAGTATGTCTGATTTAATCGTTGTCTAATGATATGGAGAATCTTTTCGCCATCACCGGCGATGCCGTGTCACCAACGACGGCAGCTCCTAGCTACGCGATAACCCCATATCGTCGATAGCTCGTCTTCAATGTAAACCTTTATCTCTTCTTTGCTAGGGTTTCCCCATCTTCAAGCTTCTTTGGCCACTGACTTCTTCAACAACGCTGATGCTCACCACTTATCATCACAACACTTGGCTCCTTCGACTCCGACCTTTCTCTTCGGTAGCTCCAGCGAGTAGCACGACATTGTCCTCGTGGAACGGCTAAGGTGAGCAGCATGAAATTGTTCTTATCTTAGTCATCGCTGCCGCGGCTCTTCGTTTCCTTGTGGATCAATGTCTTATTGTAGGACAAATCGACATCATTGCACTCTTTTATTGTCTCATCCGACACCATTCGTTGTATCCTCATTATAACTTATATTTAATTTATTCTAAATTTTAGTTATTCAGGGATTTTACTTTGGGATTCGTATGAACATAGAATTTCAAATTTTCTTTTATTTTTTTGTCCCTAATTTAAGTTATTTTTTTGTTGGAATTCATATACTAATCCAATTGTTAATTTTATGCTTAATTAAATTTATTTATGGATTTTAATTTGGAATTAGCATCAAAATCAAATTGCCAATTTTAATTTATTTTTATTCCAAATAGTAGTTTTTTTGTTGAAATTCACACAACAATCTAATTGCGATTTTTGTTTAATTTTTATTCATGGTTATATTTATTTAGGATTTTACTTAGGAATTAGTATGTAAATCAAATTGATAATGTTATTTTATTTTTTGTTTTGAATTTTAGTTATTTAAATATTTTACTTTGGAATTCATATGGAAATCAAATTGCAAATTTTCTTTTTATTTTTATCCCAAATTTCAATTATTTTTTGTTGGAATTAGTATATTAATCCAATTGCTAATATTTTATGAAAATTATTCTCAATTACGTTATTAGGGTTTTTATTTTGGAATTCATATTGAAATCAAATTTCTTATTTTATTTTTAATTCTGAAATCTAGGTATTTTGTTGGAATTTGTATACTAATAAAAAAATTTGAATTATATATTTTTAGGAATTTTACTTAGGAATTTGTATCAAAATCAATTTGTTATTTTTATTTTGTTTTTTATTCTGAATTCTAGTTATTTTTTGTTGGAATTCTGTACTAATCCGATTACTTTTTTTATTCCGAATTATGTTTATCTGGTGATTTTACTTAGGAATTCGTATCAAAATTAAGTTGCTAATTTTATTTTATTTTTTATTTCAAAATTCAGTTATTTTTATGTTATACTTGAGATGGACTATTATTTCTATATTGTACCTGACATAGACTCTTTCCTTTAATTTAGATCGTTATAATCTGGACCCACCATAATCATCGGTATGGATGCTTATCCTTTTTCACCGATTAACGTGGGAAGTTCTAGCTCTTGAAAGCGAACACGGTGGTTTCTTTTTCTATCGCTTTAATAATATAATAGATTTTAGTTTTATTGTACTTGACATGTACTCTTTCTTTTAATTTAGATCGTTATAATTTGGGCATGTCATGATCGACAGTGTATATCTTTCTCTTTTGCACCAATTAATGGTGGAATTTATAGGCCTGGAGAGCGAATGTAGTGGCTTCTTTTGACTCTGCTTTAATAAGATAATAGATAGATGCATGCAACTCCGAGTATGTTGTAACCGACATTTGCATCCGTGGGGTCCAATGTGGCCTTTGCCTCTTCTTTGTTTGTTTTGTTTTTCTTTCATTTTCTTTAGTAATTAGGGACAACTGTATTGCTTATGTATGTAGATTCTGCAACCATTTAGTAGGTGGAAGAGATCATAAGCAACTATGTGTAGTTGGGAGAGTAGAAAAGCGGAAGCTTTTTTCGCCATTTGTATTTCTAGGTTTGTACTGCGTGTCTGTGTCACACAACTTTCTTCTGACACGCGTGTTTTTTTGCATCAAGGTTGTGTAAACTTGCCTGTATAGTCCTTAGAAAGAACATCGTCCGACCATGTTCTCCTCTGTCACGGCAAAGAAGAGTTACAAACAGCGGTGCAAGTCCGACAAGGTCCAAGTGGGATGTATGTCAGGGCTGATTCGCATGTTTGATTTCCGTCGCAATCCAAAACTTCTTTCAGATGGGAGCCATGTGATTAGTAGGTATTCAGGTGAGGAAATTTAGCATTCATTCAGAAGACCTTAGCTGCACTATAACAGTATGAGCTATTTTTAATTAATGTATTATCCGATCCATTATAATATGATATTGCTAATAGTAAATCATGTGCTTCATGCAGTCAGAAGTGACCTAAAAGGTTCCGAAGATCTCTATGGAGTCATATCTGCTGATGTAAGTTTTCACAAATGAAAAGCTATTGTATCCAATTGTTCATGTGTTTGCTCTAACAAACCAATGAGACAATGAAGGAATAACTGTAAGTTCAGTTGCTGAATTTAACCTGCTAGTTCTTGTTAGAGAGTTTTGGCTTCATCCCTATTGTGCTTGTACTACACAAGCACAATGTATTATTTGTACTTCCTGTGAGCACAATTTTGTCTTTTATTAACATTTTTTTGGATAATGTTAAGTTATACTCGTCGTTCTGTAGAGTCTGCACCTTTGATTGTAGGGCACTATTGATCTGGATTTGCGAATGCATAAATGATCCTATTAAACAACTAAACAGTACTATAAACCTCGAAATATATATTTTTTTGAAAAATATAAAACCTCGAAATATGATATCTTTGGGGTTTTTGTTTTTCAAGACATTTTCCTACAAATGTTTAAGTAAAATAAATAACTTTTTGCCAAAGATAATAGCATAGAAAAGGATACCATATATTGGGGTATCAAATATGCAGAAAAATTTCTAACATTTTGAAGATAATCATGGATAAAATCATCTAAACACAAATTGATTGATTTTTACAGAATGACAAAGACCGTCAGGTTAAAACAATTTATGCCGGTGGGGCGAGTATTAAAGCGTTGATGGAAGAAGAGATGGCCAGTGGTACACAGCCCTTGAGGCAAACACAAAGAAGCATATTTGGGGTATGCTCTGATGATTTGAAGTCTGTGAATCTGCTCGATGGATCTGATATTGACCTAAACTTGGCTGCAAGTCTCATGGAAATTTACAGAAATCATAATGAAGGCCGAGAGATTAGCAATTCGATAGATTCAGGTCATACTTCCAATACGATTGACAAAGAGAGCAATATAGATGTTGGTGCACATCACAACCGGATCCCCTCTAGTATTCAGAAAGCACTAGAAGATGTGGCAGAAGCAGTAATTAGCCATCAATCCGCGAATGCAAAATACATAACCAGCAACGGTGAAGCTAGGTCCAAAGAATTTGCGGATACACTGCAGCTACTGAGCTCAAACAAAGAGTTGTTTCTGATGCTTCTGCAAGACCCAAGCACAAGGTTGTTACAATGCCTCCAGAACCTTTACACATCACTAGGAAGTCCCAAGTTAGAACTGGCTGAATCTGATGAAGAAACTAAGTTGACAGGCATGGCTAACAGTCTCGTGCAGTCTGAAGTTTCGCCATGTAAAGTGCAAAGAAGGAATAATTCTTTCCTGAAGGAGGATAAATTAGTCATGAGGAAAGCACCAAAGTTAAATGAAAATTCTCGTGGCCTTAGCAGGATAGTTATCTTGAAGCCAAGTCCCGCAAGAAGTCAGAGTAGTCTGATCTCAAGAAGTGCAACTTCGTCACCACTATCGAATCACACTAATTTACAAGGTCAAGAAGACGGTGATAAACCTGCTCACCATTTCTCTCTGAGAGAGCTTAGAAGGAGGCTAAGGCTTGCCATTAGCGACAATCGAAAGGATACCATGAGTAGTACTTTTCAGAAAGTTGATTCAACCAAACAATTTCCTGTCGAAAGCATGTCGACAAGTTTGGCAAGTACAGATTCTTCTGACTGTGAGAGAGATGAGAAACCGTCCATAGTTGACAAGGAAACAAACCTTGAAGATAGTGAAAGTGGCATGGGAAATGATGCCACTCATGGTGTCAGCTCTTTCTCCTATGAAAAAGCTAAGCAGCATCTAATCGAGAGGATATACAATCATGGGGACGACAGTCTTCAGACTGTACATAAATCAGAATCCATTGGGAAACTAATTTCATATACGGAGTGTGACACATATTCTCCCAGTCATTGCCCTCGAGAGGAGGACGTGAGCTTATTAAAGGAAGCTACTGATTCATCACTGTTACAGACAATTGAGCAAGAGGATAGCTCAGCAAATTCTAACCCACCAAAGCAGTTCCAAGAGACAGTACCATCCGACAACAGTGCCTTAGCTAACAAACAATCGGATGAACTTAGGACAGATCATGGCAACCATCCATCCAAGGAGGGCATTTTCTCTCAGGAGTTAATCGTTGAAGGTATATTGGTCATGTATTATATTGTAAGGTCTCCTTTTGTTTAGCTTGTTAGTTTTTCTACTTTCTTGTTTTTTGATGTAACACACGCATCAAAATGTCTGCAGGGGTTAAGAACATGCAGGCTGCAGTGGACAACCTGCCACTTTGTGCTGAGATCGAAAATTCAAGTCAAAGTTTGGAACAACAAAATTCAGGCCATGTAAGTCGTAGCTTTTAGCAAATTCAACTCAAAGTTGACAGCTTTTGTGTCTAATGATGATTTTTAACTTTTCACCCACTACTGAAGTGTACATTGGAGGAACCACAATCCATGAATGCATTATCAGAAGTGCCCCTGCATTCTCCAGAGGACCTCGTTAGTGAACAAGACAATCATAATCCATCGGCAGTTGAAGTAGCCAAGCCATCAATACTGACAGTTCCTTGTTCTCCAGACAATGTTGATGGGAAAGAGGAGAAACTGAGTCCACAATCCGTTCTAGATTCATTCTTAGGAGATAGTACCAGCCCTACCCAAAAAACTAGAAAGCAAGGTATAGAACTGACAGTGAGAAATTCCCCCCTTTGTTTTTTGTTTTTTTTTGGTAAACCTAAACAGAACAAAATGTTATGTGCTTGCAGATGAGTTGTCCATGCCTACCTCAAGAATTTTGTTCAAAGAGCTTGACACTCCCTCAGCGGTCCCAACTTTACGGAACAGACCACAAGTAGCTATTTTGGATGATAAATACGCAAGGGTTTCCTTCATTAAGGTCGTGTTAGAAGCTTCAGAATTGTTGGTTGAGGAAAGTTCAGAGAGATGGTATATAAATGGGTCACTGCTTGACACATCTGTATTGGCTGAAGTAGGAATTTCATACTGCCTGACAGACGATGCAGTGCTTCTTTTTTATTGTGTGGGAGAAGTTCTTCTCAAGATAAGGGATAACTTCTTTGGTGCTGACCCTTGGGTAGCTTTTCAGAAACACAATGTGAGACCAGCTCCAGTAGGAACAAAACTAGTTCAAGAGGTGGCTAAGTGCATCGATTCTCTTGTCAGTAATGAATTTCCAAATACATTAGATCAGGTGGTGATGAAAGACTTGGAAAGTGGATCGTGGATGGATCTTCGATGCGATACTGAAGGCATTGTTATTGAGGTGTGGGATGGTTTGCTTGATGACTTGCTGGAGGACCTGGTGTTTGACTTGTGGCTTTAAGATTGTAGAGCTTTGTAGTCATCTATGAAGCTACATCCTATCAAAACTGAAAATGAGTTTATAGATTCAGCAATGTTTTCTTCTAAAAAAGGATTCAGAAATGCTTTATGAAAAGGAGAGGAAAAAGTGAGTTATGATAGATTTCAACAAATTATAGAGTTAGGAATTTCATCGTGATAGGGCTGAATTCCATTTTCCGTGTGCCTTTCTGAGTGAATAACAGCTTGTTTTTGTTAAGGATAATTGTGGTATTTCACTTCTAGTTTAGAGTTTACTCTTACGGTTTTGCTAATTATCAGGCGACTGAAATTATACAATCTTTCAGTCGATTTTTTGTACCGTTCGATCGTTTTGAGATTCGTGCGGTGAAATATTTGGTATCAGGCTTGATTCGTGCGGCCGGACTTGTTTATTGTTTCTCGGGTTTTGGGCTTTCAAGTTTTTGTTTGACCCGTTACCAGTTTGCGCTTGTTTAGTGTTGGGCCGTTCTCTTTTTCTGATCCATATCCATACCTCTTCGATGTGGTTTTCGATCTGTGTCCGTTTTCGATTTTTATATTATTTTCTTCATTTCTCGCGCCTCCTCTGTTACACGCGATAGTCCGCTGGTGTTCTCGAGAGAGAGAGAGAGAGAGAGAGAGAGAGAGAGAGAGAGGGGTTGAGAGGAGAAACCGAGGGGAGTAAGGGAGAAGGCGTCCGTTCCGGTGGTCGAGCTGCTTGCGGTGAGCGGCATTTTTCGTTCTCGCGTGAAGCGGCGAGCAGGAAGCGAGAAGTGAGGGCATCGAGCGTCGACCAACGTGCAGGAAGAGGCTAATTGCTTTTTGGGGGCACCGATTTTGTGGTGAGTAGAGCTAGCATGCTCGTTTGATCCAGTCGCTTGAATAGTTTGGGGAACCGATTTGTGTTGAGTAGAGCTAGCATGTTCCGGATTTGTGTTTGAAGTGTTTGGTTGCTCCGATTTTGTGGCAGCACGGATTTGTTATTCTTCGATGTGGTGAGTTTTTGGGGTCACCGATTTGCGGTGGAACGGATTTGTTGTTCTTAGTGTCTCTTATTTAGGCATGATACTTTTGTGCTCCGATTTTGTGGCGGCACGGATTTGTTGTTCTTCGGTGTGTAGAGTTTTTGGGGTCACCATTTTTTGGCGGCTCGGATTTGTTGTTCTTAGTGTCTCTTTTGTACGCATGATACTTTTGTGCTCTGATTTTGTGGCGGCATGGGTTTGTTGTTCTTCGGTGTGGTGAGTTTTTGGGGTCACCGATTTGTTGCTATTTTGTTTTTGTTTGGGTAATGTACTTGTTCCTTCAAATTTGTTTGACATTTTTAATTCGGCATTTGTGTGTCTATGGTTGGTTCTGGCTCACCAAAACGAGAACGAATGCTTTTGCTTGCAGCGAGGCCTGCAACAAGAACGCCCCCATCGTCCTCATCGACATGCACATCTGCAGCCTCGACTCCAAGATCCGCATGAACCTCGGTGCGTTTCCATCATCATTCATGCAGCATCTGTTGTTGTCTTAAGATTTGTCTTTGTTTGAGAGGCAATTTTTGTTGCCTTTAGAAATTTGGTTGGTTCTAGCTCATCAATTTTTCATGTAGTGAATTTATTGTGTTAGTAGTTGAGAGGCATTATGTGGTGAAATTATTGTGTCAGTGGTAGCTAGTATGGGTGTGTGCTATTTCTGACGGACCAGGAGGGTTGTAGGGTTAGGTGTGGTAGTAATTGTTGGTATGGTAGTATTAAGTTCTTACACCAATTTTTTGAATGGAGTACATGTTTTGGGTGCCTGCATTGCATTAGCAATTACTGAAGAGGTTTTTTTAGTTTTATTCATGTCTAATTTTTTGTAGCTCTTGTGTGATGTCTTTTTTTCAGTTGTTTTGATTGATACATTTGTTGTCACCTTGACCTAGCAACAGTGGGTTTGTCACATTTGGGAAGAAGAGTGGATAAGTGGTCTGTTGCTTGTATACTAGTTGTGCTCACTGATCAGGTTGAGCCTTATAGGCTAAGTAGTATATGGGCTGAGATATATACATGGGGTCTAATTTTTAGCATGGTGTTTTTGATTGTGTGTGATTGAGTGTTTGGACATCAGAGTAGTTCATTTGAACATTTTGTTTTTTCAAGCATACTCCATTAGTGAGCTGGTTCTGTGACATATGTTCAATAGCTAGTTGTTGAGTTATATATTATTTGGTTCAAGTTTGTGGTATATTGCTAGCAACTTCTTTTTTGTTAGTTAATCACGTAGGCATCCAAATCTTTTTCATCTTCTCATTTGTAAGAAGTTAATCATGTAGGCATCCAAATCTTTATAATAATGGGAATGTAACTATTACAAATTTGTACATGTATTAGAATATACCTGGTCTTGTATTGGCATGTGTCTAAACACAGTATAATGTTCCTCTGAAGTGTTGTTTGTATTCATAATGACATTCATGCTTTCTACTCTTCCAAGGTGTGTTGGTTCAGTAGTTTTCACAACCATGCTGATCTCCTGTTTGTAGCTGTAAGTTGACCCCGTGACCGCGCGTCCTCCACCGCGCCTCCAACGGCTCCCAGCTCCTCCTTCCGGCTATAAGAGGCCCTGCCTCCTCCTGGACCTTCCCCCACGTCGCCCCCTTCACTCTCGGTAAGCCTCCCCCAGAATGTATGTATGGTCATTTATATATAGATCGTTCTACTTAATCAATTGTCAGTTGACTGTGGAATTAACATATGAACAATTATATATTCATAATCTATGAACAACACCTGCTACATTAGAAGTTGCATACCATTTTAACTAAACTTGCAGTCCCATGCAATATGCAAGTTTAGTTATTTTACAGTGCAAGTTCCATTTAACCATTTTCTAATTGGCTTCACCTGGCAGGACCTTTCTTTCTTTGGTAGAATAATTTTTGTTCCTTTAGTTTTTTATTTTGATTTATTTTATGGTTAACCTGGTCAAGACATTTTTTGTTTTCCTTAGATTATTTTTTGTTTGTTCGGTTTTTTATTTTGTTCTATGGTAGGGTACTACAATTTCAATATAGAAGGGGACTGATGTTTCAATACGACCCCATGTTAATCAAAACAAGTTCAGACATGTTATCATGCTTGCGCAATATTCCAAGTTTATTCAGTGCCAATATTTTTTTATGTGGGTCTGCTTTTAACCTTATGTGGGTCAGCTTTTGCTTTATGTGGGTCAGCTTTTTTCCTTGCCTTGGTTTATTATGTTTATTTCTCCCTTTTTTGAAAGTTATTTTTCTTTATCCCTCTGCGTTCTTTCTTTTGTTTCCCTTTCTCCTCTCATATCCTTTTTAATTTCTTTATCCATGCTAATAACTAGCATGTTGACACATGTTGTCTTCAACTATTTTTCTAACCTTTTAACGAAACTATATAGCAATATGCATAAACCATATAACACTATATAGCAGTATGCATAAACTATGTAGCATTATGCAATTATGCATAACTCTGTGCTTATTTTTTTTAGTTTGTTGATCCTTATCCAAGGCATTTGCAAAATCAAGTAGTAGCTATTTTATTCTTCGGTGTGGTATCCATTGTGTGGTTTTGGGTTTTGTTTTTTTGCATGGCCCTTCCCCTGTTAGTACATTTGTCAGATGTTACAACTAACTTACATAATTTCTGTGTTACTATTACATGCATGGCACTCCCCCTGTTTTACTAACTAACAGATGTTACAACTAAATGACATAATTGTTGTCTTACTGTTACAACTAAATCGGCCCTACCACCTTCTGCTTTAGGATGTGCTTCTAGTACATTTGTCCAATTCAATTTTGAGTTTAAGTTCAATTTTGTGACATGTAGTTAGCAACTTCTCCCCCTCCTTTTTTTTCTTCTTCTTTTTTTCTTGTAAGAAGTTAGTTTGACAATTTGTTTCTGTAGGTTCAATAGAGAAATGGCTAGGGATATTATTGAGTCTGATGAAGATGCGTGCAATGATAATGGAATGAATAACAGTTTGGACACCGAAGAAGATTTTGATGTAGCAGACTCCACGCCTATGGAATCTGGTGGAGATGATTACGTAAGCTAGCTTTTCTTTGTTTTGTTTTATTGTCTTAGTTCTTTTTGTGTTTTATTTTTAATTTTTCGTTTTATCCTTGATGGCAGTCAGGCTCTTCTTATGGGGATTATATTGATGATGCTATCAGTTTGAAGAATTTGACGAAGATGGTATTTTTTTGATTTTTTTTGTTTTAATTTATATCTCCCTTTATGTGTTTTAGTTTTTTTTTAGTTTTGACTTCTTCATTTTGCAAAGTCACTAAAAAGGAAGTATGCTCAGAAAGGTGTTTCTAAAGACAATAGAAAGGTTTGAACTTGTTTGTTTTATTTCCCATTTTGATGAATTTTTTTCTTCCACTTGTAATTGTTTCCTTTTTCTTGTAGAGGGCTAGGACTGATGTAAAATGTAAGAAGGCTAGATCTGATCATGTAGCTACAAAGGCGTCTAGCAGATGCAATCTGAGTTATTTCGCTGATATTGTTGCTGATCTAAGTCAAGCTAAAAAAGATGTTATCAAGGATTATAACTTTGGGTTCTTTTTAGATTTCGAAAAGTGCCCTGTTCCTAGGAGTTTTGTCCAATGGATTGCTGATCATATAGATACTAGGACCTCAGACATTATTGTTAAAGATAAGGTTATCCCAATCTCTCCTATGTCTATTCATCACGTATTAGGTATTCCAATTGGAGGCCTAGAAATTAAGTCGGACAGTGATTCAGCAAAGAATTATTTGCTGGAAATGTTTGATCAGCCAAACCTGCCTACAATAAAAAATTTTGGGAACAAGTTGCTAAAAGATGATCTTAGTAGAGAGCAGATTTTTATCTCTTTTATGGTGGTTACCTTGTCCACCTTTCTCTGTCCCAACTCAAACACATATCCCAATCCAAAATACCTCATTCCTTTGCAAGATGTTGACAAGGTGAATGATTGGGATTGGTCCACATTCGTGTATGAATGGTTGATGATATATGTGAAGAAATATAAGAAGGAGAAGAGGAATGCTTCTCAGTCATCAAGGACACTTGGAGGTTGCATCTATTTTCTCGCTGTAAGTTTGGTTTTGCTTTGTTATTTCTTCCTAATTGTTTTTTTATTTCCCTTTCTTTTTTCGTGTTTTGTTATGAGATAGTACATTGTCCAGTTGTAGAATCTTAGCATTTAAAACTCCAAAGTTTGCTGTACCTTGCTTATATTTTAGATGTTTTTGTATGCTAGATGACTATTTTAGATGTTTTTATATTTTAGAGTGTCTGTGGTATATTAATGTTCATTAGTTAGCTGCTGGTACATCTTTTATTTTAGTTTAAGATATGTTTAGAAAACCAGCATTACATGTTTTCTGCAACTATCGGAGTTTTTTTACTGAATCCTTACAAACCCAAGCCTGTTGATAGGGAAATCAATATATACAAATTTAACTTGTACCATCAGGGGCTACATGTATGAACTTGCACATCAGTTTAATTAAATTTGCAGATATTACTATCATGTAACTTTAGTTCAAATAGTGTGCAACTTGTATGTTTCCTGTTTTTTTTAAGATATCCAGTGATATTTTGTTTCTATCCAAATTTTAATGTTTTTTGTTAGGTATACATTTGTTACTGTCCAATGCAGCTTATCGAGCAACCTCAGTTATTTGATTATGCAATGTTGAGTGATCCGTTTGTTTGTCAATCTCAGTAACAATGTATTTTTGTTAGGTATACTATCTTGACTTTCTTGATTTTGGCTTTCGACAATTGCCAAGTTGTGCAGCTCGAATTTCAGTTTGGAAGGGTGATATGATCAAGAAGTTTTCTCAGTATGATTGTGTTTCTGCGAAGAGCAATCTGTTTGGGTTGCGCCCTGTAAGTTATTTTTTGGTTCCGTTTTTTTTTTTTCCTTTTAGCATTTTTAAGTTCTTTTTTTCTTTGGATATATGAAATATATGGTATTTCTAACTTTGCAATGTTTTTTCCTTAGGTTAAAGATTTTAGTTTGACTTGCTACGGGTTGCTATCTTCATCTGCTAGCAATAAAGTTTCTCATTTCAGAGATTCTTTGGAGAGGACTCTTGGGAATTCATTGACTGCAAAGGTGTGAGATTGATTATTCTCTTTTCTAGTGTATTATGCTTCAATTAGTTCATCGATTTCTTCTTCATTTTACTATTTTGTTGTATGTTTAACACTTATATTTTTTTTACCAGATTTGTTTTTTTGTTGGTCTATATATTTGCATTTGTTAAGTCTTTGTACAATAGTATTCGACGTGATAAATATAAACAGATTGGTTGCTGATCTAAATTTCTATCTCAATCTAATTATTTTTAATTTAGATTTATATATTAGCACTTGTTAAGTTTTCTAATGATATTTCCCCGTTCAGTTTACATTTATACTTGTTAAGTTTTTTAATGATGTTTCCCCATTCAATTTACATTTACAACAAATTTTGTTTATGTTATCATTTGTTCCATAGGTTAAAGAAGGCATTAGTGCGATTTTCCAAAAATTTCATGAGAACGATCCCAATGTTTCTTGCTATAAGTCTGAAGTGCTTGTTTTGGATGTATTGAGCTATATATCAATTGCTGGAACAACTGATTGTGCTGATGACCGTCCTTCTGGCAATGATTATGAGTACAACATGGATGACGATGGCAATGTACCAGATTGTGATAATTCCCCTAGGAACGAGGATCTTAACCAACATTTGAACACTAAAAATGTCAATACAGATTCCCAATCTACAGAAAAAATACCATCTGTTGATTTAGCACATGGTAACTTGAATCAGCAAGACAATACAGATTCCCAATCTACAGAAAAAATCCAATCTGTTGATTCAGCAGATGGTAACTTGAATCAGCAAGACGCTAATGATGATTATCAAGCAACACTGAAATTAACATTGGATGAATCGTCGCAGAAGAACAAGTCCCAAGCAGGTTGTTTTTTTTGCTGTGTACTTTTGATCCATTCGATCTTGCAATTAATTTATTTTGCTATATTTTCGTATAGTTGTTAACTTAAGTAAGAGGAGGAGGAGGTCTTGTAGCCAGCATTTTGGCAGCCAGCAATCTGATGATTTTGTAGCCTCAAGAACAAGGTCGCGCTTCAAAAACATTTATTCATTTGGAAAGTCACATTTGAACCAAACTGAAACCATTGTATTAGATGATGAGCCAGAACAAGCAAGTAAATTTCAGCCTCAGGTTGTTGCCTGCTTTATAATCCGTAGTTTCTTATATTTTTTATTGTCTTTCCCTACTTGAGGTATATTTTTTCATTTGTCTTATTTCTAAATATTGGCCCCTAGGCCATTGACTCATGTGTGTATGCTTATTTTTTTTATTCCTTTGTTAGGATCATGTTGCAGCAATTCTCACCAGGAGACTGATGGGAGCGCCCCGCCCATCATGCAACCTTCTTCTGAGAATCTGAAGGTAGTTTATGTAATGGTTGATTTTTCTTATTTTTTTCACTTTCCTAGTAGATAATATGTGTGCCAGCATGTTTTATTTTTTTGTTTTTCAATTTTGTTTTTAGTATTTTTTGTTCAATCAATCTTTTTGTTAGTCTAGTCTTATTTTTTTCTTTCATCTATGTAGGATCCGGTTGATTTGACCTCAAGGGGTGTTTGCTATGCTAATTCTTTACAAAAAAAGTGCAAGCCTTGATCATATGTTGTCTCCTCAGGACTTAAGTTTTGGTGAGGGTCATTCAAGAGCTGCCAAGGTGAGGCTTTATCTCTACTAGTTTTACTTTTTTGTTGTTTTTTGTATTTTCTTGTTATCTTTTTATTTTTTGTAGCATGACTAAAATTTGGAGATGAACAAGTGCAGCTGAAAATTGATTGCATTATTTTTGTTCTATCTTACTGTAAAAGCTTCCATACGTTTGAACCATTATGACAATGTTCATTTTTAATTGCAATTTAGTTGTTGTAAATTTTACCTCTATTTATGTCAATGTACTAGTATCTATTTGCTTATGATCATGGAGGAAGATATACTAGTATCTTTTTATGTTATTTATGGATGCCGTTAACATTGACAATTTTACCTCTATTTTTTCTTTATTAGGATGATCAAGATCTGTCTGCTTTCAAGTCTTCTGATGGCCAGGCTAAATCAAATGATTATGGTATTTAAGTTGAGGATTCATTAATTATTATTTTTGTATCTTCTTGTTTTTATTTCTTGATCGCATAATTTTTGTATTAGTTGATCAAGCATGCACTTCTAATGTCCCAAGCAAGAATCCTCCTGTTGTTTCATCTCCTCGATTTGGTAAGTTCTGTTTAGCAATTGATGCCCTTTTTTTTTCAATTGTTCCTAGGAAATTAGACTATGTACGGTTTGACAACTATGTTTGGACTTTGGAGCTGCTTTCATAGCATAAATTTCAAATTGTTGTTTGGTCTAGGCAGTTGTTCTTTTGAGATATTGTAGTACTATAATTGATAGAGAAATCCAGAAACTACCTAAATTCTGGTCCAAATTGAAATCATTGGTTAGTAGTAGGGCCTACTAAAGTCTTGTATTATGTATGACATTAGCTCTTTGTAAAGGCACATGCACATCATGGATCCTTTCTTTATCTGGATACCTTTTTGTTTTTTTTTTCCTTTTATTTTCCAGAGATTTTTGGTGCGAATATAACTTGAAGTAGTTATTAGTTGAGCTACATATGCACATCTATTATTTTGATTTTTTTTCTTTGTTTGTTGTGACTTTATTGCTTATTTTTGTTTAGGCCGAACCAATTCTTTGCCAGATTTATCCAAAAATAGGACTGTCTCAAACCAAGCACACTCATTATCTTTTGAACAAGATACGAATTTCTGGGATCAAAGTAGACCTTCTTTCCGTATACTTGATTGTTTAGATGATTGTGGAAATTTCATTGAAGATCCAAGGTGTCGTCGTCCGGTCGGTCAGCCATGCGATGGGAAGACACGCTATGATGGAATTAAGGGTGATTGTGTTGTTGATGCCATGATTTCTGATTTCGATTCACAAAATGTTAATGCCAGTGTTAGTCCCCCTTGTCAATTCATGTACATTTGGTAGCATGTAATTTGGTAATATGTGGCAGTTTTTGCTTATATCTTCTGATTTTCTTTGTTTTTGAATAGCTCAATACAACTTCCAATTCTCAGTTTGGCATCAATTCTTCTCAACAAGTTCCATGCACATCAAAGCAGGTAAAAGTTGTGTTCATGATCTTATTGTCATTTGTTAACCATCATCTGTGATTGTATGATAGAAATTTAAAACTAATTCCAGACTCCCATCCAAATGATGACCGTGGATTTTAGCGACGATGAGTTTGATGTCAACTACACCCAAAGACCAAGACAATGTGACAGTCATATCATTGAACCTGTACCTCTTGCTATTGTTTCTCCCTCTGGAGAAGCTATTTGCATTGTAAGTTGTTAATTATTGTTTATTTAAGGTTTATTTAATCTCTTGTATATTTTAAGATTCTATAATTGGATTATATAAATTATTTTGTTGTTTTATTTTTTTGTTGTTTTATTTTCTTGCCCCTTGATTCTATATCCTAAATGTTTAAGTATATTGTAGAGCTCTCAAGAATCGCCCGATGTATTGGTTTGTGGTGAACGGAATTTGAAGCGCACCTGTAGCAATATGTGTGACAAATCTGATGAGCTATATGATAGATCAGTTAGCAGTTATGGGAGTGTTTTAGGCACAAGCAGCTCATCTGGTGGAAAACTTGGCATGCATCGTGCTAGGAGAGTTGTTGTTCCCACAAGAATCAAGAGCTCGCCGTATATAACTGAGAGGGTGAAGTATATTGTGTCTGCAAATGAGATGCACTATTACAATGTTGTGGTTAATCTTGGTAGTAGTGATCACCAATTGTAAGTTTTTTGTTACTTTATGTTTGACCTTTTTCTTTTTCATTTTTATGTTACGCATTAACTGATTATTTTCCTTCTATAGTATGGATGCTGTTAACATTGACAATGTCAAGATCAGATTCATGTCACTTGGTAACTCATTGAAGCCTAGTGGGCGAGTTGAGAAATATGTTATTAATGCCCTTTGTCGAAAGCTGTTCAAGGATAGTCATCCTATTAATTCAAAGAAGCATTACTTCTTTTCTACAATTGGCGTAAGAAATTTTACTATTTTTGCATGTTTCGTTTTCGTAAAAGTGCATTGATCTTTTGAAATTATGTTTGCTGATTATTGTATCATCTTCATTTAGGATTATCTTATGGGCAAATTTTCTGACGAAAGGAAAAAAACTGAGATGAAAACAAGCACAAAGAGAGCCTTTCAAGGTGCTGGGAAAGCAAATGCGCTTCGAAACTCTAACATGGTAACTTTTCTCTTTTGTTTTGTTTTGTCCTTTCCTTATTAATTTGACCTGTTTATTATTGTTAACTCGTGCAGCTTTTCTTCCCTATTTTTCATGAGTCACACTGGTTTGTGTTCGTTGTTCATTTGAGGGACAACCTATTTGTCTTTTTGGATTCAGCCTTTGGACAGAATACTTCGTACCACAAAACTGTCAGAAGTATTCTTGTGAGTTTTTTCTTATACTTGTTTTCGGGGCCGTTGTTTGTGCAATTTTTTTTTTTCTGATGGCTAGTTTGCTTCTTCGTTAATATGTTTCAACAGATCCCCAATTTCAACAAGGCATGGACATAATTTGCACCTTTTGATAAGAATTTCAATGATTTTGATGTCATTTTCCCTCAAGTTCCCCTCCAAGGAAATATGTAATGTTTTTTCCTCCAAGGAAATATGTAATGTTTTTTTCTTTCTATTTTAGTTTGAGTGCTATTTGTTTCACGTAACCTGTCGAAAAATTTCTCATCATTTTGTGAATTTTGCCTTTTATTTAGTGATGATTCAGGTGTATTTGCCATGAAGTTTTTGGAGATGTGGGACGCTCTAGTCCCTCTGAAAGGCAAATTTTCGCAAAGTGATATTGCCAATATCCGTGTTCAGTATGTAAACAACATTTTGTTTAGTTCTTTCAATGAGGCGAAAGACGCGCAAAGACTAGTCACTGAGTATGACTACAGGGTTAGTTCTTAATTTTAAAGTAATTGCCTTATTTGTAGCTTTGTTTTGTTTTTTCTGATTGTGTTTTTATTTTGTTCATTTAGGCGCAAGGTGTATAATCCGGGCTAATGTGACCTACAGTATCACCCTCACATATATTTCTCGGTGATATGCAGCTGGATGTAATGGTTTGAATATGCTTTTCCAAGGGAGCTATTGTGTAGTAGGATAATGTGCCGTAAGTAGTTGCAATATATGTAAGAAATTGTGTCATGCAACTGGCTGTAATGGTTTGAATATATTACGCTTTTCCATTGGTGCTTTTGTGCAGTAGGAGAATGTGCCGTTGTATAGTTGCAATATATGTAAGGAATTGTGTCCTATTTTTTGGGTCTTTTGGAGAATGATATGTAAATTTGGATGTATTGAATTGATACAAAAACTACAAGATACAACAAGGTATTAAGGAGAGCTAAAATTTGGATGTATTGAATTGGTATACGTTGTATATCTATTGGTTTATATTATGCACATATATTTTCCCTTTTTTTTGCACTTGTGCTACCAAAGCATCAGTATAAATGGTCTTTCAAAGAAGGTGAAGTGGCAATTTTGTCATTTCCTCGGCCTAGTTCAGGTAGTCTACTGAATTCTTCCTTTTTTATTTGTTACAAGCATGCATATTTTTAATCTCGAAAGAAAATATTTTGAGATCTGCGCTTATCACATTGTAAACATAATCCTGGCCTAGGAAGCTAGGTAATATTTCAATAATTTCATTTCAGCTTATCACATTTTGTTTACTATGTCATTTGCAGGAATTAGAATTCTAAAAGGAAGGTACTATACAGATTTCAGTTAATTTTTGCTGCTGGAATGCTAAGGTATTGAACTGAAGATACCAAGCATTAATGATGCTTCATTACTCGATTATACAATGTCATTTGTTGTTTTTTTTCTGGACTGGTTTTGTTGTCTACTTCATGTTGTCGTCATCCCAAATTCAGTTGCTAATGGGCCTAAAGCACATTGCTCTTAATTTTTTGAAAATTTGGATTTGCTATCGAAAAACCCACTCATGTACAACACAGTCTCCTTAGCGGGTCTATGTAAAATATTTTACAACCCGTTAAAATTTGTGGGTATGTTAGCAAAGAAACAGCCCAAAAATAATTCTACAACTTTCTTTGTTTGGCCAATAAAAAATGCGATATCTTCATGTTCATGATGTTTGTATGGTGATTTATATATAGTTAAGCTATGAACAACACCTGCTACATTAGAAGTTGCATTCCATTTTAATTAAACTTGCAGTCCCATGCAATATGCTACTTTAATTCTTTTATAGTGCAAGTTCCATTTTAACCATTTTCTGATTGGATTCACCTGGATAGGACCTTTCTGTGTTTGGAAGAAATATTTTTTGTTCCTTTGGTTTTTTATTTTTTTATATGTTAGGGTTAACCTGGTTAAGACATTTTTTGTCTGTGTTATTTTTTTAAAGAGATTATTTATGAAAGAGAGATTTTTTTTTGGTATTTTGTTTGTAGTTTCACTACAGCATGAGTTTTTATGTGCTGGTAGCTGCAATGTCATGCTGGTAGCTACAATGTCTGTGTTGCAAAGTTATTTTAATGCTTTTCTCCCTGGACGTAAACTTTTTTCTGTATTCTGTAGGGTTCATCAAGTATAGAACTTTTTTGCTAGGATATAATTTTTTTTTCTTTTCTATATTTTGTTTGTTCTGGAATATTTATGTGAACAGAATGCAATTTTTTTAGAATACTTTTCTAACATTCATCCAAGTTTGTGTCCCGAGCCAACAAATATGTATTTCCAGCTAGTAACGTAAAATATTTTTAAACCGGTGTGCATATTAAAACTTCATTCAATACAGTAAGAATGACATGTAATAAATTAACAGGTAGTCATTAGCGGTTACATCATCCGAAAATAAATTACATTATGAATTGAATATTTTTGCCCTCCTTAATGCCTTGCTGTATCTTTGTACTTTTTGTATCTTTTTTTATCTTTGATTGTTGTAGCTTGATCTGTTCCTCCATTGGCCCCTGCCATCATCACCTGCAACATTTTTTAAAACCTAGTTTTAATCAGATAGTTAATACAAGTTACCTTACGTGCAGAAATTTCTTGAAAAGCACAAAAAAGCACTCCATGAACCTTCATGCAGAAAAAAAACCCCAAAATCACACTACAATAAGCAAAGAGTAAAACTACTCCATGACCATGAGCAGGCTCAAAAAATTATTTTGCAAAATTGTTGATAGTCATATTTTTCGGAGTTATTTTTAAATGTGTGCGGTCCATTATTTACCAAGATATTGTTACCTGTTTTCTCAGCTGCAGTTCTCTTCCTTTTTTTTGTAGGTGCAACGTTGAGGTGTCTCTTCGTGCACTTTTGAATATTGTGTGTGTGGCTGCCACAAAGACTACACGTAATTTGTTGTTTACTACTGTAACACCCTGGCTATTCGGAAGCCAAAATGCTACCTAAAGGACTAACATACAACAATACTACGGAAGAACTTTAACAATAACTCATCAACTAACATATAAGGATCAACATCTTTTAAAACCTAAGCAGGAATTAAAACTGAATCCAACAACAGTTCACAAATTCCAATTATTTAAGTCTACTGAATCCACTAAGATAATCATACCAAGCGAATGATCATGGAACATAAGCGATTAATTAAACAACCTTAACGTGAAAAAGATGTCAACCAACATCAAACTCCATTATATTACAGTCCATCACTTAACGAATGAAAGATGAGAATCAAGTTCTATTATTGAAACGGTGTAAGGTGAAATGAATGAGTAGTGCGTGTCTACTCCTCCTAAGAGAATCATCACCAACGATCACCTAAAAATAAATAAACAAAGCAAGAATGAGTCCGAGACTCAGCAAGTACATGGATAGTTGGACATACCACAAATATGAAAAAGACAACTTCATTAAAGAATTTGAGCGCATACGAATGAATACATGAATGCATGGAATGAATGGAATTAATGAAAAGAATGGATTGCACACATGCTTATACCGGTATAGCTAGTGACACACCGTCGGTGTTCACCTAAGCCGCATTTAACAAAATACGGGACCCAAGTCCCGTATGAAGAACGTTTCATCTGGTGTCCAAATCTGCCCACATTGGAATGGTGGGTCTTACGTGCCCATCTTTGGAATTGATGGGTCTTATAATTCACTCCGTGGAAGGCACATGAAACATGATGCATGAACTGAAGTATGCATTATGAAAGACATCATATGTATACCCATGGTATAAAACATAAGAAAGGGACATAAACTTGAATATTCTCATGGATCTTAGGAAAACACAATACAAACATCAAGCATGCATCATTCACCAAACATAGGAACATCAAAGTACTTGCCTTAACCGTGAGGCGAAAAGATGACAGCAGAACGACTTTCAACTCGGTGCTCACCAACACCAGGCAACCGTAAAGTATACTAAGTATACTAAACAAGAGTGCTCAACAAAGCGATAGAACATAACGAGTGATCGCTCTGGGCGCAACACAAAAACTAGCAATTTCACCCCGACTCTAATCTGTCCAATCATGGGTTCTCAAAGAAAAATCCATAACTTTTGAGTCCCAGCCCCAAAAGTTATGAATCCAAGTTTCCCGTACTTTACACGATCTTAGCCAAAACTTCCCAGGTGATCAACAGAACAAATTACCCCATCTAAGCCCTTGATTTTAACACCGAAGACCGTTCTGTCATCTTCGGTACTTTCAACTTGTGAAATTCATAACTTCCACTTGGTACAACCAAAATCAATGACCTAAACCTTTCTGGAAACTACAAGGAACTAGCTTCCTGAAAAAAATTATTTCAATAATTCCCAAGGTGCAAGAAAAGTCGCTAACAAGTTAATCTTTCTCTACTGTCCACAACAGAGAGACAGATTACAATAAGAACTTCAAAAATTCATATATTTCGTTATACAGCTCTAAATTGGATGTTCTTTAATGATCTGGAAAGATAAGACCAAGGCCTACAAATTTCATAATATGGAGAAGTCCTGATTCGGACCTTAAAAATAATCAATCTACTAATTAAAATGACTGCTGAAATATAGCTAAGATTCTGGACAGCGGTAAAGAACAGATTATAACTTTTGATCTACAACTCCGATTAGGGCGTTCTTTAACATTCTGGAAAGGTTATAAAAATTTCTACAATAATCTAGTTGGGTGAAAACCCTGAATATCCCATTATCATAATCATATTTTATGAGACAACTTGACAGATCAATCGCGTTAGAATTCTGGACAGTAGAAACTAAAACTATCATAACTTTTGATCCGTATGTCGGAATCAGGTGTTCTTGGCGGCCACGAAAAGCTAAGAATATTATCTAAATATCTCTATGAGATGAAAACCTCCAAGTCGGCATCTAAAAACTCAAAACTGCCCACGCAACCTACTGGACAAAATTGAATCTTTAACAGACAGAGTTCGATCCAATCAATTCTAATCGAATTCACATCTACGACTAATCAAACAATGAAGACGACATTCGTTACCCTTGGAGACACGTGTGCCCGCTGATTTCCCCCGCTAGATGCTCCTCTCCTCTTCTTCTCCTCTCTCCCTCCACCTTTCTCCTTGGCCGACAGCAATGGGAGAGCACCACCAAGAGGGGGCAACGGAGCGCAAGGAGGAGGGCGTGCACTGTAGCAGCACTGTAGCAGCGGCGGGAGCACTGTAGCAATGCGTGCTACAGTGGTGGCTAGGGTTTCTCCCTCCTTTTAATAGTGGCCGGCCCCTCATGGGCCTCCTGGGACAAAACCTGAAGCCCAGGTTGCCAAAGAATTGCAGATTTTCCCTCCTCTAAAGTCTAATTTCTCTTTTCACTGCTTCCTTCATTAGACTAAGTTGGAGTATTACAGAAAAACCCCTTTTTTTGTTTACTCTCCTTCCTTAGAAACATTCGGGGTATTATAACTACGCAACTGCTCTACTAATGTCTTCTGCCTGCCAACTGTGAGAGGTCTTCCTTTAGTATGTGCATTTTCAGGCTCATAGATCTGTATCATTGAGTTGTCTTCTTTATCTACCCCTGTGCTATCTGATCCATGTGTTTCATTTGCTGTAGCAGCCCTCGACGCAGAGGTTGCCATGTTGCTCAGGTGGTCTTCAATTCTTTCTATTTCATTTAGGAGGTACGTATACTTGTCTATTGATTTTGAAGCTTCAGATGCCACTTCCACCAAAAGTCTTGACAGTATGTTGAATCTTAGTTGACTGTCATTCCCAATTAGTGCTACAGGTAGCATGTTTTCCATATTTCTGATTTCCTTTCGTTCTTTTGGTCTCCATCTATCAATGAAATACTTCTCCGGCAATCGTGTCATATTCAGGTGTATCACTACCCTAAGAATGTGTGAACAAAGGATGCCGTCCTTGTGGAACATGGCACAGATACAACTGAATTCCTCTTGAGGTAAATTAACTAGCACAATATATTTCCTAGGTCTCAACTCTCTCATGGCATGATTGTCTGATTTGTATACTTCGTAGCATTCATCTTTGTCTATCTCTTTTACATTTAGTTTGGTTGTGCCCTTGAGTAATTCCTGAAACCTGTAGAAAATGCTCCTATTGTATAGCTGTCCTACTTGTCTCTCAAAGTAATATTCAGACCAGTATAGTGGGTTTGTGTCCCTTGTGCGCATATCTTGCTCTTTTAGCTTTTGACAATTGTGTGCGCTATTCTCTCATATCTTTGCAAGGAAGCTTATTATCTTGTATGTTGGGCTGACATTTCTTTTGAACACTGCATTAGTCCCCTCACTTCTTGCTGTTGTCTAGATGAAAGGGTAGAAATGTTGTTTAAAATATACAGGCACAAATCTCTTCCGTGTTTGCCACATAACTTGGAAGTATTTGATGCTTTGTATTTCATTTTTCTGTATCATTTCTTGCCACAAAGTTTCGAACTCTGTTTCTGTTAGAGAGTTGTTCACAATGTCATGAAACTCATCATGTAGTCCAGGTTTTGAGTCAAGGCATCTCCCAATCTTTTCTTGTGCCTTTTTCATTATATGGAACAGATAGTTTCTGTGGTTAGTATTAGGGAACACTGAGGCGATTGCAGCCTTCATAGCACCATCTTGATCTGTGATAATTGTTGTGGGAGCTTTACCCCCCATGCATGTCAAAAGTGTCCTGAACAGCCACTCAAATGTTGCAATAGTCTCATCTTTTAGGAATGCACAACCAAATAAACAATTGTGTCCATGACCAGTAATTCCAACAAAAGGCACAAAGGGGAGATTATACTTGTTTGTTTTGTATGTTGTGTCAAAGCTCAAGCAGTCACCATACAGCTCATAGTAACTCCTAGACCTTCCATCTACCCAAAATATATTTCTCACTCTATTTTCTTCATCCGTCTCAAAACTGTAGAAGAACAATGGGTCATTTGCTTGTTTCTTGGAGAAGTATTCCATGACCTGCATCATGTCATTAATTGAAGCTTCTTTTCTTATAGATGTTCTGAAGTTGCTAACATCTTTTTTTGTGTACGGTACAGCGGATAGACCTCCTCTTAGATACGAAAGAATCGCTATTATCATTCTGTTTGGTACCTTGACTTGATTGAAAGTCCTTATCAGCATTTTTTTCTTGTGCTGTCATGTGTTTGTGTGATCGCATAAACTTAGTCTCTCCTTGCGGGGTGAGCTCATGGTTGTGGTCAAGATTTAGCCTTGTGATGCGCCAAAGGCCTGCTGTTAATGTGGCCACCATCTCAGCAGGGCAGGCAGTCTTCTTAATTATGTTGCTCTTTCTTTTTCTTGCTGTTGGCTTTGGTGATGTTGTTTTTTCTTTCTGGGTGTTGACCTTGTTGCTGGTGCTTCCCTCTGCTATCTGATTTGTATTTTGTTGTTCATCTTTTGATTTCCCGGTCTTATTGCACTTGAAGGTTACTCTTGTAACTTTGTTTAGGTTTTTCTTGCTCCTAGAATGGTAGTTCGCAACTTTGCTAACCGAGAAGCCAACTATGAAGGCATAATCGTTGTAGAATGTATGTGCCTCTTCGTCAGTTGCAAATGTCATGCCAATATATGGGAGATGTTTGCTTTCAATGTCTTGGCCTGCTGTATGGAAAGCCTTAATACTATCATTCTCTAGATAAATCTCTACATCCTCCTCTGCCAATGGCCCTGTTTGATTTTCTTCTTGCTGTGTATAGTTGTCGCTGTCGTTGTTGTTGTCTTCTTCTTGTATTGTTATTTGTTCTTCAGCTTCATTACAAAATGTTGCCTCATCTCCCCTGATGTTTGCTATTACTTGGGAGTTGTTTTGATCTTCTTGATGAATATCTGAATGTGTTTCTTGCAGATGTTCAGTTGATCTTTGTGAGTAATCAATACTGCTGCTGGTCATGAACATGTAATTCTGTTGGAAAAGTCAAGGGTTTAGAGCAAAAAAATATTAGTTAATAATTTTGATTTCTTCAATTTTTCATTTGTTGGTTGGATTTAATGGTAATTCATATTATTTTTCCTCACCTCAAATGATACAGGTGCTTCCAGCGGATAGTTGAAGTTTTTGGTTTCAAGCTGTTTACAGTTTTGTTTCTAAAAAAAAATGGTCAGTTGGTAAGCTAAATGCATGCATTTTTTTTTTGCAAAGTTTATTAAAAAGTGTAGCTTACCTGGTTGTTTTGTCCTGAAATATGTGCAAAGATGTTCATCTGTTGCATTGTAACACCCTGGCTATTCGGAAGCCAAGATGCCACCTAAGTAATCTAACATACAGCCATAATGCGAAAGAATTTGAACACTATCTCATCTAATGACATAAAGATATCAATATTCACTAGAACCATGGCATGAATATAGTCTGAATCCAAGCAATTATATCGAAGGAATGATCAAAGATCACAAGTAATACTTAATCAACCATAACATAGCACTAGGTATCATTCACCATCTAAATTTATTTATTACAGTTCATCAATAACGAATGAAAAATAGAACTAAATCATAATCTTGGACTTGATTAAGGTGAAGTGAATGAGTAGTCGTGTCTACTCCCTCCCAATAGAGCCAACATCAATGATCACCTAAAAAACAAACAACGCAAGAATGAGTGCGAGACTCGACAAGTCTGAAAAATAAATGGGACATACAACAAACATGATCATGACAACATCATTGAAGAATATGAATAAATCACGAGCGAATATTTGAATGAATGGAATGAATGAATTGAATGAAATGAAGGGACTACACATATGCATATACGGTATAGTGGTGACACACCGTCGGTGTTCACCTAAGCCCGCATTTAACAAAATCACGGGAACCCAAGTCCCGTATGAAGAACGTTTCATCTGGTGTCCCAAATCGCCCACATTGGAATGGTGGGTCTTACGTGCCCATCTTTGGAATTGATGGGTCTTTACATCCCACTCCGTGGGTGAATCATGAACCATGAATGAATGAATGAATGAATATATATGAATTTGTAAAAAGAAAACTCAAGAAGCATGATTCACATACAAGAAACGAAGTAGAAGTCAACAAAACTACTCACATACCATAGTACTCGGTCATGGCATGAGCTTAAAACATTATGAACAATCAACGGCGAAGACATCACACAATGTACTTGCCCATATTAGAATAATGGGACTTCACTACCCACTCCCATGGGTGAGCAGGGAGCGAAGGAGCGAATGAATGTAAGGAACATAGTCTTATTATTGAAGAATCATGGTATATCAACTATGAAGGAAACCGGAATACCGAAATTACCCATTTCATATTCATCAATCAAGTGGAACAAACAACAAACAAGATAAATCAATTGTACTTGCCTCAACCGTGATTCGAAGTCAACAATAAAAGCTCTAGCCCCGAGGTTCACCACCACCCACAAAACGGCGAGATGCATTTGAAACCTTCAAAGCCCTCGCGAAGATCACCCCCACCTTCTTCTTCTTCCTCTCCTCTCTTCTTCCCTCTCCTTCCTCTTCCTTATGGCCGGCAACAATGGAGAAGCACCGAGAGGAGGGCGTGCTCTGATGGCGCCGTGCTCATGATGGCGGCGCCTCTGATGCCCGTGCTCTGATTGCTTGGGTGCTAGGGTTTAGTTCCCCCACATGGGCCCAAGAGCTATGGGCCAAAGGCCCGAGTTCTAAAACTCCTCCAAAATTCTGAATTTTCCCTTTCTAATTATATTTAATTCTAATACTAGTCACTTATATGTTTTATATTTGAACGGGATATTACATGCATAAGGCCAGTGTATGAGTTGCTGCCATCCTGGGATAGAGTAACCTGTTTTTTGCATAGTACAGTCATACTTGTTTGTGGTGTTAACTTGTTGAATTTAGAACATAGTACTATTGATATACTCACATTCATGTCATCTTCCCCAACTATCATTCGAGCTCCTTCTGCCTTTTGTAGAGTTGTCACTTGCAAATGAATAAATTATATTTTTTCCAATTATATATTGGTTGCAATAGGACAGCATAAGAAATTTTTTGTTTTCAACTTATGCAACTTTGTTGGTATTTATGGAAAATTTTTATTTGTACCTCTTGTAGCTGCTGTTTTTGTAGCCAAGGTTCATATGCAGCATCTAGCAATTTTGCATACATGACAATGTCATCTTCAAACTTGCCCCCCCTGCTAAAGAGGACATGTAAACGAGGAAATTTTGTGTTGGAAATAAGTTTTGTGTTTTTTTCGACTAAAACACGTAAGATGTATAAACTTGCACTACATTTCTATTTAAGTTTCATGATTGCTAGTTCTGCAACTTTAGTACATTTTGTGTGCAACTTAAATGTATGCTGCAATTTATTGAATAATTTTACAGGGGCACAATTATTTGTGTGTATGATATATTTGAGACCTAGTTTTTTTTTGCCTACCAATTATTTGTGTGTATCACAAATTTACAGGGGCACAATTATTTGTGTGTATCATAAATTTATTGAATAATTTTACAGGGGCACAATTTTTTGCACTACAGGGTTACAATAACATTGGTGACTTCTACTATGCTTATGTCCACCTTCCAGATGCCTTCAAAAGCTATATCCGGACATGCGACTATTGTACAACTTCCAAGCATATAGTTCAGATGTGTATGAATGGATTAGCATACATGGAAACGAAAAAAATACTTTATGCAGAAACAATGGGGCAGAAGGGGTTGAAGAACGAATCCAGATTGGCTGCTTATATAAGAAAAGGTTAGTACCATGTTTTTTTTCTCGTTGATTGCCTTCTTTTTTGCTTCTGTTGTCTTCTCTTTTCCTCTGAGTGCTTCGATATCTCCCTCCATTGATGTCTTCGTTGCGATCCGTTCTTCTTTAGGGTTCTTTTTCTCGTTATCTCCCTCCATTGTTGCGATCTGTTCTCTTTTTTCTTCCTTTTATTTCTTGGATATCAGGTAGTGTATATGGGGGAAGAGGCCTGACATGTGGGTTTTTCTTCCTTTTATTTCTTGGATATCAGGCAGTGTATATGGGGGAAGAGGCCTGACATGTGGGGGTTTGTCTTCGTTGCGATCCTTTCTTCTTTAGGGTTCTTTTTCTCGTTATCTCCCTCCATTGTTGCGATCTGTTCTCTTTTTTCTTCCTTTTATTTCTTGGATATTAGGCAGTGTATATGGGGGAAGAGGCCTGACATGTGGGGGTTTGTCCCATTGTAGAGCAGCCTGTCAGAAGCCCACAACCAAATAAACAAAAAACCCAACAACATACAGCCCAAACAAATACAGGCCCCAAACAAACGGGCCGAATAAAAACGGGACGACTAACGGATCTAAATGAAGAAAACTGACCCGTTTACCACAAAGGCCGGCTGTTTTGGCTGTTTTGTTCCTTTACCGTTGAATGCTAATCTAACAGTCAAAAAAAGTGACTGATAGATAGGAAATTTTCAGGCAACTTACAACTAGACAGATCCTTACTCTGATGTGTGTCTTTGTACTATATATTGCCCTTTGAGTTGTATTCAATACAACTAACCATTCACATTTGCACTCCTCCTCTTCATCTAACATGGTACCAGAGTAGGTTCCGAAAACCTAGCTGTGAAATCATTTCCAATGCCACTGCCTCTGGAAGGAGTAATATCCGCTCCCGGGAGCGGCCACCTCCTAGCTGTAGTTTAGTGTAAAGCTTCAGCATCGTCTCCCAGCTCGATCCCAACTGGCTACGCTGCCGCCTGGTCTTCTCTTGCATGGATCTGGTCGAATCCATGCAGAGGGGAAGGTTCTTTGAGCCGCTGCCGCTGGCCTCTTTCGGCCCTACACCAGCAAGTCGTCGTGCCGCCCTTCTCCCAGCCGGATCTACTCCCTTCCAGCGTCCTCTGCTGGATCTAGGCACCTCCGCCGAGCTCGTCCATGCCCTAGCTCGTCGGCGTCGCTACAGCTTGTCATCGGGGTCTTCTCTGGCCGGATCCGTTCTTCACGCCGCCAATGTCCTGCAGCTGCCGCTTGGCCCCGGGCGACGGGCTCGAGGACAATGGATCCAACACCAGCGGACTCAGGGAAGGTGAATCCGGCTTCGCCTCTGGTGGTACTGCTTCACCTCGCTGAGGTCGGCGCCGCACCTCTCTGCTTGGCAGCTCGGGCCCCCACCCCTCCCGCCACGACAGCGCCACCAGTAGCACCGCCCCTCCTCACCACCACTGCCGCGGCCAAGGAGCTAGGGGCGCCAATGGCGGCCACGAACACGCTCACCAGCTTCGGCTTCTTGTCCTCCTCCCCTGATGACGGTTCCATCCCGTCAGCTCCGGCCACGTCCACGCCATCGCCGGCCAAGGCCACAGCGGTGAGCGCGGCCATGGACGTCGGCTGAGGACTTCCGGGGCTTTTCCTTGCGGTCCATGCTGGTCGGTACTTCGGCGCGTGGTGGCGATGAGGAAGCTAGTGCTCTTCTGGGGGAAGTGGAGAGGGGACGTGGAGGCGCTGAAGCGAGCTCATGAGTGTGGAAGTGGAAGGAGAGGGAGGAGAAGGAGAGGAAGAAGAGACAAAATGGGAGGAGATGGGTGGAGGACGGGGAAGAGAGAAGACAAGGCTATTACCATTGGGCATTCGACTGCATACTGTTGCTGTTGCTAGTTATCCGCTTATTCTTTTCTTTCATGGTGTTGTTGCGTCCATCTATGTTCGTAACACTCTATCTTTGAGTTCGTCTAAGCCGTGCGAGTCCACAAATTCTTTGTTAGTATGCTGATTGCTTTTCTAGCCACAGCGCGTCCTTTGGATCCAGTGTGGCCCACTCCTTCCTTTTCGTATGGCAGCAGTCGCCGCTCTTCTCTCTGAGTTGTTGCATATCGTAGAAGTCGTTATTATGCCGCAGCTTCTCCGAGCCGCCGTCACGAGCTTCCAAGGCCGCCGCGGTTCTTCCACACTGCGCCGCCATAGTCACGGGCCTCGACATGCACCGCCATACTTTTATCTATTCCTCTTCGGCTTGATTTAACATCTCTCTCTATTTCTATCGATTTTATCATCTTCTTCGTCATGTTGCCATGGTCGACTTTTCTCCTGATGGGATATGGGTAGGCTACACTAGCTGGCAATTCAAAAGTTCTACCACTTAAACCAGGAAGCCATGCAAGTAAAAGATCATAGATCGTTACCACTAGACGCACAGTGCAACGGAAGAAGAGTTGGAGTACCTGATCTAACGTAGAGCGCGTCGATGTAGTGGTCGTAGTCTATCGTCCAGCGTCCTCAATGTCGATCGTCTCCTCTAACAGCCAATCACGTTCCTTGTGAAGTCATGGATCCTCCTTAAGCGCAACAGCAACCGCAGTAACACCTCTACGGTATCCACACATCCAATGATGGAACACCGTACGCCGGTGTGCTAGCACCAAGTCGCACGGGAAGGCTCTCCGAGAAGATGGCGACTAGGGTTTCGGTGGAGCAACTCACATTCTGTCTAACTTGTCCCAATAGCCTCATGCACCTCCTTATATAGAGCCTCATGACGGATTCTATTCGAACACATTTGTTCCAACCCGTTAAGTGTGTGACCCGTTAGGTTCATGTATAGTCGGTTATGACTCGGAAACCCTTTCCGACCACGAGTCATTAGAGGTTCCTAGCAGGACATAACGATTCCCGAATACACACAAATTATATCGGACGAATCTTAATGCAATATGATCTACGAGTAGGTCCTTATCACTTACGACCAACTCATATCTCTAAACGACTAGTTCGTATATGTCATAACTAGTTCGTAACTCCTTACGACTAGTTCACGACTAGTTAGTGATCGTGTTCGATTAGTCTACGACCAGCTCGTATCTCCATACGACTAGTGTGCATCTGATCGAACTAAACGACCTACTCGTGTATTCTCCCTTTGCCTCACGATATCTGGTTGAACTCCAGGTGAGATATTATGTCATCCATGGACTGTTCAATACTTTCTCGATCAAGTGTCAGATAACTTCATGTGGTCGACTCTTTGACCACTAGTGGTATGGTCATGCACTTTTCTTTATCCGACCACATCGAGGGGCCCAGATATATCTCTCATGTTATGTTAGGAGGGACAAATTACATATCCGACCAGTCACATTCCTCTGCATGTTTCATAGCATACCCGAAAGCTACCTTTATAACTACCCAGTTACGGGGTAGCGTTTAGCAGTCCCTAAGTGTACTATTACACATGTAGGAAACTATGCTAATCTCAAGTCTAAGGATTATACATCATCATTGCTTGAGACCAACTGATGACACCTGAAATCTTAACAATCTCAATAGTGTCTCAAGGTGGGTTAATCCAACATCATGTTCTCTAACATGTATTCACGTTATTGATTCGATATCCCTATATCCATGACTGGTGAAACATGATCATCAATCAATACATGTGATGGCCGATAAGTCACTAGTGTTTCGACCAGTGACATCCGACCAGGGATACATTTAGAATGACATCATACAAGTTAAAGAGCTTCACCAACAAGTTGCATACTTGTTAATCTTTATAACTGATAATTCATTCAATGAATAGAATAACATTCATTCTATAATTCATAAACATAGACGTGATACTATCATCTCTATGATCGCCTCTAGGGCATATCACCAACAGCTCCCACTTGCCTCCGCTATCTCAGCTCCTGCACCTTATGCTTTATGGGCTGTCGTACAACCCCGGATGTGAGGAGATATTTTGATACTCGACATATTTTTCAAGAGCTGCACACTATGACAACATTATCAAGATTCAGACTTCGGATTTTCCCTATTTTAGTGTTAACCCTTTCGAATGCAATGCTATTGCATATGTCTTGCATTTGACAGGGGTGTTAAGGGTATTTGTGGTATTCCACTCTTAGTCTAGAGTTTACTCTTGTGTGTGTCTTTATACTATATATTGCCCTTTGAGCTGTGTTTAATACAACTAACCATTCATATTTGCACTCTCTCACTACTACAAAAAGGCTAATACTGGACGTCTCGTCATAGAAGGTTGACCAAAACCATTTGTATTAAATACAATCACAGGCGATTTTGGTTTAGTGACCGTCTGTGTTACTGGCTGCGCTAAAAACCATCTATGAAGATGTAATATCACAGACGGTTCATGTTGAAAACAGTGTGTGAAGTATCACAGACGGTTCTGACAAAGAATTGTTTGTGATATTAAGAAATATCACAAACGGTTCTTTGTCAGAACCATCCGTGATACTTCACAAACGATTTTCAATATGAATCGTCTGTGACTTCCCGTCCTTATCACAGATGGTTTGTATTAAAAACCATCTGTGATAATCTCACTTATTGCAGAGACGACTCTCATAGATCTGTCTTAAATTCCAGCTCTGTTCTCGCTGCTGCTGCTTTGAGGACGTGGGGCTTTGAGGCGATTTGGTGAAAGGAGACCGCGGATTTGGGAAGGGTGATTGTAGATCCATTTTTTCTTGACTATTGATGGTTAGTAATTTGTTCCTAATTGCATTATATTCTAGATCTAGCTTGGTAAAGAGAGAATTGAAGATAGTTTAGATCTAGCTTCTTGCCATCTGAAGTTGACTATAAGTACTTGAGATTCCAGTTACTTTTGCAAATTAATTAGTAGAAGTTGGGTGGGCTGTCTATAATGTGTTTGTGATGAACAACCTGGCCCTAGGGTGCATGGCCGAAGTTTGGATTTTATTTGTGTTGTTGCCATTGATTACACACATATTACTGCACTCATATTGTAATGCATTGCTGTTTTTTCAGTTCATTAGAAATACATATTTCAAATGACATATCAAAAGTTGCATCTATAGTATACTAATTAATTAATTCAATATTTAACACTAAATTTTGTTATATGCGTAGCGTAGTTGGACCGAAGCTGGATGTACGTAGAGAACCGTGTGAGTGAAGAGTACATTAAAGGCATGTCTTATTTTACAAGAGTTGCCGAGGAAGATATGTTGAATAAGAGGGCGGAATATATGTATTGTCCATGTATTGACTGTGAGAATCTGAAGATGTTTAAGAACCGAGCACAAATCGAAGCACACTTGATTCGAAGGGGTTTCAAAAAGGGGTATACACGTTGGACCAGCCACGGTGAAGAGCAGATTATACAGGAAAGTAGTAATAATGACATCGCTGACGAAGTCAACGATATGCCGTCGAATGATGTCGATTGTGTTTCCGATTCGGATAGGCTACACGATGACAATCTAGATCAGATGCTTTGCGATGTAGAAGTTAACTATAGTGAGAGAGAGTTTGGTAAATTCGAGGGCTTGATGGAGGACTCGAAGAAGCCTTTGTTCCCAGGCTGCAAGCCGGAATAGACAAGGTTGTCATCCGTGCTTGAACTGCTAAAATTGAAGGCAAGCAACGGTTAGTCCGACAAGAGTTTCACGACGCTGTTAGGTCTCTTAGCGAACATGCTTTCAGATGGAAACGAGTTGCCCAAAACCACCTACTAAGCCAAGAATGTTCTTTGTCCATTGGGAATGAAAGTAGAAAGAATACATGCATATCCGAATGACTGTATCATCTACCGTAAAGAGTACGTAAACATGTGTAACGTCCCAATTTTTCTGAGTTTCTAGTTTTCGAAAATAAAAATAACCATTTTGTTTTGTTGAATTGCTCAAGCTTAACTTGGAGATTTTGACAATTTGCAGCGATTTAATATGAACTAATCCAACTTCAACTAATCCAAAGCTCAGTTTCTCTGGAGTTGCTGGAGTTCTTTGGTGTTGCAATCCCTTTTCTCTGTCCGCTCCTACCTCCCTCTCAGTCCAGACCTCCCTCTCGTTTGGACCTCCTCTTAGTCCAGACCACCCTCTCATTTGGACCTCCCTCTCGTTTGGACCTGCCCCTCCCCCTTTGTCCAAGACCTCCCAGTGGTCCCGACGACCACCCCTTAGGTCATGACCACCCCTCGAGTCACGACCTCCCCTTGGATCACGACCACCCTCTTGGTCTTTTGCAAAGACCACCCTCTTGGTCTTTTTGCAAAAACCACCCCTTTGACCGCAACCTCCCCTTTAGTTGGACCACTCTCTTGAGTTTTGACCGGTCCCACCTGTCAATCCTGCTCACCTTCTTCTTCCTCTCGTCGCGTCACTGCTGACGCAAAGGTCCTTGAGCATTAAATGATGTTGTGTCGCATTAAATGCTACTACTTTTTGTAGTACCTGTTCCCCCCTCTTGTCTCCTCCCCCACCTGCTCCCATCTCCTCCTCCACCTACCCTTGAACGCATGCGTTTCTGAGTCCCTTAGTGGCTCTCCTCGTTTCCTCCAGGCTATAAAAGCCTGAGCAGCCCTCTTTCATCACCCTTTTCCTCACCCAGCTCTCCTGCTCTCTTGCTCTCTTGCTCTCACCCTGTGTCTTTGTGCTTGGAGTTCCGCCAGAGTCCACTGGAGCTACGCCGTTGCCTCCTCGTCGCTTAGGGAATCTGCTGGATCTGCGCCACCTTCAACCTCCTCACCGCTGAAGAGTTCACCGGATCGCCCGCACCGTTCGCTATCCTCTTCTTGTCTTTCCCTCTCTCTCTGTCCGGGTGAGTTTCTCCGTGCCCTGTTCTCCTTTTGCTCTCACGACCACGTTGCGTAGTTGTATCTCTCTTACAACCGCGTAGCGTAGTCGTATCCTTTGGGACCTCCTCCTTTGGACCTCCTCCTTTGGACCTCTTCCTCAGGACCTCCTCCTCAAGACTTCCTCCCGAGAGCCCGTTTCTATTTCTGTGCATTTCTTTTGGTTTTTATTTGGATTTGTTGTACTTATTTGGCTCTTTTCGCATATGTAGATTCTGTTCTCTCCGAAGAGTTCTTGGACCCAACGACCTCTACCGAAGAACCTCAGCTCTACAATGAAGGCAAGTCATAGACCTTTGATCATGTTGAACCTAGTTTGCAAAAAGTATATTGTTTTATATCAACATGCATGGCTATTTGTATAAAACTAGTTTGGGAAATAGCTAAACACCTACGCGACAGTATGACTCCTTGAATACTTGTGATTGACATGTTGACATGTACCTTTGGACCACCATAGGTCGGGTAATCTTAGTTGGACCTCTTTATTGTGATACCAACATGAGTGCGTATATTGCTTAGACCTACTGTAGTTATGCGATGTCTCTCGATCACCTATTTCATAATGATAATTTGACTAAGAGATTATGGAATTGTGGCATGTGTTGCCTTAGCATGTGTTGTCTTGGCATGCGTTGCCCTGGCTTGTGTGGCCACTAATAAAATTTGATGTGCCATGACTAGGGTGGTCATTGGCTGGGTTGAACCCAAAATGTTTTCGCTCGGGCGGGTGATCGTGCAGTAAAGGGGGTGCAGAAAGCATACTAGGATGAGGAGGTCTCGCCTGAGCAACCACTAAGGACTTAACCTTGTAAGCCATTGATCCGGGCCATACCATGCAACCACAAGTCCATTATGGGGTGGACCTAGCCAACTAATTGGCAATGCTTTGATTTGGTTCAGTTGTGGCGAAAGTGCGTAAGACATGGGATGGACACGCACACTTGGTGCAAGAGGGGGCCAGGAAGGCGAAACCTTAGCGAGCAGAACCGAGTCAAAGTAGAACCTTGTAAAGGCCTTGTCACGTGCTCTAGCCTGCTTACCCAAGGTAGTGAGCAGGGGCATCGACGGGTGCCAAGCAAACTAGAGAGGTCGTGTCTTGTGAGTAAAGCTGTACAACCTCTGCAGAGTGTAAATCTATTCGAATAGCTGTGTCCCCAGTTATAGACATGCCTGGTGATTTCACGCAAGGGGTAGACTTTCTCAAAACTTGTTGGTCTTGGTTGGTTCCGAGTGGTCTGGGTAGTGACCAGGGTGGTCACAGGTTGTTTTCAAAGAAAACTTGTTTACTTATGTATTAATCTTTCAACTTGTGCTTTGCAATCTACTTACTGTATTTCCATTCAATTTTTCTTTCTACAAAGTAACCACAATGACCTCTTTGTCAAGCCTTACATGAATAATATTTGCATACATTCCCTACGGCTTGCTGAGTACATTCGAAGTACTCACAGCTTGTGCCCTCTGGTTGATTAGCAGCTGAAGAAGACGTCCCAGTGTGCTCTGACCTCTTTGAAGAGGAGGTCTTCGAAGACCTTGCGTGCTAGGACGTCCCCCACTCGATTGCCTGTAGGCATGTCGAATGGCCTCCACATGTTCTTTTGTTTCCACTATGAGCTCTTTTGTTGTAGCCCTGTGCGGCAAACCTCTGTAAAAAGCTTGACCATAAGGTCTTTTGCTGTTATTATTGTTAATTTATCTGCTTCTTCTATAGTTTGTTGTATGGTTGTGATCACATCGTTATTGAACTATGCGGACTAGCGACTGATCGTGGGACTAGTCTAGTTTCCACAGTGGGTCCCGGGGGTTGCTTACCTAGGGCGTGACAACATGCATGTATGTCTAGTGTGCAACACATCCCGATATAAGCATAAGAATCAATCAGATGACGGCGAGGGAATCAAGGTGAAGAAAGGACCTTCTGCTAAGGTGGCGTGGTATCTTCCTGTAATTCTCCGTTTCAAGCGGTTTTTTGCGAACCCAAAGGAGGCAAAACTGTTGCGTTGGCACTCAGAGGAGCGTAAGCAGGATGGAAAGCTAAGACACTCTGCTGATTCCACCCGATAGAGAAACATCGATAGGAGGTTTGCAGACTTCAGTGCAGAACCGAGGAATATAAGGTTTTGACTCAGTACAGATGGAATAAATCCTTTCGGTAACATGAGCAGCCGATATAGCACTTGGCCCGTAACTCTCTGTATCTACAACCTTCCTCCTTGGTTGTGTATGAAGCGAAAGTATATTTTGCTGTCCATATTGATGTGTACCTAGCACCTTTGATGGAAGATCTAAAAATATTGTGGATCGAAGGGGTACAGGTCTGGGATGCGTACAAACGAGAGAACTTCACTTTATGCTCCTTATTGTTCTGCACCATAAATGATTATCCTGCCCTTGTTAACCTGTCGGGCTAGAGTACAAAAGAGGCTAAAGCATGTACTCACTGCTTTGATGATATCGAAAGTGTGTGGCTGAAGCACTCGCACAAAACCATGTACATGCATCACCGTAGGTTCCTTCAGAGGGCTCACCCATACCGCAGGATGAAGAAATAATTCGACGGGGGAGAAGAAAGACATGTCAGCTCTAAGGCATTTAAACGGAAAAGAGGTTTATGATATGGTTAAGGATTTAGATGTTGTACTTGGAAAGGACGTAAATCGAGGACCCATAATAAGAACATCTGAAAGAATAGATCAATATTTTGGGACCTACCTTATTGGGAGCACCTAGAAATTTGCCACTGCGTCGACGTCATGCACGTAGAGAAGAATGTATGTGACAGCTTGATTGGTCTCTTACTGAACATTCATGACAAAACAAAGGATGATGTCAACGCACGGCTTGACTTGGTTGATATGGACATCAGACCTGAGTTAGCACCGACAAAAACCGATAAAGGATGAACGTACCTCCCCCTGCTTGTTACACTCTATCCAAGACCGAGAGAACTGAACTGTGCTAGTGCTTGCATGGTGTCACATCCCGGGTAAACCACCCCGAGACTCACTGTGCTCACTGGACCAGTCCTATGATCAGTGGCTGGTCCGCACAGTGATCAATAACGATGTCGTCATAGCCATACAACAAACTATAGACGAAGCAGACAAATTAACAATATTAATAACAAAAGACCTTATGGTCAAGCTTTTCACAGAGGTCTTGCCACGCAGGGCTAAAAACAAGAGAGAGATCGCATTGGGAAAAACAAAACAAAACACGTGGAGGCCATTCGACATGCCCACATGCAATCGAGTGGAGGACGTCCTAGCACGAGAGGTCTTCCAAGACTTCCTCTTCAAAGAGCTCAGAGCACTCAGGGAGGTCTTCTTCGGCTGCTGATCAGCTAGAGGGCATAAGCCGTGAGTACTTTGAATGTACTCAGCAAGCCGTAGGGAAATGTATGCAATATATTCATGCAGGTCTTGACAAGGTTAGCTTTATGGTTGTTTGGCAGAAAGCAATATTGAATTGAAATACAATAAATAGATTGTAAAGTACAAGTTGAAAGATTATCACATAAGTAGACAAGTTTTCCTTTTGAAACAACCCATGACCACCCTGGTCACTACCCAGACCACTCACAACCACCCTGGTCGTGAGCTAGACCTCTCACGTCCACCCTGGTCATGAGCCAGACCACTCCAACAAGTTTTGAGAAAATCTAACCCTTGCGTGAAATCACCAGGCATGTCCATAACCGGGGACATGGCTATTCGAATAGATTTACACTCTATAGAGGTTGTACAGCTTTACCCACAAGACACGAGTTCTCTAGTTTGTTTGGCACCCGTCGATGCCCCTGCTCACTTCCTTGGGTAAGCAGGCTAGAGCACGTGACAAGGCATATACAAGGTTCTGCTTTGACTCAGTTCCACTCGCTAAGGTTTCACCTTTTTGACCCCTTCTTGCGCCACGTGTGGGCGTCTAACCCAGGTCCTTCTACACTTCTATCAAAACAGAACCGAATCAAAGCATTGCCAATTAGTTGGCTAGGTCCACCCCTCCTGGACATGTGGTTGCACGGTGTGGCCCAGATCGAACTCTTACAAGGTTAAGTCCTTATTGGGTGCTTAGGCGACACCTCCTCATCCCAGTGTGCTTCCTGCACCCCCTTTACTACACGATCACTCGCTCGAGCAAAAATATTTTGGGTTCAACCTGGCCAATGACCACCCTAGTCATGGCACCATAAATTTTATTAGCGGCCACGTAGGCCAGGGCAACGCTTGCCAAGACAACACATGCCAAGATAATACGTGCCACAATTCCATAATCTCTTAGTCAAGTTTAACATCCTTGAGACAAGTGATTGAGCGACAGCACATAACTAAGCAGGTCTAAGCAATAAACGCACCCATGTTGGATATCATAAAGAAGTCCAACTAAGAATACCCAACCTATGGTGGTCCAAAGGTACATGACAACATGTCAAACACAATTATCCAAGGGGTCATACTGCCAAGTAGGTATTTAGCTAATTCCCAAACCATTTTTATACAAATAGCCATGCATGTCGATATAAAACAAAGTAATTTTGCAAAACTAGGTTCAACATAGTCAAAGCTCTACGACTTACCTTCGATGTAGAGCTGAGGTTCTTTGGTAGAGGTCGCTGGGTCCACGAACTCTTCAGTGAAGCCGAAATCTACACGAATGAAAAAGAGCCAAATAAATACAACGAATTCAAATAAAAACCAAAACTACCAAATAAGAACCAAAAGAGAAATACTAAAACAGAAACAGACTCTCGTGGGGAGGTCCCGAGGAGGAGGTCCAAGGGAGGAGGTCCTAAGGGAGAGGTCCAAAGGAGGAGGTCCTGAGGAGAAGGTCCATAAGAGGTCCACAGGGGTTGGTCGTGACCCAAGGGGTGGTCTTTGCAAAAAGACCGATAGGGTGGTCTTTGCAAAAAGACCAAGAGGGAGGTCGCGGCCCAAAGGGAGGTCACGGCACAAGGGGAGGTCGTGGCCCAAAGGGCGGCCACTACCCAAAGGGGTGGTCTTTGCAAAAAGACCGAGAGGGTGGTCTTTGCAAAAAGACCAAGAGGGTGGTCTTGACCCAAAGGGGTGGTCGCAGCACAAGGGGAGGTCGCGGCACAAAGGGGTGGTCTTTGCAAAAAGACCGAGGAGGTGGTCTAAACAAGAGGGAGGTCTAAACCAAAAGAGAGGTCTGGACAAGAGGTGCGGGGCGAAGAGAAGTGCGGCAAAGCGGGGCTGTCCGATTTTGATTGGGTGGTTCAAAAAGGATTGAACGTTCGGACCGGTTGAACACGCCAACAAGATTGGGCCGTCCAATACAGATCAGACGGTTCAAAACGAAGTGGACGTTCAGACTAGCCGAACGTGCCAATGGGATCGGGCCGCCCAACACAGATCGGACGGTCCGTGACAAAGGAGGCGCGGAGCTGAGCTGCGCAAGGAGAAGGAACAAACAGAGAAGGGGAAACAACACCAGAGATCTCCAACAAACCCAAACAAACAAAACTCGATTTAATTACAGTTTGATTTAGTCATTTTAAACACTTTTAATTCTAAAATCTCAAGTTAAGCTTTAGAACTTCGACGAAACCAAATGGTTACTTTTATTTTGAAAATCTCAGAAACTCGGAAAAACTTGGGACGTTACACATGGTGTGAAAGTTCCGTCCGGTTACTCCACCAAGATGAAGAAACTTGTTTCGATGGATGATTTGAAGTTAATTGGCATGAAGTCTCATGATTGTCGTGTGCTGATGACACATATACTCTTTGTTGCAATTAGAAGTATTTTGCTGATCAAGGTCCAAGAGACAATCATGAGGCTATGTTATATCTTTAACACAATTGCTTATAAGGTCATCGATCCCCAAGGACTAGATGCTCTACAGGATGAGGTGGTGACAACTCTATGTCATCTTGAGATGTATTTCCCTCCGTCGTTTTTCGATATCATGGTCCAGCTCATTGTTCACATTGTGAGGGAGATAAAGATGTCCGGGCCCGTGTTCCTACATAGCATGTACCCGTTCGAGGGGTTCATGGGAATTCTCAAGTCCTATGTACGAAATTGATCTCGGTCGGAAGGCAGCATCGTCGAAGGTTATGCAACCAAAGAGGTCATTGATTTCAGCGTCGATTACATGGCTTAGGTTGAACCGGCAGGTGTGCCTCGATCTCGCCATGCGGGGAGGCTCAAGGGTATCAAGACCATCGAAAGGAAAGCTATCACTCCAGATATGAGAGTGTATGCTCAAACCCATTTCACGGTCTTGCAACACATGACTGAAGTGTCCCTGTATATCGACCAACACAAGGACGTGCTTCGGCAACAAAATTCGAAGCGGTCGGATGTTTAGATCACGAGATAGCACAACAGTCAGTTCAACCAATGGTTGAAAGAGCGACTCGCTAGGAGCTCGTCAAGCGATATGCTGAGATGGTTAGCAAAAGGGCCAGCATTTACAGTTGTGATATGGCAATGATACGACATAAATGAGTACACATTCTATACGCAGGCTTAGGATATAAAGAGCACTAACCAGAACAGCGGTGTCCGCATAGATGCGTTCAGTACTAATGAGCTGAGGAGCTCCTACTACGGGCTCATAGAGGAGATTTGGGAGCTTAGCTACGCGCTTTTCAAGATCCCCCTGTTTCGGTGCCGTTGGGTCTATCTCCCACAGGTGAAGGTCGACAAGTACGGTGTCACTACCGCGGACCTCAAACGTGTCAGATACAAAGATGAACCATTCGTACTCGCTAACCAAGTTGTTCAAGTCTTCTATGTAACCGACTAGGCAAATAAGAAGCGCCACGTAGTTCTTCATGGAAAAATGAGGATTATCGGAGTTGAGAATGTAGTAGATGAGGAAGAATACAATCAATTTGACGAGTTGCCTCCTTTCGTAAATGGCATAAGGGTCGAGGAAGAACAACATGACGAAACAAGCTACATACGCGTCGATCATCATAAATGGCTAATTTTTAAAGGAAATAAGCAAGTGGAATAATGAATGAAATGTTTATGTGTCATATGTTCTGAATAGTTAATTTTAGTTTATTTGAGTTAATTGATTTGTGAAATGGATGTGCTTGTTTCTGAAATGAATGTGAATTGGATGTATACATGTACTTGTTGTTTTTCTGCTTGTTTCAGAGGGCATGGCTAGAATTTTCTGAGGCTAGCCACGAAACAGAAATAGATTTAGCAATATAAAAGAGTATTACAGACGGCTCTTTCGAACAAACTGTCTGTGATAAGCTATCACAAACGGCTTTATCTACAAATCGTCTGTGATACATCCACTATCACAGATGGTTAGCTTATCACAGACGGTTTCATCTACAAACCGTCTATAATATATCAGCTATCATAGACGGTTTCTGTCGGGACCCAAAATGTGCAATTCTGGACCCTCTGTGTATAATGCACTAGTCCAGGATCACGCTAGTGCACACAGTTTCAACACAGGTGAATATCGATCCACACAAGCGATTAATAACATAAACGAGTAATTTGATAACAAATAAGGGTTTTGACCTTATGGTCGAGTTTACATTTATTAAGCCACGCAGGGCTAGCAAAGAAATAAAATAGCAGCGGAACGAAGAAACTTCAGCGGAATCCCATCAATTCACCACAGGCAACTGACTGGGATCAAGACCCTACGATCAAGCACCTTCGATGAACTCCTCCTCAAAAGCAGGCGATGACTCCTCCTCTTCTGTTGCATGTTTTACAACATGCATGAGTACACACCGTACTCGCAAGTCATACCACAGAAATGCAATTATAGATGCAGGCTTATTCCAAAGGAATGGCTTCTGTGGTCCTTTTGCGTAAATGTAGCATTTGCAATTTAAATACAAGTAATAGATTGAAAGCATAGTTCAAAACAAATAGACAATATTAATTGAACAATTTTATTTCACAAAGACACATAGCCTAATCAAGTTATTCACATAGCCATATGACTCAGGTCACACAGCTCCCTTCCCAAGGTTTTCATGAAAATCTACCCCTCGTGTGAAATCACCGAGCATGTCCATGATCATGATGCGCTATTCAATAGATTGATTAACACTCTGCGAGTTTGTACACTTTACCCACAAGATACAACTAGTGTAGCTAGCACTAGCCGTAACAAAACAGTTCGAAACTTCATCGACATTGACACTCGGTATGCTTAGCCACCACAGACGCTTACCGTTGGGCGGGGACACGGCGAACCGCCCCGTGATGCGACTACTTGGTAGTACACACCTCCACCCAATTCAACACAGCTAACCTACAACCTGAGTAATCAATGCCAAGACTCCATAACTTACTAAGTTAGGCTCGTCCCATCAGGTATGTGGTTGTACGAAAGGCTCAGTTCAATGGCGCACAAAGTTAAGTCCTTAATTGACCAAGGCAAGACTTCCAAATAAACTACAAATCCCTATGCACACAGGTTATTAAGCCCACGCACATAGCTCCACCAAAATATCACACAGTCCACTTGCCTCCGTCTAAATCTTTTTCCACCCTGTTGGTTAAGTGCAACATATGCCATCAACGAGTAATAGCACATAGCGCACACAGTTTCTATCACATAGTTCCATAGGCACTTAGTCAAGTTTATATTTGCAACTACATGAGATGATGACTCGTGGCATGGCTAAGCAAACTAATCGCATCTAACCACCCCACGTTGGTAATACAATAGCACCAACTAAATAAACCAAACTAGGGTGACAAAAGATTATGGCATACAACTAGACAAGGAGGTCATAACAAATTGGATATTAACTAATCCCAAAAGCATTGAAATAACTAATTAAAGTAAATACAATAATTTAAATCAATATAACTTCTAAAAACTGGGTTCAACATGATCAAAGGTATAACTTGCCTTGGAAAAGGTCTTGGTATTGATCTTGGTCTTGAGATGCTCCTTGCTCTTCAAAACCTCCCGAGGTATCAACGTCTACTCGCAAATGAAACAAACAAACAAAACAAAATAAATAAAATAGAGGCAAAACAAACTCCTAAAATTAAATAAAAATCTCAGATAGGTAGATCTTGATTTTAGATGAATTTAAAAATTTGAATGGGCTCAATCGGAGTTCGGATGCAAAAGATATGGGCTTTGGAAGTTGGAAATCTAAAGAAAACCCTAAAAACTGATTATTCTGAATTTCTGAATTATTTCTTAAAAGAAAAATCGGATTATTGTGCAACGATGACGTCAGCGCTCGGAATTAAAGAATTAAAAAGAAAATCTAACAGGTGGGGCCCACATGTCAGTGAGAGGGCTCATGGTGAACCAAGTGCACCGAGCCGGAGGTGGAGATTGGATCTGGACCCGCCTAGTCAGCGCTGACGCGGCTTCCACGCGGGCGACACGACGACGCAGAGGCTGACGCGAAGATGACATGGCGGTGACGCGGCACGGCGGCGAGCTGGTGGCGCTCGGATCCCGATGGCTCCGGCGAACGGCGGCGGGTGATACCGGCGTGAAGAGGAGGACGCGGGGAACTCGCTAATGGACTCACGGGTGCTCAAGGCCAACTGTGGCGGCCGGCGGCGAGGTAGAAGCGGTGGCGGGGCTTCGGGCTTGACGGGAATAGGGCTACGGCGGTGCTCCGACGAAGTGAAGGCCACCAGGGGGACGCTCTCGCTCTTGTGATGCCGGAGGTGCGGTCTACGGGGTCCGGGCGGCTCTGGTGGCTGAGGAATTGCTCGTCAGAGTTGTGGCGGCGAGATTGTCTTTTCGAGCTCCTGCGGCGGCTACGGTTCGGCGCGGACGAGGAGGCAGCTAGGGTTGTGGTGCGGACGACAAAGCGATCCCGAGCTCCCTTTATAGGGTCCGGGGAGGTGCAGATAAGGAAATCCCCAAAGGAGTCCGTGAAGAACACGAACGGAAATTCAGGATTCCTAGAGATAGAAAGGGATCCGGGCTAAGGTTGATCTGATTCGGTTGCGGTAGAGAAAGGGATAGGATTCGGCGCGTTTTCTAGAAGAGATTCCGTGGAAAAAAACGCACTGCCGTATCGAGCTCGGAGTTCCTTAATGGCGGACGGGGCCGTGGCCTTCGCGGAGAAGACGAGCGAGTCGGAGACGACGACTTGGAGGCGGGGCCCTGAGCGGCAGATGAAGGGAGGCGCCCACGCGACAGGCAGAGGTGAAAGCAGCGTCTTGGTGGGCCGACCTGTGAGGACTAGGCTCAGCAGAGCTGGGCCGGGAGTGGGCCGTACGCGGAAAAGGTGGACTGGGCTGGGAAGATTCGGCCCAAGGGGGATATCTGAGATTTTAATTAGTTTTTCATTTAAATAAAATACCAGAAATTCAAATAAGCAATAGAAAATAGCAAATGAACTTGGAAAAATTCTAGAAAAATCTAGAAAATATATCCAAGCTCATAGAACCCAAATAAAATAGTTTTGTCCATTGTTGATGTTGACTTTAATCATATTAAATTGTTTTGATGTACAAAGTCCATATTAAGCTCTTGAATTAAAATCAAATAAAACCCAAATGGTGAATTTTCTCCTACTCACTATTTAAAAGATTTTTAAAGCTCGGAAAATTGGGATGTTACAAACCTCCCCCCCCTCCCTAAAGGAATCTCGTCCCCGAGATTCAGGCTAGCTAGAGAAGAGGCTGGGGAACTCGGCTTTCAGCTCGTCTTCACGCTCCCATGTGGCTTCTTCTTCAGAGTGGTTGCTCCACTGAACCTTGCAAAAACGAACGGTCTTGCTCCTGGTATGGCGCTCTGTGACATCCAAAATCTTGACTGGCTGCTCCTTGTAGGTGAGGTCTTCTTTCAATTCGATTGACTCCAACGGGGTTTGTTCTTCTAGCGCACGAAGACACTTCTTTAACTGAGAGACATGAAAGACATCATGTACTCCTGCTAACGACTGTGGCAGCTCCAATTGATAGGCTACTTCTCCACGACGAGCTAATATCTTGAACGGGCCAACATATCTAGGGGCAACCTTCCCTTTGGCATGAATCTTTTCACACCTCTGAGGGGAGTAACTCGAAGATAGACAAAATCCTCTGGCTCAAAGCTGAGATCACGGCGATGATTATCCGCATAGCTCTTCTGTCTTGATTGGGCTATCTTTAACCTTTCTCGAATCATAGCCACTTGTTCCTCTGCTTTCTGAATAATGTCTGGCCCGAAAACTAAACGTTCAGCTGTTTCTGACCAATTCAAAGGGGTTCTGCAGGCACGACCATACAAAGCTTCAAACGGTGACATTTGCAAACTGGCCTGATAACTGTTGTTGTACGAAAATTCTGCATATGGCAAACTCTTATCCCAATGGGTAGCATTGGCTAGAGCACAAGCTCTCAACATATCCTCAATATTTGATTAACCCTTTCGATCATCCATCATGCAGGGATGGTATGCGATCTTGAAATTCAGATGAGTCCCTAAGGCTTCATGCCAACTCTGCTAGAAACGAGAGGTGAACTGGGATCCTCGATCTAACACTATCCTCTTAGGCACACCATGCAAACTAACAATCCTTGACATATACAACTCTGCAAGGCGATCTCCTGAGTAAGTGGTTTTGACTGGCAAGAAATGGGCAACCTTAGTCAAGCGATCCACTATTACCCAAATCGAATCGTAACCTGATTGAGTCTTGGGTAAACCGGTAATGAAATCCATTCTGATCTCTTCCCACTTCCACTCTGGAATCTTCAGAGGTTGCAACAGACCTGCTGGTCTCTGGTGCTCCGCTTTTACCTTCTGACATACGTCGCACAAGGCAACGTACTCTGCAACTTCTCGCTTCATATTTGACCACCAAAATTTGTTCTTAACATCCTGGTACATCTTAGTACTACCAGGGTGAATCGAATACTTTGAATCATGGGCTTCTTTCAAAATCAGCTGTCTTAACCCATCGACATCTGGTATGCAAATACGTCCATTAATCCACAGTATACCTTGATCATCTAAGGTGAAGTCTTTACATTTTCCTTTTGTCATTTTAAGCTTGATGTCCGAGAATACGGGGTCCTTTGGTTGAGCTTCTCGAATCTACTTTTCCAAAGTAGACTGCACCTCTAGACTGGCTACAAATCCTTCAGACACAACCTCTAGCTTCAGCTTCCGAAATTCCTCTTGAAGTTCCGAACAAACCTCTTTTACTTCCACAATAAGTTGCAATAGCTCTTCTGGCTTAAATAAATGCGCAACTACCTTAGCTTTACCAGGGTGGTAATGGATTCCAAGGTTATAATCCTTTATCAACTCTAACCATCTTCTCTGTCTCATGTTCAAGTCAGACTGAGTGAAAATATACTTCAGACTCTTATGATTCGTATATACCTCACAACGGTTACCGATAAGGTAATGACGCCAAATCTTTAAAGCGTGCACTACGGCAGCTAATTCCAGATCATGGGTAGGGTAATTCTCCTCATGAGGCCTTAATTGTCTCGACGCATAAGCGACAGCTCTTCCTTCTTACATCAGGACACATTCTAATCCTTGACGCGAAGCATCACAATAGATATCAAAATCTTTACGGATGTCTGGCAAAATCAGCACTGGGGTTGAAGTCAAACGCTTCTTCAACTCCTGAAAACTTTCTTCACAAGCTGGGGTCCAAGTGAACTTCTTCTCCTTTTTCAACAACTGCGTAAGAGGCTTAGCAATCATTATAATATCCTGCCATTCCCAAGAAACTGCGAATCGAGTAGCAGGTCTTGGGTCATTTCCCCAATGTAATCTTGCCTTGACTTTCTTGGGGTCGACAAATACTCCTCATTTGTCATCACATGACCAAGGAAATCCACCTCTTTTTTCCAAAACTCACACTTACTAAACTTTGCATACAACTGATGCTCCCTGAGTTTCTCTAGGATTAACCTCAAATGTTCAGCATGCTCTTCTTCTGACTTGGAGTAGACCAAAATATCATCGATAAACACCACTACGAACTTATCCAAATATTCCATGAACACTTTATTCATCATATTCATGAAATAGGTAGGGGCATTAGTCAGACCAAAGGACATGACTAAGAACTCAAAATGTCCGTACCGTGTTGAGAAAGCAGTCTTGGGTATATCCTTAGGACAAATCTTCAATTGATGATAACCTGATCGCATATCGATCTTTGAGAACACTCCGGCTCCCTTTATCTGATCGAACAGATCGTCAATCCGAGGCAGTGGGTACTTGTTTTTTATGGTGACTTCATTGAGAGATCGATAATCGATGCACATCCTCATGCTTCCATCTTTCTTCCTGACGAACAAAACTGGTGCTCCCCACGGCGACGAACTAGGTCTTATAAAACCTTTCTCCAGAAGTTCTTCTATTTACTTCTTCATTTCCACTAACTCATCGGCTGGCATCCGATAGGGTCTCTTAGAAATAGCTGTTGTTCCGGGCACTAGATCGATGACAAACTCGATGTCACGGTCTGGTGGCATTCTGGGTAATTCCTTTGGAAACACATCTGAATAATCTCTGACAATAGGCACATCTTCCAAAGCGACTGCCTCTAAACTATTGACTATCAGGTGTCCATCACGCGCCGAGGTAGCTTGAAACTCTACCTTGTTTCCTTTAGTATCTTCGATTGTAACGGCTCTTCGGCCACAATCTAACACGGCTTTATGCTTGGTTAACCAATCCATGCCAAGAATGACATCTAAGGTCTGAGTGTCTAGAACAATAAGGTTGGCTAGAAACTCCACTCCAGCTATGAGTAACTTAGCTCCTAAACATCCCAATTTAGAACTTAGCTCTGCTCCAGGTGACTGGACTAACAGAGTATGCTTAAGGCGCATAACTTCCAAATTATTCTTAGTGGCAAAAACTTCAGAAACAAAGGAATGCGAAGCTCTAGAATCAAATAGAACTAATGCAGGTACTGAGTTTACTAGAAACTTACCCAATACGACGTCCGGTGCTCCCTGAGCTCCTTCCAGAGTGACGTGGTTGACACGACCTCTGACCACAGACTGAGGCGCTCCTCTTGGTTGACTGGTACCCTAAGAAACTTCTTGGTTGCTCGGTGCTGGGGTCTTGGTGGGTGTAGCTCCAAGGTTGAAACGCACTGGGGTGATGGTCCCCTTCTGTGGACACTGGTTGGCGAAATGCCCCGGTGACGGCAAGAGTAACACACTCTCGGATCATCTTTGCTGTTGTTCCTGGGTTGGGATTGGTCGGTCTTTGAAATGCGAGAGTTCTGAACAATTGGGCGAGGTGCTGAGTTTGGTGCAGGCGTTCTGAATGAACTCTGCGGTGGGACACGGTTATGTTGTTGCGGAACTATCCTTGCTTTTTGCTGCGACTGGTGACTCACTTGCTGAGCCAACCTGCGTTTGCGATTATCTTCCAGCTCCTTGCGTTTATCTTCCATAACCAACGCCTCGTTCACTAGCTCCTGGAAATCCGAAAAAGTATGGGCAAGCAGATTGATTTGCAGCCCGGTATTTAAACCCTTCAAGAAGCGACTCTGGCGAGACTTATCAGTAGTGACATCCTCTGGAGCATAGCGAGCAAGCTGAGAAAACTTATTCAGATAGTCAATCACTGACATAGCTCCTTGCTTGAGAGCGCGGAACTCATCCTTCTTCAGATCCATAATACCTTTAGGTACATGATACTGACGGAATGTTGCGGCAAATTCTTCCCAAGTGATGTTTTATATACCTCATGCGCTTGCAATGAAATTCTCCACCATTCAACAACTATGCCTTCCATCCGGTGAGTAGCATCTGAAACCTTCTCATGGTCGCTGCATTGAGTGATCAGCAGCTTCCTCTCAATAACCCGAAGCCAATCATCAGCTTCAATTGGTGACACATTACCAGAAAAGGTTGGAGGGCGAGTCCTCATGAATTCAGCAAGTTTGGATGGTCCTTGGTGTCCATGAGCGACTGGGGCTCCAGGATGATGGTTGTTGTTGTTCTGATTGCTCATACTCTGCAGGTGGTTCATCATAGTATACATCCGCCTCCTCCCCTGCCCCGAGGACACGTCGCCTCCTCCTTCCCCGAGCTCGGCACGCCTCCCCTTCGACGCTGCCCTGCTGCTCCGGTGCTCCCTACTCGTCCTTCTCCTCGACACCAAAAGGTAACCGATGCAATGTGGTGGTCTTGATACTGCTACTGGAATATATTGCAATGTGGGGTGTAGTGGGCTTGAGATAAATACTATGTGATGATAATAGTCATGTGCTGAAATTGTTTTGATAATCGGGTTTGAACTTGAGCTCTAATTGGAATGCTTACTACTGTTGATTGATCTTTAGCATTTAGTCTGTTACATTTGGTTAGTTAATTAGTTGAACCTCTAGGCCAAAAGTATAATTATATGTTGTCTTTTGTTTAAAGTTCATGTCGGCGGATAAGTAAAGCACTATTTTAGAGCTTAATGTTTCAATTAATATTGTCAAATTGAATTAATGAAGAGTATAGACTAAGTAGCGAGAAGGCCAAGATTAGATCTTGTGCAACTCTACATCTGAGAGCAATATCAAAATATTAAATATTACCTTTATGCTGATTTCATTTGTTCACATGATGTTTGTGTTGAGCATATTACCCATACTCATAGAGAATCTTATGATAATATGTTCATGCGTGTCAGAACTTCTATTTCTTGTGAAGATGTCTTCCGTTCATTCTTCGTCATCGTCACCTCATGCGTCTGATGCGTTGTCCTCTGGAATATCGAAGCGCGATAGAAGAAGATGAATATCTAAAAGGTCTGAGGGCCGATTTACCATCACAGAGGTTGATGCGTCTTGGACCCCTCTCAATCCGCCCCCAGCAGTGTCCGCATTCCAGAGAATGGTCAGAATAGTTGCACAGGAACAGGTCAAGATCACCTACGATTCATGGAATGAGTTGACCAAAGATCAAAAAGGTGAGCTGCTGACAGATATTTTCCGATCATTCGATATACCGGAACAACACCAGGCCATCGTGCAACGACACGCGTCGCTACAGGCATGCAAAGCATGGAGGAACTTCAAGAGCACGCTTATCAAGCAATATGTGGAGAAGAATCTGACATCCTTCCAGAAGTATCCGTTCGTGGTAGAGTACTGGTAAGACTTTGTGGCGAAGAAGATGACAGATGATTTTAGGAGTGAAAGTGCGGTGCACAGGGCCCTCTAGGAAAAAAACATGTACCCCCACAGACTCGACACCACTAGGTATGCGTGTAAAATCATGTAATAGAGGGATCAGGACGAGCAAGTAAACCGTTGGGATGCCTCCATGCCATTTGTCGGGATCCCTGATGAGCGCACCTGAAACTGGCTAAGAACGAGGTCATCTACCGTGTCTTTGGGGGTCATCTCCTTTCCAAACCCCGTAGACAAGGAAGTATCCTAGCGCCTGGTAAGATATCGAACTACCTGGTTTGTAATTACTCGATAACTTCATAAGAAGTGAAATAACACGTCGGGCTCTTGCAGGAAGTGCTAAGTACTGCACAATCTTTCCAAGGCTCATTCCAGGCAGTCAGGGAGAGAGATATACTCTCCACGGCTCTGGGAAACAAGGAGCACCTAGGTCGCATGAGAGGTCTTGGTCTTTATGTTCCATGGAAACATGGATTCCCAGAGGACTCCGGGGCATACCAGAGTAGGAAGAGAGCCAAAGCCGAGCGTGAAGTACTGCTACGAGAGGAGATTCGTGCATCCCTCAGAGAGGAGATGCGAGATGTCGCACGAGAGGAGATTTGTGCATCCCTCATAGAGGAAAAGCTTAGGGAAAATCAGTTGGAAGCCCCTACCACTACTGTGCTAGCTAGCCCCCCTCCCCCAAATGTTCGAGTAGCTGCGCGTCCAACCATAACTTAGAAAGCGACAAAAATTTTCTGTTGATGACATCCTGGTAATAATTATTATTTCTGGAATGCTCGATCCATTGATAGGCCAATTGGAGTAGCTAATTTTGTATCGTTATGCAGGTGGCTACGAAGTGCAAGCTCCAAGTGAGATATGCCTCCATTGCCCTGGATGCTGCTTGGGGCCAAGTGTATCCATCCGGTGTCAGGGCCTTGCTGCACAGTTTAAATATAGTGTCGGGTTTAACAAAAGTGAATGTGGACGGTGTTTATGTCAATTTCGAGGTCGTCCAGCTAGAGATGCCCCCAAACGACGAGGTCATGACTTTAGGGCAAGCCATTGGATCATTCATCCAGTGGCCCAAGAGCGACATCTGCCTGGAGCTACCTACACCGATGTCAACTTCACGGGAAGTATCTGCACCAGAGCTACCTGCACTGATATCAACTTCATAGGATGTACTTGCACCAGAGCTACTTGCATCAGAGTTACTTGCACCGATGCAGCAAGGGCTCGGTGCATTAGATGCATCTACACCTCGTGCCCAATCGTCTCTCGTGAAGTCGACCTCTAAAAAGCGAGGCAACAAGGGCAAATCAAAGACGATAGACTCCTGTTCTGATATCCCCTTCTTGTCATTGGCCCGAAAATTCATGCTAGGTGAGCTGTTGGTTGAGATGGTAGAGCGCCACCCTACCCTAGGAATGGCTTGCACAAGATTGCATCTATGGTACATGGAACAGGCCAACAAGACGGATGGACAATGGCGCTCGGGTGTCAACGTCAAGTTCAAGAAGGGTCATCTTAACCACGTGGTTCAAGACTATGTCTTCATAGCGACCTTCGAGTACTTGTTCTTTCTCTTCAACCTCGACGCTCTCGACGCCTCACTCATGCGATATTGGACACTGTAAGTGTGTACAATCACGGTCAACGTTCGTGTAATACCGATAAATATTATATATAACTCCTTGCTTTTGTGTGTGTGTGTCTGTATACATGATTTCTGAAGCCAAATTAAGGAAATCACCGGTTGGTTTTCTCAACCCACACTTGGTCTCCATGCAAAACATCAAGGGGAATACAAAATTCGTCGAGGATAACATGACGGAGTCATTGCTGGCTCACCGCGACAAGGAATTCATACTTTTACCCTACAACCAGGAGTAAGTGCTGCACTAGTGGCTATACTTGTTGATTTGTACTTTATAAGCAACACGAACTTAGGTTTAATGACCATGGCGACATACCTGTGTAGGTTCCACTGGATTCTAATTGTAATTATACTAAAACGAAACATGGTAATATACCTAGATTCTCTAAAGAGGGCCAAACACAACTTCACCAAGGCTAGCCTAGAGACCATCCTGGTTCTGCTCCAAATATGCATTCTGTAACGACATCCTCTTATCTTAATGCCAAAATCAACCAAAATTTCAACCAAAACAAAAAGCAATTGAGCCAACCAACAGCCCAACACCCACTAAAGCCTAAGCAAAGACTAAAACTTTCCAAACAACGCACCTTATTCTGCAAGCAGGAACCGAAACAAAGCGCACGCAAAGTGGGTTAAGGCATGGGGGAAGGGAGGGAGTCCGTGCGATCACCAGACGTCGGTGTTGCTGATGTCGCATATTTTGAGGTTGACGGCTCAGTCAAGCCCCATGAGGAGGTGGCTCGTCGCCTTCTCCACCCGTGACACCGCCTGCTGCGCCGGCGCGGCCGTCGGCACCACCACAGCCCCACCAGGTACATTGCCGAAGGTCACGGGCGAGAAGGCAGCTAGGGTTTCGGTTCCCCCGAGGAGGCGAGCAGTAATTACGCCGTTGGTGCTGTTATTAGCGAAAGGGGGTTTGTAAAAATCTAGTTGTCTGAGTCCTAGATGGCCGAGGATGCTTGCAACTCGCTGGAGATTCGCCGGCGAGTTGGGATTGCGCCTGCGGTTTTTTTCGAAGGAATAGGCGTCAAAGGCGATGAAGTGGGGATGGGGGGAAACGCGCCCACGGCGTGGGGATCGAGAGGAGGACGAGGCGATAGCGACTGGCAAGGGGAGGCAGGCGTGTATGGACGGCTAGATCACAGCCGAGCAACAGATTGGATGGTCCCTGTAGATCGCAAGCGCGTGAGCACAACGTGTAGACCAATCGAACGGAAGAAGGAACAATCGGATGGCGCAAAAAAAAGAGAACGACGCGGCCACCCTGGAAACGTCATCTTTCTGTCTTTATTTAACCGGTAGGATTATTCCTCTGACTGTCCTAATAATAATTTCCCTCTTGAGATCAGGATAATTTTCCTTGTTTTTGAGAGATATTGCAGCGCTGCTCCATTTTAAGCATTATTTGCATGCTCTGGTCAATCATATGAGTTGCGAACTTGTGATGAATCCTAGGCCATGCTCATGCTGCCCACATGTCGCAACACTCAGAAGTCACAAGTGACAACTGATTTTTATTTTACAGTGCTGCTCCATTTTTTAGAGGCACGAGTGACAACTAATAGTGTACTCACTGTGACTCCTGTCCTGACAGCCATCGTGATGATAGAGAATGCAAGGCACTGAGGAACCATGCGAATGAAACGACAAACATGGCTAGCTAGGCGAGTAGCGTACTGTGCTTATGCTATCTTCCATTAGTACTCCATGTTATGGCATAATGTACATATTGTGGATGGATGGACCCTTCTTTTGATTTACGGACCGGGCAGGATGAACAAATGATCAGATCTTTCTTGCAGACTCGTCGGCGAAAAGAACATCATCTATACATGTTACTATGTTGTACGCCAGGCTCTCCAGCACCCTGGAGTAGCTCTCCAGGATGGCCTGCCCAACATCCTGCACAACATAGCACAAGCAGATTCAGATCACAGGCCTGTAAAACCTTTGATACTCTTGTTCATGGCAATGTTGATGCATTGCTGTGTGCTTGCTTGCTTACCTTGTTGTACTGTATCTTGCTTGCATCCAGTGTGGTCTGCGAGAGACCGGGGAACCGCTGCTTGAGGCACAGCAGGATGTCCTCGGCCCTGCTCGCCAGCATCACGTTCTTGTCAGACTCCATCAGGTCCTTCACCGCGCTCCATGGGGATCTCGAGTGGCCATGGTTCGCTTTCCGCCGCCACACGTGCATCGCCGCCTCGACACGGTCGGCCACCTCGAGGGCATCGTGCTCCGACGATATCTCCAGGCAGTCGAGGAGGTACTCCGGCGAGAACTTGCCCGGGAACGACATGTGCCGGTATATCAAGTCGCCCACGCTTGCCCGCCCACACTGAACATTCATAATTCAGAATTAACAAGTTTCAGATTCACCAGTGCTTAGAAATCATAACTTTGAGGGAAAAAAGATTTGATTCTTAGAAATCGGTTAGTGCATGAGACTTCTTTATATAAAATAAAAAATATTTTGATGTTACCTTGGGAAGTGCTTGCTTGTACAGTTCAGGGATCTTTATCTCGGCAAGAATGCCGTTGTTGATGGCCATGGCCGCCTTGTGGATCTGGCTTGCGCAGTCATGCTTCTGCTGCAGGTCTCTCCGCACCGACTCCGTCAGCCCGGGCTTGGTGACGCACGGCACGGGCAGCCACCACTTCTCCTCGCCGCGGTGGCTCACCGGACGGCAAGGCATCGCAGCGCAACTATCCTTCTGCCCCTTGTCGTTGACGTACCAGAATTCAGTCTTCTGGAAGCTGTCCAGAATCTCCTGCACAAGCGCGCAGCAACAGTTCAGCTCGCAATGAGTAAACAGCAATCCTCTTGCAGGACAGCGTGCAGAAACTTGGATCTTACGAGCAACATGTCGTCGAGTTTCTCGAGGGCGGGAAGGTTGACATAGATGTCAGATCTCGGCCTAGTCGCCATCACCTGACAGTATCAGAATGCGCCCATTGCTTAGTGACATGGAAGAAAACTCGCCTTGAAAAACACCGGGCTGCAATTCTGACCTCTCGAGTGGTGCCGTCGAGCAAAATCTCCTTGGACGGGAAGAGCTCGACGATGTAGGCGCACACCGACAGAAGGCAGTCCATCTCCCGCCGCCACATCGACTTCTTCTCCACCGGCAGAGGCTCCAGCCGGTGGCAGCTCCCAAAAACAGTCGCTGTGAGCAGAGGACGCAGCAGATATTAATTAGCATAAATGCTCTGTTCCTAACTGTGCGAAGATATTTGAAACAAGAACGGGCGAACTGACCATAGAGATTGGTGATGGCATTGGAGATGGCGACGGCGGTCGAGACCCCATTACCGCTCCCGGACATGTCCTCCCCGAGAAGAAGCTTCGAGAACCTCTCCTTCATCAGCTCCAGCTCTGCCAATTCACCCTGCTAGTACATTAGCATCGACAGACAAGAGCCAAGAAAGTGAAAACTCCAAAGCAGCAGAGAGGTCTTCCAATGAGGAACATACGTACCGCCGTCGCCGGCCTTCCGGTCACGCGCACCGCCGCGCCGCGCCGTGCCGAGCCTCTGCAGCGGCGGCGGCGGCATCCGCCCCGCTAGCTTGCACACCGGCCACCGCGGGTACGGCGGACCGTACGGACTCCCGGTCTCGCCGCTGCACTCGGACGACACGTCGGAGGAGGCCTCCCGGCGGTGGCCCCGCTGCCGCTCCATGTTGTCGAGGTCAGCGTAGTCGGACTGCAAGCGCGCGTCGACCTCGGAGCCCTCGTCGCACGTCGACGACGGCGTGTCCATTCTCGCATCGATCGATCGATCAGCACCACTCCAGTACGTGTACTCTGGTTGGTGGCGCACCGGCCGGCGGGTGCGTGAGCAGCGAGGGATGGATGATGCGAACAAACGGCAGCGGTGGCTTTGTACGCGATTGTGCTCGTACAGTGGAGGACAACGCTGTCTAGGATGCTGAGAACATGCGGCCGAAGTGGCAGGGGAGGGAAAGAGCAGAAATAGGAGGCATCATGACGCGCCGAGGCCCCACGATGACGCCGATGAGGTAAACGGCTCAGGCGCTTGGCCCCTACTTTATGCGGGAAAAGCGTGCGATTCCCTCGCTTTCCTGCTCGCTTTGCTCGTATGCCGAATTGCCGATGATGCCCTCCGCCTCCGCGCGCGCGGAAATTTTCTTTGAAAGGTAAAAACTCGCAGTGGCTGCAGAAAAAGAATGTGCAGATCTAACACATGGACGCTTACTTACTGGGTTACTGTGCACTGCCCCGGGTCCCTGACTCCAACAGTAGCAGAATTGCACATCTCCCCTGCCGACGTATGATTATGTGCTTGCTAATTGCATTGCTAACGTACTAATGGCTAATCAAGCATCACCATTTGTCTCCCTAAACAACGCAGCTATACCTGTGAACTCAAGAGCTCCCGTTGTAATTATACAGCACTAAGTTAAATTGTGCGGCTTGTGTAATGTGTTGTGCCTCACTGAACAAGCATGGAGCACTAGTATAAATGCATAATACTGGCACTTTGAGCACGCATTTTGCTGCGGGATGCGCTACAGAAGTAGCCATGTGGCAGCGGCATACCGTGGAGGTCATGTCAAGCGCTGCCATGAGCATTATCTGACACAAAGTCGCGAGCATGCAGGTCAGAATAATGGCGACATTACGGACGGCATGAAGGGACCCTTCCCTTTCCGATCATGACCGGCAGTTGCGTGGCCCGAGGAACTCGAACGAATTGCCCGCGCAAAGTCGCAATTAGTACCATCTTTACCTCGTCCTCTCCATGAAAACGTTGCTTTTCTTCTTCCTCCCTCCCTGACCATCTGTTCAAAGACTCTCGGCCTAGTGTGTATAGTACAGCCAGGGATGGAGACATGAAATTTTTAATCAGGGCCATATGGTGATAACTAAATATCGATGAGTGTCAAGTAGAAATATTTTGCTATTTTACATAAGCAAATTAAGAATAATATAAAAGATTTCATCAACCATAAGGGAACCAGAGCTCCCACCAGTCCCTGTCTCCGTCCCTGAGTACAACAAAGCAAGGTATTTCTTGGCTGTCACAAGCTGTGGTAGTACTATATGGAGGGCTCATGCAGAGGAGAGGCCGCATAAAGTAGAGTTTTGTGAGCTTGTTCTGCTAGGGGTGTGGAGAGGCCGCATAAAGTAGAGTTCTGTGAGCTTGTTCTGCTAGGGGTGTGCCTGCCTGGTGAACGGTGAGCTTGGCTTAAGGTGATTACTATATTTTAGCTTAGGACACGGCTAGCGCTCGGATGTACAATCCGAGCGTTAGCATCGTACACTACGTGTTACCGTTCGATCTGGCGCCATAGGGTTCAACCGTCCGATCTCAATACGTTTTTCCCTTCCTCCCGAAACAAGTGAAAAGAAATCCAATGCAACATCACTCCCCCCCCCCCCAACACCAAAATCCACCCAAAACTACTCCTGCTGATCTCATTAGTCGGGCGAGTTCTTCAGACTCGCCCATGTGATTCAAAATTTCTCTTCCAAATTCGTCCCAATGGCCCAAACAAACAAGTATCAATGTCACAACATTGCAACATTTGAAAATAACAGTGGAAACATTCAAAAATGATTGTTGCAACATTTTTAAAACAATGATGCAGCAGTCAAATGGTGGAGGGGCTGCAACAAAAAGTGATGTCACAACATTGCAACATTTGAAAATAACAGTGAAAACATTCGAAAATAATTGTTGCAATATTTTTGGAATAATGATGCAACAATCAAATGGTGGAGGGGCTGTAACAAAAAAAACAATGTCACGACATTGCAACATTTGAAAATAATTGTTGCAACATTTTTAGAACAATGATGCAACAACCAAAATGTTGGGGAAAACCATTTTGAGCACCAACAATGGAAGTGCGGAGTATGCAACATTTGGAAATAGCAAACGCAACAATCCTACCGGAGAAGGGTGTGTGGGTGGCTTTGAGGGTCAAGCACATCACCATCATTGGAAGAGGCGGCCAGGTCGAGACCTTGTGCCCTTGTCGCTGCCTCAACCCATTGCGGCTGTGCTCCTGTGTCACCTCATCTTCTCTGCTTTTCGGGGCAAAGCTGTCGCCTCAGATTTATCTAGCAGGCCAACGATGGTAGGCACAGCATCACAGTGGCGAAGCAAGGATTAAAATGGAGGGTGAGCTCAAAGTATCAATTGACTAAACTAATTTGAAACAAACATAGTCTTGTATTCTTGTGCAATCAAATCTATACATGAATAAAAGTAAAGCAAAGCTAATCGACTAATTGAGGAATGAATTCTGAGTATACGGTATACCAGACTACCAGTGTAGTAGGACAGACGCTTCACACTTCAATGAATCTTCATGCTTCAGCTTCAATAGAGGAACTATCTCTCGTACTTACCCTCTGCAGCCTGCTAATAAGTTTTGGATGCTTGCTCAGCCTCCCTTATCTGTTGTATAACATTCATTTATGTTAACATTTAGTTCCATAATTGAAGTCCGAAGATATCCCAAACATACAACTATACAAGAGAATAGCAATGCAAACATACAACTATACAAGAGAATAGCAATGAAAATTGAGAACTTGAAGTGTCCTGAAGACATTCTCACGAGAGGCATACTTGAGCTGCAATGCTGCATGCCATGCCCCTCAGGCCTCAGTGCCCATTCGGGCACGGGCCATGGCGCCATGCCCAAGTGCCCAACTCACCTCCCCAGCCCTCAGCGGCTCCCCCTCCCTCACGCACGTCGGCACGTGGTCCTGCCCTCCTCTAGTCCTCTCCTCCGGCCTGCGAGGTCCGAACTCCGGCTAGATGCCTGGACGGCTGGACTGGTTCCCACTGTCCCACGCCCAAAGGCCAGATCTACTCGCTCAGATGCTCAGTCGCTCCTCTTGTCGCCGCCTCCGGCTCCCCCTTGGCCCTCCCCTACCCGGCTGACCGGCTCCCTGCCTCGGCCTTCTCTGGGCTCTAGCTACCGGCGGCATCGCGGACCGCGGTGGCTCCCCGCCCCAGCTCCCTCAAGCTGCCCTCAGGTGGGCTTGCTTCTCCTCGCTGGCTCACTCGATCGATTGGGAATTTGGGGAATTTTGGAAACACCGGAACACCGAACATGGGCTTTGCGTTGGGCCTGGGATTTGGGGAATTTTGGAAACACCGGTGGAGATGTGGGCGGACCGCGGACATGCGTTGGCATGGGCTTCGCTGCTTCGGCAAGGGCGTAAGCCGCAAGGCCCACTTGGTCCCGTAGTTCCGACTCTCGTCCCTCTCAGTTGCTTTGCTGCTACTTCTTCTTCTTGTCACACATCCATGGCAGCGCCCCAGGCTTCAGCCTGACGAACCCTACCCGGTGGATTCGCCCCTGTAGCATCGCCAACTGAACTAAGCACAAGCAACACAAAACAATCTGGTGGGAGGGGAGGAGGCCAAGGTAGCGGTGCAGGTGGACTGGTGGGTCTACAGGGAGTGGTGCACGGGTGACTGCGGAGTGGGCGTGTGCGAGAGAGAGAGAGAGAGAGAGAGAGAGAGAGAGAGAGAGAGAGAGAGGTGTAGAAGATGCGGACTGGTGGTCGAAGAAGACGATGTGGCCGGTTGAGGTAAGTGGAGTGAGTAAATGTGAAGTGGTTGGAGACAGTCAAAAGAGCAACTCACCTGTGTGACGGTAGCGTTAGATTTTTTGTCCTCACGTTGCACGCTCGAGCCATAACATATTACCCTTTAGCTTATCCTTAGCACGCTTATGCCAACTCTTGATTGGGTTGTATGGCACATGGTGGCCTATGAAATAGCGCCACGGGCATATGCTCGTTGGTTGCTAATGACATTTTTGTAGGGTCGTTGGTTGCTAATGACATGTTCGTACTGATGAATGTGTGTTAAGTTTGCCTGGCTTCTTACTGAATTGTGCTGCCTGTTTATAAAACCTAGTAGATTATATGGATAAACTTTTGGATTTCTTTTTCCTTATTATAATTTTCAGGGCACTATCCTGGATTAGATAGTATTACATTATTTACTGGTACGTTTATACTTCATACTCCTATTTGACCAGGCATCAAATGAATATTGGTAAATATCTTAGGCGTAGTATATGTGTGATTCTTGCAAGGTTTCAGTATTTTCAGAGGTTTTTTTTTAAAAAAAATTAAAGTATGTTTAGGACTATCCATGGCATTGCCCAGCTTGAGGCGTTGCAAAGAGGGCTCATTTTTCACAATAAGTTTTTGAGTGATCTACATTTTGAATGAGATTCTGAAAAGGGTTATTTAATAATAAAAAATATTAGAGGCAGCTAAGACATGGCTATTTTAGACAATTGGCTTAAAAAAATGGTTCCTTTAAGTAAAACTACAACTAGAGCAGTTCATTCAAGCAACTTGTAACATGTCAAATTAACTGTGTACAAGCTAGCAGTGTTACTTTTGCGTCTGGATTAGACTGAGATCTAGTACGTACGTACCAGTATGTCATGAGAACTCTCGATGGCACATATGTAGTTGAGATGACAGAATGACAGATACAATGTACCATGCGTATGATAGCATGAGTAGTGAGCCCTGTGTGGCCGCCATGACCACCTTCTGATCCTATCGCTAATATTCTAATTAGGTCTTCACGCCTTCCCGTTTTTTCATTAGGTACACAAGTTTAGCACGTAATAAGCAGTTCAGCATCGTACGAGCCTTGCAGGAAGTGAAGTCGCCATAGGGACATTTCAGGGGAAACCTGACAGACTAACACGGCTCAAAAAGAAAATGATATATTAGATCTTCCCCCCCAAAAAAAGGAGAAGGAAATAGAACAAAAATCAGAGTACGCAGAGGTATGCCTTTCCAAGAACGCACTAGAAATGTTCTTAAGTAAAAAAATGTGAAACTGTGCCATCTAATAATATCCTCACAACAGTCCAACTTTTAATGATTTTATTGAATCACCACCTTTGCACACGTGGTGCGTCAATTGCTACTGCAATGTACGGTCATTGATGTTTATTGGGCTTCAATTCTAGTACTTCGTTTAATTATCGCATATGTTTTGAGGTGTGCGAAAAATCCATGAAAAGACAACCATTGCATATGTAGATGGTGGGGGCATATCTAGTGTACAAGGAGCAATTGGTGCACATATGCACAAACTTTTTGTTTGGGTATCAAACAAGCATAAAAAATTCTGAAAAAAATTCTAGATGTAATTTATGGTGTTTTGTTCCACCTTTTAAAATTTCAAATTCAAACTCAATGTATATTAGAAGAAACAAAAAAGAGAAATTCACTGTAAATAGTAACATTTCCTGTTTTCTCTTTCCTCTTTCCTCTTTCCATACTATTCACAGTGAATTTCTCTTTTTTGTTTCTTCTAATATACATTGAGTTTGAATTTGAAATTTTAAAGGGTGGAACAAGACACCATAAATTACATCTAGAAATTTTTTCAGAATTTTTTATGCTTGTTTGATACCCAAACAAAAAGTTTGTGTATATGTACACCAATTACTCCTTGTGCACCTGATATACCTCCCTAGATGGTGTGGCATTTCGGCCCTTTGGCTGACATCCAGTTCGCTTTTCTGGCCATCAGTACCGCTGGTTGGGTGGGTTAGCCGTGTGCATTTTACACCGACTTGGATTTGAACCTGTAACACGTGGGTTTTGATTTTTAGAATGATCATCTTAACTAATTGTTCCTAACACAACTTTAGGTAAATAATCCAAAATTGTTCCTCAAGATAGTTTTACGTAAAAAAATCAATTGAAAATAGAAACGGAGATGGTCCAAACAAATTACTGTTTGAAGGTTTGCAGCTTTAATTGGCCCACATCCACGTCAAACCATGGGCCTGACTGAGTGCAGAGTGCTAGGCCTCCTCGCAGGCCCTGTCCTGGGCAGCAAAGCAAAAGCTGTAGTGTGCCTACACGCAGCCCAGTAACGTTACTTCTCCCTCTATTTTTTTCCTTTTCCTTTTCCTTTTTTTTCTTTGGCTTGACTTCATTAAACTGAAACCAACTAAATTCAAATCGCGAGCTTATTAAAAATTTAATAGATAATAATAGCAGCCTTGTTGATGTTCATACGAATATCCAAATGCTCACGACTACGAACAGTTCGCTCTTGGCCCTTGTGCCAGCTTACGCTGAGTTAGCGAGAAATATTCTTCGCCTGGATGCTTCCTTTTGCTCGCAGGCAAACATCACGGGCGGGCAGGGGCGGAGCCAGCCCGGTCCGACGCCTCGGGCCGGCCCAGCTTGATTCTAACCTAAATATCAATTTACACAGATTTTACGTCTTGTTTTTTTTTGGGCTGGTGTTTTTTGGCTGGGCCTCGGGCCATGGCCCGAGAGGCCCGAGGCTCACTCATGCAAGGGCGGTTGCCCATAACGCCTGCAAGAAGCGCAAAGAAACTCCCAAGCCTACATCTCTGGCGGGCGGCCTCCGCAACGCTCGCGCAGGCGCAGCTAACTCCCAAGCCTTTCTCCCCGTTCCCCCATGCGAGCCCCAATCTAGACCTAGGGCTTGGGCCCAGCGCAGCTCGGGCCTGGTCGGCGGTGGCCTAGGATCATGCCATGTCGGCCCAGCGCGGCCAGCCCTTTGTGCCAACACGGTACGGCCTATTGGCACACTAGGTTGTCGCCGTGTCGTATCAGTCCGAGCACAACCCTTTTGCACTTTGGCAGGGTGGATTAGAGGGATTAGAGGGAGCGAAGTGGTGGGCACCTGGCAAGGCCGCTGTTGACGTGGAGGAGCACCGCCGTGGCTATAGCCGCTACCATGGAGGAGCCCCATGAGCCGCGCGGTGGTGGATGTGAAGGGGAAGCTCCGGCCACGAGAGATTCAAACATCATCGGTGACGCCGCCGTCGTCGCAGCGCTATCGCATGGCCGCACCGGGCAGGGACAGCAGACAGACTGTGGAGGTGAGCTCCGGCGGTCGGCGTCGGAGCATGTCCCTCATACCCCTCCCACTTTCGTGGCCTCCGTCATCCCGTCGGACGATCTTGAAGCGATCATGGGATCCACTTACCTCGGCGACACTTCAGAGGAGGAGCTGCCGACAAGACGCTCTCTCTCTCTGCTCTTCTGCTCCCGATGCCGAAAGAGAAAGGGGAGGAGGGGGAAAATGTTGATTGCTGAATAGGTAAAGAAGAGAGGGGAAAAGAAAGAAGTCGGGGGGGGGGGGCGGGGGTGAATAGGAAAAGGTAAAAAAAATGTTAGAAAAGGGGAAAATGTAAAAATGAGAAAAGAAAAGACGGTATAGAAAAAAAATTAATTGTGTATAATTGTAATGGATATTAGACACAAATATTTAGGGGAAAAGGAAATTATTTTATTAATTGGTAGGTACAGATACAAAGTTACTACCTCGTTAAAAAACCTTATACCCTAGTGTGGGGTACCCTTGGTAAGGGAAAGAGTATAGTAACTACATGCACATACTGACATATATAGACTAGTTGACGTCGAGATTCTCCAGGTCAGCAATCGCCTTCAAGATCTCTGGATCCTCGAGCTGATGTTGCGTCCGTTTATGTGTGCTTTCCCAGTCTTTGAGGCATGTAAGTGCCTCAACCATCTCAGGTGTGAGAGACGACCTCCTTGGCTCGAGTATCCTCCCCACCATACTGAAAGTGGCTTTCAATGAGACAGTCATCACCGGAACCACAAGTACATCTCGTGCAAAATATGACAGCACAAAATAAATACACCGGTGGTTCTTTCACCACAACAGGAGGTTGACGTCAATGCCAACTGCGAGGTCATGATCGGTGTCTGCAAAAGGTGTGTCAAGGTAGTAGTTGATATCTACTCTTGGATTCCATTGCGACTTGCTCGGCGCATGAGATGACGAACTGGATGCCGGACCTTTCAGCTTCTGCCAAACGTTGGAAGCGCTCAAATTGTGTTGTCCTTGTTGCGTTGTTGAAGCACTTGTTTTCGATTGACTTATGTTGCCAAACTTTTCATAATACAAATCGAAAACTCAAAAAATCTCATCATGAATGTGATTGCAAGCCTAAAAAATCAAGATCAAATGCTCCCCTAATTCCCTCATAAGCACCCTTAAGATCTGCTAATTTTCTTCGAGAATCCAAAATAATACCAAAACAGAAGAGATGTGGAATAGCTTGAAAATATTCTAAAAATTTACTCTCTATTGGTTCAATAATAGGTTTTAGAAGAGTATCGCTTCTGTTTTCCTTGAAAGCATTAGCAATAGTCCAAAGTCACTCGATGACTAAGCAAGAAGTAGGATATAAACACAGATAAAATTATGGGTGCATTTTAAAAAACTTTCAAAAATTCATGAAAATGACCAGTAACTATCTGATCCCCTTCAGCAACCAACTGTTTAGTAGAATTAGTATTGACGAAGAGAGTGATGATGTACTTATACTTCACGTACTGCTCCAATATAGTATACGTGGAGTTCCACCTCACCTTCATGTCTAGGTTGAATCTTCTTGGCCACAGCACAACTGACGAGGATTAAAACATCTATGTATTATTTTAATATATAATAAAAGACCATACGTCTTCATGGTCGTAACCCCTAAGACTGACGACCTCCCTGGTCGTTAGTATTCCGAGGTTACTTAATGGGTACCACAGTGGATGAGGCTTTGTGCCTAATCCTCGACTGATAACCGCCAGAAAATTATCGAACCGGTATTTCTTATCGTATGATGAATGGAACACGTGTTATAATGTTCCAAACCATGCGATGGTACAACCCTGAGACACTGACTATTAACCACCCTACGGTTAAGCTTTTCACAAGCAACCGCAAGGAAGTTAGCACATTGCTAACTTCTCTACCGTTCCGACCAGTCGTAACGCTTCACCAGGGACGTCTTCTCCAGGAGTAACTGCCACCTCTTCGGAAGTTATTTAAAGGTGAAGCACAAGGGACAAGAAGGGAAAACAGAGAAAAGAAGGGAGACGATAGGCGACACACAAAACAAGGCCAAGGCAAAGATATGCACAGAAGCCTAAGCGGTGGAATTAGAAGCTAGATAATCAGCCTTAAACTCATATTCTAAGTCTCATTGCCCGGTTAAGCATTCCTCCATTCAGTGTAATTCAGGGTAGTACTTAGCCACATCTTGTAAATCCAGTTCATATCAATAAAGAGCGACCCCATTCCATTCCGTGATATTCCACGTCATTTTCCTCGTTTATTTTCGTAAGATCGGCGATTCGATCGCCGACAACCGGGCGCGTCCGTGGGGAAGAAGGCGTAAGTTTCTGAAGAAATTTTTTTTTCGCCAAGAAAATCCTCGCCAAAAACTCGCAATCGCTCATGCGACTATGCCCGAGTTTGGGATGAGGAAAATCGGTTCGATTTGGCGGACTCGCCAACCTCGACATGGAAGGATGTATCCGCGCCATGGAAGAAAATGGCGAGTCATCCTCCTCATCCTCCTCCGCGGCTCGCACGTCGCCGACGTTAGCGAGTCGTCGGATGGATGAAGATGCGCCGCCACTACGGTGGCGCAACCAGAGAACCGGCCGTTCGACCCGATTCGAATGCCGAGGATCTCTCAAGCCCGCCTTTTCGACCGGCGAAACAGGTGAAGAAGTTTCAGCCTCATCACCCGGAAAACTATATACCATTGATGAAATCATGGCTGAAAGATACTCTCCTTCGGCTTCTGGCAATTCCAGGAGTCAACCGTCACCTGGTAACGGTGTCGATAAAACCTCCACTGGTCGTAAGCCATGTGGGGATGATCACACTCAGCATACGATCGGCAGTTCATCGGATCAGGCTGAGAAGACCTCAGGAAGTGCTCATCTCCGACCGATCTCCATCGTGGAAAATTCTGGCAGAAGCACTGACAAGCTCTCCATTAGTTACGATGGAAGCTCATCGGAAGATCAATGCTGGAAGCACGAGGTCAACGCGATCGGAGATGAAGATCAAGATGCCCCGCGGTCCTACACTCTCTACCACGCCATCACGTGTTGTTAGAGATGATCCGGCCGTCAAGCACCAACTTCCGGAGGCAACGGAACTAATCGACGCCAATCGCTTAACTCGCCTTTGCGCCCCACCCAGTGGTGACCGACAGATCGAACAAATCCGAAGGTCGAGAAGGTTGAACGGTACACCTCGACCGATATGAACCACGAGACCTTCGATAATCTACAAAACTTGCGGCGTATTCAAAACATGTTAAATAATTCCGACCTGCTCTAGCAGAACGCCTAGTTTTGTACAACTCATAGGTCGGTATCCAAATTCTCCAATGCAGACCATGCAAATAACGCAGGCGTGTCGAGAACGAGGGGTTCAGAAGTCGGACTAGGACTTCGTCCCAACGCTCCTCCCTCGAGGAGGGGCAAACATGGTCATACCAGAGAGCGATCGATACCAAGACCTCCTCGGCGATTCCGACCAAGGAGTCACGAGGGGAGAAGGCTATTTCAAGAGGATACTCCCCCACTGCGTCGAGAAGAACCACCACTAGGACCTAACGATCTCCGACATCGTTTGAACCAAGTGGTGATCGTGGACATCATATCAATGTCCACGACCGGATCGACTACCGGAGTTCCAGCGTTCAATCTTAGGGATCGGTCTCCGGCCGACACAATCCGCACCTTCGGAGAGAAGACGCCATGAATCAATCACGGGTTGTCGAGCCTTCTCTGCTGGGCTCCAAGTCGTGCGTTAGCCTAGCTTTCCCGATCGCCAACTTGGACAAATTCAATGGAACTCAAAACCCATTGGAATTTCTCCAAATATATACCACCGCTATCGTGGTTCTTTGGTGGCGATGAGAATGTAATGGCCAACTATTTACCCACCGTGCTCGAAGGGTCCGCCTTGTCGTGGTTGTTAAACTTACCTACGGATCCATATATACTTGGGAACAACTCGTGATCTTACGATTGCCAACTTCGAGTGCGTCGACGATACAGGAAGGAGGACGATCTCCACGTAATCCGGTAGGGATCGATGAGACTTTACGTCAATATATCAAGAGGTTCACCAGTTCAGAACTCTATACCAAGTCGCAGAGTCCTCTGTTATTCGGGCTTTTAAAACAGTCTAAGGAATCGGCGGTTTCACGGAGGACATAGCAATGAACCCTCCAAGAACAACCGCTGAGCTTTTTGATATGACGGACAAATATGCCCTCGCTAGTGAAGCAATCGAGTGGTGTGAAGCCATCGATCGGAAGACAAGATTCCCGGCCAGTGCGGACAAGCAGGAGAAAAAGAACAAGAAGTCTCTCAAGAAGAAAAAGAACCGCAGACCCGATGACAAAGAAGTCCTCGCCGTTCGCACAAGATCGGGAAGGGCAAGAAGGACTATCTTGGGTCGAAGCAAAGCAAAAGTTCCGACCAAGGATTCTGCACGAATAAGAAGTGGTGTCCGCTTCACCACCGGCGAGGGCATGATCTGCGCACTGCCGTGTCTGGCGAAGAAATCGGAGGATTATTATGCGGGTAAGGACCATTTCGAGAATACAGAACATGGAGAAACGAGCTCCAAAAAGGACAAGGATGGCGGCGAGGAGATGGAGTACTAGGATCCCCAACACACACCAACATGATTTTTGGAGGATCTTCTTCATACGAGTCCAGACGTCATCTCAAGGCCATGGAGCAGAGGTCAACCTCGTCGAATCTCCAAGCGTAATCAAGCACTTTCGAAGTGGTCGGACACCGCATTTCTTCCTTGAAAGACGATCGCACCATCCCATCGACTCGACCGGTAGGTTCCCCATCGTCGTTGAACCAACTATTAATAATTGTCGGGTTAATCGGGTCTTAGTGGATGGGGTAGTTCCTTGAATATATTATTTGTAGGAGCTTTAGAAGAAATGCAGTCCCCATGTCAAAGGTGAAACACATGAAATATGCTTTTCATGGCATAGTTCCGGTTCTACCGCTAAACCGATAGGACAAGTTTCCTTCCGGTGGCGTTTGGAAAACGACAATTTCGAGCAGAGAAGATCCCGTTTGATGTAGTAAACTTGAATCCGCGTACAACGGAATCCTCGATCGACCAAAGATTAGCAAAATTCTTGATAGCCACGCATTACGGTTATCAAAGTTTGAAAATGCCGGGGCGAAGGAGTCATCACACCGAGGAGATCGAGAAAATGGCTTACGTATGCGATCGAAATCCTTTGCCTTTGGTTGATGAACTTCCGACCGAGAGAGGTTAATCCGTCTCCCATGCGGTCAAGCACTCGAAGCCAAAGATGACGCCCAAACCATCCGACTGCACCAAGGAGGTACTACTCGACAAAAGCGCTTCTCGGACAAATACAAGTCGTCACATGGGTCAGACAACCAGATCCAACCGCCAAGATTACGGTGGGGCAAGACTCGACCCTAAATAGGAAGAGTCGCTCGTCTCCTTCCTCCGAGCAAATCAAGACGTGTTTGCTTGGTAAGCATCCGATATGCAGAGTCCCCGGAGGTGATCGAGCACAGGCTTGCTCTCGGCGATAAAAACCGATCAGCGAAACTACGACGTTTTGCACCCGATCGGAAGGAAGCAATCGGTCGGAGATTGACAAGCTTCTCGAGCGATTTATTCGTGAAGTCAACCACCCACGGTGGCTTGCTAATCTGTAATGGTTAGGAAAAATAATGGGAAATGGCGAATGTGTATCGACTTTACGAGATCTTAATAAAGCTTGTCCGAAGGATGACTTTCCCCTTCCGCATTGATCAACTAGTAGACTCTACTTACGGGTGCGAGTTACTAAGTTTTTTAGATCGTATTCGTGGTACCACCAGTTAGTATGTGTAAAGAAGATGAGGAGAAAACTTCCTTCATCACCCCATATGGTACTTCTTGTTATATTAAGATGTGATTTGGTCTCAAAAATCTTTGGTGCAACTTTTCAAAGGTTGATGCAAAAAACTTTTAGTCCACAAATCGGTCGGAATCTAGAAGCTTATGTTGACGATCTAGTCGTAAAGACCACCAACGCTGGCGACCACATTCCTGACTTACAAGAAACCTTTAACAACTTGAGAAGACATAACCTCAAGTTAAACCCTAAAAGTGTGTGTTCGAGTTTCACTGAAAACGCTTGGTTTCCTAGTTTGACTAGAGGTATTGAAGCTAATCCAAAGCCAAAAATTGCGCCATCGACGGATCGCCCTCAGACCACTTAAGAAGGAAGTCCAAAACTAATCGGGTCAGATGGCGTTAAGCCGTTTCATAGCAAGATTAGGGAAAAAGGATTACCTTTCTTTAAACTTCTTGGAAACATGGGAGTTTCGAGTGGACTAAAGAGGCAAACGATGCCTTTGAGGAACTCAAAAGTACCTTACAAGTACCGGTCTTAGTTTCTCCGAGATCGGGAGAAACATTGCTAATTTACGGCGGCAACACCACGCATAGCTTAGCGGTGTCTTGGTTGTAGAAAGGAATAATATCCAACGACCGGTCTATTACGTGGCGAAGTCTTACATGGACCAAAGGAAAGATACCCACAGTACAAAAGTTGCTCTATGGCCTCCTTATGTCTTCAAGGAAGCTAAGGCACTACTTCGTGCCCACAAAGTGGTCGTACCTACCGGATATCCCTTGGTCAAGTCCTTGAAACAGGAATCATCGGGACGAATAGCCAAATGGGCGGTCGAGCTAGGGCGTTCGATCTCCATTTTATTTCACGAACGACAATAAAGTCGAGCAATAGCGAATTCATTGCGAATGGACAAACCTCGAACCCACCCAAGGACCCGAGTACGAACACCACGACGAGTGGACAATGTATTTTACGGTTCCTTGATGTTACAAGGATCGGGGTGGAGTGGTCTTGATATCCCTCATGGCGAACACATCAAGTCGCCATCCAAGAATTTTCCGCCACCAATAATGTGGCGAGAATATGAAGGTTTGGCGGGACTCGGCGGCTTCGTTAAGCTCGGGATTCGCAGACTAGTGAAAGGCGATTCTCAACTAGTAGCGAATCAAGTGGGGAAAGAGTATCAATGCTCGAGTACCAAGATGTCATCTTATCTGGCGGAATACGAAAACTTGAAAAGCACTTCTTGGTTTTCAGATCCAACATATTCCTAGAAAGGAAAACTTTCTGGCGCACCGGTTAGCACGGATGGCCTCCACGAGGTCGGCCGTCCCGCCGGAGTTTTTCTCGAGCAACTCAATTCACCCTCGGTAGTTGAGCCTTCCGAGAACATACATGATTCTTTGCAAGTTGAACAAACTAATCAAGGAACATGGATGCTCCACGTGTCGTTGACGGTTGGCGCCGCACGATCAAGGTAGAGATCGGATGACATCGATCTACAATTATCTTGACATGACACAATTCGAGAAGATGATGTAGAGGCCGATCGTATAGCACGAAAAGCCAAATCATACACTCTAATCGAAAGTACCTTGTATAAACGAGGATCTCATGGAGTGTTGATGAGATGCATATCTCAAGCGGATGGCATTAGATTGCTAACCAAATCCATGAAGGTGTCTCGTGGAGCACACCATTCCTCTGAGAACCACAGTCGGTAAAGCCTTCCTAAGCAAGGCTATTCTTGCCAATCGCCTTCATGATGCAAAAGAGCTTGTGATGAAGTGTGTACAATGTCGGTTTCATAGCCGATAAGTACACCAACAAAGACAAGCCTTACAAACAATTCCTCTTTCTTGGCCTTTTGCAACTTTGGGATCGGACATTCGGGACCTTTCCCAAGAGCACCGGGGCTTCAATTCCTTTTCGTCATGATTGACACGTTTACAAAATGGATTGAAGCCGAGCGATCGTTAAAATAACAACCGAGGCCGCTAAGAGATTTCTCTGAAAAATGTGATCACGCGATTTGGTGTACCCAACGTATCATCACAGACAATGGTTCCCGCTTCTCCGGCGATCAATTCCAGAATTTCGCGATGAACTTGGTGTCAAAGTTCATTTTGCTTCATTGCACATCCGCAGAGCAACGGAGCGCTTGAGCGAGCTAATGGTATCCTTATGCGAGGATCAAACGCCGAGTATTCACCGCTTAATCAAGCGGTCGGCGCTTGGTTAAAGAACTTCCCTCGTGTTATGGGCGTTCGAACCACGACGACCGTCGACCCGTGAAACTCCATTCTTTTTGGTTTATGGTGCCGAAGCTATGCTTCCTCCGAACTCAAAATTGGCTCTGCTTTCGAATCGATCGTTTGACGAAAATGATCGAATGAACAACGACTTCGGCGACGTCGATTTCCTTTAAGACACGAAAACCAAGCCCTTATGCGATCGGCGGTCTCCCAACAAGCCATGCGAAGGTACCATAGTCGTAAGGTGCGACCTCGCACCTTTGTCAGAGGTGATCCGTTCTCGAAAAAATTGAGCCAAACAAATCGCAATAAACTTTCTCCTAAATGGGAAGGTCCTTACACCGTGGTCGAAGTAACCCGACCGTGTTCCGTCTGTTGGCTATGTCGATGGGCAAATTTTGTCAAATTCTTGGAACATCGATCAATTCGTAAGTTCTATGTTTAATTTTCATTCTTTCATTTCTTTCAATTTCAATTTCATTAAATTCATTAATTAATTACGGTGCAACCTTGCTTATATATATACACCTACATTACGTGGTTTATTATTGTTAGTCCAGTGAGAAGACATTTTTCTCTCCGATATCCTTTTTAAGGATCTCGATACTCTATGGTCCTAGTCGTGAGCATTTTTCTTCAAATGATTCCCACGCGACTACACTCTTTTCTCAAAGAAAATGAGTAATCGTGAGCGCCACACAACTAACTATCTCATGAATGATATGCTTACGATTCAAGATTATGCTTCATTATTTTAAGATTACGGTCTATTCTTGTCAGCTCTTCGGTGGGACACGGAAAGCCTCCTAGTCGAAGTCTCTCCTTTTTATGACGTGGTCACGCCTTGCGAAGGAGCTTCCTAGCGACGGTTCTTTTCTTCGATCCTCGCTACGATCGGATCTGAGAATTTGAACACGTTTCAAGAAATGTGTCGTATGCCTTCGTGTCTTAGCATTAGTTCCACCAAATTATGGGACAATAGATATAAACAAAGTTCACTTATAATTTGTTGCATACATATTTGCATTTCTTCTTATGTCAAGTTTGACAAAGTCTTTTTTCCGACCATATATAGTGTTTTTGATTGGTATTTCCATTATGACAAACAAAGATCTATAACTAGTCGAAATCATCTGTTAGTCCCGACCACATTTGATTTCCTAGTAATTATAACGATCGCTTTTGTCTTACATGTCCAAACATACCTTCAAAAACTCACATACATGGTTATGACCTCTTTTTTATTCTCTTTCTTGGCTCACTGCTTGTACAGTAACGTTCTTCTACTATCAAGCAGTCGGGGGCTAGGAAATATACGAGAATTTTAAAAAGTCAAACAGGATAAACAAAAGCTTTGTCAATGACATAAAAGGTAAGTTTTCATAGATATTCAAATATTTTTACACTTGCAGGAACCTACTCTAAGAAATATTCCCTACCTAACTCTCGCTTGTTTGAGATTAGACCTCCATCTCCTCTACAACTATATCTCCGAGTGGCTGAGTTCTTCCATGAACTTGGTCGCCTCCTCAGTGGGCGATTGAAGTCATCTTTAACACTTGGAGATCAATGGAGGGTCGGAAGCTTTCGTTTTGCCAAAGCAAAACTAACTCCACTTGCAACACTGCTTTTAGGGCCCGGCATAATTCGTCCGAGTAGTTTTGACGAAACTTTAAGATCCCCTAGAAGTTGACCCAAATAGTTCATTTTCTCTATTGGATCTCCTAAGGAAGGCAAAGCTTGATCCTCGATCCCATATCAAAGATCATCTTGTTCAAAGCATGAATCTTTTCATCAATATTTTGAGCAAGCCGCCTCCTTATCTGCTCAAATTTCGAGTTTTCTTTACTCTGTCAAGATTTGCGCTTGCTCTGCAAAAACAAATCGCTTAATGAACACAAGCATAAGTGAAGGAAAAATCAAGCTTACGACATATTACCTTCATTTGTTTTGCTAAGTGTTTCATATTTGGTCGTTGCTTCAGCGATCAACCGGTCTTTAGCTCAACTTGCTTGAAAGAAATGATCGGTCTTTAGCTTTTATTTCTTCTTCAAGAAGAGCTATCTTGGCTTTCTCAGCCACAACCTCCTCTTTTATTTTCTCCAGATCTATCGAATACGATAAGGGAGAATAATTGTAGAGGAGCAAAGTATTGAAGAAGAAACAAAAGTTCAAAAGGGAAAAGTTCTTACTTTCCAACTCGGAGTGCTTTTGCTCCAAGTCCTTAACTCGCTGGGTCAGTCCTCCGATCACAACAAAGTTCTCGACCAAATGCTACACAATTAGCATTCTCTTTCTTAAGTTCCTTATAAACTTTGTAAAAAAGAGTTATGTAACTGGTCGTAGAATACTTACCCGAATTGCCTGGTCATTATAACCGGCAAAAATCAAATCAGGGTGCATCTTGAGCTGAGTATCCGATACTTTCTGCCACGCCTCATCAAGCTCCTTATCCTCGATGAATCGGGGCGAAAAGGAACTTGTTAGGTTGGGAAGGTTATCGGCGAGTGATCGGAACTGTTGAGACCTCTCGAGGCATCTACCTCCACGAAGGGGTTTCAATCACCAAAGGATCCAACTCACCCGTTGCCCTTGTCACCGCTTCGGGGCTTCTTCGACCACTATTCCTCGGGAACTTTGTCCCGAGAAGTGCTCTGTCTGAACTTCCACAGTGCAGTCCTCAGAAGAACACAGTGGAAAACGACCTAACACCGAAGACCTATGCAAACCGAAGATGGGAAGTTCAAAGTATCAAATCATCAAGGAATTATTAGAGGTACATACTTATCGACCACTTTCATTTGTACATACCTTGTTAATCTCCTGGATTTGACTCAAACGCAGCAAGAGAGAAATCATGCCGCTTAGCCTTCCTTTTCTTCTCCTCCAATCTTGCCGGTTACGGACCAAAAAGGTTTGTTGAACCTCACATCCTCCAACAAGATGTCGGAAGCTATGTCCTCGACCAGCCCATCAAGGACCGCATTCGACTATCCGGTGGAGGAGTGGTTTCATCAATCTCCAGATCAGTTGTTTCAGTAACAACCATAAGGTCGTGCACGACCACTCTGGAGTCTACAGCCTCCGTAGTTACATTCTGCGGGCCCTCAGGCTTATCCACCTAAATCAAAGAACAAATTTGATTGGGTGAAGAAATCCTTTTATCTAAAAATTTTTTCGTACATATATGACTCCAAAATGTTCTATTACCTCGAGGGATTCATCTCCTTCAAGTGCCTCAGGGCACGACTCGGTCGGAACTAAGGTGGGACGTTGATCCTCACCAGATTGTATGATTCGCAATCCGACCGACTGCAAAAGTAGAGCACGATTGGAAATCTGGTCGGAATATATGTATACACATGGTAAAAGGAATTTTTGATTAAATTACCTTAAGCCTTGCCGATCTCCTTCAATAGGAGTTCTGGCTAAGATCTTAGGGCATTCACCTTTTCTCCAGCTCCCCTTACAGATCATCCTCGACTCGTTCTCTAATTTCCCGGGAAAGAGCTTTAATGAAGGAAGAATAGATGATTTTAAGGTAATACAAGAATCAAATCAAAATACCGATCGAATTTATCTCAAAGACTTACCGCCTACGAGGTAGCTTCATCACGATCAAGGCACCAGAGCGGGGAATGAGTCCGGAGCTTCAATGGGCTAATCGACGAAAGGTGAAATCCTTCACCACATGCCACGGTCGGGCCCTCGACTCAAGAAGTCATAGATGGCATCCGCCCATCTCTTGACTATCCCTGTCTTCTTTACGGTTTCCTTCCACTTGGAGTTTTCACTTGCTCTAGTTCCGGCGAAGTAGAGGCCATCGTCTTTCGTAACCGTCATGTAAAACCAGTACTTTTTCCATGACGACCACGAAGATTTCGTATACATGAAGATGTACTCATCGGCCTTCCCGTCATGAAGACGCAATGTGCATTCTCCAGAGCCGCCTCGATTTTGCCGCAGATTTTCCCATCACCATGCGGTAGAAATAACTAAAGAGCTTCAAGTTCGGTTGTATTCCCAGGTATGCCTCGCACAAATATGCGAAAATACTAATATTTGCGATCGAATTTGGGGCCAAATTCACCAATTCCACCCCGTAATGTTCAAGAACGCGGAGGAGGAATTTGTGTACGGTAGTCTCATCCCACATTCGATGTAGGCAAGAAAAACAGGGATTTCGCCATCTTCACGGCTCGGAAAATGCTCTCCAGTCGCCGGTCTCCAATTAATCAGATTCCTATCTGGGAGCATTCCCATCTTCTTCAAGGCCTCGAGTTTTTTCTTGCCCAATTCCGAAGGCAACCACTTTGTAATCTGCTCCGACATGGCGAAAATCCTCAAGAATGAGTAGCAAAAGTTGGAGACTTTGTGGTCGGAAGAACAGGAAAAGACTCTGGAGGATTTCTTGGCGAGAAGCTAAAGGGGATCGAAGGGATTCGGAAGCATAAAAATTCTAAGAGCCCAAATGAGAGGAGATCTTATAACCTTCCGATACTTTCAAGGATTTCTACAAAGTCCAACCGACAAAAAGCTTCTTTTTGTTCAAGCGACGAGAGGAACTCTTCGCTTTCCCAAGGCAAGTTCTCAACTTTAAAGTGAACACGACCGCTTTAGATACCACGACATTAAATGGGTTCGCCTGATCGATTTCATCGGGAAAAGGTATATACACGACCAGTTCATTTAAAGTCCGGGGCTAGCCGACGAGGATTAAAACATCTATGTATTATTTTAATATATAATAAAAGACCATACGTCTTCATGGTCGTAACCCCTAAGATCGACGACCTCCTGGTCGTTAGTATTCGAAGGTTACTTAATGGGTACCACAGTGGGATGAGGCTTTGTGCCTAATCCCGACCGATAACCGCCGTAAAATTATCGAATCGGTATTTCTTATCGTATGATGAATGGAACACGTGTTATACGTTCCAAACCATGCGATGGTACAACCCTGAGACACTGACTATTAACCACCCTACGGTTAAGCTTTTCACAAGCAACCGCAAGGAAGTTAGCACATTGCTAACTTCTCTACCGTTCCGACCAATCGTAACGCTTCACCAGGGACGTCTTCTCCAGGAGTAACTGCCACCTCTTCGGAAGTTATTTAAAGGTGAAGCACAAGGGACAAGAAGGGAAAACAGAGAAAAGAAGGGAGACGATAGGCGACACACAAAACAAGGCCAAGGCAAAGATATGCACAGAAGCCTAAGCGGTGGAATTAGAAGCTAGATAATCAGCCTTAGACTCATATTCTAAGTCTCATTGCCCGGTTAAGCATTCCTCCATTCAGTGTAATTCAGGGTAGTACTTAGCCACATCTTGTAAATCCAGTTCATATCAATAAAGAGCGACCCCCATTCCATTCCAGGATATTCCACGTCATTTTCCTCGTTTATTTTCGTAAGATCGGCGATTCGATCGTCGACAACAACAGCTTGTGGCAACCGTTGCCGCTACTATCGTAGCACAGCAGTGCAGCTGACCCCGCCTCTCCCACTCCCACTCCCTCTCTCTCTCCATCGCCAGTCCCCTCCTCTTCCCCTGTTTTCCTCTCAACATCTCCCTCTCTGCCTCCTCCTATCCCACCCCGTCGTCGTCGTAGGCTCCGCCTTTCCCACTGCACCACCACCGCCTACCGCCCACCTCTCCATAGCTCCATCTCCCCCGCCGATGCCTCCACTAGCCAAATCCGCGACATATCTGGAAGGAGGTTATGATTTGGAAGCTAGATCCGGTCGATGCGGTGGATCTGGTGTTGGGCGATGGGCGGGGTGTGGCAAGGGATGGAGCGTAGTGGTATTGGGCCCTCGGTGCAGCATGGGACGACGCACACAGTAGTCTCATCGGTGTAGGCGGTGAGAGTGGATGCCAAGCGCCAAGGCTTGAGCGTGGAGGCATGGTGCTGGGTCTCGGTGCGGGCAACGAGCATGAAGGCGGGGGTGGAGAGCGGCGACGGTGAGGTGTGGCCAGCGACACCACGGCCGTGGATGATGAGTAGAGGCCGAGGACAAATTGGGGGTAGGTATGGCGACGGAGGTGGTGTCGTGCGTATGCCTACGGCCTGTCGGTGCCGTGCATACAGCTGTGGTGGCCTCGCTACGGTATGGGATGACGCCTGTGCGGTGGCCTCATTTTCCCACTGGCACAAATACTCTCCGATGCCTCCGCTTTCTCTTTCCGCGAGGACTGCATCGGCGCTAGCCGCAGGGCAAGGCACAACATGCCGTAGTGCCACGATAGGGCGCCCTACCACGTGCCGCCGTGACCTGCTGATTCGTAACTTTTTCATGCCTTTGTCGATGGCGTCAGCGACAAGGAGAGAGCTCGTGTCGGTGGCCTCTCCCTCTTTTACTCTCTGGTCTCCACGTGCCGGACCAGTGGCACGCCAACGACAACAACGACGGTGGTGGCAGCCACCCTTGTGATGCGTGCCTTGTGCCCTTGCCGCGGGATGTGCCGTCTTCGGGCTGGACGGGCCTGTTTCATGTCATATCACCCCAAGCACACCCCAAACAGGCGTGCCGTGCCACCCATCGTGCCTGATCAGCAGGCCTTAGAAGGCCTAGTACGGCCCTGTCTTCTGTGCCGTGTCGGCCTGGCCCTCCCCCTTTCGTATCGTGCCGTGCTTTTGGGCGTGTCGAGGTGTAAGGTCGAGGAGGCCGACTAGAGGGGGTGAATAGTCTTTTTTTTTAAAAAAATCTCTAAAGCTTAAACCGATTTCTAATGCTGAAGTGAAAGTCAATTCGGTTTTGCACAATTAAAATCTAAAGATTCTATTGTCCCTTAAGTGCACCAACACCCTAAGTCTAAGTCAAGGTTTGCAATCCTAATTTGACATACAATCAATTTAATTCTAGAAATGTAAATTGCACAAAGTAAATCACAAGAGAGCAAACTAAAATGGAGCCCAAACGAATTGGGCCGGCTCCACGAATTAAGCCAACACCTCCGAGGTAAGGCCAAACGAATTGGGTCGGCTCCACGAATTAAGCCAACATCTCCGAGGTAAGCCCAAACGAATTGGACTGGCACCTCGATCCACTCGGGGTTGCTCTTCCTCCACTCCGGAGATGGCGAGTACTAAACCACTTACAACCGTCCGGGTCTTCTCACAACCTTCTTTGAGAAGATCACCGGCACAACTCCTCCAAGCCGTCTAGATGTCAGCAAACACTAAGAGAACAAGTCGAAGACACTCACTTGAACGAATCAAATGTCTAAATAGATACTAAATCCAACACCTAATGCAACACATGCATTAGGATTTTGCTCTCTAAGCTCACTAAGTGCAACACATATGCAAAAGAGAGGAGAGGGCTTGCTCTTTGCTCAAGGGGAACGAAAATAGCACCAGCATCTCTCCCACAACCGGCCACAAGGGGTATTTATACACACACACACACACACAAGAAAACTAGCTGTTGGAGGAGAATCTATAGAAAAACAGGGAATCCCGGTCTGACTGCCAACCAATGGCCGGTCAGACTGCCCTAGCTCCAATAGCTATAAAAACTAGTTGTTGGACACTCAATCGGTCTGACCTTCCACACAGGGGCTGGTCAGACCAGTCCAAGGCTGGTTAGATCGCAAGGGGCGGTCAGACCGCTCCACAGAGGAGCCAAGCCAGGAGGAGAAAACACCCCTCTTTGGAAAAAGCTAACCGGCACTCGGCCTGATCAAACCCAAGGTAGGCCAGTCAGACCACCAGAGATAGGAAAAAACTAATTTTGCATATCGCTTCAACTCAATTTTGCAAACACATTTGCTAATTGATGCACGATGCAACACAAGGTATGAAAGCATGATTCTCAACAAGTTGCAAAATACATTTACCGACTTTTAGAATCACGCCATAAGGAATTTGGTACATGGACTTAAACCGTTTGCAAAACACATTTGCAAACTAAAATCACATGATACAGGGATTATGCATGAGCCTCAACTATTTACAAAACACATTCGCAAAATTTTGGCAACATGCGAAAGAGAGCTAGAGCAAGCACTAAAAGCTATCAATACATGACACACTTAAGCTACTAGTCAAGATCTCTCTTAATAGTATGACAATCTATATTAGCAATCCGGTCTATGCTATCCATACCTTTGCTTTAAGCATCTATCTTGGAGTGATCACTTGATGACGAACATCTCCACTCTAAGTCCGAATTCTTAACTTGATAATCATCAACATATGATGATCTTCTTTACTTCGGGATCTTATCTTGAATATCATCAATACATGATGATTTTCTTTACTTTGGGATCTTATCTTGATGCTAATCAATACATGATGACATCCTTTATCCCGAACCTTGACTTGATGACAATCAACTCATGATGGCAGCCAAAGTCTTCATCATCATAGGGACTCAACCTGTTTCACCAACTCATGAAAATATTAGTCCACATGATAATTACCATTAATTACTAAAACACTCTATTAACTCATAATAGTGGGTTTAGATTCTCCACGAGGTCTGGGACGAACAAGCCCAGGCAACCCAACACCATGTCCATCAGACGCAAGCTCGCAACATCTCCATTGGATCCAACGCACCCATACCGGAATTAAGTACAGTGGGAATCTGACACGAGCCTAGCGCTTTCACGAACCTAGCAGGCACGTAGGTAGCTCGTTATATAAAGGCCATGCACGCAAATGCACTAGAGCTTAGAGCAAGCCAGCCATGGAAACCCTCAAGCTCTCCTTGCTTACTCTTCTTCCCTTCCTTCTCCCCACGACCATTGCTATGGCGGGCGACAATGAGCTTACCACATTCATCATCCACGTGCAACTGCATCACAACCACATGTTTGACACAGTCAATGACCGGAAGACGTGGTACAAATTGTTCCTTCCCGAGGATGTCCATCTCCTCCACGCGTACCACCACGTACGTCGCGAGCGGCTTTGCGGATCGGTTGACGCGACAGGAGCTCAACGCGATGTCCGCCACACCGGGCTTCGTCAGTGCGGTCTTAGACCAGATGTACACACTGCAGACGATGCACAAACTGCAGTTCCTCGGGCTGAATGTGCAACAGGGCACATGGAACTACATGTCGTAGCTTGGCACTGGCGTCATCATCAGTGTGCCCAACACCGGTATCTTCCTGGACCATCCATACTTCAGTGACGACGACAAGCCGCCGCTGCACGCCAAGTGGAAGGGGCATTGCGACTTCAATGCCATGGCATGCAACAGCAAGCTCATCGACACGTGTAAATTCATTGCTGCCTACAATAGCACGAAGGCCACTTCTTCCCACGACACCTGGGTGCCATCAGTTGATGACTTTGGGCACAACACGCACAGGGCGAGCACCGCAGCGGAAGCGGTCGGGCTAGGCACAGACGTGCTTGACCAGGGCATGGGTGTCGGCGCCGGGATATCGACACATGCGCACATCGCCACGTACAAGGTGTGCTTTTCGAGGGGGTGCGCGGGCGTTAACATAGTGGCGGGTGCTGGCGTTGTCTTGGCCAACGGCTACGATGTCATCTCCATGTCTCTCGGTGGGCTGTCACGGCCGTTCCACAAAGATCCCGTCGCCATTGGGACGTTCGACGCCATCGAGAATGACGTGTTTGTCAGAATGGCTACTGGAAACGCCAGTCCGAACGCCAGCTCTCTGTCAAACGAGGCACCGTGGATGCTGATCATCGTCGCGAGCACCATGGACTGCTCGATTCGTTCCACCGTGCGGCTATGGAATGACCTCTATTTTCATGGCGAGTTGGTCTACCAGCCAAATGAGTCACCCGCCGTCTTCTACCCATTGGTCTACGCGGGCACCAGTGGGAAGCCACTTGCCGAGTTTTGCGAAAACGGCTCACCGGACGGCTTCGATGTCAAGTCAAGATAGTGCTCTGCGAATTTGGGCAATTCATCCTGGCGATCAGCAAAGGTGAGGTGGTGCAAAGTGACGGCGCCGCCGACATGATATTGATATAACCAGTTTGGCCAAGGCTACGACACGTTCGCCCAATTGCACGTCGTCCCGATGTCGCACATTGACTTTGTCGTCGGCTCGGCCATCAAGTCCTACATCAACTCCACGGCAAACTCGGTGGCCCGATTAAAATTCTGGGGTACAATACTCGGCACATCGCCTGCTCCGTCGATTGTTTTCTTCTCCTCTCGTGGGCCTATCCTCCGGGACCTGGCATTCTAAAGCCCAGCATCATGGGCCCTGGTGTGTATGTGCTTGTCGCATGGCCGTTCCAAGTAGACCCGCCATAGGCACCGGTTCTCCCTGAATCGACCTTCAACATTATCTTTGGCACATCCATGTCGACACGGCACCTCAGCAGCATTGCGGCGTTCATCAAAAGCAAGCACCCGGATTGGTCACCAGCAACGACCAAGTCCGTCATCATGATAACCGTCGACATCACTAACCGCTTCTTTGCCACGGCCACCGGTCAAGTCAACCTGGTGAAGGTTGCAAACCCTGGTCTAGTCCATGACGCGCCTACATCGGCTACCTTTGTGGCCTGTACATAGCTAGGAGGTCTGTGTGATCGCGCACCGACCTATCAACTGCTTGGCCGTCACGGAGATCCCGGACCGCTTGCTGAATTACCCATCGATCTCGGCCATGTTTCCGCAGACGTGGAATTCAACGGCCCGTTTTTGTCATTGTTGACTAGTCAAGCTGTGAAACGGCTATGAAAAGATGATTTTGCCCTTGCACTCGAACATAAAATGCTCTACATGGTCCACACAGCACTGAGAGAAAGAACAGATGAAGTAGAGGCATGGCGTGCCGCTTTGGACAGAGGCGGCGCTAGCAAATGGAGGATTGGGAGGTGCAGGCGACATCCAAAATGGGTTGGTGCGACCTCGGAAGGTGATGGACAGCATCGTTGCGGCCAGTTGCCCACGGTGACTATGCTAGCAACGATAGAGGCGGTGAGCGGAGATGGGGATGACAGCAGCGACAAAGAACCAGTGGTGTTCCATGAGAATAGGCGCACACATCAGTAACGCGGCGACATGAGGAGCTCGCTGATGCAGGTGGCATGATCGGAGATGGGCAGTGGCGATGGGGCAGTGGTGGCTAGCCTCAGGAAAGAAGATGGTGGTAGTGGCCGAATTGAAGTGGGGGAAGAGTTAGAAGGAGTGGAGGTGATGCTCTGGGCGAGAAGAATCACGGAGGTGAGGGCGACGAATTTGATGGCGATATTGGTTTGACTAGAGACGGGGAAGAAGACTCAAGCCTAAAGACGTTGATGAAGAGGCTGCCAGATCTAAGCTCACGAGGTCGGCATCATCTAGGATCAATGGTTTCGAGGGGGCGGCTGGGACGTGGTTTGCAGGAGGAGGAGATGAGGGAGGCGGGGAGAAGAGATGGCGATGGGAGCTGGGTGAGAGGTGGGAGGCGGCGGTGTGGATGACTGGGGAAGAAGAGATGGCAACAAAGGGAGTGGTAAAAACAGAAAAACCGAACTGAGTTGACGACAATGGAAAAAAGGGTAATGTTTGTGAAATATAAAGGCATGTAAGAGAGAAAGCGTTTTGCAGTGGCAAATCAGGGACTCGAAATTTTGTAGTGGCATATAATTTTTTTTCCCAATAATATATGTACACTTTTTATTTTGAAACCAGTAACATGTGTACACTTTGGTAAATGGACCGAAACAAACATTGTGTGCTTCATTTTAATCCCCCGTAAGGCAGAACATCGTACTCAGATTTGGTTTATTGCTACTAGCCTACTACAGAGTCCAAAAACAAACTCTTGGTGATGTATGTTTATGATCATAAAGAGACTCTACCGGGCAATAGCCTAACCAGTGTGACAAATTTATGTAAGTTTTTTAGTATGATTTCTGGAGTTTGAACCTGTGGCTTGTTCGTTGATTCTTAACCTGACTACACTGCTCAATTGCCCCACTCATTGGAAAGAAAGAGGACCAATCCAAATGCTTGAACTAATGCCTTCAAAAAATTTCGACAAACACAATGTGTCCATCACACAGTATAGTCAAAGAATAAGTCACTAGACAGCCTAGCGGTGTGGCACCTTGTCTCTCTGGCCGATGACTAGAGTTTGATTCTCGTAAACCTCAGGTTAGGTGGGTTATTCATGTGGATTTTCCGATGATATTTTTCGGAATTTGAACCCGTGACATGTAGGTTGTGAGCCCTAAGATTATTACACCTGCAAGTTGTTTATAACATCTAAAAAACAATAAGTTACATCAAACAAGAAAAAATTGCATGTGTAACATGTGTTGCAGGTCGTAACTAAAAAAATTCAGATTTCTCTAATTCATTTCTAATAGATTGTAATCTTCCCTTAGTAGATCTGATATTTGGATTTTAAAGTTGCGGCATGCTATTTATAATTCTTCCTTGTCACACCAAATGTGGATTGTTGTTACTTGAGAAAAAAATACATACCATGGTGCACACCCCACCTCAGCTTCAACGGCTGCGTATTTTTATTTCCTTTATTTCCCACTGGAGAAAAATAGATTTCTGTTGCATGTGCAATCAGGTGCACATTTTTATTTGCTTTATTTCCCAAATTTTCCTTTGCATGCTTTTATCTTCAGTGGGTAAATCTGTTTCGGTGCTTTTGTGATATTAGTCATGTGGCCGTGCGTTGTAACGAAAAGTTATACTTGGCAATCTCCATTATGGCTCTCACCATGCCTACACCTTCTTGCTTGGCTTGTGCCGCACATTCGGATCCGCTACCATGGAGACTATGCAGGAGAAAAAGGATGAACATTTAGCTTCGCATTTATTGAAAACAGTAAATTTAGATTCCAAATAAAACAACTCACTTCGTAATATGCATAACCTGCTTACTTTCTTTTTCTAAAAAAGTTTACTTCTTAATACACAGAATCTGATTGCTTTCTTCGTCTTTTACATTTTGTCTCGTCGTTGACACAAACCATGATAGAGAGCTCCAAGCCTCCAACCATCAACTAAAAATACAACAAACAGAGTACACACATCACATAATTATACGAATATAAGATCTAACAGAGTCTACATGTGAAGGGTCAATTATGGCTTACCAGCCCATGTCTAGAACATAACATCCGCCGATATATGCATCCATGAGGCATACACATACTTTATCTGAAGTCAGAATACAACTGCAAAATTGATTTTTTTTTTCAACTTATACTTTATATGAAGTCAAATTACAGCTTCAAATTGATCATTTTCATCGGATATATGAACGCAGAATTTTAAGATGATTCGCTCCTCCAAGCATGATCACTGTATATTCATCTCTCTAGGCATTCCTTGCTACACAGCGCTCTCTCCCCTGCACCATCAGGGAACTAAACAACATGAAGGGAAAAAACCTCCTAAGACACTGTACTCAGTTTAGTAGTTTTACTCCTGACATTAAAGAGAGAATGCAGAACAATGCACGCATTTATAAAACAAACAGAATCCTCTCTTAATTAGAACATAAGTGCTGATGAAAAGTAACTCGATTAAACTTCTTTAGATAAATAGGACATTGCAGATCAAAGAGCAAAAGAATTTGAATCTAAGAATTGCATTGAAGCTATAATTTTTAACATCCATACACAGTACATGCTAATTGTACAAATCAAATATTTGGTGACCTCCTGGTGCACTCTTAACCATCTCAACTTTGCCGGGACATAAACTGAAGGATCCAAGATTCCAGGTATCACAACAAAAGAAGTTTGAACCTGCAAATCAGAAAAAAAATATTAGATGGATGAGGTTAGTACAGATAGTAGAGCGCTTGTGCATTACAGGGGAATATGATTACATGGTAAAATACACTTTATTTTACTTCTACACAAAAAATTGATCAACAAAAATAATAGCCATGTTAATCATATTTCGTTGCAATTAGTGGGCACACTGCTAGCCAGCAAGTAATTTACAAGAAGCTACCTGTCAACAAACAAATCGATCCCACTTTACAGAGTTTATTTAATCTACATGATAACATGATTTCCCTAATGTAGCTTATCATCGATGACAAAGTATCACATGACCTTTTTCTTCCGTTCAATCATTCTGACCTAAATTACATGCTTTACAAGCTAACCTATCAACAATCAATCATCAAACAGATCAAAACATATTTTATAAATTTTCGTAAGTAACAAATTCAAGTAGAAGTTATAATGTATCTGCCAATAAGGCAATAAGTAATGTAATCATAAGCTATATCTGTTATAATGTAATCATAAGCTATATCTGTTATTGTTTCACTTACAGAAGTTAAATTGTCATACAAAGTAATTCAAAGTGACATAAAGACGTGGTATGATTCTCATTTCCCAACATGAAGACAACAAATGCATCACGATCTACGTAAAGGAAAAGACTCGACAAAAACAAGCAAGGAAGCGTGGGAAAAACTACAGGTAGCAAAAATAAAGCAACCACCAGTCCTGCAGAGTCATTCATACCAACAGGTCGGTCTGACAGTGTGATCTTTAGAAGATAATATTGTATTATAAGAGGGAGAAGGTAACTCTAATGAAAGTTGGAGCCTACCAAGCATTCCACCAGTAAACACATCCTGCCAGTGATGCCAGCAGTCATCCACCCGTGAAACCCCAACCATCGCTGCGAGAAGCAGAGGCAGAAGGAGAATGCAAAGCTTGGTGACATGGCGCCTCGATCGAACGCTTTGATTTTGCTGGCCAGGTACCATGACAGGAAGCCTAGCTTGGCAAAACACCCTGCAAGGGAACAAAAAAGAAAGCTACTATTTGTTGAGTTGCAAAATAGGAGACAATTTAGCCAAATAGTTTAAGCTGTTGAAGCTGAAAGGTCACGACTGCTACTAATGCCGATCAATGAGCACTAGCAGTCAGCATTAGTATTACTAGTAGTCCATTAGCAGTGCATGAGCACTAGCAGTCTGCATTATTCCATTTTATTGCTGCTGTTTCTTTGCATGTAAAACTGCAGCACTAGCATGCGGGAGTTACTAGTAGCATGCATGCTAGTTAAGTTTGCATTTTCAGCCACTTTATTGGTTAGCATTGTTACATTGCTAGTATAAATAAGAGTGAAAAAAATAAGAAAACGTGGCGTTAGTTTAGCAAAGACCAAACATCGAGTGTTCACCGTGTTTGAGTGCTGCTTGAGAGTTCGCCGCGACGAGAGATTACCGTGATCCACGACAATTGGTATCAGAGCAATTACGCTCCCGGGGCAGTCATGTCCGTCCGGTCTGCTCCCATGGGCGGTGGTGATCGTTTGCCATCACCCCCTCCCCGACGTCGGGTATCGCACTCGCCTGCGCCGCGCCGAGGGCGCCATCGCGGCGGCGAAGTCGTCATCGAGCGCGTCGTCAAGGAGGCGGGTGGCTCGGTTCAGTACCCCATGCTCACGCGCACCAATTACCAGGAATGGTCTTTGTTGATGCGCGTGAACCTGCAGGCCCAAGGGCTGTGGCAGGCCGTCAAACCAGAGGAGGATGAAGCCGTTGAGTACCGCGAGGACCGCCTCGCGCTGGCGGTGATTCTGCGTGCTGTGCCGCCTGAGATGCTCGGGTCGTTACGCAAAGCGCCGCGCGCGTTTCGCTGGAGGCGGTGAAGACCGTGCGTGTTGGCGTGCAGCGTGTTCGCGAGGCCAACGCGCAGCAGCTGCTCAAGCAGTTCGGGGAGATCACGTTCAAGGAGGGGGAGTCTGTCGATGACTTCTCGCTCCGAATCGTTGGTCTCGCAAACAACATTCGCATCCTCGGCAGCGACATCACCGATGCGGAGATCGTGAAGAAGATGCTTCAAGTCGTCCCTGAGTACCTGGAGCAGATCGCGTTCTCCATCGAAACTCTTCTCGACGTCAACGAGCTGTCGGTCGAGGAGGTCACCGGACGTCTGCGCGCCATCGGCGGCGGAGGAAGAAGCCGACGCCGCCACCACCCACCGCCGATAAGCGGGCCGCCTTCTTCTCTGTGAAGAGGAGGGCTCGAGCGGTGGCTTACGTGTGATGGTGAAGGGGTGGGTCCAGCAGCAAGCAAGAAGAACGGCAAGACGCGGCGAGGCCGCGCGGGTGGAAGGCGGCGTCGCGACACCAAGAGCGCACGCCGTCCGGGCCGCCCAGAGCGCTTCGTTAGACAAGTCTGGAATCTGTGGCAAGTTCGCCATCGCCGAGGATCGCCGCAGAAGCACAAGAAGTCCGGCGGGCCCATGTTGCCCAAGGAGAAGAGGATGAGCCAACACTCCTAATGGCATCTGCGTCACTCTTCTCCTCCACCATTCTCGCAAGTTCTGCTGCCCGATCCACGAGGAGCACGTCTTGCGCAGCTCAGCCACGCGAGACCGCGCCACCACCGATGGGTATCGGACACGGCGCCACTAATCACATGATCGGCGCGCGTCGGCCTTCTCCGAGCTTGATGGAGGCATCTGTGGCACGGTCCGTTTTGGCGATGGATCAGTGGTGGAGATCGAGGGGCGCGGCACCATCGTTTTCACATGCAAGAATGGTGAGCACCGCGTGCTGAATGGGGTGTATTTCATTCCCCGACTGACGGCGAACATCCTGAGCCTCGGCCAACTTGACGAGGCGGGCTGCCGGGTGGAGATTGACGCCGGCATCCTTCGCATCTACGACCAGCAGCGTGAGCTCCTCGCGCGCGTGCAACGCTCCCCGACTCGACTCTACCTCCTCGAGCTAGAAGTTGGGCGGCCGGTGTGTTTGTCTGCGCGCAGCTCGGAGGCGGCCTGGCGTTGGCATGCGAGGTACGGGCACATCAGCTTCAAATCGCTGCGCGCACTCGCCCAACAGGAGATAGTGCGTGGGTTGCCGCCGCTTGATCAAGTCGATCGGTGTCGCGATACCCTCGCCGACAAGCAAAGACGCGCCGCTGCCACGATAAAGCGCTATGACGAGCGGAGCACGTCCTCGACCTCGTCCATGGTGATTTGTGTGGGCCCATCGTGCCCACAACTCCAAGCGGTAACAAATATTTTCTACTGCTTGTTGATGATTTGAGCCGGTACATGTGGCTCTACTTGCTGTCGAACAAAGATCAGGCATCGGCGGCGATCAAGAACTTCCAGGCGGCCGTGGAGGTTGAGTCAGGGAGGCGGCTCAAGGTCCTCCGCACTGATCGTGGGGGGGAGTTCACCTCCGTGGAGTTCGGCGAGTACTGCGCCAAGCGCGGCGTCCAGCGGCAGCTCACCGCCCCCTACTCACCGCAGCAGAACGGGGTGGTAGAGCGCCGCAACCAGAGCATCGTTGGTATGGCACGGTGTATGCTCAAGGCGAAGCGGCTTCCCGGCTACTTCTGGGGTGAGGCCGTGAACATCGCAGTCCACATCCTCAACCGCGCCCCGACACGCGCGCTCAACGGCAAGACCCCATTTGAGGCTTGGCACGGCGAGCGCCCCACCGTCCACTACTTCAGGACCTTTGGTTGCGTCGCCCACGTCAAGTCAACACGGCCGGGACTCAAGAAGTTGGATGATCGCAGCACGCCGACCATCTTCGTCGGCTACGAGCACGGCTCCAAGGCCTACCGCTGCTACGACCCCTCCACCAAGCGCATCATTGTGTCACGCGACGTCGTGTTCGACGAGGCGAGACAATGGAGCTGGGGCGACGAAAGCAACGGTGATCCAGGCGACGGCGAGCCCTTCAACGTTGAGTACACTACGGAGTATCTCTCCGGCACGCCTCAAGTTGATGCGGCATCACAAGCTCACATGTCTCCATCGCCTACGCCAACACCAGAGCAGTTCGCGCCTACGACGTCACCCACGAAATACGCCGACGAGTTCGCTCTCGCCACCGGCCGATCTGAGAGTACTTGGACGTGGACCACGACGATGCTCCACTTCGGTTCCGCGCCATCGACGCTGTCATCGGACCAGCCTCGCCACCTGGGCTTGTGCCCCGGGTGCTCGACGAGGAGTTGCAGTTTACCACGGCGGATGAACCTGTCTCTTTCAATGAGGCAGAGCGCGAGGCATGCTGGCGTCTGGCGATGCATGAGGAGATAAAGTCGATAAAGGACAACAACACGTGGGAGCTCATACGCCCCCATCGGGCACCGTGCGATCGGGCTCAAGTGGGTCTTCAAAGTGAAGCGTGATGAACACGGCAATGTCATCCGACACAAGGCTCGTTTGGTCGCCAAAGGCTACGTTCAACGCGCGGGAATCGACTTCGACGAGGTCTTCGCTCCGGTCGTGCGAATGGAGTCCGTGAGGGTGTTGTTGGCTCTAGCAGCCCACGAGCGCTGGGAAGTCCACCACATGGACGTGAAGAGCGCCTTCCTCAACGGCGACCTCAAGGAGGAGGTGTACGTGAGCCAGCCGCCGGGTTTTGTTGTTAACGGCAGCGAGCACAAAGTATTGCGTCTTCGCAAGGCGTTGTACGGTCTTTGACAGGCACCGAGGGCCTGGAATGCCAAGCTTGATGCGTCCATGGCGTCACTTGGTTTCCAGAGGAGCAGCTCCGAGCACGGCGTGTACATGCGGAGCCGAGGGCCATCGCGGCTGGTCGTCGGGGTCTACGTCGACGACTTGATCATCACCGGCACTAGCAGCGATGAGATCATGGCATTCAAGCTCGAGATGAAGCGCGTCTTTCTCATGAGCGACCTCGGGCTGCTATCGTACTACCTCGGCATCGAGATAAACCAAGGGCCAGGCGGTATCTCGCTCTGCCAATCTGCCTATGCAGGGAAGCTGCTTGAGCGGAGCGGCATGAGCACCTGCAACCCCAGCCTGGCGCCGATGGAACCAAGGCTCAAGTTGAGCAAGGAGAGCACTGCTCCACTGGTGGACACCACCGAGTCTGGTAGCGTCATCGGCGATCGCGCTACTTGGTGCACACCCGGCCAGATCTTGCCTACGCGGTGGGCTATCTGAGCCGGTTCATGGAAAAACCACACAAGGACCACCTCAACGCGGTGAAGCGCGTGCTACGGTACGTGGCGGGAACGCGTGACTACGGTCTTCACTACGCCAGGAGGGAGGATGAACGAGCTCGATTGGTCGGCTACAGCGACGCCGACATGGCGGGCGACGTCGACACGCGCAAGAGTACCAGCGGCGTCATCTTCTTCCTTGGTGGCAACCCCATCACCTGGCAGTCCACCAAGCAGAAGGTGGTGGCTCTGTCCTCATGCGAGGCAGAGTATATTGCGGTGGCTACAGCGGCCTGCCAAGGCGTCTGGCTAGCTCGGCTCGTGTCTGACATGTTCGTCTTCGAGTCCGAGTGCCGAGCTCAAGGTGGACAACCATCCGCCATCGCCTCAAGAAGAACCCGTCTTCCACGCATCAAGCAAACATATCGACACTCGTTTTCACTACATTCGGGAGTGCATCGACGGGAACAAGATTGTCCTCTGGCACACTTCGACGGAGAACCAGCTAGCGGACGTTCTGACCAAGGCACTTGGACGCGTGCGGTTCCAGCAACTGCGTGCGTTGATCGGCGTTAACAAAATCGGTGAGCACAAAGAAGGACTAGGGGAGAATTGTTGAAGCTGAAAGGTCACGATCGCTACTAATGCCGATCAATGAGCACTAGCGATCAAGATTAGTATTACTAGTAGTCCATTAGCGATTGCATGAGCACTAGCGACCGCATTATTCCATTTTATTGCTGCTGTTTCTTTGCATGTAAAACTGCAGCACTAGCATGCGGGAGTTACTAGTAGCATGCATGCTAGTTAAGTTTGCATTTTCAGCCACTTTATTGGTTAGCATTGTTACATTGCTAGTATAAATAAGAGTGAAAAAATAAGAAAACGTGGCGCAGTTTAGCAGCACCAAACATCGAGTGTTCACCTGTGTTTGAGTGCGCGTTTGAGAGTTCGCCGGCGACGAGAGATTACCGGTGATCCACGACATAAGCCAGCAAGTTCATATTCAGTAGCACACTGTATTATGCAGGCATCAAATGGTTTTAGGAATTGCAGGTGGGTACACTTCTGGTACTCAAAAGATTGCAACTCACCATCTACTCTTGTCGACATTTTTATGCATGTTCTTCAGACTATTATGTAACCATTGTAATTCGATGGCAAGCCGCCTACTTGAATGAGGATGTTTTATGCTAGTGCTACTGCAAATCTAAGTGCAACAACAATTTGGAAAAATAAGGTGGAAATTTCATTCCACGTAAGATTCCCAAAAAAAGAACTGTTGGGCGATGAGGTCAAGGCTCGATCTTGGCACCAAATCCATACTACTAAAAGCAACATTTCAAGATTTAACCGCATCGACAGTAACCATATGAAGGATCGCTCACATGATGGATCGGGAATTAAATTCTCGGATCTGGGAGCTCGCATAACGAATCGGGCACACACAGTAACAGATCCAAGAAAGAGAGATTCTATCTTTACCTCTTGGAGAGTTGATGGCCGACCTGGTATCCGATGGCCTCGATGCGGTGGGAGACGAGCTTCGGCTTGGCGACGTAGAAGCAGCTGCAGTGGGCGGCCACCATCTCCATCAACACCCTATCTGTTGCTATGTAGGTGTCAAACCTCTCGGAGAGCTAGTAGGGATAATCCTCCCTACCATGCAAAACTACTAACACCCAACAAACATCCAAGTCTCTACTCTAGCTTAGCAAGTTATGAAGTAAACCATCGTTTGACATCACCTAGGAACAAATATGGTCAATACATATCTACATAGCCTATCATGTATGTACACTGAAAATGACTTTGTTAGAGATATGAGCAGATCGTATAAGTTAGAAGCCAAGAATCATGGATTGCATCCTCTGTGGCTTCAGAAAAAAACCAGATGAGCACTGCAGAGTTGAGCTATTAGTTTTCCCTCCCAACAAAAAATTTACGATATCACTTGCATGAACACTAAGCTAGATCAAATTGGTTTCCTGTGCACATAAGCCTGGAAAGAAATAGAATCCTCCCAAAAAAATGTGTTGACCGAGCTGAACATGGACTTAAGTGATGTTGGGCAATGATCAACCCAGTCCCATATACTACAATACTTATAGTCTATTTCTTTATGAGAAGAGCATGTAGCGAACAGAAATACACTCAAAATGACAACAAAGAGCGTAGGTAAAAAAAAAAAGCTTCTGCAGGGCCAAACAAAAATCTCGCAAACAAACGGCCATAAAAGAACAGGTAGAACCATCACCAAATTTAGCAAATCTTAGATAGCTATATCAACAGATTTCTATCAAATGAATGGTGTCTCTTAAAGGCAAACTGTGCCCAATTTGCTAGTTCACTATAAATGAAATCTATAGATTCTAGGAACTAAAATAAGGCTAATAGATTGTTCATTGGAGCATTATTTACATTGATTTTTGGAATAAGAAGAACATATCCATTAGTTTCACTCCACAAACCATAAAATGTGGATAAGCTAAGAGGATAACATCAAGAACAACATACCTTCCATAGAACTTCTGGTGTATCAAGGGCTGGCTGAGCAATAGCAAACTCATATATTGATCGAGCACGATCTGTCTCGCTAAGGTTCTTTTCTAATTCTGCATACTTCCTCCAGGCATAACAGTTTGCTGGAGACCATTCAATATACTTATCATAGAGAGTCTTTACAACGGTCAAAATTGCCCAGATACAACTCGATCTCAATGTACTTCTTAAATATCTCGTCCTTTGGAGCCATCCCAATTGCATTTCCAAGAATCTGCCGTGCAGCCTTTAGATTCTTCTGCCTTATCTCAATCTGGGCTGCCATGAGCCACAACTTGGCAAAAGTGAATTTCTTGTGTGGAATCAATTTCAGACACTCCCTGTAAACATCTCTAGTCCGCTCCATGTCCTTTGCATCAAGCTCCTCATACAAAGCATAATTTATCCAAAGGTATATGTACCTCTGCCAGTAACGCTTCTCCTCTGTAGGGGAAACATTGGCAATAAAATAGAAAAACAAAGGAAATCAAGAAAGTTGATAATAAATAGATTAAATGAGCTTTATTAAAAAAGGATGTCTGTGAGTAGCCAAAAGGCGGAATAAAATTGAAATGCCGCAGTAAGCTCACAAGATGATAATTGTGTTCTTGGTGTAACATGTGCAGGTATCTTAAAGATACTAATAAGGGTGTAGCACTTCATATTTGCAATATTGTAGCTTTGTTCACATCATGACATATTTGCAGCACTAAATGAATATATATGCTCACCATCTTGACCAATGCAAGTGCCATTTTGGATGGTACAGAAATGGCCCATCGAACAATTGCTCAAGACCACATTGTACCTGCACATATTAGCATAGAACTCATTACCAACAAATCTATAAATTAACCAGAGTTTGCATTCTTTCTCAAATCAAATCCAAGAAACACTCCCACCATACCCGATCCTAGTAGATTGCCTGACAGATACTGATGGCCTGACCCTGGCTCCAGACTCAACAACAACCTGTTTACCAAGAACAACACCAGAATGCACCACAGTGCAGCCTCCACCACCACGTTGGGGGTCAACGGATGCAGCCTTGTGCAAGATGCCCCCGTCGTTGTGCCATGGAACGAACTCCGCCAAAGCAATCCCATCATCTGATCATTCAAGAAGCCAACACATGTCATACATATCTCATCGCCACAGTAGAAATTGTTTGCAAGAAGGGAGCGAAAGCCGTATCAAGATGATACTAGAGCATGCAATTACCACAAGCCGCGGAGAAGCACCCTAGGAACTGCACGAGTCGGTCGATGTTGCACAGTGGCACGGAGCTTAGGAATAATGCCGCCTTGGGGGTGGTTCTTTGCAGGATGGCTGCCATCTCTAACTGAGTGAAAACCAAATCAAAATCAATCTATTTACTTAAGCCCTCTCGGAGTATTTGAGCAAAATCTTAAATCTTGTTGATCTAGATGGTGACCTTGCTGTAGGAAAGGCACGATCAACACACACAGCTGAGCTCCTCGAGTCGCTTCGATTCCAGAGACAGAGCAGAGGAGGGATTGGGATGGGGAGACGGTGGTCACAGCACAAGCGCGTGGAGGTGGCAAGGTTGCGGACACAAGGGGGCGTTGAGGCGGAGGCAGCCGGGTGGGCCCATCATCAGTCATTGCTGCAGGGGAGAACCACGGGCGGGACGAGCCGAGAGGCAGGCGGCACTATAGGGGCGGGTTGTCGACAGGGTGGGCCCACCAGCATCGGTGTTGCAGGGGTGAGCCATGGGCGGGGCGGGCCGAGAAGCGGGCGGCGCTGCAAGGGCGAGCCTATGCCGTGAGAGGGGACGACAGTGGTAGCGCAGTGGAGGGAGCGTGGTAACAACGCGAGAGGCTTGGGGAGGGGGCAGCGACGGCGAAAGATTCGAGGAGGGAACGGGCGGCGGTTTTGGGGGGAGAGGTGAGATGTAGGAGAGCGAAAATCGGAGAGGAAGGAGGAGGCTGAAGAAGTAGGGCGATGGCGGTTGCTGATCGCGCGACACGATCTGGACCGTTAGCGCTATACTCGTCGATCCAACGGATGTCAAAGAGGATAGGGAGGACGGACGACCACCAATTGCAATATTTATGTAGTAGAGATGTGGGAAATATTTGTGGCTTCATTTACGGTACAAATGGGAGCCTGACGATGTTCAACAACCAGGACTAATGCGGTTTGTTCCCATGAAGCCAGCATACCTTCATGTAGGTTTCCGTCGCACATGCGCCAAGCATAGGTACATGGTTGTCGTGGTCGAGACGTCCAGTTGAGGACCGGCCCAAGTTGCTGTTCGAGTACTAAAGATGTGGCATGTGCACTCTTAATAGGATTGGAGATCCGATGATGAGTTCATTCGGTCAGGTTAGAGGATGGAGGCGAAATCGGAGAGCGCTGGTCGCACTAGTTTGGATCGAGCTCGTCGGCGTCAAGATTTCGGCCTCTCGCCGGGGCGGGCTCATGCTGGCACCAAGAGCTCGGCCTCCGTTTCGGCCCATTTTCTCAGGGAGTCCACCTCGGCCCAAATCGCGGAAGCTTCTCGATGAAGCTTTGCTGGCAGTTCGCTCCGTCGTCCATCTCTGCTCGAAGACCACGCGTCAAGGCGGAGGGATGGCGATGGCGTGAATGAGGCGGGCGATCTCACCGAAGCTTCCCGACGAAGCTTGTCTGGCGACGGGATTCTCTGTTCGATTCACCTTGGTGAACGCGTGTCGTCTCGTGATGAAGACGACACCAAGCTCAAGGTAGGGTTTGCTGGTTCGACCCACAGATTTGGTACAACCCTCGCCGACCTCTTCGCTCATTCCTGGCGGAAAATCCCGAGCTCTGTGTGGCGTTGGTTACCAAAGAGAGCGGGTGCGGGCGATCTAGGGTTTGCTGCTAGGGATAGCGAAGTCCGCAGGTGGGGAGCGGGAGCTAGATCTGCGCGGCGGATTCCAGACCCACCGCCTCTCATCAGATCCTACACGGAAGTTGTGAGCGGGGAGGCGATGGAGCGTGGTAGGGGAAGGTTTCCTCGGTGGTTCGGAGGGGGTGGCCGTAGTTGGGCCGGAGAAAAGCGCAGTGCATCTGATGCTTGGATGGAGGAGGATGACCTCTTGGTTGAAACAGATCTTCGTTTAAAACTTCTTCGGGAGCAAGACCAAAAGCGGTGGAACCAGGAACGTCCTCATGGGGGTGATCTGAGATCTGGTATGTCTTCTGATGTTCATGGTTCTGATCGCGTTCGTTTTGATTCGTCTGTTCATGGAGGTGCTTCTAGAGAAACTTTTCCTAAAGATAAGGGGTGGCATACTGATTCTCGTCGTGAAAACTTGAATCAAGAAGGGGGTTCTCGCTGGGATGATTCCCAGAGAGGGAGTTCTAGGGGAGGCTTTGGTGGTCGGGGAGGCATCCCCAGAGATGATAGTAGTAGATCTCAGTTAAAATGGGATCCTCCTGTAGTTGCTGATAAAAGCGATGAAATGAAAAAAAGTTGGGGGTGACATTGGTCCGAACACAGGGGTGCTTAGATTTGAGGATCGAGGCACTTGCTTTCGTTGTTTGCAGTCGGGACATCATCAAGCTCGCTGTACTAATCCTCCTATGTGCTACAAGTGTAAAAAGTTGGGGCACTGGACTTCTAGCTGCCCTGAGGACAAGAAAAATCTCGGCTTGAAATTATGTGGATTTGGTATCCCAGGACAAGGTTTTTATAGTTTGCAAGTGGCTGGTTTGCAATTGTCAGAACAGCTAGCTGCCTCAGGTGTTGTTTATATTAAGGAGGGAGTTGCTTCTGTGAGCAAAATTGAGGCAGAATTGAAACACCTGATTAAGTTTGATTGGGATTGGAAAGTCAGAAAGCTCTTAGAGAAAGAGTACGCAGTGGTCTTTCCTTCTAAAGAAATGCTGGATACATGGTCTAAAGCAAAGGGGGTGGAACTGGATCTTCATTCTATCAAAGCCAAAATTGATAAATCTAATTTAGACTCTGAAGCCTCTTCGGTTCTCACTGCCGCTTGGATCAAGGTTTCTGGAATTCCTGGTCCCACAAAGTCTACATATATAGTTAAAGCAATAGCTAGCACGGTGGGGGAGCCTATAGAAGTTGATGAAATAAGTCTGTTGAGAGCGGATCCTGTTAGAGTTAAAAGTTCTTAGCAGAGATCCTTCTAGCATAAATTGCTTTGTTGAAATTTTCATCAATTATATGAGGTATGAAATCAAATTTGAAGCTAAAGGGGTGTGACAAGAAAGAAAAAGGGACCTGTTTATGATCATTTTCACAAAAAAAACATGTGCATAAAAGATATGATGAGGATGAGGATGATGATGCTGAATCAAGTGAAAGTAATCGTAAAACAGAATGGGAGAACATGGCAGAGAAGTTTGGGGGTGGAAAATAACAATCATCTGATCATAAAAGTGGAGATGGGAACAACAACTACAAAGGTAAACAGCAGAAAAATTATGAGAACGAAGATATGTGTTCTGACATGGTGGTCTTCCAACCTGATAACAACGGGGAGAATGAGTTGAATGTTAATGATACTTTAGAGTCTTGCAAGGAGGAAGGAGATTATCTGGTTGATACTGTGGGAGAGGTCCAAGATAAGGAGTTCCCTAATGTTCTTCAGATTGTTCCTTTGGCATTTAGGTATCCTAGTGAGATCAGTAAGGAGGTTGGTTTGAAAAAAGAAACTGACGATAAGGAATCCTTGGACTCTCATGGTGGTTGTGGTCTCCAAGTAGACCAGGTTGATTTGATCAATCCAACCGAATCTGTTCCTTTAAATGTTTCTCAAGGAGATATAGTAGTTCATATTGAAGGCGGACCTGCAGTGTTATCTGCATCTTTATGGCCTTGTTTACAGACACCTACAGACAAAAGAACCACTGAGCAGACTTCGTTGATTCCCTCCTTATCTCAAGACAATATTAAGTTTCCTGGGAAAAGTAGTTTGATATCTGAATCTTTGGTTGATTTGGACAAATCTTTATTTGGTAAGACTAAAGTTGCTAGTGATTTGACTCTTCTAGAGAGGAAATTGAATCAGGGGGGAGACCTGTTGTTGAGGGGGTGGCTGAAGTGTGGGTGTCTCCTAAAAAGAGAGGTAGGAAACACAAAATCCTGGAACCTCAGCAAGCAATTCGGAAGAGTACCAGAATCCAGGATCAAGGGATCCCCATGGAGAAGAAGGCTTCTCATTTGAAATCTATCCAAAACTTGGAGCATCAAGGTAAACCTACTAATTCCTTTAATGTTCTCAATAATGCTTCTTTTGATTATTTAGAGAATATTGCTACTTCCTGTGGCATTGTTTTGGGTAATCATTCTCAAACCAGTTCTGAAGTGATCTCAGCTATGCAAGCTCAGGAACTTGTTAGGGCTGCTGTAGCTATAGCTGAGAGAGAAAAGTTGAACAAGAATAATCAGGAAAATCAAGCTGATGTTGCTATTAATTCTGAAAGGGGTGCTGGTTTGTGCAAAAATGATACTGAGACAAGGGGTGCTTCAGATATCATTTTGAACAAGAAGACGAGTGATAAACTGAAGAAAGGGGGTGCTGGTCGAAAAGGATAGTTAACATGAAAATTTTATTCTAGAACATTAGAGGTTTGGGGAAGGCTGCTCGAAGGAGACAGCTTAAAGAGATTGTCATTCAGGAGAATCTGGATGTTGTGGGGGTGCAAGAAACTATTAAGCAGAAGTTTTACGAGAAAGATCTTAGGAACCTGGTGGGTAATCCCCCTTTTAAATGGCATTGGATTCCTTCAGAAGGGCATTCTGGAGGCATCCTGTTGGGGGTTAAGGAAGAACTCCTTGAAGTAGAAAGCTGTGACTCTGGGAAGTTTTTTGTTAGTATGGGGGTCAGATGCAGGTTGAGTAATTACAGATGGGAACTTATTGTAGTTTATGGGCCTGCTCACCATAATCTATCTCATAGTTTTCTGAATGAACTGGATAATAAGTGTAAAAGTACTGTTCTGCCCATGGTCTTGGGAGGTGACTTCAATCTGATAAGAGAAGTAGGGGTCAAAAATTCCAGTAACCTGAATTATCTTCTTATGAGACTCTTTAACGATTTCATTGCTGATAATCATCTGCTTGAGATCAAGAAAGGGGGTGCGAAATATACTTGGACTAATAAGCAAAATTGTCCCATCATGGTAAATCTGGACAGGATTTTGGTTTCTACTGACTGGGAAGCTCATTTTCCTTTATGTCATGCTCAAAGTCTTACACTCTTACTAGAGTTGGTTCTGACCACAATCCCATCCTTCTTAATACTGGTGAGGATGCTATGGTTAAGACTAGCATATTCTTCTTTGAAAAAAAGTGGATCTGTCATGAGTCTTTCAGAGGTATTTTACAGCAAAAGTGGCTGGAGTTTGATAGAAAAGCCAATGATAAGGTGTATTCCCTTGACAAGTGGAACAGTTGCATTACTCTGTTGAGGAGTTTTTTTGAGAGGATGGGGTGTTAACCTTAATGGAGATTACAAAAGAAAGAAAAAAAACTCTTCTTGATCAGCTCAGAGGTTTAGACTCTTTGGCAGATTTGCAAGGGCAGAATTCTGAGGAGTGGTCTCAGAGGTATTCTATTGAAGTTGAACTGGAACAGATTTATGCTATGGAAGAAAACCATTGGCATCAAAGAAGTGGTTTAGATTGGATCACAATAGGGGATGCTAACACTGGTTATTTTCACAATTGTGCCAATGGGAGGAGAAGGAAGAATTATATTTTTAGCCTTGAGCATGAGGGTGTTCTGATTAATAATAAAGATGACATTAGAAGACACATCTATGATTTCTACAAAAATCTTTTTGGTACTGGGTTACTCAAAGTGTGGGCTTGGGAAATGAGATGTGGAGTAGAAGGTTGAGAGTTTCTGAGGAAGATAATCTCATGCTGGTTCAAGACTTCACTGATAAAGAAATTTGGCAAGTGATTAAGGATCTGCCTACCAATTCAGCTCCTGGTCCTGATGGCTTCCCAAACTTTTTCTTTAAAGAGTTCTGGGGGTTGATTAAACAGCAGTTCTTAGATATGGTCAAAGACTTTGGTGGAGGTAAGCTAGACATGAAAAGACTTAATTATGGGGTGATATCCTTGCTTCCTAAGATCAAAGAGGCAAACAACATAAAGCATTTCAGGCCAATTTGTCTTCTGAATGTCAGTTTTAAGATTCTGACTAAGCTTCTTGCAAAACAGATTAGGTCAGATTGCTGATAAGGTGATTAATGATTGCCAATTTGCTTTTATCAAAGGTAGATATATATTGGATGGGGTTGTTGCCTTGCATGAGATAATGCATGAGATCAGAAAAGAGAAGAGGAAAGGGGTGATTTTGAAACTTGATTTTGAAAAAGCCTATGATAAGATTCAGTGGAGTTTTTTTGGAGGAAGTCATAAGGAGAAAAGGATTCTCCAATCCCTGGATTGATCAGGTCATGGGGACTGTTAGAGATGGTAAAGTTAGTATCAATATCAATGGAGAGATTGGTCCCTATTTTAAGACTTATAGAGGATTGAGACAAGGAGATCCTTTGTCTCCCCTCCTTTTCAACTTGGCTGCAGATGCTTTAGCAGAAATTGTTAAGATTGCTCAAGATAATAATCTGCTAAAAGGGGTGATTTCCCATTTGATTCCTGGTGGGGTTCCTATCTTGCAGTATGCAGATGATACTGTTCTTATGTTGGAATATGATGAGGCCTACTTTTTTCTGGACTTGAAATTTCTCCTCTATTGTTTTGAATGGATGTCTGGACTGAAAATTAACTATCACAAAAGTGAGATTTTTGTGCTGGGAGGGACTGTTGAGGAATCTGTTAGAGCAGCTAATATTTTTTACTACAAGTTGGCTTCTTTGCCTATGACTTACCTTGGTATCTTGATTGGAGATAGTCATATTGGGGTGAGGGCAGCAGATAAGGTGATTGATAAATTGACTAAGAAACTTGACAACTGGAAAAACATTTTATTATCTTCTGGGGGCAGGCTAACTCTGGTGAACAGCAGTTTAAGTAGTCTTCCTACCTATACCATGGGTTTTTACAGATTCAATGAGGAGGCTCACAAACAGATGGACACCATTAGATCTAGATTCTTCTGGAGGGGTGCTAATAATAGTTTTAAATATCACATGTTGAAATGGGATGCTGTTTGCAGACCTAAAGACTTTGGGGGGTTAGGGGTGATTAATACTAGGGTTATGAATGATTGTTTGCTTACTAAATGGATTTGGCGTATTAACTCTTCTGACAATGAGCTTTGGTTTCGAATCCTTAAGGCTAAATACTTCCCCAATCACACTTTTAGAGAAGCTGTCAATTCTCACAGAGGTTCTCAATTCTGGAATCAGTTGGTTAAAGCTAAATTCTTTTTTGATTGGGGTGTGAAGTACAATCCTGGGAGTGGTCACAATATCTCGTTCTGGGATGATGTCTGGGCAGATGACTGCCCTTTTAAGATCAAATTTAAGAACCTTTACCATATTTGCCACCGTCCTGAGATGAGTGTGGCAGATGGTTTGACTAATGATAATTGGAACATTCCTTTCTAAAGGTGTCTTGGGCCTGAGGATATTTCTCAGTGGGAGAGTTTGAAAAACATTCTTTCTGAAGTTGTTCTTAACAACAATCTTGATGTGGCTGTTTGGTGCTTTGAAAAATCTGGGTTGTTTTCAGTCAAATCTTTATATAGACAGCTCCTCTTTGGGGGTGTTGTTTGCAGGAAGTTGAAGAAGCTTTGGAAATGCAAAATTCCTTTAAAAGCTAAAATTTTTGTGTGGCAGTGCTATCATAATAAAGTCCAGACTTTGGAACAACTAAGTAAAAGGGGGTGGAATGGGGATACAAATTGCAATTTATGTGGTTGTTTTGAAAACATTGATCATATCCTGTTCAATTGTATCATGGCTAAGTTCTTCTGGCTCTCTATAAAAGAGTCTCTTGACTGGGAACGAGTTCCAGTTTCTGTCGATGACTTCCAGTTGAATTGGCTTGATAGGAGGGGGGTTACTGACTACAGTGTCACTTTGTTTAGTTTTGCAGCTTCCGCTTGGATTCTCTGGACTGTTAGAAACAGGGTGGCTTTTGAGGGGATTTATCCTCGGCAACCAATGGATGTGATTTACAAATTTCTATCGTGTTTGCAGCGGTGGCGACCCCTCCTCACCGGAGCTGAACGCATTAAGTTGGATAATATCATGAAGTCAGTCGAAGATTGGTCTAAGCACTTCTGCAGGTTGAGCAAACTTGCTTATGATAAGTCTATAACTTTCTAGTTTGCTTGGTCTGCTTTCGCCTGATCTTGTAGCGTTTTCTGGTTTCTGCTTGTGTAAGACGTTATCTCAGTTTGGTTGTCATACCTTTTTTTTTGCTTGTGCCTGTAGCGCGAACTGGTGATCCCAGTAACTCGGTTCCTTTTGTAATTCTGTTATATGCTTTATAAAAGCTGGGCCTTACCCTTCAAAAATTAGGATTGGATCAAGTTATTAATTGTTATTATTTGAAATGGAACAAACAGGAGTTTTCTGAAGTGTTGTAGCCTTCTAGGTTATCAGTGTTTGGTTTCAATTACAAAATGTATAGCAAATTTACCAGCGGGTGGCCACTTTAGGATTTATTGTCCGAACGTATTTGGGTTAGTTGCACATTTTGTATACAGAGGAAACAAATTACTATGTACTTTTATTTGTTTTCTCTCAACTGACGTTTTTTTTTATATTCTATTGCATCGAACAGGCAATTGGCTATATTCACCGTGGATGATGCCATCTTTTGATGTATCGCTCTCTTTTGATTAGTTGATCTACTTGATTCATTTGATATGTCTGTGAAAGAAAATTGCTATCTAATGTGCTTCAATATTTTCAAGACATGGAGTTTAACTCCTAACACTTTTGCGTTCAGCTAACTGTTGTAGATTTTACTTCAAGCATATACGTGCAATCTTATATTTCACCAGCGTACATGTAACTGCAATGACAAGCTTTATTTCGGGTGTGCCCATTTAGAAAGCTGTAAGAATTGTACTTGTGAAAAAGATTTGAGGTTGTATGCTTTACACGATTGAGGGTACATAACACTGAAATTATTTGGTGGACGATAACGCATTCGGTCTTGCAATCTACGATGAGTGGAGTGAGGCCAACCGTAGATGCTTGTTCGCGACGAAGAACCATGCATGCTTCCCGTGGATGTTTCCTGTTGCCATCTAGCTATAGTGCTCTATGTATTGGTCATGGGCAAACATCACAGGCGGCTGCCGCAACATTCCTACCATCCTTCGCCAGTTTGTCCTCTGCCATCATACGGCAATTCCCAAGCGACCAATCCATGTCCATAACTCGGTCTTCTCGTCCTCGCAAACATCTCCCAACATCAGCACAGCTCCAAAGCTCCTTGTCACGACCAGAACAAAGCCGGCCTTTGCCTACAGCAAAAACAAAAATAATCTAACGGCAGCCTGCTTTTAACACTTCAATAAGCACGTAGGTCTTATATAAAGGCCATGCACGCACACGCACTAGATCAGATCATCAGAGGAAGATAGCCATGGAAAGCTTCAAGCTCTCCTTGCTCTTCCTTCTTCCCTTCCTCCTCCTCGCCCTTGTCGCCGCGGAGGCCGGCGATGAGCTCGGCACGTTCATCGTCCACGTTCAACCCAAGGAAAACCTTGTTTTCGGCACGGCCGACGACCGGAAGGCGTGGTACAAGTCGTTCCTCCCCGAGGATGGCCGGCTCCTTCACGCGTACCACCACGTCGCGAGTGGGTTCGCGGCCCGGTTGACACGGCGGGAGCTCGACGAGATATCCGCCATGCCCGGGTTCGTCACAGCCGTGCCGGACCATATTTACAAGGTGCAGACAACGCACACGCCGCGGTTCCTCGGGCTGGACGTGCCGCAGGGCACGAAGAACTATTCGTCCGGATTCGGTGATGGCGTCATCATCGGCGTCCTCGACACCGGCGTCTTTCCCAACCACCCCTCCTTCAGCGGCGACGGCATGCCGCCGCCGCCAGCCAAGTGGAAGGGGCGGTGCGACTTCAACAGCTCTCTGTGCAACAACAAGCTCATCGGTGCTCGGGCTTTCGTCGTTGCTGCCAATGCCATGATTGGCAACTCTACCAGTGATGCGCCTGTGTCACCGATCGACGAGGACGGGCACGGAACGCACACGTCAAGCACCGCGGCGGGAGCCGTCGTGCCAGTCGCTCAAGTGCTTGGCCAGGCCAACGGCACTGCGTCCGGGATAGCGCCCCATGCACACGTCGCCATGTATAAGGTGTGCGGCGAGGACTGCTCCAGCGCCGACATACTCGCCGGCATTGACGCTGCCGTGGCTGACGGGTGTGACATTCTCTCCGTGTCCCTTGGCGGGCCGTCATTACCGTTCTACCAAGACAGCATCGCCATCGGCACGTTCGGTGCCGTGGAGAAGGGAGTGTTCGTCAGCATGGCAGCAGGCAACGACGGTCCAAATCTCACCACACTATCGAATGAGGCGCCCTGGATGCTCACCGTCGCCGCGAGTACCATGGACCGTTTAATCAGCGCCAAAGTGCGCCTCGTAAACGGCCTCTCCTTCGATGGCGAGTCGGTCTACCAGCCAAACATCTCGGCGGCCGTCTTCTACCCATTGGTCTACGCGGGCGCCAGTTCGACACCTGAAGCCCAGTTCTGCGGCAACCGCTCGCTGGACGGCCTCGACGTCAAGGGCAAGATAGTGCTATGTGATCGTGGCAATGACGTCGCGAGGGTTGCCAAAGGTGCCGAGGTGCAAAGGGCCGGGGGCGTCGGCATGATTCTGGCCAACCAGTTCCCCGACGGCTTCAGCACACTCGCCGACGTGCACGTCCTCCCAGCCTCACACGTCAGCTACGCCGCCGGAGCAGCCATCAAGAGATACATCAACTCCACGGCGGACCCGGCGGCGCAAATATTATTCAACGGCACGGTCCTTGGCACGTCGCCGGCGCCCGCTATCACTTCGTTCTCATCTCGTGGGCCCAGCATCCAAAACCCCGGCATTCTGAAGCCCGACATCACGGGCCCTGGCGTGAGCGTACTCGCGGCATGGCCATTCCAAGTCGGCCCACCGTTAGCGTGGGTGTACCCCGGGCCGACCTTCAACATCATATCCGGCACGTCCATGTCGACGCCTCACCTGAGCGGTATTGCCGCATTGATCAAGAGCAAGCACCCCGACTGGTCACCGGCGGAAATCAAGTCTGCCATCATGACAACCGCCGACCGCACCGACCGATCCGGCATGCCAATACTCGACGAGCAGCGCGCGGTGGCTAACTTATTTGCCATTGGAGCTGGCCATGTCAACCCAGACAAGGCCACGAACCCCGGTCTAGTATATGACATCGCACCCGCCGACTACATCGGCTACCTCTGCGGCCTGTACACGAGTCGAGAAGTATCGGTGATCGCGCGTCGCGCGGTGGACTGCTCGACTGTCACGGTGATCCCAGACCGCCTGCTGAACTACCCGTCGATCTCGGTCACGTTCCCGCCGTCGTGGAACTCAACGACTCCGATGGTGGTGGGGCGCACAGTGAAGAACGTCGGAGGGGTGCCGGCGGTGTACAAAGCCCACTTCGACCTGCCAGACAACGCAGTGAACATTAGCGTTGCGCCGAGCTCGTTGCAGTTCACCGAGGCGAACCAGGTGCAGAACTTCACGGTGCTCGTGTGGCCGAGACAGGGTAGTACGAAGTTGGTGCTGCAGGGCACGCTCCGATGGGTGTCGGACAAGCACAACGTGAGTAGCCCCATCTCCATCACCTTCGCCTGACAGTACCAGAGCTCGATCTACTTTGTTATTTCTTCTACCAAATAAATTTGATCGTTACCTTAGTTCGACACGTTCGAGTTGGAATAAAATTCTAATGGTGCATGTTTTCATTAATAGATTTGCTATTTTTAAGTCGCCTGAAATTTTCTTAAGCTTAAGTCAATTGCTGCGACCATTGGATTTGTTTAGAGATTGATATGTCATATGATTGGATATTGATGCAATGGATAAAAAACGTAACTTATGCTTAAGAAAATTTCAATCACCTTATGAATAGACAACCCCAAAATAGCTTGGTACTGTTGAATTGGCCAAAGAAAAGAACAATCCTCGACACTAGCCACTTGTTTGTTCGATTGTGGCAATGATCATCCGTGAGACTGAAAAAATGATCTGTGAGACTATGAAAAGACATAGCAATATTATATAGCATTATTGTCAAGGCTGATTATATTAGCAGCACTGACCATTCCTAGCCTGGCCCAAGCCAGTAAATCAAGGCATGTTGTGTTGCCAGGTCGACCCAAACTGGAACGAGCCTGCTGGCCTGGCCCATTGGACTAAACCAGCCTATTAATCCAGAAGCCTCGGGCCCAGGCCAGTAGGCCGGAAAACAATTGGGTCGGACACCAGAACGGACCAGTTTTTGCTCACGTTTTCTCCTTCCTCTTCTTCCTTGGTTTTCCGCAGAGGCCACGTTTTCTTCTTTATACCGGTGACCGGTGAGTAAGCTTGTGTTTTTTGCGGTTTCTGCTAAAAATTGTGTGTTGGTCCTTCGTTCTGCCTCTTGAGGGGGCATTTTGCTAGTGTTAAGTGTAAATATGACTTGTGTTAGGACCCTGAAATTGAATTCGTTTCAAGTTAAAATATTATACTAAATGCATAAGTTTTAATCAGGAACGAACTCAATTTCAAGTTTCCGGATATGTGTCTTGTCGGTGTTTTAGAACCAAACTTACGTATGCGCCATCTTCTTATCACAATGAATTGTGATTACTCCTTTGGGACCTGGCATCTTAATACATTGATATCCATAATGAGTAGCCATTAAGAATTTTGCCAAAGTTGGTCGTCCGAGTATGGCGTTATATGCCGTATCGAAATCGACCACATCAAAGGAGATTTTCTCTGTCCTGAAATTACTTGGTGAACCAAATGTTAAAGGAAGAGAAACTTGACCAATCGGTTTGGCCAAAGATCCCGGTACGATTCCATGGAAAGAGTATCGTACCGGTCTTACCTTAATCCTGGGTACTTGCATTTCGTCCAGGGCACTCGTAAATAAAATATTTAACGAGCTGCCACCATCAACCAAAACTCGATTGACTCGACAATTGTTGATGGTGGGTTCGACCACGATCGGATACCGACCTGGTCGAGTCGAAGGAATCAGACAGTCACTCTTCTCAAAGGAGATGGTGACTTCTGACCACTTCGGTAATTTATTGACAAGAGGAGGATCTATGGAGTTTACCTCTCGTTCAGCAGCTTTAAGCTGTCGCTTTGATTCATATGCCGATGATCCTCCGTAGATGTGCTCGACGGTGTGTTGCGGATCCTGGAACGGCATCTCCTCCTCGTCATCTGAAGTCTTATGACCACTCGTTTGCCCTACCTGCTCGAGAGTAGGAAGCGGTCCTTTGCCGTTGTAGTAGTCTTAAAGCTTTCGTTGAAAGACCCGGCAGTTGCGAAGGTCATGCCCTCCTTTTTATGGAAAGGACACCACCTAGGTTTATCATTTTTCCTATCGGGGCGCTTACCTTTGCCTCGGTCGGAATGTGGCTTGGAGGTGCGTGGCTCTTTATCATTCACAGCCAAGACCTCCTTGGCACTGCTGACTTGGAGTTTTTGACCCTTCGCCTGGTTCTTGGACTTTTTTGCTTTCTTATCTTTCTTCTTACCAATATCACCTGGCTCTCGAGAGGTATTGTTTTCTTGATCGATTGTGTTGTTCCACTCGACCGCCTCGAGGCGCTTGCATATCGATCACCATCTCAAAGAGTTCAATGACGGTGGTAGGTGGATTTAAAGCAATATCTTCATTATCCTTCTACTACGGACCCTTGCTTGAAAGCCTTGATGACAGATGAATCGAAACTTCCTAATTGAATTACGAACTGACTAAAGCGCTTGATGAATTGGCGCAAGGTCTCGTTGTCGCTCGTCTCATCCGGCAAGTCGTCCTCCTTCCTGTATGCGATTGTAAGTGCCCCAAAGTTTGCCAAGAGAAGATTGCAGAGGTGTTGCCAAGAATGAATCGACTCGAGTGGTTGGTTCAATAACCACGATCGAAAGCGGACCCTTCGAGCACGCTTGGAAGGTAATTTACCATCACATGTTCTCCTCCTCCTGCCGCTTCGGATTTGTTGTTGTAGATTTGAAGAAATTCGATAGGATTTTGGGATCCATCAAATTTCTCCATGTTTACTTGGTCGAAAGCGAGGTGGCAATGAATCGTCAAGATCGGCGAGAATGCCCGACATCCAAGAATGACTTTTGACGCCTCCTTGCGGAAAGAAGGGTTGATATCATCGGTGATCGTACTCGACGATACCCAGTAATAGGTTGACCTGACCTATAATAGGTCTCGGTCCTACGAGGGGAATACTCCTCGTAGTTCATTTGTTGCTGCAGACTCCTATGTCGGTATGGTGAACGATCACCTCTCCGATAGGTTTGTTGATCATCGGTCGTTCGAAAAATATTTCTCTGAGTAGGAGATCGATGTGACTTACTGTTTCGTCGATTCCTTTGTGGTGATATGATCGATCGACTGGTAGCTGAAGAAGTCGTATTGCTACGATTTCCTGAATGATGCCGGCGAGGTGCTTCCAGCTTTTCCATCGTAGACCGAAGCCTTTGTGCGATCTCTTCAACGAAGAGGTCGTACCCGACTTCAGGCGAGCTCTCAAGTTGGATTCTCGAGCAAATCACTGATGTGCTGGAGTTCTTGAGCTTCCTCTGACCGATATTGGATGCGCCCAGGTAAACTCTTCTGAGCCGCAATCTTCCTTCGTCGAGTAGCTTCAAGATCTTCCCTGTTAGACTCTTGAGACTGCCTCAATGAAGTGCGAGTATGTCGAGGATTTCCTTCGCGTTCATGAAGGTGTTGGTCGTGTCCGCCATCGGTGGTGTTCTTGCCACTGCCATGAGGGGGCGCAGTGCGTGATCTTCTGGGAGGGTCTCCAGTTCGGTCTCTAGGAGAGTGACCTTGATCTGAGGGAAGGACGAAGACCTCCCGTTGATGATTCTCACTTGCGCTCGAGGCCTCCCCGCTTGAGGAGTCGTCGAGAGACACCATCTGGCAACTTGGAGTAATCCCCTCCAGGTAGGGGAAGTCCGGGTTATAACCGTCTCCGTTGGCAGGCGTGATCTGCGGAGAGATGGCCGAATTTGTAGGAAAAGCATGCTTGATCTCGCTCTCTCTGGCGTCATCCGGAGAGAGAGAATCACCAGATGCTGGTGAAGTCCTGGAATTGTGGCTTCCAGAACTTGCCTCACCAAGTCGGACCGCCTTAGGGGGACTCGGACACTTCGAGGTAAAACTCTCGTCGTGTTGTGAGTCCATATGGATGTAGTTCTGGTCAAATTGACCCTTGTCCTTTGAGAGGGTAGACTCCTCTCTTGGACATACTGTTGTGGGGGATATGGATCCCTCCTCAACTCCATCAGCGGCATTGTCTCCTGGATCTGCGGGAAGATCACCGGAGCGATGAGTACCATCGGATGAGTCATCACTGCTCAGATCGAAACCGCATCCATGTCAATGTCTCACAGACCGCCAAGTCGAACCGTTCTCCTCGTTCCATTCTCCGCCATGAGTGCATGAGATTTGGAAAATAGAGTATGTTGACAAGATATTACCGAAGATCCCCACGGTCGGCGCCAACTGTTGGTGTTTTAGAACCGAACTTACGTAAAGATTGTTTGATTCGGGAGGTCTCCTAGAATGAAATCACGCAGAGAGATTGACACGGGGATTTTTATACTGAGTTCAGCCTTCTCCGGAGAGAATAATAACCCTACTCTGTGTGTGTATGGTATTGAGTATATTCTCGAACAATCGGGAAAAACTCGACTATTACAGATGATCGTGCTTGTATTTCTCCGGCCCTTCCTCTCGATTGCCGCCTTTATATAGTACGTGAAGGAGCGGCGGTTTCTCCAGTGAAGCGGCGCCTCATCACATCTCAGAATTCGACGTTGGTAGTAATCACCGCGATTAACTCCTCCACGTCGCCTAACAAACTATATACTAGAGATAATGGAGCATTACGTGCTATTACTTGGCGAGTAACAACAGATGATGATATTTATTTGAATCCCTTAATCAATTGGGCCTACTTATGCAGAGGTTTAATTGATCATAAGGTGGTCATAGTGACCTAGTCGTAGAAGAACCTCGACTATGGGGTAGTCGTAGCAAGACTTACGACTATAGGGTAGTCGTAGCATAACTTACGACTATGGGGTGGTCGAGAAGAACTTACGACCGTCGATGAGGCTCTTCCCTTATAACATTTAAGGGGTATATTCAGGACCATATGACGTCATATTTACTTGGTTAAGGAGTTATAGATAAAAGATAAAATGAGGATTATTATATCCTCATCATGTCTCACATTAGTTCCCAAGATCAAAGACTAATGTGCACATATCCTAAACAACATTTTTCAAGTCATACATAGGTCATATATTTATAATGTAAAATTTACAAGACCAGTTTTTCAGTACATTAGTTACATATGAGACCAACGGTCAACTAAAAACAAAACTTTGCAGCGGAAACTATTATAAACACCAAAAGATACCACCAAGTGTGCCCCACACCCGCAGACAATTGAGTGGAGGTAGAAACAGCATCATTCGTTTGCGTCGCCATAATCGGCGCTAACGGATGTGTCGTAAACATAATCGTCCTCACCTGCAACAAGTGGTTAAATCAACTGAGTACAGAAGGTACTCGCAAGACTTACACAAACTAATAAAAGAAAGTGTTTAGTAGAACCTATTCAAAGGATTAGAATTTTTATATATGCTAAAGGATGTCCAAGGGAAGGCTATAGTTGCATTAATTTTTGCAAAAAGCAACAAGTTTTATCCCTGCACTTTCTAATTTTTGCAAAGGCCATTTTATAAACAAGTTTGAACTAAAGACAAACAAGTAACTAAGAATTAATCATGAATCAAAACATGTCAAAGTGGCTATCCACTTTGACTAGCTAACAAGCATGAACACCTATTCATGCTGATACCAAGTATACCCATATCAATTTTTTTTTATTTCAGCATCTAACGATGATGTCTATCAAAACAAGTATCGTCCGTAACTGTGGACACGGCTATTTGAATAGTTTTAACCCTACAGGGGTGTACATCTTTACCCACATGACTTAATCAGCCCGTAAGCCTCCAGATAATAACACACTACCTTAGGTATGCCGACCGGGTAAATTAAAACTCGGTAATTTTTCAGCAAGTTGATCTTATTGAGTTGAATGACCCTTTGCGAGACGAGATCTCGCTTAGTACAAGCTTCTGATAGAACCTGCTAACCGGGGCACGCAAGTTGTGTTGGGAATGCCAACTCAATGAACTGAAATCTAAAACTGTGCTCAATCGCACATATTACATTGCAATCGGATCCCTATGAACGTATGATCAAACACATATGTCCTCACTCCACCAGTTTTTCAACCCAATAACATCTTCCCCTTACTTAACCAAGCGGCGCCCATACACCACATGTGGAAGTACGTATGGTACTTGAATTGACAGTCCAAAGTTCGATCCTTAATGATCTAGACAAGACTACCACATTACCCAAATCTCGTGCACGAAGGCACCATCACTATCAAGCACTTGTCCAGATCTAAACCATATTTTTAATATACAATTTTAGACTTAAACTTTAATTTTAATAATCTGAACAAAGAAACCAATTCTAAAATTTATTTAATGTCTCCCATGATTGACAAGATAATCTTGTCAATCAAACTACCGGTCTATTGACCTGCATGGCTAAGCAATTACCTCAAGACCATATTGTTCATCACAAGATTTCTATCTTAAGCATAAGTGTATGAATCGATTAAGGATAAGCCACAAGATTAGGATATAACTAACTAGGCTCACAATACACACAAAAATAGCATGCACACAATTATTATTGCATTTCAAAAATACTAATTACCAAAACTATGATCAAAATGACGCAAGAAGATGCTTGCCTTGATTATAATCCACTTGCTCAATCACGGGTTGCTCAGAAGTAAAATCACTCACATCGGACAAATCAGAATCTAAAAATAACAATAGCAAGTAAACACCGAGAAAATAGAAAAAATGCAAAATTGCAGAAAAATGCATGATAAAATTATAGTAGGATGGTTCTGGTCTTAAGTAAATTTTAGTGAAAATTTTAATTTATTTGAAGTTTATTTGAATTTGTTATGAATTTTAAAAAGTTAAATTCTTTAATGTATAATTAAATTAATTAACAGAAAATTCTGCAATAGGAGCATGTGTAAAAGTTATTCCAGATTAAAGTTCAATCAAAAATAAAACTAACAAAATTTATTTCACTAGATTTGGAGTTAAAAATGAATTACTTATGAATTTTTGAAGTTTAAACTATTTTCAGTGTAAAACTAAATCAATTCAGGATTTTAAAAAGTATTCAAAACTTTTTGCACCGAGTTGCGGCTAGCCCGAGGCACTAACGAGTGGGACCCAAGGTCCACGGTTGACTTGGTCAGCTTTGACCTAGCCCAGCCGAAAACGTTCTGAAAGCGCAAACTCGAAAATACGTTTTCGAGTGATACTAACGTACTTTTGATTTGAACGCGGAAGAAATATGTTTTCCTTAACAGAAAACGTATTAACCACTTTACTCCAACAGTTAACATATTCAAAGGGACCCACCCGTCAGCGTCTTAGCGCGAAAAACTGAGGCTAAAGCGCGCGGTAAAGCTCGGGGTCCCACCCATCAGCGAGACAATTAATGACAGCATTAAATACTAATCAGCGCTTAACCTAAACCGACAACGGTTAACGTTTAAACGCTCAGCTACAGTGCCGGTCGGTAATCCGACAACAGAGCTGGCGCTCCTGCTCGCTTGGCCAACGGCTAGCCGGCGCGGTGGTCCACGGCCGCGCAACCCAATAGCCAAAATGGAACTGCAATAGCATGGCGGTCCTGGCGGTGGCCGGAATTTGGCCGACGGTGAACTACAATGGCGGCGCGATGTGGAGCAGCGGCGACGCAAAAACGGGCAAAAGTGACGACAACGACCCGGCTACGTTTCAAACGAAAAGACACAAGCTTAAGCTTCCTAAGAGCACAAAGGACCCGCCTACGGTTCAAAGACGGCCAAAGATATACGGTGGAGCTCCAGCGACAATGAACCGACGGTAGTAAGATGAACCCAAAGTGGATACAACAACCTGGACAAAACGAGCACAAATGAATGGTTGGACTGGCTCCAATAGACCTAGGAGAGGGTACTAGCGAAAGGAATTGAAAAAGAACTCACCGCATTGGAGATGGAGATGAAGGGGGCAAAGTCGGCCGGAAAATAATAGATTTCAAAATCTGACAAACCTGGTTGATAATTTGCACAATTAGTTGAGGGGTTTTACTTTCTATAACCTAAGACATGATGTAACACGAAAAGAACAGGAAAGAACTCACCAAATTCAAAGTTACGCGGGAATGGCATTCGGTGCGCGCTCTGGGCGATCAAAAGACGACTCCGCGGTTCCGAAGCTACAAGTGATGACAAGATCTCCAATTTAATAGGGTGAAAATGGCATCAAGATAGAAGAACAATGACGCAAGAACGAGAGGATACGCCTGAGAGACGAGGGAGAAAGCTCGGTGTTGTCTATTCGGCCGAAAGTGAAATGAGGAGCTTTGATGACATTTTGTGCCGGAGGAAACGATGATGACCACATGTGGCAACATTAGACCAAACAATGTCAGCAACGTGATGCCAAGTGGCATTGCATGCACTAAAATGCGCGGGCGCGATGCCACCTCGCGTTCGGCCGCTGCGTCGCTGGCATGGCGTTTGAACCAGCATGGAGAAGACGAGGGAGGGAGTCGCTACCAAGTGGGCCCGGGGCTGTCAGCGAGATGAGGCGAAGTGGCGCGGTCGGATGCAAGTGCGAGTGAGTTGATTTGGTCCAGCCAAATCCATAGGCGCAGGTCTCTACAGTTAAAACCGGTTCGGTTTGAGTCCGAAAGTTTGACCTGATTTAAAATCAAACTTCTAGTTTGACCAGGGTGAAATAATTAGCAAATAAATTTATAAAAATATAAAAATTTTCAGAGGTGCTTCTGGGATGACGTAGATCCCATAAAAATTTTGGAACACCACTATTCATGTTTTAAATACTTAGTTAAATAGCCTTAACCGAAAAGGGCTAAATATTGAAGTTAGTTTTTTCTTAAGGTCAAAATGATATCTAGAAATTTGAAATAAATTATCTTAATTTGTGATAAATAATCTAGTATTTGATTAAATTAATTTCCAGGGTTCATTATTAGCATTGACTTGCATTTTCTTTTGGAGTTTTATTTCAAGCTTTAGATTTGGTTTGAAAATTGAGGTTTTTAAATTGTAACAATTTATTGCACATGTTTCCAAAATGACAATTATGATATGAAATGCATCCTATTACTGTTCATTGAAAATGAGACTGTTACAATTTGAAAATCTGAACTTAACATGGAAATTTCTAAGTGATGTAACAACTATGAGATGTATGCATTCATCACCAAAAAAAAATTACATTGTAAAATTATTTTTTCAGACTATATTACTATTTTGTTTTTCATGTAGCATTGGAGGATGTCATAGACGAAATTTAAGGTACAGCAATCTACATCGAGTGCGTATATAATCGCTAATCAGTAATCACCCATTAAAATTCACTGGCCACACAAGAGTTTGCGTGTGCTCGTACTTGTCCCATCAGAGAGATATTATGGTCATGTTTGGTACAGCTCTGCTCCAATTTTTTACAGCTCAAACTCCAGTTTCACTTTTGAATCCACTCTTATGAGAAGTTGGAGCAGTCTGAAGAGGTGTTTGACTAGAAAGTTGACTCTAGCTCCAGAAATAAGGATGATGTACGTAGAAAGACTAGACTACCCTCGTTCCTTGTTTTGGGACTTGTAATGGCCTGCCTACTGTGCTACTATAATGTTGGTGTGGCTAAACAAGACACAAATGTATCTTCTATAATCTGAGGGCACAGATACACAAAAAAACAAATGTATCTTCTATAATTTCATACTTGAGAACTGAAATTACTGGGAGAAAAAGGGGGGCAAAATACATACTGATGATTTCAGTATCCTGTACAAATGTATCTTCTATAATCTGAGGGCACAGATACACAAAAAAACAAACCCTCCCTAATTTCAACTCGATCTTCTAGCTGATTTGGTATTCTAAGGCTAAGGAAAGAACAAAAGGGGAGCCATTGCCTCCACAGGAACGGTACAAAATTTGTGCCGCGTTACACAGAAGGTGAACATGTACCAAAATGGCGCCAACCCAAGCAGGCAGGCAGTCGTCAGGGCGGTGAATCTCACCCATCAAGATGCGGTTACTGTGGACCTTGAAGCCAAGAAGAGAAGGGTCAATCTGCTTTCCTTTCTTCGCTTTCTTCTTCGCGCCCTTACCACCCAGGCCGCCGTCTGCGGATTCGGAGGCATCGTATTGCAAGGCAAGCTTCTTTGTGCTCTTCAACATAAGGCCGCCGTCTGCGGATTCGGAGGCATCATATTGCAAGGCAGGCTTCTTTGTGCTCTTCAACATTTCACTGAATGAAGGACCGAATGCATCTAGATTGGTGGTTGGTGGCATGCCAAACGTCACCGTCTCTTTGTTGGTTGAAACAGGGGCTTCCACAGCCTGGGCTACCGAGGCGACTCCTGATTCCATCTTATGCTCTGCACAACAAGATTACTACATCAAAGGTTTGAAACAGATAAAACACAAACCAGGATAAATCGTATGCCCTATTGGAATCCTCCAATTAGAGGAGAAAGCAGAACACTTCATGTCATTTGTGGCTGCAAAATCACTCAGGTGCTAAGATGTGGCTGGAACAAACCAACATAGAGCCAGCAATTCCCCACTGCTCAACTACTAGCAAGTAACAAGTGGCATTGGTAGAGGCTGGCCATACAGTCTATGCTCTAGATCTCTTTTTTTCGTTCATTGACACTAAACTTCGCATAAGAGCAGTTCCAGTCAACTATTCTAGACATCCTCATACTTAATATTAACCTGACTGCAAATATAACAGTTTCACTACACGAAACACAGATAGTTTGCACAAGGCGTACCATCAGAAGATGCATGGCCTGCCTTCTTCAGCCTAATGGTTGAAGACAGATCAGTCGACACTGCCTGAGATATAGCAGTGTGTTGGTTTGTTGTAAGCTTTAGCATTAATCTGACAATACTGTAAAATCAATGATTATTCATGAACACAATCACTGAACATCACATTAATCTGACAATACTATTATTCATGAACACAATCAGTGAACATTCACATTAATCTGATTGTCTCCAAATCTTATTTCCATTAATATTGAGAACAACCAATCACTGAGCATTCACATTAATCACTGAACATTCACATTCACATTCCAAATATCAGAACAAATCAATCCCAACATCTCGGTTCACATGAGTTCTAGTAGCAAGCATTGCATCATATTGTGAGTTTTAGGTCATAGATGTGGCTTACCTTGAAGATGCCGAGGGTGGACCGCCGTTGCGGAGGAAGGTGCCGAGGGCCGGGGGAGGAAGAGCCGCCGAGGGCCGGGGGAGGAAGAATCGCCGTCGGGGAGATCCCGGAGGACCGGACATGGAGGAAGAGCCGCCGGGGACGAGTCGCCACCGCCTGGCCATTGTGAACAGGTGAGGATGAGCACAGACTATGACAGGCGAGGGGGTTGGGATGGCGGCGCGGCGGCGAAGGGGCTGGGGGCGGCGAACGGGAGAGGGAGGCGGAGGTGCTGGGGACGGCGAATGGGAGAAGGAGACGAAGGGGTTGGGGCCGCGAAGGCGAAGGGGTTGGGGACTTGGGGGCTGCGGGTTAGGGTGCCGGGTGCGTAGCGCAGGGTATATCAGTGGCAATTTGCGGGTAAATACCCTCAACTCCAATAGGTACTTTGTTTTACTAGTTCACAGCTCCCCACTTGGAGCAAGGTTCTACCTGCTCCTACAAATTGTACTAGAGGGCTGCTCTACTTCAAATTGCTCCAACTCCAACAGTTTTGTGGAGTTAGCCCGTTTGGCATAGCTCCATCTACTCTAACTAAGAAGCTAGGAGTTGAAGCCATACTAAACAGGGCCTATATTCGTTTCTACACCTTCTACCTATGTGTTTGCTTGGTGAGCCCCATATGTGATATGTGTCGCATATAAAACTCGGTCCAGATTTGTACAATAGGAGTCATACACTTTGTGAATCCAAGCACGTCAACAACTATTAGAACTAACTAACTCTCTCTCTCTCTCTCTCTCTCTCTCTATATATATATATATATATATATATATATATATCTCTCACAGTCGACTAGTTTTCTTAAATCAGAGTCACTTTTCAACGGTTGAAATTGTTCCAAGATTCGTACAAAATCTAACCTAACCCACCCTACCCTCACCCCTCACTCCCTCAGTCCCCACACCTCGCGCCGCCTCCACCCCTGCGCTGCCTCCGCGCCCACCTCCACCCCCATCTTTGCCTCCACGCCCCCTTGCCCGCTCAGTGCGCCTCTGCAATCAGGTGAGCCCTACCGACAAGCATCTCCCATGCCGTCCTCCTCCTCCTCCTCCCCGCCTCTCTAGCCGCCGCCACTTTGTTCCTCCTCTATGGTAAGATGCCCTGCCATCGCCTTCTTCCTTGTCTCTGGCAGCTGCCGTCATCGGATCTGCCACCACCTCCCGCCGCCTCCTAACCACTTTGGCCTCGTCGCCCCCGCCGACCTCCACCACCCTCCTCCTCGCCCACGTCTGGCGGCGACGCCGCCGCCCAATGCCACCCTAGCCTCCCTCTAAGCCCTAAGGCATCGGTGAACCCTAACCCTAACTTAGTGCTGCCACCACCGGCTGAAGAAGAAGAAAACGACCTCGAGCACAAATCTCTCACGCGCGATCCAAAGGTGAGTAAATCAACCGAAACTTAGGCAATTTTCAGACGACTATGCACTAGTGAAAATCTTATCAGCGAAATTTCGCCGGTTATCGTCGGTAACCGATGGTAACCGATAGGAATTAAAACAGGTAAAAAAAATCGGTTTTGATGAATTTTGTCCAAAAAAATTCGAATTTGCTTTAATTTTGTTCAAATTTGCTTTTTTTTATTTTAAATCCCAATTTTTTTAAAAAAAATTGAAAATTTCGGCCGAAATTTCCGATTTTCACGGTAACCGGCTTTACCGGGCCCCTTGGGTAAAAAAATCAACCGAGAATTTTTTTTCCCCTGCTATGCACTAGCAAAACCGATAATATAAAGGGTGGATCGATGAAATCACATCTCGCCCCTTTAAGTGCAGAATCTAATTGCCATGATCATCCACACTTCTCAACATGAAAAACGAATAAAAAAACCCTAACTCTACGGAGTGGAAAAAAAAACGTCATGAGAAACTCACATGAAACGCTGATACATAATGGCCATCTAATCAAGAGCTATTTAGGGGTGACGTGTAGGCTGTACGTATCCGTCGTGTTCCTCCCGGCCCAGGGCAAGATAAGGACCGGACGCCGACTTGACGGTGACAGTGTAGCTCAGGACCTCCAACGCCTTGAACGTCAGCTTTGGTGGCTTCACCTCCACCGTCACCGATGTCGGCACGTCAACCTGGTCCACGGCGTACATCGACCTGGCCACCCCGACGTTCGTCACCGCGCGGGTGACGTTCACGGCGAAAGATGCCCCGTCAAGGATGACCGTGATTGACGGGTAGTTGAGGTCCTTCTGGTCGAGTTTTGGCAGCTCGGCGCACGCCGGCGACGGTGCCGGGTGGATGATCGAGCTCACCTTCTTGTCCGTACAGCCAGGACGGACGTAAGACTAAATTTTAGGTTTGACATAGAACAAAAGGATTATCCAAAATCAAAAGAATTCATAAACAAATTGTATTGTAATCACACTAATAAGAGTATATGACACTAAATAAAATCAATAACTACAATCCGCACGTGAACATGTGAAGATGAGGGTAGAACATAGAAAAATATCCTACAAATGAAGCTTACTCAACAATTTATCACCAAGTTATCGAACATAATAGTTTGAACAAAAAATGTGACAGAAGAAACAACCTATGAAAGAGAGAACGATTAGTATTTAATAGTGTCATGATTAGTAGATAATAAATCATGAAAGATGTAGAAGAAACAGAAGCCAAAATATATAGCACTAAAACACTAATTACGTCTAGAAGAACAAACATTTTCATTTTTCTTGATGCTCCTCAACTATAACCCGCACATAACACCGCGTTTTCAGCACGTCATGTGGAGGCATTTTCAGCACATTATGTGGAGCTATTTTAAACACATCAACATAAATCATAATGCAGAATTACAGAACATGCTTCATGTGGAGCCATCTTCGGCCATTCGCATTAAAGATGGTTTTAAAGATGTATCATCTTCAGCAACTCACAGCAATTTGCCCCTGGCCATCGCGTGCCTGCCACTGGGCCCCTGGCCATCGCGTGCCTGCCACTGGCTCTGACCGCCGCGTGCCCTGGGAGCCTGTAACATCCCATTTTCATAGGATGGTAACATTTGCTAGAGTCTCAAAAACTATTTCAAATTAAGTTGGTATTTGCAAAAACTCTCAACTTCAAAACTTATTTGTTTTTCGGTTTCAAAGTTCTCCTCCTGCGATTTCTCCAACCCAGGCCAGCCCAAGCCACCTCCAACCAGCGCACGCACCCGAGCCGCCCACGCTGTGCTCTGTCCATGCCATGGCCGCCTTGGCCACACTCTGGAGCGTGCCCGGCGTAGCGCCGCGCGCTCGCTTCTTCCCACATGTCCTCACCTACTCGCCATGCCTCGCGTCAACAAGGCCACCAAGTCGTCACCCCGGCTCGTCCCATCACCTGAGCACTTGCCGCTCTCACCTGCTAGCACGTCGTGTTGTCCTCGCGCCCAGGACGCTCCCACGCTGCACCAGAGCCGCCCATCCCCGTGCCCCATCCCGCCGCGCCATGCCGCCAGCTCCGCCGACCGTCAGAGCCTCCAACGGCTCCTTGCCCTCCCTCTTCGGCTATAAGTAGCCCTGGCCACCTCCCCTTGCCTCCCCTCCCCACCTCCCCACATGCGCCCTTGCCTCTTTCTTCTTCATCGACCAAAGCCGGAGCCGAAGCCGAAGCCCCGTTCCGCCGCACCACCTCGCCATCGAGACACCGCCCCAGTGAGCTTCTCACCCAACCCACCACGTCACAGCGTGCCCCCTATGGCCCTTAAGTCGTCCCCCATCTATCCTCTTCCTCCCCGTCGCCAGGAAGCGCCGCCGCCACCACTCTTCCTCCTCCACTCCCGCCCGTCGTCGCCCCGCCACCTCGGGCCACCTTAATCCTCCCAGCCCAGCTCTGCACCTCCCTCGTGGTGACGCGCAGCGCGCCTGCTATTCTCGCCCACAATATCGCCACGCTGTCGCATCGCACACACACTGGCGCCATGCCGCCGCACCGGTGGGTCTCCTCTGCCGCCGTCGTTGCCTCCCCTAGGGCCGCCACCCTCTGGGTGACCCATCCCCAGCGTTGCTGGCACCGCCGCGCCTCCCTCTGCTGATGGCGAACTGGAGCCACGCGCGCCAGAGCCACCCCTGCCTTGTTCGAACTTGGGCCGGCCCTGTAGCATATTATACAGTCCCAATCTCTGTCTTTAAAAGCTATGCTTTGATTAACTAGTTTAACTGCCGTGTTAAAATGTGGTCTGGTTCAATGACTTGTGGACCCAGTGGTTAACTCCCTAAATCATTGTCTTAACAGCTGAGCTTTAATTAGTTGTTTTGATTGCTGGTTTAATTACTCAATCTTTGTCCATTAGGGTTGAGTATCAATTAAACTCCAGTTAATTACTGCCCTGATCTCTATGCCATGTAGTGGACCGATAGTTAAAGCACCAAATAATTGTCTTTAGGGTTTAGAGGTTAATGACTGCCGATTTGAATGTTGTTTGATTCAATGGCATATGGGACCCAAATTGAATTAAAGGATTAATCCATGTTTGTCTCTTTGTATCATTGACAAATGGGCTCGGTGTGTAGTACGCACCCGTGGACCACATGCACAGTGCATGTTGACCTCCGGTCCATACACTGTACACATGGAGCAGGCCACTGTTCAGTGGACCCCTCATGTCAGCGAAAGATTTTCGCTCTCCCCTTTTTATTTTCTGGTTTTTATTTCAAAACCAAACTTCGGTCGTCCCGATCTGCTCCGTTCGAACTCCGATTTAAATGAAATTTGTTTCTAAACTTGTCTAAATTTAAGATCTTGCTAATGGCAGTAGTCTTATTTTATTTGGAGTTTATTTATTATTTTTTGTGTATTTATTTGTTCTCTTTGCTTGTTTGATCTTTTTCCAGTACGTTCGTCCGAATAGAGTTCGAAGAAGCGGGAGATCTCCAACTTGATCAAGCTCATGATTTTCAACACTCTCTTACCTTTAACCTAGGCTAGTCAATACTTTGATCATATTGAATCTACATTTTATGCAAATTATATTCCTTCAAATTAGCAAAATTGCATGCTTTAATTCTTTATACAAATGTATGTTAAATATTAAGGTAGTTAAATACCAATTTGATAATTAATTAATTATTATACCATCCTTTGATAATTGAATCCATTAATCCTTATCGCCTAGTAATTATATGGTAACTATACTAGCTATAGGTTGTATTTAAGCAACATGTTAGTCTTGCTTAAGTACCGGGGTATTAAATACCCCAATCATCATCTTTCAATCATGAAAATTGTTTGGGCAGTCATTAGGTGGACATGACTGAAATAATTGAATTAAATTGGTTTTACTTTCCAAAATCCTAATAATTGCTATTACCGTTTGGGCGGATGGTATGATGATGCACTAATATAGAAAAGGCATTCACAGACGGTTCAAAAACGTCATCACAGACGGTTTCTTGAGTTGTCTGAGTTTATGGGTCAGTGATGCATGAGGTCATCACAGACGGTTTGAAAACCGTCTGTGATGCATACTATCACAGACGGTTTCAGCCACAAACCGTCTGTGATATCTATATATCACAGAAGGTTTATGGCTGAAACCGTCTGTGATGACTTTTCTCTATAAAGCCACCAAGCAGTGACTGCTTGTGCCTTTAAAACCGGCATCATATATATATATATAAATAATATTTCTATTGTTCCTAGTCCTCGGCCACTTTCGGGGTCATCCGCATGACATGAGGAAGAGAGACAACAACCGGGGGCAACCTCATTGAGCCCTGCAAACACAAAATTTAAAATCTGGTTTACATCCAATTACTTGGTTGCTAATACATGATGCCACTTCGATCGAGATACCTCGCGTCCACGTCACTTTCTTAGCAGCAGTACTCGAAGTGGCATCATGTATTAGCAACCAAGTAATTGGATGTCCTAACGCTTTCCAGGCAGCCGTACTTCTTAAATTTGTAGGGGCTCAATGAGGTTGCCCGTGATTGTTGTCTCCTCTTCCTCATGCTGCGTGGACGCGACCCCCCGAAAGTGGCTGAGGGACTACGAACAATACATATATAATATATATATAATGCCGGTTTTAAAGGCACAAGCAGCCACTGCTTGGAGACTTTATAGAGAAGATATTAGGAATGGAATGGTAGGACGACGTACCTAGGAGAACTTGACCTGCATGAACACAGTTACATAGACAAATGTGAAATGAATGGCAAGAAGCAACAGATGATATCTTGACAAAATGACAAATCGACAAATAAGTCATAACATACATATCACACATTTTATACATCTATTTTTGCAAATCATCAATCATACATATCAACAGCCCATGGTTCACCAAGCAAATTTACACTATCAATAGCGAGACAACACTTGACATACGAATAAGTCATAACTCATAACAATATAACATATCAACAAATCATATATATCAACAACCCAATAAGTCATAACATATCAAGCCCCATCCGAACCTACAAAGATGAACTAAGCAAGATGCATATAATGCACATACACCAATAGCCCTCGCTTGACATCACGAGCAAGGGACTATTAATATGAACTAATTATCAATTCAATTTCAGCATAAGACTATTAACATCATTACATCACGAGCAAGGGACTATTAATATGAACTAATTATCACTTCAATTTCGCATAAGACTATTAACATCATTACATCACGAGCAAGGGACTATTAATATGAACTAATTATCAATTCAATTTCAGCATAAGACTATTAACATCATTGAAGCGGTTCAACGACAAGACAACAAGACCAAGGGTGTCCAAACCCGCCACCACACCAAAGATAGTAGCCCTCGGCATCCATCGCAGAGCACTAGCCATTTTCATCACAGAGCAAGGGGGTAGAGACAGACAGAGAGAGAGAGAGTAAGGTAGGGTTACCTCAGTAGCGCAACCACGGCGCGACCCCACCACCAGCACAACCCTCATCTATCTCCTTCACCTTGCATAAATCACACAAACATCAGGACACAACTTAAGGCTCAAGCATAAAAATCAAACTCAACACAAGACATTAAGCTAATAGATCTAGAGGAGAATAGAGAGAGGATAGGGAAAGCAAAGACCGGCCAGGGCCCGAGTGCAAGAGGCCAAGCAGGAGAACCAAGCCATTGCGGGCAGGCGACACGCGGGGCCAAGCCCAGTGGCTTGGGTGGCGGCGTCACCGTAGTTGTGGCACGACCCTAACACTGCACAAGACACTACTAGTGTCTTGTGCAGTGCAGAGTGGTGTCACAACTGGCGGCGACGGCGACGGGGTCGAGCGGTGGCATCGAGGTGGGGAGGGGAACGGAGTAAATGCGCTGGGCAGTGACGAGTTAGGGCGAGCATAAACCCTAGTGGAGCTGGGGAGTGACGAGAGTTAGGGCGAGCGCAAACCCTAGCGGCCGGGCTCGTACCAATAAAGAGACTTATCACAGACGGTTCTATTATGGAACCGTCGGTGATATGGTTTTTTCTCAAGTATATTTATCTTGTATATAGACTTACATGACATGAAGAAATTACATGTTTATATGTCAATTTTGTCATTTAAATACTGCTGAAAATTTGCTTTAACTACACACACACACACACACACACACACACACACACATATATATATATATATAGCAATAATTCAACATATAATTAATATAGTAACTTCACCTCCAATTTTTTTTTCATTTTGGAATTTTCATATATATGGCCAAACAGCATGGCCAGTCGCTTACAAAAAGATTAAAAAAAAGTAGAAACCTATAAATAAACAAAGTTTTTCTAGTGACAGAGGTAGGCTGCTATCTCCGTCTTCAATACTTCATAGGCGACGACGTCGGCATCGGACGATTCCTGATCATCAGCGAATGAAGCTTGAAATACGTCCACTCGCTGACGCGCTCGTTCAAGTGTCTCTCGAAGACCCTCGAACTGTTGAACCAAGAAGAATTGAGCCCATAGGCTCTCTTCCCTTGCTTGAGGGGTCTCGGCCTGGTCGACTCGGTCGCCTGCCGCTTTGATTACGCAGTCCAAGTGACGGCAAGCCTCCTGGAGACGTGCAACGCCATTTTGGAGGACTAAGTCGATGACGCGGTAAACTCGCCGAAAGTGGGAGATCACCCAGAAGACACGGTGGAGGAGGATGTCAAGACGGCGGAAGGTGGCCATCACCTGCTCCGGCAAATTCTCCACCGGCAGAGGAGTGAAGACACTGTTGATCAAACAGTGTTCTTCCGCAGCACGGTTCAACGTACACCGAGAGATGTGCTCGTACAGTGCGGCCAGGAAGGCCATCAATGCCGGCGACAAGGAAGAGGCGGCCATTTCTATTTTTTTTATAAGTATGTGGGGATAATCATCTTGGATGACGGATGATCCTTTTTATAAAACAATGAATAAATTCGGAGCGTGAGACGAAGAGACGCATCGGGGAGCCGAAGCGGATGGCGACGAACAGACGCATCGGCGACGAAGAAACTCACCGTGGAGTCAGGCGATATTATCACGACGGTTATAACAAAAAGCGCTGCGTGATATGTTGTAATATCACGAGCGGTTATTGTTAAGAACCGCTGCGTGATGTTTCCTGAGCAGTTCTTATTGAAAACCGCTCGTGATATGTAGTATTATCACAGACGGTTATTAACAAGAACCGTCTATGATACTTCACAGACGATTTTCAACATGAACCATCTGTGATATTACCTCTTCACAGACGGTTCTTAGTGCGACCCGATAACACGCAGCGGTCTCTAAACCAAAACTGCTCGTGATTGAAGGTATCTGATCGTTTTGGTCAACCGTCTGTGATGAGGCGTCCAATATTAGCCTTTTTTGTAGTAGTGATGGGTGCTAATGCAGCCCAAGGAATGTTGGTTTATGGATGGTATGTGGAATGAACCGCCCAGATAACCATAAGAACTTAATTCTGTGATGACCTCCCAATGTAAAATAGTGCAACCACAAGTCTATTGTGTTGACCTAGCTAAATAATTTGTATCCATTAGTATGAGTTGCACCAGGTAGATGACCCGCGACACCTTAAGCCTTCGCGGCGAAGGGTCGGGGTGCACGACGAAAGTCGTTTAAGAGGGTGCAAGAGGGGGTCTAGGTAAGGGTTGACGGGTCTTTATGAGCGTAACCCTTATCAGATGAAATTTTAGCGGGTGTAACTAATACTGCGGGAGGCATTGTAAAGATCTTGTGATGATCCCTCCTTGATTCACATGTCTACAGAAACATGTGTATATATCAAGATGATTATCTCTTGTGGGTAAAGTGTACAGTCTCTGCAGAGTAATAAACTGTTCGATCAGCCGTGCCTACGGTCAAAGGCGAACATGAGAACTTACTAGAGTTAGTTCTATTTATAAAACTTTGCGGGTGGGATGAAAATCAGGTCAGGCTCACCTAGCCCTGAGATTGGATTTTTCCTAGGTCGTTGAACTCAGTGGTGTTAATAAGTGGGGATAGCCCCCAATCAAAATAAACATAAAGTGGAGGTAACCTCTGCTGTTATTAATATTGCACAATATCTCTTTACTAAAATATGTTTTGGTTAAAATGCTAAATGATAGGAAAATTATAATTATTGTAATAAAAAATATTGCTTGAGCAAATAAAAGAACCCGAGTCATCCTTGTTAAGCCTTGTATGTATACTATTGCATTCCATGTGTTAGCTCGCGAGCACAGAAGTTGTGCTCATTCTCACTCTTCCCCCAAAACCCTTAAAAGCAGAAAATCATAGACATTATGCATACTACGAGGATCCAGATGTCGAAGGCCAAGAAGATGATGAAGCGTAGTTTAGTCTTTAGCTGTTCTAGTCTCGCCCCAGTTTAGCTGACTTCGTCGGTACTTGCGTACAACCAATATTATCCAAGTCCTTGGGTAATATCGGCCGTACATGGGTGACCCAAGTCGCTTGCCTATGGAGATATGTGCTCTACACCTTTTGTTTCCATTGTCGCTTCCGCTACTTTTGTAATGTAATCATTTGGCTTGTTTGGTCCTTATTGTAAAATTTGACCTGACACGGTCCATGTAAACTCTAATGTGTTAAATTAATGTATGATTCAGTTTCATCGAGTATGAATTGATTTAGTGACTTATTCTATGAGTGTCATCTACTGATCCAGGGAATAACATATTATTTTTTACAAAAGATTCGAGATTTCAAAAATCCAGATCCGACAGAACCGCGGCCCATGCGCCTTGCCTCTTCTCACCGCAACCACTGGCTACTTGTTAGGACTAGGGGAGGATTGAGTTGAGGAGGTGTGAGGAGGCTGTGACTCGTGAGCTCTGGAGAATGAGGTACGGGTGCGGCTACCTTTGTCTAATGGGTCGGCCGGCCAGGACAGGACCAATTAAATAAAGCCCAGGAGCCTTCTCCTCGCGGCAGCCTCGCCGGACGCCCGTGCCGACGTGTTTTAGGATTTGAGGGTTCAGTCGAAGCTAGAGGAAAGATCGGGAAGCGGTTGTTGCAGGAGAAGAAATCAGACGGAGGGGCGCGACACAGGAGAAATCGCGCATGGGAGGGGCCCACGCATCGGTTCCGAATTTATGTGAGCACGCGAGCCTAGAGACGATGGCTTTCTACATGTTTACGTTCCCGGCGCCCTAGGCGAAGTAGCTCGTCGGCGTGCCGTCCACGTCGGTTATCAGTTTCCGAAGGTTATCGATTGTTTCAGTCATCGTCAGCAGGGTTGACTTGATGGCCGTGGGCGACCATGTTGAGCGCACGTTCTTGATCAGCGTAGCGATCACAACGAGGTGCAGCGCGTCCATGGACGTGCCGGACTTGATGTCGAACTTGGGCATCACTGTGTTGGGTGGGAACTCCGTATCCTCGATATTGGGGACACCAGCGACTACGTTCACACCCGGGCCGAGGATATAGGGATTTAGAATTTCCCAGCTTGGCATGTTAGACTCTGTTGTAGGATCAAGAATAATCGACTAGAGAGTAGTGAATAGGAGGTTCTAAAATATTTTGGTTTTTGCTAGAAAACTTATGACTGTTTTTTTGAGTTCAAAATAGTCATATTATGAGCTGTTTGATATGCGTTGAGATGTGTGCTGAGTTTCTTTTTTAAACATGTTTCTAAGATGAATGATATCTGATCTGATCCTACGGTTCATAATGTGACTGTTTTGAACTCAAGAAAACAGTCGCAAGTTTTCTAGACAGTTCCAAATATTTTTGCTTTCTAAAACTAATTCCTACAATTGTAGAGCTAAGCAAGATTTATATTCCAATTTAAGACCCACTCAATTCTAGTAAAGATAAGGCACCACAAGACAAGTCTCTACAAATATATTTCTAGCACAACTAAATAAGATAATCTCAATTAGCTAGAAATATAAATGTGGAAAGTAGAGGCAAAGAAATAATCAAATGATGACTCGCTATGTTTTCCCGTAGTATTGAAGACTTGCCGGTCTTCACTAGTCCACGTTGAGGAAAGCCTAAGCAACTTGGACCGGTTCCACGAATTAAGCCTTACTTCTCGATTTCACTAGTAGTTGTTCTTCCTTTGTTCTGGAGATGACGAACACTGAACCACTCACAATTTGGCGTCGGGCCTCTTCACAATATCCTTGAAGAGATCACCGCACGAACTCCAGCTAAACTATCTAGGTGTTGGCAAACACCAAGAGTAAAGAACCATAATCTTCGCTTGACGGCAATCAAGTGCTAAGGATCAATCTAGAATGAATGCACTTGAATTTTGCTCAACAACCTCACAATGAATGCAACAAGTGTATATGAGGTGTAGAGAGAATGCTCTTAGGTCAAGGATGTTAAATGAGGTCTCTCTCTTCTGTCCTTCAGCTGGTGGAGGAGTATTTATACCCCCCCCCCCAAAAAAAAAAGCAAAAATGACCGTTGAAGACAAAACCCTAAAGTTTTTCAGCACGAGCAGTAGTACCGCCGTTCATCGGCCGGTACTACCGCACTTCCTCTAACTGCATAGTAACGGATAGCGCAGGCGTAATTAATGCCTCTGATCTAGCCGTTGAGAATGCGGCACGGTACTACCGCCGTTGATCATGCGGTAGTTCATTCTCGACATTGTTCACATAGGCGATGCGACCGTGTTCGCTGAGCCCCTAACGGCTCGGCTCGAAAGTAGCGTACTGCCGACTATTTTTTGGATAGATCGGGTTGTAGTAGTTCCGCTCAGGATATGTGGTCATACCGCGATACGGTAGTTTCCGCCAAGTGAACTCCGGCACTACCACCTTCCAGGGGAGCAAATATGCTCTGAAAGGTGTCACTCTGTAAAAAACGAACCACCAACTAGATCTAGGTCCTACCGGGTTGTAGTAGTACCGCACCAATATCCCGGTCATACCGCTGTGCAGTAGTACCGCCAAGTAAACGTCGGTACTATCGACTTTTCTGATAAAAGCTTAGTTGGTTTTCAAAACAAACTCTAAGTGTATGCATGATCCTAGATTGATTCAAATGACATAAAAACATGCTATCAAGCTACTAGTCATGATCCCTCTTAATAGTACGGCATTTAATCTAAAATCCGGTCTTCCATCCTTTTCTCCTAAGACCGGTAAATAAAAAAAAGATTCTAGATTATTTGTATCTTGTCTTTGAACTATATTGATCTTCATGTTGATCTCTATCATGCATCTCCAAGTTGTTATACTCATCACCGGGACTAAACTTTTAAAATCACTCAATAAACATTTAGTCTTATATTCACATATTGTCATTAATTACTAAAATAATTTTTAAGAGTCTAGATGCTTTCACCCGCGACGAGAACGGTGCAGCCTTCGGCGACTGTGGGGTGTTGAATAATGTCCCTCTGAAGATGAAGTTCGCCGTCGAGCTCGACGTGGCCCGGATGTAAGCCTTGATCTTCTGCCCGTCCGCGTAGGGGACAGGGGACTTGCGCCGTCGGGAGGACGTGCGGCCTCGGGACGATCACCGGACCGAACACCTAAGGGATGACGACGATCACTCCGGCTGCGTCGACACGGAGTACCAACATGGCCTTGTCGATGCTCAGGTCACCACCGGCGTTGCAAATGATGATCTTTCCTGTGACGTTTTGTGCTCTCAACGCTTTCTCACTGGTGCACATGTCGTCGCCCACGTCGCGCACTAACGACCACAGTTCGCTCCCGAAGTTCTTGGGTTCGCTGAGCGACTCGTCGTCAAACTCAACTCCACTGCCAAGCTTCACGGTGGCCACGAACCGCTTGTCAGTGTTGCTCACCCCGACGGTGAGCAGCCACGATGCCTCGTTGACGACAGTTCCCGGGCTCGGACCGGTGTTGCCAGCCGCAGCACTGACGAACACGCCGTTCATGACAGCGGTGTGTACCCTTCGAGCGAGATGGGGTCATCTGAGAAGTCAGCAGCCGACTCGCCACCGAGCGACAGCGAGAGATTGACACCGTTCTCGATGGCCTTGTCCACCGTTAACAAGATGTCATCGCGGTCACAGCCCTTCTGTCCGTAGCACACATGGTACTATGGTAGACGGCGATGTGCGCAAGGGGGGCCATGCCGGCCGCCGTGCCCACTGCCTAGACCGTTGTAAGTCAATAATCTAGACTAGCTGTATTTCTATATTTCTGTAGTTTCTGAATTTGTCCAAGTAAGAGACATGGCGCAAGTGCCCACGGTGTGTGCGGCATGGTACGTAGTTGGGTTGAGTCCGAGTCCTTAGGAACATGGGATAGCACGATACCCGAGTCTTAGATGAGTTTGTTTAAGTACCTTAACTGCTGCATTAGTTATAAAAGCTTTTTTCGTATAATGAACAGTATCTGAAAATTGCCCCAGACTACTGTGTGCTTCTCTGTTCTTTGCGTGAATTTTTCAGAGTTCAGAACTTGGGCGTAAGCTTGCTGGGCTGATAGCCAACAACCGTAGCCGAAAATGTTCGCGCTGAGCATGAACGCACCGGCCGCCGTGCTGGACGTGTGCGTCCTGTGTTGACCCTCGTTGATCGAAAGCACCGGGTCGCGGAGGCCCTTCCACTTCCACTTGGCCGACTCGAAGAACGATCGTGCCCCGATGAGCTTGTTGTTGCACACCGTATTGTTGAAGTCGCATCGGCCGTTCCACTTGGCCAGCAGCGGTTTCATCCCCGTCCCATCGAACGATGGGTGTCCGGCGTAGATGCTGTCGTTGAGGACCCCAATGATGACGCCCTCGCTCATGTTGCTGGTGTTCCACACGCCGCCCCCGGTGAGGCCCGCGGCGCCGCCCATGAGCCCGAGCATTTGCGGCGTGTGCGTGGTCAGGAGCTGGTACGTCTTCTCAGGGAGGGCCCGGATGAACCAGTCCTTCTTGGACATCGTCTCCACCTCCTCCGGCGTCAGGCAGGCGGAGAAGATGTTCACGATGTTGCGGTAGGAGTAGATGAGCCAGGACACGGAGGTCGGGTCCGACTCCAGCGCCTCCTTGGCCATGTCGCACACCGACGCCAGCAGCGACGCGTGCCAGCTCGACACGTTCTTGTACAAGTTCTAGTTGTACCCATACGGCTTTCGCACGATGACGAGGTAGTTGCTGTGCTGGGGCGGAGGGAAGGGGCTAGCAGTGGGCTGTTCGTTCCATATGTTTGATAAATACGGTTTGGTGAATATGGTTCGGTATCGATAAATACTTATTTATTCCGGTACAATATCGATAAATACTATATTTATCAAAGTTAACGTGAATTGAGTATAATATGATGACTCTTTAGTGTGGTCACAACCCAAAAATATTGATTATTGGCCCTAACACTGACACATGAGCGAATGAACACTAGTGATTGACGAGCACTCTTGGCTATGCTCAATGCTCATAATTGTTGAAGCAAATAAGCAAGCATGCAACATCTAATTACGAGAATACGATAACACATTATATATATGCACGAACATCTTAGACTGGTGGTCTAATATGGTAAAGGTGGCAGATTCCCTTAGAAACACCAGGACAATGACCATGATCTTAATCTTATGGGAGCTATGGAAGGAACGAAACGCGATAATCTTTAACAATAGAGTCACAGCGCCTCTAGATCTCTTAGCAAAGATCAAGAAGGAGGGTACAGCTTGGTACCTTGCCGGGGGCCAAAAGCCTAGATTTTTTTTAATGCTTTGTAATTAAAGCCTTGTTTCTTCAAAACGGGTACCTTGCGGATTTCGTTCCACTTCTCCTCTATTAATATGACGATCCTGCATTCCAAAAAAAAGATAACACATTATATGTACCAGGATAATGGCCTTATGTTGGGTTACGTATCTGGTGAACAAGGGCATATCCGTGGACAAATGGAAAAAACGAATCCCACCCGTCCATCGCCGATCCGACGGTCTTGAAATCGCGTCTTGTAGCCTGGGCTCATGGGACGACGGAAATTTTTCCCCTTCGCCTTGAGCGAGGCGACAAATTCGGGCGCCCCCCCGCCCAACGAGAAGATGGTGTAGGTAGGGTTCGACCGTCGCCTCGCGCGCCACCGCGTCGTCTGGCGGCCGTCCTTCGCCCCATTCGCTCTCCTCTGCGTCGCCCTCTTAGGAGTCGCCGGGAGTCGAGCCCCGCCTGCGTCGCCCTCCTCCGTGGCGCCCGAGTGAGCCCCGCGTGTGCCGCCCGCCCGAGTCCCGCCTGCGTCGCCCTCCTCGAGTCGCCGAGTCGGAGCCCCGCCTGCGTCGCCCCTCCCGAGGCGCCCGAGTGAACCCCGCCGTGTGCCACCCCGCCTGAAGTGCCGCCTGCGTCGCGCCGCTCTCTCGCGTTGTTGAACATCTTGTAAGCTTTAACATCTACACCCAGCACCACTATGCCCGTGGTTAAGTTCCCTCTGTCAAAGTATATATCTGATTCATTTTGGATCCTTAGTCTAGGCGACAAACAATTTACTATTGCAACTCGAATTGTTTGGCTAGACAAGATCAAACAAGTCCTTACAGGGTCTTTGTCCCTGTTTGTGTTGTTTTGTTTTGATCCTTAGTATTTATTCATACACAACAGTTGAAGAAATACTTGGAAGTTGCAATTGCTAATGTAGTCCTATATTAGTCAATTGAGTGCATCTTTCATCCCTAACTTTGGGGATTTCTTTTGAAAATAGTGAAGTAAAATGTTAATTCAATATGTACGAAATGGAAGATGTCATATATTAGTCAATTGAGCTGCATGCTTGCATCCTAACTTTTGAAAATAGTGAAGTAAAATGTTAATTCAATATGTAGTCCTATATTAGTCAATTGAGTGCATGCTTGTATCCCTAACTTTGGGGATTTCTTTTGCAATTGCTAATGTTGTTTCGATGTGCTGACGGATGGGCGAAATGGAAGATGTCACTAGCTCGTTGCGGCCACTAGCTTTGCCTAGATCTGAACCCGAACCCGATATGGCCGATGCACACTCTCTCATTGCGATATCGGATTGTAAAACCCCTCGGAAGGCGGCTAGCATCCCGTTCTGCGTGAGTGCGCGCACAATTTTTAATTTGCATGATTAATATCGTTCTAGGGCTAAATCGTCGTTACCGCTGCAGGGATCGTCATCGACACCGGTAGTTACTGAGTCTTTGACACCTGCGAAGGGGATGATTTTTGAAGATGAGGACGCAGCCTTGGAGTTTTACAAAGCATACGCGCATGTTGCGGGCTTCTCCGTTCGTATTGGACAGCGGACGATTATTGATGGGGTGTTGCGATGGAGGCGGTACTATTGTGCCAGGCGTGGGTGGAAGGAAGAAAGAGGTAAGGACAAGGTCGAGGTAAAAGCGAAGAGGACATATGAGTCTAAATTGAGTAGGTGCGGTTGTGAGGCCATGTTTGGTATCAAACGGACTAAGGACAATAAGTTGATTAGAGATATTTGTCGAAGTCCACAACCATGGTCTTGTCTCACCTAGTAAGCAAACACTTGATACGCTCTAATAGACAAATGGCGAGAAGGCTAAGGCGCCTTTGTTCGCATGCCATCGAGCTAGCATTAGCACTTCCGGCATTTAGATATCTTCATGTCGGTCGGGGTGGATTTGAATGTAGGATGCACGAAGGGACTTGCAAAATTATCATCGTGCTTTGAGAGAGAGTATAAAGTCATCGGATGCTCGGATGTTTCTTGATAATCTAGCTAGAAAGAACGAGAATAATCTGACATTTTACTTTGATTATGTTATCGATGACAAGGGTAGATTGGTGCATGTGTTTTGGGCGGATCGACCTCTAGGAAGAATTACGTTCATTTTGGTGAGTTGCTCTCATTCGATCGACATATAATACAAACCAATACGACATGATATTTGCACCATTCATGGGAGTGAATAACCATGGGGATGTGTTCTATTTGAAATTGCATTATACAATCGATTTATTGAAACATTGAATGGTTGTTCCATACTTTCTTAAGATGTATGGGAGGTGCTACCCTAGACTTATAATAACCCATTTAAGATGCGGCCATGAAGAAGGCAATTGAGCATGTCTTACCAACTAGCACACATAGGTTATGTATGTGGCACATATTGAACAAACTCCCAACTAAGATAAGGCGGTTTGAGGATAACCAAATGTTTTACAGCGTGTCAATTCATGTGTATATCCCTCGAAACTCGAAAGAATTTGAGTCACGATTAGGCGCTATTATTTACGAGTTCGGTTTGCAAGATAATGAGTGGTCGGTGGTCGGTATAGGATTCGTGCTTCTTGGGTACCGACCTATTTTATGGGCGTACCCTTGGCGAGAATTCTTAGAACAACTTCAAGATCTGAAAGCACCAATTCTTTTTCAATCGCTTTATTGGTTACAAACATGCTTTGGTTGAGTTACGGATCGGTTAAACACCGCCAGAGAGGAACAAAGGCAAAAGGAGCTAAGAAAGACCATGCCACCTTTCACACCAAGCTTTGAGTTGAAGACACCATGGGCATTAGAGCAAAGATGGCGTTGAAGTATTCACTCATATGGTGTTCGCTAAATTCGAAGGAGGTTATTGCGGCCAGGGACACGTGTGTTGTTGACAGCACGGCGCAAGTATGTGACCTTAAAGTAACAGCGGTGAATGAGGATGGCAAGAAGGTGAGAAAAGTCACATGTGACACTAACACCATGATTGCGGAGTGCTCATGTATGTTGTTTGGCACTCATGGGATTCCTTGCCGTCATATTATCCTCGTATTACGAGGTGCATTGCTGAATGAGCTTCCAAGTCATTATATTTTGAAAAGGTGGACTGCAAATTGTAAGAGGGAGGTTGTGTTCGATGAGAATGGCCATGTTCTAGAGGAAAAACCGAAAGATCCAACGGAGGAAGAAATTGAAAAGTTGGCTTCGGAGATGCGCAAGGACTTGGAAGAATTGATACATCGAGCAAGACCTTCACTACCTTACATGCAAAATGCGAGCGGGAAACTTAAACAATTTATGCAAGATATAAACCAACAAATTCCTGCTCGAGCACAAAGTAGAGTGCAAGAGCTTGAAGCATATCTTGGGTGTGAGATCCCTCATGTCATCGATATATTGCCGCCTACAGACAATCTCACTAGAGGCAAATGCAAGAGGAATCGGCCTGGGGAGAGCAAACCGAAGAAGTTGAAGGAAAGGTAGCTCGCATGTGCGGGACTTGTAATGAGCTTGGCACCCATGACGATCAGAATCGCCCTTTAAGAAACAAGCAAATAATGATGTAATCTGACATTTAAATTTCTTTCACTTCACTTATGGTTCCTCTTATTACTATGGGTCCTCTTATTACTAACTCACAATTTGTGTTTGTTTGATGTGGCAGCAAACCAGATGACATGAAGTCTTTGTTGAAATCTACATGTGTATGTGTGCAATCTTTGTAGAGACTTGTTCTTTTGGACCTTTCTCAAATCTATATGTGTATGTGTGCAATCTTTGTAAGGATTTGTCCTTTTGGACCTTTCTCAAATCTATATGTGTATGTGTGCAATCTTTGTAAGGGATTTGTTCTTTTGGACCTTTCTCAAATCTATATGTGTATGTGTGCAATCTTTGTAAGGGACTTGTTCTTTTGGACCTTTCTCAAATCTATATGTGTATGTGTGCAATCTTTGTTCATATGCTCCAATATCAGTTGAACTGAGATTGAGATTTAGATCTTTGGACAATGCTACATGTTGTTACATGCTTGAATTGAGATTTTGTCAAATTACGTTAGATGCTTGAACAATACTAGCTCCCTTACAGCATGTTGATGTTATGCCAACAGTGTTCACAGTATGTATCCATCAGCTTGTAATTTTGTACACTAAAGAGATTTATACTGCAATTCAGCTGGACATGTTTTCATTTTGTGCAGAAAATCATATTGTAATGTGGTACTGAATTATGATGTATGTGCTACTGAAATCTGATGATGATGTCATGTGCCACATGTTAGCCGAATTCATGTAATGAAATGAAGTCGTTCGTTATGTTGGACATGAAGATGCACATGGACATTGTTTATATGCCACACTGCTGTTTATTCACATTTGCTTGAATGAACTGATGCTTGACATGATGCAAGTGGTTTTTGTTTTGGTTGGTTTGGACCATTTTTGTTGTGAAATTTCCCTGGTGGCGGCTTTGTCTTGTGTTAAAGGGTTCTACCATTTTATTTCTTTGTCTTGTGATTTCTACCATCAATTAGCTTCATATTTTGGTATATACTCTGTCGGTCGGACTTACGGTGTTGAATTCGATTATGGTAGTATTGATTATGCTTATGCTCCAAAGGACTTGAATTGTGAGTAATAATTTGCACTTCCTTGTCCTTGATCTTGACTTCCCTCGCCTTTGCACTCTCTTTCGTTGATCCTGAGTCCTGACTGCCCACAGTGCAAATGCTGCATTTAGGGGAGGCTCCTCTCATTCATCACCTGATCAACCATCCTCCCTGCATGCAGTAGCTGCTTGTTGAAACCAGTCTGCATTTTGTTTTCACTGTTTTTAAGTATGATCAGTTCCAACAAACCAAATCAGTTGGAACAAACCTCATACATCATCAGAGTCAGGGGTGCTGTTACTTTGGATCAAACCTCATACAATCTTGCATGCAGTAGCTGCTTGTTGAAACCAGTAGTGCAAAGGGGTCCAATCTGGAGCAGCATAAGCATCATTCTCAACCAGTAGTGCTTCCAATCTGGAGCAGCATAAGCATCATTCTCAAGTAACAGCATCATTGTAGAGTGAAATCTGGAGCTCACATTACAAACAAACATAATTCAGAACAACTGAGAACAACTGAGACAACATTTCAGATTGACTGAGACAACATTTCAGCAGTATTTGAGAGAACATTTCAGATTTCAAGCATAACTGAGACAACCATGTTGGACAGTTTACATTACAAAAGACTTTGACGACAACAAAATTCCTAACATCAAGAATACAAATGCAACTATAACAATTCTTAATCTTCCAACTCCAGCAGTGGATTTCTTCACTGAATTGTTCATCTCGTCCAACGAGGTCTTGATCTGGTCCAATGAGGTCTTCATCCCAGCAATTTGTTCCAATACAGTGTGGTCGACTTTGAAAACAACTTCATTCGCATTGCTCAACTTCACAGGAGACTCACCTCTTCTCTGCATCCCAACCAAATGACTGAGGTATTGGTCCTTCCACATAAATGTGTTGCACCCACCCGAATAGATCTGGACCAACAGGGTGCAGTGAGGATTCATCAGAATGCAAAAACCGGCAGGCAAAAGCCAAAACCAAGTTTGAACATCAAATTCAACCGAAAAGTGAGTATCTTACCCCGTCATTTCTAACGCATTTGTAGTACTCTTTTCCTCGATTCTTCGAGCTCCCGGACACCGCCCAGATCATCTCCGCGTCGCACTTTGGGCATGGCACGAGAGGGAGCCCACCGGCAGGCGCTGTCGCGGTCGATGACCACTCGGAGTGCGCCTCGGCGCGATCCTTCTTCTTCTCCATGGTGCAGCAGCGCTGGGAGGGAGCCTCGTGGGAGCGGGGCGGACGCCAAGACGGACCTAACCTAACCCTAGACTAGGTTTTGGGTGCAGGGGCCTGGTGGGAGGCGGCGCCACGGGCCACGGTGGTAGCCGAACGGGTGGTGAGGGGAGCAGCGAGGAGGAGGCGGCGGCGGCGGCGGCGGGCGGCGGCGAGAGGAGAGGATTTGGGATCGAGGCGAGAGGACGAGAGCGTTGCCTGATTTGGGGATCGACCGGACGGTGGAAAACGTGAATCCAACACGACCGGGGGTCCTAAACGCAAAAGACCATCGTCCCGCGCTCGCGCGCGCGCGTGATTTGCTGCGCGCCGTCGGATCGGCGATGGACGGGTGGGATTCGTTTTTTCCATTTGTCCACGGATATGCCCTTGTTCACCAGATACGTCCCCCTTATGTTGGCCGTGGCAAAGTATCTTCAGGCATGCATGTCTCGAGCTTGAAGATCAATCTTAGAATAATCACGGTCCTCTTGCTTCCTTTCTTCGAGTTATGATGCTAGATTCCCTTTTCTTTCACGTTCTTGGACAGAGAGAGCATACGAAGGAAAGGACTCAATGGTAGGCTGGCCAGTCACCAGTGCATGGGTGCAGCAACTGCAGGCCTGCAGGCTGCAGCGGCACGCCAGCACCAAACAGCGAAGCCGCCAGCACAACAAACAGGCATCACTGTGGCAGCAGCGCCCAGCATTTGCTCGGTTTGCAAAGTTTTTACCGAAAAACCAAATCATTAAAATAACATATTTCCAAAAACCGAACCGAATACCGGTCAAATCAAGTTAACCACAAACCGAATACCGATCAAACCAAGTTAACTAGAATGATTCGATTTTTTGGTTCGGTCAAAAGCGAACAACTGCCCTATACCTAATGGCTCATTAGTAATCACCAGAGTTCTAGAGTCCTGCACATGCAGTCTCAACAGATGAAACTTCCGTCACAACTCCTAGCTAGCAAGCCCAATAACGCCCACATATTCACAACCAAAGTAACTATTTTCAATTTTTCGTTCTAATTAGAGATAAACTGAACGATTAATTACTTGTAAATTAAAGGGACAGGCGTATTCGCTCGCTCCCTTGCTATTCGAGGAAACAAAAAACATCGTCATAGTGAGGCCATGAAGGTTGAAGCTAGTGAATAAGCGAGAATTTTTTTTTAAATAATCTAATTTTTATTCCGAAGTACAGAAATAATACCGCTTAACTTTTTTTTACAGAAATAATCGCATGTCGCCGTCGGTTTGGCGATTTTTCAAATCGTAACCGCCGGGCGACAATCACTCGATCGCCTAATAGCATAGCGATTTAAAGTTCAGCGTTGTCGCTTTGTGGATTAGCGACTTGGTGTGAGTATACTCCATCGCCCAACCGTATGGCGACTTCTTTGTGAGTTGTACCCAAAGTCGCCTAACGGTTGAAGCGACTTAGGTAACTATAAAATCTCACATGGCAACCGTCGCCATTGAGCGCGAGACGCCAGAGCCAACCGAGACGAGAGGAAAAGAGGAGAAAGAGAGAGAAAAATAGGGGGGGGAAGAAGAAGAGGAGGAAAAAAGAGTTATTCGTTTCGCATCGACGATTAAGACGGTAAGTTTATAGTATTAATTTGTACAAGTTTATATTTGAAACCATGGTAGGTTAGCAAATAGTGTTAGCAATTTTATGTATAGTGACATAGTGTTAGCAATTATTTAGAGATGGCATATAGTGTTAGTAATTTTATGTATAGTGACATAGTGTTAGCAATTATTTAGAGATGGCATATAGTGTTAGCAATTTTATGTATAGTGACATAGTGTTAGCAATTATATAGAGATGGCATATAGTGTTAGCAATTTTATGTACAGTGACATAGTGTTAGCAATTATTTAGAGATGTCATATAGTGTTAGCAATTTTATGTATAGTGACATAGTGTTAGCAATTATATAGAGATGGCATATAGTGTTAGCAATTTTATGTATAGTGACATAGTGTTAGCAATTATTTAGAGATGACATGTAGTGTTACCAATTTTATGTATAGTGACATAGTGTTAGCAATTATATAGAGATGGCATGTTAGCAATTTTATGTATAGTGACATAGTGTACTATTGTGCGTGCTGCGCTAATTGCGTATATGTTACTTTTCTAAATGCTTGTTTATATAATGATAAACATGTCGATAACGCTGCGTGCATTCGCAAATGCTAGTTTATAGAATGTTAAATACACGATACATGGTTCCAAACACGTTGGATTATCAAACATGTCAAATTTTGTTTTTCCCCTAAAGCTTCACCCATTATAAATATGCATAGTAACGATGATGTATTAAATATTTACGCAATCCATAGCGATCGGTATAGGCGTTAACGTAATATATCCTTTCATAGGAAAAATAATGTCATTGTGTTGGGGCAAAGTGTAATGCCATTGGAGTATAATTTAAATGTGTAAGTAATATGAATGCTTTTAATTTCTTAATTTGCGGTATGGCTCAAGACCACAGTGGTTCGGATTGGCATTTTAGTCTGCTGGACGGTTGGTCGACGTCTTGACCTGCTGTGAAGCCGTCGTGTGCCGCATCCGGTTGGCGGGACGACGCTTGGTGAGTTAGGGGTGGTTCAGTCTGCGGACACCCGACGGCTTGGAGACTAGACCTGTTGGGTAGAGAGGTTTGTCCGCAAATTTGTCACTTTTTGTATCAGATGTCCACTATGTACTTACTTCTTTGTGCTTTGTAGGTCGAATTGTTCGGCCTTCTACCACTCAGACGGATGGTAGAGGCCACCGAAGAGGACGGCGATGCAGTCGACGACGATGGGGAGGTTCGGCCGGTCCGGAGCGGTCACGACGATTCCCATTCGACCGGTCGCTCGACTACCTGGTGGACCGTTATGCGGCGAGACGCACACCTTCCACCTCCCTTTCGGGGAGATGGCTCCGACTCTGCAGGATGTCGCGATGCTGCTTGGCTTGCCTATCGCGGGAGCACCTGCATTCCCGCCGGACGCGGGTGTGGACTGGCGCGACGCTGTTAGGCGAGTTTGAGCGTTCTTGGGGGAGGCAGCGCCTCCGTGCCGACTTCTCGGGCGGCAATGGCATGGCCCGCCCTGCGGTGGCTTCGCGATTCGGGTAAGTATAGTACCTACTTTCCATGTTTAGCGATTCATTGAGGCCTAGCCATATGACGGGCTTACTAATTATTCGTTTCTGCGTAGGTCGAGCGGATGGTCCCACAGCCCACCGTCGACCAGGTGTCGCGGCACCTGGAGGCGTACCTGTTGTGGCTCTTGGTGAGTCTTGTTTACCGGCAACCCACGGTGACTCCGTCGGCGCCCGTCTCGTGGTCGCGAGGCCATCGCCGACGGCGAGGAGCTAGAGATCGATTGGGGATCGGCCGTACTTGCCGCGACGTCTCGCGGCATGTGCGATGCGTCTTTAGAGGAAGCCGCATCTATCCTCCTGTTGCCCCCTCTGCTGCGGTGTGTGGTCGTTCGGCGCTTCTCTCTCGGACGGCCCATCTTTGATAGACTCCGGACCGTCTGGCGCGGACATGTACCATGGGGGCGCGGTGGACCGGCCGGCCGTAGGGTCCCTTTGGTTCCGTGAAGCGGGTACATATTTCCCTATATATTTTCTCTGATCGTATTACGGGTAATCCTTTGTAACCATTGTTTTGGCTCGCAGAGCGAGTATGCACGTGCGAGTCACGCGTGCCTCTGAGCACTTTGTGGAGCGGTGGACCGTCTCACGGCGGCGGCGTCGCCGAGCCCGTACTCCGTCGAGACGGAGGCCCGTGCTCACGGGCTATCTTCACTTGTCTTTGGCGCAATCGGGCGTCTTGGCGGACGCAGAGAAGGCTTCGTCTTCGACGTGTTCGTTGAGGACTACGCGATGCATAGGGTGATCTTGCCGATCGGCCTCTGTCGAGTTGTTCGATTCCGTTGGAGCGAGGGTGCTGAAGTCGACCCACGCGTGAGTTCATGCAACACATTTAGTTAACATATGTTTTGACATTTCCGTAACGATGACTTCCAATTGCAATGGTTCGTTTCGCAGGCATAGTAGGAGGGGTGGCACTAGGACGCAGTGGCCGGGCAAGATGGAGCCGTGGGTGGCACAGTGGGCGAACGCCCATGAGGATGCGTGCGGAAGGGCGGCCCGTCTGACCCAGTCGTCTGGCAGTACCTTCGCTGAATGCGCCCAGAACACGCACCAGGCTGGTGCATGTCGTCGACCCTCCCCCCGCTCGCGTGCCAGCCCTGACCGACGCCTACCCTCTGCACTTAGCGCGGAATGTGCACCTCGTGGTACGTAAAATCGTATTTGCAAATGTCTTCGTACTATTACCTGAATTATAGGTTTGACGCTTTGACATACTCCTTGCAGACAGACATCAACGTCGGGGTTGCCAGCGACGGACGGTCGATCCTGGACAGGATCGGCATTGGTCGCGAGAGGTCACGCGCGACGAGCTAGTGCGATTTGTTCGTCGGGCCTCTGATCGGGCGAAGCGTCGCGTGGCGGCGTCATGCGGGGCGATCTGAGAGGTGGCCTCGTCGGTGCGGGAGGTGGGCTCGTCGGTCCGGGAGGTGGCCTCGTCGGTGCATAGGTCGGCGAGCTCGGGGAGGGCACGTCCGTGCCCTTTCTTCTACGCCTTTGCCAATGTCATGTCGGAGAGATAGTGAAGAAGCCGGACACGAGGCCAAGCACATCATGGTGGCTATCGGCGAAATTCAAGTACAAGATTAGCTACTGCGAAGGCATGGCGTGCTAAGCGAAGGCTTTGGAAAGGAGGTTCGGTTCTTTCGAGGCATCTTACGACAACCTTCCTCGTATGCTCCAGGTGCTGCAAGACAGGAACCCGGGCACATACATTCTGTGAAGGACCGGCCAGCCAAAAGACCGCTGCTAGGTTTTATGGTCTTGCAAGAGGACCTTCTTAGCATTCGGTCCATGCATCAATGCATTCGGACACAGTTGCCCGTGATCTCGATGGGACGGGACATTTCTAATCGGAAATACAAGGGCATGATCTGACGAAGAATTGGCGTTGATGGCAATAATCGATTCGCCCTTAGCCATCGCTTTACGTGGAAAGTGAAATTCGACGGTGGTTGTGGTTCCTTCGTCATCTGAAGGAGGGAGTAGTTGGGGCACGTCCTAATGTCTGCATAATCCATGATCGCCACTCCGGGATGATGAAGGCCATCCGACAACTTCAGCAAGACCCCAATGAGCCATTCCCCTGGCCAGACCTGAGGAACAGATGGTGCATTCGCCATCTGGGGGCCAACTTCTTCAAACAGTTCAGGCAGCAACCTTTGATGAAAGCTGTTCAAGAGGCTGCCATGCGAGAACCAAAGAATGTAAATTTGATGCATTGTGGCAGATGTTGGACGAGCACACCAAGAAGCATGTCGTCGAGAGAAACAAGCGTCCCCTCATTCCTGGGGAGGCACAGCCGGAGCGCCTCACACCACTGCGGGAGCTCGACCCTCTCCATTTGACGCGGAGGACCTCGAGGGACATCGGATGTTTCTCTCATTGGATTGAGGCCGAGCCATTGGAAAAGTGGTTCTTACTTCACGACACGGACGGCGCAAGGTATGGCATAATGACCACTAACCTTGCAGAGGTGTACAAGCCCCAGGTTATTAGGGGCCTCCGTTGTCGACCTCTTGTCGCCATTGTTGAAGGCGTTACGCATGGTACTGTCGGATATTTCGAGGAAAGACATGCAAATCACGGCACTTCATGCAGCCAACCCACAGACCCATATTGCTCCAAGATTACTACATACATGCGAGGCCAAGACCGAGAAGGCTCGATCGCACGGTCTTCGTAATGGGCAATCTGAACATCGATTCGACGTGATCCTCCGAGATGAATTTGGATTCGAACAGCTCGGTCTCTTGTTACCCATGAGGTATGCCTTGGAGACCATGTGAATGAACCTAGTTGCACATGCAACAAGCTAAAGCTCCTTCACAAGCCATGCTCTCATGTCCTCGCCACAGTGGGACCATCCGCATGGACCCATTGAACCGTGTCAGTACTTCATGAAGGAAAGGTGCGGCGGGTGTGGTGCAATGAGCTAAGAGGCTTCGGGGTTGTCGGTAACTTCTCCACATTAGATATTGCAAATAGGACTTGGGTTCCGGATCTAGACCTATTGAGGGGGGGGGAAGGGCCGTCGGCAGAGTCGTCGCATTCGGAACGATATGGACGAAGGGGAAGCTGCAGCGGCGGGTAGACGTTGCGCCCATTTGCCGCCAGAAGGGCACACTGCTGTGAGAACTTGCAAGGCGCCTGCTGACACTTAGGAACTTGTATTACAACTGCTACTATGTTGTAACTTGTAGTTCAGTCAATTACTTTGGTTTTGTAGGCAATGCCGAACTAATTGTGTCGTAATTGTACTTTGGTTCTTGTAAGCAACTACCGAATCGCTAGTATGTTGTATCGTAATTCTAGCGGACAATATCTCGCTATGGAATAGCTTGGTTTTCATAACTTCGTTCATACAATGCATATTTGTTCGATGCATATAACTTAAAGCACGCGACACATCAATACAACATGCCAACTCAATAAAAGGCAACCGCAATAACGCGTCCACCATTTAGTTACATGCTTTAGGAGATTGAACATAAGTGCGTGAGAAGGGACACTACCATCCCTAATTGTAGAAGGGACACTACCGTGCCTAATTGTAGAAGGTGCCTCTCGCTACCCACATAGAGTGTTCTCGGTTGGGCGCCTCGGGCGTGGTGAGTCGTCGTTATAATGGCACGCACATATGCAAATTAGGGTTGCCACAAAGCATGTGGGATCATAGGAACTTCCTATGTTCACGACCTCCTCATTGCCCTCTCATGGCTGCATCTGTTGGCGGAGGTCATCATTTTGCTCCTTGAGATCGTCAATTTGCGCCTCCAAATAAAAGATCCGGTCCCACAATACATCCAGTAACGCACAACATATGTCGTTCATAGGGAGGATCGATCCGGTGGGTGAAGTTGCATTTAGCCATCTGCTACAAGTGACGGTTAGTATGCGGGATGTATTAGCGATAACATAAATAAAACTATTTACCCCGAGTATGGGCATCGGAAGAAACGCCGTCCACCATCGAAAGGGCCGTCTATGACACCGCGATAGCGTCGTCCACGTAATCCGTATTTCGCCATCTTGGTTGAGCACGCTTGTTCGGCATCAGCCGGTAGTTAGGGCCGAAGTCCTCCCTCCTTTCTAGGGGAAGGTCTGCCTTCGGCGACCCCGGTTGTACTGGTCCCCGGGCGTCTGCCATCGTATGTTACTGTAAGACGGAGAAGGTTTTTCTTCCTACGGTTTGAAGGGTCGTTGGTCCTAACCCGGGCGTGGGGCGTGCATTTATAGCCTACGAGAGACTAACAAAGCGGGTAATGTATTAGCTTGCGGATGACAAGACCGAACGAGGCGACTTTACTGCGGTGATAAGACCACAGGGCGACTTTGCGCGATGCTAAGACCAAAGGAGGCAATTTACTGCGGTGACAAGACCTCACGGGGCGACTTTGCGCGATGATAAGACCAAAGGAGACGACTTTACGAAGTGACAAGACAACACGGGCAGCTTTGCGCGATGATAAGACCAAAGGAGCGACTTTCTGCGGTGACAAGACAACACGGGCGCTTTGCGCAGTGATAAGAACAAAGGAGACAACTTTCTGTAGTGATAAGACTACACGGGGCAGCTTTGCGCAGTGACAAGACCAAACGAGACAGCTTTGCGCAGTTCAGGGTTTATGTATAGGGTTAGGCTTTTCAGATCGACTTGACTACCCTGACCACCTTCCCAGCTTTTAAGATCGAAAAGACAAGACTCTGCAGAGAAAGACGCGACAACACTCTGCCTCGCCAGCTTTTCAGACCGATAAGACAGCACTCTGCAAAGCAAGCCTATATTGCAAGTATGCCTCTTCTACTGAAATCCCAAAAAGAACCATTCGCACCGCCATCGAATCCTTCAGTTCTATATAAGCTTTATAAAGTACTTCATCGACTATCGCCAATATACAAATATCGTTCGAGACGACTTCATTCAGAGAGACTCCGGACGCATTGTAATATCACTTACCTATCTACGTACCATTCATTACTATCTCAATCGTCCTCACAAAATTCTCTGAAATTTAACGCACTACAACAATATCGACGATCACAAAATGTTATTGCGAGTCGACATATTTCGTACCCTTCATATTCTCTGAAAATAAAAGCAGACCAACCAACGTTGTCACCACACTTTTATCTTTACAAAAATAACATCATATTATACGATTTGCTAAATACAATACCTACAAAATATAATATCTATTTTAACACAAATATTCCAATTGGATTTACATAATTTCGGGTTTAGCGACTTCAATAAGCCTTTCGGTTGGGCGACTTGAACTAAGTCGCCCACCAAATCTTGCGACTTATCGTAGTCGCACATCCGTTTGGTGACTAAATCCAGCCACGCTCTAGTCGCCCAATGGGAAAGCGACTTGGGGATTGTCGTCTGGCGGTTGGGCGATTTGAGAAAATCGCCCAACCGTACGGCGACACGCGATTATTTCTGTAAAAAAAAATAAGTGGTATTATTTCTGTACTTCGGAATAAAAAATAGATTATTTAAAAAAAAATTCGAATAAGCGAAGGGGTAACATATTAGGCAAAACCAAGGTACCTTTAATGATGATCAACATCGATCAATTGCTTAATTCTTATTAGCTTTATCATTGATATGTAGCTTTAGCCTTTGGTGCTTTACTCTCTCCAATTTGTGATACAACATGATGCTGCATAAAAATATTTTCTTATCCATTTTTATGTGCTTTGGTAGTCCATTCATAAGATGAAGAAACAACATATTGTTTTTTTTTCATGATTAAAAAAACACATTGCTTTTTCAAGAGCTCCCAACCTTGCTAATATAATTTCAAAGAAATTTCATACGAAACAGGATAATTTCCATGGGAATTTCATAATGTAATCATGTTCCAAACAGCACCTAAACAAGATAGATCTATTTGCCACCTTTGTCCGATTATTTCTTTTAGTGCTGTCTGCTCACCCCCGACTCCAGGCCCCCTGTTGCTGTGCACCCTGTTGTCGTGACCCCCATGGTTCACCGCGGGGGTGGCCTCTAGAGATAGGAGGAGGACGGCGGCAATCCGGAGGATGAGGTGGTTTCGATTGCCCATTGAGTGTAAGAACTACACGAATGATCAGAGGATGGAGTTGTGAAAGATAACAAACACTACACATGGGGAGCTTGTTCTTGTCATCTAAAAATGGCATTGCGTTTTGTGGTCAATCGGTGAGGTGGCTTAATATAGGAAAGGCATGCAAGATCTGGGGAAGCTTTAGCTCTAACCAAAAGTTCGATCAGGTTTGCATTCGATTCAAGGCTTCCTTGTGGACGAAATGAAGGAGATGAGATGTTTGCACCTCTCGTTTCCATGACACTTGCATGGAGCTAGAAGCTTGTATCACTTAATCAGTGAACTCGGTCACCCACTTTTGAAGCTTATTATGGTCAGTTTTAATATCAATGAAATATCCATATCAATATCTTGCTTCTCATGCTTGTAATTAATGACATGTATGATTGATCCTGCAGTTTTGAGGTTCAGACATAATCCTCGATACGAATCAATAACCGTATACAGTTGCTAATGTGTTAAAGTAGGATTTCTTCTACAATTCTATACTAATGTATTATGGTAGTCATGTTCCGTGAAACTGCTCTGATACATTTTTGCATTTGCTTACTTTGCGTTATATATTTGTTGAAATGAACTTGCTTTATAAATCACGTTGCCAACGAAGATCTTTTTAGAGCTAAGGGGTTGATGAAGTTTGATGAGTTACTTGGATCGTCAAGAGGGGGGTGTTGGGGAAGGGTCCTCGGCTCACCGCGCTCCCCTGTGTCAAAACCCACGTCAGCGCGAAGACGACGTAGTTATGCTCTGACAGCGGACGACATCCTCAGACTCAAACCCGAGCTCGGACTCGAAACTGAGTGTGAGAACCCTAACAATTTAATTAAGCTAAGCAGCGTTAAACAGTATTACACAGTAAAATAAACTCATCAACACAGTAAATACCAACGAATTGAACACATAGCAAGATGTGAGAACCAGAAATTTCAAACTAATCGAAACGACGCTAATTGATAATTAGTAGTAAATAAAAATTCATCTAAACAAGAATAAATCGTAAGCTCAGTTGATATCGAACCTTAACCACTTAAACTAATCTAAGCATCAATAAACAGTAATGAGAAACCGTAATATGCAATAAACGTAGATTAATCTTGAACGCATCGTCAAACAATTTCATATAAGATTATGTTATCGAAAGTTTACAACAAAATTTACCATATGAACTAGTTCAACAAAAATATAATGCTATCTCAATCATTGAAATAATTACATCATCCAAAGATTACAACCCGACATCCAAATCAACACACATCATCTTTATAAAATTCAAAGCCAATTACAAAGAAGACGTACAACATTAATTCAATCACAACATGAATTCATTTCAAGCGAAACTATAATAACAATACAAGCTTAGAATCAATTACCTGATTTCATTACCCAGAAAAGTAATGCAAGAATCCATCTACAGAGATTACAATAGGAACTCATTACAAAAGAACATGCAACAGGGATTCAATCTCTAAGTTAATTAAATAATTCATTGTAGGAGAAAGTAAAAGGTTATTACAACAATATTACAACATCAAGATAACTCAAAATCATTTACAAAAATCTCTACCAACACCATGTCTAGAGACCCAAAACAGCACCCAAGCCAGCAACCAATCCACCCCCATAACCCACAAGAACCATCACTAAGCCACCACACAAATCAATCATATGTCACCACAGAAACCACCAAATCAGCACTGTGTCTGGGGTCCAAAACCCATCAAGTCCAGCAGGACCAAGCCACGACAAACCAACACCAAAACCATCACATACTAACAAAACCCTAACCAATCACATTGCCACAGGGCCACAATCATCGAGCTCCAGACCACCCCAAACTGTAACCAGTCAAGCCACCACAAAGCCGCAAGCTCATCATGCCATAGCATAAATGCCATCTCCACCAAAAGCGCCCCAACACTCGCCTCTGATTTCACCGAGGAATCCCCCAAAAGAATCAATTAAGAATAGATCGGCGCCAATCAACATAAATTGCAAAGTGAGTTATTAAATCAAACATACATCATCGTTTAACTCAGAGTCGATTACAAAAATCCTTTGCCATCAAAGGTAAAACATTAAATACAAACTCGAAATTAAATTACCACAATTCTTTACATCAAAGCAACATACAAGAATTAATTACAAGAGGACGTATGACGCTTCATTATCAATAGTTCGCAACAAGAATTCACAAATACGACATAAATTCAATCTCAAAATCAATTACATTAATCCTTGGCAATCGCAAGTAACACGCTAAAAATAAACTCAGAATTGAATTACAATAATTCATTGCATCGGGTCAACATACAAGAATTTATTACAAGCAAAAGTGAAATATTAATACAAGCTCGGGATTTATTTACAAGAAGTGGTTACAAGCATAAATGAAATGATAATACAATCTTTTAATTAATTACAAGAATAAATTACATCAGACAACAATATAAAAGTTACAAGATGATTAAATTGCAAAAGAATAAAATAAAAATCTTCATGTATGTCACCGAAGCCTTCATTGTATCATTGTCTGTCTATCGCTAGCCAATCGGACCATTTCCACGGCCAAATCCAAAACCCTGTCCACATAGCTATTTCCCACAAAGACCAGTAGACCAGTAATAAACCAAAAGCAATAGATTAAGAGTTAGGGTAGAGAAGGACTGTCGTCAGAATAAATGAAGTTCATCGAGGTTCCCAGACCAACCTAAGTCAATCGGCACCGTCTCACCTCCAGTGGGTTTCATCACCCGGCAATTTTAGAATCTGACACCCACGTATACCGACTTACCTGAACCGCAGAAAATTCAATGAATAGTGTTCTTTTAACCAATGGTCCATGACCAAATAGTATCATGAGAGAGCATAAGAGATAAGGCAGGGGCATAGTGGTCATGAGCAGGGCAAATGAAGAGATGCCAACCGAATCCCCTCTGCCTCATAAACCTTCCCCTCACAAAGAGTCTCACAAGCCACATGCCCTCATTTCTTTCCCCCAGTCGAGGGCCTTCCTGATAAACCTTCCTCTCACAAATCCCATTTCATTTTTCACAAGCCACTCTCACAAAGCATCACAGAGCAAGCAAGCTCACTCCTCCATCCACAAGCAAGCCCCTCCCTCTCAAAGCCCAAGCAAATCCCCCAGCCAAGCACCACCCCTACCACCCACAAAGAACAATCGGAGAAGAGGAACAAAGTTGAAGGGGAAGACCAGCGGAGCCAGGATGACAAGAGGCAACAAGAACTAGCATTGACCACTGGAACCGAAGCAATCAACAAGAACCCAGGGAGAGCACGACGACCACACGGCCATCATCACCGTCCCACCACTGCCATTCCCTCCTCAACCCAACGCAAGCAAGGTAAACCACCATTCCTTCCCATTGTCATTTTTGGCCCAATCCGAAGCCCACAATATGAGCCTAAGAAATGCACAGAGCATGTAATTACACCAACAACCCACAATATCATCATTCACCCATTCCATCATAGAGCAAAGGGAGGAGTAGAGAGAGGGATGAAGGGGAGTAGTTACCTCAGTGCAACCGCGGCAACCTTGATAGCAACCCACATTTAACACATTCACCATGCCTCAACCCACCTCTAGTAACCTCACCATGCATGAGCAAGCATTAGCCCACCTCCAACATTCACCATGCATAAATAAACATCAACAAGCATCAGAACATAAATCAACCATTCATAAGGCAAGTAATGAATCCCAAATCCTTGCCGAGCCGTGATAAGCGAAACAGCCGAAGCGGCACGGCCGGCCTGCAGTATGACCCAAGCAGTCTGACAATGGAGGCCGAGCATGATCGAGCGACACCTGACCGCATGAGAGAGCGACACATGGGAGTGCTGGGGAGACGAAGGCACCGAGGGGCGAAGCGCACGGGTGGGCCAAGCACCAAGCCAGGGAGGCGCTGAGGCTGAGCCAGGCAGGAGGCGCACAAGTGTGGGCACGGGCGGCGTGCTGGCGGAAGGAGGCAGCACCATTGGGGGGAAACCGAGAGAGGGAGGGAGCCTCAAGAGCTTCGGTCGGCCAGTAGCAAGAACTAAGAACCAGTAAGAAGAAAAGTGGAGAGAAGGAGAAAGAAGAAAAATGGAATGGAGGAAGGCAAGGGAAAGAAAGAAAAGAGAAGATGACCAGGGGGCTTTCGGCTGGAGGAAATGAGAGGAGAGAGAGTGGGTTAAAGAAGGGGAGAGAAATGAATGGCCAAGAAAATTTGGCCAAAAAGAAATGAATGGATATGGTGGAGAGAGAAAATAAAAAAGAAGAAAATAAAACAAAGAAAAAATAAAAAATAAAAAATATCAATAAAAGGAGAGAACGCGTACGTGGCAAACCTATTAATTTCGAGCGAATCGCCTGAAGTATGAATTTTTAAACCCCGTACAGATAAATAACAACAGCTCGACCGGTAGAAAAATAAAAAGCGAAAACTTGGGTAAAATTAATCGGAGATTATATAGCAAAATTAATCACCGGTAGCACTGACTAAATTAAATAAACAATCTGATACGTTAGAAACAAATTAATAAAAATAAAATAATTAAATTAAGCGACAAGCGAAAAAAAAATAAAAGCGGAAAAGAAATGTAGAATCAATCTGGGACTTTTTATAAATAAACTGAGTCGCCAATAGAACTCCCCAATTAAACAAATAAATAATCTAACATGTTAGAGATAATTTATTCGAGGTGTATTATTTAATAAAACAAGACTCGCGTAAAATCAATTAGGCATATTTGCGCGCGTAAAAAATAAAAAAAATTAAATAAACCTAATTGCATGTAGGTATGTTTAGTATTTCATTTTTGCCCAATTAAAACCCAAATATAGGCAACACTGACCCTAGAGCCAGTAGACCGTAGAAACACCGTAGTTGGGGAGTGCTAACTCAACGAAGAATCCGAAGAATGTTAATAAAATTAAAATATGCAAATAGGAAAATTTAACTGATTAGTATGCACATAATAGCACCAAAGGCAAATATGTATGTATTTATTTATTATTCGCGTCATCGTATAAATTACAGCAGACGAACCAACGATGCAAGAGTAGCTGCTACCGATTTTGTTGACATCAATCTTTTCTACGACTACGAAGGCAAGCTTATCTCTTGAACATCAATATAGTTATATTAAATGTAAAAGTTACATTTCGTATTAATATACATATGTGCACGAAAACTATATCTCAAAATCAAAATCAGGTAAATGAAAGAAGAAGAAGAAGAAGAAGATGAAAGAGGTGAGAAAAAGAATTATTATGGCTGGTAAAGGGGGTCCGGGGTAGGAAAGAGACGAGGAAAGAGGTGGGACCCTTTAAATATGGTTAATACATAAGGACCTACAAAACTCTTACTCAAATCAGAGGCCATAATTTAAGTGCTAACCATTTTTCCGTTTTAGTGGGCAGAAAGTGCTGGGCGCAGGGTGGAGTGTTGAGCGCAGGGGCAGAGAGCCGCACCAACCAACATTATTGGAACTCGATTGGTGACGAGGTTAGCACCGACGAAAAGTAATGGGTTGATACTTAATCACGTAACCTGGAAAATGTTCTATATTCTGATCTCGAACTCGCATCAAAGGAAATGCAGGGGACCCAGTTCAAAGAGAGCTTACAATAGCTATGGGTAAAGTGGTACAAGCCTGTGCAGTGCTAAATAAAATCATGAATTCATGCCTATCTCCTGGATTAGAGTCTACGAGAACCACTAGGGGTCTATCTTCTCTCCGAGTGTCAAGTAGTCTTTTCAGTACTAAAACTTGCCACTTAAAGTTTTGACGAGTTGTTTGTTTTAAGAAAGAGACATGATCTAGAAAATGTAATAACGAACAGAGATGAGTCATCCAGTGCCTTTTGCTATTAATGCTTGCTGAGTACACTAGTATTCTTCTTTGTTAGATCCTAGTCCGGTCGGAAACTATCCCAAGTAGAATGAAGGACACGCAGGTACCGTGGAAATCGCAGGAGACTATGGTGCTTACTACGAGGAGCCAGGCAAGGTGGACACCCTATTCGACGCATGGGGCAAATAGAAGACCAATGGAGCATGATAGGCAAGCGAGGGGACTTAGTCCCATTTTACAGTTGTAAATTACTACTTATAAGAACCATAGCCTTGCGCAGCTAACTGGAATAAAAAGTACAATTTCTATCTTATTGTTCTGCTGTGTTAACTCTGGTATGGCTTACTATTTGTCGGAGCGGTGTTCTACTGGGCAGATGAATAGTAATCCGTATGCTTAAGTATGATTACCCTCTAGGGTAATGACACGGGGTGCCACACCGAGCACTACCTTCATGCTCGGCAAGGATGATGTCATCATGTGGGCTCGGTGTAAACCGAGCATTACCTTCATGCTCGGCAAGGATGATGTCATCATGTGGGCTCGGTGTTGGTGGCGAGAAGGACAAGATTGCCCTCAAGGTTGCCCTACATAATATTAGGGTTATTTATGTAACTTTGCCCTTCCCTATCATATAAATAGGGCTCATTGTAGGGGTGAAAACGAATCGAATACAGATGGATAATGACTCTACCATATTTGTTTTCATATTTTTTTCTCGGATGCGGATGCAGATACGGATACGAATATCCCAGATACGAATACGAATATAAATTATGTCGAATACAAATACGGAGCGAATACGAATCGAAATGAATATAATCACGAATATTTTTCAGAACATGATAACCCCTTAAATTGTACGCCAGAAATTAATGGAAACATATAACTAGTTTATTTGATCCAAACATTCATGAATTGTTCACATTTTGAGTAACCACATATAACGAAACGCCTGTGTGTCCATTCTTTTCCCTGTCATCTCTCCCATTAGTAAAAACCTCTCCTACCCTTTTTACTCCCTAGCCATTCTCATTTATCCCAACTTAGCCGGCTAGAGGGAGAGAAGAGAGGAGCCGGAGTGAGTAGAGAGATGAAGGGAGAGCTCTGGAGGTAGAAGGAAGAAAGAAAGAGACAGAGGAAGAGAAGAAATGGGCTGGAGGTGTAACATCCCAAAATCCATAATTTAGGAATACATAATAGAAATGCATTGGGAAAAATACTTTGATCATTTTGCACATGAAAATCTACCAATGTTTGAAATTTGAACTTTTGTTTAAAAGCAAATGCTGAAATACAAACAAACATGCACTTAAAGGAAATTGAGTTAAAACAAGATAAAAATGGTTGAGAGAATTATTTTGAGCATAATTGCCTAGGGAAAAATTTACTAAATAACTTATATGAATTGTTATTGAGAATAACAAATACAATTACATAAGAACATAAACTTATAAGAATTTTAGAGAAATTCTTATAAGGGTTAAACTTATGAAAAATTTACATAAGGGACTACATTAGGTCAGGAGCCCTCACAAAAAGTTTCATAAAATTTGGACTTAGTTTGCCCAGGGGTACAATAGGAGGATTGCTAGTGTTGGGCTGAATTGCGGATATCCGGTCTGGCATAATCCGGATAATCCGTATTCGTATCTGTATTCATGGATACTAGGGCTACCATATTCATATTTATTTCTGACAAAAAAATCCATATTCGTTTCCAATTCGAGAATTATCCGAGAAAAATCTGGTCTAAAAGAATCTGAATTCGTTTTCGTCCGGATCGGTTGGAAACTATCCGATCTGTTTTCACCCGTAGCTCATTGTAACATGAGAGGGGATGCCACTTGTACCTTGTACTTTACTTCATACTTAAGCAATACAACTTGGGTGGTTCACCTGCCTCACTTACACTTTGTTCCCCATCTACGCATCCTCGGTGGTCAACGTAGCCAACCAAAGATGCCTACAAATCTATTGTCCAAACGTGTATCTACCACAGGGGATATACCCACTTTATTATGAGATGCAAACAAAACCATTGCATTCCAAACATACTCTCTTTGTTCTCTTTTAGATGGCGTTTTAGAAACTTGTTTTTATTCTGAAATAGATGTCGTTTTAGGTTTTCTAGGTAGTGTTTTTCCCAAAAAGCCCCTATTAAAAGTGAGTTGGTATGAGTGTCATTACTCTAGCTCAACTCACAAGATGAAACGTTAAGTAGTGTATTTTTTAAGGTAAGACTACAATTAACAAGGGCAAATAGGTCACAAGATGAAGCATTAAGTAGTGCATTGTTCTTTGTGTAGAGAGCTAAAACGACATCTAAAAAAGAATGGAGGCAGTATAACAGAAGAAATGAGGGTAGCAACCATGAAAGAAACAAAAACTATTAAGAGTCTAATTTAGTTTATCAAAGAGGGCGTTAGATTTTGGGGAAATTCCTTCCATGCCATTGAAAGTTAATTCGTTTCCCTCCGTGCCACTAAAACAATATTCTTCCCTACGTGCCACCGAGAGTTTATTTTGATCCCCTCTGTGCCATTTTCGTCACCTTCTCTATCAACTCACACATAAAAAGACTCTTTTGCGCTTCTTCTTCCTCCCCTTCCTCCTTTCTCCTTCATTCTTCCTCTTCCTCTTCATCATCATCCATCTTCCTCTTATTCCTCTCTTCTTCAACCTCATCTTCCTCTTTATCCTCTCTCTCCTTATCACCACCGCTGGCCCCCTCCCTGCCTCCCACCGTCGACGCCGACCTCATCCCGTCGTTGGCCCCCTCCCTGCCTCCCACCGCCGACGTCGGCCCTCTCCCTTCCTCCCCTCGCTGGCCCCCTCCCTGCCTCCCACCGTCAACACCAGCCTCCTCCTCTCCTCCCACGGTAGACACTGTCATCATAGATGCGGGCGTGGTCCGACAATGCTAGTGTGAGCTTGCAAAACTTGGCGAGCTTCAGGTTGGCATTGGATGCGACCTCGACGAGGTAGCAGTCTACTAGCTTGCACACCTGCACCATGGCTACGGCCAGCGGGCATGATGCCATCGTCGCAACCACCGCCTCCTCGGTGATTGCAGTTGAGGAGGACGCTCGACCTCGCCGAGCTCCTCCTCGGCGAGGAAGTGCCTGACGACCCACTCGACACATGTTGGGATCAATTCCTTTTCCTGAACGCACACAAGCTTCCATGGAGAAGATGAACAAATGACAACAGAATGTTTGGTGCTGCCCAAAAAAACTACTGCAGCCTTTTCTTGTTTTCATTCTCCTCTTATTCTGAACAAAAGACTCAAGATGTTACAAGCAATTAGTGCTCTACTAATGGTGCCTAACTACGCCCACTAACCAGCTATTAAACTCCATGTAACTGCCATCCTATGACTAGCGCACAACTATAGCCCATGAACTTAGCCATAACCGAAACATTCAAATGACTGCTAATGCAAAACAAAAAAAACTAAAACCGAAACGTTACAAGAAAACAGTAAAAGCAATAAACAGTCATAAAGGATTATTCAACAAACACCCCCTAATCCTTGATGCGCTTTCTTGACGATGTCGATCCTTGTGTGCAATTCATCTTCTTTCACACCATATTTTGTCAGGACAAAACCCAGCTGAGTGTTGCCCAGCCGAAGAAAGTACAGTCGATTCTATGACTTATTTGCCCAGGCCAGCAATTTTCTCTCTTGATCATAAATGCTTAGAATGCCTTTTTCCATCACTGTTTTGTGGCCATGCTTATCGAGGTGCCCCAAACTGATTATATTACTCCTTAACTTAGTTATGTAATAAACATCAGCTAAGACTTTGTGCTCACCAGTTTGGCACTTGAACGACACCATGCTACGGCCGCTGATTTCCACGTGAGTCCATCGCCAAATCTCACTGACCCCCGAACTGACATGTCTAGGTCGGAGAACAGCTCACAACACCTGGTCATGTGATTTGATGAGCCTGTGTCGAGGTACCAAATGGGACTCATCTCCCCGGCTCCCAACATAAGCTTGATATTCCCCTGCTCCTTGCATTTTTCTGCCGGCGTCATCACGGCTAGCGTTGCAGCCGAAGTTGCCGCACCCAGCGTTGCTTCCACTTGCACTGGTTCATTGAGTGCTGTGAGCACCTCGCTTGAGTTGTACTCCTTGCACGCCACGGACTTCTTGTCAGCCTCGATGAGTCCAACGAGCCCGTCCTCTCCTGTGCACACGGAGAGGTCCCCTCCGGCAATGAGGCTGGCGTCGCGCTGTGCCCCACGAGCGTGACATCCTGGTCGCCCATCACTATCACCGGGACGAGCTTTGTGTTAGCCTCACTGGTGTCGTCGAGCAGCAAGTCCTCATTGTCATCGTCCTCCTTCTTCAGCATGACGACGTCCATAGCATGCTTGCATGCCACAGCCATTAGGAGAGTCGACTCATCATCTTCTTGGGCGTTGGTGAGATACACCCGTTCTTTCTTCGGCTCATCATACTCGGACATGAAATTGCCGAACTCCCTACAATTGAAGCACTAGATCTTCGACTTATCGAACTTTCCACGGTGCTTCTTCTTGTCGTTGTCTTGGCCACGGCCACAGCCACTGCCACGCCCGCCAATCTTCTTTGTGCCGCTGTCGGAGCCCTTGCCGCTTCTGTTCTCTTCGGCGGCTTTGGCCTCCCACTCGGCACGCGTGAGCAGTAGGTTCTCTCCTTCTTTCTTGTCGCACCGCCTCCCCTTCAAGCTCTCCTCATACGCCATCAAGCATCCGATGGCCTCTATCACTGACATCACCGATACATCGCCCCATTGCTCAATGGTGCCGATGTCGATGAGGAATTTGTCGGGGATGGGCGTGGAAACTTCTCCGACAACGACTCCTCCACCTTGGTACCGAGAGCACGTATCTCGTTGACCATGGTGGTGAGCTTCAAGGCGAACTCAATGATTATCTCCGAGTCCCCCATGTAGATACGCTCAAACTCCCTCTTGAGAGTTTCAACGCGCTCCTTCTTGACACGTTCTTCGCCAACGTGCATCTCCTTAAGCATGTACCAAGCCTCCTTTGCTGTCTCCTTCTCGGATATGGCTGTTACAATGGCCTCCGGCACGGCTTGAACTATGGCGGCGAGAGCCATCTGGTCTTTCTTCACATCGACCAATTCTTCGCCCTCCACTGCCACCCACACTCCTTGCGCACGTATGATGATCTTTATCTTCACCGCCCACACCCCGTAATTGCTCTCCGTGAGCATAGGGTATTGGAGGGTCACAACCCCCTCCCTCGCCGGCGGTACCACCAGTTCCCAGCAGCCAAAACCAACGAGAGTGTCCTACATCCTGCTATTCCCACCGGAGTTGCGTGAGGACCATGGAGAGACCGACCTTGCACCTCGATGCATGTCACAGGATCAAAATGGACCACGCTCTGATACCAATTGTTGGGATCAAGACCTTCTCCTGAACGCACACAAGCTTCTGTGGGGAAGATGAACAAATGACAACAAAGTGTTTGGTGCTGCCCAAAAAACTGCAGCAGCCTTTTCTTGTTTTCATTATCCTCTTATGCTAAACAAAAGACCCAAGATGTTACAAGCAATTAGTGCTCTACTAATGGCGCCTAACTACACCCACTTACCAGCTATTAAACTCCACGTAAATGCCATCCTGTGACTAGTGCACAACTATAGCCCATGAACTCAGCCATAACTGAAACATTCAAATGACTACTAATGCAAAACAAAACAAAACAAAACAAAAACTGAAACTGAAATGTTACAAGAAAACAATAAAAGCTATAAACAGTCGTCAAGGATTATTCAACAACACAGTCCATGTTGTAGAGCATCTCCATGGCACCGGAGTAGCTTGGGATGAGCACGTCCTCCACCATGGCCTGCTCCAACTAGGTCGCGACCTTCCACTCTAGAGTTGCATGCCACGTCTGACGCACGCAGGATGTGTGCCGTTCGCAGCAGCGAGAACAAGAACTTGGTGATGATGACGCGCCCCGAGCACTTGTCCGCGGGGAGGCTCACGACCACTAGTGGGGACCGTGGAGTGGAGTTGTGACCATAGATGGGTGGGGTGGAGCATGGCGGCCAGAGGGCTACGTGGTGGAGAGTGGCGGCCGGCCGGATGGAGTGCACCATGGTGGTGGCTGGTGGGGGCAGGAGAGAGGAGAGAGGAGAGATGGGGTTGAGGAGAGTGGAGATTAAAGAAAATGAGGCTAAGATGGGGATTTTTGGGGTTTAATGGCGACTCCAACTAACGGATGTGACGGAAATGGCACAGAGCGGATCAAAATAGACTCTCCGTAGCACGTAGAGGAGACCACTTTTTTTAATGGCACGAAGGAAAACGTGTTAACTTTCAATGGTATGGAAGGAATTTTTCCTTAGATTTTTCACAACTATTTGTACTACTCAATAACTATGCACCGGTCCTAATAACCAATTTTTTGGACCCTAAAATACTCGTCTGAAGCATCAAACTACTATATACTCTAGTAATCTGAAATGCAAGACTACAAGTGCTTGTAGATATAACCACTATCCTATCCGTCCATTTGCCCTGAGATTTGTGCGCATGGTCCCTATCTCTTTCTCAACTCCGGCGGCTCCGGCTCTGGCTTTGGCGGCAGGTGTAGCCGAAAGAGAGAGAGCCGGCCAAGAGAGAGTGAATGAAGCCGCACAAATCTCAAATCAAAATCAACGGCTCGGATAGTGCTTGTAGCTACACATGCTCATAGAAAAACCACATTCTCTCTAGTCACAGTAGATTTTAAACCGATAATTGTTGAGGAATCGTCGTTGGTGAGTCCAGTCCGAACGATCACCTCGTAGACAAGCGTAGAATCGCTTAGAACAATGCAAGAACAAACAGTACATAATAGTAGATTGAACACAGAGATATGAGGGGACTTCTTGCTTCTCTTTATTGCTCTTCTGTAAACAGTAATACAATGGTTGGGGGTCCCCTCCTTTATATAGTCTTCAGGGTGGATGAGGAGTCCATCATGGGCCAGCCCTGCAAGGTTTGGGCCTAGGGTTTGCTAACACTCCCCCTTGGGCACTCATTCGTCATGTTCATGTCTCGTCAAAACTCCACAAAAACCCAGTGAGAAAAATTTGGAGAAAGAGTACATGAAACACGTTCTGCTGTGCTGCACGAATTGCCTCATTAAAAACCTTAGCCAAGAAACTTCAAGAAAACTCGTCAAGGGAAAAAGAGTACAATCCACCCAATTTCATTTAATCTCCAGGATTTACACTTTGGGTACTCGATCTTCATGATCAAGTTTCAATAATGAGTTTGTGAAGATTCTCCCCCTAAATTCTGCACTTCTCCCAGTGTCATCGTTCCAATTCCATGTATGCACTTTTTAAAGCTAGATGCTGGAAGTGACTTAGTGAATAAATATGCAAGATTTTTATACGACTTAGTATGCAGTACTTTAATTTTGTTCATCTTTTGCAATTCATGAGCATAGAAGAATTTGGGGTTGATATGCTTTGTGAGAGGATTCTTCACATAACCCATCTGCACTTGTGCAACACAAGCTGTATTATCTTCATAGATAATAGTGGGAGTCTGTGCAGTATTCAATCCACACGACTGCTGAATGTGGTGAATCATCCGCCGAAGCCAAGCATGCTCTCGTGAGTCCTCGCACAGTGCTATGATTTTCGAGTGGTTCATCGAAGTTGATACAATACTTTGCTTAGACGCTTTCCATGAAATTGCAATTCCACCACATAGGAATACATAGCATGTTTGCGACTTGGCTGTATGCGGTTCCGACAGGTACCCATCATCTGCATAGTCATTCGTAGACAGGTCTTGATTCTTTTTATAGAATAGACCAAGGTCTTTGCTTCCTTGGAGGTATCAGAAGATGTCCTTTTATTCCCTACCAATGCCTTTGGTAGGTTCTGCACTATACCTTGCTAATAGGTTCACGGTAAATGCAATGTCGATCTAATCTGATTTGTAAAATACATGAGTGCTCCTATTGCACTTAAGTATGAAATTCGATCCAGGACTCCCCTCTTCTCTAGGTGCATGCAGATGCGTGTCTTCTTTGCAAAGATCTCCCGACCATTGGCACTTTCGAAGGGTATGCCTTTTCAAAGCCGAACCTTTTTAACACCTTTTGAGTGTAGATTAACTGATGCACTAATATCCCTTCAGGGGTATGCTCAAGCTACAAGCCTAGGCAATATTTGGTTCTACTCAAATCTTTCATTTCGAACTCCGACTCTAGGTAAGAGCTTGCTTTCTTAATGCCTTCTAGGGTTCTAATGATGTTCATATCATCTTCATACACTGATATTATACAAATCCATCCTGAGATAGTCGTATAAATACACAGGGATAATTCTCATCGTTCGTGTAGCCTTTCTTGCATAGAAAGTCGCTTCAAACGATTATACCATATCTTATCTACACTACAAGAAATCTGCTAAACTATGACAACTAGGTAAATCGTCATTATGTGCCCATATTATATGACGTTTTTCAGCAGCAACATCATAAAGAGCATCCCGGGGCTGGGACCCTACTTGTAGTGACGAAAAAGTCAAAATCGTCACTAACTCCCAAACCTCAAATTGTCATAAATAGAGCGTTTGGCATTGTGACGCCATTACTTTGTCATAGTTACACAGGTGACAATCTCATATCGTCATAATCCTCTTGGAGTTTTTTTGATAAAGTTACACGGTGACAAAATGGTTTGTTGCCACCATGGATGCCTGAAGTGGGACCCACATGTCGAAGTGGTGCAAAATGTAATGTGGCACGCAGCATAAATAAAAACCGCTCCGGGCTTTGAACCGAGGACTGTTGCATCATAAGTCTTTACACCACCGCACCATCGAGAGGAATTCGTTGGAATCGTATGTGAATATCTAGATAAGCTATTACATGTGAGGCAAGGACTTACAAAGAAAAACCAGTAGTACGGTGGTAGCCACTTGTGTTTGAGCAATTGAGCAAAGGGGCGGTGCGACTCCGCCGTGGCAGTGCGACTCCGTCGGTGGCAGGCCGCGACGCCCGTGGCGGCAGCTCGCCTCCCGCCCGAGGGTGCTCATCCCATGCTTATTCGCGCCATTGCCACAGCTCAGTGGCACGACCACATTGCTTCTGTGATCGGCCGCCACATGCACCGGCACCGGATCTGCGGGCATAGTCCATTCTCAATTGTAGTCTTCAATTGAAGGTAAGGATGCCCTCCATTCTCCTTTTGTTGCTTCTTAGTGGCTCGGGTTTGGTTGAATAATAGTGCTATTGTAGATTTTGTGCGTTTTTAGCTGGTCCATGGTTTAACTTGAGTATATGCCACTGAATTACCAATTTGAGAGTTTAGAATACACTTAATTTTACAAGCAGTTCGGTCATTGCAAAATATTTATGTTTTGTGAAGTTGAACAGTTTGAAGATGTGAACAACATGGACAATAATTTTGATTAAGGTTTACTTGTTTGAATGGTTGATAGATGAGCAATAATTTTGATTAATTTGTACTTGTTTGAATGTCTGACAGATGGACAGATCTTGGATTAAATCCAGACAGTTTAGCACTGCACATATCAATGGGGCGAAAGAGTTCATACAACTTGTTAGTGCCCAATTTGATAAGAATGCTGAAGTACTTTGCCTATGTCATGTATGTTTGAATCGGGCTCATAGATCTCAAGGAGTTGTGGAGGATCACATATATATTCATGGGATGTCAAGCACATACAATAGGTGGATCCATCATGGAGAACTATTGGAGGATGGAATTCATGAAAATGCACCACATGAGAATGAACCATTCGATACTATGGAACATGATGTTGAAGAGGATGTTGGTTTGAACGAGGATGACAACGATGATGATAGAATTCCAGATATGGTAGAGGAGTTATACACAGCTGAAGAACAAGGTGGACGGAATTCAATGTTTGGAAGTGTAATAGCAGAGTTGCTTGCCTTGACTTTATCTTAGATGTGCTCATTTTTCAAGATTTACATTTGTTGTGAAGTTACTTCATATCAAGTCATTCTATCGAATCAGTAATGTTGCATTCATTGCATTCTTTGAAGTCATGTTGTCTTGACCTTCGACTTGCTTTCTTCCCACATCTTACAATGAAGAAAAAAACTTTATCCATGCATTAGGACTTGGATATGATTCAATCCATGTTTGCAAGAATAATTGTGTCTTGTTTCGAAAGGAGTATGCCAACAATGATGAGTGCCCAGTATGTGGTGAATCTAGATGGAAAGATGCAGAAGGAAGGAAGCAGATTCTTGTGAAGGTATTGCGGTATTTTCGATTGATTCCAAGGCTGAAGAGGATGCTTGCTTCCAAAAATACAGTGGAGGAGGCACAATGGCACAAGTTGAAGCGGCAACCTGTGGACAATGAACTGAGCCATCCTGCTGATAGTGAGGCATGGAAAGACTTTGACAAAAAATATGGGTGGTTTGCAAAAGATGCAAAGAACATGAGACTTGGCCTTGCTACAGATGGTTTCAATCCATTTGGCAACATGAGCTCCTCCTATAGCATGTGGCCAGTATTTGTCGTGCCTTACAACGGGCCACTCTGGGCATATATGGAACAGTCCAACTTTATGGTGGCCCTACTAATCCCAGGTCCAAAATGTCCAGAAAAGGATCTTGATGTGTTCTTGGAGCCTCTCGTCGAAGAGCTGCTGGAGCTTTGGAAGGGTGTCCGTACTTATTATGCATGTAGTGCTAGTATGTTTGATCTACATGCTACAATTTTATGGTGCATTCATGATTATCCAGCATTGGGCACCTTGTTAGGACAAACCACAAAAGGTTATTATGCATGTGTGCGTTGTGACAAAGATCCCTGCTCAAAGAAATTAAGGCACAAGATATATTACATTAGCCATCGTCGTTTCCTTCCAAGGGATCATCCGTGGAGAAAAAGGAAAGAATTTAATGGTGAGAATGAAACATGTGCGAAGCCTTGGGAACTTAGTACATAGGAGCTGCTATAGCAACTGGACAATGTAAGAGATGTTAGACCAGGAAAGCATCCACAAAGCGGTAATAAGAGAAAGCGACAAGTCGATGGTCAAGTTTACACTCGAAGAGTTTGTTTGTTTGACTTGCTATATTGGTCGAGTCTGAAGCTGCGGCACAATCTTGATGTAATGCACATTGAAAAAAATATATGTGACAACCTGCTTGGTACATTTCTCAACATTGATGGGAAGACAAAGGACACAGTCAGTGCTAGGCTAGATTTGGAAGACATGGGCATAAGATCTTTTTTACACTTGCAGTATGAAGGAGATTCATACAGTATCCCTAAAGCCCCATATGAAATGAAAAAAAAGACCAAAAGCGTAAATTTTTTGAATTTATAAGAGAGGTAAAATTTCCAAATGGATATGCTTCTAACTTAGCAAAATGTATTAGTGCGGATGGATGCAAGGTGCTAGGATTGAAAACTCATGATTGTCATATTCTTCTACAAAGAATTTTACCCGCGCCCTACGAGGAATCATGAGTAAGGAGATATATGAAGCGATTCTTTGAATTGGGAAATTTCTTTCAAATAGCTTATGTTGCAAAACTCTAAAGCTAGATGTTACGCATAAATTGAAAGTTCAAATCCCAATCATTTTGTGCAAGCTTGAGAAAATTTTCCCACCACTTTCTTTGATGTTATGGTGCACTTGGTCATTCATTTACGATGAAGCAATCCTAAGAGGCCCGATGCAATATGGTTTGGATGTACCCGATGGAAAGAAGGCTATGTACACTTTGAAGCGTTTTGTGAGGAATAGGGCTAGACCTGAAGGATCCATTGCAGAAGCATATGTTGCTAATGAGTGTTTAACTTTTTGCTCAAGGTACTTGAATGATGTGGAGACACGATTCAATCAAAAGGGTAGGAATAAAGAGTGTGTTGACTTAAAAGAAGGTGACCTCTCTGTTTTTCAGCATGGTGTTGATTTAATTGGAGTCTCGAGGATGACATATCTTGAAGGTGATTATGACAAGATGGTTTGGTATGTGCTCAACAATTGTCCTGAGGTTCAGCCATTTATGGAGTATGTGATCCCTTCTAACACTTTTGACTTTTGTTTGGATATAATATATTATTTATCTCTAATTTACGAAGCCACTATGCAAGTTATGCAGACAAGAGTTAGAGAAAGAAGGTAGTCATGATGTGGAAAAATGGCTAGAGCATGAATTTGCCACATGGTTTAAGAAGCATGTGAGTTTTCTTTGCAATTTTGGATGGAAATCTGATTAGGTGTATAGGTTATCATCATGCTGACCTTTTTGTTGTCCAGATGGCAAGACTACGTTATGTGGAAGGAGTAGAGGTCAGTGATGACCTATATTCATTGGCATGCCAACCAGATATGCGAGTGAGATTATATTCAGTATGTATTGTTGATGGTGTTCGATATCACATGATTTACCGTGAAAAAATAGAAAGACTCAGAACAGTGGAGTCATGGTTGAGGGTACACATAATGGTAAGCATATTGATTTTTATGGTTGTCTGCAAGACATTGTCAAGTTGTAGTATAACTCAAGCCAAGACGTCTATCGAACAGTTGTTTTATTTCGTTGTAGCTGGTTTGATCCTGATGGCAAGAAGACAAGATTAAAAGATGATGGATATTTCAAAAGCATCAACACTGCAAGTTACTGGTACAAAGGAGATCCTTTTATTCTAGCCGCACAATCAACAAAGGTATTTTACTTGCAGGACACAAAGTTTGGTGGAGACTGGAGAGTTGTTCAAAAGTTTGAGCATAGGCATTTGTGGAGTGTCACCGAAGCAGAAACTGAGAAGGAACTTACATACCAAGATGATGACTATACACAATGTCCAGTACAAGAAAATGAACCTATTTCTGAAAATTTACATGTTGATGATGGAGAGTGTCATATTGTCCCTGCTAGTGTCGTTGAAAATACTCGCAACCAAGTGGATGATGTCAATTGCGAGTCTGATGAAGACGATGAAACTTACATGCAGTACTGTAGTGATAATGAAGATCGTGCAATTCCTGACATAGATAGCGATGAGGAGTAGTTTGTGATCTGTTAGTTTGTTGTAATGTGGACATAGATATGTAAGATTGATGTTAATTTGGCACTTTGCTGTATTTTCTGATGTTAATTTGGCTTGTGTAAGATTCATCTTATTTATGGCTTTGGACTATTTGATGTTAATCTGTAACCTATGTGTGTGCAAGTCTGAAACCTTAAACTTGTAGCATGATGCCTAGATTCTGTGACGATTTCCACATTTACGTCACAGATTCTGTGCCAGCCTGAAAATTTTTGACAGACTCACATGGTAAACATATCGGTGACGTATCACGTGCACAAGACCAATTCTGTGGACATATGGAAAAACGAATTCTGTGGACATACAGAAGATGAACTCAGTTGCTAATCCTGCTAATACAAATTCCTACCAGCAAGCAAAAAAGTGCAACAACAATCATTTTGAACTTTTCATCTGCAGTAGTAGATTTCCTGATTGACTTGTTGATCTGATCCAATGAGGTATTCATCACAGCTAGATGATCCAATACATGTTGGTCGACTTAGAAAACGACTTCCTTCCCACTACTCAACTTCATAGTACAATCCTCCCTTCTCTCCTGTTCCACGAGAACCGTCCCACTCAAATGCCTCATGTACTGGTCTCTCCACATGAAAGTGTCGCATCCGCCCGAATACATCTGGACCCAAAAAAAGCAACCAGTTTCATCATCACAATTCATCAAGTGCCACCGCCCGGCAATACAAAAAACCAACAAAATCACGAGAAAAGGGAGTTTCTTACATCGTCGTTTCTAGGGCATTTGTAGTACTCTCTTCCTCTATTTTTGAACTCCCGGAGACGGCCCAGATCATCTTCGCGTGGCACTTGGGGCATGGCACGAGAGGTAGGCCATCGCTAGGCGCCGTCGCTGTTGCGGAACACTTGGAGTACGCCTCCGTGCGATTCTTCTTCTTCTCCATGGCTCTCAAGGGCGACGACGCTTCAGGTCGCCGGTTTCGGGGAGTGGAGGGCCAAACCCTAGAATCGATTTGGGGGAGTGCAGGCCCAAACCCTAGAATCGATTTAGGGAGGGGAGCACTGGTGGGAACGCGAAGGAGTTGCACAGACCACAACGGGAGGCGGCAAGCCTAGACGAGTGGAGGCGGCGAGCCTAGACGAGCGGTGCTACCATGCTCACCTCGGGCGATTTGGGGAGCAAGAGTAGAGTGGAAGGGGGGAAGAAACGCAAAAGACCAACGTGGGCGACACCAACGATGAAGAAGATGACCACGGTGCGGCGAGGTGGTTGAGCCAGATCAAATGGCGAATCGAGTCACACTTGGGTCCGAGTCGGAACAGTGCTTAGCTCAGGCAGTCCGAACGGCATCGGTGATGTGAGCCGTGCGATCAACAACGGACGGTCCAGATGTGTTGGGCCGTTCGGACGATCCGAATGGCACCGGTGATGCGAGCCGTGCGATCAACAACGGACGGTCCAGATACGTTGGGCCGTTTGGACCATCCGAACAGCACCGGTGATGCGAGCTGTGCGATCAGCAACGAACGGTCCAGATGTGATGGGCCGTTTGGACCGTCCGAACGGCTCCGGCAATGTGAGCCGTGCGATTAGCATCAAACGGTTCGCACGAAAAGGCGTGGTGAGACGACGCGATCGGACCATAATACGGTTTGGGTTCAGATTAGGTTTAGTTTGACCGAAATACCAAAATGTTTGACCGGCCGATTTAAAGTAGAAGCAAATTTTGAAAAATAATGAAAATTTTTGTGGGGGTTTTGATAATCAAATAGGACTTAGAAAAATTAGTTTTGAGCACTGTTCAAACTAAAATTTGTCATAAATAAATTATTTTAAAAATTATAATAGAGAAATGGTTTAAATTTTGGTGAGGTCAAAATAACTTCTCAAAATTTGTGAAAAATAATATTAATTCATTATAAATAATCTAATATTTAAATAAATTATTTCCAACTATTTTTAATAAACATTTTTCTCGCATTCAAAACAAAGCTTGAATTTGAATTGATAAGACACCATGGTCATCACCTACACATAGTAAATATACCATAAACAACTAGAAATAATAGGAAATCATAAACCTGGTAAAACATGGTGCAATCATTAAACAACATTGTAGTACACAGGTATATACCTTGAATGTAGGGCTGCCATAAATCTTTTTTTGCATATATCCTCCATGGACAATTTTTTGACATGCAAATGGCTCTGAATCTTTTTGTGTCACTATGTTGTATGTTCATCTCAAACTCCCCTTTTATTGCATACTGCCTCAAAATGAGCTTGAATGAATGTCTATCAGGAAATGTGTCTCCCACCTTAATTTGAGGGTCATTTCTATCATACACAGTCTGTGGTGCAAAGCAAGCATCCATTGTGGCATTGTTATCTGGGCGAGAGAGGTTCATGGTGCAGTACATCCACATCTGCTTCATCATCATGGTGCCTGACCTCTGCTCTGGGACCTCTGTTGTTGCCTCATTGTCTTGAGGTCATCCCGGTGCACAGGAAGTACCTCCACTCCTCATCCACCCAAATAGGGTCATCCTCATCAAGGTCTCTGTCGGTGCTCTTCCACCAAGATGTTGCATTCGTACCAAAGGGTGTTACAGATGTAGTTGTAAAGGGGTGTTTTCATTCCTTTGCGACTCTCATACACTACGGAATCACCGCCACTAGTGCTCATCATGTGGAAAATACCTCTCACTCACTTCGGACTATCTCTCCTTCTTTGCTCTCATCATGTGGAAAGAGGCTTTCACTCACTTCGACTCTCTGTCATCGCCCTTCTTTGCCTTGTCATGCAGAAGTTGCTCTCATTCACTCCACAGCTCGATTCCTTTGCTGACTCTCATTCACAACCTGACTCTCATTGACTTCGCACTTGCCAACTAACATGAATAGCTTCACTTCCTTCTTCGCACTATTCTTAATGAAAACCTCTATCAAAAGTGCATCACTGGCCGCTCTAACCAAGGTAGACTCCCTCCCAACATACCAAAATGTTGCCTCCTCATCACTACCCCAAGAGTAGTACGGTTCCACAAACCTCAACAAATCCACAAGTGAGATCTCATCAGATCCCATATCCAATCTCAAAATTCTGCCCATTTTGTACTCTTTTATGCCATCCTTGCATGTGAGGTAAGATTGGACGCAAAGTTCTACACTATATATTGTCTTTGGATCCTCCCTGCAGCAGTTAAAAAATAAAATTTTACGCTGTTAAAAATTGAGACTCACATTGGGCTATCACTGTTGTCACATTCCACGGCCACACTGACATGTCTGCTCTCACATTCGGCACAAATCCATACAGCCCCAAATCGAGACTAATATGCATACAACAAAAAAGGAAGGCAATAAAATATATTCTTTGCTTACCCATGAGCAACTCCAGACAGATCCATCCCATGAGCAACTCCATACGGATCCATGCCTCCTCAATCCACCCACTACATGCTCTACACTGCACAAGAAAGTAGGGTTAGATTTGCTACCGCAAATGCAAACCAAAACACCAAATTGGTGGATGGAGGTAGGGGATCTCACCTGCGGGAACTCCAGCATGTTGCCCCACTTCTTTCCTGAGGCAGGCGTTCACGAGAGGAGGGCGCTGCCTGAGGCGGTCCGACGAATGCGAGAAGGGGAGGAAGAGGAGCGAGTCACACGGGGAGGTGAGTGCAAACAAGGACGAACGGGGATTCACAAAACCTAATTTCTTCGGGGCAATTTAGAGATTTCACATGCTTGGTAACGGCGAAGCCAGGGCAGCTCACGGGAATGGCATTGGGCCGAACGAAGTGATGCGTTGATGGCATTAAAATGAACCGGTACATTTCAGTGGCATTAAAATGAACCTCCGTTTTCAGTGTGGTACCAAACCAATTTTGCCATTAGAATTTGAAAGAGAAGCTGGGTACAACAAACTAAGGTGTGTGTGTGTGTGTGTGTGTGTGTGTGTGTGTGTGTGTGTGTCCTTCATAGATACCAGTACAAATGACCATATTGCAACGGTCTTGCATAGCATATATATGAACATGGATCTCTGTGTTCTATGGTTCGAAAAGTAATTATGATGGTTTCATTGACTGTAGAAGAGAATTTGCATAAAAGTCGAGATGAGTGCTATATGATATTTAGGTCATTAACTTTTTCTGTATATTAAAATGAATTCATTCATAAATTTATACGAATTTTAGCATCACATACATATTAAATTACTTTGAAAAATATTATTCACGAGTTTCATAATTCACTAACTTAATTTTTTTAGTGAAATATATTGGGCACTGGGGGCAAAACTGCGAACTGCACCCACAATCCCGCCCAAATATTCATTATGCGCCTCAACCCACCCCGCCAACAACCCAATTTTTTTTTGTGAAATGTCTATTTTATCCAAACAGGTCACTGGACCTCCCCAACAGTGTGGAGGGTATTTTCGTAAACATCACACGCGCGGCGCAGACCCCTTCATATCCTTGGCCGAATCCCCTCCTCAAATCCTCTCCCCCAAATCCCCTCTCCCCAAACACTAGTCGATCCATCCCCCACCCCAAATCCCCTCCTCCAGCAAGATGACCACACTCGGTGGGGCGACGACAAGGGCTAGGCGATGGCAACGACAAGGGGAAGGGCGACGGTGACATCCATCTCCCTTCATCCATGCCGAGGCGGAAGGTGCTAGCGAGAAAAAAGAAGTTGGCTAGTAAGTTCCGTATCTCTTCATCAGGTCGGTGAGTGGTTCGCGTCGATAGGCCGGACCGGCGGAGGTGGGTGATGCCGGGGCAGGGGAGCACGTCCACGGCCCTGACAGAGGCACATTAGGGAGCCGACGTTAGGGCGGCGAGGGCAGCAGCAGCGGACCCAGCTGCCTCGCATGCTAAAGTTCTTGTAAATTTGTTACTTCCATTGGGCGTTGCATGCTAGAGTTCCATAGTAATCTTGCCGCAATTTAATTAGTTGCATACTAGTAACTTCGTAGTATCAAAATTCCAATCTTACACTTATTTTCTTAGCACCACTTACCGAATATGACAAAAAGAGGGCTCAAACTCTGATGAGGAACAATCAAGTATTGCAAGGACTTGGCATCACTGCATAAGCATCAATTCTTACAAATACACGTCTAGACAGCAAGGGTAGTAGTCGCAAAGACTCTGGATCCGAGTATGACCCTCAAGAGAACAAGGATGAGGACACTGAACAAGAGGAACTCGATAAGGTGCTCATTCTTGTTCTGTGCCTCTCTCTTTGTGTTGGGGGTTTGGGGGGTTTGGAAGAAATTTGCTCATGTGGTGTCCTTGCACTATCGCAGTGTTATTTATCATATATTCAATTTGTAGTTTGACTAATGTGCTACTAATTCTTCTTGTATTCTGCCAATGAGTCCTAGTAGGTTTCTAAGAAGAGATCTAGACAGAGGGAAAACAATTATGCCAGGACGCCTCCAGGAGGGACTGTACCACCAAAGAGGATGCTGGCACCTGATGATCAATTCCAACTTGCTAGATGCACTAGGCAGAAGACAAGAGAGTCCGCATTAACTCAGGAAGTTTCCCTTGGAACGAGCGTAGATCCAAAAGAACAGGCCACTCAAAGCCCTCCTACTGCCACACATGATTCTTTGGCACCTACCAATCCGAGGAGCACATTCAAATGTACTGTGATGAAGGCAAGTGATTGTGCACAACCCTTTAAGAAATGCATATATGCTTTACACTAACTTTATGAAATTCATATTTTCATATGCACCAGATGTCAGTCAACAATCAAATAAGAGGGGAAGAAACAAGGGCAAAGATCTTGATAGGATATCAAGAGCATTAAGCTGTAAGATTCCAATCCAAATTTTCGAAGGGAAGAAACGGCCCGAGGCACCTATGCAAGCTGCAAAGCTTGCATCAGAGGGTGGGATCATACTAAGGCAACATATACCAGTCCTTCCACATTGGAAAGATTACAAGAATGATCAGTCTCACCTTACGGACTACATTGGAAAAGTTGCAGTAAGTATATCAACTCTTGGCCAAAAGTGAAATCCTTTCGCTTTCCTTGTTACATTGTTTCTCGTTGTATTCACATGTCTCTTGTGTAATGTGTATGCTCTTTGTTGGGGTCAATTTACCATGGACACCAACTCAAAAGGCGATCACATCTGCATGTCTTGATTTGCTCAAGTGTGGACAACGACGGATGAGGTCTGAGGCTTAAAAGGCGCTGCTTTGATGGTGTACCAGCAAATCAAGTGAGAACCACTAGCTCGCTGAAGCAAACGACTGATGAGCAATGGAGAGCGCTCGTGCAGATGTGGTCCAACCTAAAGCACATGGTATGAAAGTAATTGGTTCATTTGCTTAGTTATCTGTTACTTGGCGTGTCTTACTGTGGATATCATGGGGATATGCCTGAGATCTTAGGATGATGTTACAATTGGCAATGTCGTTCTCGGTTTGTCGAAACAGCGTTTTCAGTAAGTGTCAGGATAATCGGTCGTACCGGCGTGTAAGCCATGATGCGACCGCGATCTTGATAATCTTAGTGCCTTGGTCGCCGGTAGTACCGCATCACGGAATGACAGCATGTGTGCGGTATGGTTTTTCTAGAACGAGTGTAATCTGGGAAATTTTGGATTTCTCTGGGTAGCGATGACGACCGCTAGACTATGGGTGCAGATACTACTAGCTTGATCTTGATAATCTACCGCCATAACATGGCGGTAATACCGATTTTGTCTTGATTGTCATTTCAATTGGAGAATTGCTTTTGGGTTAGGTCAAGTTCATGGGTTTCATGGCATATGTGTTGCATGATGCATGTTTTGACTAACGTGGGTCAAGTTGTGAAGAACTTGTTCCCGGTTCGTTTTCTTTGTCTATTGATGTGCGAGTTGCTTGGAGGCCAACGACGGTCAGCGGCGAAGATTATCGGGACTAGGCTTGGAGAGCCGAGGTCCGAAACGATCGAGGATGCCGAGCGAGGTCAATGGAGTCAAGCATTGCGCAAGAGGACAAAGGTGACCGAACAGGCGATTCGGTCGGCGGAGTTCGATCAAGCGGCACGGGCTCGGTGCAAGTGCCATGGTGGTTTCGGTGGGGCCGGATGGGAGAGACTTGCCGACATGAAGAGAGTCATTTGGATCAACCTACACGTGGCGAAGCATGGAGGTGCTTCACGAAGATAGGACTCGGTCTTTGCAAAAAGATCGAGAAGGGGTATTTTGGTAATTTCACCAAATACCGTCTTGGTGACCTAATGCCAACCCACGGCGCAAGTCGGTGCGTCAAGACGTGGATTAGGTCAAGAAAAGTGAAGACGGCGCTTTGAGATGCGTGCGTGTGTGACCCGTTTGTTTTGGGCCTTAACGGAGCCCATTAGGGTTACTCTTCTAGAAGGTCTAAGCCTCCACTATAAATAGGGGTGTCTTTGGACACCACCTCAACCCTTTCATTGTATTTGAAACCCTAGTTTGCTTAGGGAGAGGATTAGTGGAGGTTAGGGTTCTAGAGAGTTGGATTTGATTTCGTGCTCATGTATTGAGTCTTTGTCCTCCTTGATGGAGTGGTAGAAACCAATACCACATCAACTCAATCCAAAGAAAGTTCTCTCAAAGATGAGTTCATTTGTTTTCTTTCTCTCTATTTGGTGATTTGAGGTCTTTCTTTGATCCGTGAGTTTTTACTTGGTTTTTCTTCTTGATCTTGCTTGCTGGGATACGTGGGAAACCATCTAAGGTCATCTTGATCATCATCCACCCACGAGCAAGTTTTGGATCAAGTTTTACGTTTTTGCTCGGTTTTGAACCCTCCTTCGGTAAAATGCAAAAAGATCAAAACTTTGACGTGGATCTTCTCGATCGTTGCTTGGAATAGGTTACTGACATCATTAGGAAGATGTGTTTCAAATTTGGTGGAGTTTGGCCAAGCGGATCAAAAGTTACGTCGATTTTGTTTTCGTTTTTCAGTGTTTACTATTCATTCTTTGATTTTATTGTTCATGCGGAGCGACTACCACTTTATTCATCCGGTTCGACCGACTGCGGTCTGACCGCCACTTTGTTCATCCGGTTCGATTATTCTTGTTCATCAAGACTGCTCATAAGGCTGATTTTTGTGTTTTTGGTCGTTTCTTTTGGGGATTTGAAGGATTAAGTACAAGTCTTCCGCTATGCTTAGATATATTGATCTTCATAGTTCTCATAGCTATTGGAGTCAATATCATGTTTGAATCGGATCAAAGCAAAAATAGATAGTGCTCCTATTCACCCCCTCTAGTCGCCTTTTCGGTCCAACAAGTGGTATTAGAGCCCTGTTAGTTCAATCTTGATCTTAACAGGTCCTTTGAACTGGCGATGGATAAGTACTCGACCAAGCGCATGTCTTTGATGGGCTCGACTATGCCTATTGGAAGAATCGCATGCGAGTTTTCCTTGAGAGCGAAGGACAAGCTATATGGGAGGTTGTTCGAGCCCACCGGTTTTGCCCGAAGTTGCTCTGCGGCCAAATGACCTTTTTGGCTAACAACAATAAGGCAAAGAACCTTCTATATCTTTGGGCTTGGTAGGCAAGAGTACGATAGGATTTGCAATCTTGCATCAAGACATGAGATTTGGCACACCCTCGAAACTTACCATGAGGGATCGTCCCGGATCAAGCAAGTCGCGTCGAGAATGTCTACAAGCGAGAGTACAACAAATTCGAGATGCGTCTGGTGAGAGCATCGATGGCGTCTTTACTCGCTTTAACAAGGTGATCAACCGGATGAGAGTCATTGACATTGAGTACTCTCAATCTGAGAATGCCACCCACCTCTTGGGCGCAATCAACACCAAGGAGTGGGAGATGAAGGCAAGCGCCATAGAGGAGAATGTCGATCTCTCTAATCTCACTTTGGAGCTGCTTTATAGCAAGCTAAAACTCATGAGATCAAGAGAGCGGTAATCCTAAGAAGGATAACATGGCTTTGGTGGTGATCCTCTCAAAGGGACTCTGATGGTTCTTGAGCCTTCTTCCGGTTTTTCTCTTGCGTGTTTATCTGCTATTCAAGAAGAAGAGTTTGAGAGTCTTCTGAGGCTGATTTAGCTCTTTTAGCCAAGAAAGTCACACGGGCATATAACAATGTCGAAACAGAAGAGAGGTGGCCTGTGACATGCTATGAGTGTGGAGAGCTATATCACATCCGAGCCAACCGCCCCAAAGCCGAAAGGTAAGAAATCATGAGAAGGTTGCCAGAAGAAGCCTTAAGGGGCAAGCCCAAGTATGATCTTGCCAAGCTCATGAAGGTCGCTCACCGAGTTCTTGCCGCTTTGGAGATCAATCCATGAGCGATGTGGACTCGAGGAGCGAGGAGGACAAGGAGGAGGAGTTTCCTCAAGACAAGAAGGGAAGGCCAAGGATTTCACCCAAGGCATGTGCTTCATGGCCGACTCCGTCGACGCCGATAACGATGATGAGGTACCTCTCTCCTATGATGTTCTTTCTGCTAGATGCGATAACATGTATGAGCAATTGCTTAGTCAAGATAAAGCTTTAAAGTTCACCATGGCTAGGAACAAGGATCTAGAATCACAAGTCGAGAATTTGACATTAGAGCTTGTGAATGCTAAGAGTCTAGATGTTGATGAATGTTCATCCTGCCATGCGTTGCACTCCGAACTGTCTAAACTACAATCTGCTCATGATATTGCTTTGCATCAACTTGAAAATGCTAGAACTGAGCTAATTGATGTTAAATCTGCTCCATGTGAAAAATGCTTAGAGTCTGGCAAGTTGGATGCTTCTGGCAATGTGAAATCTAGCTTTTGCTCTTTCTGCTTAGAACGTGAACACGAAGTTAAGGATATTCTAGAAGCAGTTAGAGCTAAGTATGCCAAGCTTAAGGACACAATTGAGTCTACACCTTGTGCCTCTTGTGCCGCCTATAAGCTTGAAGTTGCTCATCTTAAGGAGAAACATGCTAGAGCCATTAAAGGCAAGACTTGTGAATCATGTGCTAATATTGGAAAAGAGAATGCATATCTCAAGGATACTTTAGAAAGATTCTCTAATGGTGAAAAACAGTTAAACATGATTCTAGATAAATCTAAAACTCCTTTTAAGAAGCAAGGTTTAGGATACAACTCGCCAGACATGTCCAACCTAATGTCATTCGGTCTTGGAAAATGGCTTAGTTGAATTTAAAACCCAACACGCAAAAAGCTGTCTTTAAATCTGCGGGGTTTGTCTAACCTTATTTTGAGGCAAAAGGTGCTTCTCCCAAAGGGTACAAAATACCATTGCACCTATTGCAAGAAGAGTGGACATTTGGTTGAGTTACATTGGCGTGGGTTGAAGAACGCTAAGAGAAATATTGCTAGAATGTCATCTAATCAACCTAGAGTTTTTATGAGACATGGTCACGTCCAAAAGAAGAAACCTAGTCTAGGATTTGTTGCACATGCTCATCACCATGTTCCTAGACAGGATGCATCTCATGTTCTTGTTACCATTGCTCATAATAGAACTAAAGTCAAGGATAGCACATCTGCTTTGCATACTACTCACGCAGACGAGTGTCTCAGTACTAGATTCCCAAGTCGCTTTTAACTAACTTGATGTTGAGACACATCGCTCTTTTGTTCCTTGATTTTCGAGGATTGGCGTGGAAGGGGGAAGAACACATGGTTCGTCGACTCCGGGTGTTCACGCCACATGACCGGAGACTCAAGATGGTTCACCTCCTTCACGCGATCAACCGGTGATGGCTTCATCACCTTTGGAGATGATACACAAGGGCGCATTGAAGGAACTGGAATGATTAGGGTGAACGACAAGTTCATTCTCAAGGACGTCGTGCTTGTGTCTAAGCTAAGGTACAATCTCCTTTCTGTCTCACAGCTTCTTGATGATGGCTATGAGACTCGTTTTAATAAGAACGCCTGTCGTGTGCTTGATTCTTTTGGTGAGCTCGTTTTTGGGATTTCTAGAGTTGGTAGAATTTTTGGAGCTGATTTTTCTGAGTCTCTTCTTTGGATCCCTTAAGTGCTTAATTGCTTCTTCTTCGATATCGGCTTTGGCACCGGCGGTTGGGGCACATTGGTTTTGATCATCCGCCACGAGTTAGCGGCCTTGATCTCATGAGAGGTTTGCCTAAACTCAAAGTCGCTCAAGGATCTTGTATGTCATACCACAGAGGTATGGCAAGCAGGTTGCCGCCTCACACCCGTCATTGACTATGGTCATGACTGACGGACCGGGACAGTTGCTTCATATGGATACTGTTGGTCCTGCTAGGGTTCGGTTAGTCGGTGGTAATTGGTACATTCTTGTCATAGTCGATGATTTTTCGAGATATTCTTGGGTGTTCTTTCTTGCTTCGAAGGATGAGGCTTTTGATCATTTTCATGACCTTGTTCTTCGTTTGGCCTCTGAACTTCCTGGTGCCTTGAGAGCGATCCGTAGTGATAATGGCACGGAGTTCAAGAACGCTTCTTTTGCCTCTTTTTGTCTTTGGCGCAGATTGAGCATCGCTTCTCTTCTCCACACGTCCCTCAACAAAATGGCGTTGTGGAAAGGAAGAACAGGACTCTAGTCGAGATGGCTAGGGCGATGCTAGATGAGTATAGCACACCGAGGAGATTTTGGGCGAAGCTATTGCTCTGACTTGCCATATTTCAAAGCGTGTCTTTTTGAGACCGTCTTTGGGCAAGACTTCATATGAGCTTCGTTTTGGTAGAAAACCCTCTGCTTCTCACTTTCGAGTCTTTGGATCGAAGTGTTTTATTCTCAAGACAGGAACCTAGATAAATTTGAATCAAGGACTTGTGATGGTTTATTTACGGGTTATCCCGCTCATTCGAGGGTTTTCGGGTTTTAATGTTGAAACTAACATTGTTCAGAGACATGCAATGTCACTTTTGATGAGACTAGCCACGAGCTAGATCCGATGTTTCGTGACTTACGGTGTGAGAGAGCATTTTTGTTGAAGAAGATGAGGATGAATTTGATTTTGCTCCTTCACATTCTTGATGTTCTGTGCAAGTTGCCCAAGCTCTGAGAACACCTTCGATCGCTTCACCTCCAATTGAGGCTCTGCTGTGACTTCTTCATCGCCAGCATACTGCGAAGGTTGAGGAGATGCTATCTCCCCAGCGCTCCTTTGCACATTCGAAGCAACACCCTCCGGATCGGATGATTGGTAATCTCCATGAGCGAGTCACTCGCTCGAGTATCATGATCAGAGTCTTTTCTCTCACTCTGCATTTGTAGCTTCTTTTGAACCCAAAGATATATCACATGCTTTATCGATGCTAGTTGGGTCAATGCCATGCATGAGGAGTTAGAGAATTTTGAAAGAAATAAAGTTTGGAATCTTGTAGAACCTCCTAGTGGTCATAATGTTATAGGAACCCGTTGGGTGTTCAAAATAAACAAAATGATGATGGTTACGTGGTTAGAAACAAGGCTAGGTTGGTAGCTCGGGGTTTTAGCCAGTTGAGGGGTTAGATTTTGATGAGACCTTCGCTCTGTTGCTAGATTAGAAGCCATTCAATCTTTGCTTGCATTTGCTGCATCTAAAGGTTTTAGGTTGCATCAAATGGATGTTAAGAGTGCCTTTTGAATAGTTTTATAGAGGAGGAAGTGTATGTTAGGCAACCCCACGGCTTTGAGGATCCCAAGCACCACGATCGTGTTTTTAAGCTATCTAAAGCCTTGTATGGTCTTAAGCAAGCCCCTAGAGCACAGTATGATAGACTTAAGACCTTCTTGCTTAAGAATGATTTTGAAATGGGAAAGGTTGATAAGACTCTTTTCATTCTTAGGCATGGCAATGACTTCTGCTTGTTGATTTATGTAGATGATATTATCTTTGGTGGTTCCTCTTATGCTCTTGTTTCCGGTTTTTACGAGACTATGTCGAGGAATTGAGATGAGTATGATGGGAGAGCTCAACTACTTTCTGGGCTACAAATCAAGCAATGCAAGGAAGGATCTTCATCCATCAAGCGAAGTACACCAAGGATTTGCTCAAGCGTTTTGAGATGGGTGATTGCAAGTCGATCGCCACTCCCATGGCGACATCGATCGCTTTTGGATCCAGATGAGGAAGGAGAAGCCGTGGATCAGCGCGAATACCGCAGCATGATCGGCTCCCTTTTGTACCTGACGGCCTCAAGACCGGACATCCACTTCGCGGTCTGCCTCTGTGCGAGGTTTCAGGCGTCACCGAGGACTTCACATCGCCAAGCCGTTAAGCGCATTTTCAGGTATTTACACTCTACCCTTGATTATGGCATTTGGTATTCTTGTTCTTCTTATTTGTCCATTCGGGGTTTTGATTCGATTTTATGGTCAGTAGGCTAGATAGGAAGAGCACTTCGGCACATGTCATTTCTTAGGCACTTCTCTTGTCTCTTGGTCTTCTAGGAAGCGGTCTTACATTGCACAATCCTTCTTTGAAGTGAATATGTAGTCTGTTGCTAGTTGTTGTAGTCGATTTTGTGGATGGTCTCCACTCTTAAGGATTTTGGGTTAACTTTTGCTAGTGTTCCTCTCTTACGTGACAACACTTCGCTATTAACATTGCTAAAACCGATTGCAACATTCTAGGACCAAACACATAGACATTCGCTATCACTTCCTTAGAGACTACGTTGAGAAGGGTGATATTGTCTTTGCATTTTGTGGAGTCAGAGGCTCGGTTAGCGATATCCTCACCAAGCCTTTAGACCCAACAAGGTTTGCCACCTTGAGGAGTGAGTTAGGGGTAATTTATCCCTATGGGTTGGTTTGAGGGGGAGTTGGATCTTTTCTGATCTTTCCTTGTACATTTGACCTTTTCTTGATTTTCTTTTTGAACTTGTTGATCTTTTTGACCTTTTAGGCTTTTTGAGCTTTTCTTGCATCTCATTGTATCATATTGCATTCATATGAAAAATCCAAAAAGATGCATTGTAATATAAGCTTTTCTACTTATCTTTTAAAATTGATGAAGCTTTGCTTATTACCCTTTGGAGTTTTAGTGTTTCAAATTCTTGCTCAATGCCATGTCTAGTTCTTTGACTTGCTAGAATTATCATGCTTTCACATGTGTAGCTAAGTCTTTGTTGTATGAGCTAGAACTTGAAAAACAACTTGAATTAAGAAATTAGCAATTTGTGAATTGTTTAGCGATTCTTGTAATTAGTGCTCCTTTTGTGACATTGGCCTGTCAAAATTGCTTTGTTAGCTCTTGAATCTAGTTTTGATCATTACTTGAGCTTCTTGTGTTCTTAAGAATCTAAAAGCTGCTCTTGTGAAAAATGAAAAATCAAACTTCAAGATTGTCTTATGCTTAAATTGTGCCAAACTACTCTTACGAGACGCATGTCAAAGACATGAACTTGGAGATAGTTTGATGATCGAACAATCTCATAGGACCGCTTGTCTAAATGAGACATGAACCTCAAGATTTGTCGCATACTGGTAGAAGCTTAGGAAGAGTTTGTGGATGGCTCCTAGTCCGGATCTTCTTCACTAAGATATACCTTTAATCAACTTTTGGTCAAAACTTAGGATGAGTTTGTGGATGGCTCCTAGTCCAGATCTTGTCACTAAGTTAGACCTTTAGTCAACTTTAATATTCAAAAAGCTGTTGAAAAATGGGCGTTTGAGAAAAATGAGCAAAATGATTCAATTCAGACCTATTTGTCTCTTAATGTGGTCATTGTTAGCTTTTGGATCTCACATTGACATTTTGACATGGCCAGTATCATTTTAGGATCCCTGTTGATGAACTTGCTAGATTTGAAGCTTTGCTTAAAATGCTAAAATTCATTGCTTTATATTGAGCCTTCTTGCTTAGCTTTGCTATATATGTCTTATGATGATCTTACTAGCGCTGTTAGGCTTGATATGTTGTTTGTGCAACTTTAGAAATGCTAGCTTGTTCTTTTGGGTAATCTCCAAAGCTTCTTGTACTCAACAATTGAAAAATACAAAAAAATTGAAGCCACTCCATTGCATTTCATGCATACTCCTTCTTATGCTTTTTCCTCATTCTGCATTTGTCATCTCCGGACGAGAGGAAGGCGTGATTCCTTGATGACTCCATTGTCAAAGGGGGAGAAGATATTTCAAAACTTTGTGTTAAAGGGGAGAAGATGTTTGAAAAAGGGGAGTTATGAAAAAGGGGGAGCTACTTGGAGAAAATTTTAAAATCCGAGGATCATAGTGAGGGGGAGTTTCTTATTTGCATTCTTATGGTTTTATTGCTACTTCTGATCTTGAATTGCAATTCTTGATCCTCACAATGATCAAAGGTCATATCGAACAATTGTTCTTTCATATGGACCTTAAGTGAGATTTTGACCTGTTTCTGGAAAATGAAGCTTTCTCGCTTTCTTTTGCCGTATCTCACTTGCTGATACTATTCTGGAGCCAACTTGGTCTTTTCCTTTGCTTTTTCTTGCTTTTGGACCAAGTTGTGCCTTTGTGCGAAAACGTCGAGTTTTTTTTTTTACTTTTCAAACCTCAAAATTTGCATTTGTGGGAAATTGCCAATGTGTTCATCAAGGGGGAGATTGTGGATATCATGGGGATATGCCTGAGATCTTAGGATGATGTTACAATTGGCAATGTCGTTCTCGGTTTGTCGAAACAGCGTTTTCAGTAAGTGTCAGGATAATCGGTCGTAATCTGGCGTGTAAGCAGCGATGCGACCATGATCTTGATAGTCTGCCGCCTTGGTCGCGGTAGTACCAATCACGAATGACGACATGTGTGCGGTATGGTTTTTCGAGCGAGTGTAATCTGGGAAATTTTGGATTTCTTCAGGTAGCGATACGGCCGCGACTATGGGTCTTGATACTACATGATCTTGATAATCTGAGGCCATAACATGGCGGTAATCCGATTTTGTCTTGATTGTCATTTCAATTGGAGAATTGCTTTTGGGTTAGGTCAAGTTTATGGGTTTCATGGCATATGTGTTGCATGATGCATGTTTTGACTAACGTGGGTCAAGTTGTGAAGAACTTGTTCCCGAATTCGTTTTCTTTGTCTATTGATGTGCAGGTTGCTTGGAGGCCAACGACGGTCAACGGCGAAGATTATCGGGACTAGGCTTGGAGAGCTGAGGTCCAGAACGATCGGGGATGCCGAGTGAGGTCAATGGAGTCAAGCATTGCGCAAGAGGGACAAAGGTGACCGAACGGGCAGTTCGGTGCGGCGGGTTCGATCAAGCGGCACGGGGGTCGGTGCAAGTGCCATGGTGGTTTCGGTGGGAGCCGGATGGGAGAGACTTGCCGACATGAAGAGAGTCGCTGGATCAACCTACACGTGGCGAAGCATGGAGGTGCTTCACGAAGATAGGACTCGGTCTTTGCAAAAGATCGAGAAGGGTATTTTGGTAATTTCACCAAATACGCCTTGGTGACCTAATGCCAACCCACAACAAGCAAGTCGGTGTGTCAAGAAGTGGATTAGGTCAAGAAAAGTGAAGACGGCGCTTTGAGATGCGTGCGTGTGTGACCCGTTTGTTTTGGGCCTTAACGGAGCCCATTAGGGTTACTCTTCTAGAAGGTCTAAGCCTCCACTATAAATAGGGGTGTCTTTGGATGACCACCTCAACCCTTTCATTGTGTTTGAAACCCTAGTTTGCTTAGGGAGAGGATTAGTGGAGGTTAGGGTTCTAGAGAGTTGGATTTGATTTCGTGCTCATGTATTGAGTCTTTGTCCTCCTTGATGGAGTGGCTGTAAACCAATACCACATCAAATCAATCCAAAGAAAGTTCTCTCAAAGATGAGTTCATTTGTTTTCTTTCTCTCTATTTGGTGATTTGAGGTCTTTCTTTGATCTGTGAGTTTTTACTTGGTTTTTCTTCTTGATCTTGCTTGCTGGGATACGTGGGAAACCATCTAAGATCATCTTGATCATCATCCACCCACGAGCAAGTTTTGGATCAAGTTTTACGTTTTTACTCGGTTTTGAACCCTCCTTCGGTAAAATACAAAAAGATCAAAACTTTGACGTGGATCTTCTCGATCGTTGCTTGGAATAGGTTCCTGACATCATTAGGAAGATGTGTTTCAAATTTGGTGGAGTTTGGCCAAGCGGATCAAAAGTTACGTCGATTTTTGTTTTCGTTTTTCAGGCAGTTACTGTTCATTCGCCTGATTTTACTGTTCATACGGAACGACCAACACTGTTCATCCGGTTCGACCGGACTGCGGTGCGACCGCCACTGTTCATCCGGTTCGACTGTTACTGTTCATCAGCACTGTTCATAAGGCTGATTTTTGTGTTTTTGGTCGTTTCTTTTGGGGATTTGAAGGGGATTAAGTACAAGTCTTCCGCTATGCTTAGATATATTGATCTTCATAGTTCTCATAGCTATTGGAGTCAATATCATGTTTGAATCGGATCAAAGAAAAAAATAGATAGTGCTCCTATTCACCCCCTCTAGTCGCCTTTTCGGTCCAACACTTACACTAACCTGTCTTTTTGTAGGACCATTGTGAGAAAAACAAACTGAACTGTGAGAAAGTCCAGTTTCAGCAGCGGACCGGCTCTCGTTCCTATATTGCACACTGTTATGTTGTTGTAAGTACTTAGAGAAATGACGTTCTTATAGATTTGTTATGAAACCCTTCTATACCATGTTGGAAGTTTACAGTTTGCAATGATTTGAACACTTTAGAAGAAAGAGAAATATAAAGATATAGAACCCACTGCAATTGACCTCTTCAAAGAGGGCCATAATAGCAAGAAACTTGGTTTTAGTGAGCCAGTGAAGAAAGCAATTGTTAGTCACCACTTGTTCATTTCTTTTGTACATAAGTATCTTTGTAAATAATAACACTTTTCACGTGTAATCCATCTATTCTTTGGGCGATATGGAAGCCATCGTGGCTCAACCGGTGGAAGATGGACAAGAATCAAAGTCTCATCTTCGCAATTGTTTACAAGTGCTCGGTGAGTCAACCAAATTCCTTGAACGTGTGGGCCTTGAAACACCCTCACAGAAAAGCTCGAGACGAGGCGTTTCTTCGCGTGTGAAAGAGCTTGAAGCTAAACTTCACATTGAGAAGCAAGGAGCATCCCAACTTCGAGACCAACTTGAAGCTCAGCAGCAAGACTTGGATGCCTTGAAGAAGAAGGCAGAAGAATCCGAAGCAGCTAAGGAGAAGTGCTTAAAAGAGATTGGCTTTTTGAAGGATAAGATTGCAGATACTGATGCCCTCCTTTGTCGTTTGCTGAACTGCAATCAGGGTCAGGTAAACCCTACTTCCTAAACTAATGTAGTTTGTGGTTTGATGGCACTGCGATCTGGGATACTGTTTGTCGGTGTTTTAGAACCGATCTTACGTAAAGATTGTTTGATTCGGGGGGTCTCCTAGAATAGAATCACGCAGAGAGATTGACACGGGTATTTTTATATAGGTTCAGGCCTTCTCCGGAGAGAATAACAACCCTACTCCTGTGTGTATGTGTAACATCCCTATTTTCCTGAGTTTTTGAAAATTTTGAAAACCTTTAAAAGTGAACCATTTGGGTTTATTAATTTGCCAAAGCTTAAATTGTAATTTAGAATTTTAAAGGCAGTTTAAATTGACTTAATTAAAACTTGAATTAATTAAAGTTGGTTTAGTGAGTTTAGTTGGATTTTAAATTGGTTTTTCCTTTGGCCTTATGTTAAAAATAATTAATTGCAAAAACTAAAAGCAATAGTTAAGCTGAAAATATTTTTACTAAGTCCTAAATAATTCAAGGGATTTCTGTGAATTTTCCTAGAATTTTGGACTGACTTAAGCTATTTTCTAAAAATGCTTTTGCTTTTACGGTATTTTCTAAAAAGAAAAAGCCTTAGTTAATCCCTCCTCGGTTTGGGCCGAATTCCTTGACCCATTCTCGTTCTCCTTGGCCAGGCCGCTCATGTGACCTCCTCTCATGCCGTCGATTTCAATCGGGCGGCTCAGACTCATCCTCGCCCGCGCTCTCTCTCTCTCTCTCTCGTGACCCGGTCTGGCCACTTTGTCGGCCGCCCACTGTGATCGTCCCCTACCTCCTGCCTCCTGGCCCACCCTCGCCACCAGACATTGCACGCGCCTCCCTCATTGCCCTAGCCCCTTTTGTCCCCTTGTCGAGCGCGCCACCCTTCCCTCCTCCGCGCCTTGCCCTCCTTCTGCCCCCTCCTCATGGTTTTAGCGCGAAGCAGCGCCCATGTATATTAAGGCATTGGGCAAGCTCTCCGTCCTCCTCCTCCCTCACGGCGCTATATAAAGCGCTTGATCAGACCGCCTCCTCCTCCTCTCCATTTCCCCTCTTCTCCCCCTCTCTTCCTCGCCATCTCTCGGCCGCAATCGAAGCTCCCGTCACCGCCGACGAGCCTCCTCCGTCGCCGTCTCCACCACCTCCGGCATCGCCAGCCAGCCAGGCGCACCTGATCTTGCCTCCTCCTCGTCCTCGGATCTCGCCGGGCGCTGCCGCCGCCTTGAGCCGCCGCCTCCATTGCCTTCTCGTCCTCGCCACCGGGTCTCTCGTCGCCGCCACGCCTCACCGCCCAGCAGCACCAAGATCGCCAAGATCGCCTCCTCACGCTGGTGCCCTCGCCGCCCGGCCTCACGTGACGCTGGATTCGCCCGACGAGCCCTCGGGCAGAAGGCCATCACTTCGGGTCCGACATGGCGACCACGTGGTTGCCCAGTGGCGCCACCTCCACGCAGCGTGGTGCCATGTCATCTCCTTTGCTGGCGTGGCTGCCCAGTCAGTAGCCCGAGTGGATTTCATTGACTTTCCTTTAGGAAAATAATTCCAGAAATAAGGAAAATCCTTTTTCTTGATTTTATGCATTTTCCTATTTTCCTTTGGCCATAACTCCCTCATTCGAACTCCGATTCAAGTGATTAAAATTTCTAAATTCATCCAAAATCCTTGTCTTCCTATTAGTGTTTATTTGGTATTTATTTTAATTTTATTTGGAGTTGTTTTATTTATTTGGCTTTATTCGCGCGTGTAGGTTAGGCATTTGGAAGATTTAGCAACCGACGGCAAAACACCGCTACTCTTCAACGAAGGCAAGTCATAGACCTTTGATCATGTTGAACCCATCTTTATAAAAGTATATTGTTTGTTATAAACATGCATTGCTAATTTTATAATAAATGGTTTCGGGCTTAGTTAATTACCTAATTGTCATATGCCTCCTTGATAAATTGCAATCGACATGTATCCTTGAATGACATAACTCCTTGGACGCCATAGGATGGATAATTGTTAGTTGGACGTTATTGAAATACCAACATGGGTACCGTTTTATGCTTAGCCAATCTTTGTAGTTATCACGATAGACTCATGATCACATACTCAATGAATGATTGAATTTGACTAAAGGAAATATGGAACCGTGGCGAGCCACTTTAAAAGATGTTGTGCCATGACTAGGGTGGTCATTTGGCGGGATGAACAAAATGATTTATACTTTCGGACGAGTGGGTGGTGGAAAAGGTGGGTGCCAGAACGCACACTTGGAATGTGGAACCGCCTCGTCTCGAGCAACCAACTAAGGACTTAACCTTGAACCATTAATCTGGGCCTCAACAGCACAACCACATGTCTAGATTGGGATAGACACAGTCGACTAATTAGCAAAGTTTTGATTCGGTTCATCAAGGGTTGATAAGCGGCGCAAGAGGGGCCCAGAATGGCGAAACCTCGTGAGGCGGATCCGAGTTAAAATGGAGCTTTGTAAAACCTTGTCACGTACTCTAGGCCGCTTACCTAAGGTAGTGGCGGTAGCATAGATATATGCTTAACAAACTAGAAATTCATGTCTTGTGGGTCAAGTGTACAACCTCTGCAGAGTGTAAAACTATTGAATAGCCATGTCCCCGGTTATGGACATGCCTGGTGATTTCACGCAAGGGGTAGAACTTTTGTCGAAAATGTTGGAATGGTTTGGTCGGATCTTGTAGATGGTTGATGGTTGGGAAGTGAACAGGGTGTTCACTAGTTGTTCCAAAGAAAATTGCTTATTTATGTATTAGTCTTTTAAATCGTGCTTTGCAATCTACTTATTGTATTTAATGTCAAATATTGCTTTCTGTAAAATAGCCATAAAGCTATCCTTGTCAAGTCTTGCATAAATATTACTTGCATACATTTCTCTATGACTTGCTGAGTACATTCAAAGTACTCATGGCCTTGCGCCCTCTGTTTAAATCAGCAGAGGAAGGTGAACCAGGGAACACAGAGTTCTATGAAGAAGACTTCTTTGAAGACTATGCAAATTAGGTCGCGTCCTTCACTCGATTGCCGGTGGGCATATTGGGTGACCTCCACCAGATGTTTTGTTCTCCGCTGCAAGTTTACTCTGTTCTCTTTAGCCTGCGTGTATGCAAATGTTGTAAGACTTGACCATAAGGTCCTTTGCTTAATATTATTAATTTGTCTGCTTCATCTATAGTTTAGTTGTGTGGATATGATTACACCAATGTTGCAACTGTGTGAGCTAGCTATTGATCATGGGACTAGTTCAGAATACACAGAGGGTCCTGGGGTTGCATACCCAGGGTCCCGACAGTATGGTATTGAGTGTATTCTGAATAATCAGGAGAAAACTAAGACTATTATAGATGATAGTGCTTGTCTTCCTGATAGCCCTCGATAGCGTGTGTATACGCCTCGATTGCCTTCCTCCTTTTCCTCTCTGACCGTTGCCTTTATATAGTCGTGAAGGAATAGCCGTTTTCCCCTGCTGAAGAGACGCCTCATCAAATCCAGTAACGGGCGCATGTTTGTAGTAATCATCGGGCTGGTAACTCCTTCACGCCGCCTAGCAGTTACTTGTCAGAGATAATGGGGTATTGCGTGTTATTATTTCGCATAATAACGGTAGATATTGATTGTTTGGATTCCTTAATCAATTGGACCCACTTGCTCGTAGGTTTTATTGATCATAAGGTGGTCGTGGTGACACAGTCGTAGAAGAACATACGACCATAAAATAGTCGTAGCAAGACTTATGACTATGAGGTAATCGTAGAATATCTTACGACTGGGTAGTGATCGTAGTAGAACTTACGACCATAAGGTAGTCGTAGCAAGACTTACAACTATGGGGGTGGTCGTAGAAGAACTTACGATCACCTAGTAGGCTTCTCCCTTGTAAATTTAAGGGGTATACCCAGGGACCACATGACATCATATTTACTTATAATAAGAATTATAGATAAAAATGAGGATTATTAGATCCTTGTCACTGTTATTTTGTGAACTGTGTTGGAGTTGGGAGTTGGGAGTTGTGATGGCTGATGTGAACTTGATGCTGGTTGTTGTGTCCCAAGTCCTAGTACCTCGAACAATGATGTTGGATGCGTGTAACCTGGGAACAATGTGCTGGATGTTGCTATTATGACATGACATGAATTTATTGTGTATCCTTGTACTGTTTTTGTCTGTATGGATGTGTTGGGCCAAACACAACAGTTTTGGTCTGTAGGTGTGAAATTGGAAAATTGGTTTGTGAATTGTCAAAGGGCTTGGCCTAGATAAAATTGGGCCAAAATGGTTTTAGCCCAACAATATATTACGCCTTTCAAAACGGCCTAGCTCGAACCCTGACTGGGCAATCAAAATGGGCTACTCCCAAAAAAATTTGGGCCTGCAATTTGGGCTAACCTAAAATAAGTTGGGCCTACAAAATGGCCTATGACCACAAATTGACTCAGTAGACGATGGAATCAAAATGGGCCTTGTAGAAATTATGACAAAAATTTACATGGGCCTAACTCACATTATGACGGTAGACATCATCACAAACCAAGAGCCACGTCAGATCCCACGTGGCCCGACCAGGCTACCAATGACAATAAGAATCTGACGTGGCGGCGTCATAAAATTCGTGACGACAGTGGTTTTGTCACTAAGTCTGTGACGATTTTGCTACTTTCGTCATAGAAACCAATCAGCGACGCACTATAGGTGACGATCGATTTTTCGTCATGGGAGCGTCACAGATCCCATACTATGACAAAAAAACACAGATCCGTGACGAATTCTGATTGTGACCGTTCAGCAGATTTCTTGTAGTGTTGATTGCTTAAGTCTGTAAAGTGACTTTCTGAGTTTCACACTATACAGATTTCTATTTGCTCTGTCTTAGTTCAGGACAGGGATACATTCAGGTATCTTCATATAAATGTCTGAAACCAAATTTTCATAAAGGTATGCAATTACCACATCCATCAATTTCATTTCTAAATTCAAGTTTACTACCATTGAGATTAAATATCTAAAGGTAGTTCCGCCTATGACCGGGGAATAGGTTTCTTTATAATCTACTCCTGGACGTTGAGTGAAACCTTGTGCAATGAGCCTTTCTTACAACTTCATTATTCTCATTTCTGTTTTGAACAAATACCCACTTATGCCCTACGGGGTGCACATGGGGAGGTGTGCGGCTTACAGTTCCAAACACCTCTATTTTATTCAGAGATAATAATTTAGTTTCTATTGCCTTCTTCCAATCTTCCCAATCTGATCTTTTCTTACATGCAGCGAACGATGCAGGCTCTGGATCAAGATCGATGATTGTAGCAATTTTCTTTGCAAAGTAAATATCGACATTGGCTGTTGTCTTATTTATAGATTCTCCCGTGGTCACCAAGTTTATAGTTATTTCTTCATGGGCCGATTCTTCTAATACATCTACTTGCCCACCGCTGCTTCCAATTATAGGAGCAAGTCCCTTTAGTTTTTCAGCTCCGATGTATGCGCACGCATCCATGCTGATATCTCCCTTCGTGGGAATGTTCAAATCTGGTATGCCTTTTCTAAAAATTCCATACTAGTGCTAGGTCTCAACTGGCTCCCCTTCTAGTTCTGGGGAACTTCGGTGATCGGCTGTATCAAGTCCTTCTTATCCTTTTTCACCAGGCGTCACCGGTTACTTCAGATTCGAGGGGCCGGAGTTCTCATCCTTTTTTGAGGCCTTAGAACAAGATTAGGGATACCTTCATCGGTATTTCAACCCTCTCCGGTGCATTGCGTGCAGGCGCATATGACTTGGTCACGCTTTTCAAATCACTAAAGTGGTTAGGCAATTGATTCGCTAATGCTTGTAAATCAATTATCTTTTGGACTTCAATTATCTTCTAGATTTCAATTGTCTTCTAGACTTCAATTATCTTTTGGACTTCTCTATTTGCTTCACTAGTGTGTGGGTCATGTGCATGGATTTCAATTATCTTCTGGACTTCAACTATCTTCTGGACTTCTGTATTTCCCGATATTTTTCATCAAGGGGTTGATTTCCTCCCCTCTAATGACGGGAAACTATCTCCCATCAATTATATTATCTACGAATCGGACAGTATGCAAATCTCCTATCATAGGGTCCAAATACATGATTATGGATGTTGTCTCATAACCAACGTATATCCCAAACTTTTGGAGAGGGCCCATTGTAGTTCTCTGCGATGGTGGTATATGTACATAAACATTGCAACCAAATTTGCGAAGATGAGAAATTGTTTGGTGCTGACCCTTGCGCTAGTTGCATAGGTGAATGGATGTTATATGCCGATGGTCTAAAATTGATGTGAGTTACTGCGTGCAGAACTACGTGTCCCCAACATGTAGTTGGTCAATTACAATTCTGCAAAAATCTACTAGTCCATTCTGGGTGTAGACATGCGGTACAGAATGCTCAACTTGAATTCCCATTTCCATGCAATAATCATCAAATGTCTTTTGAAGTAAATTCTCTGGCATTGTCCATTCTGATGGACTTCACATGATGATCTCGGAAATTATTTTTCAATTTTAATTATCTGCGAGACTAACTTTGCAAAAGTATAGTTTCTCGTAGACAATAAACATACGTGCGAATATTTCGAGGAAGCATCGATGAGCACCATAAAGTACCTAAAAGGTCCTGACAGGGGCTGTATAGGACCGCAAATGTCTCTCTGGATACGGTCCAGAAATGTAAGGACTTTATCCTTCGCTTTCAGAGTAGAAGGTCTAGTAATTAATTTCCTAGTGGCACATGCGGGGCACACAAAATCTTCCTGATTCGGGAAATTCTATACATCGATATTATGTCCCTGTGAATTGTTAATTATATTTCTCATCATTCTAAAACCTGGATGACCTAATCTATTATGTTAGAGACAGAAAAGTTCAGAGCTTCTAAATACAGTTTTCAGGGCAGTATAGGTTGCAGGTGCTTTAATATTAGTGTAGTATAGCCCAGTTTCATATGAAGGAAGTCGTTCTAATACCCTTTTTCACTTTCTTTACGCTTTATAATGAGTAGGTATTTCTTACCATACTCTTTATCAATCTCTACGTGGAAATCATTAGCGCGAATATCCTTGAGAGTTCCAGTCGATTCTGGGTACAACAAGGCTTCTTTAATGACCAAAGTTGTGCCTGTGATTGTCGTAAGACTAATAGTATTCTGGCTGATCGACTGAAAGAATTTCATCTCTCAAGGTGGTATTCGTTGTGTCGCTATCTGCTACGCACTCTTCCTCCATAGGGCGTCACACGTGTTCTGACACTTCAAATACCAGAACATAACTTGCTATTATAAATACATGAAAAAAATAAGCCTTGCAAGACTCATCATAAGAATTTTAATGCTTTGTTCCAGTGATCTCCTAGGCAGGCGCCTAGGCCGTCTAGGCGTAGCGCCACCGCCGCGACTTGGTGCCAGTCGGGAGCTCTAAGCAGCCGAGCGCCTAGCCGGAGCTGGGCGGTCCGAGGCGGCGTGAGGCGGTCCTAGGCGGCACGACGATGGGCAGTCTAGAGTGGTTCGAGGCGGATCTAGGCGACCCGAGGCGGATCTGGGCGGCCCGAGGTGGAGCATCGCGTGGCGGGAAGAAAAACAGTAGAGCGGGAAGCGCGACGGGAAGAAAAACAGTAAGCGGGAAAATAGTAAAAAGGTACTCACTTCTCCCGTCACGGTTAGAAGCAGTCTGTTGGTCAGCTCGGCTGCTCCCGTCGCGGTCGTGGGCCGCCACCTCTGGTTATCCACTTCTCCGTCCGTCCGTTGAGAAGCTCCTCCCGGCTCCCCGTCGCGCAGCTCCTCCCGGATCCCCATTGCCGTCGCGCAGCTCCTCCCGGCTCCCCGTCACCGTCGCGGCGTCGCACAGCTCCTCCCCGTCGCCCCTAGGTCAGTCGCCTCCCTCTGGCCCTCGCCTCCCCTGCGCCGCTTCTTGTGCGCCTCGCCACAACTCTGCACCTTGCCTCCCCCGCGCCACCTCTCGCTGGCCCTCGCCTCCCACATGCCCCCTCTCGTGCCTCGCCTGCGCGCCGCCTCTTGTCTTGTTGACAAGCTGTGTGGAGTAGACGAGTAGTAGTAGTGTCGGTGGTAGCTCAGCTGTATTAGTCTCTGAGCGAGCACTGCTCTGATGGTCAGGCGAGCACATACTCTGATGGTCAGTGAGCTGTAGTACAAGAGTCGGCAGTCGGTGATTGCAATGTGATTGTGCTATGCTTTCTCTTATTCTATGATGTAGTATTGCTGTATTAGTAATTACTAATTAGTAGTAGACTAGTAGCAGTAGCACTGTTTATGTTTAGTAGTCATTAGTCAATTACTCAATTAGCAAGTAGCATCATAATTGTAAGTTTGTAACAATTGTTCATCAATGTTCATGAATTGTAGAATGTCATTCGTTGCGTCGGCCACGGTGGAGGTGACTACGGATAACCTTAAGAGGAAATCCGAGGATATAGGGTGGCAGTATGGAGTGTTAGTTGATCCAAATAATATGGATAAAGTAAAATGCAAGTTGTGCAACAAAATTGTTTCCGGAGGAGTGTATAGGATAAAACAACACATTGCTCACATTAGGGGCAATGTTGCTAAATGCCCTTTGTCTACAAAGGAAGATCAAGAGAAGTGCATCAAATCAATTGAGGAGGCACAACTTAAGAAGATGACTAGGAAAGAAAAAGAACAAGAAGTTAGAAATGAAGTTACCATTGATGAGGATGTCACCGGTGATGGTGATGAAGATCTTGAACTTGAAGATGTAGGACGCTCGGCATGTCGGAAGTTGGGGCCTATGGATAAGTTTGCAATGCCTATTCATCCTAGTACATTGAGCTCCAAAGAACTACGGCAACAAGCAATTAGTGCCACTATTTGGAAAGAAAGACTCCATAAAGTAAGACAATATGTTGCTAGGTGGATTTATGAATCAGGTATCACTTGCAACTCTTGTAATGTCTACTAATATTCTAATAATATGCGATTGACATCCTAGCGTTGTTTACTAACATAAGTAATATTGTATAATTATTGTATGTTTCAGGTGTACCTTTCAACTCCATCAACAATGATGCATTTGCGCAAATGTGTGAAGCCATTGGCCGCTTTGGCCCTGGCTTTATTCACCCTTCTCAACACGATGTGCGGGTGAAGTTGTTGTATGAGGAAGTGGATAGAACCAAAGGGTTGTTGAAGGACCATGAAGAAGAGAGGGCCAAGACCGGGTGCTCTATTATGACTGATGCATGGACTGATCAGAAAAGGAGGAGCATCATGAACACATGTGTGCATTGTAGCCTAGGGTCATGTTTCCTAGAATCAAAGGAGACATCTGAGGAGTCACACACTGGAGAGCTCATCTTTCAATATGTGGATTCTTGCATTGAAAAAATAGGTGCGGCTCATGTTGTCCAAGTTGTCACCGATAATGCTTCAAACAACATGGCGGCGAAGGCATTATTGAAGGACAAAAGACCTAACATATTTTGGAGCTCATGTGCAACCCACACTATCAACTTGATGTTACAAGGAATTGGGAGCATTGCAAGGTTCAAGAAGATACTTGATCAAGCCAAGTCACTAACTATTTTTATCTACTCGCACCATAAGACATTGGCATTGATGAGAAAATTTACAAAGAAGAGGGATATAATAAGGCCCGGGGTGACTAGGTTTGCTTCCTCCTTTCTCACTTTGCAAAGCTTGATTGAGAAGAAACAACAACTAAGGTCATTGGCGCTTAGCCAAGAATGGAAAAATTGCATCCATTGTAAAAAAAAAAAGTAAAGGCAAGGGATCCACGGCTACATTGGTGAGTAGAGCCTTTTGGAATGGTGTTTCTCTTTGCTTGAGGGTTTTTGAGCCATTGGTAAAGATTCTTCGAATGGTTGATGGGGATGTCAAGCCTTCTATGGCCTTTCTTTATGGAGAAATTCAAAAGGCAAAGAAAGAAATCATGGAATCTGTGAACAATATAGAGAACAACTACAACCCCATCATAGATATTATTGACAAGAAGATGAAGGATAGGCTTGATTCTCCATTGCACTTGACGACATACTTCTTGAATCCATATTATAGTTATTGTGATGGCTCCATTTTTTTGGATGATGTTGTCATGGATGGGGTATTCACATGTGTGGAGACTTTTTACCATGATGACGACGACAAGTGAAGTCAATTGCTAAATGTGGAGTTGCGTATATTCAAAGATCAACAAGGCCACTTTGGGAAAGCGGCAGCAAAGGCCGGATGCAAAGACTATGAATTTAATCCAGGTTTTAAAATTACCAGTCAATGTAAATACATGCATGATTGTAAATTTGTCATATACTAATTATTTTTTGTTCCTAATATGCAGCTGCATGGTGGTCTATTTATGGATGTAAAGTTCCCGTGTTACAAAAAATGGCCATGATGATCCTTTCATTGACATCTAGTTCATCCGGTTGTGAAAGAAATTGAAGCACTTTTGAAGGGGTTAGTCTCTAAACTTCTCTAAAGAGTAAAAGTCAAGTCTCAATTCTCAATATCTACATTAGTACATAACATTTAGCTAACTATACTTCACTTTGCAATTCGTAGATACATACAAAGAAAAGAAATAAACTAGATGTCCACTGTCTTAACCATCTAGTCTATGTTGAATACAATGCCAAATTGAGGAATAAAAAAGAGAAAAGAGAGAAGAAGAACATAGATCCTATCATAGGTTCCGAAGCTAATGAAGCTCAAGGGTGGTTAATTGAAGGCGTAGATGATGATCAAGATGTTGAGCCCGCTACAGGGCTTACATGGAAGGTAATTGAAGAAGCATGTGGGGCTAATGAGGTCTTAGAACTTCGTAAGAGCGCAAGAGTGAGACAACTTCATGAAGAAGATTTCAAGTCTGATACCGAAGAAGAGGAGGTCAATGAGGAGGAGGAAATTGAGTATGAGTCCGACCAAGAAGAAGTGCTTCCAACCAAAAATTATGAGGAAGAAGATGACTAGTCATTCACTCATTTGATCATCAAATTATCATATGACTCTATCTATATTTCGCTTACTTGTTTTATTTGTGAGACCTTATGAACTATAAACTATTTATATTTGGCTTACTTGTTTTATTTGTGACTTGTTTCATTGTTTGAACTATTTGATGTTACTTGTTTGAATTATATTTTTATTGCATTAAGTCATCAACTCATGAAGATCATTACATTAAGTCTTCAAATATATTTGCATCACCAAGCCACCAAGGTAACATCTCTTCTTACATAATAACACATATACATAGTTACATACATACATGTAACATCTTTTCTTACATAATTACACATATACATACATACATGTAATATATTCATAAGCTTGGTGATGCTTGCTATTCTCAGATTCATCCCTTTGCTAGGCTGGTCTTTGGAGGCGATTATGCTTGCAATTCTATTCGGCCGCCTAGGCCCCGCCTAGACGCCCTAGGAGCTAGGCGGCCACCCACCGCTTGCCTAGCGCCTAGGTGAACACTGCTTTGCTCTCCTAGAGCTTACAACCATTATTAAAAAATAATTCAATGTTCTGCTACAATCACAAACAACAAGTGACTATAAAAAGATCTAAGTGCAATGAGTGCACTAGATCAAATCAGCGAAGTATGCAGAAACTTCTGCCTGAATCTGCTCCATGGTGATCTTCTCCTCTTGGGCAACTACGACTGCAGCCGCTGCGATGTCCAAAGGAGGAGTGATAGGGCTGCTACTGGGCTATCCACATCCACGAGTGTAACTAATGGCTGTGGATCCTCTATGCCTACAATAGCGAGGTGTGCCTCATGCTATCCTTTGTCCTTCTTCTTAAACTGGAAACAATCAATAATGTGCGACCCACGACTTTACCCTTCTTGCCCCTCTCCTTTATGAGAGGCTTCCTCACCTTGTAGCTGCTAGCATTGGCTTCATGGATAATATTGTTACTAGGAGGCCGTGAGATGTACACTACCGGACACCCTCTCTTTTAGAGTGCTGCGACTCTAAGAAAGCTAAAATACACTCTCGTGAAAGGGCACTCGGCAAAAAATTAATCGGCAAAGAAGCCTTTGCCGAGTGCTTTTGTCGGGCACTTTCAAAAAGCCTTTGCCGAGTCTTGAAAAGCACTCGCAAAGATTTACACTCGGCAAAATGAAAATCTGAAAAAAACCAAAAATAATAGCAAATTTTTTTTTTTTAGGGCCACTTGGCCACCATTCACTTTGTCTCCATCGAAGTCGCTGCATTTTTTGCAAAAATTCAGCGACTAACGCGCCAGGAGATTCGAACTCACGACCTCTCCTCGTGTGTCTGCTTTGCTCTACCATGCACTACTTCTGTCACTTGTGTCTAGATTCCGTTATCTATCCTCATATATTATACTAAACCGAGAGTAAATTGCTTGTTTGAGGCCCTAAACGAATTCAAATCAAAAAGTGGTCAACTACAAAGTTTCATAACTTTTCGAGATCTACAATTTTTATTTAGGAAGTTTTTCCATCCGAGGTCGTTTGAAAAATTCGAATTTCAAATTTGAGAGATTCAAACGTAGTTTTGCATGATAAGATGATTTCAAATCAAAAGTTGTCAACTACATAGTTTCATAACTTTTAGAGATCTACAATTTTCATTTAGGAAGTTTTTCCATCCGAGGTCTTTTGAAAAATTCAAATTTTCAAATTTTCAAATTCAAACGTCGTTTTTGCATGACAAGATGATTTCAAATCAAAATTTTGCCAACTACAAAATTTCATAACTTCTCAAGATCTACAAAGTTTATTTTGGTCATTTGTTCATCCGACATAGTGGTAGTAACATTGTTCACAAATCTTATATATCTCTTCTACTTTCATGAAACTAATATGAGAGAGATGTAGATTTTATGAACAACGTTATTGTCGCTTTGTCAAATGAAGAAATGACCAAAATAAACTTTGTAGATCTTGAGAAGTTATACAACTTTGTAGTTGAAAAGTTTTTCATTTGAATTCATTTAGGGCCTCAAAATTGCTTTGAAAAATGATTTCTTAGGGGCCAAAAAATGCACACACGAAAAATGCCTCTTTGCCGAAAGTGCCAAAACAAAGGCACTCGGCAAGGACGATTTTGCGAGTGTTAAAAATGGCACTTTCGGCAAAATACATCTTTGCCGAAAGTGCCAAAAAGGCACTTTCGGCAAAGACGATTTTGCCGTGTCTGTCGAAAAAATAGCACTCGGCAAAATACATCTTTGCCGAGCGCCAAAAGGCACTTCGGCAAAGCCATCTTTGTCGAGTGTTTTTTTGCCGAGTGTATTTTATTTGGCACTTTCGGCAAGACCGCCTTTGCCGAGTGCCCGATAAAATACACTCGGCAAAGCTTCCCAAGACTCGACAAAGTCTTGGGATTCCTAGAGTGGTAGTTCTTTCTTAGAACATCATCTTGAGCTTCCGCAACTTGCATGATGTTAATCAATTCGGCATACTTCATGTAGCCGTCTTGACGATAATTGCGTGCGGATTGCACCACATTCGGGTGAAAGGTAGAGAGAGTCTTCTCAATCTTCTGCTCATCTGTGATTACCTTACCACAAAATTGAAGACTGGTATAAATTCTGGCCATGTTAGACCAGCTCTTCGAACTCCTGGTTCGTGTTGTCAGTCATCTACATTTTTATTCAAAGAGTTCATAATATTACTGCTGGTAATTTGGGTAAAATGGTTGCAAAATTCTCATAATGCTCTTCGAACTATTGGTTCATGATCTCGTATTTTTTATATATTTTTCATGATTTAATGCTATTTTCATTGATTAAAAGCAATATAAACAATCAAAGATAATCAAAACAGCAAACACAATATATAAATTGCATAGAGATAATAATAACAAAGTTAAACATGCTTCAAATGCTCAAAATATTTCAAAATTTAAATTCTCAAGATCCTTTTATGCTAGAATGTGAATTTTCAGAGAATTCTGCATTTTTCAGGGGCTAAGCCGTGACTTTCAATTTTGAGAAAAAATTTCGCACAATTTTTCAATTTCTAAGGGGTTTTATTTTATAAGAATTTCTTTTCCAAAATATTTCCTCATAATTTTCGGAACTTCGAGGGTTTATTTGTAATTTTTTGGGATTTTTCCTTTCCTTCCCATTTTTTCTTGGGATTTTCTCTCCTATTTTTTTTATTTTACCAAGAATTTCATTGGGGTTTGGGCCCATCTGACCCATCGGGCCCATGCCACTTGGTCAAGTAGGCGGGGGCGAAGGTTTTCCTGCCTTGCTCCTCATGGTGGCGGCTCCTCCATGACGGGAGGCACACGCGCGAGCACATCATGGCGGCGGGCAAGACGAGGCGGCTAAGTCTATAAGCGTGCATCGGGTGACACAAATGTTCGTATAGCCTTGCAGGCGGCAGTTACAATGGCGCGAGGGCGATCGATCTGTGTGCTGACCATGCGAGGCCGGCGGCGTGGGACGGCGGACGGTAGTGGACAGAGGCGACGGAAGCGGCAGGTTATAGGCCGACATCGTCGTGTGGCGCGTCGCGAGGCGCGCATGAGGCGCTGATGCTACTGGCCTGAGGAGACGCTCGGCCTTCTGGCCTGTATTGGCCGTCTGGCAGGCGTTCGTCTTGGCTCCGTCTTGAAGCCTTCTGGCCAGACAATGGTGTCGGTGTTGCCAGGCGGTGCATGGGCAACATGAATGGAGATGGCGCGGATCGGTCCGGCCGGATGTGGCTTCGCCCGTGGTCATAGCGGTGGCCGTCTTGGTCGAGCTATCTGGCGTTCGTGTGGGGCGGTGCACATGCGGCTCGGCGTTCAAGCCGGCAGGAGGCAGTCTGGCGGCCGTCTGATGTAAACGGTAGCTCGGCCGGCGATGGCTCACCGGGCCGGCGATGTGGGCCCCGTCTGGCGGCGCAAGGCGCAGCAAAGGCGATCATATGCAAAGCCGACGGTGGCGCGACATGCCGTCTGACGGCGCCACCGCCTTGTTTTTTTTTGCTTGGCTTGACCGTGCGTGTCGGCGGCACGTAGGTGGCCAAGAAGGGTGGCTGCGGGCGGTGATGCGTGCATCACGGTCTTGCAGATGTGCGACGACCACGTCGCGGGTAGTAGTCGGCGCCGCCGTCGGCAATCTTGGCCGATAGAAATTTGTGTTGGTCGGGTTTTTTCCTTTACTGTTCATCCAAAAATAGTGTAATCAACAATCTCTATTTCAACCAATCATCCTATCGGCATTGTGCCAGCGACTGCAAGTCGGCTCGCGGAGATTAGAGGGATTTTGCAATCTACAATCCATGATGCAATCGACATCTGCTCTTTCATGCAATCCACCGATCGGCATCGTGCCGGCGATTTCAAGTCGGCTCGCGGAATATTAGGGCGGATTTGCACCGTAGGATAAAACAATATAGAAAGCAACAATTGCGGAATTGAAAGCAATCTAGAAAACGATTCGATCTATGAGTGTCATTCTTGACGATTACCTTCTCAATCCGTGCATGCCAGAGAGCGTAGTCGTGCTAATAACGTGTTGAGAAACAGTCGCTGGTGAGTCCAGTCCGAACGATCACCTTTTAGACAGGCGTAGAATCGCTTAGAACAATACAAGAACAAACAATACAGAATAGTAGATTGAACATAGAGATATGAGGAATTTCTTGCTTCTCTTTATTGCTCTTTTATAATCGATAATATAATAGTTGAGGATCCCTCCTTTAAATAGTCTTCGGGTGGATGAGAAGCCCTAGGGTTTTCTAACAATAATAACCGTGCACGCGGCGACAAGCAACACGTTGCATGCACTCCGAATCTGGAAAAGATGTTTCTCAAAAAAAAATCTGGAAAAGATGTGTCCCCACCGGGAGGAGCGCATGCGATGCGGGCGAGCCCCACGTCAACAGAGATCCCGCTGGCACGATCGAATGTGCCAAATTGCCAATGAAACCGAACGAAAGGGAACACACACCCACCGTACCATCCTCCGTCCCATCGTGCCCGTCCCCCTCGCATCGCACGACCCCTGCCTCCCCTCCCCGCTCCGCGCGCTCCTACCCGCCTCATCTACCCAGACCAACCAACCAACCAGCAACGCACACCTCACCTCACCTCTCTCTCTCTCTCTCTAACCAGCAACACACACCTCACCTCACCTCACCTCACCTCACCTCTCTCTCTCTGTGTGAGGGGCTTCCTGCCATGTGGGCCTCGCCGGGGAGGCTACCGGCGATGGAAGAGGGCGAGGACAGGGAGGCGGACGTGGACGTGTACCTCCGCACGCGCGGGGCGATGGCGTCGTGCTGGGGCCGCTTCGGCCTCACGGCGCTGTGGCACAAGATCCGGCAGCTCAGCCTAGCGCGGCGCAGGAGGCGGCACGGCCGCTCCATCCTCGGCGCCGGCGGGCTCAACTACGACCCGCTCAGCTATGCGCAGAACTTCGATGACGGCAGCCTCGAGCAGCGCGAGCCGGACTTCACGGCCAGGTTCGCACTTGCGCGCAACGCGGGCTCGCCGAGGCGGCTGCCTGCAATACCGACGGCCGCCACCGCATGACGCGCAACTTCTTGGCGCCGTGGCATGCGTGCATACATATGGAGTTTTTACCACTGATGTGACCTTGTGCGCTTCTTGAGTGGTAAACTGTCATTACTCCATTTCGAACACAAGAATTTTGTTGGAATCAGAACAACTTCCTCTTAAATTTCTCCATTCCAAATGAGCCCTAAGCACCGTTTGAGCACGTCATGCACTCCTGTACTTGTAAGCCTCGTCTTTTGCATGAAGCAAGGATCGACCATAAATTGGTACACAGCAATCGCTGTGTAAGTTCCTCCTCCATCCTTTGTTCCATATACATTCAAATTAAGTTGCTGAAACTTCAATTTGGCGTTGTGCAAATTTGTGTTGCCATCGTGCATAGTTGACTACATGTACGCGGCTGTAACTATCGTACCAGCTTCTCCACTGTGCAGACCCCTGAAATGTTATGTCAGTGCTACCGTGGAATCATTCTACTGTCTTAATCGAATTGGTTGATACTCCTATTCGGGTGATTGCTTCTGTTTGGAAAAAAAAAAAAGCATTGTTTGATATTTGGGTGCTGCTTCTGTTTGGAAAAAATCAAGGAAAAGGGATGGAACGGTTATGCCAATTTATTGGGGAGTGTTTGCCACAAATTCTAGGTTAGGTTCGGGAGGGAATATTCTCGCAAAATCCATGGTTCAAGTTGTGTATGACTCGATCGGCTAGCACATCAATACCAACTTGGAAGAAAATATCTGGGTCATCAAGGGCACCGAAAAGACAAAAGTTAATTCGGTCGGTGGTTTATTTGGTCCTGCCAACAATAGATGGCTGTGAATAGTAGTGGTTACACAATTAATTCCTTTGTCGGTTGTTTTGTTCGCAAAGCATAAAGTTAGCTCCAGCGGGGTTTAGTGGATTTAGGTAAAACTCTTTAGTTGGTTGTCATTCTTATTGCGTTTAGAATCGAACTCCACTAAGGCTTTGTTTGGATGAAAAGTGATTGAAATCAATCCCTTCAAATTGAGAGAGATTTTAATTTAAATTCTCTATTCGGATGAAGTGGTTGAGTTGTATCACAATATATTCAAATAAACCCTAAATAGGATATTTCTTTTGTAAAGATAAGTAGGAGAATTTGTAACTAACCAATACGTAGAAATTTTTAGCCATAATGCAGCAAAGATTCGGTCTCAAGCTCCTGCGAGCGAAAGACCTGAGCCTAACAATTTTGCAGCCACACCCCCTTAAGCTCTATATTTTAAATACTCCACCACCACCAGTAGTCCACCACCCTATGTTGAGGTTTTTTTATTTAATCCTTTTTTAATATTATTTTAAAGTTAATCCCTCGTGAACTTTATTTCCAATTCTGACCCCTTTGGTCACGCCACCTACCATGGCGTGGCAAGACCGTGCTGTCACGTCATCGGTATCGGCGTGGCCCAACATGCCACGCAAGCCTTGGCGGGCGCGCCATGTCAGTGTGGAGGGCTTGCGTGGCATCTGTCACACCATATCTCATGGCGTGACGTGTTGTCTTGTCAAACCAACTTTTGTGGCGTGACAGTGGAGATTTAAAACTTTCAGCGCAACCAGTACTTATACATTTTCCCCCATCTTCCTCCTAAATCATGTGCGCCTCTCTACGTCCCGCACAGCTCCCTCCCGCCACGGACATCCTCACCACGGCCGTCATCCACTCGCTGCCCTCCACCCGACACCACTCCCCGGCCGCCTACCAGCGGCCAGTCATCCACGCCGCCTTTCACTCTAATCCAGAAGCCTCCTCACGGCCATCCCCACCATTGGCAGCCTCACTCGTGGCCGTCCTCCCCGCCGGCTCCCTCCCGTCGATCTTCATCCACCCTGGGGCTGTCCTCCCCCGCGTCGACTGTCCTCCCCCGCGTCAATCGTCCTCCCCCACACCGGCCGTTCTTCCCCCGCCGGCCCGAAGGTAATAAACCGTGCATGTTGTTGTAGTTCGGTGTTCCATTAAAAATGCGATTGCAATGTGAGAATGTTGTTTGCTTACCTTGAAAGATTGCATGCTATGTGAACACATATAAAGCCATCACAAGTAAATGAATGTAGCTATGTGAGCTGCTAGATTGTTTTGAGATGTTGTTATACATTTTTTTTGGGGTTTCTTACTGCATCGTTTATTATTGTGCTCCTCACTTCCTTAGTAAATGTGTTCGTCAAATGCATTTGCATGAATGTTGTGTATGTTGGCTTGCGTCATGTCTTGTTCCATTAGCAACTCATCCTGAGAGAACTTACTGAGTATCAAGATCCATGAATGAGATGTATCAGCTAAGATGCTCCGAAATTTTGTGTAAAATGTAGATGGTAGATGCTACCAGGTTACAAATTGTAATTGTTGACAGCCAATGCAGTTTCCCTTGAGTAGTTTTTTTGCTTTCTCTGAAGCCTTCTTGGACCAATGTATCTTACTTACCTTTAATTATAATATCAGATGCATGCAAAAATGGTTCTGTGACTCTTCACGACTACAGGCTGGGACCGCTTGGTCTCTGTGATTTTGCTCACCCTATTGTAACTATATAGTGCCTTTCGTAGTGAACTAACAAGAATCAGAGTTGTTTAGGCACATGACTCATGAGTAAGTCAGGTTTAGTAAGATTATTTGCGCCATAAGAAGGAACACACTTAGAAGCACCTTCTTCTGAAAATATGAACTTAGAGTCAAATGATCATTACCCCGAAAGTTGTGGCAATAGCAAAACTTTAGTTGAATATCATCAGAACATTAGGGAACAGATCTGAAGTAATTTAACTCCATTGTACACATAAGTAAGAATATTTATCACATAAATGATGTGTATATCAATACACTATTCGACTTCATGTCTACTAGTGATACAGATCAACGTGTAGTTGATGCGTAATGTGGCTCAATCTTTCACGGTAGACTCGAAGATCAGTAGATTGTCGTCTCCTTCTCTTTAGTTCGGTGAACAGTACACACACAACGTGAACAGTGTAATGTCCCAAAATTTGGCTTTTCAAAAATCTTTTGAGTAGTTTAGGTCTCTAGAAAATTTCACCAATTTTATTGGAGTTAATAAAACTTAAATGGGAATTTCCTAAATTAAAAATATTTAATTTGACTAATCTAAATATCAATTAAATAAAAATCTGTGTTATTTGGCTTTTTTGTGTTCCAAGGAATTTTCTGGTATTTTCTGAGTTTTTTCCAGATTTGTTTGCTATTTTATTTGATCTCCTTGATTTTTGGGATTTTCTTTAATTCCGAAAAAACCTCTTTTCTCTCTCCTACCGTACTGCTACAGTGCCGGTCGGTGCTGTTCATCCGAATCCCGTGCTACAGTATCGCGAAATACTGTTCATCTTCGTCTGCACGCAAACAGCCGAGAGTCCAGAACCGATCCAGTAAGCTTCCGTGCGTATCTCAAACTTCTAAATTCCATATCTTTCTCCTCGGTGCATATAAAAGCGAGCCGTTTAAGCTCACACGTCCGTCTTGATCTCCTCTTCCAATCCCCTGAATTGGTTTCCTCCAAATCATTCTCGTTTCATCGCAATCTGCAGAAAACCGAGCTTCAACCGAAGTTCTTCTCCGGCGAACTGCGCCTTCATCTGACGTCCACCGGCCGAACCGTCTACAGCGTTGGCTTCGCGTCATCGTCCTCTACGTCATGGTACCATCCACTTCGCCCGAAGATCGCCGGAGCACTGTCGGCCATTAAAGCCCAACCGCTTTCGTCGCGTTGCTCGCTTCCTCGGTGAGTTTTTCCAAAATCCGATCGCACCATTGCATCCGGCTCGTCATTTCCTTTCCGTTTTGTCCCTTCACCGCTGTCGCGTCGTCTCCGGCCGCCGGCCACCCAGTGCGCCCTAATCAGCCTGCACTGTTCATGTATGTTTGTATACGAGTATCTGGCAGGAGATGTGTTCGGTCCTGTTGTTCGGTCCTCGTTGCTTCTAAACTGATGCATCTAGTTTTCTTTTTCTAATACATGCATGTGTGCGGTACGTGGAATTCCCGGTTGCTCAATTGATGCTCTCGGCTAATCCATCCTCTAATCCTTGTTGCCATGACAGTGCCGGACTCATGCCGTCCATCCTGCTGTGCGCCAAAATCAGCTGGCTCTTGTTCCTATTCATGTCTAGCAACCAACCAGTACGTGAGTTTTGCTCAGTTCGGTTCCTTCCTTGTCTGTTGGTTGCTTTGTTTTCTTTTTGTCTCTATGACAAGCAGATTCATCTGGCTACCATCGTGTTATCTACCGTATCTTGGCCATCTTCTGTTGCCATCACCTGCTGCCATGCGCAAGAACCACAGGTAGCAGCTCCTGTTCTCTGTTGCTTGCGTTCCTGTTCATGTCTGTTGATGCGTCTATGTGTCCAGTACGTGTATTCTCGGTTGGTTTTTCCTATCAGTTAATTCCTTGTTTAGTTCTTGCCTTGCCATCTCAAGATGTTACCTAGCTGCCATCTCGTGCCGACATAAACCGGCCTGGTGCTCCTATCCTGTAATGCTTCCTTGTCCCCTTGGTTATTCCTCTCTGTTGAATCAATTGGTTCGATTGTCTTCCTGTCCTCCGATTCATTTTCTCATCCTCTCTTTGTTGACTAGACCCTTATGCCAGCCAACTTTTCTGAGCCATACATCCAGATCTATTCATCTCCCTTACATGTGGACCCTTTGCCATCCATAGAACTATATCTAATCCTCTCTCTTACATGTTGACCCCACATGTAATCCACCCCAATTAAAACCTTAATTATTTCTCTGACTTACATGCGGGTCCCGCATGTCAGTCAACCTTTGGTCAAACCCTAGTTCATGAGCGTGGTCCACCGTGGACTAGCATATCTCTGTGGACCTGGTCCATAGACCAGTGGCCCACATGCCAGCCCTAATCCTATTTTCGGGAATTTATTTAATTCTTGAAAAGTCCTCTATCTCATTGGTCCCACATGTCATCCATTATTTTCATCTTTGTTTCACTTACCATTGGACCTCACTTGTAAGCCTCCAATTCATTTTATTTAATCCGAAGGAATATTCTTTGAATATTCTTTTCTCTATTAATTTCGTCATTTCATGTGATCTTCCAAGGCTCATATCTTTCGCATCCGAACTCCGATTGAGTCCTTGCAAATTCCTAAATTCATCTCAATTCAATATCTATTTATCTGAGATCATTATTTTTGGAGTTTATTTATTTATTTGGTTTATTTGCTTGTTGCGAGTAGACGTTGATACTGCGAGAAGTGCTGATCAAGAAGGAGCAGAAGATCAAGGAAGTAGAAGATTAAAGTCTAAATAAGATCATCTTTGCTAGCCAGGCAAGTCATACCTTTGATCATATTGAATCCTAGTTTTCAAAAGTTACTTTGATTCAAATTATTGCATTTACTTTAAGTATTTATTTAAATGCTTTTGGGTTTAGTTAATAATCCAAATTGTTATAACATCCTTGTCTAATTGATATGCCATAATATTTTATCACCCTAGCTTGGTTATTTAATAGTTGGTATTATTGTAGCACCAACGTGGGTTGGTTAGATGCGATTAGATTACTTAGCCATGCCACGAATCATCTGTTCATGTAAAGTTGCAATTATCAACTTGACTAAGTGACTATGGAACTATGTGATAAAACTGTGTGTACTGTGTGCTATTATGACATGTGTTGCACTTAACCAACTGGGTGGGAAAGGATTTAGACTGAGGCAAGTGGTGGAAACTGTGTGACATGGTGGCTGTGTGAATTGGGGATATGAATCTGCGTGTCAAAATAATCTGTGTGGCTTAGTTAGAAATTGGAAGTCTTGCCTTGGTCAATTAAGGACTGAACTTTGTGCGTCATTGAACTGGGCCTCTCGTACAACCACATGCCTGTTATGGGACGGGCCTAACTTAGTAAGTTACGAAGTCTTGACATTGATTACTCAGGTAGTAGGTTAGGCTCAGTGATGGGTGGAGGTGTGCTACCAAGTAGTACATCGCGGGACGGTTCGCCGCTTCCCTGTCCAATGGTGTGTGTCGTACCATCCACTGTGTATAGTTTGGTATGGCGGTTTGTAAGCACACTGGGAGTATCAATGCTTGAGATGAAGTTTCCGAAAGGTTTTGTTGTGATCAGCTCTGATCCAGTTGATTGCATCTTGTGGGTAAAGTGTACAAACTCTGCAGAGTGTTAAATTAATCTATTGAATAGCGCGTCATGATCATGGACATGCTCGGGATTTCACACGAGGGTAGATTTTCATAAAACTTGGGATGGGACAGCTGTGTGAGATAACTTATGCAGCTGTGTGAATAACTTGATTAGGCTATGTGTCTTTGTGAAAACAAATGATAAAACTTATTATTGTCTATTTGTTTTACTTATGCTTTCAATCTATTATTCATATTCAAATTGCAAATGTCGCATTTCTGCAAAAGAACCACAGAAGCCATTCCTTTGGAATAAGCCTGCATCTATAATTGCATTTCTGTGGTATGACTTGCGAGTACGGTGTGTACTCATGCTTGCTTTAATAAATCAAGCAGAGGTGAAGGAATCGCTAGTCAACAAGGTCTACTTCAAGGATCGTGGAGAACTATGTCGCGCACCCCAGCCGATTGCCTGTGGGCACATGAATGGGCATCACCGGGTTATTCTGCTTAGTTCATTGCAGCCTTCATTGAGCTATCGCCTCTGAAGCATTAATTGTAAGCTTGACCTTAAGGTCTTTACTCGATGTTTATTGTTATTTGCCTATTTATTAGTTATCTTTGTATATGGAAATGATATTTCATCGATGTTGCCACTGTGTGCACTAGCGTGATCCTGGACTAGTGCAGTATACACAGAGGGTCCATAATTGCATATTTTGGGTCCCGACAAACAGTACTCGAATTAGATAGCTTGAGGAAGAATAGCAATCTCACAAACCAATTCGAACGAATTGAATTGCAAGAAATCATCACAACTCACAAATCAATCTAGTAGATTGAATTGCAAGGAAGTAGCTATGGATGCTTCGTTTCAATCCAAGAACAAAAGTGTTCTTGACTTGCGCCCAAGACTAGCAATAGATGGCAATCTCTTGATCTCTCTCTCAACTTAACTCTTTTGCAATCTCTCAACTCATCTCACAACTCATGAACACACGATATGCGCCAAAACAGCTTTTCTGATTTTATTATCTAAATCATAACTAGTCCACCTATATGGTGTGGCCATGGGGGGTTTATATAGCCTCCCACGCAAGCACTACTAAGATTCGAATGAACAGCAACCATGGATGAACAGTAATTTGATTCTGTGAATAGTGATCTGAGTCGATGAACAGTGCGTGAACAGTAATCCGAAATCTAATCCTATTGCAGACTCCTGCTTTAATTAGAAATTTAAGCTACTCTAATTGCTAAAAATATATTAAACTATCCTATTACAAGTAATTTTAAAATTAACTTCTAGTGCACCATCTCTCCTTATTTAACTGGCTTCGGTTGACTTGGTGGCCCCCATCCAAGATTGCATAGAGAAAAGATAAAACGTAGATGTAATTTCCTAGCCAAAATGATCTCCTTTTTGTTAAACAAATCCGAGTGGCCTTCCCTGGATGTACCAATGTCGAACTCGAGGAACTCAAACTCTTTGACGTGCACTACATGGCCTCCTCCTGGATCAAACACACCCAACAGCATGCGTGCACATGTATATGCATGGCTTGACTCCATGCACCGCTCAAGTACAACATGCATACATGAAGTTTTCTTTCCTTGGCTTTGAACAGCATGCGTGACGTCCTCATGCACTGCAGCAGCCTTGATAATGTTATACCCATTGTTTTGATCAAGTGTTAAACAAGAAAAATCAGAAACATTTGTTATAGATAATCTGGCCGCATCATCCTCCCTTTCTTCAAGAGAAACCGTCCTCGGTTTCAAGGTGATCGTCGAAGCTTCTCCTTCCTAATGGATAGCCAAAGAAAAATTTTCCTCCTCTGCCTTTTCTGGTTGTTTCTTCGCATCTTGGTTCCTTCTTTGCAGCAGTTTCTTCTCCCAATCACCTTGAATCAATAGAACGTCTATTGGACGCAAACAAATCAATGTACCCCTCCATGTAAAGATACAACCCTGGTTGTGCCAATTCTGTGTTGATGCTCCTTGTTGTTCGCACCATGGTGCTCCCAACATTAGATGACACGACACCATAGTGACGGGTATAACATCACAAAAAACCTCGTATGAGAATTTGCCTAATGAAAACAATACCTCAACTTGATTTGTGATCTTGAGCACACTGGAATACCACTTCAGGACATAAGGTTGTGGATGCCACATCATGGGCAACTCCAACTTCTCAACGAGTTCTATACTTGCAGCATAAATCTAACTCTCACGGTCGATCGACATGGCACAAACTTTCTCCCTCACTTTGCAGCAAGAGTGAAAAGTCCAATCCACGTCGTAGCCTTCCTCTTCATACAAGACGTTGGTACTCAACTTCCTGAAGCTCTCCTCCGAAGACGTCATAGCAGCACCATCTCCACCGTGAGCAACCATCGCTCTGATACCAAGATGATACGGATCAAGTTGATGCGTAATGTGGCCCAATCTTTCACGGTAGACTCGAAGATCAGTAGATCGTCGTCTTCTTATCTTTAGTTCGGCGAACAGTACACACATAGTGTGAACAATACCCAAATTAGATAGCTTGAGGAAGAATAGCAATCTCACAAACCAATTCGAATGAATTGAATTGCAAGAAATCAACACAACTCACAATCAATCTAGTAGATTGAATTGCAAGGAAGTAGCTATAGATGCTTCGATTCAATCCAAGAACAAAAGTGTTCTTGACTTGCGCCCAAGACTAGCAATAGATGGCAATCTCTTGATCTCTCTCTCAACTTAACTCTTTTGCAATCTCTCAACTCATCTCACAACTCATGAACACACGATATGCGTCAAAACAGCTTTTCTGATTTTATTATCTAAATCATAACTTGTCCACCTATATGGTGCAGACATGAGGGGTTTATATAGCCTCCCACACTAGCACTACTAAGATTCGGATGAACAATAACCATGGATGAACAGTAATCCAATTCGGTGAACAGTAATTGGGAATTTAATCCTATTGCAAACTCATACTTTAATTAGAAATTTAAGCTACTCTAATTGCTGAAAATATATTAAACTATCCTATTACAAGTAATTTTAAAATTAACTTCTAGTGCGATATCTCTCCTTATTGAACTCGCTTCGGTTGACTTGGTGGCCCCTATCCAAGATTGCATAGAGAAAAGATAAAACGTAAACGTAATTTCCTGGTCGAAACGATCTCCTTTTTATTAAACAAATCCGAGTGGCCTTCCCGGGATGTACCAATGTCGAACTCGAGGGATTCAAACTCTTTGACGTGTACTACATGGCCTCCTCCTGGATCAAACACAGCCAACAGCATGCGTGAACATGTATATGCATGGCTTGACTCCATGCACCGCTCAAGTACAACATGCATACATGAAGTTTTCTTTCCTTAGCTTTGAACAACATGTGTGACGTCCTCATTCACTGCAGCAGCCTTGATAATGTCATGCCCATTGTTTTGATCAAGTGTTAAACGAGAAAAATCAGAAACATTTGTTATAGATAATCTGGCAGCATCAACTAGTTTGCCAAAAAGATACAATCAGTATGCTGTTCGATCAGATATTATTGTAACTCTTGATTGACTACAAAAAACTATTCGACTTCCTGTCTACTAGTTTGCCAAAAAAGATATAATCAGCATGCTGTTGGATTTGATATTCTTTCTTTAAAAAGTATGTTGTTCGGTTATAAGGACACATGCTAATGCAGAACATGCAAAAAAAGCTCAATCATGAGCATATTTTCCGGTGCTTGATAATATGTTTGCATCAGCATGTTGACTTCAAGTTTTAGCTTAGTTTGTTAGTTCATCAGGAAACAAACATTAAATTATTAGTGGCAATGTTATTGTTATATGTCGGAATAAACTCTAGATGTATTCCAATGGGGCTAATGGTTACATGTGTATGTGTCATGTCTTGTTCCATTAGCTGTTTTCTTGCATGTATAGGTGTATTAGGACCATTAGTTCTTATGCTTCCTTGTTTGTTACGTTAAGGATGCCATCTGCAACAGTATTGCCATAAAGTTGTTAATGTCCCACAGGACAAAAATAAGACCTAGTATGAAACATGTGGCATGCATGCATTATGACCACTAGACAATGCCACTGAAAAGAAGTAATCCTCATTTTTCTCAGGCCTCACCTCATGTCCTACAGAAATAGTTTACTGAAAATAAATTACGAAACAACCTCTATAGAAATCAAATAAAGTATGAAGGTGAAAAAATGTGACTTACCTCATTTCTGAATACCAAATTTTTCGAACGAGTGGTTCGTGGCACTCCGAGCATGTAGCTCTGGCGTACCTAGGAGCGAAGTCCTGGGCGTACTCAGGAATGAGCCCTGAGCGGTCCCAAACACGTGGTTTGGGCGATGTCGAGAATAGGATCTCGAGCGTACCTGGGCACATGGAATCGTGGATCCAGGGTAGTGTAGGTCACACTCTGTGGCAAGCTCTGAGCGGTCCCAAACACGTGGTTTGGGCGGTCTTGAGAATGGGATCTCGAGCGTGACTGAGCATGAGAGACTCAGGTAGTGTAGGATTTGGATATTTTTGCCTCTCATTGTTTCTTGGTGTTATTTGTCCATTGTGTATGTCCTAACACACCTCAATAAATGGCTAGTCTTTGCCAGAGAAATATGAGAGTTATAGAACACAATCCCCACCCACCCCCCCCCCAATTCAAAATTGACATTGGATTATCTCTTTCTCAATCAATGTTAAACAACCCAAAAACTTCATTTAACTAGATGTACTGTTTCATGTTGACTGTAAACCATCATGCTTGTTATTGTAACTACAACATAGTACTGTCACAGTACAAAACTACAATAAAGTTGTAATTAACCATATGTTTGTATGTTCAAACTGCTAGCATGTGTCAACTGAAGCGCGGCTTTTGTTATGTACAATGTTGTTTGTAATATTTCATACATATGGCATGCGGTACTGACTTTGTAATATTTTGTTGGATGTAGATGGATAAATTTATACGTGTATTTACTGGTGGGCCGATTAGCCAAACGGGTAGTGATGTCGACTTTGGTGGCATGTAAGCGACCGTTCTTTTATTCCACGAATCACTAGACTTTCAAACTCTTCTGACTAGGATTAATTTGACCTTTGGATGGGATGAGCCCAGGGTTGTTGAAGGGCTGCAGGGGCGATATGATGCTGGTGTGGGTTGTAAGGTGCACGTCTGTTTGGTGCCAATTTTGTCCGACGATGATTGGGACATGTACAAGGATCTTGTGCTCACATCTCAGGTCCAGTCATTGGAAGTGACGATGGAGAGGAGAATCGTTGTAGAGGATTTGCCAAACAATTTGGATGTGGTGAATAGCAGCACGACGGAACTTGAATCTAGTATCCATCTTTTGCAAGGCCCCCCAATGGAGGAGCCACGTTCCGAAGAGTTCGTTGGCGTCAGTGTTAACAACGATGCCCCCTGTTGGTCGATCTGTCACATGTGCCTGTTCCTACTCCGCAACATGTTAGTGACCCATGAATGATTTCAATGGCGCTGTAATAAATAACGAGCTTGAGGAGGAGGTGTTCCAAGGTAGAACAACCCGTGAAGTAGAGTCTAACGAAGGATGGAGCTCGACCGAAAATGAGGTTCCCGCAGTGCTTTTCTCCTCTGAGGAAGGGTGGGATCTACATGTTGTTTCCAAGCATGGATGATATGAAGGTTTAGCTGTAAGAATACTCAGTGTGGCACCATCGTCCGTTCGTAGTGACACACTCCGATGCGAACAAGAGGTACACCGTGAGGTGCGAAAGGGGGTGCATATGGAAGGTATGGGGGCGCAAAACTAGGGACAAGCAATGAAAAATAGCGAACGTGAAGCAGCCTCACTCTTGTAGGACTGCTAGAGTGTCGGGGGAGCACCTTCAGGCGACCGCTAATTTCATTGTAAGATGCACTACCAGGGTTGTGGCTGTCGATCCTGATGTGACCGTCGCCTGTTGGAAATATGCCCTAGAGGCAATCATAGAGATGATTATATTTCGTTATGTTCACAACATTGGATAATATTTTATCTTGTTCTTAGAATAATATTGTTAATATTTATTATCAAGTATGTGACTTGATTGTGAAACTCAATATTTATGCGATAATTATTCTTAAACGTTCCATAGTCGAAAACATATAAGAACACATATGAATAGACTAGCATATGTATTGGTTGATGACTATATTTCATAGGTCATAGATATGGAGATATCAAACCAATAATATGGACACATGTTAGAGAACATGGTGTTGGTTTGACCCACCTTGAGACAATGTTGAGATTGTTATGATTTCATGTGTCATCAGTTGGTCTCAAGCAATGATGATGTATAATCCTTAGACCTGAGATCAGCATGGTTTCCTACATGTGTAATAGTACTCTTAGGGATTGCCAAACACTACTCCGTAACTAGGTAGTTATAAAGGTAGCTTTTGGGTATACTATGAAACATGCGGAGAAATATGACTAGTCGGATATGGGATTTGCCCCTCCTATCATAACAGGAGAGATATCTCTGGGCCCCTCATTGTGGTCGGATAAAGAAAGTGCATGGCCATGCCACTAGTGGTCGAAATGTTGACCATATGGTGTTATTCGACACTTGATTAAGAAAGAATTGAACAGTCCATGGATGATAAATTATCACACCTGGAGTTCAACCAGATGTCATGAGGTAAAAAGAGAATGCACAAGCAGGTCGTTCAGTTCGACCAAATATAGACTGGTCGAACCTGGTCATAGACTGGTCGAAGCTGGTCGTAGTCTGGTCGAACATAATCACTAAGTGGTCGAGACCTGCTCGTAAGGAGTTGCGAACTAGTCGAGACTAAATATGAACTAGTCGTATAGAGATACGAGTTGTTCATTAGTGATAAGGACCTGGTCGTAGATCATATTGTATTAAGGTTCATCCGATATAATTTGTGTGTATTCGAGAATCGTTTTGTTCTGCTAGGAACCGCTAACGACTCGTGGTCGGAAAGGGTTTCCGAGTCACAACCGATTACGCATGAACCTACAGGGTCACACACTTAACGGGTTGGAACAAAACATGTTCGGATAGGATCCGTTGTGGGCACTATATAAGGAGATGCATGAGGCTGTTGGGAGAGATACGGGTTGACGTGAGTTGCTCTACAAAAACCCTAGCCATGATCTTCCTAAGAGCTCTACCATGCGACTTGGTGCTAGTACACCGGCGTACGGTGTTCCTTCTTTGGACGTGTGGATACCGTAGAGGTTCTACTGCAGTTCTGTTGGGCTTGAGGATGATCCGCGATCTTTACAAAGAACTACAGAGGTTGCTGGAGGAGACGATTGACTACATCGACGTGTTTGACGTTGGACGATCGACTACGATCACTTCATCGACACGCTCTACATTGGATCAGGCTTCTCCAACTCTTTTTTCGCTGCACTGCGCGTCTAGTGGTAATGATCTGTGGTCTTCTACTTGCATGACTTCCTGGTTTACATGGTAGAATTTTGAATTGTTAGCTAGCGTAATCTACCTGTATCCCTTCAGTGGTATTAGAGCCATCTTGCGTAGTTTTTGATCTAGATCAGTCGCATATATTTGATATGTGGTAGTAATAGATTGGATCTATTACTAGTTGGGTCTGGTAACCTAGATCGATTCATATAGATGGAACGATCTAGGCCCTGGTCGATAAGACTGATCGGTTTTAGGTGGTAGTAGATGGATCAATGAGGAGGTATGAGCTAAAAGGACATGGTTTATTGTGCTTGTTCATGACCACACTGCATATCACTCCTAACGGTCGGATTTCTGCCATCGGAGTATGCTGCAGTGTGTGGTCGTATCAAGGCAATGATCAGATTGGTTTGGAATAGAGTTAATATGATTAGTCCGATGATTTCCAAGGCTCGGTTACGTGAATAAGATTCATGTTCCGGAAAAATTTTCTGAGGACGGGACCACCATGCTGGGTAATCGTACAGTGTGTTATAGGTAGTATGTGTTCATGTCGCCCGATAGAATTGGTTTCTATGCATAACTTGTTTTTGCAGGGATTGATGTGAATAGCATGGCCCATTGTGTATGTGATGCATGTATGGATTTTCATGACCTGTGTGCCATGTTGTGAGATAGCCATCGAGCTACATATTATTGTATAACGGTCTGCGTACTGATATGTGATGCTTGATAGTATCCTATGTAATTCATTACTAGCTCTTAGGAGTAATTGCTTAATAAATGAATGTGGTCGGAGACTTCAAGTATGATGGTCGGAGGACAGGAAGTATGGTGATGGAGATCGTCATATTAAGGGCCATACTATTTCACAGTTTAATATAATTATCTGTGAATATTTGTGTTTATTCCTGCTATGCTATTTAGTCATATTTTATCATTAGATGCTTTTAACATGTTAAAAGTAAAATTCCCTCACATAATATTAAGTTAAATTGATGCCCTCCCAATAAGCTGCACCATCCAAAGTCTTGTATTTTAATGGTAAGTCTTGCTAAAGCGGAGTGCTATTAATTTTCCTTGACTGGATGGGTTTGTATCGGACACTTACACGCATTGCATTGGTTTAACTTGACAAGGTCATCATAACGGTTATGGACCTTGGGGCATAGGGTTGGGTGCCTGAGCATAGAGAAGCTGCCCAACAACAAGAGTCATATAGAGATATGATTAGCAAAGGGTTGCTTACCAAATTCACTAATCTTCTAGTAGTGACGCCAAAGCTCACTAGTAGATTATCTGATTGTGGGTCTTGAATCACTAAATGTCAAAAGAGGGATATGGTATTTATTGGAAGTATCTTTATTAAATTGTTTAATAGAAGTTACTTTTCTTGAACATATGTCTTAGTTTTGCATATTTTATGTTGTAGATCATGGCACCAACTGCTGTACCTACATCCAGTTTTGCTTTACGTTCGATACTTGATAAGGAAAAACTGAATGGAACAAATTTTGTGGATTGGTCCCGTAACCTAAGAATTGTTCTTAGGCAAGATAAAATGGAACATGTTCTAGAGGAACCAATTCCAGATATGCCTACTGAAAATGCTTTTGCTACTCTTAAAACCGCCTATAAAAAGGCATGTGATGAGTCCCTTGATGTTAGCTATCTGATGCTTGCTGCCATGAACTCAGACCTTTAGAAGCAGTTTGAGAACATAGAGGCCTACGATATGATCGTGGCGCTTAAAGGCATGTTTGAGACACAAGCGACAACTGAGAGATATGATATCTTAAAGAAGTTGTTTGGAAGTAAGCTAGCTGAGGGTAGTCCGGTGAGCCCACATGTGATCAAGATGGTTGGTTACACACAGAGCTTGAAAAACTTGGTTTTCCACTTAGTCAAGAGTTGGCTACAGATTTGATTCTTGCTTCGCTTCCTGCAAGCTATGAGTAGTTCATTCTGAACTTCCATATGAATGGCTTATACAAGAATCTCACCGAACTGCATATGATGCTCAAGACTGCAGAGGACAGCATTAAGAAAAGCAATAGTCATGTGATGATGGTGCAAAAGAGTATAAGCTTTAAGAAGAAGGCTAACACTTGGGTCAAAAGAAAGGGCAAGGCTAAAGTTTTGGATGGGATCCAAACTAACAAGCCTAAGCCTAAGCCTAAGCCCAAGGCTAAGTCTGGGCCGACTCAAGAAAATGAATGCTTTTACTGCAAAGAGCTAGGCCATTGGAAGAGGAATTGCAAGAAATACCTGGCTGATCTAAAAAAGAATGGTGGGACTAAACCTTCCACTTCAGGTATTAATGCTATAGATGTTTTTCTTGCTGATTCTTCTGTTAATTCTTGGGTATTTGATACCGGATTGGTTGCTCATATTTACAATTCGATATAGAGTCTAACAAGGACTAGGAGAGTTGTAAGAGGCGAGATGGATCTTCGCATCGGGAATAAAGCAATGGTTGCTGCATTAGCCGTCGGGACTTTGCCATTACTCTTGCCCTCATGATTTATTATATAATTGAATAATTGTTATTACGTTCCAGCCATAAGTAGAAACATTATCTCTGCCTCATGTTTGATGGCAGAGGGTTATAAATTCATTTTTGAGAACAATGGTTGTTCTATATTTTTGAATGAGACGTTTTATGGCTATGCTCCTATTTCGAATGGGTTGTTTATTTTAAATTTATGGCTATACTTCTATTTCGAATGGGTTGTTTATTTTAAATCTTGATGATGCTCCTATCTATAATATTAATACAAAGAGGCTTCGACCTAATAATATGAATTCCACTTTTATTTGGCATTGTCGTTTGGGTCACATAAGTGAGAAACGTATGAAGAAGCTCCATGATGATGGAATTCTAAACTCATTTGATTTGGAATCATTTGAAACGTGCGAATCTTGCCTACTTGGAAAGATGACCAAGACCCCTTTCAATGGTCGAGCTGAGAGGGCGCCCGCCTTGTTGGCACTCATACATACTGATGTGTGTGGACCAATGAGCACGACAGCTAGAGGTGGTTTTCAGTACTTCATTACTTTCACCGATGACTATAATAGATATGGATATATCTATTTAATGAGGCACAAGTCGGAATCCTTTGAAAAGTTCAAGGAGTTCCAGAGTGAGGTACAGAATCAACTTAGCAAGATAATCAAATCTTTACGATCTGATCGTGGAGGTGAATTTTTAAGCTATGAATTTGGTGATCATTTGAAACAATGTGGAATCGTTCCACAGCTTACACCACCGGGCACTCCACAATGGAATGGGATGTCCGAGCAGCGTAATCGGACCTTGTTGGACATGGTTCGGTCGATGATGAACCAATCGGATCTGCCATTGTCTTTTTAGGGTTACGCTCTAGAAACTGCCGCTTTTACTTTAAATAGGATACCATCTAAATCAGTAGATAAGACACCATATGAGATATGGACTGAGAAGAGTCCTAGTTTATCTTTTCTAAATATTTGGGGATGTAATGTCTATGTTAAATGTTTGACGTCTGATAAACTCACACCCAAGTCAGATAAATGCTTCTTTATAGGATATTCTAGGGAAACAAAAGGACATTATTTCTACAACCGAGAAGAGGGTAAAGTTTTTGTTGCCTGAAATGGTGTCTTTTTGGAGAAAGAGTTTCTTTCAAAAGGAGTCAGTGGGGAAAGGTGCAACTCGAAGAAATTCGGGAAACATCTGAAGTGTTTCAACTCCTACTGAACCTCTACAGGATAAATAAAATATTATTAAACCTGTAGATGAGGCATTAGCCCCACGTAGATCTAAAAGACCACGTCAATTGCCTATAAGGTATGGGCATGATGTATTATTATTGAATAATGATGAGCCTAAGACTTATGAGGAAACGATGATGGACCCAGACTCTGAGAAATGGCTTGGAGCCATGAAATCCGAGATAGATTCCATGAGAGACAATCAGATTTGGAACCTGGTCGATCTACTTGATGGTGTTAAAATCATTGAGCGCAAATGGATCTATAAGAAAAAGATTGACATAGATGGAAATTTTCACATTCATAAAGCTCGACTAGTCGCAAAAGGGTTTTGACAAGTTCAAGGGGTTGACTACGATGAGACTTTCTCACCAGTAGCGATGCTTAAATCTGTAAGGATCATTCTAGCTATTGCTGCATATTTCGACTATGAGATATGGCAAATGGATGTCAAAATAGCTTTCCTTAATGAAAACCTAAGTGAGGATGTATACATGACACAACCTGAAGGTTTTGTCGATCTAAAGAATGCTAGTAAAGTGTGCAAACTTCACAAGTCCATTTATGGGTTGAAGTAAGTATCCCAGAGTTGGAATATACGTTTTGATGAGGAGATCAAAAGGTTTGGTTTCGTCAAGAACAAAGAAGAACCTTGTGTTTACATGAAAGTTAGTGGGAGCACACTTTTAATTCTAATCTTATATGTGGATGACATATTATTGATTGGGAATGATATTCCTATGCTGGAATCCGTTAAGGCATCATTGAAAAATAGTTTTTCTATGAAGGACCTAGGAGAGGTAGCATATATCTTAGGGATAAAGATCTATAGAGATAGATCAAGAATGCTAATTGGATTAAGCCAAAGTACTTATATTGACAAGGTGTTGATTCAGTTTAACATGCGGGATGCCAAGAAAGGGTTCTTGCCTATGTCACATGGTATAAGTCTTAGCAAGAGTCAGTGTCCTTCGACAACTGATGAGCGAGACCGTATGAATGGTATTCCATATGCTTCAGCTATTGGATCTGTCATGTATGCCATGATATGTACTCGACCAGATGTATCATATTCTCTAAGTGTTACAAGCAGATACCAAGCTGATCCCGGTGAAGGTCACTGGACAGCTGTGAAAAATATTTTTAAGTACTTGAGAAGGACTAAGGATGTGTTCCTAGTTTATGGCTGTGATGAAGAGCTCGTTATAAATGGTTACACCGATGCAAGCTTCCAAACCGACAAAGATGATTATCGTTCGCAATCTGGTTTTGTATTCATTTTGAATGGAGGAGCAGTGAGATGGAAAAGTTCCAAGCAAGAGACGGTTGCTGATTCTATGACGGAGGCCGAGTACATTACGGCTTCTGAAGCTACGAAAGAAGGTGTTTGGATAAGGAATTTCATTGCTGAGTTGGGTATGGTTCCGAGTGCCTCGAGCCTAATGGATCTCTATTGTGACAATAATGGAGCCATTGCGCAGGCTAAGGATCCTAGATCCCATCAGAAGTCCAAGCATATACTCAGGTGTTCCATCTTATTCGCGAATTAGTGGATAGAGAAGATGTTAAGATATGCAAAGTTCATGCGGATTTAAATATTGCTAATCCGTTGACAAAGCCTCTCAGCCAAAGCATGAGACGCACACAAGAGCTATCGGTATTAGATACTTAAATGATTGACTCTAATGCAAGTGTGAGACTGTTGGAAATATGCCCTAGAGGCAATCATAGAGATGATTATATTTCGTTATGTTCGTAACATTGGATAATATGTAATCTTGTTCTTAGAATAATATTATTAATATTTATTATCAAGTATGTGACTTGATTGTGAAACTCTATATTTCTGCGATAATTATTCTTAAACGTTCCCTAGTCGAAAACATATGAGAACACATATGAATAGACTAGCATATGTGCTGGTTGATGACTATGTTTCACAGGTGATATGGAGATATCAAACCAATAATATGGACACATGTTAGAGAACATGGTGTTGGTTTGACCCACCTTGAGACACTGTTGAGATTGTTATGATTTCATATATCATTAGTTGGTCTCAAGAAATGATGATGTATAATCCTTAAACCTGAGATCAGCATGGTTATCTACAGATGCAATAGTACTCTTAGGGGTTGTCAAACGCTACTCCGTAATTGGGTAGTTATAAAGGTAGCTTTCGGGTATACTATGAAACATGCGGAGGAATATGACTAGTCGGATATGGGATTTTCCCATCCTATCATAACAGGAGAGATCTCTCTGGGCCCCTCATTGTGGTCGGATAAAGAAAGTGCATGGCAATACCACTAGTGGTCAAAGTGTCGACCACATGATGTTATTCGATACTTGATCGAGAAAGAATTGAACAGTCCATGGATGACGAATTATCACACCTGGAGTTCAACCAGATGTAGATGTCGTGAGGCAAAGGGAGAATACACAAGCAGGTCATTCAGTTCGACCAGATATAGACTGGTCGAAGCTGGTCATAGACTGGTCGAAGCTAATCGTAGTCTGGTCGAACATAATCACTAAGTGGTCGAGACCTGCTCGTAAGGAGTTGCGAACTGGTCGAGACTAAATATGAACTAGTCGTATAGAGATACGAGTTGGTCGTTAGTGATAAGGACCTAGTCGTAGATCATATTGCATTAAGGTTCGTCTGATATAATTTGTGTATATTCGAGAATCGTTATGTTCTGCTAGGAACCGCTAACGACTCGTGGTCAGAAAGGGTTTCCGAGTCACAACCGATTACGCATGAACCTACAGGGTCACACACTTAATGGATTGGAACAAACCCTGTTCGAATAGGAACCGTCGTGGGCACTATATAATGAGATGCATGAGGCTGTTGGGAGAGATACGGGTTGACGTGAGTTGCTCTACAAAAACCCTAGCCACCATCTTCCCGAGAGCTCTACCGTGCGACTTGGTGCTAGTACACCGGCATACGGTGTTCCTTCTCTGGACGTGTGGATACCGTAGAGGCACTACTGCAGTTGCTGTTGCGCTTGAGGACGGTCCGCGATCTTTACAAGGAACTGCAGAGGTTGCTAGAAGAAACGATCAACTACATCGACATGTTCGACGTTGGATGATCGACTACGACCACTTCATCGACACGCTCTACGTTGGATCAGGCTTCTCCAACTCTTCTTCCGCTGCACTGCGCATCTAGTGGTAACGATCTGTGATCTTCTACTTGCATGGCTTCCTGATTTACGTGAAAGAATTTTGAATTGTTAGCTAGCTTATCCTACCCGTGTCCCTTCATCGCCACCCTCATTGAGGTTATATTTGGGTTCATTAAGTATCGCGTGAAGTACGTGAAAGCATAGAGAGCCAAGCAGAGAGTGATGCAGTTACTGTGGAGTGACTGGACCTATTACGTTAGGCCCTGTCACGCCACGTATAAAGACGTGACAAGGCTGCCTTATCACGCCATAGTATCTGGTGTGACTACTGTCACATAAGTCTCCACGCTGGCACGGCGGGTGGGTAAAGGCATCCGTAGCATGTTTTGTCACGCCGAGGCACGTGGCATGATAATACGTTTTGGCTACGCCACGGGTTGTAGCGTGATCAAAGGAGTCAGAATTAAAAATAAAGTTCGTGTGAGGATTAACTTTAAAATTAAATTAAATTAAAAATCCCCTATGTTCATACAGTAAAAAGGGCATAAAAATCTAAAAAAAAGTGGCGCGCCAACCCATAACGGCGACGGAAGCGCGCGGGAGAATGACATGTGTGCACCTGCGTTTGACAGTGGCTGCGTTTGTGACGGAGTTGCAGATTTGCGATAAGTTGGTCGCCTAATGGTGCAGTTACACGAAATTTTCTCTTAAAGGTGCAACAAACTGAAAGTTTTGCCGCTAAAGTTACAATTTTGAAGAGACAAAAAATGTAGGCGTCCCAATGCATCGAACCCATCGAGTCAAGTCGCTCTCATCCTGCCATTTTCTCGATCCAACCTCTTTCGCTCGCTCTTGTGCTCAGCGCGATGGGGTCTGGGCGAAGGGATCAGTGTGGCGCATGATTCGGTTGTGGCCTGCAACGGCGGCCCAATCCGGTGATGAGCAGGCGACACAATCCGGCAGCGAGCAAGCGCGGCAATCCAGCGGCAGGCACGGTGGCGGGATGTGATTAGATGCTCTACTCCGATCGTCTCTGGTGGGGATGGGACTGTGCTCGAGTCTGACAATGACTCGCGGAACAGTAGCAACAACCCCGATTTGCCTCGATCCTATGTGAAGGAATGGAAAAATGGGGTCAGAGTGGATGTTCTCAACCACGCTCGGTAGCAAAGGAAAAATTCCTTCACTTTTCCTATGCCTGATCCAAGTTTTCGCTGGTTTAGCCAACGAGCATCTATCATGAACTGTATCTCAGACCCAAGTTGCTGCTTGTTTCTCTCGCATACTTGCCTCACCATTTTCGTAGCTTATTTCTTCTCGTCCACATCGACCATGCACCACGAGTTACGACGGCAACTTCTTCTCTTGAACATACCTTTTCATCAAGTATATCTAATGCCCAAGTGGATGGATGGAGTCGAGGAAATTTAATACCTGTCATATTCTTTATCTCCGCCCAGAAGAGCTTTGCATGAATACATTCTCTGAGTGCGTAGAATATTGTTTCCTCCTCTGCACCATATAATTCACAAGCACCAATCTGTGTGTGATGCGTCGGTATGAAACCATGCAACACCCTCCACCAGACATTTTTAACATTTGGAGGCACTTGTAACTTCCAATTACCACGCCACATTGGGTGTTTTCTGATTCAGGGAGAAGGAAATGTGGGAACTCCCTCCAGATCCGACAATGAAAGTCAACGTGGATGGCTCTTATAATCCATGGGAGCATTATGGAGCAACTGGTGCGGTTACCAGGGATCATTGTGGCCGACTTGTCGCCGCCGGCGGACAGTGGCCTGCAAACATGCCAAATGCTTTGGTGGCGGAGGCAATGACACTCTTCGTAATGGACTCCAGAAGTCCAGATGGCTGTGGATCGTGGTATTCAGAAAGTTGTTGCTCAAACGGATAGCCTAGCTCTTCTGCATCTCTGGGAGAACCGCCGAGATCATAGAGGTGAGATAATGGGAATTCTACATCAAATTCCGGAGCTCAGTTGAAGTCTGCAGGTCTGCGTTGTGAGGCATGTGCGTAGAGAAGCAAATTTTGCTGCTCACTTGTGTGTGCAACAACCTAGCCCTGCTGCTGACCAGTGAGTGTGGCATGATGTAACACCGGCCTTTTTAGTGAGTTTTATTCAGCATAAATACAACTCTTTGATTGATCATGAATAAAGAACGAGCTCCTGATTGATTCTAAAAAAAAAAACCTACGAAAGTCCTTGGATCCAAACGGGCCCAAAGCTTGTCACCTACTTCCATGTTAGCCGTCAGATGCTCCGTCCATTCCAATAGCCCTGATGAAGTTGAGAACCGAACAACTCCATGCGGGCCCCACTCCCATCTCCCAAAATTGAATGGGATGGCTTTCTCCGCTTAGCACTTTTTTTTAGTAAAATAGCGAAAATAGTGTCCTTTGTAAATGAAATGAGAAAAATAGTATAGTTTGTAAATGAAATGAGAAAAATAGTATTTTTATAGTGTGAAAACGTGAAAGATTCAGAGTGTGGAAGGACACATGGCGATCTCTAAATCGGCAGTAGGCCGACTGTTACGGGCTGGACGTGCGATTTGTAATTTTGTTTTTATAAAATATTTTTGCTACTTTCATTGTAAAAAAGCTAAATGAGAAGAAGAAAAAAAAACTCCCCCTCTCGTCCGCTCGAGACTCCTCCAGTCTCCACTCGCCTCTGCTCCACGCGCTCCAAGCTCTCCATGGCGGGCGGCTCGCCTGCACCAAGCCAAGCTGGAGCCACGCCCAACCGCCACAAGCGCAAGGCCCCGGACTCCGCCTCCGCCGTAGGAGAGGATGAGGCGGAGGAGGAGATAGAGGAGCTGGAGAGGGAGGTGACCGATCTGGGCCGCCGCATCCTCGAGCACCGCCGTGACGCCGCCACCCGCCTCCTCGACGCCGCCGCCTCCCGCATCTCCGCCCTCCGCCCGCCCACATGCCTGGGTACGCGCGCTTAGGGCCTTGCTCTAGTACCAGGGTTTTCGATTGGTTCGTCCCCTTATTTGGGGTTTATGTAATTTGCGCTTGAATAGGTCGTGCTTGAAATATGCATGGGGAAATGCCCCCGTTTTATGATTCCTATTGGGATTAATTGTAGATACCAGCAATGCAATGCAGTGCAGTGTTGCTTGATTTGACCATCAGCTAGTTAGGGCTTGGGGTTGGGGGTGGGGGGTGTCAAGGGCATTTCGGATTGTTGGACTTAATCTTGACAACTTCGTGCAGTAGTGGACAAGTGGTAATGCAGTGTATCATGCATTAGTTGAGTTAGTGGGCTGTATAGAGTTAAGTGAACAGGTTATGAGGATATAGTGGCGTGAGTTAGTGCGTAAGTTACATGCAGGTGATTTACTAGTGTGTAACGTTGGAAGTTTTCTTAGTGGACATGTTATTAGGAGATAGTAGCGTGAGTTACATGTAGGTGATTTACTAGTGTGTGAGTTAGTTTGTGGCAGCTACGTCAGGTGTGCTTATATAAGGCCTTGTAATCGGTTTGTATTTGTTGAGCCAAACAGAAAAGAGAGAAGAATAGAAAGAGAAAAGTAGTACTAGGCAGTTGCAGTGCTACGCAAAATCTTCTGTGTGTGTTCTTCCTCTTCGTGATTTTGTTTCCCTCACTCGTGAAAGTATGCGTCCACGGGTAGAATTTCCAACACGGATCAGGATTGGCACTTTGAGAGAGAGAGAGGAAAATTTGGGTTTTTGGTTTGCACATTGTTCACCCAATAATCAGAGGAATCGGTGGTTTGTGTTTGCTGCGACTAAAGGTAGACCTACCTGACAATATTTGCTAAAACTGTTTATCTTCTAATGATGAGTTATGGTAATCTCAACTTAGTTCAGTTACAAAACGCATGCTCGACAATTTTAATGCCTGTCCTTACACAATGTGTTGTGTTTGCTGCGACTAAAAGGAATTTGGTAAATTTTGACAAATTATAGATGATAGAACCTGTTTGTTGATTGGCTGTATTGTAGTTTTAGCTGAGTTGGGTGATTTAGTCAGTAATTGCTGAAATTGTTTACTTAGGTGCTTAACTGTTATCCAGGAAAATCTGTCCTTTGAAGTGTCAAACCTAGAAAGGTGAACCTTTCTTTTTCCCATTTCCCCTTCCGCAAGTTCAAATAGGCCTCACCATCACTTCATGTCTCATTATGAGAATACTATTTGTGTACTATTGCTTCTTTTATACTCAGTGTAACAAGTTAACCTCATACTAATTTTACTGCCATTCACTCAATACTTCACTATGAGTTCAACCTGCCACTTTGCAACCATGGTAAGTGAAGTATCACTTAGAATGGCATGAATAAGTGGCAAACTCAAAATAATGCAAAGAATTTACACAATTTTGGTAGTTCAACAAAGGCTGACACCAATATTTGGTATTGCAGAAGTTCCAACTGAACCGCAGTCTGACGCTAGAACATCTCTTGTCGAAGCTGACCAAGAGAAGCTTGAAATTCTAAAGATCTTCAAATCCAAGACTGAGGCTAATATTGCTGCTTTGCCCAATGTACTGAAGAGAATGAATGAATGTGTTGCTCAGATTGAGAAGCTGGAGCAATTGAATGTGAATGTACATCCTGTTTTCCGAAGAAAATGGTAGCAGTGATAATGTGCTTTTGTTTGATGCATTACGCATAAGACTGTGCGCGCTCTCACTCCTAAGCAAGTGTACCATCTGTACCATGTTGGTGTTGAAATAGGTTGATTCAGCAGTATTTAGTGAGAGAGATTACTGACAAGACATCATAATTGGATGTTGAATGTAATATGTTCTCTAGATGTATTTAATCAGAAAGCACTGTGTAGCTGTTTGTCACCACTTCTCCATATTGTGTACTCTTGCTTATTAAGTTCTCTCGTTCACTCTCTCTCTCTCTCTCATTCTGATCATTGTGTGAAATATTACAAACTACTTGCCTACTTGTAACTGGAACAGAAAGGTTGATTCAGCAGTATTCAGTGAGAGACTGATTGTTTTTTTAATTAAGATTGATTGCACAGGAGTAAAAGGACAGGTACAATTAGATTGATTTCGGATGTATTTTTCCCTGTGTACTTAATCAAAACGTACTGGGTAGCCGTTCGTTACCTCTTCTCCAGGTTGTTCTGATTATATGTTGTCTGACACTGGCAATATTGCATGATAACACTTGATTCACACTACACAGGAACAGGAAGATGCTTGCAACTGGAATAGTAGTGTATATCTTCTGAGCATTACACAACCAAATTTCGCTTTTTGCCGTGTCAACAGTTCAAACGTGTAATCAAACAAGCATATGTAGTTATGTAATCCAAGAAGGTGCACACACCGAGCCTGCCTTCTCGCAAGCTGCGGCAAGCCGGCAAGTTAATGCCACGATGTGAGTTACAACTGAAGAAAAAAAATGCTAAGTTCTTGATTATTTTCACCAGCACAGTACATATTTGAATTTTCAGTAGGCCAGTCCGTATTAAGTTACAGAACCCGCTGCCCCACAACACTTATGCCACCTTTCTCGTGGTATATATATCACATAATATGCTGCATTTTGGCTCCACGTGCACGTGTTATGGGGAGTATAGAAAAGAAACTTCAAATAGCAAAACTCCCAAAAAAAAAAAAGGAAAGAGAATACAACTCTTCTGCACCTCTCAAAGCTTTGGCCTTGGGGTTTGTCCTGGCGTCTTCGCCCTCCTAATCAGCGCCTCTTGGGTCAACGACATGACGAGCTACACATTTAAGAAATAGGGAGGGTCGTAACTTGTAACCATTTCGATCACAGGTTCACATCAATAGTTAACAGCATGACAGTCAATGATTCGAAACAACGAATACACGTACCTCTCCTTGCCGGTTGAACATACGTCCAGTGACGAACCCCCTACCACCGTGTGCAGATGGGCTCTCTATCTGTGTTTATAAGGGAAGATGTTGCAATAAGAACCTCATGCAGAAAGTTTATTTTCCGTCAGCATCAATTGAAAGATACAAAATCAATAGCTTACCACATACAACAACCAGTCATCGGCTTTCACAGGCTTGTGGAACCAAATCCTGCAAAACAGTAACAAGCAACATAAAGTGCAACCAACGATTTATTGGCGAGACGAATGTGGTAATTAAAATCCCAATACTGAGTGTAGATTGTTGAAACATACGAGTGATCAAGACTCAGAGAGTATGTCTTCAAACCCTTCTCCCGGTGAGGATTTAGGCTGACGCCTGAATATAGTAGATCCGAAGCATATGCTACAACACATCTGTAATACCATAGAATAACTTCATACTCATATATCTAAAAAACACAAGCAACAGTGTATAGTGATCAAATGACAAACCTATGCAGAGCTGGATCATCTGAAAGTTTTCCTCTAGCTCTGAACCAATAGTTCAAGCTGAAAAAGAATCAGACACATTACTGAATCAGAACGTATAGTATGCTATTGGATAAACTTGCCTAAAATCAAAGTTATGATTCTGGAGGATCTATATTGAACCTTCGAATTTCTATTGAAAAGGATTCGGGTGCTTTTGCAGTGGAAAATTTAAGATTAGTGAATCTTCAGGCCCACAAAAAAAATTCGTCACGAACTTACAAACAGTTAGGCCAATGTAAAATATGAATGAACTGCACTGAAATAAAAGACAGTATGTAGAGATACTAGGTACCTTGGTCTATGTTGAGATGCAGAATCTTCACAGAACCTCATTTCAATGGGCCAAGGTACGAACTTTTTCTTGGCAGCTGAGTTCCTGTACTGCCTGTAAATGACTAAACTGTCAAGACTATGATGGACAGCATGTGATGAAGAGATGAACAAACTTGGATGATATCCGAAACTTAACAGATAGAATATCTAATATTCTAAATGTGCTGTCTAACTTGTTGCATTACCAGAGAGGTAGATCCACTTGAAAATTGATACACATAAACAATCATGTCTTTTTAAAAGCACAAAAGAAGTTGCTTGTGAAGGCTAATATTTTAAAGGTTAAATTGATGAATCATCTGAGAACATTAATTTAGCCCATTATCAAAAGATATGCTTAGAAGTGAAGAAACAATACATTGGAAAGCGTGGATCAGTAAGTCTTCTTTCTCGTATCTCCTCCATGGTCAGGAGCTGCATTTGATTACTTATTAGTCTCAATACTTCTTTACTTAGACACCAAAGGAAAGAGATAAAATCCTTACTTGTTCTGGCGGAGGAACATCAGGCATGATTGCAGCCTGATGCTCAAACCCTAATTCTTCCTTCTGCAACAGAATCAATTGAACAGAAGTTAGAACCCATTTCTTCTGCTGACAGACTGATTTCATGAGCCTCCTTTGCAGTATGATTTCTTGTAGTTCTACTATAGGACAAATTTATCCATGGACCGTGATAAATGTACCAATCGAGTTTGAGACAGAGGATGATATTGATCGGTTGCTAATGGATAAAACAAAAAGGTTATGGTTTAACTTTAAAGAACTTAAATATTTGTATATTATGACTGTTTATATTTGCTTTGATTAGCATTTCTGTTAAATCTGACAACAGTTTGGTCAGATAACAAAGTTTAAACTTTAAAATAACCAAAGAAACAGCAATGCAATGCAACATTTTGGAAGGTGGCTCAAAACTGCCATTTGACCTACTATCTAACAGATTCTCAACACAAACAAGGCACATGTTTTCCCAGGTTATAACAAAAGTTCAAAAGATTGGCAATCGTCACCAACAGTGTGTTGACTTAAAATTTTAGTTTGCCCAAAGAAGATTCTGCTATCATTGTTTACAAAGAGCACCATAAGGATAATCACCTGGAAAGAAGCAATTAAAGTGAATATAGCAAGGCCTTTCTGCTTTGCCTCCACTTTTCTGGTGGCAAAGCTGGTTCCATCCCGCGCCCGGTGAACTTGATATATTATTGGCACTACAACAGAGAACAAAGCAAAGACAGCCAAGAATATGAAACCTTTTTTGGAAAAACGGATAATGCATTAAGGATTCCTAGCTTACTAAGAAGATCGTTACAGGACATGACATGAATAAGAATAATAATTAGAAACCAAACTAAAAGCTTCTGCTTAGACTGCCCCGTTATGAACTGATAGGCTACAAGGCTAGTAGTTTTCAGAATTACATTTGGTTGGCCAAATTGGTGTTTAAAAAAAGCGAGCACATAAGTTTAAATAACCTTACATACAGTTATTGTCTCCTGCAACAAGAAAAATTGCATGCACACTATGCACCACTTTTAGGCAATCAACAGTCTTGGATGCTGCTGCTAATGCCTGCATGAGGATCAAACACAAAAAAAGGTTAAGACATGGTGAAACCTTTGACAATGATGTGTACTGTACCCTTTTGAGTGTGCAGTTGTTTTATTATTATTATTATTATTATTATTATTATTATTCCTCTCTTTTTGGAGTGACAAGGGAGTGAGTTCTGATGACCACTGACCAATCAGTGCATTTTTTTTATCAAGCACAGATGATTGAATCAGAATAAGATCCACATAATGTTGAAGAAATATATTTGAGCAAAATAATGCAGTGTCCCTATGTGAACAGAACCTTTACAACATATTTTTTTATTGGGTCATTTGCTTCCATGCCATAAAAAAACTGACTCTTTTCCATTTTACATCTTCAGTGAACATCATTTCAATAAAAGGGTTGCCAAGACTTTACCTGGATTCCTAGTCCTGTATTCAAAAGAAACATATAGTGAGCAGTAACAGGGACATGGATGATTTCACATGGATATTATTCTGAATTCAAATAAAAATCTACAGGTACTCAAAAAGAAACCTATAGTCAGCAGTTAGGGAGTTCACATAGATGAATACAAATGGATCTTAATCTGAATTCAAACGAATTCCTTCAGGTATTCAAAAGAAACTTTTGCATAGAAATTTTTATCACTTATTTTCATCCAAAAGATTAATTAACGACACAGTTGATCACTGGGATATCTTCCTTAGGTGAACACACATGTAAGATTAGATCAAATGATAAACATCACCAACAATGCAACATAGCATGTATTGAAGAAAGTTGACTACATTATTAAAACCAGGGATTAAAATCCCGGCCGGTAACCGCCGGTTACCGGCCGATAACCGCTTACCGGAGGGGGGTCGGGATACGGGATCCTGGCGGGTTTTTCAAATTCAAATTCAAAATTTCGAATGGTTTTTAATCAGATTTGAACGAATTCCATCCGGAAAAAACCCGGTTTGACCGGTAACATGACCGGTAACATGACCGATAATCGCGATTCTGCGATGCACCGCCACGCAATGGGGAAGATCCCTAAACGGTTATGTGATCCTTGATTAAAACATAAGATGTATATTTGTTGCTGAATTGTTAGTTCTGTGGAGACATTCTTACATGTGATCCACAGGTTTTCCAAAAGTTGAGGAAAAGTGATTCAGAATGCTTAAAGATGCTTCCTTTTTAGCATTAACTCGGTGATTCACGTACTTCTACTTAAATGTAAAACGTTGAATATGACATCACAGAGGAAAAAGGAAGTGGTCAAATACATGTGGTTCGCAGATATAGATGACATAAAAGAGAGTGGTTGAAACATGCCTGTCCAATCAATTGTCCTCCAAAAACTTGCCTAAAAGTTGGAGCTTCTGGCAAATTAAATCCACGGAAGATATCAACCTAAAAAACAGAAACAAGAATTGTGGTAAGAAAGATCAAGGACTTAATTGTGAATTATTATGACAGCAAGCTTGTTTCTTTAACATATAAATCAGGAGGTGTAAATCTGAAACAGCCAAATCTGATCTTATATTTCTTTCCTTTAGGCAGGGAAGAAAAAACCAGCCGGTTAGTAACCGGATTTACCGGTGGTAATCGGGAACGGAAAAACCGGCCGGTTTTTCCGGGTTTTGCGAATTCAAATTTTCGAATTTCGGTTGGTTTTTAAGCAAATTCAAGCGAAATTCGTCTAGATTTTTTCCGAGAAATCCGGTAACCGGTCGTTTTTTTCCCGGCCCGCGACCGGGATTTGGTCCGGTACCGGCTTTTGGATCCTTGCCTTTAGGTAATGTAAATCAAAGTCCATGACCAATGATGACAATAATCAAGTTCAGTGTTTCTCTTAACATCCAGTTGATGCACATAGGAGCTGGTACAAGAGTAGCAAAACTACAAAACTAGCATCTATAGCATATAGGTTACAATATTTGAGGAATTAGTATATCTTTCGTTTTAAAAAAAAGGAATTAGTATAACTGGTAATCATTATTCCAGTCCATTGAGAAAACTGCAATGCAATACGCCAATACATACCCATTTAACAAAAGATAAACATCGTAGACACCACAATACATCTAGACTTACCTCTAATGGCTCTAAGTGCAAAATTTGTTCCAGTAAAGAATGGTTTTCAGGTGTCTCCTCTGCGTTCCAAATTGTCTTTGGTTGCAACAGATGTCCGTATTGATTTGGCAATACAAAGCAGGTCAGCTGTAATACATGACTAACAATAAGCTAAAGCCAACTATTGTATTTGGAAAAGCCATAAGCCAATATCATTATAAAAGGGATTCCTACAGCTAATAAAATGTCAAATTAAGAAAATAGAAATAAAAAACCTTTGTTACTGCCACAACATTTACTTGATGAACAGAACTATTGGTCCCTACAAATCCATGCAAAACAAAACATTATTATGTACAGAGAATAATACATGAAATACGAACTGGTTTATGTCTTTTCATACAAAATGTGGACATACTTGATCAAAATAGAAACAGCCAATATCAAAATTAAAAAAGATGTAGAAAGAGATATATTACCATAACCAAAGTAGTCATACTTATTTAACACATAATCTGGGCGGTTTGCTTCTTCTGTGTTCGCAGGAGCAGAAACTTCAGCCTGCAAGACAATGAGAATGCCTTTCAAGTAACTGGAAAGATTAGCACTAAGGGTTCTATCAGCCACTGTCCCCTCTCCCCTTTTGGTAGATTGCAAGGATACTTGGAATCTTAGCATACTTTGTTGGAGACAGCAAATATACAAGCAAAACAACTGAGCATAAAGTATGATAATGTAAATAAAGCAACATGACAGTAGAATAGTTGTAATATATCATACAGTTGTAGCAGAAGGGCACAGCAATAACAGGGCCACAATGGTACTCTGAAAGTCTGAAACTATGAAACCCAGATTGAGTATTCCACCCCAACACCAATGCAAATAATCATTGTTATAAAAATTGATCAGTGGTATTTTCCTTCCCAACAACCTACAACGAAAAGTTTTCCCTATCAAATTCTGCTTTATAAATGCTCTTCAATCTGTTATATATATATATATATATATATATATATATATATATATATATATATATATATATATATATATATATATATATATATATATATATATATATATATATATATATATGTGTGTGTGTGTGTGTGTGTGTGTATATAAAACATGTAATCCCCACTAACTAGAATTAATGCTATTTCTCTCTTCTCTCATGCAGCCACATCACCCCTATTATTCACAACCTTTGGATGAAAATTGAGATTGAGTGTCATAGATGTTCCTTCATTTGCATTGTCTTCTAATTCTTTCAGGCTCTACCGTGTTTCACCTTGATTTGTTCAAACATTACAACCAACAAATTGATTTCTACAATTTCCCACTATAACGCGCGGGCTATCCTTCTAGTGCAAAAAATGAAGTACTCCGCCTATTAAAATTGAGTAGAGTCAATAAAACACCAAAGTTGAAATGGATGACAGCCTAATAACGAATTATATCAATGAAAAGTATTTCTGTGTGCATTCAAGGCATATATTTCTTTAGCTTTGGCACCTAATCGACAGTTCATATATCACTCAAATATTCACTTCCATAGTGTGGGTAATCATACGATAGGAGCCAATAAATGAAGTAACAACCAGCATATTTTATACCTGACCATCCAATATGATGTAAAGACCATCTACAGGTTCACCTTCACGAGCGACATAGTCACCAGGTTCTGTAAAGTACCATCACGAAAACCAAATGTATAAATCAGTTTGATTCCACACCACACTATGAGTACAAAATCAGAACCATTCTAGAAAGGCGCAATGGCACAAATACTGAACCGGCACCGAAGACCAAACACCATCAAGTCAACGTGTACACTAGCTAGCATGGGCATTGAACGGCAACACCGTATCATGCATTTGCTCTTGACACTCAATATTTTAGATGTGTGCTGACTAGAACACATATACACATACACACTAGATAATCACACTTAGTCGGTGATCTGCACAGAAATCAGGTATGCAATTTGAGAACACAGCGAATTATAAATCTAGAGAAGCACTGGTAACTAACATAGAGAGCGCCCTTCAGTAGGTTAACAGAGTACTCTTAATTGAAGAGAAATTTGTGCTGTGTTCGCCGTAGACCAATCGATCGATCTAGGGGTGCTAACATACAGCGGGGGCGGCCGCGCTACGTACCGTAGTGCTTGACCTGGACGGCGTCGGCGATTCTGCGGATGGAGGAGCCGGGGAGGCACTGCAGGAGGGGCACCTGCCCCAGGAACTCCGTCACTGCACACCAACGGCAATCACCCCCAAAATTAGCCAGAATCGCTCCCAAATTCTGTAGACTCTGCGCCGCTTTACCTTCTTCGCGATCCATCGGCGGCGGCGGAGGTGGTGCTGTCGGCGGCGCGCGGCGGGGGAGCACCGGGACAGCGTGGCAGTCGTGCTTCAAAACTCGGACAAAAAATCACGAATTTAAAGCGAGGAGATTGGCAGGTCGGGGACTTGTGAGGAGGACGAGACGAGAGGAAGAGGAACACTCCAATTTATTTCGTGGACGTGACAGGTGTGGATTTTGTGGGGAGGACGAGACGAGAGGAAGAGGAACACTCCAATTTATTTCGTGCACGTGATAGGTGTGGATGGCGAGGCTGCGGGTCCACATGTCACGCTCGGAGTGGTTAGAGACTTGGAGTGCTGAGGTTGTGCCAATGGCGTGTGGGCCTGGGGCATGGGGATGGCCGACTTGTCAGTGAAACAACAATTGCGCGCGCGGGCTCGAGTTTTTTTTTTTTGCGGATTAATAATGGAGGGCATAGTCAAGGGCGTTTACCATGTGCGCGATACTGCAATCGTGATCTCGACGGCCATCTCTGCAACCGTTTGATGCCAGTACTCCGTAGACCGAAGACCGTAGTACAGTTTTCTTTCCACACGATGATGCGAGTATATTTAATCATGTGTTACAGGAGACTGGAACAGTAGAGAGCATGCCACACGTTTAAGCTCAGTATAAAACATTAACAAAGTACTATGATTTGTCGCTTTTATTGCGTATAATACGATTGTCCTAAAGATAATGCTATCAACCTTATGTCTGGTCTATGGGACACTTTGTCTCGCTGCTTCATCCCTAATATTGTACATTTTTTCTATTCTCATTTTCTCAGACGCTTTGTCTCACTGCTTCATCCCCGATATTGTACATTTTTCCTATTCTCATTTTCTCATCCGTCCATTCCTCACATTCTCCTCCAGATAGCTCCTCCTCCTCCATTCCACCTCTAGGTAGCTCCTCCTCCATATGCTCCTTTGTTTCCCCTTAGTATTCCTTTTTTTACTCCGAGTGGCTCCTCCTCCTCTCCAATGAATTCACTCTAGTGGCAGCCCCTCCCCCTCCCCTCTCCCCTATGACTCTACCTCTTCCACGGTTCCTCTCGGAACATTCAACGATTTGTCCTCCTCCTAATCGGAACCGTGAGCTCACCATCCAGCATACTTTACTGCTGGGACGCCGGAGATGGGGGGTGGCACGCCGCCGCCACCTACTCGAAGCTTAGCTCATAGCCAGGCGGCACCCACACTCCTCCTCCTCTGGTATACTCGTTGCAAGCATTTTTTTTTATTGAAGTAACTTTTTTGAATTGTTGCCTCAAGTGTTTCTTTTTGTTGCAATGTGTCTTCTCAAATGTTATAGCAAGAGAAATATTGTTGCAAGTGGGTCGTGGATTTGTTGTACAAGATTCTTTTTTGTTGCAGTTGGTTCCTTTTTTGCTGCACGTTTTTGTTGTGATGGGTTGTTGCAAGCATGGAGAATTTAGTTTCATGTTCATCACATCAATGTTGTATCTCGCTGTAAATGTGTTGCAAGTGTTAGACAGACGTGATGACCCTCACGTATACGAGTCGATCTCTGCCGGGATATTTGATATTTTCCTCTTGATGTCTACTTCTATAAATCACGCCTGGAGAATATCCCGGTCGGGTGTATATATATACTTGTACCCCTCGTCATCGATTCAATCAATCTTGATTCGCGTGATATCTCGCTTACATGGTATCATGCCGGTCGCTCCTGCGACCGCACGCTTCCGCCCAACCCTAACCCTACTCCACCCGCCGCCGCCGCCATGGCGATAATGACGTCGCCGTGGCCGAGGCGAGGCCACGCTTCCTCGACGCGTGATGTCGCCGCTGCCGTCGCTCGTGAGCACGAGGCCACCGCCGCTCGTGAGTGCACCCACCGCCTCTTCGCCATGGCGGATGACGCCGCCGCCGCCGACCGCGATATCGCCGTCGCTCGTGGCCGCGATCTTTGCCGCCGCCGGAGCGCGAGGCCGCCCATGCTAGCCAAGTCCACCAGGCGATGGTCCTTCACGAGGCGACAGCCCTCTCCAACCTCCACGCCCAAGCTGTGGCGGTTCAGAACATCAAGGCCCTCGTGCCTCTCATTCTGGAACTCGCTTTCCCGCACTACAGCAAATGGCGCGAGCACTTGCTCATCATGCTCGGCAAATTCTCCCTCACCGACCACGTCCTCACCGATGACGCCCACCCCGACCTCCCTGATTGGTACCGGATGGACTGTGTCATTCGCTTATGGCTGTATGGCACTATTTCTACCGAGCTCGTGGAGATCCTCATGTCACCTGGCGCCACCACTCGGCTCGTCTGGCTCGGCCTACAAGAACAATTCCTTGGCAATCAGGAGACTCGCGCCCTATTCCTTGACGCCGAGTTTCGCCAGTTCATCAAGGCGACCTCTCCGTGTCAGATTACTGCCGGAAGTTGAAAAGTATGGCCGACGCCCTTGGAGCTCTCGGCGAGCCCGTGCGTGATCGAACTCTCGTTCTCGCCGTCCTTCGCGGGTTGAACGACAAGTTCTCTTGTATGGCCACCTTGCTCAAATGCCAGCGTCCATTCCCGCCGTTTCTCGAGGTTCGCTCCGACCACCTCCTCGAGGAACTAATGATGGCAAACCGGTCCTCCTCCACCACTGCTTTCATCGCCGCCACCCCGCCTGCCCCTCATGGGGGTGCACAAACTTGGGGCGCGCAGTAGGGCGCGTCGTCCGGACACAGCGGCGGCGCATCCAGGAGTTGCGCGCCCGCCCCTCCACAAGGCAACTCCTCCGGCGACTCCAGCAACTCCAACAGCCGTCGCCGCCGCGGCAATGGCGGTGGAAAGGCCTCCGGCGGCGTGGGCTCATCCAGCGTCAACACCGCTACTGCCCTCCTTTACAATCCTCGACCGCACAATTCAGATGTGGCGTGTCCGGGCTATTCTCGAAGGTCGGTCGCGCGCTCGGCGGCGAATCACAAGACTCCAGAGGCGCGCCTCCCCAGCAGACGATGTTGGCAGTCGTGCCCCTACCCACCGCACCCTACAAAGATGATCGCACCAGTCGGGCGGCGTTGGCGCCCTCCGCCGCTCCACTACCCACTGTCTTGACCCACGGTCCACAAGCGGCTCCGGCACCCGGGTGGACGGCGATGCTGGGCCTTGGCTCTTGGGATCAACAGTCGTTGGCGAACGCTTTCAGTACCATGACGCTGACTCCACCCACCACCAATGACTGGTACATGGACTCTGGTGCTTCATCGCACATGACCTCGGACACCGGCAACCTCTCCTTGACTCACCCACCACGGTCATTCACTCCTTCATCGATTGTTGTCGGTAATGGGTCTTTGCTGCCCATTACCTCTACTGGCTCTACCATCTTTCCAGACATTTTCATCTTAATAATGTTTTGGTTGCACCACACATTATCAAAAATCTTATATCTATTCGCCAGTTCACTACCGATAACAATTGTTCCATAGAGTTTGACCCTGTTGGCCTTTCTGTGAAGGATCTTTGGTCCAAGAACATGATCGTCATGTGCAATAGCTCCGGGCCTCTCTATCCTCTACGTCTACCGGTGTCACTCCCCACACCTTGTGCCTTTGTCGCTGGAGCCCCAGCTTCCTTGTGGCATCGTCGTCTTGGTCATCCTGGTCACGACGCCCTCTCCACATTAGCTAATATGTCTGCCATCTCTTGTAATAAAAGTGCCATTGACACTCTTTGCCATGCTTGTCAACTTGGCCGTCATGTCCGCTTGCCATTTGTTACTTCATAGTCTAGAGCTCTCAAGAATTTTGATTTAGTTCATTGTGACCTTTGGACATCACCTGTCGTTAGTGTGTCTGGTTATAAATATTACTTGGTCATTCTTAATGATTGCTCGCATTTTCTTTGGTTGTTTCCTCTTCGTCTTAAGTCTGACACCTTTTCCACTATCTCTCACTTCTTCTCTTATGTGGCTACACAGTTCGGAACCACGATCAAGAACGTCCAATGTGACAACGGTTGCAAGTTTGACAACTCCAGTGCTCACACTTTCTTCCTCACTCATGGCGTCTACCTTCACATGTTGTGCCCTTACACCTCCCCACAAAACGGCAAGGCCGAACGCATTATCCATTCCAACAACAACATTAGGCGCTCCTCTTTGTTCGAGCCGATCTCCCCTGTCATATTGGGTCGAGGCCCTCCACACCGCCACATACCTCATTAATCGTCTTCCCACCAAGACGCTTCGTTTCTCTACTCATTTCTTCGCCCTTCATGGCTGTCACCCTACCTATACTCATCTTCGTGTGTTCGGCTCCAAGTGTTATCCCAACCTTTCAGCCACCGCACCTCATAAACTCTCCCCACGTTCCACCTTGTGCGTCTTCCTGGGTTATTCCTCCAACCACAAAGGTTACCGGTGTCTTGATCTCACTTCCAACCGGGTCATCATTTCTCGGCATGTTACCTTTGCCGAGTTGAATAAACCTGTGACCGCTAACGGTTTTGATTTTTTTTACTTGATGATGAGACCATGCTCGTTCCCATTGGGTCATCGCGGTTGTTTTCCTCTACATGTGCCCCCTCATGTGCGCATGACAACGCACACACCGTACCTAGCGCCAGGGCTGTCCCCGGAGACGCGACCCTCGCGCTCGGCGTGGCGCTTGCTGCGCGGTCTGCACCCATGCGCCCATGCGCGCCACCTCATCGCCCGCCGCATGCTCGCCACGCTGCCTCTCCGTCGCCGCCACATCCGGTGCAGCCTGCCTTGTCTGGCCTCTCCTCAGCCCAATGCCGCCACACGCGGCCAACCCCAAGCCCTCCGCGGTTGTCGTGGCTCCCACGGCACCCCTCGCGGCTCCTACCATGCCCCCTGCCGGGCCTCCCGTGGCACCGGCCGCACCTACAGCGGCTTTCCCCGCCGATGCGGTGCTCGTCCCACCGACCGACAACTCTCATGCCATGGTCATCCGTGGCAAGCGCGGCTTCCGGCAGCCAGTCGAGCGGCTCAACTTAAATGTTGTGGCCCTCTCCCCGCTGCCCAAGACATATCGGTCTGCCTTGGCCGATCCACATTGGCGGGCTGCCATGGAGGACGAGTATGCGGCGTTATTGTCCAACAATACTTGGGACCTCGTTCTTCGACCGCCCAGGGCGAATGTGGTCACTAGTAAATGGATCTTCAAGCACAAGCTCACTTTCGACGGCACTCTTGACAGGTACAAGGCTCGTTGGGTTCTTCGGGGTTTCACTCAATGTCTGGGCGTCGACTTTGATGAGACTTTCAGTTCTGTCGTCAAGCCTACCACTGTGTGTTGTGTTCTGTCCTTGGCTCTCTCTCGGGACTGGCCCATCCATCAGCTTGACGTCAAGAATGCGTTCCTTCATGGTCACCTCACTAAAACAGTCTACTGCTCACAGCCAGCGGGTTTTGTGGATTCATCACATTCGAATTTTGTATGTCACCTCAACAAGTCTCTTTATGGACTTAAGCAGGCACCCCGGGCTTGGTACAGTCGGTTCGGTTCATACTTGCTGACACTTGGGTTTGTCGAGACCAAGACGGATACATCTCTCTTTGTGTACCGCCGTGGAGATGACACTGTTTACCTGCTACTTTATGTGGACGATATTGTTCTGACGGCCTAGTCTGTTGAGTTACTCCGCCGGACTATCAGTGCACTGCAACGTGAATTTTCCATGAAGGATCTTGGGAGCTCCATCACTTCTTGGGTATCTCTGTGCAGCGTCGTCCTAGTGGTCTCTTTCTCTCTCAGCACCAGTACACATTGGATATTCTAGACCGCACCGGTATGTCAGAGTACAAGCCATGCAGCACACCTGTGGATACCAATCCAAAGGTCTCTGACGTTGCTGGCCCCCCTGTGAGCGATCCTACTGATTATCGGAGCCTTACTGGAGCTTTACAATACCTCACTTTTACTCGTCCGGACATCTCCTACGCGGTTCAGCAAGTCTACCTTCACAAGCACGATCCTCGGGAACCTCACCTTGCTGCTGTGAAACGCATTCTGCGGTACCTTCGTGGCACACTCAACCTTGGGCTTACTCTACAGCGCTCTCCGCAGCAGGATTTGGTGGTATACTCTGATGCTGATTGGGCAGGCTGTCCCGACACACGTAAGTCTACTTCTGGCTATACTGTGTTCCTTGGTGACAACCTCGTTTCACAGTCCTCGGCGGCGAAACACCGTGTCCCGCTCGATCTTGGTGAAAATCTTGTCTTTGTGGCCAATCTTTTCTTGCCGAGGCTTCTTGGCTACGCCAGCTTCTTCAGGAGCTCCACAGTCCACTTCGCCGAGCCACCCTTGTCTACTGCGACAATGTGAGTGTGGTGTATCTCTCCACCAACCCCGTACAGCATCAGCGCACCAAACATGTGGAAATTGATCTTCACTTCGTTCGGGAGCGCGTTGCCATGGGTGATGTCTGTGTCCTTCACGTTCCGACGTCCTCCCAGTACGCCGACATCTTCACCAAGAGTCTTCCGTCCTCTATCTTCACCGAGTTTAGATCCAATCTGAACGTCCGCTCCGCCGATGCTCCGACTGCAAGGTTGTGTTAGACAGACGTGATGACCCTCACGTATACGAGTCGATCTCCGTCGGGATATTCTCCTCTTGATGTCTACTTCTATAAATCACGCTAGAGAATATCCCGACCAGGTGTATATATATACTTGTACCCCTCGTCATTGATTCAATCAATCAATCTTGATTCGCGTGATGTCTCGCTTACAGCAAGCATCCGATAAAATCAGTTCCGTCTGGATTTAAGTGGATTATCATGTTTGGATTTATACACGAATATAAAATGCCTTAAGCTATTCGTGCTTGACTGCAACTCGGAGGTCAATAGTATCGTACTCGTCATCACCTGATAGGTTTCCCAGTCGACTCCGAGTCATTTCCTGTTGAGTCTGAGTCATTTCCTTTGACGCTGCAACCGACTCAGCAACTCCCGCCTTCGGGTCGGTTAAGCAACCGACTCGGCGATCACTTTAATGCTTTTGACCCGAGCGCACTTTGATCTCGCGCCGCTAATGGCAAAGTCCAGCGCTGCCTCCCCCACCTGGGAGATCATGCGACCGTCGAGGTCACTCTCCAAGGCCGTCCCGCCGCCTGCTGCCTCTCCGAAGCCGGCGGCGCTTGCGCCTAGGCGCCTTCATCTGGTGCAAGAAGCTTGACCGCGACCTCTCCCTCGGTCTCCTCCCGGACATCGTCTCACTCCGCACCGAGCGCCGCCGCTGTCTCGCCCACCGCAAGGAGGCTGCGGGCGTCAATGTGTCCGCAGATGCCTCAAGGCGGGGCTCGCCGCCGCCGATCCCGACCGCGTTGCTCGCCAAGGCGGAGGAGGAGGCGAAGGAGGTCGCTTTCCTCCTCGAGCAGAGCAGGCTTAGGGCCAAGGCGCGGTTCACCGCGGGACGCCCCAAGCCCATCGACATGCTCGTGAAATCTCTCAACGGAACGCGGCGCTGCGCGCTCGCGGTGTTCCGCAACGCGTCCATGGAGGAGCTGAAGGAGCTTAGCGAGGAGATCGCGGCGCAGGCCGATCTCGGCAGGGCCAACGAGCCCTTCTGGGAGGCGACCAAGGTAATGTGTGTCACCGAGGTAATGGTTATCCATAGGGTCAAACCATCGCTTCGGGAGACCTTTGTAAATTGGTTGAGAGATTTTGGCTAATTGTATCTTTTTTTTCTTTTTTCTTTTGTAAATCCCTCTCGTTTGTACAATCCTTCTTTCTTTAATATATCTTTACAGTAGGGGCCCTGCCCTTCCTGTTTTCGGTCAAAAAAAATGTGCGTCACCGAGATCGAGAAGGCTGGTGGTACGGCAGGGCACGACAAGAGCTTATTGCACTATGCGATCTTGACCGATGTGAAGAGCGTCGTCGAAGGCAAGAACATCGAAGAGCTCGACACGATGCAGAAGACCATTGTCGCGCGGATGACCGCCGGCGAGGCCAAGGTTGTCGAGCACTGGCAGGGAGTGATAGAACTTATCCGGGTAGAGAAGGCCAAAAAGTACCTAGAGCAGAACTACTCCACCTGCGACGACGCGCCGCCCATGTTCGACAACAAGGACGAGGAACCTGAGCGTGCAGACGGCATCGCAGACGCCGACGAGGAGGGGTCGGAGCCGCTCTGCCCGGTCGCATTGCAGCCGACGACATCGAGATCAGATCGGAGAAAGCCCAAGTACATCGCGCGGGTGCGGTCGGGGTACGAGTGGAACAAGTACAACAGCGCCCACTACGACCACGACCACCCGCCGCCCAAAATCGTCAAGGGCTACAAGTTCGTGGTCTACTACCCCGATTTCATTGGCGCGAAGCCTCCTCGGTACACCATCGACCAGGATGAGGAGAGCAGCGAGACCTGCATCATCAGGTTCCATGCGGGGTGGCCGTACGAGGATGTCGCGTTCAGGATCGTGAACAAGGAGTGGGAGTACTCGCGGAAGGCGGGGTTCAGGTGCACCTTCGAGAGGGGTGTCCTGCACCTGAATTTTCACTTCAAGCGCTTCTTTTACAAGCGATGAGTAACAAATTCTGAATTCCTTATGCGCCAGGAGATCAAATGATTTTTGTTGTTGTTCTAATACGTAATTATATGAGTTGATTGGAAAAATAGAATGAGTAGACACGTGTTGAATCTTTTGTTTACTCACCTGAAACTGGGTTGCAAGTAATTCAGAACAGGTTAAATAGGAAATTAAGCATGTAGAAATATATTTCAGTCAGGGCTTGTTTGGGAGCCCAGGATGGGCCCGGACAGGGATGGGCCGGTATTTGAACTTCCCAAACAAATAAAATCCTGGCCTATCCACAAGGATAGACCCGGAATTTGGGCTTTCCTTTAAAAAGTACTCCGTCGACTTGGTTGTTTATTTGTTCATATTTTGCTTCCATATTGCTATTTGGTTGTTGTTCGATGAGCAATGCTCTTTAGGATCGGTCATCTTCGTTTGCTAGCTAATGCCTACTTGTTCATTTTCTCCAGTCCGTTGTTCAAGCTTTGGTTGGCATACTGCATTGGTTGTTTGTGGTGACCCGGCCAGGGGCTAACCCGAGAGGTCCTCCAAGACCTCTTGGAAAGTCTGCCAGGACCTCCCAGGACATCCCGCAGGACCTCTCGGTAGGACCGCTCAGACCGCGACCCTACACGAGGCCACCCATGAGGACCTCCCGGATCTCCTGGAAGTCCATCAGGACCTCCCAGGAGGTCCGGTAGTACCGCCCGAGGGCCTGGTAGGACCGTGGTCCGATAGTTCTGCTCGAGGGTCTGGTAGGACCGCTCGAGGAAAACTGATGTCCTGACCCGAGGAGGTCTGGGGACCTCAGACCTCCCCAAACACCACACTTCGACCTGAGGGAGGTCCTTGAGGGACCAACCCGAGAAGGTTGTGGGGCTTGGGATAGGCCTCAAGTCCACTGTGATCCAAACTAGTTCCAAGGATAAATGGCTAGTTCTCACAGCAAAAATCAAATGATAGCATACATCCACAAAAGGCTTTATTAACAGCAAAAAGTTGATTACAAAGGGGTTGCTTACAAGCTCCAGCAACCAAGCAAAAATACACAGTGGAAACAGAAGGTAAAGTCCATCCAATACACCACAAGTAATTGGCTGGAGAGCGCGGCCTAATTGATCTGGTCCTCATCATCAAAGAAGTCTTCTCCTGCTCAATTCATCAATCAAGCAAGAATGAGCACAACAACCGTGCTCGCAAGTTACACCCGTCAAATAACAGAATGACATGTATAATGGATATCAAAGGGAGAGCTTATATGGTTGATTTGCGTAAAGCCAAGTTTATTTCTGAGTACAAGTAGTAAGTTTCAAAGCATGTACAATAATTAAAATTCATTTACGAAGATCACTTTTACAGTTGGATAACATTCATCACAAAGTGTGAAGGATACCCTCCTGTCACAAGGCTCCCCCGCCCACCGACCATTTGGATAGAAATCCTAAACCAGTTCATAAGTTCTTTGGAAACCAAAACCAAGAGCTAACTTTGAGTGGCTTTGCTAGCATGTCCATGAACATGGACACGGCTATTCGAATAGATTTACACTCTTCAGAGGTTGTACACTTTACCCACATGACACGACTTCTCTAGTTTATTTGGCAACTGTCGTTGCCACCTCACACTTCCTTTGGTGAGAGGTCTAGAGCATATGACAAAGCCTTTACAATGCATCGCTCCACCGCAGTCCACCCTCGCTAAGGTTTCACCCCCTTTGGATTACCCATCCGCAGGGTTCAGGCCCCCTCTTGCGCTAGGTGGGACTACAAAGGTCGTAACATGACTACCCACACACCAACAGGATCAACCACGATGGAGCTTTGCAAATTAATTGGCCAGGTCCTACTCCCCATACTGAGGACATGTGGTTGTACGGTGAGGCATAGCCAATTATAGACATAGCAAGATGCGGCTCGCAGACCGGTCCTTAACTGGCTTGGGCGATCACCACATACCCCTGGACCTCATCCCTACCCAGGATTGAGTCCATGCATAAACATTGCACCAGCCAAGCCAACCAATTCGTCCAAGACCAAATCCATTTTCCATTTCTGTTTTTTTTCCAAAACCATTTGCAAAAGCCTCCATGACAACTCAATGTCATGGCTTTAAAACACAGGATTCTTTGGTCTTTCGGTAGAAACACTTCTCAAATCAAAATTTTGGTCTAGAAAGACTAAGCATACTTTTTTTTCAAATGCCTCTAGTTCTTACTATTGCAAAAACCAGATTTTCATCTAAGGTGACAATGGATTGGTTCAATGTCGACAGTGGCCATACAATGGAAATTAGGCATAGCTACAGTCTTAAAAACAGATATTGAAATAACTTAGTAAAGTAAGCATGCATAAACCTTTGAAACAGAACATAGTAATTTGAAGTAATGGGTGCGATATGGTCAAGGGTGTAACTTGCCTTGCTCAAAGGCCTGAGTGTCTTCTTCTTCCTCAGGGAACTCTTGTTCTTCACTGCCTTCTCAATCTACACGGTGGGAAACAAAACAACTCAAATAGAGCTGAAGTAAAATCCAAAGAAACTCCAATAAAACACTGAAATAAAACCAACAGAGAGGCTAGGTGATCAGGGGAAGGTCCAGGGAGCTTGCTGGAGGAGGTCCGAAGCTAACGAGAGGAGGTCCAGAGAGCTTGGAGGAGGTCGAAGAGCTTGCTGGAGGAGGTCCTAAGCTAAGGAGAGGAGGTCTAGAGAGCTTGGAGGAGGTCCAAGAGCTTGCTTGGTTGAGCTGGAGAGTAGAAATGGTGAAAAAGGTGAAAAGGAAAGGGCTACCCAAGCTTATATAGCTGGAGCCATTGAGGTTTCCCAGGGTATAGGTGTTCAAGAGTTGGTGAAAAAGGACAATGGAGGCAGGCAAGAGAGGTGACAAAAGAATAGCACGGGTGCTGCAAAAAGGTAGAAGCATTTAATGCAATTCAACAGGCATTAAATGTGGGGAGACTCCCATGTGCAAAGGACATGGTCAAAAGATAAAGAAAGTGGGTGCGGTTGCCAAATGGGGCCAGTCAAAGCCCGAGGGGGAGGTCCTGCGGAGATGAGGTCCAAAAGACACCACAACGGGGAGGTCCTGATGGTCAGATCTCTCAAGAGGGAGGTCCTGACGGTCAGATCAAATCAAGGGGAGGTCTGGATGGATAAGATCTCCAAAGGGGAGATCTTAACAGTCAGATCTAACAAAGGGGAGGTCTGGACGGTTAAGATCTCCAAAGGGGATGTCTTAATGGTTAGATCTAACAAAGGGGGGTCTGGACGGTTAAGATCTCCAAAGGGGAGGTCTTAACGAATACAGGGAGGTCAAAATGAACGAGGGGGAGGTCTTAAAGGACACGGGGAGGTCTAAATAGACAAAAAGGAGGTCCTAGAGGACATGGGGAGGTCCTGAAGGACACGGGGAGGTCCAAATACGAGTTTCAAGAGGTCCTGAGAAATGGTAGTACCGCGAGTTGAGAAGCGGTACTATCGCATTCTGGTAGCACCGGTTGTTACAAAGCGGTACGGAATTTTCAGAACACATGTTTTTGGAAGCTCGGTTTTACCCTGGAGCGGTATGACCGTGAGTTCAATGATGGTAGTACCACATGGTGGTAAGACCGCGCTGGTGCGGTAAGGAATTTCCAGAGGGACAATATTACAGAGATCAAAGCAAAGGGGAAAGTCCAAAGGGGCCTAGAGAGGTTCCAACAGAATAGAGGATGAGTTCAAATGGACATGAGGGTGGTTTAGACCTGGGGAGGTCTAAGCCAGAGAAGAACTAGAGCGGGAGGTCTAGACCTATGGAGGTCTGGACCAACAAGGAACAAATCAAGCGAAAAGAGGAAGAGATCACTAAAGCTCCAACAAACCATTCAACAGTTTTAGTTGAAGTTTGAGTTAGTCATTTGAAATCCATTCAGAAATTTCAAGTTAAGCTTTGAATTCTCATCAAAACAAAATGGTTCTTTTTATTTTATAAAAATAAATAAAAAATGCTCTGAAAAATCCGGGTGTTACATTGTTCTAACTGAAACAACTCAGCATATGCATTTGTTTATCCTTGTTCTAGGTAGTCTGCATATTAGAAATGAAAAGAGCACGCATTATTGTACTAACAACTGCCATAGACTACATAAGCACCATTAGCTTGCTAGACAGGTTTAAATGTGTTTGCTGACTAATCTTTTGAGCTCTACATGGGTATGCTCTGCAATGGTGCAGCTGAGCCAACTGCAAAAATGACATGTGTTGAGGACAAGATTTGGCATCTGTAAAAGGTTTTAAGAACCTCTTGAGAGATTCTGGTTTCAGAGCTATAGTTGATTGGCAGAACCACCATCTAAGCGGTATGACCGTGTATTGCTAGGCGGTAGTACCATATGTTGTTCAAATCGTATATGAGTTTTGTTGAAATTATGGTTTTTGGCAAGTGATAGCTAAATCGGTAGTACCGGCATGATAAGTGTGGAACTCTCGCTTGCGGTACTACATGAGTATATAACTGATACGACCGCAGAATGCGTTCGGACCGTCCGAACGTAAAGGGACTTGTGAAGCGTCCGATTGAAATCGAACGGCCCAAAAGCAGGTGAACGTTCGGACCGTCCAAACAGTGCCCAGATCCGACGGCTATAACATGCGGTCCGAAAGGCAAAGTCCATCTGGGCCGTCCGCATGGCAAAACGTGGGTTTATGAGGTCTTTGAAGCGTTTTAGTGACGCGGTAGCTCCGCAATATGAAGCGGTACTACCGTACAAAGGTAATACCGCATGTTTAATGGTGGTAATACCGTGTTCTTGGATCCACCGCTGAGCGGTACTACCGCAAATATGCAAAGGCATTAACGCGAGTTACTTGATCTGAAATGGATTCTTGGTGACGTCCGATTGAAATCGGATGATTCAGATCGCTATGAATGTTCGGACCGTCCGAACGTAAAGGGACTTGTGAAGCATCCGATTGAAATCGGACGGCTCAAAAGCAGGTGAACGTTCGGACCGTCCGAATGTAAAGGGACTTGTGAAGCGTTCGATTGGCCATTTCAATCTGGGCCGTCCACGTGGCAAGGAGTGCATCTCTGAAGCTTTGGAACTTTTTCTGTGGAGCGGTACGACCGGCTTGTTTAGTGCAGTACTACCGCATTACGGTCGCTCCGGCTGTTACTTGGCGGAACTACCGCGTTTCGTTCAAGATGTTCTCGGACCTCTCGCGTGGATCTTCAGCGAGGATTTCTTCAAGACCTTTCGTGAAGACTTGCTATACGGAAAACTTACAGGTTTAAATTAGGAAAGAATATGTCAAGTATGGAAGGTTTGGAGGTTGTAACCGAATCATAACTGTAAAGATCTTGATCGGATTAGGAGTTCCAAGCCCTTACGGTTGAGACCTACCGCCCTTTAAAAGGGTTGAGGCCGATTGTAAAAGAAAAAAAATCCAATCGATCAAATACCAATCGCATCTACTTTTTATCATAGCTTCTTGTAGTCCTGTTTCTCTTCCAACCTCTGTTGCTTCCTGTTCGGCGAGATCGTAAGATCAATCCGTGCAAAACGCCACCGTGCCGTGCTGCGACTAGCTCCGCCTAGGCGTTGCGTGTTGGTGTCAAGATCTGGAGCATCTTGTTGCTGCCATGATCATCGTGTTGTGCATGATACCGTTTTTGCGCGCAACACAAATTGGCGACTCCGCTGGGGACGATCAATTCGGCTATAAGCTACTGAATAACACATTCCTCCTGGGCAAAAAGCAAGAAAATCTTTGCCTTGTTTGCACCAAGCCAGGGGAGTAGTATCTGAAACCATGGCCAAGGATGGATCCACTGTCGATGACAAGAACATCATCACTCTCACGCTTTAGGATCTGCCCGAAGAGTATCGCCAGAAGTACGAACAGCGCAAACTGGAATTTGACAAATTGATGCTATCATGCTTCCAGAAAACAAAGCAAGGTATTGTCAAAAAAGAGGGTGAATTGCCATCTGTTTGCATTAAGCCTGAAGCAGCCCCCACTGTAAGTAATGCATCTCTTTCTGAAGAACACATTGCTTTGATGATTAATCAACAAGTAGGTGCTACTATGGATAGGTTGCTTTCTAGTCATCTTAAGGTTATAGGTCTTGAAGCATAAAGGGAAAAGGATCTGAAACGACCTGTTTTGCCTCATGCTTACAATGTTAACGACGATAGCAACACACGGCATAATTCCTTGCTTGTCAGCACATCGGCAGCAAATATACCATCTAGAGTCATCCCGCAGGGTATGCTGATGCCGCAGATACATAGCCGAACTAATGGGTTAGTTGCGGTTGATCACAGTACTTCATCCCATGATACTACTATGCCTGGATCCATGGCCTATGCTACTGTGGTCAGTTCTGGTGTGCATAGTGCTGGCGATTATACTGCTATGGGACGAAATTCAACGAATTTGCGAATACCTCTGTACCGTACTGTAGCATATAGTGCACCTCCCATACCTCCTCAGGGTTTGGGCATTGCTTATGGTCCAATACCAGCCGGTCAGTTTAACAATATGTCATATACACAACCGAACCAAACTATACAGTTGACACACCACAACTTAATGCTTTTAGGCCACAACAACTGGTCAGTGAGCCGCCTACTCGGCCTATGGGCGACACACATGTTGGGTCAGAAAATATTAGAGAACAAGTGGCTAGTATGTTTAGAGAGACATTCGGGGTAGAGCCTAAAGGAAGATCACATTCATATCAAAAGCCATACCCTGATATTTATGATACTGTGCAATATCCTAGGGGTTTAGAGTTCCTGAGTTTGTTAAATTTACTGGAGATGACAATAGATCCACATTAGAACATATAGGCCAATTTATTGTGCAGTGTGGAGAGGCTAGTGCTATTGATGCTCTGAAATTAAGGTTGTTTCCTTTGTCTCTATCTGGCACTGCATTCAATTGGTATACTTCACTTGCACGTAATTCAGTTCACACATAATCCCAGTTGGAGCAAAAGTTTCATGAATATTTTTATACTGGTGACACTGAGTTAAGATTATCGCATTTAACATCGGTTAAACAAAAATACAATGAGCATGTTGCTGATTACATTAGGAGGTTTAGAGAGACAAGAAACCGATGTTTTAAGCTAATGATTTCTGATAAGGACCTAGCTGATTTAGCCTATTCAGGTTTACTTTCTCACTTGAGAGAGAAGCTAGAAAACCATGATTTTCTGGATGTTAGCCAAGTGTTATAGAAAGCTCTGGCACAAGAAAGCTGGGTTAAAGAATCTAGAAATTTTCAGAGATCAAGTGATAAAATAAAAGTAGATTGTCCTAATGTTCACATGCATAAGTCTGAAAATTCGGACGATGATGATATTGATGTTTGTGTGGCCGAATGGGCTTGGTCTTCAAAGTCTAAACCATTTGCTTGTTCAGCCTTAAAGCCGGTTTCACAAAAAAATCGGCAAGAGGAAATTAAGTACACCTTTGATGTTGCTAAGTGTGATAGAATTTTTGATTATTTGCTGCAAGAAAAACAGATCAAGTTACCTGACAATTATGTTATACCGGCACCTGAAGAATTGAAAAGGCGTGCATATTGTAAATGGAATAATTCCTATTGTCATGCCACTAATGACTGCAATGTTTTTCATCGACAGGTTCAATCGGCTATTAATGAGGAACGATTGAAATTTGCTGAAGGACCAAAAATGCAGCTAGATCACAACCCCTTCCCTGTCAATGTAATTGATTTCGAGAACAAGAAAGTACTTATTCGGCCATCTCAAGCCGAATCTACAAAAGGCAAAAATGTGGTGGTAGACATGGGGGGCATAAGGACATCAAAATCTGAGGTGGTGCCAGTTGTTAAGCCAAATATGATCAAACCGAAAGGCCCAGAAGTTGATCACTAGAAGGTTAATGGAGGTAAAAGCAAGACCATCAAAAGAGTTGAAAGGCCGAAACCTACATTCAAGGAGCTTCTGGCCAAATATGAAGATGGTAAGACCAGCCACAAAACAACTAATCGGCCAAATAATTTCAAGCGGCCTAGATCACCTATAAAGCATGAGTTTAATGGCCGGAATCATCGTCGAGAAGACTTCCATGCAGCAGCACCTTATTCTCCTTTTGGACCCCCAATGCCTGTCCCATGGGGTCCTCCTCTTGTTGGTTTTCCTCCTTGTCCACCATGGGGTTGGTATGGTCCATGGATGCCACCTCCAATGCCTTTAGGACCATTCCATCTAGGGTGGACAGCACCCAGAAGACCTGTGTTTGATAGATTATCACGTCCTAATAACGACCGTTTTGATCAAAGAAATCAGTCTTACAATGAGAGAAATAATAAAGTGGTGAAGAAAGTGTATCGTGTCAAGGGCAGTGATCATTTGGGTAAAGAGGCAGATGTGAATTCAAAGGCCAAAGAGCCAAGTATCAAATAAGAAGAGAAGCAAGAGCAACCGGCTACTATTGTTTCAAAAATCAGCAATGGGAAACACATAGCGGCGGCAAATGACCCGATTCGGATGCGGCGATAACGCCTACATGGGTCATGAATAATATCATAGCTACAACACCCGCGGACACTCGTTCGGCTACAGTAACAGCTACAGTACCAGCCGAGCAAGCTGCATTGTATGATGGTTTTGAAGCACAAAAAACAGTGGAGAAACTTAGGGGGAAAATGTCCTTGCTGCCTGGGACAAAACCGCAGCCTCGTTGGTGTCCTCCTGGGCTTTCTCATTCTCAAAAGATGAGGTTACAGCGGCTGCGAATGCAAGAACTTAGAGAGGCCAAAGCAGAAAAAATGAGAGATGAAATATTTAATGAGATAAAGCCCATGGTACCTGTTCGAAAGGAGTGGAGGGTAAAGACAATTGAAACACCAGCTCAAGTGCATGATGATGATGAAGATAATTTGCTGGATTATGAAGGGTCTCCAATGATTAAAGATGACACTCCACCTCGTCAAGGTATGGATATCAATATGGTATTTACATTACCCGTGTAGTTTCAGATTGCTAGTGAGAGTGTTGCTCAGTTATGTCTCGGACCTAAAGAAGCTATCTTTGAGAAGCCTGAAGAATCAAGCCGACACTTGAAACCATTGTTTGTTAGAGGACATATCAATGGTAGGCCAATTTCTAGGATGTTGGTTGATGGTGGGGCTGCTGTGAACTTGATGCCATACTCAGTTTTCAAGAAACTGGGACGAGAGGATAGCAAGCTCATAAAGACCAATTTGATGCTTAATAGTTTCACAGGTGAGTCTACGGAGGCCAAAGGTGTTGTATCCATGGAACTTACTGTTGGGAGCAAGACTTTACCTACGACTTTCTTTGTCGTCGACGTGCAAGGTAATTATAGCATCTTATTGGGTCGTGACTGGATACATGCAAATCGCTGCGTACCTTCTATGCTGCATCAGATTTTAATACAATGGATCGATGATGACGTAGAAGTGGTTCAAGCAGATACATCGGCATATGTTGCTTTGGCCAATGCTTCAGCTGATTGGCAGCATGGTAATGTTCGATGTTTAAAGGGTTTGGACCTTTCTAGTTATGATTATCTCAGTGTTACCAAAGATGGTTTTGTACCCATGTCTGTACAGCTGGCTTCTTCAGCTCGGCTTAACAATGTGGTGTTATAAATGAATAAAGAAAATAGTTTACAATGGTTGCAGCAGCGTACAGAGCAATATCGGTCAAATAAGAACGATATTTGTGAGGCTATCGATGATTTTGATGAAGTAGAAAAGCTAGGGCAAGGTTTCTCGTCGGCTGACCCATTGGAAGAGGTTGACATAGGCAATGGGGCTACTCCTAGGCCGACATTTATAAACAAAAATATGCCCACCGAATGTAAGAGCAAAGTGATAAAATTGCTTAAAGAGTATGTTGATTGTTTTGCTTGGGAGTATCATGAGATGCCGGGGGTTAGCCGAGAGCTAGTTGAGCATCGGTTACCTATTAAGTCTGGTTTTAGGCCTTATAAGCAGCCACCTAGTAAGTTTAATCCTAATATATATGATCGGGTCAAGGAAGAAATAGGCCGATTGTTGAAGGCTGGTTTTATTAGGCCATGTAGATATGCTGAATGGGTTTCTAACATTGTCCCGGTTGAGAAGAAGAACACTGGTAAGTTGAGGGTGTACATTGATTTTAGGGATTTAAATAAAGCCACCCCTAAAGATGAATATCCTATGCATGTAGCCTACATGTTAATTAATGATGCTTCAGGACATAGAGTAATTAGCTTTTTAATGGTAATGCTGGTTATAATCAAATTTTTATGGCTGAAGAGGATATGTCTAAAACGGCTTTTCGATGTCCTGGTTTTGTTGGTTTGTTTGAGTGGGTTGTGACGACTTTTGTCATAAAGAATGCTGGCGCTACTTATCAAAGGGCCATGAATTTAATTTTTCATGATTTGCTTGGTGTTGTCCTGGAGGTATACATTGATGACATAGTTGTTAAATCGGACAGTATGGACCATCACTTAGCTGATTTATGCCTAGACTTTGAACAGATGCGTTGGTATGGTTTGAAAATGAACCCACTCAAATGTGCTTTTGGTGTGTCGGCTGGTAAGTTCTTAGGGTTTATAATACATGAGAGAGGCATAGAAGTAGATCCCACCAAGATAGAAGCTATAAAGAAAATAAAAGCGCCACAATGTAAAAGGGATATGCAAAAGTTTCTAGGCAAGGTGAATTATTTGAGGAGGTTTATATCTAACTTGTCTGGTAAAATCAGCGCATTCACTCCCATACTTCGGTTAAAGAAAGAGACCGAATTTACTTGGGGGGGGGGGCAAAACAGCAACAAGCTTTTGAAGACATTAAAAGGTATTTGTCTACACCTCCGTGTTGAGGCGCCCAAAGTTTGGAACACCATTTCTTTGTATATTCTTTGCATAGGAAGATGTCATCGGTGCTGTTTTGACAGAAGTAATGGACGACAAGGAATATGTTATTACTTACTTGAGTAGACGCCTGTTGGGAGCTGAGACAAGGTATGCATTTGTTGAAAGATTATGTTTATCCTTGTATTATGCTTGTTCCAAGTTGAGGCATTATTTGCTGTCTAGCACTTGTGTTATTGCCTGTCAAACCGATGTCATAAAGTACATGCTGCAACAACCGATTTTGAGTGGTAGGATTGAAAAGTGGGCTTATGCATTAATAGAGTATGATTTGGCTTATGAATCTTTGAAATCTATGAAAGGCCAGATTGTAGCTGATTTCATTGTGGATCATAGGATTGATAGTGATATAAAGCTGGTTAATTATGCGTCTCTACGTCCATGGAAATTATACTTTGATGGCTCGGCTTGTAAAGAAGGACAAGGTGTTGGTATTGCGCTGATTTCACCTAGAGTTGTCACTTTTGAAACATCAGTTTGTTTAGAATACTTTTGCACCAACAACCAGGCCGAATATGAAGCTCTCCTGTTAGGATTACAAATTTTAGAGTCCATGGATGTGAAGAGTATAGAAGCATTTGGTGATTCACTGTTGGTGGTCTAGCAAGTGTCAAAGGTGTATCAATGCTTTGATGGATCACTAAATAGCTATTTGGAAAAATGTCTAGAGATCATAGCAACTCTAGATGATTTCACTATTAGTCATATATCTAGGGAAGAGAATGTTAGAGCAAATGACCTGGCACAACAAGCATCTGGTTATCAAGTTAAAAGGGGTAAATTGTTCATGATAGAAAAACCGATGTTAGAAGTTGCTACAATTTGCATGGCCGAACAACATGTTGGTGGTTCGGATATTTTGGAAACATCAAGTGTTGTTGACTGGATTAGTTATTTGAAAAACCCTAGTCAATCAGTTGATAGAAAGCTTCGGCGACAAGAATTAAAATATACGTTGCTTGATGGAGAGTTGTATCGCCGAACCATAGATGGGTTACTTTTAAAATGCTTAGGTTCAGATCAATCTAAAGTTGCTATAGGTGAAGTGCATGAAGGTATATGTGGTACACATCAGTCGGCTCATAAAATGAAATGGTTGTTGAGAAGAGTTGGTTTCTATTGGCCGACTATGTTAGAAGATTGTTTTAGATATTACAAAAGGTGTGAGTCATGTCAAAAGTTTGGTGATGTGCAATTGGCACCTGCTGCTATGTTGCATCCTATAATTAAACCATGGCCGTTTCGTGGATGGGGTTTAGATTTTATCGGCCAAATACACCCTGCATCTTCTAAAGGCCATCGTTTTGTTTTAGTAGCTACTGATTATTTTACAAAGTGGACAGAAACTGTTCCTCTCAAAAACATGACTCATAAGGAGGTGACCAGTTTTATTTTGGAGCATATTATTTATAGATTCGGCATACCGCAGACTTTGACTACTGATCAAGATTCATCTTTTATGTCTCACCAAGTACAGGAGTTTGCCGAATCACATAGAATCAAGCTCCTTAATTCCTCGTCTTATTATGCTCAAGCCAATGGTCAAGTCGAGTCAAGTAATAAAACTTTAATTAGGCTCATTAAGAAAAAGATAGAGGAATATCCTAAGAGGTGGCATGAGGTGCTATCTGAAGCATTATGGGCTCACCGTATATCTAAACAAAGTGCTACAAAGGTAACACCATTTGAATTAGTATATGGGTAGGAAGCTATTTTGCCTGTTGAGGTATATTTGAATGCTTCTAGAGTTGCCAAGCAAAATGAGTTGTCGACTGAAGTTTATCATAATTTGATGATGGACAGGATAGATGAAGTTGCAGATGAGAGATTAAGAGCTTTGAGGGAAATTGAGAAAGATAAAATGAGGGTAGCCAAGGCCTACAATAAGAAAGTAAAGAAAAAATCGTTTCAAATAGGAGACTTAGTTTGGAAGACGATTTTGCCTATTGGACACAAAGATAATAAATTTGGGAAGTGGTCTCCAAATTGGGAAGGTCCATATAAAGTTACAGAGATTGTTCTTGGAAATTCATATATAGTGCAAAATTTACAGGGAGATAGGCTGCTTAAAGCTCTTAATGGAAAGTATTTGAAAAAGTATTATCCAAGTGTTTGGCAAGATGCTTGAGGAGCACATGGCCGATGAGTTGTTGATCATCGTCCTGAGAAATATACATATGGTCGGTGTTTTGATCATCGTCCTGAGGGATAATTGAAGATATTTTTGTGGTAAATGCACTTGTTTACCAAAAAACAGGGGGGCATGTGTTGATGACAAGATTTGGCATCTGTAAAAGGTTTTAAGAACCTCTTGAGAGATTCTGGTTTCAGAGCTATAGTTGATCGGCAGAACCACCATCTAAGCGGTATGACCGTGTATTACTAGGCGGTAGTACCGTATGCCGTTCAGATCGTATATGAGTTTTGTTGAAATTATGGTTTTTGGCAAGTGATAGCTAAATCGGTAGTACCGGCATGATAAGTGCAGAACTACCACTTCATGGTACTACCACGAGTATATAATGGTACGGCCGCAAGTCACTTTGTACGTAGGATTCCTTGAGACATCCGATTAAAATCGAACGGTCCAGATCACTGTGAACGTTCGGACCGTCCGAACGTAAAGGGACTTGTGAAGCGTCTGATTGAAATCGGACGGCCCAAAAGCAGGTGAACGTTCAGACTGTCCGAACAGTGCCCAGATCCGACGGCTATAACATGCGGTCCGAAAGGCAAAGTCCATCTGGGCCGTCCGCGTGGCAAAACGTGGGTTTATGAGGTCTTTGAAGTGTTTTAGTGACGCGGTAGCTCCGCAATATGAAGCGGTACTACCGCACAAAGGTAATACCGCATGTTTAATGGCGGTAATACCATGTTCTTGGATCCACCGCTGAGCGGTACTACCGCAAATATGCAAAGGCATTACCGCGAGTTACTTGATCTGAAATGGATTCTTGGTGACGTCCGATTGAAATCGGATGATTCAGATCGCTATGAACGTTCGGACCGTCCGAACGTAAAGGGACTTGTGAAGCATCCGATTGAAATCGAACGGCTTAAAAGCAGGTGAATGTTTGGACCGTCTGAACGTAAAGGGACTTGTGAAGCGTTCGATTGGCCATTTCAATCTAGGCCGTCCACGTGGCAAGGAGTGCATCTCTGAAGCTTTGGAGCTTTTTCTGTGGAGCGGTACGACCGGCTTGTTTAGTGCGGTACTACCGCATTACGGTCGCTCCGGCTGTTACTTGGTGGAACTACCGCGTTTCGTTCAAGATGTTCTCGGACCTCTCGCGCGGATCTTGAGCGAGGATTTCTTCAAGACCTTCTGTGAAAACTTGCTATACGGAAAACTTACAGGTTTAAATTAGGAAAGAATATGTCAAGTATGGAAGGTTTGGAGGTTGTAACCGAATCATAACTGTAAAGATCTTGATCGGATTAAGAGTTCCAAACCCTTACGGCTGAGACCTGCCGCCCTTTAAAAGGGTTGAGGCCGATTGTAAAAGAAAAAAAAAATCCAATCGATCAAATACCAATCACATCTACTTTTTATCATAGCTTCTTGTAGTTCCGTTTCTCTTCCAACCTCTGTTGCTTCCTGTTCGGCGAGATCGTAAGATCAATCCGTGCAAAAAGCCACCGCGCCGTGCCGCGACTAGCTCCGCCTAGGCGCTGCGCGTTGGTGTCAAGATCCGAAGCATCTTGTTGCTGTGCGATCGTTGTGTTGTGCGCGATACCGTTTTTGCGCGCAACAACATGATAACTCTAGTCTGTTGCTTACTGTTAGATCATCATGTAATAAGTAAATGGGGTATCTCAGTATTTGTTTTTTTGCTTATGTTCTTCCATGGAAAATGAACATAAAAAATAAATCGATTTTGCGGGCCTGCTGGAGTTTCTGGGCTAATGTTCTCCTTCATGAAGAAAAGAAATGGTATAGAGAAGCTGACAAAGGCCCAAAATGGTTATATGTAAAATATCTCTCTAAGGCTTAATACTGCTATAATCACTTGTTAATTTCAGCCTTTTAGTTCTCCATAAACGACAAATGGATCGATCAGCTTGGTGTTTCTCTGCTTCATCTCATCACCCTACGGATGTAGGTTAGGTCCGTTCTTTTCCGAGCCGGCCTGAGGCCCGGCACTACCCGCTACGCGGGCTGGCGTGGCACAAACAGCCGGGCCAGGCCAGGCCTAACAATGCCCAATGCCCTGCCCTGCCCAACGGTCCAATCCCTCCCTCTCCCTCAGTCCCTCCCTCCTCACGCCGACGCCGACGCACCCGCCCTCACTTCCTCACTCTCCCTTACTCCCTCGGCGGCCCTCACTCCCTCTCCTTCACGTCACGCCACCCGCCCGCCCTCACGTCCTCCCTCCCCCTCGGCAACGGCGACCGAAGTGGCCGAGGAGGGCGGAGTTCTTCGGCCGGCGTCCGGGAGGAGGCCATGGTGAGGGGGAGCGGGCGTGGATGGAGGAGCCACGAAGGTGGCGCACGGCCGAGGCGGGCGGAGGTGCGCGGCGGCAGTCGAGGCCGGCGGAGGCGCACAGCTACAGGCGTCGTGTGCCGTGCCCGTGCCGGCATGGCCCGACGGGCGGCACGGTGGGCCATCGTGCCATGTTGGGACTCGCTGGCGGTTGTCCGTGCCGGCCCGGCCCGGCCTAACGCAGAAGAATAACTCGCTAGGTGCCTAGGTCGTCGTTCCTCAGGGATTTGTAGCAGACTCGTACTGTGAGTCGTGAGTCGTGACTCGTGACCCTGCGCTTACTGGCTTAACTGCCCTTACAAATGTGGGGAATTGAATAGAAAAGCTTAGCTGGGTATTGTAAGATTCATGAACTGGTTCTGCGAGTCTTGAGTTGTTCCGATGAATATCACTTTGTGGGGTACTTTGTGATCCAAAATGAGCTTGCTGCTGATATTAGATATCCTAGTCCTAAGAGTTGTGGATTTGTAATCTCAGCTTCACTAAAGCAATTTGCTGCAGCACTCAGTCATTGTGTGTTGTTCTTGAATTCTACCATTTTAGCATAATCAAGCTGTTCAATTTTACATACAAAAACTTGAAATACAGAACTTTGTATTCAGAAGTACAGTGAAATCCTACAGGCTAAATGCTTGCCAGCAGTTAGTACATTTTGGGTCTTCAAATGTTGGTAAGAATGAATTAGTTGTCTAACGTGTCTTCTAATGCCCATAAGAAATATACTTACAGTGATAAAAAATGTAATTTTGATGATTAGCTGCTTCACCTGATCAGAACATATGATTTCTTCTGTACTCTTCTGGTTTGCTTCCTTTAATTGTCTTTCCGACAAGTCGACCTTTTATTACAGCTCAGGTCATGTACAAATTAATTTCCATCATAAGAGTGAATTACACTATGTAATGTACAATTCCTTCAAGATGTAGTTTTTTTAAAAAATTATTTGATGCTGCCTGTCAACTTTTGCAGTTTACCGCCCAGGGAGAACTACTGTACTACATTCATGCCAACCGAGGAAGATTAGCAGCACGCACATGCTTGCGGCAAACAACTATGGATGCACATGCTTGAGGTATTTGCATTTTTTTTTTTTAAAAAAGAGGTATTTGCATTATTCCGAGCCTTCTCATCGATTACTAGACAGGGATTCTGCTCATGGATTCCCATAGTTCTTACACTATAGTCCGCATTGAATATTGATACCTAAATTAACTGCAGATGAACACAACGAGAGTGACGGGAAGCACTTGAACATGCGGCAAACTGTTGACTGAACCAGAAAATGCAGATACGTGGTAAATTGATCGCCAAGCAAGTTAAGTCACTGTTCAACTAAAAGTTGATGGCATTTACTGAAAGTCTGAAACTCGTTCAGAATTACCCTTTCCCCTCAACCTGAATGTTTGCCCAAAACTTGCAATCGCTGCAATATGTTGGCAAACTAAATTGCATGTGGACATCATGCATTCTCGGGTTTTGTGATCCATGGTTGCTGATATATTAATATATGAACTCATCTCAGCAGACTATAGTTCTACAAGACAATGCCATTGGATCAACTCATTCTCACCCAAAAAAAAAAAAATGATTGGTCACATACTCACATCTCAGAGTAGAGCACACAAGAAATGATCTTGCTTAAATCCTTCTCACAAATAGTAAACACATAGGACAAAACAATGTCATAGCTCACCTGTAATCAGTCAAAGCTTTTTTCTTTCAGCTTGTCTGCATATGATCCATACAAAACCATCTCTGAAAACCCTGTCCAACGCATAACGAAATAGCAATGAAAGGTGATGTTTCAGAAACAAAAAGGGAAAGACAGATTAGGCCTTATTTGTTTTGTTTTTTTAACCTGAAAATTAGTACCATGAGATCTATGTCAGCGTCTCGATCGAGCATGTGGAGTGCTATTAGCTCAACAAACAAACGCAATCATATAGCGATTAGTTAATTAATTGGTTGCTTACAAATCAACGAACAGTGAATCCACTGTTGCCAATCCAACCGGGAAATGGTACCATAGGCCCATTCATTGAAAATTTCTGCAGAGTACAGAGATTGCGACTCGTGGACCCGAGAAAATTTACTCCTCAAGGAGCACGAGAGTTAGGATTTCTTCACAACAGTAGCAGCAGCATGCCATGGATTGGTGGATGGCGATTGTATCGGAATCTATGCAATTACTGCAAATCTCCATCTTGCTACTGTGAGACTGCAAAGATTACCAACATACTGTGTTCATCAAGCACTCGACATCAATCAGGGAGTTGTAAGCAAACCCGTGGTCCTGTTCAAGTGGGGGAATGGCGTAGCATGAATGCATGATCAGCACTTATGTAGAAATGGGCATTTTCGGCCCGATTTGCTTATTTGGCCATACTCAGGGGTAGGCTAGGTGGTCCGAATGAACCCCACCTCATAGCTCACCTGTAATCACTAATCAGTCAAAGCTTTTTTTTTCAGCTTGTCTGCATGATCCATACAAAACTATCTCTGAAAACCCTGTCCAACGCATAACGAAATAGCAATGAAAGGTGATGTTTCAGAAACAAAAAGGGAAAGACAGATTAGGCCTCATTTGTTTTGTTTTTTTAACCTGAAAATTAATACCATGATATTTATGTCAGCTTGTCGAAATGGTACGTCGGTATGGACTGGTACCGGAACGTACCATTCCAAGAACCAAACTGGTATGGCCTCCGGTACGGTATTGACAAGTATGGTACCAGCAAGTTGAACCACAGAATAAAAATATACATGATGACTTATTCCAAAGGATATGGCTAGTAAGGTTGTTTTGCATAAAACGATATTTGCAACTAAATAGAATATGTATAAATCGAAAAACATATAGCAATACGACAATGATAAGTAAACATGAATTTGAACACAAAGCTTGCAAATAGTCTAATCCATTTCATTCACATAGCCATCCTTCCCAATTTTTATTTTTGAACATTACTCCTGGTGTGAAATCCTTGAGCATGTCTATGACCGCGGACGCAACTATTCGAATAGATTTGATTAACACTATGAAGATGTCGATGATTTAGTATCGATCTTATGAATGAATTCCGAGGGTTCTCCTGGAGCGAAACAACACAGAAAATGACACGAAAATTTTATACAGGTTCAGGTCTTCTCTTGAGAGAATAATAACCCTACTCCTGTGTTGATATATTGATTGTGTTTACAAGAGAGAAATCACCGAAGGCTAAGACTAATGACTCTTGTATGTTTCGTTGCTTGATCGCTTGATATTATGTCCTCTTCCTTTGTCGACTAACTTTACTCCTTAAATAGTGCATGAAAGGGTGACAATTGTCTACATCAAGAGGTGCCTCGTTGTTTGATGCAATGTGCACGTTTAACGGCAATTATTGTCAGAGACATACCCCCCTATGTCACCTTGCGGTTATGTCAAAGACAGATGTTCAATACGTAGAGTTATCTTAGGGAATAATAGCACATATTAACTACTGCGTGTATTAAACACAACGTTCAAATGTCCCTAGTCAATTGGTCTCACATGTTTGTAGTCTTTATCGACCATAGGATGGTCGTAGCTGACCTGGTCGTAAAAAAACTTACGACTATAAGGTGATCGTAATAAGGCTTACGATCTATATGTGGTCATAGAAGAATTTACGGCCAAGAGGTGGCCGTAGAAGAACTTACGACCATATAGGGTGGTCGTAGAAAAGCTTACGACCATTAGGCGTGTATGATCTCCCTCATTATTAATATTGAGGGGTACCTTTGAAGGTTGTATAAGAGACATTATCATCTATAAGACTATAGATAAATAACTTAATTAATTGAGGATTATTAGATCATCGCCATCTAGCCCCCCAATTTCAAGTGAACATGACTTACTTAGAAAAGAGGTCATAGGACAGTGGTTGAAAGTAAAGTCTTTCCGACTTGTTTTTCTTTTGACCATAAATTGACTTGGTCAAGAAAGTTATTTTTACTTGAGTTGTAAAAATAAAACTCCTTTTCTTGAATAGACAGAAAAAAGAATGCCAACCGTCTCTTGCAAATTCTGTCCGTTGGGAGTGGTTCCAGAAGAGATTTGCAACTGTTAGCATCTCGTGGTCTTTTATACAGACTGATGGCTATAAGTATCCATCGGGAAGTAACTTAGGGTTTTTACTTTCCTCATTTGCTTCAACTATTCCTGAGCTCTTGTTCTCTCCGCCGCCAACAATATTCGCAATTTTTTCTCCAAATCTAAAACAAATCTCCTCGAATGCGACCTAAACCTATGAAGAGATGGTCGAAGTCGTGTTGAAGTGGGAGAAATCAGAGATGGATGTCACAAAGATGAAAACTCTGGTTGCCGCGGAGAAGATTCCGAGACGAGCTTTGGTAAAATGGACTAATGCTGAGGGGCAGCATTGGCCATCGGCGAAGGGGGGAGGAATTCCCGTCTTCCAATTGTACTGCCAGTGCGGCTTTCGACTGCCTTGCCACCCATTCCTACCGATCGTGCTCGAGCACTTCGGGGTGGAGTTGGTGAACTTGGTTCCCAACTCTATCACGATGCTGAGCATATTAGTGTATCTGTGTGAGTCCTATTTGGAAATCGCTCTAGATTTGGACCTCTTCAGGTACTATTACAGAATGGGTAAGCAACGGTCGATTGCTAGCAGTTGTGGTTTTCAACTCCACGACGAGATGTCGAGGGAGTATATTATCATGTTCACCAGGTCGTTGTGGCCAGGGTGGAGGAAAAAGTGGTTTTACTGGACTCTGAACAAAGACAACAGTCTCTATTTTGAAGACAAACCTGCGGAAAAGAAGAAAGCTTGGGACTCTGGTTCAAGAACCACGATTGCTTAGCCCCTTTCATTCGAGCCATCAAGGACTTGAGAAAAGGAGGGCTAACCGGATGGCATGTGGTGAAGGATTTCATCACACGCCGCATTAGCCCCCTAAAGAATCGAGCACATCCTATGTGGGAGTATTCGAGGGTTAATGATCCGACCAGGGACTATATGGAAGGTAATGATATAATCAATATGCTTTTTTCAATTCGTGATTCAAGCACGTATGTTAATCATATTCTTCTGCTCATAGACTTGCTAGAAAGAGAGGTTGATGCTTGAGTCAAGCTCATCTGCGAGAAGGCCCCTACGACCATAGAGGGGGCACCTCAGATTCTGGCGGTAGTATTCGAGGAGGAGAGGACAAGACGTCTAAAAGTAACCAATTTTTGTATTGGTTTCATCTTTAGGGAGTAGTGTTTGTGATACGGATCAACTAGTAAACTAGCTGAGGCATAGGATTGCCCGATCTTTCGCGGTACAAACAGCGGAGTAGTCCTTCTTCTTGTGGCTAGGGTACAACCCTCCTTGAAACCTTGCGGTGATGAAGACAGCGGCAACTCCTTCGACTACATCGCAGTGTAGATAGATATCTAGATATTCACGCACTAATCAATCACAGGGACGATTAGAAGCATGAACTCGAAGCCTCTCTAAACCGTGAGCAGCAAAGATCACGAATTAGACGAGTTGAATCGTGTAGATTCGGTAGGCAAACTCAAGAACGTCGCGTTCTTGCCTTGCTCCGACCTCAACAAACCCTAGATGGGAAAACCTCAACAAAACACGCAGGATATTGTGCCACAAAGTCGCCGTAATTTTTCTGTATTTCTTTCTAAAATTCTTCCCCCTTTACAATGGGCAAAGCCCTGGCCTTATATTGGCACCTAAGGGTGCGACCGACTCACACACAGCTTAATGTCGATTCTATCTCTAACTCACGTATCGTACAAAGATTCTTTCTTAATACAGTTATGGAAAGATTACAACCGACTCCATCTAAAAGATATATATTATAACTTATATACGACCAATACTATTCATGTGGACTAGTCGAAGACTTGATCATAGGACTGGTCCTGGGGAAGTCTCGAGGAGGTCCTGGCGAGGTCCTAGATGGAGGTCCTGAGGAGATCCTAGTGATGTCCTAGAGGAAGGTCCTAGTGTCCTAGAGGGAGGTCATGGGGAGGTCCTGGAGGGAGATCCTAGGGAGGTCCCGAGGAGGTTCTAGGGAGGTCCTGAAGACCTCCGGGGTGGTCCTGGAGACCTCTGAGGTGGTCCTGAAGATCTTCTCGGGGACTACCTGGAAGTGGTCGTGGACCCTGAGAAACTGGTCGTAGACCTTGTTGAAGTGGTCGTGGACCCTGTGGGGCTGGTCATGGACCTCACTTCCTTCTGGCTCATCTTGCTCCTAGCTTGATGAGTTTGTCCCCAGGTACTCGAGCAGAACTAGTAGTAGGGATGCCCGCATCATCCCCTCCCCTTCAAGCGAAAACGTCATCGGTTTCAGGGTATTCTTCACAAGATCCTTGCTCTTGATAATAATATCAATGGAACACACCTCTATGCATCAATGTGAAACGATTAGCTCTTCCTTGGTGTGTAATGTTACGATCAAACTGCCATGAACGCCCCAACAATATGTGACATATGTGCATAGTCACGACGTCGCATTCCACCTTGTCTTCATAGCCATCAATTGAAAACGGTACTGAAACTTTATGTGTAACTTTCAGCTTACCAACATTGTGAAGCCATTGCATATAGTATGGCTTAGGATGACGCCATGTGGTTAATGAGAGCGCATCAACCATGTCCTTACTGATCACATTGTTGTAGCTTCCTTCATCGATCATCAACTTGCACCGTTTGCCCTTGATCATGCATTGGGTTTGGAATACACCACGTCGCTGCCCCTTCTCGACGATCAGTGCATTGTCACTATTCACCTTGTGAGTCATCAAAGATACACCGACTTCAGGATCACAACACACCACTTCAATGTCGGAATCCTTGGATTGCTCTTTTGCATGATCAGCGTCGTCGCTATCACTCTCCGATGCATATCCGTTTTGTACGAGTAGCACTTGTCTTGAATTTGGGCAATCTTTCTTCATGTACCCTTTGCCCTTGCACTTGTAGCATTCAATATATCGTGTTCAAGCAGTTGAGAAAGCACTAGAATCAGATCTAGATGCCTCCTTGCTTGTTGTACTAACTGCCTTGGATGCTTCTTTAAGTTGTACTCCCACCAGATTACTAGGTGCAACCAGCTTAGAACTTGAACCACCTTCACCATCTCGCTGAATTGGACGCCTCCAACTCGATGGATTGGTGCGGCCAACCTTTGAATGGTTGTCCCTCACCCATTGTTCAGCACGCTCAGATTGGTGAAGAAGCTCTTGTACGGTGTTATATTGCATCAAGTCGACACGATTCCACACGTCGTCGTTTATTCCTTCAAAGAAATGTGTCATTGTAGCTTCAGCGGACTCACAAACACCAATACGGATCATGAGCACTTGCATCTCTTAATAGTACTTATCCACGGACTTGGAGCCTTGAGATAGACGACGTAGCTTTGTATGCAGCGTCTTGGTATAGTACGCTGGAACAAATCTAGTCCTCATGACTTGTTTCATCCCCTCCTAAGTGTGTGGACGATCTCCTGCACGGTTCAATTGATCCCACCAAATAATAGCATATTCGGTGAACTCAATTGAAGCAGCACGAACCTTCTTATCTTCGGAGTAGTTATGGTTGTCGAAGATTTGATTTAAACGCATCTCCCACTCCAGATAAGCTTCAGGTTCAACTCTGCCTTTGAACGCTGGTATAGTGATTTTGATTCGGCCCATACCGTCGTCCTCGCGTTGCACACCACCGTCGTGGTATCCTCCATGTGCAGCAGGTCGGCGATCAAAATAATCACGCCGTGGTGGTCGTGGGTAGACTCCACGGCCATCGGACATGTCATCATCATTAGCACCATAGTAACGAGCGTCATCATGCGACTGCGCTCGTCGCTCCAAGTTTGGTGCCTGATGCCGGGCGCCGGCCCCTTCCGGCGGCAGTAATCTCTCCTCCAAGCGACGAAGAGAAACAGCCAGATTATTGAAGCCCTCCGAGATGTGATCATTCAACAAAGTTTGCACTTCATTGATCCTCGTATTCACCCCATTGATGCTTCCATCGAAATCCGCACGAATGACGTCCTCGCGGCGCTTGAAGTGTCCGAGGATCGCCTTGAATCGTGCTCATACTACGAGTGGCAAGTCATCATCGATCGGTTCTCCCAAGTTGTCGCTGGGGTAACCACTCGAACCCCTTCAACTCGTTCCTGACATCCTGAAAGTAGTAGGAAAAAAAAATTCAGTACTGCGATCAACTTGGTGCTCTAATACCACCTGATACGGATCAACTAGTAAACTAGCTGAGGTGTAGGATTTCCCGATCTTTCGTGGTACAAACAGCGGAGTAGTCCTTCTTCTTGCGGCTAGGGTACAACCCTCCTTGAAACCTTGCGGTGATGAAGACAGCAGCAGCTCCTTCGACCACGTTGTAGTGTAGATAGATATCCAGATATTCACGCACTAATCAATCACAAGGACGATTAGAAGCATGAACTCGAAGCCTCTCTAAACCGTAAGCAGCAAAGATCACGAATTAGACGAGTTGAATCGTGTAGATTCGGTAGGCAATCTCAAGAACATCACGTTCTTGCTTTGCTCCGACCTCAACAAACCCTAGATGGGAAAATCTCAACAAAACACGCAGGATATTAAGCCACAAAGTCGCCATGACTTTTCTGTATTTCTTTCTAAAATTCTTCCCCCTTTACAATGGACAAAGCCCTGGCCTTATATTGGCACCTAAGGGTGCGGCCGACTCACACACGGCTTAATGCAGATTCTATCTCTAACTCACGTATCGTACAAAGATTCTTTCCTAATACAGTTATGGAAAGATTACAACCGACTCCATCTAAAATATATATACTATAACATATCTACGACCAGTACTATTCATGTGGACTGGTCCTGGGGAGGTCTCGAGGAGGTCCTGGAGAGAGGTCCTGAGGAGGTCCTAGAGGGAGGTCCTGGAAGGATGTCCTGGAAGGAGGTCCTGGGGAGATCCTGGAGACCTCCGGGGTGGTCCTGGAAGACCTCCGAGGTGGTACTGAAGATCTCCTCGGGGATTACCTGGAAGTGATCGTGGACCCTGAGGAACTGGTCGTGGACCCTGAGGAACTGGTCGTAGTCCTTGTTGGAGTGGTCGTGGACCTTGTGGGGCTGGTCATGGACCTCGCTTCCTTCTGGCTCGTCTTGCTCCTGGCTTGATCAGTTTGTCCCCATGTACTCGAGTAGAACTGGTCGTAGGGATGCCCGCATCAGTTTGTAGTTTCGATTACTTGTTGATTCTTGTTTTGTGGCCTTTTACAGCAAGTCGGCGCTCTAGATCCTTAGGATGTCCCCGAGATGGACTTGGGGCCTACTGTGGAGGACTCTGAGGAGGACAGAGTTCCTCTGAGCAAGAGGCGCTGTCTTGTTAAGGTTGTTGACAAGAAGACAAAGAAGGATGTCGGAAATTCGAGCGCAACTTCCCAACCGACCACTGCCATGGGTCGTTTTTTTGGCTGATTTGACTTGCAAGGACACACAGGAGGTGGTCGTAGACTTCAAGCACAAAGTGCATAAGGCTAAGGTACCCTTCTATTATGATGACAAGATATTCTCAGTTTCTCCTTCTCCTGCTTTTGTCAAGCGAATCGAAAAGGAAAATAGGAAGAGTTACATTTCTCTTGTGAAGGCTACTGTCGGTGCAGCAAAGCATGTGGCCAAAAGAAATGACAACCTCTAGGTGGTCGAAACTGGTTCCAATCACCCAGAACAAGAGGTTGCAAAAGAAGCTCCGACCACCCCCTCATTGCATGACCAGCTAATGTCACATAGGACGTGGTCATTCAAACCAGCGATGTGGGGAGCCTTCCAGGGGCTGAGACCGCAGAGCCAATGTGGGCGGCCGAAGAGGACGAAAACAAGAACAAGGAGAGGAAGATCAAGTCTTCTCTCGGAAAGGTTCCTTCGGGCTTTAAGATTGTATCTAGGAAGTCTAGGTATGTAAAATTTAAAGAATAAATAATTGTACTTACCATTTTTATTTTACCTATTCATGTACTAATACGGTGAATGCAGGAAAAAAAACACCTAATACGGTGAATGCAGCAAAAAAAACTGCCTAAAAAAGAAATAAAGAACTCCATAACAGGCAATTGAAACTGAGTTCACATATGTGGAAAAAATCTGTGTTAAAATAAATTTCATGCTATTGAACATCAAGTATCCAACAAGAATTAAACATGACGATGGTATCATGGAAGACCTTTTTTCAGCAGAGATAGTTCAATAATCAACATGAAGAAGCTATGTTGCAACTAAAATGTGTAGAAAACAAATGCATAAATAGTTTTTTCGTCCATGCAGCAACTCAAATAAATATTAGACAAGAATATCATTGGATTGAAGAACAGAAAATCAGTCAGTATTGTGCTACAGACAGAAGACTTACTGCCAACACAAGAAAAGGAATCACTTCCATTATGATTAGAGTCGACTTCACTCCAATAGCACTAAAGAATCCCATTGATCCTAAAACTGAAAGCATCACCAGGACAACCCCAGACAAGCCAAGCAGTACCTGGAATCTATCTTGTCAAATGCTAGTGAAGTCCAAATGCACCATAATGCAAGACATATTTTGCATAAGTAAATCACATACTTCTCTGGTACCTGGTGAATTAGATCTTAAAAAAGAAACTTGACACAAAACTAATATATATGGGACCTAAGACAAGTTTCTTATCAGAATTTTTCAGCTGGTTTTTTATGGGAAACAGTAGGGGAGAGCCCTACTAATGTATTAAAAAATGTTATATGCAACTTTACAAAATACTTCAGCTGGTTGTTTGTGAACTTTTTGCTTATATGGCCCCCCGGCCCTTTTTTCTCCCGAGATAGCCCTCTCCCGCACACAATTGCGTTTTTGGCCCCCCCCCCCTCCCCCCTCATTCTGCGCTCCCCGAGCGCGGAAAGGCATCAGAGCTGGCCAGCGACTTATCATGATGCGTGAGCTGAAAGAGCCTTTCATGATCGCCGAGCTGTAAGTGGTCGGTTCATGATCGCCGTCTATTCCCGCAGAGATTTGCGTTGGTCGTCCCTCTTTCGCACTCACCCACTGCGGTAAGAGAGGGAGGGAGGCTAGATTTGCAAAAAAAAAAATGGTATAGAAGTCATTTTTGCAAATGCCTTGTGTCAGGGGGCCAAATACGTGGTGTCTTTTCTTAATTTTCTTTTAGAAAAAAGCTATATGGACTACATGAGTTGTATTAAATTGTGTCATACTACTGGTAAATTTACCAAAATAATTAATTTGATATACTGAATGTAGAGCATAAAATTGTATCTATGGTGTCACATTTGACATCTCCCACTTCTAAAAGTATGTGACTCAAGAAGTCGAGAACATACACCACACGGAAATGTGGCCGGACAGCTGCAATAGCATCAAGCGGGTAAATAGACCACGACATTGTATCGAGCTACTAAATGTAAGGTCAACAAAACAAAAAGTGCGACTCGAGAGTCGAGACCATCGACCACACGGAAATGTGACCGGACAGCTGCAGTACTATCAAGCAGGTAAATAGACCACAACTATTGTGTCTAGCTACTAATGTAAGGTCAACAAAACATGAATAAATGATAATATATCTTTTAGATAATTCTTAAATAATGCAAGCATGAGGAAGGTTACTACACGTATGGCAAAAGAGTTGATTGCCAAATTTCAAAAAAAAAATGTACATGCCATTGATTGTCTCACAGACATGTGAGTCTGGAACCACATTGTCAGTCTCGCATTACAATATTTCAAAACTCAGGAGTGACATATACAATATTTTCACATCATAGGTTATCATATTCATACCTTTGATGAAACAAATACTGACAGCAAACGAGAAGGACGGTCTCCAAGTGTGAATGATATGTAGGCAAACATCACAATATAGCTTATCTGATTTCAATCAAAGGGCGCAAATAAACATCACAATATGTAGGAAAACTGGGATGTCTTCCACAATGAAAAGGAGTTTTGCTTATATGACATATTTACCACTATTGTAATGGCATCAGCTGTACTCTCTCGGTTTAATTCATCTTGGATAGAGCTCTCGGATGAAAAGGACAATGTAAGGTTCTGTGCTAATACCATTGGCAGTATTTCTTCCTGAAAAAGTTTTCCGAGTCATCAGATGTAAGTTTTAGCTGAAGTAAAATATATAAACCGCTAGGATATGTACCTTCTTGTAAAGTGAAAATCAAAAGCTACAAACTACTGTAGGTAAGAAACTCTAGTGAGAAAAGACTATCAATACTAAAGGCTATAAATCATAACAGGAAAGAGTCAGATCCATCAACAATTTGAATCATCTCTGTGCATACAAATGACATGAGCAGTCAAGATACTACCATTTACTGTATTCAAGCATTTGGAGGCTTCAACATGCCAGCTGAGCTGGATCGGTATAAATGAACAACTGAAACAATCATGTTCCTACTTAATGTCCTGAGAATATATACTCTTAATTTGCATTGTCTGAGTTGTTTCCCATTGCTGTATTTTCTGAGGATGTAGAGCCATGTGTACTCAAATGTTCTCTACTGTGTGCTTCACAGGAATATGGAGCTTTGGATAGTTTACTTTACTAATCCCCAAAAAAGGTTTATCGTTTTATTCTTTAAGCAGGGGCAGTGGGGAAGTACGGAAATATGTCATGGGAACTGTTTAAAAATAAATGTTGGAGAATCGACTTGTATAGAACAGGTATCAATTAAGGGCAGACGTCTACTGTAGGGACAGCTGCTTGCTGAGCACATAAGCTTAGAAATTGAATGAGAATTGCCAACCTTAACAAGAGTAATTGTAGTTACCAATCATTAGAGAAAGGTCAATTATGAGTTAGACTTTCTAAACGGTTAAATGTATGTGGCCTTTTTTTTAGGTCGATATACAGCTATCAGTCTATCACCCAACACCATCAAGAAGAGAAAAAGTACATACTAGTACTTACAAAGAGGACAAGACATGGGAGAAAACACATATGGACTCGCAATTTGCACGTCTTTATTTAGTTTTTTCCCCTGAAGCCAGAGATCATTATACAGTTTGGGATGGCCGCGTTAAATCTCTGCACGGTGGAGACGTAATCACGTCGTGAGATGCGATAACACGCATTATTAGCCGGTAGTTACTCGATCGAAACGTGTGGTTTAACTGGCAACCCAAATAAATTCGGGAGAAGAAGACCGCCGTCCATGTGATTTTCCTGTGCTGGTGATAGTAGTTTATTTGTCGTGTTGAGAAGCATGCAAGGTGATCGGCCCAAGCATGAAATGACTGATCCATGTATCTTTCTTGCAATTGAAGACAGCTAGCACGATCGATCGTGTTGAAATGGAGCTGCACACGGTAGCTAGTGCCAGTGTAGCATTGATATTTATAACTGTACTGATGAATTGATGATCCGCAGGGACGTCAGCTTAGTCTTAACTCGATTAGCTGAGCGTGTGGATTTTGAGCGGCACATTTCGCCCCAACCACTGCACACTACATACAGATATACTTTAGTACAACTTGCCCCGGTAGATTAAGTACTACTTTTGGGATGATAGCACCCGGACGAGGGTTAGAATCGGACGCCCGGGTGCATACAGCGGAACACAGGCTAATTCAACATGCAAGACATTCGGTCGGTTTGTTGTCGTACGGTGATGACTAAAGTTCGAATCTCATTAGATTAGCCTCTCTTGGTAAGGCAAAAATCGCTTCATGTGGCAAAAAAAAAAAAATTGCTACCAGAAACTTCGCAAGACCCCACAAGTCAGTGACTTCTTTAAAAAAAATGTGTTGGCAAAATTGCAACATCGTCGTAAACAGTACGCAATATTTTTTTCCTACAGATGCAACACTTTATTTCTACAGATGCAATATTTCATTTCTACAGATGTAGCACTTGCAACATCCCTGGACAACGGTTGCAACATCTTAGGACAATAGTTGCAATGTCCCCGGACAATAGTTGCAACGTCCCCGGACAACAGTTACAACATTTTCGGACAATGGTTGCAACATCACAAATCAAAACAAAACAACTGAAAAACACATTGGAAAAAATTGCAATATCGCCGTGAACTGTATGTAACATTTTTTTTCTATAGATACAATATTTTTTTCTATAGATACAATAATTCATCAAAATCTGAAAATCGAATAAAAAAGGAGAGGGAACCCAGCCATAAACGGATGCATCTTGCAACGTAAGAGAAGACTACGGGATGCTCGAGGCGCAGAGGATTTGGGCAACGCAGAGAAGAAGGTGAAGCATGCAGAGGGATTAGATTAGACAGCAAGCACAGAAGATATTGCCGAATGTGGTGACCGTTCCTCGTCTCCGTGTCTGGAGGCTTTGAGCAGGATGCTGAAGTGGACATCAGCGAACGGGAGCTCACCCGACATGCGGGCCCCCCTGTGACGGGGCACCATATGTCAGGGACCAGAGAAGCTGAGTAGTCAGACTAGTCCTGTAGTCCAGCTATTTGTGTGGAGTGTAGTGACCGGAAGGACACAATTCTAGGTGGAGGATTGACCGTTATTAAAAGATTGCACGGAAAATAGACATCCGTATGATAACATTTTCTCTACTTTTTTTTATCTGAACATAAGTCGGGATATATATATATATATATATATATATTTCTCATTTAACCTTTTTTTAATGAAATAGTAAATGTAGCATGTACCGTAATCGAAAGGATAAAAATAGACAAACGATACATGTCCCTTACCGCCATTCATAGAAGCAGCCTTCCGTGATCCCCATCCATTGTAGACAACCTGTCATGCTCTTAATCTGTGGTCGACCACCTGCCTCCACGGTGGTCTACCCGGTCGACCGCGACGCCACCGGTCCGTCCAGATCCGGCTCCGGCTCAGACGGGAAACACCCTTCGTGTTTTCATCCATAGGGTGGAGGGTGGATGGCGTCAGTTGGGTGCAAGCATGACGGGCCGGTGCTGTAGCGTGACCGGCACCGGGCAGAGAGGGACTGGAGCAGCGTGCTTTCGATCGATAGCAAGCAAGCGCGGAAGATGGGCAGATTGGTTTTTGCCTGCTATGCTTAGCCGAGTCCCGAGAGAGATAGCACGTAGCTTAGCTTGGTCCTGAATGACAGTGATCGATGGAGTCTCCCCTCTTTTGTGAGTTTCCGTATCGACATCTCTTCAAATCTGCCTGTAAGCTGTCCGACTCGTCGTGTCCAGCAAAGGAGAGATCAATAGGTGGAGTGGAATAGAGCGCGAGGTAACTTGATGGCAACTACAATAATAGCCACATTAGCTATCTCTTATCTATCATATCACTTAAAATCATAATTAAATGAAAGAAGATGGGAAGAGAGAATATATCATCTCTTATATAAGAAATAAACTGGGCACACAAATCATCACAAATGGTGAGTGTGTAAGGAGAACAGTTGTGTTAAAAATGAATGATTTTATAGATATATTATTGAAGATGTTGTCTCTAAGATTGTCTATAGATTAGTTGGAGCCTTTAGTGACTACCGTAAGAGACAAATTGTTATACATGCCCTGAGAAAGCTAGCCAGCTCAACTACTGGTCACTTGTTTGATATATGCAGGATAATAGGAGACGTTCTAAGTACCGGAAGGGTTGGTTACTGTAATATTCCAATTTTTTAGTTTCAAAATCTATTTGCGTAGATTAGGTTCCTGACGAGGATCTAATAAACCTCATGTTATTATTTATCTATAATTCTTATTATGGGTGAATATGACGTCATACAGTTCTTGAGTATAGCCCTTATAATCATAAGGGAGAAGCCAACCAGCTGGTCGTAAGCTCTTTTATGACCATCACTACCAGAAACACTGAAGTTCCCGAGTGCCTATATCTTTCCCGAGTGTTTGGACGAAAACACTCGGGAAGGTCCCGAGTGTTTCATAGGACACTCGGGACGAGAAGTCAACACTCGATAAAATTTACTTTCCCGAATGTTTTCCGTAACACTCGGGAAACAAAATATAATCCCGAGTGTATCGAAACAAAAACACTCGGGAACATTTTTTCCCCTGCCGCGCCCTTTTTTTCTCCGCGGTGCGCGTTTTTTTGGCTTTTAACCCTAAGTCCCCTCCCCAATCCGCGCACTGTCGCCTCACACAGCGCGCACCTTCACGCCACGCCCGCGCCTCTTCTATCTCCGCCGTGGCGCCCTCCTCCTCCGCCGCTCGACGCCTCCTCCTCCTCCCGGCGTTCCCCGCCTCGCCTCCCGAAGCGCCTCCGCCGTCGCTGTGGCGCCTCCTCCCCCCCTTGCCGCGGTGCCTCCTCCTCCTCCTCCTCCCGAAGGCTGCCTGCGTCCTGCTCCTGCCTGGCTCGCCCAGGACTCGGCCGCCTCTGGCCCGAGCCTCGCCCGCCTCCTCATTACTACTGCTCGCCCACCACCACCGCTCCGCCTTGGTCCTCCTCCCGCCCTCTTCTTGGCCGCCACTGTGGCTCTTGGCGCCGCTTGCCCCTGTGCTGCCTTGACCTCACGGGTGGCTTGGTGCCGCCATGCCTCGACCTCGACCTCTCCTCTCTCCGAAGCGCCACTCACGCTTCCCACGCCATGGCCGCCTGCACCCGGCCTCCTCCTGACTTCCCACCACCATGTCTTGCGTGGCTCATTGCACAGCCACCGCCCCCTACTGAGCAGTGCGCGCCTCCTCAGTGCTACTGCCGTCGGCCACCACCTGCTCTCTGCCTTGGTCCTCCTCCTCCCTCTTCTTGGCCGCCACTGTGGCTCTTGGCGCCGCTGCCCCTTGTCTTGCCCCGGCCTCACGGGTGGCTCGGTCTGCCATGTCTGTCTCGGCCTCGGCCTCTCCCTCTCTCCGGCGCCGCCGCTTCCCAGCGCCAAGGCCGCCTGCACCCGGCTCCTCCTGGCTTGGCAGCGCTCCTCCCTACACTTCCCTTCTGACCATGTCTTGCCGGCTCATTACAGCCCTTGGCCTTGGGCTCGGTCCCTCCCTATCTTGATTTTGAATTTTTAAGAGCTTGATTTAATTTTGGATGTATGAATGTTGATTCTTGTGTGCTTTTGTTTATGCATAGGGGTTGATGGATGTGGGTTGATGCCTGTATATGAAGATTGAAGAATGGTGTTGCCGCGCCTCTTAAATCGGGGAAGAAAGTCACATGGCGGAGTGGAGACCTCAAAGCAAAGCAAAGCACAAGTGCAGGCTAGGCAGCGCCGAAGCCGTCTTCCTCAGACACTCTCCCGAACCCAACCCAACCAAAGAGGCGAAGCGGAGAAGCCATGGAGCGGCTGCAGCAGATCTTCGGTGCCTCCGGGATGGGGCGGCCGCCGACGGACTCTTGCCATTCTGGACTCCTCCGGCGGTGTCTACATCTCCTCCTCGCGCTCCTCAAGATGCTCAAGCACGATCAGTCCCTCCTCGCTAACCCTAGCACCCCCAATCTCCCTCTCCCCACTAGTCTCCTTCTCCACAAACCTAGGGTTAAGTCTTGCGGTTGCGTCGCGGTGAAGGGCCGCGTGCGTTGGAGGTCATGGGCACGATGCTCGGCGAGTCGTCGATGACTACACTGTTAGGGTGGTCGACGTCTTCGCCATGCCACGAGGCGGGACGGGGTCGAGGTCCGTCGACCATGTCTTCTGACCAACATGCTCGACATGCTCAAGCATCGGCAGTACGGGCGCAGATCCGGTGTTCTTCTCTTGGGTTCAGATTTTGCGATTGGTTAGCTCGGTTGTTCATTGTACTCGATTAATCTGAACAGGATCAGCTTATCAACAGATATGAGGTCTCAATACGTATCTGTTCGTTGTGATGTTATTTTCCTTGATTGGTGCGGTTAGTTTGCTTGTGTAGGTGTTAAAATTGACAAGACCAAATGATCGATCGAAAACCTAATAAGGAAGTATGAACTTGTTCAGATAGCAACTTGGCACAGCTCTTTTATGCATAGTTGGAAAACAAACATTCCGAGTTTCTTTAGGAAGTGGAAGAACATTAGTCTCGATTCTACCGGCAACTTAGTCTCAATCCTAACAACTGTTGCTCCACGAGGCGCATTACTGTGTGTTAACTGGAATAACTGCTTTGATCCCTTTCCCACTAAAAAGGATTGGCCTTTATCTTAGAGAAAAAAGGGATAATTTTACATTTTAGTTGTTACTAGTTGCTATTTTGCTATGCTCAATCCTTTCAATAGATAACAAGCCCCCTATTCGAGGAATAAATTTGGATCACGGACCGAAAGTTTCACACGTTTGAAGAATATATTTGTAGTATCGATGTCAAGATAACTCAAGATTTTTATTTACACTCTAGGGATTAATTTTCGCTCATTACCGCTCCTCCTCTTGGGTTCAGATTTTGTGTGATTGGTTGGTTGGGTTGCTTGCGAGATTCGATTTATCCGAACGGATCGGCCTTATCACTCACATGAGATACATATCTGTCATTGTGATGCTATGTTTCCTTCCGATTGGTGTGGTTAGTTTGCTTTTGTAGGTGTTAAAATCGACAAGACCAAATTTTATTGGAAAACCTCGATAAGCAAGTATGAACTTGTTCAGATTGGTGTGGTTAGTTTCTTTAGGAAGTGGAGGAACATTAGTCTCAATCCTAATAACTGTTGCTCCATGATGCTCATTGCTGTGCATTAACTGGAATAACTGTTTTAATCCCTTTATCTATCGAAAGGATTGGTCCTTCTCTTAGAGAGAAAAAAGGTCAACTTTACTTTTTAATTGTTGCTATTTGCTGGACTGAAAGAGACATTTGAGAAGAAATTCTCATCAATTTTTTTGATGCCTCTCTAGGTTCCATTATTCCCAGGTTCCAGAAAATTGTTTGAATAAATATAGGCCATAGCGTTAGATCTTTTTTTCTTCGATGAACACTCTTTTCTCTGATGGTCTAGTACTGTTTTTACTTAGTTATTTTCTAGCCAAGATATCCTGTTGACACTTGTTACTTTTACAGGCCAGAAATGGTGGTGGGCTGGTATCACTCCCATCCCGGCTTTGGTTGTCGGGCTTTCAGCGCTGACATCAATACTCAACAGTGCATGCATATTTCATCTCTCTTTATAATTGTTGTAGAATGAGCATGTCTTCTTGTGTTTGAGAAAGCAGAGACACTTGGTGTATTTGTTTGTAGTCCCACCGAATCGCATGCCAATTCATCAAGTATTTGTAGTTCTTTAATAAAATAATATAATCATTCGGATGGAAAGAGTACATGGTAGCATAAGTTTGGTTTCTATTGCCTTATGTTTTCTATGCCCCTGCCTTTCTTGTGTTCTTGGGCTATCTGGAAGTTGTCATTAAACCTACTTTAGGTCGGTCCTATTGTGCGCAAGGTTATTCACCGCTCTTGACATGGGGTGATCATGGTTCTTAACTAACTGGAGTTTCGTTGATTAACTTGTTCTACGAGATATGCATTTGGTGTGATAGCTCTTTGTATATGCCTCGATTTGGAGTAGGATAGTCAACTAAATCCTGGAATACTATGTGGTGCTGAGTTAAGTTTGCAAAGCACCAAAGCCTAATTTGACGCAAAAACTAAAAACTATTGACGATTACTTTTAGGTAGTATGCATATGAGAAGTAATAAAACCGTGTCTAACATCTTGAAAACCGAACATGCGAGTTTCAAGCTTTAAATCGAGGCGTGGTCATTGTCATAGACCCCATCCAGAGTATCAAGGGAAGGTGGTCATTGATGCATTTCGTCTCATTAATCCTCAGACCATGATACTTGGCCAGGAGCCACGACAGACAACATCGAATGTTGGGCACCTAAATAAGCCATCTATTCAGGTAAAGTACTAATTAACTTAGAGCTAATGAACTTTTGTTATGTTCGCTTCTTATGGATGATTAAACCATCTTTGCACTGTCAGGCTCTTATTCACGGACTCAACAGACACTACTACTCCATTGCAATCAATTACCGCAAAAATGAGCTTGAGGAAAAAATGTTGCTGAATTTGCACAAAAAGAAATGGACTGATGGATTAATTTTGAAGAGGTTCGACACTCATTCGAAAACAAACGAACAGACTGTTCAAGTGTGTAGTATTCAACTTTCTACTTTCACTCAAAGGTCCTTTTAGTCGATGATGCAAGCCTGAGTATTCTTTGGGGTTTGTTAGTTGATTATTTGTCTTCTCACGTGTAGGAAATGCTGAACCTAGCCATCAAGTACAACAAGGCAGTGTTCGATATGGTTGTCTTTTAGTCCGCCACTTCTGGTGTTCCAACCCTATTATATACAGACCCATTTAGTTTACTATATATGTTTATCAAAGCCTGCCATAATGCAGTGAGCTTGATGTTGGACATTTTGGTTCTAACGGTTTGCCTTCATGAATTTATTTCGCTGTAGTGCTATCTTATGCACGGTGTACTGTTAATCTATTGTTACTTTTGCTGCATTTTTTATCTATCTCAAGCCATTGTAAGTTCTGGTTATGCTTGTGTTCGTGGTTGCAGAACTCATTGGACCAAATTTGTTATTTTGAGACTGTCGTAATTGCATTGTTCTTCACTTTTTTAGATGTAGCACATAGTAAATTCGGGATACAGATGATGTATTTTAATGCTTTACTACTAGTAATCACTGTCCCGAGTGTTTCCCGCCAGTCAACACTCGGTAAAACACCTTGTTACGGTGGCTAAACCCTTCCCAAGTGTTCATATTTACACTCGAGAAAGTTTTTTTTCCCGAGTGTTGGATGATTCCCGAGTGTTTAGATTTACACTCGGAAAAGTTATTTTTCTCGAGTGTTGACTGGTTTCCCGAGTGTTTAGATTTACACTCGGGAAATGTATTTTTCCCGAGTGTAAATCTCGAAACACTCGGGAAACCAGTTTTTTCCCCGACTAATCTCTCCCGGGTGCTCTTTCCCGACGGCCAACCTTTGGGAAAGTATCTCCCGAGTGTTTTTGCTAATTTCCCGAGTGTTTTAGACACTCGGGAAAAATCAGGATTCTGGTAATGCATCCTCATAGTCGTAAGTCTTTCTACAACTGTTTCATGATCGTAAGTGCTGCTACGATCACCATCTAGTCGTAAGTTCTTCCACGACCAGCCCCAAGTCGTAAGTTATTCCACGACTACTTCATGGTCGTAAGCCCTTTTACGACTAAGTCAGCTACGACCACCCTATGATCAATAAAGCCTGCAGACAAGTAGGCCTAATTGATTAGGGAATCTAAGCAGACAATATACGCTGTTATTCTCTGGAATAACTGCACGTTACACACCATTATCTCTGACTAGAAACTGCCAAGCGACGTGGATGAGTTAATACCCCGGCGATTACTACCAACAATGCGTCCATTACTTGGAATGATGAGGCGCCTCTTGGCCCGGAGAAACGGCTACCTCTACGAACACTATAAAGGGCTATGGCCAGAGATAATGAGGAGAGGACGGATTAGAGACATATAATCGGACATACATACTGAGTAGCAGGGGAAATCATAGCATTTTTTACAGATTGTAACCAGTATACTTTGGCTGCATATTCCTATAGCAAATTTGGGCTGAACGTGCCAAACAAGTTAAAGTTGCTTAATTAGCTTGGGTTATTGTAGTTACCAAGCATTAGAGAAAGGTCAATTATGAGTTAGACTTTTAAACGGTTAAAGGTACATAGCCTTTTTTTAGGTCGATATACAGCTATCAGCCTGTCACCCACAACCCAGCACCATCAAGAAGAGAGAGAAAAGTACATATTTGGGTTGCCAGTTAAACACACGTTACTCGATCGAAACGTGTGGTTTAACTGGCAACCCAAGTAAAGTCGGGAGAAGAAGAACGCCGTCCATGTGATTTTCCTGTGCTGGTGACAGTAGTTTATTTGTCGTGTTGAGAAGCATGCAAGGTGATCGGCCCAAGCATGAAATGACTGATCCATATATCTTTCTTGCAATTGAAGACAGCTAGCACGATCGATCGTGTTGAAATGGAGCTGCACCGGTAGCTAGTGCCAGTGTAGCATTGATATTTATAACTGTACTGATGAATTGATCGATCGGACTTGTAGAGACGTTCGGATATTCTAAATTGGTTGGAATGAGCGATTCCTTTATCTTGATCCATGTTGATCTTCCATCACATTCGCATTGCCAATAGACTTGTCATCAATCAATCATTAGGACTTAACCTTTAACACATCTTAGTACACATGTTAGTCCCTTAACATAGTGTTGTCATTAATTACTAAAAACAAATATGAGGACCTAGATACTTTGAGCAGTGGACTAGCTCTAATTACACTTGGTATACTAATTGCTATGCTAATACTTCAGATGAAAACCCATTCGTCTATTGATCTTCCGAATTGGATTACCTTCTGCTACTTGTGTTCTCCTTTAAATAGTCGATGAAGTGGAAGTTACTTCTTGAAGAGACTCCTGCTGGAAGTGTCGCGACTAGTCGGAACGAGACAGCAGTTGGTAAAGTATCAATCGTTCGGCGGTTGTGTGTCTGTGAGACACTCAACCGTATGGTGGTTGTTGTCAGTGTCTTAGGACTATGAAACGTCGCGTGGTATGGAGCAAATATGATATTTGTTCCATTCATCACACGGTAAGGAATATACTTGGAGTTAAATCCAGATGCCAGTTCATTGCTTCTACGAGCAGTGATCTAGTCGGGGACTGGGTATAGGATCTCATCCGACAAGGGTACCCATTATGTAACATCTGGAATCCTTACGACCTCAGAGATTGTTAGCCTTAGGGGTTACGACCTCGAAGATATATGGTCTTTTATTATGTATTAAAGTAATACATAGAGATTTTAATCCTCGTTAGGTTGATAACTTGATATTATGATTATATACTCATGTGATTTGATCCAACATATATTACTCTATGTACGTGCACACTATCTGTCTATTTTTATCTGTTTACGACCCGAATCGGCCACATGGTCGTATCCCAAACAACCTGAATTTGTATCCGTATCCAGCTCATCCAGGAAAAAATGGACCAGGATATAGAAAAAGCAATATCCACTCATATCCGACCCGTTTTTACCCCTAACCACCACCTCAATCGCTCGCTCGTGTTGTTGTGTGAAACGGCTAGCTCCAAATCCAACCCGTTTTCACTCCTAACCACCACCTCAATCGCTCGCTCACTGATCGATCTCATGTACGTAGCCGAGCTGTGCTCAAGCATGCTCATCCATGAATCTGTGAGCTGAAACACGACATTCCATGGATTAGTACTTAGGGCATCTCCAATAGTATATATACCATCGTCTCTTAGCTATATCACGTCAACAAAATCCTACATGGAGGAGAGAGAGCACATACCGTCTCTTCCTGAAGAGACTGTCGTGCACGCGAAACAAGACATGATACATTAATCTACTCTAGTTGACATGTAGGCCCGTTTCAAAGAAAAATTATAAAATATAAATGTTGGAGAGTGTATTAGAGACTATCTATTCAAGATGTTGTCTCTAAAGATGATGTAGTATATGTTGACCATCTCTAATGTTGTGTTTTAGCCGATTCAAATGAGGAGATAGAAGGTATTGAATCGATTCAATACATTGGAGGGGTCGATTCCAACAAAAAAAGATATATGGAATCGAACTCTACTTAGGAATCGATTCAAAGCATTAAACAACTCATATGAGCATTAAACAACTACATAGAAGAGAGTGCGTTTGAGAAAGGATATTATTATTTTTGTGGTTTTTTAATGTAACGTGGGTCCCAGTTATTAGTAGGAATTGGTTCAATATATTGAAAAAAAACAAGCTTAGTTCCTAGAATACTTATATGGCATAACTTTAAATCGACATCGGTTCAATACACTAAAGATGTTCTTAGACCTTTTGGCTGCATATTCCTAGAGCAAATTTGGGTTGAACGTGCCCAACAAGTTAACGCTGCTTAATTAGCTTGGGTTATTGTAGTTACCAAGCATTAGAGAAAGGTCAATTATGAGTTAGACTTTTAAACGGTTAAAGGTACATAGCCTTTTTTTAGGTCGATATACAGCTATCAGCCTGTCACCCAACACCCCAGCACCATCAAGAAGAGAGAGAAAAGTACATACTAGTACTTACAAAGAGGACAAGACACGGGAGAAGACACATATGGACTCGCAATTTGCACGTCTTTATTCAGTTTTTTCCCCCTGAAGCCAGAGATCGTTACTCGATCGAAACGTGTGGTTTAACTGGCAACTAAATAAATTCGGGAGAAGAAGACCGCCGTCCATGTGATTTTCCTGTGCTGGTGACAGTAGTTTATTTGTCGTGTTGAGAAGCATGCAAGGTGATCGGCCCAAGCATGAAATGACTGTGATCCATGTATCTTTCTTGCAATTGAAGACAGCTAGCACGATCGATCGTGTTGAAATGGAGCTGCACACGGTAGCTAGTGCCAGTGTAGCATTGATATTTATAACTGTACTGATGAATTGATGATCCGCAGGGATGTCACCTCTTGTCTTAACTCAATTAGCTGAGCGTGTGGATTTTGAGCGGCACATTTCGCCCCAACCACTGCACACTACATACAGATATTGTTTGGTTAGACAAACAATACGTACCTCTTACCACTGTCCGTAGAAGCATCCTTTCGTGATCCCCGTCTACAACAGACAACACATCGCGTTCCTAATTCGTGGTAGACCACCTGCCGTGCTCTTCGTCCGTAATAGAAACATGCTTGTCCATAATAGCATGACATATGGTGCATCGCACCTATGCGAAGCAGTTCTGGTGCACGGCAGCCTCCTACCGCCCTCGAGAGCGTGATAAATATAACGTTTTTGTTATTTTAGATACGATACGATAAGATTATATTTGTTATTTCATTATAAAGGAGATCAGACGAGCCAATAGCTCACCTTCCGGTCAGATGTCCTCTGCAAGATCAATCAAGGCTCGTCCCATCGTAGACAAATTAAGAGCTTGTTTTCTGTGCTCCAGCTAGCTAGAGCCAGGGCTAGTGCATATGGTTTCCCGACAACAATATCTAAACAAATCAACTAAACTTTAAGCTCTTAATTTGAAGTCTTGTCACTCGTTTGTTCTTTATTAATATTTCCTTTGAACGAACCTATTACTCTATTAATTGAAGTCGACGCCCTGTTCGCGCATGTGGTATGTAGGTAGGTAGGCAAAAGTTCTCAAGAAGGGTCGTTGGTGGCGGATGTTGTGGCGCTCTGTGCTCCATCGAAATAAGCTTTTTTATCCTTGCATGCTCGGAGTCGCAGTGAAGTTGGATGCGCTCTCCTCGATCTCTGCTTCGTTTTGAAATCTTCTCCCAGATCTTTACCAAGTACAGTGAACTAGCAGTACCTCGGAGTTTAAGTGTAGTAGTAGTACTACTAGACTTTTGGGCTTGCAAAGGACACCGTCCTTTAATTGTAACTAGGCACCTAGGGAAATCAATTCGTACGTGTCGCGAGCTGATCAAGGGCGCATGCATGGACCACTTCCATATATGCGTTCCACAGTTTGAAGCGTGGCCAGCCAGGGGACGTTCGAACCAGAGAAAGAAAAATGAGCTACTCCCTCCGTTCCTATAATCTGCGCCGAAAAGTACGATCTGCAATGTAAATAAATTGGTTGTCAATATACCAACGGCTAGGGATTGTTTGTGCAGACCAGAAAGACGACTAGAAAAAGGACGAATAGAAACTTAATCAATTTTTCTTTTAAGATTAGATTTGACATATATTTCAATCCAATAGCTATAATAGCTATGAAGATCAAAAGATAATCATGGTGAAAGACTTATGTTGAATCCGATCCAAACCTGTAAAAGAACGACAAAAAACACAAAAAAAAAAACGTGCTGATGAACAGTACATATTGTACCAGATGAACAGTGCCGGTCGTATCGCAATTCTGAACAACTTGATGAACAGTACCAATTGTGCCGCAGTGAAGAACAGTAAGCAGCCTGAAAACAAAATAAAAAATCGACGTAACTTTTGATCCACAACTCCAAACTTCATGAAACTTGAAATATATCTTCTCTAGGAGGTTAAGAACCTATTCCAATCAAAGATTGAGAAGATCCACGTCAAAGTTTCAACTTTTTTTCCATTTGAACGAAGATTGGTTCAAAACCGAGTCAAAAAGCAAAACATAATCTAAATCTTGCTCGTGGGTAAAGAATGATCAAGATGATCTTAGGTGCACTCTCACATATCACAGCAAGCCAGATCACAACAAAAACTCAAAGGAAAACCAACAAGATATCAAAAACACAAAATCATCAAAGAGAGAGAGAGCAAGAACATGAACAAACTCATCTTTGGGAAACTTGCTTGGATTGATTTGAGATATATGGATGTTTACAGCCACTCCAACCTGGACGACAAAGCTCAACCAAGGAGCACACAATCAATCCACTCCCTAGAACTCTAACCTCTCATCTTTCTCTCCAAAACCCTAAAAACACCAACTAGGGTTCACAAAGCAAGGGTTGAGGGTCTTTGGACAAGACCTCTCCTATTTATACTAGAGGCTAGCATCTAGAGAATATTCTAATTTGGGCACCCGTTAAGCCCACACACAAACGGGTTTAACTCACACACGCATCTTAAAGCGCCGTCTTCATCTTCTCTTGACCTAAACCGCTTCTCCTTGCGTCGCCTTGCGCCGCGGTTTAGCCAAAAGATTACCAAGGCGGTATTTAGGTGAAATTACCAAAATACCCCTTCTCGATCCTTCTCCGAAGACCGAGTCCAATCTTGGTGAAGCAATCACCTGCTTCGCCACGTGTAAGTTGATCAACGGCTCTCATCATGTCGGCAAGTCTCTCCCGTCCGGCTCCCGCCGAAACCACCATAGCACTTGCACTGACCCCACGCCGCTTGATCCAACCCGTCGCACCAAACTGCCCGTTCGGTCACCTTTGTCTATTTTGCGCCATGCTTGAGTCCATTGACCTCACCCGGCATCCTCGATCGTTCTGAACCTCAGCTCTCCAAGCTTAGTCCCGATCATCCTCGCCGTTGACCGTCATTGACCTCCAAGCGTCCTGCACAACAATAGACAAAAAATCGATTCCAGGAACAAGTTCTTCACAACTTAACCCACGTTAGTGAAAACATGCATCATGCAACACATATGCACTAGAGCCCATGAACTTGACCTAACCCAAAACCAATTCTCCAAAAAGGTCGACATTCACAACACAATCGGTACAACCGCCAGTGTTACAATGCAGATTACTACAAGCACTACTGGTCCGTATCTGCTCCAATAATGTCGGTCGTACCGCTTCTCAATGAAGATCAGAACTCACAAAACATCTTCTCTGGAAATTACCTACCGCCATGCATCAAACGGTATTACCGCCCTATGGTACTACCGCCATACAACCTGCGGTACTACCGCACCTCCAATGCCGGTACAACCGATTTTCCTGACACTTTGCTGAAAACAACACTTTCTACAAAACTTCAAAGCTATTGCCAATTGTCTCATCATTCTAAGATCATGAGTATATCCCCATGATATCCACAATCTCCCCCTTGATGAACACATCGCACAAAGGCACAACTTAGTCCAAATGCAAGAGAAAACAATGGAAATGACTAAGTTGGCTTCAGAATAGTAACGACAAGTGAGATAAGGCAGAAGAAGACTAGAAAGCTTCAAAATCCAGAGAAGAGTCAAAAATCTCACTTAAGGTCCATATGAAAGAACAATTGTTCAATTTGACCTTTGATCATTGTGGGGAATCAAGGAATGCAAATGAGATGTTTCCCCTCACTATGATTATCCTGAAAATTTCATTGTCTCCTTATTTCTTCATTTTTACCATTTCTCCCCCTTTGACAATGGATTCATTAAGGTGCATAGAAGAAGATAGAGCATGAATGACATGGAATAGCTGCAATTTATTCATTTTTAGCAAAGGGAGCCATGAAAATTATCCAAGAGGACTATACAAGTATTACACCAAGCCATATTATGTGAAGAAGCTATTGTAAATCATGGCAAATCATATATAGCAAAGCTAAAGCCAAAATGACAATAATCTGTGATTAAATGAAAGTTTAGTATGTTAAGCTGCACAAGATCATAGTTCAGCCAAAGGTATCCAAAAATGAGTCAAGCCATGTCAATAAACTAAATGGAACCAAGAACCTATAAAAGAGTCAATTTAGAGCGCCATGAGTTCAATGTTGAATCAATTTGTTTAAGCACTTTGAAATTTAGCACATTAAGCACTTGCTAAAATTTTTATTGGTTTTATCTTAGCAAGCAAGTCCTGGACTAGGAGCCATCCACAACTGCCTCCTAAGCTTTAGCCAATTTTCACAATTTGTTTTGTTTTTAGCCATGTGCTAGATCTCAAGCCTTGCCGCGACCATCCCAAGCAAGAAGCTTAAAAGAGTGGTCTAGGTCATCCAAAACTCATCCTGAGTTCATGCCTAGTGCAATTACAAGCTGTCTCATGAGAAAGAATTGGTGAGATCAGTTTTTTCGCACAAAAAAAATCATTTTTCATTTGCTTGACTTAGGAAATAGCATAGCTCAATCTAAAACTTAAATTAGATTCAAGACTCAACTTAGCCTATTTGACATAGCATGAATCATGAGAGGATCACTATGGCAAAACTAATCACAAGATCCAGCAAATCTTGTTTTGATTCAAGTTTCTCATATTTAATAGAGCTAGCATGGCAAAAGCTAAGCTACACATGGAAAGTCATGATAAACCTAGCAAACTAGCACAAGACATGTCAAGGTATAAAGAATGAAATCATGTCACACAAGGATAATAATCAAGGCTCCGTGATTTTATATTACAATGCAAGTTGCTGATTTAAAATGCAATATGATACAATGAATGCAAAAGAGCCAACTCCCCCTCAAAACATGCCAAGAGGACTAATAACCCCCAACTCTCCCCGCAAAGAAGCAAAACGAGAAGAATCAAGAGCCTTAGTGAAAATATCCGCAACCTGCTGCTCAGACTCTACAAAGTGAAGCACAACATCACCATTCTCTATATAGTTTCTAAGGAAATGATATCGAATGTCAATGTGCTTGGTCCTAGAGTGTTGCACTATGTTTTTGGCAATGTTTATGACACTAGTGTTGTCACAGAAAGGAGGGACACTATCCAAAAACAACCCATAGTCCCGCAGAGTAAACAAGATCAAGAGAACCTGAGAGCAACTACTGACTGCAGCTACATACTCAGCCTCAGTGGTGGACTGTGCAACAGAGGACTGCCTCCTAAAAGACCAAGAGATAAGAGATGTGCCTAAGAAATGACAAGTGCCAGAAGTACTCTTCCTATCCACTCTACACCCATAAAATCAGCATCGAAAAAAGCCGAATGGAGATAACAGGATCAGAAGAAAACCAGCTTCCAAAGTCAAGAGTGTCCTGGAGGTACCTGAAGATGCGACGACCGCTGACGATGTGAGGCACGAGGAAGCTGAAATCGGCGCACAAACACACAAAGAAATCAGTATGTCCTACCTCGATGCCGTGAGGTAGAGGAGGAGCCAATCATCTCATGGTACTCCTTTTGGTCCACGAGCTCTCCATCCTCATCAGGATCCAGCACGGTATAAGTGGCAATAGGAGTAGACATTGGCTTGCTGCTTCCCATGTCGAAGCGCCGAAGAAGCTCCTTTGTGTACTTGCTTTGATGAATGAAGGTACCTTCTTTGAGTTGCTTGACTTGAAGACCAACTAAGAAAGTTAGTTCACCCATTATGCTCATCTCGAATTCACTGCTCATAGAATCTGAAAATCTGGACGCCAAAGCATGATAAGAACCACCAAATATGATGTCATCCACATAAATTTGAACCAGTAAGAAATCACTACCATGCTTGAGAGTGAACAAGGTTTTATCTACCATTCCAATTTTGAATTCATTTTTAAGCAAGAAACTCTTAAGCCTATCATACCAAGCTCTAAGGGCTTGCTTCAATCCATACAAGGTTTTGGAGAGCTTAAACACATGGTTTGGGAATTTTGGATTTTTAAAACCAGGGGGTTGCTTAACAAAGACCTCTTATTCTATAAAACCATTAAGGAAAGCACTCTTGACATCCATTTGAAAAAGTTTAAAGCCCTTAGATGTCGCGAAAGCTAGCAATATGCGAATGGCTTCTAATCTAGCTACAGGAGCAAAGGTCTCTTCAAAGTCCAAGCCTTCTACCTGGGAAAATCCTTGAGCTACAAGCCTAGCCATGTTGTGAACTACCAACCCATCCTCACTTTGTTTATTTTTGAAAATCCATTTTGTTCCAATAACATTTTAAGTAGGAGGAGGTTCAACTAAGGTCCAGACTTGGTTTCTTTCAAAATTTTCAAGCTCTTCATGCATGGCATTGATCCAAGAGGAATCAGATAATGCATGTGTGACATTTCGGAGTTCAAAAGACGCAACAAAAGCAGAATGAGCATGAAAATCTGGAGAGATAAACCTAGAGCGAGTAACTCACTCATGGAGATCCCCAATCATCTGCTTCCGGTGGGTGTCAATCCTTGAATATGAAGAGGATGTCTGAGTGCGGATGTGGCCTCTACCTCATGGGCTGTGGAGGTAGGAGCGAGCCACTCAAATCGCCGGTGAAAGTAGGAGGAGGCTGCTCAGCTGAAGCAGGAGAAGTAGAAGTAGGCTCTCCAACCATCTCAGAGATGACTGGAGGATGGATTGGACCTTCATCCTCTATGTCAGAGTCATCGTCGACGAAGATGCTTTCGAATATCGAGGAACTCTGTACTGCAAAGATCGGGTCTAGTACCAGGACTAGCCTCATCAAAAGTGACTTCACAAGTCTCAACAATTTTGTTAGTATCCAAATTAAATACACGATAACCACGAGAATGAGCAGGATATCCAAGAAAAATGCCATCATAACATCTAGCACTACTACAGGAAGCCACATCACAGACGGTTTCCGAACCGTCTATGTTTGTTGGTTTGTGAAAACATGCCGTTATCACAGACGGTAAAAAATCGTCTGTGATAGGCAATATCACAGACGGATTTAATCAAAAACCGTCTGTGAAGTGTAGTATCACAGACGGTTTCGACGAAAAACCGTCTGTGATCCGCGAATATCACGAGCGGTTGTCAATAAAACCGCATCGCGATGCATTAATATCACGAGCGGTTTGTTTTTATAACCGCTCGTGATATTCGCGATCACTGAGCGGTTTGTTTTTATAACCGCTCAGTGATATTCACAGATCACGCATTTGGTTTTACGCAAAAACCGTTTATGATACTTGCCTTCACAGACGGTTTTAATAAAAAAACCGTCTGTGATAGCTCTTACCCCTGACCACATTTTTGCTATTTTTCTGGCTAGCCTCAGGAATTGCTAGCCATGCCCTCTGAAAATAAGCAGGCACAAAAACGGATTCAAGCATGCACAAAAACAGATTCATCAGAGATAATCAATTATTGACAACTCAAAGTGATCATTACTCAAAATAAATTACAAAAGATCGCATTTGTTCAAGTATTGTCGCTATAGTTACAACTGGATTACAATTGTTTACGTTGAGAGGTGTCGGCAGGGTGATGCTCTGGGTTGGCGACAGAGTGAAACTCTCCGTTGTCGTTAATGATTTCGTGTTGATAAAGGTGCGAGCTTCCTCGAATGTCCTTGATCTCTTTACAACGAGTGAATCACATTGTAAATCCAAGACCATAAGCTACCAAGAGTAAAGTGGTAAACTATATATATTTAAATTTATAATTAGGAAATAATTATTTGAGATTGATCGACAAACCTCGTGATCCTTCTTCCTAGCTCTAAGGATTAGTGCATATGATAGCAGGCGAGATTGCACATAATTCATCATCTTTTTCTTTGGCGGCCTTTGCAAAAATAGAATTACATATATAGGTATAGTCGATTCGAGACGCGTTATTATGAAGTATGATATAGGATTATCGTGTTGTAGCGCGTCATCGAAAATCCATCACTGTGTTAGTTAGGCGCTCTTTCCATTGTATATTCCTTTGTTGGCAACATAATTAATGAACGACCTACATGATTCAAAAAGTTATCCTCGGCCATTTCAAACGAATGAAGACTACAATAAAGTTATGTAAGGAGGAAATGAGCATACCTCTCGAGTATTTCTTTTAGAACACTGAAGTCGTGCTTGTTGCGGTTTAGGGAATCAAGGTATATCACATGGTTCCTCTTGGGTATAATAACTAAAAGGATCCATGGTACCTACTCATGTATGTCGCTATAGTTATTAAACCTAAGTTAGTGTTTGCAGATAAAGTACAAATGAAATTTGTATAGCAAGTAGTGACACTTACCCCGGTTATAGGGCACCACTATGTATTTTATGTTAAATGACGAAGCAATGACCTCGTTATGTATTTCTCGACGAAGGATCGAGTCTTCTTGGATGGTTTGCAGCGATACCACATGTGGGTCGAGAAACCCACGGTTCTTTCCATTCCCAGATATTTTTCAAATGTATCTATACATAAGCAATGAGTTGTGATATTTATCGGTATTAATGAATGTAGAACTTGATTATACGCGCTACGATGTCCAACATCGTAGAAGCGAGACGTCGAGGCCAACGAGGTTGAATAGTTCATATAAGTCGTTCAAGCCCACGACGAAGTACCTCGTCCCGTTTAAGAGATGCTTCTCCTCGTATCTGACGGTGATTACAGTATCGCACCCCTTCTTTTGGGTCTTCTCCAAGTACCAGGCATGCAAAGCTCGACAAGCATATCCAGCGTGCATTAATACTGCGTCGGAGCACAACGGTTTTCCGATGATGTAGTTCCCGGGTATCGCGGACTTCCCGGACTTGGGAGGCGCCTTAACGTTCGTCAATTTCAATTTGGCCTTAGCGATTGGCAGCGTCTTCTTGTGAGACGACTCGGGAACCGATACGGCGGCACACTTTTGCTGTTCCTTCGACGTCTTCTCCACGGGAATCGAAGAGGTGGCCTTCTGAGGCGAAACATGAGGTGGAGTCATCGAGGGTCCCGTTGGAGAGGAATGGTCGTGTCGGATCGCAAGACTTCTGGGTCGAGTATGATGTCCTTCTTGGGCCACTAGATAAAAGAGTGGACGGCATCCCCTAGTGTTATGATCTCTTCGTTTGGGCAAATCTTCAGCGGGACGGCTCGGAAATTGACATGTACCATATCCACCTGGACCTTGGCGTAACCTGCGCCCGGTGGCATCTTCTTTGACCGCCCTTCCTCGTATGGATACACCATCCCTTGCGCAGCCTCAATTCAAAGGGACCCATTCATCCTCACTTGGAGCTTGCACGGCGTCGGCTCCTATAAAACGATACGCAATTAGCTAAGGCGTCCTATAGGTCTATCTTTGGTGCATTCCATAGATGTATGTTACCTTGATGTCGTCTATTGGTAATCGGATGTCGTCTATCGGTAATCGGACGTCGTCATGTTCAGAATTATGCGCGGACGCGACGCTACTCCGACGTCGAGGAGGACTACCCCCCGAATTAATGGGGGCGGCTTACGACCGCTGGCTCAGGAGTATCTCCATTTGACCCTACAATGCTGCTATCTTTTCTTCAAATTTGTTAGTAATCATCTGTACCAATCGGTCGTCGTGCTCGGCCTTGGATCTCTTCCTACTCCTATACGTGCAGTAGTCGTCCGCGAATCCATGACTCCAAGGTACGTTAACCCCAAGGCCTCGCGTGCGACCCGGGTGCTCCTTGTTTTCCAAGGTCGTAGATAGTATATCCTTCTCCCTGTCTGCATGGAAGGAGCCTTGGGAAGCTTGGGCAGTCAAGTCACGCTGCAAGAGGTCATCATGTTATTATAGACACTATGAAGTTATGGACTTATTAACTAGGTAGTTCGACATATTTACCACACGTTGGGACACTTCTGAGTCTCATTGGTTTGTGAAAGAGATGCTACCCAAGACGAGACTTTGCCCTCGCTTAACTAGCTTAGGGAACGCGGGTCTGTGATATCAGGAAATGGCCCAGTTGAGTTCTGCTCCTCCGCTGCCCATGCCTCGTATTTACCCGCGTACCCAGCGGTGCCGAGTCTGTGCGGGTGAGTGTTTCGTGTCTAGAGAGCTTTGTGCGTCGCACTTTGCTCCATAAATTCGGCCATCATTTTCATAGCCACAAAGGTGTCCCATGCTTCCCGCGTCAAGAATCTATACTGCGCGAAGGGCGTCTGACCCGTGTTCATGTACTTCGTGACAAGAATGCTCTTGAAGGTCCTCCACGATTTATCCATCATGAGCATCGCCGTCCGTCGCCGCGCGTGCCACGTCTACTCGAATAGTGAACTTCTCCGAAAGTTCATCCCACAAAGACGCCTTCGCTTCTTTCGTCAGTCCTTCCACCTTGGTGTGGTGATGGGGACTCGTTCCTTCCAAGTATCCCGCAGATGGTCCGGAATCTCGCCACGATCTCTTGGGACTCGAGAGGACCCCAAAGTCACCGACCTCCGTGATGACCACCGGCCCAAAGGCATTTTGATTGTCCTCTGTCATCTCGCTTAGTGTCATTATCGTCGACGGTGACGGCGCTGCCTCGTCGGCGCCTCTTCCATCTCTGGCGTCGGTGGCGGCGGCCTCGTCTTGCGCCTCTTCCATCTCATGGGCGTCGGTGGCGGCGGCGAAGACAGTGCCTCTGCCATCTCGCTTACTTGCTATCTATATAAGTTATATATGCAATAAAATGGATTGCAAGTGTCCCAAATTAACATATACATTTAAACTTAATAATATGCTCAACATGTGCAATATTAGCAAATAATCATAATTAATTCCAAAGATAAATATGAAACAATTAATCTCGGGAAGAAATACAGAGGTTGACTATAGAGATCAAGATGGCAAATGAAAAGTTGAATGAGCTCATACAGACTACTAACATTCCTTAATCCACCAGCTTCTCTAAGGAAATGCTAAGCAAAGGTTTAATGCTTCATGTACAGAAGACTAGCCTTTAATGAAAACATAGAAACAAAATAGAATCAAGTAAAAATTTGCCCAAGCCCATATTTGCTCGAGCCTACTTCATCGAGGCCGACACACTGGAGTGTACCATTTGTTTCATGCCATGGAGGACTGGCATAAAACAAAGGTACACTCAAGTGTGTCAGGATCGACGAAGGAAATGCTAAGCAAAGGTTTAATGCTCCTATTCTAACACTCCTAACACTTTTTAATCCACTAGCTTCTCTTGTGATCTTTTTATAGATAGAAACTAGTGATACAAATATTTTGCCCAAGCCTATCTTTGCCCGAGCCTACTTCATCGAGCCCGACACACTGTAGTGTACCATTTGCTTCGTGCTGTGGAGGATTGGCACGAAGCAAAGGTACACTCAAGTGTGTCAGGATCGACGAAGAAAATGCTAAGCAAAGGTTTAATGCTTCATGTACAGAAGACTAGCCTTTAATGAAGACATAGAACTAGAATCAAGTAAAATGATCGACGAAGGAAATGCTAAGCAAAGGTTTAATCCCAACATAGAGACAAAATAGAATCAAGTAAAACTTTCTTGTTGGATTGTTGTAAAAAATGCAGTTTTAGCAAAATTTCAGAATTAATACCAACAAAATTAATTAGCATTAAAGCATAATTCCTAAAGAATTTAACACTCCTTAATCCACCACTTCTCTAAGGAAATGCAAAGGAATCACAGACGGTTCTTAATAAGAACCGCTCGGATTAAACTCTCGACCAATAAAAGGTCTAGAGATTAACGATTACGCAGACACTATTCCAACATATTGATTGATGATATTATGTGCTCTCGAAGGAGAGTAGCTAAAGAACAAGTCTTTATCATCTCAATCCTATTGTCTATACTCTTCATTAAATGAATATGATAATATAAATTCAAACTATGAGCTCTAAACAATACTTTGCTTAACTGTCAAATGATCTCAACTGTTAATCTAAAACAGATTAAACTTCTAGTCAAACAGAGGTTGACTATAGAGATCAAGATGGCAAATGAAAAGTTGAATGGGCTCATCTGAGACTACTAGAAGAATCACAAACTAGTCAATAGAACTGATCAATTTGCAATAGAACTATGAGCTCAACCGAAAGTAACCAATTAACGATACATCATATCGACAAGAGCAAGTAATACAATAGAGCTCAAGTATGAACTAACTATCACATTCAATCTCGATATAAGATGAGTTCATCACGAGCATGTCAACAAAGCCCATCGATCAATTTGCAACATCTTGATATAGATTCGAAATCGTAACTAATACAGATCAAGGTATCAACTAGCACCGCAAATATATATATTCAAAGATCAACCGAACTGCCACAGAGGAGCAATACTCACAGAGAGGATGCCGCACAAGAACTCACGGTGCAAGGAGGAGGCCGGTGCAGGGGAGGAGGCCAACGCGGGGAGGATGGAGGTGCAGGGGAGGAGGACGGCGCAGGGAGAAGGCCGGTGCAGAGGGAGGAGGCCGACACGGGGAGGAGGACGGCGGCGTCGAGGTCGAGGCGGCGACGCCGGGCTTACTGGCGGGGAGGTGAGCGGGCGCCGAGGTCGGGGCGCCGAGGTCGGGCGCCAAGGTCGGGGTGGCAGGCCGAGGTCGTGGTCGGCGGTGAGCAGGCGAGCCCTAAACCCTAGAGGAGGCGAACGAAGCGAGAGCCTAAGGGCGCGGAGAGGAAGTGACAAGTGAGAGCAAAACCCTAGCGTTTCCGCCTTATAAAAAGTATATCACAGAGCGGTTCTATTAAAGAACCGTGCAGGATAATAATATCGGTTCTCATCGAAAACCGTCTGTGATAGCTCTGATGACAATGTGTGATATCCTGACAAAACCTGATGATAATGTGTGATATCCTGACAAAGCATTTGTGTCATCAGCACATGACAATAATGAGACTTCATACCAATTAATTTCCAATCTTGCATAGAAACAAGGTTCTTAATGTTAGCAGAGTAACGAGATGGGACTTTCACACCATGCAAGCTCGCAGCGATTCATTTCTCTCGGCCTTGGACAGAGTGTAGCAAGTCGGGGAAGGTACGTTAAATCTCAGTCGGTCTCTTCCGGTGCTAACTCGGTCCTTATGTTCATATCAACCAAGTCACGCCGCATGCGTTAACACCATCCTTTGTTTTGCCACCAATATTCAAAGAAGAGACCAATCAAGCTATCTCATACATTCTTCTCTCGTGCATGACGTCGATGCAAAGGGCGAACTTCTAAGTGCTCCCAATAAGGCAAGTCCGAAAAAATTGACCGCTTCTTCCAGATGTTCTTCTCACGGGTTCTTAATTTACGTCCCTTCCCAAGCACAACATCGATATCCTTAACCATATCATAGACCTCTTTCCTCTAAAAGCCCTTGAGCTGAATCGTTCTCCTTATTTCCGTCGAATTGTTTTTTCATCTTGCGGTATGGGTGACTCGAAGGAACTACGGTGACGATATACACGCTTTTGCTGAGTTGTTCACCATACACTCTCCGTAGCATCTAAGCGGTCGACGAGCTTTGGCTCCTTTTGTACCGGCTTACAGTTACCAAGGGCGTAAAAATCATTGATGGTGCGAGAACAACATGGCGCGTAAAGTGAAGTTCTCTCGTTTGTACGCATCCCATACACGCACCCCTTCGCTCCACAAGTGTCACAAGATCTTCCAAAATGGTGCTAGGTACACATCAATATCATTCTCGGGTTGTTTCGGCCCTTGGATAAGTAGTGATATCAAAATGTACTTCCGCTTCATACACGCCTAAGGAGGAAGGTTGTACATACATAGATTCACGGGCAGTGCTATGCTCACGCTCATGTTACCGAAAGGATTCATTCCATCTGTACTCAACCCTAACCTTATATTCCTCGGTTCCGCACCGAACTCTTGACTCGATCGAAGTTTCTCCATCGCGTAATCAAGAGGGTGTCTTAGCTTTCCATCTCTCTTACGCTCCTCGAGTGCCAACGCAGCAATCTTGCCTCCTTTGGGTTCGCAAATAAACGCTTCAAACGTGGGATCACAGGCAGATACCACAACATCTTAGCAGGAGGTCCTTGCTTCACCTTAGTAGTATTCTGACACTTGTATCGGGATGCTTTGCACACGGGACATACATACATGTCTGCATACTCTTTACGATAGATGATACAATCGTTCGGACATGCATGTATTCTTTCTATTTCCATTCCCAATGGACAAATAACCTTCTTTGCTTGATAGGTGGTGCTGGGCAACACGTTTCCCTCTGGAAGGATGTCCGCTAGGAGACCTAACAACGCCGTGAAACTCTTATCGGACCAATCATTGCTTGCCTTCAATTTCAGCGGTTCAAGCACGGTTGACAACCTTGTATATTCCGCTTGCAACCAGAGGAACAAAGGTCTCACCGAGTCCTCCCTAAGCCCTCGAATTTACAAAACTCTCTCTCATCAGTAGTTCTCTTACGCATCGCGTAGCATCCGATCCAGTTATCATCGTGCCACCTATCCTCATCAAAAGCATACCACATCCGGAAATCGTTGACTTCCTCGGTGATGTCGACATTATTAACTTCGTATAATCTGCTCTTCACCGTGGTGGTCCAACATGTATACCCTTTTTGAAACCCTTGAATCAAGTGCGCTTCGATCTGCGCCGCGTTGTTAAATATCTTCAAATTACCGCAATCAATGCATGGACGAAGACATAAAATTTATCTCCTTCTTCAACATATCACCGCCGGCGGCTCTTCTAAAAGCAACCACGCCATTAATGTACTCTTGACTCACACGGTTCACACCGTACATCCAGTTTCGATACATCTACACTACGCATGTAACAAATTAGTGTCAAATTGATTAGCGATTAATTTATAGCAAACATAAAAGGTTATAGATCGTTACCCTTGGAGCTCATGAAGAAAATACGATTCCTCTCTCCTTTCCTTCTCCTCTCTAAGGTGGCGCAATGGGGGAGGAGGCGGCGAGTGTTGGAGGCGCTAGGGGCAGGGGTCCAACCTTCTCCTCTCTAAGCTGGCGCAATGGATAATTATTGATTATCTACATGATTGTTGATTAATTAGATACGAGACAAAAGACAAGAGGAAGATCCTAATAACTAGCAAGTTGGTCGCGCGATTAGCATGTATCCGCTTTTGATATAATTGAAACAATAAACCACTTTGTGATGGCGTTTCTTCATGGATAAATGGAGGAAATATAAAATAGATCATTGCACATGTGACTTATCTTGGTGTGTTATAAATTCTTCTTTTTAATGCTTCTAGAAAACAACTCATGAAATTAGTTCGATTAAGACTTTCACCTCTTTATGCGTGCTTACTCGCTTTTGTCTCATCGTTGCACAAAGAAATTACACCAGATTAAAGGCTACATGTTTTGCTTTTCATTTTCTCGAATTTATATCATAGTTTTGGTTCAATAACATCCAATGGTCGCTATAGTTTAGGTTTAATTAGGGTCCATCAAATTGAGAGCTAGATGTTTTGCCTTTTCTAAGAATTTATAGCTTTTGTGAGAAGTATTAATTGAAACTTAAACCCTATGCTTTCGATTAAGGAATACAACAAAGAAAACAAAACATTAGGGTCCATGTACGAGTAGGAAAATAAGGAAAATCATTAATCAATAGAGTGGATCGATAAAGGATAATAAGTATTACTCCATCTGCTTAATTATGGGAGGAGCCGCAGTTGGAGGAGAGTCAGGCAGGGAAGTGTGGCACCGGGAGGAGCAGCAGATCTAAGTGGAGCCAGGCAGAGGTTGCTCCAAAGCGGTGGCGATGGCGAGAGGCAATGGCAAAGGCGGCATGAACCTGACACAAAAGAAGCGGCAGAGGATGTGTTGGGCTCAATTTATATGGAGCGAGGATATCACAGACGGTTCTTAATAAGAACCGTCTGTGATAATCCCCCCAATCACAGACGGTTTGTTAATAGAACCATCTGTGATAGTACACAAACGGTTGTAAACTAAAACCGTCTGTGATTAGGGGGATTATCACAGACGGTTTGTGAATAGAACCGTTTGTGTACTATCATAGACGGTTCTATTAACAAACCATCTGTGATAGATGACTATCACAGATAGTTCTAAAAAATACCGTCTGTGATAGGCTGCCCGCGCCACCCGCAGGTCCGGACAGACCCAACACAGACTGTTCCAAAGGAACCGTCTTTGATGGGGCGTCTACTATAGCCTGTTTTGTAGTAGTGTAGATTCAAATTTGTCTAAGTTTCCATGTTTAAGAGTGAACCACTTGCAACCAAAAATCTTGAAATGAGAGACTTTAGGCCTATGACCAAATCTAAGCTCAAAAGAAGTCTTTCCTATGACAGATCTCAAGAACACCCTGTTGGACACATAACAAGCAGTAGAAATCGCCTGAGCCCAAAACCTCCTAGGTGTGCTATGCTCATCTAGTAAGGTCCTAGCCATCTCTATAAGGGTCCTGTTCTTCCTCCCTACAACCCCATTCTGCTGAGGAACTCTAGGTGAAGAGAACTGGTGCTCAAGTCCTCTCTCAGTGCAGAAAGTGGCAAAGGAAAAGTTCTTGAATTCTGTGCCATTGTCACTTCTAATGGTCCTCAAAGCTCCAGGAAGGTCAACAGCTAATCTAAGGGCCAACTCTCTAAAACAGTCAAAAGCCTCATCCTTAGAAACCAGCAAATATACCCATGAATACCTGGAGAAGTCATCCACAATCACAAGCACATACCACTTTCCTCCTGTAGACTGAACTCTAGAGGGGCCAACCTTGTCTAAGTGCAAGAGCTGACCAGGTCCATCAGTCATCACTAAAGAAAGAGGTGGATGAAAAGCAGAAACCATCTTACCATGTCTACAAGGAGTGCACACAAAGTCTCTAACATTCTTAAGCTTAGGCAAACCTATAATCAAGTCCTTACTACTGATCCTGGTCAAATGGTCGAAGCCTATATGTCCAAGCCTACGGTGCCACAATACTAGATCACGAGGGTCTGAAGCCACAAGACACCTAGGGTTGGAAGAAGAAGAGATACTGAAATCAGCACTAAAAATCTTCTCAAACCTAGAGATCCCAAAGATAAGCTCACCCGAGGAGTCTAGTACTCTACACTCATCACTCTTGAACCTCACTTCCAAACCCTCATCAAGAAGCTGAGAAACAGAAAGCAAATTATACCTCAGCTTACTTACCAAAGCAACGTCCTTAAGCATGAAGTTGTTGTTGACGCGCACTGTGCCCTTGGCTATCACGGTCCCGGTAGAAGCATCCCCAAACGTGATCAACTCGTTGCCGGATGCACGTGTGAGGGAGGAGAACCATCTAGAATCTCCAGTCATGTGTCGAGAAAACCCAGAGTCAACAAGCCAAATGTCCTCCTTCCTCGCATGACGGACCTCGTCGGGATCGCTAAAGAGCTCGTCGTCATTGGAGGAGTCGATGTCGTGGCTGTCCTTGGCCATGAAGCACATGCCGGTGAAGTCCTAGGCATTCTTCTTGCCATGAGAATCATCGTCGTCGTCCTCCGTCCCCGAGTCCACATCGCTCATATCAACATTCTCAAGAGCGGCAAGGACCCGGTTGACGAACTTCCTGTAGTTGGACTTCTTGGCTTTCGCATCCCGAGCTTGAGGACGCCTCCGGAAGTCTTTCTCCTCCTCGCCCTTCAGCTTGGGGCATTTGGCCCGAATGTGATTTGGCTCACCACACTCAAAGTAGGTAACAGGGCCACCTCTCCTTCTGCTCCTCACCTTGTTGTAGGCTCTCGTGAATTTTGTGAATAGGAGAGCTAAGTCATCCTCAGGTAGCTTCTCTAGCTGCTCATCGCTCAAAGAGTGTAAAGTGGACAATGAAAACCACGATGAGCCAAAATCCAAAGTATCAGAAGAACTACCCTTAGATGAGTCAACCACTAAAGTCATCGACTTTGTCTTGGGGAGACGCGAGATGAAGTCAATCTCATGCGTCTTCAACCTCGAGTAGAGCTTATCCATGGTAAACTCACTCATGACAGTGTTATCATTGATGGAAGTGATTTTCATCCCCCAAACTCTCACGTCAAGTGCACCCAAGAGCTGACGTGCATTCTCAGACTCAGTAAACACAAGATCCATAGCACGTAAGTCATGAAGGATTTTTGAGAATCTTCCCCACAACTCATCCAAAGATTCACCGGGCCTTTGTTCGATCTTTGAGTATTCTTTCTTGAGTTGGTTCTGTCTCACTTCCTTGATCGCAGTAGAACCCTCGTGGTAATCACAGAGGGTCTTCCAGATCTCATGAGCAGACCTCAAATGAGCGACATGCTCAAACTCAGATCGACTAACCTCTTGAATCAAGAAGTTTCGAGCCTTGCTATTTGCCTCCACATCTGGAGTGATCACATCGTCATTGGCTAGCACAACATAAGGATTTTTGACTTTAAGCCAAATTGCGTGCCCTTGAGCCTCGATGTAGACATGCATGCGAGCCTTCTAGTAAGCAAAATCGACTCCATCAAACACCGGTGATTTGGTTGAATACTTGTCAGTCGTCATGGCTCCAAAGAACAGTTAAGATCTATGAAAAGAGCTAACCGGGCTCTGATACCACTTGTAGGACCGGAAAGGCGACTAGAGGGAGGGTGAATAGGAACTCAATCAATTTTTCTTTTAAGATTGGATTCAACACATATTTCACTCCAATAGCTATGAGAGCTATGAAGATCAAAAGATAATCACGGTGGAAGACTTATGTTGAATCCACTCTAAACCCCCAAAAGAAACAACCAAAAGCGTAAAAAAAACGTACTGATGAACAGTACTGGTTGTACCGGATGAACAGTGCCAATCATATCGCAATTCGGAACAACCGGATGAACAGTGTCGGTTGTACCGTAGTGAACAGTAAAAACATGCAAATAATAGTAAACAATCTGAAAACAAAATCAAAAATCGACGTAACTTTTGATCCACAACTCCAAACTTCATGAAACTTGAAACATATCTTCTCTAGGAGGTTAAGAACCTATTCCAATCAAAGATTGAGAAGATCCATGTCAAAGTTTCAACATTTTTCCATTTGAACGAAGATTGGTTCAAAACCGAGTCAAAAAGCAAAACATGATCTAAATCTTGCTCGTGGGTAAAGAATGATCAAGATGATTTTAGATGCACTCTGACATGTCACAGCAAGCCAGATCACAACAAAAACTCGAGGGAAAACCAACAAGACATCAAAAACACAAAATCATCAAAGAGAGGGAGAGCAAGAACATGAACAAACTCATCTTTGGGAAACTTGCTTGGATTGATTTGAGATATATGGATGATTACAGCCACCCCAACCTAGAGGACAAAGCTCAACCAAGGAGCACACAATCAATCCACTCCCTAGAACCCTAACCTCTCATCTTTCTCTCCAAAACCCTAAAAACACCAACTAGGGTTCACAAAGCAAGGGTTGAGGGCTGCTGGACATCACCCCCTCCTATTTATACTAGAGGCTAGCATCTAGAGAATATTCCAATTTGGGCACTCGTTAAGCCCACACACAAACGGGTTTAACTCACGCACGCATCTTAAAGCGCCGTCTTCGTCTTCTCTTGACCTAAACCGCTTCTCCTTGCGTCGTCTTGCGCCGCGGTTTAGCCAAAAGATCACCAAGGTGGTATTTAGGTGAAATTAACAAAATACCCCTTCTCGATCCTTCTCCGAAAACCGGTTCCAATCTTGGTAAAGCAATCGCCTGCTTCGCCACATGTAGGTTGATCAACGGCCCTCATCATGTCTGCAAGTCTCTCCCGTCCGGTTCCCGCCGAAGCCACCATGGCACTTGCACCGACACCCGCGCCGCTTGATCCAACCCATTGCACCGAACTGCCCGTTCGGTCACCTTTGTCCATTTTGCGCCATGCTTGAGTCCATTGACCTCACCCGGCATCCTCGATCGTTCTGAACCTCAGCTCTCCAAGCTTAGTCCCGATAATCCTCGCCGTTGACCGTCATTGACCTCTAAGCGTCCTGCACAACAATAGACAAAGAATTCGATTCCGGGAACAAGTTCTTCATAACTTGACCCACGTTAGTGAAAACATGCATCATGCAACACATATGCACTGAAGCCCATGAACTTGACCTAACCCAAAACCAATTCTCCAAAAAGGTCGATATTCACAACACAATCGGTACAACCGCAATGTTACCAACGGTACTACCGCACTGCGGTCATACCGCTCCAATAATACCGGTCGTACCGCTTCTCAATGAAGATCAGAACGCCACAAAACATCTTCTCTAGAAATTACCTACCGCCATGCATCAAATAGTATTACCGCTCTGCGGTACTACTGCCATACAACCTACGGTATTACCGCACTACGGTACTACCGCACCTTCAATGTCGGTACAACCGATTTTCCTGACACTTTGCTGAAAACAACACTTTCGATAAAACTTTAAAACTATTGTCAATTATCTCATCATTCTAAGATCATAAGTATATTCCCCGTGATATCCACAGTTTGGTTGACTTCCTAAACTTTAGCTAAGAAAGTTTAAGTAGATGTTTGGGTTTCGCCACAGTTTTTAGCCTTGCAGTCTACCTGTTATAGACTCTGGCTGTACTTGGCTAACGTGTGGCCAAAATAATACGGAGTAGTTGGCAACAGAAAAGTATGCCAAGCCGAAACCAGGTGTGGCAATATGTGAAGCTAACCATACAGACTCTTAAAACTACGTAGATTGACTAGAAAATTATATTATTAGGTCTGTTCTTAAAAAAAACTTTTTATAATATTATAATTTTATAAGTACAACAGTTAAAATTGGTATTAGTACATTAACACTCAATTATCTATTAACACCAGATATGTTTATATGAAAACGCACGTCTGTTGATCTACACGTAGGAGGTCCACGTTTTCAGTTGATAGGTAGGGCACAGTGTCGACCCGTGACCGGTTCCACCTCCACACCGCTTTATTGCTGACTCACAGCTTTCGTATTTATTATGGATGCAATTTACTAATTCAGTGCCCAGCTTAAAATCGATCAGTTTCATTCAGATGACCACTGACCCGTCGTTGTTTTCGATGATTTGATCACGTTTGGTTGTTTCTGAAACTTAATTGACAAGCTAAGGGCCATTTTGTATTACGTGCTGCGAAAATCTTACATCCTATTTGATAGATGAGATTAAAGTTTTAACAAATTCTATTTTGCAGTGGTTGATTCTTGTAAAATACCTTCATCTTTTTTACTTGCTGTTTTGGACATCAACACAATCTCTAATACACGGATTTGACCATTACTTTTTCTAACTATATACTACAAAAATTTATAAAAATATAATGATGTCGAAGTATTTTCTATGACTAATCTACTCATATAATTTTTTTTGTGGCAAATCTAAATATTTTTCTAGGAATTAATAGTCAAAGTTTTAAAATGTTGATTGCACGTATTCTAAAACGGCATCTATTTGAGAACAAAGGTAGTAATTCCTCTCATGTGGATTTATTATTTCCTAAGTACTCATGTATCCTGGTGTATCTTTTGCTAGGCAAATTTGCTATTTCTAAGTCGTCTATAATTTTTCTTAAATCTAAATTATTATTTTTTTGATCATTAGATTTGTGTAAAGATACTTGATGTGTCATATGATTGCATATGTTGATACAATGATAAAAAATGTTACTTATGTTTAAAAAAATTCGGTCACATTACAAATAGATAATCCCTTTGTTATTTGGAACAAGCAATATCTTTGTTTGCAACTTAGTTGACGAAACAGTTAGCCAAACATATAAAAATATAATGATGTCGAAGTATTTTCTATGACTAATCTACTCATATAATTTTTTTTGTGGCAAATCTAAATATTTTTCTAGGAATTAATAGTCAAAGTTTTAAAATGTTGATTGCACGTATTCTAAAACGGCATCTATTTGAGAACAAAGGTAGTAATTCCTCTCATGTGGATTTATTATTTCCTAAGTACTCATGTATCCTGGTGTATCTTTTGCTAGGCAAATTTGCTATTTCTAAGTCGTCTATAATTTTTCTTAAATCTAAATTATTATTTTTTTGATCATTAGATTTGTGTAAAGATACTTGATGTGTCATATGATTGCATATGTTGATACAATGATAAAAAATGTTACTTATGTTTAAAAAAATTCGGTCACATTACAAATAGATAATCCCTTTGTTATTTGGAACAAGCAATATCTTTGTTTGCAACTTAGTTGACGAAACAGTTAGCCAAACACCAAAATATTTAAAAGAAATTCAGCGGTTTCACCAAACGACATTATCACAATCCACCACATCGCATGCCAAAGAAAGCATAAGAGTATGTACAATGGACTTATGTCAGTCGTCTATAATCACTGCCACGTAGGATTTTTACTGACGTGGATGAAAGAGAATGAAGAGAGGTAAAGATGTTGTCTACAATCCTATAGCCGACTATAGCACTAGAAACAAGAAAAACATTAAAAAATTGTGTGTTCTATAAAGACAACTAAAAAGACAGCATCTGTCTGTACCATTGTATGGGCTATCTTTAGTGTTATCTATAGATGACATGGAGAATTGGTATAGACAGCAGCTGTCTGTACTATTGTACATGCCCTAAGCAAGCCAAGGTTCTATGAATCACTAGTCCTATTAATTCAAATTTCAAGCTCACAGCAGACTAAGCACTTCTGAAGTATAAACGGGGCATTTCTCTTGCTCTTCGCAAGGGTTCTAGCTATGTTAACTAGGACCATACATCATTGAGGCGAAACAAAAACACACTGGTGCATGCATCGCGAACTCCCTGTATTATCTAATATGGTCACATTTATCTCATGTACAAATAAAATATGTGCATGTTGTTAGACTCTATATGTACAAGTAAAATATTAATGGTTTTTCTATTTGTAAGTTATCTGATTTTCCTGTCCTTTAAATTAGCTTATGAGACATGTGCATGTTGTTAGATTCTGATTTGGATCCGATAGATCAAAAGAGACTTATGAAAGCATAAATCACCTTATAAGCAGTTCATTCCAAAGCTAATTCAAGAAGAAGAAAACAGTTTATTCGTACTCTCAAAAAAAATGGCAGAACGTTTATGCTACATAAAGAAAAAGAGCAAGCACTTCACCGAACTCCTGGGAACCGCGCAACTTGCATCCAACACCTTTGACTGGAGCATGCTTAAGTTGCAGATGGGGATTTCCGACGTTTTGCAGGATGTAGAACAACCTTTCACTGAACAGGAGATTGGGGCAACAATAAAGAAAATGCCGGCTGACAAGGCACCCGGGCCGGACGGATTCACCGGATGCCTCTTCAAAGAAAGCTGGTCGACCATTAAAGTAGATGTGCTAGCAGTGTTTGCAAAGTTCTATGCCATAAACAGGATGCATTTCGACAAAATAAACACAGCAAACTTGGTCTTGCTGCCCAAGAAAGGAGAGGCCGCCGAAATAGGTTATTTCAAGCCAATTAGTCTGATCCATAGCTTAGCAAAACTCCTCACCAAGGTATTGTCGAGGCGACTCTCATTTCCAAAACACAAAGTGTTTTCATAAAGAGACATCACATAAAAGATAATTTCCTATACGTGCAGAATGTTGTCTGGAGCTACCATCGATCGAAGATGTCGGTACTCATGCTAAAACTTAACATAGCCAGAGATTTTCTCTCCTGGCCTTATTTACTAGACATGTTACAGATGAGGGGTTTCGGCCCGAGATGGAGAGAGTGGATTTTCATCCTACTAGGGACGTCCAACTATAAGATCACCCTCAATGGTACCCGGGAACATAAAATTTGGCACCGGTGCGGAGTGCGACAGGGAGACTCTCTGTCCCTTTACCTTTTCATACTTGCCATGGACACCCTACGGTGATTACTTGACAGCACAACGCAGCAAGGTTGGCTTACACCTCTCCCCGAAAGGTCAACGAAGTCGTGGCTCTCCATGTATGCGGTCATGCGGATGATGCAATGATCTTCCTAGCGTCGATCAAAGAGGATGTACAAATTCTCAAACATCTTTTACGGAATCACAGGGCCAAAGATAAACATAGACAAGAGTGCCGTCATACCCATCCACTGCCAAGCACTTGATATTGATGATATTCTCCTAAATTTCCCTACTGTTCGGAAATACCTGCCATGAACGTACCTTGGTTTACCACTATCGCTACGCAAGCTTGGAAGGGTACAACTCCAACCCCTTATAGACAAGATTGAAACGAGATTGGCAGGCTACAAGAAGGACATGTTATCAAGAGCTGGGAGGTTAACAATCCTCAAGACGGTACTCACATCAATGTCGATCTACCAACTTACGGTGCCCGATCTTCCTACCTGCGTGCGTAAATGGATCGACAAACGCTAAAGGGCATGGTTTTGGAGCGGAGATGATTCATGCACTGAGAATCTTTGGGTGAATTGGAGTACAGTGTGTCGCCCCAAAATCTTTGGAGGGCTCAGAGTGCTTCAACTATTTTTTTGCCCGAGTAGTACGCCTTCGTTGGCTATGGTACCATTGGAAGGCATCGGAGAAGCAATGGGCTGGAATGCAGTTGCCGATAGATGAGGTGGACTACACCTTGCTTCAAGCCTCCACAACGATCTTGCTAGGCGATAGCACCAAGGCAAACTTCTGGAAAGATGTCTGGCTAAACTCTGTGCCGTTGCACGAGGTTGCACCTAGCCTCTACCAAATTGCAGCTAGGAAGAATAAGATGGTTCAGGAGGCGTTAAATGATGGCGAATGGATCGCCGGTCTTAGAAGGAAGATAACTGAACTACATCTTGTGGACTTCGTAAAATCTATTTATCAAGCTAGGCCAGGTAGTACTAACACCACATATTCTGGATGGCATAACCTGGAAATGGACAACTTTGAGGGAATACAATGCGAAATCGGCATACATGACCCAGTTCTTGGGATCAATCAGAAGACCTTTTGAACGCTTCATATGGAAGCCATGGGTGCCACAAAAATGCAAAATATTTGCATGGCTTCTCATTCAGCACTGACTACCAACGGCGGACATCCTAGGAGTCCGACATATGCCAAATGACGATTGGTGCCCACTTTGTAACAACCATGAGGAGACATCGATCCATTTGTTCATTGATTGTACCTATGCCAAAAGAATTTGGACCTTGACGGCAACTTGGACACAATGAAACAACCTGGACTTGGCACAATGGAACACACATGAAAATGTAATCCATTGGTGGTCTCAGAGAGTCCAGTCTGAAACGACGGGAAATAGAAAGGGACAAGCTTCTTTGATTATTCTAGTTCTTTGGGAAATTTGGAAAGAGAGGAATATGAGGATTTTCTAACACCAAAGAAACGAGCCCACTGGGACGATGGAAATCATAAAAGAAGACTCCTGGGCTTGGATCCTAATTAGGGCGGCTAAGCTTGCAACATATCTGTCGAAGGGGCACATGCCCAATACTTTCTAATCCTTGATTGACCAATCCGCATTTTCGTAGCGTTTTGCCGCAGTAGTACAAGGCAAGTGGTAGACTTATCCACCTAATATATTTTCTTTTTCATTTGTTTTCTGGGCTCTAGTCCTATGTTTTGTTTCTACCCTCCTTTAATGAAATAACAGTAGATCTCCTGTTGTTTCTTCTTAAAAAAACCTTATAAATAGATAGACATCCCAAATGGTAATGGTGTTGGGGAGGGTCTCGCGCCACCTTGAGTCGACAACAACCTCGGCGAAATGTTGAGTGCCGAAGTAACTAGCCGCGACTTCAGCGCGGCGCGTCCCACCCAAGTCGCCACCACAGATACAAAATCGGGGCATGGATGCACCGAAGACTAGACATTGGCCCGACCAGTTCCAGATCCGGGACGGGGTCGACGAGCCGAGATCCATGTCGAAAGAAGGCAAGCAGTTTCACGAACCTTCACTACTACAGGAACCGACATCACAGACGGTTCGGAACCGTCATCACAGACGGTTTCCGAACCGTCTATGTTTGTTGGTCTGTGATAACAGGATATTATCACAGACGGTACAAAACCGTCTGTGATAGGAAATATCACGACGGTTTTATTAAAAACCGTCAGTGAAGTCAAAATATCACGAGCGGTTTCAACTAAAACCGCTCGTGATATGAGAATATCACGAGCGGTTCTAAACAAAAACCGTTTGTGATAGGAGAATATCACGAGCGGTTCTAAATAAAAACCGTCAGGATTTACGAATATCACGAGCGGCTTTTGTTTAAAACCGTCGTGATATTCTCCTATCCTGAGCGGTTTGCGGTTGAAACCGCTCGTAATACTTGCCTTCACGAGCGGTTTTAACACAAAACCGTGTGTGATAGCTCGTACCCCCTTCCCACAAATTGCTGTTTTCCTGGCTAGCCTCAGGAATTGCTAGCCATGCCCTCTGAAAACAAGCATTCACGAAATGCATTCAAGCATTCACGAAAATGCGATTCAAGCATTCACAAAAACAGATTCAAGCGACCATGACAACTCAAAGTGATCATTACTCAAAATAAATTACAAAAGATAGCATTTGTTCAAGTATTGTCGCTATAGTTATAACTAGATTACAATTGTTTGCGTTGAGAGGTTTTAGAGGGTGATGCTCGGGTTGGCGACAGTGAAACTCTCCGTTGTCGTTAATGATTTACGTGTTGATAAAGGCGCAGAGCTTCCCTCGAATGTCCTTGATCTCTTCCGCAACGAGTGAATCACATTGTAAATTCAAGGCCTGCCACTAGCAAGAGTAAAGTGCTAAGATATATATATATATATATATATTTAAATTTATAATTAGGAAATAATTATTTCGAGATTGACAAACCTCAGGATCCTTCTTCCTAGTCAGAAGGATTAGTGCATATGATAGCGAGACGTAGATTGCACATAACTCATCATCTTTTTCTTTGGCGGCCTTTGCAAAAATAGCAAGAGTATAGTCGGTTCGAGACGCGTTATTATGAAGTATGATATAGGATTATAGTGTTGTAGCGTCGCATCAAAAAATCCATCCTGTGTGTTAGTTAGGCGCTTTTCCATTGTATATTCCTTTGTTGGCAACATAATTGATGAACGACTTACATGATTCGAAAAGGTTATCCTCGGCCATTTCAAACGAATGAAGACTACAATAGAGTTATGTAAGGAGGAAATGAGCATACCTCTCGAGTATGGTGATGAGGACCCGTTCCACGTTGGTGTGGTGATGAGGACCCGTTCCCTTGCAAGTATCCCACAGATGGTCCGGAATCTCGCCGCTGATCTCTTGGGACTCAGAGGGACCCCAAAGTCACTGACCTCCGTGATGACCAGTCGGCCCGCAGGCATTTTCGATTGTCCTCTGCCATCTCGCTTCCGTGTCATTATCGTCGACGGTGACGGCGGCCTCGTCGGCGCCTCTTCCATCTGCGGCGTCGGTGTCGGCGCCTCTTCCATCTGCGGCGTCGGTGACGGCGGCGAAGACAGTGCCTCTGCCATCTCGCTTACTTGCTATCTATATAAGTTACATATGCAATAAAATGGATTGCAAGTATCCCAAATTAACATATACATTTAAACTTAATAATATGCTCAACATGTGCAATATTAGCAAATAATCATAAATAATTCCAGCATAAATATGAAACAATTAATCTCAGGAAGAAGTACAGAGGTTGACTATAGAGATCAAGATGGCAAATGAAGGAGAGTAGCCTCCCTGCTCCTATTATGTGCTCTCAGAAGGAGAGTAGCTAAAGAACAAGTCTTTGCCATCTCAATCCTATTGTCTATACTCTTCATCGACCACGACACCTTTGGAGTGTGTCATTTGTTTCATCTTGTGGAGGACGGCATGAAACAAATGGCACACTCCAAAGATGTCAGATCGACGAAAAAATGCTAAGCAAAGGTTTAATCTGTGAGGCTCGCCGCCTCCTGCTCCTATTATGTGCTCTCGAAGGAGAGTAGCTAAAGAACAAGTCTTTGCCATCTCAATCCTATTGTCTATACTCTTCATCGACCACGACACCTTTGGAGTGTACCATATGCTTCTTGCCTTGGAGGATTGGCAAGAAGTAAAGGTACACTCAAGTGTGTTAGGATCGACGAAGGAAATGCTAAGCAAAGGTTTAATCTGTAGGGCTCGCCGCCTCCTGCTCCTATTCTAACACTCCTAACACTCCTTAATCAATGAAGCAAAGGTTTAATGCTTCATGTACAGAAGACTAGCCTTTAATGAAGACATAGAAACAAAATAGAATCAAGTAAAACTTTCTTTCTGGATTGATGATATTATGTGCTCTCAGAAGGAGAGTAGCTAAAGAACAAGTCTTTGCCATCTCAATCCTATTGTCTATACTCTTCATTAAATGAATATGATAATATAAATTCAAACTATGAGCTCTAAACAATACTTTGCTTAACTGTCAAACGATCTCAACTGTTAACGAAAATAGATTAAACTTCCAGTCAAACAGAGGTTGACTACAGAGATCAAGATGGCAAATGAAAAGTTGAATGAGCTCATACAGACAACTAGAAGAATCACAAACTAGTCAATAGAACTGATCAATTTGCAATAGAACTATGAGCTCAACCGAAAGTAACCAATTAACATTACATCATATTGACAGTAGCAAGTAATACAATAGAGCTCAAGTATGAACTAACAATCACATTCAATCTCAGTATAAGACAGAGTTCATCACAGAGCATGTCAACAAAGCCCACTGATCTTGTGATCTTTGCATAGATAGAAACTAGTGATACAAATCTTTTGCCCGAGCCTATCTTTGCCCGAGCCTACTTCATCGACCCTGACACACTGGAGTGTACCATTTGCTTTTTGCCTTGGAGGATTGGCAAGAAGCAAAGGTACACTCAAGTGTGTCAGGATCGACGAAGAAAATGCTAAGCAAAGGTTTAATACTTCATGTACAGAAGACTAGCCTTTAATGAAGACATAGAAACAAAATAGAATCAAGTAAAACTTTCTTTCTGGATTGATGATATTATGTGCTCTCAGAAGGAGAGTAGCTAAAGAACAAGTCTTTGCCATCTCAATCCTATTGTCTATACTCTTCATTAAATGAATATGATAATATAAATTCAAACTATGAGCTCTAAACAATACTTTGCTTAACTGTCAAATGATCTCAACTGTTAACGAAAACATATTAAACTTCGAACAAACAGAGGTTGACTATAGAGATCAAGATGGCAAATGAAAAGTTGAATGAGCTCATCTGAGACTACTAGAAGAATCACAAACTAGTCATTAGATTACCAACGAAAACCGAATACTCTCAATGAATCGAACATGAAGAATCGTAATAACTAGCTTTCAACCGAAAGTAACCAATTAACATACATCATATTGACAAGAGTAAGTAATACAATAGAGCTCAAGTATGAACTAACTATCACATTCAATCTCGGTATAAGACGAGTTCATCACGAGCATGTTAACAAAGCCCACCGATCAATTTGCAATGAGCGATGAGCTCAACCGAAAGTAACCAATTAACGGTAGATCATATTGACAAGTAGCAAGTAATACAATAGAGCTCAAGTATGAACTAACTATCACATTCAATCTCAAGATAAGACGAGTTCATCACGAGCATGTCAACAAAGCCCACTGATCAACAAAGCCGAATCGCCACAGAGGAGCAATACTCACAGAGAGGATGCCGCACAAGAACTCACGGTGCAAGGAGGAGGCCGACACGGGAGGAGGACGGCAGGGAGGAGAAGGCCGTCAGAGGGAGGAGGCCCACACGGGAGGAGGACGGCGGCGTCGAGGTCGGAGGCGGCGACGTCGGGGCTTCTGACGAGGAGGTGAGCAGGGCGCCGTGGTCGGGGTGGCGGCACCGAGGTCGGCGCCGAGGTCGGGGCGCCGAGGTCGGGGCGGCGGCACCGAGGTTGAAGGCGCCGAGGTCGGGGTGCCGAGGTTGGGGGTGGCGGCCCGAGGTCGTGGTCGGCGGTGAACTACAAAGCAGCCCTAAACCCTAGAGGAGGCGAGCAGCGCGAGAGCCTAAGGGCGCGAGAGAGGAAGTGACAAGTGAGAGCAAAACCCTAGTGTTTCCGCCTTATAAAAAGTATATCACAGACGGTTTCTAACGAGAACCGCTCAGGATATTATATATCCACGGTTCTATAAACGAACCGCTCGTGATATGGAAACGTATCACGACGGTTTTCACTACAACCGCTCGTGATATGGGCGTATCCGACGGTTTTAAATAGAACCGTCAGGATTCCTTTTCACTGAGCGGTTGTACAACGGAACCGTCTGTGATAACTCTTCATTTTCCGCATGTCTCTTCGTCTTCATTTTCCCGCATGCTCTAGCTTCGTCTCACGATCACACAGCGCGGCTTCATCTCTTCATTTTCCAACGTCGCTCTGACTCTCCAAATATCTCTTCGTCTCCGTTCCGCTTTAGAACTTGTTCTATATATAGATGTGTCCCTTCTACAATGTATTTCACACAACCTCCTTGATCCCCTTTCTCCACAAAAACAGAAATTAATGGTCGCCTCCTCTTACGTACACGCACTATCTCGCACCTCTCTCGTTTGTCAGACGTTGAATCGTCTTTGCGAAAGAACACTATTTCAACAATGTCTTCACTCCTCTGTCGAGAATTTGCGGAGCGGGTGACGCCACCTTCCGCCGTCTTGACATTCTCCTCCACCGTGTCTTCGGGTGATCTCCCACTTTCGGCGAGTTTACCGTGTCGTCGGCGTGGTCCTCCAAAACGGTTGCACATCTCCGTGAGGCTTGTCGTCACTTGGCTAATCGAGGCAAAGAAAGCGATCGAGTCGACCGTGCCGAGACTCCTCAAGCAAGAGAAGAGAGCCTATGGGCTCAATTCTTCTTAGTTCAACGATCCGAGGATCTTCGCGACACACTCGAGCAATGGCGTCGTGAGTGGGCGTATTCGAGCTTCGTTCGATCATGAACCGTCCGCCTACGACGCCCGCCGCCTCTGAAGTTGAAGACGGAGATAGCAGCCTACCTCTGCCACTAGATAGGTTTCTAGTTTTTAATCTTTTTATGTTTATGGCCACATTGTTTGGCTATATATATGAAAATTACAAAATGAAAAAAAAAGTTTGGAGGTGAAGTTACTATATCTATTTGCCCATAGTAAGAGCTCCTCATCCCATCGATACTGAAGTGTGTAGGTATGTTGATCTGGAGCCATCGGTAGGGGGCCGGCCGGTTGCTCCATCGCGGCGATGGCGAGAGGCGGCGTCCATCGCGGCGATCTTGGCGGGAACCTGAGCAATCTTGGCGGCAAGGATATCACGAGCGGTTCTTAATTAGAACCGTCTGTGATAACTAAATATCCTGAGCGGTTCTTATTTAGAACCGTTTGTGATACTACATGAACGATTGTAACGTAAAACCGCTCGTGATTAGGGGATTATCACGAGCGGTTTTGGATAGAAGCGTGCGTGATAATTCCTGAGCAGTTCTATTTATCAACCGTCAGTGATAGATGACTATCACAGACGGTTCTAAAAAATATCGTCTGTGATAGTTGTTCCGCGCCAGCCGCAGGTTCGGACTGACCCAACACAGACGGTTCCAAAGGAACCGTCTGTGATGGGGCATCTACTATAGCCTGTTTTGTAGTAGTGCTTAGAAGTGGTGGGACCTACTTGGCTCGAGATAGACGACAACACTCTTCCCGCTTAATTAAAGCCCGAGGATGGAAATGTAACTTTAGACGCTTCCCCCTCCCGATCTATAAATAGGATCCCTTGCAATGGGGAAGGGGAGGTCACTTATAACTCTTACCATACATACTTATGTGTGATTCTTGCGGAGTATCCCCTTAGCATCTTCATCGATCGGAGCATCCAACCAGGGGTGCCATAAATTTACTGCTTGATCTTGTATCAACGACAGATGGCACACAAACAACCTAATCAGACCATTATAATATGGGAACATCTATATAGTCAACACAATTGAAAATTGAAAATTTGAACTATATAATTAATTATACAAAGTCGTTAGTGTATGGTTTAACCATTTTTTGATCAGGATACTTAGTTAAACTGAACATACCACGCAATTTTTTAAAAAGGGTAGGCAGGAGAGCTACCTGTCGTACTGTAATTATTTTTATTTTATCATATCTACCATGGTGAGATATAAACACCAAGTCGATCAATCGCTCTAGATGCATCATATATATAATTTGCGTAATGTCATGCCACACACGTATAACCTTCAGGAAGATATACAACTAATCCCTCCGTTTTACAATATTTTTCTAAACCTACTATACGCATAGATCAAGTAAATATGAAATCTAAAAAACGGTTAATGGGACATTGCTATACATTTTTTTTTGCGGGATATACATACTTCTATTAAATGATACATTGCAACCACATAACACCTTTCATATAATTAAAGTAGGATTTGAGAGTGCAAATAGTGCAATAATCTCTTGGTTTTCTACTACTACTGAAAAGGTCTTCACAGACGGTTCAAAAACATCAATCCAGACGGTTTCGTGAGCCGTCTGAGTTTATGGGTCAGTAATGACATGAGTTCATCACAGATGGTTTTTTTGCCGTATGTGAAAAAAGCTATCATAGACGGTTCTTGTTTAGAACCGTCTGTGATAGTTTTTTCTATTACAAAAAATGGATTTTGAGTCAAATCAATCAATTACTGGACAGTAGTTTCCATATAGGGGTAAAAACGGATCGAATACGGACGGATAATGGCTCCGCCATATTTGTTTTCATATTTTTTTCACTGATGCAGACTCGAATACGGATACCCCGGATACGAATACGGATGCGAATAATATCGAATACGAATACGGAGCGAATACAAATCGAAACAAATACGGTCACGGATATTTTTCGGAACATGAAAACCCCTTAAATTGCATGCCATAAATTAACAAAAACATATAACTAGTCTGTTTGATGCAAACATTCATGAATTGTTTATATTTTCAGCAACCACACATGACATTGGCACTAGCAAGGTGCATTAATTAGTTCATCATAGACATAACACTTAGTGTACAACATTTAGCTCATAAGTCATAACTCACAAGTCAACATACATAAAACTTATTTCATCATAAAACTTAGTTCATCACATACATAAAACTTAGTTCACACTTAGCTTATCACACCTAGTTCATTCATAACATACATAGTTCGATAATACCAAGATAAAATATCTAAAAAAATGCATAGCACGCTAGAACTGACGGGATCCCTTATCTCAGATTCGCAAGCATCAGGATCATAGCCACATTTTACAACATAGCGTCCTGCAAAGGGGAACAGATTCATGAGGTCAGTTACATTTACAGGAACCGAGTGTTTATTGCATTGCATACTGTTAATAGATGCACTGAAGCCAGACTTACCAAATCAACCTACTTAGCTACTGAACATATCCCCTATTTAACCTGAAGTTGTTCAAGAACGGGGTAGTGAAAAGCCACAAAAAAAAACAAGATTTACATGTGTAGCCAGCATTCCTTAGTAATAACAAGTCTGATAAATTTAAGGACTTCTATGTGGAGTGCCTTTGTCCCTAGCTTCTAGCCTACGGACAGATCCTTTGATCTTTTATTGTTGTGCAGTGAACATAGGAATGCGAAAAAGACCCTCAACAAGAAATTTGAGCTCCATATTTCTAACAGGCAAGAAAAGAAGAGATTTTGGCTTCCAATTGGCATGGATATGGTATGCGAATTTACATCATGGATATCAGAAATTTTAGTTTCTTAGATCCATAATTACATGTTAGCAAGAATTAACTATTAAAGTTGTTGGGTGATCAACGAGAGTCTTGCATTGCTGCCAGCCTAAAACATGATGAGATGAAACAACTGTAATGGTTATAATCTAGATAAGCAGACAACCAAGACCATGAGCACCAAAATACAGGACACTAATCTTGGTTCTTTTCCTTCTTCTTTTACTATTATGCAAAAGATCTAGCAAAGATGATAAGACAGTTAAAGTATCATATCCATAAGCAAATTTTCAATTTCCCAAAAGGCTCCCTAGTAATAGTGTTAGCATGTATAACTCAGTTAAACTAGCACAAGTGGTCAGTAGAACTCAGTACAACTATATGCAAGTATGGAATTGAAACCAAGGCATTATGGTGCAGCATAAACATCCCATCTACATACTACATGTTGCACAATTCCACTAGTCCACCATAGGAGAATCCCATGCGACAAAGCACTAAACCGAAAACAACCACATTACTCATTAGCACTAGGAGCCCACAGAGTTGCTCAATCCATTGATTCATTGGCAATTTGCTTACTTATAGGTGGCGACGAAGGTGCAGGGGAGCTGGCGGGGGACGGGCGAGATGGCCGGCGGAGATGGGCAAGATGACCAGCGGAGGCCGGTAAGGTGGCCGACGGTGAGGCAAGCTGGCCACAAGGGGGATCCAGCAGAGGCACTGGAGCCATGAGGAGGAGTTGACGAAGGCATGGGGGAGCTGGCGGGGGATGAGCGAGATGGCTGGTGGAGGCGGGCTAGGTGGCTGGCGGCGGGGCGAGGATGGCGCGGCGCGGCCCCTGTGGAGACTGGTCAACTGGAGTAGCCGAGTGGCGGCGTCGTCGGCGTGGCGACTGTGGGGGCTGTGGAAGAACTGAATAAGGAAGTCAAGGTCTCAAGGAAGTAAGGAATCCTAAGTCTAAGTCACAATGGGTGTGTGGTGGTGGTGGGCAGGCTTTCCAGTGGAGTAGTGGGGGCTCGGCTGATACTCAAATTTTGGATATCCGGACGTGGTGTTATCTGGATAATCCGTATTCGTATCCGCCGAATAGCATACCTACCGTATTCGTTTATGTTTTCGAAAAAAATCCGAATCTGTTTCTGATCCGAAAAAAAAAAACCGATCCGAGATAATCCGAATATGTTTCCGTCTGGATCGGACGGAAACTATCCGATCCGTTTTCACCCCTATTTCCATATGCAACCTCTAGCAAGACAACTAAAATCCAATTACAATTCTGATGGCAAACACATTGTAGGAGAGACCTATCTAGCAAAAGGGAAACTAAAAGGTTTCACAACGTCCCCTCCGAATAGGAAAAAAAGAATAAAATTACAAAGTTAAACTACCTAGAAACCATCTATTCCTCCAAGCTCCTGAAGAACTCATCGACTTCTTGGGTTGGTCTTGTGAGCTCCTCTATGTACCTCACCAACATACCACAAACTATTCTTGCCTAAGATCATTTTTTATGGACATTAAATCATAAAAGGTACAAATAAAATAAGAACCATCAAATAGCCAATAAATTGTGTATGTTTTGGGGATATACACATACCTTCCAGCAGTCTACATCCTACGACAGACATGGAGCTCCTACGCGTCCCTCCTCTTCGTCATCGGCTGTGTCTCCTCGCCGAACCACGCCGAGGAATCGAGGGCGGTCGCTGGAGCACGGTGTGGGGATGGGAGAGGGAGAGACTGATGGAATACAAGGTGGGGGTGGGTATAATATATAAGGACAACGCCAAAATATTTCGCCTTTCGCGCAAGCATTCAAAAATTTCCGTGAATCACAGACGGTTTCAAACAAAAACCATCTGTGATGAGCTAGTATCACAGGCGGATCATATTAAAAACCTCCCAATTTTACCTGACTCTGTGACTTGAAATGCTTATCTCTGTGATTTTAGCACGGCTTTCAGTCATGGTAAAATCAGGGATATACTTATCACAAACGGTTTTTGTTCAATTACATCTGTGATGAGGACGTGAAGTCACAGACGGTTCGTGTTGAAAACCGTCTGTGAAGTATCATAGATAGTTGATGGTTCTTGTTCAGAACCATCTGTGATACTTCACAGACGGTTTTCAACACGAACCGTCTGTGATATTACTTCTTCACAGACAATTTTTAGCGTAGCCAGTAACACAGACGGTCGGTAAACGAAAACCGTCTGTGATTGTTTTAATATCCTGTTTAAACATAAAACAAATAAGTGATTAGCACTGAAATTAAATAGAATTAGAGAAGAAATTAGAGGTTTTAGAGGGGGCGTTTTTGCTTTTATTGGAGAACCTGGGCCGTGGGCTTTCGGCCCACAGTGTATGGCCCAAGTGGGAAGCTAGTTTAAGAAGGGGGCACCAAACCCTAGATGGTACTGTAGCTCACGGTCACTGTAGCACCGCTGGTACTATAGCGCATCGAGGTATTGTAGCACCAGCTCCCCTTCGTTGCTGCTGGCCAGGAAGAGGAAGATCAGCGAGGGGAAGGAAGAAGGGAAGAAAAGAAGGAAGAGAGGAAGAAGAAGAAAGTGAGGGTGATCTTCGCGAGGACTACAGCGTGGTCCAGTGGGGGATTTCATGGGTAATATCATGATCCTTGATAGCTAGTTCGGTTCTATAGATGTGTTTTGCTACCAATTAATCATTGTAGTATCCTGCTGTCATAGATCGGTAGTGCTGCTGTTCTGTTGACTCGCACGATTGGATTAGTTCCAGGCAGATTCAGTGTTTAGAGTCTCTTGGATATATTTGGGAAATTTCGTTAGCTTTCCATAAAGTATTAATTCATAATTTTTGGATGAACGATGAATTAGTTATGAACTTTACAAGTCTAGATGCTTATTCAGTCTCTAGATTCGGACAACGAGTTTAATTCTGTGAATTAGGAGTTTGATATGGAGGAATTTTGTCATTTGATCTGCATGATATATGTAGATATATTTATAATGATTCCATGAAGGTAAATTTCATAATTTTTAGACGTTTAGAATGAAAGATATGAATTTTTGAAGTTAATGCTGTAATCTGTCCTTCTAATGTAGATAGTAGAGAAAGATTTGGCTGTTTGCAATCTTTGTTGCACAGTGGGGATAATTGTGATAATTTTATTGAGGAAGCTAGTTTTCTGTAGTTTCCATATAGTCATAGAACAATGGTTTTGGATGCACCAAACAAAAGTTATGAATTTCCCAAATCAGAAATACTGAAGATGACAAAACGGTCTTCGGGGTTAAAAACAAAAGCCTAGATTAAATAATTTGATCTTTTGATCACCTGAGAAGTTGTACCTGTGCCTGTGTAGATTCCAGGAAAGTTGGATTCATGACTTTTGTAGTTTTTACTCAAAAGTTATGGATTTTCCTTTGATAGCTGTCGGTTTGGGCAGATTGAGATTTGAGAATGTATTGATTAAGTTTCGAGTTGCGAATAGGGCGATTGATTTCATTTTGTTCCATTGCTATGCTGAGCACTTTTGAACGTTATTCTTATAATGTTTTACGGTGGTCTGGTGGTGGTGAGAACCGGGGTTAGAGCCCCTGTCATCGTCTTCCGTCTTGTGGTTGAGGTAAGTACACTGTGGATTGTATTGATTGTTATTTGTTCGCAGTGCTTGATGCCATGCTATGATTGAATTCTATGGACTGCGAGTAAATTCCAATAATTCTTGTTTCTTTCCATGGATGTTAATCCATGCTTCTTAAGATAATGTCTTTCATATCAATGTATTCATTCATTTGTTCGTTCGTTCATGATTCACCCACGGGAGTGTGAAGTAAAGTCCCATCATTCCAATATGGGTAAGTAAGACCCATCATTCTAATATGGGCAATTTGGATCCCCGTTTTGAATGTTTCTTCAAACGGGCCTTCGATCCCTGTATTTTGGATAATACGGGCATAAGTGAACATCAACGGGTGTTCACTGGCTATATCGGTATAAGCAGAAGAGAAGAGCATGCATTTCATTCTTGCATAAGATTTCTGCCATTCCACGTATGTATTCGAATATTATGATTGTTATGTTCTTATTCCAGTATTTTCCATATTCTTCTGTTGTACTTGCTGAGTTGTGGACTCACTCTTGTTGTGTTGTTCTTTCTAGGTACCTCTCGAGGCAGCGACATGCATGGGAAGGGGTAGTTTTGATGCACATCACACTTACACTATCCATGGCAAATAAATTAGTTCATTTCACTAAACTTCAAGTTCATGATAATTCTTTTAGTTCAGACTTTGTCCATCCTTTGTGGTGGTTGATTCGTTTGTGCTCATGGTTGAATTGTTTAAGCTTCTAAACCTCAGTTATTTGTTCAATTGATTCTATTGGATTGAATAACTGGATTGATTGGATTAGACTTACACCCTCGTAATTCTGATGATTTATAATGCTTTAGATTTAATTGTTAAATATTTGCTTCCATTGTGTAGCATAGTCTGTTGATTTGGATTTGGATGATAATGGGAAAGATCTATACTTAGATTAATTATCTTTGATAGATGTCATTCTTTTTATTGGTTATTTGTTTTTGATGCTAGATCATAACGTTTGGTAATGTGTCTTTCGGTTGAATGTTTTGCTGAAAGTTGTTAAGAAGTTGGAATAAAACGGTTCAGTAGAGTAGTTTAGTAGCATCCTAGGATCTATGTTGGGCTGGGGTGTTACAATTGTACATAATACAGACAGTTTTGGTCAACCGTCTGTGATTATACGTACAATATTAGCCTTTTTGTAGTAGTGTTCTCATTAGACAAACATTATGAAACTACACTTATCAAGAAAATGAACAAATATTTATTAGGGCCCTATATATATGTTAAGCTTCCAAGGGCAATGCCGGTGCATAGTTTCTATAGCTATGTCTAAATAATTCCACATCACTTAGAAATAGTACAAGAAACAACTAGTCCAATGCATATACACACATCTCTAAGAACTAGGGTCCACCTGTCAACCCCATCCACCCTCCCTCTCTTCTTTACTCTCTCCCTCTCTTCTAGCTGTGTGGGTCCTATCAAAAAGGCAATGTCTTATGTGAGGCATTACTATCATCTCTCTCTTTCTTAATTACCCTTCCACATTAACCTTTTGTTTACTTGGCATGCTATAGACATTGCTTACAACACCCCCATTGGGAGTGCCCTAATGCACCTAAAGATATGTATGTTCAAAGCACTTAGCTAAGGGCATGCACATGCACTTAATTAACAAATATTGGCCATATATACGGGCATATAGATTTTGTACGTGTGTGCTGTTTGTGGTACTACTACATCCAAGTGGAACAATTACCTCGGATTGTACTCACTCTAGTCACAAAAAGGGTGATGTTTTGGGACGCGTGTAGTCAAACTTTATAAACTACTAGTTAAGTGTTTGTGCGTTACAACGGAACCCAAAAAAACTGTGATACATATTGGTATCGGTAGACAGGATCCTAAACCGTGTAATAAATATCATTTTTCCTTGACACATATAAACATCAATATCCTCTGTGTGGTTATCATGCCTCCTGCTGCCTCCTTCGATTCGTTACAAATCCACATATCGTTGTATAATTAGAACGGAAAAGGGAACCAAAATCAGGGCAAATTTTAAGCAATTCCCTCGCTTTCTGCTTACCTTGGGGGGCCGTCTCCACGTTCGCGAAGTCGCAGAGGTTGTCGATCTTAACCTCCGTCATCGACTCATTGATCCTCCACGCAAACGTTGCGGGCGGGAACATGAATATTCAATATCAAAGTTATATTGTGTTGTACTTTATAAGTCTGTGATTGATCAAAAGAAAATAGAGGAGGAGAACAAGTAGCAACTCAAAAAACAATAGAGGGGAGAACAGGTTTGTGACTGATCAAAAGATGTGTCCCGTTCAATTAAAAAATTACAACCAATCAGCCAAGCTAATCACCACAGATGAAATCCTATTGCCCAACCCATTGAACACCAAGCTGAAGTAAAGCAGAAGTGTAGAACTATGATATTTGTTGTCTTCATTGATCACCTCAAGCAGACAAAATGTCCAATCTCATGCAAAAGTATATCAATGGAACTCTGCCAATACTACCTTCCCTATGAATCTATTATCCTTTACAAAAACACAAACCTACAGAACATAATTTCTCACTTCGACAAATCATTTAAGTATAAAACTCCCTACCACACAATGCCACTACATACCCTTCAAGGAACTGAGAAACTGAGAGAGTAAGTGATTAACACACCAACATACCTCATTGATCTCCTCGGGCGGCTTAGTAGCGAGCAGCACCATCGGGATTATCACTCTAGACACCAGCTGCGGCATGCCTAGCGGCAACACAGGGAAGAATGACACCTGCGAAGGCATCGGTACTGGAGGCGTTGGCACTGCAGCCAGAGGTGAGGGATACGACGGATCTGGCCACCACCGTCCATCCCAGGCCAGTTCCCCACCGTGCCAGATTGGGTCATCCACAACACCACTGTAACATCCCAAATTTGGAGTTCATTTGAAGCATTTAAAAATAAAAACAACCGTTTGATTTTTCTTATTTAAGTTCAAGCTTAATTTGAATTTTCATATTTGGGTTCTTTGAGTTCTATAGTATTTTCTGGAATTTTTTTAGGAGTTTTTGGAGTTTATTTGCTATTTCTTTGAGCCTAGTTTGCTTTAATCTAATTTCCTAAATTTGGAAGATCTCTTTTTCCGGATTTTTCCTTTGAGCCGTGTTTTGTTTTCTTTCTAGACCACTTTCTTTTTCATTCCGCCCAATTTCTTTTCGTTGGCCCAGCCGCCTTGGCCTTTCTTCTTTCCTCCCGCAGCCCACCTCACCTCTCTTCCATCCTCTCGCTGCCGAGCGAGCCCAGCCTGTCAGCCTCCCATTCCTCCTTTCCTTCTTCCTCCCACCAACTTCGCCCGTGTCCAAGTCGGACATGGAAGCCGCCGCCGACCTCCATGCAAATTCCCCCATCCTGTGCCTATAAAAGAGCTCCTCCCACGTCATATCCTCCGCCTCATCCACCTCTTCCAAAACCCTAAGTCGCCGCCCTTGGATCCGTCGTCGTTTTGTTGAAATTCTGTAGAAACGCCGCCGACCGTCGAAAGCCTTCGCCGATGGATTGCTTCGCCATTTGTTGCCTCTTCGCACGTGCTATCGCCACTGTGGGATGAACCTCGCCGCGTTCTAGCAGGTGCCCACCTCCTTGTCCCAAAGCATCGCCGACTCGTCGCCGCCCTTTTCTTCTCCAAAGCCGGCCGAGCCGCAGCCACTTGATCTCCTCACCGATGAGCTCTGTCACTTTCTCGTTCGCGTCACACCACGTTCTCGTATGTTCTCCTCCGATCCCCACCTTTCCCATCGTCGTTCCGCCGCCGTGCTATGCCACCACCGTCTCCTTTTCTTCTTCGCTTCCGACCATCGTCGCACCGCCGCTCTAGCCATTCTTTGGTCGCCTTGAGCTTCCCGTAGCATTCCCCGTGCCGCCGCCAACTTCATGCACGCCTTCTTTTTCCCCGGGCGCCAGTGCTTCGCCGTTTCTACCGCACACCCGAGTCGCTTCTCCACTGCCACCGCCATTGCTGCCGCTGGCCTTGCCGTGCCACCGCCACCCAAAGGACCCACTCCTCGTTGGGGTTCGGTTTTGCTCCTTGGCCGCAGCTACCTTGCCGCCATCCATCGTCGTTGTCGAGCGCAAGCCGTCACCGCTAGCTCCTCTGTCTCCCTTGGTTTCTACCATTGTCATCGACGGTGTGTACCCCGTCCGCGTCGTCATCGTCGGTGTGCAGGGAGACGAGGCGAGGAGCTTGGGGGAAAACCCGCGTCCATCTCGGAAGGGGATTTGGATCTAGAGGACATGACAAGATGTGCACGCGAGAGAGGTGGGTTACGGTTTAAATGGGAGATGGAAGACCGGGAATGATGGGAGATTGGGAGGACGGAGGGCGGTTTTTGCTCGACCGGAAGTGGCTAACCACCGCGCGCATGCCAAAAAGATCCAATGGCTCACGTCGCATGAGAAGGACGGCTCCAATGGTTCACGTCGCGCGAGGGAGGACGGACGACCATAAACTCTAATTTTTAAGTAGTAGAGATGACTATCAATTTCTCTTTAAATATTTTAGGATGGGCACATGAGAATGTCTCAAAAGTTACTTTCAGAATATTAATTTTTTATTAGGTTTTACGAATATATTATAATAGAAAACAGCTATGAAAATCATGTTTTGAGACTGTGTCTATGTCCAAAACGTCACTCTTTTGTGACCGGAAGGAATATAGATTTTTTTTTAAATAATCTATTTTTTATTCGAAATTTCAAAAATATTCCGGCGATATTTTTTTTACGGAAATATACGTCTGTCGGCTAATGGTTGGGCGACTCGAGACTATCGCCCAACGGTTGGGCGACTGCAAGCCTATCGCCCAACCGTTCGGCTTTAAAACTGCACAGAAGCCGGACCGTTGGCGACATGATTACAGTCGCCGCACCGTTGGGCGATAGGATCCAGTCGCCCAACCGTACAGCGACTGCATGTTCCAGTCGCCCAACGGTGCGGCGACTGGATTGCCCTATATATCTTGACATGGTCCCCGGCCGATTCATTTCATGAGCATAAGCAATCAAGACTACGGAGAAGAAAGAGAGGGAGAGGAGAGGAAAAAAGAGAAGGGAGAGGAGAGGAAAAAGGGGAGGAAAAAAGAGAAGAGGGAGGGAGAGGGAGAAGAGGAGGAAAACTTGGATTGCGAGGTAAGTTTGACTTATTTTGTATTGTATTTTTTTAAGTAGGTATTTAGTTAGTTAAAATAGTAGGTATAAGTAGCGCTCGTAGGAAACTGTAGTTAGGAAAAAAAAGTAGAAAATCGAAATGTTGTTGATTTGTAAGTAAGTGTATTTTGTAGTGTATTTTTTTGGGTAGGTAAATAGTTTATTTAGTTAAATGAGTGGCCTGGAGGCTAGACCCACGCTGGACAGGCAGGTTAGTATACGTCCACACTATCTTCTCGCGAAACGTACCTTTCGTACTGACCTTTTGTTCCTTCGCAGGCTGAGCGCTGCTGGTCTACTACCTATCGCCCGGATGGTGCAGGCCACGGACGAGGACGAGCCGGCAGCACCCACGGTTGGCGACGACGGAGACGTCCATGCCGGGCCAGAGTAGTCACGACGCTTCTCGTTCAACCGCTCCCTGCTGACAGCTCTTGTGGACCGGTGGCGACCAGAGACTCACACTTCCCATCTCCCATTCGGGGAGATGGCCCCTACCCTGCAGGACGTCTCCCTGCTTCTCGGCCTCCCTATCGCGGGAGGTGCCGCCTTCCCGCAGGAGCCTCCGGACAACTGGCGTGAGAACCTTTTGGGTAGGTTTCAGGGTATCCTCCCACCTGTGCTGGTGGCCGAGTACTACGTTTTTCCGGAGGCACAGAGGCACGGCCCACCCTTGCGGTGGTTGTCGCAGTTCCGGGTACGTGTTCCACACCGTGCTCGTTGGTAGTGTCGCGCTGTCCTTTCTGTACAGGGGTCTTACTTTATTTTTCGTTGTGCATGTGTCGGCGGATGGACCCTCACGCGGACGACGATGGGTGTCACGCCACCGGAGGTGTACTTGTTGTGGCTGTTTGGTTGGGTCTTTGTTCACCGGCGATCCTGCGACACCGTCGGCGCGAGCTCATCGCGTCGCTAGAACCATTGCCGACGGGAGGGCCCCGGATCGGTGGGGTTGGCGTGCTACGCCACCTATCGCGGCTTGTGCGGCGCATGCTTCAGTCGAGACCGAACTCCATCCTCACGGGTGTCCTCTCCTCTGCGATTGTGTGGTCGTTTGGCGCTTTAGCCTCGGGCGGCCCTGTTGACGCAACAAGCCGTCTGGGCCGGAGATGTACAACGAGCGAGGTGGACCGGCCGACGATGGGCTCTCTCTGGTGCCGGCGACGGGTGCGTACTCTTTCCCGCGACTAATTTCTTCGTATTACCGATCGTCGTACCTAATATCTTTGTGTTCGTTCAGGGTATAGTTCGCGCGACGTCAGTGACACGGCGTCTGGCCGTTCGTGGAAGCGATTCGCCGCCTCACGGCGGGCGGCGTTCACCGAAACCATACTTGCCTCGGGAGTTACTTTCGCGCTCCCCACGGCTGTCCTCGCCGTGCTTGCGAGGCCGAAATCTTGGTGACCGCAGGTGCTTGTCTTCGGCGTCTTCGTGGAGGACTACAGGCGCATCGTCGTGTGATCGCCGATTCGCCTGGCGAGAGGTTCCAATACCGATTAGGCGTGCGATGCGAAGCGTGCACTCGTGAGTAATCGGCATACATGAGTTGTTTTTGTTGTCGTCTCTTACGCACGATTACTAACTACATGTTACGTCTTGCAGCTTTAGTAGGAAGGGAGTCCGCCGCGGCACGAACTGGGAGAGTAGGATGGACCCGTGGGTAGCGCAGTGGGAGGACGCACTACAGGACCGTGTGCAAGAGGACATCCCCTACGACCACACGAGCTATGACGAGTACATTCGCTGGTACGCTCCTCAGACACGTACCAGGCTCGTGCTCGCTGCAGACGAGCCCGCACCACGTGTCCGGCACCGACAAACACGTACCACGGCATTTAGCGGGGGCGTACTGCGCATGACGTTACATCCAACTCCAAAAATTTCGCTTGTGGTATCGCCATTACGCTTTTCACCGTGTCTTCTTTTTCGATGTAGGCGGGCATGGGCTGCGAGCTTCACGCGGACATGGGCTCTGGCTGCAGAGGTTCTTCCTCCTCACGGTTTCAAGGGTCGAGTGGTCCTAATTTCGAGCGTGGGCGTGCATTTTATAGGCTCGCGGGAGACTAACAAAGCGGGTTTGCGCGATGATAAGGCGACACGGCGCTTTGCGCGTGATAAGGCGACACAGGCAGCTTTGCGCGATGACAAGACCACACGGGCAGCTTTGCGCGATGATAAGACCAAAGGAGACTTTACTGCGGTGACAAGGCGACAGGGCGGCTTTGCACGATGATGTGGACCACACGGGCGGCTTTGTGCGATGATAAGACCAAAGGAGATGACTTTACTGCGGTGACAAGACCACACGGGCGCTTTGCAAACTAACAAGACCACACAGGCGACTTTGCGCGATGATAAGACCGAAGGAGCGACTTTCTGCGGTGACACGACTATCGGGCGACTTTGCGCGATGATAAGACCAAAGGAGACACTTTGCGCAATTTAGGGTTTAGGTTTAGGGTTAGGCTTTTCAGATCGACTTGACAACCCCGACCACCTGCAAAAAAAAACGGGAAAAACCTCTGCCCCCCCAACTTTTCAAGACGAATAAGACAAGACTCATAAAGCAAGCCATGACTTCTCCCTGCAAAGTAAGATGTGACAACACTATGCCTCGCCAGCTTTTGAGACCGGCTTGACAACACTCTACCTCCTCAGCTTTTCAGAATTAAAAAACAAGACTCTCTACTCTGCATGAAATTAACCACACCATGCCAACCATGGAGCTTATAAAAGAGGGTTGAACCAAACCCAACTCTACACAACACTACACAACACATACCCAGCTATGGACTCTTCGGCAAACTTCTACGCGAGGTTGTTGAAGAAGCAAAAGTAATAAGCGAAGAGGAAACATCTACAATACCCAGATAAATCAATGAAAGATGCTCTAGTACCACCACGTTTTCCGATCCCGCAATGTGTGTGTGGCGAACCGGCAGAGATCATTCAGTCCACACACTCAGACACCTCTGCCCGGGCGTACTACACATGCGGGCATCACCTCGTAAGTGTTTCTTTCACGTGACGATTTTCCTCTCCCAACGTTCAATTCCTTAAATTTTAACTTCATCCCCACGTAATGGCAGCCCGAGATGCGCTGCCACTTCTTCCAGTGGATCGACGGCTCGAAGATGTACGACAGGGCATTCATCCAGCAGAAGTACATGCTGAACTACTCAGTGCGGGCCGAGAACTTCATGCGGTGGAAACCTTACGTACCGGACCCTGTTGAGGAGGCACCGAAGGAGCCTAGTACTCGCTCGGGCGTAATCCATATCGATGACGTCAGTTATGAAGAGTTAACATCCTTATTACGTAAGGTTTCCCTGTACGGTGTACTTACATCCATCATACAATCGCAGGACATGGACAACTTCGACATACTAGCCCGACGTGCACAGTCCCGCGACAAAGGCAAGGGAAAGGCTCATGCGGTTGACCCCGGCCGCCACAGCGTATCCGGTCGCCCGGGTGTAATCTGTATGGAAGACGTGAGTTACGAAGAATTTACATCATTCTTACGATTTTCACTATACGGTGCCCTTACATCACGGAATCGCAGGACATGGACGACTTCGACATATGTAACATCCCAATTTTTTTTTCAGAGCTTTAAAAATCTTTTGAATAGTTGTAGTGAGAAAATTCACCATTTGGATTTATTTGTTTTTAATTCAAAAGCTTAATATTGGACTTTGAGTAACAAAACAATTTAATATGATTAAAGTCAACATGAACAATAGTCAAAACTATTTTATTTGGATCCTATGAGCTTGGATATATTTTACGGAATTTTCTAGAATTTTTCCCGTTCATTTGCTAATTTCCATTGCTTATTCAATTTACGTATTTTCTTAAAAGAAAAGCTAAATAAAATTCTCCTTTTAGCCTCGGGCGAATCTCTCTCTTGACCCGTTTCTTTCCCTCATGCCCGATCTGTCTGGCCGACTTCTCATGCGTCACACTTCATCGACAGCGGTCCCCACTTGTCATGTCGCCATGATTGATTTCGTGGTCGATCCTTGTGTCTCTGCCGTGTGGGGCCCGTGACTTCGTCGTCCTCGAGCCTGTTTCTTCTTCACAAACTCCGTGCGACCGCCATTGAAACTCTTCTAGAAGCTCCGCCTGCTTCGGTTTAGCCACTAAAGCCCCAGATTCCTCACGAACTCGATTCTTATCCTCTCGCATCCTTTGGGATATGAACCCAGCTCAACCCGCTCCTATCTCTAAAAATCCGGCGAGCCTGTACCAATCCCGAATTGGGGATTTGAATTCTAGCATGCCCTAGCCCTATAAATAGATCCCCATGCTTTGCCTCGCCTCGATCCGAATCCCTTAGTTCTCCTCCTAAAACCTTAGTGGCGGCGCAAATTGCAAGATTAAGGTTTTCGTGCAAGCAAATCCTTGAAATTCTTACGCCGCGGTGACGCTGCGTGTCCCGTGGAGTGTACCACCGCTTCCTCGTCGCAAAAGCACCGTCGCGCACCCTCCGTTGGCCCGTGGCGTTGTTGGCGGCGATTCCCGACAATAGCCGCACCTTCGTTCTCGCTCGGCGCCAATTCCGACCACCACCATCACCCGGTGCCAACTCCGTACCATCAGTTCGCAATAACCCCACTGCCCATTCGCACATCCGTTCGCGAGCCTCGCATACTGGTTCGCCGCTGTTTGGTCGGTCAAAGAACGCTTCGTCGCCGTTCTTGACGCTGCCGTCGGGCGCCTAGTCAACAAATCCACCTCACCGCCACGCAAGCTGCCACGTCCCCCCTTTTTTGCTCGCTTGGTATCCGCGTGGCAACGCCATGTGGCGCCTACACACACCACCATATCCAAGGGTCCATGGACTCAGTCCACGGTACACCCACCACCTCGGTGGGACCCACTGTCGGTGGAGCACCGTCTTGTCAAACCCTTTCGACGTCATGGTTGCGCATTAATCCGGGTTTTCTTTTAGAAAATAATTGAATTCGATAAATCCTATTTTTAGGGTTTTCTTTAGATTTAAACTTTGAAACCCCATATCTTTTACATCCTAACTCCAAATTCATCCATTCAAATTTCTAAATTCGTCTAAAATCCAGATCTATCTATTGGAGATTTTTAATTATTTTATTGGAGTTATTTGCTTCTGTTATTTATTTAGTTTGTTTGTTTGTCTCGTTTGCGAGTAGACTTGACGCTTTGGAAGAGTTGAAGAAGAAGGACCTTTCAAGATCAAGATCAATTCCTAGACCTTTTTCAAGGCAAGCTATGCCCTTGACCATTTTGCTTCCCAGTTTTATTAAAGTATTTTAATTCAAATTCGCATCTTAATTCAAGTATTTATTTAAAAGCTTTTGGGTGTAGATGTAAATCCTAATTGTTATGCCTTCCTTGTAAATTGCTATGTCTAAATTCTTTGTCACCCTAGTTATATTAGTTGGTATAGTGTAGCACCAACGTGGGTTGGAAAGTGCGATTAGATTGCTTAGCCATGCCACGAATCACTTGTCATGTAGATTCTTTGTATTAATTTGACTAAATGAATATGGAACTACGTGATAAAAGCTGTGCACTATGTGTTGTATGGCATGTGTTGTACTTAAAACCAGCGGGGTGGTAAAAGGATTTGGACCGAGGCAAGTGGTGAATCTTGTGTGATATGGGGGCTGTGTGCTATTTTGGTGGAGCTGTGTGCATGGGTTTGATAAGCTTTGTGCTTAGGGATTGTGGTAGTCTTGCCTTGGTCAATTAAGGACCTCACCATGTGCGCCATTGAACTGAGCCTCACCTGTACGACCACATGCACGGTATGGGGCGGGCCTAGCATAGTAAGATGAATGTCCGAAATGCTTTGTTATGATTAGTGCTAGCTACACTAATTATATCTTGTGGGTAAAGTGTACAACCTCTGCAGAGTGTAAAACTATTCGAATAGCCACGTCCGCGGTCATGGACAATGCTCGGGATTTCACACTAGGGTAGATCTTCATAAAACTGTGTGGGAAGGGAGCCGTGTGGTTTAAATCATCCCATATGTGCTAAAATTGTCTAGGCTGTGTGCGTCTTTGTGAAATAAATTGTTACACTATTATTGTCTATTTGTTTTGCTGTTTTCAATCTATTAATTGTATTCAATTGCAAAAGTCGCATTTATGCAAAAGAGCCACGAATGCCTTTCCTTGTAAGAAGCCGGCATGTATATTTTGCATCTCTGTGGTGTGGCTTGCGAGTACGGTTGTGTACTCACGCTTGTTTTGACGAATCAAGCAGAGGAGGAGTCTTCACCAGCATTCGAGGACGAGTATCTTGAAGGTGCCTGATCGTGAGGTCTGGATCCCAGTCGGTTGCCTGTGGTGAATCGATGGGACGCCACTGCCGTTTATTTATCTGTTAGCCCTGCGTGGCTTGAATAATTGTAAACTCGACTTTAAAGTCAAAACCCTTATTTATTAATCAAAGTTATTCGTTTATGTTATTATTCGCTTGTATGGATCGATTTCCACCTTTGTTACCACTTGTGTGCACTAAGCGTGATCTGGGCTAGTCGTTGAACCTGAAGGTCTGAATGTAATTTCGGTCCCGACAACATACCGACCGACGTGGATAGTCCCGCGACAAGGGCAAGGGAAAGGCTCATGCGGCTGAGCCCGGCCGCCACAGCGTATCCGGTCGCCAAGGCGTAATCCGTATCGACGACGTGAGTTATGAAGAATGTAAATCCTTCTTACAATTTTAAATATACGGTGCACTTACATCATGGAATCGCAGGATATGGACGACTTCGATATACCAGCCCGACGTGGACACTCCCGCGACAAGGGGAAGGGGAAGGCCGGCGAGGAGTTCAACGCCGAGCTAGCAAGGAAGGGGAAATGGCCTCGGTCCACGCAGTAGGTCAGGTCATTACGTAGTAGTCCTCCGTCCTACCCCCCATGTTTTTTACTATCCCCTAAAGGCATGTATACTTACATGGTCCGGATGCTTGTGTCACAATGTACCGTAGTAGTAGCGAGGATGACTAAAACAATTAGCCGAACCATCGTGCCATGTGACTACGTGTAACGTGCTTCATCTGTGATCGTAATGTAGTTACGGTTCCGAGACCCATCAAAGCAAGACTATATTGCAAGTATGCCTCTTCTAGTGGAATCCCAGAAAGAACCATTCGCACCGACATTGAATCCTCCATGTTTTAGGCCATCTTCATAATCACAATGAGCGTTCTCTGGAATATTCGCGTTCTCAGCCCCTCCACTCATATTCTGTATAAGCTCTATAAAGTACGACATCGACTACGTGCCTACATACGCATATACGTTCAGACGACTTCATCGAGGAGAGACTCCCTCGTGCATCGTAATATCACTTACCTTTGTACTTACATATCATTACTGTCTCAATCGTCCTCACAAAATTCAACAGAAATTTACCGCACTACACAACAATATACAACGATCACAAAATGTTATTGCGAGTCTGACAAATTTCGTACCTATGATATTCTGAAAAATAACAAATGCAGACCAACCAACATCGTCACAACACTATTATTTTCAAAATAAATAACATGATACAATCAGATTTGCTAAATTTAATTAACCTACAAAATGTAATATTCATTACAACTCAATTAAACAATAATTAAAAAGTAAAAAGGCGGGGGGGAGGGGGGGCTCCTATCGCCTTAGGGTTGGGCGACTGGACCTCCTATCGTCTCAGGGTTGGGCGACTGGACTTGTCGCCCATTGTTAGGCGATCGCAGCGTAAAGCCGAAGGATGTGGGCGACTGGTTTCAGTCGCCCCACGGTTCGGCGACAGGAACCAGTCGCCCAACTGTTCGGCGATTCCACTTTAATCGTCTAACCATTGGGCGACAGACGTATATTTCCGTAAAAAAAAATATCGCCGGAATATTTTTGTAATTTCGATTAAAAAATAGATTATTTAAAAAAAATCAAGGAATATATGTTTAGGATCGTTGTACAATGTTTTTTTTACTTGGAACGTAGAAATAACTTCATAGAAAATAGTTTAATTTCTGCAGGAATCGAGGAATAACTCCTATAATCCAGATGAGATATTACCACGAAGGAGCCTAGGAGAGTAACATGAAAACTTTCGTTCTATTTTTCTATGAAAACTGTAAGGTAAAAATTTGTGGAGAATTTTAACTCGACGTAGAACTCGCGTTTTGCAGACAAATAGACTGTAGCACGATGCGAACCTAGGGTTCTGGAAACATTAATTGCATCTGAAGTGATGCTCGCCACCATGTGGAGTTGTCACATGTATTCTGTGCTTGATCGGCGGCCCTTAAATTTCAGTGAGCAAAATTACTGAAGCAGTGAGAAAAATTACAGGCAGGAATACAATACATAGGAGTCTAGAGGTAGAAGCGTAGAACTGCAGCAGCTGGAGTCTCGGCTAAGCTAGCCAACTAAAGTATGTCCATAAATGTCGGTGTGCGATTAGTATTTTAGCAGTACTTTGCTGTTGTCAGTCATTGGCTCATTGCTCGTCTACTTCGAGATTTTAGCTTGATTGGATTCTTGGTACATGGCAGCATATATAGATCCATCTTCCTCTGGGACAGGTTGCCAATAGAGGCAATAGTGTATGTGGATGTCTGGCACATGAGTTCGTCGACAGTTAAAGTAAGCGTTCGGCTTTTATTTTGTTGGGAGAGGTTTTCCTCCATTCTTTGATAGCTTAATTATTTGCAAGCTCTTCCTTCAGTTCTTCCTAGTACTTAATTTCTAGTTTAATTTGCTCTTGACCTTTATGAGAAATCTGAACAGTTCAACAGAGTTAGAGTTGTGTTCTTTATGCATGCACTCCTCAGATCCATATGTAGGGCACCTTACAGCATGACCTACAAAATAATCAATCAATTAACCGATATCTTCGTCGATTCTGTGCTTCTTAATTTTGCTTGTCTAACTTCACCTTATGAGTTCTGAGTCTGACTACTTGATATGCAGGAAATTATAGTGTGGTAATGGCACTATCAGCTCATCCAGTTCAGGAAGAACCCCTACCACAAGGAAAGCACTTCAGGAACCAGCTTGCCGCTGCTGTGAGGAGCATCAACTGGAGTTATGCCATCTTTTGGTCCATTTCAACCAGTCGCCCAGGGTAATAATTTAGCATACAGTCGATTGGTGATCTAAAGTGGTATAGACTGTAAACTCTCTCTCTCTAGCTAGTCACTAGTCCGTGAACACCTACTACTGGCACAGAAACATACGACACCAAAAATATAAACTTATTTGTATTTGAATAATAATTTCTTGTGTGAATTGCAACACTAGCCTAACTAAAACCAAGTTAATATAATTTCATTTGCTTTGATTAGTTATTTCCAGTTATTGACTTGTACGTTTTCCTCTCTCAAAAAAAATTGCAGGATTCTGACGTGGAAGGACGGGTTCTACAATGGCGAGATAAAGACGAGGAAGATAACCAACTCGACGGACCTCACGGCCGATCAGCTCATCCTGCAGAGAAGCGAGCAACTGAGGGAGCTCTACGAGTCTCTTCTGTCCGGCGACTGCGACCACCGGGCGAGGCGGCCCGTTGCCTCACTGTCGCCGGAGGATCTCGGGGACACCGAATGGTACTACGTGGTCTGCATGACATACGCCTTCCAGCCTGGCCAAGGGTACTTAATTCACTCAAGCAAATTAAACCCTTCTAATCCGTTACCAATCCACAAGAACTAACAATGAATTCACTCGAATATGCACTGATTGCCTTATTGTATTCTGACTTCTGAGGAGAGAAAAAAAGATGCTGTCTTCAAAAAAGACAAGCAAAATCTGGCCAACCTGAATGCTAGTCTCTTATCTTGATAAGATTTACTGCGCTGAAGTTTGCTATTTTGGTGTACGCTGCCAGGTTGCCAGGAAAAAGCTTTGCAAGCGATGAATACGTTTGGATGTGCAACGCTCAGTTTGCTGATAGCAAATCATTCCCACGTGCGATTTTAGCAAAGGTTCGATTGCGTCTCTCTCTCTCTCTCTCTCTCTCAATACAATGCTGCCCAGGCATGTTTCTGACGAATCTGCATTCGATCTATGTTCTTATATCACATTCATGCCCTTATCTACCTGCATGTCATCTTTCGTGTTGTCCACTATGTATGAATGACCATGATAACATGCACCCGGTTTTACGCAGAGCACGTCTATTCAGGTTAGTAGGTCCTGCTTCGATCACATTTTAGGCAGTGCATGTCACATGCGTACACTCTACTTTCGGATTTCTGACCCCAACTGCATCTTGGATCACATTTTACAGACAATCGTCTGCATCCCCTTTATGAGCGGTGTGCTTGAGCTCGGGACGACTGATCTAGTAAGTTCATCGGCCACATAACCTGAAATTACACGTGAGATTATGGAGTATACTATATACCTTGATCTGATGCACAACACACTATTTTTAGTAACTCCATTGATTACACACCATCCAAGTTATACGTGCTTTACGCAAACTTCTGTTTCTCAGGACATGACTCGGAACCAGCAAATCATGCCTAGGGTGCAACTACAGAGTTTTCTTGTTCATTTGGCCTTTTTAGGACGGAATAGCAAATCTAGTATTTCATATTCGAAATGGTAAAAATAACATCATGATAGGCTAGACAGATAACACGTGTCTCTTGTCGTGCTCTCGGACCGCAGTTGCAACATACCACGCTTCAAGAGCGTTGCATGCGGTCTGTAGCACACATGAACCGGTAGAGGCTAGCTGCCGTGCAAGGGGAGCGCTAGAGGCCAGCTACTGTGCATGGGGAGCGTTGGAGGCAGCCTGCCACGCACGGGGAGCGCAGATGGGCACCTGGCGTCCTTCCGGAGCGTGGCAGGGAGCATCATGACTGATTCGGAAGTGAATGGTGACTCGGAACAGTGAATAGTGCTTGGAACCTTCAGCGGTTTGGGTGCGCGGCAGCGCACGTCCTGTGGTTCCGGACCGTGGCAAGCACATCCGACGGTCCGGATCCGCAACAGGCGAGATCTAGTGGTCCGGATTCGCGGTACGCACGTGCAGCGGATCGAAAGCGCGGTAGGGGACACGTATCGCCTGTCTAGCCTACTATGGGGAAAATTAGCTCAGTGACATCGCTTTAAAGCGTAATATGAGGAACGACACTTTGTTCGTGGCGCACTAGAAAATAACATCGTAAACACCAAAAAATTAGGCGAATGACATCGCCGTCAGTTACTTCCATTTCTAAATTTTTTTAAATATAGAAACTTAGCTAAAAAAATTATCAATTTTTTTGTGGAGCCTCCCAACGTAGTTTAATTGGTTGTGTATTTTTTTTTTCAAAACTTAAGACATTCTGATTTTGTCTCTAAAATTCATTTAAGTATATTGGTTGTAGGAATTTTCTAATATAGAAAATGTGGTCCAAACATTATGAAAAAAAAAATCAAGCTCCTTACACAGTGTACTTGATTGTGTAATTTTTCTAGAATTTTACAAAATTAAGTAATGCAATTTCATAATGTCCATTGTGTGAGGAGTCTAATATTTCATAATGTAAAGACATTATGAAATTGCATTAATTAATTTTGTAAAAATTCTAGAAAAATTACACAATCAAGTCCACTATGTAAGGAGCTCAAAAAAACAATTTCATAATGTTTGGACCTAATTTTATATATTAGAAAATTCCTACAAATAGTATAATTAAATGAATTTTAGAGACAAAATAAGAACGTATAATGTTTTGAAAAAAATACACAAGCAATTAAAATATGTCGGGAGGCTCCACAAAAAAAATTGATAATTTTGTGAGCTCGGTTTCTATATTTAAAAAATTCTAGAAATGGAAGTAACTGGCGGCAATCTCATTCATCTAATTTTTCAGTGTTCGCGATGTTATTTTCCAGTGCGTCACGAACGGAGTGTCATTCCTTTGATTACGCTCTAACGCGATGTCACTAAGCTAATTTTCCCAATGAGAAAAAAGAAACTCACAACTACAAGGCCCCTGATCTTCATTTGAAAAAGGAATGGAGGAACTAGTAGTAACATCTTACGAGTTATATGAATCATAGTACTCTACATAAGATTAAGACAAGCCATTGTGTATGCCTTCTTTTATGGGATTATATTGGACCGTGTTAGCGGCTAGAGGGGTGAATGCGAGTCCACCTTTTCCCTTATGGAATTCTACTACCTTTTTTTTTATCTCAATAGCTATGTGAAGCTATAAAGATCAAGGTTTAAAAATCACAGTGGAAGAAATGAACTGAAAACAAGAAACTCAACCTTCGATTCCCCTCGGCCAGTTTGACCGCCATGTATGGGCGGTCTGACCTCTCTTCGGACTGACAGAAAAATCAGCACGATTTTAGAACAACAAAATGATCTAACTTTTGATCTACAAATCTAAATCACTTGAAAATTCATATACAACTCAACAAGAAGGTTATGAACCTATTCCAACCGTAGATCAAGACAATCATAACCAAAATTCCAAGAATTTCTTGTTTGAGTGCAAGAGGACTCAAAACCGGGGAAAACCTAAACTTGATCTAAATACTTGCTCGTGGGCTAAGGATGGTCAATATAACCTTAGATCAACTTTCACAAGTCCTAAAAAGGTATATCACAGCAAAAGACCAAGTCAAAACCTTAGAACACGAGAACTCATAATCTCAAGAAAGATAGCAAGAACAAAAGACAAATCATCTTTACACGAATTTGCTTAGATTGATATTGAGGAATTGAGGGTTTACAACCACTATAACATGGAGGACAAGCTAACACATGAGCACTCAATCCCATAAATTTTCTCTCAGTACATATCTCAAACCCTAGCCTCCTCTCTTCTCTTCACTTTCCCTCAAATATGAAATTAGGACTTGGTTAATGTGCAAATCAATCACCACCCCTTATATAATGGAGGCTAGGACTAGAAAGAAACCATAACAGGCACCCATTAAGCCCACACACAAACGGATCTCACTCACACACACTTCTCAGAGCGAATGCGCTTGACCCGACGCCCCTGAATCCATCTCTTCGTGATCTTGTCCTGCTCGTGACCTAAACCACTTCTCCTTTACGCCGTCATGCGTCGTGGCTTCTTCATGATCACCAACCCAGTATTTTGGTGAAGATACCAAAATAGCCATTATCGGTCCTTTCATTCTTGACCGGGTCCAATCTTGTGAAGCAATCATATGCTTCGCCACACGTAGGTTCACCAATGACTTTTATCATGCTGACAAGTCTCCCATCTAACTCCCACCGAACCGGCTCAAGCCACTTGATGCAACTCATTGCATCAAACTTTTCGTTCTTGTTCATCTTGCGCCTTGCTTGAGATCAACTACTTCACCCGGCATCTCTGATCATTCTAGGCCTTGATTTCACCAAACCAAGTCCCGGTCATTCTCGTCGTTGACTCTAAGCTTTCTTGCACGAGTGTAGACCAAGAAATCGATTCTGAGCACAAGTTTTTCGTAACTTAATCCACATTAGCCAAAACATGCATCAAGCAACACATATACAACAAATCCATGATGCAAGGTGTATTCTCAAAATTCAGCTCCAGACCACACCTCATTGCGCCCTAAAAAACCACAGTCGGTCTAATTGCAACCACCATATCGGTCAGACTGCCCTGGCCGGTTTGACCACTGACACCATGTAGGTCAGACCACTATGCTGTGGCCGGTCTAACCGCTCAACTGCACTTGACAACACCCCTTCTGGATTTTTCAGTAAAACTGTCTAGTTTTAGGTCGAGTTTCCAATTCCAATGACATCTAGTGCAAACTCATACCCCAAACAAGCTTGCATAAGTGTTTGATGTCTATTCTCAAAAAATTCATTGGCTGGTATGACCGCTTGCCACATGGCGGTCAAACCAACTGCCCTTCATAAATTCAACCCCAAGTCTCAGGAGCCGGTCAAACCGCCCATGCCCAGCGGTTAGATCGGCTCCAGACAGATAACACTCCTGAAAGTAGTTCAACTTTTGCAAAACAGAAAGCTAATTCTCCAAACTTTTCGATAACAATGTTAATTGTTCATCACTTGATTTAGGACCAAACCAGATGGTTTCTACAGATTAATTAACTGTGATCTGCCTGTTTCAGTTCACCAAATGAAATGCTATTGAATTGCCAGGTTTTGGAGGACCCAGACTTGGTAAACCGGACCACCACATCTTTCTGGGTGATGCAGTTTCCGACATGCTCGGAGGAGCCGAGCTCCAGCCCTCCAGCAAACGAAACTGGGGAGGCCGACATCGTGTTCGAAGACGTCGATAACAACGCCATCGAGGCGATGATTTCGTCCGGGGGACACGAGCTAGGCGAGGTCGAGTGCCTGTCCAACGCCAACCTCGAGCAGATCACAAAGGAGATCGACGAGTTCTACAGCCTCTGCGAGGAGCTGGACGTGCGTTCTCTCGAGGATAATTGGCTCATGGACGGGTCTTTTGAGGCCCCGTCTTCCCCGGAAGCGGCGGCAGGGGCTACTAATTACGATGTTGTCACTTTAAGCAGCTCCGTTGAAGGCTCTCGCACGTCGTGTTTTACGCCTTGGAAGAGATCATCGATCTCCGACGACGTGGCTGTGCCGGTCACCGGGGAGTCGCAGAAGTTGCTGAAGAAAGCTGTGACCGGTGGTGCATGGACTAATAATGGTGGTGACAGCACGGTGAGAGCACAAGAAAGTAGCATCAAGAACCATGTCATGTCGGAGAGAAGGCGCCGGGAGAAGCTCAACGAGATGTTCCTGATACTGAAGTCATTGGTCCCGTCCATTCACAAGGTAAATTGACCATCTAAATGACAAAGTTTTATTCCAGCGTTAATTTCGTTGTCAGAAGTTATCCTGACCTGTTACTGCAGGTGGATAAAGCATCCATCCTCGCAGAAACGATAGCCTACCTCAAAGAGCTGGAGCAAAGGGTAGAAGAGCTGGAATCCAACAGGGAACCATCGCGCCCATCCGAAACAAGAGGCCGAAGGCGCCATGAGATCGCCGGGATTTCCCGAGCCAAGCGGAAGGCCTCCTCGGAGCTCGGCGGCCGTGACGTGGAGAGGGAGCGCCTTTGGGCCCTCTCCAAGGACGGCCCGAGCAGCGTCAATGTGACCGTCATGGACAAGGAGGTGCTCCTCGAGGTGCAGTGCCGGTGGAAGGAGATGCTCATGACACAAGTGTTCGACGCGATCAAGAGCCTCCATCTGGACGTTCTCTCGGTGCAGGCATCGACACCGGATGGCCTTCTTGCACTGAAGATACGAGCTCAGGTCTCGCAGCAGCTAAGAGCTGGCAATAAAATGTAGCATCTACGCTCGTGGTTATGTTAAGAGTTTTCGATTTACTAACGTTGTTGAATTGTTGCAGTTCGCCGGCTCTGCCTCCGTGGCACCTGGGATGATAAGCGAAGCTCTTCGGGAAGCCATATATAGGCAAGCGTTGAAAGAATGTTGAAAGCGTTACACTGGTATTATACGCACGCTGATGGCTATGTTCTTCAGACATGACAGTAGGATCTACTAGAAATATATTTCCAGGGAACGGAACAATAAAACTCCCGCATGATTCCAACAAAATTCCCTTGCTCCAAACTTCATAGATTTCGTCCATATTAGCATTTTGTGGGGTATGTTTTTGTAAAATATATCTCTGACTAAGTGATTTGTTGCAAATTTTCTTAACACTCGCGGACAGGTATAAACCTTTTAAATACGTTGTTATTAACATTTCAGAAAATTACGCGAAAAAAATTCGTTGGTACACAATGCACCCGTTTGCGCGCGGTGGTTTGTAGGCCAGCCACTGTAATATAAACATAACTAAGTTATTAAGAGTGCGTTTCGTTATTCGACCTTTTCCCCTTCTGTCAGCTTATTTTAGGTCAACTCCAATTTCGCCCGACACCCGTCCGTGCCTAGAGTTGAAAACGGATCAGATAGTTTTCGACCGATCTGGACGGAAACGAATTCGGATTGTCTCGGATCGGATTTTTCTCGGATAATTCTTGAATCGGAAACGAATACAGATTTTTTTTTTGTCACAAACAAATACGAATATGGTAGCCTTGTTATCCGTCGAATACGAATACGGATTATATGAAGGTCGGATATCCGGCATATCAGCAGGGACGAAGCATGTGCTAGGCCAACGTGGGTCGTGGCCCCCAACATTTTAGGATATACTCCCTCCGTTCTTTAATATCTGACGCTGCAAAGGCAACAAAGCACTCTATTGACGTCAACTATTAAAGAACAGAGGGAGTATTGTTTTTGAACACCATATATGCAGTATGCAGGGGCAAGCCGCCTGGAACTCTTGGGCCCTTGGCTGGTTGGCCCACATGGCCTCATGGTCACGGGAAGTGGAAAGCACAAAGTAGGAAAGGAATCATGCATCAATCAAGGATGTAGCATTGAATGTTGATGGCCTGATGCCCTTCAGGCTTCAGCCCTTGCGAGTTGCGCTTAGCCCTGAGTCACGACTCACAACTGAAGAGCCTGCAGGCTCCACACCTGAGAGGAGACGAAGAGAAACCCTAGACATAGGACTAGGACTCTAGGAGGCCGCGGCCGGCTGCACACGCGACGCCGCGACTAGCCGATTTGAGCTCGAAGCGCGAGCGCCATCAAGCGCCAGAAGGGTAGCCCACTTGGTCACGGCGGGCTATGCCGACGAGGCGCGGGCGCAGGCGTGGTCGTATGGGCCAAAGAAGGTGATCGCAGGAGGAGCAATTGGTATTTTCTTTGATTCTTTACTCTTGAGTCTTGATTCTTGAAGACTTGAAGTTGTATTTTGTTTAGTCATGACCGATAAAATTGGTGTTTTGTAATTGTCCAATGTTTTGTAATTGGGGCATTTGCTAATTAGATCATCTATTCAATTACAATGCAGGTAACTATGGTTAAGGAAAAAACCATTGATTCATTTTTCAAAAGAAAAGGAGTTGAACTAGTTGATGAAGATCCTTCATAACTCATCTTCGAACGAGCATGCTGTTAGTTTAGCCCCGCATAATTTTGCTCAAGCTCACATCGTGATATCATCTCAACAAATTTCAACTAGCTAGACAACACGACCGGCCCATCAGTCCATCGCTCATTAGGGTTCCTACTCGGCTACGGCTACTCCAGTCTCCAGTTAGTGGGGCACCTGTCAGTTGCCCACACATAGGGAGGGCAACAGAGAAGACAGAGCAGGGTAGAAGCTGAGGAGCCAGGAGGCGGCTCGGGCGGCACTCGTTGCTAGCGAGAGAGGCATCAGTGGCAGCCGGAAACGACGAAAATGGGTTGAGGCGCCCCTGATGGCAACCTCACAGCCATATATGGAAATGTGTGCCCAGACTCCTTGCAAATGGAACACTTCTTCGTACGACTGTCGCTGGCCAACCTTTCTCTTAAGCCTATCAATGTCCACGGTCCAGATAAGTTGCTTCTAGGTCGGATGGCTAGTGAAATGGACAACCACGTCGTAACCATACATCTATACACTCCAGGTTTGTATAACCTCCTCTTTGTTAAAATAGTCAGAGAGGTACTGGCCGGGATGCTGCGCCACCGTCGAACATGCGACCATGACATGGAAGCAGGGCCTATGTAGAAAAAGGGGCTTATTACAAATACATACGCAACTAGCGCGGTGTAGCGTGCACTCATGGGTGATCCTCTCGCGGTTCGTCTCGCGGCGTCCTTTATCCTTGCACATTATCTCGAAGCGAAACTCCCTTGTGCCCATCTTGAATACCCGGTGTATCTCACCCTTCTTGCTCTTCTCCTCCATGTACATGGTGATCATGGCGGAGTAGAGTACTCTGTCATTTGCCATGGCGAGCAATATGTTATTACTTCTGTCAACAAAGTAATTTGTGGTACCGTGGAGAATTGCCTCCATAATACCAACCAACGGGATGCGTCTGGCGCCGTGTATGACCTAATTGTACACCTCAGCTAGATTGGTTGTCATGACACCATATCGTGCACCACCCCTATCATGTAGCAGCAACCACTTCTTCTTAGGCTTGTGTTCAATCCAGTCCGAGAAGTATTTCACCTGCGCCCCTATCTTCCTCGCCACACTAGGACTATCTCTGGGTAGCTGTGGCAATGCTTCAAGGCCTGTTAGCGCTTGGGCGGCCTTTTCGTTGCTTCCCTTCTATACGTCTAGGTCCACTCATTCAGAATCCTTCAGAGTGCTTCAAACTTTCACTGATAGTTCTGGTTGCACAGTCGCTTGAACAGGTTCATCAAGTCTTTGTTGCAGAACTGCTTGTAGAAGTTTGCACCTAAGTGCCTCATACATCACCTGCTCTGCAAATCCTCTTATGAAAGTGGTTCGTTCTCTCCTTATTGTAGTTGAGTTATTGCACTCAGCAAGCCCGCACACCGATCATGTATGACGTATACGTTAGAAAGACTATGTACAATAGAAATCCTCAAATTCATAAGGAACCACAACCAATTGTCCGTGTTCTCGCTTTCAACGAAAGCGAATGCCACGGAAAGAACTTGATTGTTCCCGTCCATCGCTATCGCAGTCAGTATCTAGCCCTTGTACTTTCCAGTCAGGAATATGTCATCCACACACAAGATTGGACAGTAGTGCCGGAATGCATTGATGCATGGACTAAAGGTGAAGAATGTTCGCTTCAATACCCTCTTATTGGCCCACTTTGGATACGTGAGATCTTGAATGTCGACATGAGTACTGAGATTCATGTCTTATATGACTCAGAGTAGCCCAATGAGGTTGTGGTAGGAGTCCTTGAACGTACTGAATCTTGATTCCAATGCCTTCTGTTTTGCCCTCCATATCTTGGCATAGCTGCTGTGTACTGGAATCTTACCTCAATCGCCCGAATGATAGACCGTGGTTCAAAATCTAGATTATCCACGATCTCACTGTACATAGGATTTGCGATGAAGTCTGATGACAAATTCCTGTAGGACTGCACTGACTCAACGACAACACATATGTGAGGGACCACTATAGAGCATTTACTGTAGGTGTCCCACTTAGGCTGAAATGCATGCACTCGTCAAGGGCATCCCTCTATGTCGTAGCATTTAGGGTTAGACTTGACAATTGTGAATGTACATCGCACCGATAAGGCCCATAATTTGACCATATCTTGCACGACCTCCTTGCATTTGTACGTAGCTCCTTACCTGACCTCGCTCTGGTCGTACTCCCATGGCACACGGGAACCTTTGCTAACGATGAGGTTGTTGAACTGGTATGTGTTCCACTCTAATGGAACCGCCTACTGGTCCACATCATTCTCGTCGTCGGATGCTTCATCTTCTGACAATGTCATGTAATCCCGATCTTTGAGATCCATCCTTTGCACAAGGACTTTCAGCTCCTGACCCTCGTCAGCAAGCCCACTAGCTTGTCTGACTGAAGAAGATCCTTCTATAGGGTCTTCATCGACAGTATCAACAACTTCAGAACCACCTTCAGTCATTTGTGTGTGGCGCGTTGTGGCTGGAGTCTCCGACTTTCTTCGACATCACCACCTCCTTCTTATTCAGCCGCCGATGCAAGTGTGAGCTTGGCATATGCCTTGGCCAGAAGGACTAAATCCCACCATTCCTACCCCGCCCTGCGTACATATGACTACCATGTCCTTATTCCCTTGAGCTGGACTAACTCCTAATATGTGCACTGTCTTGCTCGGGGGGCAAGACAACTCAATCTTGGATCATACACAGCATGATCCTAATCGAATGAGTGAAACAACCACCGCATCACAGCGCCCCATACATGTACGTTGCTCTGGTCTCGTTAGGGGCACTATCGCCGATTGAAAATAATGCAAATCAATCCGTCGGGACCCTTAAGAATAGTCCCCTGATCGTAGTAAATTTTGAAGTTGGTGGCGTCCGACATATTTGACGGACTGCACCGCAAACAAGATTTCCACGATTAACCACATATCTAAAACTAAACAACCAACTGAAAAGGATTATATACAACATAGTACACTATGTAACCGTATATTTAAAACTATGTAATTCATTCGATTAAAAAAAATATCTGAAAGGTGGGTGACTGGACAGGCAGCGCTTTACTAGCTTCTCTCCTCTCCTCCTCTCCCTCCCCTCCCTGTTTCTCTTTTTTTTTCTGAATAAATGTGAGTTTTACCCGATTTTTAGGGTTTCGAGTCTTTTATAGGAGAGATTGTATCGTCATTTGGAATAATGACAAGGGCTTGCGGGATCTCTATCGCCATTTGAAATAGCAGATTTTCAAATTTTAATATTAAAAATTTTACTAGTGCATAAGTTTCTGTTGCCAATTGGAATGACGACAGAAGCCTAGTTTTGTTATAAAAAATCGTCTATTTATTTTTATAATTATCTTTTAAATTAATATTATTTTTAAAAAATCGCCATGTATGCACGCGCGTCGTGCCTCGTCCGTGCCCATAGTGCGTACGTGGTTCGTGCGTGCCGCGACCGACCGTCCGCTTGCCCGGTCGCCTGCCCATATATACCTGCGGACTCCGGTGCGTACGTACGTGTAAAATGTAGCAGTGCGTTCGCCCGTCCGAGCGCGCGGCGCGCGTATCGGTTCGCGCTCGCCCACGTCCCTGCCTGGGCTTCTGGCCGTACACTGATACACACATCCGCGCGCTATCTACTTGTCCGTTCCGGCCGGGGGGTGGGGGCAGACCGCACACGTACGTGCCCGCGCCGCCGTGCACATGGCGCGGCGCCCGCGTGGAACCCACGCGTCTCCCTCGCTCGCTCGGTTGCGCTTCCGTTGTTGCGTGCGTGCGTGCGTCCACCCTGGCCGCGCAACCATGGATGGAGTGGTTTATTTCATCATTTGCGTATATGGTTTCTACTTATGTTAGGGCGGAGTATAATCAGCGGAAGCATGTTTTGCGGCGCATTTAGCACCACAAGTTTTGCCGAATCATTTGTTACTAAAGGATAAACATATCAGTATTTAGGTGATGTACGGGAGAGATGGTGAGAAGAGAACGTGAGTTTATTTCTAGATGAAAAAACAAGCAAGTTGTTGATACTAAAACACAAGAAACAATAAAATATCTATTGGAGACTTGTTTATTACCTAAAAACGCGTTTTGTTGATATCAAGAATCATCATGCACACTTATAGCAATTAAAGTTAGATATAAGTTTAAGAAATAATTCATTGGAAGACTTGTTTATTTTTATTAGATTAGGTACTCTCTCTTCTTTTAGTAATAAATTAAAAAATAAACTATTGTAGATACTACGAGAGATACATAGTCTAACTTTCACCTAAGAGGCTAGGACCAGAGATAGATGTGTGAGATGTTAGCCTGCTTTGCATACTCTTTGTCGTACTAATACTAACCCCCATCTTTTGGTAGATGTAGTATAGCAATTGATCGATTCCATTGATCGTGCGGGGCCTATTTTACATGAAACAATTCAATTTTTACGGAAAAACCAAAAAAAATGTTGCATTTCAAAGAGGGTCTGAGTATATCTTTGAAAATTAGAAATCATTCGACGAGAGAAATCATGAATCACTGGACACACTTCAGTTTAATTAGCAGCTCAGACCAAAGCCGTCTGCTTTGGAAACGGAGAAAAATGCAGATGATCTACCGTGAATAGCAAAAGGTCATAAGCTCGATCGCTACAGTACCAAGGGAAAAGTAAAAGCGATACAGTAAACATATACTGTTTCTGTGGTGATTACTACAATATTACTTCGGAGCTCTGTTCACACGGGATCAAAACGTTGTTCGCCCAATGTTATCTACAGTAACAGCAGGGAATCTGAATCCGTCCGTTTTCCCACTGCCCATACCTGTGAAAGTGCGGACTGTGGCACGTATGTAATGCGTCCGTCCGTCTGCGCGGGCCGTGCCGTGCGCCGTGGCTGTACGCGTGCCGGATCATACAGGCCGATCCCTTTATTCCGCAACACATCATCGTATGTTTTACTGTTGGACCAAATAAGGGACTAAAGGGGTGAATAGGAGCATATATCTTGTTCACCACATTCGGTGTTCAACTTCATTTTCACTTTAATAACTATGAAAGCTATGAAGATCAAAGACACAAGATCATAGTGAAAGTCGTGCGTTGAAATCGAAAAACCACGAGCTCAACCCATCTTGGCCGGTCTGACCGCTGGATGCAAGAACAGCAGCCCAAAGAGATGCACAAAACGATCTAGTTTTTGATCTCGTGATCCAAATCCCCTAAAATTTCAGATATAACTCGTCAAGAAGATTAGAAACCCATTACAATCGACGATCAAAGCCAAGGTTACACGAATTTCTTGATTGAGATCAAGAAGACAAAAAAACAGGAAAATCCAAAACTTGAGCCAACAGTTTGCTCGTGGGTGGAAGATAATCATAATTACCTTAGATCAGATCTCACAAGTCACATCAAAAGACCCAATCAAAATCCTTAGAACACAAAACCCCCCAAAATCATCAAGGGGGAACAAGAACAAGAACAAGATAGAACTCATCTTGGAGCAATCTTGATTGGATTAATTAGAATGATTGTAGGTTTACACTCACTCCACCATGGAGGACAAAATCTCACACTTGAGCACCTAATTTCTCAATCCATCTCTCTCAAACCCTAGCCCCCTCTATTTCTTTCCCCTTCCCCAAATCACAAATTAGGGTTTTCAAGGCTTGAAGGCGTAAATCCTACACCCTTCTCTTTTCTAGTGGATGCTAGATCTAGAGATAAAACCTTATCGGACACATGTTAATCCCACACAAAAACGAGTCTATACTCACATATGCTTCTCAAAGCGAATCGGGTCTCCCGAATTCGTCTTTTTTGTGATCTTCATTTTCTCTTGACCTAAACCGTCTCTCCATGCGTCGTCTTGCGCCGTGGTTTCTCCAGAGTCACTAACCCGGTATTTTGGCGAAGATACCAAAATACCACTTCTTAATCCTTCTCCATCCGGCTTCGACCACGTGTAGATTCATTAATGACTCTCTTCATGTCGGTAAGTCTCTCCCATCCGGCTCCCACCAGAATCACCATGACACTTGCGCCGATCCCAAGCCACGTGGTACAAGCCGTTGCACCGAACTTCCCGTTCGGTGGTTCGTGTTCATTTTGCGTTATGTTTGAGTCCAACCACTTCACCCAATATACTCGATCGTTCTAAACCTCAACTCTCCTAGCATAGTCTTGATCATCCTCGTCGTTGACCGTAGTTGACTCCAAGCTACCTGCACAACAATAAACCAATAAATTGATTCCGAACATAAGTTTTTCACAACTTGACCTACGTTAGCCAAAACATACATCATGCAACACCTATGCTCTAAATCCCATAACTTTGACCAATTCCACAAGATCACCGCACCTCACTGTGTTTGATCGCGTCCTGGCCGGTCTGACCGCTCCCAACCGATTCCCAAGTTCTACAAAACACCATCTCTGGATATTTCAGCAAAACTCTGTCTAATTTTACATCCAGTCTCGTTTTTCCATGAGACATGGTACAAACACACCTTTAAACACTCCGACACAGGTGTTTAATCACATTCCCCGAAATTCAACTTTGTCAGCCACGGTCGGTTTGACCACTACCTCGGTTCGTCTCGACCGTCTTCTTAGCCGGTCTCGACCACACCCCTGGCCGGTCGATCACCGCACTGGACAGACAGATGACACTACGCTAAACCGAGGTTTTTTTTCTTCTAAATATCTCGACACCGATGTCAATTGTTCAACCACTAAGATTAGGATCATATCGCATGATCTCCACGTTTACCGAATTGCATTGCGAGTGAAGTAGGAATACTTGCTATATACCGGGTGTTGTTTTCGGTCGTCCGTGTGATCACTGAAAAATCTCATGAATATCGGGAGGTTTGGCCGTCATCCTTCCGTTCTGATAGTACCTCAACACCAATCTTTCATCTAGGGACAGATATGTGGCTTATGTTAGCTTGCTTTGCATGGACCACATGGAATGTGCAGATACATCCTTTATCGTACTACACTGATAGTACCACAACACCAATCTTTTGTCAGATGTATAGCAAAGCCCAATTGCATCATGCACTAAGTATATCTTCGAAAAACAATAATCGTTCAATCTGAGAAATCATGAATCGGTGTATACACTTTAGTTTTAACAGCTCAGAACAAGCAAAGATCATTACATAGCTGAAACACCTTCGTTATATTTATACGGGAAACATCCCACTGCCATCCAAACCAGAATGGGAGCTAAGTTCTTACAGAAGTCTTACATAGCAGCAATTCATAAGCTCCAGATGTTGTACCTAACAAGATCTGAATCTCAACATCCAACAACCACAGCAACAGTAACCAAAAGCTAGCCTTACATCCAAAGCGATAATACCAAAAGATACATCACAGTAGGCTAATAACAAAGCTAAAACCAGATCAGAAGACTATCCAGAAGCTTCTGTAGCTTCACGAACACTTCCATAGCTGAAACACCTTTCTGAGTCGAAACATTTTACATTCTCACTGTTGTAAGCTTAATGATTCACATGGCAGGACATAGGCCAAACGAAAATGACAGCGCAGTATGAGGCTCACCTGCGTGTTCTAGAAAAAGAATCTGTGGCGGGCTTAATTGATAACCCCTACTTTCTTCATTGTTTGAGCATACACAAAAGAACGAGAATCGCTTACATAGTTACATGTGATCCGCTGTAACGTGATGGCGAGAAAAGCTCTATATATGATGTTTGGCTGACCACACTGCTTTGCCTGCACTCTCATGCATCCTCTGAACTTCAGTACAAAAGTACTCTCTACAAACTAATTTTGTTTGGATGCATAGAAGCAATCCCATCTTACCTCCTAGGAAAGTTCTGAAACCTATCTAGGGTAGCACAAAATAGGAATCCAAAACAGATATTAGTTACTGAAGTATATAATTCGTTGATCAAGGATCATGTGTTAAGAATAAACAGTAAAAGCTCAGCAAGTTCTGAAGTTTGCAAGTTTAGCATAGCCTGACCTAGCATAGCCTGATTGCAAATATAACAAGAATATTGCATACAATCATAATAGAGGTGGCAAAATGTGCAACCCAGCACGGCCAGGCCCATTTGGCCTATTACTTTGACGGTCGTGCTGGGCCAACCGGAGCATGGTTAGTCCGTCAGGCCGGTGTCGGCTCATTTAGCATGAAAATTTGAAGAAAATGCAAAAAAATCCTAGAAAACATATAAATTAAAAAATACAATATAAATTTATATATACTTATAAAGTGAACTATATAAAATTCAAAAACTACAAAATAAAATCATATAAATATTAAAAAATGAACGGATCTAACGGGCTAGGCCGCTAGGCTCGGTACTATTCGTGTCAGGCTGGGCCACCCAGCTGGGCCGAGGTCATGACCCAAACACAGCACGGCCCATTTGACCCCCTCTATTCATAATCATACATGCCAACTGTGATTTTGCTTGAGAGGATTGGTGATCGCTAATGAATGGTAGCGTAATGTCTATGTGATCCCTGCAAGGAATGGTTTGACAGAATTAGTCATTCCCAATTATGGGAACTTTATAATGAAAATTGAAATGTGCTTCTATTCTTCTCTGAATAAAACTTTGCACATATATTAAGGAAAAATTAAAATTCCAAACCCAATCAGTGAGCAATTTTCAGTTTTCAGTTGTTCAGCACTGTCCAATAGTACTTCTAAAACTCCAGTATTCATCTAATCATCTCTGTAAAAAGCTGGGGAGGAACGAAATAGAATATGTAATATATATACTACACAGGCAAAAGAGTTACAACTACAAGGAGGGGAATTTCTTCGCTTCCAACTCCTCTAGTGACTAAAACCATCTAAGCTAGAGGAGTTTCAGTTATGCATTACAAGAAACCAAGCAGTTAACGCAAGCTTATGGCCATTCTTAATCCTTTGTTGCATTGCTTGGTCTGTTTACAAAATGTAATGCATTACTGAAGTTACAATAGAGTTATAAGTACGACAATTTATTGGTACACTATGTCTGTAGAAACATCACTCCTCGATAACAATCTCCATGTCCATGTCAGATCCTCTGCCCCTGCGCCCAAGAACCTCACCATTAGCAAGCCTTTGCATGTCAACAACAGAGAGCTGATCAAGCCATCTCACAACATGGTTTGCTGCTTGGAGCTCATAGGTGGGGTGTCGGCTTGCAACCGCCACACACCTCATCCCAGCAGTATGTACAGATTTTGTCGTCAAATTTGAGTTACAAAGCACAAGACAAACATCTGGCTCAAGTCCAAGTTGCTCTGATGCGAACTCAAAACATCTCGCCCTCGGGTTTCCCTCGGCAGAAATCCTCAGCCGACAATATAGCATCAGAATAGACCTGCAGACCAACAGCTTTGATCCCTTCTTCCAGGCTCATTCGTGGGCGAGAAGTTGTAATTGCTATTGGAATGTCGAAATCCACAAGGGTGTTCAAGAAATCAAGGACACCTGGCCGTAGCTGGTAGAATCTACCTTGGAGTGTTTGATATAATACCTCCTTACGAGCCACCAACCTTTCAACTTCTTCTGGATCTTCCGACCAATTTAAGACTTCTAAGATAGCCTGGTCAGTTCTCATTCCCTCGATTTCCTTCAGCACTGCATCCGGAGGAAAAGACTTTGCCTCTTCAAGTGATAACACATACCAAACTCGGGGCTCCAAATCTGGATCGTCATCTTCAACAACAACTCCCACTCCAAGATCACACCAAACCGATTGCCAATCACCATTTCTTCCCCCCTGTTGTTTCTTCTTTAAGGCTGGTCTTTTAGCCATTTCTGGTGACGCCAACAGTCAGCTAAGGTTTTCAGGGAACCTATAAACCAATTTGTAAAACACATTGTCTTCCTCATGGACCTGGGGGTTCCTCTTGAGGTCAGTGGCATGGGGCTTGAAACGTGCCCTCTTCATCCTCATAATTTGACCCACAGACTTCGCAATTGAATGCATGTTTTGTGTCGAATTTGAGTTACTTGACCAGCATTTTCTGTAAAATTTGTGAGCGGCCTGGTGAGAACTACCAAATAAGCTGATGGAAGAGATCATTTCTCACAAATCCTATACGGTTGCACTGAAAATTATCAAGTCCTTTGCAGCAAGGCCGCTTCAGCTCATGTGTGACTAATCAATTGTCACCAGAGATAAATCAAACTTCACCTGTGTTAAAAGCTCCAAGCAAAAGGTATAAGTACAAAATGCACAAGTAGATTATAGGGAACAGAAGAGTCTACATGGCATCAATCTCAAGTGATAAATCCTGAACATGAACAGCTCATCTTCAGTTGGGATTTACTTCAGTAAGGCGTGCAAAGGGGCAAGTTTTTTTTCCTTCCATTTTCCCGTTAGAATTCAAGAATTCAAGAAAGAAAACAAATGCAGAGCCCCAATTTTTGCCGGCATCTGACCATATCAACCACAATATGAACCAAAAGTTAACCTTGGAAAAACTACTTGACGATGCCTTTTGCTAAAGAGTTCCTTTTGCATTTAGAAAAGCTTGCATCAGGTATAAGGATGTTATGGAACAAGATGCGACGTGTTGTACCAGGCGTGTGAACAGCACCATGGGTACTGTAGCAGTGCGTGAATACTATCATACGGATCGGTAATTGGTGAAGACGAGGATCGCCCTCACACACGACAGAACTGTTGTCGGTGTGTGAGAGGCTCTGGTCTGCCGAACTAGATGGAGGCAAAATACTAGTTTATTTCTTGATTGTCTTTTTTCAATTGTGTTGCCTTTATAGTCTAAGCGAAGGCACAAACTGATTTGGAAAGTAACTAACTCAACCTCTAACTCAATCTATGACTTAATATCTAACTCTATCTTATCTCTTACTAACTATATAGATCACCTTCCTCCATACTATTTGGCTACCATGCCGTGAACAGTAACCGAGTCCGGTACTGCTACAGTATCCGAATTCGACACATCTGTAGAAGCCGAATAGGCATGCATGGAAAATACAGCTACAATACCGACGGGTAGTATTCACACACCGTGGTGCTGTTCACGCGCCTACTACAGCATGTCGCATCTTGCTCCATAACATTACACCCCTCACGACGAGGAAGCTCGTCCTCAAGCTGCGGTGGTGGCCACGGTTGAAGTCCTAGGTGCCTCCATATTGACAAGAGTATCTGGTACTGGCGTCGATTCGCTTGCGAGTAGATCAATGACACTCCAACGTATAGCACCCAAGGAAGAAACGTCTTAGCACATAGTGGCGTTGAGGAAGACGTTAGTAGCATGAGCAACCAACATGGGGCAGCAGTTACGCCCTTACTGCCTTGAAGCATGACGATGGCGGGAAGGACACGACGGCAGCGCTGGCCCCTCATTTGATGCACTCTTGTGGATATCATGGGGATATGCTCATGATCTTATGATGATGATACAATTGGCAATGGCGTTGAAGGTTTGTCGAAACACTCGTTTTCTTCGAAATTCAAGTTCTGTCAGGCAGTAGACGGTTAGACCGGCCAGGACAGTGGTCAGACCAGCCCTTGTGGCGATCTAATCGGCCACCTTTGGCGGTCAGACCGGCCAGAGCTTTGGCAAAGAGGCTGGCGGTCAAACCGGCCAGGAGATGGCGGTCTGACCGGCCAGAAAGGTGACTTTCGAGTTTGGAGCCGGGCAAAAAATAGAGGGTGTAGGCAAGAGAGGGGATTCTCCTACACTTGGTCTCATAATTTTTGGAGTTTCAAGTCAAAAGTTCTATTCGTTTGAAATTTTCAGAGAGGTTTCGGATTTTCAGTTAGGAAATTTGGCTAAGTCCCTTGTCGGGTGGTCGACCGCCAGGGGCGATCGACCGCCATGGGTGGCGGTCGACCGGTTTTGCCTCTGCTTGGCCGCCGCTTGACGGCGATGTTTGTAAGTTAGGTCAAGTTTATGGGTTTCAGTGCATATGTGTTGCATGATGCATGTTTTGACTAACGTGGATCAAGTTGCAAAGAACTTGTTCCCGGAATCGATTTCTTGGTCTATTGTTGTGCAGAAGGCTTAGAGGTCAACGACGGTCAACGGCGAGGATGATCGGGACTAGGCTTGGAGAGCTGAGGTTCAGAACGATCGAGGATGCTAGGTGAAGTCAGTGGACTCAAGCATGGCATAAAATGGACAAGGATGATCGAACGGGAAGTTCGGTGCGACGAGTTGCATCAAGCGGCGCGAGGGTTGGTGCAAGTGCCACGGTGGTTTCGATGGGAGTCGGATGGGAGAGACTTACCAACATGAAGAGAGTCGTTGATCAACCTACACGTGATGAGGTATAGGATTGCTTCATAAAGATTGGACTCGGTCTTTGGAGAAGGATCGAGAAATGGTATTTTGGTAACTTCACCAAAATACCGCCTTGATGGCCTTTGGCTAAACCGCAATGCAAGACGGTGTAAGAAGAGGTGGTTTAGGTCAATTGAAGATGAAGAAGACGCTTTGAGAAGCGTGCGTCAGTTAGACCCATTTGTGTGTGGACTTAACGAGTGTCCATTAGGGTTTCCTCTCATAGCCTAGCGTCTACTATAAAAGGGGAGGGTGCTGGTTGTGCACATCCCAACCCTTGTAGTCTAGAAACCCTAATTCGTGTTTTAGGGTTAGGAGAGGAAAGTGGGGGAGCTAGGGTTTTTTGAGAGTTGGATTGATTGTATGCTCAAGTGTTGAGCTTTTGTCCTCCATGCTGGAGTGGCTGTAAACCAACATCAATCTCAAATCAATCCAAGCAAGATTTCCTCAAGATGCATCTATTCTTGTTCTTGCTCTCTCTTTTGTGATTTGGGAGTTTTCATTGATCCTTTGGTTTTCCTTTGATTTCTAGTCGTTATCTTGCTTGTTGTGACATGTGAGAATGTATCTAGGATTGTCTTGATCATCTTCTAGCCACGAGCAAGTTTTGGGATCAATCTTAGGTTTTGCACGGTTCTTATACCCTCCTTTCCTCATCCTTAAAATTTATGGAACCTTGGCCTTGATCTTCCCGATCGTCGATTGGAATAGGTTCATAACCTTCTTGATGAGCTATGTTTGAAATTTTAGGGGATTTGGATCACCGAATCAGCCAATTTGTGATTTTGAGGTTATGCTGATTTTACTATTCATCAGGCTGGAGGTCAGACCACCCCTTGGAGAGGTCAGACCACTAGACTGAGAGGTCTAACTGCCCAACTCTTTGCAAATTGAGTTTTTGGTGTTTTTGGTTGTTTTGCTTCGGGGTTTCGATTGGATTCAATACAAGTCTTCTGCTATGCTTGTACATTGATCTTCATAGCCCTCAAAGCTATTGGAGTGAAGAACGTGTTGAATTCGATCAAGGTGAAAAAGAGATTGTGCTCCTCTTTACCCCCTCCCTCTAGTCGCCGTTACAGTCCAACAGCTCTGCATTTCCAATGGCACAACATCGGTCGGTTGTGTGGAAAAGATCGCCACTAGACAGCGGCATCCTTCCTCCAGAGGTGCTGCACCAAAGGTGCAACCAAGGGTAGCGATGCCCACTAGGGTGGCATTGCTGGTGCCATTGAGGAAGGTAATGGTAGCGCCGCCATTGCAATAGCACGTGATGCTGCCTCCTGCTCCTTCAACTTGACCATCAATGCCCACGTTTCTCGGAGGATGATCATCATGTTGTCAATTGAGGCCATCATCTTTTCGTTGCCAGCCTTCAACATGACGAAGGGAGATAGTTCGGCACTGGAAGCCATAGTGGGTGGCTCTGATACCAAATGTTGTGGACATGGGTGAACGAGAGAAAAGATATAACAAATCGGTAATTGGCGAAGGCGAGGATCGCCCTCACACATGTCGGCACTGTTACTAGCATGCGAGAGGCTCTGATCAGCCGAACTAGATGGAGGCAAAAGACTAGTTTATTTATTGATTGCCTTTTCTCAATTACATGCGTTGCCTTTATAGTCTAAGCGAAGATACAAACTGATTTGAAAAGTAACTAACTCTAACTCTAACTCAATCTCTGACTTAATATCTAACTCTATCTTATCTCTTACTAACTATATAGATTACCTTCCTCCATAATATTCGACTGTCGTACCATGAACAGTACCAAGTCCGGTACTGCTACAGTGTCCGAGCTCGACACGCCTGTAGAAGCTGAATCGGCATGCATAGAAAATATGGGATACAATACCGACGGGTATGTTCACATGTCACTGTAGTACCATGGTGCTATTCACGCGTCACTACCGTATCGCGGTGCTGTTTGGGCGCCTCCTACACTAAGTGGCATCTTGCTCCATAACAAAGGAGAAAAGGTCCCAATTTTGCATAAAAGGAGGCTAGAAACATAACTGCTGTTATTGAAACCGGGCTGGAGATCGAACCTGTCTAAGCATCGGTTCACGGTTCATCGGTCCAACCGCCGACTCACTGGATGAACGGCCGGTTCGTATATATTAATATTTTAGTATTTGTATATTACTTTTTCTCTGAAAATGAAGAATATAGATATGTTGTTAGACACTATTATTAGTATATGTTAATTTGTATTAAAAAAGAAAGAGGACCCAATCCCCAAATACATGTCAACAGTAGTCCAAATATCACATATCCAAAGCAAGAAGTCCCAATTCGAAGCAAAACCGAGCACTACAAGCTAGTCTCGGATCCAAAATCCCCAAAAGAACATGATGACCAGATGACAAGAACTAGTGAATCCATGCATGTACATTACTTCCCGGCTACTACACCTCATCGCCGGCTGCAGCAATCAAATAATGAAGTCACATAGCCTTCCGCCGCGGACCCCGAGCACTTGTTGCAAACTCGACACAGCGGACCCCGAGCCCTTACCGCGCGAAGCCGCGCCGCCGCCGAACTCTCGCCGGCCGTACGGCGAACACAACACGTGGGGTTGAAATCGATTCGGAGACAGGGAGAGCAAGTAGTACTCCTGTCTTATTGGACTCCACCCATTTTACCCTTGATACAAAACATGAAGCAATTGAAAAAGGATTAATTCTTTATTTGCCATTGAAAGTTAGCAGCACCTTTGAAATACCATCGTGGAATTGCTCTTCTCTTCATTGCCAACGGTTCTTAACTTCGTCCCTTTTTTACCATTCCCGTTAGTGTCGTTACGTCCAACCGCCTTTAACCACTAAAAAAATATATCAAAATGTCCACCTTACCTTTCTTCTTCGTTCCCTTCTTTCTTCTCACTCACTCTTCCTTTTCCTCTTTCTTCATGCCTCGACCTCCCCCTGCTCCCGCCGCGCCACTCGGCCTACCCGCCCGAGCCACCCCTATACGCCACTCCGCTCACGCCCACGCCGCCCCTCCGCTCCCGCTCCCCTCTATGCGTTGCTCGCCCCTCCGCGCCACCTCCCACACCACACGCACCGCTCGTGCCGCCTCCGGCCTCGCCGCTGTCTTCTTCCCTAATTTTGGCCGATAGGCCCCGCCGCCACCGCCATTTCTCCCCGGTGAGCTCCCCCTCGATTCCTCTCACTTGAAGTATTCCCTCACCTTCCCAAATCTTTTCCCGCGACTAAATCGGGCCGTCTTCCCCCAGGTCACCGCCTCCCCATTGACCTCGCCGCGCTGCCCATGGCTCACGGTACCGGCCCGCCTCGGTTCCTCCCCGCCACTATCGACCACCCCGGTGAGTTTCCATTACCCCCCCTCGCCCGTGCACACCCCTGTTTTCCTCCCCTCCCTCTCCATCTTCGTCGTCATGTTTCTTCCCCCATCCCGGCTGTCGTGCACCGCCGTCTGATCGCCACCAATCACCTCAGGCCACGACACTACCACCCATCAGATCACCTCCCTTACCTGATTCCATTTTCCCCATCCACGGCCACCATCGTGAATTCTTCTGCCGGCGTTGAGCCCCACCGTAGCCGTCGCCCCTGTTCCTCTGTTTTCACTCGCAGCTCTGTCCTACACGAGAGAGATGAGACGGGCTAGGTGGTCGCGCGGCTTGCCACGGCGACACGGGATTGCTCACAAGTGGGTTGGACCAATTGTTTATTTTATTGGTTCCAGTAGCAACTCAGGGGCATCTGCTTGGTTCGATTCAAGAATGAGCTTTAGGCTGCTCCCAATAGGTAGTATCTTAGTGTAGTTTCTTTAGCGCATGAGGAGTGTTAGGATACTATCTTCTCAATGCATGGTTTCTTATGGTATAGTATCTTTGGCTGTTTCATTTAATTACATGCAGGATCTTTACTAGTATTTGAGCATTGTGGTCTATTTGTGGCATGTACTAAAGCAATACATGCATGATCTTCCCAATGCACGGGATCGATCACAATAAATTTTATGTGTTGGATTTCGAGACCGAACCGATATCCAGATTAGATACTAGAGTACCCCCTCTCTTCATTAACTATGCTGCCACATCATCATTTTGCCTACATGGCAGATTTAAGATACCAGCCAGGGTGGAGCACTGGGAGCAGCCTTAATGTGAAGCACATGTACCAAGTGCCTCTCTCTCCTCTTACTGTCGGCAAAAAGAGTACATTGAAGATGCTCTAATCAGATCCAAACAGCAAAATGTGAAACATCCAGACGTGTTCTTGCAACACTGTGGATATCAAGGGGATATGCTTACGATCTTAGGATGATGAGACAATTGGCAATGGCGTTGAGGGTTTGCGGAATCACCCATTTTCGGCATTGCTCCAGTTCTGTCAGGCCTCTGGCGGTTTGACCGGCCATGATGGCAGTCAGACCGGCCATGCCTTGTGTTGATTTCCTGGAATGGTGGCTGGCGGTCAGACCGGCCGAGGTGGCGGTCAGACCGGCCAGTATAGCGGTCTGACCGACTTTGCCTGAGCGGTCAGACCGGCCACTTTATGAACTTTGGAATTTGGAGCTAGGCCAAAAATAGAGGGTGTAGGCAAGTGAGAGGGTTCTTCTGCACTTGGTCCCATAATTTTTGGAGCTTCCAGTCAAAATATCTATTCGATTGAAATTTCCAGAGAGTTTCGGTTTTTCAGGGGTGGAATTTTGGCTAAGTCCCAATGTGGCGGTCAGACCGACCTTTGGTTGGCGGTCAGACCAGCCAGTGGGCGGTCCGACCGCCAAGGGTGGCGGTCAGACTGGTTTTGGCTTGTTTCGTCGGCCCGCGTGGCAGCGATTTGTGTTTGTTAGGTCATGTTCGTGTTCATCAGTGCATATGTGTTGCATGATGCATGTTTTGGCTAACGTGGGTCAAGTTGTGAAGAACTTGATCCCGAAAATGGTTTGTTGGTCTATTATTGTGCGGGTGGCTTGTAGGTCTATGACAGTCAGAGGCGAGGAGGATCGGGACTAAGCTTGGAGAGCTGAGGTCCAGAACGATCAAGGATGCCGGGTGAGGTCAGAGGACTCAAGCGGGGCGCAGAATGGACATGGATGACCGAATCAGGCGGTTCGGTCTGATCGTTGGATCAAACGGCTACCGAGTCGGTGCAAGTGCTATGGTGCCAGTGGGATTCGGACGGGAGAGACTTGCCGACATGGAGCCGTTGATCAACCTACACGTGGCGAAGCATGGGATTGCTTCACGATCTGTGGACTCGGTCTTTTGGAGAAGGATCGAGAAGGGTATTTTGGTAATTTCACCAAATACCGCCTTGGTGACCTTTGGCTAAACTGCATGGCGCTGAGTCCATGATGGTGAAGCGGTTTAGGTCAATCGATGATGAAGACGGCGCTTTGAGATGCGTGCGTGTGTTAACCCATTGTGTGTTAGGGTTTAATGGGTGTCCTAATGGAATATACCCTAGATGCTAGCCTCCACTATAAATAGGGGGATGTTGTGGGCTGTTGCTCCTGCGGAAGCCAAGGAGAGAGCCAGCCCAAAACCCTTGCTTTTGGTTGCCCTATTGTGTGTTTAGGGTTTTGAGGAGAAAGATGAGAGGCTAGGGTTTCTAGGGTTTGGACTGAGTGTGTGCTCACGTGGCGAGCTTTGTCCTCCTAGGGGAGTGGCTGTAAACCCTCAACAATCCCATATCAATCTATGCAAGATTCCTCATAGATGAGTTCCTATTTGTTCTTACTCTCTATTTGTTGATTTTGGGTCTTTCTTTGTTCCCCGAGTTTTCTATTGGTTTCTTGCGTAGATCTAGCTTGCTGTGACATGTGGGAACATGCTTAGGTTCATCTACAACATCATTCTCCCACGAGCAAGTGTTGGATCTCGTTTTCGTATTTGCTCTGTTTTTGAACACCATTCGCTCATATTGAAAAAGGTCAGGACTTTGGCATAGATCTAGATGATCGCTGCTTGGAATTGGTTTCTGATATCCTTAGGAAGGTGTGTCTCAAGTTTGGTCAAGTTTCATTGTGTAGATCAAAAGTTAGACCGATTTGAGTTTTGGTTTTTGGGTTGTTCTTACTGTTCTATGTCAGGTCCGATCAGACCGGTTTTACAACGTCGGTCAAACCGCCCGACCAATTTCAGTTTGGGCTATTTTCCTCTGTTCTTCAGTCAGCTGGTCAAACCGATTTTATAAGGCCTGTCAAACCGCCCATCGGTCATGTAGGACCGGAAAGGCGACTAGAGGAGGGGTGAATAGACGCTTTTCTTTTTTTAAAATTTTCTCCTAGAGAAGACAAGCAATAAACAAAACACCAAGATGTAGCCATTAGAAATTAAAAACAGAACTTTAGTCACATCAGATGGTAGCTACAGCACTTAACAACAAGGTCTCAAGCAATAAACAAGTAGCTACTTAAATCAAAAACTGAGAGTATCACAATCTGATGGACAACCAAAAAGCTACAGTCACTGGATCTTGATTTTTCTCATCACATAATAAAATAGCAGACATAAAAAAATCACGCACAACATGAGCCGCACCGATGTTCCTTTGAAGGTCTTTGCTCTACTCTGTGCATCCACTGCTGACTGCTGCCGCATCAAACCACAAGACATGGAGCTGATAAACAAGCACAAGAAACGATAGGACAAAGCATTAAAATAATCTAAAAAAACAAACAGCTTAATGTTAAGACTAAGACCAAATAACACTTCTGTAGCATTGATGGTTTCCAAATAAAGACTTCAGTGCACCAACCGAGAGACACGCACTCAGAATTTTTGGACCCAACAGGAACAAGATTCCTAAACACAAAATTGGAGAGCAGCACCTACAGCCGCCCGGACAATCCAGTTTCTACAAATTTTACTGAGCCCAGGCCGCCGCTGCCTAAAACTGGATTCTCCACAGAGCCGCGCCGCCAAGAACCAATCTCCGCGAGGCAAACAGGGCGTCGCCCAGTACAGGACTCAATTTCTCGGGGCAGCACCGCCACGGGATCTCAGTCTGATTTTTGGGAGCAGCCACTCAAGTCGGTTTCACCAAGAAGACAGAACAGAAGCACAAAACCGAAAGTACAAGGTAATAAAGAAAATTGAGGGCATCACAGAAGAGATCAACACCAGAATCGAAACAGCAATCAAAGCCAGCACTTAGATTTTTTTTTTGGGCCGCCGCTAATCTCCCCTTTTCTCTGAGTTTACACGGCACCACCGCTCTCATTTTCATCTCTCACAGCAGCACTGCACTTCCCTATTTTCCCTCAGCGCGCAAGAAAATGGCCGCCGCCATCTAGAACTTAGCTACAAGGAGTGGCCGCCGCCAGTGCTCTTTTTCAGGGGGACACCCAGCCGCCACAGTGTTCCCCCCATTTCTTTTTTCAGCAGCTAACCCTAATATCCATCTCCTGTTTCTTTTTGGGCAGCTACCAAACCTAATGGGCTCTCTCAAAGCCCAACAATTACAGAACACATACGCACGCAATTTAAAGCATCGTCTCCAAATCTCTTGATTTAATCCACTTCCTGACACACCGTCTTGCGCCACGTGTAGGTTGATCCAGCGGCTCTCATCGTGTCGGCAAGTCTCTCCCATCCGGTTCCCACCGGACCACCTTGGCACTTGCACCGACCCCCGCACCACTTGATCAACCAACAGACTGAATCGCCTGTTCGGTCATCCTTGTCCATTCTGCGCCACGCTTGAGTCACTTAACCTCACCCGATCCATGATCGTTTCGGACCTCGACTCTCCAAGCTTAGTCCCTATCCTCCTCGCTGCTTGACCGTCATTGACCTGCAAGCCACCCGCACAACAATAGACAAGAAAACACGAATCAGGAAACAAGTTCTTCACAACTTGACCCACGTTAGCTCAAAACATGCATCATGCAACACATATGCACTATAGCCTATGAACTCAATCTATCCCAAAGCCAAATTTCCAAAATGACTAAAGATCAGCCTTTTAACTTTGCCGAAAACGCGTGAAACTTCAAACCAAAAACAACATTGCCAATTGTTTCATCATTCTAAGATCATGGGCATATCCCCATGATATCCACAATCTCCCCCTTGATGAACACATTGGCAATCTCTCAAAAAATTGTAGTTTTATGGTTTGAAAAGTAAAATACTTGAAGTTTTTCGCAAGAAAGGCACAACTTGGTCCAAATGCAAGAAAAAGCAAAGGAAATAACCAAGCTGGCTTCAGAATAGCATAAGCAAGTGAGATAAGGCAAAAGAAAGCACAAAAGCTTCAATTTCCAAAGAACCGACAAAATCTCACTTAATGTCCATATGAAAGAACAATTGTTCTACTTGACCTTTGATCATTGAGATGAAAAGCTCTAAAACAACATTTTCGTCCAATCTTTCTCCCCCTTTGACAATGGATTCATCAAGGTGCAAGGAAGAAGATAGAGCATGAATGTAATGAAATAGCTGCAATTTTTAATTTTAAATTTTAAATTTTTGTTTTGTTTTTAACTTGAGAAAAAGGAGCTATGAACATTATCCATGAAGACTGTACAAGTATTACACCAAGCCATATTATGTAAAGAAGCTATATTCAATCATGGCAAAATATGTACAGCAAAGCTAAGGCCAAAATAGCAATAATCTGAGATTAAATGAATCGACAACATGACAAGGTGCTCAAGATCATAGTTTAACTAAAGGTATCCAAAAATGAGTCAGGTCATGTCTATAAGCGAGATTGAGCAGAACCTAGAAAAAGAGTCAAGTTTGAGCATTCAGATTTGAAATAATTTGATCAAGCATTTAGAATTTAGCACATTGAGCACTTTGCTGAAAATGATTGGTTTTATCTTAGTAAAGCAAGTCCTGGACTAGGAGCCATCCACAACTGCCTTCTAAGCTTCAACCCATTGCCAATTTGTTTTCTTAGCAATGTGCTAGACCTCAAGCATCACTACGACCATCCCAAGCAACAAAAGCTTAAGAGAATAGTCTGGGTCATCCAAAACTCCCCCTGAGTTCATGCCTAGTGCAATGGCAAGCCATCTCATGAGAAAGAATTGGTGAGATCAGTTTTTTCGCACAGAAAAAGCTCATTTTTCATTTGCTTGACTTAAGAATTAGCATAGCTCAAATTAAAACTCAAAATAAGTTCAAGACTCAATTAAGCCTATATGACATGGCATGAATCATGAGAGGATCACTAAAGCAAAACTAGTCACAAGATCCAACAAATCATATTATGATTCAGCTTTGCTCACAGATAATAAAGCTAGCATGGCAAAAGCTAAGCTATACATAAAAAGCCACAAAAGAAGTCTAGCAAACTAGCACAAGACATGGCGAGGTATAAAGTATGAAATCATGTCATACATGGATAATAATCAAAGCTCCACAAGGTTATATTACAATGCAAGTTCTTTGAATTGTAAAATGCATTATGATACAAATGAATGCAAAAGAGCAAACTCCCCTCAAAATAGGCCAAGAGGACTAACAACCCCAACTCTCCCATAAAAGAAGCAAAGCGAGAAGAATCAAGAGCCTTAGTGAAGATATCCGCAACTCCGCCGCTCGGACTCTACAAAGTGAAGCACAACATCACCCTTCTCAACATGGTCTCTAAGGAAATGATATCTAACGCCAATGTGCTTAGTCCTAGAATATTGCACCGGGGTTTTTGGCAATGTTAATGGCGCTAGTGTTATCACGTAAAAGAGGAACACTACCCAAAGACAACCCATAGTCCCGCAGAGTAGACAAGATCCAGAGAACCTAAGAGCAACTCTCGGGTCATAGCTACATACTCGGCCTCGGCGAAGGATCGTGCAATGTAAGACCTGCTTCCTAGATGACCATGAGATAAGAGATGTGCCTAACAAATGATAAGTGCGAAGTACTCTTCCTATCCACTCTACACCCAAAGAAAATCAAGATCGAAAAATGCTCGAATAGAGAGAGCCAAGAAGAAGAATACCAAAGTCCAAAGTCAAGAGTGCCTCAAGGTACTGAATATGCGACGACCGCTTGATGATGAGAAGCACGAGGAAGCTCGAATCGGCGCACACACACAAAGAAATCAGTATGTCCTACCTCGACATTTGTGAGGTAGAGGAGGAGCCGATCATGTTGCAGTACTCTTCGGTCCACATGCTCTCCATCCTCATCTGGGTCCAAAGACGGTGGTCGTGGCAATAGGAGTAGACATTGGTCTACTACTTCCCATGTCGGCGCCAAGAAGGTCCTTTGTGTACTTACTTTGATGAATGAAGGTGCCTTCTTTCAGCTTGCTTGACTTGAAGACCAAGGAAGAAGGTCAATTAGCCCATCATGCTCATCTCGAACTCCCCGCTCATAGAATCAAAATCTGGACACCAAAGCATGAGAGGAACCACCGAATATAATGTCATCCACATAAATCAACCATCAAAAAGTCATTGCCATGCACGAGAGTGAACAAAGTTTTATCAACCATTCCCATTTTAAAATCATTTTTGAGCAAGAAACTCTTAAGCCTATCATATCAAGCTCTAGGGGCTTGCTTCAATCCATACAAGGCTTTGGAGAGTTTAAAAACATGGTTTGGGAACTTAGAATTTTCAAAACTAGGTGGTTGCTTGACATAGACCTCTTCTTCTATGAAGCCATTCAGAAAAGCACTTTTAACATCCATTTGAAATAGCTTGAAGCCCTTGGATGCCGCAAATGCTAGCAAAATGCGAATGGCTTCCAATCTAGCTACAGGAGCAAAGGTCTCCTCAAAGTCTAAGCCCTCTACCTGGGAATACCCTTGTGCTACAAGTCTAGCCTTATTGCGAACTACCAACCCATCTTCACTTTGCTTATTTTTGAACACCCATTTTGTTCCAATTATATTATGATTAGGTGGAGGTTCAACTAAGGTCCAGACTTTGTTTCTTTCAAAATTTTCAAGTTCCTCATGCATGGCATTGACCCAAGACGCATCGAAAGAGCATAGGTGACATCTCGGGTTCAAAAGAAGCAATAAAAGAGAATGTGCATGGGAATCGGAGAATAAACACGAGCGAGTGACTCGCTCATGAAGATCCCCAATCATCTGCTCGGTGGATCTTTGTCATTGAATGCGAAGAGGAGCTCTGGTCTTTGAAGTGGCCTCTACCTCATGGGTCATGGAGGTAGGTGAAGAGCCACTCGATCGTCGGTGAAGGTAGGAAGAGGTCGCTCATCCGTCGATGTAGTGGAAGCAGGCTCTCCAACCAAGTCAAGGGACTTGAGGATGGATTGGGTCCTCATCCTCGAGTCATCATCGGCGAAGATGCTCTCGAAAACACTGTACCAAGATCATCGGGTCTAGTACCGTGACTAGCCTCATCAAAAGTGACTTCGCAAGTCTCAACAACTTTGTTAGTGTCAAAATTAAATACACGATAGCCACGAGAATGAGCAGGATATCCAAGAAATATGCCGCCGAACATCTAGATTCAAATTTATCAAGGTTGCCATGTTTAAGAATGAAGCATTTGCAACCAAAAATCTTGAAATGAGAAACTTTGGGCTTATGACCAAATCTGAGCTCATAAGAAGTCTTACCAATCACAGATCTCAAGAAAACCCTATTAGAAATATAACATGCAATAGAGATCGCCTCATTAAAACCTCCTAGGTGTGGAATGCTCATCTAGCATGGTCCTCGCCATCTCTACAAGGGTCCTGTTCTTCCTCTCCACTACTCCATTCTGCTGGGGAACTCTAGGTGATGAAAACTGATGCTCTAGTCCCCTATCAGAACAGAAAGTGGCAAAGAAAGAATTCTTGAATTCTGTCCCATTGTCACTCCTAATGGCTCTCAACGCCCAGAAGCTCAACAAAGAAGTCTAAGGACCAACTCTCTAAAGAAGCCAAAAAGCCACTCAAGTCTGTTTCACCAAGAAGATGAATGAAGCACAAAACCGAAAGTACAAGGTAATAAAGAAAATTGAGGGCATCACAAAGAGATCAACACGAGAATCGAAACAAAGAATCAAAGCCAAGACTTAGATTTTTTTTGGGCCGCTAATCTCCCTTTTCTCACGAGTTTACACGGCACCACCGCTCTCATTTTCATCTCTCACAAAGAAGATCAAGACTTCCCTATTTTCCTCAACAGCAAAGAAAATGGCCGCGCCATCTAGAACTTAGCTACAAGGAGTGGCCGCCACAGCTCTTTTCGAGGGGACACCCACCGCCACAGTGTTCCCCATTTCTTTTTTCAGCAGACTAACCCTAATATCCATCTCTGTTTTTTTTGGGCAGCTACCAAACCTAATGGGCTCTCTCAAAGCCCAACAATTACTGTAACACATCGCACGCAATTTAAAGCATCGTCTCCAAATCTCTTGATTTAATCCACTTCCTGACACACCGTCTTGCGCCACGTGTAGGTTGATCCAGCGGCTCTCATCGTGTCGGCAAGTCTCTCCCATCCGGTTCCCACCGGACCACCTTGGCACTTGCACCGACCCCCGCACCACTTGATCAACCAGTCGCACCGAACTGCCCGTTCGGTCATCCTTGTCCATTCTGCGCCACGCTTGAGTCACTTAACCTCACCCGGCATCCATGATCGTTCTGGACCTCAGCTCTCCAAGCTTAGTCCCTATCCTCCTCGCCGTTGACCGTCATTGACCTGCAAGCCACCTGCACAACAATAGACAAGAAAACACGAATCAGGAAACAAGTTCTTCACAACTTGACCCACGTTAGCTCAAAACATGCATCATGCAACACATATGCACTATAGCCTATGAACTCAATCTATCCCAAAGCCAAATTTCCAAAATGACTAAAGATCAGCCTTTTAACTTTGCCGAAAACGCGTGAAACTTCAAACCAAAAACAACATTGCCAATTGTTTCATCATTCTAAGATCATGGGCATATCCCCATGATATCCACAATCTCCCCCTTGATGAACACATTGGCAATCTCTCAAAAAATTGTAGTTTTATGGTTTGAAAAGTAAAATACTTGAAGTTTTCGCGCAAAGGCACAACTTGGTCCAAATGCAAGAAAAAGCAAAGGAAATAACCAAGCTGGCTTCAGAATAGCATAAGCAAGTGAGATAAGGCAAAAGAAAGCACAAAAGCTTCAATTTCCAAAGAACCGACAAAATCTCACTTAATGTCCATATGAAAGAACAATTGTTCTACTTGACCTTTGATCATTGAGATGAAAAGCTCTAAAACAACATTTCCGTCCAATCTTTCTCCCCCTTTGACAATGGATTCATCAAGGTGCAAGGAAGAAGATAGAGCATGAATGTAATGAAATAGCTACAATTTTTAATTTTTAATTTTTAATTTTTGTTTTGTTTTTAACTTGAGAAAAAGGAGCTATGAACATTATCCATGAAGACTGTACAAGTATTACACCAAGCCATATTATGTAAAGAAGCTATATTCAATCATGGCAAAATATGTACAACGAAAGCTAAGGCCAAAATAGCATAATCTGAGATTAAATGAATCGACAACATGACAAGGTGCTCAAGATCATAGTTTAACTAAAGGTATCCAAAATGAGTCAGTCATGTCTATAAGCGAGATTGAGCGTAACCTAGAAAAAGAGTCAAGTTTGAGCATTCAGATTTGAAATAATTTGATCAAGCATTTAGAATTTAGCACATTGAGCACTTTGCTGAAAATGATTGGTTTTATCTTAGTAAAGCAAGTCCTGGACTAGGAGCCATCCACAACTGCCTTCTAAGCTTCAACCCATTGCCAATTTGTTTTCTTAGCACTTTGCACCGACCCCCGCACCGCTTGATCAACCAGTCGCACCGAACTGCCCGTTCGGTCATCCTTGTCCATTCTGCGCCACGCTTGAGTCACTTGACTCACCCGCATCCATGATCGCTTACGACCTCGGCTCTCCAAGCTTAGTCCCGATCCTCCTCGCCGTTGACCGTCATTGACCTGCAAGCTACCTGCACAGCAATAGACAAGAAAACACGAATCAGGGAACAAGTTCTTCACAACTTGACCCACGTTAGCTCAAAACATGCATCATGCGACACATATGCACTATAGCCTATGAACTCAATCTATCCCAAAGCCAAATTTCCAAAATGGCTAAAGATCAGCCTTTTAACTTTGCCGAAAACGCGTGAAACTTCAAACCAAAAGCAACATTGCCAATTGTTTCATCATTCTAAGATCATGGGCATATCCCCATGATATCCACAGGTCAGACTGAAATTTTGCCGCCGGTCTGACCGATTTACCAGATTAGGGTTTGATCCTTTTGCTGGTCTTTTGCTTTGGGGGTTGATTGGATTCAGCACAAGGCTTTCACTATGCGTATATATTGATCTTGTTAGCTTTCGTAGCTATTAGAGAAAAGTTCGTGTTGAATCTAATTAAGGTGAAGTTTTAAGCGAGCGTCTATTCACCCCCCCCCTCTAGTCGCCTTTCTGGTCCTACAAACACAAAAGGCCCTTTCACATTTTCTTCAAGAACACAGAGCAAAACAAGGAAAAAAATGAAGGATTAAGTACATATTGCGTCTCTCAACTCTTGCCCTAGTTTAGTTTTCGTCCCACAATTTCAATACCGGATATAACGACCCTTGAACTGTCAATACCGCGCAAAATCTATCCCTTCGTCTGGTTTAAAGCGGTTTTGACCAATGTTTGACCCACGTGGAAAAAAGAAATATTTTTCATTGCCACGTGGAACTGCCTCTCCTCGTGATCCGCCCATGGCCGTGGTGCTGCTCCTGGTGCGGCCGGCCTCGGCGTCCACGCTCTCGACCTTCACCATGGCCAAGGCCGCGTTCCACACCATGGCCAAGGCCGGCCTACGCGCTTCCGGCCGGCCGTTCCTCTGGGTGACCCCGGTGCCAACGTAAGGCACGGAGCAGCACGAGGAGCGCACGTCCAGCCACGGCATGGTGGTGGCCGGGCGATGGGCGCCGCAGGCGGAGATCTTGGCGCACCGCGTAGTAGGCGGCCGTGAGCCATCGCACTGGAACTTCGGTCTTTGGAGGCCGTCTGCGCCAGCGTGCCCCTCGTGGCGTGGCGCTCCGCGCCGGCGATTCTGAACGAGGCGTTCGGTGCTCGATAACGGCACGCAGTGGCGGAGGTCGCCACGCAGCCAAGGCGGGAGCTACAACGTGGTCACCGCTTTCGATCACTCGTACCATCGCTCGCTCTTCCACTCCCAGCTCCTAAGCGAGAGGCGACGAGAGGATGATGTCTTGCCACCCAGCGAGAAAGGCGGGAAGTGCAAGAGCTTAACCACCGAGCCGCCAGACACCGCCGTTCTCCCATGAAGCTCCACCACGGCCGATCGTCACGCCGGCCCCACCACCCCACCATCAAAAGCCCTCAACAAATTCTGGGATTCCCCGTGGGAGCGTCGTGTGCCACCTCCATCCCCATTTCCGGCCGGAAAGCACCGCCATCATCGCTGCCCCTGCTCAGGTGAGTTCTAGCCCAATTCCCCTTCTTCTGGAGCACCTCCACACTCCCCTCTAGCTCCCCCCAACACCACCTCAGCTTTCCCTCTCCCGGTGTCATCGCTGTTGAGTCGGCCACACCGCCGGCTCATCTCCGACCCCTCGGCCTTCACGGTCAGCGGGCCGAGTTCCCACACCCGGTCGATGATCATGCTCGCCCGAAATTCCCCTCTCCCTCACCTGAGTGCCGCCGCCCTTTCTTCCCCGCGCCCGGCCACCAATGCCGCCTGAGCCGCGCCTCCACTGCCCTCGGGGTCACCTCAGCCTCATGCCCATTTTCACCATCGGGAGCCGAGGACGGCGAGGAGGAGCCGTCTTGGGAGGACCGGGCTCGAGGAGGCTGCAAGCCGGGCCGAGGGTTCTTGCGCGGCGGCAGCCAGCAGTAGTAGAGGAGGAGGCGGCCGAGCCGAGAGATGCTTGGCCCAAGTGAGGCGGCGACGCTAGGAGGGAGAAGGCGCCAGGAGGAGGCAACGCCATGGAGGAAGAAGGGGGAGATTGGGGGAAGAATGGAAGAGTTGAGGGGACGCCCCGGTGGCAATAGAATTTTTTTCCCACTTGGCAGGTCAAAACCGCTCTCGAACGCACAGAGAGACTTCTTTTGCCCGGTATCTAAACTTTGAGGGTCGTTATATCCAGTATTGAAATTGTGGGATGAAAACTAAACTAGAGCAAGAGTTGAGAGACGCAATATGTACTTAATCCAAAAACGAATGCTTCATCTTAGCGCAAACAAAAGCTACTATCTTACATGGATCCAGGGAAAGCGAGGGTCACTGAACTGAAGAAGAGGTGCTGAAGACAGCATCGACAGAAGCAGGGGAGTAGAGGAGACGCCACCGCACTCTTGGTGGCGGCGATGGCTTCCAGGTCATAGACACGGGTGGTGAGTTTTTAGCCGTATTGTTGTTTTTGCGCTGCGTATTAGCAAGAATAGCCGTTGGCGTGCTCTTTTTTTTTTTTGCAAAAATGGCAACCTACCGCACAGCCACCGCGCAGTAAGCCCTCCCCTCCCGACACGTGCTGATGAGGACATGACCCCTATTGATACAACCATATTTGCTATGCTTACTGTTCCAATTACAAGAGCTCGTACGTTTCACTTAAATTATCAGAAATAAAAGGCAGAGAGTGGTTGATTTGCAAGAGTTCGAGCTGGACCTATTTTGGAATCCAATTCGGCCTCCGGAGACAGCACCGACTTCAAATGTGCATTACTTTCACATACAAAGTCCGTTTGAGGTCCACAAGTACTTGATGGAAAGCTTATCTCGTCCTCTTTCCAACAGATATGGCCTCACCACCAAATTTCTTCTGTGCGCACTGTAATCATCAAAAGAAGGTGATGTGTCACCTGTTTGGGCCAAATTGGGATTTGCAATGATTGGGCCCAAGGGAAGGCGCCACCTTAGACGGCCCATACTGTTCATGTATCACTATTCACATGTGAACAATGTCATAAATAGTACCAACCCCTATTTTCTTAGCTATGTGAGGCTCCCCCTTTATTTAAGGAGGCCGCACCCCTCTAGTTTTCTTGGATTTTGTTTAGTTAAAAGTTAGCTTCATTGCAACTTCGTATATTGGCTTGTGTTGACTAGACCAACCATAATACCGCTTCAAAATCCCAACTTAAATCAAATATTTCAATCCTATTTGCAATTTCATATTGCTATTTATCTCGTTCTTGCGTGCTTCTTCGGTGTATGCAGGAATTGATCTTCGTGATTAGGTCATTCGTGTATTCGTGCATGGTTCATAACGACTTGCCGAGCAGTTCAGCGATTGCGTGGTATTGGGTCTTGCGAGTTCGTAGCCAGGATCGTGAGAGTTGAGCGACTACTACCGAATTTATCTTCTCATCGAAAGATCGAGCCAAATCATGACCTCCGTTGTTCATCAAGTGGTATCAGAGCTACAATTCATTGCTGAGAAATTCCAGTATTCTAGTAATAGATTTGTTTTTCATACCTAGAGTCCAGAAAATTGCCCAAAATATTTTACATCTATCATCCATACCGAGCCCTTTGAGCCCTTGCAATTTTTCTTTTCGGTTTTGCTTGTTGAATCATTGGTTGCATCGTCATGTCTAGTTACTGATCTTTAGTTATAGTTATTGTCTAGTTGGTCATTGTCTAGATTGCTTCTCGTGTTTTTCCTTCGCGTCGCTTGATCGTTCTTTTAAGGTTCTTAGTTTTTTTTTGCATCTAAAACAGAAAATTCGTGGGTTGGAACTCCTCTAATCCGCACCAAAAACAGAAATTCCGTGCATTTGTTAATCCAACAAAAACAAGAGGATTGTTGTGATCATTTGAGAGAGTTGATGTTATTTGCAACTTGCGGCAAACCCTAGGGCTAGCCAGATAGTAGAAGGAGAAAGAGGCAACCGCAAGAACAAAAGCCGCGGTAGAAAAAAAAGAACAAAAGGAAAGAAAAAAAATGCATCAAACTTTTGCCAAAACTAGTGAAAATTGGTGGAGCCCTTCTACATATAGCCACAAGCTTTCACAAAAAAAAAATTAGCAAGTTTGGCCCACGGAATCAAAAGATATAGCAGTTTCAAAATTGAACACGAATCGGTTTCGAGTCCGAGTAGGATTCCGTTTCCGAGACACCTTCAGTAAAACGGGCATAACTTTTGCATACGGTGTCCGTTTTGGGTGTTCTTGTGCTCATTGGAATGCTAACGACAAGGTGCATCCTTTCCACCTAAGCAATTTGTCACCCTCCACGGTCCCCAAAATCAGCCAACTTCAGTTCCGAATTCGTGTCACAAGTTTTCGGTTTCTGTTTTTGCCGATTCTTTCAATCTTTCCTTCAGAATTTCAAGTTCACCTCAACTGCAAAGTTGTATATCTCATCAAACCCTTTCAAACAAGCATATATAAGCCATATAAAACTTTGCTTTTTCATCTCTTGTGACTAATTGCTGTTTTCTGCTTGAACTAGAGGGTTGTTTACGCTGCACGTTATTACGTTTTTTGCTCTACATCGCGTAAACAATCTTATGCCCTACAAATAAGTTTGAGTAGTTGGTTAGCATCTCTCCTAGCACTTGTTGTGAGGTTTTTCATTTCTTACATCAAGTCACATTGATCTTTGTGTGTGCGTACGTACACTTCTCTTAGTAGGACTTTGATTAGCTAACTTTGATTAGGCTAGGATCAGCAACATTGACTAGTACTTCGAATAATTTTTCAACTTGCATTAACTAATTTAATTACTGCTGATCCTTGCTACCATATTAAAGCCTCCCGAGCTTCACTTCCTACTAACTCAGCAGGTTCCGTTCCTTGCAATCGTTGGGCTAATCGCAAGTGAGAGTATTACGAACCAGCCACTGGTTGTACCACTTCCTTGCTGCATTGGTAAGAACTTGGTAAGGCGTTGTGAGAGAGCGACTGTTAAAATGCCAGAACTTAGTAGTTGATAGGGACATATACACTGTGATTTGCTCTTTGTTTTCTACTAACTATGGTAGGTTCATAGGATGATTATGAGATAGATCCACGTCTTCTTCAAGCCATTGAACGAGAGCGCAAGAAAGTTCATGAGAAAGATGCAAGCTTGAGCCAAGTTTCTCCCCCACAGAAGGTACATGATCATGATAGTATGTCCAGTAAAACTAATATCACTTTGTCATCCTTTGCTGGTAAATTTGATCCTAATGCCTATGTTGACTGGGAGATAGCTTTAGACAAAGAATTTGAATGTTATGAATGGTCTAATAGGCAAAAGATTAGAGCTGCCACTAGTATTTTTGTTGAGGATGCAATACTTTGGCAGAAGTATTTAAGTAGACATGGAAGAGTGCCTCAAACTTGGCATGCATTAAAGAAACTTTTGAGAGATAAATTTGTTCCTAAATATCATGCTAATTATTTGTTAGCTAGATTATAACATTTCAAACAAGGTCGTTTGTTGAATTGAAAACTCGTTTGTTGCGTTGTGGCTTAGAGGGACATGCTGAAGCTATAGAGAATAGATTCTTAAGTGGGCTTAATCAACCAATTCAAGACCTTCTTGTTTACAAAGAATATGGTTATCTCCCTTATTTGTTTATACTTGTCTGTAAGGTTGAAAGTCATATTGAGAAAAAAATTGAGAATGCTTGATGATAGGAAAGATGCGAACAATCCTGTGTTTGTGTCTTTTTCTGTGACTAACAAATTGCAGGAAGTTGAGAACCATACCGAAGAGGAGAATGAGCTGATTGAGCCACTGACTCTATTGGTTGAGAAGGAAGATGGGGAGATGGATGCACCTACATCATCTGAGGAGAGCCAAAAAGGTAAAGATCATGGTGCTATCATCACTCAAGGTAAGTATGCTTGTGAAGAACTACAATTGTCCACTGTTCATGCTATTTTAGAGCAAAAATTAGTGGAAAACAATTCTAATAAGCACATGTTTCAAGTAGAGAATTCAAATTGCATTGACTTGAGTGCACCATGTGATAAAAATAATTAAATTGCCTGCTGTTTTGAGTGTTTCCTGTGATGAATTAATCACATCTAATGATCATGTGGAATTGGTTAGATATAAAGAAGTTTTGATTAGAATTTCTCCTACTGATTCTTTATGTTACATTGTGTTGGATTTACCTATGAAATTGTCACATACTATGGAGAAAGTTTCTGAAATTACATATTCGAAATCCTTGTCTACTGTCTACACCCCTGGGTATAAGTTTAATTTAATTAGAGATTATGGTGTAGACAATCAATTTCTTGTTTATCGAATATGCATAATGTTGAAGTATGGAAGAACTTACAAATCTTTTCACCCTTCCTAGATGAATTTGCTATTTCTCGATTGAAATCTGATTAGATGGATGAACTCTGTTTGATTCCAAAAGTTGTAGATTTGCCCATATGTGTTACCACTGTAAGTTTACAACTTCAGAGATTTGAATTGCATAAATGCTTCACTTACATTTGCAAAACTAGTTACAATAATTGATGTGTGAGAAATTTAGTTTTGATTATTAACATATATGATTATTCTTGGGGTAATAACACAATGAGCTTTTATGATCGCTGAAATAATTGCCACGTACCCTCCCAGCCAATCCCCTCCCCCAAAAAACCAGTCTGGTTCTCTGGAGAAACAAAAAACTAAAATATTTCAGTCATATGTCAAAGCATCGGACCAGGCCCCCCTTTCCATCCACCGTCTGGCCTCTCCTCCAATCAATTCCATCAATTGCTGTCATCACTTTATTCCTCGCTCTGTCGTTGTCACATCGTTGTCTAATGCATACATGCGAATTTCAATTAGCTCGTGCGGGGGAAGGATTCCCTCCCGCAGTGGCTATAAATTAGAGAGCGAGCGAGTGCGATTTCGTTTCGTCATCGCTCGCTCTCTTGCTCTGTCGATTATATTTTCGGGGACATTTCAGTGTTATTAACCACCGTCATTAGAAGCCAATTTAGTAGATAATTTTTATCTCCATCAATTTTTCGTCGTTCGTAAATTCTTTATTAACTGCGTACTTAAGTAGTTGTAATTTTCTAGGCGCACCTATTATAGGCGTTCTAAAATTTTCGTAGGAAAATTTGTTTGACTTTATTAGTCGCAATTAATTAGCCGCAGTTGAACTAATGTTACATAATTAATTAGTTTTAGTTAGTTACCAGATAATTAGTCGTAATGAACAATGTTTGCAAACACAAAAATACATTGCAGAGAGTGATGCCATTATTTTATAGTGGATGTGTACTTAAGTAGTTGTAATTTTCCAGGCATTTACTTAGTTCGACTTTATTAGTCCCATGTAATTAGCGTTCTAAAATTTTCGTTGGAAAATCCGTTTGACTTTATTAGTCGCATTTGAACTTGTCAATGTTTATCATTCTAATTCACTCTCACTTAAAAAATTAAAACTGAAGTATACTTTAGGTATGGATCAGAGAATGAGGCCATTAAATATGCATACTATCACAGACGGTTATTAACTCAGAACCGTCTGTGATATATTCCTATCACAGACGGTTCGTTTCTAGAACCGTTTGTGATAACTGTATATCACAGACGGTTCTAAACAAGAACTGTCTTTGATAACCGCCTATTACAGACGGTTCATGTTTAGAACCGTCTGTGAAATATATAAAACCTCCTAGCAATGGCTGCTTGTACCTTTAAAATCGGCTTCATATATATATACTATATATATCGTTTGTAGTCCCCATCCACTTTCAGGGGGTCGTGATGGAGGATGAGACAGTTGCCACGGGCAACCTCCAAACTAGATTTTTTTTTTCATTTTGGAATTTTCATATAACCAAACAGTGTGGCTAGTCGCTTCTTACAAAAAGATTTTAAAAAAAGTAGAAACCTACAAATAAACAAAGTTTTTCTAGTGGCAGAGGTAGGCTGCTATCTCCGTCTTCAAAACTTCGTAGGCGGCGGCGGCGTCGGACGGTTCGTGATCGAACGAAGCTTGACATGCGTCCACCCACTAACGCGCTCATTCGAGTGTCTCCCAAAAACCCACAGACTGTTGAACCAAGAAGAATTGAGCCCATATGCTCTCTTCCCTTGCTTGAGGGGTCTCGGCCTGGTCGACTCGGTCGCCCGCTGCCTCGATTAAGCAATCTCAGTGATGGAAAGCCTCCTGGAGACGTGCAACGTCGTTGTGGAGGACCACGTCGTTGACGCGGTAAACTCGCCGAAAGTGGGAGATCACCCAAAAGACGCGGTGGAGGAGGATATCAAGACGGCGGAAGGTGGCCGTCACCTGCTCCAGCAAATTCTCGGACAGAGGAGTGAAGACACTGTTGAAACAGTGTTCTTCCGCTGCATCCGCCAACATACAGCGAGAGAGGTGCTTGTACAGTACGGCCAGGTAGGCCATCAATGCTGGCGATAAGGAAATAGAAGAGGCAACCATTTTTGTTATATGTGTGGGGATGATCATCTTCGATGGCGGATGATCCTTTTTATAAAACATGGAATAAATTCAAAGCGTGAGACGAAGAGACGCATCGGGGAGCCGAAGCGGCAAATTGAGGCGACGAAGAGACAACACATCGGCGACGAAGAAACTCATCGGGCTTCGGAGCTGTAGCGATATTATCACAGACGGTTATAACAAAAACCGTCTGTGATATGTAGTAATATCACAAACGGTTATTGTTAGAACCGCTGCGCGAGGTTTCACTGACGATTATTTATTAAAACCGCCTCGTGATATGTAGAATTATCACGAGCGGTTATTAACAATAAACGTCGTGATACTTCATGACGGTTTTAATTATGAACCATCGTGATATTACCTCTTCACGAGCGGTTTTTGCGCGGACCCGATAACGCATTTATCTCTAAACCAAAACCGCTCAGTGATTGAATATAACGAGCGGTTTTGGTCAACCGTCTGCGTGATGAGGCGCGATATTAGCCTTTTTGTAGTAGTGTAAGCTTTTCTCTCCAAAGGTCATGCAACTCCCTAGTACTACATACGAATGGTCTTGATTATTTTACAGTGTTTTAGATGAAACATACATGCACAATCTAACTCCCCATGTGCGACGCTCCGTGTCATTACCCCGAAGGGTAATCACACTTAAGCATACGGATCACTATTCGTCTACCCGGTTGGACACCGCTTTGACGAATAGCAAGCCTTACCAGAGTCAATGTAGCAAAACAATAAGATAAAAATTGTACGTTTTATTCCAGTTAGCCACGTAAGGCTATGGTTCTTACGATTAGTAATTTACATCTGCAAAAATGGGGCCAAGTCCCCTCGCTTACCTTCCTTGCTCCATCAATCTTCTGCTCGTCCCATTCATTGAATAAGTTGCCCATCTCACCCTGGTCCTCGTAGTCAACGCCCTCGCCTCCTGCGGCCTCTTTGGTACCTGCGTGTCCTTCGCCCCACTCGGGATAATTCTCGGCCGGACTAGGATCTACAAAGGAGAATACTAGCAAGGTTGAGTACAAATGTACTCAGCAAGCATTAATAGCAAAAGATACACTGTATGACTTATCTCTGTTCATTATCATATTTTCTATATCAACTCTTTTATGAAAATAACAACTCGTAAAACATTATGTGGCAGATTTTAATACTGAAAACACTACTTGTCACTCAGAGAGAAGATAGACCCCCAGTGGTTCCCGTAGACTCCAATCCAGGAGACTGGCATGAATTCATGATTTTATTTAACACTACGCAGGCTTTGTACCACTTTACCCATAGCTACTTTGAACTCTCTTTGAACTGGGTCCACTGCATCTCCTTTGATACGACTTCAAGTTCAGAATACAAAACATTTTTTAGGTTACGTGATTAATTTCTCCACCCATTACTTTCCGTCGATGCTGACCTCGTCACTCACCGAGTTCTGGTAATGTTGGTTGAGGCAGCTTCTATCCTGCACTCAACACTCCACTGTAGCGCTATAGCGCCTTGGATCCCCCACTTTCGGACTTCTCCTACTAGTCCTGGGTTCCTCCATCACACTCACACATATTACTTATCCAATGTTGAGAGCATAATTACGTAACCAGGTGGCATTTTCTGCCCGCCGAAATGGGAAAATGGTTGGCACTTAATTATGGCATCTGACCGAGTAAGAGTGTTTTTGGTCCTTATATTTAACCATATGTAAAGGGTCCCACCTGCTGCCTCATCTCTTCCCTGCTACGGGCCCCCTTTACCAGCCTTATAATTCTCTTTATCACATCCATTTCATAGAGATGATTATATTTCATTATGTTCATGACATTAGATAATATGTTATCTTGTTCCCAGAATAATATCGATAATATTTATTATCAAGTATGTGACTTGATTGTGAAACTCTATATTTATGTGATGATTATTCTTAAACGTTCCCTACTCCGAAACATACGAGGACACAAATGAATAGACTAGCATATGTATTGGTTGATGACTATGTTTCACGAGTCATAGATATGGAGATATCAAACCAATAATATGGACACATGTTAGAGAACATGGTGTTGGATAAGACCCCACCTTGATGGTGTATAATCCTTAGACTTGAGATTAGCATGGTTTCCTACAAGTGTAATAGCACTCTTAAGGGTTGCCAAACGCTACACCGTAACTAGGTAGTTATAAAGGTAGCTTTCGGGTATGCTATGAAACATGGGGAGGAATGTGATTGGTCGGATATGGGATTTGCCCCTCCTAACATAACAGGAGAGATGTCTCTGGGCCCCTCGTTGTAGTTTAATAAAGAAAGTGCATGGCCATGCCACTAGTGGTCGAAGTGTCGACCACATGAAGTTATTTGACAGTTGATCGATAAAGTATTGAACAGTCCATGGATGACATAATCTCACCTAGAGTTCAACCAGATGTCGTGAGGCAAAGGGATAATACACAAATAGGTCGTACGGCTGGTATCTGTTCTCCACATGTGGAAGACCTGCCGGGTGGTCGTGGAAGACCTCCGGGGTGGTCGTGGAAGACCTCTCGGGTGGTCGTGGAAGACCTCCGGGTGGTACTGGAAGACCTCCTAGCTGGTCATGGAAGACCTCTAGGGTGGTCCTGGAAGATCTCCTAGGTGGTCGTGGAGAGAACATAATCACCAACTGTTCGTAAGGAGTTACGAGCTGTTCGTAAGTGATAAAGACCAGGTCATAGATCATATTGCATTAAGGTTCGTTGGGAATCATTATGTGCTGCTAGGTACCGCTAAAGACTCGTGGTCGGAAAGAGTTTCTGAATCACAACTGATCACACATGAACCTATAGGGTCATACACTTAAAGGGCTGGGATTTGATTTGGATGGTGATCCGAATTCTGGTAGGCTACGAGTTCCTAACGGGCCTCAAGTTTGAGACTCGGCACGGATGCCTATATATATAGAGGGGTGGTGGCATGGGAAGAGGGAAAACCAATCCTTTTGGAAGAATTCCTGAAACCCTAATAGCCATGCCTTCCTCAACCACGCCGCTGATGCTAGCACTCCAGCGCGTGGTATCCCTGCCCCGTATGTGTGGATACATTGGAGGTGTTGTTACGAAGCATCAACACTAGGACGATCTGCAACTCGTGACGATCTCAGGAGCAGGAGGCCAAGACGTGCGGCGAGTACGACTACTACTGCATCAACTCGCTACATCAACTCTACTTTCGCTACGAGTTGGCGCGTCTAGTGGTAATCTTGTGATCTATTACTAGTGGAGGTTCCTTGGTTGCGCAGTAATTTTTTTTTGTTTTGTGCTATCGTAGCCTACCTGCGTTTCTTCAGTGCCGCCACTACCGCTCGCTAGGCCCCGCTGCCAGCTGCGCAGCCTCCAGCTCCTTCCTCTCCCTGGCATCGCTCCCTTCTTTGGCGCCGCCGCTGGCTTGGCCTCGCTCGGCCCTGGCTCGGGCCACCATGCGTCACCCCTGTGGCCGGCACGATCCCTGCGCCTCCTACAAGAGCTCGGCCCCGGCTCGCCCACTCTGCGCAAGACCTAGCTCGGTGCAGTCCGCACGTGCTCCCCTGTGCTGCTCGGCCGGAGTCCTCCCGGACGGCCACAAGAAGGCCACCACACACCGCCCTTGGGCATTTCTTAACCGTGGTTCACCCCACTATTATTTCTTTTACTGCTAAATCGGTAAATGCTTTTTGGTTGATTCTCTACTGATTTCTGATGCTTTGATGCTTATGCATGAAGAGGCAGATGGATGTGAGTTGCTACTGGTTTTGGTGTGGTCCTCGGAGATGATGATGCATGGTGACCAAGATTCGTTGCCGGTGGTATGCCTCCTCTATCCCTCTCTCTCTACTTTCCCCTTGCTCTGTGATGTGAATACTGAAAGCTAGTGTTAGAGCTCTGAATGGATTGAGTTCATACAGGGGTGGTTCTGTTTGTGGGACAAAATAAAAGTGGGGTGTGAAAGATGAGATACCTTGATTGGTCGGGTTTGGGGGGAATAGTAGTGCTTGGTCATGTGGTGATGTTGGCGCCCTCTAGTGCTCCCTGCTGGTCCCCTTTGTTGCTCCTTGCTCTGGCTGGCTTGGTGTGGTTGGCTTATGGTCGATGGTGGTTCTTGGTCGATGCTTGCTATTCCTGCTCCGTCGTCTTCCCAACTCCTTCGCTCCTCTTCTCCTTCGCTATCTCTCTGTGGATGCTGGCAAGTGATGATGGTGTCGAGCTGAGCTTGCTTTGGTGGGTGACGCTTGGCTTTGGGAAGTGGCAGTGGTGGTGAGGCTTGCTTGCTTTGTGGAGAGGCAATGGCCTTGTTCTTTGTTCTTGGCCTTTGCTTCGATTGGCTTGTTCTTGGTTTCCTTCGGCAGTGCACTGAATGGTGCTTGGCTTGTGAAGTGAATGGGTTGGGTTGTGAGGCTTTGACTGAGGGTGAATACTTATGGGGGAGGCTTTGGCTAGCACTCTCTCTCCACACTGGGCTGGATATTGTTGTTGCCCTGCCCTTATCTGTTTAGCCCTCACATAGGGCTGGTTACCTAGAGACCTTTGGTTCAGGTGGTGGTTTGGCTACTTTACTAGTAAATGTGGGTGTTGGGCTTTAATACATGCCGAATGAAGAGGCCCACAGAAGTGAAGGGTGCCGGTTAACTTTTAGTTGGTCTGGGTATCTTGATGATAAAGGGGCCGACCGACTCGAGTTGATATGGCAAACCTACTGAGCTTCGAGGAAATCTGACGGCCACTTCCTATATTCTAATACTCACATGTATATACTGTTTTTGGTTGTACTAATCGTTTTATGTGATTTTAGCCGTTTATGGAGGTGTGGATCGGGAAGGGCGGAAGATAATTGGATGAAAAAGGCAAGGAGGGCTTTAGAGAGATGATTGCAAGATTATTAAGTTGTAATTTAATTAATTCTTGTAATTTACCTTGTGATTGGTTATAAACAATTTTTGTATCAAATGTCAGGTTTGTAATATATTGTCTTTGTTTTGCGATTGAATTGTTGTAATGCATTCAAGGTTGTAACTTTGGTGAATCCTAAGATGTATCAAAATGATGTATATAGCCAGGCTAGAGCATCGGTCCGGCCTAACTGTCCCGGAGCGTGCATGTGGCATCCCCCAGACTTGGCTGAGGCACTTCAGTCAATGCCCGCAGGATGCACCTGACAAGCTCGTTAGGATGCACCTCGTTGCTTACCTTCTTCAGCTCTTTCATTGGGTCCTGTTTCCTACCACATAGGGCGATTAGTGGTACCCCAGCTTCGTCCATGTCGCCGAGTCTTTAGTTGACGTGGAGGCAGAGTCGATGCCTCAATATAGCCGAGGATCAGCCATCCTTTGCGTCACATTCGGGGGGTTGTGTGACGCTTCGCGGTGCGGCACTGTTGCTACCCCCAACCTGACCGTCTGCTACGTGCTCCTGCAGCTGTGGAGTTGTGAGCACTTCTCTATTGGTCGACCGACCTTCGAGAGAGCGGTGCACCTGTACGCCGAATTGGACGACCCGATAGACGGGCCCACTATAGGCTCACGGTGGACTGCTGCCCGTCTATGCTGGGCTAAGGACAGATCGATGAGGTGCTACTCGTTTTTCCACAACGAGTTTGAGTCATTGCACGACAACTACATCATCTGGGCACCATGGACTCCAGATTTTGTGCAGACGGTTGCGCCACATGGGTTGTCCGTGCAATACACCCAGGACGCCGAGTTATGGGCGACGATACGTCTTCTTTTCTAACATCAATCCTTCCAAAAATGCAGGCAATCGAGGGCGGGTCGGCATACTCAGGACTGGCAAACAGTCCAGCACGACTGGATTACGGCATGGGCGGAGACGACACACTTGGAGGTCTTGCCCCAGACGATGTTCGGACGTACGGTGAGTACCTGGATTAGTACGTACCACGGACGTGCCCCATACTCACCCTTCCTCCATTGGAGCGCCCGAAGTAGGTGACGCACCACAAGAGACTCCGCCACTTGTTCGATCGTCATAGCACTTCACGGCGTGACGACACCATAAGACACTTACAATCTCTGGTTGTTTCATTAATGATATTGTAATCTTTGTTACTGGACCTGTTATGTATGTCACTTCAGTTGGAGCAGGTGCACCGCATCGCAAATGCATTGAAGACCGCCATCCGTAGTGTAGACACAACACTAGGGCTGCTAAAAACTTTGAAGTACATCTTCACAGAGTCAAAGAAGATAATAAAGAACTTAAGTTGCGGTTGTTCGATGGACGACGTCCTGCACATCGAACACCAAGTGGGGGGACCGTGCTCACCTGCTAGGTCATCACGACATAGCGAGTCCGGCCGACGTCGTAGCGCTTCCCGTCGGTCATCCGTGGGCCAGATCGGTGGGGCGGTAAGTTATATACAAATCTACATTCTACTTTTTGGTTATGCCTTAGGTTCTGCTAACATCATATCGTTCTCCCGCCGTAGGTCTGTCAGGATGCATCACTTATACCGTCAGCGTTCAGTACACAAACTAGCGCTCCCCCTTGGTCATCTGCACTGCACATTCGGGAGGTACGAGATTCTCAGTTTATGTCCAGAGTGTTTATTTCTACTAACATCATTCCGTCTTGCGACCTTGATTGGTGATGGGGGTGACGCCGATTCACGTCCATCGATGATGAGGATACTGGGCCTCCAGCTCCTACCAGGAGCGAGACACACATCGAGGTTTGGATCATGGCAGCCAGAGTTTTGAGCGTACGCAAGGCAGAGCTCCTCTGGGCTGGCTGGCACACCGTATGTCCAAGGCCAGAGTTCATCCACACGACCGGAGTTGTAGACATCGTACCTTGGGGGCGGACAATTCGGGAGTCTATTTATACAGTCTGCTATTCATGAATTCATTGGAGGTGGCCCCTAGTTGGGCATGCCTCACCACGACGACATGTACACTTACCAGACTGAGCTGCCTTCGACTCAGCTTACTAGTGCACTTCTGCCCACCCAACATACTCAACGGTCCCCGTACCCCCTCGAATCCGACACGCGCTCTCTGGACCGGCTGACATATCCCACGGAACATGTTCGACGGGTCTAGATTCTTCAGCAACGCCGAGGCATACGTCGATGACATCGTAGTCAAGAGCACCCTCGCAGGCTCCCACACAGCAGACTTGCAGGAAACCTTCGCTAGCCTCTGGGTGGAGGGGGTAAAACTGAACCCCGAAAATGCACCTTCAGCGTGAAAGCGGGCAAGCTCTTGGGGTTCCTCATATCCGAGAGAGGTATCGAGGCGAACCCCAAAAAAATAAAAGCCATTCAAGAAATAAAGTCCCCCTGTGGCGCCCGTGAGGTGCAAAGGCTAACAGAACGCCTCACAACACTCAGTTGTTTCTTATCCGCTCATGAGCAATTTCATCTTTTTTTCAAATAACAACGATGGTTTGCCGCCCTTCGAGGGCCCACATATTGCAAGCTTCGCCAGGCCAAAAGGGACGGTATGCCTGGACCCTCCGGGAAAAAGGCACGATTTCAGCCACGATGAAGTGTGGATATCATGGGGATATGTGTATGATCTTAGGATGATGATACAATTGGCAATAGCTTTTACGGTTTGTCGAATCAAGCGTTTTCAGCAAAATGTCAGTTCTGTCAGGCCTCTGGCGGCCAAACCGCCATGGGGTCGGGCCGACCGCCATGCCCCGTGGTTTTTTTCGATATTTGCACCGGCGATCGACCGCCTTCTTGAGGCGGTCGACCGGTCGGGCGGTCGACCGCCAAAGTGGCGGTTTGACCGATTTTTGAGCTGTTCATTGGCCATTTTGGAGTTTTGGCTTTTGGGATAGGTCAAGTTCATGGGTTTCAATGCATTGTGTTGCATGATGCGTGTTTTTACTAACGTGGGTCAAGTTGTGAAGAACTTGTTCCTAGATTCGATTTTGTTTGTCTATTGTTGTGCAGGACGCTTGAAGGTCAATGATGAGGATGATTGGGACTAAGCTTGGAGAGCTGAGGTTCAGAATGATCAAGGATGCCGAGTGAGGTCAACGGACTTAAGCATGGCGCAGAATGGACAAAAGTGGTCGAACAGCGATTGATCTGTTGGTTGGATCAAGCGGTGCGGGGGTCGGTGTAAGTGCCATGATGGTTTCGGCGGGAGTCGGACGGGAGAGACTTGCCGACATGATGAGAGCCGTTGATCAACCTACACGTGGTGAAGTAGGCGAGTGCTTCACCAAGATTGGACTTGGTCTTCAGAGAAAGATCTAGAAGGGGTATTTTGGTAATTTCACCAAATACCGCCTTTGTGACCTTGGGCTAAACCGCGGCGCAAGACGGTGCGTGGAGAAACGGTTTAGGTCAAGAGAAGATGAAGACGACGCTTTAAGATGCGTGCGTGTGTCCCGTTTGTGTGTGGGCTTAACGGGAGCCCATTAGGGTTAACTCTTCTAGAAGCTAGGCCTCACTATAAATAGGAGGGTGCCGCTGCGACCCCAAGCACTTCATTTGCAAAACCCTAGTTTGTCTTAGGGCTTAGAGAGAAGATGGAGAGGTTAGGGTTCTAGAGGATGGATTGATTTGAGTGCTCATGTTGTGAGATTTGTCCTCCTTGAGGGAGTGGCTGTAAACCAACAACAACCACGAATCAATCTATGCAAGATTTCTCAAAGATGAGTTCCTATTTGTTCTTGCTCTCTATTTCTTGATTTTGGGCCTTTCTTTGTTCCATTGATCTTTGGTTGGTTTCTTGCCCCCATCTACCTTGCTGTGACATGTGGGAATACATCTAGGATCATCTTGATCATCAATCACCCATGAGCAAGTGTTTGGATCGAGTTTTCGTTCTTACCCAGTTTTGAAAACACCTTCGTTCAAATGGAAAAAGGTCAAAACTTTGGCATAGATCTGGACGATCGTTGCTTGCAATAGGTTTCTGATATCCTTAGGAAGGTGTGTCTCAAGTTTGGTCAAGTTTCATCGTGTGGATCAAAAGTTAGACCGATTTTCGTTTTGGATTTCGGGCTGTCTGCACTGTTTCTGGTAAGGTCCGGTCAGACCGCCCGCCGATCTGACCGCGCGATAGCCGTCGGTCAGACCGGGCCCGAGGGTTTGTTCTTCGTGTTTTGGGTCTTTTGCTTCGGGGTTTGATCGGATTCAACACAGGTCATCCACTGTGCTTGTATACAGATCTTCATAGCTTTTATAGCTATTGGAGTGAAAGTAGTATTGAGTTCGATCGAGGTGAAAAATAAAAAAAGCATCTATTCACCCCCCCTCTAGTCACCGTTTCGGTCCTACACGAAGCAAGACCTCGACTGTGAGGCATGTCGTAGGGGCGGCCCACCGGCCCCAACGACCTAGCGAAGACCCCAAAAAGGCACCTGAGGGGTCGGACCGAAGACACGTCTTGGGATCCCCGAAGTGTACCAAGTATACACTCGGGGGCTCACTGAGGGGTGCGCAAGGGCCGTGAGAAGGCCCCCCGAGGGCATAGGGCCAAAGGCACGCTTCGCCCCCTCGAAGCGCACCAAGTGTACCTTTGGGGGGTTGAAGGGTGCCATGCCGTGGCCCTACTCTGGCTCTGGCAAAGGCTCCCAGGTACACCTTTAGAGGGCCAAAGGGAGCCGTAAGGCTGCCAAGGACAACGCCACCGGGAAAAGCACCACGCGTCCAGGAGCACAGGGGCCTAGCGGTCCTTGCCCGGGTCACCTCGCATGTATCGCAGGGCGTCTAGGGCCCTTTGGTTCGGAGGCACCTCGCACGATGCGAGGGGGGAGAAGCACAGGTGGACCACCTGGTCGTAAGCTCTTCTACGACCAGTCTCTAGTCGATGTGGCCTATAGACACGTAGGCCTAATCGACCTGGGAATCTTTCGCACCATATTTAAAGATATGGGCAGTAAACTACGCTGTTATTCTCTGGAATAAAGGCACAAATTAACTCCTTGTCATGGTGGTAACTACCTCACGACGTGGGAACGTTACTACTCCCACAATAATCTCGATGCTTGGCTCCATAATCAAGCATTAAAGGCGCCCTTTGAATTTGAAGAACAATGAAACACTCAAGTACTATAAAAGACAGAATCATCAGGAGAATAGGGGGGAGGAAAATCAAGAGCACAAGGTGTATCATTCTAGTCTTTCTCTTGATATTGTAACCTAGCATACTCAATACATACACACAGGAGTAGGGTTGTTATTCTCTCAGGAGAAGGCCTGAATCTGTATAAAAATCTCCGTGTCGCTTCTCTCTGCATGATATGAGCCTAGGGGAACCCCCGAAATCAAACAATATTTACGTAAGTTCAGTTCTAAAACACCGACAGGAAGGAAAAGCCTCTGCAACCCCTACGGGCATATGATCTTTTTAGAGATAGAATTGTAATATCATGTACCCTGGTTGGAAGGCTATAAGAGCATCTTTAGTGTATTAAATCGACGTCGATTCAAAGTCATGCCACGAAAGCATTCTAGGAATCGAGCTTGTTTTTCTCCAATGTATTGAACCGATTTCTACTAATAACTGGGACCCACATTACATTAAAAAACCACAAAATAATAATATCCTCTCTCAAACGCACTCTCTTTTATGTAGTTGTTTAATGCTCATATGAATTGTTTAATGCTTTGAATCGATTCCTAAGTAGAGTTCGGTTCCATACATTTTTTGGTTGGAATCGACCCCTCCAATGTATTGAATCGATTCAATGCATTCTCTCTCTTTATTTGAACCGGCTAAAACACAACATTGGTGATGGTCTAAATAACCACCTCCCCCCATGTAATTAAGCAGGATTTTTTTCAAGGCACTAACTTCTCTCTTGACATCGGTCCCCTTTCTTGAGGATGCCCTGGCTCCCTTCGTTGCATCCGCATTCTTTACTGTCTAGTTCGGTTGCCACGGCACTAGTGGAATTGTGGAAATTTTGGATTAGTGAGTAATTGAAAAATTGAACCAAGGTTCAATGCACTTCTTGGGCGCATGCTTTGTTCTAGTTGAAATTGATGATATGATGGAGTCAACGACACACATTAGCAAAAGAGAAATTATAGTTTAGGGAAGGTTTAGGGAAGGTGGCTGTGAGAACCCACACAATTAAACTAAGCTAAGCAATACTAATCAGTAATTAAGGGTACTTACGATTTCTTAATTCGTAATAAAGTGTAACCTCAATTTGGACCTCAAGCTATTAATCCACACATTGGTCAAGATGGAACTTTGTATTACCAATGCAGCATCATTTCAATACATCTCAAAGTATATCAAATTACAACCTTGATTACATCTCAACAATTTAATGGAAAACAAATATGATATACTTACAATCTGGGAATAGATACAATATGAATCATACATCCAATTCAGAGCACTTCCAAAAGATAATTAAATTACAATTCACTTTTTGCATTCCTTTCTTCAAAGCTCTCCTTGTAGTTGCATCCAATCTTCATCCACCATTCTCAGTTCATGCAACCAAAATCAGGGAAATTAGTTAGCCAATAACCCTGGTCAGTTAATACAAACATGCACAGGATGGATAGTAATAACATAAAAGATAAGAGTAAGATAGAAGTGAACAGTAAAAGGATAATCCAGAGCGCAGGTCACAGGCTGCACAGGAAGGGAGGGAAGGATAAGCCACGGCACAGAATATAGATAACCCATAAGCCACAGGGAGAGTGCAACCGCCGTAAGCCACAGTAAAAAGATAACTCAGCCGAGGGACTCAAAAGCACAGGGAAAGAGATAACTCAAGAGTGCAACCGCCATAAGCCATAGGGAGAATATAACTCACCAAGGCCCTCTTGACAGAGCTTATCCCCACACCGATCCTTGCCCTTCACAACTTACCTGCACCACCCAAATTTCTCCTCTCTTATCAAGCTCAACCGAAGGAAGCCAACACTCATCTCTCTGCCAACCTCAAGCTCAGGCAACCAGAGCATCAAGGCAGCTAGGAGGAGGAGCTCAGCACCCACACCAACACAGTCGGCAAGACCCAAACCCTAAAGGAGAAGAGGAGCACCCCAACACGAAGCCATCACAGTCATCTCCTTTCCCCCACTTCAGATCCCAACCCAAGGTAACCTCAGCATACTTTAGTAGGCCTTACACCTACATATCAAGCACAAGTAGAACATCTCACAGTAGCACCCACATGTAACTCCTAGATCCTCACATCACAGAGCAAGAGGTTAGGGAGAAAAGGGAAATACCTTAGAGAACTCAGATGAACCATCACCCCACCTCAGTTTGCCACCAACAAGCATCACCAGAACCAGTCTCCAGTAGTCCAACCCAATCACCATATCATGCATATTAATGAATAGCACATATCAGTAAGCATTACAACATCAATCAATCTAATGAATCAATCTAAGGAAGCAACCATATAAACCAACTTAATGAATCTACCCCAGTAGCAAAGCAAGTGCAGGGAAGAGGACAGGGGGCAGCGGGCTGAACGTAGAACCGACCCAGAGAGGGGAGCCGAAAGTGGCCTCCTTCAGGCCAAGGGCCGGAGGCCGAGGAGAGGAGCGCGGCGGCTCTTGATCGAAGGAGGCGGCGAACCGAAGAGGAGCACCGGAGGAGGAGGCCGGAAGTGCGGACGGGCGGTGCGGTGGCGCTAAGCGCCGAGCCGCCGCAGGAGCAAGCGCCGGCGGTGGAGGCGCTGCGGGACCGAAGCGGCATAGGTGGCGGCGGCGGACGGACTAGCTATGAGCGGGACCGAAGGCAGAAGCCGACCGAGCCGGCCGAAGCGGGCGCCAAGATCCGGCGACTGGAGCTAGGGGCCAAGGGATCGTGCGGCAGCGGCGCCAAGCCGGGAGTGAGAGAGAGGAGAAGGGGATTTAGGGATTGGAGAGTGAATAGGAATGGGGAAAGAAGCTGGCTGGGTTGGAGTGATGTCAGCCGAACAGGGCTAAGATAAGGAAAAAATGGGAAATGGGAAAAGAAAAATAGGGGAAGAGGAGAAAAAGAATGAGAAAATTTGGTAAAATTTGTCGTAAAATTCAGAATAGGTAGATAGATTGAATTAGCAGTATAAATGTGATTTTCATGTGATTCACCGGTAAGTTAGGCCATTTTAATCTACGTTAAAATATTTAGCAGTAAATCGAACGGTAGGAATTAGAGGCAGAAATATGTATAAATTAAATTGCAACTTCAAATTTGAGTTGGTCACCAATAGAAATTCTCAAGTTAGGTAAATAAGTAATTTGGGGCGTTAGAGATAATTTATTCAACTAGATTCATTTATTTTAGCACCTGCATAAAAATCAAGCTAATCCCTAAATTGCTCGCATAAATTTGATAAACTTAGTTTTGTGCGAATAAAAAATGATGGACTCAAATAGATGCGATTACGTGTAATATATTCTTCTCGTACGATAAAACACGAGTATCGTTCAATCCTAACCCTAGAACCGTTATACGAGAATGACCGTAGCGGGGAGTGCTAACCCAACGAAAAACCCTAAAAATGGTTATTAACTAAAATCTGTCACAAAGAACCAAATGACTATTGTGCACTAATAGCACACATATACCACTAAGTAATTGCACAATTATTTATTATTCGCTCCATCGCGAATTTTGTAGCAAAGTAGCCGTCATGATCTATAGTAGTTGATACTGATTTAAATTCGTTTACGACCTTTTCTACTGCTTCAAGGCAAGCTATTCCTCTTGAACATAAATATAGTTATGTTAAATTTAAACTGTATATTGTTGTATCTTATATATATATTGCATCAAAATTATATTTCTCAAGAATCAAATCGAATAAATGAAATGAGGATGAAATGGATAAGAAAGATGAAAAAGATGAAAAGAAGTGAGAAGTGAGAAATGAGATGAAAGTAGTTAATATTATTGGCTGGTAAAGGGGGCCCGGGGCAAGGAAGAGAGAGGGCAAGAGGTGGGACCCCTTTGCATATGGTTAAAATATAAGGACCAACAAAACTCTTACTCGGTCAGAGGCCGTATTTTAAGTGCCAACCATTTTCCCGTTGCGACGGGCAGAAAATGCTACCTTGTTACGTAATTATGCTCTCCACACTGGGTATGTAATAATATGTGTGAGTGTGGTGTAAGAAGAGGTGCTATAGCACTAAGTGGAGTGTTGGGTGCAGAGAGTATGAACTGGCCCAACCAACATTACTCGAACTCGATGGTGGCCAGGTCATCACCGACGGAAGTTAATGGGTGGAGAAATTAATCACGTAACCTGGAAAACGTTCTGTATTATGAACTCGAAGTCGCATCAAAGGAAATGCGATGGACCTAGCTCATAAAGAGTTCAGGATAGCTATGGGTAAAGTGGTACAAGCCTGCGCAGTGCTATATAAAATCATGAATTCATGCCAGTTTCCTGGAGTGGAAACTACGGGAACCGCTAGGGGTCTTTCTTCTCTCCGAGTGATTAGTAGTCTTTTCATAATTAAAATTTGCCACTTAATGTTTTAAATGGTTATTTTCGGAAGCGAAAAAGATCTAGAAAATGAGGTAAAGAAAAAGGGATGGGTCATAAAGTGCATTTTGCTATTAATTGCTTGCTGAGTACACTCGTGTACTCAACATTGCTATTATTTTCCTTTGTTAGATCCTAGTCCGACCGGGAGCTATCCCGAGTGGGACGAGGGACCCGCAGGTACAGATGAGACCACCGGTGACGAGGGTACTTGCTACGAGGAGCAGGGTGAGATGGACTCCATATATGATGAGTGGGACGAGTAGGCGACCGGTACTACAGGGCAGGCAAGGGAGAAGTAGTACACTTTTGTAGCTGTAAATTACTTGTAATAAAGACATAGCATTGCGTGGCTACTACTGTAATAAAGATGTACAGTTTCTATCTTATTGTTCTGCTGTGCTAACTCTGGTAAGAGCTTACTATTCGTTGGAGCAGTGTTCTACTGAGCAAACGAATAGTAATCTGTATGTCTAAGTGTGATTACCCTTGGGGGTAATGACACGGAGCGCCGCAGTGGCGCCGTTGTGGTGACTACTGAAGTGAGTAGGCTAGGCCACCATTGTTCTGTTTAAAGTGTGCATTTTCATTGCCGATATGTGGTAATGCATTAGAACTTTTACCAATTTTGCCCCCCCCGTTTGTTGTTTGCTTGTCAATTGTCATGTGATTTGTTCTGGTTAAAACAGGAATTCGCTCTAAAATGTATACCTTTGTTGTCTTGAAGGTTTGCCAAGCTACAGATCCCCACAAGATGCTGGTCTTGAGATCTTGAAAGGTAAATGCTCAATTCCTATTGTTGTTAGAAAGATGGGTGGAACTTCCCGGGTGTATTTGCTATGATTATGGTCTCAAATACAGATACTATTGTAGTTTGGGATATTGTGTCGAACCATTTTCTCTAGACTTTCGTCTTTTTTTTTATATAAAAAACATATTGCTCTCTTGACATACTAAGGATGCCTCAGGTGTTTTGACAGTCATGGGCTCTTTGCAGATGTGGGTTTGTAGACCTCAACCCTGTTAAATATTTGGACATTTGCAATTTTACATCGGTCTGTTACATTGCTATAACATGTAAACACATTGATTTGTTACATTTCATAGCCTTGCACTTGACAGACCTCTACTGCTTTTGTTACGTAATGGATCGCATCAGGCTTCTTAATACCCAGTTTCAATAGTTATCTGTTACATGTATTGTGTCTGGCTTAGTACCCAGCATCAGTAGTTATGAATTATACAACTGTAGACTCTTCACAAAAGCAGTAGCCATTTAAAAAATGTATATTTTATTTGAAAGGTCACCTAAAGTGCCCCGTGTGGTTTGCTCTAGAAATATCTCTTGAACAGCTGGGGCCTAATGCTTAATATATTTGAATGGTCTTTTAAACGTATGGATTCGTGCTGTCATGCATATGCATACATTCATTGAAGATAAATAAGTCTAAGTAGCCTGCCCTCATCTTATGCTGCAGAGATAACAGTTCTCGTGGACTCATCCAAGAAAATGCGGCTTGTTATCTCTGCTGCAGCTGAGCCTGTAAAACCATTGGGCAAACCTGCAGCTAGAGCAAGGGAAGAAAACAAAACAAAAGAGAAAAGAAACTGAAAAGCGAAAACACAAAAGGGACCAAAAACAAAACCAAGAAATTTGGACACAATTGGCCTGTTGGACCACTGAAATTCCTAAAGTGGCCTGCTCGCCCATCACGCGCCACTTGGCTGCACCTTGCACCGCGCGCGCTCGCCTTCTGCACGCCACGCATTGCACGGAGCAGCGACCTCTTGCGCTCCCCACGGCGGCAGCCCTCGCGCCGCCGCCACACGCCGCTTCGTCGCCCCGCTGCCACCACACGGCGCTCCCTTGCTTGCCCCGTGTGCGTCTTTGCCGTCTGCTCGTGGCTCTGGCCGGCTAGATGCCCGCCCCCGGCATCGATAAAACGAACGTGAACGCTAGTGCTAATTTTTTTCACGTTGAAGCAAAGAGGAAGAGAAGGGAGAAGCCAATAAGAGAGCAGTTACAGAAGAGAGCCAGAGAGGAAGAGAATGGAGAAGCCAACGAGAGAGCAGTTGCGGAAGAGAGCCAGAGGGGAAGAAAAGGTAATTGTCATTCGCATGCGGCTATAGTTTTAGCAATGTGATTAGCATGTAATTAGATGATTGGTAGCTTCTTATTGTAGTAACTGAGTAGTTAGAGCTGTGTTGTCGGTGTATTTTTACTTGGACGTAAAATTAGAAGACTTAGTGTGATTAGTATGTAATTAGAAGACTTAATAGTTAGCAATGTGATTAGCACATAATTAGTTGACTTAGCAGGCTTATTGTAGTTAGTGTGGTAAATTTTAACTCAGTGATTTGCATAGTGTCAGGAACTTGACCACAAAATATCAAAATATTCCGTGGTCGTTTAATGAAATAGAAATAGAATTGAAATAGAGTCGCTGATGGTCAAGTCCCACCGAGCGTGTGCACCGCATGCGTGGTCCATGGACTCTTGACCGGACATGTTGACCTTCGGTCCATGTACTATGCCATGGACCGAGTCGATGACAAACGGGTCCCACTTGTCAGTAGGCTTTTAATTTCGAAATTAAATGAAAAAGAATACTATACAGTAGACCCCACATGTCAGTGGTAGAGGCTAGGTTTAGCTCAGGTATAACAAGTTTTAAATGCATTAGGAATTTCTGAAGTGATTTATTTTTGCATTGTAAATTCGAACAAGTTCAAAAATTCATAACTATTTGAAATTAACTCCAAATTTAGTGAAACCAATTTTGTTGGTTTCCTTTTTTATTATAATTTAACTTAGAATAGGTTTGAAACTTTTTATTTCCATAGAAAATTTTGGAATTGGAATTAAATTCGGTTAAGAATTATTTTTACACTAGAAATTAAATTAACTTCAACATTTCTTAGAAAATTTATATGAACTCCAATTGAGATGAATCAATTTTTGTTGGTCATGAAATTATATTCTCTAGTTAACCATGTAATTTTTATGTCCACGGTATTTTGCAAATTTTCGCGAAATATTTAAATAGAAATAGAATTGAACCTACAACCATGTAATTTTTCTGTCCATTAGTACATTAAATTATGAAGAAATTACACAATGCTCTGCACAATGTCAAGAACTTGAACCTAAAATTTCAAAATATTCCGAGGTAGTTTAACATGTAATTCAAATATGCATGAGACGCAATAGAAATAGAATTGGAAACATGGAGTATGAAAAGATGGTGTAAAGTGGACATGACCAAATTTGTAGAAGAATTCATTTGGAAACCCCACAAATAAGTGGATGGTACGAGCATTGCATATAAGTGGTTTTATATGCACCTGTTTTAGGCACTTCATGGCGAAAATTCAAGATCTATTCGTCTTCCACAGAAACGCTCTCGTACGCGATGGACCGTACGGTGTGGATGTGCCAAATTGTGATCGGACCGTGATCTAGGCGCCGGGTCTGAAGGACATGAGCCTCTCAAAGCTAAGGCGGTGCGTGTGTTCTGTGTTCGATCGCGCCACTGAAAGTAAGAAGCTGCGCATCGAGGCGTTGTATGCCTCGGTGGTAGGTGGTGCAGGCGAGACCATTTGGCAACTTATGAAGGTGTTAAGTAACGCTTCATGGGCCAATTACATAGAGGTTGTTTGCAATCCTACTTCTGCGATATATGTGTGGCCGATGGTCTATGTTCAGTTCGTGGAGAGCACGGGGACATCCCGCGTGAGTTGTTCCGGTGAAGTTGTCGGTGAGAAGGAGCCTACGTTGGTCTCCGGTGTTCGAGGAGACGTAGGCGAGGAAGTGGGCGATGGAGACCTGAGGAGGCATACTGACAATTTTGAGCCCAACGAAGGAGTGGAGATATGGTGGGCAGCCCGTATTGATTGCTACGAGTACCTGAGCGACCAGGTGGAAAAGGTGGAAAGCGAAGAGGAGGATGTGGAAATAACCAGTTCCGAAGGCGAGGAAGACGGAGAAGTTGCTACGGGAGGTGCAGTTGGTGGTGTTGTGACCATCGACATTGCTTATGTCCTCTTAAGATTGGACGACGTCGCAACGACATCACTGGTTCTGCCACAGCCAAAGGGGGCTGAGTGGGGGTTCAATGATGACACCCTGCTCCTAGGGCAGCGCTTCCCTAACAAGAGCGACGCCCAACATGCTATTGCTAGATACGCCGTTAACATTGGCCGGACGTATCGGGTGTAGAGGTCCAACCCCGACACCTACATCGTTAGGTGTGTTGATGAATCCTGTGTTGGCAAGGTCCGTGCGCAGCGGTTCACAGCCATGGCCACGGGCTTCCAGATAACAGTGCTAAAGGACCACACATGCGAGCTAGCTGAGTCGCTTCATAGGTACCGCAACATGACGTCCTCGTATGTTGCTAGCCTGATAAGCCACCTCGTCGCTGAAGATGTTTCCACACCAAAGCTTCTACTGGCGGGTGTTGCCAATATGGTGGGGTTTCAAGTCAGCTACAAGATGGCATGGCGGGCGAAATGGAAGGTCGTGGAGCGAATGTTCAGCACATTTGAAGAGGCTTACAACCTAGTCCTAAGAATTCTGCATCAAATACCAGAATCAAATCCTGGGACATACATAAACAAGCTTGAGCGGGTGCATCCGACGAGGGGGCCCAATTGTTTTGTTCTTGAAATGATCTTCTGGGCCTTCTGTCGGGCGATCGAAGGGTTCCTATGTGGGAAGTACAAGGGTACCATTCTCACCGCGGTTGCAGCCGATGCGAACAACCAGTTACTCTCCGTGACCTACGCAATTGTTGAGAGCGAGAACACCGATAGCTGGTAGTGGTTCCTGTCCAATGTGAAGTAGGCGGTGGTCCAAGACCGCCCAGATGTATGTGTCATCTCGGACTGCAATGCTGGGTTGCTATCCGCGTTGAGCACGACACAAAATAGGACCCAGCCGTTGTTCTAGTGGAATGATGTCAGGAGCCATTGGTGCATGAGGCATCTCGCGGCGAACTTCCACACAAGGTTTCGAAGCAAGGACTTGATGAAGATGTTCAAGAAGTTCTGCATGCAGAACCAAAGGCGGAAGTTTGATGCGGTGTGGAGACAGCTCGACGAGGAGACTGGGAAGCATATAAGGAACTCGGCAGACACCGAGGCAGGGGCAGTAGTAGGAGGGTCCGCGAGAGTTAGGGAGTTCATATAGTGGGTTAACTCGCACGCACCCGACTTAGAGAAATGGTCCCTGCTACACGACACCGGTGGTGCAAGGTACGGGATCATGATGACCAACATGTCTGAGATGTACAACGGTGTCCTCAAGGGTGTCCAATCCCTGTCGACCACTCTACTCCCTGCAAAGTTAGACGTGACAACACACTGCTTCGCTAGCTTTTCAGACAGAAAAGATAGCATTATGTAAAACAGGACATGACTTCTCTTTGCGAAACAGGACGTGACCACTTTACTCTCTACAAAGTAAGACGTGACAACACACTCATCGCCAGCTTTTCAGACCGAAAAGACAGCATTCTGCAAAGTAGGACATGACTTCTCTCTGCATAGTAGGACGTGACCACTCTACTCTCTACAAAGTAAGACATGACAACACACTGCCTCGCCAGCTTTTCAGACCGAAAAGACAGCATTCTACAAAGCAGGACATAACTTCTCTCTGCAAAGCAGGACGTGACCACTCTACTCTCCTCAAAGTAAGACATGACAACATTACGCCTCGCTAGCTTTTTATACCGAAAAGACAACACTGCAAAACAGGACATGACTTCTCTCTACAAAGCAGGACGGGACCACCCTCTGCAAAGTAAGACGTGACAACACTCTACCTCGTCAGCTTTTCAGAATGAAAAGATAGCACTCTGCAAAGCAGAACATGACTTCTCTATGCAAAGCAGGACGTGACCCGACGAGGCAGTTTTACGCAGTGACGTGACCCGACGATTCCTCTTGGGGGCTGCCAGCAGCTTTTCAGAAAGACAAGACAACACTCTGTCTCGCAGGCTACTCACATGAATTTAACCACACCATGCCAACCCTGTGGCTTATAAAAGGAGGTGAAAGAGATCTGGGAGAGAACATTACACAACCAAACCCAATGCTACACTAGAGCTTACTTCACTACGCCGGGATGGACAAGATGATGAGGCAATGGGACGAGATTCGCGAACTAGCAAAGGCTGCTGGGGCCCAGGACAAACAAGCAAGGGCAGCTGCGACCCGGGTTGAACAAGAGGAGCGTGCCAGGAGGGCAGCTCTCCGTAATGACGCCCCCCATAGCAGCAACCCCTACCAGAACGTTCCAACCGAGCCTTCGCCGCAATACCCGTCAGAGGGGGAGACGTCGCCCCTCTGTTGGTGCAGGGACATATGCAAGTTCTTGAAATCCAAGCAGCGGCTCAGCCTGGGCATGCGTTACTAGGGTTGTGCGAACTACTTCTGTGACTATCCCAACCGTCGTTGGGACACGAGTAGCTATCGGCAGCCAGTAAGGACCAGTTACACTATGTTCCCCTATCAATTCTCTTTCAAAGTACGCACTAATAACCTCTCCCATCTACTCGTAGTCCCCAGATCCGCTATGTGGCTACCACAAGTGGATCGACCTAGAGATCCACCCACTTGACCAGTGGCAAATCGACTACGAGGAGTGGTATGCCAAGAGGGACCGCGAGAGGAGGGAGGAGGAGCGCCGCAACGAAGAGCACAACGAGTGTATTCGGCGGGAGACGCAAGATCATTTCAAGGCGTGCAGGCACAGGGAGCATGAAGCTCATGAGAGGGAGTGCGAGAAAAAGAGGGAAATGGCGGCCGAGGCCAAGGCGACTGGCGAGGAGTACAACGTCGAACTTGGAAGGAAGGGCAAATAGCCCCTGTCCACACAGCAGGTCAGGCCATTCCGTAGTAGTCCCCCATCCTACCCACCATGTTTTTTACTATCCCCTAAAGGCATGTATACTTATATGGTCCGGATGCTTGTGTCGTAGTGTACCGTAGTAGTAGCGAGGATGACTAAATCAATTAGCCGAACCATCATGCCATGTGACCACGTGTAACATGTTTCTGTCCATGGACTCTAATGTAGTTTTGGTTCTGTGCCTCCGCTAAGCCATCAAAGCAAGCCTATATTGCAAGTATGCCTCTTCTAGTGGAATCACAGAAAGAACCATTCACACCAACATCAAATCCTCCATATTTTAGGGCATCTTCATAATCATAATGAGCGTTTTCAGCCCCTTCAATTGCATTATGTACAAGCTTCATAAAGTACTTTGCTTTAACTCCACCACAGTGAAGTAATGTGATCAAGAACCGTAGCGAACAAGATATTATTTCTTTTCAGTTTTCTCGTTTTTCAAAGTCTTTTGAAAGCTTCAAAAAATAAAATAAACCATTTTGTATTTGATTGAATTAATTAGAGCTTAATTAGAAATTTCGGAAAATGAAAAACAATTTAAATGAATAAAATAAACTTCAATTGAATTCAATTTTTTTTATTAAATATTTTCATGTTCCAAGTTTTTTTTTGGAATTTTCTGATTTTTTTGGTTTTTTTCACTTTTCTTTTCTTTCTCTCTCTCTCTCTCTCTCCTATTTTCTCTCTCCTCGTTGGACCTCATTCGGCCAAATGGGGGCAAAGTAGTAAGGTGTTGTCAGTGGGGAGGCAAAGACCTAGTCTGCCAGTGGGAGAAAGCGACCTTAATTTCTGCTGTGCAGTGTGCGTTAACAACAACTAGGTCTTTGCGGTGGGGCGTGAGCGCCTGCTATGGTGCAAGGCCGCAGCAGGTGGGAGGAGGGGGCCAAAATTGGAATTTTGGGGCTAGGGGGCCACTTTAGAAATTTCGGTGGTCTAACGGGGCCAATTATGTCCAAAATTCCAAAACCAAGACTAACTTAGGTTGTTGAACCAAGAAACAATGCTAGGTTTGTACTTCATTTTTGCTCTATGGATAACCAGGGCAAATTCATACGCAAAGGCGAATTTCCAGCTCATGAAACTAGGATCAAGATGATTGAAAATTTGAATGTTTCTTGTTATCCAAATGGCCCAAGTTGCCAGCACGATGACCTCCATGAAGAAATTCTGACTAAGCTTGCTCTTGAGGTGTAAGATTGCTTGGTGCGTTGAAACTAGAGGCGAGTGCTGAGGGCATACAGAATTCCAGCAAGTTTGGACGAAGGGGCAGGTCCAAAATAGGTGTTGAACGGTTTCCTCTGCTCCTTGATCACACAAGACACAGGTATAATCCTTTAGGTGACAAGTTTTCCTTCGCAAGAGATTTCTGGTATTGAGTCTGTCCCTTAGTAGAAGCCAGAAAGAAGACCTTATGGCGATTTGGCATGTGCTTACCCACATCCATCTGAAGTATGGTTGGACTGGAGAAGTACCCATGAGCCATTTGTACACTTTGACTGAAGAGAACTATGTCGAATTCCATAGGTAGTGCCAGGTATCCTCCTCCGGGGAAAGCACTAGGTCGTTAAGGAGACATTGGACTTGTTGGAACTGATCAAAAGCTTGAGTTGAAAGAGGCAAGTGAAAGAGGGATGTGATTACCACTACTTGCTTTGCTGAAAAGACTGAGGAGCGATCTGTTTTCGCAAACGAAAAGAGTTCCGGGTGTTGATAGGCAAGCAGATTCCCATTCCACAGATCATTCTAGAGCAAGGCTGATTTTCCATTCCCCACCATACAAGCTGCCAAGCCCTTGAACAATATGAGCAATTTGAGTAGGTCTTTCCACCAGAAGGAACCCACTCTTGAGCTGACAGAGGGAAGGGAGCTAGAGTAATGAGCTTCCCAAACAAGCTTTACCAAAGGTAGATTTGCGTGATTGTAAAAATTGTGGAGGTTTTTCAGGAGTAGAGCCTAGTTTTGGATTGCTAAGTTTAAAACCCCCAGGCCACCCTGATTTTTTGGTTTGCAGACTTTTTTCCAAGCAACAAGCGATTTACCTCTGTAATCCTGGGCTGAGCTTCTCCAAAGGCAATTTCTTTTGTATATGTCAATTCGCCTTGTCACTCCACTTGGAAGCTTGAGGAGGCACATGTAGAAAGTCGGGAGCTGAGAGAAAACCGAGTTTACCAGAGTTAATCTTCCTCCATAGGAAAGGAGAGGTGCGCAACTTGCTAGCCTTTTTTTTCCACTCGTTGGATGAGTGGGAAGAAGTCTAGTATTTTTGGCTTTGTAATTCCCAACAGCAATCCCAGATAGGTAAAGGGCAGGGATCCTAGCTGACAACCGAACGTGCAGGAGAGGATTTCCATTTTGTCCAGAGGGACATTTATTGGAATAAAAAAATATTTGTGGAAATTGATCATCAATCCTGTAGAATCCGCAAAGGTGTTTAGGATTCCCTTAAGGTAGAAGAGCTATTTGGCGCAAGCTTGCATTACTATCAGAGTGTCGTCAGCGTACTGAATAACTGAGAAGTCTGCACAGGCTTGAAGAGCGAGCGGGGGGAGAAGAATACCTTGGTTCATTGCTCTGTTCAGAATTGTCTGTAAAAGATTCGCCGCCAGGACAAAGAGAAGTGGTGAAAGAGGATCTCCCTGTTTGCCCCCCCCCCTTGCAGTGGAAAGATTTGCTAGGTACCCCATTGAGGAGTACCGACGATGATCCAGTGCTAAGAATCCTTGAGACCCAATCTATCCATTTTGGTCCAAAGCCCTTACACTTCATGATCTCAAGGATAGTCTTATGCTCAATTCTGTCAAAGGCCTTTTCAAAGTCCAGTTTTAGAACCAAGGTTTCCTTTTTCGAACATGACAGATATGGAGAAAATCGAAGGCCCAGGCTAAGCAGTCCTGGATTGTGCGAGATTTGAGGAACCCATACTGGTTGGCGTGAACCATGTCCAGGATTACCAGCTGCAGTCTGTTTGCCAAAAGTTTTGTCAGGATCTTGAGTGAAGTGTTCAACAAGGAAATGGGTTTGAAGTCATTTATCGCTATCGGATTATCCTTTTTTGGGATAAGCGAGATCAAGGAAGAATTGATGGATTGAAGGTTGATCTCATTCCTGAAGCATGCATGATAGAGGTCATAGAACCATGCTTGTTGGAGATATTAGAATTTAGATAAGAGTCCAAGTCATATACGAGTCTAAGAGTCCAAGCGACACATAGAATTATTCCCCGAAATCCTACATGGTATCAGACCCAACCCAAAACCATAAGCCGAGAAAACCCCTACATTGGGGAAAGGAGAGAGAGGATGTTATATTTGCTGATAGTTCTAGCTGCTGTGTTGTTGGTGGTGACAGCATTGAAGGTTATGACGGAAGGTATGGAAGATAAGGGGAGAAGACTATTCAAGTGGTGCTTTGGTGGTAGCTCCAGTGGAGGCTATGTTGGTCGGTGGTGATGGTATTGGTGTCGTGCAGTAGTGTTGGTGTTGATGTGGGTGCCAGAGATAGTGTTGCTGGAGATGTCCAAAAGAGGATTAGGACTAGAGTCATGCGTAATGGTCTGTGACAGAGGTAAAGGTGATGGAGGACGAGACTGAGGGCTTGTGGGCAGTGGTGGAGGCCGGGGATGGCTGGGGGCATGAAGGTAGAGGAAGATGAGGTTGAGGTCGGAGCAGCTGGTAGATGGTGATGATGGATTTGGTGATGTCCCTATTAGCATTGGTGGTGAGCAACTTTTTTTTTTTTATCTTTGTGATGGTATTGGTTATGGAATCGATAAATGGTAGGTTTTGGTAGATTTTCATAATGATATTGTAATATGTAAAAAGATGGACATGGTTGTTATCTCATGCCCATCTTGAGAGGGGAGTGTTGGAGATATTAGAATTTAGATAAGAGTCTAAGTCGTGTACGAATCTAAGAGTCTAAGTCGGTTATAATATTTGGCGCTATAAATAAATAGTGTGAGGGTCTCAAAGGACACATACAATTATTCCCCGAAATCCTTCATTATGTCACTGGTGGATCTCCCATTGGCTGGAATTTTCTTATGTGGCCTGGAAGTAAAGCAGTCCACTATGGCTTGGCCAAAGCAGAGTGGTTGGCAAGTCAAGCTGAAAAATGAAATGTCACTCTTCTACTCCCATCAATCCAACCAGTACTGTGCTCTTAGATCTTCAGAGGATAACATGGTTATTTGCTAGTAGCCGCTGTGATATAACTGAATAGTACATGACACTCCAGAAGGATGACTTCTTGGCACCGGAACATGGTGAGGTATAGCATTATCAATATGCTTTTTTCGATTGATTTTTTGTTGCATCTACGGGGAAATTACTACTAGATATCCAATGATTTTTTGTATTTTAAACTGAACGGGCCAAGTGCTCTTGTTATGGTTTGCAGTTAAGCAATGGGTATGCTCATGGTAGCACTGATGTCTGTTCCTGTATAGTCACGTTCGAAGTATCTGAATTCTAACTTCATGTTCTATGCTTTTGATTAACAAGTTGGATGTTCGATGTTACGCCTTGTTGGTTTGTATGTTCTTTTTCCAACCTTGGTCAACCTGTGGCAGTGGATCGTTCGGAGCCAGTGCTGCTGAAAAATCGCGCTGTAGACTTCAAATTACTACTCCAGTGCAGGAAAATTACTGGCATTTGGTTTGGTTTGCTCCTCTCTCTCTCTTTTGAGAGGGAGTCATTAATTTGGTTTGCTGAGCATCGAGTATCAGATGAAAAAGCTATTTTTTTTACGGCATAGATGAAAAGGCTATTGAAAACTTCAGGTTTCACATTGGAATGCTGTTTCATCACTAGTGTTTGAAGGGCTGCTTGCATTGTCCACCCACGCCACGCACAATAATTCGCTGCACATGCAGGTAAACACTTCGTAATGAGCTGGCTGATAGCTTTGTCAATATTCAATACTGCTTGAATATCTTGCATCGATAGCTCTCCCCTCCCGTTGACGTAGCTTTGATGCTTTGTGTAAATCGATGCCGGAAAAAAAATTCTACAAGAGAGAGCCTAAAATCCCAAATTTGAAGGCCCCTATCTCTCCTGGTCCCCTTCCATTGCCGTCAGGGACGATTTCACCGTAGGTGCTAGTGAGTGTTTGAGCACCCCCTCCTTCCAGCAAGAGCTAGCCAGCTAGGTGCTCTGCAGACTACAGCAGCCGGAGGCTGAAGAAGAGCCGGAGGTTGAAGAATGTCTGGCCGACTAGCCAGGCCAGCCGTGCGGGCTATTCTTGCCTTCTTGGATTTATGGATCATGGTCTCATGGAGGCATGTGGCTTAAGGCCCAGTCGGCTAATCCAACAAATGCCTACCAGTGCCTTCACAATATCACCACAGGTCTGAGGTCTCCGTTCGAAAACAACAGGAAACAAAGTGACCAAAATTTATCCACCGAAGCTCCCCAATGCAGCAAAAGGAACCCAAACCACAGCTAATCCAACAAATGCCGGTCCAAACAACGCACAAGACTGAGAAAAATCCCCCCAAAACTGCACCTTTTCGCACCAAATTCAAACCGCACAACCGAACCCGCAGCCCAAGATCAAATCTTCACCTCATCCTAGGTCCCAGCCCCCCAAACAGCTCGCCCCAGGCGGTGAGATCGAGCTGCCGAGCCGACACGACGAGCAGAGGCGCGGGCGAGGAGGCAAGGTGGAAGCGAAACGACGGGAGGAAGCGACCGGAAGAGGCGTGGAATGAAATTTACGGGAGTGCCCCTCGGCCAGTCGGCGTCCGACCGGGTGATGAGGCCATTATTGGCGGCCTGCGACGGGAAGGGGCATTTCGGGGAGGTTCACTCTATCGAGAGCGTTAAAGCAAGGAAGCCGCGCGTCGCCACTAGGGCCACCTCGGGAAAGGATATTTTTATATTATTAAATCGTGCAAGAGATCGTACTGATTTCTTCAGAATTTTTTTAGTATTTAATATATTTTTAAAAATTATTTTAAAGATAATATCTCCTTAACTTTATTTCTAATTCTGACCCATTTGATCACGCCACAACGTGGCGTAGCAAAAAAGACTTTGTCCCGCCACGATTTGGCGTGGAACGAAGTGTTGTCACATGACTCTCCTTAGCGTGTGAGAATTAGCAAAAAATACAGACACGTGTTGGTTCAGAGGGCTATCGTGGCAGATTTGGACACGCCGCTGTCGGTGGCGTGACAGCACAATTTTCATTTCATTTTAATGTTTTGAATATTCACAATTTAATATTGTATCACTAAATTTGATATTTCTTATCTACAGATCGGCACTAACATATTTATGGATATTTAAGGACACATTATCCGTTAGAGTACTAAATTTATTGTATTGTACATTTTCAATTTGTTCTCTATCTATTCATGTATGAATTTGATATTCTAATAGCAAAAAATCAGTAAATATAGTTTTGATATACTTATATTGCGCTATAGTCTTAACAATAGAGCTCTTCTTCTATTTTCATCGTGAATTCACCGCTTATTGCTGCCCATAAAGAAGTTACAGACTTCTTGTCTGCCCGCTCGGCCACGATGCCGGCGGCCCAAAATTTGTGACTCATCGATGTTTAGTGCAGGCAATCAGCAATGGGCTATCCAGATCAACAAAGTTGGAAGAAGGATACAACGCATCACTAGATTTAGGAGCGACTCGTACTGCTTCTAGCTAGCGCCTCTGCTGCCTCATTCTCCACGGGACTCGCCCATGCCCCTTGCGGCGACCCCTCCGCCGGCCTTTCTCCTTGCCCCTTGCCACGATTCTTGTCCGCAACTCGTGCCGTCTCTGGCTCACTGCCGCTACTCTTCGTCAGCCGGAGGGCTGACCGCGCCAGGAGGAGCTGGCAGCGTAGCAGCACGACGGCGTCGCGGACGAGCGGGAGGTGCAGCCCGGCGAACCGAAGGCACCGCAGAGGAGGATCTGGAGATGCGGCACGGCGGGGCGACGGTGTCGTGGAGAACATGGTAGCGCGGTGGCCTGGTGGAGTCCAGAGGAGTTGAGGTGGCGGCCGGCGGGGCGTCGAGGGAGATTTTATTGGATTGTTTTGAGATCAGTATTTACACGTGGGCGATCAAAGAGGAAATTGATTATTTACCCTTCCGTTACATAAGTATTCATATTTTACCATTATTCTTAACGTAATTGATTTTGTACCCTTTAATTACTATATTTTTAAATTAAATATCATCTTTTCATTATTTTTGCATACAAAAATGTTAGACGCAGGAAAAAAAAACGAAACGAAACGACCATTACTGCAACCAAAAATTGCCGACCAGACGAACAACGTCTGGACCCAAATCGTTCACAGGTGAAGCCACATTGCTCCCAATTCGCACCTAACCCCGGTCAAGAACCCCAAGGGGAAGGCCCTATCTCCGTAGCATTTCACATCTAGCTTCCTCGGATAGGTTCCCCCCTCCCCCCCCACATGGCACCAAGCACAAATTTTTAACTTGGAATGACAGAAGAGAGTTGCTCGGGGAAGGAAGAAAAAAAGGCCTCATCTTGGAGGACTTGGCCCCGACTTCGACCTCCGAAGCGCACCGACCTCCGCCTACGCCGGTTTGTTCGTCGCCTCCACCAGAGCCACCATGTCCTGTGTGAACACATCTGATGCGCGGCACTCGCTGGCGTCGTCCTCCCGGTCGCGGTGGGTTGGGTTGGGGAATAGGAGGAGGGAGAGCAGGCAAAAGGGAAGGGGCAAGGGAAAATTTGTATTTTCGCATGACCAAAATGGGAAAACGGTAGCCAAAACAGGGGAAACGACAGAAATTTAATAAAATAATGAAACTAGGGTATTATTTAATCCAAAAAGAGAGTAAGTGAGAGGTAAAAAATCAATTACGTCGGAAAGAAGAGTAAAATACGAATACGTATCTAACGGGAGGGTAAATTATCAGTTCTCCATCTAAGATAGGGGCCTCTGTTAATTGTGATGACCTTACAGGGGGTGGAATTGTCATACCTTGTCTTTACAAAGGGGAGGGAATGTGTGAAGTTCGTGTGAAATTTCTTTGTTCTAAATTACGCCTAATGCGCGAGTAGTACAAGATTATGCTGTATGATCTCGAGTATCATGGACATGGAAAATCAACTGATCGACATTTAGAAGCGGCTGAAAGACAATGTACTATAGATACAACTGTCGTTTTTCTTATCAGAGATAGGGACAAAGACCCATGAGTTTTTAGTTTATTTAACACGTTTTTAAAGCGAAATAGTAAAATTAGACCTCCTTTCCCGCAAATAAAAATGCAAAAAATGACAACTCTACTGCACGAAAACGTCATGACATGACACTTGACGATCTCTCAGCCAACGGCAGATGGCCTGCCACGCATCTAGATCGCGGCAGGTTACCTGCCGCTAACCCAGTCTGCTGCAGGTGCCGTGCGCAGGTGATCTGCTGTGGACTAGGTTAGCGGTAGGGCGCCTGCCGCCAACTGGGCCTACCGTGACATTTTCACGCGAAATATTTTTATCATTTTGTGTTTTGAGAGACTATTTTTGTTATTTCGCTATAAACATGCCCGATGAGAAAAAAAAACTCAAGACGAGTCGGATGAGAAAAAAAAACTCAAGACCAACTTCCATTTTATTCTGCTCCTCGTAAAGGCGTGTCTGGTCTAGCTGGTTGACGAAAGCTGCGGCATTTTGGGCAATTAAATGGCCCTACAGCGCTGGAGCTCGCAATTGGGCCCTCACGGCAGTTGCCGGAAGGAGAAGCCCAACAGGAGATTCTTGAGACTATTTAACTGTGCGGGCTTCCACCCCCGTTCCCCCTCTCTGCTTCGGTGCTTCCCATTCCCAACCCGACGAAGCCGAAAGCCTACCCCTACCCCACGCCGCTTTGCTCCGGTCACGCCTCCCCGCCGATCTCCCCCGCGCCCGGCGACCGCCACACCGCGGGCTCCGATCGCTCGCCGCCCCCTCCCCGTGCCTCCCCCGCAGCATCCGCCTGCTCCGACCTCCCCGTCTGCGTCTTCTGATCCAGCCGCATCGCGCGGCATCTCTCCGGGCGAATCCTAGCCCCGTGTCCACCGCGGAACAGGCGTCTCCACTCCCTGAGGTGAGGCCCCCTATCCGGCGACGCGAATTCCGTTGGTTCGATGGCTTTGCTGCGGCGGCGTCCTAGATTCGCGCCGCCGTACCCATCGAAACCCTAGACGGGGGCTTCCGTTGCTTCGTGTTTGGGGCTAGATTTGAGCTATTAGGTGGTTGGGCTGTGGTCTGGGGCCCTTAGCGACGGAAATTTTGGGGTCAATTGTTTGCTTGGTTTGATGCGTGTTTGGTCCCAGTTGGGTGGTTGATTGGTTCAAGTTCAGCACTTTGTGAAAAATTCTCGGCGAGCTTTGCAAACTTACGAAAGTTACTCGTTTTGATTCAGGCATTGTGAGACTGATACGACGGGATCCTGGAGGAAATGAGGGGCTACGAGTATGAGACCAATGTAAGATAAGTTTTTTTTACTCCATTTTATTATGTTTAGTTTCAACCATCTACGACTCATAGAAGCAGTAGGAATCATAGTTAGCTGGAGATTATGTTATGATCATGAACATGTAAGCTTAATGCATTGAAAGAAAGAAAAAAAGAAACTACATTCGTTTCATTTGTGACAATGCTTTTCTGTATCATGATAATGACAATCGTTGTAAAGGGTTATCATCGGGCAATGGAGGATGAGTATGAAGGCGAGTACTATGATGATGATGAGTATGAGGAGGAAGGTTCAGGTGCTGGGGAGGAGTATGTTGAGGAGGAACAACCACGAGAGGGGCAGCAGGAGTTCCTTGAAATTAGAGAACGATTAAAGGAGCAGATTAGGCGAAGGGCACAGGGTGCGGGTGCCAGCACAGCTGGCCACTCATCCTCCTCACATGATAGAAAACCTTCAACCAAGTAAGTGTCTTTGATACACCTCCTCTACTCTATGTTGAGCATTTTGTTTGATTTTGATCCAGGAATTTATACAATACAGAAAAAAGTTGGTCTTACGAAGACGGTAGTAGATCTGTGATTTCTTCTGACATCCCTACTATCAGGGTATTTAGCATGTTAAATTTAGATGGTTAAAACCAAACTGGGGAAAAATTGGTTCCATTTTTTTTGTAGACAATTCATCTTGGAACTATGGAAGTTAATATAGCCAACTGATTGTCCATTATGTCCTTTGTCGAAATATTGTTGTTCACTCGATGTTTTACCTTGGTAATTTTAATGTGGTTGTGTGGAATCAATTTTCATCTGCGTCCAGGCAGGCACCAAACTGTAAGATGAATGAGGGGAAACTGTAAGATGGATGAGGGGGTTTTCTTTTAAATACTGTCTCACTTTTAAACTTTATGCAGCTGCTGTTTCCCCCACTATGTTTTCTACCATGCACCTCCTCCCTTTTACTGTGGCTGTTGCTACTGTTGTATTTGCTGAGATAGGTGAGTTCTCCTTCATTATGTATGTTATTTGTGTAGTTTTGGCTCCTTCTTTGGGCCATCCAAGCCGGTGATCTCCCAGCGAGTGATTGAAGAAAGAAAATCAATGAAAGAACTACAGAACACAATGTCTAGAGATCGAAGACCTTCTGGAGTATGTAGTACTACACCTGATCCTGATTACCATTGATCTAACATTTAGTAATTGCAGTTAATATATGTGTAGAAGGACATCCCATCATCTTCAAAAGTGCAAGCTAAAACAAATGGATTTCACCAGAAACAGAAGATTGTTAATGAGGTACAAAGGATTTGCCTTCACTGGATTGTTTATATATTTGCTATATAAAACTTGAGCCACTGTGGTCACAAAATAGCAGCTGCGATTTGCAGGCAAAAAGAAAGGCTGAGGCACTTAAGGATAATCGAGACTATTCATTTCTACTCTCAGATGATGCTGATATTTCATCTTCTCCAAAGGAAAAATCTTCAGCTAGGTCTTCCTTGACTAAAAAATCAGGTGAGTTTGAACTAACAGTGCATGGAACTAGGTCGTTTCTGTTTAATATAGAAATGCTGATAATTGGTTTCACGATATTGAAGATCGCGAGTTGACATATTTAACAGTGAAGAGCAGAGAACCAACAAGTCAACCTGCCAGATTATCAAATGGATATGGATTGAAGAACACATCATCCACTCAAAGGCATGCTGAAAATAAGGTAGTTTCCAAGAGAGAGGAGGCTTTTCCAAACAAGGAAAGGGCTGTTTCACTTGACAATGGAAGGATGCATAGTGTTGTTAGAAATGGGTCCAGCCAGGCTACTACAAGCAAAGCTGCAAGTCAAAAGTTCCCGAGCAAGGGTCCTATTGCAAATAAGCCTTCTATCAAGGATTTAAATGACCAATCTCTGAGGAAGAATAATGTAGCTTCAAAGCACCTTTTGTCACAGAATGAGCGGCCGCAATCCTCCCAAAGTCAGAGGATGCAGTCAGCCTCACATGGCCAGAGACCACATCAATTGGTTCAGAGTCAGAGGCCGCAGCAGTCGTCGCAGAGTCGAAAGCCACAGCAGTCGTCGCAGAGTCGAAAGACACAACAGTCGTCGCAGAGTCAGAGGCCACAGCAGTCATCGCAGAGTCAGAGGCCGCAGCAGTCGTTGCAGAGACAGAGACCACAACAATCTTCACAGATTGAGAGATTGCAATCCTCACAAAGCTACAGGCTGCAGTCGTCGCAAGGGCAAAGGCCTCTTTCCTTGCAAGGTCATTATTCTGAGCAAAGAAGAGTTCAGGCAAATGATAGAGTAAAACCAGTAGAAAGGCAGATAAGGCCCCTGTCGAAACCCATGGTAATAGTTCTGTGAAATAATCTGTCAGTTTTTTCCTTTGTTGTTAAGCCATGTGCATGCATTTTCGTTTGTATGGATGGGATGTCATTTAGTTAGGACCTTGGATTTTTTTCATCTAAATTCATTCTTCACCGTGTGTGCCTGTAGCCATCTCGACAAATAGCTTCCAATGGAATTCGTGATGTTCATGCAACAAAAAAGCAACCGATGAAAAGAAAATTTGAAGACGAAATGGAAGACGAGGAAGATGCCTTGGCAATGATCAGGAGTATGTTCAGGTATTGTTCTTTATCATTGTGCATAGTTATTGCTGTAAAGGGCTACAGGCTAGGTTAGTATTTTATGAGCGTCAGTGTCTACTAGAGTTGGAATAATTTACTGAACTTGGGTCTCAAGCTGACTATGCCAAGCATTGTGCCGATTGCAATACCTGTTGAAATGTTAGCTTGGGCTTGTGATTTTGCATTTCGGTTTAGTTACCTTTTTTTTTATAATAAGTCCATTTTTATGAAAATTTTATGATATGAGTTAGTTTTAGATGATGTAGTGATAATACATTACATTTTGAAGAAAACACATATAATTTTGGGCTTCCTGTGCAGGTATGATCCTAGTAAATATGCAGGCAGAGATGAGGATGATAGTGACATGGAAGCAGATTTTGCTACTATAGAGAGGGAAGAGAAAAGAAGGTATCTACTTTCTTTCTTGCTTTTTACATAATGCACACTTCCCTTCTAGATTTTATTCTATTCTGTTGTAAAACCGTAGAAGGTGAAGAAAAATAAAGGTCATTTGGGTAATATGGTCAATTTTCTGGTTATTTCACAGAAAGGTGTGGTCTGAACTCTGAACCCTCATGACAGTAAGAAAACTCAGTGGCAAAAACAAAATTCACTCTAGATTAGTGGCAAAAACTATATTTCCCTTGTTAGTATCATATTATGGTTAGTTTTAGTGTAACATCCCAAGTATAGTTATACGCTCTGTATACAAGCTTTTGCACTGTCTACACACTATAAAAAGATGCATTCTGGCATCGTGATTGAGGACCCATTTTCAGAAAATGGAACTGCATGACCGATATGCGGTCAATTCGCCAGGCATATGAATAGTTTGTATTATTCGTGTCTTCCCTGTCTTAGCCTTTTTTGTTGTTTCTTTTGTTAGTGCAAGAATTGCAAGGCAGGAGGATGAAGAGCAACTTCGCCTGATTGAGGAAGAAGAGAGACGTGAGCAGGAGAGGAAGAGGCGAAGGATCGCACATGGCCGGTAGCGGCTGAGTAGCTCTAATGTGTCATTTCTGGATGTTAACCACTGCAAAGGCCTGAACGCAAGACACGGTTGAAAGGACTGTGGTGCTTTGCAGACAACAGTGAGCTGCCAAGCTCTGCCCCGATTTATGTGCCGTGGGATTTCTCAAGAGACAAATCAAGAAAAACAGCAGGTGAACAATGCTCTCATGTGTGACTTTTGCAGCATGTTAGTTGTGGCGGTTCTAGTTCTTTTTGAAGCCAACATGATTGTTGTAACGCTCCGGCCCAACACAGAGTCCGAAATGCCACTGCACTACACGAACTATCAATTTTAACATCAATAAACACTAAATTACAGCAAGCATATCAATGATAAAACCTGATCACAGGTCACAATAACACAGGCATAGCGGTATAGCAATCATGAATAATTAATTCTTAGGAGGTATGGTAAGATAATAAACAAAGATCAACGCAAAATCAATCGAAGCAAGTCTATTGAATGATTAAACAACTCCAATCTATCAACTAAGGCTAAACAATATTATCATGTTTTAAATATAAATCATCAAGCTACAAAATGAGTTCTCATATCCAGGGATTGTACCGGCCGGTAACCGCTTACCGGAGGGTGGTCGGGATCCAGGATCCCGATGGTTTTTTCAAATCCAAATTCAAAATTTTCAGATTTCGAATGGTTTTTAATCAAATTTGAACGAAATTTATCCGGAAAACAAACTGTTTGATCGATCCAGAATCGATCGTTACCTGCATGCAAACCCAGAGCGGGATGTAATCTGGAAACAGTTATGTGATCCCTGCTCATATCCAATGAATCAAGTAATCAAGTGTATGATGTGGGTCCAAGTGCGCTAGCCCTTCCCAAGCGAAACGGCGTCAACGATCATTTAAAAACAACAATAAAGCAAAAGTGAGTCCATGACCCAGCAATCAAAATAATAAACAATGGACAGTGATCAATTCCACCATAAACATTATCATCATCAACATTACTATTTATCCATCTTTCTTCTCGTAAAGTCTCAATTTCCTTTATTATTAAATGCAGGGTATCTCTACACTATATGTCCACATTCAACTTCTTTCATGTATACCGATATAGTGTAAGTGAACACTCGCGGCAATATTCACTCTTAAGCCTATCCCCAAAAGGATCGGAGACCTCCAATCCCATGGAGTTTCTACCAACAGGGTAGATGTGTGATCACGATGATCAGGTTTCTTATGCAATGATGTTTATGAATGCACAATTATTCATGGGTTCATCAATAATACCATCGTACAACATTCTTGGATTCACTAGTTCAATTAACATCAAGACCATATATATTGTTTGCAATTAAATAAGATGAAAGCATAAACAATATAATGGTAATGAGTGATAAAAAAATACAGCGATCCACCATTGATCACTGTTTACCATACACTTGCCTCTTTATCCCTTTGGAGCTAGACAGCTAGGCGGCGGCAAGACACTAGAGGTCACACTCTCTTGACAAATAATTTAAAACACATCTCAAAATCATAACATCACAGCACCAACACTTTATTCTAATCGAGTAATCGTCACCGCACGTCTACGCCAAACTGACTTAACTCTAAATTCAACCAACGAAGACTTTCTGAAATCCTCACAAAAAAACCTACAACTTCCTAGTTATGATGAGCCTCTGATTCTACTATTTTTTTACCCTGTTTCTTTCCCCGAAGACCATCTCAGATTCTGTTAGGACAATCCGCTTCACAATTTTATATTTTTAATTCTAAAACTTGAAAAATATATGAACGATACTCGTTCTGGAAACTACTCAAAATTTCCTAAATTATTTAAGTTATCACCACATTTTAATTTTGCTATCTACTAGATGAAACTGACCTATCTTTACAACATCTACTAGCTATGTCTAAATTCTGGATAGCGGCCTTTCTGAAAAGCTAACGAGATTATCTAACTTTTCTCTAATTGGACCAACCTCTGAATCTGAACCTAAATATCCCGAATTGCCCTCACAAGGTTCTACACCTAACATTGACGAACTAGGGCATGCTAAAAATTAATCTTCCCGTAAGCCAAACGATCTACGAACTTAACAGCGACTAATCCATAGAAAAGCCTAGGGATTAACAGGGTTTACCTTTAACGAATACGACGGATCACGAGAACTCGCGAAAAACCTTCTCTTTTCCTTCCTTTTCTTCTTCTTTCCATCCTTCTCCTTGCTCCTTTCCTCCTTTGCTGGCCTCCTTCTTCCTCCCAAAGAGTGAGCCCAACCCAAGTGATGGCGGTATGCAAGGCAAAAGCAAGGGGCAAGGCTAGCCAGTAGCGGGGGGGATGGAGGTGGCGATAGGAGGTTGGGGTCGCAGGGGGAGGTGGCGGCAGGAGGTGGGTGGACGGCTAGGGTTTTGGTCTTCTTCCCCTCCCTCTTAAACCCCCTTGCCCCACGGCCAGTTGTTGTAGGCCAGGAGCCCACGGCCCAAGTTGTCCTAATTGTCAGATTTCCCCCTTTTAAAACCTTTAATTCCCTCTCTAATGCATTTTCCTCCTTTAATTCATTTCGGAATATCCTTCGGTATAAGTGAAGAGAGATTTCACGCGTTGGCAGCTAGGCCACGTCGGCAGTTTTTTCTGAGCCGTCGAATTCCACGCGCTTGCTCGTTCTTGCCGTCTGATTTTTCTTTCGGTTTATGCGTGCTTATTGCCACATAATTCTTCACAAGCGCCCACGAACCACTCGCTTGATTCCCACGACGCGGGCCCCACTGGTCGCTTTTTTTTGTGCGCGGGGGATGCGTCCTTCCGATTTGGCGTGTCCAAGGACACGCAGGGCCCACTAGTTACAATCGTGCCCGAGCTTCCCCTCGGGGTGTTGTGGTACCAACGTTGCCACACTACACCTTGTCACATTGTTGGGTTGTACATGATTTCTCATGTAACTGATCTGTTCCGTGAGCCAGTCCTAAAGATCCCAAATCCAATTGGCATCCCCGTGTCAGGATCCGAGTGTGGAAATCCGAAACAATACAAGAATCAAGCAATATCTGAGTTTGTTTTTGGTATTTTAGGGTTTATGAGCTAAGAGCTACACGGCTAGGGTTTGTATTGATAAAAAGATAGAGCTCCAGCTCATTACAAGGTTATATATAGCCATAGTTCAGTTAAAAACAGGAATAATAGCAGATGAAAGTAAATAGGAATGACAAAAGCTACAGATTGTAAAAGTGCGCGTGGTAATTAAAACAATCAAACGGTGGCCGTTGGATGAAGATTGGGCTATCGACGCTGAAGTTTACTTGCGCACCTGCCTTAAGTGAAGTCGGCACCGAGTTTGCTTATGCAGTCACCAGACCACCATTAGACCTTCATAACTCTCCATATGAGCCGTCGAAGCCGATACCGATCCTATTTTAAAAGAAGCCGCCGGTACCAACTCCTGGCAATCTCCCCCTTCTTCAATTCCTTGTTATCAAGGAACAAAGCTTGGAAATACTCTCTGTGTGAAGTCCGCATCTTCCCATCTCGCAACATTTTCTGGGAAATCAGCCATTGTACCAACCACTGCACGACGGGTTCATTGTTGCAATGAATGAGGCGTCTTTCCAATACAGCAACAGGGGCCACCTTTACATTTGCCATCTGCATCCATTAAGGGTAAATCCTTGCTAGGAACCACTTTGTCTCCAATGTGCTTCTTCAGCTGGCTAACATGGAAAACATGATGTAATTGACAGCCATCAGGGAGCAGCAACTTATAAGCAACCTTGCCAATCTTCCCAATTACTCTAAATGGCCCATAGAACTTATAATGCAATTTTAGTGATTTGTGCAAGCTCAAGGATGTGTGTCTATAGGGTTGCATTTTCAGGTATACCATGTCACCCACTGCAAACTCCCTTTCTTTCCTTTCCTTACCAGCATAGTGCTTCATCTTCTCCTGAGCCCTGTTCAAATTATCCTTAATGACATCAAAAGCTAATTGCCTCCTCTGCAGCAACCCTTGTACTTTTTCATTTGGGGAGTCAGGAAGTACTACTTCAGCTATTTGTGGAGGTGGGAACCCATATAAAGCTTGAAAATGTGTCATTTTTAATGCAGTGTGGAAGCTAGAATTATACCACCACTCAGCTGTGGATAACCAGCTGTGCGACCTCCTTGGGCTAGTAAAAGCCATGCACCTTAAGCAACTTTCAAAACACTGATTCGGTTTCAGGGTGGTAGGCTGTGCTAAGTCTCAACTTAACTCCCATTGTTTTGAATAATTCCTGCCATAGATGACTAGTGAAAATCCTGCCTCTGTCAATGATAACAACAGTTAGTAACCCATGCAACTTGAATATGTTGTCCACAAACACCTTGATTACTTGCTGGACTGTAAATAGGCGGCTCATTCATATGAAGTGTGAATACTTTGTGAATATGTCAACCACAACTAGGATCCATGGTTGTCATAGCGTGCTTGGCGACCACGGCGCCTGAGAGGCGCCATGGTGTCCAGGTGGGCGCCATGTCGTCCTCAAGCTGAGCCAAGGTGAAGCAGAGGAGTGGCGGCAGAGGAGGAAGCAGATGCAGAGGAGGCAGGGGAGTGGCGGCGCGGAGGGAGGGAGTGGCGGCGGGAACACGGGAGGGAGGGAGAGGAGGGAGGGAGATGGAGTACCTAGGGGTCGGTGGCCAGTGCGGTGAGGCGGTCGGAGATGGTCAAGACGAGACGAGCCTCCGCGGCGCCCCCTCTGCACTGCCGGGACGCCAAGGCGATGCCGTGACAAGCATGCTAGGATCACATCTTTGCCATCAGATTTAGGAAGACCTTCAATAAAATCCATTGAAATATGCACCCATGCCATATCTAGTACTGGTATGGGTTGTAATAACCCTGGGTAAGGAACATGTTCAGATTTATTAATTTGATAGACTGCACATTGCTTTACAAATGGCATTACTTCTTGCTTCAACCCAGGCCAAGAAAACAGTAGTTTAATCCTCTGATATGTGGCCCTTTCTCCCGAGTGTGCTCCCAAAGCTGAATCATGAAGAGAATTGAGAATTTGTTTCCTCAAGTCAGTACTAGCACCCACATATAATCTACTCTTGTACCTCAGAATGCGATGCTTCAATGTATAGTTCAATTTTGCACCTGGGTCAACACTCAATTGGGTGATCAGCTCTTGACACTTATCATCATGCTCAGCTGTTTACCACTTCAGTGATCCATACAGGAATAGCACTAGTGACAGCCATGTGTTGTTCAGTGTGTTGCACCCTTGATAATGCATCTGTCATCTTATTTTCTCGTCCTTTCTTATACTCCACCTTGTAGTTGTGCCCCGATAACTTTACTAATAATTTATGTTGAACCCCTGCAGTTAATTTCTGCTTTTGTATGTATCTAAGGCTCTGTTGGTCCGTTCTAATCATGAGAGCAGACCCAGCAAAATAGTGCTTCCACTTTTTCAATTCTTCTAGTATAGCCAAAGCCACTGCCTATAGTCTATGCACATCCTCTAGGAACCACCCTTTTTCTTGACAAGTATTGCAAGAGATAAGTACGGACTTACACGGGCTCTAATTACTTCTGACTTCAGTAACTGCTCGATTAATCCTTCCATAGCATTCTTCTGATAATGTGGCGGTCTATAAGGTCTTTGGTTTACTGGCTTAGCCCCTGGCACAATAGGTATTGCATGGTCACAAATTCACAATTTCTGGGTGGTGGCAATGTTGTAGGCTCACTGAAAATATCCTGGAATTCAGATAGCACTGGTTTCAACCTTTCAGGTATGTCAGGCTGCTCAGCATTACTTGTAGATACTTCCTGGGCATGGATGACTGTGATGGATAAGTCTTGTGTTGGCTTGTCTTGTCCTCCAAGGACAAAGATCTTTAGGACAACATCTTGGGCGCTTTAGACAACATCTTGATCGCTTTAGGACAACATCTTGATCGCTTTAGGACAAGATCTTTAGGACAAAGATCTTGATCGCTTTAGACAAAGATCTTGATCGCTTTAGGGCGGCATCTTAGACTAGCATCTTAGCATATCTTTGGTGGTGCCTATAAATTTGTATCCCCAACCCCTCAGGTTGGCATAGCATTGTGTGAGAAATAAACAAAGAAAATTGCCCCATCTCCAAGTGTTATCCTCTCGATGAGAGTAAGGATCTTGCTATCACCAAGAGCAAGAGTCCAGCGACTAACAAGTGGTATCAGAGCCGTAGTATCCTGCAACCTGAGCATCTCCTGCTCAATCCCTTCTCCAGCCTCGCTTCCAGCCCCGCAGCAGCCCCAACCAGTAGCAGCAGCTCCCTCTCCACGCAGCAGTTCCCCGGAGGCGCGCCATGTCCGCAGATGAGGCGATCTCGGCCTTCGATGCACCTCGAAGAAGTCGAACTCATTGCGGCGAGGAACGCGAGCGAAGCGGCGGTGGCGGAGGCAGCGGCGGCGAGGCGCCGAGCAGCGAGGTCGGAAGCCGGAGTCGGCAAAGCAGCCGAGCGGCGGTAGCGGAGGTAAAGCGGCGCAGATGCGGCAAATGCGTGCGGCAAAGCAGCGAGGTCGAGGTTCTACGCGGGCGAATAAAGCAGCTCCATCTCGGTGATGACGGCCGACGCGACCTTGAGCGGCCCAGAGGGAGGCAAATGAGATGCGGCGCGATGAGCAATCACTGCGACGCCCATGAGCGCGGCGGCAGCCGCAGGCACGGACGCGCTTGGCGCGCCTCGAGGAGACGTGCACAGCGGCGGCATACGGGTCGACGGAGAGCGCGGCCTTCACAGGCGACGCGGCTCTCTCTCCCCGGTTCGGTACCGTGGTCACCATGAGTACCAGGCTGTCGTCAGGGACGTTGTCCCCGGCGGCGGGTGGCCTACCCTCACCAAGACCAACTACGTCGAGCGGGCATGCGGTGATGAGGGTAAAGCTCCAGTCGCGGCATATGTGGGATGCGATCCGGACGGAGACGTCGACTCGACCCAGGATCGACGGGGCCGATGCTCTCATCGCCGCAGATCCGCCCGAGATGCGCTTCGCTTTAACAAGCGGATCGCCAAAGAGGCTTGGGACGCCATCGCCGCAAAGACGCATCGGCGGCGACCGCGCCGCAAGTCTACATTGCGAGCACTACGCAGGAGTGGGAGAACCCGCCTTCAAGCCAGCGAGGATGTTGATGACTTTGCTCTCCGCCTCAACACTCTGTTGCGAAGTTGGTGCGGTTCGCGATGACACCTCTGGCGAGAGAGAGCCGGAGAAGCTCTTCCGCAAGCGTCCACTGAGAAGTACAAGCGGATGGCTCGCTCGACGAGTCTCTGCTGAACCTCTCCACGATGACGATCGAGGAGGCGCGGTCGCCTCAAGGTCGTTGATGCCGATGAGCCACAGCGTCTCTCGGGACCCGTCACCATTGGCGGAAGCTCCTCCTCGCTCGGGAGCGGTGGGTGCCGGCCAAGGTGACAGAAGAAGGGAGCCTTCTTCCACGACGGCGGCATAAGCGTGGCAAGCAAAAGCGAGACGAGACAACTCTTGCCTACAATCGCGCAAGCTCGGTCATTGGGCCAAGGATTGTCGGCGACCACGAGGTGATGACCGTGGGGCGCCAGTATGCGGCTGGCGGCAAGCAAAGCGGCGCGAGGCGACTCTTGCCACAATCGGCAAGCTTGGTCATTGGGCCAAGGATTGTCGATACCACGACGCTGCCAGCCCACGTCGCGCGGAGGAGGAGGAGGAGCAATGGCTCGTTCATTGCTCATCACGAGCATCGAACTACCTCCACCGCACCGGCCGCAGCGCCTTCCTCCACCTTGACGAGCCAAAAGCACATGCCCTCTCGGCGGCGCCCGCAACGACAAGACCGACGGGTGGTGCCTCGACACCGGCGCCACCCACCACATGACCGGCGGCGGGAGTACTTCTCGAGCTCGACTCAAACGTTCGAGGCTCCGTCAAGTTTGGGGCGCCTCGGCGTGAAAATCAAGGGCGTCGGCTCCGTCATCTTCACGCCGTGTCTGGCGAAAGCACAGCCGCTCACCGGCGTCTTACTACATCCCCGATCTGCGAGACTCCATCATCGACTTGGGGACGGTGGATGAGAACGGCTCGCGTGTCGAGATCGAGCACGCGTGTCTTCGGATTTGGGATCTTCGCCGCCGCCTTCTTGCCAAGGTAACCAGAGGCGCAAATAGACTCTACATCCTTCACGCAGTGGCACAACCCTCTGTCTCGCCGCTCGTCGGGACGACGAGGCGTGGCGATAACACGAGCGCTTTGGGCACCTTTCACTTCGAGGCCCCAGGCGGCTCGGTGCCACGGAGATGGTGCGAGGCTGCCGCCCCTTGACCATGTGGAAGCGATTCTGCGGCGTCTGCGTGTTGACGGCAGAGGCGACTTCTTTCCCCGGCGAGTTTAGAGCCAAGGAGAGGCTCGAGCTTCGTGCACGGGACTTGTGTGGCCGGTGACACCGCCACACCGGAGACGACGCTACTTCTGCCGCCGTCGACGACCTCTCCCGCTACATGTGGGTGATGGTCCTCGGCGAAGAAGGGAGAGGTCATGGCGCCATCAAGCGCCGCAGTCGCTGCGAGGCAGAGCGCGCAGAAGTCAAGCTGCAGATCTTTACAGATGAACGGCGGCGAATTCACGGCGGTGAATTCGCGTCGTCTTGTCCGATGAGGGCATTCAGCGCCACTACTCCGCAGCCAAATGACCGCAGCAGCAGAACGGCGTCGTCGGCGGCGCAACAGACGGTTGTGGGGATGGCTCGGGCTCTCCTCAAGCAGAGGGATGCTGCGGTGCCTTCGGGAGAGGCGTGGTGACAAATTGTCTCACATCCTCAACCGCCGCCTACCAAGGCACTCGACAGCAGGACGCCAGACGAGGTTTGGCATGGCGCAAGCGGCGGTTTCTCACTTGCGGGTCTTGGCTCCCTCGCGTTCGCCAAGGAGCTTGGCCACTTCGCAAGCTCGACGCAGAGCACTCGGAGTGTTCATCGGCTACGCGGAGGGCTCAAGGCCTACCGCATCCTCGACCGACACACAAGGTCCAATCTCGCGTGGCGTTGTGTTCGACGGCGGCGAGGCCGACATGGGACAAGGCGGTGGGCGGCGATTCGACTTCGATTCCTGTGGACTTCGTTGTCGACTCGCCCATTTCGAGAGAGCCGGGAGCTAGCAACTGCGTCTTCACCGAGCTCGACATCTCGCCGCCACCACTCGGCGAGTGCTCCACCACCTTCGGCACCAGCTCGCCCGCTCTTCACCACCGGCCACTCCCGCACCGGCCACCACTTCGCTCTCTGCGCACCACACCACCGGATCGGCCCAAACAACCGGTCCACGGCAAGCGGCGACGGTGGAGTTCGCTATTCATTGTCCCCACGACGAGATCGCGTCGACGCTACCACGACGGCGAGCCTCTGCGCTACCGCATTATGGATAACATCTCGCGAATCGCCCACCTCGCTCGGCGCAACCACGATTTCGAGGCGAGTCAAGACTTGGCGGCGACGACGGCGAGCCCCGCCTTTTGCCGAGGCGGAGGAGAGCGGCGTGGCGTGTCGCGATAAACAAGAGATGGGCGCTGTCGGCGGAACCGGACGTGGAGCCGGCGGATCTTCTGCCCGCACCACGCGATCACCCTTAAGTGGGTGTTCAAACCGAAGCGGGATGAAGCGGCGCCATCGCTGCACAAGGCTCGCTTGGTGGCACGAGGCTTCATGCGGCGAGGAGGATCGACCGACGACGCTTCGCGCCCGTCGCGCGCGATGGAGTCCGTTCGTCTTCTCCTCGCACTTGCGGCCAGAGGGTTGGCACGTCCATCACATGGACGTCAAGTCCGCCTTCCTCAGCGGCGACTTGAAGGAGGAGGTCTCGTCCGTCGGCCACGGATTCGTCATCCCGGCAAGGAGGGCAAGGTCCTCCGCCACGCAAAACCCTCTACGGCTTGCGGCGAGCACCACGAGCCCGAACGCTAAGCCGGACTCCACCCTTATGCAAATGGGGTTCCAGCAGAGCGCACACGAGGTCAGCTCTTCGGGCGGGCAAGGGCGGCAACGCCTGGCGGTGGCGCTTCGTCGGCGACTTGGTGATCACCGGCTCCAAGGAGGCCGAGGTCGAAGCGTTCAAGGCGGAGATGAAGACCGCCTTCGGATGAGCGACTTGGGGCTCCTCTCCTTCTACACGGGATCGAGGTCCACCAGACGCTCCAGTATCTCCTTCGCCCGACCGCCACGCCAAGCGCATCGTTGAGTGGGCGGGCTCGCCGATCGCAACTCCAAACCACACTCCCTATGGAGGAGAGGTGAAGTCGAGCCGCGACAACCTGGCGGAGGAGGTGGGCCTGCGCATCTGCGGCGCATTATTGTGGGCGACCTTCGCTACCTTGTCCACACGCCACGGACTTGGCGTTCGCCGTCGGCTCGTCGGTCGGTTCATGCAATGACCGACGACGGCGAGCATCGGCGAGTCGTGAAGAGGATCCTCCGCTACGTTGCGGGCACCTCCGACCACGGCTTGCACTACCCGAGGTGTCCTGCCACAAGCGCTTCATCCGCATGCACAACGACCACGCAGCGACATCGACACCGGCAAGAAGAGCACAAGCGGATTCTCTTCTTCCTCGGCAAGTGCCTCGTTAGTTGGCGGTCGATCAAGCGGCAGTGGTGGCCTGTCGGTGTGAGGCCGAGTACATAGCGGCCTCCACCGCTTCGACTTCGAGCGCCTGCTCGTTCGATCGCTTGGTGATCTCTCGGCAGAGACACAAGCGGTGGCGCTCGGGGTGGGCAACAAGTCCGCCTGCTCGCAAAGAACCCCGCTTTCCATGAACGGAGCAAGCACATCCGGGTGAAGTACCACTTCATCCGAGGTCGTTGGATGAAGGCAAGATCAAGGCGAGCTACATCAACACCACGGATCGCCTTGCGGACACCTTTCCACCAAGCCTCTTGGGAGGTCAAATTCCTCGAGCTCTGCTCCGGATCGGATGGTTTAACTCTCCCACAAGACGGCGCACAAGACTTAGGGGAGAATGATGGATAAGTCTTGTGTTGGCTTGTGCCGTCCTCCAAGGACAAAGATCTTTAGGACAACATCTTGGGCGCTTTAGGACAAAGATCTTGACGCTTTAGGACAAAGATCTTGACCGCTTTAGGACAAAGATCTTTAGGACAAAGATCTTGATGCTTTAGGACGGCATCTTAGACTAGCATCTTAGCATATCTTTGGTGGTGCCTATAATTTGTATCCCCAACCCTCGTTGGCATAGCATTGTGTGAGAAATAAACAAAGAAAATTGCCCCATCTCCAAGTGTTATCCTCTCGATGAGAGTAAGGATCTTGCTATCACCAAGAGCAAGAGTCCAGCGACTAACAGACTGCGCCTATCACTCCCTTCGACATCAACTTGTTTAGCTGCTGCATTTCAATTAAGCAATTGGCTGTAGGTTGAGTTTCATCACAGAATACTACTTGCCTCATGCCATATCTATTAATTGATAATTGCCTTGTCTTCAAATTAAGGCCAATAAGACTGTGTACATATATCCAATCTGCCCCTAATATGATATCATACCCCTTCAATGGTAGCACCTTCATATCAGACACAAATTGCCCTCCTTGGATTTCATACTGACATCCTTGACATAATGTGTCACTCGAACAGTATTCTACCATCAGCTATCATAACCTTAACTGCTGGCTGATTGATAATTTTGCACTGTGCTTTTACTCTATTCTTCAATGGTAATCGTCATAACTCTTGTTCTTGGAGGGATGCGATTGCTCTATTCTTCTTGCCATCCAAATAGCTTCAATCATGTTTCTTGCCCTGTGGCATTGCAAATTATGCTGAATATAATCTTGTAGTCCGGCTACAAAGCTGCAAACATAGTTATGGATTATGCGGAATATAATCTTGCATTTCAATCATGTCATCAGGCAGTAATGGATTATCCCTTCTCACCAAACTCATTATCTCCTCAAACTGGTCCACAGAAGCCTTCACTGACCCAGTCTGTCTCAGCCAATGAAACACCCTTACACTGTCATAAATGGATGATTCAGTAAACCTATCCCCAATCATTCTGCAGAACCTTACATTGTCATAAATGGATGATTCAGTAAACCAATCCCCAATCATTCTGCAGAATTGATGCCAGGGAAGGGTGAGAGCATTATTACATCCAGTGCTTCTCCACCAATAATGGGCTCTACCTTTCAGATTTGTCACAGCATAATCTGTCCTTTGATCTAATGACTTTCTGGCAGCATCAAAGTATTTTTCAGCCTTAGCAATCCATCCATCAGTATCAGTGCCGTCAAATTCAGGAAAGTTGAATTTTGGGGACTTAAGCACTGCCTGCACTCTCTTGTTTTCTAGATAAAGAGGTGGCCGACTGCACTGCCTTGTTCTAGGTAATTATCAAAAGAGGGTGATCTCTGTGAATGAGTAGTTAGAGCAGTTGCTCAATTCATTGGCCAATAAGGTGCTGCCCCAGGTGTTAGGTTAGTGCCATTAAGGTTACTGAACTGGTAGTCAGTGTTCAAGTTATAGTTAGTCAAGCCAGGTGGGTTCTCTATTCTTGCTCCGCCACCATTTTGTTCACCAAGAGCTACCTGAGCAGTGAGCACCATTGAAATTACCCAATGGGGCACTAGGATTCATTTACAGACCAGAAGATGCTATTGGATTGGTGTTCATTCGAGGTTATGCTACTACAGGTGCTGTACTAACGCCATTAGACACCAGACTAGCAGCTACCGTATGAATGGGTACTGAAGATGGTATAGCAGGTGTCAGGGTTACAGATTGATTACCAAAATTCCTATTGAAGCTGTCTGTCCGAAGCCTCTCTGTTAGCCTGTCCATTTATGAAATTTGCCATCAACCCCATCAGTTGGTCCGTCTGAAGTTGCATCTGTTTACTGCCCTCTTCCTGGGATTTCTTCAGGGCTTCGATGCTTCTCTTCACGTCTTCCATCTTCGTAGCAGCGGCACATGCTTCTTCTCCAGTTGCATGTCTTGTTTTGCTTTGTCATCCTCTTGATTTGCTCGGATTTGGACAGGGATTTCACAGAGGTGATAATGAATCACCCAAACCTGACAGATCTATGCAATTCTCCCACAGATTCCCTCAAAACTTCACTGGATCTGCTTGGCTCCGTAATTTTACAGAGAGAATGAAATTGCTCTCAAACCCTCTCCACGAACAGCTCCAAGCAGTGGCGAATCTAGAATAAAAATAGAGGGTAGGCTTAGAGTCTCAAATGGTTAAACTAATTTGCAATCAAATTCATACATGAATAAGAGCAAAGCAAAGCAAACAAAAAAATATAATGAAGGTATTTTGCTAATGGAAAGTGCATCCCTAAAACATATAAAAATGGTTCCAATGGGTGACAATCTGCACATCAAAATTAGAAAAATTAGTGATATAATTTCACATTGTACATAAATGATTATGAACATTCGAAATAAAAGAACCATACCACTAATTGAGTATATACCACAATATATTCTAACACCCAAATAAATTGCTAATTGAGTAATGAGTTAACACGTAGCAGCAATTCAGCAAAGACACAATTACACAATAGGTCAGCAGTTCAGCAAAGACACAAGTACCACAACAGTCAACGAAAGCATTCAACTTCAGCACTAGAAGCTTGGTACTGTTCTGTTAAATAAGCGGCAGACCTTGTTCACTCCTCACTCCTCTCCTCACCTACGATTCCAGGTTGTTGGCAGGTCCTCAAGCCTCGGCTCCCAAATCCCAATTCCAGATTTCCATCGCCCGCTCAAAGTCCTCGAGCCTCACTCAACTCCTCACTCCTCGGCTTCCAAGCCGACCAATCCTCAGCGCCGGTGCTGATCCCGCTCCCGCTCCGGCGCTCCCCACTCCTCGTCGGTAGATGGCGGCCACCCGATTCACCACGGCGCCTGACTCCTCTCCCGGCCTCGCACTCGCCGGCCTCCTCTCCCAGCTCCTCCCGGCTCACAGTCGCTCCTCGGCCGCAGCTCCTCCAGCAGTCAAGCAACTCCTCGGTCCTCGCCTCACCTCTGCCTCACCTCCCACGAGATCCGCCCACCCAGAGGTCAGGCTTGACTGGCTCCTGGCCTCCTCCTCACTGCTTTCGATTGGAGAATTTTCGATCAGGGATTCGATTGGGGAATTTTTCAATTTGGGAACATGAGCTGTCAGCCAGTGGGGGGGGGTCAGGTTGGCCTCGGCCATGGCCGTCGCCGGCTGGAGCCTGGAGGTTGGGGTTGATTGGGGCCACAGGGGAGGGGGGTTCGGCGCCAGCGGAGGGTGGGCTGAAGCCTCATGAAGCCCCCCCGCTGGAATCGCCCCTGGCTCCAAGATCAGATTTTGAGGACAAGGACGGTGGCTCTAATACCAATAATGTCAGGATCTGAGAGTGGAAATCCGAAACAATACAAGAATCAAGGAAGACCTGAGTTTGTTTTTGGTATTTTAGGGTTTATGAGCTAAGAGCTGCAAGTACTCTACGATGGCTAGGGTTTGTATTGATCAAAAGATAGAGCTCCAGCTCATTACAACGCTATATATAGCCATAGTTCAGTTAAAAACAGGAATAACAACAGATGAAAGTAAATAGGGCTGACAAAAGCTACAGTTTGGTAAAAGCGTGCGCGGTAATTAAAACAATAAAACAGAAGCCGTTGGATGAAGATCGAGCGATCGACACTGAAGTTTACCGCGCGCCCGCCTTAAGTGTAGTCGGCACCGAGTTTGCTTACGCGGTCACCGTTAGATCTTCATAACTCTCATGTGCATCCATCTGAGTCGTCGAAGCCGGTACCGATTCGATTTTAAAAGAAGCCGCCGGTACGAACTCCTGACACATGTTGAATTTATTTGGATGTAGCTGCGTTGTACTGTTGGAATACACAATGCATTTCAATTTTCAAATATGTTTTGTGCACCGGGACGGCAGGACAGGAAAGGAGACTCATGAGTCACGAGTGAAAGCTCGTTTGCATTGCACGCGCACCAACCGCCAAGTGCCTCACTCGGATAAATTTCGGGAAATTTTTTTTCATTTTGGTCTGCTGACACCACGCAATTACAAAAATGATCTCCGTACTTTTTTTTGTGGCAAATCTAGACCCCCTTCCTCACCTTCCGCGGTTGAAGAGTGGGGAATGTCACTTTTCGCGCTCCCCGAACGCGGAAAGGTACCGGAGGGTGGCCCAGTGCGGGAGCGGCCACTTGCCCCGGTGGGTGAGCACGGGAAGGTGACTTTCCGCGGTGGCCGAGCTCGGAAACCCCCGATTCCGCAGTCGCCGTCCATTTCCGTGGAGATTTGTGCTGATTACCCATGTTCCGCGCTCACCGACCACGGTAAGAGAGGGAGGGGGGCTAGATTTGCAAATAAAACGGTACGTGAGCTATTTTTGTAATTGAGTGGCGTCAGGGGGCCAAAATAAAAAAAGATTCAAATTCCGGACAAGCGTTGACGCCGTTGAGCTGTTCGAGCCGTTTCGGCATGTCTGAGAAACGCCAGTTGAAACCCACCAACACTGAGTTGAATCCGGATCCTCTGCGGGAGCGCATCACTACATGAATAATTACTCAACAAATGTCTTTGCGTGAAGAGGGAAATATGTGCAAAGTAGTTTCATTGCAAAGAAAACATCAGAACTATTGATATGAGTCTTTGATTTTTTATTAGTCGGTGAATATCATTTTTCTAATGCCATGCACTGTAGATCATCTGCATTGAAATCTTCAATGCAGATGATCCATTTTTCGCCTAGTTGGATTCGCACTTACTCTCCGACTTCAGGCCGAAGGACATACAATCGATCCTTGTTCAATGGGACACACACGTGCTCGTTGTGTCCTCCAAATACAAGCGCTTGTGCCGGCTGTAGTATAAAGTGTTATAAAATGCACAACAAAATAGCATGAACAAATGAACGGGAGTTACAGATTTTACGTGAAAACCCTTACAGTAAGAACCACAGACGCACGAAGAGGGAATTCACTTTATGTGGAGAAATTACAAGCATGGGGAACTTTTGCGTATCTAACTGTCGGACTACATGGGTACATATATAGGCTAGGGAATAGAAGTCCCTAACGGAGAATGAAACCGAGTTAGAGTTGGTTGTGCCACTCGACGCCACGTTTGGTGCCAGTCGGCGCGTGTGCTACGTTCGACATAGACATGATTACGAATTCATATCATAATTTAACAATTTTCACCTTGAGACGAATTTGCTCATGTAGTCGAAATATCAAATCTCCTCCAAATAAGTCTTCATCAATAGACCTTGTGCCTCGAAAGTCCATATGACTAATCTCAACGAGCAAGGCTGGAATAGTCTTATCCAAACACTTCTCATGAAGCCAAATTGAGCAAATCACCCGCAGGTACAAACACACATATATCAACAAAGCATACATACAAATATGTGTCTTCAATAATTCATAACCCCAACAAAGTCTGAGTCTTTGAACTGACCTGAAACAAATGCTCAATCATCAAATGACATAAGCCAAAACATCACCTGTGACAGAGTGAAAACATATCTCATGGATATTTGACATGTTTCACCTGGAATACAAAACTCGATAAACAATACTCGCTGAAAGAGCAACTTGCACGTGTGGCCATCACATGTATCAAACCGACGACTTCAAAAGTAACTAAAATCCATTGTACGGTCAAAACTGCTCCTATAAAATTGTTTGTATGAAAGAAACTTTTGTGTTGTCAATGGGGGTAAAAACTGCATTAGACCCCTCATATCGAGCTATGACAACAGGACAAACGTTGTTGTATACATACAAAAGACAAACTCCTTGCACCTGATCCTTCGTCTCAAACTGAAATTGGAGTAAAACCCCCCACTTTCAAGTAGCAAAACTCCGGAAGACCAAGTGGCTGATGCAAGAGCAAACCATCCCGCAGTACGAGAACAAGGTCGACAAGAGTGGCGGCACAAGACGTCCGAGAACAACAAAATCGTCGGGCCGAGAGGACTTTTACTCTCAGTTCTTTTTAACTTACGTCATAGTCATAGGTAAAGGGAAATGATATGACACATACGTACGGCGTTTTGAAAAAATCGGACGCTTTGGTCCCCACACTTCCACCCACCCACTCCCAATCACCCATTTATTACACCTGCTCCTTTCAACCTTATCTCCCCATTCCTCCCGATGAGTGCATTCCTCATCTCCCCATTCCTTCACCTTTTTCTCATTTCTTCCTCCCTCTTCTGGCCTCACTGAGCACATATCTCATATGGAGCCTCGCTCCTCCCAAGACCGCCCGACCCGGCCTCCTCCTCGGATGCCACCCAAGACCGTCGACCCCTGGCGCCTCCTCCCCTCGGGTGCCACCAGCATTGCCGGCCCCTTGCGCCTGGCTTGGCCCGCGCTCGCCCCCGACTCGGCTTCTCCCATACGTGCCTCCGGCCGCTGCCTCCTCCCTCTCCGGCATCCGGTTGTCGACGCCAGATCCTCGTGGCGCCGTCGACCAGGTCCTCCTCCTTGCCCAGCTCCTCCGGTTCCTCCCGCCTCCACTGGTCCGCCACGCCCGCCCGCTCTGCTCGACACGTTAGCCACCGGCTTGTCCGAGAATGTTGCGACCGTTGAAATTTTTTGTTGCAACTGTTGAAATTTTTTTGTTGCAGGCGTTGTAAATTTTTGTTGCAGGCGTTGAAATTTTTTGTTGCAACCGTTGTAATTTTTTGTTGCAGGCGTTGAAAATTATTGTTGCAACCATTGTAAATTTTTGTTGCAGCCGTTGAAAATTTTTGTTGCAAGTGTTGGCGCTTCAAGGCGTCTGTGCCGATCTTTCGAACTGCACGTCCAGCGCTAGTTGCTCCCATAGGTAAATTTAAAACTATCTAAATTGACCATTTGAAAATTATATCATTAAATTTATCGTTGAAAATACTTTTATAATATTATAATTTTATTGGTACATATTAATATAAAAGAGTTAATTCCTTATTTGCCATTGGAAGTTGGCGAGGTCCCTAAAATGCCATCGAAAAATTGCTCATCCCTTGTATGCCACTCGTTCTCAACTTTAATCCCTTATTTGCCACTCCGGTCAGTTGACCATTGACTTGACCGTTGACTTGGACGCGAAAAGACGATTTTACCCCGAAGTGCATTATTTAGGGCTGAGATCTTTAGAGAATTGTTTGACATAGTAATATAGTTCCAAAAATTATGAAATTTTTATGGAAAGTTTCTGACATAGTGTAGATTATTCTGTAATTTTTATAGGGTTTTATTTACAACATATTTTTCTCTAAAAATCTTTACATTTTCGGTTGTAACTTGAAAGATTTTTAGAGAAAAACATGTTGCAAATAAAACCCTATAAAAATTACAGAATAATCTACACTATGTCAGGAACTTCCCCTAAAAATTTCATAATTTTTGGAACTATATTACTATGTCAAACAATTCCCTAAAGATCTCAGCATACTTAGGGGCAAAATCGTCTTTTCGCGTCTAAGTCAACGGTCAACTGACCGGAGTGGCAAATAAGGGATTAAAGTTGAGAACGAGTGGCATACAAGGGATGAACAATTTTTCGATGGCATGTTAGGAACCTCGCCAACTTCTAATGGCAAATAAGGAATTAACTCAATATAAAATATAACGGTCAAAGTCGCATCGGAGACCATAAAAACTAGAGCTATCCAGATGAGCCGCCCGGCCAGCTAACTAATCGGGCCATGTGGGCCAGGGTGCCGACCGAGGTACGTCACAAAGGCCTCTCAGACCTTGCCGTTCCGGCTTGAGTACTATTGTTGGGTTGTCTTTGGTCCGATCACGCTGACACCGCCACCTTTGCTTTTGCGCCGATGGGCGCCGCCTCTATGACCCGCCACCGCCGCGTCGTCGCCTTCTGCTTCATTGCCGTTCTTGTTGATCGCCTTCTCCTTCTCGACGTCGGTCGTGCCATGCCGTGCCTCGGGCCGTGCCCGACCAGAGACAACACTGTGCGTGCCGGGCCAAGCCGTGCCGCTAGGCCGGGGTGCTAACCCAAACATGCCATACCTGGTCGGGCCGTGCCGTGCCCGGGCTAGACCGTGTCGGGGCCGGGTCAACAGACTCGTGTTTCGGACCGGTCCGAGCGGTACGGCCATTTGGATAGCTAAAAAAAAGTAAAAAACTTCACACATGTATTGTTGATTAGTACTAGTTGTTGCCAATCGCTGACCTGACTTGCTGAGAGTGGTTGCATGCTGCTGGATGAGTACGTCATGTGCAGGATTTACGTGACGCCCAGGCACAAAGGGAACGACGACGAGGCAAGCAGCAGCTCCGCGTGCCAAGAAGTGTGCTCCTCGTCGCAGCCCGGTCCGGTGGAGAGCGACCAAGGGGCGTCCGGGCCGAAGCTGTCGGAGAAACAGGCGGGCAAGAGGCCCGTGGAGGAGCAGCCGCGCGGGCGCGCCACCGCACCGAAGCGGGCTCGCCAGCCTACCTTGACCCTGGGATCACCAGCACCAATGTACAGAGGCGCCGGCCACGCACTCATGCCGGGCCCGCCAATCCGATACAACGGCCAGGCGCTAGTGCAGCGGGCGCCGGTATTGAGGCTATTTCCGCCTTACCGGGCCGCAGCTTCCCCCAACTATTTTGGTGAGACAATGATGACGCGGCCTTCGAACCCTGCACTGCAGGCCAAGCGGTCAGGCTGCCGTCCGTCCCGCGATCTCCATAGCAGCAGAAGCAGCCGGAGACGGAGGACATGCACAAGGCGCGAGTGTATCAACAGCATATGGAAGAATTCTACCGGACTCACGGCGCGGTGCAAGTGCAACCATCTGGCAATCCGTCTTACGCAGCGCAGCAACAGCGGCGGACGGCGTTCACGCAACAGCAGCAACAGCCGTCATGTGGGGGCCATGGTCCCTCAGTTTCCACCTTACAATTGTTACCCTTACGAAGGTGGCCAGCAGTACCAATGCAGTTCGGTGGTTTCGGCGGCGAGTGATTCTGGCGGAGCAACGGCGCCGGCAGCGGCGGTGTCGGAGGAGTCGGTGTCTGAGGCCACAAACGAGGGGAGCGGCACAAGGGACTGCAACAACGATGGCGAGAAGCATTTTGTGGAGTTGGCTACTGTGAAGATGTCGCCGGGAGGGAGCGCGTCGGCAGACGGCGATGGCCCCCAACATGATTCGCCACATTAATCGGCGCTGCGAAATTTGACGTCGAGATGGGAGAGACGTCTTGTATGCACATAGTTAAGTCATTACGCTTTTCTATTTATAATTTTTGTGTTATTTGAACCGCCTTTGTTTAAGGGCAAGATGTTATTTATGCATTCATCTTTTCTTTTTAGAACAAGAAGTTCCTTATTCTATGATATTTGTGTACGTGCATATTCTTGTAGGCAAAGATTGTGCAACATACAGCAACCACAAGCCTAGAACTCACCTCATACACCACATAAGCACACGCACCCTTCACTTGACACGGACAGCAAAATGGAGCGAGCTGAGTAGGCAAGTAGCTGACAATTGATCTCATATGCCCCCGTCCTCTCCTTAGCACATGCTCTAAATATCTAGATGCTCATGTGGTATTTGGAACAGCCCACAACCACTTCTCAAAGTTTAGTTTAACTCTAGCGGGATGGATCACTATCGGACTAGGCCTCAGACACTAACCAAACTAAAAAGGCCACGCCGCCATGCATTCTCCCAGCACGGCATGTAGGCTGAACGGACGGGAAACAGAGCGCTCCGCGTGATATCGAAATCCGAAACAATTGTTGGGCTACACACTCACCTGCTACACCGCGGGCCAAGACCAGCGCGGTGGGGGAGCAGGTCGGGGGATGCCGTGCGTTGGTGCTCGCTTGCTCAGGGAACCAACCAACCTGCCCGTCGTGCCGCGTTCTCGACGTTGGCCGCGCGGCTAGCCGGCTAGCCGAGGGACACCGCCTACCCGGTCGCACTGCTAGTAGGCATAATGGACGATATAGCATTCGGTGATTTGGTCTGCGTATGAACAATAGGGGCATGAATAGGGGAGGTGTTCGTAGTTTAAGCCGTACACTACTCGCGTGCCTTCAAAAAGAATGGGACTTGCGCACAATGAACTTCATTTTGTAGGTGTCCAACAAGATAGACAGAATTAATGGAATCACCAATGCATCTAGGCGTGAAAATTAGAAATGTTGAGAAGTATGACAATATACGGTTATGCAAAATAATGTGTTCTTTTATTACATAAAAAATAGCAAGGGTAACACACACTGTTCTACTATTTGTTCGCTGGTGTACTCCATTAGAAAATTATAAAAGAACAACTAGGGCCCAACCGGGTTCGAACCGGTGACCTCTTGATCTGCAGTCAAATGCTCTACCACTGAGCTATGGACCCTTGCACGAGCTGATCGGCCGTGCAGCAATTGAACATTAGCCAGTCACCCACTGCAGGCAAGTGCGATCGTCCAAAACTGAAAGGTTACTGTCCAGTTGAACGTCCAGCGTCTGGCACTGCTGGTCAGAGGGTACTGCATGAGATTTTCCTTCGATCTGACATCTGAGTGATCGCAACATTGCCCACATGTGTCGTTTTGGGGAGGTACGTCTAGGAGATTGTCTTTTTTTTAAAAAAAAAAAAACGAAAAGGTAGGAGAGCTACCCATTATATTGATCAAGCAGAAGACCAGTACAACGGGAAACACCAAAGATGGGGGAGGAGCCCCCCACCCCAATCCCTCCTTGAAACACCAGGCTATGCAACCTGATACACTAAAGCTAAAGCAAACACCAGCTAACACATCCACCACCAACTAACTCTGACACATATATGCCACGCCCTGTAGCCTAGAGAAGGACAACGTCACAACCACCAATCACAGAAGCTTCTAGTTATCGAGTTAGACATGTATAGGTTCACCAACGCACGATGCTTTTTTTTAGAGTACACACTGGACGCACTCACGCACACACACCACATGAACGCCTACACACATATGGGTGCGTCCTTAACACACGTCTAATTTAGAGCGGATGCCTAGACCATTGAATACATCATGTGTGCGTGTACTATTCAACTTGGGAATTTTATTTGGTGAGACACGTCGGAATTCAACTTCAAGGATCGAACCCGGGTGGGCTGCTCGCACAGCAGCGTAGCCACCCACCTGAGCTAACGCTTGGTCCTCACCAATGCACGATGCTTGAGAGAGAAGAGTAGAAGCAAAGACATAAAAAACCAAAGCTCCACTTTGGCTGAAGAACCTCGAGAAGCACTCCACGCTAACAAGCAAACCAGTAAGCAGACTGTAAGGCTTGTTTGGATATATTATGATCTGACTCAATCCCTTCGGATTGACTCGGAATTTAAACTAAAATTCCTTTCAATTCGAAAGGATTGGTTCTAATCTCTCCCTATCCAAACGAGCCCAAAGTTTGTCGCGTCGTGCGTGAGAAGTTCCGATCGAGAGATCCAACAAGTAACCATACCTTGATCAGGACGTGCCTTTGGTGCCATTCGATAGCGAGGCAGAGGATACGGATGGGCAGAAAGTAAAGCCGTATGTATACATCAGTATATGCCCGAACCGGTGGGATCTTCTTCGCTAGCTGTGGGGAAATAACAAAGCACAGTGAGAGATCCGTTTTTGTAATCTGACGCGGACGGCGGCGACATTTTCCGTGCCGTAACAAAGCGGGCGGTTCGCCGGCCGACGGAGAGCTAGGTCCGACAACTCCAAGAGCCATGCTCGTCTAGAAGTACCCAATAGCATCACGAGACCAAGTAAACCTGATGATGCATGCATGTAAATGTATTTAACTTTTGTGTGCACTTCGCGGTCATTTTATCGGAAGGTAAGGCCCCAAAGTTCAAAGTCCTACTTGCCCTTAGCGACTAACTGGGCACTTCATCGGCGAGACTCCTGGAATAACGTCGTGTATACTCAGTGCACAAGAATATTACAACGCATTCTAATGGTAGCATGAGGTGATAGTAGAAATTAGATCTAGCAATTGATTTCTTGAGCACATTTTAGTTTTTTCACTGTAAATCTAATTATTTTTCTGAGGGTATTAACAACCTTTTCCCTAAACTTAATCTCCTATGCCGCCGCTGCCGAAATAACTCTTTTGCCATGCATCCCCTTTACAATTTTACTTTTATTGGGATTCAAATGCCCATACTACCGGACGTAGTATAACTAAATCCTAACTAATCTTAATAATTGGATTAAAAGGAAGGAAAAAGTTCATTTGACACCCCAAGACTCTTCCGAAAGTTCGGAAATCAACCATGAACCACCCGACCCCCCTCAACTATTAACACCGTTCATTTTACCCCTTTAGTCCATTCCACTCCGGTTTTAAGCTAACGTGGCGCTGACGTGGTAGTGGTTTTTGACAAGTTAGTTGGTTTTGGGTGGCATGACAACTAGTCACCACAGTCAACAAATAAAAATATGGTGGGCCCACAAGTTATCCTCCATATCCTATTCTCCTTCTTCCCCCATCTTCTTCCTTCCTTCCCTCTCTCCCATCTCCACGAGCTCTCATCTCCGGCCACCGTCCATCCTGTAGCCCCCGTGGCCGAGCTCCAGATCTGTTGCCCCTAAATGAAGGTTGCAACCCCGTGGACTTTCTTGCCTCCGCGCCCTGTGCCCTCCGTGGCGTAGCACCGGCAACTATCGCCGCATCGACTCCTCTTCCACCTACCACGCTCCCTTTCTTCCCCTTCCTCCTCCACATGTAGCCGGACCGAGGGAGGCGCTGACAGGCAGAGCTGGGGGAGAACGCCGAGAGTAGTGGCGGATCTGGGGGAGGAGGCTGGAGCTTTGTCATTGGTGATCTCGCCTTCTCCTTCCACCGCGAGTCCGCGACCTTACATTCGAATCTCTCTCCTCTTCCTTCCTTCGCATAACACTGCCTCGGACCGATGCCGACCTTGCCAACCTCACCGGCCTCGATTCATCACCAACTCGTCGTCTGCATCGCCTGTCACCATCTTCCCAACGCGCGCCGTCGCCCACATGTCATCCTAAAAAAAATATCTTCTTCCTCCCCCTCTCTCTGCCTTCCTCCTCTCTCCGGATTTGGCATTGGCATCGACGATCATTGCCTCAGCTCGGCCATCCTATGCACCACCACCGCATCCCCCTACTCAGCTCAACCCTCCTGTCCAAAATGGACCCTCCGGCGTAGAGGTCCCAGCTCCAGCTCTGGTGAGAGGAGGCGATGGTGTTGTGGGCGCTTAGCGCAACCTGGGCTCCGACGAAGCAATCCCAGATTTGGCAAGCCGACACCACCTCCCCTTCTCCGACCCCACCATCCTCATCCACCTCATCGCTAACGCCGCCTCCCCCTCCTTTGCCGTCACCCGTGCCTTGTTCGAGCCGCGCCATCGTCGAAGGCCCACGCCGGCGAGCCCCACTGTGTCGCCATCGCTAGCCCCGTTGAGGAAGAAGATGGGAAGGACTTTAGAGTCTGACATATGGGTCCCACCATATTTCTAATTTTATTTGCTGATTATATGCTGACTGGGTTGCCATGTCATCACAAAGCCAGCCCAAGCCATCGCCACGTCAGATGAAAACTGGGATGGAATGAACCGGGGGGGGGGGGGGTGGTGGTAATATATCCGATATGGAGAATTGAGGGTGGTCAAATACCCGTTTTCGTAGTTTATGGTTGAAATTCATATTTCCGCAAGAGTTCAACGGTCAAATGGATTTTTTTTCCTAAAAGGAATGGACGCCCCCATTAGATTGAGTGTACTGTAAAAGAGCTTAAAGGGGTGTTCTATCTTGAGTATGAGCATGTCGTTACATTAGTGCTTTCAATGGCATACGCCAGACTCAATTGATGCAGATTAACGTAAAGCCATTCGCTATCGTGAGCTGATATATTGAACTATTGTAAAAACACGATTTCCTTTTAGACTTTGTTTGGTTTGGCGAAAATTCTGGTCTATTCATTTCCGGTCTATCCACGTAAATCTCGGCTGAGAACGAGCCTTCCAAACGTCCTAACGAAATTGAGGGTTCGTCTCCTCTTTCGATTTTTTTGGGCGAAGGTAATATGTAAGTATAGTGTCTCTTGATCTGGATGGACACACAGAAGAGCCTAAAGTCACAGTAGGCGGGATAAAGAGGACTGGTGCATGTAGCGTGATCATGTGACAATGTAGCACTGCTGTCTTATTGAACTGAAAAACCATATGCTACCCCTGCTAAATTGAAAGGTTCGCCGGGAGGAGGATATATTTTTTACCATGCGACACAGAGGGAAGCCATATATGATATTCTTAAGTACGTCATGGGCTACGTACCTCATCGCTGGCCCGTTTCCGTTTTCGGCGTTCGGCGGCCGCGCTACAAGAGATCGGCCGGTCGTCAGTCGTCACCGATGACGAACGCGGCACGTCCCTGCCTGAGTAATCCCGCCAGCGTCGTTGCCTACGAGCTTTCTAGGAAAAAGACGTGCATCCAGGAGACCAGGACAAATCCCCACGACGCTGAGAGTCCAGGCAATCTAGGTTCCGTTTGGTACAGCTCTAGATTCTCATTTTTAGATTTTGTTTCTGATTATCTGAGAATCTAGAGTTATCTGTTGAAAGTGTTTGACTAGTAGATTGGCTCCAAAAACCATATAAGAGAGGATTAGAGACAAATAAGCTAAGTCACCCCTTATACAAATACTTCTATTGTATCTTGTAATGCCAACTCGTTTCTCTCCAGAAACGTACTATGACTTTATTCAATTTTTATGGAATAAAAATGTGCTTTTATATCATATAAGTGTTCAAATGATAATTAAAAGCTATTATGTACAAGTATTAAAATAATGATGCTTTACACTGCACATCTTGAGGGTTAACAGGTAAGTTAGCCATGACAATTCAGAGGATTTGTTTAATCCGTTTGATCTATCGAGGTCATCTATATCATCAAAAAACAAATATTGCACGACAAGGTCATAGTATAATCAGTTGCTTGACATCTCACATTTCTGAAACAGATTGATGGTTAAATCTATTCACAAGTAGTATCAAGAACAAATTTCTCAAGGCATTTCCATTCACATCAGGTTGAAGGACCACTCGGGCTACGTCTTCTTTATAATCATCAAGAACTGATCGATACATATGAGAAAATTGAGGGACCACTGGACCTCTGTGTGGCCTGGCCTTGCACCTCCATTTGCGGCCAACTTGCTTGGTTGTTCACGGTACTACATATATGCATCAGTCAACTCACGCCGCCACAGCCAAGGCTCGGGCATTTTTTTTATCACCTCTGATCCTATACATATCACCCAGGTCCGTTTGGATCGCTGAATTGGAATTAAAAATTGGAATTAGAGTGCCAGTACCAATTCAACTGGAAATTGGAATTAGAGTGCCAGTTAGCAAACATTACCAATTTTTGTGTTTGGTTAGCAAAGACATTGCAACATGGAAATGAATACTCGGTTAATTCCAAATACTGTTTGGTTGTCAAAGAAAACTTGAGCACGGAAATTGGCATCGATGGAAATGCCTCAGCCTACCTGAGGCACCGGCCGTCGGCGACGGGAGAAGATGGCTGCCGCCGCGCGACTCCAGATCTAGCAGGCAGCCATGCAAGGATGTTGAGGGAGAAGAGGAGTTGGTGGCACCGGCAACGAGAAAGAAGATGTGGCGGCTGGCGTCGAGGAAGAAGACACCGTGGACTAGTGGAGGGCTTCCGTATCTAGGCGATGAGGGAGAAGACGTTGTGGATGCTAGCGATGATGTAACGGTCCGTTTTTCGGATTATAATTGGTATTTGCTTTTATCGGCTGGTTTCAAAAACTTATTTCCACTTAAGTTGTATTTTCGAAATCCCAAGCTTCTACCTCAAATTCAAAGTTCCCTTTTCTCCTCCTTTTGGGCTCAGTTCAATTTCTCCTTTGGGACCTAGCCTGTTTCCCCCCTCCCCAGCCCATCCCCTCTCTTTTGGCCTCCTTGGCCTAGCTCCTCCCCCTTGCCCCTTTCTTCCTTGTGCTGACCATCGAGCACCCTTGCCCCACTCGATCGTCACGCCCACGCCGCCCGATCACCTCTCTGTAGACCTGTTCATAGGCGGCCCACTGTTAGCTTTGGCCCGAGTATTTACCATGTCCGGTAAGGCTTGGGATATAAGTCCGGCCAAATCGAAAAAAACAATTAAAAAAATGAAAATCTATTATTTTAATCTAGAAAATGAATTAAATAATACTTTTTTATTCCGAAAGTACTAGGGCATTAAAATGCTCTAATCATCATTTCTTAAAACATGAAGTAGTTTTGGGCAGTCATTGGAGGTCCATGACCGAAGTAAATGAGATAATTTGGTTTTACTCCTCAAAACCCTAATAACTTACTTTTACCACATATGGGCGGATAGAATGGTGGTGGGTACCGTCGGAGCACGATAGTGGTTGGTATATGGTATAAACCATCCGGATAGATTAACAACTTAATCTTGTAATGACCTCCCGTGTAAAACAAGTACAACCACAAATCTGCAAATTACAACTTGGCTTAGTAAATTTATTGAACCCTGCAAATCATCTCACTGGTGGCCGAGTGAGGATGTGCAAGCGTTGGTTACAGTTGAGCTTGAATGGGACACCAAGGGAGGGTGAAGTTGCCAGCTACGCTAGTCGTGATGGTAGACATCCTGCACAACTTATGGGGCCCACCGCAAGTGGGAGAGGCCCATATGGGTGAGATGGTGGAAGGGGCGAGGTAATTTAAAAAGTTATTGTGATGGTCCCTCGACCACATGACAAAGAAATCGTGTGGGGCTACGAGTTGATTATCTCTTGTGGGTACAGTGTACAACCTCTACAGAGTCTAAACTGTTCAAATAGCCATGCCTACGGTCAAAGGCGGACATGAGAACTTACTAAAGTTAGTTCTATTTATAAAACCCTGTGGGTGGGATGAAAATCAGGTCGGGCTCACCTAGCCCTGAGATTGGATTTTTCCTGAGTTGTCGTGCTCAGTGTTGTTAATATGTGGGGATAGCCCCAATCAAAAGTAAGCATAAGGTGAAGGTATCCTCTGCTGTTATTTAAATATTGCACAATTACCCTCTTTAGTAAAATGCAATTTGGTTAAAATGCTAAGTGTTAGGAAATTTGTAATTATGATAAGTGAAAATATTGCTTTAGTAAATAAAAGAACACTACTACAGGAAGCCTCATCACAGACGGTTCGGAACCGTCATCACGAACAGCTTCGAACCGTCTATATTTGTTGGTGCGTGATATGAGTAGTTATCCTGAGCAGTTCAAAACCGCTCGTGATACGCGCTATCACGAGATGGTTTTTGTTGAAACCGTCGCATGAAGGCTATTATCACGAGCGGTTTTCATCAAAACCGTCTGTGAAAGCTATTTTCACGAGCGGTTCTTGTTCGCAAACCGTCGTGATGAGTTTTCCTGAGCGGTTCTTGTTTAGAACCGTCTGTGATAGCCTTTTACGGGCAAAAAACCGAAACGGTACGCTAAAACTTCGGAGGCCGTTTAGAGGCCCTAAACGACCTTTTTGGGGTTTTCATTTTTCGAGACCTCGCGAAGAATCGACTTTGACTTTATGGATTTTCGGATTGAGCTTTTCGTTAGCTTTCCAACGAGCCAAAGAACGTCGTAATCGGAGTTCGTATGCAAAAGTTATGATGATTTTACCGAACGGTGCGCGATCTACCATCTATATTTTTGCCCAAACCAAATAACTCAACATGAACTACACACATCACGGTAGCATCACCCACATCACAAGAGCATCAACTCGGTAATCCACATCACAAAGCAAAAGGGGGAGTAGAGAGTGAGGTCGTGGGAGGCCGGGCGGCAAGTGGAGGAGGCCGGGCGACGAGGTCGTGGGAGGCCAGTGGCGATGAGGTCAGGCGAGTTGGAGGAGGCAGCGGCGACAAGCTCGGCGAGGCCGGCGCAAGGTGTGAGGAGGAGAAATGGCGAGAGGAGGAGATGGAGGTATGAGTGTGAGGAGGAGAGACCGAGAGGAGGAGATGGAGGTTATATAAAGCGAGTTTGGCACCGCCCATTATGTTCAAATTTTCGTTTCCGCCCAACAATCGAGATGGTTCTTGTTAAGAACCGCTCAGGATCGCCCTATCACTGACGGTTTTTAATAGAACCGTCAGTGATCATTCCTGACAGTTCTAATTACAAACCGTCTATGATAATTGCGGCGATGGTAGTCGCGCGATGAGTGGCGATGGCGATCGGCGGCGAGGGATATCCGCAGCGGTTCTTAATTAGAACCGTCAGTGATATACGACGGTTCTCTACTAGAACCGCTCGTGATTGAGGATTATCACGCACGGTTTGTGAATAGAACCGTCAGAATAATTCCTGAGCGGTTCTATTTATAAACCGTCGTGATATATGACTATCACGAGCGGTTCTAAAAATACCGTCTGTGATAGGCTTCCCGCGCCACCTGCTGGTTCGGACATACCCAACACAGACGGTTCCAAAGGAACCGTCTGTGATGGGGCGTCTACTATAGCCTGTTTTGTAGTAGTGGAACCTGAGCCATCCTTGTTATGCCTTGCATGTATTATTATTGCATCTTGTGTGTTGGCTCACAAGCACAGAAGTTGTGCTCATTCTCACTCTCTCTCCAAAACCCTTCAGACTCCACGGATCTTGGGGATTACGACTACTACGAGGATCCAGAAGTCGGAGACCAAGGAGCTAATGAGGAGTAGTTTAGTTCTTTTAGTCTAGATCTCGGCTCAGTCTAGTTGACTCCGTTGGTACTTACGTGCATCCAATATTATCCAGGTTTTTGGTTAATATCGGACGTACACGGGTTTCCCCAGTCACTTGTCTGTGCAGAGATGTGCTCTCATACTTTGTTTTCGCTGTCGCTTCCGCTTTTGTAATGTAATCTTTTGGCCTGTTCGGTCCTTATTGTAAAACTTGGTTCGACGTGGTCTATATCACTCTGATATTTGTAATATATTGAATGTTTTAGTTCACGCTATGTATGAAATGATTCAGTAATATATCTGTAAGTACTATTTACTGGTCCAAGGAATAGTACATTATCAAAGTAAATGGCGGTTTACTAGGTGGAATCGGTTGCTGTTGTTGCGGTGCCCCTCCCCGCGCAGGGCCACCTGAACCAGCTGCATCTGTCTCTGCTGCTCGCGTCGCGGGGGCTCCCGGTGCACTACCCGGCGCCCGCGCCGCACATCCGCCAGGCGCGGTCGCGTGTGCACGGCTGGGATCCGAGGCCCTCGGCTCCATCCAGTTCCACGGCCTCGAAGTCTCCACGTACGAGTCCCCGCCCCCTCATCAAAGTTTAGGATGTATATGTGACTGTAGGCGTACAGCCATACAGTGTATATATAGCCTGCCAGTCTAGGTTCTACGGCACTGGAAGTACACACACAGTAAATGGCGGTTTACTCGGTGGAATCGGTTGCCGTTGTTGCGGTGCCCTTCCCCGCGCAGGGCCACCTGAACCAGCTCCTGCATCTGTCTCTGCTGCTCGCGTCGCGGGGGCTCCCGGTGCACTACGCGGCGCCCGCGCCGCACATCCGCCAGGCGCGGTCGCGTGTGCACGGCTGGGATCCGCGGGCCCTCAGCTCCATCCAGTTCCACGGCCTCGACGTCTCCACGTACGAGTCCCCGCCCCCCAACCCGACCGCCCCCTGTCCCTTCCCGTCCCACCTGATGCCCATGTTCGAGGCCTTCACTACCGCCGCGCGCGCTCCTCTCGCCAGCCTTCTTGACAGGCTCTCGGCCACACACCGCCGCGTGGTTGTCGTGTACGACCGGTTGAATTCTTTCGCCGCGGCAGAGGCAGCGCGGCTGAGCAACGGCGAGGCGTTCGGGCTGCAGTGCGTGGCCATCTCGTACAACATCGGGTGGTTGGACCCCGGGCACCAGCTCCTGCGTGACCACGGCCTCCAGTTCCACCCGGTCGATGCCTGCATGTCGAAGGAGTTCGTGGAGTACGTCTTCCGGACGGAGCAGGACGGGCAAGGCGCGGACGTCGCCGGCTTGGTCATGAACACGTGCCGCTCGCTTGAGGGCGAGTTCATCGACGAGATTGCCGCGCACCCGGAGTTCAAAGAGCAGAAGCTCTTTGCAGTTGGGCCATTGAACCCACTCCTCGACGCGAGCGCCCGGACGCCGGGGCAGACGCGGCACGAGTGCATGGACTGGCTCGACAAGCAGTCGCCGGCGTCGGTGCTCTACGTATCCTTCGGCACGACGTCGTCTTTCCGGGTGGAGCAAGTTGCAGAGCTGGCCGCCGCGCTGAAGGGCAGCAAGCAGCGGTTCATCTGGGTGCTGCGCGACGCCGACCGAGCTGACATATTCGCGGAGGCCGGCGAGAGCCGCCACGCGAAGCTGCTGTCCGAGTTCACCAAAGAAACCGAGGGAACGGGGCTGGTGATCACCGGGTGGGCGCCTCAGCTGGAGATCCTGGCGCACGGCGCCACGGCGGCGTTCATGAGCCACTGCGGCTGGAACTCGACCATGGAGAGCCTGAGCCAAGGAAAGCCAATATTAGCCTGGCCCATGCACTCCGACCAGCCGTGGGACGCGGAGCTCGTGTGCAAGTACCTCAAGGCGGGCCTCCTCGTGAGGCCATGGGAGAAGTACAATGAGGTGATACAGGCGGAGACCATCCAGGAGGTCATCGAGGAGGCGATGCTCTCGGACAAAGGGATGGCAGTGCGGCAGCGGGCAAAGGAGATCGGAGAGGCCGTCCGCGCCTCCGTGGCAGACGGCGGCTCGTCGCGCAAAGGCCTGGATGACTTCATTGGTTACATCACAAGGTGATCGACGACTGTCATGTGGGGAAATCTTCTGATGCTTTTGAGCGGTTTGATTTGATGAATTCGATTTTTTCATAGCAAAAAAAAAAAATTCCATTTTGAATTATGAAAATGCAAGGAAATGATGTATCAGATATACAGGAGCATCCGGGCACTTCATAACATCATTAACATGCACGATTGCACGTCTGGGTTATTATTGTGGTTTATCCGTTGATCGATATATGTTACTTTTTTTTCCAGAATAATAATACATATTACTTTGTCGCTGCTTGGTTTGTGTCAAAGTGTGTCACGCCAAAATTTGGTCACGACCAAAAGCGGGACATTAATGTGGGCAAATTAGAAGTGTTTGGATTGCAATCATGCCAAAATTTGATTTGAAGCCAAATAGAAAGCTAAACTTGTGCTAGGTGTGACCATGACATGTGAGCTGTTAACATCTTGCAATGTCAAACCATAGTCAACGTGGATCTTGATTAATTGATCTCGTTACTATCACAACGAATACAATGGTTTAAACGGATTGCTAATTGGATACCCGGTTTAGAAAATATCATCATTTTAAGCTGGTTAATCAAACCACTAAAGCATTTAATACAATCAACCCCTAGCAGCCACAACATCTATATGTGGATTTTACTTACTACATTTGTGTTTTCTCAGATAAAATGGATCATCTTTTACCATTTCCCATCCCTAGATGTTGCCTAATTGTAGCGTATAAGTATAACCTTGACTTTTGGAGAACTTCTTTTACTGCCAAGGCTCATGGAGAATAGACCACACCAATGGCTGGTCTGTTGGGTTGATGCAATTTGGTTGCGTAGAGAATACTTGGAACAGCTTTTCTACAATTCTGCACTCTAACACAATGCTATTTGCTCGAGGTCTGAGGCGCTAAGCATTTTTATTTTAAATTTTGGATCGCAAAAACGAAGTTACTCCCGCAAAGCATTCTGAGTACATATGTCCATTGTGGTTGTAGACTTGTAGACTTGCAGCCTTGTGGGTAGTCTACTCTGTGGTCACCTTATGCCATGGTCTACCTATTTCGATGTAAGCGATCTTAGCATGCTTATCCTATCTATTTCCATTTCTATTTTAAAAATTTATTGCCGGGGCACAATAGGTCACCTCAACGTATAGTGGCCCCCACCACCCATTATCTCATCCCACCTCCCCACTCTCTTACTACTACAAAAGACTAATACTGGACGCCTCATCACAGACGATTGACCAAAACCGTTTGTATTATATGCAATCACAGACGATTTTGGTTTAGAGACCGTTTGTGTTACTGGCTGTGCTAAAAACCGTCTGTGAAGAGATAATATCACAGACGGTTCATAACTAAAACCGTCTGTGAATTATCACAGACGGTCTTTGTTGAAAACCGTCTGTGATAATTCTGCATATCACAGACGGTTTTCAACAAAGATCGTCTGTGACACTTCACAGACGGTTCTTAACAATAATCGTCTGTGATATTACTACATATCACAGATGGTTTTTTGTTATAACCGTCTGTGATAATATCGCTACAGCTCCCAGTTGAAGCCCAATGAGTTTATTTGTCGCCGATGTGTTTCTTCGTCTCATCAATGCCGCTTCGGCTCCTTGATGCGTCTCTTCGTCTCACACTCCGAATTTATTCCTTGTTTTAAAAAAAGGATTATCCGCCATCGAAGATGATCATTCCCGCATATAGATCTAGTACTTATAAAAAAAACAGAAATGACTGCCTCTTCTGTTTCGTTGTCGCCAGCATTGATGGCCTACCTGACCTGTGAGGACCCCGGCTTATTTGGCTTGTAATGCTTAGTCATCCATTGACCCTAGCATCACAAACAAAATAACCCGTGTCTTCGGGATATGTATACTTCCCAGAAATACAGTATACACACCCCTTTACAAAATCATGCATCAATTTCATATAAGACATAGAACCAAAGTACGAACTAAATTAAACAAAAGACATACAGAATAGCGAGATATTACAAAAGGGGGCCGACCAGCCAAATAACAACTAAGAAAGATAAACACAGCGGAAGCAAAAGCCATAAGATGACAATAAACAAAAGCCATACGGTTTACCTAAAGCCCACAAGGCAACCGACCGGGCCGCCAAGCTAGTTGTCCCATCCACAACATATCTCACAAAAGTAGGGCCCTTGGGGCTCCACCTCCTCTGCAACAAAGTTATTAAGCAAAGCAAATGAGTACAAAAATGTATTCGCAAGACTGACGTGTAGTGTAACAGACCTATACATATGCTACATGCAAGCTTCTTTAAGTGGAGGCTGTAGGTTGTTTTCAGCATAAAGCAAGTTTTCATTTGCAATATTTAAATAGATTCAAAGCAGTTTTACAATTCATTTTTAATTTGCAAATAACAACGAGACGATAACATAATAACAATAGATAGATGAAAACAACAATCCTGGAAGTGACTAACCCAATAGCCACCACAACAATAGCATGAATTACCCATTCATACCACCCATGTCAAGTTTTAATTAAAGGTAATAGTCTAACTCTCGAAAGACCTCCCCAAGCGTGTCCATAACCTAGGACAAGGCTATTCGAATAGTTTGAACCCTGCAGGGGTGTACCAATGTACCCACACGTCAGACCGCCTTTTCGCCAAGCTATTAGCACACTTCCTTTGGTATGCCAGCACGGCTAAGTCCTACAAGACATTTCTAATATTGTGTGTCAACAACGAGTCGCCCATATGGGGATACAACCTCCCTATACGTTAATGCGGAGTCATCAAAGATGCTCACCCCCTTATACGGATGGTGCTCCTTGCAGTGGATAAACCCCACTACTGCTCACCCAATAGCCCATCATGCAACTCGAAGCTAACACACGCCGAAGTACTTAGTCAAGAGAGGTCCTATATCCCCCTCGTGTGGTTAGCACGCAAAATTGCTTGGTTTAGTGTAACAAGATGTTCGGTCCTTGTTGACTTAGGCACCATTCCACATACCAACAAATCACACCATCATCCATTGTGCCCAAGTCCAAATAGTTTTCATTTTCAGTTTTGTTTTGACTTTACAAATTAACAAAGCCCAAGTGCTAGACATAATGGAATAATAATTAGATTTGTGTGATCAAGATCATCGACTAAGTCGATGACCGCCCAATTCTACCGCAATCTAAACATTTATAAGCAATACCAACACGTGATCTACAAAGTGATGAGAGCTCATCCAACGAACTCTAATCACAGCAAGATATTCCTAGGCATAGTAGTAGAGATTGAACATTTACCTACAGAGTATGCATCTATAGGATCAACTAATCGACAATAATTTAACAACAAAATAGAGCATGCATACATACACTTTGCAAACCATATATTAGACTTTGAAAGTAATGAGATTAAATATGATCAAACTGCTTGCCTTGCTGGAGCTGCTCACTATGCTGCAAAGGGTCACTCACGGGATCAACACACTCGTCGGCACCTAACGAAAAAGCGAAAAGAACCGATAAGAACGAGGAAAACCGAAAAGACTCCACAGCAAACTTGCTCCAAATGCTTTGAAATTTTTACAGCAGCAAGAGCATAATTTTTAAAGAATTTAGCAATAAGAACCAAATGATTTGGATTCTTAATGCAAAAGATATGGCCAAAACAAATCTGCTCAGCTTGGAAATTGCTGGAACATTCAAATCGGTTACTGTTCATCCAAATTAAATTCTCAAGCACAATTTTCCACAGAGGTGTTGCACCTGGGATTTTTATGGTAAGAACCGCACCTCATGAGATGAATAACACAATTGAGTTCACCTCATTTGGAGCTAGTATGCATTTTCTATACTTTTTCAAAGATATGCACACAAGAACAACACAAAATGCACCCACCAAGATTTTGAAAACAGTGACATACCTAAATCCTATTCTACCATTTAGTACACTAATAGAGAAAGCCAACAAAGTTGGATTCACTCAAAAAGGATCTAAAGAGAATTACTTATGCATTTTACAAGTTAAATGCAATTTTTAGAGCAACATTAAAAGCTAATTTTGAAACCAATTTACCAATCCATTTTCTGGAGCTGAACTAAACTTACAACCATTTTTAGATTAAAGTTTAGTTCAAACCAGAGCTACCAAAATTTGAATCAACTCAAATGGAGCTAAAATGAAATAGTTATGCAATTTTGAAGTTTAATACCTTTTTCTGTTTACAAATAATTCCCCTGGGAATTTTCTAAAATCAAAACGACGTGGACGAACCTGGGCCGTTGCTCCTGGATCGGATGGCTCAAGTCCTGCCGGCAACGCGTGCGCATCCGCGCGGAATCAACAATCGTGGGCCGTCGATGCTGCATCCGACGGTCCAGTTGATTTGCAGCCTGGCGCTGCTTGGAACTCGCAGCTGCTGAACGGGCGGCGGTTGTGGACCGTTGATCGCGAGATGGACGGCTCACAACCAACGTACACAGCACACACGCGAACACTTGGGCAATCTGAGCCCCAGATCTGAACATGGACGGCCCTAGGACACTACTACAGTTGTCGGCCCCGTCCGACAACACACCCGACGGCGAAGAACTCCTCACCGCTGGCGACTCAGGCCGCGGCGACACAAGCTACGGCTAGCTACGAGTGCGCAATAGCAACGCGCACCCGCTGGTACCACTCACACCTGCGGTGGTGGACCAGAGCGCCGGCGAGCCGGAGGAGAGCGGCGTGGCAACGCACGGCCAAAAGCAAACATAAAGGAAAGCTCCGCAATAGTCCATTCAAGCGGGTGCCCGAGCATCTAGGGGCTACAAGGGAGGTTACCTTAGCGCTGGGAAGCGCCGAGGAGGACTGAGGAGCGCTGGCGGCGGAGGACCTTGCCGGTGCTGAAGAAGAAACCGAGGAGGCGATGGTCTGAGCAAAAAGGAGCCCAAAGGAGGGTAAGGTTAGCTCCACCATAGCTCACAGAGGGTACAAGAGCGAGCAATTGGAAAATGAAGGTCTTACCGGAGTTAGAGACGAAGAGGGGTGAACCTCAGCCGAAAAAGGGGAACTCCAAATTCAGCTGTTTCCTGAAGAGGCAAACCAAAATTGAGTTAGGGTCAAGGTCCACCGAGATGAGAGGCTCACACTGGAGCAAAGAGAGGAGAGGAAAAGCCACTGGGACCCTGTTGCCACTGAGAAGCTCCAAGCTCAACAATGGCGGTCGAGGAGCTCTTAGATGATTTGAGCTCAACAAGCTGAGAGCAAGTGGGGAAGTGTTTAAAGGAAACCAAGGAGGTACTGGGGGACCTTTTATAGCCGGGGAGCAGAGGCCATGAGCTAGGGTTAAGCTCCATGGTGAGCTTAGCCCACAGCTCGGTCCATGGCTCCACAAGGACGTGGAGGGGATGGGGACAGGTCTGAGCAGGACTTAGGGGGCGGAAGGCTGACCCGCATTTAATGCTGGCAGCAAAAGAGCGGTTGAGAGGTGACAAGCCTTCGCTTCTCCCTCTCGCCATGGCGCCGCAGCAAAGACCGAGGAAGGAGAAGAACAAGGGCTGATATCGACCGTTCGATAAGAAAAGGGGGAGGTCGTGACCCTTAGATCTGAACCGGGGTGGTCTGAAAAGGAGAGGGGGAGGTCACGACCCTTGGATCTGAATCGGGGGTTCCGAAAAGGAACGGGAGGTCGTGACCATTAGATCTCGATTGGGGTGATCGCGGACCATTAGATCTGCGTCGGGGTGGTCCGAGAAAGAAACGGGAGGTCGTGACCGCTAGATCTTCATCGCACGGTCCCGACAAGGAAGGGGAGGTCGCAGCCGCTAGATTCACATCAGACGGTTGCGAAACGATAAGGGTGGTCACACGTTGAAAGGAGATAGGAGGTCGTGGCCGTTGGATTTGCATCCAATGGCGCGGAACAGAGGTGGAAGGTCTTGACCATTGCGCGCGACTCTGACAAGCGATGGGAGGTCATGGCTGTTGGATTTTGATCCAACGGCACACAACATAGAGGGGAGGTCGTGGCCATTGTGCACGACGCGATGGGAGGTCGTGGCCATCAGATTTACATCCAAGGGCGCACAACATCGAGGGGAGGTCGTGGCTGTTGCGCACGACGCGATGGGAGGCCGTGGCCATTAGATTTACATCCAAGGGCACACAACATCAAGGGGAGGTCGTGGCCATTGCGCACGACGCGATGGGAGGTGGGAGGTCGTGGCTGTTGGATTTCAATCCAACGGCGATGAACAAAGGTGGGAGGTCATGGCGGTTGCGCACGACACTGAAAAGAGGTGGGAGGTCGTGGCTGTTGGATGTCGATCCAACGGCGACGAACAGAGGTAGGAGGTCATGGCGGTTGCGCACGACACGGAAAAGAGGTGGGGAGGTCGTGGCCATTAGATCTGGATCTGACGGCGACGACAGGATAGGGGAGGTCGTGGCGGAGGTTGTGGCGGAGGTCGTGGCCGTTGATTTGGATCCAACGGCGTACAACGCTCGCGCGAAGGAGGAGCTCGGGCTGAGCTAAGACGAGGTTGGGTTCGACCCACTTGAAGGTGGCTCGGACCCAAGGAACAGTGCTAGATTTGAGTTTAAATTTGAAGGCTGAGTTTGGAGTAATTTTTAGAGGTAGCAAACTAACTCTAAAAATTCCGAAATTTTGACTGGAGCTTCCTCACTCCAGGATTAACCTTACATAAAATTTTCAGAAATTTTTATGCACTGCATTTTTCTCAAGAAATTCATCAAGGTTGTTCTAGGGTTTGACCTACCTCCAAAAATTATCAAATAATTTTTAAAAATTATGAAATTTTTCAGAGAGGTCACACATCATCCCTAGAACCAAGGAAAAATATTTTCAAGGGTTGAATACCAGATTCTTGCCAAGTTGATTAAGGGGTTGACTTTAGTCAACAGGAGGTTTAGGTTTTTGAATTCCACAACTCTTGACAAGAATTATAGAAATGTTCAAGAGTTTCAAGATGTGAGAAAAGTTTTAATTTCTACTCATTTAATTACATTTGAAACAAACACCCATATTAGGTTACATTTGAAACACAAACCCTGGTTTGGTTACATTTGAAACACAACCTATGTTTGGGATGTTACATGGCCGCACTGTATGAGCACCTCTCTCACTGGACGTTGAACCGTGCTGCGGAAGAACACTGTTTCAACAGTGTTTTCACTCCTCTGTCTGAGAATTTGCTAGAGCAGGTGACGGCCACCTTCGACCGTCTTGACATCCTCCTTCGTCGCGTCTTCCGGGTGATCTCCCACTTTCGGCGAGTTTACCGCGCCATTGATGTGGTCCTCCAGAACGACGTTGCACGTCTCCAGGAGGCTTGCCGTCACTTGGACTGCTTAATCTAGGTGGCAGGTGACCGAGTCGACCAGGCCGAGACACCTCAAGCAAGGGAAGGGAGCCTATGGGCTCAATTCTTCTTGGTTCAACAGTCCGAGGGTCTTCAGGAGACACTTGAACGAGCGCGTCAACGAGTGGATGCATTTCAGGCTTCGTTCGATCACGAACCGTCCGTCCCCGCCGCCGCCGCCTACGAAGTATTGAAGACGGAGATAGCAGCCTACCTCCGCCACTAGAAAAACTTTGTTTATTTATATGTTTCTACTTTTTTTTAATCTTTTTGTAAGAAGCGTTGTTTGGACATATGAAAATTCTGAAATGAAAAAAAATCTAGTTTGGAGGTGAAGTTACTTTATTAATTATATGTTGAATTATTGATATATATATATATATATATATATATATATATATATATATATATATATATATATATATATATATATATATAGTTAAAGCAAATTTTCAAAGATATTTAAATCACAAAATTGACATATAAATATGTAATTTCTTCATGTCATGTAAGTGTATATACAAGATAATATATACTTGAGAAAAAACCATTTCACAGACGGTTCCATAATAGAACTGTCCGTGATAACTATCACTGACGGTTCCATAATAGAACCGTTTGTGATAAGAGAGCTCAGTGCATGGCCTCTTGGTGGCTAGAAGGGGAGGCGGCAACCACAGGGCAAGGGAGGCACTACAAGGCAGGGCGCCAGAGGGAGGGAGGCGGCACAGGGTGGGAGGGAGGTGGCATAGGGGTGGGGCGGCTAGGGTTTTGGTGGCCAGCCCCCCTCCCTTGTCTTCTAGTGGCAGCCGACCCCCTCATGGACCATGGGCCACTATGGCCGGCTCCCCCCGCTTGACTATAGGTTGGTGGCCCATTCCTCTCCTAAAATTCTGATTTTTTACTATAAAACTCCAATTTATCAATTCCTAATTATTGATGATTAAGCGGAGTATTACATCTCGGGTGCGCCACAGATGTACATTGTGTCTTCCCTGTGTATGTATTTGCACTGAACATATTTTGTACAAGAATTGTACACTATGAGGTATCGAAAGTGTAGAATAGTACTTGTGCTTTGTATAAATACACATGTAAAGTTGTACATATTGTGTTAAACATGAGTACATTACATTGTTTTTTGTAGAGTCTTCAGTTTCACACTGTGCACAATACATGGGCGTTCAAAATTCAACTTGGTGCACGGAACTAGGAGAGAGGTTGGCAGGTAATGGGACAATTAGGTTGTGTTTGGATGGGTGAACAAGGTGGTACCTGGATCGGATGGTTAGGGATATGCCCTCGTTCAAGCTTTTGGTTGGATGAATTGAACGAATCCGTCCGGGGCAAGCAGGTTCAAGTTGAGGGAATATTATGCAGAGATCCTGAATCAACTCGTTTGGCAAAATCGGTGGAACCACGCAGTACAGGGACAGACTAGTCCACTAGCGTCGCCTACGCTCACTTCCGAGGCCATGAGAGGCGGAGCCAGGGCGGCACGACGATGGGCGGTGAATCAGCCGGCAAAGATGAAGGAAAGAAGAAGGTGTAGGGTGAGGTGCGGTGGTGGTTGGAGGAAGGCGCTGGCGAGGGGTAGCGGTGGCCGGAGAAAGGTGCTGGCGAGGGGCGACGGTGGCCGAAGGAAGCGGGGCGAGGCACAGTGGTGGGCTGGTGGCTGGAGGAAGGTGATGGCGAGGGGCGATAGTGGTCGGAGAAAGGCGATGGCGAGGGGCGGCGGTGACTAGAGGAAGTAGGGGGATTGAGGCACGGTGGTGGCCGGAGAAAGGCAATGGTGAAGGGCGGTGGTGGCTGGAGGAAGTGGGGTGAGGCACGGTGGTGGCTATAGGAAGCCGATGGTGAGGTGCAGTGGTGGACGAAGGAAGGGTCGGAGGATGCCAGGGGCACCTTGCTGGCACGACTTGAAGGAAAGAAGAAGGCAAAGAAAGAGAATGTGCGACTAGGAAGAAGATAAGAAGAAAGAGAAGAAGGAAAGAAGAAAATAAAATAAATGAAAAATGAAAAATAGAAAGAAAATAAAAGGAAAAAAGGAAAAAATTACAATGTTTAGTGGTAATGACACCACCACCAACAGAGAAGGTTACTAGAATCAAACTCATCCTTCTAACCAAACACCAACTTGAACCATCATGTACCGTTCTATACAACCAACCAAACACAACCTAGTACCATCCTATACAAACAACTAAACACCCTACCTGAACCATCTCATTCAAGACCATCCCATTCAGCTTGTATCATCCCATTCCATTCAACCTCATACCTCCAACCAAACACACCCTTAAACCTGTAGGTGGGATAGGGTGATGGGACAATTAAACCTGGAGGTGGGACATAATGTTTTCTAAAATTTCAGTTGAATTTTTTTGTCAGAAATCTCGAGGCATCAATGGATGGTGGTGATAGTAGGGAAATGACTAGCTATGGCAGAGACGCACAATACTAGTGGCATTAGACCTCTTCCCTACCATCTAATCGATAGGGAACAGCTTAGATCAACGGTGTACAGTGAAATCACTACAGTGTTAAACAATAAAACCACTACATTGTTTTATGAACAGTAAAATCAACGTTGCTTCTACAGTGTACCGCAGAGCACTGTAGCAACAACCTATGTTACTGTTGCTACAATGTCTCTCTGTAGTATTGTAGAGGATCCCGATAGTAGGTGCAGATGGACATATGTTATCTTACTTCTAGGGCAAAGTGTCCTAGTTTTGGAAAGATTTGTACATCAACTAGCCAAATTTTCATGGGCATATCAAATACTGGTAGCAATTCAAATGATGGCCAAATCTTGTGAGTATTACCAAACACTAGTAAGGCTTATGCTGCAAACAAACAGCCCTTTGGTTGACAAGAGAGGTCATGTCTACTACTGTGCCACATTCAACAAGTTCATGACCTAACGTCGAGAATACTTAGGGGAACTAGGTATATTTTCGTTAAGATGAAGAAAGGCACTCAAATCGATTGGAAGATGACACGAATTTGGATGATGAAGGTGTACACCACGTCTCCTGCTTCCTTTTTTGGATCAAAAAACCAAAAGCTTTGTAACATAATGTCACTTCTGCACACGAGATTTGAATTTTCTATGTTGAGTTTTATTCACCAATTAACCAAACTTCTTAACTTAAACCTTGGAGTGAAAATAAAATGGTGTGCTCATACTTCAACGTCGTACATTTAAAAAAAAACTTCAACATCCCACGTCTTGCACAGTAGTTGCACAAGAAAGAACGTAGCAAACCGCAAACAAAACAACTAGTAACTAGTCTTGACAACACAATTGAAGCTTAAAGAAACATACTTCGGTCCAAGTTTTTTTTTTCATCTCAAGGCCAACACAAGGAGAGGAAAGGGTATTATTCAGTCATCAAAAACACCGAGTGATGTTGACTGTCTTAAGGTGATTCCCAAAAAAAAAATGAGTGCCTCTATCATTGAAGGAAAAGAGGAGGTTCTCTAGCGGCACTACAAAAACTAACCACTTTGTGAGCCGACTGTCACGGCATGAGTGATGATGACACGCTTTTCATGGAAGATAGAACTGAAAATTGTATTGATCTACTGTGCGATAAGGCCACTGGACTTCTTTTCTCCAAATAGTAAAAAAGAGGGGGGACATAAGGCGACTTTCTTGGACCATTCCTTGAAAGAAATGGCAAAGTCGATTGGGCCCTTAGAATAACAAATGATTTTGAGTGTTATCCGAGTCTGCGTCAGTATCTTCCCACTATTTAATTACCGCTGAAACTGAAACAAAGCAGGTACTCACTCTACTCTAGTACTCCCTTTGGTTCAAAAAGTCATTTTTCTGTAATCAACATGATCTAAAAATACAACTTTGACTACTAATTACTATTAGAATATATTTATAAAATTCAATAATATTATAATATTATGGAAGTACTTTTGAAGACAAACATGATTTTTATGTATCTAACCAAAATATTTTAAAAAGGAAGAAGTCCATTTTACCTCTCGAACTTTTCAAACAGTCCACTTAACACTCTCAACTACAAAAGCGGTTTTTTAACCCCCTAACCTTTCAAAACCAGGTCAAATAACACCTTGAGGTGGTTTGGCTGGGTGGTTTTGCATACGTGGACGGAATAAGTCCATTTTACACCCCCTCTCAAACTTTCCAAAAAGTCCACTTAACCCCCTGAACTACAAAATTGGTTTTTCACCTCTGGTGTTTCAAAATCGGGTCAAACAGCACCCTCAGCTGGTTTGATTGATGTAGTTCCTAGGGCCCACCTGTCACATAGAGAGAGAGTAATAGAAAGAGGGAGAAAAGAGAGCAGAGGAAACAGAGGAGGCGGCACGCTCGGCTCTGGAGGAGACGGCGACTTGGGAGGTGACGGTGGTGGCCAAAATGGGTCCATGGGACTATGGGGAGTCAAGGGGTGTCGGCGGCGCTCCTAGAGATGGCCCATGGCGGTGGAGGTGCAAGGCCGAGCGACGGCCGATGCTAGGGAAGAAGAGGGCAGCAACGACGACGGTGGAGAGGGAGAGGGAAAAAATGGAGGTGAGCACATTCATACACGTGAGCGCCCCCCTCTCTCTCTCTTTATTGTTGGTGTTTTAGAACCGAACTTACGTAAAGATTGTTTGATTCGAGGGTTCCCCTAGGCTCAAATCACGCAGAGAGAGGCGACACATGGATTTTTATACAAGTTCGGGCCTTCTCCTGAGAGAATAACAGCCCTACTCCTGTGTGTATGTATTGAGTATGCTGAATTATAATATCAAGAGTAAGACTACAATGATGCGCCTTGTGCCCTTGATCTTTCCCTCCCCTAATCCTTCTGATGATTCTGCCTTTTATAGTACTCGGAGTGTGCTGCTGTTCTTCCAGTCCAAAGGGCGCCTTAATGTTCCAGATTATGGAGCCGTTACTAGAGATTATTGTGGGAGTAGTAACGTTCCCACGTTGCGAGGCAGTTATCACCATGATAGGGAGTTAAATCATGCTATTATTTTAGAGAATAACAACGTAGTTTACTGCCCATATCTTTACATATGGTGTGGAAGATTCCCTGGTCGATTAGGCCCACATGTCTGTAAGCTACATCGACTAGAGACTGGTCGTAGAAGGGCTTACGACCAGGTGGTGGTCGTAAAATAGCTTACGACCATAAACTGATCGTAGAAGAGCTTACGATCAAGACATAGTCATAGAAAGACTTACGACTATGGGGTAGTCGTGGAAGGACTTACGACTATGGGGTGGTCGTAGAAGAACTTACGACCTCCAGCTTCTCCCTTATGAATATTAAGGGGTATACTTAAGAACCATATGACATCATTATTATCCATAATATGAATTACAGATAAATAATTAAATAAGAATTATTATATCCTCGTCACACACACACACACACACACACACTCCTGGGAGTACGTACTTCCACTTCTCATATACCACTTAAATCGTATGATGATATCTCTTTATCTATTTGAACATACTTCAATAATGATTATAAAATACCCTAAAGTGAGTTCCATGAAAATTTTCATTAGAGTCCACTTTTTATAGCAAAATTTGTGTATATACTTCTTTTATATATGAAAAAGGGTATATAACAAAAATAAAGGGCTCCAATGAAAATTTTCAATCAAGTCACATTGGAGTATCTTATAATTGATATTTAAGTATACTGAGAGTGATAAAGAAGTATAATATCTTCTTTTAAGAGGTATATTGAGGAGTACATACTCCCAAGAGCACAAAACGGACGTCCTATATATTGAGTGTATATATATGATAGGTGGGCCCTAAGAACCATATTAGCCAAACAATATCAGGGTGTTATTTAACCCGATTTCGAAATACTAGGGGTAAAAAACTGGTTTTGTAGTTCAGTGGGTTAAGTGGACTTTTTGGAAAGTTTGAGACGGGTAAAATAGACTTATTCCTGTCACATATGCAAAACCACCTAGCAAAACCACCTCAGGGTATTATTTGACCCGGTTTTGAAAGATTAGAAGGTAAAAAACTAGTTTTGTAACTGAGGGGGTTAAGTGGACTTTTTGGAAAGTTCGAGAGGATAAAATGGACTTATTCTTTAAAAAATACCGGTAGATAACGTTTTTAAAGTTTGATTGCACGTATTCCAAATCGACTTAACAAATGTTGATTTATTTTTGCCATGTATCATTTGATTGAAAATGTCTAAAAATGACGAGGGAGAGTAGGATTTTCTTCCCGAAAACACCCCCGACCGTAATTGTCTTCACTAACGAATGTAAGTAATCAAAGTATCTTCACGTCTCTTCAGCTATACCAAAGCGTCAGCGGATTCCTACCTCCGTGCAACAGTGAACTGACGCTGCCGCGTGGAGACCACGTTGCAACACAATCAAAATTTTAATTGTCCAGTGGCCGGCCATTTAATTGCGTGAATGCAACGGCTGCGTTGAAACATTCAACGTCTGAGCTTTGGTTTCACTGGACGCTGCACCAAACATCGATATAACCGCTCATTCTCCCCAGCTCCACCGCACTGACAACACAGAATGGCAGGGACGGGGAGCCCAGTGGAGTCAGTCGCCATCGTGGCGGTGCCGTTTCCGGCGCAGGGCCACCTGAACCAGCTCCTGCACCTGTCGCTGCAGCTCACGTCGCGCGGGCTGGACGTGCACTAGGCGGCGCCCGCGGCGCACGTTCGCCAGGCTCGAGCACGTGTGCACGGGTAGGACGAGGAGGCGCTCCTCTCGATCCAGTTCCACGAACTAGGGATCTCCACGTCTGTTTCCTTGCCTCCCGACCCACCGCCGACGCGCCCTTCCCCTCCCACCTTATGCCCCTGTTCGAGGCCTACGCCGCCGACGCGCGCGCCCTGCTTGCGGCTCTCCTTGACGAGCTCTCTGCTTCTCGCCGCCGCGTCGTCGTCGTGTACGACCTCATGAATTCCTTCGCCGCCGATGAGGCGGCGCGACGGCGCAACAAGGAGGTGTTCAGGCTGAACTGCACCGCTGTGTCGTCCATCGTCGGGCGGGTAGACACCAAGCACCGGCTCCTACGCGAGAACGGCGTCAACTACCTCCCTGTCGACGCCTGCATGACCTAGGAGTTCAACGAATACGCCAGCAAACGAGCGAGAGTGGCTCAAGCGATGTCGTCCGACGCCAGCATCCTCAGCAATGTTGGAAATTAATCTTGACTTTTGTATCTAGTTGGTAGTAGCAGCTAGGGGTGGTAATGGGCTGAGGCCCAACCCAAACCCCACCCCAGCCCGACCCAGTTAGCAATAAGATCCTAACCCTTTTTCTGGCCCATTCTGAATCCTCAGGCTGGCCCATTTAATCTGAAGCAGGAACCCACAGGGCTTCCTCGGTGCTGTAGTCATTTGCTAATCTGCGTCTAAAACTAAATGATCTGCTAGTCTATCTGCTAGTTCCTGACTCCTGCTACAACTCGCCATCTCCATTGATTGATCCTGGTCAAGACACCAACAAAACAAAACAAAGGAATCTCTTTGCAGAGGTAGTGCTTACTAACTGAACCAACATAAATCCAAAGAAAGAAAGAAAGAATAAGGCATCAGGAATTCAGGATTGCTACTGTTTGAAGATATGTTGGTTATCTCTGGAACTATCAAAGAGATCCATGATCAAACTAGCAAGTTTAATACACATTACTGCACACTATTCCGTTACCTTGATTTGGTACAAGTTAAAGACTTAGCTGTATTCTTCCTAAAAGAGCATTTAACACATTAACAAGCACATTCTTCCTTCGATGCCAAATAAGGCAATTGCAATAACAACTAAGAGGCAAAAAAAGACACCACAAAAGTTCTGCATAGAGAAATTGACCGCTCCATATTGGCTATTCTGAATCTGTAGTGGCACTTAATATGATCAAAATTATCTAGGTAGCAAAAAGAAACGAAATGAATAAGAGCTATTGCTTCTTGTACTGATCTGATTCCCATCTTCAGTTGTTTCTTGGTCTCAGCCCAATCAATTCCTAACAACAATGCAAAGAAATTTAGATTTTATATGATATATTGTATACATTGTATCAATAGATCAAAATAACAAAATACATGAATTGGCGAGTTTATTAGTTCCATGTTTATATTTCCCCCGTCAATGAGCATTATAAACAACATTTCATGGATACATGCAGATTTGATTGTGTTTTTCTATGCAATTAAGTAGGTTGAGTACAGATAAACGGCACAACCCAGTTGGCTGTACCATGAAACTTCTATAAGACTAACCACCACACTAAAAATATTGTCCAGAAAAACCGGTTGCCTAGTAAATCTTTTCTTTCCCTGTTGTATAAGCAATTCATCCCCCAACAAAATGATGAATCCACGTACTAGTATAAATTTACAACAAAACCTAATAAAGATTTGAGTTTAAATGATCGTAGGAATGACTTGAAGGTATTATGTATATGCACAAGACCTCAAGCAAATCCTTGTGCACTAACATACCATGTTCTCACAGAAGCTTAGTATAGAAGCGACATTGCCACATCTGTAGCAATAATTAGGTGCAGACCACACCTGGAAAAAGAATTGTACAAAACATATGAGCATCATCAACATGGTTGTATTGAACTGAAATGTCTTCAGCGCATGAAAGAGTCTTTCACATGCTACCCCTTGATTGTGTAGGAAATCCATCTCACTGTGCAACTCTGCAAATAAACGGAAGCAACAATTGGGTTCCTTTATGATTGCAGGATATTACTCAGTACAAATGATGCTTGCATGAGCTCATGTGCAAATAAATTGTACACGATCAAACACAAAATAATATGATGCTTGGTTGCAGATTCAGATGAGGTAATAAATGATGAACTGAAGCCTGTCAAAGCTCAAAAAACCTGGGATGAACAAGGGAAGTTTTGCACTACACGGAGCTAAAAAAGTGACAATAATAATTTCATTCATATCATGTTTCCAGCTTTTGAGCTTGACCTATGACTCATGCCATGCAGCATTGAAGACTGTTGCATTTCCCTTTGTATGTTTATGTGCACGTTTTCTTGCTGGAAAGATATTGTGATAACAAGAGTGATTAGCTAGAGTTATTACTGTAAGAACACTGAGGGCTGAATATATAACGCTCTGAAGTTTGAACCAAAGATGATCCTATAAGCTCTATTACCTTAAGATAGACTATGCACCATTTAAAATGATATGTGGTGACAAATAATACCTTGAAATGTCTTCTTGCAACTCACAAGTACTATATCCTTCCATTGCTTCTCCTACATATTGAATCACAAGAAAATATTTTATATTATTGGAAGGTACAACTACTGCATAAATTGAAAGTAAAATACTCCAGTAATTACCAATTTAACTTCATCATCATCATTATTAAATCCAATAAACCAATCTTTGCTGCAGATTAGAGCCTCAAGGCATTTCGGGGATAATGAAGTCCTATTTTTACCAATAAGTCTGCCAAGAGTAATCGAACGCCGATTCAGAGGACACCGTCTCGACAGAATTGCTAGAAAATCTCTAGCCATCAAAGACAAGATTGGGTAGACATCTGTGTTTCTCTTCCACCAACCCAAAACATCAAAATTCTCATCAGAGTTTAGGGGGGCCCTAGGATCTTGTAAGTATGTGTCCAATTTAGATAATTGTGCACGTGCTTCTAGATTTTGTGAACTGAATTGAGCGAAGGCAAATTCTATCCGCCGTTTACCAAAAAATTCACCTCCTGGAGAACTAGACTCACTAGCAACCATATGTTCATCGAACTGTACAAATGTAGGCAGGGTGTGGCTCCTCACAATTTTTTCATACTCTGAATAATACTTACCTACAGAAGTACGCAGCTCCCTCATCTTTTCCTCAACATCTTGTTCAATAGTATGAAAATAGAACCTAAGAAAGTCAAATTTCTATGAAGGGTCTAACACCGCTGTAATAAGAAGCACAACATTTGGCTTAGACCAATACTTCTCAAACTTGACATACATAGCACGAGCCATCTTCTTTAGAAGCTCATCTTGATTCCACCTTTCATCAAGTAAAACATCCCGAATCACCAAAACCAATTTCAAAAGGAGGTGTGCTGTGGGGTGTCGATCTGCTGAAAATGCCTTTGTGGCATCACTAAAAGCCTGCAAAACCCATGAAGAGCTTGAGCCTTTGCCCAATCTCCCTCAGTTGGAGCTTCATGGTATTGCTCAGTAGCATATCTATTGAGAGCAATTTTATACTCCAAAGCCTCATGGATCATGCCATATGTTGCGTTCCATCTAAGAGGGACATCCAGTACTAGCCCTGACTTTGTTTTGAGGCCCAATCTCTCAACAACTAAATTAAAGATTTGCATTCGTGATGGTGAGGATGTGATTGTTTTAACAATGTCCCGCACCCTCCTAATTGCATGAACAACCACCTTTAGTCCATCTTGAACCATGATATTCAGCACATGAGCAGCGCACCTTACATGAAAGTCCCCAGCTCTAGAAACATTTCAGCACCCAACGTGTTGCACAAATCCTTTGCAGCTTTGTCATTAACACTTGTGTTATCCAGTGTTAATGTAAACAGCTTGCTGATTAAGTCCCATTCTACCAAACAAGAGTTCATTGCATCCTGGACAGCATAAGATGTATGTGGAAAGGAAGTTTGTTTGAATGCTATGATTACCTTATGAAGCCTGAATTCCTTGTCAATATAGTGCGCTGTGGCACAAAGATACCCTAGGTTTTGGTTTGATGTCCAGAGATTTGCAGTCAAATTGACATGAGAGACCAATTTTTTGACACTATCAAGCAACCATTTCTTCTCCTCTTCATATTGTAACATCCCTATTTTATGGGAATTTTGAAAAATTTCAAAACTTTAAAAAATTAACCATTTGGTTTTATTGAATTCTAAAAGCTTAAATTGTAATTCAGAATTTTAAAAGCAATTTAATTTGAATTAATTAAACTTCAATTAATTCAAGTTGGTTTAATTGAGTTTTCTAGATCTTATTTAGATTAAAAAAAAATCAAAAGTGTTGTTTTAAAGCCTTTTCTTGGTTTTGTTGGTTTTTAAAAGAGATTTTTCCCTTGTCCCTAAGTTAAAAATAATGAATTGCAAAAATTAAAAGCAATAGTTAAGTTTAAAATATTTTTATTAAGTTCTAAATAATTTAAGAGATCTATATGTATTTTTCTTGAATTTTTGAACGGCTTTAGCTATTTTCTAAAAAGGTTTTTGCTTTTCTGGTATTTTCTAAATTCAAAATCCTTAAAAATTCCCTCCTATTCACTTTGGGCCGAATCTCTTCGGCCCATCCTCCCCTCCTCCTCGCTGCCCACGCCGCCCATTCCCAAGACGCACAAGACTTCTCCCCTCGCCACCGTCCGATTGAATCGGACGGTTGCCATCCCCGCTGTTCCCATTCCGCCTCTCTCTCTCCGCCGCCACCAAATGACGGCGGTTCTCGGCGGCGGCACTAGCATGCGGTGAGTGGCGGCTCAAACGCAAGCAGCGCGGCGCGGAGGCGGTGTTATGCATGAGCAGCGGCAGCAGAAGAATGAAGCAACACAACGCATGCATGCATGTGCACAGCGAATGCATTGCACTAGCAACGCATGCATGCCGGTCGTGCAATGCGTTTGTTGTCGGCGATGATAAAGCGCGGCGCGGCGGCGGCTACGTGCGAGAGGCGCCAAGCGCAAAGGCAGTGTGCGCCTGCACAACATGAGTGTCGCAGACGTCGGAGCGAGCGTCGTCGACGCTGGTGTGTGGTTGGTCAGCGAGGTGACGCCACATCCGTAGCCGCGTGAGGTATTGTGGAGGATAAAGAATGAGAGCACATGGACTGTGTGTGTGCTCATGCCGTTCTTCGCTCGTGACGTTCTTCTGTTTTGTCCACTGTGAGTTAGTTGTGTGCGTGTCCAAAAGCTTAGTAGTACAAGAGAATAGAAGTGTGTTCTCTCCGTGTACTCCTGTCTAGCTGCTGTACATGTGTGTATTCTCATGTTAGCATGAGTTCTTATAGGTGTGTCCAAGAACTCACTAATGTAAGCTCCGGTTCGAGCCTCTATCGCCGATGGTACTATAAAAAAAACAAAAAACAAATTGGAGCTGATGTAGAGGTTGAAATCGTTGGCGAGGTGTGTCACCGGCGGTAAAGAAGTGAAAGACGCCGACAAGTTGTGTCACCGGCGGCGTGGTCAGCAAGAGGAAGGTAAATCTTCTTAGTGATGCGTCAGAAGATCGGCCCTTCAGATGCGGAGTAATCAAGTTAAGATTAGGGAGAGATTGTTGGAAATTAATATTGACTTTTGTATCTAGTTGGAAGTAGCAGCAGCATGCACGATGTAGCTAGAAGCGGTCAGAGCTGTTACTCGGCCGTGCGTGTGTGTAGTTGAAGTTCCTATCTTTGTGGCATGCATTAGTGGAGCTAATGCTACATGTTAGTTAGTTCGCATGTAGCATTGTGGCCTGTTGTGTTAGTGGAGCATGGCCGTGGCTTTAGGAGTGCATGGCATGAGTTGCAGCAGCCACGTCAAGCCGTGTATTGCCAAGTCTCGCATGCATATTAGCAGTTAGTTATATCATGGCGTGAGGCCACACGTCCTGTGCTTATTTAAGCCCGTGTAATCAGTTTGTTAAGTTGAGTTGAATAGAGAAGCCAAGCAGTTGCGGCTGAGCACCAAAGAAACTTGTGTTCTTCCAAGAGATTTGGTGTGCGTGTGTTTCAAAAGAAAGGAAGCTATGAGTGAGTCTTCTCTAGGAGAAGAGCTGGGCCATCAAGCAACACGTGCCGCGCGCTCGAGGGTGAGTTCGTCGACGTTGTCGCCCAGTACCTGGCTGCGGGCAGCAAGAAGCTTTTCGCCATCGGGCCATTAAACCCATTGCTCGACGCGACTGCGTGGAAGCAGGGCAAGCAGCGGCACGAGTGCCTGGACTGGCTCGACAAGCAGCCGCCGGCATCGGTACTCTATGTGTCGTTCGGCTCGATGTCCTAGCTCCGAGGGGAGCAAGTCTCCGAGCTTGCCGCGGCACTGCTCGGCAGCAAGCAGCGGTTCATCTGGGTGCTGCGCGACTCGGACCGCGGCAACATATTCACGGACTCCGGCGAGAGTCAGCACGCGAAGCTTCTGTCCGAGTTCACCAAGCAAACCGAATGCACGGGGCTGGTGATAACCGGGTGGGCGCCGCAGCTGGAGATCCTAGCGCACGGCGCACGGCGGCGTTCATGAGCCACTGCGGCTGGAAGCCTGGAACTCGACCATGGAGAGCATGAGCCACGGGAAGCCGATTCTTGCCTGGCCCATGCTCTCCGACCAGGCGTGGGACGCGGAGCTGGTGTGCAAATACCTCAAGGGCGGCCTCCTCGTGAGGCCGTGGGACAGTGACGGATCCAAGATTTTTAGAATGGGTGTTCGGAGTTACAAACATATTGTTCAATGTAAAAGTAAAAGTTCATAATATTAAAAAAAACAAGGTACAAATCGTTCTTACTAGAGACAACATCTCAAAAAATTTAGAGAAATTACAAAATAATTAAGAAAATTACAATCTAACTCGATGTTCCTTCATGGCTTGGAATCAAGATATGATGTCATCATCTTTAACTTGCACAAAAAATTCTTGCACAAGAAATATAACCAAGCAATCATTTAAGTATTATTCTCCCTGTCGGCCGGGAGTGATCGATCGTGAAACGTAAGGTGGCCCGCCGGTTGAGGATTTACTGCATCCACTGGATTCGTTTTGCTAGGATCGATTGATTTTACTGCATGCATGGCATTGGAGGGAGCAATCCTAGCTAGTTAATCATTCTTTTGGTTGGTTTGGTGGGTGTTGATGATCAAGAGTGAGAGTGAAGCTAGTTACTGCCATGATCGATCGAGTGGACGTAGGAAATTACTTCCTCTGTTCTTTTTTACTTCACGTCTTCGAATCTTTGACCACCAATAGATTTAAGACTATCTAGATTGACTATATAAAAATTACATCAATAGATTCGTCGTTAAAAATGCTTTTGTAATATTATAATTTTATTACTATATCTTAATTTAAAGTTACAAAAAACGATCAAAGTTACATCTTAGAGACCATGAAAAATAAAAAAAATGTCAAGTAAAAAAACGGAGGGAGCAGTAGCTAAGGATAAATTTTACTGTAGACCTATGGTTATAATACTTAGTACATGAAGGGCTGTGGAAAAGATACAATGTTTACTTAATTAGCAATCAATTAACAATCAGCAAAGCCAAAGCCAACCAAAGCTAGCTAGCATTGGGATTCGGGACACACACATGCAGGCATGCAGTGCTGATCGATGTTTGATTGATAGATTGAAACGGTGCATGCTGAAAATCGACAAGAAGAGATGCAATCTGGTCACCATGCACATAGATCGTGGTACACAAACAAATGCCGACGCCCGATGCATATGCAAAGCCTAAGGAACCGGCCGGATGAGTAGACTGGGTCGTAGTGGGCTGGTCAGTGGTCACTTGTGCGTGGGATGGAATGGGCTGAATCAGTGAATGGCGATGGGGATCGGGGATGCAGTGTAGTCACAGTTGAAAACGTATTTTTAGTATATTTACTCATATATATACCTAATATACATCATAAATACTGGGGTTTTCTCCAAAAAATTTAGGTGTACATCTATACACCAATATCCCTATACTAGATCTGCCCCTGCCGTGGGAGAAACACAACTAGGTGATCACCTCCTGTATGGCAACCCAACATCTCATGTTGTCGGAATCCAAACAAACATCTAGAAAAAAGACACGTTAAAAAAAATCTTGCAACATCACCGTGAACATTTTGCAACATCACCGTGAAAACGGGATGCAACATTTTTTTTCGATAGTCGCAATATTTTTTTTTTCAACGGGTCGTAATATCTCAAAGAATAATATGCAACATTTTTTTTCAAGGGTCACAACATTTTTTTTTAACGGATCGCAACATTAGAACATCAGTGAAGAAAAGAAAGAAAACTAATTCAAGAAGCAGCAGGGAGCCTCCTTCGTCGACCTGTACATGAAGATGTCGCCAGAGAGGAACTTGCGGCACAGGGAGCACTCGTCCAGGAAGTGGTGCGCCTCCTCCACCTCCGCGCTCGGGGCGCACAACACAGAGGGGGTGGCATGCCTCGCCGTGCTAATCTTCTCCACCTTCACGCTGGCGGCGTCGATCGTGGAGGGAGGGCACAGCCAAAGTGCCTGCGCGCTGCCGCCCCCGGAGAAGACTTCTGCGAAGTCAGGGTTGCCGAACGTGTGGAAGTAGGACAAGGTGAACTCCATCGGCGCCGTCAACTGGCACGTAAGAGCAAAAGGAGGGAGAGCGAGAGAGGATGAGGCATGGGAGGAATGAGTGGCTGTGTGGGAGAGAGAGATAGAGAGAGCAAAAGAAGGGAGAACGAGAGAGGATGAGCATGGAGACTCAGACGTAGGAGGAAAAATGAGTGGTTATGGTTGTGATGCTCATTTATGGGTGTGGACGTGATGCTGGATAACGACTAGACAGACGTTTAATTTATTCTACCGTATTGAACGACCACAGTATCGTTTTCCATCAAACAAACATGAGGTTCCAGTTTCTTGTCAGCGTGTACATGGTGGCGAGTGAGCGTGATCATGCAGCGTTTCATATTCCAGAAGGCCACCAGCGAAGTGTGGTGCTGGTGCTACAGTACCACGTTTTTTCCCAACCTGTTGATCACTTGATCCGAAAGGAACGGAGAACGCTTAGCTACGGTACCAAAGAAGTATTATAGGGTGTCTTTGGTTTCTTGCATATCTCCAGCCTGGCCCGTACGGGTCATTCAGGCTAAACCCAGCCAGGCTGAGTGGACGCAAGATGGGTTGTTTGGTTGGCTGTTTCTGTTGGGACAGACTATGCTGAGATATTGTTTGGTTGGTTGCATCAGGAGAGTGAACGCATGACTGGATGCAATGTTGGGTTGTTTGGTTGCCTGCATGTGGGAGTGTGTGGTCACCTCTTGTATTGGGTGGTAAGAATACCCCTTAGGCTTTAGCATTTTCCCATTGATCAGGTACAGTAGGGTTATAGTCCGCAACTAACGGGTTGAGTTTTGTTCGAATTTTTTTGGAAAAATCATTTTAATTCATGATAAATAATGTAATATTTGAATAAATTGTTCCCAGAAGATTATGACAAGTTTTTATTTTCGTTTTTGTTTAAAGCTTCGAAAAGAGTTGTAGATAATCTTTGATTCGAAAAACACATTTAACGATATTTGACGATATTTAACGATATTTGATGACATTTGACGACATTTAACAATATTTCACGATATTTAACGATATTTAACAATATTTAACGATATTTTACGACATTTAACAATATTTGACGACATTTGAGATATCCTATAGATGTTGAGACATCCAGAGTTACTTCATAATCATTGTAAACTACTTTTGAGCAAATTTTACTAATCCTGTAGATATCAAGTACACCTTACCAAGTCATAAAACTGATCAAGCACGGAATTGAAGTATGTTGCACGAATTTCTCCGCCATGTGAATCAAGGATTAGCGTATTTAACAACAATTATTACAATAAACATGCTCAAAACCTATTTTACCAGCAAGTTCATTAATAGAGGAAGCCAACAAAGTTGGTTTCACTCAAAAAGGGGTTACAGAGAATTACTTATGTATTTTCCAAGTTAAATGAATTTGTAATGCACAAAATAAACCTAAACAGGAATTAAATCCATTCTCATATTTTTCTGGAGCAAAACTAAGCTTAAAACCATTTTTAGATTAAAGTTTAGCTGAAAACAGAATTATCAAATTTTATTCCACCCGAAAAGGACTTAAAATGAATTACTTATGCATTTTTAAAGTTAAAGGGAATTTTTGATGTAATGAATAAAGCTAATGTGAAATTAAATCTAATACAACAATTTTCTGGAGCAAAATTAGGCTTAAAAACATTTTTAGATTAAAGTTTACTTAAAACCAGAATTTACAAAATTGGAATCAACCGAAAATGATTTAACATGAATTAGTTATGAATTTTTGAAGTTAAATACAATTTCCAGTTGATAAATAAACCTACCGGGAATTAAAACCAACTTAACTGAGAGGAAAAGGACGTGGCAAAACCTGAGCCGCTGATTACAAATCGGACGGCCCACGGTGCGCAACGCACAGTAACGCGTGCTCACGAAATGGCAACATTCGGTTGGATCAAGATTGGACGGTTGAGATTGATTTCGAACTATTCACGGTCCGAACGTTCAAATGGAACGTGGGTCATCGATCTTGAGATGGAGGGCTGAGATCATTGGGCCGTTCGGACCATGAACAGTGCCCCCGTGCCACTGACATGTGGGGCTGCCTTTTTCTCTCTCCCGCGCGTGTGTCCATACCGTGCGTGTGACTTGCGGTGGCTGACAGTGGGCCCCGCGTGTCAACTGATCCTGTTCAAGTCGGGATTGGCCCAATCACTCACAGCCGTTCATTTTTCGATCAGCGGCCGAGATCAATTGGGCCGTTCGGACCGTCCGCACCGCGCATTGATCTCAGCCCTCCATTCTCAGATCGACGGCCGACGTTCATTGGGCCGTTCGGACCATGAACAGTGCCGGTGAATCTCGATCGTCCATTTCGAATCCGAGCGTATGTTGCTATTCGTGAGCGGGCGCTACTGTGGCGGCCGTGCGCGTGGGCCGTCCATCTTCAGATGTAGGGCCCAGATTTAGCCACGTCGTTTATTTCGGTTTAACTCATTTCCTTTTCTCGGTAAGAGTTATTTTGCAACTGAAAAATGAATTAAACTTTAGAAATTCATATCTAATTTATTTTAAACCCAATTCGATTGATTCAAATTTTGATAATTCTGTTTTTAACTAAACTTTAATCTAAATTTTTTGATAATTCTGCCTTGAGCTAAACTTTAGTCTACAAATGGTTGAACTCAGCCAGAACTTGACTAGAAAGTCTCTTGCACAACAAACTTGAACATAATACACAGCCACAATACAAACTGTTTTGGAATGACCAAATAAACGAATACATACACATCTGGATAAAAATGACCAACTTTTACCCCCCATTAATCCCTTTTTTGTTCAGAAACCGGCATAAATGGCACATACATACACATCTAGATAAAAATACAGTCGATAGAGATGCATAGCCAATAGAAAATTTGATAATCTGTGATAAATAATCTAGTATTTTATGAAATAATCTGTGATAAACAGAAAATTCTTGAATGTGCCGAAGGCCCTTTCGACTGAAACCCTAAGAGAAGAGTGTCGTAGGTTGAACAACTCCCTCTCAGTCTGAGGGTAATTCCTTCCACCATACTCTCTCAAGTGGTACCTAGTGGCTTGGTATGGTGGAAGGAAGCCAGGTCGAGCAGCATAGCCCGCATCCACAAGGTAGTATTTGCCTACCAAATAATAAGAGAACCCTAAACATTACTACCATAAGTGTGACAAAATTTTAACCAACATAAACTTCTACGTAATTATCTAGTATACCTTGGGGGACCCTTAGGCCATCGTCCCTCTCCAATGCATCAGCAAGTATGAGAGCATCATGGGTTGACCCTTCCCAACCAGCAAGGATATAAGTAAACTTAAGATCGAAGTCAACAATGACCATGACATTACGGGTAGTAGTGCCCTTCCTACCCTCAAGGTCAGCGAGACTTTTGTAGGAACCCTTATGAGCACATAGGTTCCATCAATTGCACCGATGCGATCCTAACATACATGGAAGCAATTTAGGCTAGCTCAAACCTCTCTACAAGTTGAGTAAGCATATTGTTACCTTGAAATAGGGATTGAACCTCCTATTTGTCCGGATTTTAGTAGGGATTTCAAAGGAGGGTGGTCGGATCATCTCGTTCGCAACTCCCCAACAAAGAAATGTAACATCATGAAAGTACCGGCTAATGGTCTCAATGGATCTCCTAAATGTTGGTCGCAAAGCCCTAAACCTATGGTTGTGGCCAACAACCAGAGAAACATGGCCACTTGTTCCTCAACACAGTATTAATGCTTTGTCTCGAGCAAATTGCCTTGCACTAAATAAATTACGAGAGATGGAAAAAGGAGCCCTCCTCATTCTAAGTCGCTCTAAACAATGTGTGTCATCGTAATTGTAGATCCATTGGAGGTTCGATTGTTTAGCTATGTCCCTTTCTACCATAGGACCATACGTAATCACGTATGAACTGCCTAGCACTAGCTCTTCTAACTATGGCAAGCATGTAAGCACACAGGCAAAGAACTAGACCAAAGACCCCTCACAATTAGGAGTTGTCGTTTACGCCAAGTCATCCATCTACGAACCAAATACAGAAACCTTGATATCAGTTATGCATGTCTACCACGGCTGCCACATCCTAAGGATGCTTCATATTAAACAAGTATGCAGATCAAGAATGCAAATTACCAGGAATGCCTAACAAGATCAAGTATGCTGTTTGGTTCCCAAAAAATGACTAAAAATGGTGTAAACAAGAATGCTTCATATTCACTGTTATGCTGTTTGGTTCCGAAAATGACTAACAATGGTGTTATATACTCCTAGTTCACATCATTTTTTTCTGTAAAAAAAAACTTCAGGAACAGAGCTTGGCATTTGCTTCAATTTAAGCTTATCAGGAACAGGAAGGCAGGAATTCCACAAGAACTCTGCACAAATTTTACAAGAATCTAGAGAAATTCCTAAGTACTAAACGGGGTCTTACTATAGTAGAGGATAGATCTAGTGGCATAACAGCATAACAGATCAACTACACAAATATTTGATGCTTCATATTAAACATGTATGCACATCAAGAACGCTCCAGTGGCATACCATCCTCACAAAGTACATCAAGAACTAACAAGGTTCGAATCAACTAAAAATAATTCCAGATCCAGTCATTCCAGCATGCAACAAGTATAGATCTAGGCACAACAAGCGAGAGGGGGAGGAATAAGAGGAGAGGGGGCACCGGGGCCAGGCAGCGGTGGGTAACCCGCTGGAGCACCGTCCACCGGTCTTACCTCCGCCGACGAGAGCAGTGAGAGCAGCGAGAATTGCGGCCTTGCGCCTGGACGAGGAGAGGAGGAGCCCGAGGATGCCCGCCACCGGAGGGAGACGGAGGCGGTCATGAGTCCTCGCGAGCGATCGAGGCGCTGGAGGGGAGGAGGGTAACCCTAGCGCCGAGAGGAGGCGGCCATGAGTCCGAATCGCACGCTGAGGCCAAGCTTAGGCGGAGAAATGCACGAAGGGGCTCGCTCGTGAGGAACGCCGAAAATGGCGTTATTGGGCGAGCTCGCCTCGACTTTTGCACGCGTGGCTGGCCAGAAAGGCGCCGATGCGAGGAACCAAACAAGCTGCAAGTTGCATCCACAGGTGCGAGCCAACCAAATACAGGGAACCAAACACACCCATAGCTTTCCGCCCATGTAGTAATAATTCTGCAGCGGTCCTAACGAAATGTTGAATGTTCGACCAAATGGTCCAGACTCCAGATTGCAAGGATGACACAATGCTATGCCATAAAGTTATCATATTCACTCTTAAAGGCTAAAAATTCTCATGTTAATCGATATAAAAAAGATGAAGATCTACACCGTGGATCTTGCTAGGTCGTCACAACCTAGGTTGAATGGGTGGAGGTGCAACAGTAAACTGCATCGGTCCGACTAGACTGTGACGACCTAGCAGGTGAGCACGATCTGTCTACTTCGTGCGCGGTGTGTAGAACGTCGTCCACTCCGTACCATAGCTTTCGAAATACACACTAGTCGACGGCTAATTAAGCCACTGGCTGCTATATACGCATGTTTGTCCTTCGTTTCGGTTGAATTTCCTGTACTGGAACTCATAACAATACGAAGAGGTCGAACCACAAAGTGTTACTGTTCATCAGACTCATTTTCATGACTTTTGCTTCTGATGATTATGTCAGTTATGACCTGCTTTAATTTGTGTCAGCAGAGTGTCCTTTCTAACCTTTTTCACTGACTTTGAGGCAAGATACGTCAATGTTTGAATAGTATCGATTAACATGTGGAAATCAGATTTTATTTTATTTTATTATTTCAAATTTCAATTTTATTGTATTTAACATTGACCCTTTTTTAATCTAGACCGTTATAATCTGAACCCACCACGATTTACGGTGTAGATTTTTATCTTTTTGTATCGATTAATGTAAAAAAATTTAACCCTTGAAAATGAATGTAATGACTTCTTTCAACTCTATTTTAATAAGAATTAAGGTTGATGCTTCAGTTCACAGTCAGATCGCTTTGTTGTTCTCCCTATTCAGAACGAAGAACTAGCTAGAATGCGCACCTTGTCAGCTTTCTTGACACTAGTCATGCAACAGAACTGACCATAATGATGGAATTAGCCAACTTAATTTGCTCTATTTTCCATTCAATATATGTTGACAAAGTTGACACAAGCCGATGGAATTAGCCACTGGAAAAGTGCTACATATAACTACAGCAGCAGGTTCACATCACGCTTGCATTTGATGGATCTGAAGGCATAAGTACAGGAGACAAGATGTGTCTCTAGATCAGAACCAAATATTTTAGTTAGTACTTACAGGAGACAAGATTCGTCAATGTTCATGCTGTTATCACTAGGATGCCGGTGGAACCGTCCATTGGACGGACGGACGAGGGCAGCGAGAAACCGTCCATCGGACGGACGGACGAAGGCGACGTGGCAATAGGGCAGCGAGAAACTGTCCATCAGACGAACGGACGATATGGCAGTTGATCAGGATTCACCGACGGAGGCGACATAGCATTACCTCTATTGGAGGGACGGACGATATGGCAGTGGATCAGGATTCTGTCCCTCAGTGGGATGGACGAGGGAGCGCCGTCCATATAAGATGTGGACGAGGCGTTCGTATCATCTAGGGACGGACGTTCATGTTGTTTTTGCAAAAAAAGCTTGGTGACGGTGCTATTTTTGCTAATTAAGCTTCAAACTGTGCTATTTTCGCAAAAAAGTTCCAACCGTGCGACTAGATATTGCAACATATTGTATTTGCGTCTTTCTAAAACATTCTTATATTTATCATAAAACTGTAATAGTTGTATAATATATACATTATTAATCTACACCGTTATAATCTCATCCCACAAAAAAAAGTGGCGTAGATCTCTCTCTCTCTATATATATAATCTACACCGTTGAGTTTAAAGATTATTGTCGGATCCTCTAGACCTTCAAAGTGTAGAAGGTATTTTGAATATCATCGGATATTTGTAGATATATAGATAGATATAACACCACTCGTTATTATTTAGCCCCCGGCTTCGCGTATCAACCAAGCAAGGTACTCTGCTCTGCAGAGCATGCAAAGCCCACAGCATGGGATTGAAAACTAGAAAAGGGCCATAAAGAGATTGGTGTGCAATTCACCGTGAAGCTTCAGACTTCAGGCATGGAATGGATAGGAAGTCATTGCTTCTGGAAGCCGCCCTAGAATGAATTTCCTTCCTCTCTCGTGGCACACCGCGTAACCCCTGTTTTTTTCCCGCCCCTTCTATTTCCACAAATTTGTTGTTTGACTCAGTACTAATACTAACCACTCTAGAGTCTAGAGAATTTTGGGCACTATTGGCCCCTGTTGATCCTAAATTTCAAATCTAGTTCTCCTTATCCGTAATTTCCATTTTTAGCCCCATTCTCCCGCGTGCTGTGCTAGGGAATGTAGCAGCTAGGTGCTACGGTCGGGGGCAGCAGCAGCATGCCAAATGCGCCCGAGGACCGCAGCAAGGAGACTGTAGCACTGTAGCGGAATTTTCTCGAAAATCCATTTAAGTATATTTTTTGGAAGAAATTCTAAATATAGAAAATGAGCTCAAAAAATTATGAAATTTTTTTGTGAAGCTTTCCAACACAGTGTACTTGCTTGTGTAAATTTTATCCATTCTGATTTTTTTCTTGAAAATTCATTTATGTATACTGTTTGTATGAATTTTCTAATATAGAAAATGAGGTCCAAACATTATGAAAAAAAATCAGGCTCCTTACACAGTGTACTTGATTGTGTAATTTTTTCAGAATTTTATACGTTCTGAAATTGTCTCGAAAATTAAGGGTTTAGGTCTCGAAAATTAGGACGAAAGGTTTCGGAAATTAGGTTTTTATGATAGTCCCCAAGGTGCTAGTGCTACAATTCCAGTTAATGTGAGTCCCCAAGATGCTAGATCCAATGGTAATTGGCCGACGCCGATCAACAAGTGTACTGCTGGGAAGTGCAGAAAATTAACAATAGGTAATCTTTTTTTTTATTAATGTTCTTATCTTCATTTCTCTTAAAATGTTTTAGTAAATCGTCATATGATTATGGTCGGTTACACTGTTTTGTTATTTACAAGATATTTTAGTTCTTGATAGCATAGTGTTTCTTCTATTGTTTGTACTAGTCCTAAGAAAAACTGCAAAAAAAAAAATCATGAGAAGCTTCAATTGATAATCTATTATATAACAAAAGCCGACAATGATGCATGATTAAATGCTCTCATAAAAAGAGAAATATGCTAAATCTTCTCACAAAAAGGGAAAAACATTAGCCCACAATTTGGTGGGTCCTAATGATGATGCGTGGTTAAAAAAGAGAATTGATTTTTGTTGGCATCTTCTATCGATTCCCGTGTCATCCGCGAGTTCAAACATTAAATTTTAAAACTACCGTCCTTAATCAATAATAGAGTATGAAAGATTTGTTGCCAACTTGCCACGACCCCACCACCTAATTCTTCATGAGGTATTTTTGTTTGTGCACACGTATTCCTCCACTTGCATCAACCACTTCTGGTGTAAATTGTTACTATATTAAAATGTCTTACTATCTCAACATGGAAGATTTGTTGCCATGACCCTGCCGCCTAATTCTTCATTGGCCCTTTTTGTCTGTGCACATGCGTATTCCTCCACTGATGTCAACCGCTTCTGTGTGAATTGTTATATGTTAAAATATCCTATCTCTCACTAAACAACGTTTAGATAAGACACAAGTGAGCTATCCAATACATTTATACCTCCCTATGTTGTTACCTTATTTGTTAAGTTGTACGGAGTAGTTGTGAAGAGATTTTTTTACATGATTGATATGAATTACTACTCAATACGTGAGTTTAGAATCCACTGCGGAAATTCAACAATTACCTTTCATATGCAACCTATATGGTTTTGCTGTTACCATCGTATCCCAGTCACTATATTTGTTCATTTTGTAGGGACAAGGTGCATGCCCTTACCGTGTGCTAGTCAACGCCGCTGCTATAGAACCACTACAAACTGGAAACAACAATCCAAGAGAGAATGATCATTTGGAGTACAGTGCATTTAAGAAGGAAGCTAATGAGCATAATTTGGTTAACATGGGAGAGAACAATGAAAACGGAACAGTCAATCCTGATCAACCTGAAGATGATGAATGGCTGTTTGACATTGCTGACGATAATATTGTACCCAATGGTCGCTTGGCACTTGCTCACCCTACACCCTTTGTTGTAGCCGCTCGGGAATCACCAAGTATGCTGCACAAACCAATTTCTATGGTGGAATTGGAAACACCAACGAAATCACCCATGTCACCTACTAGTACCATCAGCCTCATTACTTAATCAAACAATTGCTTCCGATGTGGTGAAGGACACTGGTACAAGAACTGTCCTAAGCCACCTCGGCCTTGTTACCAATGCGGCGAGGTTGGGCACCGGTCCAGGGATTGTGCTAAATTCTCCCCTCAACCCGATACTTGTTTCCACTACAATAAGGTCGAGCACTAGAAGATTTATTGCCCTGTGCCCCATGATAGCAGAGGGTTTTAGCGAGCATATGATGATCTCCTTCTGGCTGTGTGCTACGGACAATAAAAAGTTAGCACTCGGGGCTAACGATCAACTTCTACTTACTATAATAAGATTTTTATAGGTTTGGCTTGGCCGTTTAAGGTTTAGCTATAGTGCTGTGACACCTGCTAAAACTTGTGGCTGACCGTAAAAAAGGGTTCATAATATGTTTGGTCTAAATGTCTGCTTGGTTAATAACTTATAATTTGCAGGAAGGGGTCGTAAGTAGTTTGTATCTTTTGTATACGCGGTAAGTATGTATTTATATGTATTTAAATGGTATCTTATTTCTTTGTATTTCAAGTCCTGGTCAATCTGGTTCAGCCCGGTTGATGATTGCTTGATGCATGAATTGCGAGTTTGTAGTCAAGTGATTGTTAGATTTGGTCAGGTTTTAAGCCCGAAGAAGACTGGCTGGAACCTTCTATGCTTTGACTCTAAATTCTGAATTCTTCTCTTCTCTTATTGGCCTCCAAAAATATCAACCAGTAAGATAAAGGTACGCCTTTTCTCGTTTACAAAGGCGATCAGGAGAAGGTAGTCAGAGTCTCAGTATGCAAAACTACACATTAATGGTCAAAACTATCACAATATTTGATTATTTCAATGATTTCATGTTTAACCATGTGGGCACTCATTTATTAATCAACCAATCAAGGCACATTCCCACAGAGAAAACATACTCCGTACATAAAAACATCCAACTGATATACTTTTCCTAACATATCCCTTTCCAAGAGCACGTGCGTAGACTAGTGTCCTTGTCACATAGGACTGTAGGAGTCAGTAGGAAGCTATATTAGATCAGAACCATCGGTGACACCTACACTTTTGTTCAAGGGTCAGGATCTGTTGCCGTGGAGGAATGATTGCATGGTGAGGGTTACTGCACGTGTTGCGAACAGTCCAACTGAAAACAAAATGAGCTTTTTTATTTTTAATCTATTTTTAAAAAATATTTTAAAGATTACATCTCTCTAATTTTATTTCCAATTATGACCCATTCGGTCACGCCATGACCCGTGGCGTGATCAAACTGTACTGTCACGTTACAACACCATATACTGCAAGGAGCACGTAGCGTATGGCAAGGTTCGATTTAACACCAGTGTGGCGCCGCGAAGCATCACACAACACCCTTGCCAGTGGAGGCGCGCGACTGAATCAATCGGGAGTCGGGTCCAGAGATTCGACACGCCATAAAAGTGAGCACTGCGGGCAAGGGGGGACAGCAGTGATGGGGCGACAGATGTGCGGATGAGGGTGTGTATCTTACCTAGAGTAGTCATGTGGCACTATTATCTAGAGTAGTCATGTGGTACTAAACTTCCTACATTCCAAGTCGCATGAAATCATGAAACCCTAATTTTTGAAACCTTTCGTCCTAATTTTCGAGACCTAAACCCTTAATTTTTTTAGATAATTTCAGAACATAGAAAATTTTGAAAACATTACACAATCAAGTCCACTGTGTATGGAGCCTGGAAAAAAGTTCATAATGTTTGGACCTCATTTTCTATATCAGAACATTCCTACAAATAGTATACTTAAATGATTTTTTGAGAAAAAATCACAATGGATAAAATTTTGAAAAACTTACACAAGCAAGTACACTGTGTCGGGAGGCTTCACAAAAAATTTCATAATTTTTTGAAGTATTTCCTATATTTATAAATTCCTCCAAAAAATATACATAAATGGATTTTCGAGAAAATTCCATTACAGTGCTATAGTCTCCTTGCTGCGGTCCCCGAGCTTATTTGGCATGCTGCTGCAGCCCCCAACTGCAGCACCTAGCTCACTACCATGGCATAGTATTAAGGGCAATAATCTATCGAGGAAGAATTGGGTGAGAGACAAATTATGTGCCGGCAATATGTTAGATTTTATGGGTCCTACTATCTGCTGGGGATAAAAAAATATCTTGGGTAATTTATCTGCCAGCTATATTTTTGTATTAGCCACAAAATATCTGCCATACAAAAGGTCAATAGGGTCAACATATCTGCTGGGGATTCATTGCACACGAGAAAGAAAAACTTGCGCATATGCACGGGAAGATGAAAACTTGTGTGTGTGCGCGGGAAGATGAAAAAATGAGAGGGAGACAGGGCTGCCCACAAAACCTTATCCCCAAATGTCTCCACTAGCAACCACATCCTCTACAAGCCAATCCCCAAATATGTCCCAGCACCACCATCCTCCCCGGCTTCCCTCCTCCCGGTGCCACCCTCCTCCCCAAGCGCCACTTCCTCCCAGCGCCGCCCTCCTCCCACCGCCGCCCCACCTCCGAGCGCCGCTCCTCCTCCCAGCGCTACCATCCTCCCCGACTGCCCTCCTCCCAGCACCGCCTTCCTCCTAGGCCACCCCTCCTCCCAGCACCACCCCTTCTAGCTCCCAGTGCTTGTCCAGGAGCACGACAAGCTGCTGGTGCTCGACCTCGCTTCGACGGCGGTCGACCACCTCGCCAAGATGTGCCGCGCCAACGAGCCACTCTGGGTGCGTCGTCGTGGTAGCTCCATTAACCTACTTGATCTGCGTGCTGCTAGAGTTTGGCAGTGGCGCATATCTGTGTGTCACACTTGTGTAATACCATGGAAGCAAGGGAATCAGAAGCTAGAACCTATGACAGTGGGGTCATTCAAATGGAGAAGTTAGGTGTGTGTTTCAATGTGTGTGGGTTGAGTGCATGGACCAAGGGGCCCACCGGTCAGTGTCCTATGCTCTGTATAAGAGCAGATCTGTATGACCATTGGGACTCATCGAATGAATGAAGAAGCTCAGTCTTGCTTTCCCCATCTTGTTCTTCCCTTCCTTATCCTGATTCTTCGTGAGATTCCCTCAAAACCTTTATCTACCAGCCAAAATGGTATTCCATTGATAGATAGGATTCTGTAGTGCAACTGGGACATTACAATTTGGTATCAGAGCCGTCTACGAGTCCTTGTTCTCTCGATTTATGTTGTGAATCCAAGGGTGGGTTGGTGATTGCCTTGCGCGAACACCATAAATCCTGATCAAGGTTAGCGCGATTTGGAGGACGAATTCAAGACGGTGGTTAGCTACAAGTGAATTGGTTCGAGCACCATGGATCCTGTGGAGATCGGGAAGTGGGAAGCCATGAAAGCAAGGTTGATGAAGAAGCTCTATGAGTTGAAGGACACCATGAAGCTGGACATGAAGCAGGCCTTGGGGTCGCCATTGTTTTCCCCAACCCCTACTACCTTAGCTGCCTCCAATGGCAAGGTTTTGCCTCCAGACTCGACATGCATCGCAAGTGCCCAGAAGGTGTTCGACGAAATGCCAAGTCACCAGGAGAAAACCAGAGTAGGCGTTCTTCGTGTCATCGTGAGCCAGGTGCGATATCCACTAACTGAAGAAGTGTTCCATTGAGTGTTTGATCCATTTGGAGTGGTGGATAATGTGTACGTGTACAAGAGGACAGACCAAGTTGCGGCTCTCATCACCTTTCGATCATGTATGGAAGCTGCTCAAGCTCAAGAAGCGATGCATGGCTAATGCATCTACAATAGATGCTGCTGGATGGACATCCAGCTACTCATAGTTCCCACCAGCAGCAACACGATGACACCTACCAAGTGCTCGACGTCGTCATGTTCCATCCACAACACCGACGAGCTGACGGCTAAATCCACCCTTGTTGCTGCGTCGGCGGCATCCACAACCACTTACGCAGCCACAACCACCTCTTCGCTTGTTGGTACCGCCCCAGGCACGACTGGTGCTAGTGTTGCCCCAATCAATGTCAAGCTAGCTGATATTGTTCCGTCGACACAACACAAAGGTGTGCGCCAAAGCAATGTCAAGTGGGTGTCACGGGTACGCATCACTCGTCGCCTAGTGCGCTGGGCCATGAGGAGCAAGCATGGCAACTCTGGTAGTGAAGTCGAGGTCTCGGATGTCAAGGAAGGCAATGCTGCACAGGGAGATGTCCTTGACACTAAGCTAAAGCACACCGTCAAACTCGACATCAAGCAACCCACCAAGGTGTTTGATGAAATGACTCTCAAAGCTGGAGTGATGGAGGGCAAGACTGATGGGTTGTCCCTATGGGAGGAAGGATACTACACATCTACACAAGAGTGGCAGACTTTAGTTGTGAGTGGTGACCACGTCGTGTTCATCAAAATGCCAAAAGATGGCAAGCTGCAAGAGCTACTTTCACAGAAGAATTTCATGGCATGGCTCCAACTTGATTGAGCAATTGGTATGAAAAGTTTGGTGGTTGAGATGGGGATGTCACTTGAAAGTTCCACCCACAGTGCGTTACTACTGCATCAACCATGGCAGCCACCTACTCTGACAGCAGACTGGAAGCTTCAAAGGAGAATCATCAAGTTTGGTGTGTTTTGGTCATCGCCTGTTGATTTCAAAAGATTGATACATTTTAAGGAGGCTTGTGTATTAGACTCTGAGAGTGGGCCATATAATGTCACAGGGGAAGCTATAAGAGATTGGAATCTTGATCGGAAGCTTTTCAGCTTGATATCTGTTGCTGATATAAGAAATCGTGAAAGTACCTCAAAGCTAAAGGACATGCTTATACAAAGAAACTGCCTTCCTATTAGAGGTGAGCTATACAATATTGCATGTGTGGATGATGTGCTCAACAACATTGTTTCAAAAGGGCAGCCAATGCTTCAACTTGTTGGTGATATACTACAAAGAATTGTGTAGGCACATGCGTCCTCATCCCTGACTCAGCAACAACTTCTTGAAGTTGTTACAAATATGGGTTTGAAATGTCCCCAAGAAGATGTGCCTGGTGCGCAGTGGGATCCAGGTATTCTAGGTCTTATTATTATGGATAGGACATCTAACACGGAAAGGTACAAGTCATGGAGTGGTGTTTATTGTGTTTTTGCCCAACAACTTGATCTCTACAAAGGACACTTAAGCTGCACAAGACAAAGTTGGATTCAGATTGTTCAAAAGTCACTGGAGCTACTGGTGCTTATCCTACAAACTATCTTATCTACTAATTTGAAGCAGCTCTTGGCTCTTTTCTTATGGAGGTACAACACACGGTGCATTGCTCATGGTGGTTTTGCTTGGGTGTTAGTAGCCATGGTCCATATATACCTGCTAAAAATTGGTGTTCTGTTCACTGGGGTGCCTCCTGGATTGGCTACTTACATTGAGGAGATAGTTCAGAGGTCGTTGGAGCTATTGGTACTTTACCTGTCAATTATCTAATATAATCTATTGAATAAATTCATTCAATTCTTAGCGAGACTCTCTTGGGCAACCTCTCTGGTGTTTACCACTGCTTGGCGACTGAATACACTGCTTTTTGAAGAAGTCCTACCATACATTGGGTGTCAGGGTTTGACTGTGGATTGTGAGCAAAGAAGAGGAAAGGAGGCCTTCAACTCACATTATAACTCTCATATAGTGGTCGCGCAAATTACTGCAATTATTATGTTGGTTGAGCTATCAATTGGAAATCTAATTTTGCAACCATTCAATCAAACTCAGAATACTACAGAGGTGACGAATCGACCATGGGCACGGCGTGAGGAAGGAAAAGAAGTCACTGCTAGTTTGGCTTGCTTCTTCAGTTCTTCACTGCTTGAGGACAAGCAGATTTTCACAGGGGCGGAAGTGTCACACCTGTGTAATACCATGGAAGCAAGGGAATCAGAAGCTAGAACCTATGACATTGGAGTCACTCAAATGGAGAAGTTAGGTGTGTGTTTCAACGTGTGTGGGTTGAGTGCATGGACCAAGGGGCCCACCAGTCAGTGTCCTATGCTCTGTATAAGAGCAGATCTGTATGTCCATTGGGACTCACCGAATGAATGAAGAAACTCAGTCTTGCTTTCCCCATCCTGTTCTTCCCTTCCTCATCCTGATTCTTCATGAGATTCCCTCAGAACCTTTATCTACCAGCCAAAATGGTATTCCATTGATAGATAGGATTCTGTAGTGCAACTGGGACATTACACCGTGCTTTCTATAGTTAGGTTTGGTTAATCAGACCAATCTGTTGGATTGAGATGCCTAGGGTGACCTACGTGGAAGCTTTGGAATTGGACATCCACTTCTCATGGTTTTATCGTTGGTTTGGTCTTGTTGATGCGTGCTAGTCCTGTCGAACTCCGAATTCGAGCTTGGCAGATGGACTTTAGGCTCTTTTTTTTTTGCTCAAATTTGTGTGATTGAATTAGAGGTTTTACACGGTTTTATTTTTCGAGCTGCTATTTCCCCCATTTTTTTGTTTTTTGGGTGAACAATATGCAGATTGGGGGGTTGGTAGTTTTCTATGTATGTTGATTTGTGCTAATGTGACTTATGCCTTATTTAGGTGGAAATCTATGAGGACAACGATAATGCTAGGAAGGATGAGATCACCCCCCATCTTATCGCACCAGTGCAAAATGATATCTTTAGCAAGTTCTATGACAGACTCAAAGAGGTAAATAATCTATTGTAGTTAGCCTAGTTGTGTCAAGTAAATGCATGAAGCTTAGGCATGTCATGGAATCACAACAGTTGAAAATGGCAAAATGCTAACCAAGCACTGCATGGTGCAGTTCATATACTAAAATAAACATTATATGCTACTTTCTTTTAGTGGTAGTGACGTGCCTTCTAACTAGTTGACTATTTTACATACCCAAAATTTAGATGATTGAATACCAAAATGGTTTGATAACAAGCTAGATTTTCTTAGCTAAACATGTGAGTCCTCAAAGAAAAATAATATGTGCCGAGCAAGTTCTTTTTGCTTTCCACAATTGATCCTTGGAAATGAAACTTCCCACTTACTGGCGAGTTTTCCTGTTATTTTACCTTTTGTTGGTCCTAAACTGTATCCCAATTGTGACCCTCTCTGCTAGACATATGCCATGCAAACCAAAACTATGTTTTGTTGGAGAACTTCTACTCTTTCTTTGTTTATTGTGATTTTGCTTTATTTATATTTTGCTGCATGTTTACAGATCCGTGATTACCATAGGCGGAATCCTTCTGCCCGATTCCTCAGTACAACTGATGATTATGAAGAGCTACTAAAGGAGGAACCAGTTATTGAATTCTCTGGCAAGGTATTCTCCTGTACCATTTTTTGCCGGGAGATTTGATTATTTGCCACTGTTAAAGATGTGCAATTCAGGATTTGCCACTCATGTCATAAATATATGGAGTGGCAAATTCTGAATTGTGTATCTTTGGAGTGGCAAATTATTAATTATTCCTTTTTTGCCTTGACTATATGTGCTTTGTACACATGCAAAAAAAAAACTTGCTATTTGAGCATTTAAAATTTGTTGCGGTATATGTAGCTAATTTTGTATAATTCTCTGAAGGGACTTACTACACACGACAACTTCATCTTATAGTCTTTATCTGAACTTTCTGGCCCTGTTTCCATCCTTGGTTGAATATGGTACACGTCCAAGTTAGTTAAATCATCAACAGAGTCCACGTGCTGAAAACTTTGTAGAATCCATTAGCACCCTTCTTTTTTTCCTTTTTACTACAGTAGTCTTGACCTCGAGGGTATCTCCATTGTGATACGTGTATTTTAATTTCTGCGGGATTGTTTGATTCCTCTTGTAGGATCTTGGTGGTACGCATGGTAAGATTTAGGTTAATGATTTATACTACGATGGAGCATGAACCATAACTTGAGAATCATTTGCTGAGATACTTCCGTGTAGTTTTAAACTTTTAATCCTACTACGATGGAGCATGAACCATAACTTTTAATCATTTGCTTTGGCAGTGTTGATATTTTATATACTGTTCTCATCATAGTTATATTTAAGCTTGCTAATGGTCTGGTTCTTCATTTTGATAGGAAGCTCTACAATGAGTTCATAAATTCCAAGTTTGGAACACGAATGGAATACTCAGCAGATGTTGGCACTTTTTCTCAGACGGAGAAGATCACATGTGGTCTGAAAGCCACGAGGCATGCTATATGTATTCTCTTTTAAGATAAAAGCATGTCTCCTGGCATGAGCTTCTCAAGTCAAGTCTATGTATGCCATATGCATCTTAGATATATTTCACCTTTTCTTTTCTTTTGTGGACTAACAGGAAATTACCAAGAAATTAGAATATGGGATCATAAGAAGGATATGTTTTCAGGGTATATGTGGGATTAATCAAAATTTTCTCACTTGTTTAACCTGTCTAACATTCATCTGATCTAGTGTACATTTTTGTACAAGTGGGATAATATGAGTTTTGTAAAGATTGTTTATCTTCCATTTTCTTTAATTTGGCAGGCAATACAGAGAATACTTGAAGCATATTTTGGAATATCTAACATCATTTCTGTATCACACAGAGCCATTGCAAGACATCGAGAAGATTTTTACGAAGGTCAATTAATTTCTTTTAATTTTGAGTATCTTGTCTACCTTCTGTGCTCCAACAGGCTTATGTCATGACATTGTGTTTCGTTTAGGATGTCATTATCTACTTCCAATCTGCTTTTAATCAGGATCTCTCGCTGTTACTTTTTTTGTAGCTGCTAATTGTGGGTTTGATAATAACATGTTTAATATAGCACCACTGTATCCTCATATTAATTTAGCAAATTCACATAATTAATAATTACTAACAATCAAATGGTTATCTACACTTGTGCAGTTGGAAAGTGAGTTTGAAGAACAGTGGGCCAATGGTGAAGTACCTGGATGGGAAAATAACGGCGTGGAGAGAGAATCTGCACCATAAGAATCTGTAATAGACCTTGATTACTATAGCACCGTCGAAGAACTTATTGAGCTTGGTCCAGAAAAGTTGAAAGAGGTCTGATCTTGCAACATAGTATTATCACCATTTTTTTTTGCCTGTCTTTTATTATTTAATCCTTCATTGGACCTTCACCAAGCATATGGTCTTGTTGAGCACAACTTTTTTTTAGTTATTTCCTGACATAATTTGTTCTATTTGAAAATTAAATGTTTGAATGGACCATATACAAAGCATAAGGAGCAAAAAATAGACTAATCCTAACATAAGTAGGGCACCACAATCACTCCTATTTCAATCTAGAATCTTCGTAAGGAAGGAGTGAGATAACTACAACTTATCTTGTTTACCTATTTGACGCTTATATCTTGTTTGGGCTTATATATGGTTTGTGGTTATTGACTTCCCGAATTTCTTTTCAGGTCCAAAACATAAGGGCTGTTGAAGTTATTGTTTGCTGATAGAATGATCATCCTTATTTTGCAAATGGTGATAGCATGATGATTTCATTATATGGACATCTACATTGTCAACTTCTTTTGCATGGATGTTTTGTACATGACAAGGCTAGACTAGTATTGTGGTAGAAGGGGTTAGAGTATTTCTTTAGGTTGAGTAGACTTCAGATGATTGTGTCATCGTTGCTATATTTGAATGCTCAGAATTCTGAAATTTCATGTTTATGTATTTTGTAAAATCTAAATTTGATCTATGTGTTGCAAGTGTCTTTGATTGTTGATATGACATGTTTTTTGAGTTGTATGATTACCAAAATTGTATGTTTTCTAAATTATGGTTAAATGGTGCAAAAGACAATCGAGGGTAGTTAACTGCCGGCAATACATCTAACTGCTAGGGAAAAATAGACAATTGAGGGCAGTTAACTGCCGGCAATTCATCTAACTGCCGGGGAAACACTAACTACTTGGGGGGGGGGCAACTTATCTAGGGAAGTTAATTGCTAGGAACACAGATATCTGCTGGGGAATGTCTTTCCCGACAGCACTTTACCAGACAGGCAATAAGTGCCGGGGAAACACATTCCTAGCAGATAATTTTCTTTTCAACGTAGTTTTCCCCTGCAGTTTGGTTGCCCTTAATACTATGTCATGGTGTAGTGACTGCTGCATTCCCCGGTCGCAGCACGTGGGCGAGGGGGGGGCAAGAAATGGAAATTACAGGTAAGGGGGGCTAGAAATGGAAATTACGGGTAAGGGGGACTAGATTTGGAATTTAGCATCAACAGGGGGGCAATAGTGCCCAAAATTTGAGTCTAGATGCTTTATTCTTTAGACATGTTGCATGTTCAATACTTCAATTGGATGGGGTTGGGGGAGGGGTCCCTGCATCCCCAATGTCAATACCTACATCAATCTGACCGACGTCAACGAAAAGCTAGCAGCGTGACATGGTAGTTACGCGAAGCAACTTCGACACGAAGTGTGGCCTTGGTTACATAACTGATGAGGATTAAAACCTCTATGTATTATCTTAATACATAATAAAAGACCATACGTCTTCATGGTCGTAACCCCTAAGGCTAACGACCTCACTGGTCGTAAGGATTCCAGAGGTTACATAAGGGTACCACTGCCTGACAAGGTCCTCAGATTCAGTCTTCACCGTAGTCGCTTTCGGAGAAGTTATGAACTGGTATCTATAACTGATCCCAAGTATATACTTACCATGCGATGTATACTTCATATCACACGGTTACATAGTCCTAAAGACACTGACAACAACCACGATACGGTTGAGTGTCTCTAAGACACATAATCGCAGAGCAGTTAGCACATTGTTAACTGACACCTCGCCCCGACCAATCGCAACGCTTCACCAGAGACATCTTCTCCAGGAGTAACTGCCACCTCTTCGGAAGTTATTTAAGGGTGGAGCACAGAAGACCAAAAGGTAGGCACACAGAGAGGCAGAGGGATATCGAGAAGCACATCGACAATCACAATCTGGTCTGAAACAAGCAAGACAACATCATTAGATTAGAGCATAGCAATCTTCAGATTCAGTGTCATTAGGATTAGTCCCTGGTTGGGTTGTAAGCACCCCCTATAAATCCAGTTCATATCAATAAAGAGCGACCCCATTCTATCCTAGGAAATATCACGTCATTTTCCTCTTTTATTTCGTAAGATCGGCGACTCGATCGTCGACAGCTGGCGTCGTCCGTGGGGGAAGAAGATGTAAGTTTCTTGGAGAAACTCTCCACTCATCAAATCATCACTCACTCCTCATAATCGCTCATGCGACTATGGCCGGAGTTTGGGACAAGGAGAATTGGTTCGACCTGGCGGACTACTCCAACCTCAACATGGAAGGATACATTTGTGCCATGCAAGAAAATGACATATCCTCCTCCTCCTCCTCCTCCTCCTCCGTCGGTTCGCATGTCGCCAACGTTAGAGAAATCAACTGGATGGATGAGGATCCACCACTACAACAAGCGGTGCTTCTAGCCATTCTGACCAACTCAGAATGTCCAGAAGCCACTCGAAGCCCGGTCCTTCCGACCAGCGAAACAGGTGAAGAAAAATTAGCACCACCACTCGAGAATCTTTATACTCTCGATGAAATCATGGTTGAAAGGTACTCACCTACAGCTTCTGGCAATTCCAGGAGCCAACCGACATCTGGTAACAGTGTCGATGAAGCCTACACTGGTCATAGGCCAAGTGGGGATGATAAGCTCAGCATACGATCGGTAGTCCACTGGATCAGGCTGAGCCCACCAAGAAGACCTCAGGAGGTGCTCATCTCCAACCGCTCTCCGTCGTGGAAACTCCTAGTAGAAGCATTGGAAGGCTCTCCATTAGTTACAATGGAAGCTCGTTGGAGGATCGTGTGGCGACCCGGCCAGAGGCATCACCCGAGAGGTGCTGAGGACCTCTCGGGTAGTCCTCCCAGGCCTCCCAAGAGGTCCAGCCGGACCTCCTGGAGGTCCAGGGAACTGTCCCGAGGAGGTCTTGAGGCTCAGGACCTCCCCAAGAGCCACGTCCAAACCTGGGGGAGGTCCAGAGACCAACCCGAGGAGGTCATGGGGCTTGGAGAAGTCCTAACCCTCCTGTGATCCGAACCAATCCCAAGGATCAATGGCTAGTTCTCACAGCAATTACAAGTAATAACATACATCCACACAAGACTTTATTAGCAGCAAAAGGGTTGATTACAAAGTTTGGTTACAAACTGACAGCAGCAAAATACACAGCGGAACAAAAGGCTAGTCCATCCAATACACCACAGGTAATTGGCTGGAGGGCGCGGCCTAATTGATGTAGTCCTCCTCATCATCAAAGAAGTCTTCTCCTGCTCAATTCATCAATCAAGCAAGAATGAGCACAACCACCGTGCTCGCAAGTTACACCCGTCAAATAACAGAATGACATGCATAATGGATATCAAAGGGAAAGCATGATATGGTTGATTTGCGTAAAGCCAAGTTTCTTTCGAATACATATACTAAGTTCCAAGGTAGTTATACAATAACTAAAATTCATTTACCAAAATCCATTTTTCAGTTGGATAGCATTCATCATAAAATGGTGAAGGATACCCTCCTGTCACAAGGCTCCCCGCCCAACCATGGGATAGATATCCCAAAAATCAGTTTATCCAAAACTTTTTGAAAACAAAACCAACATCTAACTTTGAGTAGTCTTTTGCCAGCACGTCCATGACCGTGGACACGACTATTAGAATATTTTTCACTTTGTAGAGGTTGTACACTTTACCCACATGACATGATTTCTCTAGTTTGTCCGGCATTCGTCAATGCCACCTCTCACTGCCGAAGGTAAGAGGTCTAGAGCTCATGACAAGGGCTTTACAATGCATTATTCAACCACTGTCCCTCCTCGCTAAAGTTTCGCCCCCTTTGGACTAGCCATCCGCAGGTTCAGGGCCCCCTCTTGCGCCAGTGGGAAAACACAGGTCATGAAAGACCATAGGCCATAGAAGACCTCTCACACATCCAAGTGGAACAACTGTGGTAGAACTTTGCAAATTAGTTGGCCAGGTCCCACGCCCCATTCTGGAGACATGTGGTTGTACGGTGAGGCATAGCCCATTATAGGCCTAGCAAAGGATCGCTCAAAGGCCGGTCCTCAATTGATTTGGGCGACCACCACAAACCCCTGGACCTCAACCTTACCCAGGATTGAGTCCATGCATAAACATTGCACTAGCCAAGCAAACCACTTCGCCCAAGTCCAAATCCATTTTCCTTTCATTTGCTTTTCAAAAGCGTTCATAAGCTTCCATGACAACCCAATACCATAGCTTAAAACCTTTAAACAGCAGTTGGTCATGTTGGTAAAATTTCCCCAAATCAAACACTTTTGGTCTAAGCAAGACTAAGCATAAGATTTCACAATTACTCCTGGTTCACACTATTGCATCAACCAGATTTTATCTAGGGTAACAATGGGTTTGGTTCAATTTCAATGTTGGCCATACAAAGGAGACAGGCATAGCTATGAGTTTAAAGACAGGTATTGAAATAACTTAGTAAAGTAAGCATGCATTAACATTTAAAATGGAACATATATAGGGTGAAGTAATGGGTGCAATATGATCAAGAGTGTAACTTGTTTTGCTCAAAGGCCTGGATGTCTTCTTCTTCAGAGAGCTCTTGCCCCTCAGTGTCTTCACAATCTACACGAGGAAACCAAAACAACTCAACACAAAGCTCAAATAAGATCCAAGGAAACTTTAATGAAACTCCAAAATAAAACCAACAGAGAGGCTAGGTCGGTTTGTGGAGCTTACTGGAGGAGGTCCGAAGCTTCAGGAGGAGGTCCAAAGCTTCAGGAGGAGGTCCAAAGAGTGGAAATGAGCAAAAGGGTAAAGGGGAAGGGCTGCCCAGGCATATATAGCCAGAGCTGCCCAGATATCCATGGTTACACATGTTCAAGAGTTGGTGAGAAGGACAATAAGAGCGGGTAAAAGATGTGACAAAAAGGATAGCATGGTTGTTGCAAAAAGGTAGAAGCATTTAATGTGATACGACAGGCATTAAATGTGGGGAGACTCCCATGCGCAAAGGACACGATCAAAGGATAAAGAAATAGGAGTGTGACTGCCAAATGGGGCCAGTCAAAGCTCAAGGGAGGTCCTGCAGACAGGAGGTCCAAAGAACACAACAAGGGGGAGGTCCTGACGGTCAGATCAAATCAAGGGGAGGTCTGAATGGTTAAGATCTCCAAAGAGGAGGTCTGGACGGTTAAGATCTCCAAAGGGGAGGTCTTAACGGCCAGATCTCACAAAGGGGAGGTCTAGATGGTTAAGATCTCCAAAGGGGAGGCCTTAATGGCCAGATCTAACAAGGGGGAGGTCTGGACAGTTAAGATCTCCAAAGGGGAGGTCTTAACGGCCAGATCTAACAAGGGGGAGGTCTGGACGGTTAAGATCTCCAAAGGGGAGGTCTTAACGACTAGATCTAACAAGGGGGAGTCCTAAAGGACACAGGGAGGTCCTGAAGGACACGGGGAGGTCTAGATAGACAAGGAGGAGGTCCTAAAGGACACAGGGAGTGAGTTCAAATGAACATGAGTGAGATTTAGACCTGGGAAGAGAGGTCTGGACCCGAGAAAATCCAACCACTTAGGAGGTCTAGACCTAAGGAGGTCTAGATCAGAAAAGAACGAAGCAAGCTCAGATGGGGAGGAAATCACCAAAGCTCCAACACACCCAACAAACCGAAAGAGAGTTTTTAGTTGAAGTTTGGTTTAGTAAATTGAAGTCCATTCTGAAATTCTCAAGTTAAGCTTTGAACTCTCATCAAAACAAAATGGTTCTTTTTATTTTAAAAATTAAAAAGGCTCCAAAAATCAGGGTGTTACAGATCGCTGCTGAAGGCACGAGGTCAATGCGATCGGAGATGCAAATCAAGATGCCTTGCACGGTCCTACACACTATGTCACGCCACCACGTGTTGGTGGAGATGTTACGGGCCATCAAGCACCAACTTCCGGAGGCAACAGAACTGATCGACGTCCATCAGTTAACTCGCCTAGCACTGCCCCACCAAGAGTAGCTGGTCGGACGGAACAAATCCGGAGGTCAGGGGAAGGCTCAGACCTGCGTACACCTACTACCAGTATGAACCCCTCGAGACCCTCAGCAACTGTACGAAACCTGCAACGTGTTTAAGATATATTGAATAATTATAACCCTGTTCTAGCAGAAACCCTAGGTTTTGTACAGCTCGTAGGCCAAGTATCGGAGATTCTGCAACAGACCATGCAACGAATGGAAGCGTATCGGGAACAGAGGAATTCAGAAAGTCAGACCATGACTTCGTCCCAACGCTCCTCTCTTAGTAGAGGACAACATGGTCGTGTTGGGGAACAATCAATACCAAGGCCTCCTCGACGATTCCGACCAAGGAGTCATGAGGGAAGAAGGCTATTCCAGGTAGCCACCCCCTCATCGCGTCGAGAAGAACAATCGCTTGGACCTGACGATCTTAAACATCGTCTAAATCAAGCAGGCGGTCGAAGGCATCATACCAATGTCTACGACTGGATCAGCACACCGGAGCTCCAGCGTTCCAACCCTAGGAACCGGTCTCCAACCGATTACAATCCGGCACCTTTCCAAAGAAGGCGCCATTAATCGATCACAGGTTGTCGAGCCTTCTCTACAGGGCTCCAAGCTGTGTGTTGGCTAAACAGGTTCCGACCGGCCAACTTGGACAAGTTCAATGGGACTCAGAACCTATTAGAATTTCTCCAAATATATACCAGCGCCATCAGAGCTGCTGCTGGTGACGAAAATGTAATGGCTAACTATCTGCCCACCGTGCTCGAAGGGTCTGCCCGGTCGTAGTTACTTAACCTACCGGTCGGATCAATCTATACTTGGGAGCAACTCTGCGACCTTCTAATTGCGAACTTCCAGGGTACGTATGACAGCCCTGGAAAGGAGGACGACCTCCACCAAATCCGGCAAGGCTCTGATGAGACTCTCCGTCAATACATCAAGAGATTCAGCCAGGTTCGTAATTCCATACCAGAGGTCGCAGAGTCATCTGTTATCCAGGCTTTTAAAATAGGTCTAAGGAATCGACGGTTTACGGAGGATATAGCAATGAACCCTCCACGAATAACCGTCGAACTTTTCGACATGGCCGACAAGTATGCCACTGCTAGCGAAGCAATAGAGTGGTGTGAGGCCATTGATCGAAAGGACAAAATCCCCCAGCCTGGCTTGGACAAACCAGATAAAAAGAATAAGAAAGCTCTCAAAAAGAAGAAGAACCGCAAACCCGACGACAAAGAAGTCATGGCTATCCCTGAAAAGTTTACAAAGGGTAAAAGGGACTATACAAGTCGAGGCAAAACAAAAGCTCCGACCGAAGGATTCCAGAAAAACAAGAAACGGTGTCCACTTCATCAGCAGGCAGGGCACGACCTCCGCACTTACCGAGCCTGGCAAAAGAAACTGGAGGACTATTATGCAGGTAAAGGACCATTTCCCGCAATACAGGAGCTCGGAGAGACGAGTTCCAAAAAGGACAAAGATGGTGACGAAGAAATGGAGTACCAGGAGTCTCAACACACAGTCAACATGATCTTTGGAGGGTCTTCTTCGTACGAGTTGAGATGTTGTCTGAAGGCCGTGGAACGGCAGGTCAACCTCATCGAGCCTCTGACCATCATCAAGCCATCAAAGTGGTCGGACACGACAATCTCCTTCAGCAAAGAAGACTGGCCCATCTCTTCAGCTCAACCAGGTAGGTTCCCTATTGTTGTTGAACCTACTATTAATAACTGTAGGGTTAATTGAGTTTTGATAGATGGTGGTATTTCTTTAAATATTTTATTTGCAGAAACTTTAGAAGACATGCAAGTTCCCAAGTCCAAGGTGAAACCAGTGAAATATGTCTTTCACAGTATAGTCACTGGCTCCACCGCTAAACCGATAGGACAAGTTTCTCTACCGGTTACGTTCGAAAGACCTGTCAACTTCCGAACAAAAAAGATCCCATCGATGTGGTGGATTTTGAATCCGCATATAATAGAATCCTTGGTCGACCGGCTTTAGCAAAGTTCTTGATGGCCACGCACTACGGTTATCAAAGTTTGAAAATGTCAGGACCGAAAGGAGTCTTCACGGTTCGAGGAGATCAGAAAATAGCTTACGTGTGTGATCGGAAATCCTTAGAACTGGTCGATGAACTTCCGACCAGAGAGGCTAATCCATCTACCGTGCAGATCAAACACTCGAGGCCAAAGATGACACCAAAACCATCCGACCAGACAAAAGAGGTACCGCTCAACAAATGCGCTTCTCCGAACAGCACCAAGTCGCCACTTGGGTCAGGAAACACTGACCCATCTACCCGCAAGATACTGGTCGGGGCAAGACTCGACCCCAACTAGGAAGAGTCGCTCGTCTCCTTCCTCCGAGCAAATCAGGACGTATTCGCCGGGCAGGCGTCCGACATGCCCGGAGTCCCCCGGGAGGTGATCGTGCACAGGCTAGCTCTCCAGCCTGACAAGAAACCGATCAAACAGAAGCTGCGGCGTTTTGCACCTGATCGGAAGGAGGCAATCTAGTCGGAGATTGAGAAGTTCCTCAAGGCTGGGTTTATTCGTGAAGTTGACCACCCTTAGTGGCTCACCAATCCTGTAATGGTTGGGAAAAATAATGGGAAATGGCGAATATGTATTGACTTTACAGATCTTAATAAAGCTTGTCCGAATGATGATTTTTCCCTTTCACGCATTAACCAACTTGTAGACTCTACTTCCGGGTGTGAGTTACTGAGTTTTTTAGATGCGTATTCAAGGTACTACCAGATTAATATGTGTAAAGAAGATGAAGAGAAAACTTCCTTCATCACTCCATATGGCACTTATTGCTATGTTAAGATGTCATTTGGTCTCAAAAACGCTGGTGCAACTTTTCAAAGGTTGATGCAGAAAACCTTTAGTCCACAGATAGGTCAGAATCTAGAAGCCTACGTTGATGACTTGGTCGTAAAGAGTACCAATGCTAGCGATCATATTCTCGATCTACAAGAGACTTTCAACAAATTGAGAAGGTATAACCTCAAGTTGAATCCGGAGAAGTGTGTGTTCGGAGTTTCTGCTGGAAAACTGCTCGGCTTCCTAGTCTTGGCTAGAGGTATTGAAGCAAATCCAGTAAAAATATCGGCCATCGACTAGATGCGCCCTCCGACCACGAAGAAAGAGGTCCAGAACTAACCTATCAGATGACAAATAAGTCCTTTCATAGCAAGGTTAGGAGAAAAAGGATTACCTTTCTTTAAGCTTCTTCGGAAACATGAGAGTTTCAAGTGGACTAAAGTGGCAAACGATGCCTTTGAAGAAATTAAGAAGTACCTTACGAGCTCCCCGATCTTAGTTTCTCCAAGATCGGAAGAAACATTGCTAATTTACGTGGCTGCAACGCCACAGACAGTTAGTGGTGTACTGGTCGTAGAACGGGATAACATCCAACGACCAGTATATTATGTAAGTGAAGTCTTACATGGACCAAAGAAAAGATATACACAGGTACAAAAGTTGCTCTTTGGTCTCCTTATGTCTTCAAGGAAACTGTGGCATTACTTTCAGGCCCACAAAGTAGTCGTACCAACTGGATATCCCCTTGGTCAAGTCCTTGGAAACAGGGAATCATCTGGACGAATAGCAAAATGGGCGGTTGAGCTAGGGGCGTTTGACCTCCATTTCATCTCACGAACAGCAATCAAGTCCCAAGCAATAGCAGAATTCATTGCCGAATGGACAAACCCTGAAACCACCCAAGGTCCCGAGTACGAACACCACGAAGAGTGGACAATATACTTTGACGGTTCCTTGATGCTAAAAGGCTCGGGGGCTGGAGTTGTCTTGATATCCCCTACTGGCGAACACATGAAGTACGCCATCCAGTTTAAATTTTCTTCCACAAACAACGTGGCAGAATATGAAGGTTTACTGGCAGGACTCCGGGCAGCTCGTTCGCTCGGGATTCGCAGGTTACTAGTGAAAGGCAATTCTCAACTAGTAGCGAATCAAGTAGGGAAATAGTATCAATGCTCGAGTACCAAGATTTCATCTTATCTGGCAGAAGTACGGAAACTCAAAAAGCACTTCTTCGGTTTCTAGATCCATCATATTCCTAGAAAGGAAAACTTTCTAGCAGACCAGTTGGCACGGATGGCCTCCACAAGGTCGACCGTCCCGCCCGGAGTTTTTCTCGAGCAACTCGATTCACCCTCGGTGGTCGAGCCTTCCGAGAGCATACATGATTCTCTACAGGTCGTACAAACCGATCGAGAAAACATGGATGCTCTACAGGTCGTTGACGGTTGGCGCTGTCAAGATCAAGGTAGAGATTGGATGACATCGATCTACAATTATCTTCAACATGACATAATTCTAGAAGATGATGTAGAGGCTGATCGTCTAGCACGAAAAGCCAAATCATATACTCTAATTGAACGTATCTTGCATTAATGAGGATCTCACGGAGTGTTGATAAGATGCATATCTCAAGCAGATGGCATTAAATTGCTAACCGAAATCCATGAAGGAGTCTGTGGAGCACATCATTCCTACAGAACATTAGTCGGTAAAGCCTTCAGGCAAGGATACTATTGGTCAACTGCTCTTCATGATGCGAAAGAGCTCGTGACGGTCGTGATAATGTCGGGCTTATAGCCGATAAGTACATCAGCCGACACAAGCCTTGCAGATAATTCCTCTTTCCTGGCCTTTTACAACCTGGGGACTGGACATTTTGGGACCTTTCCCAAGAGCATCCAGGGGCTTCGAATTCCTCTTCATCATGATTGACATGTTTACAAATGGATCGAAGTTGAGCCTGTTGTTAAAACAACAACTGAGGCCGCTAAGATATTTCTCACGAAAAATGTGGTCATACGATTTGGTGTACCCAGTCTTATAATCACAGACAATGGTGCCCAGTTCTCTAGCGGTCAATTCCAAGAATTCTACAACGAACTTGGCATCAAAGTTCATTTTGCTTCTGTTGCTCATCCGCAGAGCAACGGAGCAGTTGAGCGAGCTAATGGGATCATTATGTAAGGGATCAAACGCCGAGTGTTCGACTAGTTAATCAAATGGTCAGGAGCTTGGGTTCAAGAACTCCTATCTGTATTATGGGCCATTCGAACCACGACCAGTAGTGCGACCGGTGAAGCACCATTTTTCTTGGTTTATTGTGCTGAAGCCATGCTTCCTCCAGAACTAAAAATTGGCTCTGTTCTGACTGAATGTTTCAACGAAAACGATCAGAATGAATGACGACTTGACGACATCAATTTCCTTGAAGAACGACAAAATCAAGCCTTTGTACGATCCGCAGTCTATCAACAAGCCATGCGAAGGTACCATAGTCGTAAGGTACAACCTCGCAGTCTCGCTGTAGGTGATCTGGTTCTCAGAAAAATTCAGAACCAAGCAAATCGCAACAAGCTTTCCCCTAAGTGGGAAGGTCCTTACACTGTGGTCGAAGTCACCCGACTGTGTTACTGCAGACGACTAGCCATGTCGGACGGGCAAGTTTTGTCAAATTCTTGGAACATTGATCAATTGCGTAAGTTCTATGTCTAAATCTTTTGTACATTATTTCAATTCTTTTTTATTTCATTAGTACATTCATTCATTTCTTTTCGATGAGTGATATGGTTTATATATCTATGCCTATATTCTGGTCACCTACTATTGTTTATTTGAGATGGTCGGAGAAGACAATCTTTCTCTCCGATATCCTTTATCAGGATCTCTGTTACTCTTTGGCAACAGCATCTGTGTCATACGCTGTATAGGTCCTAGTCGTGATCACTTCATGTATGATTCCACGCGTGACCATACAAGTAAACATAGCATAATACAAATAACTTCATGTAGTGCCTTATACTGTTAACATTATGAAGACTATATTTCTTCATTTCAAAATTCTGTTCTACTCTCGTTTGGCTACTGGTCGGGACACGGAAAGTCTCCTAGTCGAAGTCTCTCCTTTTTCGCACGTGGTCCTGCCCACTAGAAGGAGCTTCCGAGCGACGGTTCTTTTCTTACGATCCTTGCTGGCAGTCGGACTTGAGCCTGAGCATGTTTTGCGAAATATTTTTCTATATCTTCTGTTCTTAGTAGTATTTTTCGACCAGTTTTGGGTTGTATATATAAATACGATCACTTATCGTTTGCATAGTATTTCTACTTTTGTCATCCCAACAAATCTTTTTTCCGACCATATACAGTTTTGTTTGGTATTTCGATTATGACAAACAAAGATCTATAACTAGTCGAAATCATACACTGGTTCTGACCAAAATGATTTCCTAGTATTGTTACGATCAGTTTTGTCTTATGATCAGTATATGCCTTCAAAACAATGGTTTCGACTTTTATTCTCTTTCTTGGCTAACTGCATGTCTAATAAGGCTCTTCTACTACAAAGCAGTCGGGGGCTAGGAAGTATACGAGAATTTCAAAAAGTCAAAAGGATAAACAAAAGACTTGCTGATGGCAAAAAAGTAAGTTTTATACATTTTATAAGTCTTATATTACAATGTCCTACTCCAGAATGTCTCGGACTAATTCTTCGCTGATGGAGATCCGACATCCATCTCCTCTACAACTTTGTCTCCAAGCGACTTTAGTTCTTTCACAAACTTGGTCGCCTTATCAGGCAGGCAGTTGAAGTCGTCCTCAACTGCTTGGAGATCAATCGAGGGGTCGGAAGCCTTCAGTTTTGCCAGCGCAAAACTAACTCCATTGGCAACGCCTTCTTTCATAGTCTGAGCATAATTCTTTCGAGTAGTCTTAAGCAGACCACTGAGATCTTCTAGATGTTGGCCCAAGAAGTTCATTTTCTCTATTGGATCTCTTAAGTTAGGCACACTTGATCCTGATCCCATATCAAAGATCATCTTGTTTAAAGCATGAATCTTTTCATCAAGATTTTGCACAAGAGTTTCCTCCTTATCCTGCTCAAATTTCAGAGCCTTCTTTGTTCTGTTCAATACTTGCGTTTGCTCTACACGAGTAAAACAAGCAGTAAGTACAACATGATCAGAGGAGGATAATAAGTCAAGTCCACGACCTATTACCTTCAATTTTCTTGTTAAGAGTCTCATTTCTGGTCGACGCCTCTGCAATCGACCGGTCCTTAGCCTGATTTTCTTTTTCAAGCAGAGCTATTTTGGCTTTATCAGCCACCACTTCTTCTTTTATTTTCTCCAAATCTATCGAATATGATAAGGGAGAATAATTAGAGAAGGACAAAGTATTGAAAAAGGAAAAATGTTAAGAGGAAAGTTCTTACTTTCCAATTCGGAGTGTTTTTTTTTTCCAAATCCTTAATTCGCTGGGTCAGTCCTCCAACCACAGCAAAGTTCTCAACCATATGCTACACAAATAGCATTTTCTCTTTAAGTTTCCTGTAAACTTTTAAAAGGGAAATTATGAAACTAGTCGTAGATACTTACCCGGATTGCCACTTCGTTATAATCAGCAAAAATAATATCAAAACCTATATTAATTTGATAGTCCGATATTCAAAAGGGAACTTGTTATGTTGGGAGGGATTACCAATAGGGGTCGAGACTTGTTGAGAGCCTTCAGGGGTGACTACCTCCACACAAGGAGTTAGGATCACCAATGGATCCAGCTCGATCGTTGGCTTCACCACCTGCTCGGGGGCTTTCTCGACCACTTTATCCTCAGGAACTTTGTCCTGGGATGTACCTTGGACGAGGACTTCCACAGGTGCCTAGTCCTCAGGAAGATTCTAGTCGGAAACGACCGGAACGCTAGACGACCTATACAAGACAAAGAAGGGAAGTTCAAAACACCAAATCACCGAAAACTATTAAAGGTATGTGCTTATACGACCTTTTTCATTTGTACATACCTAGTTAATTTCTTGGATTTGACTTTGAATTGTAGTAGAGAAAACTCTGTACCGCTAGCCTTCCTTTTCTTTTCAACCAATTTCGCCAGCTCCGAACCGGCAAGGTTGGTTAAACCCCTCACATCCTCTAACATGATGTCAAAAGCAATGTCCTCGATCAATTCATCAAGGGTTGCATTCCTGACCATCGGGTCGGAGGGAGTGGTTTCATCAACTTCCAGATCAGTTGTTTCAATAACAACTGTAAGGTCGTGAACGACCAATCTGGAGTCTACGACCTTTGTAGCTATGCTCTGCGGGCCTTCAGTCTTCTCCACCTAAATCAAAAAACAAGTTTGGTTAGATGATGAAATTTTCTATCTAACGTATATATATTCTTCTTTTAAAATGCTCTATTACCTCGGGAGATTCATCTTCTTCCAGTGCATCTGGGCACGAATCGGTCGGAACCACGGTGGGATTTTGATCCTCACCGGATTGTATGACTCGCAATCCGACCGCCTACAAAAATAGAGCAAGATCAATAAACTGATCGGAGAATATGTATACATGATAAAAGAGATTTGATTATCTACCTTAGGTCTTGCCAGTCTCTTTTCAACAAAGACTATTGCCAAGATATCGAGGAATGTAGCCTTCTCACTAGGCTCCCCGGCGTAGATCATCCTGACCCGCTCTCTGATTTTCTCAGGAGAAAGGGCTTAAAAAAAAGGAAGGAGACAACAGCAGATTTTAAGATGTTACGATAATGAAGTAATAAGTCATACTGGTCGGAGCTTCTTTCGAAGACTTACCACCTCGTGAAATAGCTTCATCACGACTAATGGTCCAGACTAGGGAATGAGTTCGGAGCCTCAGATGACTAATCTGGCGTTTGATGAAATCTCTTACCACATGCCAAGAAATCAAGCCCTCGATCCTCAGGTCATGGATGGCATCCACCCATCTTCCGACCACCCCTGCCTTCTCCACGGTTTTCCTCCACTTAGGATTCTCGTTCGCCCTAATTCCGGCGAAGTAGAGGCCATCATCCCTCGTAACCGTCATGTACGAGTACATTTGGATGTACTCATCAGTCTTCCCGTCGTGAAGGCGTAGCGTGCATTCTCCAGGAGCCCCTGTGGATCTCCCCGACATCGCCATTCGATATAAATACCTGAAGAGCCTCAAGTTTGGACGCACTCCCAGGTACGCCTCACATAGGTAGATGAAAATACTAATATTGGCGATGGAATTAGGGGCCAAATTTACCAATTCCACCTTGTAATACTCTAAGACGCGAGGAAGGAATTTGTGCACCGGTACCCTCAGCCAGCACTTGATGTGGGCGAGGAAGATTGGAATTTCCCCATCTTCGCAGCTCGGAAAGTGCTCCCTGGCCGCTGACCTCTATCTAATCAGATTCTTGTTTGGGAGCATTCCCATCTTCTCCAGTGCTCAAAGCTTATTCTCACTCAGATCCGAAGCCATCCAGTTTGTGATTTGCTCCGACATAGTAAAATTTCTCAAAGGGATGAGTAGTGGTCGGAGGAGTCTTTGAGGTCGGGAAGACAATAAGAGGTCGGAAAGATTTTCTTAGCAAAGAACTGAAGAGGGTCAGAGGAAGATCTGGAAGCGTAAAAACTCTAAAGCCCATCTACGGGGATTTTATAGCTTCAGGTCTTTAACTGGAATCTGGAGTTATCTAAAAAGTCCAACGGACAAAAGCCTCTTTTTTGTCCAACGGACAGAGAAACTCTTAGGTTCCCAATGCAAGTTTTCAACTTTAAAGTGAACACAGACCACTTCGTATATCACGACATTAAATGGGGTCTGCCCGATACGACTTCATCGGAAGAAAAGTGTTCACACGACCTGTTCATTTAAAGTTCGTGGGCTAGCTGACGAGGATTAAGATCTCTATGTATTATCTTAATACATAATAAAAGACCATACGTCTTTATGGTCGTAACCCCAAAGGCTAATGACCTCATTGGTCGTAAGGATTCCAGAGGTTACATATGGGTACCATGATCGGATAAGGTTCTGTACCTAGTCTCCGACTAGGTAGCTACTCGGAGAAGTTATGAACTGGTATCTATAACTGATCCCAAGTATATTCTTACCATGCGATGAATATAGCATGTGCTGTATACTTCATATCACACGGTTACATAGTCCTAAAGACACTGACAACAACCACGATACGGTTGAGTGTCTCTAAGACACTTAACCGCAGAGCAATTAACACATTGTTAATTGACACCTCGCCCCGACCAGTCGCAACGCTTCACCAGGGACGCCTTCTCTAAGAGTAACTGCCACCTCTTCGGAAGTTATTTAAGGGTGGAACACAGAAGACCAAAAGGCAGGCACACAGAGAGGTAGAGGGATATCGAGAAGCACATCGACAATCACAATTTGGTATGAAACAAGCAAGACATCATCATCATATTAGAGCATAGCAATCTTTATATTCAGTGTCATTAGGATTAGTCCCTGGTCGGGTCGTAAGCACTCCCTGTAAATCCAGTTCATATCAATAAAGAGCGGCCCCTATTCTATCCCAGGAATCACGTCATTTTCCTCTTTTATTTCGTAAGATCGACGACTCGGTTGTCGACAATAACCGAGCCTCTCTACGCAGCTCACAAGCGTGAAGCCTATCTACATAGCCGGTGGGCTCGGCATGGGCAACCCCACTCGATCGGAAAGGACGAAGTTACCCTAGGGTTTTTCTAAAAGTATGATCATTTATGTAATTCTACCTTCTACCCCCTCCTATCCTATAAATAGAACCCCATTGTAATATGAGGGGAGAGGCTACTTGTACATCATTTCACACTTAAGCAATACAAGTTAAGTGTTTCTCTTGCATGCTTATGCTTCGTGCCCCACCCACGCACTTCCGGGGTTGATGTAGCCGACCAGTGGTGGCTACAAATCTATTGTCTAGACGTGTATCTACAATAGATGGTGCCCACAAATGACCTAACACAGTTTATAAATATGAGCTGTCCATCCTGCGATCGGACGGCTCTAAATTTGTACAATACTCCCGGAGTACGTTGTAAGAAGAATGGCATACGGTCGAGCACGGAAAGTTCCACGCGCGTGGCCATTAGCTAGTAACGGGTCTTTTGGGGTTGTCAGTCAACCCACGCCGCCACATGGGACGAGCTGGTCGCAGATGCGTACGTGATGTTGTCAGTTGGTCAAATTGTAGGATTGTTCCAGGTCGCAGATATGTCCTGTAAAATCTTCCAAGTCGCAGATACGTACGTGAGGTTGTCAGTTGGTCAAATTGTAGGATTGTTCCAGGTCACAGATATGTCCTGTAAAATCTTCCAAGTCGCAGATACGCACGTGAGGTTGGCCTCTCTAATTGCGTCCATATAACATCTAGGAATAGGAGCGTGTAATGTGTAATGTATATGAAGAGACTAGATCCAACAATTCAAGGCCTTGCTGCACAGCACAGTAGGTTCACTCGATCTCGATCTCCATGGAATCCGTTGCGGTCGTGGCGGTGCCGTACCCGGCGCAGGGCCACCTGAACCAGCTCCTGCACCTGTCCCTGCATCTCGCGTCACGGGGCCTCTCCGTGCACTACGCGGCGCCCTCGCCGCACGTCCGCCAGGCTCGCGCGCGCGTGCACGGGTGGGATCCGCATGCCCTCAACTCCATCCGGTTCTACGACCTCGACGTACCCACCTACGAGTCGCCGCCCCCCGACCCGGCCGCCCCCTCGCCATTCCCGTCCCACCTGATGCCCATGCACGAGGCCTTCGTCGCCCACGCACGCGCCCCGCTCGCCAGCCTTCTTGAGAGGATCTCGGCCACCCACAGCCGCGTGGTCGTCGTGTACGATCGCCTGAGTTCCTTCGCCGCGGCCTCGGCGAGGCGTTCTGTATGCAGTGCGTGGCCGTGTCGTACAACGTTGCGTGGGTGGACGCAGGGCACCAGCTCCTGCGCGACCACGGCCTCGACTTCCACCCCGTCGACGCCTGCACGTCAAAGGAGTTCGTGGAATATATCTTCCGGACAAAGCAGGACGGGCAGGGCGCGGCCGTCGCCGGCGTGGTCATGAACACGTGCCGCGCACTCGAGGGCGAGTTCATCGACGTGGAGGAAAAGAACCCGGAGTACCGCGGGCAGAAGCTCTTCGCCATCGGGCCATTAAACCCACTACTCGACGCGACCGCGCGGACGCCAGGGCAGGCGAGGCACGAGTGCCTGGACTGGCTCGACCAGCAACCGCCAGCGTCGGTGCTGTACGTGTCTTTCGGCACCACGTCGTCACTAATGGGTCAGCAGCTCGCGGAGCTTGCTTCGTCGCTGCGTGACAGCAAGCAGCGGTTCATCTGGGTGCTGCGCGACGCCGACCGCGGTGCCATGTGCGAGGAAGCCAGTGAGAGCCGCCACGCGAAGCTGCTGTCGGAGTTCACCAGGCAAACCGAAGGGACGGGGCTCGTGATCACCAGTTGGGCACCGCAGCTGGAGATCCTTGCGCACGGCGCCACGGCGGCGTTCATGAGCCACTGCGGCTGGAACTCGACCATGGAGAGCCTGAGCCACGGGAAGCCGATTCTCGCCTGGCCCATGCACTCCGACCAGCCATGGGGCGCGGAGCTCGTGTGCAAGTACCTCAAGGCCGGCCTCCTCGTGAGGCCGTGGGAGAAGCACAACGAGGTGGTACGGGCGGAGGCCATCCGCGAGGTCATCGAGAAGGCGATGGTCTCGGACGAAGGTCTGGCAATGAGGAAGCGGGCAAAGGCGCTCGGCGAGTCCATCCGCGCATCCGTGGCCGAGGGCGGGTCGTCGCGCAACGACCTCCGGGACTTCATTGCTTACATTGCAAGGTGAATTAAGGGTGCCATGCGGTAATTTCTTCATTTCAATGATCGTCTTGTGCTTGAAATGTCGACTACTATACGTAGTCGCTGTTGTTGGAAACCATGGGTTTAACTCAGCAGCTGATCCATAGATGAACGTTCTATTTAAAACCCTAGTAGAGTCTCTAATCTATATGTAGAGAGTACCAGTCATCGTAAAAGTTTGATGATGAAAAGAGAAATAAAGAGAAACAAGAAGTCCCACCATATCTCTATATTCAATCTACTATGTGTTCTTGCATTGTCCTGTGTGATTCGACTTCCGTCTACGAGGTGATCGCTCGGACTAGACTCGCTTGCGACGGTTCCTCAACACGTTATCCGCACAATCGACTTCGGCTTACCTCTAGGCCTACTCTACTCGGATCGAACATTAACTGTCATAGCACGACACTCGTAGATCGAATCGCATTTTCTAGATCGCTTCCAATTCCGTAAATTTGGTTTTCTAGATTTTTTTTCCTACGGTGTAAATCCGCTCTAATCTACCGCGAGCCGACTTGAAGTCGCTGGCCAAGCTGATCGGTGGATTGTATGAAAGAGTAGATGACGATTGCACTGTAGTTTGTAGATTGCAAATTCTCTCTAATCTCCGCGAGCCGACTTGCAGTCGCCGACACAATGTCGATCGGATGATTGGTTGAAATAGGGATTGTTGATTGCACTATTTTTGGATGAACAGTAAAAGAAAAAACATCGTCTGCATACGGCTCTGCCACCACGCCACCTGCATGCGGCCGTGCCTCTGTGCCGTCGGCCTGCAGCCGTCCTCGGGCCGCCCGCAAGCAATGAATCAATTGAGATTAGCTCTTTCCTTTTGAGAGGCAAACATATCCATGTGTACGTGAACGTCGGCTCGAAGCCACACCCACCGTGCCGCCCAAACGCAGCCGCACCGCCGCAACCATACGCCGCCCGGCTGAAGCTACTGGCGTCGCTGCCGGCCCCTACGGGCGCACGCGCCTCTCGGCCGCCACCGCCTAAACGCGGCCGCACCTTCCGGCTACCCGCACGTGGCCGCACCATCCGTACGTGGCCGAAGTAAGAAAAAATGGCCAGAGCAAAAGAAAAAATTGGTGCTCGGCCCACGCACCATCCCATCCGGCTCAGCCTCTCGGACGGGCCCTCCGCGCCACCTGCACGATGCCCACCGCCCGCCCGCATGCGTCGTGCGCCGTTAGCCCTCGCGATCACACCCACCGCCAGCGCCGCGCCGGACGCCTCCGCCATCCACCTTGTTGCCTTGCTAACTGCGTTGGCTGCGTTGCGCCCGCGTACCTTTGCACCACCGAGTTGGGCGCGCCGCCGCCGCCCGGCCGAACAACGCTCTGCGCTAGCTCCGCATGGGCGCTGTGGCCTTCGCTTATGACCACCCTCGCACCACCTCCGCATAGACGGCGCCGCCGCCGTCGCCTCCGCGCAGAGCGCCCACACCGCCAGCTTTGAGAACAGGGAATGGGGAAACCCTAAAACCCCCACCCCTCTTGACCCAGTTGGGCTGGGCCAAAAAAGGAGAGGCTGGCCCATTTGTTTTTGGGGAAAAGAAAAAAAAGGAAAAACACGCAAAGAAAAGGAAACTTTGCAAAAAGGACCCTAGATTTTCTAAAATTACACGAAATCTTTTCTTAGAACTGAAAATTCGCGATTTAGCCCCTGAAAATTGTAGAATTCATCGAAAATACATATTCCAATAGAAAAGGGCCCCAGAAATTCAAATTTTTAATCATTTTGAGCATTTGAAGCATGTTTAACTTTGTTATTATTTTTTCTATGCAATTTATATATTGTATTTACTATTTTGATTACCTATGATTGTTTATATTGCTTTTAATCATTGAAAATAGCAGTAAATCATGAAAAATGCATAGAAAAATACGAGATCACGAACTGAAAGTTCGAAGAGCATCATGAGAATTTTGTAACTATTTTATGCAAATTACTAGCTGTAATCTTATGAACTCTTTGCATGAAATATGTAGATAACTAGCATCACAAACTAGGAGTTTGAAAAGCTGGCCCAGCATGGCCAGAATTTGTACCAGTCTTTAACTTTGTGGTAAGATAATCACGGATGAGCAGAAAATTGAGAAGACTCTCTCTACCTTTCACCCGAATGCGGTGCAATCCGCACGCAACTATCATCAAGACGACTACAAGGAGTATGTCAAATTAATTGACATCATACAAGTTGTGGAAGCTCAAGATGATGTTCTAAGGAAGAATTACATCTCACAGCCGTCTAGTAGCAATGTTGGCCATGAAGCCAATGCTAGCAGCTATAACGTGAGGAAGCCTCCCATAAAGGAAAGGGGCAAGAAGGGTAAGGTTGTGGGTCGTACGTTATTGATGCTTTCCAGTCTAAGAAGAAGGGTAAATGACAGCGTGAGGCACACATCGCCATTGCAAGCACAGAGGATCCACACCATTAGTTGCTCTCATGGATGTTGATAGCCCAGTAGCAGCCCCTATCACCACTCCTTTGGACATCGCAACGACCGCAGCCGTAGTTGCCCAAGAGGAGAAGATCGCCATGGAGCAGATTCATATAGAAGTTTCTACATACTTCGCTGATTCGATCTGGTGCACATGTTGCACTTAGATCTTTTTACAGTCACTTGCAGTTTGTGATTGTGATAGAACTTTGAATAATGGTTGTAAGCTCTAGGAGAGCAAAGTATTATATTCTTATGATGAGTCCTACAAAGCTTAGTTTTCTCGTATTTATAATAGCAAATTATGTTCTGATATTTAAAGTATTAGAACGTGTGTGGCACCCTATGAAAGAAGTATGCTTAGCGGATAGTAGCATAATGAATACCATCTTGAGAGAGATGAAATTTTCAGTCGATCAGCAAGAATGCTGACAGTCTTACGGCAATCGCAGGTAGTGATACTCGTATAATAGGCTCAAGAAGAGCCGTAATTATACTCCCAATGGGCACAACTTTGGTCATTAAAGAAGCCTTGTTGTACCCAGAATTGACTAGAACTCTCAAGGATATTCGAGCTAACGGTTTCCACGTAGAGACTAAAGAAGAGTATAGTAAGGAATCCATGCTCATTACAAAGCATGAAGAAAGTAGATAAGGGTATGAGAATAACTTCCTTCATATGAAACTGGGCTATAGTACATTAATATTAAGGCACCCGCAGCCTATACTATCCTCAAAACTGTATTTAGAAGCTCTGAACTTTTCTTTCTCTGGCATGATAGATTAGGCCACTCAGGTCTTAGAATGATGAGAAATATAATTAACAATTCACATGGACATAATATCGATGTAAAGATTTTCTCGAATCCGGAAGATTTTGTGTGCCTCGCATGTGCCATTGGAAAATTAATTAGTAGACCTTCTGCTCTAAAAGCGAAGGATGAAGTTCCTGTATTCCTAGACCGTATCCAGGGAGACATTTGCGGTCCTGTATAGCCCCTGTCAGGGCCATTTAGGTATTTTATGGTGCTCATCGATGCTTCCTCAAAATGGTCGCACGTATGTTTATTGTCTACGAGAAACTTTGCTTTTGCAAAGCTAGTCTTGCAGATAATTAAAATTAAAAAATAATTTCCCAGATCATCATGTGAAGTCCATTAGAATAGACAACATCGGAGAATTTACTTCAAAGGCATTTGATGATTATTGCATGGAAATGAGAATTAAAGTTGAGCATTATGTACCGCATGTCCACACCCAGAATGGACTAGCAGATTTTGCAGAATTGTAATTTATCAACTAAATATTGGGGACACGTAGTCCTGCACGCAGCAACTCTCATCAATTTTAGACCACCGACATATAACATCCATTCACCTATGTAACTAGCGCAAGGGTCAGCATTGAAATTTTCTCATCTTCGTAGTTTTGGGTGCAAGGTTTATGTACCTATACCACCACCACAGCTGTAACGTCCCAATTTTCTAAGCCTTTTTGAAGATTTTCAAAATAAAAAGAACCATTTGGTTTTGATGAGAGTTCTAAAGCTTAACTTGAGATTTTGGAATAAAAGTGTTTAATATGACTAAATCCAACTTCAACTAATTCGAGTTTGGTTTGTTTTGGAGTTGGTCGATGTTCTCTGGTGTTGGGTTTTCCCCTTTCTTTGTTCGCTTCGTATTTTCCTCGACCCAGCCTTTTCTTCTTTAGCCTTTTCTTCCGTTTAGACCTCCCTCTTGGTCTTTTCGCAAAGACCACCCCCTTTGGCCGCGACCTCCTGGGTGGTCCTGGCGACCTCCCCTTAGGCCGCGATCTCCTCCTCTTTTTGTCGTTTTGCCGCGACCTCCCCCTCTTTTTGTCGTTGTGCTGTGACCTCCTCTTAGGCCGCGACCTCCCCTTCTTTTTATCGTTTTGCCGCGATCTCCCCTTAGGCCGCGACCTCCCCCCTCTTTTTGTTGTTTTGCCGTGACCTCCCTCTTTTTGTCCTTTAGTCGCGACCTCCTCTGTGGTCACGACCTCCTTTGGTCCCGACCACCCCTCTTGGTCTTTTTGCAAAGACCACCCTCCTGATCATTTTGCAAAGACCACCCTCTTTGGTCCATGACCTCCTCTTTGGTCATGACCTCCCTTTTGACTGGCCCCTTTTATCAGTCCTGCTCACCTTCTCCTTTCTCTGGTCGCATCGCTGCTGACGCAAAGGTCTTTGCGCATTAAATGTTGTTGTGTCGCATTAAATGTTGCTTCTGCAGTACCTGTTCCCCTTACTATCTCCTCCCCTACTTGCTCCCATCTTCTCCTTCACTTACCCTTGACCTTAGGCACCTCCAAGTCTCAATCATCCCTTGGCTATAAAAGCCTGAGTAACCCTCTTTCATCCCCTTTAGCCTCGCTCAACTCTCCTACGACCACGTTAAGTAGTCGTATCATCCTCAAGACCTCCTCCTCAGGACCTCTTCCTCAGGATCTCTTCCTCAGAACCTCCTTCGACCTCCCTCTCAGTTGGACCTCCTCCTGAGAGCCCGTTTCTATTTCAGCGCCTTTTCTTTTGGTTCTTAGCTTGGCAGTTTTTGGTTTTATTTTGATTTATGGTTCTTATTTGGCTCTTTTCGCACGTGTAGATTCTGGCTTCGCGGAAGAGCCCTTGGACCCAGTGACCTCCACCGAAGAACCCCAGCTCTTCGTCGAAGGCAAGTTGTAGACCTTTGATCATGTTGTTCCCAATTTGCAAAACTTATATTGTTTTATATCAACATGCATGGCTAATTGTATAAAAACGGTTTTGGGAAATAGCTAAATACCTGCTTGAAAGTATGACTCCTTGAATACTTGCGATCCACAAGTTGACATGTACCCTTGGACACCATAGGTTGGGTAATCTTAGTTGGACCTCTTTCTGATACCAACACGGGTGTGTATATTGCTTAGTCCTGCTTTAGTTATGCTTTAGTTATGCGGTGTCTCTCGATCACATGATTCAATAATAATAAACTTGACTTAATGATATATGAAATTGTGGCACGGCCACTGTGGTTAAAATTTGTTGTGCCATGGCTAGGGTGGTCATTTGGCCGGGTTGAACCTAAAACGATTTATACTTGGGTGAGTGATCGTGCAGTAAAGGGGGTGCAGAAAGCACATTAGGATGAGGATGTCTCGCTTGAGTAGCAAACTAAGGACTTAACCTTGTATGCTATTGATCTGGGCCATACCGTGCAACCACAAGATCATGATGGGGTGGACCTCGCCAACTAATTAGCAATATTTTAAGTCGGTTCTGTTAGGGTTGGAAATGGCGCAGAGGGGGCCAAAACAACGAATCCTTAGTGAGGCAGAACCGAGTCAAGATAGAGCTTTGTAAAGGCCTTGGCACGTGTTCTAGGCGGCTTACCTAAGGTAGTGAGCGGGGGCATCGACGGATGTCCAACCAACTAGAGAAGTCGTGTCTTGTGGGTAAAGCTGTACACCTCTGCAGAGTGTAAATCTATTCGAATAGCCGCATCCTCGGTTATGGACATGCCTGGTGATTTCACACAAGGGGTAGATTTTCTCAAAAATGGGTGATCGTGGTTGTTTCCGAGTGGTCTAGGGTGTGAGCATGGTGCTCACGGGAGGTCTGGGCAGTGACTAGGGTGGTCCTATGTTGTTTTCAAAGAAAACTTGTTTACTTACGTGTTAATCTTTCAACTTGTGCCTTGCAATCTACTTACTGTATTTCAAGTCAATATTGCTTTCCGCAAAGTAACTATAAAGCTATCCTTATCAAGCCTTGCATGATATTGTTTGCACTAATATCCCTGTGACTTGCTGAGTACATTCAAAGTACTCACGGCTTTGCCCTCTGGTTGATCAGCAGCTAAAGAAGACCCAGAGACCTCCGACCTCTTTGAAGAGGAGGTCTTCGAAGACCAGGCGTGCTAGGACGTCCTCCACTCGATAGCCTGTGGGCTGGTCGTTTGGCTCCCGCGTATGTTTTGTTCTCCGCTGTGTTGTAGCCCTACGGGGCAGCCCCTATAAAAACCTTGACCATAAGGTCTTTTGCTAATATTAGTATTGTTTTGTCTGCTTCTTCTATAGTCGTTGTATGGCTGTGATGACATCGTGGTTGAAACTGTGCGGACCAACGATTGATCTTGGGACTGATCCAGAGCGCATAAAAGGTCCCGGGGGTGGTGCACCTCGGGGACGTCTCAAGGTGGTATTAGAGCCATATCGACTGTAGGACATAACCTTAGTTAGCATGGTCGATTAGTCAAGAGTTTCAAAATTTATTTTCTAAATCAAACCAACAGAATCACATGAGTAGATATTCTTCTCTCATCCTATTCTATTCTTCTCTCATCTTATTCTATTCTATCCTCATCTTACTCTAATCTCTTCTCACCTCATTCTTAGATTTTTTCACCTTATCCCCTCTGGAACTTCGTTTTCAAATTTAAATTGATCCCTCTCGTCTCAGTGATCTCAATAGGATCGAGCTTTGCTTTAGTCGACCACCCAGATAAGTTAGGTTAGAGGTGCTTTAGCAGAGCTGCCCTTCTTAGCTCTTGTATCGTTTAGTCCGGTAAATAGGATCTTCTGTTTGAGTTTTGTTGCCTCTTTATAGCTCTCCGGCTCTTTGCTCTTTGGGTTTAACCGACACCCCCTCCCCCCCCCCCAGTTAGGTTGTTCTCTCTTTCTCCCTTGTTCTCATTCACCTCTGTGCTTTTTCCTCTTACCTATCGTGCTTTCCTCTTCTCGTCTGTTAAACCTGGGAAGATTTGTTCGTGGCAGATGGATCAGCCCCGTAACCCGGCAAGTCAAATTGGACCCTTGGATCCCTACAATAGTGCTAATCCGGGCACCACGCCCCCTGGTCAGGCCCTTTCAACCCTGGTGCAGATGATAGCCATGCAACTACAACTACTTCAGGCACTTGCCCAGAACCAGGTTAATCAACCAACACTAGCTCCAGCTCTTGCACCTCAGTCCAAACTGGGAGAATTTATGAGGACCAGGCCGCCAACCTTTGTCGGCTCAGTCGATCCCTTAGAAGCTGATGACTGGCTTAAGAATGTTGAGAAGAAGCTAGTCTTGGCTCAGTGGAATGACCAAGAAAAAAATACTTTATGCGGCTCACCAACTCAACGGAACCGCAGGAACTTGGTGGGAAAATTACTGCTCAGCTCACCAGGATGCTTAGACCATTTCTTGACAGGAGTTCTCTGCTGCCTTCCGTACGGCACACATCCCTAAGGGAAGGATGGAGATGAAGAAGAGGGAGTTCCTCAAGCTGCAGCAGGGCAACCTCAGTGTGCCAGAATACCTCAACCGTTTCACTCAGCTGTCAAGGTATGCACCCGAGGAGGTTGCCAATGAGGAAGCAAAGATTTTGCGCTTCATGGAAGGACTTGACCCTAGCATTAAGGTGCATTTAGTGTCGGTTGACTACCCCAGCTTTCAGCAGATGGTCAACAAGGCCCTCGTGAAAGAGGATGCTCAACATCAGCTTAATGAGTCTCATAAGAGGAAGATGATGCATTATAATGCTCATCAAGGTCTTCCACAGAGAGCAAGGATGAATGTGCAGCCTTCTAGCTGCTTCGTCCCTCCTGTTGCATCCAGGACCTCTGCCACAGCACCTCGCCCAGCTACTCTTGGATTTCGCAGCCCCGGCAACAACTACCTGCAGTCAAGAAACATCAATCCGGCTACAGGGATCACCTGTTTCAACTGTCATCAATTGGGACATTATGCCAGCAATTGTCCTTTGAAGCAAGGTCCATTACCTGTCTGATTCAACCAGGGAGCTACTTCGACCAGGATCTCCATGCCAAGAGCAGGACGTGGAGCCCCTCAGCCTCCAGCCACACCCGTCAAGATCTCCTAGCCTTTTGGGAGAGGTCGTGTGAACCATGTCACGGTGGAGGAAGCCTAGATAGCCCAGGACGTCATGCTAGGTAAGTTCCTTGTAAATTCAGTCCCAGCTGCTATTTTGTTTGATTTTGGAGCTTCCCATTCGTTTGTTTCTTGGATCTTTGTTGAAAAGCACCAGTTGAAGGTTTCAACCCTTAAGACCTCCTTGTTGGTTCAATCCCCCGGTTCAGAGTTAAGTACGAACCAGGGTTGTCCACAAGTTAAGGTGATCATAGAAGGGGCAGAATTTCTAGCCAACCTGATCATCATTGACACTAAGTCCCTAGATGTGATCTTGGGAATGGACTGGCTTGCAGATCACCAAGCAATTCTGAATTGTGGTGGAAGAAGCATCACCTTGGTCAATCCAGTTGGGGTTAAAGTGAAATTTGAAGCCTCCTCGGAGAAGCATGAAGGAGCAATGGTCTGTAGTGTCAAGGATGTGTCTTTAGAACATGTCCCAGTGGTCAACAAATTTCCAGATGTCTTTCCGGATGAGTTACCTGGAATGCCACCCGACAGAGACTTGGAGTTCGTCATCAACCTTGTTCCTGGAACTGCACCGATCTCCAAGAGACCCTACTGTCTGCCTGTTGATGACTTGGTCGAGCTGAAGAAGCAGATTGAGGAGATGCAAGCTAAAGGTTTTGTCAGACCAAGTTCTTCACCTTGGGGAGCCCCAGTGATCTCTGTTGCAAAGAAGGACGGTACTCAGCGGATGTGTGTGGATTATCGCGCACTGAACGAAGTCACCATCAAGAACAAGTACCCACTGCCCAGAATTGACGATCTGTTCGACCAGTTGAAGGGAGTCAGAGTGTTCTCCAAGATAGATTTGAGGTCAGGATACCATCAGTAGAAGATTCGCCAAGAGGACATCCCCAAGACAGCTTTCTCAACCCCTTATGGACTATATGAGTACACGGTTATGTCTTTTGGATTGACCAATGCCTTATGAACTTAATGAATAAGGTATTCATGGAGTATTTGGATAAGTTCATCATAGTCTTTATTGACGATATCCTAGTATACTCTAAAAGTGAAGAAGAGCATGAAGAGCACCTTTGCTTAGTCTTGAACAAGCTTAGAGATCATCAACTCTATGCTAAATTCAACAAGTGTGGGTTTTGGTTGAAGGAAGTCACCTTTTTGGGACATGTCTTGTCTGCCGAAGGAGTCGCTGTCAACCCTAGCAAAGTCCTGGATGTGCTCAATTGGGAGTCACCCAAGTCAATGCCCCAGATCCGAAGCTTCCTCGGAATGGCAGGTTACTACCGAAGGTTTATAGAATGGTTTTCCAAGATAGCAAGACCTCTCACTCAGTTGCTAAAGAAGGAAAAGAAGTATGTTTGGACACTGGCCTGTGAGCATAGTTTTCAAGAATTGAAGAAGCGTTTGACCACCGCTCCAGTGTTGATCTCGCCGGATGTCCGAAAGGACTTTGAGATTTTCTGTGATGCCTCGCGGAAAGGTCTCGGTTGTGTCCAGATGCAAGAAAGGAAAGTAGTGGCTTATGCTTTCCGTCAGCTAACGCCCCACGAGGTCAATTACCCTACTCATGACCTAGAATTGGCTGCCGTAGTGTATGCCTTGAAGATATGGCGCTATTACCTCGTCAGTAGTCGCTGTGAAGTCTACATTGACCATAAAAGCTTGAAGTATATTTTCACTCAAGTTGATCTTAATATGAGGCAAATAAGATGATTGGAGTTAATTAAAGACTACAATATGGGAATTCATTTCCATCTAGGAAAGGCTAATGTGGTAGCTGATGCATTAAGTAGGAAGGTCTACTGCAACACTCTTATGATCAAGGAAGGTCAGCCAGCACTACACGAGGAATTTCAAAAGCTCAAGCTGGAATTGGTCGAAGAAGGTTACATAGTTGCTCTGGAAGTGCGACCAACTCTCCAAGATCAGATCCGGGAAGCCCAAAGAGAAGATGCAGACGTCTTGGAGATAAAACATGAAGAAGGGTAAATCCTTAAGGTTTTCGGAAGATGAGCAAGGAACCATTTGGTTCAATAAGCGTATTTGTGTACCAGACCAGGGAGAGCTCAAGCAGGTGATACTCAAGGAAGCTCACGAAACCTTGTACTCCATACACCCCGGAAGCACTAAGATGTATCAAGATCTCAAGGGAATGTACTGGTGGCCTAGCATGAAGCGTGAGATCGCTGAGTATGTAGCACAATGTGACATTTACCAGCGAGTTAAAGCCGAGCACCAAAGACCTACTGGGCTCTTACAACCGCTGAGTATACCTGAATGGAAGTGAGAAGAAATTGGCATAGATTTTATCACTGGTCTGCCAAGGACCCAAGCTGGATATGACTCCATCTGGGTAATCATAGATCGCCTAACAAAAGTTGCACACTTCATCCCAGTCAAGACCACCTACTCAGGAGACCGACTTGCAGAGTTGTATATGGCAAAGATAGTATGTCAACATGGGGTACCAAAGAGGATAGTGTCGGACTGAGGATCTCAGTTCACCTCAAGATTTTGGCAGAAGCTACATAGTACTCTAGATACTAATCTGGACTTCAGTACGACCTACCACCCTCAAACAGATGGGCAAACGGAAAGAGCAAACCAAATCCTAGAAGACATGTTGAGAGCCTACGCTTTAGAGAATCAGACCAGCTGGGATCAAATGTTGCCTTATGCCGAGTTTTCTTACAACAACAGTTACCAATCAAGTCTGCAGATCTCCCAATTCGAAGCTCTTTATGGAAGGAAGTGCCGAACACCATTATATTGGATAGACTCAAGCGAGGGACAAGTGCTCGGACCAGACATTCTGAAAAAGGCCGAAGATCAAGTTCGATCAATCAAAGAGAAACTGAGAACAGCTCAGTCCAGGTAGAAAAGTTATGCGGATAACCGTCACCGAGATTTAGCCTTCGCACTAGGAGATCATGTGTATCTAAAGGTGTCACCTTTCAAAGGAATGCGTCGCTTCAGAGTAAGTGGGAAGCTTGCGCCTCGGTTCATCGAACCATTTCCAATCCTAGTCAGAAGAGGAGAAGTGGCTTACAAATTGGAGCTTCCGCTCCGGTTGTCGGATGTGCATGATGTCTTCCATGTATCTCAATTGAAGAAATGTCTGTGTGTGCCAGAGGAGCAGATGTCCGTAGAAGCCATTGACCTGCAGCAAGACCTCACCTACAAGGAGCAACCCATCAAGATTTTAGAAGTGTCCGACCAAGTGACAAGGAGCAAGGTCCTCCATTTTTGTAAGGTCCAATGGAGCAACCACACTGAAGAGGAAGCCACCTGGGAGCGTGAAGAAGACCTGAAGGCCGAGTTCCGAACCTATTCTCTAGCCAGCCTGAATCTCGGGGTCGAGATTCCCTTTAAGGGATGTAGGTTTGTAACGTCCCAATTTTTTGAGCCCTTTTGAATATTTTCAAAATAAAAAGAACCATTTGGTTTTGATGAGAGTTCTAAAGCTTAACTTGAGATTTTGGAATAAAAGTATTTAATATGACTAAATCCAACTTCAAATAATTCGAGTTTGGTTTGTTTTCGAGTTGGTCGGTGTTCTCTGGTGTTGGGTTTTCCCCTTTCTCTGTTCGCTCCGTGTTTTCCTCGACCCAGCTTTTTATTCTTTAGCCTTCTCTTCCATTTAGACCTCCCTCTTGGTCTTTTGCAAAGACCACCCTCTTGGACTTTTTGCAAAGACCACCCCCTTTGGCCGTGAACTCCTGGGTGGTCCTAGCGACCTCCCTTTAGGCCACGACCTCCCCCTCTTTTGTCGTTTTGCCGTGACCTCCCCCTCTTTTTGTCATTGTGCCGCGACCTCCCCTTAGGCCGCAACCTCCCCCTCTTTTTGTCATTGTGCCGCGACCTCCCCTTAGGCCACAACCTCCCTCTCTTTTTATCGTTTTGCCGCGACCTCCCCTTAGGCCACAACCTCCCCCCTCTTTTTGTCGTTTTGTCGCGACCTCCCTCTTTTGCCCTTTAGTCGCGACCTCCTCTGTAGTCACAACCTCCTTTGGTCCCGACCAACCCCTCTTGGTCTTTTTGGAAAGACCACACTCCTGGTCTTTTTGCAAAGACCAACCTCTTTGGTCTGCGACTACCCCTTGGTCCACGACCTCCTCTGTGGTCACGACCTCCTCTTTGGTCATGACCTACCTTTTTACTGGCCCCTTTTATCAGTCCTGCTCACCTTCTCCTTCCTCTAGTCGCATCGCTGCTGACGCAAAGGTCCTTGCACATTAAATGATGTTGTGTCGCATTAAATCTTTGTAAACCTGCGATACTGCTCCCCTCTTGTCTCCTCCCCTACTTGCTCCCATCTTCTCCTTCACCTACCCTTGACCTTGGGTGCCTCCAAGTCTCAATCATCCCCTGGCTATAAAAGCCTGAGCAGCCCTCTTTCATCCCCTCTAGCCTCGCTCAACTCTCCTACGACCATGTTAAGTAGTTGTATCTTCCTCAAGACCTCCTCCTCAGGACCTCTTCCTCACGATCTCTTCCTCAGAACCTCCTTCGACCTCCCTCTCAGTTGGACCTCCTCTCGAGAGCCTGTTTCTGTTTCAGTGCCTTTTCTTTTAGTTCTTAATTTGGGAGTTTTTGGTTTTATTTGGATTTGTGGTTCTTATTTGGCTCTTTTCGCGTGTGTAGATTCCAGCTTCGCGGAAGAGCCCTTGGACCCAGCGACCTCCACCGAAGAACCCTAGCTCTTCGTCGAAGGCAAGTCGTAGACCTTTGATCACGTCGTTCCCAGTTTACAAAACTTATATTGTTTTATATCAACATGCATGGCTAATTGTATAAAAACGATTTTGGAAAATAGCTAAATACCTGCTTGACAATATGACTCCTTGAATACTTGCGATCCACATGTTGACATGTACCCTTGGACACCATAGGTTGGGTAATCTTAGATGCACCTCTTTGAGATACCAACACAGGTGTGTATGTTGCTTAGTCCTGCTTTAGTTATGCGGCGTCTCTCGGCCACATGATTCAATGATGATAAACTTGACTTAATGATATATGAAATTGTGGCACGGCCACTGTGGTTAAAATTTATTGTGCCATGGCTAGGGTGGTCATTTGGCCGGGTTGAACCCAAAACGATTTATACTCGGGCGAGTGATCGTGTAGTAAAGGGGGTGTAGAAAGCACATTTTGATGAGGATGTCTCGCCTGAGTAGCAAACTAAGGACTTAACCTTGTACGCTATTGATCTGGGCCATACCGTGCAACCACAAGTTCATGATGGGGTGGACCTGGCCACCTAATTAGCAATGTTTTGAGTTGGTTCTATTAGGGTTGGAAATGGCGCAAGAGGGGGCCAGAACAGCGAATCCTTAACGAAGCTGAACCGAGTCAAGACAGAGCTTTGTAAAGACCTTGGCACGTGCTCTAGGCTTCTTACCTAAGGTAGTGAGCAGGGGCATTGACGGATGTCCAACCAACTAGAGAAGTCGTGTCTTATGTGTAAAGCTGTAGACCTCTGCAGAGTGTAAATATATTTGAATAGCTGCGTCCTCGATTATGGACATGCCTGGTGATTTCACGTAAGGGGTAGATTTTCTCAAAAATGGGTGATCGTGGTTGTTTTCGAGTGGTTTGGGGTGTGAGCAGGGTGCTCACGGGAGGTCTGGGCAGTGACAAGGGTGGTCCTGTGTTGTTTTCAAAGAAAAATTGTTTACTTATGTATTAATCTTTCAACTATTGCCTTGCTATCTACTTACTATATTTCAAGTCAATATTGCTTTCCGCAAAGTAACCATAAAGCTATCCTTGTCAAGCCTTGCATGATATTGTTTGCACTAATCTTCCTACGACTTGTTGAGTACATTCAAAGTACTCACGGCTTTGCCCTCTGGTTGATTAGTAGCCGAAGAATACCCAGGGACCTCCGACCTCTTTGAAGAGGAGGTCTTCGAAGACCAGGCGTGCTAGGACATCCTCCACTCGATAGCCTGTGGGCTGGTCATTTGGCTCCCACGTGTGTTTTGTTCTCCGCTGTGTTGTAGCCCTGCGGGGTAGCCCCTGTAAAAAACCTTGACCATAAGGTCTTTTACTTATATTAGTATTGTTTTGTCTGCTTCTTCTATAGTTGTTGTATGGCTGTGATGACATCGTGGTTGAAACTGTGCAGACCAGGGACTGATCTTGGGACTGGTCCAGAGCGTGCAGGAGGTCCCGGGGGTGGTGCACCTTGGGGACATCTCAACAGCGAACTGCAATGGGCCCTCTCTGAAAGTCTGTGATATACGTTGGCTATGAGACTGCATCCATAATCAGGTATTTAGACCCTATGACAGGAGATTTGCATACTGCCCGATTCGCTGATAGTATATTAGATGATAATAGTTTCTCGTCATTACGGGGAGGAAATCAACCACTTGATGAAAAATATCGGGAAATAACGTGGTAAGCCACGGGAATCCATGCACATGAGCCGCGCACTAGTAAAGCAAATAGTGAAGTCTAGAAGACAATTAAAGTCTAGAAGACAATTGAAGTCCAGAAGATAATTGAAGTCCAGAAGATAATTGAAGTCTAGAAGATAATTGATTTGCAAGCATTAGCGAATCAATTGGCTGACCACTTTAGTGATTTAAAGAGCGTGATCAAGTCGCATGTGCCTGCACACAATGCACCAGAGATGGCTGAAATACCGAAGAAAGAAAAAGGTATCCCTAATCCCGTTCTGAGGAATCAGAAAAGGATGAGAACTCTGGCCCCTCGAATCTCAAGTAACCATGGACGCCTGGTGAAAAAGGATAAGAAAGACTTGACACAACCAATCACCGTAGTTCCCCAGAATCAGAAGGGGAGCCAGTTGAGACCTGGCACCAATTTGGAACCTTCAGGAAAGGCATACCGGATTTGAACATTCCCACGGAGGGAGATACCAGCATGGATGTGTGCGCACACATCAGAGCTAGAAAACTAAAGGGACTTGCCCCCGTAATTTGAAGCAGCGGCAAGCAAGTAGAAGCATTAGAAGAATCGTCCTATGAAGAAATACATATAAACTTCATGACCACGGGAGAATCTATGAATAAGACAATAACAAATGTCGACATCTATTTTGCAAAAACAATTGTCACAATCATCGATCTTGATCCAGAGCCTACATCGCTCACTGATTGTAAGAAAAGATCACATTGGGAAGATTGGAAGAAGGCAATAGCAGCTCAATTATTATCTCTGAATAAAATAGAGGAGTTTGGGCCTGTAAGCTGCACGCCTCCCCATGTGCACCTCATAGGGCATAAATGTGTATTTGTTCGAAAGAGAAATGAAAATAATGAAATTGTAAGTAAGGCTCATTGCACAAGGTTTCACTCAACGTCCATGAGTTTATTATGAAGAAACATATTTCCTGGTCATGGGCGGAACTACCTTTAGACATTTAATATCAATGGTAGTAAACTTGAATTTATAAATGAAATTGCTGGATGTGGTAACTTCATACCTTTATAGAAAGTTGGATTCGAACATTTATATGAAGATACTTGAATGTATCCTTGTCCCGAACTAAGACAGAGCAAATAGAAATATGTAGAGTGTTGAACTCAGAAAGTCATTGTACGGATTTAAACAATCTGGCAGGATGTGGTATAATCGCTTCAAACGACTTTCTATACAAGAAAGGCTACATGAACAATAAGAATAATCCCTGTGAATTTATACAATGATCCCATGATGGATTTTGTATAATCTCAGTGTATGTAGATGAACTGAATGTCGTCAGAATCTTGAAAGATATTAAGGAAGCAAGCTCTTACCTGGAGTCAGAGTTCGAAATAAAAGATTTGGATAAAGCCAAATATTTCCTAGGCTTGCAGCTTGAGCATGCCCCTTGAAGGGATATTAGTGCATCAGTTAGCCTAAACTCAAAAGGTGTTAGAAAGGTTTGGCTTTGAAAAGGCATACCCTTCGAAAGTGTCAATGGTCGAGAGATGTTTGCAGCAAGAGAAGGAACCGTACAGACCTAGAGAAGAGGGAGAGGAAGTCCTGGGACCGGAATTCCCATACTTAAGTGTAATATGAGCACTCAAGTATTTAGCAAACTGTACTAGACCGGACATTGCATTTGTCGTAAACCTATTAGCAAGGTGCAGTGTAGAACATACCAAAAGGCATTGGTAGGGAATAAAGGACATCTTCTGATACCTCTAAGGAAGAAAAGACCTTGGTTTGTTCTACAGAAAGAACTAAAACCTGTCTATGAATGACTATGTAGATGACGGGTACCTGTCGGACCCGCATACAGCCAAATCACAAACATGCTATGTATTCCTATGTGGTGGAACTGCATTTTCATGGAAATCGTCTAAGCAAAGTCTTGTATCGACTTCGACAAACCACTCGAAAATCATAGCATAGTATGAGACCTCACAAGAATGTGCTTGGCTTCGGCAGATGATTCTCCACATTCAATAATCGTGTGGATTGAATACCGTGCGAACCACCACTATTATCTATAAAGATAATGCAGCTTGTGTTGCACAAGTGCAGATGGGTTATGTACTTATGTGAAGAGTCATCTCACAAAGCATATCAACCCCAAGTTCTTCTATACTCTTGAATTGCAAAAGATGGACGAAATTAAAGTATTGCATAGTAAGTCATATGAAAATCGTGCAGATTTATTCAATAAGTCACTTCCAGCATCTAGCTTTGAAAGATACGTACGTGGAATTAGAAGGATGAGACTTAGAGAAGTGCAGAATTTAGGGGGGGGGGGAATCTTCACGAACTCATTATTGAAACTCTTTGCGTTGAATTGAAAGCTATAGAATCTTGGCCACATGGCCGGCTATCGGAGGGGTGAATGGAGCCGAAACTTTTTTCCCCAAGTCTTCCTAAGGTTTTTTTCCACTCTAACAGGCATAGCTGTGAGAAGCTATGAAGATCGGAATCTAAATACACGTAGCAGAAACACGAAATCAAACATGACACATATCAAAGAGGTCACATTGGAAAACCCCGGTTGGATGGTACGGTCTTAGTTTGGACAGTTCTAACCACATCCTGTTGGATGGTAGATAGAATCTTAATATCATTACGATTCTAGAAAAATGTTTTGTAGGATCTCAAACATAATTTATATACGATTCTACTGATTATACCAATTCTAGTAAATAATTATTAAAAATTACTCAAAGATATTTCCTTTTGATCAAAAGTTTCACCATATATTCATTTATATGTAATAATTATTTGTATAAACAAAAATAATCTTTCATTTTCACTATAGTTTGAAAGCTTTAAATTATAATATGTACACAAAAATAAGCAATATATAGCCAACATGTGTTCATTATCATATAACGACGATAATATAGGCAACTATAAATATAATTAGGTGCTAAATGACTAAAAAAAATGCTAAAATGGTAATTGAAAGATGTGGTAGATTGAGAAAATATTCGATTTGGTAGAATAAGGTAGATTCCTAAATTCTACGATTCGATCCTAGAATGTGATTCTATCGGAGTACCTCTGATCCGATTCAAGATCTTGATTCTGACAACCTTGTTTGAAACCAAACAAGATAATACATCAGGAATTTTAACCACCAAGAGATCCAATAAGAACTTCTCAAAGTTTCGACCTTTTTGCTCTTGAACCCGAAAGGTGCCAAAATCAGGAAAAAAAATCAAAACCCAACATAGATAGTATCTCGTGGGAGGAATCAAACCAACATGGCTAAGGAAGATATCCCACATATCCTTGCAGTCTAATCCACAACAAAAGGCAAGCCAAAATTTATCAAAATACAAAAATGCCTAGATGGATGAGATTTGAGCTCCAATAGACTAAGCCATCTGTTATACATCCTTAGCACTAAAGCAAGATCAAGAAGAGAGGAAGAAGAGGAAAAAACATAACCAAATCAAGAAAGCAACATCACAAACAAGAGCATGAGCACTTGGATGAATTTGAGGATTATATTGCCACTTGAAGAGGAACGTTTACATACATTCCCTATGGATGACAAAGCCACTAGGGGCACAAGGATCTCTCACAATTTCTCAAGTAACCTAGCTCATACACTCTTCCTATCCATGTGTACAAGACTCAAGTGACTCACCTAAGCATAAACCTATGATGTCCTTATACAAACGAAGCATTCCTCCCTCTATTACCTTAACCATAGATCTGAACTTTTAGTGGATACTATCCACTTACATATGAGCAAACCTGAAAACCCACATCTTAACTTGAGCACCCTTCTCAAAGTGGATTACATCATGACGCTCCATTAGACCGTATCCACTTCACTTGTCCTCCGTGATGACCTAAACCGCTTAGGCCACCACCTCGGTTTTGTAAACCACCACTTTCCCAGAATTAGGAAGTTTACCAAAATGCCCCTCTACCGTCCTTTTGTGAATCCTTCACCTCGGCTCGAAGCATCTTCCATGCTTTGCCATGTTGCTTGTGGTCCCAATGACTTGTCGTCAATTCTCTAAGGCATCCAGGTGCCATTGAACCATCCTTATTTACAACAAACCCAAGTCACTTGGCCCATCACTCACTTCACCTTGTTGCACAAGGTCTTGCACCAATTTTTCCTTCCATGGATCCTTTCCATCTTGCGTCTTGGTTGAGTTCAACCATCTCACACTACTACAGAAAAGGTCTTCACAGACGGTTCAAAAAGTCATCACGGACGGTTTCGTGGGCCTTCTGAGTTTATGGGTCAGTAATGACATGAGGTCATTATAGACGGTTTTCGAACCGTCTATGATGTAGACTATCATAGACGGTTATTAACTCAGAACCGTCTGTGATAGTTGACTAGCATAGACGGTTTGTAGATAAAACTGTCTGTGATTACTAGCATAGATGGTTTGTAAATGAAACCATCTGTGATAGTTGATGTATCACAGACGGTTTGTAGATGAAACCATTTGTGACAACTGATGTATCACAGACAGTTTGTCCTAAGGAACTGTCTATGATATTCTTTTGTATTGCTAAATCTATTTCTGTTTATTGGCTAGCCTCAGGAAATGCTAGCCATGCCCTATGAAATAAGCAGAAACACAAGAAGTACATGTATACATCAAATTCACATTCATTTCAGAAACAAGCACATCTATTTCACAAATCAATTAACTCAAATGAACTAAAACTAACCATTCATAAACAAATACACGCATGTACCATTAAGTTCAATCTTATCCCAATCAAGTTCAATGTACATTGTGGAACAACCCTTCTGGGTTTATAACCACATGCAACAAGAAGGACGCAAACTGTCCTCGAATGCTTGTGAGCTCGCCCTGTTCTAATGAAGTTGTAGCGATGGTCGCAACTTGTTGCTAGGAAGATTAAAGTCGGGCATATATAAATTGATAAGTATGAAACAATTATTGCAAGATTGACAAACCTGAGGATCATTGGTCATCGTGGAACCGACGAGTAGTTCCATGTTGTGGCAAACATAGTATCTACAGGTGTTGCCCGGCGGCTGCTGGTGGCACTACAAAAATAGAATTGGTTAGTTCAAGAGGCATTACTATGAAATGTTATATAGGATTAGTGTGTACTAGCAAATACCAAGAAATTTAGATCGTGTCACAGGATCCCTCCCTTGCACTTCCCTCCAGAAGCAAAGTACATGACGAATGACCTACGTGATTCCAAAAAGTTAGCCTTAGCCATTGCAAAGAAAAGAAAAACTACAATAGAGTTATCTATGGAGGAAATGTGTTTACCCGTCGAGTAATTTTTGGACAACTCTGAAGTCGTTTTGGGCCCTCTTTAGGGAATCTAGGTATATTACCTTGTTCCATTTTTGTATAATTACAATTAGAATCCAGTGGAACCTACACAGGTATATCGCCATGGTCATTAAACCTAAGATCGTGTTGCTTATAAAGTACAAATCAACAAGTATAGCCACTAGTGCGGCACTTACTCTTGGTTGTAGGGCAAAAGTATGAATTCCTTGTGCAATGACTTCGTCATGTAATCCTCTATTAATTTTGCATCCTCCTTGATGCTTTGAATGGAGACTAAGTGTGGGTCGAGGAAACCTACCGGTGATTTACTTAATTTGGCTTCAAAAATCATGTGTGTGTGTATACAAAAGCAAGGAGTTATATATAACATTTATCGGTATTACACTAACATTGACCATGATTGTACACACTTACAGTGTCCAGTATCGCATGAGTGAGACGTCGAGGGTGTCGAGGTTGAAGAGTAAGAACAAATCAACGAAAGTCACCGTGAAGATACAGTCTTGAACCTCGTGGTGAAGATGATATGGCCCGAACTTGACATTGACACCTGTGCGCTGTTGTCCATCAATCTTGTTGGCCTGTTCCATGTACCATGCATGCAATCTCGTGCAAGCCAATCCTAGGATTTCGAGGTGTTTTACCATCTCGACCAACGGCTAACCTTGCACGAATTTCTAGGCCAACGGTAAGAAGGGGATATCATCGGGCTTCTTCAATTTTCCCTTGCCGCCTCGCCTTTTAGAGGTCGAGTTCACGAGAGTCGACCGGGCACTTGGTGTAGATGCATCTGATGCACTGGGCCCTTGCCACATCAGTGTAGGTAACTCTGATGTGGGTAGCTCCGGTGCAGGTAACTCTGATGTAGGTAGCTCCTGTGGACTTGGCACCGTTACAGGACTTTCCCGTGAAGTTGACACCGGTGTAGGTAGCTCTAGGTAGATGTCTCTCTTGGGCCACTGGATGAATGTTCCAATGGCTTGCCCTAGATTCACGACCTTGTTGTTTGGGGGCTCTGTAGCGGGATGACCTTGAAATTAATATGAACATCGTCTATATTCACTTTTGCAAAACCCAGTGCTAGATTTACACTGTGCAGCAAGGACTTAGCACCACATGGATACGCCTGGCCCCAAGCAACGTCTAGGGCAATGGAGGCACATCTCATTTGGAGCTTGCACTTTGTGGCCACCTACATAATGATACAAAATTAGCTACTCGAACAGGCCTATCAATAGATCGAGTATTTCAGAGATAATAATTATTACCAGGATATCATCAACAGGAAATATGTCGTCGCTTTCTAAGGTAGGGTTGGACGTGCAGCTACTCCGATGGTTGGGGGGGCTAGCTAGCATAGTAGCGGTGGGGGCTTGCAACTGAGCTCCCCTAAACCTTTCCTCAATGCTCTCCATCTGCCATCACATCTCATCTCTGACGGTAGCAGTGATATCATCTCTGATAGTATCAGTGATCTCCTCTTTGAGGGATTCACGAATCTTCTCTTGTAGTTGTGCATCACGCTCGGCTTTAGCTCTCTTCCTACTCCGGTACGCTTCGAATTTATCTAAGAATCCCTGTTTTCATATAACATAAAGACTAAAGCATCTCGTGCGACCCGGGTGCTCCTTGTTTCCCAGGGCTATAGAGAGTATATCTCTCTCTCTGACTACCTGGAATGAGCCTCGGGAAGATTGTGCACTCAGTGCTTCTAGCAATTACCCGATATATTATTTCACTTCCTATGAAGTTATGGAGTAATTACAAACTAGGTAATTCCATATCTTACCAGGCGCTAGGACACTTCCTCGTCTGTAGGGTTTGGAAAGGAGATGGCCCTCGAAGACACGATGGATGACCTCGCTCTTATCCAGTTTCGGACGCGCTCATTAGGGATCCAGGCAAATGGCGGGGTTGCCTCCTAGCGGATTGCATGCTCGTCCTTCTCCTTCTATTGCGAGATTTCACCCGCATACCCAGCGGTGCCGAGTCTGTGGGGGGTGCGTGTTTTTTGCTTGGAGGGCCCTGTGCGCCACACTTTCACTCCTAAAATCATCTGTCGTCTTCTTCGCCACAAAGTCTTGCCAGTACTCTTTCACAAACGGATACTTCTAGAAGGGTGTTAGATTCTTCTCCATGTATTGCTTGGTAAGTGTGCTCTTGCAGTTCTTCCACGCTTTGCAAGCTGCTAGCAATGCGTGTCGTCGTACAGAGGTCTGGTGTTCTTTTGGGTTCACAAACGATCGAAAAATATCTGTCACCAGTTCACCTTTCTGAGCTTCGGTAACTCCTTGCATGAATCGTAGGTGATCTTGACCCGTTCCCATGCAAGTATTCTGACCGTTCTCTGGAACACGGACGCTACTCGACGAGGATTGAGAGGGATGATGCTAAATCAGCCCTCGGGCCTTTTCGATATTCCTCTTCTTCTATCGCGCTTGGATTTTCGAGAGGACGGCGTATCAGACGCATGAGGCGATGATGACGAAGAATGAGCAGACGACATCTTCACAAGAAATAGAAGTTTTGACACTCATGAACATATTATAATAAGATTCTCTATGTGTATGGGTATACACACCAATTGATAAATAATTGGGATATGTAGGGAAGAAATTAGGGTACTTTCTTATTAAGTATGTAGCTACCACAAAAAAAATCCATACATGCTACATATAGGAAGAGGATTGTCGGTGATCTAGAACCGATCTTACGTATGATTGTTTGATTCAAGGGACTCCTGAGATATAATCACACAGAGAATGACACATGGGTTTTATACAGGTTTGGGTCTTCTCCGAAAAGAATAAGAAACCTACTCCTGTGCTAGTGTGTTGAGTGTGATGATTACAATCAAGAGGAGGACTAATGTCTAATGTATTGTGCTCCTGATCGATCCGTCCCTCTGCCTTCTAACTTCAGCCTTTATATAGTGTATGAAGAGGTGGCAGTTTCTCCAAGTGAAGAGGTGCCTCAACGTTCCAAATAATGAACCGCTGGATGGTGGTTGGCATCAAGGACGTGGCATCTCCATGTCGCTAGACAGTTGTTGTTAGAGACAGAAGTGATTCATGCAGTTACTCATAGATAATAACAGCGTATATTAAATACCCTATGTGTAAAACAATACGCATAAGATTCCTTAACCGACTATGCCCACATGTCTGTGGACGCTATAGATTACAGGATAGTCATGGCCGATCAAGTTGTAGAGAAGTTTATGACCACGAGGTGCTTGTAGACAAGACTCATAACAAATGACTGGTCGTAGAAGAGCTTATGACTAGAGACTGGTCGTAGCAAAACTTACGACCAGGGGGTGGTCGTAGTAAGATTTACGACTACTCCATAAATCTTTTCCCTTATGAACAATGAGGGGTATACTTGTGGGTAATAAAGATATTACCATCCATAATGAGAATTACAGATAAATAAATAAATAAATAAATAAGGATTATTAGATCCTCGTCATCTAGCCCCCCAGCTTCAAGTGAAAGTAACTTACTTGGAAAAGGAGTCGTAGAAGATCTTACGACCATAAGGTGGACGTAGAACGATGGTCGAAGTAAAGCCTTTTTGACTGGCATTTCATTTGACCAGAAATTGACTTGGCCAACAAGGTAATTTTGCTTGAGGTGTAAAGACATAATTGGTTTTCTAGAACATACACATTGAAGAATTCCAATCGACTCTCACAAGCCTGTCCATTGGAGCGGTTCCCGAAGAGGTGGCAACTGTTGAGTTCCCATGATGTCTTAACTCAAGCGTGCAGTTATAAAAAGGCACCCCGGGTGTAGCTTATGGTTTTTACTTTTCCCCATTTGCTTTCACTGTTTGTCGAGTTCTTGCGTTCTCCGCCGCCAACCAAATCGTACGCTCTCTTAAAATCTTTCCAAATCCAAATCACTCTGTCTTAGAGAAGATGGCCGGAGCCATTTCTAAGTGGGCTGAATCGGAGATGGATTCGGCCAAGATAAAGGTTTTGGTCGCTGCTGAGAAGATCCCGAAGAAAGAATTTGTGAAGTGGATTGAGGCTGCTGGGCAACATTGGCCGTCGGGGGAGATCGGTCAGATCCCCGTCTTCCAGGCGTACTACAAGTGTGGCCTCCGGTCGCCCGCTCATCCCTTCCTTATACTCGTACTCGAGCACTTTGGGGTGAAGTTGGTGAATCTTGTTCCTAACCCCATCACAATATTTAGTGTATTCGTGTACTTGTGTGAGGCTTACCTTGAGATCCTTCCTGACCTGGAGCTCTTCCAATACTACTATGGAATAAGCAGACAGTCTGGAATCGCCAGGAGCTACGGTCTGAAGCTCCATGACGGGAAGACCAAGGAGTACATTCAAATGTTTACCCGTTCGTCATGGCTGGGGTGGAAGAAGTGGTTCTACTGGGAGACGACTAGTGAAGACAGCCTTTCCTTCGTAGGGAGGACTACCGAGAAGATTTCTTCTGAGAATTCAACTCCCAAGGATATTAGCCGGATCGGCCCCTACATTCAATCCATCAAGGACTTGAAGGAAGAGGGGCTCATCGGATGGCACGTGGTGAAGAATTTCATCACGCGCCGTATTAGCCCTTTGAAGAAACGAGCACATCCCATGTGGAGGTACTCGGGGGGCTAAGGATTTGACTAGAGATTACGAGAAAGGTAAGTAATCTTTCAACTTAGCTTTCTTTTGGTTAATCTCAAGCCTAACTACTGAATGTTTTATCTGCTTGCGCAGATCTCTTTAAAATGGAGATTGGCATCCGAGTCAAGCTCGTTTGTGAAAAAGTTCCGCCACCTGACACGGTGGCTCCTCGAATCCTAGCGGTTGTATCCGCAAAGGAGAAGGAGGAACTCCTAAAGGTAAACAACAATTGACTCGTCTTTGGGCCCTCGTAGTCGTAGGAAACGATGGTTAAATAATATTTTTTTCTGATCTTTGCAGAAAGTAGGCATGGCAGACCGTCAGGATGACCAAGAGGTCGGACTGATGGTCATCGGCACGAAGGCGGAGCAAGTCAAAGCTCCCCCGACCAAAAAATGTCGACTTGTAAAGGCCGTCGATAAGCAAGGGGCAAGCTAAGTTTCGATCCGACCAAGTCCTTTGAAAAATTCTTTGCAGACATAGTTACTGCAAAGAAAGCAAAGGCGATCGAAGCGATCGAAGCCCTCAAACTCAAAGCTCCCTAGACCACGGTACCATTCTACTATGATGACAAGACTTTTTCAATTTCAGCTTCTCATGTCTTTGTTAAGTGACTAGAAAAGGAGAACTGGAAAAGATTTGTATCTTTTGTGAAGGATGTCGTTGCGTCGGCAGAGCGTATGGTCGAGAGGAGCACTGCTCCTAAGGTGGTCGTAACAGGTTTCGATTACCAAGAGGAGCAGGAAGTTCAAGGAGCAACAACTCTTGCTCGAGACCCATGACCAGACGTGGTCGTGGCAGACCCCATTTCTCAACTCAAATTTCGACCAAATGTGGTCGAAGAGAAGTAGTCAAAGAAATCTTTCTTAGGGAAGGTTATTTTTGGATTCGTGATCAAGTCCACGAAATGAAGGTATGTAAAACGATAAAAAGTATAAGAACAGCTTTTATCTTTTGTTTCCTACGACTTGACTGTTTTTCTTGCTGTGATCTTAGCCTGACCCCTCCAGTCCCCAAGGATGCCTCCCTCGAGAAGCCCGCCGCGACTTCTTCTGCTGTTGTAGAGACAACAAATGTTTCTCCTGCAGTCGAGGAGACGACAACGAAGGCGGTCAAGGGATCGACCGCTGTCCCCGTGATGGAAGAAGTAGTTACTGCTGAGGCTACTACGATCACTGAGGTGGTCATAGAGGCAGAGGTGAAGATGGCTAACAAAGCGGTGGAAGCATCTGTCCAAGGTGGTAGAACCTCCGACCACCGCGCCCGGAAGGAAGTTGTCGAAGACATTCTTCTTGACCCTCGAGGAGAAGCTATCACTGCCGAAGAAGAAAAAGAAGAGTACTTCAACATCTTCTCTGAATTCTTTGGCCCAGCATCCATTGTAGGGTCTTCCTCATTCAGATCTCGCAACCGAGTCCCTCACCCTAAGGACATTCCTAACAGGGGATGTCTTTAATGACAAGCGCCTTCAAAAGGTGTGGTGGGACAAGGTCAAAGATATTGATGAACTCAAGGACCCCCAGAGGGTATTCACCAAGTTTGCTCGATCGACCATCTATGTAAGCGCCTCATACATTTTCATATTTGGTTTTTCTAGTCTCTCTCATTGTCATTCTTTATCCAGAGATCTTTGGAGCAAATCGTCACTATTGGTGAATACAACTGACAGCTTGTGCTGCTAAGACAGCAAAAAGCCGAACTCTGCGAGCGGGCAGAGAGATGGTAAGCCACCACCATTCGTAGTCATTTTTCGCTCGACTACTTGTGTAGTTCTCATGTCTATCTTTAACCTTTGCAGATTTAAGAGTGATGAAAAATCCCTGCTGACGCATTCGACCACAAGAAAGTCGAGACGGAGAGGCTAAGGGATGATAATCTTGAACTGATTAAGAAACTTTAGGAGGCTAACTCTGCAGCTCTTGATCTGCAGAGTGAGATAAATAGTAAGTTTTGAACTTAAGACTGATTATGACAATGATCTTCTGTTCTTTTTCTAATTCATGTTTCTTTTCAGAAAAAGAGGTGGAAATGGGTAAGCTCCAAACCGAGGCCAACAAAAAGACCTTGGTCGTTTACGAGCTGTCCCGTTCTGCCAAAGAAAAAGACCAGGAGATTAAGTCGTGGGCAGAGCGATCTGTGAAGAAGGATGCCTCCCACGAAATCAAAATTAAGCAACCTGACTTTTGACTGGCGGGTAAGTAATTCTTTACTTACGGCCAGTATTGCTTACTAGTTGTTTAGGGATATGCTTTTGGCTGGACGTACTCTATTTCAGAGCAAGCAGTCGAAATCAAGCGACTCAACGAAGCTTCGACTAGTAGTCAGGAGGAGATGAAGTCGTTGAAGATCAACCTTCAAGACAACATCTCACTTCTAAACAACGTACTCGGTGGGCTTGGTGCTGAGGAAGTTACTCCTCTTGAAGACACCATAACCACTTAGTCGAGTGTTGTTGGATAGCAAGTCAAAGCCTTAGGGGAGCTGATAACTACTCTGAAGGCCAACCAGGCGGACTCACTGAGAGAGGCGGTCAATAGTGCAGTAAGCTATGCCCTGGCAAAACTTAAAGCACGCGACCAAAATCTCAACCTTCAACCGATCGAGGACGACTTTGACTACTCGGAAGTAGAAGCAACTCGTCTAATCGAAGAGGTGAAGCCAATCAGCCAAAAGGTCACAGAGGAGATGCAAATCAGATCTCCTTCATCGGAGTAGTTTGTAATAGAAAAAATTGTAAAGACAAGTCTTTCGGTTATGAATATATATACCTGCTTTTTTCCTGCAAATTATCTTGTCGAGTAGTTAGTAACTCATAAGATAATGAATAGAAAAAGGAAAATGAATTTAAGACTAAGAATTGAAGTCATATTAATTGCTTTATTCTAGCCCTCGACTATTTGCTTAGTTTATTTATATAAACTAAGTAAATAGTGTATATAATGGTTTGCTAAAAAAGAGTTTGTCCGACTTGTGTTATCGATCTCAATTTTTATGTTCTGGTCAAAAGAATTAGTAACAGATGTACACTAAAAAGTTTCTTCCAGTGGGCAGGACCACGTGCAGAGAGGAAATACATCGACTAGTGAAGCTACATTCTCCGACCATAGTAATCAAATCAAGAGCGTCAACATGAGTGGGATAAATTTTTCGGAGTGCCTTAAAAATTTATTTAACCTTTTCCAGTAAACTCAATTTGTTTGACACTGATAGCGAGAGTTAGAAATAGTACGACGCTAGGAAGTTCCTTCTAGTGGGCAGGACCACATGCAGAGAGAAAAAACTTCGACTAGGTGTTGTGTGTTTCTCCGACGAGTATAAACGTATTGAGGTTACTAAAAGCAGTCAAACAAACTGTAAAAGTGTACTCCACTTAGAGAATTTTTAAAAAAGAATGAAAAAATAAACTAAGGTAAAAAGAGCTAGCTTGATTATGTTTCGACCAGATTTGTTGAACTCGGTCTCTTTGTATTAGCAGCAAAAGTTAGAAACAAGTCGACACTAGGAAGTTCCTTTTAGTGGGCAGGACCACGTACAGAAAGGAAATGCTTTGACTAGGTGATGTTACCATTCTTCGACCAGTTTAAAGAAAACCAAGTGTTAAAATTGATCGAGAAATTACCAAAGCGCTACTCAATAAAAGACAATAAAGAGTGAAAGAACCTGGAACTTTATTGATAGAGTAAGGAGTTACAAATAAAATTTGTGTAACTGGTTGATGTTCTAAGAATTGGAGAGAACTTAGTCATCTTCCATTGCTAGTCGTACCGAACTTGGTCGCGTAACTTCGACCACTGTATAAGGACCTTTCCACTTGAGGGAAAGCTTATTTCAATTAGACTGGGATTGAATCTTCTTCAAGACTAAGTCACCTACAACAAGGCTGCGAGGTTAGACCTTACGATCATAGTATTTGCGCAGGGCTTGTTGGTAAACCGTTGAACGGATTAAAGCTCTTCTCTTCGAGTAGGTTGATGTCATTGAAGGGCTACGGGTAGGCTACACTAGCGCAAAATAATAAAAATTCTACCCGTAAACCAAGATCACTGCAGTTATAGATCACGGTCTTACCACTAGACGCCAAGAAAAGCGGAAATTGATGCAAAGACGCGTTAGAGGCGAGTAGTCGTACTAAGTTGATGCAACGCGTCGAGGCGAGTAGTAGTATTACTTCCTCGTCCTCGTCGCGGCGTCCCGTCTGACTCCTCTCTTGCGGTTCGTCCAAACGCTACTGATCTGGCGCCTCAAAGGTATCCACGTGCGGGAGGAAGCGGCGCCGCCGGACTACTAGATCCGCGCGGCGACTAGGGCGTGGGAGGGTGGCGGCGGGGTTTGAGGATGTCACGAAAAACTCATGATCAAACACAGGCACCCTTGCCCTCCTTTTATAGGCGTCCTTACAATGGGCTTCTACTAATAGAGGCCCATTAGGACTCAATGCCCGATCTAATTCGGATCCAATCCGAATTAGGCTTCACCCTTAAGTGTGTGACCCTATAGGTTCACGTATGTTTAGACATGACGCGAGTATACATACTTGGTCAATAGTTGGTAGTGGCCTCTAGCAAGGCGTGCCAACTCCTAAGCGTACACAAAGATCATATCGGACGAACCATCACAGCGTTATGTACATGCCAATCCCTTTGCCTCACGATATTGATTGAGCTCCAAGTGACCACTCTTTCTCGATCCTGTGATCCGGAATCCCTTACTAGGTTAACTCTTAACCTTAAGTAGCATGGCCATGCATTTGGATCCGATCACTCGAGGGCCCAGAGATATCTCTCGGAAGAGAGGGCAAATCCCATCTCGTGACCATGCCTCGCAAATGCTTCATGACAAACCCGAAGCTACCTTTATAACTACCCGATTCACGAGTAGCGTTTGATAGCCCCTAAGTAGGTCGATTCACATCTCAAGTACATGCGACAATCTCAGGTCTAAGGACAAGGCGTACACATTGTGTAGAGAGAACCATAAGTATAATTGTTATGTCTCATGTTGGGTCGGTCCAACCCCATGTTCTAAACATGTGTCCACATTATTGGTTTGACATCTCCATGTCTATGACACGTGAAACATGGTCATCAACCGATACATGTGCTAATCCATCATTCACGTGTGTCCTCACATGAACTCCGACTAGGGACAACTTTAGAATAACCATACAAGTAAAGAGTTTCACAAACAAGTCACATACTTGTTAATCAACACAAAGGTAATATTCAAGGAACATTTATTAAATCATGGATACAACGAAATATCATCATCTCTATGATTGCCTCTAGGGCATATCTCCAACAGTCTCCCACTTGCACTAGAGTCAATCTAGAAGATATCTAATACCCATAGCTCTTGTGTGTGCCTCATGCTTAGGTCAGGGAGAGGCTTCAATCAAAGGATCTCAAATATTCAAATCCGTGTGTATTTTGCATATCTTTAAATCTCCTCGATTGAGGATCTCTCGAATGAGATGAAACCGCCGTAGTATGTGTTTGTTCTTTTGGTGATTCCTCGGCTCCTTGGCTTGCGCAATGGCCCCACTTGTTTTCCTGATAAAGATCCGAGGATCGCACGCACTAGGAACCACACTTAGTTCAGTTATGAACTTCCTTATCCAAACACCTTCCTTTGTGCTTCACAAGCGCAATGTACTCGACCTCCGTTGTAGAGTCGACCTTGATTTCTGCTTGGAACTCTTCCAATCGACCGCACCACCGCTCAAAATGAACACAAAACCCGATTGCGATTTGTAATCGTCTTTGTCGGTTTGGAAGCTTGCATCGGTGTAACCATTTACAACGAGCTCTTCCTCACCTCCGTAGACTAGGAACACATCCTTAGTTCTTCTCAAATACTTGAGGATGTTTTTAACATTGTCCATGGACTCTCACCGGATCGACTGGTATCTGCTAGTAACACTTAGAGCATAGGAAACATCTGGCGCTAGTACATATCATAGCATACATGATAGATCCAATGGCCGAAGCATATGGAATCTTACTCATGCGATCTCGCTCATCAGTTGTCGAAGGACACTGAGTCTTGCCAAGATTTATGCCATGAGACATGGGCAAGAACCCTTTCTTTGCCTCCTCCATGTTGAACCGTTTCAACACTTTGTCAATGTAAGTACTACGGCTTAATCCTATTAGCCTTTTGATCTATCTCTATAGATCTTAATACCCAAAATATATGCCGCTTCCCTAAGTCCTTCATTGAAAAACTATTTTTAGTGAGGTCTTAACGGACTCAAGCATAGGAATATCATTTCCAATCAAGAATATGTCATCTACATATAAGATTAGAAATCTGAGCAAGCTCCCACTTGCCTTCTTGTAAACGCATAAGATTCTTCTTCGCTTTTGATGAACCCAAACCCTTTGACCACTTCATCAAAACGAATGTTCCAACTCCGAGATGCTTGCTTCAATCCATAAATGGATTTTTGAAGTTTGCATACTTTTCTAGCATTGATTGGATCGACAAAAACCTCAGGCTGTATCATATACACATCCTCGGTTAAATTTCCATTAAGGAAAGCTGTTTTGACATCCATCGCCATATCTCATAGTCGAAATATGCAAGAATAGCTAGAATGATCCGTATAGATTTAAGCATCGCTACTGAAAGTAGAAGGTCTCATCGTAGTCAACTCCTTGAACTTGCCGAAAACCTTTTGCGACAAGTCGAGCTTTATGGATATGAACATTTCCATCCATATCAATCTTCCTTTTATAGATCCATTTGCACTCTATGGTTTTAACACCATCAGGCAGGTCAACCAAGTTCCAAACTTGATTGTCTCCCATGGATGCTATCTCGGATCTCATGGCACTATGCCATTTCTCAGAGTCTGGGTCCATCATTGCTTCCGCATAGGTCGTACGCTCATCATTGTCTAACAATAACATATCTCGCGTATTGGAGCCTTCCGACCTTCGTGGTGGTGGTGCTTCCTTTGCCATGGGTTCCTCAACTTGTTCTGCCACGTGGGCATCATTCGTCGAGTCTTCCCCGATTGGTTCATCTTGAACCTCTTCAAGCTGCACTGTTCTTCCACTTGTCTCCCTGTTGAGAAACTCTTTCTCTAGGAAAACACCACTTCGAGCGACAAACACTTTGCCCTCTAGTCGGTTGTAGAAGTAATATCCAAAGGTTTCCTTCGGATATCCCACTTAAAATGCATTTATCCGACTTGGGTGTGAGCTTGTCCGATCAGAGTCGCTGACAAACGCCTCACATCCCCAAATCTTTAGAAAAGACAAACTGTGACTCTTCCCACCCATATCTCATATGGTGTCTTAACTACTGATTTAGGCGGTACCCTATTAAGTGTGAAAATCTGCTGCTTTCTAGAGCGTAACCCCAAAATGATAATGGTAGATCTCGACTAGCTCATCATCGATCGAACCATGTCCAACAAAGTCCGATTCGCCGCTCGGATACCCGTTTCTTTGAGGCGTTAAAGGCGGTGTTAGGCAGGGAACAATTCCGCAACTCTTGAGATGATTGCTAAATTCATGACTCAAAACTCGCCACCACGATCGGATCGCAGAGCCTTAATTTTCTTGGCACGTTGATTTTCAACTTCATTCTGGAACTCTTTGAAATTTTCAAAAGTTTCAGACTTATGCTTCATTAAGTAGACATAGCCATATCTACTAAAATCATCAGTGAAAGTTATGAAGTAATGAAATCCTCCTCTAGCGATCGTGCTCATTGGTCCACATACATCGGTATGTATGATTTCCAACAAGTCCGCGCCTCTCAAAAGAACCTTTGAAAGGTGACTTGGTCATCTTACCAAGCAAACAAGCTTCACATGTCTCAGATGATTCAAAATCAAGCGAAGTTAGAATACCATCATCATGGAGCTTCTTCATGCGCTTTTCACTTATGTGACCCAAACGACAATGCCAAACATAGGTGGGATTCAAATCATTAGGTCAAGTCTTTTAGCATTTATGTTAAAGATGGGTGCATCATCAAGATTTAAAATAAATAACCCATTCACAATGGGCATAAAAGCCACAAACATTTCATTTTAGAGATCAAACAACCATTGTCTTTACTTGCAAATGAATAACCATCTCTCATCAAACATGAGGGGATAAAATGTTTCGACTCATACTAGGAACATAATAACAATTATTCAATTCCATAATAAATCTTGAAGGAAGTGAAGTTGCATGGTGCCGACGGTCAACGCAAACAACCCTTGCTTTATTTCCGACGAAAATCAACTTCACCTCTTGCGACTCCTCTACTTCTTATTAGCCCTGCATCGAGTTGCAAATGTGAGCAAGCGATCCGTTATCAAATACCCAAGAGTTAATAGGAGAATCAGCGAGAAAAATGTCTAAAACATTTATGACAAGTGTACCATGGGTGGAAGTCTTACTTCGGCCTTCTTCTTGCATTCCTCGGAATCCGGTACTTCTTGCGCTTCTCTTCCAAAGATGGCGATTTCTTTACAATAGAAGCATCTTGTCTCGGCTCGAGTCGACAAAGATTAGGCTTAGGCGTTGGCTTTAGATCATATCTTTAACCTTGCCCTTATTCTTTGCCCATGGCTTCCTACCCTTTTCTTGAAGCTAGACTTGTTCTCAAGACACCATCACATGGCTAGGCCCCGCACACTTCTTAATGTCACTCTCTGCTTTTTGAGCATCCCACAAAGCTCATTAAGGCCCTTTTCCACCCCATGCATATGGTAGTTCGAAATGAAATGTCCATAGCTAGGTGGAAGAGACGCCAAAATGAAATCAGTTGCCAACTCTTGGCTAATTGGAAAACCAAGTTTATCCAAAGTCTGACTGTAACCAACCATTTTGATCACATGTGGGCCTACGGGTGCACCTTCTGTTAACTTGCATTCCAGAAAAGCCTTAGAGACATTGAATCGTTCGATCTGGCACGTATGCGAACATGTCCTTAAGCGCCATGATCATATCATACGCTTCCTGATCCTCAAACTGCTTTTGAAGGTCAGGTTCCATGCATGCAAGCATAAGACAGCTAATCTCAAGAGAGTCATCACATGCTTTCTTGTAGGCAGTTTTAACAGCAGCAGCCGCATTGTTAGCAGGCTCTTCTGGGATTGGGGTGTCCAGAACGTTTTCCTTTTTATCCGCCACGAGAACAATTCTCGAGTTACGGACCAGATCCGAATAGTTTGTTCCATTTAATTTTTCTTTCTCAAGAATCGATCGCAAAGCAAAAGGGTGTCTTGCGGTTGCTAGATGCCATTGATCTACAATAGGAAATGCAAAATACTAAGACAAATAAAACCATGATAGAGTAAATCAGATTAAACAAATTTAATAGAATGTACTCCCACTAAAATCAACATCCTCTATTGATTCTTAGTGATTCAAGATCCGCAATTAACGAGTCTACTAGTGAGCTTTTGCATCACCGCTAGGAGACAAGGTAATTGATAAGCAACACCTTACTAATCATATCTCTATATGACTCTTGTTGTTGGGTGACATCTCTATGCCCGGCCCAACCTTTATGCCCCAAGGCCCATAACCTTTATGATAACCTTGTTAAGTTCACCAATCCTTATGCATGTAGGTATCCGATACAAACCCATCTAGTCAAGGAAAGTCGATGGTGCCCTAATTTTATAGACCCACCATCAATTTACAAGACATGGGATGGTGCTGAGTTTAGTTGGGAGGGTATATGTTTAACTTAACATTTTGTGAGGATCGCTATACTTCTACCATTTAAACATGCATAGGAGTAAAACAAACAGAATAGCATTCACACCAGTGACTCGGTATGGCCCATTTTCTCATGGTGATCTCCATCGCCATAGAATCATCCACCATGATGATCTCCATCTCCATGGTTAATGTGTGCCATCCCTCCAAGTGATGTGTCCTCCGAGTACTAATATAAGCTATTACTCATAACACTAGTAATAAAATACATGGATACAAGGAATCATCACAAGTCGGCACGCAGGCCGTTAATACAATACTTTGACAACACAATGGCTCCAGCCGTGTTGCCGAACCCACGACACACAGGTCATGAAAATATTACAAACATGCATCACATACACATTAGGCCATACTGGTCCAATACATCCTGCAAAAACAAGTTATGCATAGAATCGCAATCTACCGGATAAAGGGTCGAGGGGGTTTCCCCCCGCGGGGTTCGAAGGGGCAGCGGAGATCCAATCTATGCAATTTTTACTTAGGATTTTGATCGGCAAATCATATTTACCACAAATCGACTATTGTTCCGATTCGACCAATTTGTATTGATCTTTGCGTGCAGCATGCCGTGGTTTGAGAACCGAGACAACTTTCGGCTCATGGAGCTCGATCGCACGATCACGGTACATCGATTATCAATCTAGGTTCCGATTCGACCAATCATATTGATCTTCGCATTCCGCAACCGGTTTTACGTGTCACTGTCTACCCCGATGGCGAATCCGACCGGTAGGGGTATGTTGTTTCACGACCTTAGCAGCATGATCACGGAAACCAGATCAATCCATTACCAGAACTATACAATCGATCACATCGATCATACCGACTTACATATCGCCATATGCAAATCACCCGAACCTATAACATGACAGCAACCGCTCTGATACCACTGAAGGGCTACGGGTAGGCTACACTAGCGCAAAATAATAAAAATTCTACCCAGTAAACCAAGATCACTGCGATTATAGATCACGGTCTTACCACTAGACGCCAAGAAAAGGAAATTGATGCAAAGACGCGTCGGGCGGAGTAGTCGTACTAAGTTGATGCAAAGACGTCAGGCGAGTAGTCGTATTACTTCCTTGTCCTCGTCGTGGCGTCCCCACTGACTCCTCTCTTGTGGTTCGTCCACACGCTGATCTGGCGCCTCCAAAGGTATCCACACGTCACGGGAGGAAGCGGCGATGCTTGGACTACTAGATCCGCGCGAGCGACTAGGGCGTGGGAGGGTGGCGGCGTGGTTTGAGGATGTCATGAAAAACTCATGATCAAACACATGCGCCCTTGCCCTCCTTTTATAGGCGTCCTTACAATGGGCTTCTACTAATAGAGGCCCATTAGGACTCAATGCCCGATCTAATTCGGATCCAATCCGAATTAGGCTTCAAATTTCTAAGTGTGTGACCCTATAGGTTCACGTATGTTTAGACATGAAGCGAGTATACATACTTGGTCAATAGTTGGTAGCGGCCTCTAGCAAGGCGTGCCAACTCCCAAACGTACACAAAGATCATATCGGACGAACCATCACAGCGTTATGTACATGCCAATCCCTTTGCCTCACGATATTCTATTGAGCTCCAAGTGACCACTCTTTCTCGATCATGTGATCCTAATCCCTTACTAGGTTAACTCTTAACCTTAAGTAGCATGGCCATGCATTTGGATCCAATCACTCGAGGGCCCAGAGATATCTCTCTCGGGTAGAGAGGGCAAATCCCATCTCGACCGACCATGCCTCGCATGCTTCATGACAAACCCGAAGCTACCTTTATAACTACCCGATTCACGGAGTAGCGTTTGATAGCCTCTAAGTAGGTCGATTCACATCTCAAGTACATGCGACAATCTCGTGTCTAAGGACAAGGCGCACACATTGTGTAGAGAGAACCATAAGTATAATTGTTATGTCTCATGTTGGGTCGGTCCAACCCCATGTTCTAAACATGTGTCCACATTATTGGTTTGACATCTCCATGTCTATGACCTGTGAAACATGGTCATCAACCGATACATGTGCTAATCCATCATTCACGTGTGTCCTCACATGAACTCCGACTAGGGACAACTTTAGAATAACCATACAAGTAAAGAGTTTCACAAACAAGTCACATACTTGTTAATCAACACAAAGGTAATATTCAAGGAACATTTATTAAATCATGGATACAACGAAATATCATCATCTCTATGATTGCCTCTAGGGCATATCTCCAATAGTCATCCACTCGAAGTTGTTCCTAGTTAGAGTCACTGAAGTTTTCGACTCTTGTTGATCTGATCTTTAGTTTTGGTGGAAGCATGGCTTTGGCTCCAAAAACTAAGAAAAAAGGTGTCTCACCTGTAACCCGACTAGCAGTTGTGCGAATTGCCCATAACACATTGGGTAATTCTTGTACCCAAGCCCCCGAGCACTTGACATGCTCGTCAAACACTCGGGTTTTTATGCCCTACATTATTTGGCCATTCGCTCTTTCGACTGCCCCAATACTCTATGGGTGAGCAACATAAGCATAACACAACTTGGTGCCTAATTCGTTACAAAATTCTTGAAATTCTCCACTGAAAATTTGTTTACCATTAGCTGTAATTATTCGACTGGGAACACCAAATCGGGTAATCATGCTTCTCATCATGAACTTTTTAGCAGTTTCCGTTGTTATCCCAATCACAGGTTCGGTTTCAATCCATTTTGTGAATGTACCAATAGCCACAAAAAGGTACTCGAAGCCTCCTGGTACTTTTGGGAATGGTCCTAGGATATCGAGACCTAGGTCGCAAAAGGCCATGAAAGGGGAATAATTTGTAATGCCTGAGCCGGTTGGTATATTTGCCGGCTATGAAACTAACATTATACAAACTTTTTAACCAACTCTTTGGCTTCATAAAGGGTCTTTGGCCAATAAAAACCTTATCGAAAGGCTTTACCGACCAGCATTTTGTAAGAAGCATGAGTTCCACAGATGCTCTCGTGTATATCGTGAAGGAGATTTAATCTTTCTTTTTGTGATATGCATCGCATGAGAACCCCTTAAGTGCCCCCTTTATAGAGGACTCCTTCAACAAAAGTATATATTTGGCCTTACGAGATAAATGATCTGCCTCGAGATCATCATTGGGTATTGTACCCTTCTGAAGATACTCATAGATGGGATTCATCCAGGTATCCTCGCACTCTAGAGAGGCGGTCTCAATAGGAGGCTTCTGGAGCTGCTCCAAGAAGACTCCCTGTGGTACTTGAGATCGGGAAGAGACTATTCGAGCTAACTGGTCAGCGAGAAAATTATCCTTTGACGGATATATCGTAACTCAAAACCAAAAAAATGTTTTTCATGCCTTCTAACCTCCGATAAGTACTGAGACATGGTCGGATTAGAACACTAGTATTCTTCTTCGACCTAATTCATGGCCAGTTGAGAGTCTCCACTCACGAGTAGTCATCGAATCCCGAGCGCTTTCACTGCTCGTATGCCAGCCAACAAATCTTCGTATTCTGCCACGCTGTTAGTGGCAGGAAAGTGTAATTGAATAGCATACTTTAATGTCTCTCCTATAGGAGATTCTAGGACCACCTCAGCCCCCGAGCCACTTAACGTAAGTGACCCGTCAAAGTACATCGTCCACCGGTCATGGGTATCATACTAGAGATCCTGAATAGGTTTAGGATTTGTCCATTCGGCGACAAAGTCTGCCAAGTTCTTGGATTTAATGGTCGTTCAGGACATGAAATGTAGGTCAAACTCCCCAAGTTCTAATGACTATTTTTCCATGCGTCTCGCTGCTTCCTTGTTCTGGAGGACCACTCCTAAGGGAAACTCAAACGACACGATTAACTTGTGCGCCTGAAAATAATGCCGCAGTTTCCTCGAAGACTTGAGGAGAGCATATAGAAGTTTTTGAACCTGAGGGTATCGCTCCTTAGGCCCGTGTAAAACTTCACTTACGTAGTAAACAGGTCGTTGGACGTTTTCACGTTCTTTTCCATGCGTCTCGCTGCTTCCTTGTTCTGGAGGACCACTCCTAAGGGAAACTCAAACGACACGATTAACTTGTGCACCTGAAAATAATGCCGTAGTTTCCTTGAAGACTTGAGGAGAGCATATAGAAGTTTTTGAGCCTGAGGGTATCGCTCCTTAGGCCCGTGTAAAACTTCACTTACGTAGTAAACTGGTCGTTGGACGTTTTCACGTTCTGCGACCAGTACTGCGCTCACTGCCTATAGCGTGACAGCTAGATATATCAAGAGCATCTCTTATGATTTCGGAGAAACCAGAATAGGAGCACTCGTAAGATATCTCTTGACATCCTCAAATGCTATGTTTTCCTCTTCTGACCACTCGAAACCCTCGTGCTTCCTGAGAAGTTTGAAGAAAGGAAGTCATTTCTCTCCTAGTTGTGCAATGAAACGACTTAAAGCCGCCATGCACCCTGTGAGTTTCTGGACTTCTTTCGTTGTTGTTGGAGGGCGCATTTGTTCAATGGCCTTTATCTTTTTAGGATTTGCTTCGATTCGTCGTGCAGAGACAAGGAATCCAAGCAAGTTTCCTGACGAGACTCCGAACACGCACTTCTTATGATTGAATTTCAAACATTGTTTTGTGATGTTGTCGAATGTTTCTTGCAAGTCTGAAATATGATTAAGTCACTTGATGTTTTTTATGACTAGATCATCAACATAAGTTTCTAAATTTCGACCTAGTTGGGGTGAAAAAGTCGTTTGCATCAAGCGTTGAAAAGAAGCGCCAGCATTTTTTAGACCAAATGGCATGTTGACATACCAAAATACTCCAAATGGTGTAATAAATACTGTCTTTTCTTTGTCTTCTAGACACACATTGATCTCATGATAACCAAAATATGCATCTAGAAAACTTAATACTTCACAACTAGCAGTAGAGTCAACCAACTGATCGATACGGGAGAGAGGAAAATCATATTTTGGACAAGCTTTATTAAGATCAGCAAAATCTACACACATACGCCACATACCATTATACTTTCTACCTTTACAGTATTAGCCAGCTACTCTGGGTGGTCGACTTCTCTTATAAAGCCTGCACTAAGTAGCTTATCCAATTCTAACCTAGTAGCCTCCCGTCGATCAGGTGCAAATCTCCCATAATTTTTGTTTTACGGGTTTCTTGTCAGGCCGTAGAGCTAGCCTGTGCTCGATCACCTCCCTGGGGACCCTGGGTATGTCGGATGCTTGCCACGCGAAGATATCTACGTTAGCTCGGAGGAAGGTGACCAGGGTGTCTTCCTATTTGGGGTCGGAAGTAACCCTGATGCGAACAGTCTTCGAAGGCTACTCTGGATCTAGCGGAACTTCTTTGACTTGGTCGTTCGGATTGGACGCAGCTTTAGACTTCGACTGCTTGGTCGAAGGCTTCCCCTTGCTTACTTCTCGAGATGGTATATGACCAACCATCTCGAAGGATTTGTGGTCGCATGTAAGCACCATCTTCTTGTCACAGCGTACTGTGATCACCCCTTTGGGACCTGGCATCTTAAGACATTGATACCCATAATGAGTAGACATTAAGAATTATGCCAAAGTTGGTCGCCCGAGTATGGCATTATATGTCGTATCGAAATCGACCATATCAAAGGAGATTTTCTCTATCCTGGAGTTACTTGGAGAACCAAATGTTAGAGGCAGAGAAACTTGACCAATTGGTTTGGCCGAAGAACATGGTATGATCCCATAAAGTGAGTATCGTATATGTTTTATTCTGGTCCGAGGTACTTGCATCCCGTCCAGGGCACTTGTAAATAAAATATTTAACGAACTGCCACCATCAACCAACACTCAATTTACTCGATGGTTGTTGATGGTGGGCTCGACCACGATCGAAAACCGACCAAATCGAGTAGAAGGGATCAGACGGTCATTTTTCTCGAAGGAAATAGTGACCTCCGTCCACTTCGGCATTTTATTGATAAGAGGAGGGTCAATGGAGTTTACCTCTCGTGTGACGGCCTTGACTGGTTGCTTTGACTCGTACGCTGAAGATCCCCCAAAAATATGGCCGATGGTGTGTTTCAGATCCTTAAATGGCATCTCCTCATCGTCGTCCGACTGCTTTCGGCCACTTGCTTTCCCTACATCCTCGAGAGTAGGAAGCGATCCCTTGCTGGTGTCATAGTCCTTGAGCTTTCGTTGGAAAAATCGGCAATTGCTGTGAGAACCCAGGGTATTTAACTTATAATACTTAACCATCAAGTTGGTCCTAGCATTACAAATCAAATATCTCGACTCTCGGCGTATATGTACTTCCCAGAATTGCAGTACACATACCCCATACAAAAATTAAGCATCCATTTCATACACAAGTCATTACATTACCAAGTCTACAAGCTTACAACACAAGGACATACAAGTTCCTATTACAAAAGTAGGGCCGACCAGCCAAATGACAAGTAAATAACCAAAGTAGCAGCGGAAACATAAGCCATAAGATGGCGATAAACAAAAGCCAAACGGTTTGCCATTACCCACTAGGCAACCGACTGGAAACGTCCAAGCTAGTCGTCGAAGGTAAAGCCGAAGTCGGTCTCACAATAGTTAACCCCTTGGGGGTCAACCTCCTTTGCAACAATTAAGCAATGCAACTGAGTACAAAAATATACTCGCAAGACTTACGAGTAACAAGCCTATACATAGCTACATGCAAGCTGAATCAAAGGAGAAAGTTATATGGTTCATTTAACACATAAAGCAATTTTTCATTTGCAATAATGTAATAGATTGAAGGCAGTTTGACAAATCTGTTTTTATTTTATTAAATAATAGCGAGACAACAATTATAAGCATAAATAACATCCTGGAGGTGACTTCCCAACAGCCACCATAACATAGCACGAATTACCCATTCGTACCACCCGAATTCAAGTTTTATCAAAAATGTTGAGTCTAACTCTTGTAGAGACCTAACCAAGCGTGTCCATAACATAGGACGAGGCTATTCGAATAGTTTATACCCTTCAGGGGTGTACCAATGTACCCACACGCCAGACCACCTTTTTTGCCACTAGATTAAGCATACTTTCGAAAGTATGCCGGCAAGGCTAAGTCCTACAAGACGTTTTCCAATATTGTGTATTAACTACGAGTCGCCCGTATGGGAATGGAAACCCCCATGTGTTGTGTCAGAGTCATTGTAAAGCCAAACGTCAACTATCCTATAGGGTAAAGCCCCCTGACAACTACAATGCCCTTCGGTGTGGACAACCTACCCGGAACTCCACCCCGTCATGCCCAACACACACAACACGTTCCTTTTTATACACAACACACACACAACACGCACAACCTCCTGCGACTCGGAGCTAACACACACCAAAGTACTAAGTCAAGAGAGGTCCCATATCCCGCTCGTGTGGTTAGTACGCAAAAGTGCTTTTGTCAGTGTCCAAGATGTTCGGTCCTTGTTGACTCGGGCACCATTCACACACCTGATAACCACACCATCAAACTAATGTGCCCAAGTCTAAAATATTTTTATTTTCAGTTTTAGTTTCTCAAATATAATACATACATGAGTACCCTGACCCAAGTAATATAAAATGATGATATAATAACCATCGCTGAAGCGATGATTCTCAATCTACCGTTCTAAGCATTGCTAAGCGACATTACTTCGTGCCCTACAAGTAAGGTGATTAGAGCCCATCCATCGAGCTCTAATTCACAACGGATATAAACTAGGCTTAGTGGTAGAGGATGAACATTTACCTACAGTTTATGCAACTATAGGATCACTACTCGGTCGATAATTTAACATCAAAATAAAGCATGCATACATATGCTTTGCAAACAAGATATTAGAATTTGAAAGTAATGGGATCAACATGATCAAATGGAAACAACTACTTGCCTTACTGGAGATAACTTTCTTGCTGCAGAGGATCACTCTCGTATACAATAGAATCGTCGAAACCTAGCGAAAGAATTGAAAAGAACCAATAAGAAAGGATAACACCGAAATACTCAAAAATTCAAATTCATCCAAAAATCATAAAATTTTCACAGACGGTAGAGCATGATTTTGAATGAATTTAGCAACAAAGATCAATTAATTTGGATGTTCTATGCAAACGTTATGGCAGTTTGAAAATCAGGTTTCAAGATAATACAATAAAATTGCTATTTATTACTGTTCATCCGAATTAAATGTTTTGGTAGAAATTTCCAGAGAGGTGGTGTACATGAAATTTTTATGGTAGACAGAGCACCACATGATATGAACAATGGAATTTGATTCACCTCATTTGGAGCTAAGATGAATTACTTATGCAATTTTGAAGTTTAACCAATTTTCAATTCACAAATAAAGCATTTCGGATTTTATATAAACATAAATAGTTTTTATACCCAGCCTAACCTAGCCACGGTCACTGACCCGTGGGGCCGCGGTCAAACCAATCCCAGTTAGCGCTGGCTCGATCAAAATGGCCACGGGCCCACGCGTCAGCGTCTCAACAGAGCTTAAGAGTTTTTACTCAGAGCATCATTAAATACGGCGGTTAAGCAATGATTTATTCAATGATTAACATTAACTCTGTCCTAATGACAGAGATTACACCTTAATGGCTCACATGAAGCTACCGGGCGCCCAACAACGGGCGCTCTGAGTGCAAGCTCGCTGGCGTCTTACATTGGCGAGGAGCCTATGGTGTTTGACATATAGCCAAAATGGGACCTTAAGGCTATTTTGCACCCGCCGGTGGCCGGGGCTTCGCCGGAGCTGGACCAGAGTGGCGGCACGACGCGGAGGGGCGGAGAAGAAGGCACGGCCAAAACGACAACTACGACTCGGCAACTTTTCGCACGAATGAGTGCGCACATAAGCAACAGGAGAGTTCACTGAGCTCACTAGTATGACACAGAGCCGACGAGTTTTCCAGAGTTGGTTCGTCGGCGAAGAACAACGGCGGCGTCAATGGTGTCACCGAGGGGGGAGTGCCCTGAGCAAAGAAAGAGAGAAAGAGATGACAAAACAGCTAGACAGGTTCACTGTGATGGTCACAGAGTGAGGAAATAGGCAATGTCTCACCGTGCCGTCGTCGGAGAAGAAAGGGGTCCTTACGGCCGAGTTAGCGAAAAATCCTAGATTTGATTATCCCTGTGATGCAAAGATAAAATTGGTTGAGGAGAAATTGTGAGGATGCTCTAAGGCACGGGATGATGCACTTGAGAGAGGATAATACCTACTAAGAGCGAAGTTGGCACGGCGGCGGCGTCGGGTGCACGCTCTGGACGCGCTCCGGAGAAGATTGAGGCGCGCCTCGTCTCCTGGGGCTACAGAAGAAGACAAGAGCTCACATTAGCTCAGATGAGTGAGGCGAGGAAGGTAGTCAGAGAGGGACACAAATGATGGAAGCTCACCTGAGAGAGCAGCTCGAACAAGCGTCTCCCTCCTCAGCCACCGAGAGGAGGAATGAGCTCTACCGGGCAAGAGAGAGTGGCTTATAACTGTGCAACGGTCGAAACGAAGGTGGCGTCAATGGGCGAGCCTCCTGGTTGGGTCACAGGGTGGTGGATTGACGTCGTGCCTAGGCGCGGACGGAGCAAGGCGAGCGGCTGCGCTGCGTGGGCGCTTGGCGTCTCGTGGCGCCAGCAAGACTTGGAGAAAACGGGGCCGACGACCGGGCCGTGATCGAGGCAGAGGAAGAATGGCACAGCGCGGGTGTGGGTTAGGCGGTTGGGTCGAGCCAAGTCGGCTCAGGTTGAACTCAAGTCCAGTTCGAGTCAGTCCAACAGTAAAAACTGATTTTGGGAGAATAAGGCTGAGATGGTTAGCGAATTTTTAGAGATAGCTCTGAAGCTCCAAAATTCTGAAATTTTTATGGAAGCTTGCTGGATCTGAGGACAACTTTGTGTATTTTTTCTAGAAATTTTAATGTACTGAATTTCTCTCTAGAAAATTCACAAACTGCTACCCTAGGGTTTTGACTAAGGGTCTAACTGGTTTGACTAGCCCTTTTGAAATAGAAAATAATTTCTAAAAATTATAAAAATTTTCTGAGGAGTTTCTAGGATGATCTAGAACTTAGAAAAAATATTTCCGGAGGATGATCACAAGATTTGATTAGAAAGTTTTAAATTGTTTTACTTCTAGTCAATTAAAGCATTTAGTTTTGAAATCAACAATTCTTTTGAAAGAATTTCCAGAAATTTCAAATAATAACAATGATGCATCAAAAGTTTTAAATTATCCTCATTTTCATACATTTGAAATACAGCCCCATGTTTGGGATGTTACAATTGCGAAGGTCATGTTCCTCCTTTTTATGAAAAGGGCACCACCTAGGCTTGTCATTCTTCCATTCGGGGCGTTTGCCCTTGCCCTGGTCGGAGTATGGCTTGGAATCTCGAGACTCCTTATCGCTTACGACCAAGACTTCCTTGGAACTGTTGGCTTGAGACTTCGGTCCTTTAGCTTTGTTCTTGGATTTCTTAGCCTTCTTATCCTTCTTCTTGCTACTTTTTCCTGCTTCTTGAGGAATGTTGTCTTCCCGATTAATTATTTTGTTCCAATCGACCGCTTCAGCAGCAGTCGCATATTGATCAGCCAGCTTAAAGAGCTCGGCGATAGTAGTAGGAGGATACAAAGCGATGTCCTCTGTGATCCTTTTGCTGCGGACTCCCTGCTTAAAGGCTCTGATAACCGAAGAATCGGAAACCTCATGTATGGAATTGTGAACCTGATTGAAACATCTAATGAACTAGCGTAGGGTACCGTGGTCGTCCTGTCTCATCCTATGCAGGTCGAGCTCCTTCCCGGGTCGATGGTAGGTACCTTGGAAGTTGGTCAGTAAAAGGTTGCAGAGATGTTGCCATGAATAGATCGACTCTAGTGGTTGGTTTAACAACCACGATCGAGTAGATCCTTCGAGCATAGTCAGAAGATAATTTTCCATGACGTGCTCTCCTCCTCATGCTGCTTGGATGGCAATCGTGTAGATTTGAAGGAACCCGATGGGATTCTATGTTCCATCAAATTTCTCCATGTTCACTGGTCGAAACCGCGGCGGCCAGCGGACAGCTCGGAGATCAGGCGAGAATGCCCGACATCCGATAATGACATCGTGATGCCTTCTTTGTGGGAAAGAAGGGCTGATGTCTCCAGGTGATCGTACACAACGATACCCGGTTGTAGACGGACCCAACCTATGATAGGTCTCAATCCTATGAGGACAATCCTCCTCATAGTCCATCTGTTGTTGCATATTTTTGGGTTAGAGTGGTGAATGATCACCTCCCCTAGGAGCTTGTTGATCAACATACGTTCGAGGAAGTCTTCTCCGACTGGAGTTAAGGTTAGGGAAATGACATAACCTGTTGTCACGCCGATCTCCATGAGGTGGGTTGTTTGAACGACTGGTAGTCGATGGAGTCGTACCACTATGACTTCCAGAATGATGTCGGCGAGGATGCTCAAGTCTTGCCATCGTGCTTCGAAGCCTTCGCACGATCTCTTCAGGGAAGAGGTTGTACCCTGCCGCTCGTGTGAGTTCTTGATTTGGGTTCTCGAGCAGATCGTTTATATGTTGGAGTTCTCGAGTTTCCTCCGACTGATATTGAATGCACCTAGGCAATTTCTCTGAGCCGTAATTCTTCTCCTTCAGGTTGTCTCAAGATTATCCACAGCTGATCCTTGAGTTTGCCTCAATGGAGTGTGATCATTTCGAGGATTTCTCTCACACTCATCAGAGTGCTGATCTCGTTCATTGCCGGAGGCATCCTCATCATTCCCATAAGGGGTCGTAGGGCGTGATCAATAGGGAGCATCCTCAGGCCTGCTTCTAGAAGAGAGATCATGATCTGAGGGGAGGACGAAGACCTCCTGTATATGATTTCCACTTGCGCTTTAGGCCTCCTGGCTAGAAGAGTGGTCAAATGACACCGTCTGGTGACTTGGAGTAAACCCCTCCAAGATGGGGAACTCTGGGTTATAACCGTCCCCATCCGTAGGTGTGCTCTGTGAACGTGTGGTCGAACTCGTAGGAACAGTGTACTCCCCCATATCCTCTGCGGGGGTAACCGCAGAGTTATGAGCACCAGATGCTGATGGAGTCCTGAAATGATGGCTTCCAGGACTTTCCGCGCCAGGTCGGACTACCTCAGGTGGACTCGAACATTTGGAGGGAGAACCCTCATCATGTTGTGAGCCTACCTTGGTATAGTCCTAATTGTGGTCGAGTGGACTCTTGCACTCTGAGGAAACTGGTCCCTCATCTAGATGTACTGTTGTGGGGGAAAAGATTTCTCCTCAACTCAATCGGTGGCATAGTCTCCTGGATCTGGCGAATGATCTCTAGAGGCGGAATTACCATCGGATGAAATGATACTCAGCTCGTAGTCAAAGCCAGAATCCATGTCGATGTCTGCGTAGTCGGCTAAGTCGAACCAATTCTCCTCGTTCCACTCTTCTGCCATGGAAGCATTAGGAAAAAAGAGAATTTGTTGACAAGGAATCACCGGAATGTCCCCACAGTCGGTGCCAACTGTCGGTGATCAAGAACCGATCTTATGTATGATTGTTTGATTTGAGGGACTCCTAGAGATAAAATCATGCAGAGAATGACACAGGGGTTTTATATAGGTTCGAGCCTTCTCCAAAGAGAATAACAAACCTACTCCTGTGCTAATGTATTGAGTGTGATGATTACAATCAAGACAAAGACTAATGCCTAATGTCTTGTGCTCCTGATCGATCTGTCCCTCTGCCTTCTGACTTCAGCCTTCATATAGTGTATGAAGAGGTGGCAGTTTCTCCAAGTGAGGAGACGTCTAAACATTCTAAATGATGAACCGCTGGATGGTGGTTGGCGTCAAGGATGTGGCATCCCCACATCACCAGACAGTTGTTGTCAGAGACAGAAGTGATTCATGCAGTTACTTACAGAGAATAATAGCGTATGTTAAATACCCCATGTGTAAAACACGGCGCATAAGATTCCTTAACTGACTGTGCCCACATATCTGTGGACTCTACAGATTACAGGATGGTCACGACCGATCAAGTTGTAGAGAAGTTTACGACTACGAGGTGCTCGTAGACAAGACTCACAATGATGGACTAGTCATAGAAGAGCTTACGACTAAAGACTGGTCATAGGAAAACTTACGACCAGGGGGTGGTCGTAGTAAGACTTACGACTACTCCATAAAGCTTTTCTCTTATGAACAATAAGGGGTATACTTGTGGGTAATAAAGATATTACCATCTATAATGAGAATTACAGATAAATAAATAAGTATTATTACATCCTCGTCAATGATCAATTTGCAAAGTTATATAATGATTTATTATACTTGATTGTCATCTACTTTGTGAGTATCACAGCATTTCAATTTAATTAACCCTCCTCCCCATCTGAATTGTTGTAAAGAAGGATGTTTTAGCATAAATCCAGAATGAATTCTAGCACAATTAATTGTAAATAAAGCATAATTCTAGCACAAATGTAATGACATAATTGACATATAAACATATAAATCCTCTAAGTCATTTGAAAGTAATAGTATGCTCAACACAAACATTATGTGAACAAATGAAATCAGCATAAAGCTAAGATTTAATATTTTAATATTGCTTTCAAATGTAGAGTTGCATAAGATTTAATCTTGGCCTTCTCGCTACCTTAGTCTATACTCTTCATTAATTGAATTTGACAATATTAATTCAAACTTTGAGCTCTAAAATAGTGTTTTACTTATCTGACGACATGATCTTTAAACAAAAGACAACAAATAATACTTTTAGCTTGGAGGTTCAACCAATTAACCAACCGAAAGTAACAGACTAAATGCTAAAGATCAATCAACAGTAGTAAGCATTCCAATTAGAGCTCAAGCTCAAACCCGATTATCAAAATAATTTCAGTACAAGACTATTATCATCACAGAGCATTCATCTCAAGTCCACCACACCACATTGCAATATATTCCAGTAGCAGTATCAAAACAAATACAATATGAATCACTGACTAGAACATATCAAATGCAAAGGGGTAATAAAATTGAAATGCTGTGATACTCACAAAGCAGATGGCAATTAAAGCCACTGAGCAATCTGAGCAATGTAGATATTCAACATGGATTCATTTTTAAAGGTGATTTCATATCTGGGCTGATACAATCAACCTGAGAAGCAGGGCGTCATCGAAGGGGAAGGGGAAGGGGCATGACAGATTATTGATAGTAAGAGTGAGGGGGAGGGGCATTGGGGTCAGCAACTCGGCATCGGTTACCTTTGGACGTCGAGGAGAAGGACGAGCAGGGAGCACTGGAGCAGTAGGGCGGCGTCGAAGGGGAGGCGCCTAGGCTCGGGGGAGGATGAGGCGATGCGTGCTCGAGGAAGGGGAGGAGGCGCGTCGGGCTTAGGGGAGGAGAGGTGTTGGGTTCAAGGAGGCGGCTCGAGCTCAGGGAGGAGGCAGCGGACTCAGGGGAGGAGGCATGCCAAGCTCGAGGATGAGGTGACATCGAGGATGGCAGCGATGGGCTCGAGGGGAAGAGGGAGAGTTAGATAAACTTAATCGTTTGAGTGGAGGGCACGGGCAAACCCTAGAGTCCGAATATAAATGGGGTTGGACATCACAGATGGTTCTAAAGTAGAACCGTCTGTGATAAATAAATATCACAGACAGTTCCAATAAATAACTGTCTGTGATAGTTGATGTATCACAGACGGTTTGTCCTAAGGAACCATCTATGATAGCTGATATATCACACACTGTTGTATGTTATAACCGTCTGTCATACATATCACAGATGGTTTGTTCCACTAAACCGCCTATGATAGTTCCTTCTATATAGCTACAAAATATTTTGTGTTCAGCAAAAATATTCTGTTTTTCGGCTAGCCTCAGGAGTTAATATGTATGACTTGTTTTTCACATAGAATACAGTAAGATAAATACGTTATTCAGTAAACATGTTCAACATAGACAGTAACTTGAACTCCAAACTGGATTTTTTAATCATTTTTTGTATTTACATAAGGCCAAACAGTGTGGCCAGTCGCTTCTTATAAAAGATTTTCTTAAAAAGGTAGAAATAAAAAAAAGATCAACTTATTTCTAGCGGTCTAGGTAGACTGTTATCTCTGTCTTCAATTCATCGTAGGCAATGTCATCAGCATCGGAGGGTTCGGGGTCAGCATAGGTTCCCCAAAACACGTCCACCCGTTGACGCGCTCGTTGGAGTGTAGCCCAAAGACGCTCCGACTCAAGGACCAAGTCGAAATGCGCCTAGAGGCTCTCTTCCCTTGCTCGAGGTGTCTCGGCATGGTAGACCCGATCGGCCGTCGTCTCGATGTCGAATTCCAAGCGACGGTAATCCTCTTGGAGACATGCAACGTCTTTCTCGAGGACTACACCGATGGTGAGGTTAGCTCGCCGGAAGAGGGAGACCACCTAGAAGACGTGGCGAGGGAGGATGTCAAGACAGCAGAAGGTGGCCATTACATGCTCCAACATAACCTTCGCTGGAGGAGGGAGGACACTGTTAGCATAGTGTCCTTTCGCAGCATCCGCCAGCGTACGACCGGCGAGGTGCTCGTACAAAATGGCTAAGTAGGCCATCAACATCGGTGTCAGGGGAGAAGAGTGGGGAGCAATTGTTTTTTAAAAACTCTGCTAGTTGTTGATGGAGGGTACGAAAGAGAGTAGAGCAATGTGGGGATTTATCTTTGGTGGCAGATGATCATTCTTATAAAATAAAGAGTAATGTCGGCGCGCGAGACGAAGAGACGCATCGCGTGTGAGCCGAAGCAGCATTGAACATGTCACATACAGTTCTAAATTAGAATCGTCTGTGATAGTTGACTATCACAGACGGCTTATACACAAAAATATTTGTGATAGCTGATGTATCACAAACGGTTTGTAGATGAAACCGTCTGTGATAGCTTATCACAGGCGGTTTGTCCTAAGGAACCGTCTGTGATATTCTTTTGTATTGCTAAATCTATTTCTGTTTATTGGCTAGCCTCAGAAAATGCTAGCCAAGCCCTCTGAAATAATCAAAAACACAACAAGTATATGTATACATCTAATTCACATTCATTTCAGAAACAAACACATCCATTTCACAAATCAATTAACTCTAATGAAGTAAAATTAACCATTTAGAACATATAACACATAAATATTTTATTCATCATTCCACTTGCGTATTTCCTTTAAAAATTAGCCATTTGTGATGATCAACGCGTATGTAGCTTATTTCATCATGTTGTTCTTCCTCGACCCTTATGTCGTTTTCAAAAGGAGCCAACTCGTCAAATTGATTGTATTCTTTCTCGTCCACTATATTCTCAACTCTGACAATCCTCATTTTTCATGAAGAACTACGTGGCGCTTCTTATTTTCCTGGTCGGTTATATAGAAGACTTGAACAACTTGGGTAGCGAGTGCGAATTGTTCGTCTTTGTATCCGACACGTTCGACGGTAGTGACGTCGTACTTGTCGACCTTCACCTATGGAAGATGGACCCAATGGCACCGAAACAGGGGATCTTGAAAAGTATGTAGTCGAGCTCCCAAATCTCCTCTAAGAGCCCATAGTAGGAGCTCCTCAACCCATCGGTACTGAATGCATCTATGTGAACACCGTTGTTTTGGTTAGTACTCTTTATATCCTGAGCCTACGTATAGAATGTGTACTCATTTATGTCGTATCCTTGACATGTCACAACTGTAAATATTGGCCCTTTTGCCAACCATGTCAGCATATCACTTGACGAGCTCCTAGCGAGTCGCTCCTTCAACCATTGGTTGAACCGACTGTCATGCCGTCTCGTAATCCAAACATCCGGCCGCTCCGAATTCTGTTGCCGAAGCACGTCCTTATATTGGTCGATATACGGGGACACTTCAGTCATTTCTTATAAGACCGTGAAATGGGCTTGAGCATACGCATCCATATCTAGAGTGATTGCTTTCCTTCTTATGGCCCCGATACCCTCGAGCCTCCCCTCATGGCAAGATCGAGGCACAACTATTGGTTTGAACTGAGCCATGTAATCAACGCAGAACTCAATGACCTCTTCGGTTGCATAACCTTCAACGATACTGCCCTCCGGCCGAGATCGATTCTGTACATAGGACTTCAGAATTCCCATGAACCTCTCGAACGGGTACATGCTACGTAAGAACACGGGCCCGCACATCTTTATCTCCCTCACAATATGAACAATGAGATGGACCATGATATCAAAAAACAACAGAGGGAAATACATCTCAAGATGACATAGAGTAGTCACCACCTCGTCCTACATAGCATCCAGTCCTTCAGGATCGATGACCTTCTAAGCAATTGTGTTTAAGAAATAACATAGCCTCATTGTTGTCTCTCGGATCTCGATCGGCAAAATACTTCTAGTTACAACAGGGAGCATCTGTGTCATTAGCACATGACAATCATGAGACTTCATGCCAATTAACTTTAAATCTTCCATCGAAACAAGTTTCTACATGTTGGCGGAGTAACCGGACGAAATTTTCACACCATGCAAGCACTGACATAGTTCAGTTCTCTCAGCCTTGGACAGAGTGTAACAAGCAGGGGGAAGGTGTGTTTGTCCCTTATCTGTCTTTATCAGTGCTAACTCAGGTCTGATGTCCATATCAACCAAGACAAGTCGTGCGTTGACACCATCCTTTGTTTTTTTACGAATGTTCAGTGAGACCAATCAAGTTGTCACATACATTCTTCTTTACGTGCATGACGTCGATATAGTGGTGAACTTCTAGGTGCTCCCAATAAGGTAAGTCCCAAAATATTGATCTCTCCTTCTAGATGTTCTTCTCACGGGTCCTCGATTTACGTCCCTTTCTGTGCGTAACATCTAAATCCTTAATCATATCATAGACCTCTTTTTCGCTTAAGTGCCTTGGAGCTGAACTGTTCTCCTTCTCTCCATCGAATTGTTTCTTCATCCTGCGGTATGGGTGAGCCTTCCGAAGGAATTTATGGTGATACATGTACACGGTTTTGTGTGAGTGCTTCAGCCACACACTCTCGGTATCATCTAAACAGTGAGTACATGTTTTGGCCCCTTTTGTACTCTAGCCCGACAGGTTAGCAAAGACAGGATAATCATTTATGGTGCATAACAATGAAGATCGTAAAGTGAAGTTCTCTCGTTTGTACGCATCCCATACATGTACCTCTTCGATCCACAGTATTTTTAGATCTTCCATCAATGGCCCTAAGTACACACCAATATCATTCCCAGGTTGCTTCGGCCCTTGGATAAGTATCGACAGTAAAATATACTTCTGCTTCATACATAACTAAGGAGGAAGGTCGTAGATATAGAGTCACGGGCCAAGTGCTATGTCGACTGCTCATGTTACCAAAATGATTCATTCCATTTGTACTCAATCCAAACCTTATATTCCTTGGTTCCGCACCGATGTCTACAAACCTCCTATCCATGTTTCTCCACTAGGTAGAATCAGCAGGGTATCTTAGCTTTTCATCCTTCTTACACTCCTCCGAGTGCCAATGCAGTAGTTTCGCCTTATTTGGGTTCGCAAAAAAACACTTCAAACAAAGAATTACAGGAAGATACCACGCCATCTTAGTAGGAGGTCCTTTCTTCACCTCGATTCCCTCATCGTCGTATGATTGATTCTTACGCTTGTATCGGGATGCGTTGCACACTCTTTACAGTAGAGGATACATTCGTTCGGACATGCATGTATTCTTTCTACTTTCATTCCCAATGAACAAAGATGATGAAGTCATCACCCGTTGACCGCGTAAAGGAGGTGAACTATCTTGAGTCTCCGGTCATATGGCGTGAACAGTCGGAGTCGACGAACCACGTGTTCTTCCCCCTTCCACGGCGATCCTCATCGGTGTCATCGATGTCGATGGAGTTGGCCATGAAGCACATGTCGGTGAAGTCTTTTGCCTTCCCTTTCTTCTTCTCTTGAGGGAGCTCCTCCTCCATGTCCTCCTCACTCCCGGAGTCCACATCGCTCATGGATTGCTCTCCAAAAACGACAAGGACACGGTGAGCGGCCTTCATGAGCTTAGCAGCATCAAACTTGGACTTGTTCTCTTGAGACTTCCTCCAGGCTGCCTTCTCATCTTTGTGGTTGCCCTTCCCTTTTAGCTTGGGGCAGTTCGCCCGGATATGGTAGATCTCTCCACACTTATAGCATGTCACAGGGCTTCTCACAATGTTATAGGCCAGTGTGAATTTTTTGGCTAGAAGGGCTAACTCAGCCTCAGGAATACTCTCAAGTTCCTCATCATGGATCGCAGATAAATAAGCAAGAGAAAATCTAGAGGAAGACTCAGAAGAATCATCAGAAGTTCTTTTAAGAGGATCAGCCACCGAAGCCATGTTCTCCTTCTTAGGATAGCTCACTCTCTTGATCTCATGAGTCTTGAGCTTGCTATAGAGCAACTCCAAAGAGAGATTAGAGAGATTGATATTCTCCTCAATGACAGTAGCCTTCATCTCCCACTCCTTGGTGTTGATTACAGCCAAGAGGTGGGTGGCATTCTCAGACTGAAAATACTCGATGTCTACTGCTCTCAACTGATTAATCACCTTGTTAAAGCGAGTGAATACATCATTGATGCTTTCTCTAGGACACATCTCAAACTTGTTGTATTCTCGCTTGAAGACTGTCTGCGTACTTGCTTAATTTGGGACTAACCCTCATGATAGGTTTTCAAGGGTGTGCCAAATCTCGTGCGCGGTCTCAAGATTGCAAATCATGTCATACTCCTGTCTACCAAGCCCAGCATATAGAAGGTTCTTTGCCTTGTGGTTGTTAGCCAAGAGGGCTGCTGAAGCCGACGTAGCAACCTCGGGCAAAATAAGCGGGGCTCGAACAATCTCCCATATGGCTGGACCTTCACTCTGAAGGAAGACACACATGCGATTATTCCAATAGGCATAGTCGAGTCCATCGAAGATATGCAGCTTGGTGGAGTACTTCTCCATCGCCAAATTCAGTGACCGGTTAAGATTAAGATTGAACTAATCGGGCTCTGATACCACTTGTTGGACCGAAAAGGCGACTAAAAGGGGGGTGAATAGGAGCACGATCTCTTTTTCACCTTAATTGAATTCAACACGATTTTCACTCCAATAGCTATAAAAGCTATGAAGATCAATATACAAGCAAAGTGGAAGTTGTAGGACCGGAAAGGCGACTAGAAGGGGGGTGAATAGGAGCACGATCAATTTTTCACCAAGATCGGATTCAACACGAAATTCACTCCAGTAGCTATGATAGCTATGAAGATCAAGGTACAAGCACAGTGGAAGACTTGTATTGAATCCAATCAAAACCCCGAAGTAAATAGACCAAAAACTCAAAAACTAGAACTCAAATGAGTTGGGCGGTCTGACCTCCATGTAGTTGGCGGTCTGACCTCTCCATGGGCGGTCTGACCTCCAAATACATGGCGGTATGACCTCCAGGTCAATAAATAGTGATTTCAGCCCGAACTCAAAATCACAAAAAGATCTAACTTTTGATTCATGACTCCAAACTTCACGAAATATGAAACATACCTTCCTTAGGATGTCAGGAACCTATTCCAATCAACCATCATGAAGATCGTTGCCAAAGTTCTGACCTTTATCCGTTTTAGTGAAGGTCGCTTCAAAACCGAGCTAAATACGAAAACAATGATTGAGAGGATTTCGTGGGAGGAATCAATCCAAGATGGCTAAGGATGGTCTTTCATACATCTTAGCACTCTCAATCACGGGAAGAATCAAGCCAAAAGCTCTCAAGAGCAAAACCCCCAAAAATCACCCTTTCTTTCACCAAAACCGGGCAAAATCAAAACTTAGATCCAAAAGCTTGCTCGTGGGTGGATGATGATCAAGATGGCCTTAGATGGGTTCCCACATATCCCAGCAAGCAAGATCAGAAAGAAAAACTAAGTAAAAACTCCCGGATCAAGGAAAGCCCCAAAATCATCAAATAGAGAGGAAGAACACAAAAGGACATATCTCAAGAAGTGATGCTTGGATTGATTTGAGATAGATGGATGTTTTACAGCCACTCCATCATGGAGGATAAAACTCAACACATGAGCACACAATCAATCCACTCCTCTAGAAACCCTAGCTCTCCTTCTTTCTCCCAAAACCTTAAAACACAAAATAGGGTTATCAAATGGCCAAAGAGTCTCTAGTGCAACCAGCACTTAGCCCTGTTTCTAGTAGAGGCTAGATTCTAGATAATATTCCATTAGGGCACCCATTAAACCCAACACACAAATGGGTTAACATACGCACTCATCTCAAAGCGCTGTCTTCGTCTTCAATTGACCTAAACCGCTTCACCATGCGTCGACCCGCGCCGCGGTTTAACCAAAGGTCACCAAGGCGGTATTTGGTGAAATTACCAAAATACCCCTTCTCGATCCTTCTCCAAAAGATCGAGTCCACAGATCGTGAAGCAATCCCATGCTTCGCCACGTGTAGGTTGATCAACGGCTCCATGTCATCAAGTCTCTCCCGTCCGGATCCCACCGGCACCACTGAGCACTTGCAACGACTCCCGCGCCGCTTGATCCAACCAGTCGCACCGAACTACCCGTTCGGTCATCTATGTCCATTCTGCGCCCCGCTTGAGTCCTCTGACCTCACCCGGCATCCTTGATCGTTCTGGACCTCAGCTCTCCAAGCTTAGTCCCGATCCTCCTCGCCGTTGGCCGTCATTGACCTGCAACCCACCTGCACAACAATAGACCAAGAAACCATTTCCGGGAACAAGTTCTTCACAACTTGACCCACGTTAGTCAAAACATGCATCATGCAACACATATGCAATGATAACCATGAACTTGACCTAACAACCACAAATCGCCGCCACGCTGGCCGGGCGAACAAGCTAACACCGGCCGACCGCCACCCTTGGCGGATCGCCCCATCGCCGGCCTCGACCGCCACATTGGGACTTAGCCAAAATTCCACCCTTGGAAATCGAACCTCTCTCGAATTTTCAATTGAATAGAACTTTTCCTGGAAGCTCCAAAATTATGGGACCAAGTGCGGAAGAACTCTCTCACTTGCCTACACCTCTATTTTTGGCTCAGCTTAAAAATCCAAAGTCATTAAAGTGGCCGGTCCGACCGCCAGCAAAGCCGATCGATCCGCTCCACCGCCGGCCTAATCCACCACCGCCGGTCGACCGCCAGCCACCAATCCAAAAAAACCACACAAGGCATGGCCGGTCTGACCGCCACCATGGCCGGTCAGACCGCTAGAGGCCTGACAGAACTGGAGCAACGCCAAAAACGGGCGATTCCGCAAACCATCAACGTCATTGCCAATTGTCTCATCATCCTAAGATCGTGGGCATATCCCCATGACATCCACAGAAGTATTGTATTGAATCCAATCAAAACTCCGAAGCAAATAGACCAAAATCACAAAAACTCAAAAGCTAAAGAGTTGGGCGGTCAGACCTCCATATAGTTGGCGGTCTGACCTTTGAAAATCGGTTTGACCTTTAGGTAAATGGCGGTCTGACCTCCAGGCCAATAAACAGTAAAATCAGCTCGAACTCAAAATCACAAATTGGTCTAACTTTTGATCCACAACTCCAAACCTTACCAAACTTGAGACATACCTTCTCTAGGATGTTAGGAACCTATTCCAATCAAGGATCATGAAGATCCTTACCAAAGTTCTGACCTTTTTTCGTTTGAGTGAAGGTTGCTCTAAAACCGAGTCAAAACCAAAATATGATCCAAACACTTGCTTGTGGGTGATTGATGATCAAGATAATCCTAGATGTATTCCCACATATCACAGCAAGCTTGATCTAGGCCAGAAACCAAAGGGAAACTCACGGATCAAAGAAAGCCCCAAAATCACAAAATAGAGAGAACAAAAAGAGACTCATCTTGAGGAATCTTACTTGGATTGATTTGGGATTGATGTTAGTTTTTAGCCACTCTATCCAGGAGGACAAAAACTCAACACATGAGCACACAATCAATCCATCTCCCTAGAACCATAACCTCTCCACTATTCTCTCCTAACCCTAAAACACAAACTAGGGTTTTAGATATGAGGGTTGGGAGGTGCACAACCAGCACCCTCCCCTATTTATAGTGGAGGCTAGCTTCTAGAAGAATATTCCTAATAGACACCTGTTAAGCCCACACACAAACGGGTTTCACTCACGCACGTATTTTAAAGCGTCGTCTTCATCTCTTCTTGACCTAAACCGCTTCTCCTTGCGCCGCGGGTTAGCAAAAGGTCATCAAGGCAGTATTTAGGTGAAGTTACCAAAATACCCCTTCTCGATCCTTCTCCGAAGACCGAGTCCAATCTTCATGAAGTAATCCCATACTTCGCCACATGTAGGTCGATCAACGGCTCTCTTCATGTCGGCAAGTCTCTCCCATCTAGCTTCCACCGAAACCACCATGGCACTTGCACCGACCCCCCCCCCCGGTCGCTTGATGCAACTCGTCGCACCGAACTTCCCGTTTGGTCATCCTTGTCCATTTTGCGCTATGCTTGAGTCCATAGACTTCACCCGGTATTCTCGATCGTTCTGAACCTCAGCTCTCCAGGTCTAGCCTCGATCATCCTCGCCGTTGACCGTCATTGACCTCCAAGCTTCCTGCACAACAATAGACAAAGAAATCAATTCTGGAAATAAGTTCTTCGCAACTTGACCCACGTTAGTCAAAACATGCATCATGCAACACATATGCACTGAAAACCATGAACTTGACCTAACCAAACAAACATCGCCACCAAGATGACCGACGAACAAGTCAAAACCGGTCAGACCGGTCAGACCACCACTCATGGCCGGTCTGACCACCCCCTGGCTGGTCTGACCGCCACCTATTGGCCAGTCTGACCGTCCAGCAGAGACTTAGCAAAAATTCAACCCTAGAAATCTGAAACCTTCTGGAATTTTCAAACGAATAGAACTTTTGACTCGAAGCTCCAAAAATTATGAGACCAAGTATAGGAGAATCCCCTCTCTTGCCTACACGCTCTATTTTTTGCCCAGCTTCAAACTCAAAAATCTTTATGGTCGGTCAGATCACGCCCATTGGTCGGTCGACCGCCACCACTTTGTTCGAGGCTTGGCCACCGACGCCACACGCCGGTCGACCACTCGAGACTGACAGAACTGAACTTTTCTTTGAAACGCGTGTTTCGACAAACCTTCAACGTCATTGTCAATTGTATCATCATCCTAAGATCGTGAGCATATCCCCATGATATCCACAGTTTTCAACATGAACCGTTTGTGATATTATCTCTTTACAAATAGTTTTTAGCACAGCTAGTAACACAAATGGTCACTAAACCAAAACCGTCTGTGATGAGGTGTCTAATATTAGCCTTTTTTTAGTAGTGTCACCCCGCATTCATGATCATTCTGAACCTTGGTTCCCCCAACAAAGTCTCGGTCCTCATTGTTAACCATAGTTGACTCTAAGTCACCAACATACAAATAGACCAAAAAACCATATTCTGATACAAATTCTTCACAACTTGACTCATATTAGTCTAAACATGCAAAATGAACCTACATACAATCACCCACGATTAGCACACCAATGAAACGCTCAAAACCCCACTAAAGAGCATGAACTAGTCCATCCCTTGATGGGATAGTTCTATATCTCCGACATGACCATCCAAACTCACATTGGACAGTCCAAACCCAAATGGTCCACATGGGTTGGACGGTCTGATTGGGCTACTCTGGAAAATAGTTCGAACCAAATGATCTGCATGGATTGGACAGACTGACTAGCCTTAGGTTCAATTGCACCTTCTCTAGAAAATAGTCCAATCCAAATAGTCCGAATCGTTTCGAACTAAACAAAAACGCAAGAACTTCAACCAAAACCAACTATTTTCAAACTCAACCAAGATTCTTGCAACCTTCCAAAACAAACTCGACAAAACTCAAACACGAGAAGTCAATTATGCATCTTCATCACCTCCACTGAGGAACCTCTGGGTGACCTCCACATGCTCCTTCAAACCTCGATCTACAAGAACCTCGCTAGTCAAAACACAGTACGCCACACCTCGCCGCGTTGATTTAAGGTGGTGAATCAGCGTGTTGTAAAGAAACATCCGAATGTGGTAATCATTTTTCCTCCTCTGAGCTAATTAATTTGGACAGCTCGAGCATGAACAAAAGAAACAAAAATGGCCCTCTTATTCGTCTTTAAAAAGGAGCGGAGCAATCTCAGATTGCTCGCACATCCGTATTCCTCTAGGCTTTGCATAGTTGGGCCGATCGAGCTGTCTTAGGCTCTTTGTTACTGTAAAGCGAGTGCGGCAGTTTTTGTAGGCTTTGCCATAGTTGAGCACTTGAGCCTTTCTTTCCCCTAAGGTTGAAATGGTGCGCGAATCCGGCATGCTCGATGCTAAAAAACCAGGACACGCTTGGGAGGCTGAGATGGGTCAGGATGCCAGAATGATGCTCGTGACAGCCGCCTAATCAATGACGCCAATGCAACCGCTACACCATGCTACACTATCCAAATGATGCTGACGTTTCTATTAACCTCTGTGGAGAAAATGGTTTGACAGCAATATGATACTAGCCTACTAGGAGTTTCGCTCATCTGCGTCTCTTGGTTTGCTCGGCGTTTCAGGCGTCCTCGGTCGACATCCTGGCCAGATGTGCTTCAACGTCGGTCAGGTTAGGAGTTGATCACGAGCCAGCTCGGCTCGATTGGATTAGGTCAAACTCATTAAGCAACTTGGCTTGACTCAGCTCAGCTTGTTAAGCAAAGCTCGGTTCTAGTGGCGGAGCTTGGGCTCTCAATCTGAGGGGGCCAAAACTACATAATGCATTAATTAGTCTATCCAGATTGACCATTTTGAAGATTAATCAATAAAAATACCCTAAATACTACTACTTATCCTATGCAATTGTATAATTGTTGAGGAGGGGGGCAAGGCGGATGCCAAGGCCCACCTTGGCCTCAATAAAGCTCCGCCCGCCTCTACTCAACTCGGCTCGGCTTGACAAAAGGGCTCGAGCTGACTTGTTAGGCTCACGAGCTCAAGGTGGCCGGGGTGCCGGGCGACCGGATGCTGCAAACGAAGGGGGCGGCTAGGCGAGCGGAGCGGCTAGGAGGTGACAGCCGAGACATTGGGCTTAACGAGCCTAACGATTAACTTGTGACTCGGCTCATTAAGCTAGCGAATCAAACATGTTGCTCGCCACGGCTCGCTTATGGCATAAGCAATTCAAGTCCTTAACGCGATGAGCTGGTTCGCGAGTTTGGAGCTTTTTTTCGGAGGTGTCTATAAAGTAATCAAGTACTCGTTTATTTGGGAGTACTCAAATTTGTAGCCATCCGATGCAAGGAATTCGTAGATCCACGCATCCCACTGTTTTCACAATCCTGCACTGCAACAGAACATAGTAGAGTCGTTATGATAAATAAATACACAGAAGTACTTGCCCAAAAGCAAAATGGTCATACCAATACATGAACCGGATCGTACAAAAGGAAACAAGGCATGAAAAAATGACTTGGAAGTCACATGCTCGTAAATATTCAACAAAATATAAGGGAGGATTGAACATATCCAGATGTCATAAATATGAGTTACATTGTCCATATTTTAGTCTGAACAAAAAAATTAATTCTTCCTCGTTTAGACAAATATACTACCTTCAACATTGAAGAAAGAGCACTTAATTAGCAACAGGAGAGGTGGTACTGGCGCAAGTATCCACCAGGTACAGGTAGCAAGAACCAAATTGTTATCAAGGGAGAAACATTCACAAAACCAAAGCAACTACAAATGACAGTACCTTCACCTTAATCTCCTTTTTTTCTGCTCCTCCGAACACTTGCTCTTAGAGCATCTATAATAGTCCACATCAGCTGTTACTAAGGGGTTATCACATCAGCATTTAGGTGATATGGAGGAGAAAAGGTGATGTTGTTTTTAGATGAAGAAACTAGCAAATTGTTAATACCAAGACACAAGAAACAACCAAATACTCTATTGGAGACTTACTTGTTACCTAAAAACGCGTTTTATGGGTCTCACTGTCTTAAAGTAAAATATCTATCAGATCATTTGTACGGTCCGACTTCATTATTGATATGATAAATAAGCTAAAACATGTAGACCACAAAGTTATACTTCATTATTGATCATCAAGAATCATGCACACTTATAGCAATTAAAGTCTTAGACACAAACTGAAGAAACAATTCATTGAAAGACTTGTTTCTTTTTATTAAATTAAATACTCCCTCTTCTCTTAGTAATAAAGTAAGAAACAAACTATTTTAAATACTCTATGTTAGATCCAGACAAAATCGTCTCTCCTCTGCTCCCGTCCTGTTCATCTCTTCTCCCTCTCTTGGATTAATAAAGGGAAGCAGATGAAAAGCCCTCTCCTCCCTCTACCCAACTTTGTCTATCACTATCACTACACAGCCAACATTTTTTTATCCCCGGTAGGCCACTAGTACGCAGCCATACATGTGAATGTGATGCAGTACAAGGAGGGGACAAAGGCAGTAAATGCAGGGGACAAAGGCAGAGAGGCGCGGGATTCGATGCAGTACAGTGATCAAATTTGGCCCGGTTTCACACTCCAAACGGGGGGTTTTGCTCTTAACGGATGCGTCCGAAACTATAGTTACACGCTCAGCTGACCGAAAAGCCATAGCACAAATCTCAAGTTGCATCTGACGGCCACAAATTTGAGTACCACCTAACAAAATAGTTCTCAAGTACCATTTAGCAAATTCCTTTTTTTCTACCTAGTCCAGGTGTCGAACAAGGATGGAAGGAAAAAGCACTCGTGCCGTGAAGGAAACCGATGCACCCTGACCAGGTGATGTGCGGTAGGTGCGGCTGCGCGCGCTCGTCGCCGTCGATTGCTACCGTAAATTCGAGTGTGTCTACCTCAGCCCCGCAGGCATACAGTGCTACTAGTACACTATTACTGCTGAATGATTGTTCTGTTGCGTCGTGAATTCGTGATCACGTTCTGATTTTTAATTGGTGGGACAGGCCGACGTGCCCCGGCCGGACAGCGCGGATGGATCATATCCCCAGAAATTAACCATCAGTTACCGTTTTTAATTGCCTCGTTTGCTGCGTGCCCCCCCTACAAATGCAACTGCAGGGTCGCATGCGGCTGTCATTGGTAACACTCGCACCCAGTCACTCAGTGCGCGGTTTAGAGAGAGAGAGCAGCATGGCCCCAGCGGCAATGGAGGTGGCGCCAGCGCCTGTGGCCATCGTGGCTGTGCCGTTCCCGGCGCAGGGGCACCTCAACCAGATGCTGCACCTGTCGCTGCTGCTGGCGTCGCGGGGGCTGAACGTGCACTACGCGGCGCCCGCGGCGCACGTCCGCCAGGCGCGCGCGCGCGTGCAGGGCTGGGACGCGCGCACCGTCTGCTCGCTCCACTTCTCGGCCATCGACATCCCGTCCTACGCGACGCCACCGCCCAACCCCGACAGCCGGATCGCGTTCCCGGGCCACCTGCAGCCGCTCTTCGACGCGTTCTGCGACCACGCAGCGGCCCCGCTCGGGCGCCTCCTCGACGAGCTCGCCGCATCGCACCGACGCGTCGTCGTCGTGCACGACAACCTCGTGGCCTTCCCAGCGTCGGAGGCGTCGCGGCTGCCCAACGTTGAGGCGTACGCCCTCCAGTGCGTGGGGCAGTCGTTCAACACGGGGTTCAAGGATCCCGGCCACCGCCTAGTGCGCGCGCTCGGCCTGTCCTTCCCGCCCCCCGAGTCCTTCATCACCGAGGAGTTCATGGAGCTGGTGCAGCGGCAGGGCGGGCTCGGCATCTCCGGCGCCGGATTGCTCCTCAACTCGTGCCACGCACTCGAGGGAGAGTTCATCCACGCGCTCGGCGAGACCCTGTCGCGCGACGGCAAGAAGCTTTTCACCATCGGCCCGCTGAACCCACTGCTCGACGGGACCACACCAGCCCTGGGGTTGCAGCCGCGGCACGAGTGTCTGGGCTGGCTCGACATGCAGCCGCCGGCGTCGGTGCTGTACGTGTCGTTCGGCACAATGACATCGCTGCCTGGCAAGCAGATCGAGGAGCTGGCCACCGCGCTGAGGGGCAGCGAGCAGAGGTTCATCTGGGTGCTGCGGGACGCCGACCGCGGTGACATATTCGCGGAGGCCAGCGAGAGCCGGCACTCGAAGCTCCTGTCCGAGCTCACAAAGCAGACCGAAGGGAGGGGGCTGGTGATCACCGGGTGGGCGCCGCAGCTGGAGATCCTGGCGCACGGTGCCACGGCGGTGTTCATAAGCCACTGCGGCTGGAACTCGATACTGGAAGGCCTGAGCCACGGGATACCAATTCTTGCGTGGCCCATGCACTCCGACCAGCCGTGGAACGCGGGGTACGTGTGCAGCCACCTCAAGGCCGGGATCGTCGTGAGGCCGTGGGAGAAGAGCGGGGAGACGCTGCCGACCAAGGACATCCAGGCGGTCATCAAGAAGGCGATGGATTCCGACGAAAGCGTCGCCTCACGGAAGATGGCGAAGGCGCTCGCCGAGGACGTTCGTGCCGCCGTGGCGAAGGGCGGCTCGTCGTGGGCGGACATGGAGGAGTTCATTGCTCACATCACAAAGTGAAGGGGATTTAGGCGTAAAATTCCCAAATATAAGCTTGATCTGATCTAGTAGAGTCACAGCAGTGGAAATCCTCTGATAAGGGCCTTCGTGAGGCCCTCACTAGCATATTCACGTGCCCTCAGCACTAGCATATTCATATATTCACGTGCCCTCAGCACTAGCATATTCACGTGCGGCCGGGATCTACCTATAGCAGTAATGCATGCATGGACGCATGCATGCAAATCAATGGGACTGTCCCCTCGCTCTAGATGGGCATGGACCCGTAGCTTGTTCGTCAACTCTTGTTTGCACTTAATTTTCTGTATGCATTCCACCAACCGTTGAATTTTTTTTTTAATAAATCATTTTACACACAAAAAAAAAACCACGATTTATTGTTTTTTACAGAAATAACCCTCGCAGGCCCAGCAAACAACTAGATCCAATCATGCGGTGGGCCAGCGATTTGAGCCTAGCTAGCCATCCCACAATCGTGGACTTGTCGTGCGACCGAGGCATGTGGACACTCAGTCGCGCGACGAGCGGACGACTCGCTTAGTCGCTTTTTGGTGGCGTGATTGGCAAGCCCCTAACACTAGTCATGCCTCTATCACGCGACTAGCAGGCGCGTGACACCAGTTGCAACAGTGTGACGCGACTGAGGGCTATATATCTGATTCCTGAGTCCGCTCGTGCGACAGAAAGAGGACAAGGGAGGTGCGCCAGCGGCAGAGAAGAAGAAAGGAGACAAGAGGAGAGGACAAGAAGGGAGAGGAGAGGATAGGGGAAAGGACAAGAAGGGTGAGGGGAGGAGGAGAGGAAGGGAGAGGAGAGGGGCGGAGGAGTTGACTTTGCACTCGACTCGGCTCGATGCGCCTCCGTATACTCATTCTTTTGCGGTGTCTTCATCTTGTTCACGTAATTTGTTCGTCACTTCGATTAAAATACAAGTTAGGTTAGCAACAATAAACATAGCTTAGTGGTGGAACTAGGGTTTGTAGTTGTACATCGACAGTTTTAGGGTTATTGTCGCGTATAGTGTTACTGTGGATATCATGGGGGTATGCTTACGATCTTAGGATAATGATACAATTGCCAATGGCATTGAAGATTTGTCGAAACACTCGATTTTGGTGAAATTCATACTCTGTCAGGTAGTAGGCGGTCAGACTGGCCAGGACAGCGATCAGACCGGCCTATGTGGCAGTCAAATCGACAACCTCTGGCGGTTAGACCGGCCAAGGTTTTGGTCTAGTAGCTGGCGGTCAGACCAGCCAATGGGCAACGATCTGACCGGCCATAAAGGGTCTTTCGTGTTGGAGCCGGGCCAAAAATAGAGGGTATAGGCAAGAGAGGGGATTCTTCTACACTTAGTCTCATAATTTTTGGAGCTTCGAGTCAAAAGTTATATTCGTCTGAAATTTCCAGAGAGGTTTCGGATTTCCAGGAAGGAAATTTGGCTAAGTCCCATTGTTGGGCAGTCAGACCGGCTAGGGGGCGGTCAGACCGGCCAGGCGTGGCGGTCTGACCGGCTTTGACTTGTTCGACGGCCATCTTGCTGGTGATGATTGTAAGTTAGGTCAAGATCATGGGTTTCAGTGCATATGTGTTGCAAGATGCATGTTTTGACTAACGTGGGTCAAGTTGCGAAGAACTTGTTCCCGGAATCGATTTCTTGGTCTATTATTGTGCAGGAAGTTTGGAGATCAACGACGGTCAACGGTGAAGATGATCGGGACTGGGCTTGGAGAGCTGAGGTTCAGAACGTTCGAGGATGCTGGGTGAAATCAATGGACTCAAGCATGGCGCAAAATGGACAAGGATGACCGAACGAGAAGTTCGGTGCGACGGGTTGCATCAAGCAGCGCGGGGGGTCGGTGCAAGTGCTATGGTGGTTTCGGTGGGAGCTGGATGGGAGAGACTTGCCGACATGAACAGAGCGGTTGATCAACCTACACGTGGCGAAGCATGCGATTGCTTCATGAAGTTTGGACTCGATCTTTGGAGAAGGATCGAGAAGGGGTATTTTAGTAACTTCACCAAAATACTGTCTTGGTGGCTTTTGGCTAAATCGCGACGCAAGACGGCACAAGGAGAAGTGGTTTAGGTCAAGAAAAGATGAAGACGGTGCTTTGAAATACGTGCGTAAGTGAAACCTATTTCTGTGGGCTTAACGGGTGCCCATTAGGCATGTCCTTCTAGAAGCTAGCCTCCACTATAAATAGGGGAGGGTGCTGGTTGTGCACCTCCTAACCCTTGTATTGAAGAAACCCTAGTTTATGTTTAGGGAGAGGAAAGTAGATAGGTTAGGGTTCTAGAGAGTTGGACTGATTGTGTGCTCAAGTGTTGAGCTTTTGTCCTCCTGTATGGAGTTGTTGTAAACCAACATCAATGTCAAATCAATCCAAGCAAGATTCCTCAAGATGAGTCCCTTCTTGTTCTTGCTCTCTCTTTTGTGATTTTGGGGCTTTCTTTGATCCTTTGGTTTTCCTTTGGTTTCTAACATGAATCTTGCTTGTTGTAACATGTGGGAATGCATCTAGGACCATCTTGACCATCTTCTACTCACAAGCAAGTTTTTAGATCATATTTTGATTTTGACTCAGTTTTGAAGCAACATTCACTCAAACCGAAAAAGGTCAGAACTTTGGCAATGATCTTCATGATCGTTAATTGAAATAGGTTCCTGACATCCCAGAGAAGGTATATTTCAAGTTTCGTGAAGTTTGGAGTTGTGGATCAAAAGTTAGACCATTTGTGATTTTGAGTTCGGACTGATTTACTATTCATCGGGCTGGTGGTCAGACCGCCCGTTGGAGAGGTTAGACCGCCCCATGGAGAGGTCAGACTGCTAGGCTGAGAGGTCTGATTGCCCAACTCTTTATGAATTGAGTTTTTGATGGTTGTTTTGCTTCGGGGTTTTGATTGGATTCAATACAAGTCTTCCGCTATGCTTGTACATTGATCTTCATAGCTCTCATAGCTAATAGAGTGAAAATCGTGTTGAATTCCATCAAGGTGAAAAAGCGGCATTGGTCCTATTCACCCCCCCTCTAGTCGCCTTTTTGGTCCAACAAGTGGTATCAGAGCCCGGTTAGTTCACTCTTGATCTTAATTGGTCACTGAACTTGATGATGGAGAAGTACTCCACCAAGCCGCATGTCTTCGATGGGCTCGACTATGCCTATTAGAAGAATCGCATGCGTGTCTACCTTCAGAGCGAAGTTCAAGCCATATGGGAGGTTGTTCAAACTCTGCTTGTTTTGCCCGAGGTTGCTACACCGGCTTCAGCAGCCCTCTTGGCTAACAACCATAAGGTAAATAACCTCCTATATGCCGGGCTTGGTAGACTGGAGTATGATAGGATCTATCATCTTGAGACTGCACATGATATTTGGCACACCCTCGAAACCTACCATGAGGGTTCGTCCCAAATCAAGCAAGTATGCTAGACGGTCTTCAAGCGAGAATACAACAAGTTCGAGATGCGTCCTGGAGAGAGCATCGATGATGTATTCACTCGTTTTAACAATGTGCTTAATCAGTTAAGAGCGGTCGACACGAGTATTCTCAGTCTGAGAATGCCACCCACCTCTTGGCTGCAATCAACACCAAGGAGTGGGAGATGAAGGCTACTGTCATTGAGGAGAATTTCAATCTCTCTAATCTCACTTTGGAGCTACTCTACAACAAGCTCAAGACTCATGAGATCAAGAGGGATGATCATCCTAAGAAGGAGAACATAGCTTTAGTGGCTGACCCTCTTAAGAGAACTTCTGATGGCTCTTCTGAATCTTCCTTTGAATTTTTACTTGCATGTTTATCTGCAATCCATGAAGAGAAACTTGAGAGTATTCCTAAGGCTGAGTTAGCCCTCCTAGTTAAAAAAATTCACACGGACCTATAAAAATATGAGAAATAAGAAGAGAGGTGACCATGTGATATGCTATGAGTGTGGAAAGCTCTACTATATCTGGGCGAACTGCCCCAAGCTAAAAGGGAAGGGCAAGCACAAGGAGGAGAAGGCAACTTGGAGGAAGCCTCAAGGGAACAAGTCCAAGTTTGATGCTGCCAAGCTCATAAAGGCTGCTCACTGGGTCCTTGCTGCTTTTGGAGAGCAATCCATGAGCGATGTGGACTCTGGGAGCGAGGAGGACAAGGAGGAGCTCTCTCAATGCAAGAAGAAAAGGAAGACAAAAGACCTCATTGGTATGTGCTTCATGGCCGACTCCATCAATGTTGATGACATCGATAAGGTATCTCCATCCTATGAAGTTATCTCTGCTATATATGATACCATCTTTGAGCAACTGCTTAGCCAGCATAAGGCGTTAGAGTTCATCATGGCCAGGAATAAAGACTCAGAGTCACAAGTTGATAATCTCGTAGTAAAACTTGTGAATGCTAAAAATCTTGATGTTGATGAATATTCATACTGCCATGCTTTACACATTGAACTTGCTAAATTGCAAAATGCTCATGATGTTACCTTGCACCAACTAGAAAATACTAGGACTGAGTTAATTGAAGTTAAATCTACTCCATATAAAAAATGCTTAGAATCTAGCAAGTTGGTCACTTCTGATAGGGCTGAGTCTAGCACTTGCTCTTTCTGCTTAGAACATGAACATCAAGTAAAAAACATATTGGAAGCAGTTAGAGTTAAGTATGCCAAGCTTAAGGATAAAATTAATTCTGCTCCTTATGCTTCATGTGAAGCACTTAAGCCTAAAGTTGCTATTCACAAAGAGAAGCATGCTAAAGCCATTAAGGCCAAAACTTGTGAATCATGTTTTAATCTTGGAAAAGAGAATGCTTATCTTAAGGATATATTAGAAAAAAATCTCTAAGCGTAAGAAACAGTTAAACATAATTCTTGATAAGTCCAAACTCCTTATAAGAAGCAAGGGTTAGGATACAACTTTGCCCAAGACAAGTCCAAGCCAAATATCATTCAAGTCTTGGAAAATTGCTTAGTTGAGTTCAAAACCCAACCTGCAAAAACCATTTTCAAATCTGCAAGTTTTGTCCAACCATCTTTTGAGCCAAAAGGTGCTTCTCCCAGTGGTACCAAGTACCATTGCACCTATTGCAAGAAGGATGGGCATTTGCTTGAGTTCTGTTGGCGCAGGTTGAAAAATGCTAAAAAATCTTGTTAGAATTTCATCTCGTCAACCTAGAGCCTTCATGAGACATGGTCATCTAGAAAAGAAGAAACTTAGACTAGAATTTGTTTCACATGTTCCTGGACAGGATGCTTCTGACGTTCATGTAACCATTGCTCATGATAGAACCTCAAGTAGGATCAAGGCTAACAATTCTGTTGTTTATACTACTCGCAGACGTGTGTCTCAGTACTGGGTTCTCAAGTCATGTTTAACTAACCCCCGTATTGAGACACATCGATCTTCTGTGCCTTGATTTTCAGGATCGCCATGGAAGGGGGACGAACATGTTGTTCGTCAACTCCGGCTATTCACGCCACATGACCAGAGACTCAAGATGGTTCACCTCCTTCTCGCAGTCAACGGGTGATGACTTCGTCACCTTTAGAGATGATACACAAGGGCGGATTGAAGGAACAGGATCGATCAGGGTGAACGAGAAGTTCATCCTTAAGGATGTCGCCCTTGTGGACAAACTAAGATGTTTCAGGTAACACACGGACGACGGAGAGCATGTTTGTAGAGGAAGATGATGGTAGAGTCGATGATGCTCTTCCACCTGCTTCTGACGATTCCAGCTCAAGAACCTGCTTTGACTACTCCACCTCTAATTGAGGCTCCTACTGCATCTTCATCATCAGCAATACCTACGGAGGTCAAAGAGATGCTATCTCCCTCGGGTGCTCCACTTCAAATTTAAAGGCGTCACCCTCCAGATCAGATGATTGGTCATCTTCATGAGCGAGTCACTCGCTCCAGGTGTCACGATCCGAGTCTCTACTCCCATTCTGCATTTATTGTTTCTTTCGAACCCCGCGATATATCACATACTTTATCTGATTCTAGCTGGGTTAATGCCATGCATGAGGAGTTAGAAAACGTTAAGAGGAACAAACTCTGGAACCTAGTAGAGCCTCCTAGTGGTCATAATGTGATAAGAACCTGTTGGGCATTCAAAAACAAACAAAGTGATGATGGTTTTGTGGTTAGAAACAAGGCTAGATTGGTAGCTCAGGGTTTTAGCAAAGTTGATGGGTTAGAATTTGATGAAACATTTGCTCATGTTGTTAGATTAGAAGTCATTCGTATTCTACTTGCATTTGCTGCATCTAAGGGCTTTAGGCTGCACCAGATGGATGTCAAGAGTGTATTTCTGAATGGCTACATAGAGGAGGAAGTGTATGTTAGGCAACCCCAGGCTTTAAGAATTCCAAGCATCCACATCTTGTTTTCAAGCTATCTAAAGCCTTGTGTGGTCTTAAGCAAGCCCCTAGAGCTTGGTATGATAGACTTAGTGGACCAGCGATTGAGGGTTATTCATTGGAAAAATACTAGTCATGTGCCCGTGCGTTGCAACGGATATCAAATAAATGATACAAACATTTTAAACGGTAGAAAACAAAATATTGTGAGTATCATGTAAAAACACATCAAAGTATATCCGCAAAATATGCAACATTTCATTATATCGAACAAATACTCCCATTTAAAAATATGCTTACGGTTGAAAAAGTATTTACTTATCTTCAGTGACGTAACCATTTAAAAACAATGTGATACAAATAAAGTGGTTGGATTCAGTAAGTATTTTACTGCCAAATTATAAAGATGGCAAAAACTGTACCTTCGGTATTAAGTGTACAAAATAATGGTACAAACAAGCACAGGAAATAGTTTTACATCTGATGGTACAATTATTGTAAGAGATAATCAGATCGAAACAAAATGTATATATAATCAGCTTTGAAGATACCAAATAACATATTCAACCACAAAACTTGAAAAGTGCATAGGATTCATGCTGATATAATTTATTGCTAGAGTATCTACCCAAATAGAAGCTTGTCAGACACGGAAAAAGCAGTAAAATATGCCAATAAACTATCAACACATTAGTAACAATAATGTCTTTGGTTATTTGCCTAATATTTAACTTATGGAACATAAAAGGTATTGTTTTCACATACATGAAACCGATCAAGGCACCGTAACATAAGGAAAGTAAAATGTCGCTTGGCGGTCATTATCAAGTTCGCAATTCCTTGACCCACAAGACCACAAAAGAATCCAACTGTACCATATAAAATCCTCTGTTCTCAAAATAGATATTTCAGATATTAGAAGAGATAATAGTAATTGCTAACATTTTTGGGTGAAAACAAGAAGTATTTCAAGGAACACAAAAGCTACCTTGAAAAAGTATGCCCTCGTCCTTTGTTCAACAGAAAATCAGATCTCCGCCTTTCACTTTCAAAACGCCAGATAAATTCGTTTTCAACAAAAATTCAAAGATTACTCAGATGAATGGTTGGATGCTTTATTAAAACAATAAATTAAAAATACTTTCAACATGTAATAAGCAAAGAAAATGGGACATAAGGCTAGAATGGTTGGCGGGAACCTAGTAAATCAAAGAAATTATCCGATGGCATATAAAATTTCTAAAAGAGAAGTAGGCATTTGGCAAGATTGTGGTTTGAATCCCATCAACAACCGTAATAATCATGTTATAATATACAATTAGAGATTATTTAGCCAGCTTAAGCTTTAGTTTTTCACCCAAATAAGATTTGACTGCTTAGCCTTACCTTATGGCTTGGTTTCACAAAGATTACACCATAAAAGACCAATAAGCCATGTTAAAACAATAAAGGCTTCAGCTTATTTAACATAAGGAGAGAAAGTAAGCCATCTGTAACATCTGTTTGGCCCCAACTTAAAATTTTATGTAGAACTAAGCTTAACATATACCACATAGGCCCTAAGCCAAAGCCAAACAAAATGCTTACGCTACAGACTGAAAATGGATCTTCAACTGACTTGTGGAGAATGGAGATAATCCATAGCTGCTGCCTCATAACTTCTCAAAGAGGTATTTATAAGCTAACTTTTACCAAACAAGTTTCTCATAAACAGGTTTGTTGAAATCTTAGAATCTTTGTGAAATAAATCTAGCAGGAATTTCACAGGAATTAGCTCAATTCCCATAGGAATCTAGAAAAATTATGGCGTTCCAAATGGGGCCTAAGTAAATAAATATTTATTTTCGACAGTGCTGAGGTAGGATCAAAAGATTCAGTATAGTTTTGGTAAATTTTGCGTGTGTTCAATTTTTTCCTTGTCAATAATTTGTCTACAAGAAAAACATATTGAACTGGCAATTTACAATTTGTGGCATTGGTCTATGTTACTGGAACAGGTCACTGATATACTTCATTGTTTCACAGAAATTCAAGGGAATTCATTTTGACTCTAATAACATCTAGGAGAATTTTGTGAGACCCATATTACAAACCATTCAATGCCATAGTGACCTATTCCATACATTCCAAATAGATGTCCTTTAGACTCTAGCACAGAATTGTCAAATAAGGTATCAAGGAAAATGAACATGATAATATTATTGAGGAAAGGTATATACGTGAGGGAATGGGGCGGGTTAAAAGGTACCTAGAAATTGTAGAGTGGCATGCATCTAGAAACAAAATGAGAAGGCAAGAATGCCATGCATTTGGAACAGAGGAGTATGACACAAAATAATGTTATGGACACTACACTCTCACGTAATCGTTGTTGTTCACAACTCACCTGCTTGGGTGAGCATCGTAAGCATGCCTAACATGCCCAAGAAGACCTTCTGATGTAGATCCCCCACCGAATGGAGCATATGGCGCCAACATGCCGACTAAAGCTACATTAACAACTACACCTACCAACATATCCGCCAGATACAACTCAAACTCGACCAAAACTCCTAGCCTCTCTTCAATCTCTGAATGTCGCAACATGTGTCAATAACTATCTGCAACACATTCCAAAGAAACAATCAATCAACAACCCTACCAACAAGCGCTACCACTATGCAATACAATACTACTAAAGAACTCAACCTACCTCGGCCCCAATCTTGAAGAGGAGTGTAGGATCAACCAAAGATCCCGTCCCAATTTTTTTCTAATGGCAAAGCTTACAATGCAAAGAGGCTTTTTATTTGGAATTTGGATGTTACATACAACATGGGTACCACCGTATAATTAGAATATTGTCACCAGGCCTTCAACAAAGCAAGGAAAGGTCATCCATAGCATCCTCTATTCCACAATGGAAAATCAGAGAGAGAAAACGAACCTAGCAGCAGAAACAGCAGCCACAAGATTTGGATAAACTCCAGGCTCTTGGATAAACTACAGGCTCTATTGCATCTTTGGTTGGCCTCTCAACACGCAACCATAGCCGAGGATGGCATGCAAGGAAGCACCATCTGTGGCAAACGAGGGTGGTGTTATACCTATCTGCAGTCAAAAATGAAATGCTAAAAAAGCTCACTTTAAACTTTAAAGTACGTTAGCAATGACACAATATATTAGAAAAAAATTATAGCAGTCATGATGCAATCAAGCACATCAAAAACCAATTCTGATCCTGCTCTACACAATCAGCCTAACAAAAAGTTCCTTGATATCCGAATATTTGCACAACACATGTGTTGTCGATCAACCAAGAGACAAGCGAACTACTTGAACAACGATCCAAAATGCGCTTGTGAAGCCAAAAATGGTCAATGATCGGTTCCTCCCTAGCAACAACACATCAACAAAGGAAACCTACTTGAGCAAACACACCCAAGCCCCAACCCATCCGAGATTTAGTTTTGAGAAAATACTTCGCTATAGAAGGTGCTCAAGGATGCTTCATCTATCTATGAGCCAAAATCTGCAGTGTAATTGCATAATCGCACCCAAATAGTAGCATAACCCAACATCAATTTAAGGAAACCAAACACTAACACTATTGAAATTTCCATTCACCCTTGCATTGCACACACCACCGTCGGATAAAACTTCCAAATTCCCACTAATTTTGCAACACGCCCAAGACGAGATCGGGGCCCAATTCAACAAATCTTCCCAAAATCCATCATCGCTCCCCGACAAAAGCGTGTCAAAAACCATATTATGCAGATAAGGAGGAGGAGAAGTGGAAGCAAAAGGATAAGTGGAAGAAGAGATACCTCCTTTGTAGTATCAAGTAGCAACCACGGGCGTGCACGTCCTTGCTTGCAACCGCCATGCATGAGTTAGGCGGTTTGTTACATGTAACATGCTTTGCAAATAAGCGGTTGAGAGGAGTTGATCAGAGCATCATCGTCTCCACATCGGTCTCCCCGTCTGCAGTAATGCGATTTCCATGGATACGCCAACACCAAGTCGGTGGATAAACCCAAAAATGCCCAAAAATCAAACATTGCTTGCAAATAATTACACAATATATTTACTAACATGTATTAACAAGTATAAACAAAAATGCCCAAAATCCAACATTTTCCTCATGCCCTCTTCAACCTGTGATTAATGGATGACGCCAAAAGCAAGGAGATGCACACCTTCAAGGTCGGGCGGCGTCGAGGTCTGGATGACCAGATCCGGCCTCGGGTGGGGAGCACGAGGGAGAGGAGAGGAAGGAGGCAATCGGTCGCGAACCCTACCAAATCACGTCACGGAGCCTCACCATCCTCGCTTCCTTTCCTCGCCACCCCCACCTGGCGTCGGCGAGGTCTGAGCGAACAGATCCGGCTACTGCATCGGCCTTTTGGGTGGGAGAGGCGGCGGCTCAAAGGGGAGCATGAGGGAGAGAGGCGAGGAGGAGGGCATCGCGAGCGGGAGCGGGAGGCGGAGGCGGGCGGCGCAAGAGCGAGCGGCAGGCGACGCAGTTGGGGGACGTGAGTGTCGGTGTGGGTGGGGACTGGGGAGCGTGAGTGAGAGAGGAGAGGGAGGGAGTGCGACACGAGACTGGACACGAGGGCGATAGGGTTGAACTCCGCGCGAGATGATCCGGTGCGTTGGTCATCTAACCGCCGATCGGACGGACGATAATAAGAGTGGGAGGACACACCATCACTAACTCATATTTTTAAGTAGTAGAGAAACCGTGGTTTATTTGTATAAAATGATCAAAATAGTTTATTTTGAAAAAATATCACCGACCGTTCACCTAGTACGGATGCTTGGTTTCTTCTAGCTATATATGTACAGAATACAGTTAACCGACAGACGAACGTGCATGGTACACGGAACCATGGATGCTATGGCCGCACCCGTGAACAGTGAAAGTCAAAGTGGCCTTGCGTGGTAACACAATCGTGTAAATAAGTTTCAGCAACCATATGGCGAAAGTACCGTTCGTAGGAAGAAAAAGAGTTTGCTTCTTCGTGAGCCAGAAATCGAATTCCTAATGGATTTCGGCGTGTCATCTTGGACAAGTACCGTAGCTTTTTTAGTAGGAAAACCGTTTATTTATATTAATAACTGAGTAAGTACACAGGGTCTAACTTTTACATTGAACGTATCACATCATGTCCTTGGGTCAGTGAATGTGCTGAACTTCTTTATCTTTCTCTTTATTGACTTTGTATTTTACAACGATGTCTTGATTGCAGACAAACACGGCAATAAGAAGTAGATTATCGATGATCTCCATTGATATGTAGGACAAACGTCTCAGCAGTCGGAGAAAAATCGAAGGTGATTTATTTGCACCATTCTCAATCCGGTATAGATTTCTGGTATAGGTGTCGTCTTCGTCGTCCAAATGAGTCGATCCGATGAAACCCATCGTGGGTAAATAAAATCTGGCTATAAACTCACCAAAGAAGAACTAGAAAGAAAAAACGAAGAAACTAAAGGAAACTAAATCTACTTCTGGAGGAAAAAATCAACAGCGCCCCCCGGCGCTCTACGTCGGCAAGAACGCGGAAGAAGAGAGAAGAGGGACCGATAGAGGACGACGGAGTTGCGGCCGGCGGCTAGGTTGCTGGCGGCGGCTCCCCGTTCAGGTCGACGCCGATCGGAACCTTAAAAAATAGATATCGCTCTCGGACAAGTACCATAACTGAATTTGGATATGCAATGGACTTGAGCCCAGTAGATATCGGATGGATGTAAGCCAAACCAAACCCAGGATTTTTTGCCCTCACCCAGCCAAGTCACTTCTCACTTAAAAAAGAAGGAAAAAGAAAAATAACTTTCCTTTTTTTTCTCTACTTAACCATCTGCTATCCACAAGCGAACCAAAAACATGCAGCTGAGCAGTTCTGGGTTCCACGCCTCTCTTCATCGGAGGCGGCGGCGTATCGGATTGTTGGTGCTCCTCCTCAGCCCTCACATAGCAATGCGCGCGCCGGCGGTGATGGCTTCACTGGTGGAGAAGAAGACGGGGAAGCGGAGGGGCCGTCCGCCGAAGGCCGGGGGAAAGTCGCAGTCGCAGCTCTCTCTTCTTGGTGGGTGCCGTCTGCCGCGCGAGAGAAACAGAGAGCTCATTGAGTTCGCGCTATTCGTTCGTTCATTTGTGCTCTTTTGGTTGGTTAATTAACGCAATTAATTACTGCAATATTTTAATGGCACAATCTGGTGCTCTACTTTTCCTGTTTATTTTAGTAAGGATTTGGCATGATTTGGATGTAAGGTGATATTGAGGGGGTGGGGTGGGGGACATTTTCTTTTCTATTCTCTGATTTCCGTATATTCCAAAAGTAAAATACCGGTTTGCCCCTGTCCCTTTGCCTCTGATATATGCAGCATCCTTCAATTCCCTTCATCAGCATAGTGTCCGGTCCATCCGAGCTCCCCCGTGAGCCGGTCCCGCCTCCAGTCGGCCACCGCATCCCACCTGCGCCTCCAGTGCCGCCCCCCAGTCACGCCTCCCCCGAGCTCCCCTCTCCGGTCCCTCCCGGCCTCCTGTGAGCTCCATGAGAGTCCAGGCCCGCCCCCTAGGTGGCCGCCGCCGCCGCGTCTCCGGCCAACCCCACTCGCCCGGGCGTCTCCGCCACCTCTTGAAGATGCTGCGTTGCCGTCGAGCCCGCCCCTAGGTGGCCGCCGCCACAGATCCGCCACCTCAGCTTGTCGGACCACTCGCCCGGCCGGTCTCCGCCCACCCCGCTCGTCGCGCCGTCTTGAAGATGCTTGCTGCCGCCGCTCTGTGGCCGCCGCCTTGAAGAGCAGGCGCAGGCTTGATGCTGGCGGCCACGGCGGGGAGGAGCAGATCATCGGCGCTGCCTCACTAGGGAGCAATGATCGAGAGGCGGCGCGGTTTGGGCGAGGACCATGAGGAGCAGGGCTAAGATGCGGCGGCGGGAGGGGAGGGCAGGATCGGCACGCTGCCTCACCAGGAGCAGCGCATGCCCAAGTCTAATGGATGCGTGTGACTCACGGGCACGGCAGAGGGGATGGATGGCAAAGGGACTGGGGCAAAACCCGGTATTTTACCTTTGGAATATACGGAAAATCAGAGAATAGAAAAGAAAATAGGAGAAAATGGATGGTAATAGCATATGTCAAAGGAAAAAGAAATTGGAGTGGCAAACTGAGTGGTATATCTCGAAGTGGCGAGATTCTTGGTGGTATATAGCATTCCAGCTAGGAGTTTTTCAATCTCATGCTTGCTGTGGTGATGTAATGGTTGCCAGAACGTCATAACATATGAAGTTATGGATTCATCATGGACACGTTCGTGTTGCAACTGTTTTGGATAAAAGATGCTCTTTTTCCATGTGTAAGCTATCATCATGAAATCCAAGGGACAACTTATTGCAAATGCCACATGATCGTAGATGTCGTTTTTTCACACAGTAGAACAGATGAGTATCAGGTCTACATTGTAAATCTGGCAATTGAAGCACGTGCTATGATTGTACATGTCTCCTGTGAATACTTTCCCACTGGTTTGATTTGAGTGTGTAACTGGAAGTTTATCTTATTGCTAAAGTTTACTGCTTGAGAAATCGATCTCCTTTAACAGAATGCTTACCCTACTGTATGTCCGTATGTTCATTAAGGGGCCTTGCTGAATTTATTTTTCGATCACAGGAGGCTGTTCAGCTGGAAAGGCATTTACTCCACATGTATTGCCAGGGGCGAAGGCATATAGCCTGTTATGGGTGCAGATGCACCACCCTGATTTTGTTTTCAGCTTATAGTAATCAAGTTTTGGCCCTATATGCACCACCCAAAGCCCAATTAGCGCACCACCCACGGTCCATCAAGCAAAGAAATTTCAAATAAGCGGTATCAAGGAAGCCAGAAAGACATTGATTGTTTCTCGAAATTTCTAGCGTCGTCACTTCATTTTCGATCGTGGCTACTTTCACACCTCCACGCCGCTTAAATCTTTCGCTTCCTCATCCTCTCGGGCTCTCACTCACGCAAGACGCAACACGCATCCATCAGAGCCAGCAAGCTCGGTCCTTGGTCGCTCTCCAACTGAAAGAGCACAAAGGAAGCGGCAACCACATCTCCCCAATCCCCATCACCATTACTACCGCATCGACATCACCCAAAGAACAACAAGAATATTTTAAGGTAAGATTAGATGTCGTTTCATGCTTTCCTTTTCTATCTCAAATTAATCTAATTTTCATATATACAATTAGAGCTCGAATCGTGTCCCATCATGAGGCTATTTAGGTCAGCAGACTTGCAATAGCGCAAGACATATTTACGCCCTTTTAAATGTGTTAATGGCGTGCTAATTGATGGAACGATTTTACAAAAGGAAAGCACCAGAGCCGGTAGTGGCAATAATCTCCTGAATTCTTGTTTGGATGATCTCAATTGGGAGGAGGAGATTAAATATGATCCAGGATTAAGGAAACAAATTGATGATTACCATCCTAATCATAGAGAGAGTGTGAGAAGGAAGTACTTGGAGAATAGGCCTTGCCAACCTCGCACACTTGATTTTCCTGTGACATATATTGGAGGAGCTCCGAGAAGGTTTGTTCCGGAATGGTTTGATGAGTTTGATTGGCTTGAATACAGTGAGTCCAAAGATAGAGCATATTGCTTTTGTTGTTTCTTATTTAGAGATAGAAAGGATGCTGGTTATGAAGCATTTGTTAAAAATGGTTGGAACACTTTTCATAAAAAAGAAAGGCTAAGAATTCATGTAGGAGATGTCGGTGGCGCACACTATGTCGCAATGAAGAAGTGTGATGATCTGTTACAAAGAAATCAACATATTGATGTTGCTTTTCATAGTGTGAGTGAATCTAGTAAGAAGAATTATCTTACTAGGCTAAATGGTTCTATTGATGTTGCTGAATATTATTGCAAGAAGGATTGTCTTTTCGGGCCATGATGAGTCAAAGGAGTCCTTAAATAAAGGAACTTCAGAGAATTTCGTAATTTTAAGCAGAGCAAAATCCAAATTTAAGAAAGGCAATAGGCACAAGTGGATCGATAATAGTCTTTTGATTGCTCCTGAAATACAAAGGATATTGTGCATTGTTTTGCAAAGGAAGTGCTACACAGTATTCTTGAAGAAATTGGAGATGACGTTTTTTGCTTACTAGTTGATGAGTCGAGAGATGTTTCTTGGAAAGAACAAATGGCAGTTGTCTTGAGATATGTAGATAAATGTGGAATTGTCAAAGAGAGATTTGTTGGTCTTGTTCATGTGACTGAAACAACATCTGCCCATCTCAAGTCTGCTATTGATGCATTATTGGCTAATCTTAAGTTAAGCTTAAAGCAAGTCCGAGGCCAAGGATATGATGGTGCTAGCAATATGAGAGGTGAGTTCAATGGCTTGCAATCTTTGATAATCGAGAAAATAGTTCAGCTTATTATGTGCATTGTTTTGCTCATCAACTCCAGCTTAGTACTTGTGGCTATTGTTAGGAAGCATAAAGGGGTTAGTGAATTTTTAATAGGATTTCCATGTTACTAAATGTGGTGGGTGGATCATCCAAGAGAAGGGACATGATTAGAGATATTAATCTTAAAGAAATTAGCAAGGCACTAGGGTGTGGGCAACTTGAAACCGGGACAGGTTGAATCAAGAGCAAAGTCTTCAAAGACACGGGATACTCGTTGGAGTTCCCATTATAAGTCTCTCAAAAGTTTGGTGGGCATGTTTTCTACAATAGTCAAGGTGCTAGAAATAGTGGAAAAGGATAAAAAGGATGGAAAATTAGAGACCAAGCATCAAATCTTCTAGAGTACTTCCATTTTTGACTTTGTCTTCTATTTGCATCTTATATTGACTATATTGGGAACCACAAACATCTTGTCATTGGCATTTCAACGGAAGGATCGGGACATAGTGAATGCTATAAAATGTGTGGGAGCAACTAGAGCCCAACTAGATGAGCTTAGAAGAGAAAAATGGGAAAAATTATTAGATGAGGTGTATGAATTTTGTGACAAGAATGATATTTCCAAATTGGAAATGCAAGATGAATATATTGATCCCAAGAAGCGAGGCATAGATCTCGAATTACAAACAAACATTACTATCAAGTTGATTGTTTCAATGATGTTATTGATTGGCTACTCCAAGAGCTTGACAACCGCTTCAATGAAACAAGCTCTCGCTTGCTTATTTGTTCTGGCTTTTTTAGTCCAAGAGACTCATTTCATGATTTTAATTTGGAGAATTTGATGAGCCTTGCAAAGCTTTATCCACATGATTTTGATTCTGGGCAATTGAGGGACCTTAGCCACCATCTTGGTGTCTACATATCAGATGTGAAAGATGATGATAGGTTCTTTAATCTACAAACTGTTGCTGAGCTTTCTCAAAAAATGGTGGAGACTAGAAAACATGAACGATATCCATTAGTTTATCGACTCATGAAGCTTGTACTAGTGTTGCCGGTTGCAACTGCTACAGTTGAGAGGATTTTCTCTGGCATGAAGATTGTGAAGACAAATTTGCGCAATCGCATTGGTGATGAGTTTATGAATAATTGCCTTCTTTGCTATGTGGAGAAAGAAGAGATGATGAAAGTCACGAATAACGCCGTGGTTCGTCGCTTCATGAAAATGCAAGGACGTAGATATCAAGATGAAGATTAATGGTAATTGATTATATTTATTTTTATTTGTTAATTATTTGGTTAAAAAATGAAATTTTAACCACAAGTCATTCACTTTCTTTTTTTAGGTCATCAAATTGTCGAAGATGTTCAGGACTTGAAGATAAACGATGTATTTTGCCTCTGTTGACGTTTTTGACCATTCTAATGGTACTTATTTTAGGTAAACCTCTTAATCACTTATTTATAGCTGCACCACCCTCTATTTTGCTCTAGCTTCGCCACTGTGTATTGCTTATAAATCAGGGAGAGGTATGCAGTCCATCTTCTCAAGTTGCAAATTACATGTCAGGCATATTTTTCTTTTGCCATTGTGTTTTTTTACTATTTATTGCCTTAGTTTAATATGGACTTTCGGTTGCTGAGCAGTGTTCCCATTTTCTCATTCTGACCTGATTTAGTGTGTTTCTGGGTGCTCTTGAACCTGGGGACAGGTCGACAAGATACTGTGTGAAGTGTGAAAATATATAATATTATAAGTTTACTGTTCTTTGGAGTGCATTATCTCATTATCTGCAACATGATCGATGCTAAAAAAAATTCAGCTGACATTTTTTACTACCATCTACCAAATTCAGATCAGTCTGAACTTCATGCTACTATTACTACATGTTCTCAACATTAACTTAATATTTAATTGACTACCATAAGGTCCATAACCATTTCAAAGAAAACAGTAGTATACATGTACATGTGCAGTGCAATTTATATGGGATATTGTCATATTGTGCTCGTCCTGTTTTTATGCAAATGAGCAAGCCCTTAATTCATATATGATGGACTACGGTATTTTGCTTTCTTCTAGGCTTCTGCAATAAATGTTGACTTTCTTACCCATTTCACCTCTTCGTTCTGACCCATTTCACCTCTTCGTTCTGGTTGTGTTTGTGGTCCATCATGTGATAAGAAACATTGCTTGCTTCCTATTTTTCTCACTTTGTTCCTATTTCTGAAGAAAATTTGGTGGATTCAGAACTAGCTGTCAGAGAAGTGTGCATTGTTCATATTGGTGTACATAGTTTAACAGAAATGATGATAGTACTTTTACACACAGGATATTACCTCCAAGATCATGTTGTTATCAGAGATGAATGTCAAATCCATCTGCATTCTATCAGCGAATGGCACTGTATCAACTGTAACTCTCCGTCTGTCTTCACATTCAGGTGGCTTTGACAACGCAGTTTACCAGGTTCGCCCTCAGTGTTGTCAAGTATCAAACGTTAGATACTACTATGCCCCGATCTTCAGCAACGAATTGCTTGTGATCTATATCTCAATTCCTTGTAGGCTAGTGGCCTAGTACAAATTCTTGAGTTCCTCATGTAGCGTGAGAAAATTGGTTCCTCCTTAAGTCCTTCATGGATTCCCTTTCCACCTCTTGATTATTACTGTAAATTGTTTTTGCAGGGTCATTTTGAGATAATTTCATTAAACGGCTCTTATCTGCTGTCTGATGAGGCTGGGTCAAGAAACCGCACTGGGGGTTTAGGCATTATTGTTTCTACTCCCTGCGGCAGCATATTTGGAGGTAGCATTGGAGGCCCGCTGATTGCTGCAAACCCTGCGCAGGTACATGGAATAATTTGTCAATTGTCAAGTGGAACTACGGCATATTTGGAGGTAGCATTGGAAAGCGTAATGCTATGATATAGAGACTCTCTGCAGAAAGTTCTAGATTAAATCTTTTCTTGTGTTTCTCCCTCAGGTGATTGCTGGAAGCTTCAATTACAGGGTGACAGAGGCAAAGAATGAAGCAAAGATCAGTGACAACCAACTTACTGAGCTGAAAGTACCTTGGGAGATGGAAGATGGAAGCTATCATGCTACTGCAGTGGCCGGACCCTTTTCACCTCTGCATCAGTTTTGGTGGTCTAGGATTGCAGATGTCAAGCTTGGGCACCATGGCATTGACCTGGCCAATGGTTAGCACTATGTATGAAGATAGCCTTGCATGATGGAAATATCAAACAGCTACTACAAGGGTTGAGCTGTTGAAGCCCACAGATAATCACAGATTTTGTAGAGGGAAGAATACTTCCAAGCTCTAATACATAGTTCGCAGAGGAAAAGTAGTTTTAAACTCTAATGCTGGGTAATTTTAAAAAATGTAATATTGATACATAGTTCGCTTATTCAGAAACAAATAGTGTACTTCTATCTTTATATTCCGGATATCTGTATGGGAACTATATGAGACGTAACAATGCTTATTCAGAAACAAAAAGTGTACTTCTATCTTTATATCCCGGATATCTGTATGGGAACTATATGAGACGTAGCAATTCATATTCTGAAGGAATATGATATGCACATTGTGATGGTGAGGCATCTTCTGAGCATTTGTCATGGCCGAAGGGTCTACTTTGTGTCATGCGGAAATATATGCTGAAGCAGGTAGCTGCTTTGAATTATGTCATCAAGCTGATGCAGTAATGTGACAGATTCTGCTTCTCAGAAACTTCAAGAACCCAAACAATACAGTGATCCAATGAACATCATACCGAATAGATACAGCACAGGAATTCATTAACACGAGATATACAAGTACACAGTAGGATGCAAGGGAAATATAGCAAATGCAACCTCTGTAATGCCAGCACAATTTTTTTATTAAATACATTATTTTTGTTTTTAGCGCTGAATGCAGTGTAGAATAGCAGATTTTTCTACAGGCTCCAGCCAGATGGTTCAAGAGCTCCCAAGCAGCTTCTTGATATCCTTCTGCAGAGATAGAAAGGAAATATGTTATGATGACCCCCTAGCAATTCAGCATGCGCAAACGGAATGTGAATTGCAGCGCTGTAAGTTACCTCAATGCTCAGAGGGGAAGTGGTTGGCGCATAGCGGTCGACGACATGCCCCTCCTTGTCAACCAAGAACTTGGAGAAGTTCCACTTGATGCTGTCGCCGAAAAGGCCACCTTTGCTAGACTTCAGGAACTTGTACAGGGGCGCAGCATTGTTGCCATTGACATCAACCTGACCAAAAATAAGAGCTAGGGCTCAGTACTACACAAGAAAACCATTCTTCTGGGATTGAATATCCTTCAAATGAAGATTCAGGGGCCATCACCAATGCCATAATAATATGATGATGATATTATCCTACTCAAGCAGATCACTGTTTGTTTCACATTGAAACAGGTAGATGCACTACTTTGGTTGAGGAAAAACACTGCACAAATTTACCTTGTCAAAAATTGGGTACTCGGCCTTGAAGCGAGTGCAGGCAAACTGGACAATCTCCTCATTGCTGCCAGGCTCCTGCCCTCCAAACTGATTGCATGGGAAAGCCAAGATCTCAAAGCCTATAAAACCACAAAATGGCAGTAATACTTAGCAGTTAGAGCATCTACAACAATCCACCTCAGCTGTTACTAAGAGGTTGCCACATCAGCTTTTAGATGATGTGGAGAAGAGAAGATGAGGAGAGAAGGTGAAGCTGTTTCTACATGAAGAAACTATCAAATTGTTAATACCAAGACGTAAGAAACAACAAAAAAACTCTATTGGAGGCTTAGTTGTTACCTAAACACTCATTTTGTGGGTCCCACTGCCTACCAACAATCAACAAGCTTGTAGCAATTAAAGTCTTAGATACAAGCTTAAGAAATAATTCATTGGAATAGTTGTTTCTTTTTATTATATTGAGTACTCTCTCTCCTCTTAGTAACAAGCTAAGAAACAAACTATTGTAGATGCTCTTAGCATCCCAACAACCAAAGCTTGTTTAAATCAAAGAACTACTGACCGTTAAGTAAACTAAAACCCAATAATCCATGGCCATGAACCAGATAAATATTCCAAGGTGAAGGAAATACCTTGGTCCTTGTACTTCTCATACAGCTGGCTCAGCTCGGTGTAGTTGGAGTTAGTTAAGCCACTGAAACAATTGGTCACAGACAATAATTAGCAGTGCAAGGAGAAATGACTTTTTTATATAAAAATTTAGAGATGTCTACGCCAGACAAGGAAAGAAGTAGGCAGAGCCATTAGTTTGTACAATCAAGTAGGGGGACAGAAAATGATTCCATGAAAGAAGACAGCAGCAATCTTATTGATTTGGACCATTTTTTGCAGTGGCCCTAACAATGACACTACACAATACGATCTAAACACGCTCTGCTTGTAAAGTTGAGGATAGATAAGCAGAAGGGAAGTAATTATGCGAGGTTAATTCGTACCATTGGGATGCGACGTTAACAGTGAGAAGAACCTTCCCCTTGTAGACGCTCAGGTCCACGTCTTTCCCGCTTGCATCCTGCGAACACACACGCACACCATGCAAAACGCGCTCTTTAGAATCATACTGCATAATTCGCGTTGCGCCTTCTAGAAATCCGATGAAACATGGAACTACTGGCTAACGAATTTAGTCGATTTGGCGGGCCAATCCAAGTATCCAACGAATCGGCAGCGAAATTCACACGAAGCTCCACCACAATTACCAAAGCCCAAAGTAAGCACACAACTCGAGCGGGCTCGGCCAAGAAAGGGATCTACTAGTCAAAGGGGCCTACGCGCCGGAAACATTTTGGGAGGAGGCGAGCGGAGCTGACCTTGACGGTGAAGTCATGGACGGAGGTGGCGGACGAAGCGGCTGCCATGGTGGAGGGGACGGCGAGAGCCCCGGCGCGACCGGACGGAGCGGCGGCGTAGACCGAGCGGGCTCGGGAAGAAGCGGGTCGTTGTGACTTGTGAGGTGGTAGCGTGGAGGCGACGACGGCGAGGGGAGTAGTAGCTGAGCAGTGGGCCGAGGCGGCGAGACCTTCGCTGGCGAGTTTATAGGGCCAGGCCCACGGCCACGGGGTTCGGGGCTTGGAATTGGATAGTAGTAATAATATCTTACGGCCGAAGCTACAAAAGAAGTGTGAACGCCCGCACGCCGTCCACGATGTGTGGCCCACGCAGGAGGAAGCTCGTTGGCGCCGCGTATGGCGCCTGCGGCCGGGGACCCGCCACGTGTGAACGGAACCGAGGCTCTCTGGTCAACTCGCGCGGCAGCGGCCGCACCGTCCGATTGGATCGGGCGGCGCTCGGGGGGACGTTGCTGGTTATCGTGATATCGTCAGATCGTCCGCGAGCGCAACTCGTCCCGTACGTCTCCGCTCCCAACCCGGGCGAGTGTGAAAGGCACGTAGCAATAGCCATAGGCAAAAGTCGCAGAAGCGAGCTTCTGGAAGCATCCGAGCCCCTGTAGTTGTAGCTGTTTTTGGACACGAGTGGCGTGCGTGCGTGGACGGCTTTCGGCGCGGCGTTTCCCTCCTGGGATTCCCGGCCGCGGCCGTCCCGTTCACGTACGCCCATGCACGCGGTCGTCGTCGTGCACGACACGTACGTACGCTGGCGTTGCACGCTCGGGGCCAAAATGTAAACGACCGGATCGATCGGGATCGAGAATCTGACATTCCGTAGCGTTTTGGATATGGCAGTATGGCACCCATGCGTGGTGCGTCACGCGTGACGCATGGCCAGTGTGGCCGGGTGCGGTTCTTGCGAAGTACGAAGTGCATGCCTGGCAATAAAATAGTATTGGGCCGAAAAGACGATTAGAGGGGAGGTGAATAAAAGTATGAATATTTTTTTATCTTAATTGAATTCAATACTAATTTCACTTCAATAGCTATAAAAACTATGAAGATCAATATACAAGCACAGTGGAAGACTTGTATTGAATCCAATCAAAACCCCGACACAAAACACCTAAAATTACCTAAAACTCAAATCTCAAAATGTTGGGCGGTCTGACCTCTGATGTTGGCGGATCAAATATTTTGCCTAGCGGTCAAACCGCCCCGCACGATGAACAGCAAAATCAGCCCAGTCAGTCTGAAAAACCAAAACGAAAATCGGTCTAACTTTTGATCTACACAGCCAAACTTGACCAAATTTGGAACACACCTTCCTAAGGATATTAGGAACCTATTCCTAGAAGGGATTGAGTAGATCCACATCAAAGTTTCGACATTTTTCTGTTTTACCGAAGGAAGGTAAAAAACCGGGCAAAAACGAAAAATTTGATCCAAATCATGCTCGTGAGAGATTGATGACCTAGATGTATTCCCACACATCACAGCAAGATAAAAGAGAGCACGAAACAAACCAAAAATCACAGGATCAAGAAAGCACCCAAAATCATCAAAAGAGAAGGGAAAACACAAAAAGACTCATCTTTGAACAATCACCCATAAATTGATTCACGATTGGTTGCTGGTTACAGCCTCTCCATCTATAGAGGACAAAACTCAATCCATGAGCACACAACTCAACACATCCCCTGTGACGCCCCGCGTCATTACCCCAAGGGTAATGACACTTAGGCATACGGATTACTATTCGTTTGCTCAAGAGAACACCGCCCAACGAATAGTAAGCCCTTATCGAGATTGCGTGAGCGTAACAATAAGATAGAAACGTATTTCATTCCAAAGAGTTGCCACGCAGGTATGGTTCTTTATACAACTATTACACGTATACAAAAGGGATCTGCTTCCGCTTTCTTGCCACTTGAAGCATCGCCATCTACTCGCCCCACACGCCAAACACGGCTTCCATCTCGCCTTGGTCCTCGAGTTCGCACCTTCGCCTCCCCGCAATGCTTGGTATCAGAAGTCCTCGTCCCACTCGGGATGGTTCCCACGACTCGGATCTACAAAGGAGAATACTAACAAGGTTGAGTACAAATTAATGTACTCAAAGAAGCATGAATAGCAAAGAATGCACCAGATGAACTATCTCTACTGTGATTACAAGTTCTAACTCTTCTCATTCTCAAATTAATTTATTTAAAACAATTAGGTGGCAAATTTTATTCTCAAAAGACTATCGATCACTCGGAGAGAAGAAAGACCCCATGGCTCTCAGTAGACTCCAATCCAGAGACCGGCATGAATTCATGATTTGTATAGCATCACAGAGCTTGTACCACTTTACCCATAGCAATTATGAACTCTCTTTGATCGGGTCCACCGCATTTCTTAGATGCGATTTCGAGTTCGTAATACGTAACGCTTTCCTGCTACGTGATTTAAGTCTCCACGCATTACATTCCGCTTCGGTCCGATTTAGTCACGCTGTCGACCTCGCCATCCACCGAGTTCCAAGATGTTGGTTGGGAACAGCCTTCTATCCTCGCCTCAACACTCCGCCTTAGCGCTTATAGCGCCTTGGATCCCCACCTCCGGTCCTCTCCTCACGGTTCGGGTTTCTCCATTCTTCTATCCTCATATTACTTACCCTGTGGAGAGTAAAATCACGTAATAAGGTAGCATTTTCGCTCTACCAAACGGAAAATGGTTGGTATCTTGAATTTACGCCTGCATCGAGCAAGAGTTTTGTCTCGTCTTATATTATATCCATATGTAAAAAGGGCCCACCTCTTACCTCATCGTCATCGCCGTCTTCATGTTCCCTGCCAGGCCCCTTTACCCACCATAATTAACTATCTCTTAATCACTTTCATTCATTCTCATCCATTACTCATTCTCTTTACTTTCATCTAAATCATCTCTATCATTTTCATCCCAATCAAATCATATCAATTCAGTTTTTCGAAAACCATTTTAATGCAAGACGATAATAGTGCGAAATACGGTTTACATTTGAGATAACTATATTGATGTTCAAGAGAATCGCTTGCCTTTGAATTGCAGAAAGATTGGCGTCAAGACTTTCTCGTCCGCGACTCCCATCCAGATCGCTCGCTCTCCTCAGTAAAGCCAAGAAGACGAATAATAATAATAATTAAATACGTAGTTGATTTTTTGAGTGATATATAAATATCTAAGTTAGTGGCTTCTAATTGTCAAGACAATTAATTTAATAAATCTTTTTCGGTTCTACACTGTGTTAGTATTACCCCCGCAATCGTTTCTACTTAAAAACGCAAGAATACTGACTACTATAACGATTAGCAATTTACGCTACGATTCATCGGATTGATTAATTAGGCACAATTCGATTAAATGGACTTAATAAAGAAGAATAAATAAACAATGATAATTAAATAATTGAATAGCAAAAGTCAGTAGAAGTAATGACTATACGATTTATCTAGTAATTTTAATTCACAGTTAATTGCAATTTAGTTAATTAGACGAGATCTAAGCTAAGTTATTTAACAAAGAACAATTTAATGACTAAAGGCTAAATACTTTACAAAAGCTACCGATTAACACAATCTCGCACGCTTAATTAGCAATTACCCAAAATTAGAAAAACAAACCTCTAAACCTAAAATCCTAAATCCCTTCTAATCCTACCCCTAACCTCTCTCTCTCAACCCAACTCCTCTCGGCCAAACTCACACACGCACACAAGCACACACGCACAGACACACCCACACAACCCAACACCACACGCCCCTTGCCTTCTTCTCCCCAAAATCCACTCCTCTCAAATCTCTCTCTCCTCATCCAAGCCGCCATGGGGAGGTCCTCCAGCTCGGCCCGCCTTCCTCTCGGCTCCCTCCACCACGCCTCCGCCTTGCCCCTCCCCTCCCCCGCCCTCACGCTGTCACAGCTTGCTCAGCCGCCTTGCCTCGGCCCGCGCCGCTTCCTCAAGCTCCGCCGCTCCTCCGGCCAGTGGACCACCCGACGCCACTCCACGAGTCGCCACCACCTCCACCGACGCCTCAGTCTCCTCCAGACCTGGCCGCCCTCGGCCCTCCTCTCCTGGCCTCCCTCGCCCCGATCCGGCCCACTCGGGCCGCCTCTCCGGCTGCTCCGCGACTCCTCGTCGCCTCCTCCTCCTCCTAGGTGCCGCCGCTCCACCCACCCAAGCCACCATGGACGCCGCCTCCTCTAGCTCCTCCTTTGGCCTTGGCCAGGCTGCCGCTTCCTTCGGCTCAGCTCGGCCGACTCGCTCGGCCCCGCTTGCCGCCACGGTCTCGCCTCCCTCAAGCGCTTACTCGGCTCGGTTCGGTTCCTCCCTAACCTCTCCTCTACTCCTCCCCTATTGCTCTGCGATGCATTGAGATGATTGATGCTGATGAACTGATGCTACTGAGATGATGAATGTGTGCATGCTACGGGCTATTGGGATGATTGATGTTTGATTTGGGATGGCTCAACAACATGAGGTATTCGATGGGCCGAGAGATGGCTACCTTGTTTGGGTTCGATTTTGGGGCGAGGATGGTAGCGCTGGATGCTGGTCGTCGCCGCGATGGTGATGACCGTGTGTCGGTGTTCTCCTTGTCGCCTGATCGTCGCCGCTGATCTGCTGCCTCCTGCTGCTTCACCTCCAGGCTTCCTGGCTTCCTTCCTCCCGGACCTCTTGTCTCCTTGTGCTTGAGGATGGTGTTTGGTTGTCTTTGGCTTGGCTTGCTCTCTTGCTCTCTTCCCTTGCTTGAGGATGGTTCGTGGTGGTTTGCTTGTTCCTGGTTGCCTTTGGTGAGGGTGAAATGGGGAAGAACTTGTGGCCCGGGTGGGGATGAACTTGTGGCCCTGGCCGGGGAAAGAATGAAAATGGGGAGAAGGCAATGCGTGGCTTTGAGAATGATACTCTTATATGATGGTTGCTTTGGTTATGTACCCTCTTGCCCAAACACAAAGACCACTTTGCCCTTGCTCTTATTTTCATGGCAAGATTCGTTGGGGCGTTTTGGTGCGTGGTTGGGAAATCACTATATGTGTGATTTTCTGCTGGCCGAGTCCTTTAACATACGTGGGTGTCTGATCAAGGTAAATGCCGGATGATGATACCCATGGAAGTGACAGTATCGGAGGACCCCGGTGGTCGGGATATCTTGGCGATCGGTAGCCGACTAACTCGTTGGTCCGGTGTCTTGATGGTCAAGGACCGCCATCGAAGTTGTTCGAGTATTCCATCGCACTTCGAGACCGACGGCAAATCCTTTACTCTCATCGTTCTCAAATATTGCTTTCAACTTAGTTCGCTAACCTTTTTCTCGATTCTTCCGACGAGCGATTTTAAATGGATCGCGAGATGGTTCTCATGGGTTGGTGACCAACGGAAGGGATACAAGGATGGCTCGGCGATCGAGGACAAGAATACGAGGAGGGCTCAACGATCGTAATGCATGATGCACTCTTTTAGTAATGAATGTAAACTATAATGACTTGTAATGATTTATGCAACAATTGATGTAATGAGATGATAATGATGCAATCGTTGTTGGATGCAAAGATTCCATTGTAAATGATATGTAATGTCGATGGATGTATACCGAGTTGCGACTATGTATGTATGATGTATTGATCAAATGGAAGTGGAAATGCAACTTGATTGTGAATTGATATTATTGTCGCAAATGTTGAATCGATGAATGCAATTGACTAATGATTATATGATGAAATGATGCACTTTATGATTGAGGGTTGAATGAAAGATGCGATGCTCGCGAAACGACACTAAACTAATGATCGCAACACGCTCGCTAGCTTACCGCTAAAACAGAATTACGACCGCTAATTACCGATTAACGCAACTAGATTAGGTCTAGAAAACGTGGGTCCTCACATCCCCCTAGAACCCTAAGCCTCTTCTCTTTCTCCTAAGCCCTAAGACAAACTAAGGTTTTCAATGAAGTGCTTGAAGTGGCTGCCTAACAGCACCCCTCCTATTTATATGAGGCCTAGAGCTTCTAGAAGACTTAACCCTAATGGGCTCCCGTTAAGGCCCAATACAAACGGATCACACACGCACGCATCTCAAAGCACCGTCTTCACTTCTTTTGACCTAATCCACTTCTTGACGCACCGTCTTGCGCCGCGGGTTGGCATTAGGTCACCAAGGCAGTATTTGGTGAAATTACCAAAATACCCCTTATCGATCTTTTCTGAAGACCGAGTCCAAACTGTGCGAAACACATCCATGCTTCGCCACGAGTAGGTTGATCCAGCGGCTCTCATCGTGTCGGCAAGTCTCTCCCATCCGGTTCCCACCGGACCACCTTGGCACTTGCACCGACCCCCGCACCGCTTGATCCAACCAACAGACCGAATCGCCTGCTCGGTCATCTTCATCCATTCTGCGTCATGCTTGAGTCACTCGACCACCCGCATCCATGATCGTTTCCGACCTCGGCTCTCCAAGCTTAGTCTCGATCCTCCTCGCCGTTGACCGTCGTTGACCTCCAAGCCACCGCACAAAGAATAGACAAGCAAACACGAATCCGAAACAAGTTCTTCACAACTTGACCCACGTTAGTGAAAACATGCAACATGCAACACATATGCACTGAAGCTCATGTCCTTAGGCTAACCCAAAGCTAAATTTCCAAAATAGCCAATGTTCAGCACAAAATCGGTCAGACCGCCACTTTGGCCGGTCAGGCTGCCCCTTGGGACTTAGCCAAAGACCAAACGCAACAAAACCGGTCTGACCGCCAAAAGGCTTGGCTCGACCACCACACAGCCGGTCGACCGCCACACGTAAACCGGTCGACTACCGAGACCCGACAATTAAACTTTGTCGAAAACGCTTGAAACTTCAAACCAAAAGCAACATTGCTAATTGTTTCATCATCCTAAGATCATGGGCATATCCCCATGATATCCACAAATAGCATGGTACTGTACGCGTCTGGATCGATGATCACGATTCAGGGTTAATGGTGAAAGCAATAAACCGGAAAAAAAAGTTCGATCGATGCCTTTGGGGTGTGGGTCGACATGAGAAGGCCGGCCGGCCGGTTAGTCATCGGTTGCCATCGGATCGATCGGCCAGAAGGGAACGTAACTAAACTGATTGAGTTTGCTGGGTCTGGTGGTCTAGCATCTTTCGACCCAGTTTGCTACTGTTGGCATTGTGTCATGGTACACCAGGTTGGGCTGGTTGTGGGCCTATGTGTGCAAGGGGCTGGCTTGGGTCGGGAATACAAAAGGGTAGGCAACAACAACACAAAAGGGATCGATGAAGACAAGTTGCTTCTTCCTCCTCCCGATCTGCTCCTCCTCCAAACTCTAGCTCTTTCCCCGGTCTAAGTTCTGCTGCTTCCCAGTCCTTCTCATATTTCTAGTCACCCTTCTTCTCATATTCCCAGTCTCCGAGTCCTAGTCAAATTGCTAGTTCCTACTTCCAATTCTCTCTATTTGTATCTCTAAATATTTGATGGATTCGAGTACTACAGATATTGAGTTGTGTTCGTTTGTGTTCATCCAATTGGATATGTAACAATTGGTATCAGAGCCGTTCCAATCCGCAACGCGCTTGCTATCAAACCAGCACACAGCAATCGAGATGGAGCAACAACTCCATAAGCTGACCCAGGCGATCTTAGCACGAGGCGAGTTGCTCAAGCAGCTACAAATCCAGTGCGCGGCCATCTAGGCCTCAGTGGAGGAGATGAAGCCCATCCGTCCGGAGGTCAAGACGGAGACCAAGCCAGCTGCGCCGGTCGTCTCCGACCCCCTTCTTCGCGGAAGCGCCCCACCCTTCGACTATGGACCAACGTCTCGGGCCAAGCAGCCACCGTGATGAAGTCACAACCCTCGTCGACATCAAGGCTGATTTCCAGCGACTAGTTTCGACAATCCAATACTCGCCCCAGCCGGTGACCACGCCAGAGTAGGCCTCCTCGCCGAGGTCATTCGCCACCGACGAGCGGGACAACCTGATGCCCGCCATGTGCTCGATGATGTGTTCTGGCAATGACACCGCCTCGCAGACGTCCACATTCATGCCGGACGCGGCCCCGGGTTCTCCCTCGACCGCCGCCCTGCTCGATGTCGCCATCACCAATTCCGCTCCATCCGTCGGTGCACCTCGTGTGTGTGCTGGCACCGACATCATCACCGTGCACCAATTATTCGGCGAAATGCCACCACGTGCTGAGGTCGACCATGTCGTGGCGGAAGCTACTCTAGGCACAAACCTCGCACCACCACTCGCCATGGTGCCCGACGCCAACGTCCATCTAGTCTTGGTCACGCAGTTGGCCACCTCCACACCTAGTGGTGTCGCTGCCAATTCCGCCGACTGTGGCAACGCGCTCAATCATGAGTGTCTCCTTTATCTCCAGGGCACGCGCAAGCTGTTCGATGAAATGTCTATTAGGAGTTCAGTGGTACTGTGGCCACCTCCGGTAAATTGTGTTGGTAGGAGTTCGTGGCCTCCCCCTTCCCAAGTCCAAAACATAAGTCATGGAGCCGAAGCACGGCCAATGTCGTGGACATCTTTTGGGTGTGGCCGAGAGGTTGAGCAGCTCAAGCACCCGTGGCCACCACCGATTCAATTCCTCTTTAGAGTGTGTGCTGAGATGGTGTTCTTAATGGTGAAAAGGATGGCCTCATCACTGAAATTGGTCGAGCTGAAACCGTGGCGTCCACCAGGATATCTAAGATGCTTAGTGTCCTGCTTTGTGGGGGGCGCTCAAGGTTCGCCACCTGCACTTCCTTGGCTATGGCAAATGGGGAATGTTACTAAGCTAATTCAAGAAGAGAGGCAATAGAAGCGTGGAGGAGTTCTTGACTTTGCATGCAAAGTGAGCAACCAACAAGGGGCGTGTTGTTCTGATTTTTCTTGTGTAGTGCTCCTCAATTGTGGGCAGTGGCAATATTTCCATGGTGAGGAATTGCAAGGGGCATAGCAACAGTTATCATAATGTTGTGTGTTGCCATACCTATGTTGGTTACTGAGTTTGCTCAGTAGGAGAATGACAAGATTAGTGAGAGAAGTCTTGTGCCCAGTTATGTGGAGAACAACCAGATGGTTGAGGTCCTGGATAAGCAAAGACTAGTGGCATTGTCTGGTTCAGGTCACACAAAGTGGGGATCAAAAGTGGTGAAACTGCATGGAAAGATAGTGCTGGAGTATAAGGCCACCAAGAAGGAATTTTCTGTTCAAAACAGTTGTCTGCGTACCATCTATTTTAAGAGCCCTTGTGCTTTTCCTGAAATCAACTCATTCACTTATGAAACAATCTCAACTTATGGTTTGCCATTGGAAACTATCCGGTCAGATGTCAAGTTTGGCCTAGAAGGCCTAGTGAAAGAGAAGCCTACTAAAGCAATTTTCATTGGCATAAGAATTGGCGACCCAAATGCGGTTGGTCAAGAACAATTCTCTCCTAGTTCACCTGGCTGGCCTCCTTTTACGAGGGTGAATCCTATCTTGGATTGGTCATACAGGGATGTTTGGTCTTTCCTGTTAACATGTATGGTCAAATACTACAACCTTTATGATCAAGGGTATACTTCCATTAGGAGCATATATGATACTGGTTTTGTAACACCTCCATTCCAAAACAAGCTAGAATTTGGTCATCACAGGATTGATGGAATGCCTACTCTTAGGAACCCAGGGCCATTTCTTCAAGGGATGACAGGTGGACCTGGAGATCTCCGTAAAGACCAAATAGGCTCTGGTAACCTTCCTGGAATTGTACAGCATGATTTTGACAATCCACAGTTCCCTACAAGTTTGCACGCTGGTGATACTTTTGTTCCAAGAAATCCACACGGTGGTAGAGAACCCCTTGGACATGGTCAATTGCATGGAATTGAACCTTCTGGCTACCGCTACCATGGTCACATGCATCTAGAAGATCCAAATCTTGTCATTGACTATTCTCAGCATGGTTTCCCAAAAAGAATCTAGGCATTTTGGTTTAGGTGGACACTTAAGAAACGGAGATGTCGGTTGGTTCCAGATATGCAAGTTTAACTGTGGGAGTTCAGAGGACCTGGGTCTACATGTACAGAGGAGGGAACATCAGCAGTATGCAATGGATATCGTTCTGAAGATGAAGCATGATGTTGCAAAGTGTGGCAATCTCCAAAATGCTGAATTTATATTCAGTTTGATGGCTGAAAGGGGCATTGTGTCATGGACTAGCATGATTACTGCATATTCTCAAGGGGGGAACATCACGAAGGCTCATGAGTTCTTTGATGGCATGTCCATGAGGAATGTCATTACATGTAATGCAATGTTGGGGGCATTTATACAACATGGAGCTGAGGAAGATGGCCTCAAGATGTATAGTGCTATGATAAGTGAGAAGGATGTTATACCTGACTGGGTTACTTATGTTATAGTGTTCAGAGGGTGTGCAGATATAGGTCCACATAAACTTGGTGATCAGATTATTGGTCATACTGTAAAGCATTTTAGACTCATCAGTCGCGAATGCTATTATCACAATGTACTCCAAGTGCGGAAGGATATCAGAAGCTCGAAAGCTATTTGAATTCCTAAATGGAAAGGATTTGGTTTCTTGGAATGCCATGATTACTGGTTATTCACAGCATGGCATGGGAAGGCAAGCTATATAGATCTTTGATGATATGCTAAGCAAAGGGGCAAAACCTGACTACATAAGCTACGTTGCAGCTCTGTCAACCTGTAGCCACTCTGGACTCGTGCAGGAGGGGAAATTTTATTTTAATGATGAAGCCGAATCTCAGGGAGGAGAGAATGTGGTGCCTAATCATGCAACTTTCGTTGCAGTACTTGGGGCATGCAACTATATTGGGCTGCTGGATGATGAATGCCACTACTTCCATCAGATGACCTCCCGCTACAAATTGGAACCACAACTGGAGTACTCTGCTGGCATGGTAGATATACTGGGAATGGAAAAGAAGCTGATGGTGGTCAGTTTATGGCAATTTGGGGTTAATTGTAGCAAGTATAGGCTTCGAACTGTCCCAGTAAGAGTTCGACAAAGGCTCATTGCTTCTGACTGAGTGCAGTGGATTCATCTTCTCATGCTAATACAGCAGAAGCATGGTGGTGATTGTGTTCAAGTCAGGCTGGGCAGGGATATTCTACTGATACCATGGGATCCCGATGGCAAATGTGACTATTCTTTTGTATCGGCTTGGGGTCAAGCCGCATTTCAAGGAGGGAGGAATGTCATGGACCGACAAGTACACTAGGTTGGGCTGGTTGTGGGACTATGTGTGCAAGGGGCTAGCCTAGGTCGGGAATACAAAAGGGCAGGCAACAACAACGCAAAGGGGATCGATGAAGACACAATGGTCGCTTTTTCTCCTCCCGATCCGCTCCTCCTCCAAACTCTAGCTCTTTCCCAGCCTAAGTTCTCACTGCTTCCATCCTTCTTCTCATATTTCTAGTCACCCTTCTTCTCATATTCCCAGTCTTCGAGTCCCAGTCAAATTGCTAGTTCCTACTTCCAATTCTCCCTATTTGTATCTCCAAATATTTGATGGATTCGAGTACTACAGATATTGAGTTGTGTTCATTTGTGTTCATCCAATTGGTATGTGACGAGGATCTAATAATCCTCATTTTATCTTTTATATATAATTCTTATTATGAGTAAATATGATGTCATGTGGTCCCTAGGTATATCCCTTAAACTTACAAGGGAGAAGCCTACTAGGTGGTCGTAAGTTCTTCTACGACCACCCCCATAGTCGTAAGTCTTGCTACGACTACCTTATAGTCGTAAGTTCTTCTACGATCACTACCCAGTCATAAGTTATTCTACGACTACCCTATAGTCGTAAGTCTTGCTACGACTACCCTATGGTCGTAAGTTCTTCTACGACCAGGTCAGCTACAACCACCTTATGATCAATAAAACCTACAGGCGAGTGGGTCCAATTGATTAAGGAATCCAAGCAGTCAACATACGTTGTTATTATACGAAATAATAACAGACAATACCCCATTATCTCTGACAAGTAACTGCCAGGCGGCGTGAAGGAGTTACCATCCCGATGATTACTGCAAACGTGCGTCCGTTACTAGATTTGATGAGGCGTCTCTTCAACAGGGGAAAACGGTTATTCCTTCACGACTATATAAAGGCAGCGGTCAGAGAGGGAAAGGGGATGACCAATCGGAGGAGACAACAAGCAATCAGGAAGACAATCAAATACTATCTTCTGTAATAGTTTTAGTCTTTTCTCCCAATTGTACGAAACACACTCAATACCATACACACACAGGAGTAGGGTTGTTATTCTCTCCGGAGAAGGCCTGAACCTGTATAAAAATACCCGTGTCAATCTCTCTGCGTGATTCTATTCTAGGAGACCCCCCGAGTCAAACAATCTTTACGTAAGATCGGTTCTAAAACCCCGACAGTATGTAACACATTGCGAGCCACGCGCATTATCTCCCTACTAGGAGCATCACTTTATGCCAGGATTTCTTCTTGGTTGCAAGTGTGTGCGTATTGCGTTATTAACAGCTTAGGTAACTGACATCACCTGCAGGGAGGACAAATCCGCCGTGAATAAATTGTTAGAATTGGGCTCATGTGTGTAAAGGCATATTCATTCCTAAAATTACAAAGCATGCATGGTTTAGTCCCATATTGCCTAGCCAAGTAGTGGGAGAGCAATTTATAAAGTGCTCTTGATACATATGTTACATGGCATGGGGTGACATGAGCAGGACTATAGCTAAGGTCACACACGCTCGTGCGCACATTTATTCGCGTGACTTGTGACGCACGACCGTGAACCTAGTCCACCTTTCTTTTGTTGACCGTGTATTTCTCTCTCTCTCTCTCTCTCTCTCTCTCTCTCTCTCTGTAATACATTGGTCAAAGCTCTAGACCAGTGTTGTCGAAGGCATAGACCAGTATGGTCGAAGCCATATGACCAGTGAGAGCTATTCCTTAGACCACCCTTGGACCTCTTAGGGAGATCCTCTTAGACCTCCCTTAGAGATTTCTTCGGATCATTCTAAGAACTTGAAGCTCTAGATCAGTGTGGTCGTAATAAGTGGTCAAAACATAGTGGTCCAAATGATGTGGTCAAATGTAACATCCCGATTTTCAGGTCTTTTTGAAAGTTTTCAAAATAAAATGAACCGTTTGGTTTTGATGAGAGTTCAAAAGCTTAACTTGAGATTTTGGAATTAAAGTGTTTAAAATGACTAAATCAAACTTCAACTAATCCAAAGTTGGTTTCTTTTGGAGTTCGTTGGCGTTCTCTGGTGTTGTTTTTCCCCTTCCTCTGTTCGCTCTGTGCTCCCCTCGGCCCCGCTCTTTCTCTTCCAGACCTCCCTTCGTTTGGATCTGAGGGTCCAGACCTCCTATCGTTTGGATCTGAGGGTCCAAACCTCCCTTCATTTGGATCTGAGGGTCTAGACCTCCCTTTTGGTTTAGACCTCCCTCTCGGTTTAGACCTCTCTTGTGGTTTAGACCTCCCTTTTGGTTTAGACCTCCCTTCTGATTTAGACATCCCTTGTGGTTTAGACCTCCCCTTCAGTCCAGACCTCCCTTGTGATTGGACCTCTCCCTCTGTCCAGACCTCCCTTGTATTTGGACCTCTCCTTCTGTCCAGATCTCCCTTGTGTTTGGACCTCCCCCTTTGTCCAAGAGCTCCGGGTGGTCTTAGAGACTTGCCACGATCACCCTCCTGGTCTTTTTGCAAAGACCACCCTCTTGGTCTTGGTATTTTTGCAAAGACCACCCTCCTAATCTTTTTGTAGAGACCTTCCCTTGAGCCGTGACACCCCTTTAGTCGCGACCTCCCCTTAGAGTCACGACCTCCCCTTTTTGTCCTTTAGTCGTGACCTCCTCTTTTGTCGTTTAGTCGAGACCTCCTCTTTTGTCGTTTTGTCGCGACCTCCTATGTGGTCACGACCTCCCCTTGGTCACATGCACCCCTTGGTCACGTGCGCCCTTTGGGTCACAACCTCCTCTTGGGGTCACGACCTCACCTTGGTCACGTGCTCCCCTTTGGTCACGTGCACCCTCTGGGTTATGACCACTCTCTTTGGTCACGACCTCCTCTTTGTTTTGACGATCTCTTTTGAGTGGTTACCGGCCTCATCTGTCAGTCTTGCTCACCTTCTCCTTCCTCTCATTGTGTCATTGTTGACGCATTTGTCCTTGCACATTTAATGCTGTTGTGTCGCATTAAATGCTGTCGCTTCAGCGCTCCCTGTTTCCCCTCTTGTCTTCTCCGGTACCTGCCCCCATCATCTCCTTCACCTGCTCGACATGCTTTGTCCTGTTACACGTACCCTTGATCGTGTGCACCTCTGAGTCGTCCAGTGACTCTCCCCTGGCTATAAAAGCCTGAGTAGCCCTCTTTCATCATCTTTTGCCAATTCTCTTGCTCTCGCTAGTCCTCCCGTGCTTCAAGCTCATCACCAAGGAGTCCATTGAAGCTTTCGCCATCTTCAACCACCTCATCGCCAAGAAGTTCGCCGAAGCACCACGCCATCTTCGCCACCGTCGTCGTCCTCCTTCAGTCTTCTCTAGCCTCGCTCTCCCTCGCTCCCTCTCCCTCTCTCTCTGTCCTGGTGAGTCTCTTCGTGCCCTGTTCTTTCCCTTGTTCCTACGACTACGTTGCGTAGTCGTATTCCTTCTTATGACTACGCTGCATTGTCGTATCCCTTTTCTCCTCCTCAGGACCTTCTCCTCAAAACCTCTTGTATCCTTTTGTCGTTTTCCCAGGACCTCCTGTATCCTTTTGTCGTTTTCCCAAGACCTCCTCAGGACCTCATCAGGACCTCCTGTATCCTTTTTTTTGTTTTCCCAGGACCTCCTCCTCAGGACCTCCTCATAACTTCCTGTATCTTTTTGTCGTTTTCCCAGGACCTCCTCCTCAGGACCTCCTGTATCCTTTTGTCGTTTTCCTAGGACCTCCTTAGGACCTCCTCCTTTGGGTTTTTTAGTTCCTTGCTGTTGGTTTTAATTTGGTTTGTTTGGAGTTTATTTGGTCTTTGTTTGATTTGCTTCGTTTTCTCGTGTAGATTTCGACGACTCCGGAGAGCCCGAGTTCTGCGAAGAAGACCCTCAAGCTTTCGAGCAAGGCAAGTTACACCATTAATCATATTGAACCCACTATCTCAAATTATTTAATTTCTATTTCAAATTACTATTGCATGCTTATTTGAATTCAAGTAATTTAAATCCCTGATTTAACTTCATAGTTATTCCTAGTTCCTTTGTACATCCGAACTTGGTTATTGATTTGACCTTCTCTTGTCACCATAGTAAAGTGCTAGTTGGTACATTAGTACGAACTGGCATGTTTCAAAAATCTATGCTTAGTCAAGCTTAGAACAAAAATCTTGATTTGTGAGTTTTACTGCCAAAAGACCAATATTGTCAAATGTTTTAACCATGACCTTGAGTGGTCGTGGAAGCTTGTAAACATTTTTGAAAAGCAAAGCAAAGAGGAAAATTGGTTTGGACTTGGGCGAATTGGATGTGTGGATGGGTCCATGTTCATGCACGGGATCGAGTTATTTCTATGATCGAGGCCCAGGGTTCTGTTGGAAGTCGCCCAAGTCAATTAAGGACCGGTCTTTGAGCCACAACTTGCTAGCCCCATCGTGCAACCACATGTCTCAAGTATGGGTGGGACCTGACTAATTAATTTGCAACGTGCCACCGTAGTCGTTCCATCCGGTTGTGTGGGTGTCTTGATGACCTACTTTTATTTATTCCCACCTGGCGTAAGAGGGGGCTAAAATCCTGTGGGTTGCAGCCCAAAGGAAGCGAAACCTTAGCGAGGGGGGACTACGGTGGAATGGCGCATTGTAAAGGCCTTGGTACGTGCTCTAGACAGCTTACCTACGGCAGTGAGCGGTGGTATCGACGGATGCCGAACAAACTAGAGAAGTCGTGTCTTGTGGGTAAAGTTGTACACCTTTGCAGAGTGTTAAACTATTCGAATAGCCGTGTCCACAGTCATGGACATGCTAGCAAAGCCACTCCAAGTTAGATCTTCAGTTTTGTTTCAAAAGACCTCTTAAAATGGTTTTGGATGTCTATCCAAATGGGTTCGAGCTGGGAGCCTTGTGATAGGAGGGTATCCTTCACCACTTGTTGATGAATGTTATCCGACTATAAAACTGATTTAGAAAATGAATTTTAGTTATGAATTTTAGTTATTGTATAACCGCTTTGGAATTTAGTACATGTATTTGGAAACAAAACTTGGCCTTATGCAAAGACAACCCTATAAGACCTCCTTTGGGACATCCTTGTATGCATGCATTTAATCTGTTACTTGACGGGTGTAATTTGCAAGCACAGTTGTTGTGCTCATTCTTACTTGACATGTTTGAGTAGGAGAGGACGTCTTCGATGAGCCAGAGGACCTCCAAGACGACTAGGCTGCAACCTCCAGACGATTGCCTGTGGCGGATCGTGTGGACCACTCCGCTTTTGTTCCGCTGTGTTTTGTTTGTCGGCTGTTAAGCCACCCTTGTAATCAACTCTGCTGTTATTTTAATAAAGTTGTGTTGATGGATGTTACCACTTTTGTTCACTGTGTGAGCTAGCTTTTGGTCCTTGAGACTGGCTCGGTTGTGCATAGGGATTTCGGGACCTCCCTTTGGGGTGCTCCTGGGACTGGCCACGACCTCCCTGAGGTCCGGTAGTACCAGAAGACCTCCTTCGAAGTGCTCCCGGGTCAGGCTTTTGACCTCCCTAAGGTCCGGACTGTCACAGGACCTCCCTTCGGGGTGCTCCTGGGACGGGCGTCGGACCTCTCTGAGGCTCGGGTCGTGACATCGAAGCCATAGACCAGTGTGTTCGGAACATTGTGGTCAAAATAAAGTGATCAAAACACAGTGGTCAAAATAAAGTGGTTAAAACACAGTGGTCCAAACAATGTAGTCGAAGCTGTAGACTAGTGTGTAATCAAGATCATTAAACACTACTTAAATGACTATTAATTGGTTTTGAATTAGCAGTTACCAGTGTTTTAAAGTGGGCTTTATTTAGCAGTTACTAAAGAGTAATTGACTCGACCTTTCAAAACATCTGGAAACGTCCAGACATGCGATTGGATCAATCACTTCGACTCTTCCTTCTCCTTCCTCTCTGTTCTACTGGTTGGGGGGTTGTGCTATTTGAACCAAGCTGTCCCTTCTTCTTGGCGTGCACTGGGAAAGAGGGTGAGCGGATATCTCCAAACCATTGTCGCAGAGTTTACTTGCACGGGGAGGCAATAAAGTTTCTGGGCAGCGCATCTGCGCGACCGCTCACTACGTAGCATCATCTACATTATGCATTGCTTCGACCATTGCTTCGAGTCTGCGCTGCTTCCTGTTCTTCATCGAGTCCGACTGTAAGTTGGTTGTATGACCATTATACTCTATTATAAACCTGTTACTGAGTATGTTTAGAAGTACAATGAGTTATCTGCTGTTAATATCGTTTTATGCATCTGTTGTTTTAAATAATCTTTGCCTCGTAATAAAATCTGGAATTAAATTATTGTCCACATTTCCAACATAAACATCCTTCTAGCCTCTAGCGTCATAGCGTCATCACCAAGCACCAGATTTTTAGTCTCTGCTTTTGAATTTAACCCAAGTCACACCTCGATCTGACACCTCAAAGTTGTTCAATTCCCTTCTTGAAAGGTCAAAATACTCAGCATTTTTATCCTTAGCTATTGATACACATGTGTAAAGTGGGCTGCATATCAGGTGCACAAAGCCCATTTGATACACATATGGAAAAACTTTTTGTTTGGATATCAAATTAGCATTAAAAATTCTGAAAAAAAATTCTAGATGTAATTTATGGTGTTTTGTTCCACCCTTTAAATTTTGAAGTTCAAACTCAAAGTATGTTAGAAGATACAAAAAAGAGAAATTCTGACAGATGATAGATCAAATGGTGCTGGAAAAAAAACAAGCAAATGATACTATTGACAGTAAACTTCTCTTTTTTGTATCTTCTAACATACTTTGAGTTTGAACTTCAAATTTTAAAGGGTGGAACAAAACACCATAAATTACATCTAGAATTTTTTTCAGAATTTTTTATGCTAATTTGATACCCAAATAAAAAGTTTTTCATATGTGCATCAAATAATGCTTGTGCATCTGATATGCTGCCTGTAAAGTGAACCAATATAGAACAATGCAAATATAGGAACAACAAGATAATCGCACTCCAACATATGTCGATCGATTCTCGAAGAGTGCTAGCCACCTTATAACCAACTCTTACCTAACACGCATAAACGAATTATGCATATGTAGTTATGTACATTTCATATTAGGCAACTGCTGCCTTGTCATTCTCCAAGATGATCACCCTACACATACCACGGCGTTACAAATATCTACAGACTACAGCTTATTCTATGCAGATGTTATTCTTGTCCTTCCTGTATGATCAATGTCCCAGATACTTTGGACTCTTGTAGTACCTCAACAGCAGGGACCAACAGACGACACTGACGGATGAAGCCGCCATTGCAGCGCCGGCGACCCATGGCGGCAAGCGGAACCGGGACGATGGGAAGAGAACCCCCGCAGCAATCGGTCTGCTGATGATGTTGTAGCCTAGCGCCCACAGAGTTCATCCGTATGCGGAAGAAGGTTTTCCTGGACAAATCAATGGCGGTGACCACATCCTCCAAGTTGCTCTTCACGAGGACAATGTCGGCCGCTTCAATGGCGACATCGGTGCCTGTGCCAATCGTCAGACCCACGTCGGTGTTGAATAATCCCGATGCTGGTTAGTGTTTCAGTTTCTGTTTTGTTTGTAAATTTGAAACTGCTAATTAGTTGCATTTAGTTTGCGTTGTAGTTGAAATATTTGGACGTAGGAACGTGCACTAGGAATTACATGTAACAGGTGCTATTAGTGGCGTAGTAACATAGCAGGTAACAGGTGCTATTAGTGGCATACTAAAATGCATGTAACGTAGCACTAATTGCATATAAAGTAACGAGAGTCCCATATAAAGTAACGAGAGTCCCTTGATCAGAATAAAAAGAAAGAAAAATCAGAAAATGCTGTGCAGTTTGGCAGCACCAAAATCTATCTTGCAAATTCTTTGTGTTCCAGAGTACGTGTGTGTTTGTGTCTAGATGTTTGTAGACATCTGAGTGGGCAAACAGTCGGCCGACACGGCGACACGTACAAGCGCTGGGTAGTCGCTGATTCCATCGCCACGGTTCTTCCAGACAACTGCAAGAATTTAAATTCATAGTCAATGAATGGCTGAATGGTTGTACTATAAACGCAAGATATTCACAAATCAAGCATATTATCTCACCTGAAGCTCCTTCTCTGGTTTCGCTTCTACGACGATCTTTTCAATGCCAACCTCTTTGCTGATGGCCTTGGCGGTCCCCCAGTTGTCCCCACTCCCCGGTCACCATTATACTCTCGACCCTCGTGAGACTTAATATGATACCGCTTCATGGGCATTTGGTTTTATCGGATCAGACACAGAGATTATGCCCACAACTTCGTGATCCATAGCCACAATAATCCCTGTCTGCGCTTTCGCCTCTTCTTCTGCAAGGATTTCCGGAGCTTCCACAGAGATATCAATGGCTGATAACATGCCTGCTATGCTTATGGAACACTGAAGGTAACCTCCAAATTTTTAACTCCTCAATCAGTTTAACGGATCCGCCTAATATGCATTCTCCCATAATTAATCTTCTAGTAGGGGTTGACTAAAGTAGTATCTGCTGCCGTGTCAAAATCCATGTAGTATATCACATGATGCCAATACAAAGAATTTTCTTTATCGGCAGTTTTTTTTTACCGGAGGGCACCGGTAAGGCCGGTAACCACGAAAATCAGAAATTTCGGCCAAAATTTCGGCCGAAATTTTCAAAAACAATTTCGAAATTTTGGGATTTAAAATTAAAAAAATCAAATTTAAACAAAATTCAAGCAAATTCGAATTTTTTTGGACAAATTTTATCAAACCCGATTTTTTTTTTGCCGGTTTTAATTTCTACCGGCTACCGCCGGTAACACCGGTTACCGGCTACCGGCGGTAACCGGCGAAATTTCGCCAAGAGAAATTTCACTGCCCGGAGAACGACGAACGGAACGGTCTTGGTTCACTGAATCTCTTTTTTAACGCGAGGTTCACTGAATCTTGATTCCTCATTTCCTCAACACTTTTTTTTTCTGAATTTATTTCTTCCTTTTCTTAAGAACATGAGGTTGGCATTTCATTAAACTACTCCATGTTCGGTTTCGATATGGCATTTCTCTATGAGGAGGAGCCCAATCACACGAATTGGGAAAACTAACGCAAGTTGCTACTCATCAGGAACATGCCATGCGTGCGTTGGTGTTTTCACTGTCTCCACCTGATAGAAGTCGGCGCACTGCAATTCTATTGTCGATGTCATCGGCAGCCATGTGACTACTGCGGAATTAGAAATTGTAACAGGAAAGTGTTGAAAGATCACTCTGATATCATCAAGCTGATTATATGCATTACTAGGTCAACTGAAATGCCGCTTCTTGATTGGCCGGCCGGGTAGGGTGTGGTACTGTGTCTGTGTACGTGTCTGTGTCTGTGTGCATGTATGATGCTTACTCTTACGAGTCCTTGTCTACCTGACCACCTCCTAAAGGCAAAACTATAATACAGCAAAAGCTAGAGGCAAAAAAACTAGAATAATCTTATCGCTTAGCAGTTAGCTCTACTAGGATCGAAAAGAACCCGGCCTGTATAATTTATGTTTGGATTATTTCCTGCCGCAGTTCGATATAGCAGCAAAGCTAGTGAGAAAACGTAAAAGCAAAACATGCAAAAACTCACTTGATGCTTCTTGCTTGTTCAGAACCAACAAGGCTGATATGGGCCGACCACACGTGTACTTTTTTCAAAATTGTCTCACAAACACGGACGATGTGAACCAAAATGCCAGCCCATAAGACACGAAAAGACCAAAAACAAAGACTAAATTCAAGCCCGTGGCCGGCAGACCAGCACAGCGCAACGCCAGCCTCTTCTTGTTCGGTTGCTCCTTGACGTTTTTTTCTGTAATTTTTCTGAAAAACAGATTTCGGTTGGATTGTTTGGCTGAACATCTGAGTTAAAGATGTTTAATATTTGGCACTTTGGCTAGAGCTTCTGAGTCGAAAAATATTTGAAATGCCTCTAAGGCAAATAATGGTTTGTTTGATACTATTTGAAAGGATTTGATTTGATTTTTTTTTCATTTCTCATAAAAATGTAAATTTAAGCTTTAAATATACTACATTTTCAATTTCTAAGTATGAAATACAAAAGGTTACACATATAGGATACTTTGCTTTGAACTTTTGCATATCCATTCCTATGGAATCTACCAAAAAATTATTTCAAGTAATAATCAAATATGCACACAAGTAAATTTTAACGATAATTAATAACAATTATCATATCACATGATTACACAATTAATCAATTCCATGATTACACCAAAAAATGAAAAAAAAAACTAGATCTACACGGGCCGTCAGCGCATCGGGAGGAAGAAGCCAAGGGCGGCGCTAGGAAGGAGGAGGCCGGGGAAGGTGCCGAGGCGGAGACGCCAAGGGAGGAGGAGGCAGTGGCAGCGGAGCTTGCCGTGGGCGGCTAGAGGCAGTGTGTGACGCTAACCCTAGTGCCGCCACTTCGTCCGGGTGCGATGAGTGTGAGTGGGCCTGTGCGAAATGGGGGTGAGAGGGGGTAAGGAATGGGGTTTTTATACATAGTATGAGGGGGTAATTTCCTTCAACCCAACCTACAGAACTCATGGTAAGCTACCCTAGGCCGGCTTCCTGCTTTTGGCTTCTTCACGTTCAATGCGGTTGCATGCTTTTTCCAAAAATGGCTACTGAAAGCAATTTTTTCAGGGCCAACACACCATGGAGGAAGATCGGGTTTGGCTAGCCACCTTCCACATGACAGGCTCGATGCAATTGTGGTACCATCGCTTGGAGCGCAATACTGGGACACCATCATTGCGCCGCTTCGTAGAGTTGATCAATACACGGTTCGGTCTACCTTTGCATAGCAATTCCTTGGGTGAGCTCATCACCCTCCACAAGAAAGTCATCGTACGGGAATTTTTGGATCAATTCTTGGCCCTCTTATGCCGTGGAGACTCGTTGATAGAACGCCAACAAATCCAGTTGTTTACGGCCGGTTTGGGTTAACCACTGTGACAAGGATCTAATAATCCTCAATTAATTAAGTTATTTATCTATAATGTTTATAGATAATAAAGTATTTTATTGTCAAAGAAGCATCCCCCACGTCGCCTTGTAGTTATGTCAGAGATAGGTTTAATACGTGCAGTTATCTCAGGAATAATGGCATATATTAACTACTCTGTGTATTAAATACAGCGCATAAATATCCCTAGTCGATTAGGCCCACATGTCTGTAGGCTTTATCGACCATAGGGTGGTCGTAGATGACCTAATCGTAGTAAGACTTACAACCATGAGGTAATCGTAGTAGGACTTACGATTAATAGGTAATAGTAGAAGAACTTACGACCATATAGGGTGATTGTAGTAGAATTTACAATCAATAAGTGGTCGTATAAGAACTTACGACCATATATAGTGATTGTAGTAAGACTTACAATTAATAGGTGATTGTGGAAGAACTTACGACCATATGTGGTGATTGTAGTAGGACTGACAATCAATGTGCGATCGTAGAAGAACTTATGACCATATAGGGTGGTCGTAAAATAGCTTACGATCACTAGGTGTGTATGATCTCCCTCATTGTTAATATTGAGGGTACCTTTGAAGGTTATATAAAATACTACTACTTTATGTCTCCGCTGTACTTTCTTTTGGCCTCGTGACCTTTTGTAATAAAACTATGATAATATGAATAAAATGTGTGATATGTACTTGTTATCATTTTTTGTTTAACAATGTACACTAGTTATTCCTGGACTAGTGTGAGAAATACAGAGAATTCAAGATCCTTTTACTCCTGGGTTTGACAGAAAAAAAACCAAATATATAAATATTTGGTATCGAGCACTTACATCGATGGTTGATTGGGCAAAATGATCATACACTGTCTCAGAATCCTCTAGTTTACAGAACCCATCGACTTTGTCCCACCATATTATTTGAAGACGCTTGTCGTCAAAGATATGTCCCCTGTTGGGAATATCCTTAGGGTGTGGGACTCAATCACGGGACCTAAATGAAGATGACCCGACGGTTGGTGGTCCAAAGAACCCGGGAAAGAGGTTGAAAGAGTCTTCTTCTTTTACTTCTTCTTCTTCGTTGTTAGCAGAAGAAATGACTCCACCTTGGGGACCTGGAGGAACATCCTCCACAGCCTCTTTCTCGCCACAGTGGTCGGAACTCTCCGCAACCATTGGATCGGCTGCTCTTGGTGATTGTAAGGACAAGTCTACTGTCAGAACATTGATATCCTCGATAGTTGACTCGATCATCTTCATCGCTTCGTCTTCGAGCGCCTTCACATCTACTTTCGCAACCACAGGTGGTCCGACCACCTCAATTTGCGTGGAGGACTCATTGGCAAGCGTTCATTCTCCTGCTACCTTAGGAATTATGGTCGAAGACTTGACCATCGTTGCTTCTGTCTCTACGATGGGGGGACCAACATTCCTACGGTCCTAGACATGACAATGGCTTCTTTTTCCACAGGGACATCCCTGGGGGCTGGAGAGACAGGACTGAAACAAGATAGATGTTAATACATCGAAAGGAAAGATAAAAGAGTAAATACAACTATTTATTCTTTAAAAAATTTACATACCTAGGCTTTCTATATACGATCTTGAAGCCTGAAGAAACCTTTCTAAGAGAAGATTTTATCTTCTTCTCTTTCTTCTTATTTTCCTCCCCTTCGGTCGTTCTCATTGGCTTTGCGGTCTCAGGCTCTAGAAGGCTCCCCGCATCGCTGCTTTGAATGACCATGTCCTGTACGACCCCAGTTGGTCGTACATTGAGGGGGGTGGTTGAAGTTTCTTCTGGGTGGTCGAAACTAGCTTCGACCACCTAGAGGTTGTCATTTATTTCTACCACAGGCTCTGTTGGACCGGCAGTAACCTTCACAAAAGAAATGTAACTCTTCTAGTTTTCATTTTCGATTCACTTAACAAACGCAGGAGGAGAAATTGATAATGTCTTATCATCATAATAGAAGGGTGCATTGGACTTAGGAACCTTATCCTTGAGGTCTACGACCACCTCCTGTGTGCCCTTGGTAGTTAAATCTGCCAAGAAACGACCGATGGCGGTGGTCGGCTGGGAAGTTACGCTCGAACTCCCGATATCCTTCATTTTCTTGTCAACCGCCTTCACAAGACGGCGTCTCTTGCTCAGAGGAACTCTTTCTTCATCTGAGCTCGCCTCAGCAAACCCCAAGTCCATCTCAGGGACATCCTGAGAATTGGGAACATCGACTTGCTGCAAAAGGTCACATAACAAGAATCAACAAGTAGTCGAAACTACAAACACTACTCCCTAAAGATGAAACCAATACAAATATTGGTTACCTTTAAATGTCTTGTTCTCTCCTCTTCGGATACGACTGTCAGAATATGAGGATCTCCCTCTATGGTCGTAGGGGCCTTCTCATAGATAAGTTTGGCCCGAGCATCAACATCTTTCTCTAGTAAATCTACGAGCAGAAGAATATGATTAACAGATGTACTTAAACCACAAATTGACAAAAGCATATTGGTTATATCATTACCTTCCTTGTAGTCCATGATCAGATCATTATCCCCCGAGTACTCCCACATAGGATGTGCTCGATCTTTTAGGGGGCTGATACGACGTGTGATGAAATCCTTCACCACATGCCATCCGATTAGCCCTTCTTTTCTCAAGTCCTTGATTGCTCGAATGAAGGGGCCTAAGAGATTGAGGTTCTCTGAACCTGAGTCCCAAGACTTCTTCTTCCTCGCAGGCTTGCCTTCGAAGTAGAGACTATCTCCTTTGGTCAGGGTCCAGTAGAACCACTTCTTCCTCCATCCCGGCCACGGCGACTCGGTGAACATGAGGATATACTCTTTCGACATCTCGTCGTGGAGTTGAAAACCACAACTGGCGGCAATCGACCGATGCTTGCCCATCCTATAATAGTACCTGAAGAGGTCTAAATCTAGAGCGATTCCGAGATAGGCCTCACATAGGTACATGAACACGCTCAGCATTATGATGGAGTTGGGAACCAAGTTCACCAACTCCACCTCAAAGTGCTCGAGCACGATAGGTAGGAATGAGTGGCAAGGCAGTCGAAAACTACATTCACAGTATGCTTGGAAGACATGAATTCTTCCTTCGTCCGCCAATGGCCAATGTTGCCCCTCAACGTTAGTCCATTTCACTAGGGTGCGCCTCGGAATCTTCTCTGCGGCAACCATAGCTATCATCTTTATGACATCCATCTCCGATTTCTCCCACTTCAACACAAATCCGACCATCTCTTTAGAAGTTTAAGTCGGATCCAGAAGATTTGTTGTAGAGTTGGAAATTTGGAGAGAAATTGCGAACTTAGTCGGCGGTAGAGAGAACAAAGGCTCAGGAATAATTGAAGCAAATAGAGAAAGTAAAAACCATAAGTTACTCCCTGGTGAATACTTATAGCCGTCAGTCTGAGTAAAAGATCATGGGATACTGACAGTTGTAAATCCCTTCGGGAACTGCTCCCAATGGACAGATTTTGCAAGAGACGGTTGACATTCCTTTTTATATCTATTCAGGAAAAGGAGTTTTATTTTTACAACTCAAGTAAAATTACCTATTTGAGTAAGTCAATTTCTGGTCAAACAAGATACCAGTCGGAAAGACATTGCTTTCGACCACTATCTCGCGACCTCATTTCCAAGTAAGTTACTTTTACTTGAAGTTGGGGGCTAGATGACGAGGATCTAATAATCCCCAATTAATTAAGTTATTTATCTATAACATTTATAGATAATAATGTATTTTATATAACCTTCAAAGGTACCATTCAATATTAACAATGGGGGAGATCATCCACACCTAGTGGTCGTAAGCTATTTTACGACCACCCTATATGGTCGTAAGTTCTTATATGACCACCTATTGATTGTAAGTCCTACTACAATCACTATATATGGTCGTAAGTTCTTTCACGACCACCTATTAATTATAAGTCCAACTACAATAACCCTACATGGTCGTAAGTTCTTCTACGACCACCTATTGATTGTAAGTTCTACTATAATCACCCTATATGGTCGTAAGTTCTTCTACGACCACCTAATAATCGTAAGTCCTATTACAATTACCTCATAGTCATAAGTCTTACTATGACTAGGTCATCTACGACCACCATATGGTCGATAAAGTCTATAGACATGTGAGCACAATCGACTAGGGACATTTGTGTGCTGTATTTAATACACGCAGTAGTTAATATGTGTCATTATTCCTAAGATAAATACATGTATTAAACCTATGTCTCTAACATAACCGCAAGGTGACATGGGGGATGCATCTATGACAATAACTACCTTTAAACGTGTGCATTGCATCAAACGACAAGGTGACCCTTGGCGTAAACAACTACCACCTCTTCACGTGCTATATAAGGACTAAAGTCGGTGGACAGAGGAAGGGATAGACGAGAAGCAAGAGACAAGAAGATTAAGCCCTAGCTTTAGTAACTTCTTCTTGTTGTAAACACAATCAATACAGCAAACACAGGAATAATGTTATTATTCTCTCTGGAGAAGATTTGAACCTGTATAAAATTTTCATGTTCTTTTCTGTGTGGTTTCGCTCCAAGAGAGCCCCCAGCATTCATTCATAAGATCAATGTTAAACCATCGACGCACTACAAACCGATGTGCAGTTGCAAGCATCGCAATCCTTGGAGTTCGTGATGAGTTTGGCTAGCACCTACGAACGCCGCACATAGGGGGCGATACCTATGGCCACGCAGCTGTCACGGCGGCCCTGGAGTTCGGGCAGCACGACCACTCTGACCTCTGGCCCCGACGCGCCAGATGACATGGGGAGTGGTGCGTTGGCCATCGATGTAAACATCTTTTCGTCCTCGAAATACAACTGGACTTCAACGACACCTCCGCCGACCTAGATGCCAGCATTGAACCTAAAATTTCCTTGGTAGTGCTTATAAGCATACAACCGTAGATAGGCCAGACCATGTGCCTCATGGTTGAAATCGGTCACAACTTGTTAGTTGCACTTCTTGATTCAGGGTCCATGCATAACTTCATTGCCGACAATGTCGTGTCGGCCACAGGCGTACTCGTGCGCCCCAATCGGGACTTAGTGTCACAGCGGCCAATGGAGATCGGGTTACTAGTTGGGGCCTATGCCGTGCTGTGGCCATTCGCATTGGACAAGAAGACTTCACGCTCGATTGCTATGCTATGCCATTGGAGGGCTTTGATGTGATATTGGGGGTACAATGGCTTGGTACTTTTGGTTCGATCACTTGGGATTTCTCCTGCATGACCATGTCCTTTGCTCGGGAAGGGTGCTAGATCATCTAGATAGGCCTATCGATGCCCCCCATTCGGCCTGTATATTGGCCTGTACAGGAACAATGTTGATGAACGATCTCCTTGATGAGTTCAGTGGCCTCTTTACCGAACCGCTTGCGCTACCGCCAGTCTGGGAACTTTGTCACTACATACATCTCAACAAAGGGGTGGATGTCGTTGTCATCCGACCTTATCATTATACTCAATTGCAGAATGACAAGCTCGAACGCCAGTTTGCCGACATGCTTCGCCAAGGAACTATACGTCGCAGTACATCGGCCTTTTGACCTCCGGTATTGCTTGTCAAGATGTCGGATGGTTCATGGTGCTTCTGTGTAGATTATCGTGCCCTCAATGACAAGACCATCAAAGACAAGTTCCCTATTCCCGTCGTGGACGAATTGCTTGATGAGCTCTATGGTGCAATATTTTCACCCAATTGGATTTGCACTCCAGATACCATCAAGTGCTGATGCATTCCGCCTATATTGAGAAGACCGTGTGCCACACTCATCAGGGTCTCTTTGAGTTTCTCGTCATACCATTCGGACTGACCAACGCTCCGGCCACATTCTAGGCTCTAATGAATACTGGCCTGCATCCGTTCCTTTGACGTTTTGTGTTGGTTTTCTTCGACGATATTCTCATCTACAGCCTTCCTGGTCTACGCATCTGCAGCACATCCGCATCGTCCAACAAACCCTTCAAAATCATCATTTGCTTTTAAAGCACTCCAAGTGTTCTTTTGGGGAGACCACGGTGGCACATTTGGGTCATGCACGCTTTAAATGCAAGATCGCGGATCGAGCAAAGATCGTTGTCGCTCTACTTGACTGGTTCCTAAAATAGTCCAAGCAGTCATGGGATTTCTTGGCCTCGTAGGATATTATCACAAGTTCATATGTGATTTCGGCATCATCGTGGAACCTTTGAGACAGTTACTCAAGCGTGAAGCTTTTCATTGGACTCCCGATGCCCAGGATGCATTCACTATTCTCAAGACAACACTTACACATGCGCCCATATTGCAACTGTCGGATTTTACAAAGGAGTTTATTGTTTAATGCGATGCATTGGGACACGGATTTGGCGTGGTATTGCATCAAGGCACCGGCGCCATTGCCTACTACAACTGGTCGATCACGTCGTGCTGCGGGGCTTGTAGCCTACGAACGAGAATTGATTGGTCTCGTTCAAGCCATTCGTATTTATGGGGACGAAAATTTTTGGTACGCACTGATCATTACAGTTTGAAATGTTTGCTTGACCAGCGTTTGTCAACAATTCCACAACACCAATGGGTCAGTAAACTCCTCGCCTATGATTTTGTAACGCCCCGACTAGGAGGTCTCCAGACCTAGCCGCAACAGGACCCAAGAGGTCATGTCACTACCGAGCCAGAGGTCTCAAGTCCGTCGCAATCGACCTGACCAGAGGTCCAAGTCACGATCGACCAGGAGGTCCCTCAGGACCACCCAGAGATCCCCAAGACCACCCGGGAGGTCCTTCAAGACCACCCGGAGGTCTGGGGGTGGGCGTGGGACACGGGGTGACCCCAAGTGCCACGACCCGTCCCAGGGGTGGTCGAGAGACCATACCCGAGGAGGTCGTGAGACTTGGAATGACTCTAAGTCCTCTGTGCAAACCGAACTAGTCCCAAGGATCAGTGGCTAGCTCGCACAACATACAACAGTGGTTACAAACATCAAACATGAACTTTATTAATAGCAACAGAGCTGATTACAAAGGGTGGCTTAAGAGCCCACAAAAATAAAATACAGCGGAAGACAAAACAGCAGACCACCCGATTCACCACAGGCAATCGGCTGGAGGTCACAGCCTAGTCGTCCTGGACCTCAGACTTCACGAAGATGTCCTCATCTACTCAATTATGATTCAAGCAAGAGTGAGCACAACAACCGTGCTCGCAAGTCACACCCGTCAATTAACAGATCAGATGCATGCATACAAGGATATCATCAAAGGAAGGCTTATAGAGTTGATTTGCATAAAGCCATGTTTCTTTCTAAATACTTCTACTAAGTTCCAAGGCAGTTAACAATAACTAAAATTCATTTTGCAAATCTCAGTTTTATAGTTGGATAACATTCAGCACACGTAGTGAAGGATACCCCCCCCTATCGCAAGGCTCCCCACCCAAACCCATTTGGATAGATATCCAAAACAGTTTAACAAAGTTCTTTTGAAAACAAAAACCAACATCTAACTTTGAGTGGCTTTACTAGCATGTCCATGACCGTGGACACGGCTATTTGAATAGTTTGACACTCTGCAGAGGTGTACAGCTTTACCTACAAGACACGACTTCTCTAGTTTGTTTGGCATCCGTCGATACCACCGCTCACTGCCGTAGGTAAGCGTCATTCCACCGCAGTCCCCCCTCGCTAAGGTTTCTCTTCCATTGGATAGAAACCCGCTGGAAAAGCCCCTCTTGCGCCAGGTGGGACTAACGTAGGTCATAACACGACTATCCACCGCATCAACAGAAACGACCACGATGGAACTTTGCAAATTAGTCAGCCAGGTCCCGCCCATACTCGAGACATGTGTTTGCACAATGGGGCTAGCAAGATGCGGCTCGCAGACCGGTCCTTAATTGACTTGGGCGGCTTCCACAGAACCCTAGGCATCGACCATATAAATGGATCGATCCCGTGCATCAACATGCACCCATCCAAGCAACCAATTCGCCCAAGTCCAAACCAATTTTCCTTTCTGTTTTGCTTTACAAAAACATTTCGCAAACTACCACGACAACTCAATGTCATGGATTAAAACATTTAGACAGCATTAGTCTTTTGGCAGTAAAACTCCCAAATCAAGATTTTGGTCTAAGCATGACTAAGCATCAAGTTTTGCAATACATGCTAGTTCATACTAGTGTACCAACTAGCTTTTACTACGGTGACTAGGGGTGATCAATTCAATAATCAAGATTGGTTGTACAAAGGAATTAGGAGTAACTACAAAGTTAAAACAGGGATTGAAATACTTGAATTGAAATAAGCATGCAGTAATAATTTAAAACGGAACATAGATAATTTGAAATACTAGGTTCAATATGATCAAGGGTGTAACTTGCCTTACTCGAAAGCTTGAGGAACTACTCCTTCACAGAGCCCAGGCTCCCCAGAGACGTCGAGATCTACACGAGAGAACGAAGCAAATCGAATAAAGACCAAATAAGATCCAAATAAACTCCAAACAAACCAAACTAGAAATAAATAGCAAAGAACAGAATAGACAACTAGGATCGGGCTCTCAAGAGGAGGTCCAACGGGCCGGGAGGAGGTCCAGCGACCTGGTCGGGAAAGGTCCGACGGGTCAGGAGGAGGTCCAACTAAGAGGGTGGTCTTTGCAAAAGACCAAAAGGGGATGGCGAAGACCAAGAAGGTGGTCTTTACAAAAGGGAGGTCCTGAGGAGGTCAAGGGATGTCCTGAGGAGGATGTCCTGAGGAGAACCCAAGCAGGTCGTCTTTGCAAAAGACCAAGAGGGTCGTCTTTACAAAAAGACCAAGAAGGTCGTCTTTGCAAAGGGAGGCCTTCAGAAGATCTAAAGGAGAAGAAGGTCCAACAAAGACTACGACTACACAACGTGGTCGTACAAGGAATGCGATCACCCCAGGTGGTTGTAGGGACAAGGGAGAAGATCGGGGCACGGAGAGACTCACCAAGGCCGAGGGAGACTAAAGGAGGAGGGGAGGTCGGTGGACGGCGGCAGTTGAAAGCGGCGGCAAGGGCATCCCATGAAGTTCTTGATGGCAAGGTTATGGCCAAGAGTTCCATGGTCTTCTCGGTGGACAAAGCTTCAACGCAGTGCAACTGGGCAAGAGCAAAAAGAGATAAGTGTTGAAAAAGGTGATGTTAGAGGGCCACTCAAGCTATTTATAGCCTGAGAAGGAGGGGAAAGAGAGTCACTGAAAAACTCAGAGACGGATGAGTCAAAGGTAGGTAGGAGATAGGGCAAGTGTCACGACCGAACTGGTAAAGGACAACAGGACAAGATATGCTGAGAAGGAAGGGGACAAGGAGGGAAAACAAGGTGCCACACAAGTGACCACGTAAGTGACCGCATTTAATGTGACACAACCGGCATTAAATACACAAGAGATTTATGTGGCAGAGAAAGATAAAGGTGAGCAGGACTGACAAGTGGAGCCAGTCAACCTCGGGAAACAGTTCAGTCAAAGGGGGTGATCGCGACCAATGGGGAGGTTGTGACCAAGGAAGGAGGTCGTGACCATCAAGGGTGATCTTGACCGCAAAGTTGGTCTTTGCAAAAAGACCGAGAGAGGTAGTCTCTGCAAAAAGACCACGAGTGGTGGTCTCTGCAAAAAGACCACAGGAGGTGGTCTTTGCAAAAAGACCAAAGGTCCCGCAGAGGAGGTCCTGGGAACAAGGAGGTCTAGACTGAGAGGGAGGTCTAGACGAGAGGGAGAGGTCCAGACAGCAAAGAGGTCTGAACTCAAGGGGAGGTCCAAACACAGGGAAGGTCTGGTCACGGGAGGATGTCCAAAGGAAGAGATCCTGAGTGGTCCCGATGAGTCCACGCAGGTGCTCCTGAGGAGGTCCTGACGGTCAAGATGAACTCGAAGGAGATCCTGACGGTCAAGATGAACTCGAAAGAGATCCTGACGATCAAGATGAACTCAAAAGGAGGTCTTGACGGTCAGAATGAACACGAGGGAGGTTCAAATGAACACAGGGAGGTCCAAATGAACACGAGGAGGTCCAAATGAACACGGGGAGGTTCAAATGAACACGAGGAGATTCAAATGCAAGGAGGGTCTAGACACAGGAGAGGTCTAGACACAATGGGACCTGTACTCAAGGAGAGACCAAACAAGAGGGAGGTCTGGGCAGAAAGAGCTGGGCCAAGAGGAGAGCAGAATGAGTAGAGATAGGGAGAGACAACGCAAGAGCTCAAACAACTCCAAATAAAACAAGCTTTGGATTAGTTGAAGTTTGATTTAGTCATTTTAAACTCTCGAATTCCAAAAATCTCAAGTTAAGCTTTAGGACTTCAACAAAACCAAATGGTTCTTTTTGTTTTGAAAACTCCAAAAAGGCTCAAAAAATCGGGATGTTACAGATTTTGGCGCCGAATACAAGCCGAGCAATACTAATGTGGTCACTGATACACTATCTAGGCGAGACACAAAGTTACACGTTGCGGCCATTGCATTATCCTCTCCATAGTTTGCTCTCTTCGATGATCTCCACCGAGATTTCAACACCGACCTGGCTATGCAAACCATCCACGATGCAATCGTGGCCGGTCGCTAACGAGGGCCATGGGAGTTGGTGGACGGCTTGGTCACTTACAACAAATGGGTTTATGTTTCAGCTACCGCTACATTACTACTGAATATTATTCAACTCGCTCATGCTACTAGTCACGAAGTGGTTCAAAAGATGTTTCAACGCCTACGTGCTGACTTTCGTGTCCCGAATGCCCGTTCTCTTCTCTAGGAATTTGTTCGCACCTGTGATGTATGCCAACGTAATAAGGGCGAACAATTGCATCCAGTCGGTCTTCTACAATAGTTGGAAGTCCCTTCTACAGTCTGGGCTGACATGGCTATGGATTTCGTTGAAGGTCTTCCCCGGGTGCACGACAAAAGCGTCATGCTTACATTCGTTGATCACTTCTCCGGGTTCGCTCACTTCATTCCCTTGGCTCACCCATACGCGGCATATTCAGTGGCTCGGATGTTTTTTAGTGAGATTATTCATCTGCATGGTATTCCTAACTCCATTGTGAGTGACCATGATCCGCTTTTCATCCTCAGTCTGACGGACAGTCCGAAGCGGTAAACAAGATCATTGTCATGTATCTAAGGTGCCTAACTGGGGACATGTCGAAGCAATGGCTCTGTTGGTTGTCGTGGGCCTAATATTGTTATAACACATCATTCTAGACATCCCTACATACTTCGCCATTCAAAGTTGTGTATGGCCGTGAACCACCATCTTTGTGTTCCGATGAACTGGGTGGCGCACGGCTGCCCGGGGTGGATCGACTCGTCCAGGATAGGGATTGTTTTTGTTGGAAATTCATGATCGACTACGTCAGGTACAACAAATCTACAAACAACAATACAACAAAGGTCATCGCGAGCTGGAGTTTACTATTGGTCATTGGGTTTGGTTTCGACTCTATCACCGTCATGCGGCCTCTTTGTCTCTGCCGAGCCGTGGCAAGCTGGGTCCCCGATATTTTTGATCGTATCAAGTCCTCCAAAAGATTGGCATGGTGGCCTATCATTTACAATTGCCAGTTCGCGCAAAAATACATGATGTGTTTTACATCAGTTTATTGAAACCATATGTTGGTCCTCCACCGCCGGCGCCTCTAGCTCTACCGCCGCTTCTGCATGGTAGAGTTTGCCTGATCCCAGCGCAAGTCCTCAAGTCCCGAGCAGCCCGTGATAAACTTCAGCTCTTGGTACAATGGAAAGGTGCTTCCGCGACGAGTGCATCTTGGGAAGATCTCGAGCAATTTTAGCAATTATATCCTCTGTTCAAGCTCAAGGACGAGCTGCTTGTAAAGAAGGGGAGATGTCATGTGAGGCATCCAGTATGCGCGGCACGAGCAGGAGAAGCAGGGCACCGGACAACTTGAGTTGCCTTCGGTTGCGCCAGCTATTGTGACGGTTTCGGAATAGGTTCCGAAACCCAGTGTCCCTTTAGGACTCTTCGTTTAAATTAGGAATAGTTATAGATTTTCAGATTGCTTATTAGTCAAAGATTGTTATGGCATTTCTCTATTTAAAGAGGAGAGACACCTTGCTTTTGGATTGTGAAGAAAAGTCAAGAAAAGTCAGAAAACCCAATCTACTCTCCCTCCCTCTCCCTCTCCCTCTCCCTCTCTCTCTGGCGCCCAGCCCTGCCTCTGCCGCGTGGCATCGTTGAGCCACCACGGCTACCTTGCCGCACCGTCGAGGTTCAGGATCTCGTCCTGTTACTTCTCACTACTATCCCCTACGATCCAGTCCTCTCTCCAACAATTCTGTCCATGACAGTGGCTCTGGCTGCAAAGGCCATAAACCCTTCAATACGTATTCTGGCAGTAGAACCTAAGGGTGCTGATGATTCTGCCCAGTCCAAGGCTGCTGGAAGGATCATCACACTGCCTGCAACCAACACCATTGCTGATGGACTACGAGCTTTTCTCGGTGACTTGACATGGTACACCAATATACATTGAGTACGTTTACATCATCATTTGCACATGCATTGTTCTGGAATCATACTAAAATGTTTATCCTTTTCCGCAACATAGATTATTGATCCATTGTAAAGATTTTCATGAATACGTCAATGCTAGTTGGACAATATATTTTGCTAAAATGTATCTTGATGTGAAAGTCCTAAAATGGTTTGCAACACTGCGAATGCTAAATGTTATACAGTTTGGATAAGAAAATATGCTAGTGGATACAACCTCCATTTGTATTTCAGTTAATGAATGGTGCTGGCAGTAAAAGAACACTATATCGAATAGTAAACTCTGAAATGCTCTACAGATAGAGGAATGCATTTGCAAATGTTTTTGTGGTTTCATTTGAATGATTGATTCATTAATTCATTCGTAGATCAACAACCAGCCATGTTTCTTGATATTTGTTACATTCTATCTAGGGACGGAGCTTCAGTAAAATCCTAAGGAGGGCCAACCGGCCAAAGAGCGAAGAGGCAAAGGCCCACGTACGATGTTGTTCGACCTGCCGTTCACTATGCTCCATAGTCCGTCCTATGAACAGCTGCCGCTCCTCCCCGTACGCTCCAAAGGGCAGACACAGGTTCCAAAGGGCAGACGGTCAAGAGAAATTTCCAAAAAAAAACTAGGGGGCGCGGCCACTTTCCCTGATTATATCTCTATATTTTAGGCCGGCGATGCGTGACTCGGTGGACGATATCAACGTTGTGGATGACAATGCCGTTGTGGATGCCATGAAAATGTGCTACAAGATGCTGAAGGTGACTGTGGAGCCTATCAACATAATTGGCCTCACCGCCGCCCTCTGACGAGTTCAGGCAGAGTTTTGCTTGGCATGAGAGCAGCAAGATAGGGATCATTGTTTCTGGAGGCAATGTTGACCTCGATGTTCTTTGGGAGTCTCTATAAATGATGATTGTGTCATTCAAATTTGTAGTGCACTCGCATGTTGAGTATATAAGCATTTTTCGAATTACCTTAATCTAGAAATATGGTAGATAAAATATGGAAAATACTCTAGTTATTTTCACAAAGAAGATCATAAAGAACACTATAGCAATACCAGATTCTAGAAGAACAGAAGCTAGCATTCCTATCTCAGTGTTCAAGACAACAATAGACAGTAAAGCAAACCAACTAACAAGAAAGATATAGGCATACCTAGATTCTGTGGAAGAAGAAGTTGCAGCAGAGTTCTTGATGAGGACGTTGTTCATCATGGCATAGTGGAAGTAGACGTGCAGTTGATGTAGAACGTAGCAGAGTAGTAGACGTGCAGTTGATGTAAAATGTAGCGAGAGGACAATGAAAGCATCCGCAAATGCTCCCCAAAAACCTTATTCGTCCTCGCTCGTGCAAGCCTTCAAGGACGAGGTTCGAAGGTTTACTCTCCCGTGCTTGCCGTACACGCGCCACATGGATGGAGATCACAAGAGACAACAAACAAAACTATGGAGTTCTTTACGATTGTGGAAGTGGAAAAACTTCGGACGAGCCAAGATACTTCGCCTCTCTTAAATAGCCAAAAGACAGAGAGCCCAATGGCCAACAAATACCGAGTCCAAAGGCCAACAATGCCCGAAGACCAAAGGCCAACAAATCACCATCAAGGACGATCGCTAGTAGTCCAAAGGCCAACAATCGTCGAAGACCAAAGGCCAACAAATACCATCAAAAGACCGAACTCGTTCTTTTTAATGGCCAAAACAAAGAGACCAGAGACCAATCAGTCGCCATCAATGTCAAGTCGTTTTGATTTTTGAATAGATAAAGAAAATCGCGCCCAAGACTGACACGATAAGCGTACATCGCCAAGACAAACAAGACGGCGGCGGCGAGGCGAGCGAGCGCGCGCGTGTGTTGGCTTTCTCCAATTCCACAAGAGGGGCTATCACGTTCCACCTTATAAACTGGTGTAACTCCCCTTAATCCCTCCATGTGGGACTAAACAGATTTAGCACATGTACATGGGCCTTTGAGATTTACCAAGAATTAATTAGAATATAATATTTGGGCCTAGCCCATATTAATTCCAACAATCCCCCACCAGATCTCAAAGGCACATGTCAAATGCCTTGATCCACAATATTGTTTTAATATACTAGTGTTTTGATGGAGACCGGTTAAGGTTGAACATCCACCTAGAACAGAAGCTACACGTATCCACAACTGCACAATGAACTAAGCCTTGAATTGACAGTTTTGTGTGAATAAGTTCACTTAAGTCTTAACTGATACTAGGCTACCAGGCATCCCCGCGGGTTGGAGCATATAAGTCATACTCCTGGCATATTCATGAGCTTCCTAGAAATTACCCTATTTCATAGACTATGACTAGCAGTCGGGCTCATATAGGTGTGTTCTTTCAAGACTGCTTTGTAGGACAGCATCTTTGCTTTAACAAGCCACAGAACACATTAAGATAAAAATCAACCTGCCATACAGATTTAGGAGAGAATTGCATCTCCAATTGAGTGGGTCTATAAAGGTACTCTCCTCCCAGTTAACCAATAGCTTGTTTCGCCAATCCTACTTCACGGGATCTCCGATCACATAGGATGGGTTACCACTATTGTATAACTCACGTGGGTCTCAAACTCATCTCCCTCGATGCATTGTCTATCACATTTCGTGATAAACCCTTTGTGAAGGATCTCGCCAGATTCTTAGTCGCTTGGATATAATCCAAAGCTATTACTCTGAGTTTCTCATTTTCTGACGACTTGATCTTCTCTTCACATGTCTTGATGATTTCATATTATCCTTAGAATCTGTTCACCTTGACAATCACAAACGATTGTCACAGAGTTCATCGAAATAGCCGAGACCGGTTTTTCAACCATCGACAAATCCATCAAGAGCTCACGGCCATTCGGCTTCAACAATGGCGATATCTAATCTTTGTGAGTTACGCTTCCATTGTTGACCTCGTTAAGATGGTGCGCTTGCAAGACTTCCATGAAAGCGTCACCTCCAAGTAAGAAGACATATCCACTTGTGGCCTTAATCTCATCGAAGATCGATATCCAGTTTGAATCGCTATAACCCTCCAATACCACGGGTACCCAGATAATGAATGCCATAGCTCATAGTACCCTTTAGATAGCGCATTACCCTCTCAAGAGCATGCCAATGATCATCTCCGGATTGAAACAAACCGCTTAGTTTGCTCACGAAGAAGCGAGATGTCGAGCCCGGTACCGCTTAGCTAAATACATGAGTGAACCAATTATCCGAGAATATATCAATTGGTCTCGGCTATTCTCCGATTATTCCTAAGCAACACGCTAGGATCATAAGGTGTTGGAGAGGGTTTGTAGTCGCTATAACCAAAACGACTCGTAACCTTTTTCACATAATGGGATTGCAACAATGTAATCCCACCATCATCACCTCTCAACGACTTGATGTTCAAGACAACATCGGCTACTCCCGCATCTTTCATCTCAAAATTACGAGACAAGAAATCCTTGACCTCCTTAATCACATTAAGGTTGGTCCCAAAGATCGATATGTCATCAATATCTGAGACATAGAATGACTCTCTCACCCCCACCATGGCGATAATACACACATCCGTCAACTTCATTCACAATAAAACCTCTGAGATGTTAAAGTTCTCATCGAACTTTTCAAGCCACCGCTAGGTGCTTGTTTAAGACCATACAAAGATTTCAACAACTTGCACACCTTTCCTTCTTGACCATCTACTACAAATCCATCTGGCTGATCCATGTAAATTTCCTCGTCCAACTCTCTATTTAGGAAAGCCGTCTTAATGTCCATCTGATGAACGAGAAGACCGTGTGAGGCAACCAGAGATAGTAGTACTCGAATAGTGGTCAATCTAGCCATAGGTGAATAAGTATCAAAGAAATCTTCGCCTTCCTTTTGGGTATAACCCTTGGCCACAAGCCGTGTCTTGTACTTCTCGATGGTACCATCAGGCCTAAGCTTCTTTTTGAACACCCACTTACATCCTACAGGTTTACAACCATAAAGACGCTCAGTGATCTCCCAAATTCCATTAGAGATAATGGAATCCATTTCATTACGTACTGCTTCCTTCCAGTATTCTCCATCTGGAGAAGCATACGCTTCAGAAATGGTACTTGGAGTATCATCCACAAGGTACACAATGAAATCAGGACCAAAAGACTTTGCAGTCCTTTGTCTTTTACTCTTCCTTAGAGTTTCATTGTCTTTCTCCTCAGGAATTTGCTCAGGGGTTTATTCAAAATATTCCAATGGAATGGCAGGTTCAGGAATTGTATCAGGTTCCTGACTCGATGAACTAGACATATCTTTCATCGAAAAAATATCCTCAAAGAATGTAGCATCTCTGGACTCCATAATTCAGATACTCCAGATTTTACCACTAGAAATCTATATCCAACGCTATAGTGAGCATAGCCTAGAAAGACGCAATCCACGGTTTTTGGTCCAAACTTACGCTTTTTAGGAATTGGCACATTGACTTTCGCCAAACAACCCCAAGTGCGTAAGTATGAAAGTGATAGTCTTTTCTTCTCCCATTGTTCATATGGGGTTATCTCTTTATTCTTTATAGGAATCCTGTTTAGGACATGACTTGAAGTCAATATAGCCTCCCCCCACCATGCTTTGGAAAGACCCGCTGTGTCTAACATGGCGTTAACCAAATCAGTTAGAGTGTGGTTCTTTCTTTCAAAGAACCCCGCTTGGTGGGGTGAATAGGGAGGCGTCCTCTCATGAATTATACCATGTTCCTCACAGAATAAATTGAACCCATTAGAAAAGTACTCTCCACCACGATCAGACCTAACCCTTTTGATTTTCCTTTCAAGTTGGTTCTCAGCTTTTGCCTTATAGATTTTAAAGTAGTGAAGAGCTTCATCTTTAGTTTTCAAAAGATACACATAACAGAACCTAGTGGAGTCATCAATCAAAGTCATAAAATATCTCTTACCACCTTTTGTCAACACACTATTCATCTCACACAGATCTGAATATATGAGTTCTAATGGTGCCAAGTTTCTTACCTCTGCGGCCTTATGAGGCTTACGAGGCTGCTTTGATTGCACACAAACTTGGCACTTAGAACCTTTGGCAAGGGTGAATTTCGGGATTAACTCTAAACTGACTAACCGCGTCATGCAACCAAAATTTATGTGACAAAGTCATGAATGCCAAATAGTAGTCTCATTACCACTGCAAACATGGTTCACAACATTATTACACAAATCTGAAAGAGATAGACAGAACAAGCCTCCGCACACATAGCCTTTACCAACAAATTGTCCACACTTGGACACTACAAATTTATTGGATTCAAATACCAGTCTAAAGCCATCTCTACACAGAAGAGATCCGCTAACGAGATTCTTATTGATAGATGGCACATGATGCACGTTCTTCAGTTGCACAATCTTCCCTGAAGTAAACTTCAGATCAACCGTGCCAACACCATGAACAGTGGCATGTGACCTGTTCCCCATTAGAACGGCTGAATCCCGAATGACCTGGTAAGAAGAAAACAATGAAATATCAACACACACATGTATATTAGCACCAGTGTCTATCCACCAATCGGTAGATTGACATACGGAAAGAACAGTAGGTAAATTACAATACCCTGAAGTTCCCGTCTCAGTAGTATCAACAACAATATTGGCAGACTTGGAATTCTGCCCTTGCTGATTCTTCCCACCCTTGCGTTGGCTGCAATCCTTGGCCCAATGACCAAGTTCACCACACACAAAGCAAAGGCCATCCTTTGTGTTCTTCTTCTTCTTCTTGAAGCTTGTTGTTTGTGCACTCTTGTTCTTGCCTTTGAACTTTTGAGTTTGGCCATTCTTCTTCTGCACCACATTGGCACTAGAATGTCCCTCATTACCTCTAGTATGTGTATCTTTTGCCCTCGCCTTCTCTTCAACATCAAGAGATCCAATGAGATTTTCAACAGAAAACTCTTGTCTCTTATGTTTCAGAGAAGTAGCAAAATTCCTCTAAGAAGGAGGAAACTTGGCAATAATGCCTCCCGCGACAAATTTGTCCGGTAACACACACTTGAAGTACTCAAGTTCTGTGGCCATGGATTGATCTCATGAGCCTGTTCAACTACAAAACGGCTATCAACCATTCTATAGTCATGGTATTGCTCCATGAGATACAATTTACTACCTGCATCCGAAACCCCAAATTTGGCTTCGAGTGCATCCCACATCTCTTTTCCAGTTTTAATCACCATATATGCATCGACTAACTTCTCACCAAGAACACTAACCACGGCACCTTTAAAAAGGTTATCAGCAGCCTCGAACGCTTGCTCTTGTTCAGGAGTAAGTGTTCCTTCAGGCTTGCCGTTTGCCACATGGAAAACATTCATGGCAGTTAGCCAAAGCACCATCCTGGTGCGCCACCTCTTGTAATTCGCACCATCGAATTCAGAGGGTTCGAGCGCGGCAGCAAAGCCAGTTGACGAAAAATGCCTATGCCTAGAATAAGGTTTTTGGATTGTTGAGTATATAAGCATTTTTCAAATTACTTTAATCCATAAATATGGTAGATAAAACATGGAAAATACTCTAGTTATTTTCATAAAGCAGATCACAAAGAACACTATAGCAATACCAGATTCTAGAAGAACAGAAGCTAGCATTCCTATCTCAGTGTTCAAGACAACAATAGACAGTAAAGCAAACCAACTAACAAGAAAGATATAGGCATACCCAGATTCAGTGGAAGAAGAAGTTGCAGCAGAGTTCTTGATGAGGATGTCGTTCGTCATGGCGTAGTGGAAGTAGATGTGCAGTTGATGTAGAACGTAGCAGAGTAGTAGACATGCGATTGATGTAGAATGTAGCGAGAGAACAATGACGATCGCTTAACGCTCCCCAAAAACCTTATTCGTCCTCGCCGTGCAAGCCTTCAAGGACGAGGTTAGGAGGTCTTCTTCTCCCGTCTTGGCCAGACACGCAGCCCTCGGCGGGATGGAGATCGCAAGAGACAACAAACAAAACTATGGAGTTCTTTACAGATTGTGGAAGTGGAAAAACTTCGGACTAGAGCCAAGATACTCTCGCCTCTTAAATAGCCAAAAGACAGAGAGCCCAATGGCCAACAGTCGCCAGAAGACCAAATGCCAACAGTCACCATCAAGGATAGTCGCAAGTAGTCCAAAGGCCAACAGTTTTTAATGGCCAAAAACAAAGAGACCAGAGACCAACGATCGCCATTAATATCAGTGCGTTTTGATTTTCGAATAGATAAAGAAAATCGCTACCAAGACTGACATGCGTCACAGACGCACGCACGGCGAGAGAATGCGGCAGCGTGTTGGCTTTCTCCAATTCCACAAGAGGGCTACCACGTTCCACCTTATAAACCGTGTAACTCCCTTAATCCCTCCATGTGGGACTAAGCAGATTTAGCACATGCACATGGGCCTTTGAGATTTACCAGGAATTAATTAGAATATAATATTTGGGCCTAGCCCATATTAATTCCAACAGCGCATCCTCTGACGTTGCGTAGCAATATCACGGTGCTACAGTATCATGACATCGCGTAGCAGCCGTCAGATCAGAGACCGAAGGATGAGAACGATGTTTCCTGTTGTAGAAAAATATTGTAGCATCGACATTGTTTACAAACACTGTAGCATCGCTATATCGGTTGATCTACGTCGTTCTTCTTGGATAGGATAGTTCAAATCTGTCGAATGTCACGACACTGTGCTCATCTATCATTGCCAATGCAATGGCAGAGGATATCAATCCCTCTCGTGACCAATTTATTTCTTACATAGAACTGACTTGCCTGTTGAGTTACACGGTGCAAAACATTTTACTGTACGCTTTGTCAGTAACTTCATTCAGTTTAGAGCGACAGTGCTGAAAAGACACAAGCAATGCGAAACATCGAAACAAGGGAAATGAATCCTCAATATTTAATGTTTCAATGCAGAGGATCTATAATGCTCTGCACTAGAAAGCAATATCCACTGTCCGATCAATAGACACAGTGTTTTCTGCTACAACAAATGTTCTATTGTTATTGTGTTTCCACTGATAAGTACTGTTTGCATACTCATAAAATATTGTCCACACGGTATCGTCTGCATTACCGGAGAGGATCTGGATCCCGGAACAAGTGGACGTACCATATTCAGTTATTCTGAACTCAGGTTGATGAACACTGCAAAATCAATGCTAATACAGGTGCATCAAAACCCTCCATATCCGCGTGAACACGAATCTTAAAGCATCCCTTCCGCCCAAAAGAACCCTCCCCACCCACAGGTCCCACACCAGTACGGCAGTACACCACCGATCGATCCCCATTCCCCTTCCCACGCCCTCTTCCTTCCCTCCAGCCGCCGCCGCCGCAAAGAGCTAACTGCTCGCAACACACACGCGAGAGAGAGAGATAGGGAGGCGGCCGTAGCAACCTTGAAGCGATGGTCAGCCAGCGTCAGCGGCTGGCGCGGAAGTGCTTCCGCGAGGCGAACCCGAACCTCTTCCCACCCAAACCCGCCCCTCCCGCCGACGGCACCAAGAAGAAGAGCAAGAAGAACAAGAAGAGCATGTTCAACAAGGCGAAGAAGGCGGGCGGCGCAGGGAGGTCGAAGCACCCGCTGCGGGTTCCCGGGATGCGGCCCGGGGAGCGGTGCTTCATCTGCAAGGCCACCGAGCACGTCGCCAAGGCCTGCCCCGAGAAGGCCCTCTGGGACAAGAACAAGGTACCACCACTCAGATAAAAATGCTGTCTTTAGAAGCTTGTGAGGATAATTTTGTTCGCGGTAGTGTCAATTGCTAAATATTCCATGGACATTACAGCGTTAGATGACGTAGCTGGCCTGGGGAGTAGGTTTAGAGCAGCCCTAGTACTAATTGTTGGGGGTAGTAGAACCGTAGATCGGCAGAAGTGATGATGATTTTCCTTTAGCTTGACGTTGCTGGGTGAGATTTTCATAGGCAAGGACTATGAGTGTGTTTGTTACTTTGTTCTGTGACAGCAAGGAGCTATGACTACCATGCAAAATTGCATGCTCACAACATTAACTTTTGGAACAAACATGTGCCACTTTGATCAGTGCTTATATGATGATCTGGCAGCTCCTGGCTTTCATATGAATAGACTGTATTGGTGAACAAATGTTTCAGAGAGTTAAATGGTTTTTGGTGATGTCATTTATTGTCATTGGTTTAATGTGCTCCATTTGCAAGCGTTCAATTTCACTATCTTTTAACAAATGCAAATATTTTTTTCAGATCTGCTTGCTCTGCAGGGAGCGGGGGCATAGCCTGAAGAACTGCCCTGAGAAAAGTGATGGGAATTTGAAGAAATTCTGCTATAACTGTGGTGAATCTGGACATTCTCTTTCCAAGTGCCCCAAGCCCACTGAAAATGGTAATCCTCGTCCATCCATCTTATATAGCTGCTAGTTTCAGTGCTGGATACCTGCCAGTAATATTTTTATCCATGTGGGTTGTTCACGTGTTTAAAATCATTGTATATACAGCGGGTACAAACTTTGCGAGCTGCTTTGTCTGCAAACATCAGGGACATTTGAGCAAGAATTGTCCTGAAAACAAACATGGCATTTATCCAAAGGTATTCCGCATGCTCCCTTATCCCTTCTCAATTCTCACGGTACTTCCAATGTAAGGCATTGAAATTGAAACACATATACTTTCATTTTTGTGTTTAGAGTTTAATGGAGACAAACATGTCATGCCTGACAGAAAATGGTTTTGGTTCACGATCATAACCTAATTACTAGTTAGGCTGTTTGAGTCGCCCATAGCTTGGGTGAAACACAGAGTATTCATTTTTTTAGGCTGTTTGAGTCGCCCATAGCTTGGGTGAAACAGAGTATTCATTTTTTTTTCCCTTTCGGATAATGACACATCATGCAAACAAATGGACAGATAATCATTGAAATATATTACTAACAACTGATAAGTACATGTTTTGAGGTGTTTTAGATTTTTCTACAAATCTTATCCTATGAGCCCCTAAACTACAACAATCCAGCTTGAACTTATCGATACGTTTGGGCCTGAAGGTTGTCTGAGTTCTAAGTTCAGAGATACAGAACCAGTTTGTTGGAGGGCCTAAGCTTGTTGTGGCTTTGAAAATTGAATCAAAGTTGAAGTCCCTCTGACAACTAAGCTTGTTGTAGCTTTGAAAACTGAATCAAAGTTCAAGTCCCTCTGACTCTGACAAGCTAAGTCTAGTCTTCTGGTATTCCCGTACAGGCCTATCCTTGGGTACAAATCACAGGAAGATCATGCTTTGAGACGTCAATCTACTTGTATGGGGCTCACAAGTCGAAACTTTCTGTTGTTGCTTTGGTTACTGTTGAGACTGTTTCTACTTGCATAGTTGCATTATCTTTCCTTTATTTTATTGAATCATGGCCACCTTATACATGAATTCTAACTCTATATATTTGTTAGGGTGGTTGCTGTAAGATATGTGGTGAAGTTACGCATTTGGCCAAGCATTGTCCAAACAAAGGAAAACAAGACTTCATATTCTCCAGGGATGATGGTAAACAAACTGCAACTATCAACTGCCTTGACATATCTTTGCAATATTACAAGTCATGTGGATGCTTTCTAAAAATTTGTAAAATTCACTAGCATATGGAGTGTTTTTGTGGTCGATATATATATTCTAATTTTGTATTGTTATCATTTAAAGTCTGCAATAAACATGTGAAGAATAAGGCTTGTTTGTAAGTGTGCTGGCTAAACTTAGGAGTTAGGAGTATACAACTACTTTATTTCTAAAGGCTTATTTTGTTTTGTTACATAACATAATTTCAGATAGTTATGTCAACAATAAAAATATATATGCAGGCCACCTGGTGTTATACTGTAAGGTAGAGGCTGTGTTGATGGGTGAACGTGTTACTTTTTAGTCCTTAATTAGACTAGCTATGTGGATGCCAATATCTGAGATAAATTATGCTGTATTATATGTTGAGATGGTCGGTAAGCTGATGCAACTGAATTTCTGCTGTAGTTGTTCAGTACAGGAATTAGTATTCACTCGTTTATTTGGCATTGTGCTTATTTCAGTTATCAATATGGAGGAAGACCACCAGGAAGACCGTACTTTTCTGCGCGGTGGAGATGATCTTGAAGACGATTTCATTGAAGAAGAAGAACCGAAGACTACCAAATCGAAAAAAGCAAAGCAATCAAGTTCAAAATCAACCACAGGCACAGACAATGACGAGAAGAATGCCAACGCAAAGGCAAAAGGAAAACATGCTCCAAAAGTTGTACAATTCTTCGGTTAAACAATGAATTTTTTTTGTAGATTATGATATAAAAGATCCTTCTGGGAAATTTTTTATTATGGGATCACGGTCGTGCAACTTACAATGAGAGTTTATCTGTCTACTACGTGATGTTCGAAAAGTGTCATTTGTGTACACATTAGGGTACAGCTACACAATCCTTCGGTATAATTGCGAGCGAGTTTGAGGCAACGCGAGATAGGCCACGTCGACAAGAGATTCTCGACCGTCCGATCATCTTCTGATTGCTTTATCTGCCGTTCGGTCCGTCGGCCTTGAGCCGAACCATGAGCCGGCGGCGTCCCACTCCGCGTGGCCACGCGTGGGCGCTAAGCGCTTCGCCGCGCAAGCCTTTTCCGCGCCTTTCGCCCGCGCTTTTTCTGCCTTCAATTGATGGCGCGGGCCCCACCGGACGTTGCTTTCTCGGCGCGGCATCTGCGCGCGCGGGCAGCTAGTTGTGATTATCCATGACAGATGTGTGCCTTGGTTCCAGGAACGGCGGTATATTCGTCTAATTCTCTGGTACCATCGGTTCATTTAAAATACGCGTTTAGATTTGTTTTCAAAATTTGTAGTATCAAAAATGGTATAATTTAGATGCTTTATAATATATTTACGAATCTTATAGCATATTTAGATTTTTAAGATACCATAAACATTAGAAATAATAATAGAAGTTTAAAAGAAAATACAACTTGTGGAATATAATTTAAGTATGAGCTTTGTTGGAAGAAAAATCATTGAACATAATAAGTTATTGAAGTTCTTAGAAACTTAGACGTGAGTTTTACAAAAGCCAGAATGCGGAAGCCAAGCAGGTAAGAAAACAAAATACATCATAGTGGATCCATTCACTTTGCCAACAGGCAAGCGACTGGGGGTCCCGATCTAAGCTTCGTTATCTTCACCACCATCTGGTTCATCCTCCGTGAAGTACTGGTAGGGGTTTTGATCATTCGGTCGAAAAGAATATATTAGCGAGCTGAGTACACAACCGTACTTTCATGAGCCAACCCACAATGCAGTTCTTATAGATGCAAGGCTAATCAAGGGAAGCTTTAGAGTTCTTTTATTTGCACAAAGCCAGATTTAAAATAGATGAGTAGTAGTAAATCCTAAGACTTAGCAATTTAACAAATCTGTTTTCATAAATGAGTTTTCTTTTGAAAAGTACTAGCGGAGGTCCCACCTCCTATACTCGGGTCTTCCCGTATTTACCACTGGTCCCCGACTAGGCCTTTATCAAATCCCTAGGGTCCCACCTCAACTTTCCCTTCTCATCACAAATGGTTTTGTAAAAAGGAAGACTATATCCAGCAAGTTCTCAGCACCGCTCTTGACCGTGAGCACGGCTATCATGATAGTTTTCTTACTCTGCAGAGTTCGCACACTTTACCCACAAGAGGTAATCATCTTGATATATACGCACGTTTCCTTAGACGTGTGAATCAAGGGGAGATTACCACAATGCCTTTACAATGCTCAACCTCAACGCACTCCATCCGCTCACTAAGGTTTCCACCGCCCTGAGCCCACTCCCAAGGCTCTTTGGGAGGCCCCCTCTTGTGCCAATGTGGTTTTTTGTGGCTTCGTTCTCCCCCGACTATCCACCCGCAATCATCCCAACGACAGATCTACGCTGAGGCGAGCAAATTAGTTGGCCAGGTCGTACCCATTATTGACTTGTGGTTGCACTGTTTTTGCCTGAGAGGTCATCACAAGATTCGGTCCTTACTTGACCAGGGCGACACATCCACATACCAACCTCTTTTCATGCCCCAGGCACCAGCCACTCTTTGCAGCCACCCCAATCAAAAACAGTTTTTTAGGTTTTATTGTTTTGAAAATATCATTTACTTCAACATACCAGCCAGGCTCCCAACCTTACTACCTAAATCATTTTCTAAAGTTTTTAAGGATTGTGGTTGGGCAACTTAATGACCTGATGACAATGTATCTAAGCAAAGCTAAGCATGACACTTATATGCAAACCTATCAACTAGTATGTAATCCATTAAGCCTAGGGTGACAAAGGATAATGTCCAAGTTCAAAGGTTGGAAGTTTATACACAATTACTTTTAAGGCATTAACTATGAGCTAGACCAATTTAGCTTGATAGAACATAGCAATACAATTTCTTAATTTAAAGCAACATAATTTGCAAAAGGTAGGTACAACATGGTCAAAGGATTGACTCGCCTTGTTACGAATCTTTGCATTAGGGATCTGGTCCACGAGTGGTTCTTCGGTCGCCTCGGCTTCTATAATCGCAAAACAACCGAAAAGGCAAATAAGCACAAATTCCAACCTAAATCATTTTCAAATATGCAAAGAACTCCAAATAATGCAAAATCATGGATTAGAAATGTGAGACTAGCACAGTTGAAAACTCAGTGGTCATCGGGTCCGTGGTGGTCGTGGAAACCATTTTGTTTCAAGAGGGATACGACAAAGAGGTTGTGGAAGCACTATGATTTGGGTGGTCCTAGGGGTACTGTGACTAAGACAGGTCCTGAGAGTGTTACGACCAGGGGAGGTCGTGAGAGCGCTACAACTTGAGGAGGTCGTGCGAGTGTTATGACCAAGAGGGTGATCTTTGCAAAAGGGAGGTCGTTGTGGTCGTGCCATCTTCGACTAGGTGGTCGGAACTTTCTGCGACTAGGATGTAGTTGATCCACCCTCCCTACGACCACGAGCAGCTCGCGACCTTTCAACCAGCACTTGGGATGAGCAGTACTCGGATGAATAGTGTTTAGGTGAATAGTACTCGTATGAGCAATACTCGGTGAACAGTCTCGGATGAACAGTGGTTGCAATGAACAGTGCTCGAGGCGAAAAATTACGCGATTGGTTTCGGGAGCAATTGCTTCCCTTTCTTTCTTTTTTTGGTTTTACTGCTTTTCTCGACTTCCTACATCGATACAAGACTCTTATATATATTTGAGTACAAGGACTCAACATCAGGCTCGGACACATTTCCTACGAGTACGTCTCGGACTCATCTACTAACTAACTTCGACTCAAACTAGGATTGAATAAAACTAATACACGAAGGATTAATTGCAACAGTCGTGACCAAAAGGGTGGTCTTTGCGAATGACCAAGAGAGCGGTCTTGAGGAAGAGGTCCTGAGGTCAAGGAGGTAAGGCGCGGCGAAGCGGGGCCGTCCAACCTTGATTGGGCGGTCCAAAATGATATGAACATTCGGACCATTCGAACCTCTCATCTCAATCGGGGCTGTCCAATCTGATCGAATGATCCACAAGAGGTGAGGGTGCGGTTAGATGAGTGGTCTTAACCATGAGGGTGGTATTTGTAAAATGGGAGGTCGTGACCAGATAGGTGGTCTTTATAAAATGGGAGGTCTGTGCAAGAAGGGAGGTTGTGGGAGTGTTAACCGTGCGTAGTCGAACGAGATAAATGTTCGACTATGCAACAGAGGTCGAAAGAAGCAAAGGTTCGACTGCATTGATGCAATCGAATAAACCCGCGGAAAAGCCAAAGGAAGAACCAGAAGAAAAATCCAAGAGTGAACAAGGCGGCTCGAACTAGGAAGAGTATCTGACCACTAGGAACTTACCAGTACGGAACTGGAGAATAAGCTAGTCTGAGCCGGCTGGCGACGTGGGCCACGACTATGAGAGAAACTCTGTGCTTGCAATAGTGGCTTGAGGAAGGAGAGTGGTCCTAGCTCTTCAAGGGCGCTCTGTAGAAGCAAGTAGATGGTCCTTCTGGGAGGCCTTAGAGTGTTCTGGTCGGAGGCGGAAAAGAAACAGTATCCAAGGCTGTTCCGATGGATTAAGAAGAAGAGTTAATTGATGAGACAACACCACTTTGGGGGCATGGATGTGGGTGTATGCATACTATGTGGGAGTGACCTTACCGATGGTGGTCAATGGAGAAGGCGGCGGTGTGGTGGCGCTTGACAAAGGCAAGCACTAGAGCCGGGCTGGAGCTCAAGCTCTCTCGGAAGAGGAAGGAAGTGGGACTATCACTAGAATGGCAAGGGAGAGCACTATGGGCCCTGGAGCAAAATATGTGCATGCACCTTGGCACATTCGGCGAGGAGGAGTGGATGAGGCTGTGGACGGTAGGGGTAGCTGAATGACATTCGAGGGGATGGTTATTAATGGCTGATGAACAGCACCAGGCCGTGGCTTTGACCTGGCGCACGCGGCGCACGAGTGCGAGGCACGGCTGCCCCGGCTTGACCACTGCTGGTCGGAGGAACAGGAGAGGAATGCACGGGAGCGGGGATAGTCAGACCAATGCTTGACTGATCAGCCTTTAGCCTAAGGAGAGATATAAAGAAAAAAAATGAAAAATGTACTCCAATAACTCTCAAATATGCAAGCAAATAGAACGGCAATAGGCATTAGACAAAAAAAAGTTTTAAAAATCCATTATTTTTGCCTTCGTGTTTGGCCTTCGTGTATTTTTGGGCTGTTACACAAATTCGTTATGAGATTTCACCTTCAGTTCTCGCGTTGGATTTCTGAACACTGAAGCAATGGGTTTGCATTGAGCTTCATTTGCAGGTCTCCGGACACATCAAGGGTGAGGAGCAAGATGCTGTATGCGAGCTCGAAGGATCGGTTCAAACGGGAGCTCGACGGCATCCAGGTGGAGCTGCAGGCGACCGATCCCAGCGAGATGAGCTTTGACATCATCAAAGCGAGAGCCCTCTGAACAAAAGCACCGTTCGTGTTCAGACACCTGCATACATAGTCATACATGCTCCAGGAACAAGGCCTCTTTTTTTTGCATCAGTTCCTGCTTACAGTTCCTACCTGTGTCTGTATGCCGTTTCCCTCCGCCGGTAAACGAGATGGTCGTATATTTCCCGTTCATGATTCAGACGGCATGTCGATCTTTCCTGATGTTGCATAGGTACATACATATGTGTTGATGATGTGTCCGTGCCTGTTATGTGTGTGACTGCCTGACTGACTCCATATGGGCAGTGGCATTTCAAAAGATAAATATTAGCAAGATTGTGGTTGCCTTTCTGCATGCGTTTGTTGGGTTCCTAGGTCCCTTCATCTACAATGTGTTTTAATGCTTCCTCATGTACATGATCATTCCAATCTTGATTAATCCGAGATTCCGAGCTATGAATGGCTGAAGAAATATTTGCTGGTTTTCTAGCAGTTTAAGATTCCTCTGCCTTGTCAATGCTGGGCATTGGGCCGGCCACGGGCCCGTCGTGCTTTGGGCTGTGTCTTACCGTGCCGACTCAGCCCCGCCACCCTGCCGTGCCGTGCCGGCCCGCCTCACCTCCGGCCAGGCTCCGGCACGGCCCAAAGCCCGCCATGCCGGCCTAAGCCTAGCCCTAAGTAACTATAGACGACGGAGGCGGCGACGACGATGGTGGCAGCGATCGCTATCTCCATTCCTCTTGTGTCCGTCTTGTTAAAAACCTAGTTAAAATTGAATTAATTGCTTAAAGATATGGGCACGTAAATATTCCAGGAAAAAGGTGGAATTTTCTTGATATTTTACAGATACAAAGTTCCTTGTTAAAAACCTTATGCCCCAAAGTAGGGTTCCCCGAGTAAGGAAAAGAGTACAATAACAATATGCGTACATACTAACTACTCATCAATGTCGAGATCGTTCATGCGTTCGAGGTCAATGTACGCCTGCACGATCTCAAGATCCTCCAGTTGATACTGTTACCGCTCTTTAGTCAATCCCTAGTCCTTGGTGTATATGATTGCCTCCACCATCCTAGGCGTGAGGGACGATCCACCATCCTGAAGGGACAGTGGACATCGGTACCAGCAGAACATCCCATGCGAAATGTGACAGCACAAAAAATATCCGTTTGTTATTCTTCCACCACTCGAGCAAGTCTATCTTGCCTCCGCTAGCAAGATCAGGATCGATGTTTGCAAAATCATGCTCCAGGTAGTGGTTTAGCTCTGAGACAGAATTCCACTTGAGGGTCGTCTGAGACTGAGAGGACGAAGAACTGAACTTACCTTTAGCTTCTTCCACAAGTGGGATGTCAAGCTTGTCTTTTCTTGTTGCGTCTGCTGTGAGGGCTCCGATCTCACACTGCTGCCGAATTTGTCATGATACATACGGAAAACACGAAAACACTCCTCTTTGACATGTGCGAAAGCTTCCGAGTAATCAAGACCGAGGCATTCACCTATTCCCTCCGTACCGATCTGCAAACCCGCTAAGTTAGTGAGTGCTACCGGTGATTAAATTGGTTATATAAGGTCTCAGATAAATTTTATGTATTTTGCTCACTTTTACTTTCTATCGGTCGATCTACTGATATATATCTATAGGTGGCTTATACTTTTATTTGATCGGTGACTTATACTTTTATTTGATCTTAAGATTTACACAGTACCGATACTTCTTATTAATAATGCTCATCTTTATACGGCTAAATCTTTTGTTATTATTTTTCTACTAGAATTTATCTATATACCCCTTCCCTAATTCCTATTTCCTTAATCTTAATCTCACCCACCCAATCACCTTTTCTCCCTCCTCATTGCTTCAGCCGAAACAACCATATCCACTCATTCTCTTGCTTTCCCTTTTTCCTTCATGCCCTTTTCTCTCTCTCCTATTTGCTTGGGCCTAAACACACCCAGCCACTCATTTCACCCCTATCTCTCTCTCCCCTCTATTTGCTTACAGCCGAATGCTCGCTCCGAGGCTATTATTCTTTGCTTCTCTTCTTCCCATTTCTTGCTTTATGGAGTTTTGCTTTGGTTGGATTTTTGCCCATGGCGTAGCACTTGGCTCGGCTGCCCCCATGGCGCCGCTCTCCCTCAGCCATGGCTTGGCACCACCCCAGCTGCTCCCTACTCCCTCGCGCCCCTGCCTGCACCCGGCTCCCTCGCGCGCCAAGCACCTCCGGCTGCCACCGCTGCTGCTCACGTGCGCGCCTCCCTTGGTGCGCCCGAACCCTTCGACCCGTGCCTCTGCTGTGGTGTGCCAATCGTGCTCACCGTGTTGTGTCGACTCGAGCACGGCACGGTTTGCCGTGCCGCCCGACAGGCCGGCTTTCAGGCCCAACCAGACTCATCGTCCGTGCCACGCCTGACCTACCACATGTTAAGTACCGTGTTTAAACCTCGCTGGTCAGCTGGGCCTCGAGCTGACCCGAGAAGCACGCCCGACTCCCAGCTCTACTTGTCACTTGAGAGTTGTGAGTAAACAAATGCTTGCCACTACAAACCAAGGGCGCCCAAACCAAGAGCATCCGGAGAAAATCAATTAGTTACAAAGCATCGTTTCCTATGCCCATCTATGACTTGAAAGCTCCTCGGAGTAATATACAGAGTGTAGAAATTAAAGAAGGTTCCTCGGAGTAACAAGCAGCATCACACTGTACACACACAAGTTCAGCATCTGCGTGCACCACGGGTCATGTATAATGGGTTTACAACAACTATCTATAGTCTCTGTTACGTAGAATTTAATCTGATGTGGATGAAAGAGAATAAATAGAGATAAATATGATGTTTACAATCTTGTAGTCGACTATAGCACTAGAACCAAGAAAAGCATTAAAAGATTGTGTTTTTAATGTGTGTTGTCTACAATCCTGTAACCGACTGTATCACCATAATCTATTGTATAAGTTGTTTTTAGTGCTGTCACATGATTTTTTTGTAGGATGCTGCACCTCTCCGTCTCCATGATTTTTTCTGGATTTTTCGCGCGTCTATTTCACTGGTATATGGGAGCCAGGGGCTCCCTGCGTCGTTAAATGAAACGACGACACCCTTAGGTTAGAAAAATCCCGCTTCACGTTGCTGGCAATCTGACAATCTGATACTGTGCTCTTGTTTCTCTCGGGAGTAGTACTACTCACGGCACGCAACCAATTTTTTGCTGCTATATATATAACCATTATCTCTCCTCTATTAACAAGTTATAGTATCAAGTTATCAGGAATACCCTAAGCAGATAGGCAGAATGGCTATAGCTTCATCTTATGCGCTCTAGTTTCGTGGTAAGTGGTGAAGCGCATGTAAAAAGAACAGTAGGCTTGGCTTTTCAGTATTGGAAATTGGAGTTACAGATTGGAATCATTACTCTTGGACAGCGGCGAATCCAGGATGAAAATAGAGGATAGACTCAAAATTTCAAATGACTAAACTAATTTGAGACAAATGTAGTTTTGTATTCTTGTGCAATCAAATTCAAATATGAATAAAAGCAAAGTAAAACAAAAAAAATACATTTAAGGTACCTCGTTAATGGAAAAAGCATCTCCAAAATATATAAATATGATTCCAGTGGGTAACGATCTGTACATCAACATTAGCAATTAGTGATGCAATAGCAAATTATACTTAAATAATCAGGAATATTCAAAATAAATGAAGCATACCACTACCGGATTAAATTCTAGTCGAGGCTTCTTTGCTCTTTGGTTTGGTTGAGTTGCGCTCTCATTGGTTGGGAGAGTAGTGCTTGAATTGCTTATAAAATAATTACACAAAGTTTGTTTCTCCATTATTACAAACCTACGAGCAAATTGTTAATTGAGTATACTGGTACTATATTCTAACCCAACGAATAAATTGCTAATTGAGATTTTGAGTAATAAGTTACGAGTAGTTGAGTATATACCAATATCATTGTACCAGCTAATTGAGTATATTGGTAGAACGTCGGCCCGCGTGAATTGAAGAACAATATAGCCTCTGATGGCGAGCCGGTTAATTTCCTTCGTACATATATCTGATTGAAAAAACAAAAATAAATTGTTTTTTTCTCCAGATGCTTTGTTTTAATTTGTGATGTTGCAACCATTGTCTGGGAATGTTTTGCAATCGTTGTCCGTGGATGTTGCAACCATTGTTCTAGAATGTTGCAATCGTTATCCAGGTATGTTGCAACCGTTGTTCGAGGATGTTGCAACCATTGTCCTACGATGTTGCAACCGTTGTCCGAGGATGTTGCAACCATTGTCCTAGAATGTTGCAACCGTTGTCCGGGGATGTTGTAGCCGTGTCCGGGAGATATTGCATGTAGCGTCGTACTTCTTTGCGTTGTAGCATCTATATATAAAAAATGTTGCGGTCCGTTGAAAAAAATGTTGCATCTATAGGGAAAAAAATGTTGCATTTATAGGAAAAAAATGTTGCATCTATAGGAAAAAATGTTACATCTATATTAAAAAATACTGCATACATAGGAAAAAATGTTACATCTATATAAAAAATGTTGCATACTGTTCACAGTGATGTTGCAACCGTTGTCTAGGGATGTTGCAACCATTGTTTTAGGATGTTGCAACTATTGTCCGAAGATGTTGCAACCATTGTTTTAAGATGTTGCAACCGTTATCCTAAGAGGTAGTGGCGGGTCAACAACTGTAGAGTTTTGTGACACAGCCAGCGGGCGCATCGTGTCGCGTACTAATGAGGTGCAGCTACAGTGGTCACACGCACGTCGACACGAGTAACTAAATGCTACGTACGCACTGTTGGTGGGGTGCGTTGCTTTTTGTTTGTTTGGAGTACCTACGTCATCCGCGCTTGCTACAGACTTGCACAGTAGCTACCACACATGCATGCATTGCAGATGCAGGAGAAGAAAAAAATAATATATTTGACTGTTGTACGCTTTCTCAAACGCGGAGCTGAATTTTGTGAGAACTTTAGCCGGCTTCCTTCCCACGTTTTCCAAGGAAGCGACAACAGGAGCCCAAGAAGCCTCGAGGTAGTTCGCTACGTGCTGCTCGATTCGGCTACCCGGGCGTCCGATCTTAGTATCCAGATCGGACGTCTGGGTGCTAGTATCTCTTTTTTACTATTGTTTAAAATTACTAACACTTTAATTTTATCATAACTTAAGTCTTAAAATCACTAACTCTATGGTAAAATCATTTTTACTATAACCTTACTTCTTCTTGTGCTATGGCTGAAAGCTTCCAGGTTCCTTTTCTTTCTCATTTCTTCCTCTCTCTCTCTCTTATCTATTCCAACCGATAGAAGCTCCCAGCTTCATTCTCTTGTTTCTTCTTTCCTTCCCATTCCTCATTTCTCTTCCTTGCTTCCTCATGGCGCCGCCTGCTCTCGGCCCAGCCCGTGCTCGCCCCGTGTGGCTCGGCCACCCACGTGCGCTCGGCTCCGCCTGCCCCCATGCGCCTCCTACGGCTCACCGTCCCTGGCCGCTCCCTAGGCCCGGCTCCTCCTCTCCGGCCTGCTCACCACCTCCCTGCGCCTCTATTTCCCCAGCCCGTGTGCTGCAATGGCTCCATGGCCCGTGCGCTTGGCCATGCGCTCCTCCCCTCTGCAGTCTGGCCAGCCAGCCAGCCCCAGGCTCGGCCGGCTGTTGCTGTCGCTCTGTCTTGGTGCGCCCTCCATGGATTTTATTTTTCTTTTCTATTTTCCTTTCTTTGAATATTTTGGTTTTTGTTGGCTCTTGATTCATTCACGGCCCGACGGCCGTTTCCTCCACGACCTTGCTTTTCTGCCTCCGACCGGAGCTTAGGATTAATGGGATGGGGGTGTTGGCGCCAGCAGGGAGGATAGGCTGAAGCCTGATGAAGTCTCCCGCTGGAATCAGCCCTGCTTTTGGATTTAAAACAACCAGTAGTAGGTATTGATCGCCAAATAGCGGTAGCAGGAAAGGAACTTGGAAAGGCACAATATGGATCAGTTGACTGGACAAGAATCAGCTTAAGGCTGAGATGTCCCAATTATTCTGAAACGAAGGGAGTGAATAACGTGAATCATCATTCGTCTCGTCGCTCGTCGGATCGTGAGTCCATCTGCATTGCTCAACCAAGACAAATGGGAAAAGAACCGCCATGTACTGTGCTGCATTATCTCAAGCCAAAGGGTTAATAATCATTACATCACGTCCATCCTATTACCGCAGTTCTTCGTAACTGGAAGTCTGTAACAGTTGGTGCGCTTCCGTGATGAAAATTAACTGTGCTCGTTACGGAATGAAGTGACAGCTCTTGAACTGTACGTGTAAAGTTACACCCACTCTTTGAAGAAGTACTGCTGCTTTTCACATGATCCCGCGTCGATCTGGACTTTTTATTAAGTTTTTATCCCCTCGAAGCTCTGACTCTGAGCTGTGGCGGGTACGGCTAAAGTTGCAACCCTGACTGCTTGTTCAGCTCACCGGCTTTTTACTTTTTTGGACCGACATTAGCGTTTGATCGTCCGGCGACTTTACTGAGAAATTCTTTTACGGGAAAATTGGCTACACAACACTATAAATTTGCGTTCTTTATTAATAAACATCCAAAAAAACGTGATTTTGTTAGAATATACCGTAAAAATATGTAATTTTGCCGTAGGACACCGAGAGCACTATTATATCATTTCCGGTCTGGAGGGAGAGAGAAAATTTCGAAAAAGACTCAGGTGCCCTCGCTCGCTCGCCTCTAGCAGCAATGCATCTCATACATCCAGCTCTCACCGATGGTAGGACCCACATGGCAGCCACCCGCGAGCCCCGATCTCCGGTCGAACCGCCCCGAACCTACTCGATAGCGACTCCACCGTGTCGCCGTCAACACCGACGAGCAGCTGAGGAGGTAGTTCGAGGTCAGACGAAAGCACCGCAGAAGCGGTGGAGAGCCACGACAAGAAGAACCAGCGAGGCAAGAAGAGGGACTAACTACTAGGGTGGTAGCGGCATCGGGTCGGCGGCGGAGCACCACGGTCGTCGCGTGGAAAGCACGGAGCGAGAGTGCCTTGAGGAAGAGCGCCGCTTGTACCCCGGCGGCGGCGACGAAGTTCGAAAGAACGCCTCGACGGGCCGGTTGGCCTCAAGGCCCGCGCCTGACACCTCCAAGAAGGCCTTCACGTCGGCCGCGCCAAAGAACCTTGGCGGCGATGAAAGCCTCCTGGCACGACGGAGGTGGTCGAGATGGCGAGGGGCGGCGACGCAGATTTGGCGGTCAACACGGTCTGCGGCGGTGAGTCGCGGCGAGGCGATAGCGATCGGAGGAGGGAGGTAAGGAGGAGGGTGGAGGTCGCCGAGCGAGAGGAAGGGAGCTCGAGGGCAAGCGCCGATCTCCGTCTGAATGGCTCAAGCGGGAGTCTGGCGGGCGGCATCGAGGTGGACCATGACGCTTGGAAGTGGGCCTCTGGCGGTGGCGGAGGAGGAGAGTGGGTCGTCCCAGTCTTGGCGGAGGAGGAGAGCGAGGTGGAGCAATGCAAAGCGGAGGTCACGAGCGAGCAGAGAAGAAGTCCCAGACGGCCACTGGCGCCGGAGCCCATGGCCGGGAGGAGGAGGCCTCAACATGAGGAGGAAAAGTAACGAGGAAAGAAGGAATAGAGAAAAGAAATAGGGAGATAAGAAAAACCAGGAAGAAATAGGGAATGGGAATGCTAGGGGCAAAATTGACAATTCACGTTATTTCTTTCTCCCCTCCGGATCGGAAATGATATAATAGTGCCCTCGTTGTCCTACGACAAAATTACACGTTTTTACGGTGTGTTATGGCGAAACCACATTTTTTGGATGTCCATTGGCAAAGGGCGTGAATTTGCAGTGTCATGTAGCCAATTTCCCCCTTTTGTATATGTTCCTACCTTACACACGTCAACCTTCAGTTTAAAACATTGTGAGATCGAATGGATTGGCATTTGGCATTAATATATGGATGAGAGAAGTTAGGCCGCCTAAACATACTAATTTGCTGAGCTAAAACTGACTACTATTTGTAGCATTCCAAAGTTATATTACCAAACTTTAAAATTAATTAAGTTATTATTTTATTAGAATTTTTGTTTTAAAAGAGTTTTTTTTTGCTTTTATTGATTTTTTTGGATTTTAAAGTCAAATTTTTTATTGAGTTTTCTGGAATTTTCTTGGATTTAAAGTTAAAAATAATATTTTAATTAATTTCTTAAATTTTCTAGAATTTTTTAAATACTTTTCCTATTTTCTAAAAATTTTAAAAATTATGTGCACAAAATAAAAACCAACTTTAAGTTGAAAATAATTTTATTAAGTTTAAAACAATTTAGTGATTTTTTTCCATAATTTTTGAACTCTATTTGCTATTTTCTAAAAGCCTATTTGATTTTTTGCTATTTCTGAAAATAAAAAAAAATTAAAATCCCTAAATTCTTCATCTCCATCCCATTTCTTCTCCCACGCACACAACCCAACCCACGGGGATGCCAGTTCATTACTTCTACGAGCAGTTATCTGGTCGGGGACTAGGTACATGACATCATCCGACCAGGGTACCCATTATGTAACCTCTGGAATCCTTACGACCATAGAGGTCGTTAGCCTTACGGGTTATGACCACGAAGACACATGTCTTCTATTATGTATTAAAGTAATACATAGAGATTTTAATTCTCATCAGCTAGCCCCCAAACTTTAAATAAATTGGTCGTGTGAGCACTTTCTCTCGATGAAGTCGTATCGGACAGACTCTCATTTAATGTTGTGATATACGACATGGTCTGTATCCACTTCAAAATTGAGAAACTGCCTTAGAAATTGAAGAGTTTTTCTGTCCATTGGAGAAAAGATTGTGTCCGTTGGACTTTTGGGTAACTCCCGATTGCAGTTAAGGAACTACAGGTACAAAATCCCCATTGTGCTTGGCTTTAGGGTTTTTACGCTTCCAGATTTCCTTCAATCCCCCTCCATATTCTCATGAAGAATCTTTTCCGACCTCCTTTGTTTTCCTCACCCAAAATTTTCCCCAACCACTATTCTTAAACCCAAGTATGTCGGACTCAATTACCAAATGATTGGTTTTAGATCTGAGTGGGAAGAAGCTCAAGGCTCTAGAGGAGATCGGGATGCTCCCAGATAAGAATTTAATCAAGTGGAGGTCAACGGCCGAAGAACACTTTCCGAGCCGTGAGGAAGGGGAAATCCCTATTTTCCTCGCCTGCATTGAGTGCGGGCTCAAGTTGCCGGCTCATAAATTCCTCTCCCGGGTCCTAGAGTACTACGGAGTTGAGTTGGTGAACTTGGCCCCGAACTCCATCGCCAATATCAACATCTTCACCTATCTATGCGAGGCGTACCTAGGGATCCAGCCGAATGTGAAGGTCTTCAGGTATTTTTACCGGATGGTGAAGTCTGAGAAGTCGGCGGTCGGACCAGGGGAGTGTTCGCTGCGCTGTCACGACGAGAAGGCTGATGACTACATCTATATGTACTCAAAATCTTCGTGGTCGTCATGGAAGAAGAACTGGTTCTACATGATGGTCACGAAGGACGATAGTCTTTACTTCGTCGGTAAGAGGGCGAGCGAGAATATAAAGTAGAGGTCGACCGTGGAGAAGACAGCGATGGTCGAAAGATGGATTGAAGCCATCCAAGACCTGGAGAGAAAGGGTTTAACTTCTTGGCACGTGGTGAGGGATTTCACCATGCACCGAATTAGTCCTCTGAAACTCCGAGAGCATTCGCTACTCTGGTATATTGGTCGTGATGAAGCGATCAAGGACTCAAATGAAGGTAAGTCTTGAGAAACTCCGACCAGTATGGCTTATTTAGTTGATTCTCTTATAGCATTGAAATCTCTATCTTTTTGAAGTCCTTTCCTCTGATGAAGTCAGAGAGCAGATCAAAATGATCTACGCCAGGGAGCCTAATATCAAGGCTGCATTCCCGGGTATTTTGGTCATCGTCTTTGAAGAAGAGAGATTAAGAAGACTCAAGGTAAATAATCACATTTTCTTCATCTTTTATATATCATCCGATTTGTATATGATTTTACTCTAATATGTAGGCGGTCGGGATGAGGATTATCAAATCCGGCGAGGATTCTACTTCTACCGTTGCTCCGACCGATTCCTGCTCAGAGACCGCACAAGATGATGATCTTCTAGAGGTAAAAATAACATTTGTAGAAAGGATTATATAATTTAGATGGAAAATTGTATCGCTTGATTAAACTTGAGTTGTAATTCAGACGGAGAGAGAAAGAAGATCCACAGACCGGAGCTGCGGAGGTCGTTGGCCCCAGGGCGATCGTTCACGATCTGACAGTTGCTACCAAAGCAACTGTCTCGGAAACCAACGAAGACACCATTTTCGACCAGCTGGTCAGTGCAACGTCCCAGTTTTTATGAGTTTTTGAAAAATTTCAAGTTGAAAATTAACTATTTGGTCTTGTTGAATTGCTCAAGCTTAATGTGGAGATTTTAGAAAAATTGGAAGCGATTTAACATGAATTAATCGAACTCCAACTAATTCAAAATTGGTTTATTTTGAGTGCTGGAGTTCTCTGGTGTTTGAAAATCCCCTTTCTCTGCTCGTTCTGTTTTCCCGTTGGTCACCCTCTCTCCTCAAGACCTCTCTCCTCAGGACCTCCTCCTCAGGACCTCTCCTCAGGACCTCCTCTTCCGGATCTCCTCCTTATGACCTCTCTCCTTAGGACCTCCTCTTCAGGACCTTCCTTTTGGTCACGACCACCCTATTGGTCACAACTACCCCTTTCGGTTTGGACCACCGTTAAGGTTTTGATTAGCCCCGCCCTGGTCATCTTCCACCTCCGCCCGCATCAACGTCGTGCGCCTGTTTCACGCTGACTTGCCTGCCCTCGTCGCACGCATTAAATGCGCCTGTCACTTTTGCTCCGCGCCATGCCTCTGCTCTGTCCCGTCGCCTCACCTCACCTGCTCCCATCCCATCGCTCTGCGCTGGCCAGAGTTCTGCTGGTGTGCCCCACCCGTTAATCCGCCTCTCTCCTCCTCCTCCTCGGCTGATATAAATAGAAGCCCCGGATCCTCTCGTCCTCCTCTTCTTTTTTCTCCATTTCTCCTTCCTTGTCCTTGTGTCCAAATTGAGTAGTCGTATCCTTCTTAGACCTCCTTCCGACCAGTCGAGCCTCCTTTCGAGAGCCCGTTCTCCTTCATTTGAGCTCCGATTTGAGTGAATCAAATCTCTTAATTATGTATCTTTCTTTTGGCTCTAGTTTGGTGCTTTTGTTGGAGTTTTTGTGGTTTTGTTTTATTTATCTGGCTCCTTTCGCACGTGTAGAATCTGGCTGCTCTGAAGAATTCGTGGACCCGACGACCTCGACCGAAGCATCCCAACTCTTCATCGAAGGCAAGTCATAGACCTTTGATCATGTCGTACCTAGTTTGCAAAAATTACATCGTTTTATACCAACATGCATGGATAATTGTATAAAAATAATTTGGAAAATAGCTAAATACCTACTCGATAGTATGAATCCTTGAATACTTGTGATTGACATGTTGACATGTACCATTGGACACCATAGGTTGGGTAATCTTAGTTGGAAATTTTTGAGATACCAACATGGGTGTGTATATTGCTTAGACATGCTTTAGTTATACGATTGTCACGCCCCAGGTAATAACCCCCGGGACCTCCTGTACAAACTGGACTAGTCCCACGATCAGTCGCTAGTCCGTACAGTTTCAACAAGGATGTCATCACAACCATACAACAAACTAAAGACGAAGCAGACAAAAAGAAAGAACAAAGACAAAAAAAGACCTTATGGTCAAGTTTGTTTACAAAAGCGCCATGCAGGGCTACAACACAGCGGAAAAGTAAAAGAACATGTGGAGACCACACGACCTGCCCACAGGCAATCGAGTGGAGGACGTCCTAGCACGCCTGGTCTTCAAAGACCTCCTCTTCGAAGAGATCGGAGCTCCCTGGGAGGTCTTCATCAACTGCTGATCAACCAGAGGGCACAAGCCATGAGTACTTTTGAATGTACTCAGCAAGCCGTAGGGAATTGAATGCAGATAACATTTATGCAAGGCTCAACAAGGTTAGCTTTATGGTTACTTTGCAAAAAGTAGTATTGACATGAAATACAATAAGTAGATTACAAGGCACAAGTTGGAAGATTAGCACATAAGTAACAAGTTTTCTTTTGAAAACAGCTCGTGACCACCCTAGCCACGCCCCAGACCTCTCACGACCACCCTGGTCGTGAGCCAGACCACTCAAAACCAACCAAGACCAACAAGTTTTAGAAAGATCTACCCCTTACGTGAAATCACCAGGCATATCCATAACCGGGGGCACGGCTATTCGAATAGATTCTTTCCTCTGCAGAGGTGTACAACTTTACCCACAAGACACGAATTCTCTAGTTTGTTTGGCACCCGTCGATGCCCCTGCTCACTACCTTCGGTAAGCAGGCTAGAGCACGTGACAAGGCCTTTACAAGGTTCTGCCCTGACTCGGTTCCGCTCGCTAAGGTTTCGCCATCCTGGCCCCCTCTTGCGCCAAGTGTGGGCGTAAACCCAGGTCCTTCCACACTTCCACCAAAACATAACCGAATCAAAGCATTGCCAATTAGTTGGCTAGGTCAACCCCATCCTGGACATGTGGTTGCATGGTATGGCCTGGATCGAACTCTTACAAGGTAAAGTCCTTAGTGGGTGCTCAGGCGAGACCTCCTCATCCCAATGTGCTTCCTACACCACCTTTACTGCATGATCACTCGCCCGAGCAAAATATTTTTGGGTTCAACCTGGCCAAATGACCACTCTGGTCATGGCACAACAAATTTTATTAGTGGCCACACAGACCAGCGGCAACGCTTGCAATACAACACATGCCAAGACAAATACGTGCCACAAATTCCATAATCTCTTAGTCAAATTTAACATCTTTGAGACAAATGATCGAGACAATGCATAACTAAGCAGGTCTAAGTAAAAGTATGTACCCATGTTGGTTATCACAATAAGAATGTCCAACTAAGATTACCCACCTAAGGTGTCCAAAGGTACATGACAACATGTCGAACACAAGTATTCAAGGAGTCATAATGTCAAGTAGGTGATTAGCTAATTCCCAAACTATTTTTATACAAATAGCCATGCATGTTGATACAAAACAAAGTAATTTTTGTAAACTAGGTTCAACATGATCAAAGATCTACAACTTGCCTTCGATGAAGAGCTGGGGGTCTTCTATAGTGGTTGCTGGGTCCACGAACTCTTCTGAGAGACCGGAATCTACACGAGCGAAAAGAACCAAATAAATACAACGAATTCAAATGAAACCAACACTACCAAAAAAGAACCAAAAAAACACAGAATTAAAAACGGCTCACGGGAGGAGGTCCAACTGAGAGGGAGAGGTCAAAGGAGGTCCAAAGGAGGAGGTCCTGAGGAGGAGGTCTGAGCAAAGCAAGAAAGTTGGGGAAGGCTAAAGGAGATAAAAGATGGCTGCTCAGGCTTTTATAGCCGGGGAGAACGGGAAGAGCAGCTGAGAAACTCTGAAGCACACAAGATCAAGGGTAGGTGGCGACAGGATAGAGTATGGCACGAATGTGCGCAAGCAAATTACCAGGACAACTGAACTGTGGAGACAATGAGATTTAATGCGTTCTGGTGACATTTAATGCACGAGGCCTCCGGCGAGAGCGGCGAGGTCTCCAGCGAGAGCAGCGCCACGATGAGCAGGAAAAGAAGGTGAGCAAGGCTGACAGGTGGGGCCGATCAACACTCAAAAGGGGGCGCGGTCAAAGGGAAGGTCGTGACCCAAAGGGCGCACGTGACCAAGGGGAGGTCGCAGACCAGGAGGGTGGTCTTTGCAAAAAGACCAAGAGGGGTGGTCGTGACCAAAGAAGGTGGTATGTGCAAAAAGATCAAGAGGGTGGTCTTTGCAAAAAGACCAGGAGGGTGGTCGTAGCAAGTCTCCAGGACCACCCGGAGGTCGCCAGGACAATCTGAAGGTTGCCAGGACAACCCGGAGGTCTGGACGGGAGGGTAGGTCTGGACCTAAAGGGAGGTCCAAACGGAAGGGAGGTCTAAACCAGTGGGGAGGTCTAGACTGAAGGGAGGTGATCCAAAACAAAGGAGAGGTCTAGACCCTCAAATCCAAACAAAGGGAGGTATGGGGAGGAAAGAGCTGAGCCGAGGGAAACACAAAGCGAACAGAGAAAGGGGAAAAACAACACCCGAGAACTCCTACAAACTCGAAAGAAACCCAAATCGAATTAGTTGAAGTTGGGTTTAGTCATTTTAAACACCTTAATTCTAAAATCTTCAAGTTAAGCTTTAAAACTCTCATCAAAACCGAATGGTTCTTTTTATTTTAGAAAACTTAGAAAACTGGGAAAAACTTGGGACGTTACAATGATGTCTCTCGATCACATGATTCGCGGATGATGAATTTGACTTAATGATATATGGAATTGCGGTGTGGCCACTATTGTTAACAGATGTTGTGCCATCGCTAGGGTAGTCATTTGGCCGGGATGAACCCAAAATGATTTATACTCGGGCGAGTGATCGTGCAGTAAAGGGGGTGCAGGAAGCACATTAGGATGTGGTTGTCTCGCCTGAGTAGTCACTAAGGACTTAACCTTGTAAGCCATTGATATAGGCCATACCGTACAACCACATGTTTAGGATGGGGTGGACCTGACCAACTAATTAGCAATACTTTGAGTCGGTTCTGTTTTGGTTGAGAATGGCGCAAGAGGGGGCCAGGAAGGCAAATCCTTAGTGAGTGGAACCGGGTCAAAACAGAGCTTTGTAAAGGCCTTGTCACGTGCTCTAGACAGCTTACCTAAGGTTGTGAGCAGGGGCATCGACGGATGCCCAACCAACTAGAGAAGTCGTGTCTTGTGGGTCAAGCTGTACAACCTCTGCTGAGTGTAAAACTATTCGAATAGCCGTGTCCCCGGTTATGGACAATGCATGGTGATTTCACGCAAGGGGTAGACTTTCTCAAAAATTTTGGATGTGGTGGGTTCCGAGTGGTCTGGGAAGTGAACAGGGCGTTCACGAGTGGTCTGGGAAGTGGACAGGGTGTTCACGAGTTGTTTCAAAGAAACTTGATTACTTATGTATTAATCTTTCAATTTGTACCTTGCAATCTACTTACTGTATTTCCAGTCAATTCTTCTTTCTGCAAAGTAACCATAAAGCTATCCTTGTCAAGCCTGGCATGAATACTATTTACATACATTTCCCTATGACTTGCTGAGTACATTCGGCTTTATACCCTCTGGTTGATCAGCCACTAAAGAGGACCCAGGGAGCTCCGAGATCTTTGAAGAGGAGTTCTTCAAAGACCATGCGAGCTAGGAGACGTCCTCCACTCGATTGCCTGTGGGCATGTCGAATGGCTTCCACGAGTGTTTTTTCCGCTGCGAGCTCTCTTTTGTTGTAAGCCCCGCGTGGCAACTCTGTAAAAATCTTGACCATAAGGTCTTTTGCTGCTTTTAATATTAATTTGGCTGCTTCTTCTATAGTTTGTTGTATGGTTTTGATTACATCGATGTTGAAACTGTGTGAGCTAGCTGCTGATCTTGGGACTAGCTCAAAATGCACAGAGGGTCTCGGGGTTGCTTACTTGGGGGCCCGATAGTCAGGGACCTCGACCAACTGGTCGAGGATATCAGTTCCGACCAGTGGTCAGGGGATGTCATGTGTGCAACCAACCCTATCGGTTCAGAACCAGTGAAATCAGTTGACAAGAAAAGGAAGGCTAGTGCTACGAACTTTGCTCCAGCGCACTTCAAGGTCAAGACAAAGAAGAAGACCAGGTATGCATACATGAAAGAGAATTATGTAAATACATACCTTTAATGCTTCTGATGTCCTTAATATCTTCAATTTCCAAAGGTCCTCTGGTGTTCTGGTCGCCTCCGACCAGAGCACTCCTCAGGAGAAGGTTCCTGAGAAAGAGGAGGTTGAGCTAGCCCCCGAGCAGGTGGGAGTGCCAGCGCTTGCTCAGGAATCTGCGGTGGCTCTAACTCTGCCTAAGGAGGTAGAAGTTCCAGTAGGTCCCAGCAGGTTTCGACCACTGTTGGGATCTTTTAGGGAATTTCTCCGAAGGCCCCTCATCCTACTGGGTTCCCCTATCATCATTGAATCTTCTACGATGAAGAACTTGACGGGGCCTGGGATAGAATATCGGGCCATCAAGCAGAGACGAATTTTGATATTATTTTTGCCGAGTATAATGATATGACAATTCGGGTAAGTATCCATGACCACTTCCATAGTCTCTTCCCTAAAGTTTAATAAAAACTAAAAGAGTTTGTCATATCTATAGCATGTTGTGGAGAACTTCGCTGTGGTCGGAGGACTAACCCAGCGAATAAAACTCTTGGAGAAAAGAAACTCTAAATTATAAAGTAAGAACTTTCCTATTGTCTTCTCCTTTCTTTTTTTGCTATCTTGTTTCTCTTATGTTAATTAACTTATCCCCTTATTATATTGGATAGATTCGGAGAAATTTAAAGAAGAGATCGTGGCCAAGGAAGCCGTAATAACAAAGCTTGAAGGTGAATGCCAAGCTAAGGACTAGTCGATCGAATTCTTGACGATCAGGAACAAGGAGATTATTGACACTTGTGAGAAGAAGAGTGAAGGTAATTGGTCATAAGCTTAATCAGGGTACTATCTGTTCTGATTATAATTATTTATCTTTGGTTCACTCGTGTAGAGCAAACTCAAGAAATAACCAGAGCGAAGAAAGCTCCTGAGTTCGAGCGCGGCCAGGGGGCAGAACTTGATCGGGACCTTGACGAAAAAGTTAAGGCTCTCAACAAGATGATTTTTGATATCGGATCAAGATCGCAACCGCCTCTCTTGAAGGATCCTGCAGAGAAAATCAACTTTCTGGGCCAACAACTCAAAGATCTCTGAGGTCTGCTCAAAGCTACTTGGGATAACTATGCACAGACGATAAGGGAAGCTGTCGCTAATGGAGTCAGCTTTGCTTTGGCAAAGCTGAAGGCCTCTGACCCCTTCGTACATCTCCAAGCTGTTGAAGAAGATTTCAACTACTTGGGAGATGAAGCCACCAAGCTTATCGAGGAAATGGCGCATCTCAGAAACAAGGTTGTGGAGGAAATGTAAGTTGGATCTCCAGCGTGCAGTGACCAGTCTGATGATCCTAAGGAGTAGGCTTTTCTAATATAAGAATTATGAATGTAAAAAACATACCTTTCTTTCATCAATAAAATCATTTGTTTATCCTTTTGACTTATGAAGTACTCACATATTTCCTAGCCCCTGACTACTTTATAGTAGAAGATCTTTACTAAAGAAGAAGTAAGCCAAGAATAAGAGTAAAAGTCACGACCACTATATAAAGTATGTGCTAATCATGTGATAAAATTTATCGTATTAATATTAGAAAATCAATTGTGGTTGGAACCAGCATATGACTTCAACTAGTTGTAGATCTGCTTTCCATAATCGAAATACTAAACAATACATTGTATGGTCGTAAGATAAGACTTGCCTTCATAAGAAAGAAATTATGCAAGGATGTATGCAATAAACGATAAGTGACTTTATTTATATATAGTATCCAAACTGGTCGTAATTATTGCTAAGAACTGAAGACATGAAAAACACCTTGCAAAACGAGCTCATGCTCAAGTCCGACTGGCAGCGAAGATTGTAGGAAAAGGACCGTTACTAGAAAACTCCTTCTAGTGGGGCAGGACCACATGTTGAGAGGAGAGATTTCGACTAGGAGGCTTTCCCCCCGACTAGTAGCCAAACGAGAGTAGAACAGAATGTTGAAGTGAAGAAGTGTAGTCTCCGAAATCTTAAGTATGTAAATCACTATATGTAGTCGTTTGTGTTATGCTCCTTTTACTCGTATGTTTCTTTGAGAAAAGAGTATGGTCGCGCGTGAGAGCCATTGACTTAATGGTCACGACTAGGATCCTTATAGCGTTTGACTTATATGTCTTAGCCAGAGAGTAACAGAGTTCCTTTAAAAGGATATCGGAGAGAATTTGGTCTTCTCCGATCAATTAGACAACAATAGTAGGCAACCAAAATATGAGTACAGTCATATAAACAATATCACTCATCGGAGAAAGTAAAGAAATGATAAATCTTTATTGAAAATTGGCGGAATGTAAAATACACTTATACAAAGAACTTACGCAATTGGTTAATATTCCAAGAATTTGACAAAACACGCCCGTCTGACATAGCTAGTCGTACCGAACTAGGTTTGGTGACTTCGACCATAGTGTATGGATCTTCCCATTTGGGAGAAAGTTTATTGCTATTAGCCTGGCTCTGAATTTTTCTAAGAACCAGATCACCTACAGCTAGGCTGCGAGGTTGTACCTTATGACTGTGGTACCTTCGCATGGCTTGTTGATAAACCGCCGATCGTATAAGGGCTTGGTTTCGTCGTTCTTCAAGGAAAATGATGTTGTCAAATCTTCGTTCTATCTGATTGTTCTCATTGAAACAATCAGTTCAAGCGGAGCCAATTTTTAGTTCCAGAGGAAGCATGGCTTCTGCACCGTAAACAAAAAAATGGTGTTTCACCGGTCGCATGACTAGTCGTGGTTCAAACAGCCCATAACTCAGTAAGGGCAGTGATTGAAATGCGAAACGGTTGGATTTTCATAGCAATACCTTATGTGAAATTCTAATGAATTAGTTAAATCATGATATATGAGTAAACCTTGCGGAATTAATTTAATAATTTTGTTTTGTTGGATTCATTGGATATAACTAGATAATGAAATGAGATTCAGATGTATGGTTAGTGATCGTGGGAATCTGGTATTGATACTCTGATCGGATTTAGATAATGAATAAAGTATGAGGTTGGATTAGTATAGTAAGTTATGATTGGAATTCAGGTACATTAGTTGGATTATACAAATTGATAAACTTGGTGGAGTTAAGGAAATAATAGTACTTGGTTGATTTATTGTTGTTGGTGGATTAATGTAAGCAATGAGGTGGTAGCGCAATGGGCATAATAGATCGATTTGGAAAGTATGATTCTAATACAGATACTTTGATTTAAACTGATATCAGAAGCGACAGCGGGATTGAAGATTGAGAAGCTTAACCAAGGGTTCCATTATGATTTAAAATGAGTCTATGATATTGATTATACCATAGAAATTTTAATAAATGGTTTAATTTGGAAGACAAATAGAAGTTGGTATAGACTTGGGCGAAATGAATATGTGGATAGTGCAAGTGATGCACACGATCAATTCGTTGCTATAATCGAGATCGGGTCTTATTGGAAGCAGCCTAGGTCAACTAGGAATCGGGCTTCAAGTTGCATCCTGTTTTTAGCAGTCACAAACCACCCAAGGCGGCACGTGTAATGCCATCGCTTGCAACTTGGCAACACTCTGAGTTTTCAGGTATCATACCAACAAGTCAGTAACTTACCTCTAGGTCATCCTTATACCATTACACGTCAACTGCTGCCGTACCAATATCGCAGTACGTATTGGAAAGTCTGACGAGACACGACTACAGTATATTGGAATCAGAAGTCCACCAAAACAATCTAATCTTACCTTGGCCAGCTTGCCAGCAAAGGAGATAAGGGGCATATCAGTAATGAGAGCTTTCTCCGATGTACTCCCTAAGGAATTACCCGATATGCCCATAGATCGAGAGACAGAATTGGTTATCAACTTAAATTCAGGAACAACTGTCATTCTAGTATTCATATGACACCATCCGAAGCCCTCTACAGGAGGGAGAGCATATCATCTCAAAGAAAGACCGTCATTGGCCCCCGAACCGGTACGAGAGAACGACGGGAGAATCCATTTAAGTCAAGAACGGCTCAAGACTGCACAAAATAGGTGAATAGGGCTACACGGACAAACACCGACGGGACCTACAGTTGAAAGTCAGGGATTATATATATTTAAAGGTACCACCTATGCACGGGGTGCGTCGATTCGGATTAAAAGAAAACCTAAGTCCAGGGTATGTTGGACGCTTTCGGATTTTTGAGCGTAAAAGCACCTTAGCGTAATCGACTGGAATTACCGACCCAGATATCGAGAACTCATATTGTATTTCATGTTTCATATCTCAGGAAAGGCTTAAAGGAACCCTCTTGGCACTTATCAATGTTTGACATACCACCCTCAAGGCGACGTAGTGTACAAAGAGCAGCCGTCGAAAATCCAAAAGACAGACAGCGGAGAAACCAACCCATACATTCCTTCAAGATGCAATGGAAAAATCATCCTGTCAGCAAAGCGGCATGGAAGAAAGGACTGCGCAAAGCCACCCCAACCAGTGCAAGTGGGAATCCGCTTTCGGGGGCGAAAGCTTCCTAAGGGGGGTAGGATGTGAGAACCCGCGTAATTAGACCTAATCGCTTAGCAGTAATCGTTAGTTAGCGTTAATTAACCCTCGTGTTAGCGGTCTTGTTGTAGATAGTTTAGCGTCGTTATTAAGTCGTTAATTAGTAGTCGGCGTGTTGGGTTAGTGGGTTTCGTTTATGAGCATTACCACCTCTAGTCGCAGAATCGATAACCAAAGATTTCATCATACATTCATCATTTCATCATGCATTCATTTCAATCATCCATCCAATCTCAAAGAATCAATCACAAGTCGCATTTGCATTCATCGGTCAACTATTGCAACAACAATATCAATTCATAATCGAGTTTGCATTCCATTTGTCATTTGATCAACGCATCATTTCATGCATGGTTTGCATTTAGATATATATCGATCCAACATAGGCATAGTAGCATTCAAAGTCCTCCAAGATTCTCTCGGTTCCTCAAAAGCCTCAACCCAAAGAATCGGCATAACAAAGAAGACCTCCTTTCTCCTCTCCTTCGCACCTTGCAAAGAAGACAATGAGATTCATCTCCCCACAAACCCCTTCACAAAGAACTTGTCCTCCCATTCATCCCCTAGCAAAGACAACACCTCCCACTCCTCAACTCAACATACATTCCCCCAAACCTCTTTTCAAAGACCCAACACAACATTCGTCTTCCCAGTGCAAAGAACTCCAAATGATTCATCTTCCCCGCAACTCAATACAAGTATTCATCCCCTTCCTCCTCACGGTCAAAGAAGACATTCATCACCCCCAAAGATCTCAACACAAAGTTCATCTCCCCAACCCTTTTGCTCGGCCATCCACCATTTCCTTGCCTTACACTGAGTCCATGAGCAACAAAGAGGAACCCAGAGGAGACGGCATGCCGGAGGCTGCCGCCGGCCAAGCCGAGCTCTGAAGAGAGCGCGGAGGGTCGTGAGGAGGTAGCGCCGAGTGGTGTCGAGAGCAGCGTGCTTGCTTGGCCAAGCCAAGCCGCTGAGGAGGAAGGAAGAGCTGCCGAGACAGTGGGCGACTTCCAGCTTGACACTCGGCGTCAAGGATTGGGCCGAGCCTAAAAGGGTCAAGGGCGAGCAAGCAGGAGACATGCATCGGCGGCGCCTCTCGCCACGCGGAGGAGGAGAAGGCGACTCGAGACGGCGGCCGGGCGAAGAGCAGCAAGGACGGCAGCGGCAGCGGAGGCTCAAGGAGCGCAAGACGGCCGAGGCGGCTTATGGGCAAGGCGAGCGGAGCAACAGATGACAAGCAAGACCGTGAGGAGTCCATGGCGGCGCTATGGCGACCCAGGCGGCGCGAGACCGAGGCAAAGTGAGCGGGCGAGCAAAGCGCAGACAGGCGGCGGCCGACGGCGGATCCGGCGGCCAGTGGGCGGCGGGGTCTAGGCAGGCAGAGCAAGGGCCTCCCTCTGGCGGCAGCAAGGTGAGAAAAGAGAGAGATTTGAGAGGTGAGATGAGAATGAGTGAGATTGGGGCTGGGTAGAAGAAGATAAGGTAGGGGAGAGTGTAAGCCAGTGTGTTAACTGTGCGTGTGTGCGTGTGTTGTGTTTCGGCCAGGTGAGTAAGAGAGAGAGAGATTAGGAGTAGATTAGAATTAGAAATTGGATTAGGGAAGAGTTAGATCTGTGTAGCCTTTAAATTAATTGTTGCATTATTGTGTTCTTTTCAAGAGCCTTGGTAGATAAATTAGCCTTTAGTCGTTTAATTATTGTTTGTTAAGTAGCTTAATTTAGATCGCGACTAATTAACCAATTTGTAGTTAACTTTGTAGTAAAATTTCGGATAAGTCGTATAGTCGTTAAGCTCGTTATTGATAGAACAACTAGCTTGTGTAGCAACTTTGTGCATCGCCGGTTTTAGTTCATTAACTTAGCTATTTAATTACATTAGTTAATCGCTTAAGTGTGAACCGGGTTGTCGATCGTAGTCGCATTTTCGTAGAACGATTAATTAGTGGAGTGCTAACTTAGTGTAGATATCGAAAAATGTTTATTTAAATTAAATTGTGCTAACCATTAGTAGTCACTAACTTAGATATTATGTATCACTCAAAAATCCACTACGTATTTACTTATACTATTATTCGCTTCAGTATTACTCTGAGACACCGTTTAACCGACGAAGCGGGCAGTTGACCGAGTCTCGTCATCAAGACCGACTCCATCCTACGCGTCATGAAGGCAAGCGACCCTCTTGAACATAAATATAGCTACTTTAAATGTAAACCGTATCTTACACTATTATGTTTATTGCATCAAAACTGCTTCTCAAAACTTAAGTTGATGATATGAGATAATTATGATTAAAATGAACTTGAGAAATGAGAATTGATGAATGAGATAATGATGACTAAGATGAACTTGAATAAATGAGAATTGATGATATGAGATAAGAATGAGGAAAGAAAGAAATACGAGAATATTATGGCTCGTAAAGGGGGCCCTTGGCAGGTATGATATGAGGCAAGGCAGTGGGACCCTTTACATATGATTATTATATAAGGATCAACCAAATCTTGCTCGGTCAGAGGCCGTAAAATCCGTACCAACCGTTTTTCCGTTTTGGCGGGCAAAAAATACTACCTTGTTACGTGACTATGCTCCCCACAATGGGTAAGTTATATAGGTGTGAGTGTGATTGGAGGAACCCAAGACCGGTAGGGGAAGTCCGGAAGTGGGGGATCCAAGGCGCTATAGCGCTAAGGTGGAGTGTTGGGGTGCAGGATAGAAGCTGCCCCCAACCAACATTGCTAGAACTCGGTGGAGGACTGGGTGCGCTCAGGACACCGAGCGGAAAGTAATGGGTGGAGAAATTAATTCACGTGTCTGAAAACGCGTTACAGATTACGAACTCGAACCCGCATCAAAGGAAATGCAGGGGATCCGGCTCATTTAGAGCTCAGAATAACTATGGGTAAAGTGGTACAAAGCCTGCGCAGTGCTATACAAATCATGAATTCATGCCAGTCTCCTGGATTGGAGTCTACGGGAACCGCCGGAGGTCTTTCTTCTCTCCGAGTAACTATTAGTGTTTTCAGAACTAAAATTTGCCAACTAAATGTTTTAATGATTATTTTCTAAATGAGATGGCTTAGAAAATGTGATAACAACTAGAGTTAGTCATCCACTGCATTCTTTGCTATTAATGCTTGCTGAGTACATTCGTGTACTCAATCTTGTTAGCATTCTCCTTTGTAGATCCTAGTCCAGCCGGGAGCGATCCCGAGTGGGATGAAGGACATGCAGGTACCAAAGCAACCGCAGGAGGAGAAGGCACAGACTACGAGGACCAAGGTGAAATGGGCGCCATGTTTGACGCGTGGGATGAATAGGCGGCCAGTACATCAAGGTTGGCGAAAGAAGCGGAGAGGTTCCGTTTGTAGTTGTATAATGCTTTTACTAAGAACCCTAGCCTTGCGTGGCTAATTACTGGAATAAAAGGTACAGTTTCTATTTTATTGTTCTGCTGCGTAACCCTGATAAAGGCTTACTATTCATTGGAGCAGTGTTCTACTGAGCAAACGAATAGTAATCCGTATGCCTAAGTGTGATTACCCTTGGGGTAATGACATGGGGCGTCACAATTTTGCCACATTGTTTGTAGCAAGAAAGTTTAGTTGAATAACGTATTTGATGTGTTCTCCAGTAGGGTATATTAGGACAACTCCAGCCCCCGAGCCTTTGAGAATCAAGGAACCATCAAAGTACATCGTCCACTGGTCATGGTGTTCGTACTCAGGCCCTTGGGTGGGCTCAGGGTTTGTCCATTCGGCAATGAATTCTGCTATTGTCTGGGACTTGATTGATGTTTGCGAGATGAAATGGAGGTCGAACGCCCCAAGCTCAACCGCCCATTTTGCTACTCGTCCAGATGATTCCCTGTTACCGAGAACTTGACCTAGGGGATATCTGGTTGGTACGACTACTTTGTGGGCCTACAAGTAATGCCTTAGTTTCCTTGAAGTCATAAGGAGACCATAGAGCAACTTTTGTACCTATGGGTATCTTTCCTTAGGTCCATGTAAGACTTCACTTACGTAATATACCATTCGTTGAACATTGTCACGTTCTACGACCAGTACACCGCTGACTGCTTGTGGCGTTGCAGCCACGTAAATCAGCAATATTTCTCCCGATCTTGGAGAAACTAAGATTAGGGCATTCGTAAGGTACTTCTTAAGTTGTTCAAAGACATCATTTGCCTCTTTAGTTCACTCGAAACTTCCATGCTTTCGAAGAAGTTTAAAAAAAGGGAGTCATTTTTCACTTAACCGTGCTATGAAATGACTTAGCGCTGCCATACAGCCGATTAGATTTTGGACTTCCTTCTTTGTGGTCACAGGGCGTATCTGGTCGATGGCCGATATTTTTGCTGGATTTACTTCAATTCCTTTAGCCGAAACTAGGAATCCAAGAAGCTTTCTAGAAGATACTCCGAACACACACTTCTCTAGATTTAACTTAAAGTTATGTCTTCTTAAGTTATTGAATGTCTCGTGCAGGTCGGAAATATGGTCGCTAGCGTTGACACTTTTCACAACCAAATCGTCAACGTAGGCTTCTAGATTTCGACCTATCTGAGGATTAAAGTTTTTTTTGCATCAACCTTTGAAAAGTTGCACCAGCGTTTAACATAGCAATAAGTGCCATAAGGAGTTATGAAGGAAGTTTTCTCTTTATCGTCTTTACCTATATTAATCTGGTGGTACCCTGAGTACGTATCTTAAAAACTTAACAACTCACACCCGGAAGTAGAGTCTACAAGTTGATCAATGTGTAGAAGGGGAAAGTCATCATTGGGACAAGCTTTATTAAGATCTGTGAAGTCAATACACATTAGCCATTTCCCATTGCTTATCTAACTATTACAGGGTTGGTGAGCTACTCTGGGTGGTCGACTACGTGAATAAATCTAGTAATGAGGAGCTTGTCGATCTCTGACTAGATTGCCTCCTTCCAGTCAGGATCGAAGCGCCTTAGCCTGTGCTTGATTACCTCCCTGGGGACTCCGGGCATGTCAAACGTCTGCCAAACGAATACGTCCTGGTTTGCTCGAAAGAAGGAGACGAGCGACTCTTCCTATTTGGGATCGAGTCCTGCCCCGACCAGTACCTTTTGGGTAGACGCATTAGTGTTTCCTAACCCAGACGGTGTTTGTGCTTTCCAGAGGAGTGCCTTTGCCGAGTGGTACCTCCTTGGTCTGGTCGAAAGGTTTTGGCCCCATCTTTGGCCTCGAGTGCTTGACCTGCATGATAGACGGATTAGTTTCCCTAGTCGAAAGCTCATCGACCAGTTCTAAGGATTTTCAATCATATGCATAAGCCATTTTTTTGATCTCCTCAAACCGTGATGACTCCTTTCAATCCAAGCATTTTTAAACTCTAATAACCGTAATGCGTGGCTATCAGAAATTTTGCTAAAGCTGGACGACCGAGGATTCAATTGTATGTGGTTTCAAAATCTACCACATCAAATAAAACTTTTTCTATTTAGAAGTTGTCGGGTCTTCCGAACATAACCGGTAGGAACAGTTGTCATATCGGTTTGGCGGTAGAACCAGGAACTATGCCGTGGAAGGCATATTTCACGGATTTTATGTTAGACTTGAGAATCCGCATATCTTCCAATGCTCCCATAAATAAAATATTGAAAAAGCTACCTCTATCTATTAAGACTCGTTTAACTTTACAATTGTTAATAGTAGGTTCAACTATGATAGGAAACCTACTTGGTCGAGTCGACGGGATGGGACAGTCTTGTTTACTGAAGGAGATTACAGTTTCCAACCATCTAGACGGCTTGACGGTGATCGGAGACTCGGCAAGGTTCACCTCTCGTTATACGACCTTTAGATGACGTCTTGACTCGTATGCGGAGGATCCACCAAAAATCACATCGACTGTGTGATGCGGCTTCTAGTACTCCATCTCTTCGTCGCCATCTTTGTCTTTCTTAGAGCTTCGTTAACCGAGTTTTGTTATAGAGGGGAAGGGGCCTTTACCTGAATAATAATCCTCCAATTTCTTTTGCCAAGCTCAGAAGGTGCGCAAATCATGCCCTATTGCCTTGTGAGGTGGACACCACTTCTTATTTTTCTTGTAGTCGCTGGTCGGAGCCTTAGCTTTGTTCCAACCAGTGAAGTCTTTCTTACCCTTGGTAAATTTTTCGGGAATCGGAAGGACTTCCTTGTTACCGGACTTGCGATTCTTTTTACCCTTGAGAGACTTCTTGCTTTTCTTCTCTTGCTTTTCCAGGCCTGGCTGGGGATTTTTATCTTTTCGATCAATAGCTTCACACCATTCGACCGCTTCTCTAGCGGCTGCATACTTGTCTACCATGTCGAAAAGTTCGACGGTCGTTCGTGGAGGATTTATTGCAATAACCTCCGTAAACCAGCGATTCCTCAGCCCTGCTTTAAAAGCCTAGATGACAAAAGACTCTGCGATCTCTGGGATAGAGTTTTGAACCTGACTGAATCTCTTGATATATTGTCGAAGAGTTCTATTTGTTTTCCGCTTCATCCGATGAAGACCATCCTCCTTCTCAGGACGGTCGTAAGTCCCTTGAAAGTTGTCGATTAGAGTATCGTAGAGCTGCTCCCAAGTATAGATTGATCTGACCGGTAGGATGAGCAACCACGACTGGGAAGACCCTTCAAGGACCACGGGCAAGTAATTTGCCATCACGTTGTCATTACCACCAGCAGTCTTGATGGTAGTAGTATAAATTTGAAGAAATTCAAATGGATTCTGAGTCCCGTTGAACTTCTTTATGTTGGCTGGTCAGAACCTGTCCGACCAACGAACAGCTTGGAAACCTGCTGAAAACACTTGACAGCCCGTAATGGAGTCGTGGCGCCTTCTCTAAAAAGGAGACGGATTATAGTCAGTTGAGGATCAGTTCCTCATATTTGCATACCTAGGATTTGGTGTGCCAATCCGGTTGTGGACGTTATGATAACGTCTTTGACCTCCTGTTTGGTTCAGATGATGCCTGAGATCGCCTAAATCAAGTGATCGTTCCTCTTGATGAGGAGAAGTGGCTGCTGTGAAGAGCCGTCTTCCCTCGTGATTTCCTGGTCGGAACCTATGAGGGGGTCTTGGTGTTGATTGGTCCTCTGCTCAACCATGTTGTCCCCTACTGAGAGAGGAGTGCTGGGACGAACTCATCGTGTGACTTTGCGAGTCCTTTTGTTCCCGGTACATTTTTGTACGCTGCATGGTTTGTTGGAGGATCTACGACACCTGACCTACAAGCTGAGCGTAACCTGGAGTTCTTGCTAAAACATGATCTAGGTTATTCAGAATATCCCAGAGTCACTGCAAGTTTTGTATCATTACCGAAGGTCATGGAAGTTTCCCGCTTGTAGTGGGCGTTCAATGAGTTGACTTATCCCTCGACCTTCCAGTTGGCCCTATCTGATTCCTTACTCATGGTGGGGTAGGAATAGGTGAATTAACTGATGCACGTCCATCAACTCGGTTGCTTCCAGTAGTTGGTGCTTGAGCGCTCGTACCATTTTTACAAGCAAGTGGTTGCGAGTTAACCCGTGGAGGATCGTGCATGGCATCCGGATTAGTATATCCGATTGTGTTAACTTCATGGTGCCAACAATGACCTTCCGATGAGCTCCTGTCGTAGCTAAGGGAGTGTCGTCCAGAGCATCGGCAAGGAGCCTCCACGACGGGGAGCGGTTGGAGATTACCGCCTCTGGTGGGCTTTGCGGTGGACTCAGCCTGATCCGACGGATTGTCGATCACATGCTGAGTTTCACCATGCCCACTTGGCCTACGATCAGTGATAACTTCATTGATACCCTTACCAGATGTCGGTTGGCCCTCGGAATACGTAGGAGTCGTTGGCGAATACTGGTCGCCCATGATAATATCAAGAGTACATGGACCCTCTGATTGCAGCGCTGGGCTTCCATTGCCCTTTTGCCGGTCAGATTAACCGGGCTTGTAGAGGTGTTTGGACATTTTGAACTAGTCGGAATGTGCGGTTCCTCTGAGAGCGTTGTTGATGGTGGTGGTGAATCCTCATCCATCCATTCGATTTCGCTAATATCTGCAAATGGCGAGCCGACGAAGGAGGAGGATGATGACATCCTGTTTTCTTCCATGGCGCGGATGCATGCGTCCATGTCGAGGTTGGAGTAGTTCGATAGGTCAAACCAGTTTTCCTTATCCCAAGTCTCTGCCATGTTCGCATCATCGATGATGGGGCAAAGGAAGTGGATGAGGAATGCTTGAGCGAAGTATTCTTCAAGAACTCAACGCCTTCTTCCCTACGGATGGCGTCAGCTGTCGATGATCAAGTCGCCGATCTTACGAAATAAACAGAGAAAAATGACAAAGAGTTCTTGGGAGATAATGAGACTGCTCTTTATTGCTATGAACTGGATCCTTTACCGGGGGTGCCCTCGACAAGGCGATGGACTGATCCTAATTACACTGAGTGTAGTGCTTGCTATGCTATTGAATCAGACTTGAAACATGAATCTAATGCTGATTGTGATGCTCCAATTTGATGGAATGTGATTGTCCTTTCTACCGTTCGCAATCTCCTTTAAGTAGTCGACGAAGTGGTGGCAGTTACTTCTTGAAAAGACGCCTGTTGGAAGCGTCGCGACTGGTCGGAGCGAGGCGATAGTTAGTGAAGTCTCAACTGTTCGACGGTTGATGTCTGTGATACTCTCAACCGTATGGTGGTTGTTGTCAGTGTCTTAGGACCATGAAATGTCGCGTGGTATGGAGCAAATATAACATGCGTTCCATTCATTACACGGTAAGGAATATGCTTGAAGTAAAATTCAGATGTTGATTCATTGTTTCTACGAGCAATTATCTAGTCGGGGACTAGGTGCAGGGCCCCATCTGACTAGGGTACCCATTTTGTAACCTCTGGAATCTTTACAGCCATAGCGGTCATTAGCCTTAGGGGTTACGATCATGAAGACATTTGGTCTTTTATTATGTATTGAAGTAATACATAGAGATTTTAGTCCTCGTCAAGCACCATACTCCTTGTCGTCTCCGCTCAACGATGAGCACCTCGCCTCCGGCCGTCGCACTACCATTCGCCGGAACCCAGGGTTCTCGTGCGCCAACGCCGTCCCGAGTCGACGTGCCTGCCACATGGGGCGCGACACGTGCGCCATGTCAGTTGCACCATCATCGTCAGCGCCGCGTGTGTGCTTGCGTGGCACACAACACTATTCTGCACGCCTGGTCCACCGTGGACCAGTCACAATTCCTGTGGACCCGGTCCATAGACTCAGGCCCACATGTTAGTGACTATTTTCCATTTTCTTTTAGAAAATAATCCGACCGAAAATTAAGCCGACTCGCTGATGTCATGCTAACGCAATAAATTGTTTTTCCTTTAGAAAAACAATTCTATAAGTTCAGAATTATCCATTTATATCAATTCATGTGAATTCAATCTTCCGAGAGCTCGTTCTCCTTTGCTCGAGCTCCAATTCAAGTGATTCAAACTTCTAAATTCATATAAATTCAATATCTATCTCCTAGAACCTAAATTATTTAATTTAGAGTTTATTTTAGATTTGTTTGAAATTTGTGAATTTGTTTTGTTTTCGCGTATAGATTTCGACGACTTTGGAGAGTCAGATTTTGACGCTGTTTTAGAACAACAATTATTTGAGCAAGGCAAGTTACATCTTTGATCTTTGTTATCCCAATTTTTAAATTATTCAAATTTAGTTTTAAATTATTACTTCATGCTTATTTGTATTCAATATATTTAAATACCGATTTTAAAATTGGAGTTAATCCCAATACATTTGTATTACCAAATTTTGACATTAAAATATCCATACCTTGTCACCTTAGATAAAATCTAGTAGGTACAATAGTATGAATTAGAATATTTTGGGAAAAAATAAGCTTAGCCATGCTTAGACATGAAAATATTTGATTTGAGAATTTATAGCCAAAAATTAAATGTGGTTTAAATTATATCCATAACATTGATGTGTCATGTAAGTTTATAAATAACTTTGAATAATAAAATAAAATAAATCTGGTTTGGACTTAGGTGAAATGGATAGTTGGTGGGTGTAGGTTTATGCACGGGCTCAATTTAATGAATGGTTGAGGCCAAGGGGTTGTATTGGAAGTCGCCCGGTCAATTAAGGACCAATTTACAAGCTGCAGATTGTTAAGCCATTTTGTACTACCACAAGTCTGATATAGGACAGACCGAACTAATTAATTTGCAATGTTTTATTGTTAGTTGTGCCAAGTTGATGTGTGGGTGTCAGGATGAACTACTTTTTATGTATTGCCGCATAGCGCAAGAGGGGGCTTCAGGCGGATGGTTTAGTCCAAATAAAATAAAGCCTTGGCAGACATGACTACTTTGGGATGACGCATTGTAAATGCCATTGCGATAATCACTTAGTCGCACACCTACGTAAGTGTGTCAGATAGATATTAAAAGTTGATAATCTCTTGCGTATAAAGTTGTACAACCTCTACAGAGTGTCAAACTATTCGAATACCCGTGTCCACGGTCATGGACATGTCGAGCAAAGCCTTTCATGGATTAGACTTTAGTTTTATTTTCGAAATGTTTTATAAAACAATTTATGACATGGATAGGTATCCATAAGAAAATTTTGGGCTAAAGCCCCCGCGTTGTGTCGAACCCGGGAATAACACCCTAAATCCTTTGTGCATTTCTGAACTAGTCCCGTGATCAGTAACTAGTTCACATAGTTAACCGATATGGTAACATCCATAAATCACACAATTATATTAATAATCAACAGAGTTTATTACAAGAAAGCTTACAAGCCAACAATAAACAAACATAGCGGAAGACGAAGAAGATGTAATAGAGTCCAGCTGATCTGCCACAGGCAATCGACTGGGGAAGCGGCCTAGTCGTCGCAATGCACACCGAAAGTGAAGTCCTTCTCCTCTGAAATTTATTTGCATTAAGTAAGGATGAGCACAACTTCCATGCTCACAAGTTACACCCAATAACAGATTATAATGCATGTAAGGATATATCAAAGGAAGGCTTATTGGTTGAATTTGCATAAAGTAGTATTTTCTTTAAATATTTGTACTAAGTTCCAAAGCAGTTATTCTATAACTAAAATCCATTTTCTATGACTCAAGTTTTATAATTAGATAACATTCACACAAGAGTGGTGAAGGATACCCTCCTATCACAAGGCTACCTGCCCAATTTCCCAATTGGATAGAAATCCAAAATCATTTGGTGAAGTCTTTTAAAAACCAAAAACCAAATATCTAACTTGGAGCAGCTTTGCTAGCATGTCTTTGACCGTAGACACAGCTATTCGAATAGTTTTACACTCTGCAGAGGTTGTACAGATTTACCCACATGACACGATTTCTCTAGTTTGTTTGCCATCCAACGATACCACCGCTCACTACCTTAGGTAAGCAGTCTAGAGCACGTGACAAGGCCTTTACAATGTGCCATCCCACCATAGTCCCACCTCGCTGATAGAAACCCGCTGGGTTCAGGCTCCCTCTTGCGCCAGGTGGGAATACATAAAAGTAGGTCATAAAGACACCTACGCAACCGGATGACACGACCACGGTGAAATGTTACAAATTAGTTAGGCAGATCCTCACCACTCTGGACATGTGGTAGTACGGTATGGCTTTGCAAAATACACTCGAAGATCGGTCCTTAACTGATTTGGATAACATTCCATAAAACCCATAGGCCTCGATCATAGAAATGACTCGATCCCGTGCATCAACATGCACCATCTAAACAACCATTTCGCCCAAGTCCAAACCAATTTTATTTTGTTTTTTAAATCCTTTTCAAACATCTATGGCTCACTAATGCAATGGATACAATTTAAACAACAATTTATTTTTGGCTGAAAGTTCCCAAATTGAATAATTTTGGGTCTAAGCATAATTTTTCTCAAAATGTACTAGTTCATACTATCACATAAACTAGATTTTCATCTAAGATGTCAAGGTATGCATGTTCAATGTCAAAATTTGGATGTACAAAGGAATTAGGAATAACTATAAATTTAAAATAGGTATCTAAATTACATTGAATAGAAATATACATGCAACAATAATTTCAAACAGAATTTAAATAATTTGAAATAATGGGATCAAATATGATCAAATATGTAACTTGCCTTGCTTGATTAGTTGTTCTCAAACAGCGTCGAAATCTGACTCTCCAAAGTCGTCGAAATCTATACGCGAAAACAAGCCAAATTCAAATAAATTCAAATAAGAATTCAAAATAACTCCAAATCAAATAATTTTAGTTTAGTTAGCTAGATCTTGATTTTATATGAATTTATAAATTTGAATCGTCGAAATCGGAGTTCGTATGATGAAATACGAGCTCCTAGAAGTTTAAACCCTAAAGAAAACCCTAAAAAGGAATTTCTGGATTTTCCGGATTTAAATTTCTAAAGGAAAATAGATTAATGACATCAGGCTGACGTCATCGACCGATTTTTGATTTTCCAGCCAAATTACTTTTATAAGAGAAAATGGTTTCTCTCTTTGACATGTGGGCCCGGGTCCACGAAATTGAGTTTAGTCTGTGGTGGACTAGGCTCATGGAATTGTGTGGCTCGCCACGTAAGCGTGACACGTAGGCGGTGACAGGTTGTTTTTTGGCCGACGTGGCTCCTACGTGGTCTTGGGCGATCACCTTGCCACCCGATGAGGCGGCCTTCGGGGCCCGAGGCTCGTCGGCGAGGGCAACCTGGCGAGGGGCGCGTCGGAGAGAGGGAGGTACAGGGAGTGTATGGCGCTTACTCGGGTGGCTGGAGGAGGACGGATGCGACCGGCGGCGAGGAAAGAGCGACGGCGCGCACAAGCTCGTGGCGGCGAGGGTGTTTCCGTGCCTCTTCGACGAAAAGAATGCACGCACGGGGTGGCTCGTGATGAGGCGATTCTGAAAGTGTTGATGGAGTCGACGGACACCCTTCAATGGCGGAGATATCGCCAGCGAAAGTCGTGGTGGCCGACGGTGAGAAGACAAGGATTCTGACGATTACAAAGGGGGAGAGGAGAGGAGAATTAGGGGGTTGGATTGAGTGAGGAAGAGGGCTCCTCGTGCTCCCTTTTATAGGGGTAGAGGGGGCTAGGAGGAGGGGATCGTGCGCGCGAGGTGCGGCGGCCATTGGCGAAATTCCGGCGAAAAGGCTGCGCGATTGATGGGGAAACAGGAGGAAATGGAGGCGATAGAGTAAAGGAATTTAATGTGCACATTTGCGCGAGGAATGAGGGCAAAAATCATGGCGAAGGAAGCGACCATGGCCTTTCTTATTTCTTTCGGTGGAGAAGAACCGGAGGTAGAAGGAGATGGGGTGGAAGAAGAGAGAGATGGTGGTGGGGCGGTAGGTAGGTCATGTGAGAGGAAAATGGGCGGCGAGGAAAATTCGGCCCACTAGGTTTTTCGGATTTTAAACGATTTTCCAATTTCAGAAATGGAGTTAAATCAAAATAACTTTTGAAAATAGCAAGTAAAATCAAAAAATTATGAAAAAATTCACAGGAATTCTCTGAGACATTTTGGATTTAAATAAAATATTTCTAACTTATAATTGGTAATATTTTTTGCACATAATTTATTTTGGCTTTAAAATAATTAAAGAAAAGCTTTTAGAATTCGAGAAAATTCTATAAAGTAAACAATTTTTATTTTTCATTTTAAATCCAAGAAAACTTCAATAAATTTTATTTTTGACTTTTAAAATTTAGGAAATTCAAATAAAGCAATAAAACGCTTTTAAATTTCAGAAAATCCAATAAAATAATAATTTTATTAATTTTAATTTTGGTAACAGAACTTTGGGATGTTACACGTTGGTGCCTGTGTTTAAGTTATTGTTCGATCGGTGTCTACACTAGCTTTATTAATTCAATTAAAACCCAATTTTAGATATTGTAAAACTTGAGCTTTTGAATTTGTCTATTGTATTTAAAATGTCAAATCTTGCTTTTGCACAACAAACCTATAAGCATTTCTTTGATAATATCAACGCGTGCATTAACTCTATTATGGGTATGACTTGCAAAGTACATTTTGTACTCACTCTAACTTAATAAAATGTTATTCAGAAGAGGATAACTTCATACCTCCTGAGGATCTCGACAACTAGACCGCTACCCCAGTCGATTGCATGTGGCAGATTAGTTGGGCTCTACTACTTCTTCTTCGTCTTTCGCTGTGCTCTTTATTATTGCCTTGTAATCATTTCTTGTAATGAACTCTGATATTTATTATTAAAATTGTGCAAATTATGGATGTTACCATATTTGTTTACTGTATATACTAGCTATTGTTTCAGAGATTAGTGTAGAATACACAGAGAATTTTGGGATGTTGCTCCCGGTCCAAGACCGTTGGATCAAAAGCTAAATTGCAGCAGCATGAGATGGACATTTCTTCTGGACATGGGACCTTATCGTCACATGTTTCGTTCAGATTATGGATCTTTCACTTTGAAATATGACTTACTTTTGCATGAACATGGTACTACAGATCTAAATGAGATGTCTTCGTTCAATGTTACCAATTAATTCACCCGAATCAAATGCCGCAATGAATTGGTGCTAGCAGTTGCTCCTATATGCAATATCCACGGGCACTTCGACCAGATTATTTTCAATTAATTGTACACATATTCATCGCATATGCAATGCAAATAATGCAGGGTAACCTTGATAATGCTAATGTAATGTGTGTGGAGGAGTTTCAACGTTTACACCCATGTAAGCTGGTCGTGGTCCTACTTTCGTTGTTCTGTTCGCAAATCACAATCGTGTGGACGGCTATCGGATGTGCTATACCTTTCCTTTCTTTGTAAGTAAATAGCAGTAGCTCTTTTTATTGTTGGGCTCTGTGTGGTTGCTGCTCCATTAATCAATGCCGGGTCCTATGTAACATCCCATTTTCAGGATGGTTGTAAATTGGATTTTAGTAGTTTTGGAGTTTCAAAATTTTATTTGAAGTTAAGTGTGTACTTCCAAAACCTCCCTCAAAAACTTCAAAGCTTAGTTTGAATTCAAATGCTTATTTCAAAATTTCGCAAAGTCTCTCAAATTCAAAACCTCGGCTTCTTTTTCTGTCAGGTATTTCAAAGTTTGGTTTTGTTTAAAAGGCTCTTCTCAAAATTCCTTGAAATCTCAAATCTTAATTTCAAATCCCTTCAAATCTCAGCTCAAACTCAAATTCTGGTAGGCTTGGCCCATTTCTCCCCCTCCCCTTTCCTTTGGGCTCAGCCCAGCCCAGCCTCTAGCCTTTTCTCCCTCCCCCTGGCCCAAGCCACCCCCAAGCAGCCCCTGGCCACCCCCCGACCTTGCCAGCCATGCCGCTCTGGCCACGCTTTGGGTGTGCCCATCCCACAGACCTGCCGTGCTCATCCTCATCCTCGGCCAGGACGCCTGTCGCAGACCTCACTGCCGCCTTGTCCCGTCCCGTCTCGGCTCCGCTCCCCTTACCGCATGCCCGCGTTAGAAGGTGCACATGCCCATGCTGCATGCCACCAACCCTACAATGGCTCCCTGTCTTCCCCCAGGGCTACAAGAGCCCTGGCCTCCTCACAATTCCCCTCCCCACCTCATCTCCCTCTTCTCCTACCGCAAGCCGACGAGAAGCCCGAGCTCCCCTTTCATCGCCCCACTGCCATTCCTCATCTCCGGTGAGCCCCTCACCATGCTGGCCCATCACCACGTGTTCTAGGACCCCGTGAAGCTCCCCCTAGCTGGATTTGCTTTTGGACCTCAGACGTTGCCGGAATCACCATCCCCTTCGCCTCTGGCCAATTCGAGCTCCACCACCACCATCTCCTCCTCGGCGCCCCTCGGGTCAATTCCTAGCTGCAGGAGCTCCACCTCGACGCCCCCTAGCTTCCCCAACCGCCGTCCAAGACCCCCTGCCGCCCTAGGTTGCCAGCACCGTCGACCTCCCCGCGCCGCCCCGGTCGCTCGTCGCCAGCCCGCTCCAGTGCTCCTCCGCCTCCACGAACTTCACGGTGAGCTTCCTCTCCCCTCCCTCGTGCCTGTGCTCACCTCCCCTTCCTCTCCCCTCCCTCTAGTCGCCGTCGCCTCCATTGGCCCCCATGCTTGGGCTCTCCCGTCGCCGCTAGCTCCTCCCCGACACCGCCCTAGCCGCGACGTCACCTCCCTGGGTCTCCCCCTCTCCCTGACGTCCTATTTTACCGGTCCCCACCGCCTCCCCAGCCTCTGCTCACCGCCGGCCAGCCCGTAGCCGTGCGCCCCTGGCTCTCCTGCTTTCCTCCTATGTGCTGAGCCTCTCCCTCTCTGCCTCTCTCTCTCTCTCTCTCTCTCTCTCTCTCTCTCTCTCGATGGCCAGTGGGCCCTCTCCTTTTTGAGTCAAGTGCTGGCAATCAGTAGTCTAATTGATCTGCCAATTTTAAGATCATTTGATAACTTTCAAATATCTATAACTTCTCTGTAAATAATGATTAGTTATTGGTAAAATTAATTTAAATAATCTTTCCACCAATGTTTAAAAACTGTGAGATGTAAGAACTTAAATTACAAATCACGGGAAATTGAATTTGAAGCTAATCAAGAATAATTATGATGCTCCCGATTCTTGCTATAGAAACTTGAATCTTAATTGCAGATCTTATCAACATATTTTGTGGTCCAAATAATAACTATCACATCTTTATCCCCAAATCTAAAATTTATCTTTGATAATTAAAAATAATTTGTGTAAAGAATAGGCCCGGCAAAAATATCTAGTATCATCCCCATATCCCAAAAATCATGAAGACCTTTAAAATGGTGATTTAATAGTTAAGGAAAAAGAATCATTTCAATCTTAAGTCCTTAATATTTATCTCAAACATAACTTTGATATATGGATATATACATTCTTGTGTAAGCGGCAAATAACTTAAAGATAAGATAATTAACCAATATGCCTTTGCCATCTAATTTTTAAAATACAAACTTAAATTAGAAGTCTTGCCCAAAAATATAATCTTGTCCAAATATTCATCATCCTATCTTTATCTCTGGAGTTAAATCACCAATGGTATTTAAGAAATAATTAATGTATCAACAATTTAAAGCACAACCTTGAGAGAGAACTTTGGTAAAATATGGACTCCAAGATTAAATCGACAAATTAAAATGATACTCTTCGCATGTTGAACTCACACACTAACACCCTAATCATCTAATGGTTAACACTCCTCAAATAATGCCTAGTGTTCTTTGACTCATATCTGTCCTAAGTCAAACCCAACTCATGTAACTTCCTTAATAAGTATCCAATAATTAAAGAAGCTTTTAAAATTGAGCCATGACATTTCCTGATCAGCAGTATCTTGCCATCTTCCAATCTGAAGTGGAATATTCCTGTAAATGTTCCTTCAACTTTGATCCTTCCTTGTTTTCCTTCCTGACATAGTTTCTCTGCCATTTTTCCTTTTCGCTCAAGTATCATTTGACTTTGTCAAACATCCCCTATTCGCTAAATCTTCTCTCATATTCTCGTTCATCGCAAAACTTAAATAAACACAATTGAATTTATTTGGACTTTTTAACTTCTTTGGATTAATTTGGCTTCTCGATCATTTATCGCATAATTAGAAGTCGGAGTCTCGAAGAAACAACGACTCGAGCGGGGATCAAGATTCGGATAAAGGCGAAGACCAAGAATTCAAGACCATTGACTGAGAAGACTTTGAGTAAGATCAAGGCTGCGGTAAATTGACCCAAGCGAGTCAATACTTTGATCATATTGAGCCTATATTTTATGCAAATTATATTCTTTTAAATTAACAAAGTGGATGCTTTATTTACTATGCAAATATATGTCAAATATTTAAGAGTTAGTTACATGCCTACTTGGTAATTTAAAATTATTATACCATCCTTGACAACTTGAATTCCTTAATCCTTGTCACCATAGATATTAAAGTGGTAATTACTAGTTATAGGTCGTACTTAAGCGACATGATAGTCTTTCTTAAGTGCCGGAGTATTAAATGTTCTAATCATCATCTTTTAATCATGAAAGTGGTTTTGGACAGTCATTGTGGGTAAATGACTGGAATGTTGAGATAATGTATTTTGCTCCCCCAAAACCCTATTAAACTGCTATTACCACATCTGGGCGAATGGTATGATGGTGGGTGCTAACGTAGCATGAGAATATGTGAAATATGGTATGAACCGTCCATATGACTTTAAAGACTTAATCTTATCATGACATCCTATTATAAAACAAGTACAACTACAAGTCTGTAAAGTACAACTTGGCTTAGTAAATTTATCGGACCCTGAAAGTTATCTCGCTAGTGGGGGAGTGAAGTAGTGCAAGCATGTGATACGATTCGGCTTGAATGGGACACCGAAGGTGAAGTTGCGAGCTACGCTAGACGTTGTGAAAAGTAGTAGTCCATCTGCGCTAGTGTTGTGGTGAACATCCCGCACAACTTATAGGACCCACTGCAAGTGGGAGCGGCCCATATGGGTAAGATGACGGAAGGGCGAGACAATTTGAAAGGTTACTGTGATGATATCTCAACTATATGACCAAGAATCATGTGGGGTAACAAGTTGATTATCTCTTGTGGGTAAAGTGCACAGTCTTTGCAGAGTATAAACTGTTTAAACAGCCGTGCCTACGGTCAAAGGCGAACATGGGATCTTACTAGAGTTAGTTCTATTTCAAAAACCTTTGTGGATGGGATAAAAACTTGTCGGGCTGATGTAACCCTGATTTTGGATTATTTTTTTCCTAGGTGGTCATACCCAGTGTTGTTAATAGGTGGAGGTAACCACGGTTAAAATTAAGCATAAGGTGGAGGTAACCTTCGCTGTATTTTATATTGCACAGTTACTCTCTTTAATAAAAATACAATTTGGTTAAAATGCCAAGTGATAGAAATGTTCTAATTATGATAATTGGAAACATTGCTTTAGCAAATAAAAGAACCTGAGCCAATCCTTGTTAAGCCTTGCATGTATATTCTGCATCCTATGTGTTGGCTCGCGAGCACGGAAGTTGTGCTCATCCTCGCTCTTTCCCCCAAACTCTCCAGAACTCGTGGATCAAGGACTTTATGCCTACTACAAGGATCCAAAAGTTGAAGGCTAAGGCAATCATGCAGAGTAGTTTAGTTCTTTTAGTCTAGATCTCACCCTAGTCTAGCTGACACCGTCGGTGCTTGCGTACAACCAATGTTATCCAAATCCTTGGGTAATATTGGTCGTACACAAGCTACCCTGGTCACTTGCCTGTGAAGAGATGCGCTCTACCCCTTTTGCTTCCGCTGATATTTCCGCTACGTTTGTGATGTAATCAGTTTGGCTTGTTCAGCCCTTATTGTAAAACTTGACCCAATGCGGTCTATGTCACTATGATGTTTGTAATGTATTGAATGGTTTAGTTTACATCATGTATGAATTGATTCAGTGATGTATTCTATGAGTGCTATCTACTGATCCAGGGAATAGCACAATGTTTTTACAGAGGATTCTGGATTACAAAATCTGGGTCCGACATCTTGTTCTTAAACTCATCTACTTGTGTTAATCTGGATTTAAACTTTTCTTGATACGAAGTCAAGTGTCAATGAAGAATTTTTGGCAGATGCAACACATTTTCAACCCGTATTTGCATAAATGACCACCGAGTTCGCATATTTGTAGAAATGGCACCGTTACCGTGCGCCAACGCCTTTCCCGCTACCACGTAGCCCTCCTGGTTGACCCCAACGCCACCTTAGTGCGCTAACGGTTGGCGCACAGTCACCGAGCGCCGCCACGTGTCCCTCCGCCGCTAGGGATTCAAGAAATTAGGGTTTTGGAAATTAGAGTTTCGCGGTTGTTCGTAGAAATTATAAAATATAGCAAATGAATTTAAAAAAATTATAAAAAATTTTTGGAGCCTCCCGACACAGTGTACTATACGGTGTAAATTGGCCATAATTTTATTCGTTCAGAATTTTTCTGGCAACACCCTCCCAACACGTGCCCCCCTCCGGCCCTCCCTCCCGCCACACCTGCCACGCACCCGGACTGTTCTACGGAGAATTAAAAAACCGCACGGTAGCCATCTTTCCCACCGTCCCTCCTCTCTCCTTCGCACATCTGTCGCCTCGTCCAGAAATTCCAGCGCCAATGCTTACGGAATTCCCAGCGCCAACGTCGCGACTCCTCCTTCGCTCGGCTATAAATACCGAACTCGGGCACTTGCTCTTCGCTCATTTCATTTGTGTTTCGATTCTCGTTCTTGCGCTCGTCGCTGAGAACTCAGAGACGTAACTGATGAGGATTAAAACCTCTAAGTATTACTTTAATACCTAATAAAAGACCATACGTCTTCATGGTCGTAACCCCCAAGGCTAACGACATTTCTGGTCGTGAGGATTCCGGAGGTTACATAATGGGTACCCTGGTCGGGAAAGGTCTGGTGCCTAGTCTCCGACCAGGTAGCTGCTCGGAAAGGTTATCGACTGATATCTAATATAATTCCAGGTATATTTTTTACCGCGTGATGAATGGAATACGTGCTGTGTACTCCATGCCACGCGACGCTATATAATCCTAAGACACTGACAGTGACTAACTTGCGATTGAGTGTCTCACAGACACTTAACCACAGAGCAGTTGACACTTTATCAACTGACACCTCGCTCCGACCGGTCACAACGCTTCGCAAGGGATGCCTTCTCCAGAAGTAATTTTCACCTGTTCAGAAGTTATTTAAAGATAGAACACAGAAGACCAAAGGGAGAACAGATCTGAGACAAGTAAGACAGCGACATCAGATCAAGAGCAACACAATCAGCCTTAGACTTGTTCTTTAGGTTTGATTGATTAGCGAGGATCCTCAGTGTAATTAGGATTAGTTCATAGCCTGGTCGTAGACACCCCTGTAAATCCAGCTCATATCAATAAAGAGCAGCCCCATTGTCTCCCAGGAAATATCACGTCATTTTCGTCTTTTATTTCGTAAGATTGGCGACTCGATCGTCGACAGTAACATAATTACTTTTATTGGGAGGTTAACTGTTCTCTTGCTTCTCGTCGCTCGTCGCTCGGCCTTTTTTTATTACTTTCCCCCGAAGGGCAGATAATTTGTCGGATGCTTTTGCCGTTATTACCATAGTCGTAATTAGTCAGTATTAGTCAGCTAGTCGTAATTAGTCGGTTCACTAGTAATGAATTAGTTTAGTGGTAATTAATTAGTCGTAATTAGTTAGTTCAGTAGTAATAAATTAGTTTAGTGGTAATTAATTAGTTGTAATTAGTTTAGTAGTCATCGTTGCGGCATTTTAAATAAGTGGAAATGAAGTACTGGTAATTTTTTAGTGGTAATTAATCAGTCGTAATCAGTTGTTTGCATAAATGATTAGTAGAAATGAACTACCAGTAATTTATGTAGTGGCAATTAATCAGTCGTAATTAGTTAAGTAGGATTAGTTAGACATAATTCATTCATAATTATTTAGTGGTTGTTGTGTCTTTAAGTATTTTCGAACATGCAAGACTTGTTTGTGCTTTACGGCGATGGTCTCGTACGGGCCAGACCCGATGGGTTGGACCTGTCGAGATGCTAGTACAAGGCGGTCCAGGCGGAGGGGTTCCACGCGATGAATATTCACGAGCTGCGAAGCTGTATCCGGAGGGAGTTCGTCACGGAGCCAATGACGAAGGAAGTTGTGATCGAGGTGATCACGTGCACGAATTATGTGTGGGAGCTCGTCAAGGTGAATGGAAGCATAGCTTGAAAGCGGTATATGTAGATCGCCTCTTAGCCTGAGGCAGCCATTCACGGGAAGCATATGGTGTACGTGAATTTTGTATGCAAGACGCTAGGAAACCCTGATGATGTCGGGGCATCTATAAGCAGGCAAGCGCAGCTCGAGTGTGAAGATGGCAGTGTGCTGCCTCGGAGGGAAGTTCTATGCCTAATTTTGTGCCAAATGAGGGGGCAGAAACGTGGTGGTCGGCTCGCATCGACTGCCACGAGTTTCTATCGGACGAGCCTCTTGGGTTGGAGTCCGACGAGGATACCGACCCGAGCTCGGATGGTAGCGATGAGGACACACACCAAGCTAGTGGTCCTTACGTGGCATCGAGACTTGATGATATCGCGGTGCGTTCGCTTGTACTGCTGCAAGAAGAAGGCTCCCAGTGGGGGTTTGAAGCCGACATCCTCTTAGTTGGGCAGCGCTTCCCGGACAAGGTGGTCGTGCAACAAGCTATAGCATGGTACGCCTTGTCCATCAGCCGTATGTACCGAGTGCACCGGTCCAACCCAGGAAAGTTCGAAGTGAAGTGCGTAGTGGAAGGCTACCCTGGCAAGGTTAGTGCTCACCGAGCAAAGATCTTCAGCTCGGTCTTCACGGTCAAGGCACTGATCGACCACCCTTGCGAGCTCAGCGAGCCCCTGTGGTAGCATCAGAACGTGACTTCCGCATATGTTGCAAGCCTCATCACGCACCTAGCTGAGGTGGACGTGTCTGTCTCCTCCAAGATGTTGATGTCGAAAGTCGCCAATTAGGTTGGCTATCCAGTCAGCTACCGCAAAGTCCGATGAGCCAAGCAGAAGGTTATCGAGAACATGTACGAGACATACGAAGAGGCGTACAACCTTGTACCGAGATTGTTTCACCAAATTGTTAAATCAAACCCAGGCACGTACATAAACAAGCTTGACCATGAAGATGCTGGGAAAGGGCCCAACCACTTCATACTGGACCAGGTGTTCTAGGCTTTCGCTCAGGCCATCAAGGGTTTCAAGTTGTGTCGTCTCGTGTTAATGATGGATGACACTTTCCTCACGGGGAGGTACAAGGGCACTATCCTCACCGCGGTGGTGGCCGACGCGAATGACCAACTTCTCCTGGTGGCATTTGGCATTGTAGAGAGCGAGAACACATCCAACTGGCCGTGGTTCCTGGAGAACGTGAAGACAGCGGTGGTGGGACACCGGCCCAACGTATGCCTAATCACAAACCGCAACGCTGGGTTGTTGACGGCCATCAACACTATGCAGCATGGGACAGATTCGTCTCAGCAGTGGAACGATGTGCAATCCGGGTGGTGCATGAGGCATCTTGCATCTAACTTGTTCACGCAGTTCCGTAGTCAGGAACTCATGAAAACGTTCAAGGCATTGTGTTTGCAGAACCAGAGACGAAAGTTTGAGTCCATTTGAAGAAACCTCGAACACCGGACTACGAGGCATACAAGGGAGTCCACTCCGAAGAGGGAGCAATCTAGTAGTGCCATAAGCTTCTCTGAGTTTATTAATGGGCACACTCCTGAATTGGAGAAATGATCCCTCCTCTATGACACAGACGGTGTGAGGTACGGAATTATGACGATTAACATGTCCGAGGTCTACAACAGTGTCCTCAAAGGTGTGCGGTGCCTCCCTATCACCGCGATCATCCAGGAGACATGGACTCGCACAGTTGGTTGTTTCGTCAATAGAGCCACCGCAGCCAAGCGATAGATGGACGAAGGAAAGCAGTGGTCCGAGAACATGCAGAGGCACATTGACCAGAAGATGGAGAAGGCACGAATGCATGACATCCAGGTGATCGACGGCCTCAGGCGAAAGTACGAGATCAGGCTTCAGTAGAAATACGTCAACAATCACGCTAGGGGGGGGGGAAAGAAAACAGGCATGCACTCTGGGTGATGTGGTGACATGCACCTGCAACAAGCCGAAGCTCCTCCACAAGCCATGCTCGCACGTGTACAAGGCGTTTGTGCAAATGTGGCAGATGTCTACGCCGTACATCTCCGAGTACTATGACATGCATCACCTATTCTACTATGACATGCAGCACCTATTCGGTATATGGAGTGGAGAGTTTCACTCGTACGGCTTGAAAATGAACTGCAAGGATCTTTGACCGGACATGGTGCAATGGGGTCCCAACAGGGACTTGAAGAGAATAGGGAAGGGGCGACGGCAGACGCGGCACTTTTGGAATGACATGGATGCCAGTCAACGTACCAGTATTACCAGCACAATTAAGTGCAGGATATGCAACACCCCTGGGCACTCAATGAAGGATTGTCCCAACAGACCTAGCTCGTCTGGTCGTTATTCAGTATCGTAATGTAATGTTTTTCCGCCTTGTTTGTTATGTACATCGCAAACTTCTACAATACCCAGCTATAGACTCTTCGGTAAACTTCTACTCGAGGGTGTGGCAGAAGTGCAAGTGGCTTGCGTAGAAGATGAAACATCTATAATACCTAGATTTTTCAATGAAATATGCTCGAGTACCACCACATTTTCCGATCTTGCAGTGTGTGTGTGGCGAGCCGGCGGAGATCATTCATTCCACACACCCAAACACCGCCGCCCGGGCGTACTACACGTGCGGGCACCACCTTGTAAGTGTTTCTTTCGCACGCATCGATTTTCCTCTCCCTATGTTGAATTCCTTAAATTTCTAATTTCATCCCCACGTAATGACAGCCCGAGATGTGCTGCTACTTCTACCAGTGGATCAACGGCCCAGAGATGTACGACAGAGCGTTCATCCAGCAGAAGTACATACTAAATTGCTCGATGCGGACCGAGACCTTCATGCGGTGCAAATCTTACGTACCAGACCCTGTTGAGGAGGCATCGAAGGAGCCCAGTACTCGCCCAGGCATAATCCAAATCGACGACGTGAATTATGAAGAATTTACATCCTTGTTACGTTTTTCACTGTACGATGCACTTACATCATGGAATCGCAGTACATGGACGACTTTGATATACCAGCCCGACGTGGAGAGTCCCACGACAAGAGGAGGGAAAAGGCTCATACGGCTGAGCCTGGTCCATTGCGTATCCGGTCGCCTGGGCGTAATTCATATCGACGATGTGAGTTATGAACAATTTACATCCTTGTTATGTTTTTCACTGTGCGGTGCACTTACATCATGGAATCGCAGGATATGGACGACTTCGACACACTAGCCCGACGTGGAGAGTCCCGCGACAAGGGGAAGGGGAAGGCTCCTTCGACTGAGGCTGGCCAACGTCGCAGTGTATCCGATCGACCGAGCGCACTCCGTATCGAGGACGTGAGTTATATACAATTTACATCCTTGTTACGTTTCTTACTGTACAATCAACTTACATCATGGAATCGCAGGACATGGATGACTTTGACACTCGCCGCCACCGTGGGCAGACCGGAGACAAGGGGCACTCGCTATGGTGCTGCGGAGACTTGTTGTACACATCGTTAAATAGGACACTTTTTTGTCAAATTATCAGTTTGCCCTGGATGATCTGTATTGTACCACAGGCTACATAAGATTGTGCATGAACCAACTGAGGGAAATGCATGGAGTACAGATCATATAACGATGTACCGTAGCCTTCGAAACGCACACGAGTCGGAGGTTACAGTACATCGTTATATGATTTGCATGCCACGCATGAAAGCCTATCTAGACTATGGTACAATACAGCATTAAAAAATATCGTCCATAGTAGGCTGATAAATTAACAAAGTGTCCTATTTGATCAGGTTACATGTAATAATACCCCGTCCTCCTTCACCTCGGTTCATGCACTATCTTATCTAGACTTTGGTATATCTCGTGTTATGCGATTATGTTTGGGTATATTTGTATTCATATTTTATTTTTGCTATATTTGTACACGTATTTTGTTGTTATGTGTGTACTCCTACGCCATATTGTATATCGACATCTCGAATGGAGTTGCAATGTAGCTTTTTTCCATACATTCCAAGTCACATGAAATCATGAAACCCTAATGTCCCAAACCTAAAATCCAAATTTTCGGGACCTAAATCCTAAATTTTCGCGACCTAAATTTCAGAACACATATTGTAATATCCAAACAAAAATTAAAGAGGAGAAAACTTTACAGATGCGAATTGTTTTAGAGAATGGTTTTAACCAAGTTTGAAGTCGCGTTATTCAGAGAACTCTGGTCAGGGGCAAAGCCCAGAGCACCTTGGCCCATTAGGGCAACCATCCAAGTGGAGGGGGGCAGCCACGGCACTGTAGCACGTACTGTAGCACCCCCTCCCCTCCCCATTGCGCCTCCACCTCCTTTCCCCTCCCTTGCGCCTCCTTCCTGCTATTGTCAAGAGATCAAAGGGAAGGAGAAGCAGAGGAAAAAAGGAGGAAAGGGATGAAGGTTAGAAGAAGGGGTTGATATCACAGGGGAATTTTGTAGGTATATTCATGTTCTCCATTAATTATTATAATTCTTTCATGTGTGCATTGTCACCGATAATCAGATTGTTATCCTGCTGATCTAGATCGGTGTTCTGTAGTTCGGTTAATTCATCAGATTGAATTAGTTCCATGCGGATTCAGAAGTTAGGGTCTCCTGGATATAGATGGGGAATTTCGTTATCTTTCCATAAAGTGTTAATTCATAATTTTTGGATGGACGGTTAATTAGTTACGAATTTTGCAAGTCCAGATGCATAATCAGTTTCTAGTTTTGGGCAACGAACATAGTTCTACGAATTAGGGGTTCCAGATGGATGATTTTGGTCATTTGATCTCCATGAGATGCGTATAAATATTTATGATGATTCCATAAAGTTAAATTTTATAATTTTTGGATTTATATATCAAAAGATATTAATTTTAGAATCTAAGGCTGTAATCTGTCTCTCTGTTGTGGACAGAAGAGTTTTACTTGACTGTTTGCAACCTTTGTTGCACAATAGGAATATTTGTGATAATTTTATTGAGATAGAAGGTTTTTTTAGTTTCCAAAGAGTATTAGAACAATGTATTTGGTTGTGCCAAACAAAAGTTATGAATTTCCCAACTCAGACTTACCGAAGATGACAGATCGGTCTTCGGGTTTAAAAACAAAGACTTAGATGAACTAGTTTGATCTTTTGATCACTTGAGAAGTTGTATCTAGGCTTGTCTAGGTTCTAGGAAAATTGTATTAATGGATTTTGGAGTTTTGAATAAAAAATTATGAATTTTTTCTTAACAGCTGTCTATTGGACAAATTTGGGAATTTGAGAGTGTTTTGATTAAATGTTCAGATTGCGATTAGGGATGCTTGTTCTTGTTTTGTTCCATTGCAATGCTGTACACTTTTGGTTGGTGTACTTAGTATATTGTTTTAAGGCTGCTAGGTGGTGGTGAACCCGGGGCCTAGAGTTTTTCCATCGTTGTCTTCCGTCTCACGGTTGAGGCAAGTACAATTCAATTATCTTGTTTGTTGTTTGTTCCACTTGATTGATGAATATGCAATGGGTAATTTTGGTATTTCTTGTTTCCCTTTATAATGGATATACCATGATTATTCGATAATATGTTTACGTTCAATATACTCATTCGTTCCTTCTTTCATGTTCACCACGGAAGTGGGTAGTGAAGTCCCATTATTCCAATATGGGCAAGTACATTGTGTAATGTACTGTTGTAGTTTGTTCATAGTGTTTTATATTCATACCATGACTGAGTAGAGTTTTCGTCTTACAAATTCATATATTCATTCATTCATATATTGTTTATGATTCACCCATGGGAGTGGGATGTAAAAATCATCAATTCCAGTATGGGCATGTAAGACCCACCATTCCAATGTGGGCAAATTGGATCCCCGTTATGAAATGTTCTTCATACGAGTCTTGGATCCTCGTATTTTGATAAATGCGGGCATGCGTGAACACCGACGGGTATTCACTGGCTATACCGGTATAAGCAGAAGTGGAGATCGTGTATTTCATTCATTCATATTCTATTCTATGAAGTTAAGTTCTTATTCATCCATTCCACATTCGAATTCTATACTATGTTACTGTGTTCTCACTTAGCCATTTTATGTTCATATTCCATTCTGTGATTGATATGTTCTTACTCAGTAATGTTCATAATGTTCTTTTGTACTTGCTGAGTCTTGGACTCATTCTTGCCGTGTTTATTTGTTTTAGGTAAACATTGAAGACGGCATGCATGGGAGGGAATAGTCACAAATCACTTCATTCACATTGCTTTAATCACCTTTAATTAGATGAACTTGTCATTACCTTCTATTGGATAAATGTTGGATTGTAATCATTAGAGTTTGATATGTTGTTGGATTCTGAATCAATTCTTACGTTCATTCTATCATTTAATGATTCTTACATGTTATTAGTTGATAGATTACCGAAATTATTTCGTATTGTTGATGTGTATTAGTCTTCTAGATAATATATTGGCTTCTGTATAGCCAGGGTGTTACAGTTGGTATCAGAGCGGGCTTTAGTTCCATGGTAAATGAATATTAAATGACACACTATGCACAGTAGGTGGGGTTTGGGTAATCCATTGCATCTGCATTTCTAGTGGTATGTTTCATCATGTTGAACTGTTCTTGAATTGTTTCTGTACTATCATTATTGTTGTAATCTATGATCTGCTATGATCTTCTATATCTATGAATTTATTCTATGATTACTATGATATGACCTTATATTCATAATTGATTATATTAGTTATGCGTGTTGGTAATGGACGTTGAGAAGTTGGGGTCGTGGTTGTTGTCCTGGGTTTTGCCAGGCTACACCACCGTTCGTGGTATGGGAATAGAGAAGTTCTTACCTCCGTTCTATAGTTATGTGTTGAGCATGAGTTCTTTGATGAAGTTGTTGTCTTCTTTGAGCTTGTATTTGGTCTCCTGGTTGTAGTTCCTTGTAGTTGATGAACCTCCTTTGAATGGTGGTTTTAATGAAGTGGGCAAGCTTCAATAGGTCTCTATCTGTTCTTTGAAACAAATATTGTTCCACCGACTACTGTGATATTTCTACTACTTGTGAACGTATTTAATTTGCAAAATCGATCTTTTCACGGAAGTTCCATTTTATCCTCTGTTGGAAAATGTAACCCATTTGTTCGCTGGGTATTTGGGCAGTGGAAGATTTCTTTTAGAAGATCTTTATTATGTGGGGTGTTGATCTTGCGTATTTCTTTTGGATTAATTAGAGATTTGAAGTTTAATGCCTCTCTTTTAAGAAAGAGGATGTTGAAACCCTTTTAGGGTTGTGTGGTCACACTTAATTAAGAGGTTAATATCTTGGTTTCTTAATTAATGTCTTCAAAAGTGAAGTTAATTAATTTCAAGTTGACCTGTAGTTGTTCTTGAAAATTTTGAATAAGATTTTGTCTATACATGTTCGGAACTCATGGAGTTATTAGGGAGTGTGAAACAATAATGAATTTGTTTGACCATTTCAATGGGTTAAATTTCTAAACTTGTTGAATAAATTGGGTTATTTGGTCTTATGTATTTAATCTAATCATTCGAGATGATTAAGTATGGATAAATTGGGCTATTGCCTTAGCATATATTAATCTCGAATCTGTCTTCTATTTGGATACCTGAAGAATTTGTACAAATGCTAGATTCACTTGATTTTGCCATGCTAAATTGTTGTTATATGTATGAAGAAATGGATGAGGGTTGTTGTATTGACTTACAAAACCTTGTCCTATAAATATTCCATTGTTGAAGTTTAAAGATATTTCATTCTAATTTCTGAACAAAGGTAGGACTATGAATGCTTCCACGATTAGATAATCATCGATTGTTAGTAGTAATGGTTAGAGTGCTATTAGTGTGTGCTATATTGACGTTGAGCGTCAGTAAGGGTAAATGAGCAAAATCTAATAAGTGATTTAAACCGGTGTGTTTTATGAGATTGTCTTATACTAGTGTGAGCTTGTTAAAAAGAGGTTGTTTCAGCTTTGTGGCTTTCGCACTAGGTTTCTTTTCTAGAATAAGTTGTTATTACAATCCCATATGATGTTGGAGATTTTATGACACGATTTGTCATGTTTCTTTTGGAAGATTTATTGATGTGATAGTAAGGTAAATTGAATGTTACCAAGAATGTATGTTATTGATGTTAATAAAATGTTCAGTAATGTGTGGGTGATGTTGATTCTTTTATAAAGAAAGAATTTTGATCGTCTTTCGTGATTTCTCTTCAATGAAAATATTTCAAAAGTTGCATTCATGATCTCTTGGTGTTCAATATTTATGTGGTAATTGGGAGTTGTCGAGCAAAGCGACGTGTTGCAAAGTTCTGTTGGTTCTTAAGTGATTCAAGTGATTTGATCTTGAATGCTCGTTTGTTCTTATCTGTTAAGGTTTGATGTTGTCTTCTTGTGAGGCCTATGCCCTCAAGTGTGGTCTCCTTTTATGTTTTATGAGTTCATTGCTTAAATGATTATTCCCTTTGGTCCTGTGTTCACTTCGAGTGGTAAATGTTTTTCTAGCTTGGTCAATTAATTTTGCAAGCTAGAGCAAGAATCACAAACATCAACAGGATTAATGGATTTGAGCCTAACAACTTCTAGATTCAAGTTGTCAATCATGCTGTCCTGTCTCTTAATCATTTTAGCTTGCTTTTTCAGTTTTTGTTCAGCAACGACTAAAGCACGTTTCGTATCATTGAGTGAGGGACATACCTCATCGGGATCGTTGAAAGGGTCGTCGTCGTTGGAGGAGTCGACGTCGTGCAAGTCCTTGGCCATGAAGCAGATGACAGTGAAATCCTGGGCCTTCTTCTTGCCATGAGAATCATCGTCGTCGTCCTCCGTCCCCGATTCCACATCGCTCATATCAACAATCTCAAGAGTGGCAAAGACTCAACTGACGAACTTGCGATAGTTGGGCTTCTTGACTCTCGTATCCTTAGCTTGAGGACACCTCCAAGAGTCCTTCTCCACCTTGCCCTTCAGCTTGGGGCACTTGGACCGAATGTGGTTTGGCTCACCACACTCAAAACAAGTGACAGGTCCACCTCTCCTTCTGTTCCTCACCTTGTTGTAAACTTTCAATAATTTTGTGGATAGGAGGGCTAAATCATTCTCAGGTAGCTTCTCTAGCTGCTCATCGCTCAAAGAGTGCAAAGAGGACAATGAAAAATCGGATGAGCTAAAATCCAAAGAATCAGAAGAGCTACCCTTAGATGGGTCGACCACTAATGCCATCGACTCTGTCTTAGGGAGACGTGAGATGAAGTCAATCTCATGCGTCTCCAACATCGAGTAGAGCTTATCCATGGTAAACTCACTCATAACAGTGTTGTCATTGATAGAAGTGATTTTCATCCCCCAGACCTTCAAATCAAGAGCACCCAAGAGTGGTCGTGCATTTTCAAACTCAGTAAATACAAGATCCATAGCACGCAAGTCATGAAGGATTTTGGAAAACCTTCCCCACAACTCATCCAAAGATTCACCAGGCTTTTGTTCGATCTTTGAGTATTATTTCTTAAGCTGGTTCTGTCTCACTTCCTTGATCGCAGTAGATCCCTCGTGGTAATCACAGAGGGTCTTCCAGATCTTATGAGCAGACCTCAAATGAGCGACACGCTCAAACTCAGATCGATTAAGCCCTTGAATCAAGAAGTTTCGAGCCTTGCTATTTGCCTCTACATCTGGAGTGATCACATCGTCATTGGCTGGCACAACATAAGGAATTTTGACTTTAAGCCAAATTGCGTACCCTTGAGCCTCGATGTAGGCATGCATGCGAGCCTTCCAGTAAGCAAAATCAACTCCATCAAACACAGGTGATTTGGTTGAATACTTGTCAGTCGCCATGGCTCCAAAGACCAGTTAAGATCTATGAAAAAAGCTAATCGGGCTCTGATACCACTTGTAGGATCGGAAAGGCGACTAGAGGGGGGGTGAATAGGAGCTCAAACAAATTTTCTTTTAAAGATTGAATCCAACACAAATTTCACTCCAATAGCTATGAGAGCTATGAAGATCAATAGATAAGTACAATGGAAGACTTATGTTGAATCCACTCCAAACCCCCAAGCATAGCAATCAACAAACTCAAAGATGTGTCAAGAATCGAAATCGGTACAACACAGTAAGCCAAGCGGTACTACCAATGATCGGTACAACTGCAGTTATAAGGGCGGTTCTACCGATTGTCTTGGAACAACCCGACGACGAAAACTAAAATTGGCATAACTTTTGAACCACTTGGCCAAACTCTACGAGATTTGAAACACACCTTCCTATGGAGGTTAAAAACCTATTCCAAGCAAAGATTGACTAGATCCACGTCAAAATTCCAACCTTTTTCAATTTGAATGAAGTTTGTTTCAAAACCGAGTCAAGAACCAAAACATGATCTAAATCTTGCTCGTAGATAAAGAATGATCAAGATGATCTTAGATGCACTCCCATATGTCACAACAAGCAAGATCACCACAGAGACTCGAGGGAAAACCAATAAGACGTCAAAAACACAAAATCATCAAAGAAAGAAAGCAAGAACAAAGGATAAACTCATCTTTGATAAACTTGTTTGGATTGATTCATGTTTGATGGATGTTTACAACCACTCCATCCTAGAGGACAAAGCTCAACCAAGGAGCACACAATCAATCCACTCCCTAGAACCCTAAACTCTCATCTTCCTCTCCAAAACCCTAAAAACACCAACTAGGGTTCACAACACAAGGGTTGAGGGCTACTGGACAGCACCCTCTCCTATTTATACTAGAGGCTAGCATCTAGAGAATATTTCAATTTGGGCACCCGTTAAGCCCACACACAAATGGGTTTAACTCATACATGCATCTTAAAGCGCCGTCTTTATCTTCTCTTGACCTAAACCGCTTCTCCACGCACTGTCTTGTGCCACGGTTTAGCCCAAGGTCACAAAGGTGGTATTTGGTGAAATTACCAAAATACACCTTCTTGATCTTTCTCCGAAGATGGAGTCCAATCTTGACGAAGCAATCGCCTGCTTCGTCACGTGTAGGTTGATCAACGGCTCTCATTATGTCGGCAAGTCTCTCCCATCCGGCTCCCGCCGAAACCACCATGGCACTTGCACCGACCCCCGCGCCGCTTGATCCAACCCGTCGCACCGAACTGCCCGTTCGGTCAGTTTTGTTCATTTTGCGCCATGCTTGAGTCCATTGACCTCACCCGGCATCCTCGATCGTTCTGAACCTCAGCTCTCCAAGATTAGTCCCGATCATCCTTGCCGTTGACCATCGTTGACCTCCAAGCGTCCTGCACACAAATAGACAAAGAAATCGAATCCGGGAACAAGTTCTTCACAACTTGACCCACGTTAGTAAAAACATGCATCATGCAACACATATGCACTGAAGCCCATGAACTTGACCTAACGAATAACCATTTCTCCCAATAGGTCGACAATATCGACAAATTGATGCAGTAGCCATGTTACCGGCAGACTACCGATCTTCTATCGTATCAGCTCAATAATAGCAATGTTCGATTTCCAATGAAGACCAGAACTCCACAAAACATCTTCTCTGGAATTAACCTATCGCCATATATCAATCGGTATAACCACACTCCGGTACTACCGCCATTGAACTTGCGGTCATACCGTTCTGCGGTCGTACCGCGCTTTAAATGCCGGTACTACTGATTCTCCTGATACTTTGCTGAAAACAACACTTTCGACAAAACTTCAAAACTATTGCCAATTGTCTCATCATCCTAAGATCATGAGAATATCCCCATGATATCCACAATTTCTCTTTCAAAGTACACACTAACAACCTCTCCCGTCAACATGTAGTCCTCGAATCCGCTATGTGACTACCGCAAGTGGATTGACCAAGAGATCCACCCACATGACCAATGGTCTCTCGACTTTGACGAGTGGAATGACAAAAAAGACCGTGAGATCCGGGAGGAGCAACACCGCAACGACGAGCAAAACGAGCGCATACGTCGGGAGACAAAAGCTCATCTCGAGGCGTGCAGACACAGGGAGCACGAGGCTCGCGAGAGGAAGTGCGAGAGAAGGAGGGAAATGGTGGCCGAGGCCAAGGCAGTCAGCGAGGTGTACAACGTTGAGCTCGGAAGGAAGGGCAAATGGCCCCGGTCCACGCAGTAGGTCAGGTCATTCTGTAGTAGTCCCCCATCTTACTTGCCATGTTTTTTACTATCCCATAAAGGCATGTATACTTATATGGTCCGGATGCTTGTGTCGTAGTGTACCGTAGTAGTAGCGAGGATTACTAAAGTAATTAGCCGAACCATCATGCCATGTGACTACGTGTAATGTGCTTCTGTTCGCGGAGTCTAATGTAGTTTTGGTTTCGTGTCTCCGCTAAGCCATCAAAGCAAGCCTATATTGCAAGTATGCCTCTTCTATTGGAATCCCAGAAAGAACCATTCGCACCGACATCGAATCCTCCATGTTTTAGGGCATCTTCATAATCACAACGAGCGTTCTTAGCCCCTTCAATCATATTCTGTATAAGCTTCATAAAGAACTTCATCGACTGCCTGGCTATATACGCGTATACATTCAGACGACTTCATCGAGGAGAGACTCTAATAGTACTGGTGCCTTTTTATCCCACTTCTAAAAGACAACAAGTGTTTCAACAGACAAAGTTTGCTTGGACGACATCCTCAACATTGTACCTCGTCCGATATGCTTATCAATCATCCTTTCTCTGAACGAATAAAATAATAGAAAAATTACAGAAGCAACAAAATTGTGATGGGAGGCTCCACAAAAAGTTTCGTAATTTTCTAAACTCATTTGCTATATTTTAAAATTACTACAAACAACGCTGAAACCACGACGAAACCCTGATTTCGGAGAAAAGGAAACCCTAATTTACAACCTCGGTGCCCATATTTCTTAATGAAAGTTTTTTTTACAAATCTCAGTGCCGATATTTCTCCCTGATCGCTGAAACCATAATTGAAATGGTTGAAAAAATTTCGTATTCGAAAAAGCACTAACCCGAACGAAGCCCTAACAGCCACCCGAACGAAACCATAACAACCACCCGAACGAAACCCTAAAGAATATTCAACCTCGAATCTGCCGCGCCACCCGAATCGAACCCTAACCGCTTTTCGCGATGGCCATCATGATGTTGGCGCCCTTTCACGCTCCGCCATCATGAGGAGGTGGCCACCCCAGTTCTTTTTTGGCGGTGCTTCCTCCGCTCGCAGAACTTGCCGCGCGTTCGGCGACCACGGAAGGAGCCACACGTTGGCTCCCCGGCGGTTCCGCGCTCGTTTGGAGACTAGTTTCGCAAATATGATGGTAAGAGAGCTATTTTTGCATTTATGACATCGTGGGGCCAAATTGCTTAACTGCTTATCCAACTGCTGTTCTCGTTAGTCGCTGCCACCTGGGCCCACAGGCCCAACTCGTAAAGTCGTGAGTCAGCTACTCTCAGCTTCCTTTAACGGGCCCAAGCCCGCAGCACCAAACGCGAGGGCCAGTCTAGAAAGCGCCCGCGACCCGTGAAACCGCTGCCGCGCCACGTCTTCTCTTCTCTTTTCTCCCTTTCTCTTCGTCAGTTCATCCATCCCATCCCATCCCATCCCATCGGCCTCCCGGATCTCGCCATGCACCGACACTGATCATTCCCACCCCTTCGCAGCCATTTCCCCGAACACCTCGTAGATCTCCCCAGATCTACACCCACATTGCGCGCTGCTGCTTCGTCCGATTTTTCGGCCCCGCTAGTCTCCACTGCGCTTAATCGCTCGCTGTTTCACTATCGTTGACCGATTCTGCACGCATTTTTATTCCAGAGACTTTGTTCCGGATTTGGTGTTGATGGAGTAAGCCCTCGCAATGGCGGAGGACGCCCACGGGATGTACGATTCCTCGCCGCCGCCGCCGCCGCCGCCGATGCCGCGGGAGCTGGGCTCCGAGGAGCAGCTCGCGGCGGTTCCGCTCGCCGACGAGGTGGGTGTCGAGGAGGGGGCGTCGGATCCGGAGATGAGCACGGGCACGCCTGCGACGCCCGCGACGCCGTCCGAGCCGTCGCCGCTGCCGAGGAGGAGGCCTCGGCAGCCGGGGGTGCCGGCGGACGCGCCGCAGGAGGTGGTGCGGGCCGTGGACGCGGCGATCATGGTCGGGGGCGGGGTGGACCGCCTCCGCGAGATGGTCTCCGACGAGCAGGGCGAGTTGCCGCACTCCGTCGTCGACGTGCTGCTCGGCACCATGGGCGGCGCGGATGGCCTCGACGGGGTAGGCGACAGCACTGGCACGGGCGCTCCCCCGAGCGTTATATCCAACTCGCGCTCCGCCGTTGCAGCCGCCGAGCTTCTGCCTCACCTCCCGTGCGGCGAGGAACCATCGCCGCGCACTCGTATGGCCGCGGGCCTGCACGCCGCACTCCGCGCCTGCACTCGCAACCGCGCTATGTGCTCTTCGTCGGGCCTCCTAGCCGTCCTCCTCGAGTCTGCAGAGAAACTGTTCGTTGGAACGGGTCGGAGTAGTAGCTGGGACGGGGCACCATTGCTTCAGTGCATTCAGCTGTTGGGTGGGCACTCGCTTAGCGTGAAGGACCTGCATTCCTGGCTTGGTTTGGTTAAGAAGGCGCTCGGGACGAGCTGGGCCACGCCACTGATGCTTGCGCTTGAGAAAGCCATGGGGAGCGGGGAAGCAAGAGGCCCTGCTGTGACGTTCGAGTTTGACGGGGAGAGCTCAGGTCTGCTTGGTCCTGGCGATAGCAGGTGGCCCTTCTCGAATGGCTATGGGTTTGCTACTTGGATTTATATAGAATCATTCTCGGACACACTTAGCACAGCAACAGCTGCAGCTGCCATTGCTGCTGCTGCAGCGGCAACATCTGGAAAATCGTCAGCAATGTCAGCAGCTGCGGCGGCCAGCGCCCTTGCAGGAGAAGGGACAACGCACATGCCCCGGCTTTTCAGCTTTCTGTCATCGGATAACCAGGGTGTGGAGGCTTACTTCCATGGCCAGTTCTTGGTGGTGGAGAGTGGGGGTGGGAGGGGTAAGAAGGCTTCTCTGCACTTCACTTATGCGTTCAAGCCTCAGCGCTGGTACTTTGTTGGGTTGGAGCACACAAACAAGCATGGTTTGCTTGGGAAGGGTGACAGTGAATTGAGGTTGTATGTGGATGGTAGTCTGCATGAGAGCCGTCCTTTTGAGTTCCCACGCATCTCAAAACCACTGTCTTTTTGCTGCATTGGGACGAATCCACCACCAACTATTGCAGGCCTGCAGAGGCGCCGGCGGCAATGCCCATTGTTTGCTGAAATGGGCCCTATCTACATCTTCAGGGAGCCAATTGGGACAGACAGAATGAGTCGTCTGGCGTCCCAGGGAGGAGATATACTTCCCAGTTTTGGAAATGGTGCAGGTTTGCCATGGAAGGCAACCAATGACCATGTTAAGAACATGGCAGAAGAGAGTTTTACACTGAACCATGAGATCGGAGGATACTTACATCTTTTTTACCATCCTAGTCTTCTCAATGGCCGATTTTGTCCAGATGCTTCCCCTTCTGGTTCAGCAGGTTCGTTTTATTTCCCTTTTTTTTTCTTGGTGTTCACTATGCTCCTTTTCCCATATCAGCATTAACTTCTATGTTTTTGGAGGATTAAACTGTGGTCTATTTTACCCATCCTTGCTGGTTCCAATTGAAGTGAAATAGCCACGCAGATACAGAAATACTCTGTAACTCAAAAACTGATGAACATATGATATAGCTTCTAGCTCTAGACTATTGCATTTTCATTTACATTTTTAAGATTTCGCATCAAGGGATTTTTTGTTGGGCAAAACAAATTATATGCTTTAAGCCATATAAACGAGGTGCTTTTAATTAACCGCAAAAGGGAAAGTACTATTTTAATCCATCAATTTTGGACTCTGGTCTGTCTTACGAGTTTTGCCTTTTGAAGGCCCCATTGTGGTCCAGCAACTTTCTCATTTTGGCCCCAAAATTGTACCCTTGAAAAGTGTCGGTTCAAATACAAACTGTAGCTAAAATTGAAGGACAAAAATAAGACTTTTTCCATAGCAAAACAAAAGAGGTCATATTAAAAAATGAGACAAAAGCTCAGAAGACTGCAATCAGCAAGTTGTTCACTGTAGTCTACCAAGAAATCGGTTATTTACTCACGAGTCAGCTCTTCAATCTAAACAGTTACTACCAAATGTTGACAAATCACTGTGTCAGGATCACACTCTCTTGAGTCATCCATACCATTTTCGCTTTTTCAGTGTGCAAACCTATTGAATAATCATCTTTTGAAATAATGTATTTATCGTTGCTGATATGATCTCAGATGATCGACTTTTTGTTGTAAGAATGATGCCGGGATAGTTGAATGCTAAATTTTCCAGCTACCTCTGAATGGTACTGGGTGATGTTCTTTCATGTATATGATTTTACCGATATTCTCTTCTGTTGAATTTTAGGCACTCATCGAAGGCCTGCAGAGGTTCTTGGGTTGGTTCATGTTTCATTTCGTGTGCGGCCTGCAGAATCTTTGTGGGCCTTAGCTTACGGGGGTCCAATGGCTTTACTTCCATTGACCATAAGCAATGTGCAGATGGATAGCCTTGAACCTACACTTGGTGAATTGTCGTTGTCGCGTGCCACTGCTTCCCTTTCTGCCCCAATTTTCAGGATTATTTCCCTGGCTATTCAATATCCTGGAAATAATGAAGAATTATGCCGGACATGCGCACCAGAGCTTTTGTCACGTGTTTTACATTATCTATTGCAAGCACTTTCAAAGCTGGAATGTAGTGAAGAAGAGGCAGTGACTGACGAGGAGCTAGTTGCTGCAATTGTATCTCTGTGCCAGTCTCAAAGAAATAATCATGAACTTAAAGTGCAGCTTTTCAGCACTTTGCTGCTGGACTTGAAGATGTGGAGTTCATGTAACTACGGTTTACAGAAGAAGCTTCTGTCGTCACTTGCAGACATGATATTTACAGAGTCCGCTTGCATGCGAGATGCAAATGCTTTGCAAATGCTTCTTGATGGCTGCAGAAGGTGTTACTGGGCAATTCGGGAACCAGATTCAATCGATAACTTTCCACTTACTGGAACAAAGAGATCCTTGGGTGAAGTGAATGCTCTGATTGATGAACTTTTGGTTGTTATTGAACTTCTGTTAGGAGCAGCATCTTCCACAGCGGCTTCCGATGATGTTCGCTGTTTGATTGGATTTGTTGTTGACTGTCCACAGCCTAATCAGGTAAATGAGGCCTGGTATTACTAGACAAGCTTCAACCAGTGCTTCTACATTTCGCGTTGAGCTATGGTTTACCTAGCCCTTCCATGTCTAAGCTACAACTTTTCGTATCTTATTTGCAATATGTTGTTGAATTAATTAATCATCACCATCATATCCAATGGTGCATTTATATTTGAACCTATAAAGTTACTTCAAACTTTGATGCATTTGTTCCTGCACAGTATGAGAAGTAGGTGCAATATTAATTGTGAGTTGTGACAAATTTGACAGTACATTAGCTTTTCGCTCTGAAAGCTTATCTGTGACTGCCCAATATTTTGCTTTTAGGATCTATTTTATACTTCCCTTGATCTGATGAAAGTCATAACTAAGTATGTGTAGGATTGCCTTATCTGTCTGGCTTAATTGAAAATCCAGTCTTAAGCTGCTTCTTGTGATCTAAACAATGTGCTTGTTAGCAGGTTGCAAGGGTGCTGCACCTCATCTATAGGTTGATCGCGCAGCCTAACATTTCTAGAGCCAACATGTTTGCTCAGTCATTCATATCGAGTGGTGGTGTAGAAGCACTTCTTGTTCTTTTACAGCGGGAAGCTAAAGCTGGTAATAACGATATTTTGGACAATTCTAATGCAACTTTAAGTGAAAGTGATGTCTTGAGGAATGGATGTTCTGACACAAAAGCTGCTAGTAGTGAAACAAATTGCCAGGATGATAAAATTCAATCAGCTGAACAGCATGAATCCATCCTTCATGAAGAAGAAACTGAACAGGAAGCTACAAACACAAATGATGCTTCTTTTAAGATGTTGGGATCAAATATAGGAAGCAAGGTGCCCAGTACTGAGAATCAGCTCCTAAAGAATTTGGGTGGCAGCAGCTTCTCAATTACTGCTGACAATGTCCGGAATAATGTTTACAATGTTGACAAAGGTGATGGAATTGTTGTTGGAATCATTCACATTCTGGGTGCTCTAGTTGCATCAGGTCACCTAAAATTTGTCTCGAGTACTGCAAATTCAAATTTACCTGGTGGTCTTCTGACAACTGTTCATGAAGAAGGAAATACTATGTCAGAAGACAGAGTGTCGCTGTTACTTTTTGCATTGCAGAAAGCATTCCAAGCAGCCCCGAGGAGACTTATGACTGCAAATGTCTATATGGCTTTAATTTCTGCTGCGGTATGGTGTTTGCTAATAGTCTAGATAATTGGATATGTTTTTGACTTGGACTAAATGGATTCATGTGATTAACTGACTTAGTTGTTAGTTGGTTTACTATATCACCTTTCAGTAGACCTTTTCCTTAACACAGATCCAAATAAAAGTACATGCTTCAAATAAAAATGAAAGCAAATGACAAATTCTCTTGGGTTGTGCTTTTATGGTATTCCAAATAAAAATGAGCATGAATGTTAAATTTTCTCTACATAGATGATGGGCTGCGATCATATCAGTTTCAGTTGGCCTTTGTTTTTATCTGCTTGAGACTTTTATGCTCATTCCATTTGGAGTGGAATAACGCAACATTTCAAGCTTAATGATATGGGCTCTAGTTTTTTTTTGGGTTGCAATTTTGCCGATTGGACTATTGCCCCAACTGTTTACAATTTGAAGTTTCTAGCTTTGATGTTGTTATGGTCTTGAATGCAGATTAATGTTTCTTCAGTTGATGAAAATATTAACCTATATGATTGTGGTCACCGTTTTGAACATATTCAACTTTTGTTAGTCCTGCTCCGCTCGCTTCCATATGCATCAAGGTCATTCCAAGCTCGTGCTATACAGGTGTGTTTTCGCCGTCTTACAATAAATTGTTCATGATTTGTATTTTCACTTGCATTGCACTATATGCTTATATGTTCATCCTCTGCATTAATTTTGTTTGCTCTTATAAATTCCTTCCTTTTTTCTAACACCTTGTTTGCCATATTGCCTGCTTAATTTCTTATGGTGTCAAAATTTCCTTCTATATCATTTCAGGATCTTCTGTTTTTGGCTTGCAGTCATCCAGAGAATAGAACCACAATGATCTCAATTGCAGAATGGCCAGAATGGATTTTGGAGGTTTTGATTTATAATCATGAGGTAAGTGCTGCAAGCTTTTAGACATCAGAATATATTGTAATGAGAATTATGCTGAGATGCAATAGCTGCATCAACTACATTTCGTGCTGTGTGCCACCCATTGTTCTAATTCGGAAATTTCTGATTATAGATGGGTGCTAAGAAAACTGCTGATGGTATAAGCATCGGTGAGATTGAGGACCTCATACACAATTTCCTGATTATCATTTTGGAGCATTCAATGCGGCAAAAAGATGGGTGGAAGGTAAGACAACTTTTTATATAGAACATCTTATTCAGAAAACCTTTTGCTTTAGTCGCACACCTTCCTCTCTGTAGGTCTGTTTGGGTTTGTTGTATCACTGCCGACTCTGCCTTGTAACTTGAAAGTTTTTGTTGTTCCTGTAATAATTTAGGATGTGGAGGCTACAATTCATTGTGCAGAGTGGCTTTCAATGGTTGGAGGATCTAGCACTGGAGGCCAACGGATCAGGTACTCTCCCTCCCTCCCTCCCTCCCTCTGTGTATGCGTGCATGCGCGCGTGTGCATGTGTGTGCAAGCTAGCTAGTCCAATAATTATTTTCTCTGCAATCTGTTTGGCTTTTTTTGTGGGGTTATTATCTTGCACTTTTTATAACAACCTGCTACTTTTTGTTCTTTTTAAGGCGTGAAGAGTCACTGCCAATTTTCAAAAGGAGATTATTGGGTGGTCTGCTTGATTTTTCTGCCAGGGAGCTTCAAGTTCAGGTAGTTGTCCTTTTCTCGACAAGATTTGATTTGCTTGCCAGGCATAGATGTTTTATGTATAGGTGCAAGCCGTTGTTTCTTATTTCCTTTGTTGCAGCTACTTTCTGTAGTTGTTATTTTTTTTCCTTTGTCATGTGTTGAAGTTGTTTGGTCCTGGCCTGGTTTAAATTGTGATAATAATTGAGAAAAGGTCAGCATAAACCTAGATGGATTATGGGGGTTCCTTATGATTGAAATAATAGAACACTAAAACTGGTAGCTCTGACTACTTCCACAACTCATTCGGCACAAGAAAACAGCAGGTTGACACCTAGATGTGGCACTACAATGACAACAACATTTGTTTCTGTTATTAATGATGTTGTGGGGAATACAGATATCCAACTCCATTTTGATTTATGTTTTTGAACTTGGACAGTAACTATCATACTCTTAATGTTACTTTGAACCGTGTGCAGTGCATTTCTCATGGTGATGCAAGTTGTTGGGGTTTGATAATTTTACCATCTATGTGGATACTGTTTCATACTTTATTAGTCTCATCTATAATGTCTTTCTTTTGCTTGTCTCTACAGCAGACTGAAGTAATTGCAGCGGCTGCAGCTGGTGTTGCAGCCGAGGGTTTGTCTCCTGAAGAAGCAAAAGTACAAGCAGAAAATGCTGCTCATCTCTCAGTAGCACTAGCGGAAAATGCGATAGTTATTCTGATGCTTGTAGAAGATCATCTGAGGTCACAAGGTCAACATTTTTGCACATCCCGTTCACTCGATAGTGTTGTATCTTCTACCTCCAAAATGGCTTCGTCTGCTGCCAGTCGGTCAAATTCATTGGGTAGAACTGGTAGTGAACATATGGATGCTGGGGCCTCGAGACGGTCATCTTTGTCCAGTGATGCTGGTGGCCTTCCACTAGATGTATGTAACGCAGAATAGCTATATACCATTACATTCTGTCAGTTATTGTCATTATTTTGATCAGATGATTATTTATTTCTAATAGGGCTTAAAACTTGACTAGTTATACTTTTTTTATATACGATAGTCACGTCTCAGCGATATGTTCGTGTTTGAGATAATTCATTTTACTATTTTCTTCAAGATGATGTGTCAAGTCGTTGCCAAAAAGTGTCACTGCCAGTCAGCAGTCATGATCAGTTCAGTTTTAGATTGACTTCATTCTTGAACCCTGTTCCTAGCTTATTGTTGCCAGTTTTTCATAATAGTTATCTAGGTCCTCATGACTGAGGATATTACACAAAAGCTATTGTTCAACCTTAGTCACCCAGGCTAACTTCTCCTGCATTGGTAGTTAATCATATATGATAGGAGCAAATTATTGGCGTGGTGAATGCTGTCTTGTATAGGTAATAGGTATTGATCATGTTTATTATAGATTGCATGAAGAAAAATCTGGAGTGGAGGTTGGTGTTTGTTTAACAGAGGAGATATAATAATATGCATGCCACTTTATCGAAGAGGAATTCTGCAAGAAAGTTCTCAAAAAGTGGTACCATAGGAGATTGCATCTACGTTTCTTGCACTCCGTGTCTATTGTTGTGCGCACGCATGCACACCATTAATTGAGAGCCACTATTGGAAGTTCTATTTTTTTATTTAAGAAATACCATTAATTTTAGTAGATTTCTAGTTACCTAATGAACCATGTATATAATCCACTGTTCCTTCATGGCTTATACTTAAACTACTGCCAGCAGATAGTTGTTCAAATTTTGTTTACTTCATACTATGTGAACAAAGCAGGTGCTTACTTCTATGGCTGACGCAAACGGACAAATTTCTGCTGCCGTGATGGAACGTCTTACAGCAGCAGCAGCAGCTGAGCCCTATGAATCTGTCAAGCATGCATTTGTGTCTTATGGGAGCTGCATTGCAGATCTTGCAGAAAGTTGGAAGTACAGAAGCCGCTTGTGGTATGGTGTAGGCGTTCCATCCAAATCTGATATATTTGGTGGTGGTGGAAGTGGTTGGGAATCTTGGAAATCTGTTCTAGAGAAGGACTCAAATGGGAATTGGGTTGAACTTCCACTAGTGAAGAAATCAGTTGCAGTGTTGCAGGCACTTCTATTAGATGATTCTGGACTTGGTGGTGGTCTTGGTATTGGAGGGGGATCTGGCCCTGGTATGGGGGTTATGACTGCACTTTATCAGTTGCTAGATAGCGACCAGCCATTTCTTTGCATGCTCAGAATGACTCTTGTTTCGATGAGGGAGGATGACAATGGTGAAGGTGATGCTTTTATGAGGAACATTAGTATAAAGGATGTCATATCAGAAGGGATGGGCCATCACGCTGGAAGCATGATGCCATTTGATGGCAACAGTCGCTCATCTACAAGAAAACCTCGGTCTGCACTTCTTTGGAGGTACGTACTATGCACCATCAAGTATCAACTGCAGGAAAAATAATGATATCTAAAAACTATGTTTTGCCATTGAACTAACAAAATCCATTTTGAGATAATTTTTTTTAACAAAACCCAGTTAGCTAAGCAGAGCATAATACTGTGCTAACGGTCTTTGGTAGGAGCTGAACATTTGTATATCATATGTATTGAAATAGTCTTTGGTGTTGATTTTTTTTCAGATGCACGTTTCTCTCCTTGAAATTTTTTTTCTACTGCATACTGTTTCACTGTTAGTAATCAGAAGTTTGATGGCAGCACAGTTGCCTTGATATATTACATGATAACTTCTTGGTGGGCTCCCAGTCTATTCTGGGTTATTATTTTGTCAATTCTTATTCATTGGAACTCTTGTGATTGTACAGTGTGCTTGGCCCCATCCTCAATATGCCAATTACTGAGTCTAAGAGACAGAGGGTGTTGGTTGCTTCCTCTATTCTCTATTCGGAGGTAAGTTTGTATTGCATTTTTCACTTAAGCATGTAAGCTGTCTCATAGTGAATTTGGAGCCATGCTCCTGAGTGGAATAATTTATTGAACATAGCATAATATTGCAATTGACTTGTATCATTATTCTTCCTGAAAGTGCTACAAATTATTGTTAGAATATTGGGAGAGGGATTTTGCTATTCACAACTGTGCATCTTATTCATTATTGGGAGGATTACAAGAGCCTCATGGGCCATATGGGCCACATGGGTCATATGGGCCAAGAGGCCTAAGAGAGAATGTACAAGACTTTTAACACCTCCTTTAAACTTAAGGTGGATCAAGAGGATCTGATGCATTGAGTTTAAGTAGATGAAATGATGTTGTTCTCGAGTCTGAGCTTTAGTGAAGAAATTTGTAACTTAAAGCTCTAAGGGTACATATTGGATGTTGATGGTCGACTGCTGACAATGAGACTGTGTGAATGATGCATCAACACCAATGTGTTTTGTCAACTTATGCTTGATTGGTTCACTAGCAATCTGAATGACACTTGTATTGTCACAAAACAAAGATGTAGGATTATTACAAAGAACATCAAGATCAGCCAAAAGCCATCGATGCCAAACAATATTTGAGGTGGTAGTGACAAGGTTTTGAAGCTCAGCCTCTGCACTAGAGCATGACATCGTAGTCTGCTTCTTGGACTTTCAGTCAATGAGCGAAGTACCAAGAGAGATGCAATAGCCAGTGATAGATGGACGATCAGCAGGATCACTCGCCCCAGTGGAGTCAGAGTAAGTGTGAAGCTAGAGCTAACTCGAACTGGCATCGAATAGACGTCTGGGCGCAATCCCGCTCAAGTATCTCAGCACATGAAGAATATGATTATAGTGGATTGAGGTAGGAGCACTGGAAAATTGGCTAAGCACATGAACAACATTAGCAATAACTGGCATGATGACAGTGATATAAGCTAGGATCCCAACGAGCCGACGATAGTGGGAATGATCTATCAGTGGTACACCGTCTGTGGGTCGAAGCTGGAGGTGGAGCTCCATTGGTGTGACAACATTGCGAGTTTCAGTCATACCAGAGTGAGCAAGCAGATCCTGAACGTAGTGATGCTGAGAGAGGTAGTAGCCATCACTACCAGAATAAATCTCAATCCCCAGAAAATAGCTCAATGGTCCCAAATTGGACATCATAAACTGTTAACTCAATTTCTTTTTGACAAAAGCCACAGTCCATATCATCTCTTGTGATCAGCATATCATTTCCATATAGCAGAAGCAATGTATGACCCCGCCGAGAAGTGTAAATAAATAAGGTAGGGTCATGCTTATTTGGAGTGAAACCAACAACTCGAATCATAGAACTGAAGTGCTCAAACCAAGCACGAGGAGTTTGCTTGAGACCATATAGGAGCCTCAACACCTGGGGGTCGCTGCATATAAAGACCTCATGTAGATCATGAAGAAAGATATTCTCGACATCCATATGAGATATAGTCAATGTGTGTACCGCTGCAACAACAATAAGAGTACAGACTGTAGTCATATGAACAACTAGAGCAAAAATCTCATCATAATCTCGACCATAAGCCTACTAAAAACCTCTTACAATCAGACGAGTCTTGTATCGCTCCACTGAACCATCTGACTTATTCTTTACTTTGTACACCCACTTGTAAGTTATAGGAACATCTCTAGATGGTAGCGGAACAAGATCCCAAGTGTCTGTTCACTTTAATGCTGTAAGCTCCTTAGACGGCCAACTGCCACTCGGGTATACTGGCTGCCTCCTGATAGGTACTCAGCTCAAATATTGCACCTGCATGAGAAGAACCCCATCTCTCTGGTGCCTGAATAGAAGAACGAACACGTAGGGAATACAATGATGTAGTAAAACGATCGCTAGAGTCGGTAGTACTGGCTGGAGGGTCAAGTGAAGGAGAGGGTGACTAAGGATCAGAAGGAACTCTCTGTCGGCGACTATAGTGAAAGGGAAAAGTGGAAGTGTCAGAAACTGGTGGAGCTGATGGAGGAGGCACATTAGGAGGTGAAACTGGTGGAGAAAGTGTATAGAGAAGGCATATCTGGTGAAGGAATGGGAGGTAGACACAAAAAGGAGGTAGAATATGTAGAAGGAGTGGGACGAGTAGAGGGATGATAAAAGAAGGGTCGATCCTCATCAAAGGTCACATCACGAGAGATGTGAATGCGACGTGCTGATGGATCATAGCAACGATAGCCCTTATGCTCAGGACTATAATCCTGGAAGACACTCAACCAACTGAGCGCTCAGCTTTGTGCGCTCATGAGGTGCTAGAAGGACAACAGACACAACCAAAGACACGAATGTGAGCACAGCGAGCAAGTACTCTATACAGGACCTGACCAGGACACTTGCCCTGAAGCTTGGAAGAGGGCTGACAGTTGATGAGATAGACCGCCGTAGAGACCGCTACCCCCTAGAAGTGAGAGGGAACAAAGGAGGAAATAAGAAGAGTACGAGCAATCTCAATGATGTGACAATGCTTGCGCTCAACAACACCATTTTGAGCATGAGCACTAGGACACAAGAGCTAAGAAAGAGTGCCCTCAGAAAAAGAATCGACGAAAGACTGATGAAAAATACTCTCCCCCAGAGTTAGAACGAAAAACACGATTGGAAGAAGAGAACTTTGTATGAACCATCTTAACTAAAGACTGATAAATAGAAATCAACTGAGAGTGATGTTTCATAAAATAGATCTAAGTATATCGAGAGTGATCATCGACAAATGTGCCAGTTACTATGACCACCATTCAAAACAAAAGGAGATGGATTCCGTACATCTGAATGCACCAAATAAAAAGGATAAGAAGACTGAGAGGTACTACTAGAATATGGAAGTTATAGCTGTTTCCCCAACTTACAATCGGTACAATGAAAACTAGACTCAACAGTGACATGACCTAAGGACCTTGGTGAAGTAGAGTAGTGAGGCGAGCTCCACACAGATGACCAAGTCTATGATGCCACTTGCTAAAGGAAGAACCAACATGAGACTGAGATGGTGACATAGTAGAAGACACCAAGGTCTTCGACGTACTGATGGCCGGAAGATGTAAGGTATCCAATACAGAAACTAGGAGAGCCTCTACGGTGATGGCTAGAACCAACCACTCTTTTGCTTTGATGATCTTGAATGAAACAAAAAGAATCATCAAATCCAACGGAACAGTTCATATCAGTAAGTTGACCAATAGAAAGAAGATTCATAGATAGCTGAGAACAAAAGACACATCAGGAACAGAGAAGCGAGATGTAGAGAGAATGCCCTGATGGGTAATAGAGCAGGGTGTGCCATCAGCAGTGTGAACATATGTATCATCAGTCACGACCTCACGGGCCTACGGGCAACAAGTTGAGAGTTGTCCGATGTAACATGAAAAGAGGGACCTGAGTCCAGAACCCAAGGATGAGCAGCGCTAGAGGCAGAAGGTGCAACTGAGGTCATAGCAGACACTGATCTAGAAGTCACAGTAGGTGTGGCAGTAGTGACTGAGTAAGTGCTCTCGGAGGCCCAGTAGGTGCTGCACGACAACGATCAGATGGATGTCTAGCACGATAATCAACAAGTTGATCTGGATGTAATTTGAAGCACTTGTCAACAAGTTGACTAGTCCTCTTGCAATGAGAACATACCAACACTCATGTGGATGTAGCTCTGGTAAATCTAGACCGCTGTGAAAGACCCATGACAACATGTGGTGAGGATCCTAAGGTAGGCATAAGCGAGTGAAGACAAGTTTCCTTTGCAATCAAACTAGAGAGCGCCTCAGTCAAAGTCGGTGGAGTAGGATGGTTGAGTAACTGAGTACAAATAGGCTCAAAACTCTGATAGAAGCCCTATCACAAATTGATACATGAGTGTCTGCTGAGCATACTCTTTGGCAACACAAGATTGGCAAGCAGTAGCAGCCTTCGGTGTCATAGACTCTAGAGAGCCAGTGATATGAGTGAAAGCACAATAATACTCCTCCACCGACATGTCCTACTGCTGAATACTATGAAGGTTCTTGAGCAATGTGAAGCAAAGAGCACCACTGGATTGAACATATCTCTTTTCAAAGTATGTCCACATCTGCTTGGCTAAAGTATGATACTTAAGACCAAGGATCAAAATTCCGCCATTCTGCGCAGAATCCCATGATTCTGAAATTCGGTGGGAATCGGATCCAAAATCGGTGAAATTCTTCGAATTCAAAATCCCGACGGTTAGATCCCAAATTCAAATCTCAGTAGTCAAATTTCGAGTGTTTTTTTTTCGGGATTTCCAGTTACCGGTCGGTAACGGGATAACGGCCTCCGAGCGGTTTTTGTTTTGGTTCCGGTTTTGGATCCTTGCTCAAGACTCATTCTCAGAGAAACATCAACACTGAAGACAAGGCCAGTCATGACACGATCGTTTTCTTTTTGCCAAGCTTTTATTGCCTCAACATCAGCCTTCTTCGTTAGGAGGATCGTCAGTCAAATGAGAAGCGAAACCATAATCCCTAGGAGTAATCCTGACTGAGAAAGCCCATGCTCGATAGTTTAAACCGTCGAGCTTGATGTCCGTGAACAAGAGAGATGAACTACCCCAAACATCGAGTTAGACTTGGCCATCTTGATGGACCACAATCACCAATGAGCAACACAATAGCAGTACAGAGCACTCACGCAGAGCAATCAACAGCAGTAGAGCAACAGTAGTAGCAAATCAATAGCAGCAGAGCAACAATAGTAGAGCAACAGTAATAGCAAGTAGTACCGAACAGCAGAGCCACAATAGAGCAACAATAGGAGGTCGCGAGGTCGTCAGAGCAACAACAAAGTTGACGGCGCCGGCGATGAAGTAGAGAAGAGGCACAACAGGCAAGCTCGAGGAGGCTCCAGACGAGCTCGAGGCGGTGCTGGCGACGAAGCAGAGGCGGCTGCGGCGTAGATCTGGAGGAGGGTTGAGCCGACAGCGTGGATCTGGAGGAGGATTGAGTCGGTGGCGCAGAGGAGTCGCGTGATCGAGCCGACGGCATAGAGGAGTTGCGTGCAGCGTCACCGGATCCAGCGATCTCGCCGGATCCGAGATGAAGACGAGGCAGCGACGACAAGCTCAATCTCCAGGCGACGGAGCAGAGGCGGTTGCGGCGCGGATCCGAAGGAGGCGAGAAGGCGGCGTCGGGCGATGAAGATGAGATGACGATGAGCTCAACTTCCAGGCGACGTCGGGTAGAGCCAGCGTGGATCCGGTCGTAGGCGAGGAGGTGGCGGCAGAGCAAGGGAGCGTCTTAGGGCCCGCCGGCTCGAGTAGAGGAGGAGGCTAGCAACGTGGTGGTTTTTAGGAAATAAGGTTAGGGTTTGGGTGGACTAGCTTTGATACTATGTTAGAATATTGGGAGAGGGATTTTGCTGCTCACAATTGTGAATCTTATTCATTATTGAGAGGGTATATATAGACATATAGGGTTACAAGAGCCTCATGGGCTACATGGGCCAAGAGGCCCAAGAGAGAGAGAGAGAGAGAGAGAGAGAGAGAGAGAATATACAAGACTCTTAACAATTATATCATCCCAAAAGTAGCTTTCTTGTTCTGCAGTTTATAAGTGATTTAATGTGTCTCACATTTTGTAATATATTTTCTTGTCTATTTTAACCTTTTTGTGCTAAGAATTAACTGTGTTTTTTTTTTGTTAAATATGGGAATACCTATGTGCAGATGTGAGCATGCTCATGCTCTCACCTTCCTTCCCTCAAACCCTTGAGCTCTTTGATTTGTTTTACTTCTCGATGCTTGTGATACTGTTCAAGTAAATTCCCCCCTTTATTGATAAAGCATGTGATGGTGTTATTCTTGAGTACCTTCGTTGATTCCAAAGTCGACTTCGAGTTCTATGCTCTACTCTTTGCGTGTGATTCTGATTTCTGAACAATAATCTGTCAGTGCTCATTTAAACATTATTATCATTTATCGATCAACGATAACTTTGTAAATAAATGTCATGTTCATCTTTTAGACTTCTAAATATGTTCTAAAAGGCGGCCGCCTAGCCCCCTAGGTGCTAGGCAACACTCTCCTGCCTAGCCCACCTAGCCAATTTATCCCGCCTAGCCCTGCCTAGGCCCCCCTAACCAGCGATTAAGCGCTAGGCGCTGGTCTGCCACCCAACTAACGCCTAGGGCCTTGGTGAACATTGTTCTAATGTTTTGCCCATTGTATTATAGCAATGTTCTTTTATTGGGAGAAAATAAAGAAATTATTGCTTGTTGGTGACATAAGAGTTTATGCTATCTTACTCATGATTCAGGTATGGCATGCTATTGGAAGGGATAGAAACCCCATAAGGAAACAGTACATTGAGCTGATTTTACCACCATTTATAGCCACCCTAAGAAGGTGGCGGCCACTTTTGGCTGGTATTCATGAGCTTACTTCTTCAGATGGACAAAATCCACTGATTGCTGATGATCGTGCTTTGGCAGCAGATGCATTACCCATTGAGGTACTGGCTGATTCTTTGTGAAAGCTAACAATAACTGAAGTTACATGGTGTTAATGCTGAATTCTGTATTGGTGATATATTGATACCACTATAGTATACTCTGAAAATTCCGGCTGGTGATGTCAGTTGTGCTTGTTTTACTCATTCTTTCTTTAAAAGTTTAAACTAGGAAACATAGCAAGTTGGCAAAATATCTCTAATTTTTTAACTAATATTATGAAAGTGAAAGGTTGGAACGGTAACTCGGTGTCAATCACCCATAAACTCACCATAAGCCTTGTATTAGTCTCTCAGTAGCCATCGTCTGCTTGATATTTTGCTTTCTTATCTAACCTGAGCTCGTGTGTCTATATATTCAAGTTGTGCTTTGTGCCATTTAGCGTCCCTTGTCATGAATTTCGAGGGAAAAAAATTATTGTCGTGTCTGGTTTAAAGCTTACTATCAGATGTTATCATGGCTTTTCTTCAAAGGAAAAAATTATTCATGAGATTTTATTTCACTTCTTTTGAGGCCAGGCCGCTCTTTCAATGTTATCGCCTGGCTGGGCTGCTGCTTTTGCCTCACCACCAGTTGCAATGGCGTTAGCCATGATGGCTGCTGGTGCCTCTGGGACAGAAACAATGACACCTCCAAGGAATACCTTGAATAGGCGTGATACATCATTGCCCGAGCGTAAAGCAGCAGCAAGACTACAGACTTTCTCAAGTTTCCAGAAGCCTATTGAAACAGCACCCAACAAGCCTGGGTCCATCCCAAAGGACAAAGCAGCAGCCAAAGCTGCTGCATTAGCTGCTACTCGTGACCTTGAGCGGAATGCTAAGATTGGTTCAGGAAGGGGTCTTAGTGCAGTAGCAATGGCAACATCAGGACAAAGGAGGAGTGCAGGTGATATTGAGCGTGCAAAGAGGTGGAATACATCTGAAGCTATGAGTGCTGCTTGGATGGAGTGCCTGCAATCAGCTGATTCCAAGTCAGTTTCAGGAAGGGATTTTTCAGCCCTTTCATACAAATATGTTGCAATTCTTGTTTCTGGTTTTGCCTTAGCACGAAACTTGCAGCGAGTTGAGGTAAATCCACTTGGAACATTTCCATCTCCGATATTTAGAATTTACCATACATCGTATAAAACTTTGGAACATGCAGATGGAGAGGCAAACACAAGCTGATGTGTTGTATCGGCATCGTGCATCAACTGGAGTTCGAGCATGGCGGCATCTTCTTCATTGCCTAACAGAGATGGGCAGACTATATGGACCTTTCAGAGAACCTCTGTGTACTCCTGATCGTGTACGTATAGGCGTATAGCTACTAATTTATTTTGTCTCTGTTTCCCTGCCCTATTTCTTCTTTATTGAAACAGCAATCCGGGGGATGAGGATTGCGTCGAGACGCCGTGGCTGCGGCGCGGATGAACAGTAAAGCGCGATGAACAGTACCCGTGATGAACAGTAGCACGAGCAGGGTTTTGGCGCAAGGGAGATTGGGGAATAACCCAATCCTTTGCTGATTTTCTATTAACCTCTTATCTCCTATATATAGGAGTACAAACTGATTATAAATAGGACTCTTATCCTTCCTTAACTAGGACTCTTTCCTAAAGAATATCTTTCCTAATTTAAAGGGATACAAACTGACTTGGAAAGTATTATCTTTCCTAATGCAATAATGACTGACTTGGAAGGTATTATCCTTCCTAATGCAAACTTCCCAATGAGACTTTTCTATAGTAAACTTGCCTAATTGCAACTTCCTAATTTGAGAATTCCTAAACTGCCGCACATGACAAGTACATTCTGGAATGGTGAATTGTTTCCTGTAACATGCTTTACATCTGCATGAGAAAGAAACACAGTGTCAAAAAGAAAAACGAAAAATAAAGGGGGATTCCAGGACATCTTTTGATATTTCTTTTCATTCCTGCGTTTTGCAGATTTTCTGGAAATTAGATTTTACTGAAAGTTCCTCAAGGATGAGAAGATTTATGAAAAGGAACTATAAGGGGTCTGATCATTTGGGTGCAGCTGCTGATTATGATGACCGAAATTTTCTTAATGCTGTTGCGCAATCAAATGAATGCAACCCGGAGGGTGCAGACTCTTCATTAACAGACACTCTTCCATCAACTGCTTCTATAATAATGGCTGAGGCCATGTCAATGGATGACAGAAATGAGGATAACGAGCATTTAGAATCTGACACTACTCACAGCAGTGTTGACGATCAACTTCAGCATTCCTCAGCCGCTGATCAACAATCTGTGAAAGGATCAGTAGATTCAAGAAGTTCTGGCATTTCCGCTGATCGCAATTTGGTTCAATCCACAGTTGTTGCACCTGGGTATGTGCCTAGTGAAGCTGATGAGAGAATTATTGTTGAACTTCCATCATTGATGGTGCGACCACTGAAAGTTGTACGAGGAACCTTCCAAGTAAGTACCGAGTAATATTAGTACTTGCAAAGTTCTACTTGTGCCATGGGCAGTTCTCAAAATGCAAAACTGGGCTTTTATTTTGTTATCATTTCACTTTTCTTCTAAGCATCTTTGATACTAATATGTATTCTCATAAAGAGTTCAGAATTTCAAATTTTAGGTTGTCCATTATCTTAAGGCCAGGTATAAATTTTGCAGTGGCTTAACATAAAATCATAACTTAAGGTAAATTGCTACAACAAATTATGCCTAAAGTTGCAGTAGTTCCAATTTATCCTTTTTATGTTGAAATGTCCATATTTTTGGGTCTGGTTAATGCTGCAATTGCTAAATGTAGGATGGTACAGAAAAGTACTGAAGTTCTTCAAGTGCAATACTGCACAATGTTGCAGTTGTAGAAAAATGTTGTGGTGTATCAATTACAACATATCTCAACAACTATGGCAAAATTGCATTTTAGCAATTGCAACATTTTGGGGTTATATTGCAGTGTTATGCTTGTTACTAGTGGGGTGCTGCAGCCTGCAGTAGTCAAATAGAATGTTCTGATGGCTGTGGGTAAACGTCGTGATATAACAACTGAAATTTATATGCTATTTTTGAGCTGAAAATGCAAAATAAGTCATGTACATATTCAGACACTATTATTGTATGTGTATAAATTTTGTGTCATAATATTTTATTTCTGTACTGCAACATTTTTAGAACTATTGCAACATTTCAGTTAAACTGCTGCAACAAAGTACCTTATGTTTCATTAATTCTAGGGCATCCTAGGATTAGCAATTCCAGTATTTCACTTTTCTGTCTGAACACCTAAAGAAAACCTAATCATAGGATGATGTAGCAAATACCTGGAGTGTTTGTTTTCCTTATGATGTGGCATTTTATTCCTGGGTAATGGCTACAAACTGTTGGCACTTTTTTGGATGGATAATACTGAGAAAACTTCATGCTACCTCATTCTATTAGTAATGGCTAAAAATTTCTTCCTATCTGTTTTGATTCAATGTATTCTCTTGAGGAATTGTCTATCCTCCTATCATTGTTCATGTTATGTTCTACTCTTAGGGTTGTGCAAAATCTGTAAAAAAATCCATTTTTTGATGTGCTTAACTAGCTATCTTTTTCATATCGGGCTATGTTGTTGGAAAATTTCATAGATTTATTTGTTACCCATGATCCGTTGTTCTGCTTTGCTTAAACTCCTACTTTAGCTGTTAATCGATATCATTTGCCCCTGTAATTTTGTTCGCAGGTAACATCAAAGAGGATTAACTTTATAATTGATGAGTGTGCAAGCGGCAGTAACATGGATGATCATGCATCCACTAGTGGCCAATGTGATCAACAAGATAAAGATCGGAGCTGGTTGATCTCTTCACTTCATCAGATATATAGCAGACGGTGAATGTTAATTTCTGATCTGGTGCTATTGTTAGAAATTGCTTTCTGACATATTTCTTGCAGATATCCTGTTCTGTTCAAACAAATTATAGCTATTCTGTGCTTTTAGAGTGAATAATTGTATGCAGCGTCCCTGACCTACATCAGACCATATAGTCTAGTTTTTATTTTCCATTCACTCATTAGATTATTTTAATGACTTGTTGCAGATACTTGTTACGGCGAAGTGCTTTGGAACTATTTATGTTAGATAGGTCAAATTTCTTTTTTGATTTCGGGGTACACCCTTCATGAAACTCTACTCTCTATAAGTCTATATTTTGAAGTCCATGCATGACGCAGCTGAATAACTTTATTATACTTCTGTTTGATACTTGATCTAGGATTTGGAAGCCCGCAAAAATGCTTATCGGGCGATTGTTCACACCAAACCTCCTAATTTGAATGACATTTTTCTAGCTACCCAGGTTTGTGTAATGTGCATTTTGCCTAATCTCTAGTATTATCAATCTGCAATGACGTTTTGGCAGTAACCTATTATATTTTATTCAGAGAGCTGAGCAAATCCTTAAAAGAACTCAGTTGATGGAGCGCTGGGCTAACTGGGAGGTACATCAACAATAAAGATACTTTTTCTCATGTTGTTTGTTGGTAGGTTTGAGATCTAAGTATGTCCAATTTCTTCAGATTAGCAATTTTGAATACTTGATGGAACTGAACACTCTGGCTGGACGCAGTTACAATGACATAACTCAGGTCAGTTTACTGCACAAATTGTATTTCTAGTCTAATAAGGTAACTTGTCATTGTAATGATCATATCTGCTTGTGCAGTATCCTGTTTTTCCTTGGATAATAGCTGATTACCAATCCGAAGTGTTGAATCTGGATGATTCTTCTACATACCGAGATCTTTCAAAGGTTGATCACCTGTTTATTGCTTCTGTCTACTTAAACTGCTAACCATAGAAGATATTTTTTGATGCAGCCAATTGGAGCACTAAACCCTGAACGACTAAAGAAGTTCCAAGAACGGTACTCTACGTTTGAGGACCCAATCATCCCAAAGTTTCATTATGGTTCACATTACTCCAGTGCCGGCACGGTATATCTTCTTAATAAAGCTGAATCAAATGTTTACTCATAATATTGGTTAGGCATTATTTACTGCTGAAGGATTTTGGGTTGCATTCAACTCTCTGTACAGGGCAGGGAAGAAAAAACCGGCCGGTTACCGCCGACCGGATTTACCAGTGGTAACCGGGAACGGAAAAACTGGCCGGTTTCCGGGTTTTGCAAATTCAAATTCCAATTTTTGAATTTCGGCTAGTTTTTAAGCAAATTCAAGCGAAATTCGTCTGGATTTTTCCCGGGAAATCCGGTAACCGGCCTTTTTTTTCCCGGCCTGCGACCGGGATTTGGTTCGGTACTGGCTTTTGGATCCTTGGTATAGGGACCTCAACATTTTTTAGCTCGATCAATTTGTAATAAGCAGACTAAATGGTATCTCAATTACCACAGAAGAGTATACAAGTTAATACTTGTGCATGGTTTTGCCTGCATCAGTGAAAACTTTGCATGTGCCTTGTATTAGTATTAGATATAATTGTTGACAGGTTCACCCTTCCATATAATTTTGGTTGGCTATGCGATCTGCTTTTGTTGATATTTTTGAGTTAGTTAGAAGACATAACCTCCAATACTTGATTGCTGTGGCCTACAATTTTGATATTTGATTCTTTTGTCCAATGCATTTCTTGGTTGCAATAATATTTGATTTTTGTACTGACAACTAATATCCATTGCAGGTCTTGTATTACCTTTTCAGGGTGGAGCCTTTTACTACACTCTCTATACAGCTGCAAGGTGGCAAATTTGACCATGCTGATCGTATGTTTTCTGATCTTTCTGGCACATGGGATAGTGTTGTCGAAGACATGAGTGATGTAAAAGAGCTAGTAAGTCTGTCAGCAAGTGTGACTGTCTTCAGTATGTTTTTTTGGATGTTGATTGGGTGGTGCCAAAATCCAGTCAAGATCTTTGCTGCATTCTAATTATCTGATGATATTTATCTAGGTCCCTGAGATGTTTTACCTCCCTGAGGTATTTACCAACATAAATTGTATCGACTTTGGCACGACTCAACTTGGAGGAAAGCTAGGTAAATGCATTTCGGCCTATGTAAAATATTTAGCAGAATACATAAAAGCAGAGTTGTGTAATTCTGAACATCATTGCAGATTCTGTAGAATTGCCTCCTTGGGCTGATAACCCTGTTGATTTCATCCATAAACACCGGAAGGCTCTTGAGAGTGAGCATGTCTCCACTCATTTGCATGAGTGGATTGATCTAATATTTGGGTATGCTCTATTCTATTCTACCTTTTGCCGTTTTTGCAAATATTTGTTTTAAGTAAATGCTTTTCTTGCGCATGTGCTCACAGCCGCGCACACACTCTATAATTTAATGTAGATACATATGATTTGCTAGTACCTTTGATGTTTTGCCCTTTCTTCCAAGCACTTGCTATTCAAGCAGCATGTACTTCAGTATTTGTTACTTGAACAATAATACCTGAAGTGTGGTGGTCATGATTTTCTACACTGGAAAGTGGAAACATCTACCTCTTTCACCGCTAGTAGATTCTCTTCTCCCGTCAACATAAGTTATCGGTGTGAAAGCGTGCTCCTCTTAGGTGTAGAGGTAGATGAATACCTTATAAAGAACTCGAGCCCTTTGGATGGAGCATCCTGTTGCTAGTTCTGAAAAGAAAGATTTATGTAATGTAGGACGAAGAAGGATCAGGATTTTCAATATTGGCAAAGGCAAATAAGTTAGGCCAGATATGAACAGAAAAGGCTTGGCTGCCTTCATGTTTTTATGCTTATATTTTAGATGTAATTATCCTATTACATCATTCATTTCTTACGCAATTTATCAATGAAATATTGAAATTTCGTGTTCTGTCATCCATTAATGAGGTAGGACATCTGTTTTGTTCTTACGAAGCTAGTTCTAATGTTTCCTCCTCACTGTGTCTATAAATCACCGTTTTATCATGGAAACATCATTCTTCAGATATAAACAGAGAGGTAAAGAAGCGGTAATCGCCAACAATGTGTTCTTCTACATTACATATGAAGGAACTGTGGATATTGACAAAATTGCAGATCCAGTAAGTATTATGCATTCAAGTTAGTGTAGGTTTTGTAGCAGTTATTGCCTAGCTGCTCATGTTTTACTGAAAATGCTTAAGGTGCAACGGCGAGCGATGCAGGATCAAATAGCTTACTTTGGACAAACGCCATCTCAATTGCTGACTGTCCCTCACATGAAGAGAAAGCCATTGGCAGATGTCCTACAGCTACAGGTAATTTATATTAGCTGTTTCATGAGGTCAAGTATTTTTGGTATTTTAACCTGCAATTAGTTAAGTTGGGGCTGTGTAGCTAACTGCTTTTCCCATAGTGGAACTGGTGGGTCATTGCCAAGCAAAGAACTAATATTGAAAATCATTTGCTGGCATCATCTCATCTAATAGCATTAGTTGCATTGCAACAGACCAAAGATGCCTTTTCTATTGTATGCTAAATTATTATCGTATACTTCCCAAACAAATGTCCCTAGGAAGAAATTCAGAAACTTAATGGTGCCAAGAATAGTTGGCGCTGATAGTTTTAGTTTGTATTGTCTTTATCTGTGATAGAAAAGCTGTCAGGGATGTTAAATGTAACATGTATATATGATGACTTGGCCTTTATGGCCCACCTGGTAGGTGTAGGCATTTAGCCCATATGGCCCATAACTCTCTTGTATATATAACTCTCTTGCTAGTTAAATAAGATGCACAGTTGTGAATAGCCACATTGCCTCTTTGTTTCTTTAACAAGGAAGTGGTCAGTAATTTCTATTCCGTATTTCCAGACCAGAACCAGGATATATCTTATGGAACCCGCGTTTCTGCTTATGTTGGAAACTAAATCATGGCAAGTGATGGTTAGTTGTTATCGTCTCAGCGCTATTTCCAGCCAAATTTAGGTTAGTTAGGCCTTATGTATAAAGAACCTTCCTGGTCTCGAATTGCTGGGAATAATCTTGATGGTTGTTCTCTTGGAAGAGGGTGTAATAACTAATAAGGCACAATTTGGCCAGTGAAGCTAGTTTCCTCATGTGCATTGTTTCTGTGATGGGAGTAGTCCCATATGGGTAGTGTTGGAATGGAACTCAATTCTATTCCAAGGGCCAAATGGCCAATATATAGTTATGTACATGCATGGCAAATAAGCAGAAAACACCCTATATAAGGAGCTAATACTAGACAACTACATATATTCCTAACAATCCCCCTCAAACTCATGATGGATCAACAACATTGAGTTTGGAGAAATAGAAACTATGTTGTGCCCTAGTTTGTGTCTTCTTGAAAAAGTCAGCTAGTTGAAGCTCTGAAGCCACATACTAAAGTGATAACTTTCTGTTGCACCTACAATCATATGTAGGAAGCATCAACCCCAATATGCTTGGTGAGCTCGTGCTTCACCGGATCTCGAGCAATACTGATCGCACTAGTGCTGTCTGACAGTAACGTGATTAGGGCAGGAACCAAAACACCAAAGTCCTCAGGGAGCCACCGTAACCAGGTGATCACAGCTGTCACAGACACCATGACCCTTAGCTCAGCCTCAGCACTCGAACGAAATACTGTAGTTTGCTTCGTAGTCTTCCAGGCAATCAAGGAAGAACCAAGGAAGACACAAAAGACAGAGAGAGACCAACGATCAGAAGGATCACTAGCCCAGGTTGCATCAGAGTACGCCTGAAGTTGCAAAGAGTTGGAGAGATGGAAGAAAAGGCGCCGTGTGATGGTCCTACGAAGATATCGCATAATTTGAAGTAGGTGGCTATAGTGGAGCTGCGTAGGAGCAGAAACAAATTGACTCAGAATGTGAACAGGATGAGAGATGTCACAACAAGTGACGCCAAGGTAAACCAAGCTCCCAACAAGGTCGAGATAGCGAGTGGGATCCTCAAAAGGGGTACCGTTAATAGAACAAAGATGAAGGTGAAGCTTCATAGGAGTGTCCACCGTGCGCTGATCAGTGAGACAAGCGCGATCAAGAAGATCCTAGGTGTACTTTTGCTGGGAGAGGTAGTAGCCATCAGGCGTGGAAGTGACCTCAATCCTAAGGAAGTGGTGAAGAGGACACAAATCAGACATCTGGAGCTGCTCACTGAGACACTTCTTCACGAAGTCAATATACTGAGGCGATGTCTAGTGATGAGCATGTCATCCACATAGGGAAGAAGCATTTGACCACAAGAGGAGGTGTGAACAAAGAGAGCACCGTTGTGATCACTAGCGAAGAAGCCGACAGCAGTGACAACAGAGGTGAAACGCTCAAAGGCTTGTTTGAGCCCTATGGAGAGAACGATAGAGATGAAAAACTTGACTGTCGGGAATAGAATACCTAGGAGGCGGCTGCATATAGACCTCACGCAGCTCGCCATTGAGAAATGCATTCTTGACATCAAGCTGGGAGATAGCTCATTGTCGAACAGAGACAATGGCAACAAGAGTGCAAACAATGGTCATATGAGCAACAGGGGAAAATGTTTCATCATAATCACGCTCATACTCCTGTTGAAAACCACACGCAACAAGACGTGCCTTGTAGCGCTCAATGGTACCATCATAACGAGTCTTGATTCTTATGGACCCACTTGCATATGATAGGTGTAGCATGCGCAGGAAGGGGAACAAAGTCCTAAGTGCCATTACGCTTCAAAACAGCAATCTCCTCAGCCATACCGAGTTTCTATTCAGGATGTGTAGCAGCATCACGATACGAGGTAGGCTCAGTAAGAGAAGTAGCAGAAGTAGCGAAGCCATAGCGATCTGGACGTGAGATGGATCGTACTCCGATCACGAAGAGCATAACTCATAGGAGATGCTGGAGCAGGACCTAACAAGAAGGGAGAAGAAGGCACTGGAGCATGACCCAACAAGGGTAGAGCTGAAGGGGAAGGGGCAGAACGAGGACGGGGAGTGCAGTGAAACGGAAAGGGAGAAACCTCAACAAAAGAGCTGGAAGGATCATCCAGTGGGGAAGGAGCAAGAGGAGCTGGAGGGGAAGGAGCTGAAGGTGAAACCGGTGGAGGTACATGCATGGCGGCAAATAAGCAGAAAACACCCTATACAAGGAGCTAATACTAGACAACTACGTATATTCCTAACAACTAGTTGCAGTGTTGAACTAGTGTATAATGCCGAGTGACCATATGAACTCAGGTTAACCCTTTGAGGTAAGCAAGGATGAAAAACCTAACTGTTGTGTGCTTTGGACATATTGGGGCATTACAACACACCAGGTCTGGAACAGGTTTTAAAATCCCGATCTTTACTGCATTCTGGTATATTTCTCAAATCTCGATTGCAGAAATACGCGTATAGTCTTTTTGATTTAGTGTTCTCTCCATTTCCTTTGTCGTGCTTCTTGATAGACAACAACTCCTAGTAGCTGTTGTGCTGCTTAAGCGCTAAATGTAATACATTACTTGATGTTCTGGTGCATGATTGGTTGAACTAATGACCTATCTCACTGATTTTTTACATGGCCTGACCCTTTGATTTACTGTGCAGACCATATTCCGGAATCCAAGTGAACTTAAATCTTATGTACTTCCTAATCCAGATCGCTGCAATGTTCCTGCCAGTACCATGTTTGTATCAAATGACTCTATTGTAGTTGTAGATGTAAATGTGCCTGCAGCACATGTGGCACTTCACCATTGGCAGCCAAATACTCCAGATGGCCAAGGGACACCTTTCCTTTTTCATCATGGTAGAAATGCCGTGAATTCAACCAGTGGTGCACTCATGCGCATTTTCAAAGGATCTGCCAGTTCTGGAGAAGATTATGAGTTCCCAAGAGCTATAGCATTTGCTGCTTGTGCGATCCGTGGTTCAGCTGTTGTTGCTGTCACATGTGACAAAGAGATCATCACTGGTAATGATTGCTTTTCACTATTTGTCCTTTATATTTCTTTATTTGTGTACTTGTTCAGATACTTCCTCTTCGTTTACCCTTTCATTTCATTTCGATATCCTAGTACACGTGTACATTAACACTACCTTGTGACAAGACTCCAAATTCAAACTAAATCTACAGTGGAAGATGCAAAAGAAGTCATTCAGGATGAACAATGGCTTAGCTCTTTCATTGTTTCTGTTCTGCAAAACTGGTTTCTTTGTATTTTATGTAGATTGGGCTTGAAATTGAAATTCTTTACTAGCATAGAACACCTCTCCCTCTATTTAAATTGTTTTCTTAGGAATTTTTGGAAGATTCTTAGGCCGGAATGCACACTCCCAAGGCCCCAATAAACTCAGACCGACCAAACAACTTGGTCTGAAACTTTTCTGTTTTTTAATGTAGTGTGCTATGGTACTTTTAATCTGCTTCTAATATTTATTAATCTTTCCATGAAACTGTGTATACTGTTTCTAATACCATTTTGCTTAATAATAGGTGGGCATGCAGATGGTTCTGTGAAGTTGATCTCCCCAGATGGAGCTAAGACAATTGAAACTGCTTCTGGACATCTTGCTCCTGTGACCTGCCTTGCACTTTCTCCTGATAGCAACTACCTTGTGACAGGGTCTCGTGATACCACAGTTATACTCTGGAGGATTCATCAGACAGGCTCCTTACATAAGAAAAATGCCCCTGAACCTCCACCAACAACGCCACGTAGTCCTCTCTCCAGCAGTACTAGTAGTGTGAGCAATCTTTCAGAAACCAGGAGGCGTCGAATCGAAGGTCCTATGCATGTTTTAAGAGGACATCTTGGGGAGGTAACTAGCTGTTCAGTCAGTTCAGACTTGGGACTTGTTGTATCCTCGTCAAACACCTCAGGTGTTCTTCTACATTCTTTGCGGACTGGTCGGCTGATAAGGAAGCTTGATGTAGCGGAGGCACATGCTGTATGCTTATCTTCTCAAGGAGTCGTTTTGGTTTGGAATGAATCAAAGAAAAGATTATCTACCTTCACTGTCAATGGACTCCCTATTGCTACCTCAGTTCTATTACCTTTTTCTGGACGAGTTTGTTGTATTGAGATTTCTGCAGATGGCCATTTTGCTTTAATTGGAACATGTTCGTCCAGCAATTACAAATGTGAGGACAATACTGAGATTGGGGATCATGAGCCTGACAAACCCAATGGCAAGGATGATGTATATAAACAAACTGAAACCAGGCAATCTGTTCATGTGCCTTCGATCTGCTTTGTTGATCTGCATAAACTTAAGGTTAACATCAGAAACTATATTTTCGATTCACCTTATTTATCTTTTGTGGATGTCTTACCAGAAATGTTTTCCTGGTAGATATTTCATATACTGGAGTTGGGAAAGGGCCAGGACATCACAGCAATTGCTCTAAGCAAAGATAACACAAATCTTCTAGTGTCTACTGCTGATAAACAGTTAGTAGTCGTCACTGATCCCGCTGTGAGTACCCTGAATTCCTAATGCTATAAATACATTGCCACAGTCGAATTTTATCGCTTAATTTTGCACTGAGCACTTAATTAGAATATTGCCAGTTGCATGGAAATGACCACTTTCTGCTCCTTTACACCCTCGTTCTGATAGAGTTGGTAATGTTGCAGTTGAGCTTGAAGGTAGTGGATCAGATGCTACGCCTTGGTTGGGAAGGTGATGGGCTTCTCCAGTCATGAGCAAAGCATTGATGTTTGGCAAATCATTACTTGATTAATGATCTATTCTGTCCGTTTGTTCTCATAAGTATGAAGCAATGGCGTGGGATATGCCATCTGTACAAAATGGAAAAGTAATGGCCGTTGCGAGATAGGCTTATTGTGCAAAGGCTAGGTCGTATACTGTATCCAACATGTCATTTAGTCAGAGAGAGGGAAGGGAACCGACGGACTTGATTGAGAAACAGCTCGTTCCTTTTTTTCCCCATCACTTTTACCATGTAAAAATCTCCATTGTTTTTGTAGAGTGAGACTGATAGAATAAGCTATTCTACATCTTCTGCGATGTACTTTTGGTTGCTCGGTCGGTTCATACAGTTATATGTCAATGTAAGCCTTTGTAAGGTGTTTTTTATGTCAATTTTGACTCTGTTGAGAGTCGTCACTATTTGGCAGTAGCCAACAAAGCGAAAGTATTGAGAGGATGGATTAGATTACTTTCTATCAATGGTGATGCACTCAAAAGTGGATACCCTGCGGTTAGCATCATGTTGCCATTTGCCACATCACCCAGTCGCAGAGCTGCTATGCCTTTTTCTTTCAGAACTAATTCAAATACTATTGCTTTGTGCTAATCGTTACTCAGAATGCCCTGTTTGTGGTTTGAGTATTCCAAGACGTAACATTAACACCTTGCAATGAACCATGGAGACGTGTACATTATCACCTATCAATACGAAACAAGTCTTGTACGGAATAGCCTTACGAGGTTATAAGGATAAGCCATAAAATACCATCATTTGATATCTCCAGCTCAACTTGCAATCTATCGAACGACACATTCGGATGTAAGCGTGGCTCGGAGTAGTGCAGTGTTTTCTATCTGGAATTTGTGCGTCACTTCAGACATAAGATTGAGAACATTACAAGCTGGCTAATTGTCATTGAACCCCAAGGACTTTTTTGACAAATTTGGCAAATGTGACGGAATGGTTGGGACGAAGATACTACTAGCTTCTTTGCTCAGGTCCTTTTGATCTTCGAAAATGTCCCAGTCTCGGAAAAGTAGGTGCTTTGGGTTCCACTTCCAAGCAGGTTTCCATGGGCCTGTGGATTCGACAACTCTATTCCCTGTGCAAGAAAACAATAGCATTAGAAAGATGAAATGATGGCAGGGACTCTGAGTAGTTAATCGTCGAAAATAAAGAAAACAGGGCAATCAAAGCAACTGCAATAATGTTACACATAAGAATCTAGTCAACCTGCGAAAATGTCCAAATTGCTCAACTCCTCCTTTTCCCTCATTCTCTCCTCGCTCTCATTCTCTCGCTGCGGCGAGTTGACGGGTGAGGCTGAAGTCTACTGCACTATGTCCACGTAAATAATGACGTGGCCGTGAGCCCACTGTTCACTGGCTATGGCCCGCGGACCAAGTGTATGCGGCTCGGTTTAATCGACGGGACCCATTTGTCATTGATTCAGGACTTAAGCCTAATCTTTAATTAAATTTTCTAATCTTTCTCGGTCCACACGTCAGTCTAACAACCAACCAATACTTAACAGCGATTAACATTTGACGAGGATTTAATAATCCTTATTTAATTATTTATTTGTGATTCATAATTTGGATAGCAATATCTTTATATTACCTGTAGGTATACCCCTTACCATTCGTAAGCGAGAAGCTTAATCGAGTGGTTGTAAGTCCTGCCACGACCACCCCCTATTCATAAGCCTCTTCTACGACTAGTCTTTAGTCGTAAGCTTTCCAACGACTAGTATTAGGTTGTGAGCCTCCTCTACGAGCACCTTGTGGTCGTAAGTATCTCCACACCCTAGTCGGTTACGACTACCCTATATCAATGGAGTCTACAGATATGTGGGCCCAGTCGGTTAGGGAGTCTTATACGCTGTGTTTAACACATGTGGTATTTAATATGCGCTGTTATTCGTTGTGAATAACCGCATGAATCACCTTTGTCTCCGACAATAACTGCCTAGCGACATGGGGGTGCCACGTCACTAATGACAACCACCATCAAGCGATTCATCATTTGAAACATTGAGGCGCCTCTTCACCCGGAGAAACTGCCACATCTTCATACGTAGGGCTGTTCATTTTCATACCGTACTGAACAAACCGTACCGAAAATACCAAACCGTACCGGTCAACTCAGTTTGACCGGTATTCGGTACGAGATTCAGAAATATGGTTTTATGGGATTATGGTTTTTTCGGTAAAAACCGGCTGAAAACCAAAAAAATCGAGCTCTCGTGACATGTCTAGTTCTACGCGCGTAGCTCTGGCTCGGGGCCTTGGGCCGTCGGGCGCTCGCGCTCGGCCCATCCGGCATCCACGGACCAGGTTGGTGGGCGTCGCATGGCTCCACGTGAGCCTGTTGTCCTTGCACTCGGACATGTAGAATTTTCCAAGGCTCGTGAAGGATCGCATGAGCACGCGTAGGGTGCTGTTTGACCATGGTCCACCGCACCTCACAGTCTCACAGAGACATACCTAATCCATTGGCATTTCGGCATTCCCCAATGGCCCAATCTCTTTGGCGGCTGCTCGCTTCGCTACTTGCTAGTTTGCTGGTTGCTGTCTCTAGACGTCTAGTAAGTGGTAACTGGTGTGATTGTGAATGTGTGAATGTGTGATGGACTGAAATACTGAATACGTCGTCATTCGCAATTCGCGTCAGCTTTGGTAAATCTGGTATTTACCGATACCGTACCGAAAAAATTGGGATTTACCAAAACAGAATCGTATTTTTATAAACACCGTATTTACCGAACTAACAATACCGTATTTACCATATATACCGTATTTACCGAACCGAAAATACCAAAAAAACTAAACGAACACCCATATTCATACACTATATAAAGGCTGAAGTCAGTAGGCAGAAGGGAGGGATAGATCGATCGATCAAGAGCACAAGACATTAGGCTTTAGTCTTCATCTTGATTGTAAACAGTACACTCAATATACTAGCACAGGAGCAGGGTTGTTATTCTCTCCGGAGAAGGCCCGAACCTTTATAAAATCCCTGTGTCATTCTCTGTGTGGTTTTATTTCCAGGAGTTCCCCCGAATCAAACAATCATACATAAGATCGGTACTAGATCACCGACAGTTGGTGCCGACCGTTGGGAGTTTTTGGTGATTCCTCGTCGACAGATTCTCTTTATTCTCTTCCATGGCAGGAGAATGGAACAGGGAGAATTAGTTCGACCTAGTCGACTATGCAGAACTCGACATGGATGCCTGCTACAACTATGAGTAGAGTATCATTTCATCTGATGATAATGCTGTCTCCAGAGATCATTCGCTAGATCCAGGAAATCATGCTACCGATGGAGTTGAGGAGGGATCCTTTTCCCCCACAATAGTACGCCCACATGAGGGACCAGTTTTCTTAGAGGGCAAGGATCTATCCGACCACAATCAGGACTGCACCAAGACGGGCACAGAATATGGTGAGGGTTCCCCCTCCAAATGTTCGAGTCCGCCTGAGGTAGTCCGACCTGGCGCGGCAGGTCCTAGAAGCCATCATTCCGGGACTCCATCAGCATCTGGTGGTCATAACTCTTCAGTTAACCCCGCAAAGGGTATGTGAGAGCATGCTTTTCATGCGAGTTCGACCACACCCACGCAGGGCTCACCTGCAGACGGAGACTGCTATAACCTAGAATTCCCTTTCTTGGAGGGGATTGCTCCAAGTTGTGAGGCATTGTCATTCAACTACTCCTCAAGCCAAGAGGCCTCAGGCTCAAGCGGAGGTTATAACCTGGAGGTCTTCGTCCTCCTCTCAGATCATAGTCGCTCTCCTAGAGGCAGGACTGAGGATGCTCCCCGCTAATCACACACTCCGACCTCTCATGGCAATGGCGAGGAGGCCTCCGGCGATGAATAGGATCAACACTCTGATGAGCGTGGGAGAAATCCTAGAAAGGATTGCTCTCCATTAAGGTTAACTCAAGCAACTTCAGATGTGGAAGATTCTGAGATTGCCTGGAGGAGACGAATTGCAACCCAAAGAACTTTGCCTAGGCGTATTCAATATCGGTCCGAGGAGGCTCGAGAACTTTAGCATACCAATGACCTGCTCGATAACCCTACTCAGGAGCTCACCCGAACGCTGGGATACGACCTCTTCACGGAGGAGATCACACGAATGCTTCGGAACACAATGGTCGGACTCGAGCAACCTCGTCGACACCATTCTGGAAGTCGTACTGGAACGACTCCATCGAACACCAGCTGTTTGAACAACTCACCTCATGGAGACCGGAACGACAACAGGTCGTGTCGCTCTCCTAATCATAACTCTAGTCGGAGGAGAGTCCTTCGAACATCTGATGATCGACAAGCTCTCAGGGGAGGTGATCATTCACCACTCTAATCCAGGAATTTGCAACAACAGATGTAATACGAGGAGTATTATCCTCGTAGGACTAAGACCTATCATAGGTCGGATCTACCTACAACCGGGTATCGTCATGTACGATCACTTGGGGACATCAACCCTTCTTTCCCACAAACAAGGCGTCATGATGTCATTCTGGGATGTCGAGCATTCTTGCACGATCTTGAAAGCGCCACGACCATCGCGGTTCCGACCAGTGAACATGGAGAAGTTTGATGGATTACAGAATCCCATTGAATTTCTTCAAATCAATACGACCGCTATTCGAGTAGCGGCAGGAGGAGAGCACGTGATGGCAAATTACCTTCCTACCGTACTCGAAGGATCTGCTTGGTCGTGGTTATTGAATCAACTACTCGAGTCTATCTATTCGTGACAACACCTCTGTGACCTTCTACTGGCTAAATTCCAAGGCACCTACCATCGTCTTGGGAAGGAGGACGACCGACACAGGATGAGACAGAACGACCACAAGACCCTATACCAGTTCATCAGGCATTTCAGTCAGGCTCACAATTCCATACCTGAGGTTTCTGATTCTTCTGTTATTAGAACATTTAAGCAGGGAGTCTGAAGTAGAAGGATCACAGAGGATATCACTTTAAATCCTTCGGCTACTGTCGCCGAGCTCTTCGAGATGGATGATCGATATGCCACTACTGCTGAAGTAGTCGAGTGGAATAAAACCATCGATCGAGACGATGGCGAAAGTAGCAAGAAGGAGGATAAAAAGACCAAGAAATCTAAGAACAAGACCAAAGGCCAGAATCCTCAAACCAATAGTTCGAAGAAAGTCTTAGCTGTAAGCGATAAGGAGCCTCAGAATTCCAAGCCATACTTCGATCGGGGCAAGGGCAAATGCCCCGAGCAAAAGAATGATAAGCCTAGGTGGTGTCCTTTCCATAAAAAGGAAAGGCATGACCTTCGCAATTGCCGAGTTTTCTAACGAAAACTCGACGACTATTATACCGGCAACGGACCACTTCCTACACTCGAGGAGGTAGGACAAATAAGTGGTCAAAAGCAGTCGGATGACGATGAGGAGATGTCGTTCCAGGATCCGAAGCACACCATCGACCACATTTATGGGGGATCTTCGACATACGAGTCAAAGCGACAGCTTAAGGCTGTCGAACGTGAGGTAAACTTCATTGACCCTCCTCTTGTCAATAAATTGCCGAAGTGGTTGGAAGTCACCATCTCTTTCGAGAGGGATGACTGTCCGATTCCTTCTACTTGACCAGGTCAGTTTTTGATCGTGGTCGAGCCTACCATCAACAACTGTCGAGTAAATCAAGTGTTAGTTGATGGTGACAGTTCATTAAATATTTTATTTACAAGTGCCGTGGACGAGATGCAAGTACCTCGGACCAGAATAAAACCTGTACGATACTCATTTCATGGAACCATACAAGGTTCTTCGGCCAAACCAATTAGCCAAGTTTCTCTTCCTATAACGTTTGGTTCTCCAAGCAATTTTAGGACAGAAAAGACCTCTTTTGATGTGGTCGATTTCTACACGGCATACAATGCCATACTCGGACGACCAACTCTGACACGTTTCCTAATGGCTGCTCATTATTGTTATCAATGTCTTAAGATGCCAGGTTTAAAAGAAGTGATCACAGTCCGCTGTGATAAAAACATGGCGCTTACATGCGACTGTCGATCCCTCGAGATGGTTGGCCAGATACCAACTCGAGAAGCAAGCAAGGGACAGCCTTCGACCAAGTAGTCGAAGCCTAAAGCTGTGCCAAAGCCGAACGATCAAGTTAAAGAAGTTCCCCTGGATCCAGAGGAGCCTTCGAAGACTGTTCGCATCTAAGATACTTCCGACCCCAAATAGGAAGACGCCCTCGTCACCTTCCTCCGAGCTAGCGCAGATGTCTTCGTGTGGCAAGCATCCAACATGTCCGGAGTCCCCAGGGAGGTGATCGATCATAGGGTAGCTCTACGGCCTAACAAGAAACCCATAAAATAAAAGTTACGGAGATTTGCACCTCATCGATGGGAGGCTATTACATCATAATTGGACATGCTACTCAGAGCAGACTTTATAAGAGAAGTCGACCACCCAGAGTGGTTGGCTAACCCTGCAATAGTTAGGAAGTCTAATAGTAAGTGGTGTATGTGTGTAGACTTTACTGATCTTAATAAAGCTTGTCCAAAAGATGATTTTCCTCTCCCCCGTATCGATCAGTTGGTTGATTCTACTACTGGTTGTGAAGTATTAAGTTTTCTAGATGCATATTCTGGTTATCATCAGATTAGTATGTGTTTAGATGATGAAGAAAAGACCATATTTATTACACTGTTTAGAATATTTTGCTATGTCAAAATGCCATTTGGTCTAAAAAATGTCGTACTTCTTTTCAACGCTTGATGCAAACGACTTTTTTTACCTCAACTAGGCCAAAATTTGAAAGCCTATGTTGACGATCTAGTCGTAAAAAGCATCAAGTGACATAATCATATTTCTGACTCGCAAGAAACATTCGACAACATCAGAAAACACTGTTTGAAACTCAATCCTGAGAAGTGTGTATTCGGAGTCTCATCAGGAAAATTGCTTGGATTTCTTGTCTCTGTACGAGGAATCGAAGCAAATCCTGAAAAGATAAAGGACATTGAACAAATGCACCCTCCGACCATGAAAAAAGAAGTCCAGAAGCTCACAGGATGCATGACGGCTTTAAGTCGTTTCATCACACGACTGGGAGAAAAATGACTTCCTTTTTTCAAACTTTTAAGGAAACACGAGGGTTTCGAGTGGGCGGAAGAGGCAAACAATGTCTTTGAGGATGTCAAGAGGTATATTATGAGTGCTCCTATTCTGGTTTCTCCAAAACCAGAAGAGACGCTCTTAATATATCTAGCTTCCACGCCACAGGCAGTGAGCGCAGTACTGGTTGCCGAATGTGAAAATGTTCAACGACCAGTTTACTATGTAAGTGAAGTTTTACACGGGCCTAAGGAGCGCTATTCTCAGGTCCAGAAACTTTTATATGACCTCCTCATGTTTTCGAGGAAACTGTGGCATTATTTTCAGGCGCACAAGATAATTGTGCCGTCTGAGTTTCCCTTAGGAGAGATCCTTTAGAATAGGGAAGCAGCGGAACGCATGGCAAAATGGTCAGTGGAACTTGGGGAGTTTGACCTCCATTTTGTGTCCTGAACGGCCATTGAATCCCAGATCTTGGCAGACTTTATCGTCGAATGGACAAATCCTGAACCTGCTTGGGATCCCCAATATGATACCCACGACCAGTGGACAATGTACTTTGAAGGGTCACTTATGCTAAGTGGCTTAGGGGCTGGGGTGGTCTTAGAATCTCCTACAGGAGAGACATTAAAGTATGCTATTCAATTACACTTTCCTGCCATTAATAGGGTGGCAGAATACGAAGGTTTGTTGGCTGGCATACTAGCAGCGAAAACGCTCGGGATTCAATGACTACTCGTGAGAGGAGACTCTCAACTAGTCGTGAATCAGGTCGGAAAAGAGTACCAGTGCTCTAATTCGACCAGGTCTCGGTACTTATTGGAATTCAGAAAGCTTGAAAATCATTTTCTTTCGGTTATGAGTTACAATATATCCCTCGAAAGGATAATTTTCTCACTGACTAGTTAGTTCGAATGGCTTTTTCCCAGTCTCAAGTACCAAAAGAAGTCTTCTTGCAGCGGCTCCAGAAGCCGTCTCTGGCGGAAACACCAGAGACATCTTCTATTGAGACAACATCTCTAGAATACGACGATACCTAGATGAGTCCTCTACGAGTATCTTCAGAAGGGTACAGTACCCGATGATGATGTTGAGGCAGATCTGTAACACCCTGGCTATTCGGAAGCCAAAATACTACCTAAAGGACTAACATACAACAATACTGCGGAAGAACTTTAACAATAACTCATCAACTAACATATAAGGATCAACATCTTTTAAAACCTAAGCAGGAATTAAAACTGAATCCAATAACAGTTCACAAATTCCAATTATTTAAGTCTACTGAATCCACTAAGATAATCATACCAAGCGAATGATCATGGAACATAAGCGATTAATTAAACAACCTTAACGTGAGAAAGATATCAACCAACATCAAACTCCATTATATTACAGGTCCATCACTTAACGAATGAAAGATGAATCAAGTTCTATTATTGAAACCGTGTAAGGTGAAATGAATGAGTAGTGCGTGTCTACTCCTCCCAAGAGAATCATCACCAACGATCACCTAAAAATAAATAAACAAAGCAAGAATGAGTGCGAGACTCAGCAAGTACATGGATAGTTTGGACATACCACAAATATGAAAAAGGCAACTTCATTAAAGAATTTGAGCGCATACCTCGAATGAATACATGAATGCATGGAGTGAATGGAATTAATGAAAAGAATGGATCGCACACATGCTTATATGGGTATAGTTGGTGACACACCGTCGGTGTTCACCTAAGCCGCATTTAACAAAATGCGGGGATCCAAATCCGTATGAAGAGCGTTTCATACGAGTGTCCAAATCTTCCCACATTGGAATGGTGGGTCTTACGTGCCCATACTGGAATTGATGGGTCTTATAATCCACTCCTATGGAAAGAACATGAAAATGGATACATGTATTGAAATATGAACTATGAAAGACATCATGTCTACACTTGGAATTAACACATAAGAAAGGAACATAAACTTTGAACATTCTCATAGATCACAGAAAAGCACAATACGAACATCAAGCATCCAACAATCATAATAACATCAAAGTACTTGCCTTAACCGTGAGACGAAAAGATGACGACAAGATGACTTTCAACCCCAGTGCTCACCAACACTGGCAACCGTAAAGTATACTAAGTATACTAAACAAGAGTTCTCAACAAAGCGATAGAACATAACGAGAGCGATCGCTCTTGAACGCAACACAAAAACTAGCAATTTCACCCCTGACTCTAATTTGTCCAATCTGTCGGTTCTCAAAGAAAAATCCATAACTTTTGAGTCCCAGCCCCAAAAATTATGAATCCAAGTTTCTCGGACTTTACACGAGCTTAGCTACAACTTCCCAGGTGATCGATAGAACAAATTACCCCATCTAAGCCCTTGATTTTAACCCCGAAGACCGTTCTGTCATCTTCGGTACTTTCAACTTGTGAAATTCATAACTTCCATTTGGTACAACCAAAATTAATGAACTAAACCTTTATGGAAACTACAAGGAACTAGATTACTGAATAAAATTATTTAAATAATTCCCAAGGTGCAAGAAAGGTCGCTAACAAGATAATCTTTCTCTACTGTCCACAACAGAGAGACAAATTACAATAAGAACTTCAAAAATTCATATCTTTCGTTCTACAGCTCCAAATTGGATGTTCTTTAATGATCTGGAAAGATAAGACCAAGGCCTACAAATTTAATAATATGGAGAAGTCCTGATTCGGACCTTAACAATAATCAATCTACTAATTAAAATGACTGCTGAAACGTAGCTAAGATTCTGGACAGCGGTAAAGAACAGATCACAACTTTTGATCTACAACTCCGATTAGGGCGTTCTTTAACATTTTGGAAAGATTATAAAAATTTCTACAATAACCTAGTTGAGTAAAAACCCTGAATATTCCATTAGAATAATCATATTTTAGGAGACAACTTTACAGATCAATCACGTCAGAATTCTGAACAGCAGAAACTAAAACTATCATAACTTTTGATCCGTATGTCGGAATCAAGTGTTCTTGGCGGCCACGAAAAGCTAAGAATATTATATAAATATATCTAGGAGATAGAAACCTCCAATTCGGCCTCTAAGAACTCGAAACTGCCCACGCAACCTACTGGACAGAATTGAATCTTTAACAGACAGAGTTCGATCCAATCAATTCTAATCGAATTCACATCTACGACTAATCAAACAACGAAAACGACATTTGTTACCCTTGGAGACACGTGTGCCCGCTGATTTCCCCCGCTAGATGCTCTCCTCCTCTTCTTCTCCTCTCTCCCTCCACCTTTCTCCTTGGCCAACAGCAATGGGAGAGCACCACCAAGAGGGGGCAACGGAGTGCAAGGAGGGCATGCACTGTAGCAGCACTGTAGCGGCGGCGGGATCACTGTAGCATTACGTGCTACAGTGTGGGCTAGGGTTTCTCCCTCCTTTTAATAGTGGCCGGCCCCTCATGGGCCTCCTGGGCCAAAGCCCGAAGCCCAGGTTGCCAAAGAATTGCATATTTCCCCTCCTCTAAAGTCTATTTTCTCTTTTCACTGCTTCCTTCATTAGACTAAGTTGGAGTATTACAGAAAAATCCTTTTTTTGTTTACTCTCCTTCCTTAGAAACATTCGGGGTATTATAAGATCGTTTATCCTGTAAGGTCAAAATGTATATTTTGATCGAAGGAGTCCTCTATAAAAGAGGTACTCAAGGGGTTCTCATGTGATGTATATCGCAGAAACAAGAATTAAGTCTCCTTCACGACATACACGGGGGCATCTGTGGAACTCATGCTTCTTACAGAACCCTGGTCGGTAAAGCTTTTCAACAAGGTTTTTACTGGCCAACCGCCCTTCGTGATGACAAATAGTTGGTTAAAAAGTGTGTACAATGCCAGTTTCATAGTAGGCAAATATACCAACTGGCTCAGGCATTGCAAACTATACCTCTATCTTGGCCTTTTGCAACCTAGGGTCTCGACATCTTAGGACCGTTCCCAAAAGCACCAGGGGGCTTCGAGTTCCTCTTTGTAGCTATTGATACGTTCACAAAATGGATCGAAGCCGAACCTGCGACTAGGATAACAATGGAAGCTACTTAAAGGTCCATGATGAGAAGCGTGATTACTCGATTTGGTGTTCCAAGTCAAATAATTACAAACAATGGTAAGCAATTTTCGAGCGCAAAATTTCACAAATTTTGTGACGAATTAGGTACCAAGTTGTGTTATGATTCAGTTTGCCCATCCGCAAAGTAATGGGGCAATCAAACGAGTGAATGTCCAAATTATGTAGGGAATCAAAACTTGAGTTTTCGACCAACTTGTAAAGCACTCGGGGGGCTTGGGTACAAGAATTACCCTCAGTATTATGGGCAGTTCATACGAATGGTAGTCGGGCTATAGGTGAGACACCTTTTTTCCTAGTTTTTAGAGCCGAAGCCATGCTTCCACCATAACTAAAGATCAGGTCGACAAAGGTCGAAAACATCAACGACTTTACCCAAAAACAACTTCGAGTGGATGACATTAACCTACTTGAAGAGAAAAGAAATCAAGCCTTGATCCGTTCAGTGGTTTATCAACAAGCCCTGCGCAAATACTATGATCATAAGGTCTAACCTCACAGCCTTGCTGTAGGTGACTTGGTATTGAAAAAGATTCAATCCCAGTCTATTCAGAACAAACTTTCCCCCAAGTGGGAAGGTTCTTACACAGTGGTCGAAGTTACGCAACCAGGTTCGGTACGACTAGCAATGGAAGACAGCAGGATCCTCTCTAATTCTTGGAACATCGACCAATTATGTAAATTTTATGTGTAACTTTTTATTCTCTCAATAAAGTTCTAGTTTTCTTCAATATTTATTATTTTATAATTTATATTGAGTAGCGCTTCGATGGTTTTTCGATCATTTTTACACACTTAGTTTTTCTTTACACTGGTCGAAGGAAGGTCACATCACCTAGTCGAAGTCTTTCCTTTCTATACGTGGTCCTGCCCACTAGAAGGAACTTCATAGTGTCGACTCATTCCTAACTTTTGCTGCCAATACAAAGAGACTGGGTTTAACAAATCTAGTCGAAAAATTCTCAAGCTAGCTCTTCTAACCTTAGTTTATTTCTTCATTACTTTTGAAAAATTCTCTAAATGGAGTATACGTTTATTGTTTGTTCGACTACTTTTAGTACACTCAATACGTTCAAGCTGACACAACACCTAATCGAATACTTTCATCTCTGCATGTGGTCTTACCAACTAGAAGGAACTTCCTAGCGTTGTACTGTTTCTAACTCTTGTTATCAATGCAAACCAATTGAGTTTACTAGAAATGGTTGAACGGATTTTTAGGCAGTCCGAAAAGTTTATCCCACTCATGTTGACGTTCTTGGTTCGATTACTATAGTCGGAGAGCGTAACTTCACTAGTCGAAGTCTTTCCTCTCTGCACATGGTCCTGCCCACTAGAAGAAACTTCCTAGTGTCCATCTGTTACTAACTCTTGTGACCAGAACATGGCAATCGAGATCGACAACAAAAGTAGGACAAACTGCTTTTTACGTAAACCCTTTTTTCAAACTATTTACTTAGTTTATCTAAATAAACTAAGCAAATAGTCGGGGCTAGGATAAAGTTATTAATATGACTTCAACTCTTAGTCTTAAATTTAATTTCCTTTTTCTATTTTATCTTATGAGTTACTAACTACTCGGTAAGATAATTTGTAGGAAAAAGTAGATATATATTCATAAACAAAAAATTGTCTTTACAAGATTCCTATTACAAACTACTTTGATGAAGGAGATCCAATTTGCATATCCTCCATGACCTTCTGGCTGACTGGCTTCATTTCTTCAATCAACCGAGTTGCTTCTGCTTCAGAGCAGTCGAAATCGGCTTCAATTGGTTGAAGGTTAGGATTACGATCATTTTCCTTAAGCTTTGCCAAGGCATAGCTTACTGCACTTTCGACCACCTCTCTTATCGAGTCATCCTGGTTGGTCCTCAAGGTGGATATCAGCTCCTCTACAGCTCCGACTTGCTCTCTAATGGCACTCGTATGGGCAATCATGGTGTCTTCAAGAGTATCATCTCCTTAGCACCAAGTCCTCCGAGTATATTGTTCAGGAGATATATGTTGTCTTGAAGGTTGATCTTCATCGACTTCATCTCCTCCCGACTACAAGTTGAAGCTTCATGGAGTCACTTGATTTCGACTGCTTGCTCTGAAATAAGAGTACGACCAGTCAGAAGCATATCCCTTAACGACTAGTAAGCAAAACTGGTTGCAGGTAAAGAATTACTTACCTACTAATCGAGAGTCAAGCTTCTTGACTTCTTCATCATGGGAAGCAGAACTGCTTGTGCACTCCGCTTCCCACAACTTTATCTTCTGGTCTTTTTGTTTGCCGATACGGGAGAGCTTGTTGACAACCGAGGCCTTTGATTTGACCTCGGTTTTGAGCTTACCCATTTCGACACCATTTTCTAAAAAAAATCAAAGTTAGAAAAACAAAAGACAGTTATTAATATAAGCAGTCTTAAGTTCAGAACTTACTGTTTATTTCATTTTGCAACTCGTGAGTTGTAGAATTTGCCTCCTGAAGCTTCTTTAGTAGGTCTTGTCTTTCATCCCTTAGCTTCTGTGCCTCAGCTTTGACATAGTTGAGTACAGAAATTAAGGTATTTTCATTATCTCTAGACCTCCAGAAGGATAGAGTTGATATGAGTGTTGATGGTGTGGTCAAAACAAGATAAAGACTGATCATAATCAAATACTTACAACTTCACGCCAGGTTATCGAGCTCGACTTCTCGCTTCTTGACAGAAACATGTTGCCTGTGGTATTCACCAACGATGGCAACTTGTTCGAGAGCTCTCTAAACAAAACAAAAAAGACAGAGAGCAACAAGAAAAATCCCAAATATGATGATGTTTGGTATTGAGTACTTACACTAATAGTAGACCGAGCAAAGTTGCCATACACTCTCTCGGAATCTTGAAGTTTAGAGAGCTGTTCGACTTGGTCCCGCCATACTTTTTGAAGACGCTCGTCGTAAAAAATATGTTCTCTATTTGGAATGTCCTTAGGGTGTGGAACTCGGTCGTGAGACTTGAACAAAGAAGATCCAATATTTGGTGGGCCGAAGAACTCAGGGAAGAGGTCGACGAAGCCTTCGTCTTTTTCTCCTTCTTCTTCGTTGTTGACAGCGGCAACAATTCCTCCTTGAGAACTGGGAGGAACGTCTTTTATGACTTCCTTCCTGGCACTGTGGTCGAAGGTTCCTTCACTGTCTTGATTGGAAGCTTCTGGTGATCGAAGGGCCAAGTCCCTCCTCCAGTTATTGATATCATCAATAATCGGCTCGATCATTGCAGCGACCGGATCTTTTGCCATCTGCGCTTTTGCACCTACGACCACTTCGGTGGTCGCAGTAGCTTCAATGGTTGTGCCCTCCTCCACCACAGAGACAGTGGTTGATTATTCGACCACCTCTACTGTTATCTCCTTGAGTGCAGGAGAAATAACAATAGGCTTCTCGATGGAAGCGTCCTTAGGAGTTGGAAGAGTAGGGCTAAAAGTCCAAAGAGAAGAAAGCATGTCAATGTTGTAAAAAACAAAAGGCAAACATTATCCTTATTTTTTTTGATTTTACATACCTTGGCTTTCTGTCTTTAATTGTGAATTCAGAAGAGACCTTCCCTAAAAAAGGCCTCTTTCTCTTCTTCTCAATGACCCCCTCAATCCCCGCGACACTTTAGCCCTTGGGGGGCTTTCGGTGCCACGAGATTGAGTGGTCGGGGCTTTCTCGACCACGTCTGGTCGAATATCTTGTTGAGAGACCTCTATGACCACGTCTGGTCGTAGGTCTCGAAGCTTTCTACCCCTCTTGGTGGTCGAATCTTGTTTCGATCACCTTAGAGGCAGCACCTGCCTTGACCATGGTTTCTGCTGATGCAGCAGTCTCCTTCACAAAAGACACAAAACTATTCTAATTTTCTTTTTCTAATTGCTTGGCGAAGCCACGAGAAGCGAAAACTGTAAAGGTCTTGTTATCGTAGTAGAATGATACCTTGGTCTTTGGGGCTTTGGAAGCAGGCAATTCGATCGGTCCCTTTTGTAACATCCCAATTTTCCGAGTCTTAAAAATCTTTTGATTAGTTTGTAGTTGAAAATTTACCCTTGAGTTTTATTTGAATTTAATTCAAAAGTTTAACATGGACTTTTAGTATCAAAACAATTTAATATGTTAAATGTTAACATCAACAATTGTCAAAACTATTTTATTTGGATTCTATGTACTTGGATATATTTTCTAGTTTCTTCTAGAATTTTTTCGAGTTCATTTGTTATTTTCTATTTGCCTTTTTGATTTTCTGGTAATTATAAAATGGAAAAACCTATTTAAAATCTCAGTTAAAGGATTGGGCCGAAACCCAACCCTATTCCACCGACTGATTCTTAGTGCGACCTAACCTTTGCGTCTTGGCGCCCGCCTCCCGATCCGACATGCGGGCCTCGCATGTCAGCCTCTCCCTCTCTCGTCGTCGTGCCTTGGTCCCACTTTGTCGGCATGTCAAGTGTGGGTAATGCGGCGAACTCATGTGAACCACTATCACTAACGTGTGGGCCCCCTATATCTCCTGTTAACCATCTCCGAATCCGCTGAGGATTCTGTTCCGCCGCCGCGAGGCTGTTTTGGGCGTTTGCGCCCTGGACTCTCCTAGCAGGCCGCATATAAAAGGGAGGCGAGCCCTTGGCCTCCGCATCCAAACCCTAGCCGCCAAAGCTTGAGCGCCGAACCCTCACCGTCGGGAGAGATCGAAGAAGAATATGCGCCACTGCTAGCTCCAACGAGCAATTCTGCTGTAAACAGAGCCGCCCGAGCCTCGTAGCCTGCACCTTTGGCATCGCACGGACAAGGGCTACACCTTGGACGCCTTCACTTCACTGGAGCGTCACCAGAACACCAATCCCAACGAGCCCGTGTCTTCTCCGCCGCTTCGACCTCACCGCCGGTCACCACAGACATCCTTGAGCACCCGTGAGCACATCCATGAGATCCCCGTGTCATCCTCTACCTCTTGGTACCGCCCATCTCCGGCGAAGAGACGCTGTTCGCCAGGACCCTTTGGTTCCCGAGCCTACCGCGTGGTCATGATTTCCTACGACCAGTAGTCGTGACTTCCTACGACCAGTAGCCGTGATTTTCTATGACCAGGTAGTCGTAAGCCTCCTATGACCAGGTAGTCATAGCTTCTTTTTGACCACGTGCAATCGAAACCTTCTGACCAGGTGGTCGAAACTCCTTCTGAGTACACATAGTCGGAAACATTAAACAGTACCCGAAACTCATTTTTGAGTATTTCTTGGGGCTTTGATCTTCCAAAGGCCATATCTTCTTTATTCGAACTCCGATTGAGCCTATTCAAATTTCTAAATTAATCTAAATTCGAGATCTATTTATCTGAGATTTTTATTTGATTTTTGGAGTTTATTTTATCTATGTTATTTATTTATTTTGTTTATTTGCTTCGTTTGCGAGTAGACGTTGATACTTCGGGGAGTTTTGGAGAAGAAGGAGTACTTCAAGACCAAGATCAGTACCTAGATCTATTCCAAGGTAAGTTATACCTTTGATCATATTGAATCCAGTTTTCAAAAGTTATATTGATTCAAATTAATGCATTTACTTTAAAGTATTTATTTAAATGCTTTTGGGTTTGTTATTATCCAATTTGTTATATTTATCTTGTCTATTGTTACTTCATGCTCTTTTGTCACCCTAGATTGATTCATTATTTAGTTGGTATTATCATATCACCAACGTGGGTTGGTTAGATACAAGTAGATTGCTTAGCCATGCCACGAATCATCATTTCATGTGAGTTGCAAATATGAATCTAAGTAATTATGGAACTTTGTGATAAAACTGTGTGCACTGTGTGTCATTACTCATTGATGGCATGTGTTGCACTTAACTAACAGTGTGGGAAAGGATTTAGACTGGGGCAAGTGGTGGATTTTGTGTGAATTGGTGGAGCTGTGTGAATGGGAATGATCATCTTCGTGGCATAGTTAGAAATTGGAAGTCTTGCCTTGGTCAATTAAGGACTTAACTTTTTGTGCCATTGAACTGAGCCTTACTGTATGACCACATGCCTAGTATGGGACGAGCCTAACTTAGTAAGTTACGGAGTCTCGACATTGATTACTCAGGTTGTAGGTTAGGAGCTGAGCAATGGGTGGAGGTGTGAGCTACCAGGTAGTCACATCACGGGACGGTTCGTCGCTTCCCTATTCAATAGTGTGTGTTATGCCAAAGCACTGTGTTTGGGTTGGTATGACGGTAAAGCACACAAGGAGTGTCAATTGTTGAGATGAAGTTTCGAAAAAGTTTTGTTATGATTGGTGCTTGCTACACTGGTTATATTGTGTGGGTAAAGTGTACAACCTCTATAGAGTGTTAAACAATCTATTCGAATAGCCGTGTCCGCGGATATGGACATCCTCGGGGATTTCACACGAGGGGTAGATTTTCATAAAACATTTGGGAAGGTGCTGTGTGATTTAAGTCATATGGTTGTGTGAATAACTTGTTTAGACTTTGAGTTCTTTGTGAAAACAACTAATAAAATTAATATTGTTTATTTGTTTTACATTATATTTTAATCTATTATTCATATTCAATTGCAAATATGGCATTTCTGCAAAAGAACCACAAAAGCAATTCCTTTGGAATAAGCCATCATGTATACCTTGCACTCTGTGGTATGACTTGCGAGTACGGTTGTGTACTAATGCTTGCTATAATCAATCAACATAAGAGGAAGAGTCTTCGCTTGCCTTTGAGGAGGAGTTCCACGAAGGTGCTGATCGTTAGGTCTTAATCCCAGTCGGTTACCTGTGGCGAATTGATGGGATCCCGCTGAAGTTTATTTTGTTCCGCTGCTTCTTATTTCTTTATTGCCAGCCCTATGAGGCTTAATAAATGTAAAACTTGACCATAAGGTCAAAATGATTATTTGTTATTCAAACTACTTGTTTATGCTATTATTCAGTCTTGTGTGGATCGATGTTCATCTATGTTGACACTGTGTGCACTAGTGTGATCCTAGACTAGTGCATTATACATAGAGGGTCCATAATTGCATTTTTGGGTCCCAGCACCCTTTTCTATGCAGCGATCACATCTGCAAAGAATTTCTTGATGGGGTTGGTCGGAGGAGGAGCCGAGCTTGAGCTTCTGATTGTCTTGTCGGCAACCTTCACAAGTTGACACATTTTGGCTAGAGGAGTTTTGCTTTCCTTCGCCCCTTTTCTGATGACCATCAATCCGACCTCTTGGTCATCTTGACAGTCTGCCATGCCTACTTTCTGCAAAGATCAAAAAAAGAAACATTACTAAGTGGTCATTTTCTACGACTACAAGACCCTAAAGATGAAATCAATTTTTGATTACCTTTAGGCGTTCCTCCTTTTCCTTTGCGGGCATGACCGCCAGGATCCGAGGAGCCACTGCATCAGGTGGTAGAGCTTTTTCACAAACGAGTTTGACTCGAGTGTCAATCTCCTTTCGTGAGAGGCCTGCACGGGTAAATAAAATGTTCAACAATCAAGCTCGAAATTAATCAAGAAGAGCCGAGTTGAAAAATTATTTACCTTCCTCGAAGTCTCTGGTCGAATCCTTATCCCCCGAGCACCTCCACTTGGGATGTGCTCGTTTCTTCAGGGGGCTGATGCGGTGCGTGATGAAATCTTTCAACACGTGCCATCCGATTAGTCATTCTTCCTTCAAGTCTTTGATGGCTTGAATGTAGGGGGTGATCCGGTCGAGGTCCTTGGGAGTCGATTCCCAGGAAGAGCTCTTCTCTGCGGCTTTTCCCATGAAGGAGAGGCTGTCTTCACTAGTCGTCTCCCAGTAGAACCACTTCTTCTTCCATCCCGGCTATGATGATCGGGTAAACATTTGGATGTATTCCTTTGTCTTCCTGTCGTAGAGCTTCAGATTGCATCTCCCCACGATCCCAGCCTGTCTGCTCATCCTGTAGTAGTACTAGAAGAGTTTCAGGTCTGGTAGAATCCCTAGATAAGCCTCACACAAGTACACGGACAAGCTCAGCACTGTGATGGAATTGGGAACAAGGTTCACCAACTCCACCCCAAAGTATTCGAGTACAAGTGTGAGAAAGGGGTGAGCGGGCAACCAGAGGCCACACTCACAGTACGCTTGGAAGACTAGAGTCTTGCCAATTTCTCCTGACGACCAATGTTGTCTGGTAGGTTCAATCCACTTCACGAATTCTTTCTTCAGGATCTTCTAGGCCGCAACCAAAGCCTTCATCTTTGTTTTATACATCTTCGACACCACCCACTTAGAAGTGATTTGGATTCAGAAAGAGTTGGATTTGCTTGGCGGCGGAGAAAGCAAGGGCTCGAGGAACAGTCGAAGCGAATGGGGAAAAGTAAAAACCCTAGATTCACACCCGCACTAAGTCTTTATAGTCGTGCGCTTGAGTTAAAGATCGTGGGAACTCAACGGTTACCACCTCTTCGGGAACTGCTCCAACAGATAGGTCTGTGAGAGTCGATTAGGATTCTTTAATGTGTATGTTCGAGAAAAATGGTTATGTCTTTACAACTCAAGCGAAATTACCTCTTTGACCAAGTCAATTTCTGGTCAAATGAAATACTAGTCGGAAAGGTTCTGCTTCCGACCACTATACTATGACTCCTTTACCAAGTAAGTTATTTTCACTTGAGGCTAGGGACTAGATGACAATGATTTAATAATCCTCATGTAATTACTTATATGTAATTCATATTTTGGATAGCAATATCTTTATATTACCCATAGGTATACCCCGTACCATTCGTAAAGGAGAAGCTTAATCGAGTGGTCGTAAGTCCTGCCAAGACCACCCCTAGTCGTAAGCCTTTCCCACAACTAGCATTAGGTCGTGAGCCTTCTCTACGAGTACCTTGTGGTCATATGTATCTCCACAACCTAGTCGGTTACGACTACCCTATATCGATGGAGTCTACAGACATGTGGGCCCAATCGGTTAGGGAGTTTTATTGCGCCGTGTTTAACACATAGGGTATTTAATATACGCTGTTATTATTTGTGAATAACCGCATGAATTACCTCTGTCTCTGACAATAACTGTTTGGTGACGTGTGGGTGCTACGTCGCTAACGACAACCACCATCAAGTAATTCATCATTTGGAACGTTGAGGTGCCTCTCCATTCAGAGGAACTGTCACCTCTACGTACGCTATATAAAGGCTGAAGTCAGTAGGCAGAAGGGAGAGATAGATTGATTGATCAGGAGTACAAGACATTAGGATTTAGTCTTCCTCTTGATTGTAAACAGTACACTCAATACACTAGCACACGAGTAGGGTTGTTATTCTCTCTAGAGAAGACCCGAACCTGTATAAAATCCTTGTGTCATTCTCTATGTGGTTTTATTTCTAGAAGTTCGTCCGAATCAAACAATCATACGTAAGATTGGTACTAGATCACCGACAACCTTCTAATTTAATCCTATCACTAATTACAAGGGGATCCACACATAAGTGCACAATACTTTCGTCCTCCTCCTCATAGCGAGAGAGAGGAAAACAAAGGCAGCCATTACTGACCTCGGACGAGCAAGGCGTTGACGAGCTAGATGATAATGACAACCAACGAATAGCAAAATGGAATGTCGCGACCATGACGAGTCTAGCCACGGTGGCACTACGGATTGAGGCGCACCACAGTGGTCACGCTAGTGGTGGAGGCGGTATGAGCCACGAGGGCGACGGCTAAGTGACGAATGTCCGGAAAAGTAGCACGCGCATGGCCATCTATGATCTGAGGGGGCTTCTATTGGCACCACCCACACTGTGCGGCATGTTCTAAGTAAGGCCATCCATGGTGGCCAGTGCTGAGGACACAGGCGAGATAGTGTGCTGACACAGTGGAGTTCTACGGGACAAATTGACTAGTGCAACAAGATAGCCTACTCCTATAACATGGTGTGACGCGAACACTTACGAGCTTTCGACCGAGACGAGCATATTGTGTTACAGGAGGAAGCAGCGGCTCGGTCACTGGCACAGAGGAAGAAATGGCACGTTCCTGATGATCCTGTGCGTGAGGAAGTGAATCGAGGTGACCATGGGGAAGAGAATACTAAGGAACAACATATTGAATCACATGGGATGTACAAATCTCACCGAATGATAACTGAGGCTTGGTGAAGATGGACGACGTGGACGGCTATGTCGTCGGAGATGAGAAAGACAATGCGGCCGCTAACTAACCTCCACCACCTGCCTTGCCTTGCCTTGCCTTGCCTTGCTCAGGAACATGTCGTGTGCGTGCCATCTTTGTCGCTCCACTGCTGAAGCTCGCCGCCGCTGTGCACTCCATGCCACCTTTGCTTTGGATCACACATGAGAGAGAACGAGAAAGAACGAAATTGGAAAGATAGATAAGGAGTTTGGGAGAGAGAGAACTAGGAGAACATGGAGAAGGAATGAGTAAGAAGGGAAGAGTATGAAGGGTATTTTGAAGTGTTTCTCTCTTCCAAACAACGAATAAAATTATTATAATGGCACCAGTGTCCTATAGCAAAGAGTCGTAAAATTTTAGTGTCTTTCGGCAAATACAGTCAATGACACAAAATTATGATGTTATGTAGCCAATTTTGTCTTAGAAAAATGAGACACATGGCCGTAAAAGAAAAAAAAAATCGCAAATATCAAACTAAAAATATATAATAAGTTTGCACAAGCTACTCAACAGGAGATGAAATGAACTCACCATGATCCTAGCCTAAGTCTTCTCAACAGCAGCAAAATCTCTGAATCAAGGACTAGCAAAAGAAGTCTGAGGGTTGTTTCTGATTCTTTACGATTCACACCAAGCCTCTGGCCCTCTTTATTGAGCAAGATGATCATATCAATTACGCCTAATTTGTATTGGCAGACAGCACATGGGGTTCAGTTGAGCCCCCAAAAATTTGGAAACTAAACTGCTATTAGTTTTGCAGCACACCGCCAACAAATCCGCAACAAACTCTGTATGGATTGGAGTCTCCAAGCAAGCTAGGTGTAACAGCCCCAAAACAGGGACTGCTAGAATCTTTACAACTGCCCAGGATGTACAGTTATAAAGTCATGGTTTCACAAGATAGCAAACGCTTACAACATAAGCCAGACTTTTATTACAATAGATAGGGCTTAACAGCCAGTTTTAAAGCGGAAGCGGACATCCAAGCCCGAAAGTAATATAATACACTTCAAAAGAAAGCTAGAACCACAGGCAGCTTGAGCGCAAAAGAGACCCTAGTACCAGTAGTCGTCGTAGTCTACTGGTTCTTCTTGTTCGTAAGGAACACCTGGATCTTTCCAAAACTCTTCTGTTGATGTTTAAGCAAGAATGAGTACTACTACCGTACTCAACAAATTGCATAGGAAAAGCTGTTTAATTATATGCTAAGAATATCAAAGGAATGGTACGGTTTTACTAATACAGGTATATGTGGAATGCAATAGTTGAATTTAAAAGCTTTACAATAAATAAAGACAGTAAAACAGTAATAAATATAGCCACAGGGGGTTACAACACCTGAAATTATCCCAATTAACATCTGTAAAATCTACTTATGCTTTGTATGTTGGAATCACCCATGAACACAGCTTCATTAACCGTAAGCACGGTGTATTCGAATAACATTGATTACACTCTGCAGAGTTGCCCAACTTTACCCACACGATATCACAAACTCACATTGACACGCATCATGTTTGCGTACAACTGAGTTAGGATAACAAAGCCTTTTCACTGCTTATCCTTTCTAGCCTCTACCCGGTAGGTCTAAATCCATACAACCCTTGGGAGACCACCGGCCAATAGTGGACTTTGTACCCCGATGCTGACGGGCCCATACCGTTGCGAGAACCAGCGAGTGTCCTTAGAGGCCCACCCCTGTCTCGCCTTTGATATTGCAGATATTCAATTGGAGGAGCAGTGTACTAAGCTAGGGAGTAATGACCACGCATGTGGTTGAGCGGTTTACTGTGTCTGTTACTTAGCACAAGGTTCTTGTCCTTACTTGTCACCCAGTGAGGCGATGGCCCAACTCACGGTTGCCCACCTCTAGGTCTCACTGATGACTCATTTTACCAAGTATCTTGGGTTGTCCAACAATTTGATCTCAACCCTCAACTTACACCCAAAACCTATTGGCCTAAAGCCAACCTCTCTTAACAGTGTTTAGAACAGAGTTTTGCATGACTTTGCGGAATATTTGCTATTATTTTATGTGGACTAAATTTGTCAATGTGAATATGGCCTACAAGAATAGGTGGTTTGATATGTGGGGTTAAGGGTTTATATCTATTCAACATGGCATTCCAAAATATTATTTCTTTGTTGAAATAATTGGCTAGAATATATTAATGAAGATAATAGTATGAATTATATGGCATGAAGGTTCAATATGTTCAAGGTATGCAACTTGCCTCCTTGCTCAAAGTCCTCGAACTGTCCTGCTACGTTTGTGTCCTGTCCTGCGAAGTCCTGAGCTGGCTCGTTGGCGTTGAAACCTAGCGCTAGACACAAAAACCAGTAAAACACTTGGCTCGACAAGGAATGAGCCTAGAAAAGAATCCAACTACAACAAAAATATAAAAAGAGATAAAGAATCAACTTAAAGAGGTAAAAGGTTTCAACAGGAGTTGGATATGGCTAAACGGAGCTAGGAATGGGTTTTATGAGCTCTAGACGGTCGGAAAGGACATATAATCTCAATTTAGGGTTTTCGATGAATAGTGACCATTTTTACTGTTCATACCTATTAATCAGATATAAACAATATTTAATCACTAATCTAGGCTTAGGAACAGAAATTAAGGTTTATTGTGCATTTTCTGGATTTTTGGAATAGTAAACAAATTTACTGTGCTGTGAACAGTGTTGGGCCGAAATTAAAACAGTACTGGGCTAAACAGTGAGTTTAAATAGTACTAGGTCAGCCTTTGTCTTGACCTTTAGCAAAGTGGGCCGAGCCCACTCGGCCGAACGTTCATGAGCCCAAAAACCAAGACGGGCGCGCTTCTGCGCCCATCCACTCATGGCGCGACCAAAGGCCGAAGGTCTTGCGGCCTTTAGCCAAAGCGCCTTATCTTCTGGCCGGCAGTCGGCCAGTGCGGACGGAGCGGCGTGGGTCTGCGGCAGCCAGCAACAGCGGCAGCGACTAGTGGCGAGGCGGGGAGGGTGGCGAGGAGGTCGCCTGTAGGTCTCCTAGCCCTAGGGTTTTGCGCGTGTGTGGGGGGGGATTCTAGGGTTTTGGGTTTGGGGGTGGCGGCGGTGAGGAAGAATGGCGGCAACCTGATCCGGTGGATCTGGGGCGGAGGGGTAGGGAGGGACTCGGTGGGAGGGATTTGAACGGGGAAGGGTTTTGTTCTTACGGGGAGAAACCGAGGCGGCGGGCTCTTGGCCGGAGTTGGGGACGGCGGGGAGGGAGAGGGGTCTCGAGCTTAGGAGGCCGAGGGCGCGGCTTTATAGCCCCCCGTGAGGCGGCGTGGAGCAGGTTTGGCCGGCGGTGACCGCAGAGGAGGGGGCGGGGCGACGTGGTTGGGCGAGGGGAGTTGGGCGGTGCTAGACGGTCGGTGGTGGCGAGGCGTGGAGTCGCGTCGCGGTGGTGGCGGCCCCTCCTGGCGCATCCGGGAGGTGGCGCCCAATCGCTTTCGGGCGCGAGGTTGCAGGGTGGGCGGCAGGTGTAGCAAGCGCCGCATTGAAGGCGAGAGGAGGTGGTGCGGGTGAGGTGGCGGCGTGCAGGCGGGTAATGCAGGCGGCGGCGGCGGTGGCATGGCCGCCTCCCCACGGCGACGACGGTATTAGTAAGTGGGCGGCTTGGGCTGGGCGTGACCAAGGGAGGGAAAGGGAAGGAAGGGAAAGGGGATTTAGGGTTAGGGTTTGGGATTTGACAAAATTTGGCCGAATTTGCTGAGTTTTGCCGATTTGGATTTGAAACTGAAATTCAAACTCGAATTCAAACTAATTTGAAATACTTTTGAAAATTTTAGGTGTTTCACTAGGGTTTCTTACTAATGAAAGAACAAATCAATCCAACTCCGGACGATGCCTACGAGAGAAGATTTCCTCTGCTTCAAGGTGGCAACACCGCCCATCAGAAGGAAACTTGGAGGGGTGAGGGGATACTTTTTAAGGCAAAATTGGATATATGTCACTCTAAAAGATGGCACTCTAAATCATGAAATTGGAAATTTGACACTCCAAAACTTGGCTCTTTGGATTTTTTTCACTCTTGGACACTTTTGCCCTATCTTCTTCTCCCCCCTTCTTCCTCTCGACTTTGTGGTGAGGCGAGCTCGAGACCGGCAGTGGTGAGCCAGATCCACAATAACGACCTCGGATCTGACAGCTAGCTTGCTTGTCGTTGTCGGGGAAGAAGAACCGTAGTTGCGTGAGCCGGATCCAGCAATGGGGACTCATGGCGAGGCGGAGTCCAGATCCGTGAGGCGACCTCAGATCCGATGGCCAGCTTGCTCGTCGTCATTGTGGAATAGGGACAGCAGCTACGCGAGCCGGATTCAGCGATGGCGACTCGAGGCAAGGCGGAGCCCGAGACCGGCAGCGGCGAGCCGGATCCACGACGGAGACCTCGGATCCAGTAGCCAGCTTTCTCGTTGTCATTGGGGAAGAAGGATCACATGAAGAATCTACACCTGCCATTATGTGTTAATGGAGTGTTTTGATAATAAATGACAACCATTATGTGGACTAATATTTTCCATGAGCTGGTGAAATAGGTCGTCACATGGTGATGAAGACTTTGGATGGCTCATTGTGTTAAAAGTCATAAAATCAAGTGAGTGACGTCATATGTTGATGCTCAAGTCAAGAACCCAATCTTGGAGAGAAGATGTGGATCATCATCCTAAAGCTCCAAGTGAATGCGCTAGGCAAAGGTACATTTAGTATAGGCTAAGAATATGTTTCTTAGTCATTTTACCGGTCTTGGTGTTTGGTGTGGAGATCATATTGCTAGTGTAAGTTGTCGTACTATTAAGATGGGCCTTGACTAGTAGCTTGAGTATGTCATGTGTTAATAGCTTACTTTGCTTTCTCTAGCTCTCTATGGCATGTTGCTGATATTTGTGAATGTGTTTTGTAAATAGTTGAGGCTCATGCATAATCCTAGTAGCATGTGACTTTAGTTTGAGAATATGTTAACATTTTGAGTCCATATACCTAATCCTTACGGCATGATTCTAAAAGTCGACAAACATGTTTTACAACTTGTTAAGAATCTTGCTTTCATTCCTTGTTTGCATCGCACGACAATTGGCGAATGTGTTTTGCAATTGACTTGAAGTGGATGCAATTTGAAATCTTATTCTCAGTTTTTGTCAGTGGCCGGTCGGACCTTCATGTGTTGGGCGGTCGGACCGGGCAACCTCGCGGTCTGGCCTAGCTTTGTGCCGGTTTAACTACCTAGTAGTCTAGCCGCCAGGGTGGAGCAGTCTGGCCGGTTTCGATCCGGTCTGACTGCCACGGTCAACGTTTTCCAAGGGAGGTTTTCCTCTGGTTTGGCTTTGGCTCCTCTATGGAGCGGTCTGTCCGCCCTCCTAGCGATTTGACCGGTTGGCCCGGTCTGACCGGCCCTTCTGTGGGCGGTCAGGTCGGTTGAGGGTCCAATGACTAGTTTTTATGGCCGTTGGACTAAGGCCGGTCTGACTGGCCATTGGTTGGTGGTCAAACCGGGCTCCCCTGTTTCTCAACAGATTTCCCCCCAACGGCTAGTTTCTTTGTGTGGGTGTATATATACCCCTTGTGGCCGGTTGTGAGAGGTTGCTGGTACTATTTTCTCTCCCCTTGAGCTAAGAGCAAGCCCTCTCATATCTTTTATGTATGTGTTGCACTTAGTGAGTTTGGAGAGGAAAATCCTAGTGCATGTATTGCATTAGGTGTTGAATTGTGTATCCATCAAGTTTCGACGCTTGATTCGTTTACGTGAGCATCTCTGACTTGTTACTCTTGGTGTTTGCCGACATCTAGACGGCTTGGAGGAGTTACGCTGGTGATCTTCTCAAAGAAGGTTGTGAGAAGACCTAGGCGTTGTGAGTGGTTTGGTGCTCGCCATCTCTGGAGTGGAGGAAGAGCAATCCTAGTGGAATCGAGGTGTTGGCTTAATTTGTGGAGCCGGTCCAATTTATTTGGGCTTACCTTAATGTGGACTAGGGGAGACCGACAAGCCTTCGATCACCACGGGAAAAAGATCATGTGTCATTGTGGTTTGCTTTCTTGTGCTTTATATTATTGCAATTTACATTAGTATAATTGAATTGTTTACTTGTCCCTTAGTATTGCAAACCTTATCTTAGACTTAGGTAGTTGATATACTTAGTCGAGACAAGTTGATTTAGGTTTTAATTATGCAAAAACGAATTGATTTATAATTCTGCATAAAACTCAATTTTTGGCCAAAACAATTTTTAAAACAGCCTATTCACCCCCATCTAGTCGGCCTCCTTGACCTTACACCGTAGCTGTGTGAGTAGGATCCGAGGATGGCAACTTGCGATGAGGGGGAGCCCAAGACCAGCGACAGTGAGCCGGATGCGTGATAGCAACCTCAGATCCAGTGCGGCGGGGCTAAGTGGTATCAGGAAGAAGGTCACACGGCTTGCAGCTCACGGCGGTGGCGATGGGCTTATAGTGATGACGGCAAGGTGGTGCGGCTCACGGTAGAGGCGAAGGAGATCGCACGGCTCGCAGTGAGGAGGAGGCGGCGTGACTGGAGCTCGCCCAGTACTACAGAAAGGGTCATCACAGACGGTTCTAAACCGTCATCACAAACAGTTTCTGAACCGTCTGAATTTATATGTCTATGATAACAAACGGTTATCACAGACGGTTTGCGAGCCTTCTGTGATAAATCACAACACAGACGGTTTTTGGTCGAAGCCGTCTATGAAGGCCTACTATCACAGACGGCTTCTACCAAAAATTGTCTGTGATACGTAGGCTATCATAGACGGTTATATGTAACAACCGTCTGTGATTAGAGATATATCATAGACGGTTAGTAAAAAGAACTATCTGTGATATCCGACACATCACAGACGGTTGTTGGTGGTAGCTGTCAGTGATAATAGACTTTCACAGACGGTTTATACCAAAAAACCATTTGTGATAGTTCGTTCTATACCTAAATATATTTTCTGTTTTTCAGCTAGCCTCAGGAAATGCTAGCCACGCCTTTTGAAAATAAGCAAGCAAAAAACAGATAAATCACATATAAGTGATATTATCGCATATCATAGATGGTTCTATTTTAAAAACAGCATGTGATAAGTATCACAGACGGTTCCATAACAGAACCGTGTGTGATATTTGACCATATCACAAATGGTTCTATTTTATAACCTAGAACCGTCTGTGATACATATATCACACACGATTTGTTCCACTAAATAGCCTGTGATAGTTCCTTCTATAGCTAAAAATATCTTGTTTTTCGGCTAGCCTCAGGAAATGCTAGCCATGCCCTCTGAAAACAAGAAAGCAGATATAATCATAGATTTAATAATTTCTTAATTACTGAATCAATTACAATGGAATAAATACTTAATTACATGACGAGTTTCTTAATTACATTGAAACAAATTTCAAATAGGTGTTCACCATGTGGGATCATTCCACATGGCTATTTCCTTTTAAAAAATAGCCCTTCATGATGATCAACGCACATATAGCTAGCTTCCTCATGGGGTTCTTCCTCGAGCCTGATGCTGTCACCAAAAGGTGACAACTCGTCAAATTGATTGTACTCTTCCTCATCCACGACATTCTCAACTCCGACAATCCTTCTTTTTTCATGAAGAACTACGTGGGGGTTCTTATTTGCCGAGTCCATTACAAAAAAAACATGAATAACTTTCTTAGCGAGTATGAATAGTTCGTCCTTGTATCTGACACGTTTGAGGTCCACAGTAGTGACGCCGTACTTGTCGACCTTCACACCTTGTGGATGTTTGACCCAATGGCATCGAAACAGGGGATCTTGAAAAGTACGTAGTCGAACTCCTAATTCTCCTCTACGAATCCATAGTAGGAGCTCAACCCACGTGGCCCAGTGGTATTGAACTGCTCATGAAACGCATCTATGTGGACACCGCTGTTCTTGACTGTGCTCTTCCTATCCCGAGCTGTCGTATAAAATGTTTACCCATTTATGTCGTATCCTTGCCATATCACAATTGTAAGTTTTGGCCCTTTTGCCAACCATCATAGCATATTATCACTTGATGACTTCCCAGTGAATCACACCTTTAACCATTCGTTGAACCGACAATTATGCTCTCTCGTGATCCAAACCTCCGACTGGCCTGTATTCTGTTGGCGTACCATGTCTATGTGCTCGTCGATGTACGGGGTGTAACATCCTAGTTTTCAGGGCTTCTTGAAAATTTTCAAATAAAAATAACCATTTGGTTTTGTTTAATTGCTAAAGCTTAACTTGGAGATTTTTTAAATTAAAAGCAATTTAATATGAATTAATCAAACTTCAACTAATTCAAAAGTTGGTTTATTTTGAGTTGATTGGAGTTCTCTAGCAATTGAAGTCCCTTGTCTCTGTTTGTTCTGAATTCCTATTGGCCCGTTCCTTTCGACCAACCTTTTGGTCTCGACCATCCCTTTTGGTTTTGACTATCATTTTGGTTTCGACCAGCCTTTTGGTCTTGACCATCCCTTTTGGTTTTGATCACCCCTTTAGTTTCGACCATCCTTTTTGGTTTCGACTAGCCTTTCGGTCTCGACCAGCCTTTTGGTTTCGACCATCCTGTCTGTTTCGATCATCCTTTTGGTTTCGACCATCATTTCAGTTGCAACTATCCTCTCGGTTGCGACCATCCTTTCGGTCTCGACCAGCATTTGGTTTCAATCGCCCTCTTGGTTTCGATCAGCCCCGCTTGTCTCCTCCCTACCTGCTCTCATCTTTCCCTCGTCGTGTCATGGCCGTCACAAAAGTCCTCACGCATTAAATGCCGCCACCTCTGTCATGCCCGTTCCCCCCTCTTATCTACTCCCCGCATTAAATGATTTATGCTCAGGTGAGTAGGAGGTGGCAAAGGTGGGTACGGAAAGCACATTGGGATGAGAAAGTCTCGCATGAGAAACCACTAAGGACTTAACCTTGGGCGCCATTGATCTAGGCCATATCGTGCAACCACATGTCCAGGATGGGGTGGACCTGGCCAACTAATTAGCAAAGTTTTGAGTCAGTCCTGTTTGGGTTGTTAAGTGGCGCAAGAGGAGGCTTTAAAGGTGAATCCTTAGCGAGCAGGGCCGAGTCAAAACGGAGCTTTGTAAAGGCCTTATGATAATCTCTTAGTCGCACACCTCGGAAGTGTGTGGGCGGACAGTATAAGATGATTATCTCTTGTGGATCATGTAGTACAACCTCTGCTGGGTGTAAAAGTATTCGAATAGCTGTGTCCCCAGTTATGTACAATGCCTGGTGATTTCACTCGAGGGATAGATTTCCTCAAAGTGCTGTCGTGGATGGTTTTGAGTAGTTGGTTTGGTCATGGAAGTGATCTGGTCGTGGTTGTTGGTTGGGAAGTGAACAGGGTGTTTACGAGCTGTTTCAAAGAAATGGATTACCTACGTGTTAATCTTTCAAATCGTGTGTTACGACCTACTTACTGTATTTACTGTCAATACCGCTTTTCGCAAATTAAACATAAAGCTATCCTTGCCAAGCCTTGCATGAATACTACGCGCATACTGTTCCCTACGACTTGCTGAGTACTTTATGTACTCATGGCTATACATCCTTTGTTGATTAGTCGTCGAAGAAGAACCAGGGAGCACGGAGTTCCACGAAGAGGACTACTTCGAAGACCTTGCAGACTAGGCCGCATCCTCCACTCGATTGCATGTGGGCATGTCGGATGGCCTCCACAAGTTGTTTTTGTTCTTCGCTGCAAGTTGTACTCTGTTATCTCTAGCCCTGGGTGGCAAACTCTGTAAAAACCTTGACCTTAAGGTCCTTTTGTTGCTGAGAAATATTAATTTGTCTGCTTCATTGTCAATTTTGCTATATGGAGATGATTTTATCTATGTTGCAACTGTGTGAGCTAGCTACTGATCATGTGACTAGTTCAGTATACACAGAGGGTCCTGGAGTTGCATATCCGAGGTCCCGATAGAAGTGGTATCAGAGCCATATTGACTGTAGGACGTAACCATAGTTAGCATGGTCGTGCAGTGAAAAACTTCAAAATTTATTTTATAAATCAAACCAACCGAATAAGATGAGTATTTATTCTTCTCTCATCTTACTCTATTATTTTATCATCTTATTCTAATATTTCCCCATATCACCCCTAAGTTCTTATATCTTATCCCTTCTGAAACTTTGTTTTTGAATTCAAACTGATCCTTCTCACCTCAATAATCTCTATCGGATCGAGCCTTGCTTTAAGTTGACCATCCATATAAGTTAGATTAGAAATGCTTTAGAAAGTTGCCCTTCTTAGCTTTAGTATCATTTAGTCCCAGTAATAGAACCTTTGGCTTGAGTTTTGTTGCCGCTTAATAGCTTTTCGGCTATTCGTTCTCTGGGTTTAACCGACTTTCCCCAATTAGATTGCTCTGTCTTTATCCCTTGTTCTCTCTTGTCTATTGTGTTTTTCCCTCTCACCTACTATGCTTTCTTCTTCTCGTCTATTAGATTGGGGAAGATTTGTGCAGATGGTTCAGACCCGCAACTCTGCAAGTCAGGATGAACCTGTGGAACTCGTTACACCACCACCTCCTCTGGCCACAATGGCAGATCAAGGTATGGGTTAGTTCATGGTAGCCTAGACGCAGTTGATGAACGTAATGCTGCAGAATATGAACCAGATGATGACTCAATAGAATCACACTGTTGCTGCCCTAGTCGCAATGCTAAATCAGAACAATCAAGCAGCTGCTATGCCACCCCCACCAACTTGTCCTCAGCCAAGGCTGGCAGAGTTCATGAGGACCCATCCATCTACTTTCTCCAGCTCCTCTGAGCCCTTGGACGCAGATAACTGGCTGCGCTATATAGAGAAGAAGCTCGCTATCGCTCCATGTGACGACCGCGAGAAGGTTCTATATGCCGCGCACTAGCTTGAAGGTACTGCTGCGGAATGATAGGAGAATTACTGTGCCGCCCATGAAAATCACCAGAACATCACTTGGGCTGAATTTTCATAAGCTTTTCGCCACTCCCATATTCATGATGGGAAGATGGAAATGAAAAAGAACGAGTTCCATGAGCTGCAGCAAGGAAACATGTCAGTGAGTGAATACCCCAACAAGTTCACTCAACTCTCTCATTATTCTCAAGAGGACGTTGCCATAGATGATGCATGTCATAAGCGTTTTAAGCGGTGACTCAACCCTAGCTTGAAGGTTCAAGTCGTTCGCAACGACTATGCAGATTTCCAGCGGCCAGTAAACAAGACTATGCTCATAGAAGATTCCTGTCGTGAGCTTGAAGAATATCGTAAGAGGAAAATGATGGAGCATGGTGCTCGTCAAAATCAACCGCAGAGAGCCAGAATGAATGAGCAACATCCTACCCGTTTCGCACCTCCTGTTACCTTCAGGACCCCTACAATCGCACCTTGCCCAGCTGCTCTAGGATTCCGCAGCTTCGACAACCACAACCACACCAACAACCAGTAGCTAAGAAAAAACAATCATGCCACAGGAATCACCTATTACCACTGCCAGCAATTGGGACACTACGCCAGCAACTTCCCACAGAAGCAAGGTCCAACGCTTATCAGATTCAACCTGGGAGCTACTTCGACCAAAAATCCCATGCCAGGAACTGGTCGTGGAGCACTGCAGACTCCAGCTACACCATCCAAGACCCCTCAGCCTGTTGGGAGAGATCGTGTGAACCATGTCAAAGTGAAGGAAGCCCAGACAGCCCCGGACGTCATGCTGGGTAAGTTCCTAGTTAATTCTGCACCTGCTACTGTTTTATTTGATTCTGAAGCTTCGTATTTGTTTGTTTCTCGGAGTTTTACTGCAGAGCATCAGTTAGGGGTTTTGACTCTTAAAAATATTTTGTTGGTTCAATCCCCCGGTTCAGAGTTAAGTACGAACCAAGATTGCCCAAAAATTAAAGTGACCATAGAAGGGGTAAAATTTCTAGCCAACCTCATAATCATCGACACCAAGTCCTTAGATGTGATTTTGGGTATGGATTGGCTTGCTAATCACCATGAAATTTTGTATTGTGGTGGTTGAAGCATCACCTTGGTCAATCCATCAGAACCAAAGTAAAATTTGAAGTCTCCACGGAAAAGCAGGTTGGAGCTTTAGTCTACAGTGTCAAGATTGTATCTTTGGAAGATGTGCCAGTGGTCGTAGAGTTTACTGATGTCTTCCCTGATGACCTACCTGGAATGCCAATAGACAGGGATCTAGGTTTTGTCATCAACCTAGTTTCGGTATCTGCACCAATTTCCAAAAGACCCTACTATTTTCCCGTTGACGACCTAGTCGAGTTGAAGAAGTAGATAGAGGAAATAAAAGATAAATGTTTTGTCTGACCAAATTCTTCGTATCGGAGAGCCTTAGTGATCTTTGTTGCAAAAAAGGATGGTACCTAGCGGATGTGTGTGGATTACCGCTCACTCAATGAAGTAAGCATCAAGAACAAGTACCCCTACTCAGGATTGATGATTTGTTCGACCAGTTGAAGGGAGCCGGAGTGTTCTCCAAGTTAGATTTGAGGTCAGGTTATCATCAACTGAAGATTCATCCGGAGGATATTCCCAAGACAGCTTTCTCAACCCGTTATGGATTGTACGAGTTCACAGTCATGTCTTTTGGATTGACCAATGCCCCTGCTTACTTTATGAACTTGATGAATAAAGTATTCATAGAGTATTTGGAGAAGTTTGCCATTGTCTTTATTGACGATATTCTAGTGTACTCCAAGAGTGAGGAAGAACATGGAGAGCACATTCGCTTGGTCCTGAATAAGCCTAGAGATCATCAACTCTATGCTAAATTCGATAAGTGTGAGCTTTGGATGAAGGAAGGTATTTTCTTGGGGCACGTCATGTCTGCAGAAGGAGTCACCGTCAACCCTAGTAAGGTCAAGGATGTGCTCGACTGGGATTCACTCAAGTTAGTGCCTCAGATCAGAAGTTTCTTTGGTATGGCAGGATACTACCACCGGTTTATAGAAGGATTTTCCAGAATAGCAAGACCTCTCACCCAGTTGCTGAAAAAGGAGAAGAAATTTGTTTGGACACCAGAATGTGAGCAAAGTTTTCAAGAATTGAAGAAGCGTTTGACCACCGCACCAGTGTTGATCTTACCTGATGTTCGAAAGGACTTTGAGATTTTCTGTGATGCCTCACGACAAGGTCTCGGTTGTCTCCTGATGCAAGAGAGGAAGGTAGTAGCATATGTTTCCCATCAGTTGTGGCCTCATGAAGCAAATTACTCCACTCATGACTTAGAGTTGGCAGCCGTAGTGCATGCTTTGAAGATATGGCGTCATTACCTCATCGGTAATTGCTGTGAAGTTACACTGATCATAAGATCTTGAAGTACATTTTCACTCAAGCTGATCTTAATATGAGGCAAAGAAGATGATTGGAGTTGATCAAAGATTACAATATGGGAATCCATTATCATCTAGGTAAAGCCAATGTCGTAGCGGATGCTTTAAGTAGAAGAGTCTACTGCAATACTCTGATGATCAAAGAAAGCCAGCCAGCACTGCACGAAGAATTTCATAAGCTCAAGCTTGAATTGGTTGAAGAAGGTTACTTAGCTGCTTTGGAAATACAGCCCACTCTGCAAGATCAGGTTAGGAAAGCTCAGATAGAAGATGCAGATAGCAAGGAGATCAAGAGCAACATGAAGAAGGGTAAATCCCTATGATTTTCAGAAGATGAGTAAGGAACCACATGGTTTGATAAACGTATTTGTGTACTGGACCAAAAATAGCTTAAGAATTGATACTCAAGGAAGCTTATGAAACCTTGTACTCCATTCACCCCGGAAGCACGAAGATGTATTAAGATATCAAGGAGTTTTATTGGTAGCCTAGTATGAAGCGTGAGATTGCTGAATACATAGCTCAGTATGATGTTTGGCAGTGAGTTAAATCCGAGCATCAGAGACCTGTTAGACTCTTGCAACCTTTAAGCGTACTTGAATGAAAATGAGAAGAAATTGGTATGGATTTTATCACCAGTCTGTCGAAAACCAGAACTAGCTATGATTCTATCTGGGTAATCATAGATCGCCTAACAAAAGTTGCTCACTTTATTCCAGTCAAGACCACCTACTTAGGAGACAAACTTGCATAAATGTACATGGCAAAGATAGTATGTCAACATGGTGTGCCGAAGAAGATCGTGTCAGATCGAGGATCCCAATTCACCTCAAGATTCTGGCAGAAGCTGCATAGCGTTTTGAGTACGGACCTGAATTTCAGTACAACTTACCATCTGCAGATAGATGGCCAAACAAAAAGAGTAAATCAAATCCTAGAGGATATGCTGAGAGCCTGCGCTCTAGCAAACAAGACCAGTTGGGATCAAAGTTTTTCCTATACAGAGTTTTCTTACAACAACAGTTATCAATCAAGTCTGTAGATGTTCCTGTTTGAAGCTCTTTACGGAAGGAAATGTAGAACACCCTTGTATTAGACCGAAACGGGCAAAGGACAAGTACTCGGACCAGATATCTTGAAGAAAGCCGAAGATCAAGTTCGGTCAATTAGAGAAAACTAAGGGCCGCTCAGACCAGGCAGAAGAGTTATGCTGATAACCGTTGTCGAGACTTAGCCTTTTCTCCTGGAGATCACGTGCACCTGAAGGTTTCACCTCTCAAAGGAATGTGTCGTTTTAGGGTAAGCGGAAAGCTTGCACCAAGATACATCGGGCCTTTTCCAATTCTAGTCAGAAGAGGAGAAGTTGCTTAGAAACTAGAGCTCCCGCCTCAGCTGTCAGATGTGCATGACATCTTCCATGTGTCTCAATTGAAAAAGTTTCTGTGTGTGCCAAAAGAGCAGATATTGTTGAAAGCAGTTGACCTGCAGGAAGATCTCACCTACAAGGAGTAACCCGTCAAGATTTTGGAAGTGGCAGAGCGAGTGACGAGAAGCAAGATCATCTATTTCTGCAAGGTTCAGTGGAGCAATCACACTGAAGAGGAAGCCACCTGGGAGCGTGAAGAGGATCTGAAGGCCGAGTTTCCAAACCTAATCTTTAGCCAGCCCGAATCTCGGGGTCGAGATTCTGTTTAAGTGGGGTAGGTTTGTAACATCCTAGTTTTCAGGGCTTCTTGAAAATTTTCAAATAAAAATAACCATTTGATTTTGTTGAATTGCTAAAGCTTAACTTGGAGATTTTTGAAATTAAAAGAAATTTAATATGAATTAATCAAACTTTAACTAATTCAAAAGTTGGTTTATTTTGAGTTTATTAGAGTTCTCTGGTAATTGAAGTCTCTTCTCTCTATTTGTTCCGAATTCCTGTCGACCCGTTCCTTTCGACTAGCCTTTTGGTCTCGACCATCCCTTTTGGTTTCTACCATGCTTTTGGTTTTGACCAGCCTTTTGGTCTCGACCATCCCTTTTGGTTTTGACCATCTCTTTGGTTTTGACCAACATTTTTGGTTTCGACCATCCTTTTTGGTTTCGACCATCCTTTCAGTTTCGACTAGCCTTTCGGTCTCGACCAGCGTTTCGGTCTCAACCAGCCTTTTTGTTTCGACTATCCTGTCGGTTTTGACCATCCTTTTCGTTTCGACCACCCTCTCGGTTGCGACCATCCTTTTGGTCTCGACCAGCCTTTTGGTTTCGACCACCCTCTTGGTTTCGACCAGCCCCGCTTGCCTCCTCCCCACCTGCTCCCGTCTTTCCCCCCGTCGCGTCATGGCTGTTGCAAAAGTCCTCATACATTAAATACCGTCACCTCCTCCATGCCCGTTCCCCCTCTTGTCGCCTCCCCTACCTGCCCCCGTCCCCTCTCTTACCTGTCGACCGTGCGCCCAAGCTGCGCCGCTGCGAATCCCGCTGCTCCATCTTGTCACCCGGTCCTCCTCCTCCCTCTATAAATGGAGCACCAGAGAGCCCTTTGCCCGCTCTTGTTTTCCCTTCAACTCTTCCTTTCTCTCCGTCTCTTACTCTTGTCGTTGTGGTTTGCCCGAAGCCCTGAGCTTCGAGATCAAGCCACCGCGTGCCTCCTCGTCATCCTCGCCGCACCAGTGCAGCCCCCTCCTCTTCTACCCGTGTCAATTCGAGCCCCGGAGCTCCTTGAAGCAATCCCCTCACTCAATTTCAGTTTTGTTTCACACGAGCTACCACATTTCTTCTTCTCCTTAGTCTTGGCCGACCCCTTCATCACCGTCCTTCTTCGCCTTCGACCGCGAGCTTCCCCACTGCCATTCGCCGTCCACCGACCACCTCCGGCCTCTCTCTCAGTCTGGGTGAGTTCCCCGTGCCCTATTCTTTCTCGTGTTCTTTCGATCACGTCGAGTAGTGGAATCCTTCCTTTGACTACTCGTGTAGTGGAATCTCTTCTTTCGACCACGTCGAGTAGTCAAATCTTTCATTCGACCACTCATTTAGTTGAATCCCTTCTTTCGACCACATTGAGTAGTTGAATCCTCTCTTCCGACCACCTATAGTCGAATCTCTTTCGACCAGGTTGTCAAAGTCTTCCGACCAGTTGAACCTCCATTCGAGGGCTTGTTCTCCTTCGTTCAAGCTCTGATTCGAGTGATTCAAATTTCTAAATTCCTATAAATTCAGTACCTTTCTTTTGGTTCTAGTTTGGTAATTTCTGGATTTTATTGGGAGTTGTTTTATTTATTCGGCTCTTTTCGCACGTATAGATTCTAGCGTTTCTGAAGAGTTTTTGGACCCGACGACCACGGCCGAAGTGTCTCAACTCTTCAATGAAGGCAAGTCGTAGACCTTTGATCATGTCATACCCATTTTATAAAATTATATTGTTTGATATAAACTTGCATCGCTAGTTGTATAAAAATGGTTTCGGGAATAGTTAAATACCTACTCGACAATATGACTCCGTGAATAATTGTGATCGACATGTTGACATGTACCCTTGGACACCATAGGTTGGGTAATCTTAGTTGGATATTATTATAATACCAACGTGGGTGCGTATTATGCTTAGCCATGCTTTAGTTGTGCGATGCCTCTCGATCACATGATTCAAAGATGATGAATTTAACTTAATGATATATGGAATTGTGGTGCGACGCCACTATTGTGCAGCTATGGTGCGAAGTCACAGTTGTGTCAATTGTGGTGTGACGCTGCTGTTGTTAAAATTTATAGTGCCATGGCAAGGGTTGTCATTTGGCCAGGTTGAACGAAAATGATTTATGCTCGGACGAGTGGGCGGTGGCAAAGGTGGGTATGGGAAGCACATTGGGATGAGGAAATCTCGCCTGAGCAACCACTACGGACTTACCCTTGTGCGCCACTTATCTGGGTCATATCGTGCAACTACATGTCCAGGATAGGTGGACCTGGCCAACTAATTAGCAAATTTTTGAGGTGGTCCTGTTTGGATTGTTAAGTGGAGCAAGAGGGGGCCGTGAAGGTGAATTCTTAGCGAGCAGGACTGAGTCAAAACGGAGGTTTGTAAAGGCCTTGTGATAATCTCTCAGTCGCACACCTCGGAAGTGTGTGGACGGACATTATAAGATGATTATCTCTTGTGGGTCAAGCTGTACAAGCTCTGCAGAGTGTAAAATTATTCGAATAGCTGTGTCTCCGGTTGTGGACAATGCCTGGTGATTTCATACGGGGGTAGATTTCCTCAAAGTGTTGTCGTGGATGGTTTCAAGTAGTTGGTTTGGTCGTGGAAGTGATCTGGTCGTGGTTGTTGGTTGGGAAGTGAATAGGGTGTTCACGAGCTGTTTCAAAGAACTAGATTACCTACGTATTAATCTTTCAAATCGTGCGTTACGACCTACTTACTGTATTTAGTGTCAATACTACTTTTCGCAAATTAAACATAAAGCTATCCTTGCCAAGCCTTCCATGAATACTATGTGTATACTGTTCCCTACGACTTACTGAGTATTTTATGTACTCACGGCTATATGCCCTTTGTTGATCAGTCGTCGAGGAAGGACCAGGGAGCACGGAGTTCTACGAGGAGGATTACTTCGAAGACCTTGCGGACTAGGCCGCATCCTCCACTCGATTGCCTGTGGGCATGTCGGATGGCCTGATCCACGAGTTGTTTTTGTTCTTCGCTGCAAGTTGTACTCTATTTTATCTAGTCCTGCGTGGCAAACTCTGTAAAAACCTTGACATTAAGGTCCTTTTGAGAAATATTAATTTGTCTGCTTCATTGTTAATTTTGCTATATGGAGATGATTTCATCTATGTTGCAATTGTGTGAATTAGCTACTGATCATGAAACTAGTTTAGTATACACAAAGGGTCCCGGAGTTGCATATCCGGGGTCTCGACACGGGGATACTTTGGTCATTTGTTGCAAGACCATGAAATGGGTTTGAACGTACGTATCTAGATCAGGAGTGATTGCTTTCCTTCTGATGGTCTCGATACCCTCCAGCCTCCCCCCTCATGATGAGATAGAGGCACGCCTATTGATTCTACCTCTGCCATGTAGTCGACACAGAACCCAATGACCTGTTTGGTTGCATAACCTTCGATGATGATGCACTCTGGCCGCGATCGATTCCGTACATAGGACTTGAGAATTCCCATGTACCTCTCGAACATGTACATATGACGTAAGAACACAGGGCCGTATATCTTTATCTCTTTCACAAGGTGAACAATGAGATGGACCATGATATCGAAAAATGATAGGGAGAAATACATCTCAAGATGACACAAAGTCGTCATCACCTTGGCCTACAGAGCATCTAGTCCCTCGGGATCGATGACCTTCTGAGCAATTGAGTTAAAGAAATAACAAAGCCTTATGATTGCCACTCAGACCTTTTTCGTCAAAGTACTTCTAATTGCAACATGAAGCATTTGTGTCATCAACACATGACAATCATAAGACTTCATACCAATTAATTTCAAATCTGCCATAGAAACAAGTTTCTTCATGCTAGCGGAGTAACCAGACGAAACTTTCACACCATGCAAGCTCTGGCACAGTTCATTTCTCTCCGTCTTAGATAGAGTGTAGCAAGCTGGGGGAAGGTACGTTCGGTCTTTATTGGTCTCTTTTGGTGCTAACTCGGTCCTTATGTTCAAATCAACCAAGTCACACCGTGTGTTGACACCATCCTTTGTTTTGTCATGAATGTTTAGTAAGAGACCAATTAAGCTATCACATATGTTCTTCTCCACGTGCATGACGTCGATGCAGTGGTGAGCTTTTAAGTGCTCCCAATAAGGTAAGTCCCAAAAAATTGATTGCTTCTTCTAGATGTTCTTATGACGGGTCCTCAATTTATGTCCCTTTCCAAGCACAACATCGATATCCTTAATCATATCATAGACATCTTTCCCTCTAAAAGCCCTTGGAGCTGAACTGACCTCCTTATTTCCGTCAAATTGTTTCTTCATCTTGCGGTATGGGTGATACTTAACAAGGAACCTACGGTGACGCATATACACAGTTTTACACGAGTTGTTTAGCCACACACTCTCAGTATCATTTAAGTAGTGTGGACAGGCTTTGGCTCCTTTTGTACTAAACCCCGACAGGTTACCAAGGGTAGAAAAATCATTAATGGTGCAAAACAATATAGAGCGTAAAGTGAAGTTCTCTTGTTTGTATCAAGATCCCATACCATGCACCCTTCGTTCTCTGAGGTCACAAGATCTTCCAAAGAATGGTGCTATGTATACATCAATATCATTCCCAGATTGCTTCGGCCCTTGGATAAGTAATGACATCAAAATGTACTTCTACTTCATACACAACCAAGGAGGAATGTTGTACATACATAGATTTATGGGCTAGGTGCCATGTCGGCTCCTTATGTTACCAAAAGGATTCATTCCATCTGTACTCAACCCAAACCTTATATTCCTCAGTTCCACACTAAAGTCTTTGAAGCTCCAATCGAAGTTTCTACACTGGGCAGAATCAGCAGGGTGTCTTAGCTTTCCATCTTTCTTACGCTCCTCCGAGTGCCAACACAGCAATCTTGTCTCCTTTCGGTTCGTAAATAAACACTTCAAATGGAGAATTACAGGCAAATACCACAACACCTTAGCAGGATGTTATTGCTTCACCTCGATGCCCTCGCCATCATCAGAGTGATTCTTACGCTTGTATCGGGATGCTTTGCACACCGGACATATATGCATGTCTGCATACTCTTTACGGTAGAGGATACAATCGTTCGAACATGCATATATTCTTTCTACTTCCCTTCAAAATGGACAAAGAACCTTCTTGGCTTGGTAAGTGGTTCTGGGTAACACGTTTCCCTCCGAAACGATGTCCGCTAGAAGACCTAACAACGCCGTAAAAATTTTGTTGGATCAACCATTGCTTGCCTTCAATTTCAGCAGTTTAAGCACGGATGACAACCTTGTGTATTCTGGCTTGCAGCTCAGGAACAAAGGTTTCCCCGAGTCCTGCATTAAGCCCTCAAATTTATCATACTCTCTCTCACTATAGTTCCCTTATGCATCGCGTAACATCTGATCCAGATTGTCATCGTGCGACATACCCTCATCAAAAGCACAGTCCACACCCGGCATATCGTTGTCTCCCTCGACGATGTTACTACCTTCTGGTATAATCTGCTCTTCACTATGATTGGTCCAATATGTATAATCCTATTTGAAACCCCTTCGAATAAAGTGTGCTTCGATCTGCGCTGGGTTGGTAAATATCTTCAGATTATCACAATTAATGCATGGACAATACATAAATTTTATCTCTTTCTTCAACATATCCTGCTCGGTAGCTCTTCTGGAAGCAGGCACACCATCAATGTACTCCTAACTCACACGGTTCTCAACGTACATCCAGCTTCGGTCCATATACGCTACGCATGTAACAAATTAGTGTTAAATTATATTAATGCTCCTAAAGTAGCTAGCTACGATATATATATATATATATATATATATATATATATATATATATATATATATATATATATATATATATATATATATATATATATATATATATATATATATATATATATATATATATATATATATATATATAAAGCAAGAATATATTGAACTAGGCGTGTAGTGAGACCCATTCATAAATTTCAGCAAACTACCAAAATTAGTGTTAAATTATATTAATGCTTGTAAAGTAGCTAGCTACGAAATATTCATGAAGCAATATATATATATCAAGCAAGAATATATGTATTGAAGTAGACAAGGAGTAGTGAGCTCCATTCTTAAATTTTAGTAAACTACCGGTAGTTTTGTTACAATCGTTCTAGTGCCCCCTGGGAGTAGCTTTACTTTCAACTACAGTCTGACCTGCGGTGTACCAGTGATTCTATGGTTTTACCGTCGATTCTGATAGTAACAGACCTTTTACTACCAATTTAGATGACATGCGATCTTCGTTTTACTATTGTTTTTACTAATATTCGCTTTGATATTGGGTTTTACTATCATATTGGGCGACATCGAGACTTTTACCATCAATCCTCACACGCGCCCGCGCGGGTTTTACTACTGATCTTGAGCGGGAGGCGGGGCGCTAGCACGCGTGATGTCTTTATTGCCGTTTTGACATGCACGTGACGGTTTACTGCTGTTTTGGAAGTGCGTGTGAGGGTTTTACCGTCGATCTCGAGCGGGAGGCAGGGTGTTGGCTAACCGTGTGTAGCGCGGGGGAAGCGTGGAATGCTAGGCCACCTTGCATGCCAAGGTCATGCCCACACACGAATAGCTATTCAACGCATAGCGCGAATAAGCGCACAGATATGTATATAGATATATGTATATACTGAGATATGGATATACATATATGTATATATAGTAAAATGTTGCATGCTAGTGAACTCTAGTACTACATATATATATATATATATATATATATATGTGTGTGTGTGTGTGTGTGTGTGTATATATGTATATATATGCATGTGTATATACGTATATATGTACACACACATATATATATATGTGTGTGTGTATGCATGTATATATGTGTGTGTGTGTATGTATATATGTGTATATATATATATATGTGTGTGTGTGTAGGTATATATATATATATATGTATGTATGTATGTATGTGTGTGTGTGTGTGTATATATATATATATATAATATGTATATATGTATGTATGTATATGTATATATATATGTATATACATATATGTGTGTGTGTGTGTGAAAGAAGGCCGTTTTGTAGTTCTGGGAGTATATACTCCTATTTTCAATATACCACTTAAATCCGCCACTGTTGTTGGGTCAAAAGTTAGGAAATGCAAAAATTATAGTGAAGAGTGTTAATTACTAAAGCAAAAAATATTACTGTAGGACAAACATGGTGCGTCCTAAATATTAACATAAACAAAAGGAAAATAAATCGTTAGTCATTTGTACTGTGCAACATTTTTTTTTTGTTGCTTCGGTCTAATTAATTTGGTCGGCGTTACGCTAACGAGGAACAAAATTCAGCCCAAACTTTAGTAACCCTAAAACTGTGTGGATACAACACAAATCCTACATATAGGAACTTAACAAACAAAAATCGAGAAATCGAAACATCTACATCGTAATGAGACATTTAGACATGTTATCGAACATTTCGTTTTAAGACCATCAATTGGTGTGCGCGCCGCAAAACGTTGGTCATTGGTACCGAATTGTCGACTGTCGAGCCATATAGCAGTTGTAACACCAAAAGCTTAAGAGGTGAGTAGGAGTCATACAATAGTAGCCGAATTACCTCTGCAGCAGCGGTTGCTCTCTCGGCTGGCGCGCCCTACCTGGCCCGACCGACGCGGCAATGTCGAGAAGGCGGTCGGCCGAGTATGGCCACCTGACGCGCACCCTACCTGGCCCGGCCAAGGCGGCAACGTCGAGAAGGCAGCTGGCCGAGTACGGGAGCATGAGGCGACGACGAGGTTGATTTAGATGAGCCGACAGAGGTGGGGGATGGCAGTGGAGGAAGGCGTTGCGGCCGAGCCGAATCCGCACGAATTTGGGACCTTTCGAGGGGACGCACCGGCTATGCAAAGTTGGCAACCCAACAAGGTGCGGTGTGGCTAGATGCCAATCCCGACCGTTCGTTTTTATCTTACGTTTGTTTGGATGAAGTACGTGGGTTTGTGGGTGAACACTGTGGAGAGATCTTCACCGTTGAGCGAGGAACGAATAGATGTATAGATGCGATTGTGTTGGCTCAACAGAAGATTCCGACATAAGTTTTTTGCGGGGATTTTTTTTTCCGTAGGGAAGTGGACCTTAAAGTGGCAGGGGAGTTGTAAAATTCTGAAATTTTTTGCCCACGATTTTGTGTAGGCTTGGTAATATTTTTTGGCACCTCGAGACATATCAGGTCCAGTCAAACACAAAAATATTTTGGTCCACAAAACAACATCGGCCCAAAGGCTGACCATCGACGGGTAAGAGAAACTGAACTTTTTGGTGACTTGAGGTACTTGACGACATACTTGATACTACAATCCTAATCAAGATCAGTTGATTCGATCATTTTTGACAAGTCATAACTCACAAGAAACAGTGGAACAAGAGGAAACCGTTCGGTTCAGGTTGGTGAACATCATATTATCATGCCTACTATTAATGTTACGGTTCAGTAGGTCACATTGCACGCTTTAGGGTTTATTTGGGTAGGGAGGGATTAGAACCAATCTCTTTCGTCTATTTAGATTGGAAGGGATTTTAGTTTAAATTTTAGTCAATATAAAGGAATTAAATTGGATTACGATATGCAAACAAGTCCTTGGCTAGGACGCAACAGGATGCGCTCCTTCAGCCATGAACTAACCCGTCGCTGCCTGCCACAAAACAATATTTGCCCGTTTCGTTGGACGTCGGTCACGATCATAGATAGCTTTCGTAAGTCATACCACCGAATCAGCTTTTACCAGCGCAGCGCTCCGGTGCACTTTACCTTTCCCCTGCCGACTTGCGGAGTCATCCGCTCCGCTCCAGCGGTGAAAAAGCTGAAACCGACGGCTGTCATCCGCACCCACTACAAAAGATAAGCCCAAGATTCGTCGAACGAACCAAACCGTCGTCCACCCTCCGCCAAGAGCTACAGATATGCCCGATCGATCAAACTATTCCAATCGCTCGGGTGGAAATGAAAACCCGCGACGCGACGTCGCTGTGCGAGCTCTCGTCCAAGAGTTGTCGGCTCGGCCCCCGCCCCCGCCCCCGCCCCCGCGCGCGCCCGCACGGCCGGTCGCTATCCATGCGCGGAACGTGCGCCCACGAAGAAACCCCTAGAAAACTTGTGGCCACGGCGCGGAGGGGGCGGTAGCGCCGCCCCCTTGAAGCCAGGTGTTCGTGTGCCGTCCGGCCTGTCGTGGCGCCCACAGCCCACATGATACGCCTCGCGCTCTCGGCACGCGAAATGCGACCGAATCAGCGTTGGTCGCGCAGTGAAATGGGACGTCGCGCCGGCCCTGGTTTGGTGCGTGGTTGCTACGTCCGGAGTTCTGGACTGTATTGCCCTTAGCGCTCCGTAATTCCTAAACTAGCTTCGTTAGCTCCGAATTTTCACGTTTAGCCTCCTATTGGCGTGTGCTGCGGCCGGGGATGGCAGCAGTTGTGGAGACTCCCAGCACAGTGTAATTACTTGTGTAATTTGTTCAGAATTTTATGAGTTACGATTTTTTGTGTAAAATTTATTTAAGTATACTGTTTGTAGGAATTTTACACAAAAAATCGTAACTCATAAAATTCTGAAAAAATTACACAAACAATTACACTATGCTGAGAGTCTCCACAAAAAAATTCATAATTTTGGAGCTCATTTGCTATATTTAAAAATTCCTCCAAGAAATATTCTTAAATGTATTTGCGTTGTAGGGTAGGAGGAGGTGTCATTGTGTGGACTAAGAAGACCTTGTCAGCCGCTGAATCCCACACAAAGAAGATCTTGGTTCTTCTTGGTCCCCGATCAAAGACGCGCCAACAGACAAGGCTAAAAGTGGAAATTCAGAGCTAACAGGACTAGTTTAGAAATTACGGAGCGCTAGGGGGCCAATACAGTCTAGAACTCCTACGTCCGTCCATCCGTATCAAGGTGTGGCGCAAGTGATGTATGATTCATCGGTTCGACATGATCAAATCGTTGGCTTGGTTTGGCGGGCGATGGCCGAGAGTGTCGTGATTTTTTTATTAATTAACCTTTTTTAACGTCTTATAAACTTTATTTTTAATTTTAACCATTTTGGTGGCGTGATAAAACAATTTGTCACGCCATAGAATAAGTTCAAGTAAATAGTATTTTTTGTCACACTACTGGTGGTGGCGTGAAAAGATACGGTGTTGGCGTGACAATATTGTTTTATCACACTACGGGTGGTGGCGTGACCAAAAGGGTCAGAATTAGAAATAAAGTTTTCAAGATGTTAACAATAAAAATAAATTAAAATATGTTAATTAATAAAAAAATTCAGTGCCCGGCTGTATAATATTCACGGGCATAGGAAGGTGTGCCATAATATATAGTTTGTTACAACTTTCAATTTCTAGACAACTAGCAGGGTGACCCGCACATTTACACGGCAAGATTTATTTTGAAGTTTCTATACATGCTTGAGAATATATTTACGTATCTTGTAGGCTATTTAGACTCTTAAGATATCCTAAATACTGGAAATGATAATAGAAGTTTGAAGGAAGTTACATCATGAGGAACGTAATTAAAGTATGTGCTTTGATGGAAGAAAATCATTGAGCATAATAAGTTGCTAGGGTTCTTAGAAACTAACACTCTTCATCATGCATAGATCATGTAGTTGCATGCCCCTATTCTTACTCTATTAGTTTTTTTTCTTCAAATTGTATGCATACACATGTATCTCTATTTAATCTCAAGCAATGCATTGATTATGTATGTGACAAATTATCTTATTAGTTTACACAATATAATATATTAGAGTACCTTGCTCATGTATACACTAATGCACTATGGGCGACCTAACTTGAACTTATTTTTCCTCACACACCGGCTGCCCACCAAACAGTGTGGCTTCTATCTCTTCACGTCGTCACAATTTTTTTGCTTCAACCTCCAACAATAAGCCCAAATCTTGATCGATCATTCTCAGCTGCTACTCCGTCCAATGTAATACTATACCACATAGTTATCTTCTACTTCGATTTTTTTAAAATAATATTTTTTAAAGATAATTACAAAAATAAATAGTCGCCTAAAAAATTACAAAAATGTGTTCATGTCGCCAGTTCAACTAGCGACAGGGACCCTTTTCCCCTCCTGTCGCCGGTCCAACCACCTATCGCCAGTTCAACTGGCGACAGGAACTGAACAGTCTTCTTGTCCCTAGTTAAACTGGCGACAGGAACCTATCGCCAGTTTAACTGGCGATACTGGCGATATCTTCCTGTTGCTAGTTCAACTGGCGACAAGATGCCATCTATAAAAACCCAAAAAAATCCCTCCAAACCTCATTTTAATTCCAGAAAAAAAACAGAAGAGGGGAGAAGAGGAAGAGAAGAAAGGTAGCGAAGCTCTGCTGGTTCATTGTGGAGGAGAGAGATTGACAGAGCAGTAGATCCAGTAGGCCGGACATCTTGCAGGTATATTTTTTTTGCAACCTTGTATATTATGTCAAATTATGTAGAATAGCGACATAGAATTAAGTAGAATAGCCAGTATAATTAAGTACATAGAATTAAGTAGAATAGCGATATAGAATTAAGTAGAATAGCGACTAGAATCAAGCAGAATAGGGATATAGAATTAAGTAGATTAGATAATTGTAGTCAAACTATGTACTACATTATTTGAGATGTGTATAGTTTAGTTCGTCGTACACATGTTATGAATGTTACAGCAGTCGAACAATTTAGGATAAATCAGCAGAAATAGGAAGACGACTATTAGAAATATGTAAAAAATAATGTCAGCTTTATTTAGCTTCCCATTTGTGCGTGGTAATTATGTTGGTAATATCAAAAATTAATTTTAAAGTACAAAACTAGTTAGTAAAATAGGAAGAACTTTGTTTATTATTTATATTTGCACTTGAAAAATATTTAAAAATATCCTCTAAATAGGAAGACCATATTACAAATCTGTTTAAACTACTGAGTAGCATTAATTGGGTTTATATTTTTGTTTGATAATTATTCAGTTAACGCCAAAAATTATTTTTAAAGTAGGAATTTTTGTTTTTGTACATGTTTCGTACTCTTCACACTGTATGCACTTAATTTGTAGATATGGCGACGGAGGCCAAGATGAGTTGCTTGACCTTGATTGACGACGCCACCGTAGTCGCCAAGATCGTGGTTCTCGAGGGCGAGGTGCCGATTGAGTTTGGCGCGCTATGATCGCAAGACGCTTATCGTGGCATAAAGGCCGCACTCACCGGGTTCCGAGGTACATATAGTTATGACCTTAATACACTCAATCGCGATCTGACTACTTTGCGTGCAGTCACGTTTGTTCTTAATCGTTTCGATGTAGGTTGAGAGCGGCAGACCTCCTTCCACTAGCGAGGATGGCCGAGGCGACATGGGAGGACTACCAGGACCGTGGTCCTGGTCGTACGTCTAGGTGTTTTCCATACGACCGGACCCTGTTGACAGTGCTGGTTGACCGCTGGAGGCCAGAGACGCACACGTTCCACCTTCCGTGCGGGGAGATGGCGCCAACACTCCAGGACATGACCTTCTTGACCGGGTTGCCATGCACAGGCTCCCCCCGGGCGGCGTACGACATCTTGGCCATGTGGCGCACGGATCTCCTAGCGAGGTTCCACGATGTGCTGCCGCCGGGCAGCGGTACACCGAGTTTAGTAGCCCGCATGGGCCGACGTTGAGGTGGATCTGCTAGTTCTACACAAGTATTTGTAACTATTGTCATCTCGCTTAAATTTGTATGTGAATCTTGCTGACGTGTACATGTCTTCTTGCAGCCCGAGCGTATGGTGCCTGACGCAGGGGCCATCGTTGTTAGGAGGCACTTCGAGGCCTACCTGCTATGGTTGTTCGGGTGGGTCATATTCCTGGGGTCCCACAGCGACAGTGTCGACAAGCACTACATCCAGTACGCACGTGAGGTGGCCGACTTACCGGTGGAAGAGATCCCCTCCTATGCCTGGGGTCCGACCGTACTGTGCGTGATGTAACGCGCACTGTGTGACGCGTGCCACCATGCCCAGGACTACTCCATCCTCTCCGGATGCCCACTACTTCTGCAGCTGTGGTCCTTCGAGCGCTTCCAAATCGGACGACCACAGCTGGACTTGGGAGTGTACGCGGTCAGCTTGTACTCTCAGGATGATGACGTGGACCGGCCCACCATGGGCACGGTGTGGTGCCGCCGACGGGTTAGTTTCATGATCATTTATTTTTTTTTCGTATTGTAATGGCAATTCCGTGTGCTAAGTTTACGTTGTTCTATTGCACAGATCACCTTCACGCCGATCACTTTGCAGGGCTCCTACTCAGAGTACGTCACGATGTTCGATCAGTTGACTGATGACCATGTTATCTGGACACCGTAAACTCAGGAGAGGGTGAACGCGCGGGCGCCCGACAGACTGTCGATCCTGTGCACGCGAGACTACGTGTACTGGTACACGCGGAGGGCCTTAGTACATGATGTCTTCGTGGAGGAGTACCAGGTGCAGCGGGTCCTACTCCAGTTCGGTCTACGACAAGAGGTCCTAGTCCCTTTGGGGGGATGCAGGTGTCGGCGCACGTCCACGCGTAAGTTCACTCTTTACTTCTTTCACATAATGTGCGTTACGTGCTGACCAAATACTTGTGTTGCCGTCCACATGTATACTAGGAAGGGAGTACGTGGCACGATGTCCTGGTTGGACAGGATGAAGCCTTGGGTTGAGGCTTGGAGTGGCGCGCACGAGGACCCCATTCAGTGTGGGAATGATCCGTACGACCTCGAGACGTACAGGGAGTACATGGAGTGGTACACTAGTCGGACGAGACTTCGCTGCGTCCGGGTCGTGGTCGACCCACCACGACACGAGGCTACGACATCCGACACGTACCCCACCCAACCGGACTCCACTTTCTACCACTCCGTACGTATTGAACTGTCCTTAATTCATATTTAATTTGCCAGATTTATGTTTCTAACTTGTTCATTACTTGTGCTGACGGATCTACACCGAGAGATTCTTGAGTTAGCAACCTCTGCGCACCACATGATGCAGGGAGACACCAGAGGGGTCCTGCAGCGGATCATGGAAGCCACAAGACGAGGCATCCAGATCGCGACTCGTCGCACGTCGGGGGACGCGGTGGATCGACCAGTGCGAGGACGAGGGGTCAGCCGAGGTGGTTTACGGCCATGGGCTCCTACCCCGAACGTGGTGGGCTTGTCATCGTGGCACCGTGGTGGGAGCACTACGGGGCAGGAGTACGCGGAGTCATCAGGGCACGGATTCGTGCCACCAGGTATGACCGCCCGGCTTGCTTGCGTAACGGATTCGTGCCACCAGGTCCTGAGCTCCACCCGTACGTGGGGCAGGGGTACGCGGAGTCGTCGGGGCACGCCTTCGGGGCATCAGGTATGACCACCTTGACTGCTTGCGTAACTTTCTTTTTCGTGCTTTCGCCATGATTACGTTTGTAACGTAATACTTCACAGGAACGCCTCGGGAGGACGATTCATTATCGCACGACGAGGCACACATATCGGCACCCCTCGAGGACTTCTTCACGGACCCGTGTGACACCTCATTCTCCTTGGAGGCTTCTTAGCTGCACAGTGTGCCGGGACCGACCCAACCAACACAGGACCCCCCTCTCGCGACACCACCTCAGGCTACTCGTGTCGGTTGGGTAGTCAGGCAGCCTGGTCCTCTAACATACTTGGACCATCGCCGGACGAGGCTAGGGACGACACACGAGGTGCGCCCTAAGAGGGGCCGCCATTAGATATTTGTTCTTCTAAATATCAGTCATGCCATGTAAATATTAATTTCAGTACAACTATTATTATGCTAGTCTCGTGTTTCGATATCTCTTTTTTGCTTGCTTGAAAACCACGACCACGTCTACGATTCTGCATCGGGACACCCCACACCACTCTTTTTCTACGACTTAAGTCATCCTTACTTTGCGCAGCGACGTAACCCGACGAGTCAGCTTTGCGTAATGACAAGACCCCCGTAGCAGTAACGTGGCAACACTATACCTCCTCAGTTTTTCAGACCGAAAAGACATGACTCTGCAAAGAAAGATGTGGCAACACTCTACCTCGCTAGCTTTTCAAACCAAAAAACAGCACTCTACAAAGCTAGACATGACTTCTCTCTACAAAGTTTGATGTGACAACACTATGCCTTGCCAGGTTTTTAGATCGACATAACAATACTCTACATCCTCAGCTTTCAGAACCAAAAGACAAGACTCTGCAGGAAATTTACCACACCATGCCAACCCTGTGGCTTATAAAAGGGGGTGGAAGAAATCTGGAAGAGAACACTACACAACGAAACCCAACACTACACCAAAGCTTCCTTCACCACGTCAGGATGGACGACAGGCAGAAGCAATGGGACCGGATCTGTAAACTAGCATGGGCTGCTGTGGCTCAGGTCGAACAAGAGATGCGTGCCAGGGTGGCAACTCTCCGCAATGAGGGCCCCCCCGCAGTAGCAGCGTCTTCTGAAACGTTCCAACAGAGCGTTCGCCGCAAAAATCGCCAGAGGGGGAGACACCGCCCCTCTGTTGGTGCAGGGACCCATGCAAGTTCTTCAAGTCAAAGCACCAGATTAGCCTGGGCATGCGTTACTGGGGTTGCGCGAACTACTCCAGTGACTATCCCGGCCGACGTTGGGACACGAGCAGCTATTGGTAGCCGGTAAGGATCAGTTACAGTGTGTTCCCGTACTATTTCTCTTTCAAAGTATGCACTAACAAGCTATCTCGTCTACCTGTAGTCCTCGGATCCGCTATGTGGCTACCACAAGTGGATCGACCAAGAGATCCACCCATATGACCAGTGGTCTCTCGACTTCGACGAGTGGCATGACAAAAGAGACCGTGAAATACGAGAGGAGCAACACCGCAACGACAAGCAAAACGAGCGCATACGTCGGGAGACGCAAGCTCATCTCGAGGCGTGCAGGCGCAGGGAGCGCGAGAGAAAGAGGGAAATGGCGGCCAAGGCCAAAGAGGGCGACGATGAGTTCAACGCCGAGCTAGCAAGGAAGGAAAAATAGCCCCGGTCCACGTAGTTGGACGAACCATTCTGTACTAGTCCCCCATCGAAGGTCGAATCTATTTCCATTCCAAAAAGGCGCATTGTATCGTAGGAGTACTTCGATTTGTTGCATCGTGTATGATGCTGTGTCTTATGCATGTAACCAAACCCTATATGCCGTGTTATTCCCAGCTTCATTATAAAGTTTATTTTAATTCGCAACATCAAATCTCCCTGTCTTTTCGCATTCGATTGTTCCGTGTTATTCTCAGCTTCGTAATATCACTTACCTTCCTACTTATGAATCATTGATACCTCAATCGTCCTCGCAAAATTCTACAGAAATTCACCGCATTAGAACAACATACGATGATCACAAAATGCTATTACGCGACTAATAGATTTCATACTGTTCAAATTTTATGAAAATCACAAGCATAGAAACTAGATTAGGGTTTGAGGAATCTATCGCTAGTTGAACTGGCGACAAGAAGCTATCGTTAGTCAACTGGCGATAGGTTCCTGTCGCCAGTTGAACTGGCGATAGGAACACATTTTTGTAATTTTTTGAGGCAACTATTTATTTTTGTAATTATCTTTTTAAAAATATTATTTAAAAAAATTTCCTTCTACTTCTCCCCAATTATTGCTTAATGCTAACCATTGCGACATCAACGTGCATACACATGCAATCATCATCGATCCCAGCTAGCGACAGGTGTCACACTCTCTCTAGTGACCTCGAGTATATTCCCTACGGCTGCGCCATCTCAACTCCAAGCTTTTTGCTCCTCTGCCTCTGTATGCCCGCGCTTCTATTCGTACAGATGCATACATGTACATACTCATGCATGATATTATACATGCTCGATGTCCTCTTCTCTCATGTTAGTCACTCTTCTTTGACATTGGCCAACTCAGTGTCCTGACTTCCTCATTAACCGTGGCAACCTCCCATTTTAAGTAATGTTGGCATGTCTGCTTTAGTCGCTGTCTAACGATATAGAGAATCTTTTCGCCATCACCGGCGACAATGTGCCCCTCACCAGTGATGGCACGCTCCTAGTTACCCAATGGCCCCATATTATCCATAACTTGTCGTCAATGCAAAGCTTTATCTCTTCTCAGCCAAGGCTTCTCCATCATCGAGCTTCTTTGGCCACTAACTGCTTCAACAACATCGACGCTCACCACTTGTCATCACAGCTCTTGGCTCCTTCAACACTGTACTTTCTCTCCAATGGCTCCGGTGAGCAACACGACATTGTCCTCATCTCCATCGTCGTCGCCTCGACTCTTCGCTTCCTTGTGGGTCAATGTCTTCTTGCAGGATATATCGATGCCATTGTATTCTTTCGTGGTCTCCTCTGGCACCATTCATGCTATCCTCGTTATAACTTGTACTTTTTTAATCAAAAATTTTTTTTTTATTTTTATTCCATAGGAAGCATCAATACAAACATGTGACCTTGAGAGCGCATGTGGTGGCTTCTTTTGTGTCTCCTTCGACACCATTCGTGTCATCATCGTTATAATCTTTTTATTCAACATATCAGTTATTTGTATTGCAGTTCATATACAAATCAAATTGCTAAATTTGTTTAATTTATTCTAACTTTTAGTTATCTTGGGATTTTATTTTGGAATAATATGGGGATCAAATTGCAAATTTTATTTTATTTTTTATTCCGAATTTCTATTCTTTTTTTTTGGAATTCGTATCCAAATCCAATTACTAATTTGTGTTTAATTTTTATTTTGAATTACTTTTTTAGGTATTTTACTTGGTATTCGTATTGAAATCTAATTGCTAATTTTATTCTAAATTTCAGCTTATTTTTTGTTGGATTTCGTATACATATCTAATTGCTAATTATTGTTTAATTTTTATTCAATTATAATTATTGGAACTCCTATCGAAATCGAATTGCTATTTTTTTATTCCAAATTTCACTTTTTTTGGATTTCGTATACAAATCTAATTTACGCTTTTTTATTTTTATTCCAATTATAATTATTTAGGTATTTTACTTAGAAATTTATATGAAAATCAAATTAATAATTTTATTTTGAATTTCAGTTTTATTGTACTTGACATGAACACTTTTACTTAGGAATTGTGATGCTAATCAAATTACTGATTTTATTTTATTTTTTATTCTGAATTTTATTTTTATTGTACTTGACATAGACACTTTTTTTTTAATCCGAACCGTTATAATCTAGCCCCACCATGATCGATGGTGTAGATCTTTCTCTTTTCCCCGATTAATGTGGAAATTTCTAGCCGTGGAGATCCCGTTATTTAGGGATTTTAGTTTGAAATTTGTATTGAAATAAGATTGTTAATTTATTTTATTTTTATTCTAATTTCAGTTATTTTTTGTTGGATTTAGTGTACACATCTAATTACTAATTATTGTTTAATTTTTATTCCAAATTATTATTATTGGAATTCAGTATTTAAATCAAATTGCTAATTGTATTTTTTTATTCCAAATTTCATTTTTTTGTTGGATTTTGTATACTAATCTAATTTCTTTTTAATTCTCAATTATAATTATTTAGGTATTTTACTTAGAAATTCATATGGTAATCAAATTGCTTATTTTATTTTTATTCCAAATTTTTGTTTATTGTACTTGACAGGACTCTTTTACTAATGAATTCATATGGAAATCAGATTGCTGATTTTATTTTATTTTATTATTATGAATTTCAGTTTTATTGTATTTGACATGTACTCTTTCTTTTAATCTAGTTTCTTATAATTTGGGCATGTCATGATCGACGGTGTAGATCTTTATCTTTTGCACCAATTAATGGTGAAATTTATAGGACTTGAGAGCGAACGTGGTGGCTTTTTTGACTCTGTTTTAATAAGATAATAGATAAATGGTTGGTTCTTAGTATATTGAAAGTAGTACTCCCTCCTGTTGATAAATAAAATCGTTTTGGAATACGTGTAGTAAAACTTTGGTTATTGATATGTTTTTAAATATTTATATTAGATATATAAAAATCATATATGTAGATTTATCTCGAAAAATATTTCATAATTTTATAATTTTATTAGATTTTATAAATATATTATAATAATAATTAGTTGTCAAAATTGTATTTTGAAGATCGTATCGATATCCAAAATAACTTGCTTTTATGAACTGGAGGGAGCATAATATTTCAACAATTCAATTTTTTTTTGGAGGAACTGGATCCTTCTCTGAAGCTGTAGAAGATGGTTTTAGCAGCTGTACTGTACGTAAATAAATCGATACAGTTGTTCGTTGCTGCTATTTTCTCGGTATAAATAGGTAAAAGGTTTTCTTCCTCCCCGTTTGTTCCTTCTCTCCTCAGCAATGGCGCACCTGGAGTCCTGGACTCCCCTGGACGAATCGAGGTACCTCTCTATCTCTCTGTTCATCTCTGGTCACCGTCCGTTCCCTTTGGACGCTTGCAATCATGCCCTGCCTTCACTCGATTCTCTCCGCCTCATGTGCAGACACGCCGTGCCGGAGCATTGCACTTTCACGCATCAACTGTTCAGCTCCCGTTTACATCGACCGCAGAGGTGACCCTCTGCAACCACAAGGTTCGTTTTCATATTTTTGCCGTAAAAAGCTAGTTCATGTTTTGTTGGATCAGGATTTTGTAAATCTAAATTCTCTGTGAAAACACTATATTATTCGCTAGACTAGTAGATAGCACTCACAGATACATTATTGAATTATTTCATACAAGGCATGAACTAAACCATTCAATATATTAAAAACATCATAGTGATATAGACTGCGTTGGATCGAATTTTACAATAAAGGCCGAACAGGCCAAACTGATTATATTACATAAAAGCAGTAGAAACTATAGCGAAAACAAAAGGGGTAGAGCACATCTCTCCACAGACAAGCGACTGGAGTAGCTCGTGTACGACTGATATTAACCAATGACTTGGATAATATCGGTTGTACGCGAGTACCGACTGAGCTAGCTAGACTAAGACGAGATCTAGACTAACAGAACTAGACTACTCTCCATCATTGCCTTGTCCATTGACCTCTGGATCCTCATAATATGCATAATCTCCATGATCTGCAGGGTTTCTGAAGGGCTTGGGGGAAAGCGCGAGAATGGGCACAACTCCGTGCTCGCGAGTCAACACACAAGATGCAGTAATATACATGCAAGACTAAACAAGGATGGCTCGGGTTCTTTTATTTGCTAAAACAATGTTTTCAATTATCAATATTAGGTATTCCTATCACTTAACATTTTAACCAAATTGTATTTTTTAGAGAGAATAATTGTGCAATATTAAATACAGCGAATGTTACCTCCACTTATACTTATTTTGATTGTGGTTACTTCCACCATTTAACATCACTGAGCACGACGACTCAAGAAAAATCCAAAATCAGGGTTACATCAGCCCGACAAGTTTTTATCTCATTCACAAAAGTTTTTAAAATAGAACTAACTCTAGTAAGTTCTCATGTCCGCCTTTGACCGTAGACACGGCTGTTCAAACAGTTTATATTCTGCAGAGGTTGTACACTGTACCCACAAGAGATAATCAACTCGTTGCCCCCACAAGATTCCTTGGTCATGTGGTTGAGAGACTATCACAGTAACTTTTCAAAATATCTCACCCTTCCCGTCGTCTCACCTATATAGGCTGCACCCATAAGTTGTGTGGGATGTTTACCTCAGCGACTAGCATAGCTAGATTACCCACAACGGCTAGCGAGACTGGCAACTTCACCTTGCATCGGTGTCCCATTCACAAGCCGAACGTATCTAGTGCTTGCACTATCCAGTTACCCCTTCAGCGAGATAACATTCAGAGTTTAATAAATTTACTAAGCTAAGTTGTACTTTACAGACTTGTTGTTGTACATATTTTACAATGGAAGGTCATACCAAGATTAAGTCCTTAAGCCAACCGGACGGTTCATACCACATTCCACACATTCTCATGCTATATTAGCACCCACCATCATACCATCCGTCCAGATGTGGTAATAGCAGTTTATTAGGGTTTTGAGGAGTAAAACCAAATTGTCTTAATTACTTCAGTCATGTATCTCCAATGACTGCCCAAAACCATTTTAATCATTTAAGAGATGATGAGTAGGGCATTTTAATGCCCCGGTACTAAAGCAAGACTAGCATGTCGCTTAATTACAATCTATAACTAGTAATTACCACATATTTACTAGGGTGACATGGAATAATAGAATCAAATGCCAAAGGATGATCTAATAATTAATTAATCATCAAATGTGTATTTAACTATCTTAAGAGTTAACATATATTTGTTTAAAGAATTAAAGTATGCAAATTTTGGTAATTTAAAGGAATATAATTTGTATAAAATGTAGGCTCAAAATGATCAAAGTTTTGACTCGCCTAGGTTAAAGGCAAGAGAGTCTTGGTAGTCTTGCGCTTGATTGAAATAGAGATCTCCAGCTTCTTCGAACTCTATTTGGACGAACGTACCGGAAAAGAACAAACAAGCAAAAAGGACAAATAAATACATAAGAAGTTTTAAATGAACTCCAAATTAAATGAGACCACTGCCATTAGTAAGACCTTGAATTTAGACAAATTTAGAAATAAATTTCATAATTTTCGGAGTTATAACGGAGGAGAATGGGACCTCCGAAGTTTGGTTTTGAATGAAATCAAAAAGAAATTAGGGGGGGGGGGGCTATGACACGCGGGTCCCTTAGCACAATGACTTGGCGCACAGAAATAGTACGTGGACCGAGTCCATGCGCATGACGCACCGGCCGGTAAGGGATTCAAAACTGAAATTCGAATTCGGGATTTGAAGTTGAGCTAGCAAATTTGAATTGGAGCTTTTGAATGTAACTGAAAATCTTCAGTTACTGTTCACGGACCGAAAACGAGCCGTTACATGTTTCCAGGCACAGGCATGAAGATTACATGCGTGTTAATTGGCCCATCGAGAAGGGGAATTAGTGATGTCTGACTTGGATGTAGGCTTACCTATTTACTTTCCAAACTTGTCTCTCATCTGTTAGCTTTGGCAACAGAAAAGTTAACTGCAATTTGCCTATAAAAAAAATAGATGGCGCATGACATGAGCCACAAGATTGTGTTTGCAAGGGCCCTACAGTTGTGGGGCTTAAGAGAAGATCTGGTAGAAAGCATATAATTTTAGGTCAAGGAATATCCATCTCCAGAAGAATATCCACTGGCTATATTCTCTTTATTCTCTATTCTGAGCATTTCAACTGGCTCGCAGCAAAATCTGCCGAACTGGCAAAATTAGGTGCATGCCATCACCCCCGGTATGATCAAGGAGCATCCTCATTTGCTTCGCATCAACCAGTTGGTACATAGGTAGGACAGTAGGAGCATACTGACACCAGCTGAAGTCCCAATAGAGCAGCTTTGGGGTAGAACATAAATAGATGCTCCAGAATCCAGATACACGTGGGTTCAATTTCTTGCCATATCTAAATTGCTCGATACTCCTATTTGGTCAAACTATGGACATCCTGAAGCACATGTATATCATCCGTAGTCTTGAGCAACCAGCAGAAGATATGAATCCCAGAGCATTAGACCCATTCTAGTCATGCATGAGGCAGATTCTCTCAAATCATTCACACTCACTTCATTTGATTTTCACACCCTTTTGACAATGCCTTCTATCGGTCCTGAAACTTCAACAGCATAACAAACAAATTCAGGTTCTAAAAGAAAAGGGAGGTAAGTTCAGAATAGAAAACAGGAACAGTGTATTTAGAACAAGCGAGCAGCAGAAATCACAGGTTGTTAAACAATAGCTATAAGCCTGTAACAGTAGCGAGTGAGCAACCAGGCACCACAAGAAGGCCGTGGGTGTGACCTCACCGGAGAAAGAGCTGATCCAGCGACAGCCCACGGGTCACCACGACCAGCCAAAAGGCTCTCGTAAACCACTATAAGACCAGTAAGTCGTTGGAAGCCAAGGCCGAGGCGCCCCAGAAAGCTGCCCTCCGCCGTCCGCTCCCCACACACACACCTCACAGCTCCGAGCGGCCAAGAACAGCCGCTATTTATTGGACAACTCCTAGAACAGGCACTAGTTCTCTTTGCAGGTAGTTGCATCCGTTGATTGTTTGGTGCAATATTTTCACCTCCTCTTCTTGCTTGAAATTCTGTTTCTCAGTCTGCATAAAATAAAATAAAAGCTGCTTTCAGTTTCAGTTACTGGTCAGCTAACGGATCGTCTACCTTCTTTGCTTTGCAAGTTTGCGGCAACTTGATTTGGTTCTGTTTATATATATATCCCTGCTCGTTTTACTTTCTCTCTGAACAGTGCGATCATTTGGTTGCTTTTATGTATGGTCTTCCTTGGCTCGCTTGCAAGATTGGTCCTGTCTTGCTTTCGTCTTATATTCTTGTTGTTGAGCAGTCATAGGACAGGTAGTATGGTTTTCTGTACCTTCCTTCTCTTCTTTCCGTTTCAGAACTGGAGGTGAGATGATGCTATGGCTGCAGGAGATTTTGTTTCCTTACGCTGCCAATATTTCTGATCATAGACATATTTGTTTTCGGTTGTGTCTTGTGTGCTGTAGTTGAACCTTGACCAAATCGCAGTACTTGATTTTGGTATCATTAGATGTTTGACTTAGATTTTGCCCTCATTATCGAGCAAACTCCCCAATTATCTTTAAGTTACTGTTAGCTAATATCAAGAAATTGGTGTATTGTCACACCAATTGCCTGCTTGTGTCTTCAATAAAGAAATTGGGGTACTGTCAAATCATTTGAGATAAATATTAGTTGTTCTCTACTCAACTTGGGGTGGTATATCTGAGGGGAATGCTTGATATTTTGATTTGATCACTAGTTGACTATTCTCTTAGGCTGATTTTAATGGAAGTTTACTTACTTGTAGGTATATGCTGATGTTAAGGACCGTTAAATTTAATCAATTAAGCAATAGTGATTTATAGATCGTTGTTGATACTGTAGCACCCCATCTAATCATATGAAAATGCAAAGTCTATCTATTCATTTGGATACAAAATGATGACCAACCTCACTTATCGTCCAGATTAAATTATGAGCAGTCCTTGCCCCCAATAATTCATTAAAGTGTTGCAGAATAAGCATTGTAGCTATCACTCATGCTCATTTTCTGCTGAACAATTATGCACTGAAAGCTCCCCAGTTGTGTCAAGTTGACAACTCTTACGGCCTTATGGATAATTCTGATGTTTGCTGTATTTGGCCTTTTCAGATAACAGCTTATCAAATAAGGCAGTAGTGTAATACCGGTCGGCCTTCCTCCTGGCTACAGTTACCTTTGAGGCGAAACCAAATTCAGGTTCGTTCATGGGCTCCCCAAGTGAAGGCAAAAGCAAAATGCGTAGCATAAAGCCCTTGGGGATTCAGCTTTTTGAGTGTGTTCGGGGGAGTCCTCTCTCCTTCAGATCATGCCAGGCTCTTGTATTGATACTGACGTTCTTATCCTATGCTGGTTATCATGCCACTAGGAAAACTACAAGCATTGTTAAGAGTGTTCTTGATCCTAAGACAACAAACCTAGGCACGTTGCATTGGCCCAGTCATCTGTATCTTCAAGATTTGAAAGGCGCAAAGAACCACAACGCGGCTCTCTATAGTGGCTGGGCTCCGTTTAATGCTGATGATGGCACTGCGTTGCTCGGCGAGATTGATTTGGCTTTTCTTGGGGTATATGCAATTGGCATGTTCTTTGCTGGCCATTTGGGCGATCGAGTGGATCTAAGGATCCTTCTGACTATCGGAATGGTAGGAACTGGGTTGTTCACTGCTGCTTTTGGAGCTGGCTACTGGCTCAATATACACAGCTTCTACTACTTTTTGGGCATTCAGATGATTGCTGGCCTGTTTCAGTCAACCGGGTGGCCGTCTGTGGTTGCAGTAGTTGGTAATTGGTTTGGGAAGAGCAAGAGGGGGCTAATAATGGGAATATGGAACGCTCATACATCTGTTGGAAACATATGTGGCTCTTTAATTGCAGCTGCAATGTTGAAGTTCGGATGGAGTTGGTCATTTGCAGTGCCTGGTGTTATGATTGCATTAGTTGGACTCGCAGTGTTTCTGTTCTTGCCTGTTGGTCCAGAGGTGATAGGAACTGAGGATGATTTCCATGTGAAGGATTCTGAGAAGAATGACATGGGTACACCTTTGTTGGAAGCACAATCAGATGTAAAAGAAACGGCAGTGGGATTCATTGAGGCCTGGAGAATTCCGGGTGTAGCTCCATTTGCTCTCTGCCTTTTCTTCTGCAAGCTTGTAGCTTATACATTCCTGTACTGGCTTCCCTTTTATATCAGTCACACAGGTTCGTTTAGTTTTACATGCTATTAGCATACTGATGCTTTTTTTTTCTTTGATCATACGTAATTAAACTTTTTTTCACCATGGTGCTCACAGATCATTAATTGACCTGCAAGGTTACAAATAATATGATGTAGTCATGTAGGACGTGCTCTTGATATTTTGTTTGATATATTACAAAGTGTATCGGCAATTGAAAATTGTAAGCTGCTAGTGCTGTTAAAGTCACAATCGCTAACCTTTCGTGTTGGCAAGCACTCACTAGAATGGGGGCTGAACATTTGTAGTTCCTAGGATCACAGAAAGCTAATCCTTGTTGCATTCCTTACGTATGATCCATGACCATGATGCACTTGTCTAAAGTTCTGTTGTCTTAATGGGCACCGCCTCATTGGCACTATGTTCCACTGAAATTCATTCCACGACCATGGTGCTCTTTGGCTCATTTATTACACAAGAACATGACGTCTTTCTCTTGGACCGAAACGGCTACTAGAGGGAGTGAATAGAAGCACGATATCTTTGTCACCTTGATTGGATTCAACACATTTTTTCCCTTCAATAGCTATGAGAGCTATGACGATCAATATACAAGCACAGCGGAAGATTTGTATTGAATCCAATTAAAACCCCGAAGTAAAACAATTAAAAACATCAAAAACTCAATTCACAATAAGTTGGGCAGTTAAACCTCTCAACATAGGCGGTCTGACCTCTCCAAGGGGTGGTCTGACCTCCAGCCCGATAAACAGTAAAATCAACACGAACTCAAAAACACAAATCGGTTCAACTTTTGATTCGGTGATCCAAATCGCCTCAAATTTCAACCATAGCTCATCAAGAAGGTTAGAAACCTATTCCAATCGACGACCGGGAATATCAAGGACAAGGTTCTACAAATTTCAAGGATAAGGGAAGGAGGGCACGAGAACCGAGCAAAACCGAAGATTGATCCCAAAACTTGCTTGTGGGTAGAAGATGATCAAGATGATCCTAGATACATTCCTACATGTTACAGCAAGCAAGATCATAGCCAGACACCAAAGAAAAATAAAAGGATCAACGAAAACCTAAAAATCACAAAAGAGAGAGCAAGAACAAGAATAGATGCATCTTGAGGAAATCTTGCTTGGATTGATTCGAGATTGATGTTAGTTTACAGCCACTCCAGTATGGAGGATAAAAGCTCAACATTTGAGCACACAATCAATCCAACTCTCAAAGAACCCTAGCTCCTCCACTTTCCTCTTCTAACCCTAAAACACAAATTAGGGTTTCTAGGCTACAAGGGTTGGGAGGTGCACAACCAGCATCCTCTCCTTTTATAGTGGAGGCTAGCTTCTAGAGGAAGACACCTAAACGAGAACTCTTTAAGACCATACACAAACGAGTTTCATTCACGCACGCCTTTCAAAGCACCGTCTTCATCTACCCTTAACCTAAACCACTTCTCCTTGCGCTGTCTTGCACCGTGGTTTAGTCAAAAGCAATCAAGGCAGTATTTTGGTGAAGTTACCAAAATACCCCTTCTCAATCCTTCTCCAAAGACCGAGTCCAATCTTCATTAAGCAATCCCATGCTTTGCCACGTGTAGGTTGATCAACGGCTCTCTTCATGTCGGCAAGTTTCTCATATCCGACTCCCACCGAAACCACCATGGCACTTGCACCGACCCCCGCGCTGCATGATGCAACTCGTCGCACCGAACTTCCCGTTCAGTCATCCTTGTCCATTTTGCGCCATGCTTGAGTCCACTGACTTTACCCGACATCTTCGATCGTTCTAAACCTCAACTCTCCAAACCTAGTCCCGATCATCCTCGCTGTTGACCGTTGTTGACCTCCAAGTCTCCACAACAATAGACCAAAAAATCGATTCCGGGAACAAGTTCTTTATAACTTGACCCACGTTAGTCAAAATTTGCATCATGCAACACATATGCACCGAAACCCATGAACTTGATTTAACTTACAAATATCACCGTCAAACCGCCAAAAAACAGGCAAAGCGGTCGATCGCCACCCATGGCTTGGCCTAACCGCCTGGTCGCCTCGACCGCCACCTAGCCGGCCCGACCGCCAAATAGGGGACTTAGCCAAATTTCCTCACTAGAAATCCGAAACATCTCTGAAAATTTCAAAAAATAGAAATTTTGACTCAAAGCCCCAAACATTATGAGACTAAGTGTAGGAGAATCCCCTCTATTGCCTACACCATCTATTTTTGGCCCGACTCTAAACTCGAAAGTCACCTTTCTGGCCGGTCAGACTGTCGCCTCCTGGTCAGTCTGACTGCCAGCCTCTTGGCCAAAGCCCTGGCTGGTCTAACTGCCAGAGGTGGCTGGTTAGATCGCCACAAAGGTCGGTCTGATCGCCTACTGCCTGACAAAACTTGATTTTCGCCGAAAATGAGTGTTTCGACAAACCTTCTATGCCATTGCCAATTGCATCATCATCCTAAGATCGTGAGCATATCCCCATGATATCCACAATCTCCCCCTTGATGAATACATTGGCAATTTCTCAAAAATGTAAGTTTAAGGTTTGAAAATAGAAAAACTCAACATTTTCGCGCAAAGGCACAACTTGGTCCATAAGAAAGAGAACGCAATGGAAATGACCAAGTTGGCTTCAGATTAGCATAGGAAAGTGAGATAATGCAAAAGAAAGCAAGAAAGTTTCAATTTCCAGAGAAGAGTAAAAGATCTCACTTAAGGTCTATATGAAAGAACAAATGTTCAATTTGACCTTTGATCATTGTGAGGTTCCAAGAATTTCAATTCAAGTTTAGAAATGACAATAAGATTATAAGAATGCAAATTAGATGCTCCCCCTAACTATGATCATTATTTTTCAAAATTTCACATTTTCTCCCTTTTTTCTCCAAATAGCTCCCCCTTTTAACATTTTTGCTATATCTTCTCCCCCTTCAACAATGGAGTCATCAAGGAATCAGGCCTTCCTTTCATCTAGAGATGACAAATGCAGAAATAAGGAAAGACATAAGAAAGAGCATGCATGAAATGCAATGGAGTGACTTCATTTTTGTATTTTTTCAATTATTAGTACAAGAAGTTTTGGAAATTACCCAAAAGAACAAGCTAGCATTTCTACTATTACTCAATACATATCAGGCCTGAAAGCGCTAACAAGATCATGTTAAGACATATATATCAAATCTAAGCTAAAAGGCTTAAGATAAAACGATGAATTGTGACAAATTAAGCAAACCTTCAAAATTAGCAAATTCATCAACAATGATCCTAAAGTGATAATGGCCATGTCATAATGTCAATGTAAGATCAAGAAGCTAACAACGATCATCCTAGAGACAAAAAGTCACAAATTGAATCATTTTGCTCAAAGAACCTTAATCACCCAATTTTTACAACAGTTTTCATTTGCAATGAATATTGATGTTGATTAAAGGTCTATCTTAGTGAAGAAGAACCTGGACTAGGAGCAATCCACAAACTCTTCTTAAGCTTCAACCAGGGCGACAAATCTTGAGGTTCATGTCAATTTTGAGAAGCAATCCCCATGAGATCATCTGGATCATCAAACTATCTCCAAGTTCATATTTTTGACATGCAGTCTCGTGAGAATAGTTTGGCACAATTTAACCACATAAGAATTTTAAAATTTGATTTTTTATTTTGCACAAGAGCAATTTTAGATTCACAAAGGAACAAGAAGCTCAAGAAATGTTCAATCCTAGATTCAAGAGCTAACAAAACAATTTTGATGGGCCAGTGTCTACAAAAAGATAACTAATTGTGCAACTAGCTAAGAGATCCATAAATTACAATTTTTAGTTCAAGTTGCCTTAAAATTCTAGCTCATTTTGTAAAGACCTAGCTGCGCATGCGAAAGCATGATAATTCTAGCAAGTCAAAGAACTAGACATTGAACTGAGCAAAAATTTAAACACTAAAGTTCAAAAGGGTAATAAGCAAAGCTTCATCAACTTAAAAGACAAGTAGTAAAACTTATATTACAATGCATCAACTAGACATGTGGTTTTCATATGAATGCAATATGATGCAATGAGATGTAATAAAAACTTAAAAGCCTGAAAAGAACAAAAAGAAACAGCAAGTTCAGAAGAAGATCAAGGAAAGATCAGATGAACAAGGAAAACTCAGAAGAGAACCAACTCCCCCTCAAACCAATCCATAGGGGTAAATTACCCCTCACTCACTCCTCAAGGTGGCAAACCTAGTCGCACCGAACTTCCCATTCGGCCATCCTTGTCCATTTTGCACCATGCTTGAGAACACTGACTTCACCCGGCATCCTCGATCGTTCTGAACCTCAACTCTCTAAGCCTAGTCCCGATCATCCTCGTCGTTGACCTCTAAGCCTCCTACACAACAATAGACCAAGAAATCGATTTCGGAAATAAGTTCTTTGCAACTTGACCCACGTTAATCAAAACATGCATCATGCATCACATATGCACCGAAACCCAAGAACTTGACCTAACTTACAAACATCACCATCAAACTGGCCACTGAACAAGGCAAAACCATTCAGACCGCCACCCATGGTCGGTCTGACCGCCCCCTGGCCGGTCTAACCGTCCAGCAAGGGGACTTAGCCAAATTTTCTCACTGGAAATCCGAAACCGCTCTGGAAATTTCAAACGAATAGAATTTTTTATTCGAAGCTCAAAAAATTATGAGACCAAGTGTAGGAGAATCCCCTTTCTTGCCTACACCCTCTATTTTTGACCTGGTTGCAAACTCGAAAGTCACCTTTCTGTTTGGTCTTATCACACCTCTTGGCCAAAGCCCCGCCACCGATCATAGAGGTGGCGGTCGGACCGCCATCGCCTATGAGAACTTGAATTTCGCCGAAAACAAGTATTTCGACAAACTTTCAATATCATTACCAATTGTATCATCATCCTAAAATCATGAGCATATCCCTATGATATCCACACTTTCTAGGATGGACAAAGCCTATTGCTGATTTCTCACACTTTTTTTAGGTGTTGTTCAATGTTTGAGTAACAAACCATGAAAGAAACAGGAACGTAATTGTGGATGTGTGGTAACTGGCAATTGAGATACAGTACTGCATCTATCATTTAAGCTTGTGGTCTTGATTATGTGGTTGATTCTCACATGAGGCTGAATAGCAAGTGAAGGAATTTGTTGATTCATTTCCCACTACACTTAGTTCTGATCTGATTCAACTTTACGCTTCACATGTGCTGAGCTTATGAATTCAAAATAGTATTACAGGTTTTCTTACCTGCCTTCGTCCCAATCAAGAGGTGGTATCCTTTTAGCTTGGGTCTCAAGTAGGGTTGCATGTAACACACTGGATGTAAGAAATCACTCCATAACAGCTGAAGTGGTTTTTCCTGGTGGTTACTTTTCCTGGCTCACTGTTGTGTATGGCCCTTCTAAAGACGAACACAAACCAGCATTTCTTCAAGAGCTTCGTGGTATTCATGGTTTCCAACAAGGCCCTTGGATGGTCCTAGGAGATGTTAACCTCATTCTACATGCAAGCGATAAAAACAACGATCGTTTGAACAGATGGCAGATGGGTGGCTTCTGTCGAGTGCTAGATGACTTTGAACTCAAGGAAGTCCACCTCAATGGGAGGTCCTTCACTTGGACGAGTGGCAGAGAGAGGCCGACCTTGGAGCGCATTGATCAGGTATTTATTTCGTCGAACTGGGATTTGCAGTTCCAAGATTGTTTTCTCCAGCCTCTACCATCCACAGCTTCTGATCATTGCCCCCTACTGTTCTGCACGGCGGGCATGACGGGACCCAAGAAACGCTTCCGGTTTGAAAAATTCTAGACGCCAATGGAAGAGTTTCAAGATGCTGTCCTTGCGGCCTGGAAATGAGAGGACCGTGTGGTAGACCCGCCGTGACGCCTTCATCTTCTCACATCAACTAGGCGAGCCTTGAAGAGCTAGAGCTAGCATGAATGTGGTAGCGTTCGCCAACATATAGGGTTGTCCAAAGAGCTAATCAGCTGGCTGGATGTGGCTGAGGAAAAAAGGCTTTTTTCCTCGTGGGAACGGTGGTTCATATTGGTGCTCAAGAGGAAGTTGCTGGAGTTGTGCTCCTTTGAACAAACTATTGCTCGCCAAAGGTCGCGGATCAGATGGCTACAAGAAGGGGACATGAACACTCGTTACTTCCACCTCCATGCAAATTAGAACAGGCGTCGAAACTTCATCTCAAGCTTAAAAATGGCGGATTCTTGGGTACACACTCAGACAGGGTTAGAAGAGGCCTTCCATGAATATTTCGTCAATATCATGGGGAAACCGATTGGGCATACCCATTCCTTGGACCTGAACTACCTCGACATGTCATCTCATGATCTACAGCCTTTGGATTCTGATTTCACCGAAGAGGAGCTTTGGGAGGCGATTAAGTGCATGCCCCCCGAGAAGGCGCTGGGACCTTATGGATTCTCGGGCCTCTTCTATCAATGTTGTTGGTTGATAACCAAGTCAGACATAATGGCGGCCTTCCACACCGTTGTTCGCTTAGCGGGATCGAACTTTCACCTGCTAAACAAGGTATTGTAAACTCTTTTGCCCAAGAAGCATGCACCGCAAGAAGCTCATGATTACCGACCTATAAGCCTCCTCCACAACTTTGCCAAGATCTTTTCAAAAGTCCTTGCTCAAAGACTATCTCCGAAGCTACCCAATTTAGTGGCATCAAACCAGTCTGCTTTCATCAAGGCTCGTTGCATTCAAGATAATTTCTTCTTGGTCAGGCAATCCGCCCGCATGCTCCACCCACAAAAACAAGGGGTCTTCCTACTCAAACTAGACATTGCTCAAGCATTCGACTCGTTGTCATGGCCTTTCCCGCTTGAGATTCTTCGACACAAAGGTTTCGGCCCAAGATGGTGTTCCTGGCTGAGTATTATGTTAATGTCCTCGTCCATCAGAATTCTAATCAATGGACAACCAGGGTGGCCGATTTGGCACAGTCGTTGTTTGCACCAAGGAGACCCCTTATCCCCAATGTTGTTCATTATTGTGATGGATGCACTCCACTTCCTAATCCTTAAGGCAGAAAAGGAGGCATTGTTTCATCCAATCGGAGGGCAGCGAGGTTTGTCGCATCGTCTCTCTTTGTATGCAGACGATGTGATTGTGTTTCTCACTCCGATTAGTGAAGATCTTCTAGCCATCAAGGATATGCTACAACTCTATGGTGAGGCTTCCAGTCTACATACCAACATGTCTAAAAGCTCCTTCACACCAATTAGATGCAATGGCCAACAGACTCAACTCATCTCTGACAGTCTGCAATGCAACATCGTCAATTTCCCGTGCAAATACCTGGGTTTACCTCTCTCTTTATGGAAACCTTCATGATCAGATTTTCAGCCTCTCTTGGACAAAGTTGCTAAACGCCTTCAGGCTTGGTAGACCGGATTACTATCTAAAGGAGGTCGCCTGATATTGGTTAAGATCGTGCTATCTGCCATGTCAATTTATAATTTCATGGCCCTGGAACCACCTCTTTCGGTAGTTAAAGATATCGATAAAAGGCGTCAAGCATTCCTGTGGAAAGGATCGCAAAACATTTTAGGAGGCAATTGTTTGGTGGCTTGGTCGGCGGTTTGTCATCCTCTCGAGCTGGGAGGGCTCGGGCTGCACAATTTGGTCGTTGAAGGGCAGGCCGTGTGCATCTACTAGCAATGGCTGCAGCGCACTTGGTTGTCTCGGTCTTGGAGGTATTTACACACCCAGACCAGCCGAGAGGAGATCAACATGTTTCATGCTTCCATTTTGGTTAAAGTTGGGAACTGCGTTGTTCTGGGAGGATCGTTGGCTCAATGACAGTTCAATTCAATGACTCATGTCGTCCATCGTCCAGATGGTCAAGCCGACGATTTGGAGGAAAAGAACAGTGGCTCAAGCTCTAGCTAATGATGCTTGGGTTTTGAATCTACAAGGTCAACCAGGCGATCAAACCATTGTAGAACTCCTTTGGCTTTGGAATAGATTGCAAGGAATCCATCTTTCTCAGGGAGAGGTCGATCGATTCTGTTGGCGTTGGGAGTCCTTGGGATGCCACTCTGCTCAGTCGGCATACAGGGCCTTTTTCGCAGGATCGATTAGGTTCCCATGTGCCGAGGCTATTTGGAAAGCTTGGGCGCAACTAAAATGCAAAATTTTCATTTGGTTAGCAATTTGGCAGCGATATTGGACAGCTGATCGCCTCAGGTGCCGAGGATTGCAAAATCACAGAGTTTGTGTTTTGTATAGATATCAGGAAGAAACCATTGACCATCTTCTGGTAGGATGCGCTGTGGCTGTGCAAGTCTGGGCTCGCTTCTTAGCACAGACCAATTCACCTTGTTTCCTACCTGGTGGCCACCCCTCCCTTCAAGATTACTGGTTGACAGCTAGAAACTAAGCACCTAAGCACCAAAGAAAGGAAATAGATTCATGTATCTTTCTAGTATCATGGATGATATGGAAGGAACGCAACCAAAGGATCTTCAACAACATCACCGGGTCGATCGATCAACTTCTGAGTCTTGTTATATAGGAGCACCGGTAATGGCGTATGGCGGCTGCTCATCGCCTGAAGGCAGTCACGTAGTAGCAATAGTTCCTTCTTTTGTCTGTCTTTTGTTGGTCACGCACTCTGTACTCCGTAATTGGTTTTTGTCTGTTCAGCTTTGTCTTTTTTTTTCGTTTGAGCGTCGGCTTCGGTGCGAGTCTCTAGCAGAACCATCGTTCAGATAGCCTGTACCATTTATCTCTAACCGTTGTTGTTTCTTTGCTTCATCTAATGAAATGATGTGCAAAGACATCCTTGAAAAAAAATAGTATTACAGCACTAAATTGCAGGTTTAAAGAAATAGAGAGCTCATTAGCACTAGAATCTTTTACCTGACATCACCGTTCCGTTTCCATTTTTCAGCTATTGGAGGGGAATATTTGTCAGACTCAGCCGCGGGGGTACTTTCAACTCTGTTTGACGTCGGTGGCGTTGTTGGTGGCATCCTTGCTGGCCACATCTCTGACCGCCTCGACGCACGGGCACTGACGGCGGCAAGCTTCACATTCTCCGCGATACCAGCGCTCTTCTTCTACCGCATATACGGGAGCCTCTCGCTGTACTGGAACATCGCCCTCATGTTCATCACTGGGATGCTCGTGAATGGGCCATACGCGCTCATAACCACCGCCGTCTCCGCGGACCTCGGAACGCACAGCTCCCTGAACGGCAACTCCCGCGCACTGGCCACCGTGACGGCGATCATAGACGGGACAGGGTCGATCGGCGCCGCGATTGGCCCGTTGCTGACGGGCTACATTTCTGCGAAGAGCTGGAGCGGTGTGTTCACAATGCTGATGGCGTCGGCGCTCGTCGCGGGGCTTCTGTTGTCGAGGCTAGTCATGGCGGAGGTCTTCGCAAAGATCGACTCCCGGAGGCCTGATCCCGCTAGCGATCTGCCCGTGTCCTCCATGGAGGAACCTTAGACTGGACTGGAGACGGTGTGAACTCTTGGAACTGCCTGGTGTTAGTTACATGGAGAAATGGAGGCTGTGAGGTGTGGCGGGAAGAGCAAAACCCCTCGGATCTTACACCTGAGGAGTAGGTGCTCTCCAGTCCCAGGATTGTTGCATCTCGCTGCTGGTGTGTTGTGCTTGTGATGTGTATATGGAGCGACTACTTCGCCGAATTTGATCGGACTACAGTGCGGATAATTGCACTTCTGGTCGTCGTCGTGGAGCTGTCGACCATTTAGACCAGAAAAGTGGAGTACTGTTCCTGTGACCTTGCTCTTTTTTTTATTAGTGAGCAAGCAGGAGAGAAAGAAGACCGGAATTGTACTTTGTAGCCACCTCGAGGAAAAAATGAACTTTGTAGCGTGCTGTAATGCTACTGTTGTCGTGCAATCTGCAACACATGTTGTGCTCCATCATCAATTTGGAATTCCTCGTGTATATGGTCACTCTGGTATTTACTCATTTTTCCCCCTCCAGAGTCCAGATGCACTCGTGTTTACTGATCACACACTCTGTATGAACAACGTACCAGGAAAGATGTCCAGAATTACATTTTTTATATGTTACACTTAAGTACACAGGGCACGGTAACCTTTAATCGCTCGGTAATAAGGTAATAAGGTATCATTCTAACATCCTCATTTTGACCACACGAGGATAACGGACTACGCTCTCCTCATATAACATGGGAACCGGAGGCATATGACTTGTTGTATTTAGAGTGTGTTTAGATGGATGGATGGATGAGGGTGCATGGGATGATCTCATCCAATTTTTAGGGTTGTTTCTGTGTTTGGATGGGTGAGTAGGATCATCTCATCCCGAATGAACTCATCCACCTAAGAGGAAAATTCCACCAAAATCCCGTATCGCGTGATACGGCTTAAAAACGGCGAATGAGCTCGTCCACCTGCGTGTGCTAGCCTCACGTCTCGTTCCAGTCACATGCCCCAAAGTCCCCATGCCACCCCTGGATGGTGTGATCCTGGCCCACGGCGGCGGCAAGGGGAGCCTAGCCGAGAGTGGCGGCAAGGGGAGCCTGGGCGACGGCCGACGGCAGGCGATGCAGGCACCGAGGCCAGGACGCGAGCGCCATTGCCCAGGCGGCGTGGCCCCGCAGTGGCCTGACGGCAACGGCATCGGCGCGGTTGGAGCGGTGACCGGCTAGGGCAACCCGGCAACGACGGAGCCCGACGCTGCGGCGGCTCAACCGGATCTAGCCGGCCGGAGGAAGAGGGAAGAGAGGAGCCGGAGAGAGAGGAGGAGGAGGAGGGAGAAGTTTGCTGGAAGAAGGAAGAAAGAATGTGGAGAGGAGAGAAGAAAGAAACAAGGAAGAAGAAAGGAATGCTGTCGGTTGGAGAAAAGAAAGGGGAGAAAAAGAAAACAGAGAAAAGAAAGGAAGGAAAGGAGAGAAAAATATAAAGGAAGAAAAGAACAAGGAAAAGGAAAAGAAAAGAAAAGGAAGAAAGAAAGAAAGGAAAAATTATGGATGATAATCTCACTATTGCTAGAGGGAAGGTCACCAAACACAACCTTATTCATCAAACCAGACATCATCATGAATCATTCACGATCATTCTATCCAAGCAATAAAACAAAATATTGTATCATTCTATCCCACTAATCAAACACCAAACGCGTATCATCCCATCCAAGATTATTCCATCCATCATGCACCATACTATCCCATTCACTCTGGTTCACCCAACCAAACTCCTTCGTAGATCTCTTGCTGCCGCATGTAATTTTACTGGTGAAAAAAGGCATCTCGTCTACCACATACAACCTCTCAAGTGTTCGATCTGTTGGATCGTAGAAACCAACCTTCCTCCCAGTACTCAGCAAGATCCTGCAATCCTTGGGATCAATAGACAGGGGAACCACAACATTCCAAAGAAGAGAGTAGTCAGGCCATGCTTTCAAACATATGGAGTATGCTCTGTCCCACCGACCATGCTCCCGCTTCCATATATCTAACTCATCTGCCATCGGATCTGCAAGAACAGCACACAGCATTTGCCTGAAGCTCTACCATAAACCCGTGTGTACGGCTTGTGCTACACCATTTTGCAATGCGCGAGAGGCAGGGGATGACATCAAATTTGTCTCTGACAATGTCAAATGCTGTTGGATTAATTGGGCTTGGTCCATTTAATTTAGCAATTAATCAAATGAAATTCCTAGGCCCACTATTAATGCTAGGTGTAAATCTGTTTAGTCCCACATGGAGGGATTAAGGGGAGTTACACCAGTTTATAAGGTGGAACGTGTTAGCCCCCTTGTGGAATTAGAGAGAGCCAAGAGACAACACACGCGCGCTCACTCGCCTCGCCGAGCCGTGCGGTGCGGTGCGGTGCGGTGCGGTGCGGTGCGGTGCGGTGCGGTGTGTGTGTGTGTGTGTGTGTGTGTGTGCGCAGGCGTGTCAGGTGCGGGCGCGATTTTCTTTATCTATTCGAAAATCGAAACGCACTGATATTGATAGCGACTGTTGGTCTCCTCCGGAACTTCGTCCGTTTGTGTACCTGCACGGGTAGGCGGTCGATCAAGTTTTTGGGGAGCGCATCAGCGCGACTACTCAATCTGCGACGTCTACTTCCTGGTGGTGAACCGTTCGCTGGACTGCACTGCGAACATCTTCCTGCATCAAGCTTCGTCCTGCTTCACGCCTCGATCGACTACATCGAATAGGCCATCATGTCGATCGATGGTAGCGGCGGCTCCCGTGTCTCGCATCGCCCCGCCGAGGGTATAAATTGAAACCTTTTACGGTGTATTTCTTTACATGCGCTATGAATATGTTAATAGATGTTTCTGTTAGCTTGTTCGTTAGCGAATATGAATACATCGTTGATAGATCTCTCCTGCATGTTTCTGTCATGTTTTATATACTGAATTTTTGGATTAAAATATACCAAAAATTGACTAGATTTCCAACAAATGCCACTACAGCCTGTTCATTACTCGGACACAACAAAGGATCACTAATCCAGTATAATGCCCCAGCGACATAGGCAGGTGGCATGTCATTCACGGGTAGTGGCGGGACGAAGCCCGTTGCAAGGACACAGTGCTACAATGCCATATTGAGCATGTCAAGTGATACGAGATTTGAAGTCCTTCCGCTGATAGAGAGTTACTACAGTGATATGCTCCTGGCTCAATGGATTAAACCCCAACCTAATATTGCCTGCTGAGAAAGCAGAGTCTTGTATCCTACAACCATCGCTAGGCATTCCCCACGGCGTATGGATGAGTGACCCCGGATAGGACTTGGTCTTGTAGTAACCTGTGCAAGGGTTGTAGAGATAGTCCATTTCTGCAGTGCTCAGCAGGTTCAAGCCATGGCAAGGTTTGGAGCAAACCACCTGTGTCTCCAGCCATGCACCTTGACTAGTGTTGGATCCCTGGGAAAGCCATTTCTTCAATGGAGTGAAACGGAAGCATGACTGTCAAGTGCCCTTGCCCACGAGCATGATCTTTGTGCATTTGTTCAATGCACAAAGTATCGAGGGCATGAAGCTCGAATTTTTTTTTTAAATAATCTGTTTTTTATTCAAAAATACAGAAATAATATCGCTTAATTTTTATTTACAGAAATAATCTCGTGTCGCCGTACGGTTGGGCGAGTCCGGAAAGTCGCCCAACCGCAGTGCGACACATATTGAAATCGCCTAATGGAACAGCGACTATAGAGTTAGTCGCCAAACGGATGTGCGAGTTTAGGACGTCGTGCATTGGTTGGGCGACTTAGTTCAAGTCGCTCAACCAGTAGGCGATTTTAGCTCCTACACCTGGAATTATGCCAATCCAATTGGAACCATTGTGTTAAAATATATATTACAATTTTTAGGTATTGCATTTAGCAAATCGTATTATATGATGTTATTTTTTAAAAAGATAAAAGTGTGGTGACAACGTTGGTTTGTCTGTTTGTTATTTTCGTAGAATATGAAGGGTACAAAATTTGTCAGACTCGCAATAACATTTTTTGATCGTCGTATATTGTTGTAGTGCGCTAAATTTCTGTAGAATTTTGTGAGAATGATTGAGATAGTAATGAGTGGTAAGTAGAAAGGTAAGTGATATTACGATACGTGAGGGAGTCTCTCCTCGATGAAGTTATGAAGATGCTGAGAACGCTCGTTGTGGTTATGAAGATGCCATAAAATATGGATGATTCGATGGTGGTGCGAATGGTTCTTTCTAGGATTCCACTAGAAGAGGCATACTTGCAATATATGCTTGCTTTGATGGCTTAGCGGAGACACGGAACGAGAAGTACATTAAAGTCTGTGAGCGTACACATTACACGCTACAATTAGTTCCACAACATACTAGTTCCACAATTGCTTACAAGAACCAAAGTCTCGATCAAGTACATGTTACAACATACTACCGGTTGTAATACAAGTTCCTACGATGTCGACATCGCCTTGCAAGTTCGACAATGTGTCCTTCTGGCGGCGATGGGTCGCAACGCCTACCCGCCACGCAGCTTCCCCTTCGTCCATATCGTTATTTAATGCGACGACTCGGTGACGGCCCTTCCCCTTTCAATGTGTCTAGATCCGAATCCAAGTCCTATTTGCAGATCCAACGTGGCGAAGTTACCCACAACCCTAAAGCCTCTTAGCTCGCCGCACCACACCTGCTGCACCCTTTCCTTCATGAAGTACTCTGATACAAAGTTCGATGGGTCCATGCGGATGGCCCCACACGCGGCGAGGACATGAGAGCATAGCTTGTGAAGGAGCTTTAGCTTATTGCATGTGCAGCTAGGTTCATTCACATGGTCTCCAAGGCATACCTCATGGGTAACAAGAGACCGAGCTGTCCCAAATCCGGCTCTGTCTCGGAGGATCACGTCCAATCGATGCTCCGTATTGCCCATTACAAAGACCGTGTGCGACTAAGCCTTCTCGGTCTTGGCTTTGCATGTATCTTTGTAATCTTGACGATGAGGGTGTCTGTGGGTTGGCTGCATGAAGTGCCGCATTTGCATGTCTTTCCCTGAAATATCCGATTGTACTATGCAGAACGCCTTCGACGATGGCAACAAGAGATTGAGAACAGAGGCCCCTAATAACCCAGTTGTACACCTCTACAAGGTTAGTGGTCATTATGCCATATCTTGCACCATCCGTGTCGTGCAGTAAGGACCACTTCTCCAATGGCTCGGCCTCAATCCAATGAGAGAAACACCTGGTGTCCCTCGAGGTCCTCCGCGTCAAATGGGGAGGGTCGAGCTCTCGCAGTGGTGTGAGACGCCGGTCATGCCGCCCAGAATGAGGGGACGCTTGTTCCTCTCGACGACATGCTTCCTGGTGTGCTCGTCCAATAGCTACCACAACGCATAAAATTTACGCTGCTGGTTCTGCATAGCAAGCCTCTTGAACAGCTTCATCAACGGTTGCTGCTTGAACTGCTTGAAGAAGTTGGCCCCCAGATGGCGAATGCATCATCTGCTTCCTCGAGTCAGCTAGAGGAACGGCTCATCGGGTCTTCTTTGAAGTTGTCGGATGGCCTTCATCATCCGGAGTGGCGATCATGGATTATGCGATATCGGGGCGCCGCCTAACTACTCCCACCTTCAGATGTTGAAGGAACCACAACCAACTGCTGTAATTCTCACTTTCCACGAAAGCAATGGCTAAGGCGAAATCGATTGTTGCCATCAACGCCAATTGCTATCAGGATCATGCCCTTGTATTTCCCGATTAGAAATGTCCCGTCCCATCGATATCACAGCAACATGTGTCCGAATGCATTGATGTAGGGACCAATGCTAAGAAGGTCCTCTGCAATACCATAAAACCTAGCGGCGGTCTTTTGGGTGGCTGGTCCTTCACAGCAATGTATGTGTCCGGGTTCCTGTTCTGCAACACCTGGAGCATACAAGAAAGGTTGTCGTAAGACGTCTCGAAAGAACCGAACCTCCTTTCCAAAGCCTTCTGCTTAGCACGCCATGCCTTCGCGTAGCTAATCTTGTACTTGAATTTCTGCTCGATAGCTACCATGATGTGCTTGGCCTCCAAGTCCATCTTCTTCACTATCTCTCTATACATGACATTGGCTATGAAGGTGGACGTCAGGTTGCGATACCTCGGCAAAGCACTACTGAGCAATTCGAGACAATCCAGTGAGTCTCGTACTTGGATCTCCTTACGTGCACACGCCAAGGACACCCAGCCTGCTCGCATACCACGGTGTACTGCTCCTGGCTGGATTTAAGTACACGAAACGGACGTTGCATGGATAAGGCCCACAGCTTAATGGCATCCTACAGTGATCCCTTGTCAGCAAACATTGCACAAAGCCGAACCTCCATCTCATTGTACTCCCACGATGATTCGTGCTCGTCGTGCACAGCAAGACCCTCAACGTTCACCCTATTCCATCCCTGCGGGATGGGACCTTCGTCCTCCTCGGAAGAGTTATCACCATCCTCTTCTAAAGCTTCCTCTTCCGCTTGAGCTGTCAAGTCATCAATCTCCATTTGACGTACTATGTTGTGGACATGCTCCCCTGCATCTGCCTGGGGACTGGGCTGAGCGTGCGGTGCACGATATTCTACCTCCGTCTCCTCTTCTGCCTCAGCCTCCTCTTCTACCTCAGCCTCCTCTTCTGCCTCCGCAACATTGGCCACCTCGCCCTCTTGTGCCTTCTGAACGTCGGCCACCTCATCCTCTTGTGCATCCACAACATCGCCCACCGCGTCTTCTTCATGAACCACAACCAAGCTGCTCCCACCAACCCGACGGGAGGCGTCGGAAGGGCCTGCAAGGAGTACCTTCAGACATGGCTGCACGACTAGCACGCGACTTTTCGTAGCCACAGGCGCCTCTGACCTTCCAGATATCCCTTCCATGCAACCGTCGCATCACTCGCTCAACTCCCACCGAATGTGCGTGGGAGACCTACTCCAAACCCTTTGTATGACGACACTCCACACCTCGGGGTCCAAGGAGAAGCTTCTGGTGAGCTAGTGTAGAACATCTCCGATTCGGGCATTCTCCAGGTTCAGGTGTACCAAATCGACTTGCTGGAAATCACTTAGGTCAACACCTTGCGGACCTTCACGAATCGTACCAACACCGTAATGCACTTTCAATCTTGTGAGCTCCGATATGACTGCAAATATTACAAACGTTGCAACCAGTGATTTCTCGACATACATTCCCCATATACGTGGTAAACAAACAAGTAGCTACACATCGCCTACATTCGGCCGAGAACAAGAACAAACAAGAGAATTACCTTCATTCGTCTTTCTCTTTCACGTCTACAGCTCCTCTCCTCCTGAACTGCCCTCTCCCGAGCTCTGCTCCTCCCTGTGTACCTCTCTCCCAAGCTCCTCTCCTCCCGAACCACCCTCTCCCGAGCTCTGCTCCTCCCTATGTACCTCTCCCAAGCTCCTCTCCTCCTATTGTCTCCCTCTCTCGAGCTCCTCTGCTTCTCCCTCTCCCCTTTTTCTCCTCTGCCGAGACAAATGGTGAAAGAAACCATGACGGGATCTACGCTACCTTCTATATGACCCTGTAGTCGCTCAACCATAGGACGACTTGGCAGGAAGTGCTGGACCAAGGGTTTAGTGACACGTGCCCAAGTCGCCATACGGTTGGGCGACTTTGATTGAGGCCCTAGCAATTCGCTCGTCCGTATGGCGACTTTATCTAAGTCGCCATACCATGAAGCGATGACATCTCGAACGTTTAAATAGCTGTTCCATTGGGCGATTTTAATACGTGTCGCACTGCAGTTGGGCGACTTTCTGGACTCGCCCAACCGTACGGCGACACGAGATTATTTCTGTAAATAAAAATTAAGCGGTATTATTTCTGTATTTTCGAATAAAAATAGATTATTTAAAAAAAATTCCATGAAGCTCACACTCAATTAAGCTGCGCCATTGGTTGCAGACAGCTTTGAACTGTATGACAGATTTAGACGCATTATGTAACGGCCCCATTTTTTAGGCCGTCAAACATTTCACAACCGTTTATGATGTGCAATTGTAAAGTAAGAAGTATCTCAAGCAGACTTTCGATTACAATAAAGGCCGAACTTTTATTACACAAGGTTAAGATTTATCAGCCAGTTTTAACACTGACACGGGCATCCAAGCCCAAAGATAATATATTACATGATAAAAGAACTTCAAAACCAAAGGCATGCTTGAGCGCGGTCAAGACCTAATACCAGTAATCATCGCTATCTGAAGGTCCACCAAAGCCTCCTTCATTAAGATCATCAGAATTTTTCCAAGTTTCCTCTATAGTTGATATTGCAAGAATGAGTACACAACCGTACTCAGCAAGCCACATAGAAAAACTAATTAATTACATGCTAGAAGTTCAATGGATTGTTTAGGGTTTACCATATCAGGCACACTTTATCTTTAAAATAGTAAAACAGTAATAAATATAACATCAGGGGTTTACTCAACAATTGTAATTATCAACTTAACATCTCAAAATCTCTACTTATGCCTCATGTACTGGAATCATCTATGAACACAACTTCATTAACCGGAAGTACGACGTATTCGAATACCTTTAATTATACTCTACAAAGTTGCCCAACTTTACCCACAAGATATCTCAAACTCATACTATTAGGCCATACACACGCCACACGTTAGGGTGCGACTGAGTTGAGATAATAAGACATTTTCACTGCTCAACCTTTCTAGCATCTACCCGGTAGGTCCTTAGACCATACAGCCGTCAGGAGACCACCGGCCAACAGTGGAACTCGCGACCCGATGCTGATGGTGCCTACCGTTGTGTAGATCAACGAGTGTCCCTTCAGGCCCACTCCTGTCCCACCCCCAAAACTGCGGCTGCTCTATCACATAAGAGCAGGTGTTCACCCCTGTAGATATTCGATCGGAGGAGCAGTGTACTAAGCCAGGTTGGAATGATCAAACCTGTGGTTGAGCGATTTCTATGTCTGTTACTTGGCACAAGGTTCTAGTCCTTACTTGTCTCCAGTGAGGAAATGGACCAACACCAACTTGTGGCTATCCACCTGCTTGGTCTCACATTCAACTCACTTTTGTTAAGTATCTTGGGTTGTCCATACTCTTGGTCTCAACCCTCAACTCTCTACCAAAATCACTGGCGAATAGCCAATACTCTTTTCCGGAATTTATAAACACATTGTGTGACAATGCTAAATATTTAGCTATCATTTTATGTGACGTAAACTTGTCAATGTAAATATGGCCTACAAGGAATAAGTAGGTTTGTATGTGGGGTAACAGGATTTATCTACTCATCATGGCATTCAAAAGTATTATTTCAATATTAAAGTAATTGGCATAAATACAGTAATGAAAGTAATAATATAATTACATGAAATACATGCTTAAAGTGATCAAAGGAATGCAACTTGCCTCCTTGCACAGAGTCTTCTATTAATTTGTCTTATCCAGCGCTCTCCGGAGCTTGGTCGTCGAAATCGTGACCTAACACAAAATAAAATATTCGGGCTCAATAAGGAACGAGCTGGGAACAACATAAAATAAAGAAATTCAGAAATAAATATAAAGAAAGGTGGTGTGGAATGGTAGGAATTTATTTGGTGTTTGATTTGGCTAACTAGAGTTAAAATTGAGATTCACGGGCTTGAAATGGTCAAAATGGATATATATATATATATATATATATATATATATATATATATATATATATATATATATATATATATATATATATATATATATATATATATGTCTTATTGGGTTTTGGGTGAACAGTGTCGAGTCAACACTGTTCACTATGGATCAGGTTGGATAAACAGTAATAGTTTTGGGTTGAATAGTGACGGGCTGCACAGTGAAAGAAATATTTGTGCCGGCCCACTTGGCTTTGCCAGGCTCGAAGCTACTCAGGCCGGCTTTGGTGGCCCATGTGGCCATTTGGCCCAAAATGGCCTTCGTCCAAAGGGAGCCCGACTCCCTTTTCTTTCTTTCTTATTGGTTTTCTTCTCTGCTCTTCTCCCTTTCTTTGACCGGCAGCGGCAGTGATTACGGTGGCAATGGTGGCTGGCGGCGGTGCGGGGAAGTGTGGGGAGCACCTACGTGGCTTGAGGGTTCTATTTTTGGGCTTGGGAAGGGCTAGAGGTGGCTCGGTGGGGCTCATGGCGGCGGTGGCGCAGCGCCAGAATAGGGCATGGGCGTCGGTGAGTTAGAGGCGACGGTGGTGGGCTTGGGGCTCGGGGACAGGGTTGTAGTGGTAAGAGGGTGCTAGGGTCAGGTTTAATTGGAAAGAGGAAGGAAGAAGGTGAAGAATTGAGTGGTGGCTCACAGGGAGGGACAGAAAGGGGCGGCGACAATTCCTGGGATTTGCAGGCGTTGAGGAAGAAAGGAGGCGTTTGTGGGGGTGGTGAGGAGATTGATGGAGGAGATGGTGCAGCGGGGAAGGTTTTTATAGGGCATGGAGGCGGTGGCTCCAGTGATGGAGTTGAGGCGTGTGCAGCGCGTGGATGGCGATGTGGACAGCCGAGCATGAATGGTGCCGGGCGGGGCGAGGTGGCAGTATGGTGGTGGTACGGTAGCGCCACGGTGGTGTGCTTCTGGTGCGAGGACAAGAGCTGGCGGGGCTAGGTGCGGCGAGCACGGTGCGGCAGGCGCGTGCAAGGCCAGGGGGAACCATGGGGCGTGGTGTGGTGATGGCACGTGGCATTGGGGGGTCTGTGCTTGCATTGATGGTGAGGCAAGGTGGCGCCAAAGTTGGCAGGCTTTGACGCAGGAGCTGGCGGTGCTGATGGGAGAGAAGACGAAGGCGGCGTGAGGGAGATGACGCACTGGGGAAGAAGGCAGGGGAGGTAGCACCCTGGAGAAAGGCACTTTTAGGCTGATGAAAGTGCCAAGCCGAAAGGGGAAAGCTGATTTTGGAGGAAAACTTCCAAATTGGGAAATAAATCCAAATTCAAACCAAAAACTGAAATAGTTTTGAAAATCTGAATTTTTGGGTTGTTTCACATTAGGATCTCCTTGACTGCCTTAGTCATAGGCGATAGGAGCTTTCAGGCTGAGGAAAGCGCAAAGCCGAAAGGGGAAAGCGGATTTGGGAGGAAAACATCCGAATTGGGAAAGAAATCCAAATTCAAACCAAAAACTGAAAAACTTTTGAAAATCTGAATTTTGGGTTGTTTCACATTAGGATCTCCTAGACCGGCTTAGTCACAGGAGTTGACAACTATATCTCCTCATTTGTTCTATGGACTGGAGCGATACTTTCTTTAAATAAACTGATTCGAAGAGCAGAGGGCTCGGTTTGATAACCTACATACATATCCCGAATGAAAGAATGGTTTCTAGGGTTCTGGACATAGCATCATAGGCATGCACTTTGTGTCGGGATGTTCCAATGATTATCTTCTGCCCTGATCTACCATTGCCAGCAGCACCAAGGACTAACTGTACGAGGCTCAAGGATATCTCTTGCTGTATGCCCCGACAAATCGATGCAATAATCCAGTGACCAAACACCAGAGGTACAGAGTCCTGCAGCTTGCAAATTTCCACCATGCTGCTACAATCAGATGAGTCATCACGAAGGTCTCGGACCATGCACAGGTGGCCATCAAGCTCCACCAAACGTGCCCTGGCTAATGTCACGAAGAGCGGCGACTGGACCCATCCGAAAGTCTCCTCCGTGATAGAAAAGGACATGATGGCAACTCCTGCAGTTGTGGCTTGAAACAATGGGAGAAGCCAATGCAGAGAGCCCTTTCCAAGCACCGGTGGCAGTTTATCAAAAGCTGCATTTGCGAGAGCAGCTTGAGCAGCATTGCAGAACAAGCAGTGGCATAGCTGGCCATAGGTCAAACCTCGAGTCGGCCAGCATTGCGGAACGAGCAGTGGCATAGTTGGTCATAGGCCAAATCTCGGGTCGGCCTAGCTACTTTAGGTGAAAGCCATTTTTTTTTCTGTTTTTTCAAATAATTTCACATGGCATTTTGATCTTGAGCCTCGGGCCATTGCTCCGGAGGCCTGAGGCCCAGCTCCACCTCCGGGAACGAGGATGACACTCCTCCAGTAGCAGGAGTGCAGGACTACATTGATCACAATACTTGCCTCCAAGAGTGTGCTGGACTTCTTAAGCTGCTTGTCGTACCTTGTACTCCTTGGTCCGGGATGTGGGCATAATCTAAGGCTAAACATGATCTAAACAACATTAACCCTAGCTCATTGAAGAACACCTAGTCTAATCCTTAGAGCGGAAGCGTGATACATACCCGAACTTGGAGATGCCATCACGGTTTGTAGGTTCGGTCGGCGGTCGTAGAAGAGGCGTGGGCGATGACGGCGGCCTTCGGTCTTCAGTCTTCGCCCACCACAGCGCTCGTGATAGATCGGGTCTGTTAGGGTGTTTTGCTGCTTAGAACCACACGGATAAAAAGCCTGCCGAGTCCCCATGTTTGTATAGCGCTGAGAGAACGGGACTGAAACCAAAACGGTTGGTCGCGCCCTCGATCAGGGCGCAGCGGAGGCGTGGCCCCCTTGTATCTCGGGGTCGTTAGTCGAGATCAACCCAACATTCTCCCCTTTGATCATAAGGCTAACACCATAAGTCCATTCTCAATAAAACAGCATACCAAGGTAATGCGTCGCATGGCCAATGAAGTGCCATACAACTCCAGTACCTATAGTGTACTATCCCATCTTGAAATGGATATTCATTATACTTAATGGGAGTTGGTTTGCTTTAAGGTCCTTTTATCCAGAATCAGAGGCTTTCCAATAAACCCATGCCGGCAACATGATCACGAAAGATATTGGGTGGTAAGCCTTTAGTAAGCGGATCCGCAAGCATTAACTTAGTACTAATATGCTTGATACTAATGGTTTGATCCTGGATTCTATCTTTCACAACATCGTACTTAATGTCAATGTGTTTGGCGGCACCACTTGACTTGTTGTTACTCGCATAAAAGACTGCAGGTTCATTATCGCAGTATAAGGTGAGTGGTTTAGAGATGCTGTCTACCACTCTATGTCCCGGGATAAAGTTCTTAAGCCATACAGCCTACCCGGTAGCCTCATAACATGCCACAAACTTAGCTTGCATCGTTGAAGATGCCGTAAGGGTTTGTTTGGAGCTTTTCCATGATATAGCTCCCCCAACGAGTGTGAAGATATAACCTGTCGTAGATTTCTTAGTATCAACACATCCCACAAAATCTGAATCTGAATAACCAACAACTTCAAGGTTATCAGAATTCTTAAATGTGAGCATGAAATGTTTAGTACCTTGCATATAGCGCAAGACTTTCTTAACGGCCTTCCAGTGGTCCGGTCCCGGATTTGACTGATATCTGCCAAGCATCCCAGTTACAAAAGCTAAATCAGGGCGTGTGCGTACTTGAGCATACATAATGCTTCCGACAGCTAAAGCATAAGGAACTGACTTCATCTGATCAGTTTCATATTGGTTCCTTGGACATTGAAATGTTCCAAACTTATCGCCCTTAACAATAGGAGTAGGCGAGCCAGAGCACTTATGCATATTATATCTCTTAAGTACGCTATCAATGTATGCCTTCTGAGATAAACCTAATACTCCTTTGGACCTATCTCAGTGAATCTCAATGCCAAGAATGTAAGAGGCATCACCAAGATCCTTCATATCAAAATTAGATGAAAGAAATCTATTGGTCTCAAACAGCATATCCTTATCACTGCTAACCAATAAGATGTCATCCACATAAAGAACTAGATGATGAATTTACTCCCCTTGAACTTAACATATATGCAGTTATCAACTACATTTTCCTTAAATTCAAAAGTCCTTATGACCTTATCGAATTTGAGGTACCATTGCCTCGACACTTGCTTTAAGCCATAAATTGATTTCTTAAGTCGACATCCCATATGCTCCTTGTCTTCCACGACAAAACCTTCCGGTTGAGCCATGAAAACGTTTTGTTGCAAGTTGCCATTAAGGAATGCCGCCTTAACATCCATCTGATGTAGCTCTAAATCATAATGAGCTACAAGTGCCATGATAATTCTAAATGAATCTTTAGTTGGTACAGGAGAAAAAGTGTCATTATAGTCAATCCCTTCTCTTTGTGAGAAGTCTTTTGCTACAAGCCTTGCTTTGAACCTTTCGACATTTCCCTTAGAGTCATCCTTGGTTTTGTAGACCCATTTACAGCCTACTGTTTTGACTCCATCAGGAATTTCTACTAAGTCCCATACATCATTAGTGCTCATAAACTTTAGTTCATCCTTCATGGCATCAAGCCACTTAGGAGAATGTTCACTCATCATGGCCTCCTTATAAGAGGTAGGATCATCTACCTTCCCTATATCATTAATATCCTCATTCATATAAACAACATAATTATTTGGGATGGCAGATCTTCTCTCCCGCTGTGATATTCTAATAGGTTCAACAGCTATTCCAGGAGATTGCTGAGGCTCATCATTAGGTGCGACATTAGGAATTTCAGAGACCTCAACAGTGGGTGTAACAACAGTATTTTGTACTAGAGGTGCAACCACCAAGCACGTGAATAAAGGTCTCGGGATAAGCGGTGAAGGAACATAAACACCTTCTCTTCAAGATCTATTTTCACGGGTTCGAGTGTCCCGTCATTCTCTAAGAACACAAGTGCCTTGTTTCTACAAACTTAGTTATCCTATCGGAGACGATAAAATCGATACCCTTTGGATCTTTCGGGGTACCCAATAAAATAGCAACTTCTTGTCTTAGGATCTAATTTTCCAATATGTGGATTAAATATCTTAGCTTCACCGACAACCCCCACACTCGTAAATATTTCAAACGTGGTTTCCTCGATCCATAATTCATAAGGTGTCTTAGGCACTGCTTTACTGGGAACCCGATTAAGAATATGTGCAGTTGTCTTTAGTGCTTCCATCCACAAACCAGTTTGTAAACTAGAATAGTTAAGCATGCTCCGTACCATGTCCACAAGTGTACAGTTGCATCTCTCAGCTACCCCATTCTGCTGATGTTCACCTGGTGTAGAATACTGGGCAACAATGTCATTTTCCTAAAGGAACTTAGCGAAAGGGCCAGGAATTTGCCCATAAGAGGCATGTCTACCATAATATTCTCCCCCACAGTCCGATCTTACCACTTTAATTCTTAGGTTGTGCTGATTTTCAACTTTAGCCTTAAATATCTTGAATTTATCAAGTGACTCAGATCAGTCTTTAATGGGAAAGATATAACCATAACGGGAGAAATCATCAGTGAATGTGATAAGGAATCAAAACCATCCACTAATGTTACAGGAAAAGGACCACAAATATCAGTATGAATCGCTCATGCTCCATTTATCTTTCTGAGTATTGTAATTTATCCTAAATGCAGTGTAATCAGAAGGAAGAGAAGTCATAATAAACTGGACTAGGAAACCATCGGATATCTCCATGTCCATGCCCTTGAGCTTTCCAGCCATATCGGTCATCATCATGATATGCTCTCTTATGTTGCTGGACCAGTTATATTTAGCAGATAAGAGCCTCTGGATTAAAGTACTGGCATAAACTTTAGTAGAGCCTTTGAATTTCTTCTCAACTGAAGCCAAGTACTGCTTAGCATTTTTGGAATCAGGAATTGCTCCCCTGATCCCAACTGAGATAGAGGTCTTCATGATCATTAGTAACAAGCGGTTGGATCGCTCCCATTTTTCGGCATTAGTATCGTAAGTTTTCTTTTTCTCATCATAATTATCCTCACCATCGGTGGGGGGAACGGGAGCGGTCACCCTTAACACATAGTCAAGGTCCAAAACTCCAAGGACAACATGAATTCTTTCTTTCTAAGCGGGGAAGTTGCTTCCCGTGAGCTGCTCAATATTGTCAATTGTGGCGGCAACATTCGAAGCGTTTATTGCTGCAAAATTAAATAACATAAAGATGTATTGCATGCAATTAACCCTACGTTGGTCTGATTAATAATATGTAAAACTACAGTTCTAATCCATATCACCGTTAGGCAGAAAATGGAAAAAGAACTTAACAATTTAATATGGCGACACATGGCTACAAACAACATTGGTCAGAATGTAATCATGCGCATACATAATACCAAAATAAAACATAAAAATCTCTAATCAAAATATCTCGTTGGTTCAATTTTACTTAGAGACAAAACATTATTTATATTACATTATTATTGAGCAACAAAAAATAATTAAAACATTGCATAAAATAAAAGGACTTAACTCTCAGCCAACCCTGCTCAGCCGGCCCATTTCTTTGCCGGCCCATTAGCGGATGGAGCATAAAAAAAATCGGCTGAAGCCCACTTTACCCGAGCCGCATCTGGTGGCCACTGGCGGTGACCGTTGATCTGATCGGACGGCCGATGTTGGATCCCGAGAAACATAAAAGGGCCGGAAAACCTAACCCTAAACCATTTCTCCCCTTCCTTCTCCCGAAAAAAATGGGCGGCCGCGTAAAGCGAGCACGATCTTTGCGTCGGCGGCGGCGCAAGAGGGAGCACCAGCGTTCCGCCGTAAGCGGTCAGAGGAGAGCCTGAGTGGCGACTTGAGGCGGTGCGGCATGAGGCGGTGCCTCCGCAGCCTTCTCGCGAGTCTTGTAGCGTCTGGTTGAGGTTCTTGTAGCACCGTCGAGTGGAGCTACGGTGACGCCCGAGACCGAAGAGACTCCAGATCTCCAAAACGTAAGTATTCACTTTAGATTTGGGTTCTTAAGGTTCGGGATTTCGGATATGGGTTGGGGATTCGGGATTTCGTTAGGATTTCACAAAAAATTCTTCAAGTCCCCTCCTTCTAAATGCTAAACTGAGCCACTAATCATTAGATCCGAACTAATAGACATCTAATCCGGGCATAAACAAGTTCGGTTGGGACTAATATGGGTTCACAAAGAGACTAGGGACGCTCTGATACCAAATGTGGGCATAATCTAAGGCTAAACATGATCTAAACAACATTAACCCTAGCTCATTGAAGAACACCTAGTCTAATCCTTAGAGCGGAAGCGTGATGCATACCCGAACTTGGAGATGCCATCACGGTTTGTAGGTTCGGTCGGCGGTCGTAGAAGAGGCGTGGGCGATGACGGCGGCCTTCGGTCTTCAGTATTCGCCCACCACAGCGCTTGTGATAGATCGGGTCTGTTAGGGTGTTTTGCAGCTTAGAACCACACGAGTAAAAAGCCTGCCGAGTCCCCCTATTTGTATAGCACTGAGAGAACGGAACCGAAACCAAAACGGTTGGTCGTGCCTCTGATCAGGACGCAGTGAAGACATGGCCCACTTGGATCTTGAGGTCGTTAGCCGAGATCACGGAATCAAACCCGAGTCTGACACTGGAATGCAGCACATCCGGGCAAGGCGGCAGCCGCGTGACGGCCCTGTTGACCGCGTTGAGAACGTAGTAGGCCGGTGGCACGGCGTCGTACAGGAGGGTGAGGCCGTCGCACTGTGCGGCCATCGGACCCACGAAGTCGCCCCTCACATCATCGAGGGTCAAGAGCAAGTCTGCGCTGGGACCTGAACGCGAGCAGGAGTACGCCGCAGTGGAGTTGTATCCCGCGGTGGGCGCGTAGAATAGCAGACTAGGTGGAGCCGACGCGGCGTCGGCGTCGGCCTTCGCCATGTGGAGGGTGTAGAAATCGTCGTCGGAGAGGATCGTGGCCCAGGAGCGGCAGACGGCGCGGAAGCGGAGGAGGGACTTGACCGGCAGCCGTAGAAACACCTCCGTCATGATCTCGTCTGGCAGCGCCGGCGCGCTGCTGGATGCGACGATCTTCCGCCTCTTATTTTGCTCATCGCCATCACCCCCAAAATTTCAGCGCCCAATCAGATCAATTTGGTGATACCATCTGCGGTGAAATCAACAGACAACTTTGGATATGAAACCACACACACATGTTCTATCAGCGGACACAAACACACGCGAAAGAAGGAAATCGAAGAACAGATAACGCACAGGACTTTTGTGGTCAGCCACAACAGCTTGGCTGAGCTTTTCTTTGCTATTCTCTCCTTGCTTCACTTTACAAACTAACAAATAGGCTCTTTAAATACATACAGCTAACTAGTTCCACCACACGCCATGACTGCAACGTCCGCATGCATGACATGCAGCACCATTAAGAGCATCTTTAGTGTATTGAACCGACGTCGATTCAAAATCATGCCACATAAGCATTCTAGGAACCGAGCTTATTTTTCTCTAATGTATTGAACCGATTCCTACTAATAACTAGGACCCATATTTCATTAAAAAACCACAAAATAATAATATTCTCTCTCAACCGCACTCGCTCCTATGTAGTTGTTTAATGCTCATATGAGTTGTTTAATACTTTGAATCGATTCCTAAGTAGGGTCCGGTTTCATGCATTTTTTTTGTTGGAATCGACCCCTCCAATGTATTGAATCGATTCAATGTCTTCTCTCTCCTCATTTGAACCGGCTAAAACACAACATTAGAGATGATCTAACTATTCTACACCACTAACAAACATCGTGCATGTACTAATTCCCTAGTCTATCACCACTTTAACATATCATGGCCGCATCCTTCTCAACGTGCAACTCAAACATGCATATCACTCTTCTATCCACATGCAGGGCTGTTCTTGGCATTAATTTTAGAGGCCCTAGGGCAAGACAATAGGATGCCCTTTATTCTAACATAAACATAATGATACTTTTTATTTCAACTACAAAACTACTCAATCCATCAAAAAGATACAAACTACTCATAGAAAGCAATTTCTTCTAACATTTCTAGATACAAAGTCATTAATAATAGTATCCACGTCAATTCTAACATATCATTTTCAATACATAAAGTGGCCTACTATTCAACCTTTCTTATGACATTGACGACCTCAAATAGTTTTTCAATAACTTCAACTTTGAAAAGCTTCTTTTAGCTGATGCTACAGTCACATGTATAGTAAATAAGATTCGATAAGCAATTGAAACATTTGGATAACAATTTACAGCTCTAACAAACTCAACTACTAGAAAAGGGGGAAAACCTGACAGTCCCGAATTACCCTGATGGGCCCGCAACGGCCGTCAACATTTATTATTTTGGTGACGGTAATAATAGCACCGACAACAACATTACAAATTTCTTGACGGTTTTAATAAAACTCTCAATAAAATCAATTATCCTGGTGGTTACGCCCGTCAGGTTATTTGTAACAGCCTCATTTTAGTAAACAGTAGTATTATGCATTTCATAAGCATACATGACATTTTAGATCATTTGCACAATTTTGTTGCATTTGAACAATTCAAATTGAAGTCAAACTTAAAACTTGAAAAGAAACTCCAAGAAGAAACTTCAAATTATTTATAGTAAATATAACATCCAAAACAATGGTTTGTGTTTCAAATGTATAAAAATGAGGAGAATAAACTTTTGATGCCTCATGATGTCATTTGAATTTTCTAGAAATTTTCCACAAGGGTTTCCTAATTTCAAAGACCAATGCTTCAATTGAAGGAAGCATAACCTTTGAAAAACTCCTTAAGAAAATCTTATGATCATCATCTAAGATTATTTTTTCTAGCTTCTAGATCACCCTGATATCCCCTCTGAAAAATTTCATAATTTTTAGATTTTATTTGCTATTTCAAAAGGGCTAGTCAAACCTTTTGGACCCTTAGTCAAACCCCTAGGGCAGCACCTTGTGATTTTCCTAGAGCCAATTTCAGTGCATGAAAAAATCTGTGAAAATTACACAAGGTTGTTCTCAGATCCAGTAACCTTTCATAAAAATTTAAGAATTTTTAGAGCTACGAAACTCTCTCTAAAAATTCGCTAACTATCTCAGCCTATTTATCATAAACCTGATTTTACTATTGGGCCGACCGAGCCACTTTGACTTGGCTGAACCCAACCAACTCAACCACACCGCACCACTTACCCCCTCTCTTTGAGTCGTCCGATCAGAAATCAACAATCTAGATTGAAGGGAACGTTCGGACCATCTGAACGCACCCCCTCGCGTGAACCGTCCGATTGGAAATGGACGATCAGGATTGAATGGGACGTTCGGACCGTCCGAACATCCCCGCCACTTGGACCGTCCGATCTTGATCTAACGATCTAAACCAGCCCGCTCATTTAAACCCCGACCCACCCTTTTCTCTTGCGTCGCTGACTGGTGGGCCTCCGGCTTCAACTCTTCTTCTCCACGTCGCATGTCACCCTGTGCCACCTCGCTCATGCTCGCTATTCGCCGAGCTCCACCATGCGTCATCATCAACGACCTGCCCCTGGTTTGCGACGCATGCCAGTGGTTTGGCCCATGGTTTCGTACTTGCACCTGCTCCAATCACCTCGCCATCGTTTCATTGTCGCTCAAGCTCGTCCATGGACCAAGCTCACTGTGGAGCTCCTTCCTCATGAGTCCTCCGCCCTAGAGTCTATAAAAGCTCACCCGGGGTTTTCTCTACTTCTTTTAGACACCACCGAGTATTCCCTCACCTTCGCCACTGCTCAATTGAGCTCAATTCTAAGAAAGCCCGAAGCGCCGCCGTCGTCCTCAACGCCGTCTCGGCGGCACAGGGTTCTTTTCCAATTCTTTTCGCGTCACTTTGCGCCCCTTATCACTTTTATCATTTCCCCTAATCCAATTTTGGGTTGTATTCACAGGAATCACCGAATTTTGGATTTGATCTTGTTCGGCCGAAAACGCTCACCTTCGTTCCCAACTCCGGTGAGGTGGTCCTTTGAGCAATTGCTCACGTGAGCACCATCTCATGCACTCACTTAAGCTCTCCCTACATTTCTTGTTCACTCATTTTGTTCAGGTCAAGCTCCCCTCAGTGAAGCCATAGCACCGCCGCCAGCCTTCTTCCGGCAACCTCCCCATCTTCGGGTCATCTCGGTGAGTTCCTAGAGCCCCTCTTTAGCTCATGCGCGCACTAGATCACCTGGAGCGTAGCCTTAGCGTAGTTGCCGTATTTGTCGTACCTTCACCTCCACTCCACCTCGTCGCGCCGCCGCTTCTGTCCACCTCCGGCGAAGCTTCGGCCATGGTCGGGTGCGCAATAGTATTAGGAATCCATTTTGGCCCCTAGCTCATGTCGTCGTAGCCTCCTTCGCTGGCGAGATGCCCGGCGAAGTCACGGCCGAAAGTGTCCTGTTGTCGGAACGACCGACATGCACTGTAGTTCGATCATTAGCCATTAATCGCTGTCCTAAACCCACTTTTATGTGTTGATCCAGTAGTATTGAGTTAATGTTTCGCTTACATGTGGGTCCAGCTGTTCAGTGCTTGGTAACCCCTCACTTTGGACTGTCCATTTTGAGATCAACGGTTCAAATCATTTTGGCTATTCGGACCACCCGAACGTCTCCTTCATTTGGACTGTCCAATTTTGATTCAACGGTCCAGATCATGTTGGTCGTTCGGACTGTTCGAACATCCATCTCGTTTGGACCGTCTGATTTCGAATTAACCGCTTGGATCATTTGGGCCGTTCGGACCGTCGAACGTAACCATCGCGTGGGCCGTCCGATTAGATCTCAACGGTCCAAACGATTTCGGCTCAGGGTTTATAAGAAAATCTGTATATCAATTATTTATGTACTACAAATTGTTTTAAACTTCAAAACTACATAAGTAATTCATTTTAACTCCTTTTTGGATGATTCAAATTTTGTTGGTTTCTATTTTAAATATACTTGAATCTAAAATTGGTTTGAATCTTGTTGATGTTCCGGAAAATGTTGTTAGTAGAATTACTTTAGGTTTAGTGTTATTGTTGCACTAAAAATTGCTTTAAATTCAAAAATGCATAAGTATTTCTCTGTAACTCCAATTTGAGCAAACTCAAGCTTGTTGGTTTCCTCTATTACTGTATTTTATTGTAGAATAGGTTTTGAGTATAATACTATCTCTGAAAATTTTATTTTACATATGGTTTGTGCACTACTTTCATGACTTTGAAAAATCATAAGAAATTCATTTTAGCTCCAAATGAGGTAAATCAAATTCCATTGTTCATATCATGAGGTGTTCTATCTACCATAAAATTTTCATGTTCACCACCTCTTTGAAAATTTTTGCCAAAAATTTAATTTCGAATGAATAGTAGATTTAGAGCTCGATGGATGGGCTCTAGTCACTTTATATTATAGTATACGAGTTGTATCACTTAGCAATGCTTAGAACGGTAGAATGGGAATCATCACTTTGGCGATGGTTATTATATCATCACTTTAAATTACTTGGGTCAGGGTACCCATGTATATATTGTATTTGAGAAACTAAAACTGAAAATAAAATATTTTAGACTTGGGCACATTGGTTGTTGCTGTTGTTATTGGGTGTGTGGATGGTGCCTAAGTCAACAAGGACCAAGTTACTTGTGTCACTGATCCAAGCGGTATTGCGAGCATTCCACATGAGGGCTATATAGAAACCCCTCTTGACTTAGTACTTTGGCGTATGTTAGCTCCGAGTCGTAGGAGGTTGTGTGTGTTGTGTGAAAAAGGAAATGATCTGTGTGTGTTGGGTGTGACGGGGTTGGTTCCTGTCCAGGTTCTCCACTCCGAGGAGCATCGGTAAGTTTTCTCTCTGCCGACGACTCTAACACAACGTATGGTTTCCATCGTACGGGCGACTCGTAGTTAATACACAATATTAGAAAGGTCTCGTAGGACTTAGCCTTGCCAGCATACCTAAGAAAGTGTGCTCTATTGCATGGCGAAAAGGCGGTCTGGCATGTGGGTACAGTTGTACACCCCTGCAGGGTATAAACTATTCGAATAGGCTCGTCCTAGGTTATGGACATGCTTGGTTAGGTCGTGCAAGAACTAGACTATAACTTTTTCCTTAAAACTTGAATTTGGGTGGTACGAATGGGTAATTCGTGCTATGTTGTGGTGGCTATTGGGAAGTCACCTCTAGATTGTTATTTATGCTTACAATTGTTGTCTCTTTGTTATTTAATCAAATAAAAACCGATTTGTTAAATTGCCTTCAATCTATTATCTATTGCAAATGAAATATTGCTTTGTGCGTTAAATGAACCCTATGACTTCTCCTTTGAATCAGCTTGCATGTAGCTATGTATAGGTTTGTTATGCGTAAGTCTTGCGAGTATATTTTTGTACTCAACTGCATTGCTTAATTGTTGTAGAGGAGGTTGACCCCCAAGGGGTTAACTATTGTGAGACCGACTTCGTGCAGGACGACTAGCTTGGCGGCCCGGTCGGTTACTTTGTGGGTAAGGGCAAACCGGTTGGTTTTGTTTATCACCATCTTATGACTTTTGTTTCTGCTGCTACTTTATTTGTTTACCTTGTCTTTGGCCGGTCGGCCCCTTTTGTAATAACTCTTTTATGTGTTTTTTCCTTGTGTTGTAATATGAAGACTCGATATTGTAATGACTTGTGTATGGAATGGATGCAATATTTTGTGAAGGAGTATGTGCACCGCTCCTGGGAGGTACATACTACTCTAAGGCACGGAATATCTGGTTTGTGATGCTAGGGTCAAGTGGATGGCTAAGCATTACATATTAAATACCCCGGGTTCTCACAGTAAAGAACTCTGGTAATTAATTTACTCAAATACTAGATAAATTATCTTGAATAAAAATAATTTTTGTTAAAATTTTAGAGATCAATTCGACCTTAAGAAAATCCTTGTTCTTTAATTAACCCTTTTTGGTTAAAGGATTTATTTAAGTATTTTAAAACACGATCAGTCAGTTTTAACATTTTATTTGGGGTCTATATCATCCCAGTAGCTTCTCTGAGAAATTTCGTATTTTTATAAATTTATTTGATATTTTTAACCCTCCGGTCAAACTTTCAAAGTTTTATTTTGGTTCTAGTCAACCAAATAGACCCAGCCCAAGCCAATTGGCACTGTAGCAAAACTTGGTTAAATCCAGCCTTGCCGATCGGACCGACCGAGCCACATTCAAAGGGCTCAGCCTAACCTCCAGGTTGCGCGTGCGAACCAATCGATTTGAAACAGACGGACCAGATCAGTTGTGACGTTCGAACCACCCGAACGCTCCATGCAATCTGGGCCATCAATTTCCAATCGGACTGTGCCGTTTTTCAAATGGTTAAGCCCAACACGCGCGAGCCGTTCGATTTTAATTCAACCGCCAGATGGAACGGTGACGTTCGAACCATCCTAACGTGCCTTGCCCTTTAACCGTTAGATCTTAATCGGACCGTCCGCATCAAGTGTGACGTTCGAACCATCTGAGCGATCCACTCAATCTAGATCATCCATTTTCCATCAGACAGTGCCGCTTTCATTCATTTGAAACTAAAGCGCACATCTTTTCGAGACCGTTAGATTTTTATCGAACCGTCAGTATGAGTTGGGCCGTTCGGACCATCTGAACACCCCACTCAATCTAGGCCATTCATTTGCGATCGGACCATCCGTAGGGATTGGGACGTTCGAACCACCCGAACAGTCTTTTCGATCAGGGCCGTTGAAACTTGATCGGACCATCCACACCGTTCGGACCAAGCCACATTGTTTTGTCGAAAAACTTCTGTTCGCACGAACAAAATTTCCATCACGTGCCTGTGCCCACCGCCCAGCGCAGTCAAAGCCCTTCCTCTCCCGTCAAAATACCTAGAAAGCTCATCCCAAACTGTGCGCCGCCTCCATGCCAACTCCAGCCGTGCCTGCCGCCCACGCCACTTCCACGCCATCGCTGGCCGCCCCCGTCACTTCCACGCCATCACCAGCCACCCCCGCCGCTTCCATGTCATCGCCGGCCGTGCCCGCCACCTCCACACCATCTCCGGCCACCACCACTCCCTCCTCTCGAAATCCCTAGCTCCACATCCTCAATCCGCCGCCTCCACGCCATCTCCAGCCGCGGTGGTCCACATCCTCAATCCGCCGCCTCCACACCATCTCCGGCCGCGCCCGCCACCTCCACACCATCTCCGGTCAATTAGAAACAAGGCACCTCGGTACGATGATGGTGCCTCTACATCTCAAAGTTCATACGACCTTGACATATTCCAATACCCAGGCCGATGCATTAGTCCTCGGGGTTGTCGTGATCTCACAACAGAAGAGTACAAGGTTGCCTTCTTGTACATACTAAGGAACTTATCGGAGATGGATGGTTTCTTTGAGTATGTGCTTAAGCTATGCAACCTAAGTCACTTTTCTATAATTATATTTGCATCATTCTAACTAATCTTGTTAATGTAGTAAATTTTCTAAAGAACAATGGAGGTGCAGAATGAAACCAACTGAAAAGCAACTTCAGGAGTTGAGGTTAAATGGTTAGAAATCAGGTCATCCTATGCACCATGGACCCAATTTTTTTGATTGGTTCAAAACTCAAGTAATTATCTTAAACGCAGCAACTTGAAAAAACTAAAAATCATATTTGTAGCAATTTGAAACTAATACAAATAATTGCCTACTTGTAGTGCATGAAGTCATCTACCATTCCTAATGCCTTATGCCAAATGTCTTATGGTTTTCGCAGTAGAGTTACCACTTATGGATGTTATGATGTGAATGCATATAGATTACGTTCATCAAAGTATGAGAGTGAGAAATCTGGATTGACTACAACCAATAGTGGCGTGTGTGTGTGTGTCTAGTTATAACGACAACAACAACGTGCTAGAGTACTATGGTGTTATTGAAGATATTTTAAAGATTACTTGGGAAGGCAGTATGCAGCTTGAGCTGGTTTTATTTTATTGCCGTTGGTTTGATCCAACACCTAATGGAGTTAGGCATACTGAAAATTTGGGCTTGGTAGAGGTCAAGCACACATCTCTTTCAAATTTTTATGCATTTGTCATGACAAGTCAGGTTAAACAGGTCTATTACTAGCCATACCCGTGTAAGACCAAGCTGGATCTATTGGAATGGTCGTTTGTATATCATGTAGCTCCACAAGGATATATTCCTCTAAGTAACAGCAATGGTGATTTGACCCCTCCTGAAGGACCAACTCAACAAATGGAGTTCTACCAGGAGGATGGTTTGCATGGCACCTTTGTCATTGACTTAGGGGATGACTTTGAAATTACTCCTCCATTGATCTTAGATGAGATAACAAATCCAAAAGATTTGGAATTTTTAGAACGGCAGAATGTTAATCCTCAAGAAGATGAGCAAGAAATTGATGAAGATGAACATGAGGATCTAGATGACGAGCTTCAGCCTTCAACTTATGATCGAAATGATTTCTGAATTTTGTATTGTTGTCCCTGAAGTGTTCCTTTATAATACGTTGTGTAATTTGTACTTGTGTTTCATGCTATGACAATATTTTGATGTTCCATGTTGTTCTAACAACTGATCCTTTAATTATACTCGTTTTCATGCTATGTATGTCTAAAAATATTCTATGTTGTTCCATTGACTTAGCACTAATGTCATATTGTAACTATGCAGGATATGAATCATATTCCATCCAGACGACATGGAGGTCAGCAGTATGGAGGAAATGCCTCCCAAAGGAGTAGTATCGTTGGTACCAATAACAATGTGAATGCATCACAAAGGATTATTGCTGGTGGCACTACCTGCAATGTCAATGGCTCTCAAAGGAACAGTGATCATTCCACTAGTGAAGTCAATGGAGCTGCTACAAAAAGAGGAAGGAAGAAGAAGTCACGAACTCAATTGAAGATGCCTTCGCGTGCTGGGAAGATTGCCTTGAGACCTAATGGTGACAAGTAAGTATAGACATGTGCACTTGCGCATAAAGAAATGTTATTATGTTTTTTCTTGATTAGATTAACATGGCCAGCAATACATACAAACATTCTCATGCTTAACTCATGTATTGTAGGCAATTCAAGTATGTCAATTACATGCCCCAAAAGGACTACACATATCAAGCACAACTTAGAGTTATTCTTAGACATGAGTACCCAGGTGTTGTAGAGGACAAGGATGAGCAGGGTAGAACCTTTAATACTCGTCTTGCGTTGACATGGGATGATTACTTTGTCGATGAAGACGATGCTGGAATGACTGCTGCAGATCGAGTGAAATATGAGTTTTGGGTAAGTAAATTTTGGTAAATCCATTATACCTGTGTAATTCAGAAAAGTTAAGGTTACTATTCAAATCTGGATAAAGATTTAAACCCGTTGCAGCATGATGCTATGTAAAATGTTGACTCTTGATTTTTTTTTTGTCCCTATATGTAGTATTTATTCAAAGTCAGCGAAGACGACGAGGCAGAAGCAGATCGAGTGCTTGAAAATTATGCTTCGGACCTTGTGAAGCAAATGATGTATAATGCTCGTGTTGATGCTGTCAAGGAGTACTACAAAAAAACAATGAGAGGAGATTGATGACATGTTGGCACGTCCAAGAGAAGTAGAGTATGAGCAATACTTGATTGGTAGGATTTGGTGGTGCAATGAAAAAGTATGGCCACATCTTTATCGTAACTGGTGCAGTGACCAGTTCTTAACAAAATAAAAGAGAGGTCAGGAGGCACGCTTTAAATCTGAAGATGTTGCTCAAAACCGATCAGGCTCACGATCATACTCGGAAACTCAACAATACTTGGTATATTATACTCGTAACTGGTGCACTTTGCTTACCTTCAATTCACATATACTATGTCTTCCTCACATATTTGACTGGGTTCATTGTATTCTTCACCGTATTGTAGGAACACAAGTTTGGACCAGAAAATGCTACATGTCTGAAGACATATGCCGTAATGAAGTCTGGCATGAAAAATATGGACAATACTGGCAGCAGTGGTCCAATTTGGAGCCAAAAAGCAAACGCATTGTAAGTTCTACCATGTTTGTACTCAACTCAAGTGAACTCAACTTGTACGAAAGCAAATCATATGAAATGTTGCTTTTGTTCTAGGATGATTACTCTGCAGCTACCAGTGCTCAACATCCAGATGGTGAGTAGGAGCAGCAACCACTTGATGGAGTAATACTTTACAACACCAATGATGGCTTGCCCCATGGCCGTGTACCAATAGGGAATGATGCTGTCAAGAAGGCTGAAGTTCTACTAGCAGCTAAATCAAGAAATATCAGGCCATCCAATTCCACCTCATATCGTAATGTGGTCCGACATAATCAAGAACTACTCTAGACACAAGAAGTTCACCGCCAATATGAATCACTGACTAGAACAAATACAAATTCCTAATAATCAGGTTTGAACCAGATACTAGTGCAATTATCATGAGTCAATGAGGACCATGACAGTATGACAGATTATTGATAGAAAGAGTGAGGGAAAAGGGCGTCGGGGTCGGCAACTCGGTATTGGTTACCTCTGGGCGTCGAGGAAAAGGACGAGCAGGGAGCAGTACCGGAGCAGCAGGGCGGCGTCGAAGGGGAGGCGCGTCCGGCTCAGGGGAGGGGAGAAGGCGACGGGCTCGGGGGAGGAGGCGCGGCGGGCTCGGGGGAGGAGGCGAGGAAGGCTCAAGGACGAGGCGGCATCGACGCGCTCGGGAGAGGAGTCGCGTCGGGCTTGAGGAGGAGGGAGTTAGGAGTTGAGAAACTTAATTGTTTCAGTGGGTGGCGCGGGCAAACCCTAGAGTTCGAATATAAATAGGGATGGACATCACAGACGGTTCCAATCAACAACCGTCTTTCATATATGATGTATCACAGACGGTTCCAATCAACAACCGTCTGTGATATATGTATCACAGACGGTTTTTACCAAGGAACCGTCTGTGATATATAATCACAGACGGTTTGTAGATGAAACCGTCTGTGATATATAATCACAGACGGTTTGTAGATGAAATTTTGTGTTGGTTAATCTAGTTCTGTTTATTGGCTAACCTCAGAAAATGCTAGTCATGCCCTCTGAAACAAGCAGAAAACACAACAAGTACATGCATATACATCCAATTGATCACATTCATTTCAGAAACAAGCACATCCATTTCACAGTACAAATCAATTAACTCAAATGCACTAAAATTAACCATTCATCAGAACGTACATATACACACATTGTTCAATTAATCTTTAAAAATTAGCCCTTTATGATGATCGACGCGTATGTAGCTAGTTTCGTTACGTTTTTTTTCCTCGACCCTTATGCCGTTTCTGAAAAGAGGCAACTCATCAAATTGATTGTATTCTTTCTCGTCCACTACATTCTCAACTCCAACAATCCTCCTTTTTCCATGAAGTACTACGTGGCGCTTCTTATTTGCCTGGTCGGTTACATAGAAGACTTGAACAACTTGGTCAGTGAGTACGAATGATTCGTCTTTGTATCCGATACGTTCGAGGTCCACGGTAGTGACGCTGTACTTGTCGACCTTTACCTGTGGGAGATGACCCAACGACACCGAAATAGGGGGATCTTGAAAAGCACGTAGTCGAGCACCCATATCTCCTCTATTTGCCCATAGTAGGAGCTCATCGACCCATCGGTCTTGAATGCATCTATCACGGAACATCTTCGCTGTTCGTTAGTGCTCTTTATATCCCGAGCCTGCGTATAGAATATGTACCCATTTATGTCGTATCCTCGCCATGTCACAACTATAAATGTTGGCCCTTTTTCCACCAATGTCAGCATATCACTTGACGAGCTCCTAGCGAGTCGCTCCTTCAACCATTGGTTGAACCGTCTGTTGTGTTGTCTCGTGATCCAAACATCCGACCGCTCCGGATTCTATTGCCGAAGCACATCCTTGTGCTGGTCGATACGGGGACACTTCAGTCATGTGTTGCAAGACCGTGAAATGGGCTTGAGTATACGCATCCATATTTGGAGTGATTGCTTTCCTTCCAATGGCCACGATACCCTCGAGCCTCCCCTCATGGCGAGATCGAGGCACACCTATCGGTTCGACCTGAGCCATGTAATCGACGCAGAATTCAATGACATCTTCGGTTGCATAACCTTCGACGATGCTGCCCTCCGACCGAGATCGATTCCGTACATAGGACTTGATAATTCCCATGAACCTCTCGAACAGGTACATGCTACGCAGGAACACGGGCCCGCACATCTTTATCTCCCTCACAATGTGAACAATAAGATGGACCATGATATCGAAAAACGATGGAGGAAAATACATCTCAAGATCACATAGAGTCGTCACCACCTCGTCCTGTAGAGAATCTAGTCCTTCGGGATCGATGACCTTCTGAGCGATTGTGTTAAAGAAAATAACACAGCTCATGATTGTCTCTCGGACCTTGATCGGCAAAATATTTCTAATTGCAATAGGGAGCATTTGTGTCATCAGCACATGACAATCATGAGACTTCATACCAATTAACTTCAAATCTTCCATCGAAACAAGTTTCTTCTTGTTGGCGAATAATCGATCTAAACTTTCACACCATGCAAGCAACGGCACAGTTCAGTTCTCTCGGCCTTGGACAGAGTGTAATAAGCAGGGGGAAGGTACGTTCGTCTTTTATCGGTCTTTGTTGGAGCTAATTCAGGTCTGGTGTCTATATCAACCAAGTCAAGCCGTGCATTTACACCATTCTTTGTTTTGTCACGAATGTTCAGTAAGAGACCAATCAAGCTGTCACATACATTCTTCTCTACGTGCATGACGTCGATGCAGCGGCGAACTTCTAGGTGCTCTCAATAAGGTAAGTCCCAAAATATTGATCTCTTCTTCCAGATGTTCTTCTTACGGGTCCTCGATTTACGTCCCTTTCTGAGCACAACATCTAAATCCTTGACCATATCATAGACCTCTTTTTCGCTTAAATGCCTTGGAGCTGAACTGTCCTCCTTCTCTCTGTTGAATTGTTTCTTCATCCTGCGGTATGGGTGAGCCCTCCGAAGGAACCTACGATGACGCATGTACATGGTTTTGCGCGAGTGATTCAACTACACACTCTTGGTATCATCTAAGTAGTGAGTACAGACTTTGGCCCTTTTTGTACTCTGGCCCGACAGATTAGCAAGGGCAGGATAATCATTTATGGTGCAGAACAACAAGGAACGTAAAGTGAAGTTTTCTCGTTTGTACACATCCCATACCAGTACCCCTTCAATCTATAGTATTTTTAGATCTTCTATCAATGGTGCTAGGTACACATCAATTTCATTCTTAGGTTGCTTCGGCTCTTGGATAAGTTTCGACAGCAAAATATACTTCCGCTTCATACACAACCAAAGAGGAAGGTTGTAGATACAGAGCGTCACGGGCCAAGTGCTATGTCGACTGTTCATGTTACCAAAAGGATTTATTCCATCTGTAATCAATCCAAACCTTATATTCCTCGGTTCCGCACCAAAGTCTGCAAACCTCCTATCAATGTTTCTCCACTGGGCGGAATCAGCAGAGTGTCTTAGCTTTCCGTTATTCTTACGCTCCTTTAAGTGCCAATGCAGCAGTTTTGCATTCTTTGGGTTCACAAAAAACCGCTTCAAATGGGGAATTACAGGAAGATACCACGCCACCTTAGCAGGAGGTCCTTTCTTCACCTCGATTCCCTCGTCGTCATCTAATTGATTCTTACGCTTGTATCGGGATGTGTTGCATACCGGACATACATGCATGTTTGTATACTCGTTACGGTAGAGGATACAGTCGTTCGGACATGCATCTATTCTTTCTACTTCCATTCCCAATGGACAAAGAACCTTCTTAGCTTTGTAGGTGGTTTTGGGCAACTCTTTTCCCTCTGGAAGCATGTTCGCTAAGAGACTTAACAGCCCCGTGAAACTCTTGTCGGACCAACCGTTGCTTGCCTTCAATTTCAGCAGTTCAAGCACGGATGACAACCTTGTGTATTCTGCCTTAGAACCCGGGAACAAAGGTTTCTCCGAGTCCTCCATCAAGCCCTGGAATTTAACATATTCCCTCTTATCACGGTTCCCTTCTGCATCGTGAAGCATCTGATCTAGATTGTTATCGTGCAGCCTATCCGAATCGGAACCATAATCGACATCATCCGGCGGCATATCGTTGACTTCCTGTATAATATGCTCTTCACCGTGACTGATCCAACGTGTATAACCCTTTTTGAAACCCCTTCGAATCAAGTGTGCTTTGATCTGCGCTCGGTTCTTAAACATCCTCGTATTCTCGCAGTCAATGCATGGACAATACATATATTCTGTCCCCTTATTCAACATATCCTCCTCGGCAGCTCTTGTAAAAGCAGACACGCCATTAATGTACTCTTCACTCACACGGTTCTCAGCGTACATCCAGCTTCGGTCCATCACACGGTTCGTATTGAAAACCCTGGAAATAAATAAAAGAGTGACTTCAAAAGCGTATTTTCTTAGGCTTAATTACGCTTTTCAATAGAGAAAGCGTATTTTTCTCTGAACCAAAGGTGGTTTTTTTCATTTTTTTCATTTTTCTGGATTTTATTAACTTACATGTGGGCCCTACTTGTTAGTGACTCATTTTTTATTTTAAGATTTTATTTATAAAATCTACGGCGGTCCCACATGTCATAGACTTGTTAGTTTATTAACTAAATGATAAATAACAGTAGGATTTGAAGCTCAAATTGGGCTTAGGGTGACATCGCATTGCTAATAGTCGTGGCTCGGGGCCCTAAGGTTGCCTGAGGCGAACCGACGGTGATGTCCTATGGCGGTGCCATGGGCTTCACTAGCGATTTCAGCGTAAACGCCCGAAACTACTCAAATTAAAGGATGCTTATGCTCCAGTAGCTCACCTCGATCATGAGGAAGGTGTCAATGAAGTCGGGGAAGGTCCAAGGCGGCTGGTTGTCGGTGAACAGAGGCGACGACGGCAAGCTCCTTAGCGACAATAGCTGAAATGGACCACAAGAACAGGCTCAGTGAGGTAAGGCGATACTCAAACCGGGCACGGAGTGGGGATGGACTCACCAGGCTTGGAGATCTCCCACGGTTACTGTAGCGCCAGAGATGTAGATCAAGAAGACTCTATTGGGGAGCTATGTATTACACAATCTAATTATCACGGACAATTTTCAACAAAAACTGTCTGTGATATGTAGTAATATCACAAACGGTTCATGTTGAAAACCATCTGTGATATTGGGTAATATCACAGACGGTTTTAAACATAAACCGTCTATGATATGACCTCTTCACAGATGGTTTTTAGCACGGAAAATAACACGGACGGTCGGTAAACAAAAACCGTCTATGATTATGTTTAATATAGATGGTTTCGATGAACCGTATGTGATCAGGTGTCCAGTATTAGCATTTTTGTAGTAGTGGCACCCCCTGTAAAGGATCCAGTTCATAGCAATAAAGGGCAATCTCATTCTCTCCCAAGAACACTTTGCCATTTTCCTCTGTTTGTTTCATAAGATCAGCGACTCAGTCGTCGACAGCTATCACAAACAGTTTCGTCTACAAACCGTATGTGATACATCAACTATCATAGACGGTTCTGAGTCAATAACCGTCTTTGATAGTCTGCATCACAGACGGTTCAAAAACCGTATGTGATGACCTCATGTCATTACTGACCCATAAACTCAGACGGCTCATGAAACCATCTGTGATGACATTTTTGAACCGTCTGTGAAGACCTTTTCTGTAGTAGTGTATGACTCACTCGTCTGAGCCACTCTCTGTTTCGACTCGTCACATGAAATCATAAAACCCTAAACCGAGGGGGGGGGTTGTCACGTGAGTTCCGACATTTCATGTGGAGTTGCAAACTAAATTTTGAAAAATAAAACCGACGGAATTTCAGAATAAATAATGCAATTTACGAATTACATGTTGCGCATGGTTTGGTTACGTGCATTACAAACGACAGTATGCATGAATCAGCAAACCGGAAAACACCTAAGATGCACACACGACTTTTTTGGAATCAGAAAAAGTAGGATCGAAATTAGTCTTCGTGGCGCTTCAGCCCCTTGCCCTTGTCTCGGGATTGCGAGACGGGCTGGACGATTGTGCGATGTTAGCAGAATAAAAGGAGACATCAATAATCAGGATGTGAATTGGGCATCACTTACCTCATCGATCTGGAGTGTGCCAGAGCGACATGGAGCTCTAGGACAGTCGTCGGTCTCACTAGCAAGATTCTTCCCCTTGTTGACGGGTTCCACTTCAATAGGGTCGAGCACGTAAGGTTTCCATTGCTAGAAGGTCTTGGCTCATATCGCGTAGTTCAGTAGATGAATGCCCTTTCGTACATCTTCAGACCGTCGATCCATTAGAAGAGGTTGCAACACATGTCGGGTTGCCATTATGTGCGAATGAAGTTAGAAGGGTACCCAAGTTACAAATATGTGGAACGCAACGTAAGATGTGAAATATCGATGTGTGCGTAAGATTCTCTTACGAGGATGTTTCCACATGTGTAGTACGCTTGGGAGGCAGTGGCCGGGTGTGTGGACTAATGATCTTCGTTGGTGAAGTTGAGGGCGTAGAAACTCTGGTAGTACTGGTGCATCATTCATTGAAAAATTTGGGTAGGGTTTAGCCCTCTCAGTAAGCCACTTGCGCTTCTTTAGTATCTTCGCATAGTAGTTCGACGACGAGTCCGACATCTCTAAGGCTGACCTAATGTTTTGCTGTTGCGCACAGAACAAGGGTGAATCAATTCGGAACAAATAGAATGCCAAAATACATATGCGTTAAGAAAGAATGACGTATAGAAATGCTCAAATATGAGCAGACTACCCGTTTACATTAAATGATAGTCCCTGTACATACAGATAGTACAATTAATTATGACACTGAATGACAACAAGACAAGCTCGGTCTGTTGGGGCAATCTTTCATGGAGTGGCCAAGGGTCTTGTATATCCTGCACTTCGTCGCGTGGCTTAGACCCCCATGCTGGATGTTATCCATATCGTTCCAGAAACGTCGTGTCTGTCGTCACCCCTTCCCAGTTGACTTCAAAGCCTTGTTCAGACCTCATTTCACCATGTCCGCCCAAAGATCCATATGTTCATGTCCACGCCATACGAGTGAAACTATGCACTCCATATATTGAAAAGATGCTGCATATCGTAGTACTCGGAGATATACGGTGTAGACATCTGCCTAACTTATGCACACGCCTTGTACACATGCGAGCATGGATTGTGCAGGAGCTTCGGCTTGCTACAGATGCATGTAGCCACATCACTTAAGGTGCATGCATGTTTCCTTTCCCCCTGGCATAACTTTTAACATATTTTTGCCTCAGCTTGATCTCGTGCTTCCTCTTGAGGCCATCGATCACCCAGATGTCGTGCATACGGGCCTTCTGCATCCTCTGGTCCATATACCTCTACATGTTCTCAAACCACTACTTTCCTTCTTCCAACTATCGCCTCATTGCGGTGGCTCTATTGACAAAGTAACCGACCGTGCCAGTCCATGTATACCCAATGATCACGGTTATAGGGAGGCACCACACACCTTTCAACACGTTGTTGTACACCTCGGACATGTTGGTCATCATAATTCCGTACCTCGCACTGTCGGTGTCATAAGGCAGGGACCATTTCCCCAACTTAGAAGCGTAGATATTAATCCACTGCATGAAACTTATGGTGCTCTTGGGTTGCCTGCTCGCGGCCTGTTGTCCCTCTTGTGCCTCCAGAGGGGACTCCTTTGTATGCCTCGTAGTCCTATATTCGAGGTCTGTCTAGATGGACTCGAACTTCCGCCTCTAGTTTTTCATCTACAACGCCTTGAACGTTTTCATTAGTTCCTGACTGTGGAATTGCGTAAAGCAGTTCGATACAAGATGCCTCATGCACCACCGGGTTTCCACACCGTTTCACTGGTAGGGGCGCTTTGTCCCATTCTTCATGGTGTTCAGAGCCGACAACAATCCAGCATTACGGTATGTGATAAGGCTTACGTTGGGCCGATCTCTCACAAACACCCGCTTCACATTCGCTAGGAACTACAACCAACTAGATGTGTTCTCATTTTCTACTATGGCAAAAGCAACCGGGAGAAGCTGGTCATTCATGTCGGCCGTGGTGGTGGTGAGAATGGTGCCCTTGTACCTCTCAGTGAGGAAAGTGTCATCCATCATGAGCATCGGACGATAGAACTTAAAGCCCTCTATAGCCTAGGCGAAGGCTCAAAACACCCAGTTCAGTATGAAGCAATTAGGACCTCCATCAGGATCTTCACTTTCAACCTTATTTATGTACATGTCGGGGTTTCTTTAGTAATCTGGTGAACCATTCTCGGCACAAGGTTGTACGTCTCTTCGTATGTTCTATACGCGGCCTCGATAACCTTCTGCTTGGCTCGTCAGACATTGCTATAGCTGACTGGATAACAAACTAGATTGGTGACTTCTGACAACATCATCTTAGGGGAAACGGGACACGTCCTCTGCAACTAGGTGGCTGTTGAGGCTTGCCACATATGTGGAAGACACATTCTGATGCTACCACAGCATCTCGCTAATCTCACAAGTGTGGTTGATCACTGCCTTGACAGTGAAGACCGAGCTGAAGAACTTTGCTCGGTGAGCGCAGACCTTGCCAGGGAAGCCTTCCACTAGGCACTTCATTGCGTAATATCCTGGGTTGGACCGATGCACCCGATACACATGGTTGATGGAAAAGGCGTACCGTGCTATAGCTTGTTGTATAGTCGCCTTGTTAGGGAAGTGCTGCCCAACTAAGAGGGTGTCAACATCAAACCCTTATTGGGACCCTTATTCTTGCGATAGTACGAGCGGCCGTACTACGATATCATCAAGTCTGGATACCACGTAAGGCACCTCCGATGACACAGTTCCGCCGATCGGACCACCACCCTGGGGTGCGTCCTCCTCGCTACCATCTGAGCCTAGGTTGGTGTCCTCGTTGGGCTCTAACCCGAGAGGCTGGTCCGATAGATACTCGTGACAGTCAATGCGGGCCGACCACCATAGTCCCGTCCTCTCATTTTGCACAAAATTATGTGCAAATCTTCTCTCGTAGACTTCCTCCAAAACAGCACATTCCGTGCTATCATCTTCAAGCTCCGCCTGCGATTACCCGCTTCCTGAGGCACTACCATCATCAAGGTTTCCCAGCGTCCTGCATACGAAATTCATGTAAACCATCGACTTCCCGTGTATCATCGCGTCAAGCTGGGAAGCAATCTGCATGTATTGGCCCCATGCTACGCTTCCATTCACCTTGACTAGCTCCCATACGCCATGCCCTCCCCTATTCATGTACGTGACCCCCTCGATGACAAGTTTCTTCGTCATTGCCTCCATGTCGAACTCTCTCCGGATGCAGCTCATAAGCTCGTGAATATTCATCACATCGTGCCCTTTCACCCGGACCACCTTGTACTGGCATCTCGACAGGTCCAACCCATCAGGTCCAGCCTGTATGAGACTGTCGCCATAAAACACTACCAACTCTTGCATGTTCGAAATTACCTAAAGCCACAACAACCCGATTTACGATATGCAATATAACAAACAGGGCGCACTATGTAGTCTATATTTCAATTAATTTACTGTACACGACTATTTACATAGTATTATTCCATTAATTATCACTAATTAAATAGGACAAAAGCAATTAAGACTGATTAATTACGACTAATTTATTTGCCACTAATTAACTATGACGTAAATAATTGTGACATATTAAATACAAGTAATTACCAATTAAATATGAGTAATTACACATGAATAATTAATTAATTAGCAATAAATTGATTATTTATAAATAAATTACTTATGAGTAATTCATTACATCTAACTAATTACCACTTGATTAATTAACACTAATTAACTACGATCATTAATTAATCGTAATTAATTATGAGTATTTAATTACCATTAATGTACTATGAGTCATTACTTACCAATAAATTAAAATACGGCTACATAATTACTACCACTTAATTACCACTAATGTAATTATCACTAATAAACTATGACTAAATTAATTACAATTTATTAATTATGACTAATTACTTAATTAATACTAAATTACCAATTATTACTTACGACTAATTAACTATGAGTATTTAATTACTACTTATAGACTATGATTAAATTACCACTAATTAACAACAACTAATAAATCACCACTACTTAACTTTCACAGCGTAATCCGAAAAAAGTTTTAGTTCAATTATGTGTTCTCAGCGACAAGTGCAAGAATGAGAATGAATTCCAGAATGAGAGCGAGTGCAAGCATGACGCCGGTTTTTATAGCCACATGAAGGTGTTTCGCGCCGACCGCGAAGCAATAGGAGAGACTCCCGCGTGCTGCGCGCTGTGATTATGCATGCATGCATGCATGCGAACGGAGGCAGCGAGGTGATGGAGTTGACGGATGGGATTGGGGAAAAGATCGAGAGGACATGGAATACTTTCGGCAGAAGGTAAAACGCGCTCGTGCCCTGCGATCCGGCCCAGGGTTAGGATTAAATCTGGTCCTAGGGCACGGACGCGCTGGACTTGACACGTAGCGAGGCATCCGGGCGCCAGGGGCACAACAAATGCGGCAATCTGGGCGAGGGGGTGCGGATGCGCCACATAGAGGCTTCTGGATGAGGTGGGGCGTTGACGTGCGCTGTTCGGGCGCCAAGGGCGCGGACGCGCGCTCTCCGGGCCCCGAGGATGCGGCATCGGTGACGTGGCATGGGAAGTACGGACGTGGATGCATGTCAGCTTCTGATATGTTTATTGTGTCAATTTTGGCATTATGATATATGGACAGCCAATTTCGTTAATAACATGTCTACCGTGTCATTTAGACAAAAACTCGCAACAGCTTGTTGAACCAAGCAGTGTTCTCTCCGTTTTTTTGGTTGCCTATTTAGGCCCAAACAGAGGGCTCGCCATCCTCGCTGCACGCCGGCCCAGACACCTGAAAGCCCTGAAACGGGCCCTATTTGGGTGAGTAAAAATACCGACAATGCATTCATGGCCAGGTCGGCCGAACTTTGCCTTGGGTTTCCATGCATGATTGGATTGGACGCCACAACAACTCATCAGTCCAAACTGCAGCAGTACTGCTACTGCCGACCTGCCTGCCTACTATTGTTTTCCGATACAGGGCACGATGCCACGATCTACCTACAGTTTCTAGTAGTCCTTGCAAAGCAAACATTAAAGAGCTGCCCTGCCTGCTCCAAAAATGTTGGGAAGCGGATCCGTTAATGCATCCAGCACAGTAATATGCATTAGACCAGTTTCTTCACCGCTAATCCAAAATGCACAGTGATATGTTTTAGACCTGTGTCTTCACTGCTAATCCAAAATGAACTGTTCACAGGGCTAACGCACAGGAGCATAATAACACGCATTAGACTCTTGTCTCCATCACTGATCCAAAATAAACAGTCTAGATCAAGCATCACAGTACGAAGAATAAAATAAAATCACTACAGTATACAGCCGCTATTCCTAGTTTCCTACAGTATTTTAATGTCGTACATGATTTTCCTGCGGTACAGTAGATAACCCGGATGCGAAATGCTGGCATTTTCTGTACCAGTCTAGGACTAATACTAAAAATGTGTGTTCACATGGATCATTAAAGGCATGTACAATGGTACAGAGAGATGTTGTCTATAGCAATTCTTCATATCACCTGTAGACAGCACTATAAACAGCTCATACAATGAGTTGTTTTTTTACTTGTATTTATAGATGACACAATCTTTTAATGCTTTCATAGACCTAAGACGTTTCCTCTTTGGTTCTGGTGATACGGTCGGTTACAAGATTGTAGACAATACATTTCTCTCTCTTTATCCTCTTTCATCCACATCAGCTTAAATCATACGTGACAGAGACTATAAACCGCTGTGGTAAGCCCATTATATATAACCTAACAAGTGTCGGTTCAGTTAACGTAGGCAGCAACTCAGCTGCACCGCCACGGTCCACGCATCCCGCGGTTGGAGACAAAAACAACCATTGGTGCGACTACGTACAACATGGTGTGATTTCAAAGCCAGACTTTAAAAAAAAAAAAAAAAGAGTCAGGAGCTCTGCCGTTCTATTTAGTAGAAGAATAGAAAATATTGTTTACAGAGTGTTGACCAGATCCTAGAAGGCTAAAGACCAGCCGCCGAAAGGCAAATATCAAAAACGCAAACACCAACAATAAAAGACCGCAGACTGGGAGAGGTTATTGTTGCGACCCATCGCTGATCAACGTTGTTGAACATCCTGTTGGACAAAAGCAACAACTTGCTGCGTTGATCTCGTCTCATTTTGAAAAGTTCGCGTGTTGCGTTCCTTCCATATATTCCAACAAACCGTGATGACGCGCGATGCCATTGAGGTCTCGACGTTCGTCTTTGCGGGCCGCCTTGGAGAAAATCATCCACCACTCGCCAAAGTTGTGAGTGTCGGTTGTAACCCTGAACCCCGGCTGCCAAAGAGTAATGTACTCAAGTAATTCTTGCTCTTTCGAGATGGCTCTGTCCAGACTGTACCTCCCAAATCTTTGTTTTGTTATCACGCAAATTAATAGCTGATTGCTACATGTACATGGGCACTCGTACAAACTAGTACAGATCAATAGCTATAGCCCTCCCAGCTGCACATACGCGACGTGCGTACCTAGCTAGTCTTCACATGCACTGTATGACAGTACTCCAAGATACAAACAAACCACTAGCCACATTATGTGGTACATGCCATGCCAAGGATTAAGCCGGCCCTGAGCTCTCTCTCACCTATAACCCATTCACCATCACTTTCCTCCTGAATCCTATCTCCAAGTAGCGGCCAACTGAAGGCTACGTGGCTCCACAAATCAAGCCAGCCACCTGCAGCCATCCTTATCCCCTGCATAATCCAAACCGCCCATGGAGGAAAAAGCTGAGATTGGGATCGACGGCGAGAGGGAATTGATCGGTCGATCGAGCCATGGAAAAGGATGAGAGGCTGAGCCCAGATCGCACGAACAACAATGTAGAACAAATGAACCGAACGGCTTGGGTCTCCGTTGCACAAGAAGCCAAGCGCCTCCTCACCAACTCCACGTGGGTGTTGGCGATAGATGAACGTGCCTGCGTGACAAATTAGTGATCTAGGTTTTTTTTTTGGCCTGGTTTAGCCATTTTTTTCGCTTGTAATAGCAAATGTAACTTTGTTCGTACGAAATTACAAAAATAACACTGCGATAGATCACCTACGGTGCTTTCGAACCGCTACAGGTTCCTTCCGCGTTGCATGCGCCTCCTGCGTTTTCTATATTTTTTTGTCCTTTAGTGATTTTGAGGTTTGTCCTGTAGTGATTAGTATGTACGCGTTGCAACCTTCCGCGGACGGAGTCTACTGTAAGTTCCTGCGGTGCTTAGGGAGCGTGGTACGTGGCCACATGAATGGGCTGCCGCAGTTTGGAATGTGTGGTAGGTGACTTGTCGCGGATTAGGAACACGGTAGGGGACACATGTCACTTGTCTGGTCTATTGTAGTGCTAATTTTGTTATTTCGGACACGAATGACTACATTTGCTATTTCGTTTCAAAAGGAGTCTAAGTAAACCCAAAAACTACTCATTTAGTGTTCATCGTGCAGGATTGGGAGCTAGCTCATCTGAGTGCCGGAAGAAAGCTAGCTAGCGAAAGGAGAGCGAGACTTTGAGAGTTGAGAGGGACCGGTTGGTTTGTGGCGAGAGAACAAGAACAAAGACGCAGTCGCGCTCGCTCCCGTCGACTTTTCATTTGGTGTTTGCTTGGTGCAACCATCACCAGCAAAAGTTCCATGAAATCAGCTGCGGCTACAAGGGCCAGGTATTGGTTTTATCTTATATACGCATAGCTTTAGCGGTTGACTTGTTTGTTATGTATGTAAAACACTTGGATTTGCTCATTTGCAGTCCTTTTTGTGGGACCTCACTCTATCCACTAACCATATATTATGATACAACAGAAGTTATATGTAGTTTACTCACATGTGCTCTTTAATTATTGGTGCCACATATAATATGTTTCACTGAGATACAATGCTCTTTCTCGAACGTCTAATATTTCTAGTGTACTACCACACTTGGCTACGTGTAAACAACTAGTCTAAGTTGTAACGAAAGGATAGATATCCAGAGGACCACGTGAAGTGTGGCAGAAGAAGATCGAGACTGCAGGAGGGAGAGAGAGGGAGGCGTGTGCCATGTTTCTGAAGTGCAGACTGCAGTGATAGATAGGGAGTTTGGGGGGCCCTCCCTCCCCCTCTTGCATAACTTTCCGATGAGTATAAGTGCATTCTTTTTGGATTGTGCTACGTGAAAGATTTTCTGAAAAGAAGAAGCGTCAGTTCTACGCGCACAATCACACCAAATGAGGGAGATATTTTATTTTTTTTAATCACGTAGCTGCTGCTGCAACATCAAACTAGCTAACCGAGAGCTACGCAACCAATTGCATTTGTGGCTTATCTAGCTACTCTTAAAATAATTTTGTTAGATTCCATACAAGTATACTAGTCTCTTGTGTAGTGATTAGTGCGCTTTTGATTGCGCACTGTGCTTTTTTTAAAATTTAGTTTCTGCACTCTGAAAAACTGCAAGAAAAATGTAGAGAACAACACCAAAGGGTGCATGTTTGGTTTTAGAATCAGAGGCATCTCAAAAAGGAAATGATTTCACAACCCAAGCAGAGTCTCACCTTCTTGGTAGGCTTTTCCCTGCTTATCTAATCCATAATCCATTCCAAGTTCATCTCACTTTTATTATTCACTCCTTTTCTTCCCATTTTTACATCAACATCACTAGCCTATTTTGCTTTGAGAACTTCAATAGAGTGAGACACATATGTGACAATGGCCCGAGGTCCAGTATCAAAAATCTATATAAAAATCTTTGAAAAATCAGTAAAATATGACTTTAGACCAAAAGCAGCTGGACCGGCCCCGAGGCTTGACCATCACTAGTTCCGCTCCTGTTTGAAAGCTAGGCCAAAACGCTTTGCTACTTTGCATTCATGATCCATTGAGATGGAGTTCGTTGGCAAATCTTTGTTCTCAACAGTGACATGCACTAGTCTTCAGTCCCGTATTTTAGGTCCATTTGGCTCCCCAATGGGAATGGCCTCATGTAATAGTTTGCATTCAGTATACTACCGTTCTACTGGTGTTTCTTGTGGCAGTACTGCCATTGCTAGCCCTTCTTAAACTGCAAAAAGAATACAGACAAATGATGAAATTGATGGAAATTAACAATTTATTTTCCTATAGTGGCTTTAGTACAGCTTTGAGCTAAACTTAAGTTAGGAGATAGATCTTCAGAGCTGGCGGAGTGTAGCATACTCTAATCTACCAGTACTTAACATCTCTAAAAGCAATATTCGAGCATGCATCACTACTCACTAAACACAGTACTACAACAGTACTAATGCAAATATCTGAGACCTATGTCACCCATGTTCACATCCCCTTTTCATCTTTTCTTCTCCTTTCCTCCTTTTCTCACTGATTGATCTGAAAAGAAAGAAAGAAAAAAGATGTACCGGTGTATATTTGTTCATCATGATCATGTCTAGTGGATCAGCATGTTCAATGCAACTTTAGTCTTGTTTGGATTTTATATATTTTCCTAGGAGGTAGCTTACGCATGTAGAGATATATACTAGTATAGAACCTTCATGACCCGTATGCATGGACCATATATGTACCACTTGTACATATATACATCTCTCCCTTCTTTGATTCTCTCTTTTTCCTACACCCTTTTTCAGTGGGAAAGGTTGTATTATTGTATCACTTTACAAGAAGTGGAGGTCCACCAGACGACTAGAACCTTCAAGCTATAAGAAATGATCTCGACCGTAGACATGCACTATTTGCATTGCTGGTGCTATACAGACTGTAAGTTCTTGTACATACAAGTAGATTTGGGCCCCTTATATTGCATACATGTAACTGACCAATTAAAGATTCTCCTGATTTTATATCTCTTTGTAGGATCAAGACAGAGACTAGAAGAGGTTCACGGTCTTAAAAAAATTGGATGGTCCGACTGGAGATTGGACGGTCCGATCCATATGGAGAGAAAAAACCCAACTAGAACCAAGGAAGAACTTGCACTACTTTCACACTATACCTCCAAATGAGTTGAAACTTCAAACCTAACAAGATCAACACCTCAGGAAACTAATCCAATAGGAAATCGAAGAAGGGCTACTCAAAGTTGCGGCCTTTCTTGACTTGAGCACAAGAGGCACTAATATTGGGCTAAACCGAAACCCATGATTGAGAAGAGCCCATGGATGGAATAAAGACAATATGGCTAAGAATGATGTTCCACACATACTAACTCAACTAACCACAACAAAAATCAAGCAAAAACTTTCCAAATACCGAAATCCTAGAAATCACCCTTTCAACCTCCAAAACCAGCCAAGTCCAACAACTCGCAAGAATAAGTGCCTAGATGAATGGGATATGACCTCCAAAAGGTATAGCCATTACTTACACGTTCTTGGTACAAACCAAGATCAAGAGGGGAGAAGGAAACATAAAAAACCAAGTCAAATCAAGAAATCAACACTTGAGCAAAGAGAAGGAAGACTTAAACGAGTTTGGAAATTTGATTTCCACTGGTAGATAAATGTTCACAGCCACTCCTTTAGGAGGACAAAACCACTAGGGCAGCACCCACACAAGTGTTCTCATCTCAATTTTTTTAAATAACTCACTTTTTTTTATTAATATGACAAAAATAAATAGCCGACAAAAAAGATTGCAAAAATAATACTATGTTGCCAATTCATTTGACAACATGGATTCTTTTGGCGACAGGAGTCTATTGGCCAAATGAATCAACGACAAGACTGTAGACCAAATAATACTCTGTCGCCAATTCATTTGGTGTGAGTTGGAGACAGAGACCTTTCGCCTCCTGCCGCCAATTCATTTGGTGACATGCCACATCATCCTCTTGTGCCTTGCTTGAACTCAAACCATCTCACCTGGCCTCTATGACCGTTCTGGAACTTGGTTACCCTAACCAAGTTCTGGCCCTTCTCGCCGTTGTCCATAGTTGACTTCGAGCCACCTGCACACAAATCGACCAAACAACTATTTTTGGGCACAAGTTCTTCACACCATGACCCATGTTAGACCTAAACATGCATCATGCAACCTTAATACACCAATCTATGATCAATACACCAATGAACCACTCAAGGCCCACTGAAGAACAAGAACCAATCGTTTGGGCTATCTATCCCTTGATAGTATGGTCCTATCTCTCTGACCGGTTCTTCCTAACCCACAATGGATAGTCCAAATGACCTTGACTCTAATTTACAACTTTCCTAAAATGGTCCAATCAAATAGTCGGATAGTCCAAACTAGCATTAGCCTCATTTTGCAAACTCTATGAAAAGTAGTCTGAATCAATGGTCCAAACCATTTGGATGGTTTGACTAGCCTTACACTCATTTGCACTATCACTGAAAAAATAGTCCGATCTAAATAGTCCAAACAGTTTGGACGGTCTGACTTGCCTTAGACTTATTTGCACTCTCTCTGAAAAATAGTCTGACTCAATGATCCGTTTTGATTCGGACCTTCCGACTGTACACACGCAAACTTCACAAACTAAACTTATCAAAACCAAACTCAAATTTCAACAACAAATGCAAATCAAAGTCAATTACTCATCACAGAATATAGGATGACCTCCACATAGTCTGACACTCTTTTTTCTTTTCTTGGATCAAATAACCAAAAGCATGCATGTAGTGTTCGTTGGTAAGGACAAGGAAGCTCTTTTTTTCCATTACTACAGGATGATTGTATTGTATTTCTCTGGACAGTTTTCTTACCTTTATGTTCTTAATTATTCGTCTGAAAAGCAAAAAAAATGAAAGGCATAAACTTTTTGGAGAGTTGTTTGTAAAAATTGTTGTATGCTTCTTGTAATCTCACCAATCAGAATTCTAGTAGTTCAGATTGCGAAGTCTTAGTCTGTTTATGTTTCCTTTCAGGATTAGGTTCTTAAGTTAATTAGGCGGAAATTTCCTCTATATAAACAGTTGTATCCTATGGTATTCTGTGTGCGTCGTTCCTTTTTATTATTCTTTTGAAGGCATCATTCCTCTTTCGTCATACAGATTCATGGATCATACTCACAAGATCAATTTAAAAGGGGCGCCTCTCCTATTAGTTTGTACATCTGTGTTTATGCTGATATTTTTTACTGTAAGGTGTAAGTCTGACTGTCAAAGGCCGAGACGAATCAACAGTCACAAATTCAACAATAGTAATGTAGTTAGTACATGGCTGGGAGACCCAATTTAGCTAGCAGCCCTAGAACAGAACATACGGCTAGCTGCAGAGGGCATGCAACATGCATGTTTATGCAGAGAAGATTGCCATTTAATTTGCCGGGCCGGCCTGAAAAAAAAAGATTGCCATTTTGGTGGGGCAATTTGGAACTAATACAAGCATGAGAGCCTTTGCTATTTCTGGGCATCCCTAATGCACTCGCTGCATGCTCGTGGCTAGAGCTGGGCATTGGGCCGTGCCGTGTCGGCCCGGCCCAGGCCCACCGTGCTTCGGGTCGCATCGTCGTCAGTGTCGGCTCGGCCGGTCATCTCGCCGTGCTTGCGGCTTGCCCACCTCGCCTCCGGTCGAGCCCGAGCACGCCCAAAGCCCGTCGTGCTAGGGTTGTCTGCGTGCCACCAAGCCCAAACCAAAATAACTATAGATAGCGGGCGGCGATGGTGGCGAATCATGCATCTTCATTCCTCTCGGTCGAGGAGAGCGGGAGAGGAGGAAGGCGGCGGCGTGGGGAGAGAGCCGGGAGAGGAGGAGAAAAGGTGCTTGGGAGGAGGAACCGAGGTGGAGGTGGAGGTGGTGTGTGGGATTGAGGATATGGATTAGTCGGGATGGGGTTAGGGTTGGGCAGCCGCGTGGGTGGAAGAACAGATTGGGCTAGGCTACCGTAGGGAGGGATAGGATTGGGCGGTAGGAGGAGGATAGGAGGATTGGGCTTTTTTTGCGTCTTGGCCAAGCACGGCCCAAATGGTCGTCTTGCGTCGTGTCGCCTAACGCATTCTCGAGCCCGCCGGCCGGCGTTCGTCTTGCGTCTTGCGGCCCGGCCCGGCGTTAAATCTTGTCTTGGCGGCCGGACGCGTGCGTCTTGCGTCACAGATCTTAGACCGTGCCGTGTTGACCGTGCTTCGGGCCAGCCCAGAAAAGCTCGGCCCAAATCCCAGCTCTACTCGTGGCTACTGGCTAGTAGTGATTATGAACTGACGAACGAACGAGCGTTTGTGGTGGTCAACGCGATCTGCGGCCTCTTTTCCCGCTGGCACCTGGCGTGTCATTAAGAGCAAGACTACAGAGGAGGTTCATCTCATGTCCCTGTCATGGAAATGCAAGAGTTTTCATGTCTTGTGTGTCAGTTTATGTAAAAGAGTGTGAAAGTATTTCGGTCAAAAAAGAAATTATCAGAAACATGTACACTCATGCAGTCATGGTCGCTGAAGTGACCTTGCTAGATTGAACATTTTGAAGCCAGTACGTGCGCACCACGCAGCGTGAGCCATTTCAGCACTCCGTGACCGTGCGTGCACTGCCTCGTTGGTCACCCAAACTTGACACGCAGGTGGTCCAGGTCTCATCAACAATGGGAAAGATTTCTTGATGCAAGCTGCAGCAAGCTACGTTAATCTGGAGGCTGGGGACTGGAGCATACATGCATTCATGTATGCTATGATGCTAATATGCTATGGTTTCCTTCCTTCCCTTGCCAGCAAGGAAACTCCACTGGGTGCTTCGCTTTCCCATCGCCTCATCCCTCCGAATGTCCATTGCCCACAGGGCAGGTAAGGCACAGCACGGCACAAGCTAGCCCATGCTGCAAGCAACACAAGATAGATATTATCCTCTCAAGATCTCCAAACACCAATCATACTCGTGCATCCATGGCTAGCCGCTCTGCTCATGCTCAGCCTCGGCTCAGTTCAACCACATGGAGAGGAGCACTATTGCAAGGCTGTAGTAAGAGCAACGAACAGGCCCTGCCAAGTGGGCCCGGCCCGGGGCCGAAGCGATATCATAGCAGCCCCCTCACGACAAACGATCCCGTGTCCTGCGTGCGAAGCTGTTGCCCAACCCAACCACTGGCTGTCCCGCCCTGCCCTGCCCTACGCTACACCGCGCGCGTCACGTTACGCCCATCGAGTGCCAATGGCTGGCTGAATTGAATTGGAGTGGCCAATCCAATCGGCGCAGCAAGATGACAAAGCTCGCAAATCATCAGAGCGATCGAGGCTGGCGCAAGCGGATCGGATCGTTTCGTGCGGTCTCCGCGCCCCCTTTTTTTTCCGCGTCTTTTGGTTTGGTTCGGTTCGGGTCCGTCCATCCAAAGCGAGCCGGTCCCTTTTCCCGAAAGCTAAGCCAGGTCCCCCTGCCGCGCTGCACCGGCCGGGCCGGGACGCCAACCCCCACGCTACTGGACTCCTCACCGTGCTACGTCACTCGAGGGCTGTGGCTTCCCTCCTCTGGCGCGTTCGGGCGGGCGGCAGACCGCCAACCAGCGCGCGCGCGGTGAGGCCGCGGGCAAGTCCGGAATCCCGTGACTGCACTGCACCGGGGAAAGGTCTCATGTCGCTCATGAGTCGGGAGTCGGGATGAATTTGGTGACCGGCACGAGGTGACAGATGAGATGAAGTTGCGTTGTGTGCAACAGTGGCGTTGGTGTGGTGGTCCTTGTCGCCTTTGGGTTTGGACCCCGCCTCGCTGGGAATGGGAGAGCTTTTTTTTTCTTTTCTAAAATGTTATTGTTCCCGATGAAATAGAAAAAAAAATAGTACATGTACTATGCTCAAAAGATGTGGCAGGAGCCCTATCGCGTCCTGAATGTGCGGCAGGTCACGTGACGAGCTCCTATTCGGCGACGGCCCACTTACTGCGCCCCACGGAGTGATAGATGGCCTGCGGCGCCCTCAAAGAGCGACAGGTGGCATGGACAGGCGACCTGCCGCTTCGTGGTGGCGCGACAGGCCGGTTGTCACTCCGTGTAGACACCGTAGGCCTCTTGCCGTGACGTTTTCTCGTGGTAGACGTATTATTTTTGCTATTTTTTTGTTCAAAAACATGCTACATGAGCCCAAAACTCAGGAAATGGGAGGGACCTGACTGATGCACGATTCGCTGCTGTCGCTGTGCCTGTCTGCCTATGCATAGAGTGTGCATAGAGATAGAGAGCTATATATCTTGCTCTTCTCTTCTCCCCCTAAGCTCCACTACACTATATGTGGCGGGCAAGCGAACACATGTATGTATCTATCTATCTCTGGATGTGCACACCGTGCTGCCTATGCTGCACTCTGTTGGAATTGGGCCCATTGTTTAAAGGCTCGTTCATTCCTAATTCCAAAGCATGATAAGGTTTAGTACCACACTACTTAGGTAAGTGAGAGAAGAGTAATATAAAAGGTGGAATCATTGCCACCACTTAAAACATGTGTCACATAACATAGGATGCATGAGAAGAACTATGGCTAAACACACACATTTTGCGCGAACGCGCGCGTGCATGAGAAGGACTATGGTTAAACACACACATTTTGCGCGAACGCACGCGCGTATTCGCGGATTTTCGCGTAACTTGTGACTTGCAACCACGCCGTGCCATAGAGGTGTTCCTGGCACATAAAATCCATTATTTTATTTTGTTGAATCATGCAATTAACTCTCTTAATTCTGCTTGAATGCAATTTTCAAACACATGGAATAACTCAATTTAATTGTGTTAATGGCGACTATTAATTTAATTGTGTTAAAAGGACCTGGAGACGTCCAAGTTCAGTACAGACTGAATTCCTCCGTTCCTCTCTCCTTCGTCTTCTTTCTCTGGTTGGATTGTGCTGAGTGTTGAGCGGTCAAACCTCGTCGGTCTTTCTTCTCGGCGTGCACCGAGGAAGAGGGAGAGCGGCTATCTCCAAGCTGTTGCCGCAGAGAGTACCTGCACGGGACAACAATAACGTTTCTGCGCAGCGCATCTGCACGACCACTCGCTTTGCTGTTTCGTCTACTTTCTGCACTACATCAAGCCTGCATTGCTTCCTATTTTTTATCAAGCTCGACTATAAGTTGTTGGTGTGATCAAACAACTCTGTTATTATCCTTTTCTTGCATATATTTCGAAGTACAATACGTTGCTTGTTATTAGTATTGTTTTATGTATCCCTATTTATCTGTAATAAAATCTGAAATTAAAATATTGCGTGTATATCTACACGCACTGTCCCGCGCGCCTCTGATGACGGCGCATCGGGTGCGTTCGTGCATCACGAGGCGGCGTCACCATAGTTGGGAAGATCGATCTTGAATTCTGAAAAAATCTCGCATGATTCGCGAGGGGTCGTTCGGATGGTTCTCATGGAGAATTTCTCGGGATGGTTTGATGGTGTAACAAGCGACTGCACATATACTCGTGTAGTCATACACTGCTTGCATTGGTTAGCTAAAGTTTGGTCAGAGAGGCTGTGTTATTTCAAACTTGTGATTTGGCAAGGATGAGACCAGGGCAGCCCGATTTGGTTAGGGGCATGGCCGCATGGAACCCTAAGATGCAGCTTCTGTAGATATGTAGGTTTTTTTTAGCTTGTTTCCTTGATGTACAATGCACCACAGAGAGACAGAGAAGGATGGACAGCTTGTCCGGTCATTTACAAACCAAAGCAACCCCCCATTATATACCCCTGATGAAAACAGCGAGCCAGAAGAGCACACAGGGAGCTTTAAAAGAATACAAGGGTTGGTCGGTACTTAACTCCTTGGCTTAAGAAAAGTCGGCAGCAAGCAAGAAAGCAATTTTAGCCCCAGCCTGGTGGCCTCCAGAGTGGCAAGGAGAGGTACATGCATATGCTACTGCATGCAGCAGCAGGCAAGGTAGCCCAGAGATACATTATACATACATACATTGCTGAGACAGAGGAGAGATTGCAACATTGGGAGGGAAAAGGTAGGGAGCAACAGGGGTACATGGCAGCATAAACAAATACTACAAGACTTGACATCACTTGTGTTTGCTTAAAGAAAAGGAGCTGTCAGTCTCATACTGTCATGATCGGATAGCACGTTCTCATGCAGTTTGTTTAATCTCGTAGAGGAGCATCCTCTTAAGAAAATGTGAAGCAGCACAGACAGGGAACTAACTCACCCATCACACCTATAACATGAAGCCTTTCGAGTTCTTCAAATACTAGATTTGTTTGCAAACTTCAAGAGAAACGACCGGCTTCTGAATTGATAAACTAATGCAGAAGTTTTTTAAGCTGAAAGGGGCCAATCCAGGGACAGGAGATCATGAAAGCAAGAATGGCCGAAGAGGGCTTCCAGCACGCTGGAGGGGGCACAGGCCATGTGAGAGGTCAAGAAGATGAAATAAGCCCTAGAAATAAAGGGCCGGTGTACTGTCTACCTATGCTCAATTAATCAGGAACAGGACCCTGTACAATGCAACGGCGAAGTACGGGTGAATGAATGAACAATGCAGGACCGCATGCAGTGGGTGGCTGATGGGTGGCTCGTGGCCGCGCATCAGCCACTCGATCTCCGATGTGCGGTTGCGGTGCCACCATCGCGGTGGTCCACAGATCAGGCCTGTAGATTTGCACATAGTAAGCAGACACTACAGCTGAACAAGCTCAATTAATAAGCAAACAGCACAAGTAGAGTACATCACATGATGGGTCAGAAGATATGTATGAAAACAGATGAGAGCAGTTGGTTTCTATTGTGAGGGTGACCATCAATTCAAAATCGCTCACCAACAGTGGCTGTGCTTTTATCTAAATAACACTAAATCTGTGTTCTGAGCAAAAGCAGTATACAGTAATCAGTATGCAAGCAAGTGGCATTCTTTAGGAGATTAGATAGTAACATTGATCTTATGCAGCAATAGTAGCTGAATCGTGTGAACTGCTGTGCGGGTCTGGTGCTCTGAAGTGTGAGAACAGATTTACAGATCCACATGTTTCCGCCATTATGCTATTTCTCCAATGTTCTATTCACAGTTTCACACAAATCGAACAGTGGGAAGGACAGATTTTTTGTTGTCAAAGACAAACCAATGAGTTCATCAAAATGGCACTTTTTTTCTGAAGTTTGAAATGAACAAAAATTGCAGCAAGAGTTACTACCTACACTACCGAAAATGCAACCAAATCATCTCTACCAATCAAACTCAGCAACTTCCAGATGCTTGAGGCTAAACACATCCTTGAGGCCCTGTTTGGAACGCGGAAAATTTTGCCAGATTTCCACATGAAACTGTTTAATCCCCGCAGGATCCAGGAAAATTTCTGGTGTTCCAAACGGCGCCTAAATGACATTAGGAAACAAAAAATAATTGTACATCATCAACATTTGTAAGCTCGAGGAATTTAACAAGACAAGTGAACATTTAAGAATAAAGCCTTTAAAATGATCAACCTGTCCTTGTGCTCTCCTTCCCGGGAGTTACTCTTTGAATATTCAAATAAAGCTAGTACAAATAATAGAACTACTATGCATTAGGTAGGAACAAGGACAAACTAAAACTAGTGTAATCCGAACCATTCATGTTCATTTTTATTTGGAATAGTATAGCCCCTTCAAGCATATACTTCACAAGTTAGGACAAATATTTATCATCGTCATGCTATATCGACAATTTAGTCTATGGTTGAAACATAACCGCATGGCCCCAGGAATTGCTCATGTTGCATACCTCAGATGTTTAGCAAATCAGCAAATACAACAAGAGCACCCATCCCTGGACAACCTTTATATTATCTGTTTCTTTCACAGAAATGGACAGCCTTCACACTGCCATATGCGTTTTGTTTCAAAATCATCTAGTGTAGTGGGCTAGTGGCGTCAATTGATAAGATCCAGGACTAGAAATCTAGAGTCTGTATGAAGTGCCAAGAATTTTCCACAGCCCATATGTGTCTCTAGCCGCAAATCAGCTACAATTTTGACATGAAGACAATTTACACCAAATGCCTCATCGTTAATAATCAAATGTTACATTTTGGCAAAATTATAGAGTATAATCTCCACATTTTTTATGAATAGTCCATAAACACTAGTAACTATGAAATTGCACAAATACAGAAAATAAGCACTTGCAGAACGTCGTGGATCGTATTAGCAAGCAAAAATTGCCTTAGTCAACATCTAGTTTGTTACAACTTTCCAGCATGTCTGCCGCGCGCTCTCTGCAGTGCGTGCTTTAGACAGATTCATACATCAATTTATCGGTCATCAGATCGGGCAAGTTGATACATCCATCCAATTCGGTTATTAAGTCTAGATGATTAACAGCTGTAGAGTACAATCAAGAAAAATAACAAGTGAAGTATTGCCAAAAGAACAAAAACAGAAACCAATAAACACTAGTGCTACATCATAAGGCCATTCAATATGCCAAATTATCCCCTCTACGCACACTGGAATGTTTCAAAGTACATGACAATGGCCAACCGAGCCAAGAGCAAGAACAGCGTGGTAAGACCCTAGACCAACATGTTACACTATAGAGATACCCACACCAAGATTGCCAAATCCATTAGGCCTAGCTAATAAACAACAGTATCAAGGCAATCCGAGGTGTCAGGTGTGCAACAACCAAGACAACGATTTCTTTGCAATGTTTTAATTGCAAGACAAAATTTATGTGTATTACTAGAGTTAAACATGCCTGCAAATGGTGTAGGAATGATGATGGACGAGGTAGGTGTGATCAGCATCGCCATGCTGAGACAGACACAAGCTCACCGCGCTGCCAGTAGAGTGCAAGATCCACTCCACGCTTCTCCACATGGAAGCCCCGGACCTGCACCCGCTTCAAGAGGCAGTCAGCCTGGGCCTCCGCGAGGTTGCTAAGTGGCACTGGTGCAAACCCCGCTGATGCCAACACTGTCCGCCATGCCATTGCCTTGTCAGCTCTACAGCGCCCAAGTACTGCATCCTCCACTCTTGGCTGAATCAGAAATCTCTCGATCTTGCTGGCAGCCTCCGCATCAGCGCCAGCAGCATCAAGTGAGTCAAGAAGGAACATACAAGACTGGAAGCAATTCAAGAAGTGTTGCGAAAATGGGAGGTCACCCCGATCACTGCCGTGGTCAATAGCCACCACAATCTTAGGAGCAAGCTGTTTCACCAACTGAAGCAGTACTGGGAGTGGTGGAGTGCGAGCTGAGCAACCAACCGGGAGGCTAACCGCAACAACCTCATCGACTGTAGGAGCAACGAGTTCCGTAGGATCAAAGACATCGAAATTGATGGCATTGAACTCAAATGGAATGCCAAGGTCAGCAGCAAACTGCGAGATGTTATCTCGAGTAAGAAGCAGCTCAAGCGGGTGGTGGGAGGCAGATGAGACGAAGGCTGTGAGCTTCAACATCGGCAAGGGCACACCCCCAGTGCCACCGCGATGAGCGAGCTCCTGCAAGAACGAAGCCCACTGGCCGCCGACACCAAAGTCGAAATCAATGATGCGGATACAAGACGCAGTTGTACAGGCGATCTCGTCGAGAAGTGCCTGGGTAGCCGTGAAGTTTGCAAACTGGAGCACAGGTGAGAGATCGGAGAAGGACTTGTAGGCGGCAAGCTTGAGGGCGACGTCGAGCGGAGAGGTGAGGCGAGTGGAGCCGTGGTGGCCGTCGGCGAGCGCGAGGAGGAGGGCCTCCTTGAGGTAGGAGGCGGAGCGGAGGAAAGGCTTCCCAATTGGGGGAAGCTGCTGATTGAGCCGCGTCAATATCTCTCGCGCGCCGATGGAGTTGCCGACCTCGGCGGCCTTCGCAGCCGCAGTAAGCTCGTCCAGGAGCTGTTGCTGCTGCTGTGCCGCCGAGGTTGTCTTCATCGCACTCCGCGGCGGTTGCGGCGAAGGCCAAAGCTGGAAGGGCGTGGTGTTATGTAGTGGTGGGAAGGGGAGGCATTGCGTCGGCAGCGGTGGCGGCTGGAGCTGGTTTTGGAGGAGGAAGAGGTTATCGGGCATGGAGTGGTGGCGCTTCGGCGGTGGCTGGAGAAGTGGCTGCTGTTGATGGTCGGGGAAGGAGGGGAGCGGCATGAAGAAGGTGGCGGCCGGCATCGGCTGGTGCTGGTTGAGGAGTAGACTGGGCGATGGCACGCCAAGACGAGGGGGCTTTATGTCGGCACCGTCGTGGAAAGGCATAGTCATCGCCGGCGGCGGCTGGAGCGCCGCTTCGGGGGAGAGGAGGCCAAAAGTGGAGGTGGCCTTGCTGTTGCTGCTGGTGAGCAACCTTGCGCCGGGGGACGACAGGTCGGAGGCGAGCGCGGCATGCGAGGCGGCGCCGCCAGGGTGATGCTGCAGCGAGAACCCAAGTGGGTCCGCGGCCGGGAACCCAAACCCGGCGGCATTGCCTAGAAGCTGCTGCTGCTGGAGCGCCGGCGTCTCCATGTCGCCGGGGCCAGCCATGATCCAGTTCAAGAATGTCTGCTCCTGCCCGGCGGCCGCCGCAGCGTCGCCGAGCATGGCGTCCAAGCTCTCCTCCCCCACAAACCCCACATCCAGGGCCCCCGGTATGGGCGACAGCTCACTACCGCTCCATTCCTCCTTCCTCCCGCCTCCGCCGCCGCCGCCGCCACCGTGCTTGCCGGGGGCTGCCCATTTGGTGGCTTCGGCGGCGGCGGTGCTGTTCTCCGAAACCGTCGCCACGCCGGTAGAATCAGCGGCGCTGCCGCCGCCCAGGGACGAAGACAGCGTCGATGTGGAGTTGGGCGGGCTCGGACTCCATCTGCAGTCCAGCACCGACGTCGGCTCCACCAGTAGCCTCCCGCCGCCCTTGTCCTCCGGCCAAAGCAGCACCTCTAAGCTTCGCGCTAGCTCTACCACCCCGTTCACCTCGGCACGGAAGGGCACCGCCCTCATCTACCTACAAGCACATAATAGTGCGCCCCTCTCGGCGCGATCTGGGGCAGCTCAGGATAAAAAAACAGATGAGGTGAGGTTTCTTGGGGTTGGGGGGTGGTGCCTGCGCTCGCTTGCTTGTGTGCGTGGGTGTGGAACAGGGAGGAGGTGGGAGCGACCTGGTGGCTGTGGCCTGTGGGAGTCAGCTGTGCCTGACTGCCTTCCGTCTCTCTCTCCTCTCTACCTTCTTGGGTCCTCTGTCTCAGCTCCGCTCTGCTCTCTCGCTCGGTCGCCCCTGCTTGATACTTCTTTGTTTCTCTCTCCTATATGTAGTTCCGTTGTTGCCTTGTTGGGTGCCTTGCCCTCTCTCTCTCCCTACTACCGCTGCCATGGTTCCTGCCTTCCTGGTCCCTGGAGGCTGGATGCGTGCAACATAGAAAAGGTTAAAAAGTGTACCCCTCCTCTCTCAAACCTTTCCCCATCCTCTCCTATCTTTTGTTTTTCACCTTGTGTTTTTCTCTCGATTTCTCTCCTCGTTATTAGTCTTTATCTGGTTTTCCCGAGGACTTAAATTGTGGACCTCGTACGTATTCATTGGTCCTGGAGACTTTTCACGGTTTGTTCGTTTCACTTACTCGATTGGATGCCGGGCTACTATTGAGACGGTTGCTCCTGTGCGCCATGCATGGATGTGCTTCACTGACTCGATTGGATGCCAGGCTACTATTCGGCCACGGGCCGCGGCTCCCAGTCCCACTCGCCCAAGCGACTCCGGCCCGCCCAAACACGCGCAACCGTTGCAAACGCTTCCGCTGCGCAACCTATTGCGTTGCCTTCGGCCGCTCCCGAACGCCCGCGCGGCACGGGCCGTGGCGCCCCGCCATAGCAATCAGTGGTTGCTGCCCCGGATCTCTTGGGCGAAACCCGCCCCCTCCCCCCCCCCCACCCCCCACCCCCCACCCCCATCCACCAGCCGCCATGACTCCATGAGCATGAGCTGCGCGCGGCGCCCAGGTCCGAGACGCACCGAGGCAGGCATGAGGCAGCCAAGGCCCTGTTGGAATTAATATGGCATAGACCCACATATTATATTCTAATTAATTCCTGATAAATCTCAAAGACCATATGCATATGTTAAACTGTTTAGTCTCACATGGACAGATGAAGGGGAGTTACACCAGTTTATAAATCGGAACGTGATAGCCCCTCTTGTGGAATTGGAGAGAGCCAACACGCTGCTTCGCTTTCGCCTCGCCGAAGCCGTGCGTCGCGTCGCGTCGTACGAGCGATGTCGGTCGCGGCGCGATTTTCTTTATCTATTCGAAAATCGAAACGCACTGACATTGATGGCGACTCGTTGTTCCTCTGCTACATTATACATCAACTGCACGTCTATTACTCTACTACGTTCTACATCAACCGCACGTCTACTACAACGAACGACGTCCTCATCAAGAACTATGTCTATATCTTTCTTGTTAATTGGTTTGCTTTACTGTCTATTGTTGTCTTGAACACTGAGATAGGAATGCTAGCTTCTGTTCTTCTAGAATCTGGTATTGCTATAGTGTTCTTTGTGAAAATAACTAGAATATTTTTCATGTTTTATCTACCATATTTCTGGATTAAAGTAATTCGAAAAATACTTATATACTCAACAGGCCCAAGCTGCCGAAGTGCCAGATCCAATTACACACCAGCAGGTCGAGGCGTCCAGCACAAGCTGCACAACCCTAAATCCCTAACTCTGAATCGGCATCAGCATTTCCCCATTCCTCTCCCCTTCGGTTCTTCCTCCAGTCCCGTCGGGTTGCGGTAGTGAGGCGCGGCGAGCGGAGGCTGCTGCGCGCGCAACAAGAGTTGGGGGACAGCCACAGAGGCCGAAGCCACTGTCCAGCGTCCAGCGTCGCAGTCTCACATACTCAACTCGCAGCCTCGCAGTCGCAGGTGACTAGGTGAGCCACTGAGGTCTGCACTGACACTGAGCGTCTGAGCCTTAAGTATTGTTTTGAATTTTGATTATCTAAAGTACAATTTTAGTAAATTTTATTTTCTTGTAGGAATTCTATAAGAAAATAAAATCAACAATTTTAGTAAAATCTTAATATTGTATTCTATACTTGTTTGGTTGTACCAATTAGATCTATGTTTGTCTGGTTGTATCGGTTAGATCTTGACAATTTAAACGTATTTGATACTATTAGTTATATTGACTATTGAATCATATTATGTTTCAATATTTGTTACAATACAAGTTCATCTCGGATCTTTCAAATTCCTGGTTCCGCCACATATAGCAATCCCTCACCGCAGCCGGCATGCCATGGGCGCACAGTTCACGCCTTGCCACGCGCCGCCCTGCCACGCGCAGCTGGCTATCCATCCACCCGCCCCGCTTGCCGCTAAAACGCATCAAAGTGGAGTCTTTTCGTATGCCTCCGCTCTATCCAAGATACATACTTTCGGCCGGCGGGTGGCAGCAAGAAACGGATAAGTAGAGTGGAAGTGGCCCTCGGTGAGGTGGACGTTTCTGCTTCCGCAAGTTTGGAGTTTGGACGTCTCGGACTCTCGGCAGCAGTACGTGCTCGTACACATTGCAAAATATTTATATATAAATGTTTAAAGAGATATAATATAGCTACATTATCAATCACCTATATAAAAGACATTTCTTTCAATACAAACATCTCTTTTGTACATGCTTAAATATTATATTATCTATTGTTTAGATATAATTATATACATAAGCATATATTAAGCATCAATGCCTAATTAAATATCAATGCTACAAATAAGCATTTTATTTGTCCTATGTGAGAAGAAAAATCATTTTTTTGCTAAGCACATCTCTAAATATCCGCATAGTACATGCTCCAAACATGTGTTTGTTTCGCATCCGATTTGACGATTACCAAATTTATATTTCGAGAGAAAGAACCCGCGAGGCAGGGATTTGATTAGCGGGTGTGACACGATGATTTAGTAGATGCAGGTGACACATGCTAGTGACACGCCCACTAAAACCTTGATTACTTACGCTTACACGTTAAGCAAAACTGACATCCACCGATGGCTAGCTTTCAGCGCCGGCTTCCCCACAGGTCAATCAAATTTGCTCGAAATTAATCTGGCGATACGCGGATGGGTATAAGGGCATCTACAATAGTCCACATCAGCTGTTACTAAAGGGTTATCATATTAGTATTTAGGTGATGTAGATGAGAGAAGGTGATGAGAAAATATGAGGTTGTTTCTAGATGAAGAAACTAGTAAATTGTTAATACCAAGACACAAGAAACAACCAAATAGTCTATTAGAGACTTACTTGTTACCTAAAAATGCGTTTTGTGGGTCCCACTGTCTTAAAGCAAAATATCTACCAGATCATTTATGCAACCCGACTTCATTAATTGATATAATAAATGAGCTAAAACATGTAAGCCAAAAAATTGTACTTCATTATTGATCATCAAGAATCATGCACAACAATTAAAGTCTTATTAGAGCATTTACAATATTTTGTTTCTTAGCTTGTTACTAAGAGGAGAGAGAGTACTCAATCTGATAAAAAGAAACAGGTTTTCCAATGTATTGTTTCTTGAGCTTGTGTCTAAGACTTTAATTGCTATCCACGAAACAAATTTTTATGTAACAAGCAAAGCTCTAGTAACTATTTTGTTGTTTCTTGTGTCTTGGTATCAACTACTTGCTTTTTTCTTCATCTAGAAACAAGCTCACACTCTTTTCTCATTATCTCTCCTCCACATCACCTAAATGCTGACATATCCATCTCTTAGTAACAAGTGATACAGACTATTGTAGATGCACTAAGCTCCAGACCTACTTATTAAGAGTCGCAAATTTGTAGCGCTACAGATAAATCAAACGACCAGCCCTCGATCCATAGTTGAATTTGTGGCGCTTACTGACTGATGGATCAAGTTAACGTCAAGGAAAAAAAAACGCCTGAAAAATCTTTTTGTTTCGATGTGCTGTGGTCTTGATTCTTGGGGACACCAAAATTAGCGCTGGCCGATCGATAGGCACAAGAATCATGCGCAATGTAGGCATGACTTGACCAGACGAAAACTCCTGGTCCTGCTTTTCTAGGCAAAATACACAGTGCCGTAATTAGTTCTCGTTGCTCAAATGCAGTGGTGGGATATCAGCTTGGACCGACGCACAGTAGTAAGCAGTAAGACAGGTCTCACACAAATTCAATAATCGGCCACCAACCACACTTATCTGTATTTTTAGATAGTATAGATGGAAGACGAGCACCACACGCACACCCACCCTACTTACATTACACATGTATATACACGTGTACATCCAATACACACGTTATAAATTTTGCACAAGCATAGGGTCTCACGGAATACAGGTACACGCACACATATGGTACTCTAATTAAATAAGTTACACCACGTTATACTCGGATATCTCTTCTTATGCACAGCAGCCTCCGGATCGGATCAGGATTAAGAGATACGACACGAGCGTACATGGTATTAAGAACGAAGTAGATGAATCTCGTAGAGAGAACCAAAATAATGGTGATAAAACAACCACGGCGAGAGAGATAGATTAGGCAAAGCCAGCCACAAATCTCTTAAACATGGCATCAAAAGATTACAAGAGATTGTCGCTCTTTCACGGCTCTATCGAACTTTAGGACCCTCAAATTCTGGTCGTATATAAGAATCTAGTGCTAAATAATAACCTAACATCTAATACTCCTGTGTCCTCTGCATTAGATGAGTTTCTCTTCCTTTGTTTGCTTCTTATGTTACTATGGTAACCCCTCATAAGTTTATATGGTACTCTAGTTCCTATCCAAAGTGAAGTAGAAATCCTACCTAAAGAGAAATAGAAATCCTAATTTTATTAAGATTTATCTAAAAATTTACGTAGCACACCTCTTCAGGTCCTAAAAAAATAGGATACGAGTCACCTCATTTTAACACTGAAACCGAAAACAGATAGGTGACAATGAACACCTCTCGCTCCCACTATCCTGATCCATCCTTTACAATTCCCAGTATTTATATTCAGAGTAAAGAAAAGTTAGTCAAAGAAGTGCCAAAACCTGTACATTTTATTCCGAACCGACTTAGAGCTTGTACTCAGATAAGGTTGAACTTTGCCTGCACCCTAACACATTTGTGTTAAACTTTAGCCTATCGCATTCACCAGCTTGACGAAGAGTCACCACTTGTTTCACTGTACGCATCGCTCTCAGAAACCAATTCGACATTAATTGGCTGGTTTTTTAGGCCAGGACATTTCCTTATCATCCGAGTCAACAATGATGGGAGGTTGCAATTTGTTGCGAGGTTACATTTCCTTTCGATCTGTCTGGTGGCCCCATTGCTGCTGCATTTCTTTCATCCAAAACACGTTGGCCGCCCGTGTCCCGTGTACGTACTATTACCGAAAGATCTTCTGTTTGGCTCTCGCGGAAGGGAATTTTTTTAAATTTTTTTAATTATATTTTAAAGTTAACAACTCGCGAACTATATTTCTAATTTCGATCTCTTTGATCACGTCACTTTCCACGGCGTGACAAAACCATACTGTCATGCCACCCATAGCGGCGTGACCAAAACTGTCACGCAAACCCTCGTGCTAGCGTGGAGGGCTTGTGTGGCAATAGTCACGCCAACGCTCGTGGCGTGGCAATAGTCACGCCAATACTCGTGGCGTGACAATGGCCCCTGTCACGCCAACTCGCGTGGTGTGACAGTGGCGACTTAAGCCCTTGCATCCATACACCTCTTCATTTCTCCTCGTCTCCCCCAACTCCATCGTGACCTCTGAGTAGGGGTGAAAACAGATTGGATAGTTTCCGTCCGATCCGGACGAAAACGGATTCGGACGGTCTCGGATCGGATAATTTTCGGATCGGAAACAGATTCAGATTTTTTCGAAAACGGAAACGAATACGGTAGGTATGATATCTGGCGCATACAAATACGGATTCGGATTATCCGGATAAGAGCACGTCCGGATATCCGCCAATCACTTAGGAAGTTAGCCACTCCCGTCCCGGCTCCTCCTCGCCTCCTCCCCACAAGACTCGCCAAGACCCTCCTCCCAGATCTCCCGGTGTGCTCCTCGCACGGCCTCCTCCTCCTCGCGGCCTCCTCCTCACGGCGTGCTCCTCACTGGCCTCCTCCCCAGCCCTCCTCCTCCCAGATCTCCCCAGCTCCTCCTCCCGCCAGCACGCGCCTCCTATGGCGCCGCGTCATTGGCTGCGGCGCGACGCCCGCCATCGCCACCAGAGGCGGACCGCGACATAGAGATGGGTAGTCGAGGCGGTGAGCGATCTTGTCGCCGCCAAAGGCCGGTCGAGTTCTTGATGCTGCTATCGAGACGAGCGCGACGGTGGCGGCCACACACGCGACGAAGAAAAACAATGTGACGGCGTCGTGGCCGAAGGAGTGCGTGCCGTCCAGTGGCAACTGCGGGGCCACCTTGCCATTGTCCCCGGGAGCCCGGCCGGCGACGGGAGAGTGGCTGCCGCTTTGATGAGCTTGCTCCTCTCTGCCTGAGGAATGAGAGGCTGCTCGTCAGAAACTCCATTGATCTCAATATCTTTTCCATCTCAGCATCTTTTGATAGCTTTGCAGCAAAGGGTTCTCCAGGGACCCGGTCCTGCAATTTTTTCAATTGATGTGTGTCAGAAATGATATGGAGATATTTATATCCCAAAGCATCGCATCCTGATATTTTTAATCGGCAGGTGATAAACTTCTACAAGTAAAGCATTCAAATATATGTTAATCAGGTCCTAAATCATGCCATAATTTTGTCAACTCCTTGATTCTATTGCTACAATTGCTACCAAACCTCCTTTTCATTTCCCTTCTAGGAAGGGTTACTTGTAATATATCTTATAATGACATTTCACACTTGTAACAATGCACTGCTGCATGTAATTCAGAAAAACTGAATTACAAATCAATAGATGCATTTCTATAAGGTTCATAGTGGTAGAACTTGATACCATAATTACTATATCTGAGTTAAGTGAACCATTATCAAACAAGTGTACATATTCTTATAGTATGTATAAGTATAAGCAGCTATATAATCTATAAAAAAGATTTTTGGCAATTTGATGTTGCCAAAGCTACGCAATCTTGTCATCTCTCTGTTGAGTGCAGCATCTGTGTTCTGTGTAGGCACATACGCTCATCTTGGGTTTTTGGCATTATTGAACTATGTATGTCATGAATGAACTAGGTGTGATGAGTTAAGTGTGAACTACGTTTTATGTATGTGATGAAGTAAGTTTTATGTATGTTGACTTGTGAGTTGTGACTTATGAGCTAAATGTGGTACACTACGTGTTATGTTTGTGATGAACTAATTAATGCACCTTGCTAGTGCCAATGTTATGTGTGATTGCTAAAAATATGAACAATTCATGAATGTTTGCATCAAACAAACTAGTTATATGTTTTCGTTAATTTCTGGCATGCAATTTAAGGGGTTTTCATGTTTCGAAAAAATATCTGTGACCGTATTCGTTTCGATTCGTATTCGCTCCGTATTCGTATTCGATATTATTCACATCTGTATTCGTATCTGATGTATCCGTATTCGTATCCGCATCCGGAAAAAAAATGTGAAAACAAATATGGCAGAGCCATTATCCGTCAGTATCCGATCCGTTTTCACCCCTACCTCTGAGCTCCCATCTCCTGCCGTCGGCCCTCCTCCCTCCTATTCGTCCCACTGCCGACCAGTGCTCCCTCCGTCGGGCCTCCTCCCTCCGCCGAGCCTCCTCCTCCCGCCGCACGTCCTCCCCTCGACGGCCGACGTCTCCCCCACCGGCTCTCCTCCCCACGCCGCCCCCATCCCACCGTCGACCCTCCTCCCTTCGGCGCCGCCTATCCTTCCCCCCGCTGGCTTCTCCTAGATCGAGGTATACATGTGTGCTTGAATGACTGTATAATATAGTTTTGTGATTGAATGTATACTAAAATATGTGCTTGAATGTATACTAGAATGTATGCTTGGTGGGGATCGAGGGCTAATGCTCCGGTTTTGAGATTGGAGTGGTGAGATTTGGAGGGCTCGATGGGCCAATCGATAAAACCTAGCTTGTATGGCCTCTTTTGGTTCGTCTGTTTGCGCCGTGTTGTTGGTGATTTGAATTTGGTGATTGGTTTCTTATGTTTTGGGATAGTGGGCGCGGCATAGTTGGTTGGAGATTTAGACATTTAGTATGGCCGTATATGGAAATGCTTGTCTCTTTGACATTTTTTTGGGGCTTATCTATTTGACAAGTTCGACGAATGGATGGGGAACAAAGTGGGTGATGATGGCAGAAGTGCTTGATCAACTAACAAATGCTTCAGTTTGGGGCTGGTAGAGATTAGAATAGGAGTAGGACGTTTCAGCTGAGAGGGATGAGATTACCTGCTCAAACCTTAAGCCCTTGCAGTCTGATCACATTTGTGTGCTGCGATAGGCATCTCATTTGGAGATAGACTAGGTTTAGTGTGCCAAACCATCTGTGAAGCATGCAAAGTTATTGTTAAAATTATGGATAATTGTTACTCATGGCTGCAATATGAATTTGTTGACCTGATTTTTTTTTTGCTTGTGGATGAGAAACACTAAGTTATTTTCTAAATCCTAGAGGGCCGTGATCATTTTTTCCTGATGTGTTACTGAGTTGCGGTACTGTTTGGATGATTTTTGTCTGTTAGTGATGCAGACAATAATGTGCTATGGTCAGTTTAGCACATTTACACTTACAGAAAATTAGGACCAAGTAACAACATGTACATTTGTTTTAGGACTTCCTTAAGCTTCTTAGAGTCACAATGTACTATTTTGTGGGTCCACTATATGTTTTTCTGTAAGTAAAGAAAAGTGAAAGCGATATGCTTAGCTAAGAAGAGAGATTGACAGCTATGTTTCCTTTGTCGTCATCAGCTCTTATAAAAATAACAATGTTTGAAGCTTTGCTTTGGCTGCACTTCCTGTGGCCTTGTTATTGGGTGGCATGGAACATTTGTGACGTCCTGATAGCTACGTGGTGTGTAGAATTCACAGCGAGTTTTGATATTATCTCTAGAAGCCTAAAACATGATGTTCCGGTTAGAAACAATTTAGCCAATTAAAGAAATCAAATATAGGCTAAAGGCGAAAAAATATGACTTATCTCCTTTCTGCATATAAGATTTTCCGAACGAGTGGTTCGTGGCACTCCGAGCGTGTAGCTCTGGCGTACCCATGAGCAAAGTCCTGGGTGTACTCAGGAATGAGCTCTGAGCGGTTCCAAATACGTGGTTTGGACGGTCTCGAGAACGGGATCTCGAGCGTACCTGGGCACGTGGATCTAGGGTAGTGTAGGTCGCACTCAGAGGCAAGCTCTGAGCGGTCTCAAACTCGTGGTTTGGGCGGTCTCGAGAACGGGATCTCGAGCGTGTCTGAGCACAAGAGACTCAGATAGTGTAGGATTTGGATCTTTTTTTTTGCATCGTATTATTTCTTGGTGTTATTCGTCCACTGTGTATGGCCTAATACACCTCAATTTATTGTGAAACGACCCGTAAAATTCATTTAAAAAGAGGTATTGTTCTATGATGACTGTAAACCATCATGCTCATTACTGTAACTACATTAAAGTACTATCACAGTACACAACATGGAGGAAAGAAGCTTTAATTATCCATACGTTTGTACCGTCAAACTGCTAGCATATCTCAGGAAATTGAGCTTTTGTTATGTCCAACGTTGATTGTGATATTTCATACTTGCGGTATTTCATTCATATGGCATGCAATACTGACTTTGTAATATTTTGTTGGATGTAGATGGACAAAGTTGTACGTGTATTTACTGGTGGGACGATTAGCCAAACTGGTAGTTCTGTCGACTTCGGCGGCATGGAAGCGACCATCCTTTTGTTTCGCGAATCATCAGACTTTAAAACTCTTGTGACTAGGATTAAGTAAACCTTTGGATGAGATGAGCATGGGGTCGTTGTTGGAATGCAAGGACGATATGAAGCAGGGCTGGGTTCTAAGGTGCACGCCTTGTTGGTGCCAATCCTGTCCGTCGATGATTGGGACATGTACAAGGAAATTGTGCTCGCATCTTAGGTCCGGTTGTTGGAGGTGGCGGTGGAGAGGACAATCGTTGTTGAGGATTTGCCAGACAATTTGGATGTGGTAAATGACAACACGGAGGAACTAGACCCCGCTGCCCATCATTCGCGGGGCCCCCCAATGGAAGAGCAACCTTCCAAAGAATTTGTTAGCATGAGTCCTACCAACAATGCCCCCTTATTGGTGGATCTGTCTGTATCTTTCCCGCAACGTGTTTTTGACCATGTGACTGATTTCAACGGCGCTGTAATGAACAATGAGCTTGAGGAGGAGTTGTTTCGCGATGGAACAACCCGTGAAGTGGAGTCTGACGAAGGCCGAGGAGGACGAGAAGGACGTCAATGCTAGGACTCCCAACAAGATGGTCCTCGCGGACCTGGTTGGTGCTCCGCCCCCTACGCAGCCGACTCAGGCCATGCCACCATGCCGTAAACGGCGTGATCGCGCGGATATTAGTTCAAGAACGCCGCCGAGGGCACGCGAGGCCAACACCCATGAGCCGAGGTTCACACCGGGAATGGGGTGTCTTGTTGGCGCAAGTGATGAGATGAATGGGTGTATTCATGTCTGTACAGTTTATATTGAATGAAATCAGATGACTGCTAGAATTAAATTTTCTATGGCTATGTTCGAATGAAATGATTGCATGAAATTAAATTTTATGAGTTGTTGGATGTTGAATGTTGAATGAAATTAGATGACTGATAGATGATTCTTATAGCATGAAATGTATAGTTTATATTGAATGAAATCAGATGACTGCTGGAATGAAACTTTCTATTACTATGTTCGAATGAAATGATTGCATGAAATGAAATTTCTGAGTTGATGGATGTTGAATGTTGAATGAAATTAAATGACTGATGGATGATTCTTATTACATCAGATGTTGATTGAATGAACTCAATTTTGCATTTAGTATTAGTTGCTACTGCCACACCATGTATTCCGACGTGACAAAGCAGTCCTGTCACGCTGTGATAAATGGCGTGACAGGACTTGGCACTAGTCCACTGGTCTTTTTTTTCGCAACGCCTCTGGAACGGCTAGAAGCTTGGTGTGGGAGTATGGTTTTGCCACGCCATGTATAGTGGCATGACAAGGCAGTCCTGTCACGTCAGGATAAATGGCGTGACAAGACTTAGCGCCAGACCACCGGTCTTTTTCTCGCAACACCTCTGGACCGACTAGGAACTTGGCGTGGCAATACGGTTTTTCCACTCCATGCATAGTGGTGTGACAAGGCAGTCCTGTCACGCCGGGATAGATGGCGTGACAGGACTTAGCACCAGATCGCTGGCCTTTTTTTTTTGCAACACCTCTGGAACGTATAGAAATTTGGCGTGGCAGTATGGTTTTGCCACGCCATATGTAGTGGTGTGACAAGGTAGTTTTGTCATGCCGGAATAAATGGCATGACAAAACAGTAATAGGGTTAGGGTAATGTTTGAGGTTTTTGAGGAAAGGGTTTAGGTTATGGGATTTAGGGTTTACGGTAATATGTTATGGGGTTTAGGGTCTACGGTAATAGGTTTTGGGGTTGGTTTTGGAACAGGTTAGGGTTTTAGGGTTTACAATTTTAGGGTTTGGGGTTTTAGGGTTTAGGTTTAGGGTTAGGGTTTAGGTTTAGGGTTTAGGATTTTCAGATCGACTTGACAACCCTGACCGCCTCGTCAGGTTTTCGGATCGACATGACAGCACTATACCTCATCAGCTTTTCAGACTGAACAGACATGACTTCTCTCTACAAAGAAATACATGACTTCTCTCTGCAAAGCAGGACGTGACCCGACAACTTCTCTTTGCAAAGTAAGATGTGACAACACTCTACCTCACCAGCTTTTCCATTACTTGTTCTTCTGATAATATTGTTTAAATTCTGAGATCGTGCAAATACTGAGATCACTCGAATCAACGAAACAAGCATTGAAGTCACTTAATAAGTGCTCAAGTAATTGAACCAAGTACAAAAAGGTAATGAAATTAAACCACATGAAATAGCGCTTAGGTTTTAGGGTTTAGGGTTTTAGGTTCAGGTTTACGTTTATGTTTAGGTTAGGGTTTAGGCTATTAGGCTTTAGGTTTAGGTCTAGGTTTAGGTTTAGGTTAAGGTTAAGGTCTAGGCCATTAGGCTTTAGGTTCAGGTTTAGGCTTTAGGCTTTTCAAATTGACTTAACAACCATGACCACCTCGCCACCTTTTTAGATCAATATGACAACACTATACCTCCACAGCTTTTCAGACCGAAAAGACATGACTTTGTAGAGAAAGACGTGACAGCACTCTACCTCGCCAGCTTTTCAAACCGAAAAGATAGCACTCTGCAAAGCAAGACATGATTTCTCTCTGCAAAGCAAGACATGACTTGTCTCTGTAAAGCAGGACGTGACCCGACGACTTCTCTATGCAAAGTAAGACGTGACAACACTATACCATCTCAGCTTTTCAGACCGAAAAAGATATGACTCTGCAAAGAAAGACGTGACAACACTATGCTTTATTTTAGGTTTTAGGATTGGTTTTGGAATAGGTTACGGTTTTAGGGTTTTAGGGATTACAGTTTTAGGGTTTAGGGTTTTAGGTTCACGTTTACGTTTATGTTTAGGTTAGGGTTTAGGCTATTAGGATTTAGATTTAGGTTAAGGGTTTTAGGTTTAGGGTTAGGGTTTAGGGTTAGGGTTTAGGTTTATGGTTTACGGTTTAGGTTTAGGGTTTAGGCTTTTCAGATCAACTTGACAACCCTGACAACCTCGCCAGCTTTTCAGATCGACATGACAACCCTGACCGCGTCGCCAGCTTTTCAGACCGAAAAGACATGACTCTACAAAGAAAGACGTGACAACACTCCGTCTCGCCGACTTTTCACACCGAAAAGACAGCACTCTGTAAAGCAAGAAATGACTTCTCTCTGTAAAGTAAGACATGACAACTCTCTGCCTCTCCAGCTTTTCAGATCGACATGACAACACTCTACCTCCTCAGCTTTTTAGAACGAAAAAACATGATTCTGCTTGAAATTTACCACACCATGCCAACCCTATGGTTTATAAAAGGAGATGGAAGATATCTGGGAGAGAACACTGGACAACCAAACCCAACACTACACCAGAGCTTCCTTCACCATGCCGGGATGGACAACATGAAGAGGCAATGGGACGAGATCCGCGAACTAGCAAGGGCTGCTGGGGCGCGGGATGACCAAGCAAGGGCTGCTGTGGCCCGGGTCCGGCAAGAGGAGCTTGCCAGGATGACAACTCTCTGCAATGAGGCCCTCCGTAGCAGCAACGTCTTCTAGAAACGTTCCAACCGAGCGTTCACCGCAACACCCGCTAGAGGGGGAGACGCCGCCCCTCTGTTGGTGCTGGGACCCATGCAAGTTCTTCAAGTCTAAGCAGCGGCTGAGCCTAGGCTTGCGTTACTGGGGTTGCGTGAACTACTCCAGTGATTATCCTGACCGACATTGGGACACAAGCAGCTATCGGCAGCCGGTAATGACCAGTTAAAGTGTGTTCCTCTACTATTTCTCTTTCAAAGTACGCTCTAACAACCTCTCTCGTCTACCTGTAGTCCCCGGATCCGCTATATGGCTACCGCAAGTGGATCGACCAAGAGATCCACCCACACGACCTGTGGTCTCTTGACTTCAACGAGTGGGATGCCAAGAGAGCATGCGAGATCTGGAAGGAGGAACACCGCACCCACGAGTAAAATGAGCGCATACGTCAGGAGACAAAAGCTCATCTCGAGGCATGCAAGCGCAGGGAGAGCGAGAGAAAAAGGGAAATGGCGGCCAAGGCCAAAGAGACCGGCGAGGAGTTCAACGTCGAGCTAGCAAGGAAGGGAATTGACCTCGGTCCACGCAGTAGGTCGAACCATTCCGTACTAGTTCCCGGAAGGTCGAATTTATTTCCATTCCAAAAAGGTGCATATGTATCGTAGGAGTACTTCGGTTTGTTGCATCGTGCATGATGTTGTTTCTTATGCATGTAACCAAACCCTGTGCGCCGTGTTATTCCAAGCTTTATTATAAAGTCTATTTTAATTCACAAGTTCAAATATCGTCGTCTTTTCGCATTCAATTCTTCGCATAGCAAGGCATCCAACAACATTTAAAAAAAAAGAGTTTTGGAAGTGGGCACGAAATGGTCTACGACCACAAAGTGATGAAGAGCACCACCTATCATTCCAGTAGGATGTCTATGCATCTTTCATCAGCGGTACTGTCTAGCATACATGCATAATTGTGCCTCACGTTGTACCACACAATCCACATATTAGTTATTTTTTCTAGGATGAATTATGTATCACTTCTGAGACATGTCCTGGAAATATTGCGAAGTGTCAAAAGTTTTCAAACCACAAAAAGATTACCAGTCTATATATGTATTTACTCTCAATTAAAAGGATGGTGTGATATTTGGTTACGTAGAGAGGTCTCTATTTTCAAGTTGTGGATTGTTAAATGTTACATGCATATGGTGTTATGTATCACCGTACCTTCAATTATTTTTGATCTTTCAAAAGGAAGTCCCTTTGTTATCATCTTACCATAGGTTCCAAATCCATAAATCTAAATGGAATAATTGTTATAATTTACAAACCAACTGGAATTAGCCCTGTCACGCCAATATGGATGGCATGACACAGCCTACTGTCACACCGTGATACATGGCGTGACAAATGGTACGTTCAGACCATCCGAACGTCTCCGTCTGTTCAAACCGTCCGATTCGGTCCGAACGTCTCCTTCGCATCGAGCCCTATCACGCCACAAACAAAGGCGTGACAAGGCAGACTTGTCACACCATGGGATATGGCGTGACACATGCCACACAAGCTCCACGTTGGCACGGCGCGCAGCCAAGGGCTTGCGTGGCAGCTTTGGCCACGCCGCTATAGGTGGCGTGACAGTGTTGTTTTGTCACACCACGGAAGGTGGCGTGACTAAAGGGGTTAGAATTGGAAATAAAGTTCACGATGGGTTAACTTTAAAATATAATTAAAAAAGGATTAAATAAAAAAAATTCGTGGAAGGCCCGAAATAGAGCATGCTTTGAGAGAGAGAAAAAAATAGCAGTTTCTGCTTCTAGGAGGATACACTTTTTGGGGAATCTAAAGCTAATCGAGGGAACATTTGGTAGTAAGTTGACTCCCAAAATTCTAAAAGAGAGAATTGGACAAAACATCATGCTACCCCTAGTTTTAACACTTCAAATCTATTTGTATCTTACTCCTTTCAATTTGAATACAAATTTATGAAATTTCTTTGCAATTGCCACATTCATTTTGGATCTGATCCATTTACGGTCACTTGCTAATATTTTCATTGAAAGTATGAAATACAATTGGAATTTCTTTCTCATGACCGAATCAAAATCGCAACCTCTCTATCCTCCAAGTATGGTTCATTCATTCAAGCATAGAAAAGGAATCAATATGACAATTCAATTCTACATTACAAGGGAGCAACTCAGACGTACGATGGGAAGCTTTCCATCGTACGCTCCGATGCAATATCCGTATACAACGTGTGCAATAGTTTTAATCCATGTGTGCAACAAAATGCATAAAAAAACAAATACAATGACAAGGAAAAAATGGGGGGAAATACCATATTCTCATCGAAATTGCATGAAACCATTGGTGTACAATATAGCTATGCTTTTAAAGACGTTCAAATATCTCAAACAAACAAATTTCGATGTTACAACATTGCAACATTTGAAAATAACAGTGAAAATATCCAAAAATAATTGTTGCAATATTTTTGGAACAATGATGTAACAATCAAATTGTGAATGAGCTGCAACAAAAAGTTTACTCTTGTGCAACAAATAAAAAATATTATTGTAACAAAAAATAGCTCTTACCGTGCCATTTGATGCAACAACATCGCAACAATAAAAACGCTCCCTGCAATATTTTGAACCAAATGTTGCAACAAATCATGTCAGGAGGTGGCACCTGGATGGCGATGAGTAGTACCAGCACATCATCGAGGGTGTTGCTGCGGCACCGGCAAGGAGCCCACGACGGTGGGACTCAGGCGCTGCTCATGTTGGCCATCACTGGTTGTGGAGCTCGAGATGCCACGGGAGCTCAAGGCAGGCGTTGGTGGAGCTTACTCGTGCGCCATGACTAGAGCTTGCTAGAGTAGGGTGCTTGTGTGTTGCTCAACGGCGTGCGCCTCGGCCAGAACTCGTTGGAACAGTGCGCGATGGCACCCCCCGTACTGCCAACGGCTTGTGTTTTGGCCGCAGACATGAGGCAACTGAGTGAATTTGTGTTGGGAAAGCAGGGGAGGAAGGTGTGAGATGGGAGGAGCCACCATTGGCGGCAGATGCAAGTCTTCAAGGAAGCAAGCTTAAGGCAGAGCTGGGGAAGAAAAGCAATAAGCATCTAGAAGCGGAAAGGGGCGGAGTGAAGCGGCATGGGCAGGGGCGGATCTACAGTGTCATAGCAGGGTGCACATGACACTAGGTCCAAAAATCAATTTGTATTGGATATAATCATGTATATGTAGTGTGGACACCTCTAACCCAACATGAGGGGACACCCCCAGTCACAACCCACACAACCCAGCCGAACGTGGCCTATTTTGCCTTAGGGATCCCCGGTCATTTTCGTTTTGGATCCGCCACTGGGCATGGGTTAGTAAAGTAAGCATACATAGTTTTATGTGGTGGTGGTCAGGCCACGTGGAGTAGAGACGTCCAGAAAAAAGTTCTCCCCCGGATGCGCAGACGCTACCAATCTCCATATTACAATTTACAACTGAGAACCCATAAATGATACTGAATGCAACCTGATACTATTCCATTGATGATGACAATTCAATTCAATTCAGTTTTGCTACTTGTTGCCAACTCATTTCAATGACACAAAAAAAAATCACAGACGTAATAAAACTACACATAAAATAGAAAAATCAACATGATTGAATTCCACTAGGAAGAAAGGGCGCGCTACATCGCGCTAGTTATGTTTTGAGCTGTACCGAAAAAAATTAAGTTTGTAGAAAGGCCATACGATATGAAGAATGCACATGCGTAGCGTTCTAAACAGTTCAGCGACAATTGTGGAAGCGTAAACAATTTATTTTTATGTGAAATAGGAAAGGTAGATAGATACGACCGTATAACCAAAATACACGTAGATTTCAAAAAATACAAAAAAATAAAAATAAAAAAACACAACGGTGATCAGTATGATACAACCTGTTGCCATTAACATATTGTATAATGATATCGTCATATCATTTTTAAAAAGATGGTATGAGTTTACAAAGGACAAATGGTCTCTACTATCAATTCAAATGTCAATGAACATGGACATATATTGAACAACAATCAGAAAGTCAAACATATTGCAATATCAAACATTTTTTTAATTCATTTTCCAAAAAAAAGTATAAAGCTACACAACTACTTAATAAGTTCAATTAAAATATATTACCGACTGAATTCCCGTAAAAGAAGATCAAGCTCGTCAATGAGTAAAATAATTGGTTGGTTCGCTTGCTTTCCAATTTTAGTGACATTTGAAAAGTGCTCGGTTAAATAATGAAGTGCTTTTTTTCCCATCCCACCTTATGCCACTCAACTGTTCACATAGAACCTGTGTATCTGAAAAACATGTAGCCATTATAATTCCTTTTTGAAGGGATGCACCTACTATGCTTAAGTAGGGCAGATTTGTCATTGGTCAACGAAAGTAGAAGTTTGTATACCTTGTAGATATTCTCTAGAGAAGGTAATTTAAGACCATTAATTTCTATAAAAAAAAATAGGGCCACAGAGCTCTAGAATCTACTTCAGATCTCTGCTTCCTCATAACTACAAGTAAACTCATAGTCTGTAGGTCGATAACACAGGTGTAGAAAATCTTGTTTAGCATCCAGCCACAACAGAGGAAAGTAAACAATCAAAGCAGCCAAGAAAAGATGGTTGGTTACCTTGCCAGTATCAGATACACCATGAATATAAATGCAGCATCCTAAACAATGTTCACTGCAAATTGCATCCTTCACAAATGCAGATATCTCGTCCATTTCTCTGACATAAGACTTCTACTCAGAGACAGTTTTCATAAGATAATAAAACATGCAGGAAAAAAACAATAAACATACTTATCCATGCAAGGCAATGACTTGGGAAGGGTTGGTAATAACAGGGTAGCTTTCTCCTTCTCCATATCAGTCTTTTGATGACACCGAACATGCTTAGGAATTTTTAGGATCCCAATGTTTTGTAGGCCATATACCCTCCCTTTTCGTAAATTCTACGAACAAACATGCCATTTCAGTAAAGCAATGCAACACTACAAAGGGAGAGCCCGAGACGGAGAATAAGAGTTAGTACCACGATCAATTCATGTGATTGATTCTTTCTGGCAGAGCAACATGTAGATGGTTCTTTCTCCTCGTCATATTTTGAATCCTCTCCCTCATATACTATACATAAAAGCAAAACATGCCAAATCCCGCAAGAAGTAAAATATTAGAAACAGTAACGGATCAACACAAGAACCCTACCTTAGTGTCTTGATATGCAAAAGAAACTAAGAAATGAAATCTTGTTAGGCTCCTCAAAATCTGGGATGCTGGAAGAAAATCCCCGCCGAATTGCTTTCCCTGCTAACTCAGAATGCTTGAACTGGTAAAACTATCAATTAAGTGACAAGTAGAGAACAAGATTCTCTTTCTATATGTGAAAGAAGGCAAAAGAGAACTGGTTTTGAAGATTACCTCTTTTTTTGGTGCACATCCTAACATATCATCCAGTGGACCAGATTCATGATTACAGCCATTACCCTGGTTTGAATAAGATGGCAAAAAATTACCCACATCAATCTTAAGCAAGGACATCAGGTAGTCTACAATATTTCAGTTTCATAATGACATTAAGGTATCTGAATCTCTCACCCTCAATCAATTTCTTTGAACTTGAGTTACTAAAAATGTCTTTGCTATCTGGATTTCTTTCCTTGCTAACTCAGAATGCTTTAACTAATCAAATCATCAATCGAGTGGCAAGCAAAGCACATGATAGTTTCTTTCTATATGCGAAAGAATGCAAAAGAGAACTACTCTTGAAGATCACCTTTTTTGGTGTACATCGTGACAACGTCAGCCAGTGGTAGATCGCTTTTGAAGATCACCTTCTTTTTTCGTACAGCCTGACAATATCATGATATCATCTAGTGTGATAGATTCATAATTACAGCCATTCACCTGCAACATGAATTGTTAAAAAACATGAATTGTATTGACCTAATAAATGCGAGCGATCAAATACATATGACAAAACTTTGTGACTTCAAAAACATCTCCTCCACTGGAATCCTATATGACCAATGAGATGGCAAATCTAACAATAGAAATGCAAGGAACTTCGAAGCTAAAACTACCTCTTCTTTTCAGAGTGTGTTACCCCAAAATCTTCGAAGCTAAAGTTACGAAAGAGTTCAGCAAAAACTGAAATAGGAACAACAACACAATAGCCTCACATGATTATATAAATTGTTACCTAAATAGCAATGAAAAACTCTTTTAGTTACATACTCGAAAGATTCTTATACAGCAACATAACTCATAAATACCTTTGGAGGCTCCAATAATTGTGTCCTCAACTCTGCGACATTTTTCCCTCAGTTGTCCAAGACGATATTCTACGTAACAATTAAAAGAAATACTATTCCCATATACAATATGCAAGACAAACTTACATATGGCATTCAGCTTTCCAAGATGATATTCTATGTGACAATAAGAAAGGAATATTATTCCCATCTACAACATGTAAGACAAACTTTCATACGGCATTACATACCACAATGACTTGTTGCAAAATTAGGTTGGAAATCAAACAAACCACTCTATTAATAAAAGTAAAAGATGACTAATTAAGATGCATATGTACCAGTAGTCCTGAATTACAGGGAGGTGCATGACCCATGGGAAAAGCATTTGTCTTCAAAATTAGGCTCATTATAAATCCACCAGTGGATGCACAAATGAGTATACGGCTACCGTTAACCTAAATGTGTACAACACTGAATGGCAACATGAACAGAAATGCTAGCAACAAAACAATCTGAATGGTCAAAAATCATGAGAGGTCTGAAAACATAGATAACGTGACCAAAGTAGCAACTGATGAACCAAGAAACACCGATAATCAACATAGATCTTGTGAGGCCCATTGCACTTCCACCAAATCCCCAAGCTAATTTTCATCATTAGATGAGCGATCTAGCACAATATAATATTAGCAAAACAGAAAAGAAAAAACAACATGTGGGAATGAGCAACAATTGCAGAGTAGTATTTCAAGAGACAGTGAAGGCAAAACATCACCTGATGCTTTGTTTTTCTGCGTTCGAGCCATCTCGGCCTCAAATTTTGATTGAAGACACAAATAGTGCCAGACTGCAAGGGAAGATATGAAGAATGCAGTATGGAAGGCACAACCGATATTACCAAAATTCCATGTAGGATCATATCGTAATCTTGATCAACTGACAATGATCAAACATAAAAATCTACTAAACACAGTTGTACCTAAGATGAACACTATGAGCTCTCTTAAATGGCAAGAAAGAATTTCACAGCGAAACCTGAGCGGTGCATAGACGACCGCTGGGGGAGACAAAGGTATGGAAGGAGGGAGTTGTGCCAACGGTGGGGCTGCGGAGGGGCGTGGGCGAGGCGGAGGTGGCAGAGGGGGAGCCGGTGTCGCGAGGAAGGCGGAGGCGGCGGTGCGGAGAGGGGAGCGGACGACGGCGGGACAAGAAAAGAGGAAGCGACGGGGCGACGGGGAGGAGGGAGCGTCGCGGGTGGCGGGGAGGAGCGGCGGCGCTGGGAACAGGAGTGGCGGCGCTGTGGGAGTCGGCGGAGGGGATGGGAGGGTAAAGGACGGGAAAGGTATGGAAGGAGGGAGCTACGCCGATTGTGGGGCTGCGGAGGGTTGTGGGCGAGGCGGAGGTGGCGGAGGGGGGAGCTGGTATCGCGGGGAAGGCGGAGGCAGCGGTGCGGAGAGGGGAGCGAACGACGGTGGGGCAGGGGAAGAGGAAGCAGTGGAGCAGTTGGGAGGAGGGGGCGTCGTGGGCAACGAGGAGGAGCGCTGGCGCTAGGAAGAGGAGTGGCGGCACTGAGGGAGCCGACGGAGGGAAGGGAGGGGAAAGGATGGGAGAGGTCAGGAGGGTTCGATACGGGCATAGAAAATAATAGAAGCAGGAGGGAGGAGAGGCGTCGGCTGGCAATTGACGTGATCGAACGGGTAGGAGGCGTTTTGCACGCGTGTAGACGCCACTGGCCAAGAAACTTGACAACGACTACGTGGATGGACTGAGCGAGCGGTGATCTCAATCCGACGGCTAGCGAGTGAGTCGACGACGTGGCTGCGCTGAGAGGCCAGCGATCTCATGCGGCTTAATAATAGGTAAGATTCATCTTGCCAATTGCTTCATGCCACGCAAAATTGCTCCAATGGCTCATGCATCCCTGCACTTAACAGAGAGGTTCATATGAATTGCATTTAACACACAATGACACATAGGGAGAGAGAAAAATGGCAGTAAAGCTAGTCAATTGCAAGAACCTAGCAGGAGGCTTGACATGAAAAAAAGTATGGCTAGGCATCGGTTCATTGTTCATGTACAATCAGTGACATTCTCATCAATCAAATTTGTGACAAGCAATCAAAAAAATTGTTCACGAACCATTTGGCATGAATCAAAATAGTACCAAGTCCTACGTATATATACTCATGCCATGAATCCAAAAATTGCAGATATATGCAAATCCAAAATAGGAGTCCTACAAATCACAACCAAAATACTTCACAATATGCTATACATTTTCCTCTAATTAGCAAATCCAATACAAACCTACACAATACAAACCAAAGAGGAGGAGGAAGGACAAGGGGGAGGGTGGCGGCGAGCTCACCTTCACGGCTCCAAAGGAAGATCTGGCAAGAGGGAGTGGGCCGGTGGCGAAGGAACTCTAGGTTGGCCGCGAGGGGATCTGAGGGCAAGAGAGTCCAGGCCGACAGCGAGGGCGAGGGGCCAGCGGCAAGGCTCTCTGGGATGACGGCAAGGCTGTCTGGGCCAGCGGCGATGAGATCCTGGTGTGGCTAGGTGCTTTCGGTCTCCATGCGGGTGAGAGAGAGGGAGGGACTCGAGAGTAGATAAATGAGGGGAGAGGGGCGCACTAGCGAGGTGGATATGCCTTTTTGTGCGGTGACATTTGGTGGATAAATAACAGTCAACTTTAGGGGTATTTTTTTGTAACCTGGAGGTTGCTCTTTGCAGGGAGTCACCCCAAGGTCGCTCTGTGGTTTTTTTACTGGGAGGCGCTCCGCTCCCCTCAAATCCGGATTCTGAAAAAACGAGGAGCTGAGATGTTTGGTTGGGCTCTAACTACTCATATCTGCTCAAGATGGCTACAGAGCTGTTGATGCAGGCGGCAGGACGTGAGAGCAATGTGTTGCGACCCACAGAAGGCGAAGACGGGACACCTCAAAACGTTCCTGACGCTGAAGAACCACTCCAGACAGGTGACGAAATGGGGAATGCCTCTAATGCCTCTGCTGGTGTTGTAGATCAGGAAAGGAACCAGCAAAAGATGTGAAGCTGGGGGGGGACACTATCTTCGTTTTCGTTTTACCTTCGCTAGTGTTCTGTTACGTATGATACCCTGTTTTGTGTGGTTACCCTGCAATCTCCGTGTGTGAGTGCGCAGGAGTTGTGAGCTTGTTTCTTCCCCCATCCTCATCACACTTCCTGAACTATGTTTGTATGAACCTTTCGTTTTCGTTTGCTTAATGGAAATGGGCAACCCCCGCATCAAAAAAATACTTCGGCAACCTAAAGATGGCGTGACTGTAAGGCCATTTTGTTTCACAGATGTAGTATGCGCTACACAAGCGTGCGGTGTACAGCTGAAGTGGTTTGGAAAGGCATAGCGTACAACTTCTCTCGATTTTTCGTCAAAAAAAAAACTCCTCGATTCTACTGCACGCCTGGAGGAAATCATGGAGTCATGGAGATGCCAGTTTAAGCGGGCAGCAATTTTGTTCCGCTCACTTGCGTGCCCGCGGCCCGTGAAGGCATGAATACCAAATGGGGTATTGCGATTACAGCCTATTTGAGCCCAGGACCCAAAAACGCGCGTACGAATTGTCCATCTGGCTTTTAGCACCCACGAAGGGTACCAAACTTGAAGGAGGCGGGCCGGGATGCTGGTATTGGCACTGCTCTATTCATATTTCCACTCCTATTCCATGTACAGTCCTCTAAAAAAATCCATGTACAGATACAAGTATTTTGCACGTGTATTACACAATGTATATCAAATCCGGCTTTGCGATGTGTCTGTCTAGCTAGTCGCTCTAGTTTAGTTTGCAGGAAGGGGATTAGTTCCGAGACTTTGCAGTCCTACAAACTATCGTTCAGAATTAATGTGTTAGATCTTCAACAGTCGTGGCCCATCACCTGTGGCTGTGGGTGATCGTATGACGTATGGACTAGTGTCTGGGTGTGGTGACTGGTAAGGCAGGGTCCAGCCGTCCAGGGAAGCACGGAAACGGGAGTGGCCAAGCAAGGGACTCCGGACGTACGCGCGCGTGTGCACGCATGCGCATACACGTAGTAGCTAGCTGGGTACGTATGCCGTGGGGACAACGGAGGCGGGGAGAGAGGCGGTGCTCGGCTGGGTGGCCGCGCGCGCGCGACCTGCGCGGCGAGACACGCGCGACCCTGCGGCAGCTTTTCCCGACATTCTCGATCGCTCCAACGCCCACCATTTTGCCAAGCAAAACCTCCCGTCGCAACGCAAATCCCCACGCAAATCGTTGTTTTTTTTTTTATGGATTGCATGCCCCAAAAAAGTGGCCTCCTCGCAGTTCTAGCGGCTTGGATGGATGGTTGGCGAGTTGGTACTGTACTTGTAGTAAAACGGTGGAGCTAGCGCACTGCGTGTAATAATTGGGATGCACATGAGGAAACGTCTGGAAACAACGTACACACTACACTGCCTGCGTAGATAGGCACGTACAGATATGCATGCAAGCTGCGATGGGAGTCAGGTTAAAAATCGACGTATAGTACGTGACCTCACAAAACGGGCCCATACGAAGAGTGGTGTTTGTACTTTGGATGGATCGGGACATTCATGTGTGGCTGAAGCTTCACTGCTTCAGCCTAGGTCCTCGCCTTTCCATGCATGGATGCACCGATTCTCGTTCATTTTTTATGGGTTGTTCGTACCACAAATGTAGTAGTACTCCGTTGTTGCTATTGTAAAGTAACTGAAGAATGAAGTGTGCAACTGTCGACTGTAAAAGTTTACGAAGGAAAGTGCAACTTTATGAACTTTCAGAATAAAGTAGCTAGTACTGATGTGTTCAGCAGTTCAGCTTGCAAATTGCAATCGAATACTGTATACTGACCTACCGAGTAGTAGTACTGTGTGTCATTACGGAATTAAAGGTAAAAGTAAGTGATCTTTCAGCTATCATTAACAGGGCTAGCTGGAGGAAATTAAACCTTTGCTTGATTAAGGTCTTTATTAGGGCACTAATCCCAACTTTAGGAATGAGTAATCACAAGCTGTCCATTGTTGGGACACAAATGAAGGTCTTCTGGGTGTTCTCACCATTCCGGATACAAATAACAAAGACAGCGTAGCACATAGCTAGATGTGTCATAGTACTTGGGAAGCAAATAACAACTTTTAAGAACCATTGCACGAACCTTTCTGCACTTGTATATATTCCCAAGTCCCAACGGCAACCTCCGTGTGGCCCTTCTCCCCTTCCTTATATGCGCGCGCTCCTTGGCTCCTTACACTATCCTCTAGATCCCCTCTCCTCATGTTTATCTTCATATCGACTTCTCTTGCTTGCCACACCTACTCGTGTCTTGGCATGTCGAGCTTAAGCGCTCGTCTAGCCCCCAAGAGGCAGCTGAGGCTCACAGCCGCCGCCACCGTTCTCCTCATCCTCTTCTTCCTTGCCCTCCTCGTCAGCTCATGCGAGGCGCGCCGCCTTCGTGCCCGTGGCAAGGCCAGCTTGAGCAACTCACCTCCTGATGTACCATGGAAGGTTGGCAGCTAGCTCGATCGTCGTATTGAAGCAGTTGGCCTAGTGTCCTTAACTTATTTCTTGTTGGTTATTCTAATTCCATGTGTCTTCCCCGTGTAGGATGTAGCAAACCTGAATGTTGATGATTCTCCAACAAAGCAGACGAAGGATTTATCAAATGTTGACACTCACACTACTATGGATTATCACATGGCTCGAGGGGATGCGAAGGTGAAGGAGGGAGTGGCAATGGCATCACCAGGTGCAGTTCGAACCACGATTGTAGTTAGGGTTTCGCAGCGGCTTTCTCATCCGGAGCAAGGGGAGGGCACCGGTTTTCATCTGGATTATGCTGGGCCTGGAACCCATCCTCCCTCTCACAATTGATTAGATGAAATCGTTTTGTGACGTTTTCTTCCTTCTAACCTTCTTCTTATATCTGAAGTGATCTGTGTATATGACTTCGAGCCCTAGTTAATTCTGATGCAGGCTCAAGTCCTGCTTGCCCTGTGGCTGCCCATCTTGCTAGTTGGCTTGAAGTTCAACCTGCGATTTGCTAATGTTACTGGTACATAGTACACCAGCAAGCTAGCTAGCTAGAAATTTTGCTGGTTCAAAATGAAACAGACCACACGTGTATACATATGCTTTGATGTGTTACATTATATATAGTTCGATATAGTGATCATGGCCGTATAGATAGAATTAAACTTTGCCCCTGTTGGTCATGCACTTGTATGCATATTTGTATACCACATACTTGCTATGTTATGTTAACTAAGTAACAGAATCAACCATCTCTTTCGTTAATTATACCTACATTTCTACATCAGATGCAGGATAGCCAATCATGCATGCATGCCATGATCGATATATGCGCACAATTAGTCAATCTCTGATCTGATGATTAACATTCTCATCTCACGTTTCCATCGTTCAATCCATACCAGCAATCACTGGAATTGCACATGGGGTTTTACGAGCTTTATCTCGTGGCTCTTTGCGACGAATAATTCAAAACAAGGTAATTAATTAAGGATATGCGTATGGAGGTACATACATGCATGCATCATGCATGGCTTACTATATAGGCTGAAACATCAGATAGTACAACACTAGGACGTAGAGACTAGAGAGGGAGATGGGCCGGGTGAGTTCATGTCCTACATATGGGCGCGATCGTGCGTACGCACGCATATGATGTGACGCTTGTGCATAAACACGGCAGCATAATACTGTGGCATTGCACTGTTCATGATGTTGTAGCATTTGGTCTGGTCCGTCCTTCTCAGATCGAGCGGCTTAGATCTGTCGAATCTCATGTCACTGTTCACCATGACATTTATGTAGGAATGGCCGGGGATGCGAATCCCTGACACAAGTAGGGTCGAAAGCGGAATTTTTTATTATTAAATAACCTTTTTTTAATTTTATTTTAAAGTTAACCCTCGGCTACTTTATTTCCAAATCTGACCTCTTTGGTCACGCCACTACTCATGGCGTGAGAAATAACACTGTCACGCTGGGGCAAACTCTTGTCATGCTATGGGTGGTGGTGTGACAGTGTTGTTTGGTCACGCCACTGGTAGTGGCGTAACCAAAAGCACTATTTTGCGGATTTATCCTGTGACGTGACATCGTTATTTTGTCACGCTATGGGTGGTGGCGTGACCAAAGAGGTCAGATTTGAAAATAAAGTGCGTCGGAAGTTAACTTTAAAATAAAATTAAAAAAGTTAATTAATAAAAAAAGCTCTCGAAAGCGGCAACCGGTCGAGCCGCCGAAACGCTAGAAGACATGGACTACCCAAGTGCGCACCCGGGGCCATCTTTCCACAACTAGCTAGTTGCACGCTCAATGTACTAGAGATGGCCATGCATACATGCATGCACGTACCAATCGAACAACTGGTCATCAAAATATGTATATATACCTGTGTGTTAAATTCAGAGAAATAAAGACTACAAGAAGCTGCATGTAGTCTCATTATATACGTGGAGTACGTGGAGTACTAGTATACATGAGATGAATGTGTGCGTGCGCGTGTGTATGCGCTGTATGCTAATATGCATGCGCGTGGGCTTGTTGCCCCGAACACTCATAAATGATTGCAGTTATCAGGTACACATCGATTCTAACTTTTCCCGCCTCACATAGTCACATGGAGCTGCGGTGTATGTTGGGAGCAAAATTTGCTGATCAGCTCCATCCTAGCCGCGATTTCAGATCGTGGCATGCTCAACGTGACGCTGCTCTGCTTACTGGAGTAGAAATTAATAGTCAGTGTAGGGCTAAAGCACGTTGCCATCCATGGATTTGTGTCGAACTCAGCCTGGGAATGCTGGAAGTAATGACGTACGTACGCTGCATTCTGTTGTTGTGATATACCTGGGAGTGCAGCACTTCTGCTCTGTACCTGTGTTCAATCCATCAAACCCCAACAATCCCCGGCCCGAGCGCGACAGCCAAAGAAACTCGGCAGGTAGCGTCAATTAACTAGCCGTAAGCCCACAGTAATACAGCACTAATCTCTGCAAATCTTTACAAGAATACAGCTCTAAAAAAACTAAGCCCACAGTAATACAGCACTAATCTCTGCAAATCTTTACAAGAATACAGCTCTAAAAAAACTCTTCACAAGATTACTGTTGGCCTTGAGTACAACTCACCATCGATCCTGATAATCTAGGACAGAAACCTTGCTTCAAGCAAACACGACAGTAGTACCTGCGCACGCCGAGCTTGTTCCATCCTGCATGCTAGCTCCTGAGCATACTTTAATTTCCGTAAGTCCCGCGGCGTCTGTGTCTCAGCTCTCAGGCAGGACTAGTAAAAAAAAAAATTCTTGAACCAACAAATACACTTCATATCCCCAAGTACATCCAGTTTAACATCATTAGAAAGATTTACACCACAAGCAATTAACAAAGATCACCCAAGAAGCTTCATGGAAAACCATTGACCTGACAAGAGTTCAGAAATAAACTTTGGTTTCTGCAACCAGTCAAGCCTAGCTAAAGCTGCAAACCCGAGGAGCAATCCATGTGCGTTGGGGCACAAACTACAAAAGATTAATGTATGTCCAATTGTGAATTATCTCAATCTTCCCAAGAATGTCCCCCCCTGCACCTCAATCTGACCAACAATCGACTAGAAAAATAATTGACCTCTCCTGTTGCTTGATTCAAAACATGTAACTCTTTTAGCATCTCAACATTGGCATGTGAACTCTCGAAAAGAAGAAACCAATTTTCAGGTATCTCCTCCCCCTCGGTGCATATTATCATATAGAAAGAAATGTAGCGTAGCGATTCGTACACGTTGGTTGCGTCTTAGACGTCTGAGCTCCTGGCTCATCAGAAAGGTAGCTAGCTAAGCTATATCCTTAACACATGCATGCCCAAAGAGATGGTGATGCCGGTCTCTCTCTATCAAACCGAGATTGTGTGGGTGTTCAGTCTACCATTCATGGCCACGTTATCAAAATCAGTCTTTCCATGGAAAAACCAAGGACAACCCCTATCTCAGTCTCCTTTCTCTTTTCGGGAGCAGAGCTGAAAAAGAATCGAAATGCAACCATGGATCGCCAAAGGGAGCGCCGTATCTTTCATTTCGATGAATCAAACCTGAATTCTAACTAAGGTTCTGTTAGAATGATAATGGAAGGATCTAATACAAGTAATGCAATGAATCTTTATGGTATTTAGGGGATTCAACTGGAATTTATGAAGACCATCCAGGTCTTAACCCTTCCAATCAAGGGGTTATACACGAGGAATTGCAGAGATTAATGATTGACAGGGAGCCCCAAGAAGTTCTGGCTGTGACCGAACGTGTACATGGGATAGAAACAACAGATTGAAGGGAGCGCGCGTCCGCTTGCGTTGGGCATTGCTGTTCCTTCCTTCCACCTCCATGGCCAATTTGGACAGACGGACAGACCACCACTCGGTTTCTGATGATCTAACAACATTGGGCCCGAAAACTTCCTGTTCACTGGGCCGAGGCGCGTGGTTTCTCCTGACCAAGGATCAGAATACCGTTTCCGGAGGGAATCCCGCCGGACGGCCGGTAACGGTTACCGGCCGGTAACCGGAATTCCCGAAAACAAACTCGGTCAAAATTCGTTCAAATAAATTTGAATTTGAGATGTTTCTGTCGGAATTTTGAATTTGAATTTGAATTTGAAGTTTTCGGCCGGTATTTCGAATCCCGGTTCTCACAGGTAAATCCGGTTACCGCCGATAACCGGCAGGAACCGGCCGAATTTTTCATCCCTGCTCCTGCTATCATGACGATCCAGTCCTCATCTTCCGGTCCTTTTTCTTAGAAAGAAAGGGAGGGGAAATCTATTCATCGTCCTAAACGGGTTCTTCCTCCTCACGTCTTCTTTGTTATGTACTTCGTTTATTACTGATATCAGTACGTACATGTGATTTTTCCTGGCCGCCCATTATCTGATGTCAATCGCAGAATTCTAATTTTTTTTAGATTCACAGAATTCTACGCTTGATCAGACTCCTTGTGCTGAAATGATGCAAGCTACAATTGGGCCATGCATCATCATCCATGCATGGGAATATGCAACAGCGCAAACGGTCCAAATATGTCGGATCGGATTTTGTAAATCCAAATCCTCTGTGAAAATATTGTGCTATTCTCTGGATCAGTAGATAGCACTCACAGATACATCACCGAATCATTTTATACATAACGTAAGACAAACCATTCAATTATATCACAAACATCAGAGTCACATAGATCGTATCGGATCAAGTTTTACAAAATGGTCGGACAGGCCAAATGATTACATTACAAAACAGCAGAAACGATAGCGGAAGCAAAAGGGGTAGAGCACATCTCGCCACAGGCAAGCGACTAGGGAAACAAATGTACGACCGATATTATCCAAAGGCTTAGGTAATATTGGTAGTACACGAGTACCGACTGAGTCAGCTAGACTGAGGCGAGACTAGAACAACTACAGACTAAACTACTATTCATCAGCTCCTTAGCCTTCAACGTCTGGATCCTTGTAGTATGCGTAATGTCCAGGATCCGTGGCTTCTGAAGGTTGGGGGGAAAAAGTGAGGATGAGCATTGTTATGAATATTGTGCATGTATTGAAGAGGCCCAATGAGCAATATATATATAGGGTGTACAATGGTGCATGCCATATACAGATAAGGCAATACAAAAGGCAGATAAGGAAATATAAAAGAGTTACTATTCTAACACCTATTCTAACACCTCCCTCAAATGTAAGGCGTATGCAATAGCGTTGCATTTGGAAAGGGTTGACACTAAAATATGAAAAATCCGAAGTCCGAGTGTTGATAATGTCGCTGTAGCATGCAACTCTTGGAAAATATATCGAGTATCAAAAGATATTCTCCCATCCAGGGTCATGTGTCAGCCCATAAAGCACAATGTACAGAGGCTGAGAAAGTAAAGGCAAGCGGTAGCAAAGTCGACCGCGGCAACACGATGAAAAGATGATGAAACCGACAAAAATAGAGAAAATTATCAAATCAAGCCAAATAGGAATAGATAGAAGCGCGGCGGCCTTAGAAGCTCAGGGTGGCGGCTAAGAAAGCGGTGGCACCATAACGACTTCTACGATCTGCACGTAGCTCAGAAAGAAGAGCGAGAGCGGCAGCTGTTGCCATGCATAAGGCAATTCCTATGCTTATATGACTTATAACAAATTTGTGGACTCGCATGGCTTAGACGAACTCAAAGATTGAGTGGTACAGACTTGGATGGATGCAGCGGAAGAAACAACACTAAGAAAGAAAAGCCTAAGGATAACTAGCAATAGATACTAACAGCACTAGAATACCTATCTCCTCATCCAACTAGCAAGCACTAGTGCAGCACACCCAGCATGAAGCAATACCAGTAGCAGACCCACATAGAAGGACCTTTGTCTATCAAGGCATCTTGCACCAACAACCACATAAAGCATCTTGTCCCACGGGAGGTCTGTCATAGCACTTGTGCTATGGGTCCCGTTGTCTTGTCCTTGACGTGACTTTCACGAAGTAGCTTGAAGTAGAGTCTCTGCTTCTTTGGTTGCTTCACGTGATGCAGCACAGTTGTAAGATCGAGGAGGCCGACTAGAGCGGGGGTGAATAGGCGGTTTTTAAAATCTTTTGACTAAAACTGAGTTTTATGCTGAATTATAAATCAATTAGATTTTGCTCAAATAAAACATAAATCAACTAGTCTTCACTAAGTGCACCAACAATATAAGACTATTCATAATGAGCGCAAACATACAAAGACTATAAGTAATTTAATTCTAGGAATGTAAATTGCACAAAGTAAAATACAAGAGAAATAAACCACAATGACGTTTTACCGTGGTGTTCGGAGACTTGCCGGTCTCCCTTAATCCACGTTGAGGTAAGCCTAAACTAATTGGACCGGCTCCACGAATTAAGCTAAACACTTCACTTCCACTAGTGGTAGCTCTTTCCTGCTCCGGGTAGGTGAGCTCCAACCTTCACAACACACCGGGCCTTTTCACAAGCTTCTTGAGAAGATCACAGGTCCACGACGCCTCCACGCCGTCTAGGTGTCGGCAAACACCAAGAGTAACAAGCCAAGCCCCTTGCTTAACTCTCACCACGTGCAACGAATGCACAAGCTCAAGTCGATACGAAATCCACCTCTAGATGCAACTAGAGACCCCTCTCCTTGCTCACAAGGTGCAACACATGCACAATTGAGAGGAGAACCTCACACTAGCTCAAGTGAGTGAAATGGGATACCAAAGATTGTCTCTCAATCGGCCAAGGTGGTATTTATAGCCCACACACAAAAACTAGCCGTTGGGAGCAAATCAGGATTTGCTGTAGCACTGCTGTACAAATTATGGTACTACCGTTTTTACTATTCAACGGTCGGAACAGGTGCATAAAAGGCTTAAAACTAGCAATTAAAATTTTTAGTGCGGTAGTACCGCAGTACAAAGACTAGTACTACCATTCTACGGTAGTACCGCTTTTCTCGGGCGGTATTACCACAGTCCAATTTCAGCACAGACGACACTCGATAAAAAGTTCATAACTTTTGACTCCGATGTCGGAATTGAGTGATATTGGACTCTGTGGAAAGCTTATTCAGAGGGATACACAACCCACCTATTTGATTGATCTCAAACACATTTGATTGAATCAAAAAGCGCAACTCCAAAGAGCTGCTACCATGGTCTAAGTCCAAAGAAATAACAATAAGCAACCTTAGACCATGCCAAGGAAAAATGCATGAATTCCAACAATTTGTAAAACACATTTGCAAACTTAGATCATGCCACAAGGAGTAGGTACATGGACTTCAACTATTTACAAAACACATTTGCAAAGTATAGTAACATGTTACAATGATTAGATGCATGAGTCTCGACTATTTGCAGAACACATTTGCAGATAATAGCATCATGCCACGGAGAGCTAGAACAAACGAGATTGAGCTATCAACACATGATGAGACTCAAGCTACTAGACAAGATCTCTCTTAGTAAATCTATACTAGCAATCTGGTCTTTCAACCAAACACCAAGACTGGTAAAAAACTAGGAACATATCCTTAGCCCTAGCTAGTCATACCTTTGCCTTGAGCATCATCTTGAAGCTTGATGACGCACATCTTCACTTCAAGTCTGGGTCATCGTCTTGATATGCATCAACCCATGATGCATCCTTTACTTGACCTCCATCAACACATGATGGATCTTTTCTTGACTTGATGATCAACTTATGATCATCTCCTCTTTAAGATCTTGATATACATCAACACATGATGCCATGATGCGTCCTCTTCTTAAACCTTGATTTGATGACGATCAACTCATGCTGCCATCCGAAGTCTCCATTACCATGGAACATAACATATTCATCCAACTCATGGAAATTGTTAGTTCCATAATAATTAACATTAATTACCAAGATATACATGCAATAAATGCTTCTGAACAAGCCATTACTGACAGGTGCGGTACTACCGCCATTGATCATGCGGTAGTTCCGCTCTCCGGTACTTCTGATCACAAGGGCGGTACGACCGCTTCCCTTCGAGGTCCAAAACATGCCTTGACTGGAAATAACGTACCACCAACAAATATACGGAAGAACCGGGATGCGGTAGTTCGGCTTAGGAAATGCGATAGTATCGTGACGCAGTAGTTCCGTGAAAAGAACTCAGGTACTACCGCTTTCATGGGAGCACTCAAGCTCCAAAAAGGTGTCACTCTGGAAAACACGTACCGCCAACAAATCTTCGGTCCGACCGGGTTGCAGTAGTACCGCACCACTTTCCTAGTCATACCGCTATGCGGTAGTACCGCCTAGACAACGTCGGTACTACCGACTTTCACTGAATACTTTTTCAGAAGCAAAGCAAATGCAATGCATAGCAAAAATGACACAAAATAAACTTCAAACCACTCGCCATGATCCCTCTATTGTCTTTGCATTGCCATTTCCATGTTGTCTTCCATAATCCAGGACTAAGCCTCTAAAACAACTTGGCACACACATTAGTCCCACAACACAATTGCAAATAATTGAATATAAGATCATGAGTAAATATGAACTACACAAGTTTTGTATACTCATTTGATATGTTTCAAAGTAAAGATCCTTAATATATGTGGATAAATAAGTATGGATCAATACTAATGAAACCACAAAACATAGAGTGAACCCCCCCCCCTAAATGTGTGCATACACGAATGTGTAATAAAAACATATGCACATATTCAAATTAGACTTTTAGTGGAGTTCATCCTATATTTTGGATCTGAGGAATGCAATAAGATATGATAATATGATGTCGAGTGCATACCTCCATGATTTTCATATTTTCATCCAAATCAGACTACACAATAGGTATATCAATAGAAGTGTTAGTCTCACATATAGATTTGTCATTAATCACCAAAATACTCTATTAACTCATAATGGCGGGCCCAGATTCTTCAATCACCCCCTTTTTGGTGATTGATGACAAATTCTTTATCAATAACAATATTTGAATATAAATCAACATAAATGAAGAATTTAAGCTATTGAACTATATCCATGCATGTCACTAAGCAATTTAAAGCTTCAAGCATTATGCATATGAAAATGGCAAGCTTATGCACATGATGCATATAGGAGGCTATGTGTATGAATGAAATGCTCCTCCTCAAGACATGCATGAAAGAAGGTGAAATCACAGGAGAATATATCAAACATCCAAATGTGGAAATATATTGATCATATAAATATTCTCCCCCTTTTGGCATTAAACACCAAAAATCCAAAACAAATCGAAGCCAACATAAAGTTTTTGCAAAGTAATGAGCTTGGCAATTGAATTCATTTTATTTTGATCATTGAAATATTTTCCCCTTTGATCACAAACCTATTGATCATATAATATTCTCCCCCTTAAACCATAATAGGTTACAAACTCAACTTTTATGACCGAAAAGAGAAAAACAACTCGAAATTAGGCCATATTGGAGTTTAACTAAGGAAATGATATTTGGAATGCATTCAATAAAACTCACTTTCGAAATCTCTCCAATAAACATTTTTATGAACCCTAACCCTAACCTTGACTCTGATACTATGTTATGAATATTGTGTATGTATTGAAGAGGCCCAATGGGCAATATATATAGGGTGTACAAGGGTGTATGCCATATACAGATAAGACAATACAAAAGGCAGATAAGGAAATATAAAAGAGTTCCTATTCTAACACCTATTCTAACAAGCACAACTTCCGTGCTCATGAGCCAACACACAGAATGCAATAATATACATACAAGGCTTAACAAGGATGAGTCAGGTTATTTTATTTGCTAAAGGCAACATTTTCAATTACCATTATTAGAAATTCCTATCACTTAGCATTTTGACCAATTTGCATTTTATTAAAGAGAGTAATTGTGCAATAATAATAACAACAGAGGTTATCTCCACCTTATGCTTAATTTGGTTGTGCTTACCTCCACCTATTAATATCACTAGGTATGACTACCTAGGAAAAATCCAAAGTTCAGGGCTATGTGAGCCCGATAAGTTTTTCATTCCACCCACAAAGTTTTATAAATAGAACTAACTCTAGTAAGTTCCTATGTCTGCCTTTGACCGTAGACATGGCTATTCGAACAGTTTATTACTTTGCAGAGACTGTACACTTTACCCACAAGAGACAATCATCTTGATATGTACACACGTTTCCTTAGACATGTGAATCAAGGGGAGATCGCCACAAGGCCTTTACAATGCGTCCCCCAGCATTAGTTTCACCCGCTAAGGTTTCACCTAAGAAGGGTTATGCTCCCATACCTACGCCAACCCTTACCCAAACCCCCTCTTGCGCCTTTATGACTTACGCTCACACGGATCCGTAAGTCGTGCACCCCTACCCGTAACCATGAAGGTCCACGGCGTAGCAAGTCATCTACTTGGTGCAACCCGTACTAATGGATACAAATTATTTAGCTAGGTCGACATCACTATAGACTTGTGGTTGCACTGTTTTACATTGGGAGATCATCGCAGGATTAAGTCCTTAGGGTTATCTGGATGATTCATTCCACATACCAACCACAAACCAATATTCCTAGGGCTACATTAGCACCCATCATACCATCTGCTCAGATGTGGTATAGCAAGTTATTAGGGATTTGAGAAGTGAAAACTTTATTATCTCAAATAGACTGGCCATTTAATCTCAATGACTGCCCAAATTTATTTTCATGATTAAAATATGATGATTAGGGCATTTAATAGCCCGGTACTTAAGCAAGACTAGCATGTCGCTTAAGTGCAACCTATAGCTAGTATAGTTACTATATAATTACTATGGTGACAAGGATTTACAGATTCAATTGTCAAAAGATGGTATAATAATTAATTATTAAATTGGTATTTAACTACCTTAAGTTTTAATATTCATTTGCATAAAGAATTAAAGCATGCAATTTGCTAATATGAAAGAATATAATTTGCATAAAATGTAGGTTCAAAATAATCAAAGTGTTGACTCTTCTGGGTTAAAGGCAAGAGAGTCTTGATAATCTTGAGCTTTATCAAGTTGGAGATCTCCCGCTTCTTCGAACTCTACTTGGACGAACGTGCCGAGAAAGAATAAACAAACAAAGAGAATAAATAAATACTAAAAAATAGCAAATGAACTCCAATTGAAATAAGACCACTGCCATTAGTAAGATCTTGAATTTATACAAATTTAGAAATAAATTTCACTTACATCGGAGTTAAAATGAATGAGAACGATACTTCTAAAGTTTTAATCCGAAATTAAATCCAAGAAATAAACAGAGGTGGGAGAAACCTCTCACTGACATGTGGGGCCCACTACACAATACCCTTTTCTTTTTTCCTTTTATTTTTCTTAAAGAAAATCATCTCCTGACATGTGGAACCACTGGTCAGTGGCTTGGTCGACCGACATAGTGCATGGACCTTGGTCCACGACATAGTGCCTTCGGTCCACCGGGTGCGCATCGTGCACTTAAGTGCAGCGGGGCTCGCGTGTCAATCACACAAAACAAAACTAAGTTTTAAATAATCACCGTTAACTATTCATGGGCCCACTTGCTAGTGAAACTGAACGGTAATTAAACCTGTACTAATCCCCACTTAGCCCTAATGACAGAGATTAACGCTAAACGAAATGACGTGCTACAATGCTCCTTCCCTTATAAAGAGAAGCGAAGCTCGCCGCCGGCGAGGAGGGCCGTGGCGGTTGGAGGCGAGGGCTGGAATAGAATCCTTGGCATAGTGCAAACCTCCAGGCGAAGTGGCGCAGCCGGATTTGCTGTCCAAGGTGGTTGGCAGCGGTGAGGAGCTCGCGCATGGTGCCACGGCGGTGCAAGGCATGGGAGCTTGATTCATGGCTAGGGGAGCATCTAGGGTCTATGAGGAGCTCACCTGCGGTGTCGGAAAGGATCGGGGAGGTTCGAAACGGCTTGACGACTGGAGCCCAAAGCGATGGCGAAGAGGGTGACGCGGAGAGGCTAGCCGGAGAGGGAGAAGAAGGCCGGCGAGGCTTGCGGTGTCTTCGAGATGTTGGTTTGATGCTCGAAGCGCCAACAATTGGATCACGGTACCCTAAGGCTTGATCGGTGATGGGAGGGAGAGAAATGGCCGGAGGTGGAAAGAAACGGGCTCAGGTGGCGCTCAGGGACGGAGAAACCACCGAGAGGTCGATTGAGAGTGGGGCGGAGGCGAGGGGAGCTTTGGGAGGTGCTGGCATGGCTTAAATAGTCGAGAGGGAGAAGGGAGCCGTTGAGGGCGCTGACAGTCGTATGGAGCTGGCGGCATAGGCGTGCGCAGAGGACGTTAGGGCGGCGAGGACGAGCACTGGCGTCAGGGCATGACATGGAGGGTCGGGTGTTGGAAATATGCCCTAGAGGCAATCATAGAGATGCTTATATTTCATTATGTTCATGACATTGGATAATATGTTATCTTGTTCCTAGAATAATATTGTTAATATTTATTATCAAGTATGTGACTTGGTTGTGAAACTCTATATTTCTGCGATAATTATTCTTATATGATCCCTGGTCGGAAACATATGAGGACACATATGAATAGACTAGCATATGTATTGGTTGATGACTATGTTTCACGAGTCATAGATATGGAGATATCAAACCAATAATATGGACACATGTTAGAAAACATGGTGTTGGATAAGACCCACCTTGAGACACTATTGAGGTTGTTATGATTCTATGTGTCGTTAGTTGGTCTCAAGCAATGATGATGTATAATCCTTAGACCGAGATCAAGATGGTTTCCTACATGTGTAATAGCACTCTTAGGGGTTGCCAACGCTACTCCGTGAATCGGGTAGTTATAAAGGTAGCTTTGGGTATGCTATGAAACATGCAGAGGAATGTGACTGGCCTGATATGGGATTTGCCCTCCTAACATAACAGAGAGATGTCTCGGGCCCTCGTTGTGATCGGATAAAGAAAGTGCATGGCCGTGCCACTAATGGTCGAAGTGTTCACCACGTAAAGTTATCGACACTCGATCGAGAAAGAATGAACAATCCATAGATGACACAACATCTCACCGGAGTTCAACCGGACATCGTGAGGCAAAGGGAGTATACACGTAGGTAGGTCGCTTCGAGCGATTCTGCATGATCGGTCGTATGGAGATACTGAGCTGGTCGAGATCGGTCGAACATAATCACAGAGTGGTCGAACTCACGGTCGTAGGAGTTATGAATCGGTCGTGACCACATACTGAACCGGTCGTATAGAGATGGGACCCGGTCATAAGTGATGAGGACCTCGATCGTAGATCATATTGCATTAAGGTTCGCTCGATATAATTTGTGTGTATTCGAGAATCGCTATGTTACGCTAGGAGCCGCTCGACTAGTGATCGAAAAGGGTTTCCGAGTCACAACCGACACGCATGAACCTCTGGGTCACACACTTAACGGGTTGGAACAAACCCGCATTTAATCTGATTAAATGGCGTGTTCGGATAGGATCCGCCACGAGCACTATATAAGGAGATGCATAAAATTTTGAGAGGTACGCGAGAAAACACCACCAAAACCCTAGCCGCCATCTTCCTGAGAGCTCTGCCGTGCGACTTGGTGCTAGCACACCGACGTATGGTTGTTCCTGCCCTGGACGTGTGGATACCGTAGAGGTGTTACTACGATTGTTGCGCTTGAGAACGATCCGTGATCTTCACGAGGAACTTCAGAGGTTGCTGGACGTTGAACGATCGACTACGACCACTGCATCGACTTGCTGGACGTTGGACGATCGACTACGACCACTACATCGACGCGCTCTTCGTTGGACCAGGCTGCTCCAACCGTTTTTCCGCTACTCTGCGCGTCTGGTGGTAACGATATGTGATCATCTACTTGCATGGCTTCTTGGTTTGCATGGTAGAAATTTTTGTTTGTAGCTATCGTAGCCTACCCCGCGACCTAACATCAGGGTGCTGAGGTGCAACACAGACGCGGAGGTGCGGAGTAGGTGCGCTGACAGGACAAGGCGAGGGCGCAGACATAGGCGTGCGCACGGACGGGCAGGTGGAGGTCGAGGGTGGCTCGGCGATGGGACGGGGCGAGGCGAGCCGGTGGCTCTGCAGCACGCGCGTGTGCGAGCGTAGCGCACTGACCGAGTGTGTACGGTGAGCGCAAAGGGCGCCAGGGCGCGTGCACTGACAGGGCATGGGGCGTGGCCAGTGCACAGCCTAGGCACTGGGGGTGGTAGGGGGGCTTGGGCTAGGAAAAGGGAGAAAAGACCAAAGAAGAGCAAGGGGGAGTGGGCTGAGCCCAAGAGAAGGACATGGGCCAAGCCCAAAGAGCTGAAATTTTGAAATGAGTTTTTTGAAAAGAGTTGAGATTTGAAGCTGGACCTTGAGAGATTTTGGAAATTCAGGAACGTCGAAACTAAGGGAGATTTTGAGATGAACTTTTGAACTCAAAGGCAAACTTTGAAACTTCTTTACAAAACCGACAACAGGATTTCCAATGAAAACCAAAACTAAAACCAAAGCCAAAACTAAAATCAAACTTTAACCATCCCAAAAATGGGATGTTACAAAATAGTAGGCTGCTAAACACATCTTACTACTTAGGCCTGGTAATGGGCCAAGATCCAACCCTAACCCTACCCAACCCAAAAAAACAATCACAAATGCCCTAATCCCAGCCTAGCCCACTAACTATGTCTAAAACCCACTCCACCCTTGGCCCAGAAAGGGGAAGGCCAACAATTGCATACAACCCGTTTCAGCCCTTCAGGTTGAGGCCGTTTTAGTAGTAGGACTAGGCCCTTTGGGCCAGGGATCGGAATTTCGATCGATAATCGGAGATTTCGGATTTACTGGTGGGGCCGATAGGAATAAAAACCGGTCCTGGAAAAAAATCGGTTTGGATGAATTTTGTCCAAAAAAATTGAATTTGCTTGAATTTTGTTCGAATTTGTTTTTTAATTTAAAATAAAAAAAATCATTTTTTTTGAAAAACCTACTAAATTTTCCGATTTTAAACCTACATTCTCCCCGCGATAAAAAATAAATGCTGGTAATGAAAACCCTGCTCTAGGCCATGCTAGCTGGCATGGTGGCCCATGGCCAGAACCTCGGGCCACCAGTCACCAGTGGAGCTTGAGTCCGCCAACACCATCGGCCACTCAGAAATTCACATGGGAATTTGAGTTTGGGCCTCGGACCACAGAGGCCCGAGGCCCAGCTCCGCCTGTGATGCTAGCCTTTCACAGCTAAACCCATCTAGCCCAAGCGGCGCATGGAACCTTTCGATTTTTTTTGAGAGATGATGGCACCGTACATGTAGCTTCTTGTTGGCACCGTAGAGGATTCATCCGAGGAGGGACCTCCACCGCCTCCCTCGCCGGTGACCATGTCCTGTAGCCGGTGTGTCCTTCTTTTTCCTATTCACCCTCTTCTCCTTCCCCTGTCCTTGTCGAGTCCAGGCCAACCCTAATTTAGCACCGCCGCTGCTTGATTCGCCTTCACCGCCGGTGATCTCGTCGTCAGTGCCTTCTAATCTCCTCTCCTTGCCTTAGGATGCCGCTCGGCAACGACTGCTTCGGCTTTTGCTTTTTTTTACAAGAGCATCGATGCTTTGCTACGCTGCCACCTTACCGAGTGTGGTCCGACAGTGCGGTCGGAAATTACAGTCCTCACCATTTTGCAAGGGCCATCCCGTGGGCTGAAACCTTTTTCAACCCATCTCGCCGACTCGAATCTAATCATAATCCATCCCATTCTAAGCAAACCCAGGCCGACCCTACCCATTTTGAACAATGGGTCATTTCATAGCGCCCCGATTATAGCCCATCAAAGAGCCCAACCTTTAAGCCCTAGCCAGCTCGGCCCATTACCAGGCCTATCCCTCCTACAAAAATAGTCAGGACTCAGGAGGAATGGGGCCAATGCACGGGCTCAATCGAATCACGTCTCATGTGCCATGTGGTTAGGGCACTGCGCACACCAACCTGCTATATTGCAGTGCAAGCCAAGCTATATTTCCTGGCTTGGACTAGCTGGTACTTTGTGCCTGTTTGGTTGGTGAGCGATGTGTATAATAAAAAGATATGCCTGAAAGCCAGAGATTTTGATGATTTCTGCCTGGCATGACATGCGTGAGACATGTTGTTTGGTTGAAGACTTTGCCTGATAAAAAACATGACAATAAAATAGTATACTTTAAAAAATGTGAAAGCATAATTATAGAATACGCTTTAGTGAAAAGGCCCCAATTAACTCCTCACAATACCCAAAACTCATCGGTTCTATGATTCTAATCCATTTAGTGAAAAGGCCCTAATTAACTCCTCAGACCATCTCCAATGTTGTATTTTAGCCGGTTCAAATAAAGAGAGAGAATGCATTGAATCGATTCAATACATTAGAGGGGTCGATTCCAACAAAAAAATTCATAGAACCGGACTATACTTACAACATCTTTAGTGTATTGAACCGATGTCGACTCAAAGTCATGCCACGTAAGCGTTCTAGGAACTGAGCTTGTTTTTCTCCAATGTATTGAACCGATTCCTACTAATAACTGGGACCCACGTTACATTAAAAAACCACAAAATAATAATATTATCTCTCAACCGTACTATCTCCTATGTAGTTGTTTAATGCTCATATGAGTTGTTTAATGCTTTGAATCGACTCCTAAGTAGAGTTCGGTTTCATGCATTTTTTTGTTGGAATCGACCCCTCCAATGTATTGAATTTATTCAATACCTTCTCTCTCCTCATTTGAACCGGCTAAAACACAACATTGGAGATGGTTAGTGTATTGAATCGACGTCGATTTAATGTCATGCAACATAAGCATTCTAGGAACTGAGCTTGTTTTCACTACTACAAAAGGTTATCTTGGATGCCTTATCACGCATTTGTTGACCAAAACCGCTCAGATTACATGCAATCACTGCAGCGGTTTTGGTTTAGAGACCGCTCGTATTCTTGGCTGCGCTTAAAACCATCTCAGATATATGCAATCCTGACGGTTTTGGTTTAGAAGCTGCTCGTATTCTTGGTTGCGCTAAAACCGCTCAGTATTCTCGGGTTGCGCTTAAAAAATGCTCGTGAATAGGTAATATCACGCACGGTTCATAGCTAAAATCGCTCGTGAATTATCATAGATGGTTATTATTAATAACCGTCGTGATAATTCTACATATCACGACGGTTTTCAACAAAGAACCATATAGAAACATCACGCACGGTTCTTAACAATAATCGTCTGTGATAATATCGCCAGAGTCCCGGTTGAAGCTCGATGAGTTTCTTAAATCGCCGCGATCGCGCGTCTCTTCGTCACATCCGCTTTGGCGCCTGATCGTCTCTTCGTCTCACGCCTCAATTTATTCCTTATTTTATAAAAGGATCATCCGCCATCGAAGATGATCATCCCCACATATAGATGATCTAGTACTTATATATATATATATATATATATATATATATATATATATATATATATATATATATATATATATATAAAAATAGAAATGGTCATTTCTTCATTTCCTTGTCGCCGGCATTGATGGCCTACCTGGCCGCACTATACGAGCACCGCTCTCGCTATACGTTGAACCGTGCTACGGAAGAACACTGTTTTAACAGTGTCTTCACTCCTCTGTCCGAGAATTTGCCGGAGCAGGTGACGGCCACCTTCTGTCGTCTTGACATCCTCCTCCGCCGCATCTTCCGGGTGATCTCCCACTTTTGACGAGTTTACTGTGTCACCGATGTGGTCCTCCAAAACGACGTTGCACGTCTCCAAGAGGCTTGCCGTCACTTGAACTGCTTAATCAAGGCGGTAGGCGACCGAGTCGACCAGGCTGAGACCCCTCAAGCAAGGGAAGAGAGCCTATGGGCTCAATTCTTCTTGGTTCAACAGTCCAAGGGTCTTCGGGAGACACTCGAATGAGCGCGTCAGCGGGTGGACGTATTTCAGGCTTTGTTCGATCACGAACCGTCCGCCCCCGACGCCGCTGCCTACGAAGTATTGAAGACGGAGATAGCAACCTACCTCCACCACTAGAAAAACTTTGTTATATGTTGAAAATTCCAAAATGTAAAAAAAATCTAGTTTGGAGGTGAAGTTACAATATTAATTATATGTTGAATTATTACTTTTCTCTTATATATATATATATATATATAGTTAAAGCAAATTTTCAGCGATATTTAAATGACAAAATTGACATATAAACATGTAATTTCTTCATGTCATGTAAGTGTATATACAAGATAAATATACTTGAGAAAAACCATTTCCTGATTTGCCATAATGGAACCGTCTGTGATAATCTCTTTATTAGTAGGAGCCCGACCGCTAGGGTTTGCCGCCTAACTCGTCACTCCCAACAAGACTTACTCTCGTCCGTAGAGTCTTGCCGCTAGGGTTTGCGCCCACCCTAACTCATCACTCTCTAGCGCACTTACTCTCGTCCGTTCCCCTCCCCACCTCGACGCCGCCGCCCGACCCCGTTGCCGTCGCCGCCGGTTGTGACACCACTCTGCACTGCACAAGACACTCGTACGATAGTAGTGTCTTGTGCAGTTTCAGGGTCGTGCCACAACTACGGTGACGCTGCCACCCAAGCCATTGGGCTTGGCCCCGCGTGTCGCCTGCGCAGCCATAGCTTGGTTCTCCTGCTCGGCCTCCTGCGCTCGGGCCTTGGCCCCCCTGGTTTTGCTTTCCCCATCCTCTCTCTATTCTCCTCTAGATCTGTTAGCTTAATTGCTTTTGTTGAGTTTGATTTTTATGCTTGAGCCTTAAGTTGTGTCCTGATGTTTGTGTGATTTATGCCAGGTGAAGGAGATGGATGAGGGTTGTGCTGGTGGTGGGGTCACCGCCGTGGTTGCACTGTACTGAGGTATCACCCTACCTTACTCCTTCTCTATCTCCACCACCCTTGCTCTGTGATGAAAATGGCTAGTGCTCTGCGATGGATGCCGAGGGCTACTCTCGGTATGGTGGGTTTGGACACCCTTGGTCTTCTTGTCTTCTTTGTTGAACCGCTCAATGATGTTGATAGTCTTATCTCAAATTGAATTGATAATTAGCTCATATTCTGATCCTCTTGCTCTGTGATGTAATGATGTTAATAGTCTTATGCTGAAATTGAATTGATAATTAGTTCATATTAACAGTCCCTTGCTCGTGATGTAATGATGTTAATAGTCTTATGTGAAATTGAATTGATAATTATTTCATATTAATAGTCCCTACCATTCCATTCATAATCTCTTTTCTATAAAGTCTCCAAGCGGTGGTACTTTCGTGCCATTAAAACCGGCATCATATATATATATATATATATATATATATATATATATATATATATATATATATATATATATATATATATATATATATATATATATATGACGCCGTTTCAGATCTAGAGTACATACTCCCTTCTAATATATCACTTAAACGAATATATTATACTTCTTGATCACTTTCAATATACTTAAATACCGATTATAAGATACTCGACGTGACTTGATTGAAAATTTTTCATTGGAGCCTTTTGTTTTTGCTATATACCCTTTTTCATATATAAAAGAAGTATATACACAAATTTTACTATAAAAAGTGGATTTTGATGAAATCTTTTATAGAACTCACTTTGGGGTATCTTATGATCATTATTGAGTATGCTCAAATAGATAAAGAGGTATCATCATACGATTTAAGTGGTATATGAAGTGAGAACGCATACTCAGTAGTATATACCATTTTCCTATATATATATATATATATATATATATATATATATATATATATATATATATATATATATATATATATATATATATTGTTAAGTAATCTGACCACTTTGGAGGGTCATCCATGACATGGGAAGGATGAGGCAGTAGCCTGAGCAACCTCATTGAGCCCATACAAGTTTAAAAGTATGGATGCAAGGAGGCGTCGGGACATCCAATTACGGATGTTGTCGATAGGTAATTGGACGTCGTTATGTTGAAAAATAACGTGGATCTTGTGTACTCCGGTAGGAAGTGGCATCATCTATCAGCAACCAACAATTCTTAAGCATGTAATCGTCTTTAAACCTAACAAGAACACCAAGCAACAAGTTGAGAGTTCTTTTGAAATGTGAGAATGGTTGCTTGGTGTTCTTGTTGGGTTTAAAGACGATTACATGCTCAAGAATGGTTAGTTGCTAATACATGATGCCACTTTCCAGTCGGAATACCTGCGCGTCCACGTCACTTTCTGAACATAGAGACGTTCAATTACCTATCGACAACATCCAGGTGGTTGTCCTGGCGATCTCCTTGCATCCATACTTTTTAAACTTGTAGGGGTTCAATGAGGTTGCCCGTGGCTACTGTCTCATCCTTCTCATGTCATGTGGACGATCCCCCAAAGTGGTTGAGAGATTATGAACAATATATATATATATATATATATATATATATATATATATATATATATATATATATGATGCCGGTTTTAATGGCACAAACGACCAACGCTTGGGGCTTTATAGAGAAAAGTCATCACAGATGGTTTGACCACAAACCGCCTCATGATATATACTATCACGAGCGGTTTGCGACCACAAACCGTGCATGATAGTTTCTATCACGAGCGATTTCGATTAATAACCGCTCAGGAAAGTATGCATCATAGATGGTTTGAAACGCTCGTGATGACCTCATGTCATCACTGACCCATAAACTCAGAAGGCTCACGAAACCGTCTGTGATGATATTTTTGAACCGTCTGTGAATACCTTTTCTGTAGTAGTGTTTTCTCCAATGTGTTGAACTGATTCCTACTAATAACTGGGACCCACATTACATTAAAAAAATCATAAAATAATAATATCCTCTCTCAACCGCACTCTATCCTATATAGTTGTTTAGTGAACAGATGAGTTGTTTAATGCTTTGAATCGACTCCTAAGTAGGGTCTGGTTCCATGCTTTTTTTTTTGTTGGAATCGATCCCTCCAATGTATTGAATCGATTCAATGTCCCCTCTCCCCTCATTTGAATCGGCTAAAACACAACATTGGAGATGGTCTTAGGAGTCGATTTAAAGTATTAAACAACTCATACGAGCATTAAACAACTACATAGGAAAGAGTGCGGTTGAGAGATGATATTATCATTTTGTGGTTTTTTTAATGTAACATGGGTCCCAGTTATTAGTAAGAATCGGTTCAATATATTAGAGAAAAACAAGCTCAGTTTCTAGAATGCTTAGAGCATCTGTAGTGTATTGAACCGATATCGATTAAAAGTCATGCCACATAAGCATTCTAGGAACTGAGCTTGTTTTTCTCTAATATATTGAACCGATTTATACTAATAACTGGAACCCACGTTACATTAAAAAACCACAAAATAATAATATCCTCTCTCAACCGTATTCTATCCTATGTAGTTGTTTAATGTTCATATGAGTTGTTTAATACTTTGAATCGACTCATAAGCAGAGTTCAGTTTCATGCATTTTTTTTTGTTAAAATCGACCCCTCCAATATATTAAATCAATTGAATGCTTTCTCTCTTCTTATTTACACCGACTAAAATACAACATTGAAGATGACCTTACGTGACATGATTTTAAATTGACATCGTTTAAATACACTAAAGATGCTCTTACGGTACCCAAAACTCATCGGTTCTATGATTCTAATCCAGACGAGGGGCTATGCGGCCCTGCCCATGCCCAGCTCGAAGCTTCAGATCGAGAGAAATCAAACCATTTCGCTCGCTGGAAAAATCACCAAACAAGCTAGTTCGGTCGAGATATGCATCGCGACGCACGACCGCTAGGAATCGAAGCTCCACGAAACGCGCGGCGGCGGCTCGAAGTGCGAAGACAGGTCGAAGCTCGGCGACACGCGGCGGTGGCTCGACGGGCGGCGACCGGCGACGACTCGAACCTCCGCGCGGTGGGCAACGGCCCGATTCCTTGTAGCTCGACGACTAATTCAACGCCAACAAGTGGGATTACGAACCTTTGCTGGAGCTGCCTGAGTCCAACGACGATTTTTGGTTGCCTGAGCGTGATGGTGTCGCTGAACAGGGGAGGTACTTAGGCTTCCAACCAAACCAGCCACAGGCAGCATTCCGGCATGATCCCGGCTAGGCGGATTTCCCTCGTGTATGCAACCAAGCAGTCCCTTCATCATTTGATCCCAATTCCCAAGCATAGATGTGAGCCAACCCGGAGTCACGGGCTACAATAGTTTTCTGGGCTGGCCCACTGTGATCTTCATTGATATTTCCAATATGGTGTTTAAACATAAGCTCATACAAGACCAACCATTTATTTTTTTGAGATGCATGTTAGCTTTCTCGTATATATAATCGAGTAAGTTAGTATGTACTGGGTGAGATTTGTCGTTTTTTCTCTCCCTACTCTACATTTAATTGAGATCAGTATAAAAAAAAGTAGATTTCACAAAACTATAGATTTTGTGTGCAAACTATAAAAAACTACAGGTTTTATCATCTATTACGCAAAACTACATATTTTAGGAACTGTTATATCACAAAGCTATAGGTTTAAGCATGTGTCAGAGCTTGTAACAGGTCTAACTCTGCGGCCCCGCATGGCAGCATCACGTTTGTTGTGCCTGCACGTCATGTGCCCCATGTTGCCTGGCCAGCCAACATACGAGAGGAAACAACCAAAACCCTTTTGGATTTGCCCCAAGCCACGTAATGCTCCTGACGTGGCTGGCCAGTGAACAGGTGGCGCGTGACGTGAACGCAGAGCAACAGTTCAGTCCAAGGGGTGAGGCAACCATGTGGGGCCGCGGAGTCAGTCCTATTGCAAGTTACTATGTATGCTTAAACTTGTAGCTTTGTGTTGCAAGTTACTATGTATGCTTAAACTTCTATCTTTGTGATACAACAGCTCTTAAAAACTGTAGTTTTGCGAAATAAATACTAAAACCTGTATTTGTTTGATACTTTGTACAATAAACTTGTATTTTTATGAAATTTACTCTATAAAAAAATTGATCAGATGATGAATGAACTGGTTCCATTAAGTACTAACCACATAAAAAAATGGAATTGTCGATGCACATGTGGTTGTAGTAACTAGTAACTAAACTAACGCCAGGCCTAGAGACATTACCACACTTGCAGTTCACTGGTACTTTCTCGCAGAACAGCTCATCCAAATACTGGCTGGTTATCCCTCAGGGTACATGTAATTTTCCTTCTTTTTTTTTTAACTGAATCATTCAAAGTAGAAAGTACTACCCAATTTCTAAGACCATTTCAGCAAAGCCTGAATGCACATATGAAGGTCATATCCAATGGAACCAGGATTTAGGTGCAAACACGCAAACCATTTCACAATTGTTTCCCTTGATTTTGTGCTCTGTTTATTTGCTGCTCTTAAACAGTCAAACAGAAATGGTTTACATGTTTGCACTGGATATGTACTCCCATGCTCGAATGTATCTTTCTTGCTAAGGTCATTATATATTATCGTATTAGAAAGTATATTTAAGATCCAGTATCTGCACGAGTGTATGTAGCGGTGCATTTCCCCTGGGAATATTGGCATTTTTCATCAACAAAAGGTGGACATGAGAGTTGCATCGAACATTTGTCTCATGAAAAGATTTCGTACGAGAATAGCCACAATTAAGAACGCTTTATTACCCCCCAAAAGAGAAGGAACGATCAACGAATGAATAAATATACGAGTTCAAATTCAAATTCTTGCTTTTGCATACACGATGAATATGACAACTTTTCAGAATATAAAACCTAGAAGCAACACCCCTCCAGTTCCATGGAGAAGATATCCGCCTCTTATAAACAAGTGAACAAACCAAAAGCAAATTTAAGAGATAAGACACATAAACGTTTGACCGGAACGGTTCTAAGTTGCAGAACCGAAGTAGCACGTGGACGACAGAAGAAATGGGCGAACGCGCGCTATGCATGCACGCCATGCAAGTGCGTGCGTACGAGCGCGGCTACGAGTGTAGCCATGCACGCATGGGCATGGCTTAAGCGCAGGTGTAGCCACTGGGGACGCACTTGCCACAGTAGTTGACGAGGAGGCTTAGCTTCACCGGGATATTAACGACGATGCCCAGCACGTTGGCCTTGATGGCCGTGCAGAGGCAGACGGCGGCCTCGAGGTCGGCAAGGCCGCCGAGGAGGCTACAGCACGGCTCGACGGGCACCTGGCCGGCCTCGGCGCCGATGAGACCCAGCACGTCGGCGCAGACGCCGAACTTGAGCGCGTTCACCGGGCACTTGTTGTAGGATGAGGATGGCGGCGGTGGCGGCGGCAGCGCCGGAGGAGATGGGGTCGGGCACTTGCCGCATGCGCAGCCGCAGGCGTTGGCCGCCGTGAAGAAGAGGAGGTTGATGGCCAAGAGGAGGAGGACCTTGGATGCCATGGCTTACGCCTAGGTTATAAGCTCAGCTAAGAACTAGGTCTCGTAGACGAGGGCTTGTTGAGCGGTAGGCCGGAGACTAGTGCTAGTGAGATGGGAAGGTCTAGGGAGGGGGTATGGGTATTTATAGGAGAACCGGCAAACCCTAGCTAGCCTATCTTTTCGTTAGCTATCTATCTAGCTAACCCCTTGTAGTAAGGTAGCTTTGCACTAGATCTGTCCAGATCCCATTCCAAAGCTTTTGTTCCAGCTGATAATTACATGATGAAAAATGGAAATGGTTGGTTCCTGTCTACTTAGTGCCTACTGCACAACACAAATCGTGGAAATGCTACTATACGAGTACTAGCTAGGTGGCTAGTTTCTAGTTTTTGTCTCGAACTATTTCTGTTACACACGTACAAGCATATATAGCCAAGTTCGTACTAGATGAATGGGTTAATATGTTTACTTCATTCAGTATTGTAACGGGGGCGTATTAGGTGAAAATATAAATATGGTGAAAACTTGAAAACTTCTATTTTTTTTTATCAAACTTAGAAGTTTTAAAAAATTCTCAAAACATTACTACATGTTGTGAAGCATATGTTCTACATCTCTGCAAAATTTCAAGACCAAACTCGATCGCATTTGCGAGATACAAAAATAGACAAATTCTGTCCACAATAGTGTTTCAATTCACTGTTTCATCAAGAATTTATATATTTTTTGTATCTCGCAACTGCAATTGAGTTTGATCTTGAAATTTTGCAGAGATATAGAGCATATCCTCCACTACATGTGGTAATTATTTCAGATTTTTTTTGAAACTTCTAAGCTTGGTGGAGATCGAATTTGCACCGTATTCGCATTTCTCCGCGTATGCACTATGCTGAAACTAATTAAGGATGTACTTACCATGCACTTAAGTAAATAAAACACTCTGATATCTATCTTTGAAGAGCAAATGAAGAATTGAAATCACTAGCTAGTTAGTTACTTTGGCGTCCTTACGCACGTACGTAGTATGTTTAATTGAGAGACCACTCACTGTACTTGGCACAGCGACTCTACAGCTCCACGAACATATGACATGACATGCCACCCAAGCATGCAGCAATCATGCGTGCATGACTAACCATTAGCTCATTGGATGATTGGATTGGTAATTGGTAGGAAAGAAACAATACGCGCGCGGCCAGTAGGCAGAGAAGCCCATCTCTGGAGGTGCCTACAGGGCGAGCGGTGCTAGGCTGAGCTGGCAGCCCAGAGAGTGGCAAGGAAAAGCACAGAGAGGCTGGCTTGGGAGCTAGCCGGCCCGTGGGGCCGACGTGCATGCCCATTCATCGTCTCCCTCTAGTCTCCCCGCCTGGCAAGAGCACGCATCGACATCGCCAGCTCGATCGATCGCTCGCTCGCTGCTCACCACAGGAGAGATCGCGCGATGGACTGAAAGCGAAGTAGCAGTGCGCGAGTTCACGGGCCTCACAGTAGTTCGAGTAAGCGAGCACCAGCGTCGTGTGGCAGAGGGAAGAGCTAGCTAGAGGTCAGACACGCACACATATGCACAGTTCTTGGGAAGATCTGCTTGGTTTGGCTCGATTTTGTTGCTGTGGTGACGTTGGAGACTGGATCCGTCACGTATGTACGTTCAATTGTGGGTGACTGCGAAGGTAGAATCCAGAGGGAAAAAAACGCGTACATCATGCATATTTGATCACAAAGTGTTGCGAAACGGAACTGCTTTTAATGATCTTGAATTATTCGAAGAAGTAGCACGTACGATTGTCAAGAAACCATCGCAATTTTCAGCCATTGGATAAGGAGGACGCCCAACACAGCAGCCGATGGACGACAGTTAACGCGTCCCAGTCTGGGTGTAGCACCTTCTGCAGCGTGCAGGAACAACGATTTGGTATAAGCCACGCGTACGATCTAAAATATCTGGCCTAATTAAGTTTTCGCGTCGTATGCAGCGTTGTTTTTTTTCGCCGGCACAACAGCGTCCTGGTCACGGGGTGGACGCATCGATGATTTGACGAGCCGTGGTTTTGTTGGATATCGGCAACGAGAAATTAAAGAATGATTCGACAGATCGATTGCCCTGGGAAGGTTCCAGAACAGGATTAGATCTGGATCTTGATTCCATTATTTGGGAATATAATTTCGCTTATCGTTTTATCCTTTTCTTATCAACATTCTGTGGGCGTATGTGCATGCACTGGGTGCGAGGGCGTGCTGTCTGTTCTGTAATTCCTTGGAACATCGGAGCTTGCATGCTTTAGCAATTTCTTTGTTTTAATCTTGCAGGTGGTAGCTAATTCGACGGTCCTCTCGCACATGACAACGTCATGGCAAGCTTGCTTTGAGAACGTATACACACGTGCATTCGGTGATTTCCTCGAGCGACGTATGAGGGCGAGCCCAGGATACACCCGGCCGCCAAGGAGAGTCGGTGCAGCTACGAGTTTTTCTCTCTCCATTTGGCCTTTTGAATCGCTTTGCATGGCTGCATCTTACCACGCATACGAACCGCTCTGTCGTAGATCCGAACCGCAGCCGCGGTTCCGGATCGCTGGATACGGCCGCCGCTGTCCTGGTCCGCGACTGCCTCCCACATCTGCTAACAATGGAGCAAAACGAGGTGGAGTGGATGTAATATAGAAGTACCTTGACGTAACATACGGTAGATTTGTGGATGGATCTGGAGAACAATGGTCGGAAGCACCTGTTTGTTGGTTTTGATAGCACAACGGAGATCGGTCTTAGAGGCCCAACCAATGTATTTGGGCGTCTAACTGACAAGGAGCTTATAGAATTTGATCAGTCACTGTGGCAGTGGGACACTGACTTCGACAAGGCTCAGTGACAAAAGTCGCATTTGTGCACTTCCTGATATCTTTCTCAGCATTAACGGAGTCAGGAAAAAAAATGGCTGTGACCGGGACAGGGCAGCCTCGTCCAACTGTCCGGACCCGCAGCAGCTACATCCAGCGGTCCAGATTTGAGTTAGGTCAGATCCCGCGGTTAGGATTTACGGCAGGCCACACCCTAGAGTTCGAATCAGCGACAGGCACATGTAACAGTCCGCACGGTCGGATGTAGCTGCGGTTCGGGAGCGTGGCAAGGGATACGTGACGCCTGCTTAACCTACAACAATATTATTTTTATCATTTCGAACATGAGAAGGCTACATATTGTAAAGCGATTAAAAAAGCAATCAAATGAGCCAAAAACTCGTGTAGCTACTCCATCTAGTCACAATAGAGTGATATCCTAAAATGCGTGTAGTCAAATACTATTAATTTTACCTCGAAACAATTATTAATTTTGATTAAACATATTGTTTAAAACGTATGGTTATAATACATAAAAATGATATGAGTAAATTTATCAAAAAAATTACTTTCAAAATATCACACTTAAAAAATCAGATGCATGGTAAAATAATTTAGTCAAAGTACATCTTATTGACTTTAAAGAATAAAAAAACGTCACACTTTTGTGACCGGAAGGAGTACTTTCTAGTTCCTATCCCGCAATCCAAGCATTTTAGGGTGTGTCTGATTGCCCGTATGAATTTGGCCCCACTACTACAGAAAAGGCCTTTACTGAGCGGTTCAACGCCATCACGCATTTTGTTACGTGAGCCGCCTCGAGTTTATGGGTCAAGAATGCTAATGGTCATCACAGCGGTTTTTGAACCGCTCGTAATACATACTATCACAGCATTTGCGTAGATGCAACCGCTCGTGATAGTCGATTACCACGAGCAGTGCGTAGATAAAACCGTGCGTGATATTGACTACAGACGGTCCGTAGATAAATCGTGCGTGATGATCGACTACCACCGAGCGATGCGTAGATGAAACCGTCGTGATATCGACTATCACGACGGTTTTCATCTACGACCGTCTGTGGTAGTCTTTGCATTGCTAAATCTATTTCGCTTATTGGCTAGCCTCAGAAATGCTAGCCATGCCCTCTGAAACAAGCACATCCAATTCTCATTCATTTGAAGCACATCAAAATTGCATTCATTTCGAAACAAGCACACATCCAATTCACAAATCAATTAACTAAATTTAACCATTAATGTACATTAATTTACACACATGTACCATTATGTTCAATCTATCTCAATCAAGTTCAATCTGCTACACTGTGGAAACTCCCATTTGGATTTATAACCCGCATGCTCAGAATGACGCAAGGTGTGATCGAATTTTTATGAGCTCGCTCTGCTCCAACGCAGCTTCAGCCGATGTTCGCAACTCCGTCGATATGAAGGTTAAATTCGGGCTTATATAAATTGGTAAGTATATATGAAATAATTGTTGAAAGATTGACAAACCCGAGGATCATTGGTGATCGCGAACCGATGAGTAGTTGCATGTTGTGGCAAACATAGTATCCACAGACGCGTTGCGGCCATTTCTTTGGTGGCACTACAAAAATAGAATTGGTTAGTTCGAGAGGCATTACTACGAAGTGTTATATAGGATTAATGTGTACTAGCTAGCAAGTACAGGGAATGTTTGATCATGTTGCGGCGTCCTTCCTTGATATTCCATCCTTTAGCATGTAACACGTCGAACACCCTACGTGACTCCAAGAAGTTAGCCTTAGCCATTGCAAAGGAAGGAAAGACTACAATAGAGTTTCTATGGAGGAAATGTGTTTACGATGATTAAACTCCTGATAGTTGTGAAGTTGTGAGTGGCCCTCTGTAGGAATCTAGGTATATTACGTATTTCGTTTTGGTATAATTACAATTAGAATCCAATGGAACCTACACGTATGTCAAGATGGTCATTAAACCTAAGTTCGTGTTGCTTATAAAGTACAAATCAACAAGTATAGCCAGAGTGCAACACTACTTACTTACGTTGTAGGGCAAAAGTATGAATTCCTTGTTGCGGTGAGCCATGAAAAAATCTATAACGTAATTCTCGACAAATGTTGCATTCGCCGTGATGCTTTGCTCGGAGACAACGTGTGGGTCGAGGAAACCTACCGGTGATTTCCTTCTTTCACTTCACGATCATGTATCTATTATACAAAAGCTAAGAGTTATATATAACATTTATCGATATTACACTAACATTGACCGTGATTGTACACACTTACGATTGTCGGCAGATCGTATGATTGAGACGCCGAGCTCGCCGAGGTTGAAGAGACAGAACAAGTCGTCGAAGGTCACCGTGAAGACGGCGTCTTGATACACGTGGTTAAAATGATGCTCCTTGAACTTGACGGTGACACCCGAGCATCGTTGATCAACCGCTTGTTGGATCGCTCCATGTACCATGCATGCAATTCCGTGCAATCCAATCCTAGGGTAGGGCATCTAACTTCTCGAGCAACGGCTCGCTGGCTTGTATTTCCGCCAACGACAAGAAGGGATATTAGGAGAGGACTCGATCGTCTTCGATTTGCCCTTGCCCTTGCCGCCTCGCTTTGTATAGGTCGACTTCACAAGAGTCGATCGAGCACGCAGGTGTAGATGCATGTGATGCTGCGGGCCCTTGCTATGTCGGTCTGTAGCCGGTGCGGTCGGTCCGTGGACTTGATGCCGCTGCAGTGACATTCCGTGAAGTTGACACCGAGCAGTAGCTCGAGCGATGTCCTCCTTGGGCCATTTGGATGAATGTTCCAACGGCTTGCCCTAGAGTCATGACCTCATCGTTTGGGGAATTTTCACGGGGCGGCCTCGAAATTGGCACAAACACCGCCCACATTCACTTTTGCGAAACCCGGCGCTAGATTTGCACCGTGCACCAAAGCTCCGACACGGATGGATACACCGCCCCAAGCAACATCTAGGGCAACAGAGACATATCTCACTTGGAGCTTGCACTTCAGAGCCACCTCACGCACATAACGATACAAAATTAGCTACTCCAACAGCCTATCAATGGATTGAGCATTCCGAGAGATAATAATAATTACCGGATGTCATCGACGGAAAATCTGTCATCACCTATTGTGGTAGGGTTAGGGTTGACGCGCACTACTCGGATATTTGGGGTGGCTAGCGGTATAGTAGAGGTAGGGCTTCCAACCGACTTGGCATTTGCAATCCCTTAATCCTTTCCTCAAAGGTCTCTATCTGCTTTTGCTCGAACGCATACGAATCCTTTCCTCAAAGGATTGATTGAATTTTTCATGAGCTCATCTCGAGGGATGTACGAAGATCCTCTCGTAGCTTTGCATCGTGCTCGGCTTTGGCTCTCTTCCTACTCCTATGACGATCCGAGTCCGCTTGGAACCATTGTTCCCATGTAACAAAAACACCAGCGCCTCTCGTGCGACCGGATGCTCACTTTGTTTCCTAGGGTCGCAGAGAGTATATCTTTCTCCTATCTGCTGGAATGAGCCTTGGGAAGATTGTGCACTCAACGTTATCGCAATATAGCCCGACATGTCATTTCACTTCCTATGAAGTTATGGAGTAATTACAAACTAGGTAGTTCGATATCTTACCGGCGTTGGGACACTTCACGGTCTTGGGGTTTGGAAAGTACACTTCCCGTAGGCGAATACATAACCTCGCAAATAACCACTTTGTCGCCAAGCACATTAGTGATCTCGAAATAGCAGGAGAGATTCAAACCGCTTGCTCGCTGTTCTGATCCCTCCATATCGGGCTTTACCCGCATACCCGATGGTGCGAGTCCGTGGGGGTGCTTGTTTTTGCTCGAGGGCCGTGTCGCCGCACTTTCACTCTTAAATTCATCTGTCGTCTTCTTCGCCACAAACTCGCCCAGACTCTTCCAAGAATAGATACTTGTGGAAGGCGGCTTCAGATCCTTCTCACGTAGTTCTTGACAAGCGTGCTTTGAAGTTCTTCCACGCTTTGCACGCTGAGTAACGCTGCGTCGTCGCCGGAGTCCGTGAGTTCTTCCGGATCTCGAACGATGCGAAATTTCCGCCAAAGACAAGCGGCCATGGTCCGGGCACCACCTTCCACGAATCATAGGTGATCTTGACCCGCTCCGTGCAACTATTCCGACCATTCTCCGGAATGCGGATGCCGCTCTCGGCGAGGATTGATAGGGTCCTGCATCGATCGACCTCCGTGATGGTAAATCGGCCCGTGGGCCTTTTCGATATTCCTCTTCTTCTACCGCGGTTGGATATTGTTCCAGAGGATGGTGCATCATCAGACACATGAGGCGGCGATGACTCAGAATGAGCGGAAGACATCTTCACAAGAAATAGAATTATCATTGCAATGTATTCCAAGAGATATCAAAACAAATACCATATGAATAATCGACTAGAACAAATACAAATTCCTAAAACATGTACAATTATCATGAAGGACCATGACAGATTATTGATAGAAATAGTTAGGGAAAGGGGCGTGGGGGTCGATCGGTAACTCGACATTGGTTACCTTTGGGCGTCGACGAGACGGACGAGCAGGAGAGCAAGACTGGCAGCAGAGGCGGCGTCGAGGGGAGGGCGCGGCTGCTCGGGGAGGAGGAGGCGGCGGGCTCGGGCAGAGGCGCGGTGGGCTCGGGGAGGCGCCTTGGTCAGAGGAGGAGGCTCAGCGGGCTCGGGGAGGCACGCCGGCCGGAGGAGGAGGCGGCGCGACGGGATCGGGAGGAGTAGCGCCGGGCTCGAGGAGGCGGGCGAGGACGGTGGCGACGGGCTCGGGGAGGAGGAGCGAGAGGAGTTGAGAAACTTAATCGTTTGAGAGTGGCGCGCGCGGCAAACCCTAGCTAGAGTCCGAATGTAAATAGGGATAGACATCACGCACGGTTCTAAATTAGAACCGTCAGGATATATCTATCCTGCATTTTCTAACTTAGAACCGCTCGTGATATAGTGATATATCATGCACGGTTTTAATAAACAACCGTCTGTGATATGTGATGAATCATGACGGTTTTAATAAACAACCGTCAGTGATATGTGATATCATCACGAGCGGTTCTAACTTAGAACCGCTCGTGATATATGATATCACGAGCGGTGTTAATAAACAACCGTCGTGATATATATGTAGCATGAGCGGTTTTGATAAACAACCGTCATGATATACATGTGAGACGATGCGTAGTTCAAACCGTGCGTGATATTATTTTGTATTGGTTAATATCTAGATCGATCGCTTATTGGCTAGCCTCGAGAAATGCTAGCCATGCCCTCTAAAACAAGCGAGAAAAGACAACAAGTACATGTATATACATCCAATTCACATTCATTTGAGAAACAATCACATCCATTTCACAAGACAAATCAATTAATTAACTCAAATGAACTAAAATTAACCATTCATCGTAATGTATATACATATACACACATTGTTCAATTAATCTTTAAAATTAGCCCTTCATGATGATCGACGCAGTATGTAGCTAGTTTCGTCATGTTCTTCTTCCTCGACCCTTATGCCGTTTCCGAAAGGAGGCAACTCGTCAAATTGATTGTATTCTTCCTCGTCCACTACATTCTCAACTCTGACAATCCTCCTTTTTCCATGAAGAACTACGTGTCGCTTCTTATTTGCCGGGTCGGTAACATAGAAGACTTGAACAACTTGGTTAGCCAGTACGAATGGTTCGTCTTTGTATCCGACACGTTCGAGGTCCACGGTAGTGACGTCGTACTTGTCGACCTTCACCGTGGGAGATGGACCCAACGGCACCAAATAGGGGATCTTGAAAAGCACGTAGTCGAGCTCCCATATCTCCTCTATTTGCCCATAGTAGGAGCTCCTCACCCCATCGGTCTCGAATGCATCTATGCGGACACCGCTGCTCGTTAGTGCTTTTTATATCCCGAGCTGCGTATAGAATGTGTACCCATTTATGTCGATCCTCGCCATGTTACAAGCTGTAAATGTTGGCCCTTTTGCCAACCATGTCAAGATATCACTTGACGAGCTCCTAGCAAGTCGCTCCTTCAACCATTGGTTGAACCGTGCTCTGTGTTGTCTCGTGATCCAAACATCCGCCGCAGTGGATTACATTGTCAAGCACGCCCTTGTCTTTGGTCGATATACGGGACACTTCACCATGTGTTGCAAGACCGTGAAATGGGCTTGAGCATACGCATCCATATTTGGAGTGATTGCTTTCCTTCCGATGGTCCCGATACCCTCGAGCCTCCCTCATGGTGAGATCGAGGCACACCTATCGGTTCGACCTAAGCCATGTAATCGAGGCAGAACTCAATGACCTCTTCAGTTGCATAACCTTCGACGATGCTACCCTCTGGCTGAGATCGATTCCGTACATATGACTTGAGAATTCCCATGAACCTCTCGAACGGGTACATGCTACGTAGGAACACGGGCCCGCACATCTTTATCTCCCTCACAATATGAACGATGAGATGGACCATGATATCGAAAAACGACGGAGGAAATACATCTCAAGATCACATAGTGTCGCCACCACCTCGCCCCGCAGAGCATCTAGTCCTTCGAGATCGATGACCTTCTCGAGCAATTGTGTTAAAAAATAACACGACCTCATGATTGTCTCTGACCTTGATCGGCAAAATACTTCTAATTGCAACAGGAGCATTTGTGTCATCAACACATGACAATCATGAGACTTCATGCCAATTAACTTCAAATCTTTTATCGAAACAAGTTTCTTCATGTTGGCGAGTAACCGGACGGAACTTTCACGCCATGCAAGCACCGCACGATTCGGTTCTCTCGGCCTTGGACAGAGTGTAACAAGCGGGGAAGGTACGTTCGTCCTTTATCGGTCCTTGTTGGTGCTAACTCAGGTCTGATGTCCATATCAACCAAGTCAAGCCGTGCATTGACACCATCCTTTGTTTTGTCACGAATGTTCAGTAAGAGACCAATCAAGTCATCACATACATTCTTCTCTACATGCATGACGCCGATGCAGTGGCTAACTTCTAGGTGCTCCTAATAAGGTAAGTCCCAAAATATTGATCTCTTCTTCCACATGTTCTTCTTACTTGTCCTCGATTTACATCCCTTTCCAAGCACAACATCTAAATCCTTAACCATATCATAGACCTCTTTTCCGCTTAAATGCCTTGGAGCTGAACTGTCATCCTTCTCTCCGTCGAATTGTTTCTTCATCTTGCGGTATGGGTGAGCCCTCCGAAGGAACCTACGATGACGCATGTACACGGTTTTGCGCGAGTGATTCAGCCACACACTCTCGGTATCATCTAAGCAGTGAGTACAGGCTTTGGCCCTTTTGTACTCGGCCCGACAGATTAGTAAGGGCGGATAATCATTTATGGTGCGTAACAACAAGGAACGTAAAGTGAAGTTCTCTCGTTTGTACGCATCCCATACCGCATTCTTCAATCCATAGTATTTTTAGATCTTCCATCAATGGTGCTAGGTGCACATCAATATCATTCCTGTGTTGCTTCGCCCTTGGATAAGTATCGACAACAAAATATACTTCCGCTTCATACACAACCAAGGAGGAAGGTTGTAGATACTGAGCGCCACGGGCCAAGTGCTATGTCATTGCTCATGTTACCGAAGGATTCATTCCATCTGTACTCAATCCAAACCTTATATTCCTCGATTCCGCAGACCAAGTCCGCAAACCTCCTATCGATGTTTCTCCACCGGGCGGAATCGGCAGGTGTCTTAACTTTCCGTCATTCTTACGCTCCTCGAGTGCCAATCAGCAGCTTTGCATTCTTTGGGTTCGCAAAAACCGCTTCAAACGGGAATTACAGAAGATACCACGCCACCTTAGTAGGAGGTCCTTTCTTCACCTCGATTCCTCGTCGTCATCTCGATTGCTTTACGCTTGTATCGGGATCGTTGCACACCGACATACATGAATGTTTGTATACTCGTTACGGTAGAGGATACAATGTTCGGACATGCATGTATTCTTTCTACTTCCATTCCCAATGGACAAAGAACCTTTTTGGCTTTGTAGGTGGTTTTGGGCAACTCATTTCCCTCCTAAGCATGTCCGCTAAGAGACCTAACAATTCAAGTGAAACTCTTGTCGGATCAACCGCTGCTTGCCTTCAATTTCAGCGGTTTAAGCACGGATGACAACCTTGTGTATTCCGACTTGCAGCCCGGGAACAAAGGTTTCTCTGAGTCCTCCATCACGCCCGAATTGAACATACTCCCTCTCATCACGCTTCCTTCGCATCATCGCTAAGCATCTGATCTAGATTGTCATCGTGCGGCCTATCCGAATCGGAACCACAATCGACATCATTCGGCCAAGATATCGTTGACTTCTGTATAATATGCATATCGTTGACTTCAGTATAATATGCTCTTCACCGTGGTCGGTCCAATATGTATAACCCTTTTGAAACCCTTCGAATCAAGTGTGCTTCGATCTGCGCTCGGTTGTTAAACATCTTCGATTCTCGCGATCAATGCATGGACAAGACATATATTCCGCCCCTTATTCAACATATCCTCCTCGGCGCTCTTGTAAAAGGACACGCCATTAATGTACTCTTCACTCACACGGTTCTCGGTGTACATCCAACTTCGGTCCATCACACGGTTCGTATTGAAAACCCCGAAAATAAATAAAAGGGTGATGACTTTCAAAGCGTATTTTCTGAGGCTTAATTACGATTTTTTTTCATTTTTTCGGATTTTATTAACTTACATGTGGGCCCTACTTGTCGCTGACTTATTTTTATTTCATGATTTTATTTATAAAATCTATGGCGTCCCACATGTCATAGACTCGTTAGTTTATTAACTAAATGATTAAAAAGCAGAGGATTAATTTGAAGCTCAAACGGGCTTAGGGTGACATCGCATTGCTATATAGTCGTGGCTCTCGGCCCTAAGGTATCACCGAGGCGAACCGACGGTGATGTCCCACATGGAGCGCTGAAACTAGCGATTTGGCGTAACGCTGAAACTACTCAAATTAAAGGATGCTTATGCTTGAAGATCTCACCTCGATCACGAGGAAGGTGTCAATGAAAGTCGGGAAGGTCCAAGGCGCGGTGGGTCGCCGATCGGTGAACAGAGGCGGCATATGCAAGCTCCTCGGCGACAATATACAAATGAAATGGACTAGACCGCTCGGTGAGGTGAGGCGATGTACTCAAACCGCACGAACGGCGATGGACCTATCGTGGCGCTAGAGATATGGAGATCAAGAAGACTATATCTGTTTTTGGCGGGAGGCGGAGCTATATATATCGCCGTGATGAGTTAATTATCACGGACGGTTTTAACAAACCCGCCTGTGATATTGGGCAATATCACGAGCGGTTCATGTTTGGAACCGCTCGTGAAGTATCACAGACGTTCTAAAAACCGCTCGTGATATTGGGTAATATCACAGACGGTTCATGTTTGGAACCGCTCGTGAAGTATCACGACGGTTCCAAACATGAACCGTCGTGATATGACATCTTCACGAGCGGTTTTAGCGCGGAGAATAACACGCACGGTGGGTAACAAAAATCGCTCGAGATTGTGTTTATCTGAGCGGTTTCGATGAACCGTCTGCGTGATCAAAGCGCCCATAGATAGCATTTACGTAGTAGTGCCCACACCCCGGAAGCAACATTTCGAGTGTTTGGTTGCATGCATGCTACGTCGGGACAGGCTCAGCTCATGCAAATTTTCATCCCAAGCCAGGCCCGAGAGGAATGACCAAATCGACCTTCGTTCCCTAGCCAGGCCCAAGCGATGCAAGCATGCGGCCGCACGGGTGCACGCGGGATGTGCATTCAGTGCAGGAACGGAATCAGGTCACCTCTCCTCACGGCCATCCTCGACTCCTCATTGTAGTGCCCGTACTCCACCCAATGAAAATGGAATGCCCAACGGCCATCCTCGACTCCTCGTCGTAGTCCCCGTACGATCGCGCAGTGCCTACGGCCGCCACGCCCACCTCGCCGTTCCCATCAATCCGACTAGCTCCACCCACTCCCTTGCGCGTCATGTTGTGTTCCCAACCGTCAAGACCAAAACCCCCTAACCAATTTCGGTTTCCGTCCACAGGAGTTCGCGCCACAGTCTTCTTCTCCAACTCTGGCCCAAAACTGCTTCCGTCGCCGCTATCCTCTCCCCGGTGAGCAATTTCTCAATTAATCCCCACCGGAGCATCGCCTCACTTCCTCTTCCTTCCTGCACCACTCGCTTCGGCTCCCCCTCTCCGTAGCGCCGCTGCAGCGATGAACCCGCCGCGCCGCCTCGGGCTCACGTTGCCGGCCTTCCTTGGCAGCTCCTTGCCTCCACCAACCGGTCCGGTGAGCTTCCCTTGTCTCCCTAGTGCTCATGATTGCCTCCTCCTTCCCCCTCTCCCCCTTTAGTGCATGCCGTCACCACTTCTTGCCCCTAGTCCGGCTGCTGTGCACTACTGACTGACCACCACCGTCCACCTTCGGCCGCGACGCCACCTCAAATGGGACCGTCTCCCCCTAGGCATTCCATTTGTGCCGTCACCGGCCACTGCTGTCGCTTTCGTCGCCTCAGTTGTCCTCTCCTATATCTCCTCTGTTCTGTGCTCCCCCCACTCTTTGTGTCGTGTTGTGAGGGATTGAACATGAGCCCCACCTGTAAGTGGTTCTTGTAATGGCTTCCAGGTCTTTTATTTTTTGTACATTTACATTGGTTGCCATGGATACTACCGAATGACAATTGAGTATTAGTTATGAATTTTGTACTCCCTAAATGACAATTTTTTGTACTACATTTACATTAGTTATGAATTTTTTACATTGATCTCTTATGAATTTTTGTACTCTCCAAATGATTATTAGTTATGAATTTTGTCCATTTATACTGACAATTGAGTTCAAAAAGGCATAAATTACTTGGGGCAAGTTCTGCCCGGTGCCCATGGCTACTACCGAATTAATGTAAATGATAGCATGTATATATCTTAGGTTCATTGCTCAATAGTTTGGGAGTGAAGTCATGTCCTTAGCCACTTTTACATCAACTCAAACATACTATCAGGGGTATTCTCACCACCTACTAGAAGATGTGAATACACTCTGCCACGTGCAGCCAACCAAACAGCAAATGTTGTATTCAGTCATGCATCCGCTCTTCTGATGTAGCCAACCAAACAACATCTTAGCACAATCTAGCTCAATAGAAATAGATAACCAAACAACCCGCCATTACATCCGCTTAGCCTGGCTAGATTCAACCTAGATGACCCATACGAACTAGGCTAATGATATACAGACAACCAAACACACCTTGCAGTTGTAGATTCACGCTTCGACCTACCGCGGCCTCTTACGGTGGGTGGCGGTGCACGAACGCCAGAGCCGGAACCGCCTGGTCCGCTCGAGCGAAATGTATAGTCACCAACACCAAGGCGAAAGAAGGGCGGCTCCGCCTCCGCTCTACCGCGCGCGGAGGTACGTGCCCTCGCGGCCTCGCCTGCTGCACGCCTTGTTGTCCAACTTCCAAACAGTCAAGTCCTGCAGCTGGAAGCCTGGAACAACTTTTCTTGTGTTTGGGCAGCCGAAGGTTAGTAATAATGTACTAGTAGTCAGAGTGATATGCCCACTACTTCGAATAAGATCACATGAGAGTAGACCACCACTACATTTCGGATGCTACCTATATCTTGGGTTAGAGGGCGTACCCCCTCTTATGCTTTTTGTGCTATGTTTCCAAGAGGTAGGATGATGCACTGGATACGCTCTCTTAGCTCATACTCATAATAAACGCATGCATGTAAGCTGAATGCGGTTACATATATATGCAAACAAGTTGATCAAGTACGTTAATGCAGTACGCCTACGGCCTACCTAGTACGACTACAAACCGGAAACGAACAGAGTATAATGAAGCAGAGAAACTTTATTCATACATCAATGCCGAATACAAAACGAATAATCCAAATAATTCAGACACATACAAACACGCCGATGCAAGAACTCACCCAGGAAACAACAAAAACCAAAGATAATCAAAGGAGATAAGCAAGGGCGGATCTAGGCCTAGAGCAACCTAGGCTTATAGCTAGGTTCTAAAGCCCATAGAGAAATTGCAAAAATAGCAAAAGATAATAGATTCAGCTAAGGAAGGAGCTAGTCTAGTCCGAAGCATGGGCCAAGTCTATCTCCGCCCCTGGCTATACGCACCGATAGATCTGCCCTGCACGAATGAATATATCCATGCATGCAAACCATCTAGCACGTAGCAACCAAATAAACCTGCATTGAAGCGACAAGATACGCACATGCATGGGACGGCGGCGCGCTTAGAACTAGCACTTGAATCCGGTGGGGACGGCCTTGCCGCAGTAGTTGAGGATGAGGCTGAGGTCGATGGGGAGGTTGAGGTTGATGCCTAGGATGTTGCCCTTGATGGCGGTGCAAAGGCAGACGGCCGCCTCGAGGTCGACCAAGCCATCAAGCAGCGGGCAGCACGGCTCCGCGGGCGGCACGCCCACCTTGGCCTTGATGAGTCCCAGCACGTTGGCGCAGACGCCCAGCTTGAGCGCGTCGCGGGGGCACTTGCCGAACGCGGCCGAGGTCGGGGTGGGAGTGGACGGGGTCGACGGCGTGGGCGTCGGGCATTGTCCTCCGCAGGCGCTGGCCAGCGAGAACACGACCAGGTTGACGGCGAGGAACAGCGCGATCGAGGCCTTGCCTGCCATTGCTACTACTAGAACACACGCACTAAGCGGAGTGATTTGAGTGTTAAGAGAGCTAGCTCTTAATAACTCGATTGCTAAGTGCTTCTGATGGTTTTGGGTGGTGCTTGAGCGTGGCATTTATAGGAGAAAGATTGGTGAAATGCTGATTGATTAGTGTGTTCTTGTGGGCATGCATGTGAGGGTGATTAGGAGGCTGATCTGGATTGCTTTGAGGGAAATTGGGTGCTAGTACGCAGAAAACACCACTAGTGACCAAGATTGCTGCATTGGATGATGCATGTTGACGTTTGTTTCCGTTTGATGGTTGATCATAGTTTAGCTTAGCATCTTGGCGTATGGGGTGGCGGCTCTGTATTGGCGTATGGGGTGGTTGCTCTGTACCTCGTAACATTTGCAAAGGCCAAAGAGATTGGTTTCAAGAATGTTGCGGTCATCAGGGAGGACATCAGAGGAATCATTAGACAAAGGACGTCCAAGTTGCTTGAAGTTTTTAGGGTACTAAAAGGAGGGACAAAAGTGACTTCTTTCTTATGTGCGATATTACGCCATTTCAGTTCAATGTATTTAATGGAAGAGAGATGCATAATGAATGGCCATGCAACAATATATACAACGTGGAGCCGTTAATTTTTTTCTTGGCTTTTCACTGATCTTGTCTAGAGGTTCACATGATTCCTCTCGTGAATTTTAATGCCAAATTGTGGATATTACGAGGATATGATTCAGATATGAGAGTGTTGAATAATTGGCAATAGCGTTAAAGCGTTTAAATAAACCCTCATTTTCGGGAAAATTCAGATTGTGTCAAGCTGAGGAGGTTAGACTAGCCATGGTGGCAGTCTGACTGGTCGTGGGTGGTAGTCTGACCAGCCGGGGTATGGCGGTCAGACCAGCCACATCCGACGGTCTAATCAGTGAAAAGTCTCGTGTGAAGGAAGGTGAGAGGATGCGTTTGCACTTGGTCTCATTGGAATTTGAGCTGAAACTAGATAGAGCTTGAAAATTCCAAAGAATGTGCAGATTTTCAGGGCTAAAAATCTGGCTAAGTCTTTGGGTGGTCTGACCGGCCAAGAGGTGGTTAGACCAGCCGTGGGCGGCTGTTTGAGCGGCCAGATCCATTTTATGCATCGGGAAGGCAGTGAATTTCGTGGGATTGGCTAAAGTCATGTGTTTCAGTGCATATGTGTCGCATGATGTATGTTTTGGCTAACGTCGGTCAGGTTGCGAAGAACTTGTGCCTGAAAACGATTTCTTGGTATATTGTTGTGCAGGTGGCTTGGAGTCAACGATGAGGATGATCGGGACTAGACTAGGAGAACTGAGGTTTAGAACGATCAATGATGCCGGGTGAAGTCATTGGACTCAAGTATGGCGCAAGATGGACAAGGTTGACAGAACGGGAGGTTCGGTGCAACGGGTTGTATAAAGTGGTGCGGGGCTCGGTGCAAGTGCCATGGTGGCTCTAGTGGGAGCCAGATGAGAGAGACTTGGCGACATTAAGAGAGCCATTGATCAACCTACACGGGATGAAGCACGAGATTGCTTCACATTGATTGGACTCGGTCTTCAGAGAAGGATCGAGAAGGTGTATTTTGGTATCTTCGCCAAAATACAGGGTTGGTGACCTTTAGAGAAATCGTGGCGCAAGACGGCGTAAGGAGGGTTTAGGTCAAGAGAAGATGGAGATCATGAAGAGACGGATTCGGGAAGCATGGTTTGTCATTCGCTTTAAGAAGCGTACGTGAGTGTAGACCTATTTGTGTGTGGGTTTAACGGGCGCCTGATAAGGTTTTCTCTCTTAACCTAGCTTCCACTATAAAAGAAAGAGGTGCAAGATTTGCACCCTATCCAAGACCCTTCCAAGAAATCCTAATTTGTGATTTGTGATAGTGGAAATAGAGGAGGATATGGTTTGAGGTAGATGTACTGATTGAATGCTCAAGTGTTGAGCTTTTGTCCTCCATGATGAATTGGCTATAAACCAATAATTTCTTGAATTAATCTAAGCAAGATTTGCTCCTAGATGAGTTCACTCTCGTTTATGCTCTCTCTTTGATGCCTTCGAAATTTTACATGTTTCTTTGGTTCTCCTTGGATCTTTTGGTGTGATCTAATTTGCTAGGATATGTGGGAATCCATTGTAATAATTGTACTAAGAACTATAGCCTTACGTGGCTATTACTGAAATAAAGTTGTACAGTTTCTATCTTATTGTTCTCGTCACAAACCTCGGTAAAAGCTACCATTCGTTGGAGCAAGTTTCTTCGAGCAAACGAATAGTAATCCGTATGCCTAAGTGTGATTACCCTTGCGGTAATGACACGGGGCATCACATCCATCTAGGATCATCTCGACCATCATCCACCTACAAGCAAGTTTTTCGATCAAAGTTTGAATTTTCTCGATTCTTGTGCCTGTTGGTCTCATTCAAAAAATTCATAGAATTTTGGCTTCGATCGTCCTGATCGTCGATTGGAATAGGTTTCTGACCTTGTTGAGCTATGGTTGAAATATCAGGGATTTGGATCACCAGATTGAAAGTTAGGTCGTTTTATGATCTTCGCGGGCTGCTATTCTTGCAGCCCATGGTCAAACCAGACAGGTCATGGTTAGACCAACCAAGCAATGATGGTCTGACTAGCCATTGGTCTTGGACCTTGGGGTTTTGTCGGGTTCAACGCAAAACTTCCAATGTGCTTGTGTTTCTGATCTTCATAGCTTCCGTAGCTATTGAGGTGAAGAAAAAGTTGAATACCGTCAGGGTTCAAAAAAGAGTAGTGCTCCTATTCACCCCCTCTCCTCTAGTCGTCGTTCCGGTCCAACACAACTATTGCAATCTTTCTTGATTGGTTTGCCAAACTAAGGCTCGATTTGGAACGCAGGAATTTCATAGAAAACAATTCAATTCCTCAGTCCTAGACAGATTCGTCACCAAGCCCACCGATTCTAGGCGCGAAGAAAGCGTCATCTGGCGTATGCTCATCCTCTAAGTGTGAACAAAAAATTAAGTAAGATTGAGTACATTGCATACCCAGTAAGACTTGTAGTGTATCACAAAGTTTATTTACATGCATGGCTAACAAAGGATGAGGCTCTATGCTATAAGTTATTTTTAGCATCAAGCAAGTTTTATTTGTAGTATCAATTTGTAGTATTTTGCAACAGAAATTTTAAGAGTAGTTAAATAGATAAAGGACAACCATTAAGTAATTCAATAAGTAACAACTCGTAACCCTCCTGAGCTGCGAGCAATATTTTATTTTCAACCATAAACATGACACTCAACTCAAATATAAACCAACAATCAATTTCCCACATTTCCCAACGAAGCTGTTTTTTTCTTAACCAAGGCTATACCCGATGAACCGCACCAAGCACGCTCATGATTGCGAGTAAGGCTATTTAAATAGATTTACATTCTGCAGAGGGGTACAACTTTACCCACAACACACAAATTCTCTAGTTTATTTAGTATTCGTCGATACCACCGCTCACTACCTTTGGTAAGCAGTCTAAAGCATGCGTCGAAGCCTTTACATCATCTAGTCATATCTTTGCCCTAGCTCGGTGAATGAACATCCTCACTTCACCCGAGTACACCCTCGTCTCAGTGAGGCATCCACCGTTGTGTCAGAAGGATTTGTGCCCAATGCCTTGGTGAAGGGAGCTCCTTCGAACATGCCTACACCAGTCATGCTCGCACTACTACTACCTACCAACGTGCAATGCTAGTTTTCAATGACTTAATTAGCTAAGGCCGTCCCATACTGGCACATGTGGTTGTACGATTAGGCTTTAGATTGGAAGCACCGACGTTCGTTCCTTAATTGACCCGGACGAGGATCTCCCCCTATCTATTTGTGAGATACACTTCTCACACTTCTCAGAATATATTATAACTCGTCCGCGTCGCAAACTAAGTTTTTTATTTTTCTTTTTTATACAAAATAACAGAGGTAAACTCCTCTGGATCATCATTTCAAAAACTCCCAAATTCTTGTTCGTCATATCATCCTTTTTAGCAAATTTTAGTATAGACTATGGCTTGACACAAATTTTAGTATAGACTATGGCTTGACAAAGCAATTGTGTGATACTTGCACTCGAAATTCCCAATTTGACATAATGTATTGTCTATACCATAACCTAATGGCTACAACAACAAGTACATCAATAATTCAAGGAGATTCATGCATCGAATAGGATTACGACATACACGCATGCATAATAGATTTTGGAAAAAAGAAGTACAATAATTAAAGTAGTAGGATCAACATGATCAAAGAGGGTGCTTGTCTTGCTCTGGTTTCTCTGAATACGAGGATGGTGTATCGTCGTAAAAGTCGTTCGAACGATCGACGTCTAATCAAAAGAGTCGAAAGCAAATTAAATATAGAAAAATAATTTCAACAACAACAAAATCCAAATATTTTTGCATATTCAAGTAGGGCATGATTTTAGATGAATTTAGAAAAACAATTCATATCATTTGGAGTTTGTATGCAAAAGTTATTAACATTTTAATTTGCTTCAGTTTGAAAATTCCAGAAAATAGAAAAATGCTGACATCGACAGCGTGCAAAGTTTACAATTTCCAGCAGAGAAAGCGTACTCTTCTCCGCGTTCTATTGAGGTTTACGCTTTTTAGTAGAGAAAGCATATTTTCCTCAGAACTAAATGTGGCTTTTCTCTTTTTCTTTTTTTTAATAAACTTACATGTGGGGCCTACTTGTTACTGTCTCATAGGTTTCTTTTTCGGATTTTTATTTATAAAACTAAAGCTGTCCCAAATGTCAGACTCATTTACTAATAACATTTGAAATTATATTTTCGTTAACCTTTTCGGCTGGCCTGACGTGTCATACTCTTGTTACATTTAACCTCTGTTACTTAGCGTTAATCGACCTGGATAGAAGGAATTGACCAAAGACTCACCGAGGTGGCGGCTAACTGGAAAAGAGTTGCGACGGCCGGGATTGAGGAAGACGGTCGATTCGGGGGGATTCCATGCGTTTGAATCCTCATCAACCGAGGGAGAAGCATCAGTGAGGTATAAGACATGAAGTGACACGGTCAGGTGAGGTTCAAGCTCATCAGAACGTCGGAAACACGAAGGTCCAGAATGGGGTGCGTGCCAGAGTTGAAGAAGATGATGGCTTGTCCGCGCTACAGGGTTCCCGGAGCTATATTAAGCAAGGAAAGAGCATCAGTGAGGTAAGAGGCGCATGGTGGTGCAGTTGGCGAGGGCAAGAAAGCTTGAAAGAACCTGAACACTTAAATTAATCTAAACAACAACAAATAGTAATAAACAGTAATAAGTAGTGAAATATAGACTAATTGAGAACACGTGACAAATCAATAACATACAACACTTCATTATCATTCGGCAATTAGGAAAATTCGACGCCAACTTTTCCGACTTACCTCAATTACAGAAAATCTAACAAATAGTGCTCTATGGACCAATGGTCCATTCCTTTTACCCAACAAAACAGCAAGCCAGGAGAGAAGTGAGGATAAGGAGAGGGCATTTTGGGCAATGGACAGTAGGGAGAGAGGGAGCAAAACAGCGAGCCACAACCGAAGCCACCACAAGCCCCACATAAAAGCCCTCAGGACCCACCGCCAAGTCACTTTACTCCCTTCTACACTCAGCCGAAGCCAAGCAAGCAAGCCCCACTGCCAACTAGCCGCTAGCAAGCAAGCAAGCCAAAGCCAGCTCCAGAAAGCACCCACAACCACAAGGGAGGTCAAGGAAGAAAGCAGGAGGCAAGAAGCCAGAAGGTGAAGGTAGGCATGAGACAACCAAGACCACAAGTGGATCGACCACGACAACCATTGGACCGACCAAACCATCAACCAATCAGCAATTCCCCGACTAACCGACTGTCAGGTAAGCCTACCATTTTAGCCATTCCCCATACACACAAAAACACTCGCATTGCACACAGCCACAACCGACAAGGCAAGGTGACCAATAGAAAAGCACCCTGCCTCAGTCGGTTTATTACCACATTGCCAGGGGCAAAACTCGCTAGAGCCACCGAGTGCCTTCAGAAGCGGGGATGAGCTCCCGACGCAAACCCCCACCTGAGTCCCATCATGACAACCCTAGCTAGCTACCCGAGTATGCATGGTAAGAATAGAACAAGAATATAAATTAAAACTTGACAAAGTTATGAAAAAAAGGAAAAAAAAGGAAGTAATCCGGGTTAAGGACTAGAGCCAAAGCCATGGAACAATGCCCAGGAAGCATTTATCTCAGAAGCCACAGAGCCACCACCAAAGCCTCCACCATTGCTAGAACAAACCAAGCCACCACATTGCCATCACAAAAGCCTCAAGCCACCACTAGAGCCACCATTCCTCAGCAAGTCCAGCAAACCAAAGCCCACCATGCCCAGACAACCACCACCAAGCCATTACAAGCAACCATCCATCATAAAGCATAGGAAGCCCCAAGCCACCAACATTCATCACCAAAACCACCATCCATCACCATGCCCCGGACATCACCAAAACCACCCCCCATCACCATGCCTAGGAACACAAAGCCACCCCAAACCCTAACATTTCAGAAACCCACCAGGCCACCACAAGCCATCACCACCGAAGCTCACCATGCCCAGACACCATGCTACCCACAAAGCTTGAGGAACCAAGCCCTCATGCCCACACCGAAATCCCCTCAACACCCCAACAGTATCATAAATCGACCACCAATCAAATTGGGGACAAATCGATAACGGGAATAAGTAATAAGAGTAGAAGGTAGAGAGGGAACTGTCGTAGTAGCCGAGCAATTAGCAACCGAGGTGGCAGGTAGAACCAGCGAGGAAGGCGACCATGAGACCCAGAAAGACACCGAGAGAAGCGGCCATAGTGGACGCCGAAGCACACTCGGGAGGCTCCAGAACCAAGCGGCGCGAATCCAAAGGAGAACCAGCAGAGGGGAGCGGCAGGAGGACCGTAGTGCACCTGGGCTGCAATAGATTCGGAAGGGAGGATGAGACCCATCGCGGAGAAGAAGGGAGAAGAAGAGGCGCAAGAGAGTGAGTGTGTTGTGTGCTTGTGCTGTGTGTTGTGTTGTGCAGTGTTGAGTGTCGAGTGTGTTGTGTGCGTGTGGTGTTGTGTGCGTGTGTGCTGTTGTGTGCTGTGTGTGTTGTGTAGTGTATGAGTGTGTTGTGTGTAGGGTAGTGTGTGTGCGTGTAGTGTTTTGCGTAGTATGTAAGGGTTGAGCGTGTATAGTGTTTGGTGCGTTGCGTAAAAGCGGGTATCGTTAGATTTAGAATCATCTAATTGGGAAAATCTAGGGACCCGGATAAAAACAGGTCGTAGGAAAAATAGCCATTGGGAAATGCTAACCTGGTGGGGACCCGGAAAATTTAACAAAATTTAAACCTGCCGAAAAGGGGAACAACGAATTAATGTAAGCATAATATCACCCAAATAACTAAGTATTTCTGTTATACGCGTCTGCTGTATATTTGCAGAAGATGAACCGGCTCAGGAAGGAATAGCTGATCTAGTATCCGTTGACACCGATCTTTACTACGAATACACAGGCAAGCCTATTCTCTTGAACATCAACCTAGTTATATATATTAAATATAAAAGTTACCATTCTGTATCATTATATATATGTGCATTAAAACTATCTCTCCAAATCAAATCGGATAAAAGAGATAAGAGATAAGAGAAAAGAGATGAAGCATGAGAAAAGAGCAGTACAACTGAGAGGAGCAGCTATGCTGTAAGAGAAATACTAGGATGGTAAAGAGGGCCCTTAGCAAGAAAGAGAGGGAAGGTGAGACCCTTTACATATAGATAATATATAAGGACCAACAAAACTCTCACTCGGATAAGGGTCAATATTTAAGTGCCAACCATTTTACCGTCTTCGGCGGGCAGAAAATGCTACCTTGTTACGTTACTATACTCTCCACATCGGGTAAGTAATATAATGTGTGAGTGATGGAGGAACTCAGGACCGGTAGTGCAAGTCCGAAAGTGGAGGATCCAAGGCACATATATTAGCACAGGTGGAGTGTTGGATGAAGGGGTAACCAGCCCAACCAACACTATTGGACTCAGTGGAGGACTGGGTGAGCGCCCCAGGACACTGACGAAAAATAGATGGGTGGAGACTTAATCACGTAACTTAGAAAACGTTTCGTACTCTGAACTTGACACCGCATCAAAGGAAATGCGGGAGACCTAGCTTAAAGAGGGCTCAGAGTAGCTATGGGTAAAGTGGTACAAGCCTGCGCAGTGCTATATAAAACCATGAATTCATGCCTGTCTCCTGGATTGAAGGCTACATTGACCGCTAGGGGTCTATCTTCTCACCGAGTGATTAGTAGTCTTTTCATAGATTAAAATTTGTCAGTTAAATTTTGGTAAATTATTTTCCAAAGAAAGAGATGAGCTAGAAAAATATGATAATCAACCAGAGAAGAGTCATACAGTGCATCTTTGCTAATAAATGCTTGTTGAGTACACTAGTACTCATTCTTGCTTACTTCCTTTGTTAGATCCTAGTCCAACCGGGGATTATCCCGAGTGGAATGAAGGATACACAGGTGCCAAGGAGGCCGCAGGAGGCGAGGGCGCTTACTATGAGGACCAGGGTGAGGTGGACACCTTATTCGGCGAGTGGGACGAGTAGGCGTCTGGTGGAGCAGGGCAGGCAAGTGAGGGGATCTGTCCCTTTAGTAGTTGTAATTAAATATTGTATTAAAGACCATAGCCTTGCGTGGCTACCAGCTGTAATAAAGTACATTTTCTATCTCATTGTTCTGGTGTGTTAACGTTGGTAAGGCTTATTATTCGTTAGAGCGGTGTTCTACAGGGGAAATGGATAATAATCAGTATGCCTAAGTGTGATTACCCTCGGGGTAATGACATGGGGCGCCACAAAGCTCACCTGAGAAGATGGCGTTGTGAGGCTTGCTTACCGGCGTCGAGAACGACGCTATCGTTCCTGACGAACCAAGGAGCGAGAAGCTCTGGTTTTTGGAAAGAGGCGAGAATGGAGAGTTGGGAATTCTGTGACACGATTGGAGTCTTAAGTACGGGTGAGTAGAGCGTGAGAAAGGCGGCGATAATCTACAGCCGCGGCGAGAATCTTGCGCTCAAGCTTCGGTGTCTCCGCCAGCGGGGGAATTGGGCACCATTAAGGTGGGGCATGAAATGGTGGGCGGCGAAGAAAACCGCGGGCGAAGGCGCGCTGGCAGGCGAGGGTGAGGCGAGGTGGACGAAGGGTGCCGACAGGTGGGGCCCACATGTCAGCGAGGAAGAGCGAGCGCGCTGGCACGGGCTGGAGCTAGCGAGGGAGTTTTGGGCTGGCTTAGTTTTGGCCCGAGGGCAAGTAGGAAATTTGAATTGGGTTTTGGAATTTTTCTAAACTGACTGATTCTTTAGTGAATTTGTAAACCTATCAAATATATTCAAAATTTTATGAATCTGTTTTGAGAGTTTTTGATAACGTCTAGTTTTGTATGTAAATTTTCCACGATTTTATACGCCCTGTGATTTTTCCGAAAATTCTTACAAGTTGCTTATTGTATGAAATTTCAGTATTTTTTGTATACAAAAAGTTCAAAAATCATGCATAAATAATTTTCCATATAGAATAAGCTCAAAATTACTTTCCCATTTATTTTCACTATGTCTTCCCTAAAATAAAATTTTTGGGATGTTACACAAACTGCACGAGAGAGAACTCGAACATATCAAACCGCATATCTACCTTACATGTTGTAAATACCGTAGTCCAAAAAAGAACCATATGGTTTCATTGACTACAAGATAACCACCAATTAACTACACAAGTTGACTAGGTATGAATACCTAAAATAGTGTGAACTATATCCACCACATATAACACAACAACGACACAAGCCTATAACCACAACACCACAATTGCAATGCATTGCATAGTATAATATATACACATATATAGTTTCATACCTTCGTTAATTACCCGCATATATAGACCAAAACATGAAAAACATACGCAATCTAGTTACTTCAATTTGTCTCCGGAACATATCTTACATGGCAAAGGAATTAACACATGTCGACTCGATAATTACGTGCTACAAGTACCGATGGATAACTCGCCACATAAATAGTATCCTACGTGACTACACTCATTTATCTCCCTAACAAGATTTGAATGCAACTGGACTTAATGCTAACCGCTAAATGCTTTAGAGCATGTACAATGGTGTGACGTCAGTTGTCTGTAAGCCTTGACATGTAGGACACGAGATGATGTGGAGGAGAGAGGTGGTGCATAGATAATTAGGCCGTCTCTCATGCAGTAGTCGATTGTAACACGAGAAACAAGACACATTGTACATGAAGGAACTGTCTATAGAGACATGTAAAGAGACAATCCATTGTAGAAGCTGTCTTTAGTGCTGTCTATAGATGACATGAAGGGATACTATAGACCACAGTTGTCTATACCATTGTACATGCTTATATGCTACTTTTACTGGAAACTCAATATTGAATGCCCAGCTCATAAGCATTGCATGATTCAATGTAAAATCACTTTTAGTTACTATATATTTTGGGGCAATTCGCTATATGACACTGAATAACTTCGGATCTTCACAATATGCCACTGGTGTCTCACTGATATATAAGCCCTTGATCCACAAGTCAGTCTCACAGTGAGTGATATATTATGAATCATGTAACTATTCAATGACATATTGTGAATTTTCTCATATATTTATTGTTATGCATAGTAAAGGTGATTTGCAACTCCCATAAACGAAGAACAACGAAAGGAGTTGAGTTTAGGTCAAACCGGAGAAATAATATATGCTGAAAATGCTGTCTAGATCCTTGTACGTATTTTTGGGCATCTAAATTAGCTCAAATGGAAAATTTCCTAACTACAAAGTTGTACATCTTGCCAAGAACTATGACGTAGAGTACTCATTTGCCCAAACTGATTTTCAAATGATGAAGTTACGGCCTCCACAAAGTGGGTTGCGTTGGAAAACCCGACACAGACAGGCGATAAGGCAATCGTGACCATATTGCAGTCCATAACCTTATGGAAGTGCTTGTTCGTGAGATCTTTCTTGTCGACGGAGTTTCTCGAGGAGAGGGGTGTTGTTTGGTAAGGTTTTTAGGGTATTCATGCGCCACCTATTGCCCCTAATTAAAGGCAATCCAACCAGTAAGAAGGCGATCCCAAGTGATTAACGGTGGATTATACCCAATTGATCAAATTAGTTCGCTTAAACATGAGCCATTTCACATCCAATTAGAATAGCTAAATAAACGCGCGTATAATTAAGAGGTAAACAACTGAAATGGTTTCATAGGCAACATAAACATACGAGGCAAAGGTCCAGCCGTGCAAACGCAGCACAGAAAATACTAGTGAAGAAAATAAACTTTATCCATACATGCCGAGTGCAAATCGAATATAATCCAAATAATTCCGAGACACTCCCATGCAAGAACTCACATAGGAAACAACAAAAGGAGAGGAATTAAAGCTAATCAAACCGGCTACATACGTACGTACTTTGCGTATGCATGCATGCAAACTTGCTAGCTAGCACGTACGTAGCAACCAAGCAAATTAACCTGCATTAAAACGATTATATTGATCAAGCAAAAGAATGTTCTCCCGGCACGTACGCCGCATGCTAGGCATGCACACTACGGGAGAACACAGATTTGCCGAGTGCCGCCAGCTTTGCCGAGTGCCAAAAATCGGGCACTCGGCGGCCACTCTTGCCGAGTGCCGGCCGTGGCACTCGGAAAGTCTAGCACTCGCAAAGAGTGGCTTTGCCGAGTGCCTCAGAGTGCCCGCACTCGGCAAAGGGCGGCACTCGGCAAAAGCCCTCTTTGCCGAAAGTGCAACACTCAAGAAAGAGTGCACTCGGCAAAAAAAATGACCCTTGATCGCCGAGCCCACCACACGCCACAAATTTTTTTTTTAAAATTTTTTGCCGAGTGCCAATTCCTGCACTCGGTAAAGATCCTTTTGCTTGCAGTGCCACTTCTGACACTTCGCAAAGGATTCTCTTGCCGAGCGCCAGGTCAAGACTCGCAATTTTTTTTTGGGTTTTTTGACCCATTTTTTTGTGAGGCCTTCCCACATTATTTAAAACTTCATGTTCAAATTGGGGACAATTTTGATCGTTTTTTGTAGAGTCTATGGTAAAAATTGAGATAAAGGTTTCGAAAGTACGCGCTGTTTAAAACCTGCACATCTTCACATGCGATCGCATGAGATGTCCGGGTTTTAGGCATCCGACGCCGCAACTTGCTCAAACCTTCTCAATTTTTACCATAGACTCTATATGCGATAACACGACACCTCGACAAGTTTCGCTATTTTCGACTTCGCTCGATTTTATATAATTTAAATACACTTTTCCCAAGCAGTACCTCGTCATGTTACGCCAACAAGATGCTCGAAATTTCATGTGAGTTCCTCGGATACGCCTCAACATACACCAAATATCATGAATATCATTTTTGAATGACCAAATTCGATTATTCCATGCACCTCAGCTCAAATTTGAAATATTCCATAAAATTCAAATCTAAACAAAAAAACTAACAAAATATAGAAAAAAGTCAAAATTGTCCCAAATTTGAACATGGAGTTTTAAATAATATATTAAGGCTGCAAAAAATAATGGGGCAAAAAACAAAAACAAAAAAAATTTGTCGAGCGCCTTTCCTAAGACTCTAAGAAAGAGATCTTTGCCGAAAGTGCCGAAGTGGCACTCGCAAAGAAATTTTTTAAAAAACAAAGCCCAGCACCAAGGTTCTCGCCTAATAACACAACAGCCCAAATTTCAACACAATAACACCACTACTACGTAATGCATCTTTGGTCGAATCGCTAAACGGGCAATAGTCTCGAGAAAATTGCGCCCCGACCAAAGATCTTTAGTCCTTGTTAGTAACACCAACCGACTAAAAGTCCTCGCCCAACGGCTCGTGGCGTGCTTTTGCAGAGGGATTTTAGTCCCGGTGGTGTTACCAATCGACTAAATGTCAACCTTAGTCCCTGCTGGTACTATAATCCGGACTTGCAACAAGATGAAAGAACGAGACAACTCGATCCGTGAGAAGATGACGATGGACGCCATTACTTAAGACTCGCTAGCTTCACTCTTAGCAAAGAAGAGAAGGAAAGCATGTTTGAATGCCTAAACAAAGATCAAGGTCCCATCCGATTCTCCTCCAATATAAAGCGATAATAAATGTGCCGAGAAGAAATTCCTACACTTAAAGTTCCATGATCGCCACGTGCTTATGACGCAATTGCTTCCGTTGTTTTAAGAGGAATTCTACCTCCACATGTACGCCCGCCACCGTGAAGCTATGTGCATTCCTCAATGCAATTTCTCGTAAGGCAATCAATCCAATGGAACTAGCTACTCTACGTAATGATGTGGTTCAATGTCTTGTCACTTTGAGTTGGTGTTCCTCCATCCTTCTTTAATATCATGACACACCTCCTAGTTCACCCGGTCAAGGAGATTAATATTCTCGGTCCTCAGATTCCTACACAACATGTTCCCTTTGAGAGGTTCATGGAGTCCTCAAGAAATATGTTCACCAACAGGTTTCGGCCGAAGGAAGCATCGCCAAGGGCTACGGACGAGGAGGTCATTGAGTTCGTGGTTGACTTCATTCCCGACCTTGACCCGATTGGTGTTCCCTAATCGCGACACGAGGGGAGACTTAGTGGAAAGGGAACACTAGGGAAGAAAACATATATCGCACGGGGACGATTATTTCAATAAAGCGCACTACACAGCTTCTTCAAAACTCCTCCGTGGTGGAGCCGTATGTCGAGGTACACAAGGAGTTCCTACGATCCCAGCTTCAGGAAGAATGAAGCTTGGATTAGGCGCCATCACATGGAAACTTTCAGCGGTTGGTTGCGAAAAGAATGTCGTGGTGATGACAATATTGATGAGCAATCAGATTTGTTGGCTAGGCAACCATCGTGGCACATCCTCACGCATAAAGGGTACGAGATAAATGGAAATACATTTTACACCGTAGCCCAAGATAAAAGGAGCATGAACCAAAACAAGTGGTGTCCGCAGAGATGCCATGCACTCCAAATGGAAAGAGGCAAACATATTATGGCCGATAGAGGAGATTTGGGAACTAGACTACGACCTAATTTTAAAGTCCCTTTGTTCCAAAGGCTAATGGGTGAAGATGACCTGAGGCGGGTAACAATGACAAAAAGTATGGAATGACAACAAAGGACCTCAACAATATTGGGTACAAAGACGAACCATTCGTCTCTGTCACCGATGTGAATCGTGTTCTATGAAAGACATGTCTACAAAACCCAAGAGAGGGAAAACGACGACAAATCAACCAATGAGCTAAAACGCCACATAGTTCTTTTCAGGAAAAGAAACATCGTGGGAATTGAGGACAAGTCGACAAGTCAAGATTATGAAAGGGATGACCGAATCCCGCCTTCAAGCAGACCAAAGACCCAAGATCTCCGCTAAATGCCGAGGACACTCCATGGTTACGCAGATGATCATAACCAAGGGTCATACGTCAAGAAGAAGTTCACCATCGTGCCCGCTGATATATAGTGATGTTTAATAAATAGTGTGTATTAGAGATTTTATGTAATAATTGTAACTTCAGATGTTTCTATCATATTTTTCTTGTTTTTTATCGCTTCAAATGAAATTCCTATTCGATAAAGGACACATGTACTCGGAAGCATGTCTTCCAACGTGTAAAAATGACTTGAAATTTTTTAGCAAGTATTTATGCCTTCAAATGAAATTCCCAAATTGTGGTTTGAGCCCTTCATTTTGTTTATAGTTGGCTCTTCACTTCCTAGCTTGTGGTCACTATAAAAGTCGCTTGAAATGTCAATAAGATAAAAGGAAATGCAACTATTATTTTTAAAAAATTTATGCCTAGTATTTAATTTACTATGCATTTAACAAGAATTAGCATATTTATACAAATAAACTTAATACAAAACCCAAATCATGAAAAACTGTATGGAATCGAATAGTGGGGACCTTTAGTCCCGGTCCAGATATCGACTAAAGGTCACACAAACTCGACTAAAGGTTCTTCGAAAATATGTCCTCACAAGAAACCTTTTAGTCCCGTCGTGGCACCACCCGACTAAAGGTCCAGCTTTTTAGTCCCTGGCCCAGACACGCCCGACTAAAGGTCACACACCCTCGACTAAAGGTTCTCTCGAAAATATGTCCTCACAAGAAACCTTTAGTCCCTGCCGTGGCACCACCCGACTAGTTGTCCAAATTTTAGTCCCGGTCCCAGATACACACCGGGACTAAAGGTCTTTAGTCCCTGGTATACCGCCCGACTAAAGGTCCCTCAAGATTTAAGCAACAAAGGCTTCTTCCTTCTTCCACCCCTTCCGCCTCCCTCGCCGCCTCCTCGATCAAGGCCTCAAGGGCGAGCCACACAGGTCTTTTCCTCCTTCCCTGCTTCCTCCGATCCTCCTCCAGCCCTCCCAGATCCCGGCTAAGGCGGCACAAGCAGGGCGAGGGCGAGGTCGTGAGGGAGGCAAGCGCGGCATGGGCGACGGAGAGGGCGAGGTCAGCAGGGAGCACGCGGCGGCGGCGGCGGCAGTGGCGAGGGCGCTGCGGGCCGGGCGGGCGGGCGATGCGGCAGCATGGCGGGCGCCACGTGGCGGCAACAAAGAAAGAAAGGCCAAGGGCCAAGGGGGCGAGGGGCGCTACAAGGCCACAAGGCACATACATGGCCAGTATGCCAAAGGCAATTGAGTCTTGCGCCACGCAAAGCAATGGCATGGCGGCAAGGCGGTCAAGGACCTGTCCTGATCAGTACCCATGTTTCCATACATCTCCACTGCTTTTTCCCGTTGTTGAGGCGAAGGCCGCAGAAGACTAGGGTTTGATCGATTTTGGTTTGGGTGCTTTGGATTGGGTGGTAATGTTGCACTTTAGAGCCAGATAGATGGATGTCAAGAGTCATAGCCTCGAGGTTTGTTTTGGAGCCTTACTAATGTGGAACAATGCAAGACTAATGGATTGATTTGTAATTTTGGCATGCGATAGTTTGGTTTCTTCGACATCGTGAGCCTTACTAATGTCACATCTCGGTCAGAAAATCATAATTTTTTGTTTGCATATGTTCAAGAACTCTATTGTAAGCATTGATTTATCGCAATGTGTATGGTGAAAACCGATTTGAGGCCATAGTTTTTTTGAGAGAGTCATAGGTCATAGATAGTTTGGAGTTCTTTTGTGATACATAGTCGGTACTTTGGGTTGCAAGTCAACTTGGAAGTTTCTTGTACGAGATAATTAGAGAAGTGCCGACGCAGAATAAAGATGGCTTTAATTTAGATTCATGTGGAACTCGCATGGTTTTTGTTTTGTGAGTTGAATTGAGAGATGGAAATCTTCGTAACTTTGCACTACTAGGTAACTCAGTATGAAGTATATCTAGTCCCAAATGTTCGCTTGTTTGCAGAAAAAATGTTCGTAAACTATACATTATTTGAATTAGTGTGATCACAAAAATGTTCGTAAACTATACATTATTTGAATTAGTGTGATCACCGCCATTGTTCTTTTGGTTTTTTTTCCCTATAACATAGTGATAGCCCATAGGAAATCCACCAATTTTCTCGTGAGTTCAAAATTTTGGCAAGGTAATGTTATCTCGTAAATGTGTAAATGTAGGTCCAAAATGCTATATTTTTACTCAGCATTGAAACTATAAATTTGCTTTGTTTGTTGTATAATCAAGCAAAGGTAAAATGCAAGATTGCATCTTAAAGTGTCAAGAAGAAGGTTTGCTCAGTTCGTGCAACAACTTGGGGAGCAACAAGGTTGGCGAGATCCCACTACACCGCTTGCACCACGTACCACCACCACAGCCTACTCCGGTGAGTATGTTTTACTTTCGTGCTCATGCTTAGTGTCAAACCTAGAGATGGCCTTCGTGTCGGATTTGTTGATGTGTGGCCTTCGTGCCGGGTTAGTTGATGTGACGGCCTTCGTCGTCGAATGTGGTTGTCGGCCTTCGTGCCGACGCTTTTTCTTGGTGTTTTGGAAACCTCCCTGCAGGTGAGGGCTCACCAAATTTTCAACTTTTCTTTAAACTCCTTACATTTTTATCTTGTCACCACGCAATATCTTCTTTTTGTGCAATGACATCGGGGCGGCGGCCAACCAGTGCCTGAGGGTCGCCAAGATCGCAAGTTTGCCATCCGCACCCCGACCGTCACGATCGCAGACGTCATGCGATCGCCGTGAGCCGCTATGAGTAGTTTCTATGTATCGAACTTGTGAACTTGTGGACTATGAACTTGTGGTTTGTAATAAATTGTGGATTTTGACAAATTTGGTCGCTTGTAATATATAAATGTGGTTTGTAATTTATTCTCGTTGAATTGTGGTTTCTATTATATATATATATGCATTGTTGTTTAAATGGAAAAGCAAAAACCAAAAAAAAAAGGAATTTTAGAGGTGGTTTTGCCGAGTGCAATGACCATTGCACTCGCAAAGAAAATTTTAAAAAAATAAAATGATGCTTTGTCGAAAGTGCAATGACCATTGCACTTTGCAAAGAAAAAATTTAAAAAAATAAAACACGCTTTGTCGAAAGTGCAATGCCCATTGCACTCGCAAGAAAGAAAATTTAAAAAAAATAAAATGACGCTGTCGAAAGTGCAATGCCCATTGCACTCTAAGAAAGAAAATTTTAAAAAAATAAAAAATGCTTTTGTCGAAAGTGCAATGACCATTGCACTCGCAGAAAGAAAATTTTTAAAAAAATAAAAACACGCTATCGAAAGCGCCTGGTCTTTGCGGGCACTCCTAAGAAAGAGGTTTAAAAATAGACGGCGCCGACGGCCAAATCTTTGTCGAGTGCTCAAGATTCAAGACTTCTAAGAAAGCCTTTGCCGAGTGCCCGAATTTGGCACTCGGCAGCAAGCCTTTTACCTAAGGATTCGACGGAGGTTTTTGCCGAGTGTTGCACTTCAAGAAAGGCTTTGCCGAGTGAAAGTCGCCTTTGCCGAGTACAACAGCACTTCTAAGAAAGAGCCCGCCTCAAAGAGGTGGCAAATGAAGATCGATCACAAGATATTAGCACTTGAATCCTGGAGCTGCACACAGAAATTTTTGTATTTTTGGTCCTTTAATCTTCTTTATTTTATTTTCAAAAGTAGCCTTCTTCCGCCATAATTAGCACATCTGACCTCTTCACGCCTCCCACTGTGGTTTTTGGGGCGGCAAATGACCCGCCTTTGGTTCGGCGTGGTAGGTGGCTCGTCTCACCGGGCGCCAAGAGTAGTCGCCCGATTTAAATTTCGAGAAATTAAAAAAAAATTCAAAATTTTGTAAAAAATTACATAAAAATCCAATAAGCTAATGAATTTAATTAAATATTATTGAAGTTTATTTTATTCATTAAAAATGTTTTTCGCTTTTCCTAAATTTTGCAATTAAGCTTTAATTAATCTAATAAAATAGAAATTGTTTATTTTATTTATACTTTATGGACCTAAATTGTATGGTGGACTTTTTATGGAGCTTCTACAAAATAATTTTTTTAAAAAAAATAATCTATTTTTTATTCAAATTATAAAAATAATACCACTTAATTTGTTTTTGTCGAAATAACCTCGTGTCGCCATACTGCTAAGAGACTTGGTATAGCGCCAACTAGTGTGCGATACATATCCAACTTGCGAATGTAGGGCGACTTGATTCGTTTGGCTCCAAGTCGCCAACCCAGATAATCGATTTGACCCTAATCGCCCAACCATCGAGCGACATGTATTAATGCCGCCCTTTAGTGGAGCGATTTGACTAAGTCACCCAACCATTGGGCGATTTTAGGTATTAGCTGTCCTATTCAACTAATCCGATTGGAATAATCGTGTTATAATAGATATTGCATTTCGTATGTATTACATTTAGCAAATCTTATTGTATGATGGATTTTTTTTTTTGAAAATAAAAGTGTAGTGACAAGGTTGATTGGTCTGTTTGTTATTTTCGTAGAATATCAAGGGTACGAAATTTGTCAGACTCGCAATAACATTTTGTGATCGTCGTATATTGTTGTGGTGCGCTAAATTTCTGAAGAATTTTGTGAGGACAATTGAGATAGTATTGAGTCGTAAGTAGGAAGGTAAGTGATATTACGATGCTACCGAATAACACTAAGAATCGAATGCGAAAAGACGATGAGATTTGATGTTGCGAATGAAAATAGACTTTATAATGAAGCTGGGAGCAACATGGCTCATAGGGTTTGATTATGTGCATAAGAAACATCATCATATACGATTCAACAAACCGAAGTACTCCTACGATACATATGCGCCTTTTTGGAATAGAAATAGATTCGACCTTTGACGGGGGGACTAGTACGGAATGGTCCGACCTACTGCGTGGACCGGGGCCATTTTTACTTCCTTGCTAGCTCGGCATTGAACTCCTTGCCGGCCTCTTTGGCCTTGGCTGCCATTTCTCTCTTTCTCTCGGGCTCCCTCTCGTGAGCCTTGCGCTCCCTGCGCCTGGACGCCGAGATGAGCTTTCATCTCCCGACATATGCGCTTGTTTTGCTCGTCGGTGCGGCGTTGCTCCTCCTGGATCTCGCGGGCTCTTTTGTCATTTCACTCGTCGAAGTCGAGAGACCACTGGTCATGTGGGTGGATCTCTTGGTCAATTCACTTGCGGTAGCCACATAGCGGATTCGAAGATTACAGGTAGATAGGAGAGGTTGTTAGTGCGTACTTTAAAAGAGAAATAGTACGGGAACACACTCTAATTGGTCCTTACCGGCTACCCATAGCTGCTCGTGTCCCAACGTCGGTCGGGATAGTCACTGGAGTAGTTCGCGTATCCCCAGTAACGCATGCCCAGGCTAATCCGGTGCTTGGACTTGAAAAACTTGCATGGGTCCCTGCACCAATAGAGGGACGACGTCTCCCTCTCTGGCAGGTGTTGCGGCAAACACTTGGATGGAAGATTCTGAAAGATGCTGCTGCTATGGGGGGCCTCATTGCGGAGAGCTACCAGCCTAGCACGCATCTCTTGTTCGACCCGGCCGCAATGTTTCTTGCTCGCTTCTTCCCGGCCCCAAAGCCCTTTGCTAGTTCATGATCTCATCCCATTGCTTCTTCCGCATGTTGTCCATCCCGATGTAGTGAAGCCAGATCTGGTATAGTGTTGGGTTTGGTTGTATAGTGTTCTCTCCCAGATATCATCCACCTCCTTTTATAAGCCACAGGGTTGGCATGGTGTGGTTAATTTTATGTAGAGTCCTGTCTTTACGGTCTGAAAAACTGAGGAGGTAGAAGTCATCAGGTCACGTCCTGGTTTGCACAGTGTTGTCATATCTTTCTTTGCAGTCATGTCTGTTCGGTCACAATTGCATCTCGTCAAGTCACTCGTTGTCTACTCCTTGTGCTAGGCACGGTAGGGACCTATCCCTCCGTTAGGCGCCAGGGTGACCGCACCCACCGGGGCGCCACACGCCATCGCCACGCTATGCGTCTCGACCACCACTCATTGTCTCAGGTACAACGAATCTTGGGGCCGTAGCATCGCTAAGACAACCGCTTGGAGTCACGTCAAGCAGCAGAGCCACCCTTGGTGTGGGGCGCGGTAGGGACCTATCCCCTGTGCTAAGCATGGTAGGGACCTGCCCCCTCCGCCAGGCGCGATAGGTGACCTGGCCCCTCTGCCAGGCGCGATAGGTGACCTACACCTTCTAGGGGCGCCATCACGTCATCGTCATGTTGCGTCTCGACCAACCACTCGTTGTTTGTGTACGACGAATCTTCAGCTTTGTTGGGTCACATCACAGAGTCGCCTCGGTGAGGCGCGGTAGGGACCCGCCTGTTAGGCGTGGTAGGGACCTCGCCTCGCCAGCGCAGAGGTGACTCGCACTCTAGGGGCGCCACACGCCGTCGCCACGCTGTGTCTTGACCACCACTACTCGTCTGTGGTAATGATTTAATATTGGGGCCGTACAGACCATCGCTTTCCGCACAAAGCTACTTGGTCACGTCACGCAGAGTCAGCTTCTGTGGGCGCTAGGGACCCGCCTCATGCTAGGTGCGGTAGGTACCGGTACTCCTCCGCCAGCACGCAGAGGTGACTCAGCACCGTGGGGGGCGACGCCACGCTGTTTCTCCCATGCTCGGCTATTTAAACGTGCGGCCAAGACACTCATTCTTCAAGCCTCGTGTCTCGGGCGGAAATTTCAAGACTTTTCGATCGCGTTCCTCTCGTGAATCTCTCCTCTTGTGAGGTGCCTCCCTCTGTCGGAGCAGGAGAATTAGTACTTAACTGTTTTTTTTTGTCCTTTGTTGGCACCATTTTCCGAAGTCGTTACTATTGCGATGCATGTTTGATTTTGCAGTCTTCCGTGTTTGAGGTTAAGAGTCGGTAACGTCGTAACGGTAAGTTCATTTCAGCAACGTACGTATGGTTTTTGTGCTGTGTTTTGGTTGAAATATTGTCTTAGTTTCGTCAGAAATGGCGACACTGTACGTATTCCACGGTAACGTGCGTACCGGTCTAGACAGAGTTGATATGTCGAGCTGCCAGCACGCCTTGCTAAATGTTCCTAACCTGGTACACGTGGATTTGCTCGAGCTATGACGGTGCATTCGGCAGTTGTTCGATAGGCATCTCGCAAGGAACAAGATAGTAATAGAGGCGGTCACCGCCACCACGGTCCCACCACACGGGCAGATATTGTGGGGCCTGGCTAAGGTGGCCAGCAGTGCCATGTAGGCATAGTACATGGAGATCGTTAGCAATCCTCACACTCTGATCTATTGATGACCCATAGTGTATGTGCATTTTGTTTATCCTGCTCAGTCCTCTAGAGGGCCGCCGTTGAAGGGGGCCGTGACACTCTTGTCCCCCTCTTCGGTTTGTTGATGACAGGAGAGGTCTCGAGAGTGTTAGACGTCGCTAGGCAGGAAGCTCCAGTTGATGGAGATTCTGGTAGTTTCGAACCGAATGAAGGTGTGGATAAATGGCGGGGTGCTCATGTTGATTATCACGAGATTATCGATAGCATGTCTGAGGGCATTGCCACCAAAGATGAGGACGACTTTGACTCGCAATCTAGCGAGGACGAAGCCGACAATGAGGGTGGGATCGTCAGTGGCATTGTTTCGACCGACACGGACTATGTTCCAAGTTGGTTGGATTGGTAAACGGCCTCTTCCCTTGTTCTGGCACAAAAGCACGAGTCTTCGTGGGCCTTAGATGTGGACACCCTGCTTGTGGGGCAACATTTCCCACACAAGACTGCTGCCAAGCAAGCTATCGTGAGTTTCGCGGTGAAGACCAGTTGGACTTACTAAGTTTACATGTGAGTTTCGACGTTGTTTGATGTATCTTGAACTATCTACAGTCAGTCATACTAACCATTGTTTGTCTTCCATTATCTGTAGGTCTAATCCTGGCACGTACATAGTTAAGTGAGTGCTTATCTCTTGCCCTGGCAAAGTTCGTGCGCAGAGATTCCCTGGGGCAGGAACGGCCTTCCGCATCACAATCGTGGCGGATCACACATGTGAGCTTAAAGAGCCATTGCAAATGCATATGAATGTGACCTCGGGTTACATCGCGAGCATCATAAGCCATGTAGTTGTCGCTGATCTAACCATTTCGCTGAAGGTCCTGATGGCTGACATAGTGAATACAGTAGGGTATGCCATTAGCTACAGTAAGGTCTGGCGGGCGAAACGGAAGGTCCTCGATGGGTTGTACGGTACCTACAAGGAGGCGTACGACCTAGTCTCCAGAATGTTGAAGCAAATTACGGATGCTAATCCAGGGACATGCATCAACAGGGTAGACATGCCCCACCCGTCGAACATCCCACATTCCCTAATCCTTGATCGAGTCTTCTAGGCATTTGGCCCGGCAGTCCAGGGCTTCTCCCACTGCCGTCCCGTCCTAACTATGGATGGTACATTCCTTTGCGGGAAGTACAAGGACACCATTCTCATCGCTGTTGCCACTGATGGCAACGACCAGTTTCTCCTAGTTGCCTTTGCAATTGTGGAGAATGAGAACACTGACAGTTGGCTATGGTTCCTAGCCAACATAAAGCAACATGTTGTAAGGGACCGGCCGAATGTGTGCATCATAACTGACCGTCATGTCGGGTTGCTGTCCGCGCTACACACCATGCACCATGGTACAAGCCCACCGTTCCAATGGAACAACATGCACACACGTTGGTGCATGCAGCATCTAGCCGCTAACTTCCACACGCGCTTCCGGAGCAAGGACCTCATGAAGAAGTACAAGAAGCTCTGCCTGTAGAACCAGAAGCGCAAGTTCGATGCCGTGTGGCGGAAGCTTGAGGTCGAAAACGAGCGTGCAAGTGGAGGTTCTGGGCCAGGCGCACCGCAAAGTGAGTTCGCTGAGTGGATGAGCGTGCATGCCCTTGACTATGAGAAATGGTCCCTTCTTCACGACACCTATGGTGCTCGGTACTACATCATGACAACCAACATGTCCGAGGTCTACAACGGTGTGTTGAAAGGGGTCCGTGCCCTGCCCATCACCGCTGTTGTCGACGAGACATGGAACCACACAGTCGGTTACTTCGTCAATTGGGCAATGATGGCCAAGCAGCATTTGGACAAAGGGAAGCAATACTCGGAGGTTACCCTTGCCTACATGGAGAAGAAGATTACCAAGGCCCGATCCCATGTAGCCACACAATGGATGACGTGAGGAGGAATTTCTAGATCCGCCTGTAGGACAAGTATGTTCGCGGCCACATGAGAGGTGATCGGAAGCATGTTTGCACCATAGGCGATGTGGTAGTTTGCACATGCAACAAGGCTCAACTCCTGCACAAGCCTTGCTCCCATGTATATGCTGCATGTGTTGTATTTCACCAATCTTGTAGCATGTACATGTCGGAGTACTACGACATACGTCACCTGTATGATACTTGGAACAGGGAGTTCAACTCCTACGGCGTGGAAGACCACTACAGGGACCTATGGCCGGGAGCAGTGAAGTGGTCATTGAATGAAGCACAGCGGCATCCAGGACGTGGGAGGCATCAGTCAAGGTGCATCCGAGCCAACGTGGAGATCGGCCAAGACCAATGAGGTGTAGGCTATGCAAGACTCATGGGCACTCATTCAGAAACTGCCCGAATAGACCTTATTCCTTCGGCGTCACTTAGTATCTGTAAGCTATCCGGTGTATTGAGTCATGTTGGTCGTAGCGATGTGAGTGTTGTAGTGATTTACGTTGTAACCTGCACCGCTTTCTACGATGTAACAAGTTGTTATTACCGCTTAATGTTGTTATTACCGATTTATAAGTATGGATATCTACCTCATTTGGGTCACGTCGTGCTTTCCAGAAAGTAGTCGCATCCTGCTTTCCAAAGAGTAGTCGCGTCCTGCTTTCCAGATAGTTGTTACGTCCTGCTTTCCAGACAGTTGTCATGTCTTGCTTTCCAGAGAGTGGTCATGTCCTACTTTCCAGAGAGTGGTCACGTCCTGCTTTCCACACTGTGTGCTCACGTCCTCCATTCCACATAGTGGCCCCTTCGTGCTCCCAACGCTATATATGGATGCTTTGGCTGTCATTCATCTCACTCTTCTCTTCCTCTTCTCCTTTCTTCCACTGTAAAACGAGATGTCTTCGGCCTCATCTAACTTTCGAGTGAGCAGACAATTAGAATCACTATGGTAGCACCTGGTTTGTCCTCGTTGCAGGGATCTGGCGAATGTGCTCACCTCTCATACGCCAACGAATATGTCTCGAGTGTTCATGAAGTGTTCAAATCTTACGGTAACTTGTGCAAAATCAGCACGAATGAATTCCATTGCAAATACCATATTTTCTTACTTTCATTTGAAGCTGCAAATCTTTTGTAGAACACAACATGTCGGTTTTGGCAGTGGACTGATGAAGTTGTCCCAGTGGTTTGAGATATTGCAATGCAAATTATTGCCTTGCAAGAAGACTCCCGTGGTGTTGCTGCAATTCGTCCAGTGGCTCGAGCGTCCGATCAACCAATGCAAAATGAAGAGAACAGACTTAAAAGACTGGATGAGAGGATGAAAAGAGTTAAGAAGATGCGTCAGAAATTAGTTAAGATAGTTAGTTTTGCGGCCTTTCTTCTATTATATGCTGTTCTTGCCAAGTAGAACGTCAGTTGTAATGAGATTATACTGTCCACTCTTTATCTATGCATCGCAGTCCTTGATGAATGAGAATAAAATTGTTCTACTGACATAGGTAACGAAGTACAAGTGTCCAATTACAATACCATTACCACACTCTGTTCGGATTACAAATCACTAACTGACATACAAGTTACAATATGCTAGCATTTCTAATCTTACTACTGCTCACACTAGTGTTCACTGCTCTCGGCCATAGGACCCTGTAGTGGCCTCCCATGCCATGTTCCTGCCATAGGTCTCCGACGAATCTATTCCTGCGGGAACGTTAGCCTCTCGGGTGACCGTGGGTTCTGCTGCAAGTCATAGTGGGGCTCCTCAACCGCCGTGTCGTTGTACTGGGGGGATCACCTACGGGAGTGGCATTGAGAACATCTCAGTGATCCAAGCAGTAGGATCCGCGGAGGGGCACCAACTTGGCTGAGCTTATGGGTGAATCGCCGAGGTACTACCGACCTTATGGAGTGAATCGCCGGGTACGGCGTAGTAGCCGATCGATACAATGGGGCCATATCACCCATTTGAAATTGTCCGAGAGTGTGGGGCTCGGCGGGAGAATCTGGGATAACCTCTGTGGTTCCAGGTTGCACGTCTGTGCTCTCTTGAATGACCTCTTCCTGCCTCCGTGACGACGACAACATCAGCATAGAGTCCCTCCGTGACGACGACGGAATCAGTGTAGAGTCCCTCCGTGATGACGCTACACCGCTGGGTCAACTCGCTTGGACGGGAAGATGGAGGGGGCGAGGGTGCGCGACGATACTCCATCCGATGCCTCAAGTCAACATTGGTGGGCCTTCCGCAGCTCATGCAGCGAACGACGTGCTTAACATCGTCAACAAGAGTGTTCATGACCGCATAAAGGTATTCAACTGTGTTGTTCGTACCTCGCTCGATTTCTCGGTGGCCGTGCTCCACAACGCTCTACAAACGGTCCAACTGCATGGTTACCGAACAAAAAAAATTGTTAGTTAACCCTATTTCGAAGGGTGTTTTATCTGCTACGTGCTCAACGTACCGAATCATCATGCCATACTGCACGATGCGGGTCCAGCCCCAAGCCCAAGCGTTCAGCGTGGCTAGGATCTGCATGTCGGGCCGGGGGACGCCTGTCAATCTCGCCCGCATGTACCGTACGTACCACTCCAAGTACGTGTCGTAAGTCCCTACATCGTAAGGCCGTTCCTTCTGGAAAATGCAATCAGTGGCAGATTGCCATGCATCTATCCACGACTGCTACATCGGAAGCCACTCATCGCTCTTGCAGCCCTTCTTTGTCTGCCTGATGGTGGAACAAAATAAATAAATTATGCTACTGACATAACATATGAGTAATGGACCTATAATATTAAGTAATGTAACGTACTTACAAGTGGCTACGCCTCGCAAGCGGTCGCCCTGGAGCAGGGGGGATCTCCTAGTGCAGCTGGATCTGCCTCATCACATGTTGTGGTTTGTAGGGCTCAACCATGTGGGAGAATACCAGATGACAAGTTGTGATCCAGTACGACGCATCCTGGTGGCATAGCAAGCTCAAGCCGTTGGGCGTCGTGTCCTGCACGAAGGCATCCGTCCATGGAGCCCATATTATGTCGTCCTCGTGCAGGGCCTCGAATTCGTTATGGAACTCGGGGTATATGCGACGCGCTCTCTCTCTAGCCCACCTTAGTACTATCATAGTCCATCGGGATCCCATGGTCGGGCCTTCCACGGATCTCGCTGCCCCGCCCTTGTCAGAGAAATGATCTCAGGCGCTGTAAGGGTGGACTGGGGAGCGGAAGTACGGTTGTCCGATCGTGAAGTGCTCCCACGACCACAACTGTAACAGCGTGTGGCAACCCAAGAGCATGGGCTCTGTTCCCATGCGACGCTGCGAAGCGTTGCACGAACCCGCGACGAAAGTAACACAGATCATGCCTAAACCCCAAGCTATGTAATGCGGGACATCCTCATCATCAGAGTCCACGATGGACTTCGCAAGGTGAATATAACTAGGGTACACCATGTCCCCCTGCATGCTAGGGAACATGACCCACCCGAATAGAAACAACAAATATGCAATTAGGTGGCATCGAACCACCTCCTCCGTTGCGTCATTTGGGCAATGCATGAATCGTCGCAGCCAGGCGTGTGGAACGCCCTTAGACCTCTCGGGGATAGGCTGCCTGAAGCGATGGTCGAGACGCGCCTTCCAGTCCGGCGACCTCAGAGGGGGAACAACTGCAGAGGGGGAACAACTGCATGACCTCACAACGACAGGCCAGTAATGAAGCTGACGTCCTCCAGTGCCACGGTCATCTCCCCCCACTGGAAGTGGAACATGTGGGTCTCTGGCCACCAGTGATTAACCAGGACGGAAAGAAGGGAGGCGTCAATCAGGAGGTTCTACCCCATGTTCAGCATGCGGGTGAACGCAATTAGCCCAGATTGACCAAGCCTCCAAACATACGGGTTGTCTAATGGCCAAGTCTCCCTCGGTCCCTGTGTCACCAGAGTTGGCAGCCCATCGCCACCGATCCAAGCATGACAGCGATGCTGGGCGTCCCATGCCTCCTCAAGTAGGGATGGTAGAGTGCGTACCATTACTGCAAATAGAGAACAACTGACAATTAGCGAATTCATTTAGGTGGTACATTACAGGAATTATCCATGTAACAGTAGCGACTGATATAATCCATGTGCATTATTAAGTATGTATTTAACGCTAAAAAATGCAATAACAAAATATTAAATATCGCAAACGAGTGATCGAATTTGTTTAGCTAATCTAATCGCAACGCGAGCTGCGCCTTATGAGAAATCATCGGCTGTGCGCGTTCGTTTATATAGCCAGAAAACGAAGATAGTGAATGACATTGACGAGACATGATGTGAAGCGACGTGACGACGACGTGACATAAAGAAACAAAAAATGCAAAACGCAACAAGCCAAAATGGCTTTTCGCCAAGATGGGGCTGCCGGGCCGGTTTGAGTCAAGTGGCTCACCGCGCCATCGGGGTAGGCTACCACTACTGCGCCGGGCCGAGGGCAGGTGCCTGCCGCCCCCAGTGTCGGGGGTAGGTCACCTGCCACCCCCGGGAACCGTAGTAGGAGAACTGTGCAGGGGCCAAATGTGCTAATTATGGCGGAAGGGGGCTATTTTTGAAAAGAAAGAAGATTACAGGGCCAGGAATGCAAAAATTTCTGAGACTGAGGTCGATGTGGAGGTTGAGGTTGATGCCGACAATGTTGCCCTTGATGGCGGTGGAGAGGCAGACAGCCGCCTCGAGGTCGACCAAACCCTCAAGCAGTGGGCAGCACGGCTCCGCCGGTGGCATGCCCACCTTGGCCTTGATGAGGCCCAGCACGTTGGCGCACACGCCCAGCTTGAGCGCGCCGCGGGGTGTAACATCCTGTTTTTGTCTTTGTAAAAGAATTTCAAAACTTAGTTTGATTTCAAGTGTGTAATTCAAATTCTCTCAAGTTTGCAAAACTTCAATTTGAAAATTCCCTCTTGGGCCTGGCCCACTCTCCCTCTCCCTAGGCTGAGCCCGTTTCCCCCCTCCTGCCTTCCCTTTGGCCTGGCCCAAGTCGGCCATGCCACCCTATCGCCTAGCGCACGCGCCCCCGACATGCTCTCGGCTCCACCGCTTCGCTTATACCTGAGCCACGTTGATTGACAAAGATAACGCCTCCGCACTTTGTGTATACGCCACACGCCGTTCTCTCAGTGCCTACCCGACCCCGCTTCCTTCTCTCCTCGCCACAGACGTCTGCCCGCGCCCTTGCTTCCTCACACGCCCAGCTCGGTACTCTGCGCTTCCATCAAAGCTTCCAACAGCCATTATCCTCCTCGCCATGGCTATAAGAAGCCCTGGCCTTGCCTGTGCCCACCCCTCCTCATCTCTCTCTTTCACCGAGCACAAAACTGAAGAAAACCAAGCTTCACCTTCTCGCCACCGCACTGCCATTGCCATCTCTTTGCTCTGGTAAGCATCTCCCCTCTTGGCTATCTGCGTCAGCTCGCATTCCAGGACCCAAGGATTCTTTCCCCTCTCTTAATTTTTCTTTTGATCTTCAGAAGCTATCGAATTTTTGTTTCTCCTTCGTCTTTGGCCGAGACCTTCTTCGTCGCCATCCGCCGTCCACCTCCGGCCTCCCTATTGATCCCGGTGAGTTCCTCGTGCCCTATTTTCACTCGTGCTCTCTTTCTTTGGCCGGAAGTATCGCCGGTTCTCCGTGGCCACCGTGGTTGTTGCACCACCGTCGCTCTGGTGCGTCGCCGACCGTGTCAAGGCCACTCCTAGGACCAGCTAAACTCCCCGGTTCCATTTTTGGCCTCGCCGTCGGCCGTCATGGACGCTATCGCCAATGATGAGCGCAGGCTAGGTGTGCCCAGGGTTCCCCTGTTCTGTCCGAACCAGGCAGTTGCTGTAATAGTGCAATTAAAGGAGCAAATATATGTCTTTAGGGCTTAAGCGATTAATTGATGTCAGTTTAATTGCTTCCTTGAGTCTTTGACAGTGGGTCCGATGTTTAATGAAGACCTTTAACTAGCTGTACATTGATGAGGCAATGCCAAGTGGACCCCGGTGCTGTAAATGCACAATAAAACCTCAGTGGGCCAGTGCACCGTGCTGGTGGACCTCGGTCCATTCGCTGTTTGGTGAACCGAACCACTGTGCAGTGGACCCCTTTCGTCAGAGAGACAATTCCTCTCTCCCTTTTTATTTTTCTGAATTTAATTCAAAAAACAAACTTCGGAGAACCCGTTCTCCCTCGTTTTAACTCCAAATTCCAAATTAAATGAAATTTATTTCTAAAATTTTCTAAATTCAATATCTTTCTAATGGCAGTGGTTGTGTTCTATTTTGAGTTTATTTGCTATTTCTTTTGTATTTATTTGCTTTTCTTGTCTGTTTGTTCTTTTCTAGCGCGATCATCCGAGTAGAGTTCGAGAACCCGGAAGAGCCCCAGTTTGATCAAGCTCAAGACTTTCAAGACCCTTTTTCCTGTGACCAAGGCGAGTCAATATTTTGATCATATTGAATCTACATTTTATGCAAAATTATATTATTTTAAAATACCAAATTGCATGCTTAATTCATTATACAAATGTATGTCAAATCTTTAAGGTAGTTACATATCTACTTGATAATTAAACATGATTATACCATCCATTGAAATTTGATTCACATGATCCTTGTCACCCTAGATATTAAGTGATAACTTCACTAGCTATAGGTCGTACCTAAGTGTCATGCTAGTCTTGTTTAAGTACCAGGGCATTAAATGCCCTAATCATCATCTTTAAAATCATGAAACTTGTTGAAGGACCGGAAAGGCGACTAGAGGGGGGGTGAATAGGAGCACCGAATCTTTTTCGCAAAGAATGGATTCAACTTATAAATCACTCCAATAGCTATGAGAGCTATGAAGATCAATGATTAAGCACAGAGGAAGTCTTATGTTGAATCCACTCACCCCCAAAGCTCAAAGAAACAAAAAGCGAGGAAGAGCCGAACAAATCAGACAATCGGTACAACCACGGGCAAATGGCGGTTGTACCGCAGATCCGCAGACAAATCATGAGTAAGCGGCGGTTGTACCGTAGTCCCAAGATAACCGCAGCAGTTAAGCCCTGTTCATCCGATTGTCCCGAACAGCAAAATCCGCTCGGGTTTCAAAACGAAAATCAACGTAACTTTTGATCTACGCGCCAAACTTGACCAAATTTGGAACACACCTTCCTAAGGATGTTAGGAACCTATTCCAAGAAACGATTGAGTAGATCCATCCACAAAATCTCAGGAACCAACCAAAAACGGAAGAACGAAGAACAGAGACAACCCAAAACTGAAATCTTAGATTTAAACCAAGTTTGTTTCTTCGAAATCGATCAAATGATCTTATGGCACTAACCCATCATAGAACAACTCGTTTTGAGGCTTCCCAACAAGAAACAACAAGAGACTCACAAAATCAAGAAATCATCAAATGGGAGTCACGAAGAATGTAACAAGAGTTCGAGAGACAAACTTCAGATTTCATTCATTGAATCAAAAGCTTAAAAACACATAGATACATCCCCATACGCATGGACATTAGAACCAGAGGGATGATTACATGTAAGCTCAATCCATCTCCTCACTCTCACAACTCAAGAACAAACACTCATCCATTCTTGAGGGAGATGAACACAAAGCCAAGAAAGGGACAAGCAGGAGCACTACTCGCCTACACCTCCACTCTCAACAACTAAAGAGCAAAAGAGAAACAACCTCACAAAGCCTCTTTTGACTCTAAAACCCTAATTCCACCTAAGTGCTCCAGAGGGCATGCAGCCCTCCTCTCCTTTTTATAGCGCTTGGCTAACGGGTCTCCGCCTGCATCGCCGCTATGTCCAACGAGAGCTCGCCCGCTTGTGCAAATTTTTGCGATTTCCGATTCGCCTTCAGACTGCTTCCGAAGCTTCAAGCCCTTGTCTCAAGACGCCGCAACCACCTCGAGTCCACGCGCCTTCGACACATCCCGACTGTTCGACCTCGGCGCCACTGCGCCTAGTCCGAATCCACCGTGTCTCGCCACGACTCCACTCGACGTCCCGCAGACCACACAAACAAGAACACGAAACCGAACAAGTTCTTCACAACTTGACCTAACGTTAGCTCAAACATGCAATATGCAACACATATGCATGAACACACTTGATATGACCTATCCCAAAACTCAAATCACCAAAATGGCCGAACCTCACAATACAATCCAGATAACCGCCATGTTACCAATGGATCAACCGCACCGGCCGTCGTCTTAGCTCCAATACTCGCGGTCGTTCCGATTTCCAATGAAGACCGTAACTCAAAAAACAACTTCTCGAATTCTTCAACCGCCATTTACCAATCGGTACAACCGCCTCATGGTCGTATCGCCATAACACGCCGCCGTTCCGATTATCCCGACAATTTCGATTGACTTCACGAAAACGCGTGAACAAGCAAGAACGACATGGTCCGACCACACAAACCAAACTCGACTTCCTAAACCTATGTCAATTACTCATCACACACACGGGACGACCTCCACATGGTCTCTCAATCTCCCCCTTGATGAGTATATTGACAAACTCCGAAAAAGCGCAAAGATGAGTTTGAGTTTGAAGAATCCAACATGGTCCAAAGAAGAAGAGTGAAACTAATGACCATATCGACAGAAGGAACACTAGAGCAACAACTGAAAGAGCAAATTGATCTCCAAAGCTCTAAACTGTTCCCAATAGACTTTTTCTTCTCTATTCTCCCCTTTTTGGCAATAAACGATCAAGATGCAATAGAGAGAATATGACATGTTAATGGATGAAAAAATTGTCAAGTTTGTTTATTTAAGCATTTTGAGCCATGAGAATTATCCATAATGACCAACATGTAATACACCAAGCCATAACTTAATAAAAAGGCTATCTAGATCATGACAAGATATGTATAAGCTAGCTAGAACAAATAGATGACAATCTGAAAATGAGGTACATTATGTGAGCAAGTCAAGTCATCAATGAGCAAAGTCTCGCTAGAGATATCCAAGGATGATGCAGCCATGTCAATAAGCTAAGCGGAACTAAGAAGCTTAAATTGAGACCAAATAGAGTGCTATGCTCAAGATTGAAACATTGGTTAAAGTACATGATACTTTTGTGGCTTTAAGCACATTGAACACATGAAACATATTTTCTTTTGAAATTCATGGTGGTTTCCAACCAGATTTTTGTTTTATCATGTGCTAGGTCTCAAGCCTTATGCGACTACTCCAAGCGAGAAGCTTAAGAAGATAGTCTAGGTCACCCAAAACTCCCCTAAGTTCATGCCAAGTGCAATGGCAAGCCGTCTCATAGGAGAGAATTGGTGAGATCGGTTTTTTCGCACAAAAGAGATCTTTTGCCTTTTAACAAGTTGTATTAACTCATGCATCACCAAGAGACTAAAACAAATTTTTCTAAGGCTCAATATAGATTCATCACTCTACCCAAATTTATTTGACATGGCATGAATCATAAAAGGATAGCTCAAGAAAGACTAATCTCGAAAAGCTAACATGACAAGTTTTAGTTTAAGTTGAGCAATTTTAATTAACTTATCATGGCAAAAGCTAGGCTACACATATGAAGTCATGATAAATCTAGCAAATAAGCACAAGTCATGGCAAGGTGTAAAGCATTGTAAACATGTCATAGCAGGATAATAATCAAGGCTCAATGTAGTTATATTATAAAGCAGAATGCTAGAAATGCAGAAGATCCAGCTCCCCCTCAACATTAGATGCAACTTTTAGTTCAAGTTGAGTTAAGTCAAGATTAAGCTCCAGAAGCTCCCAAATGAACTCCCCTTAAACCAAAACAATAAAACGAGAAGCTGGCAAAGAAATCAGAATGCATCCTCAAAGCATAGATAAGATATAGAGAATACCATGGCTCGGATCGACTCTCATCTACCCCATATGACACTAGGACTATCACCGCCTTTAACACACTAAGGAGCAAACACGTTCCTGCCTACCCAAGGGTGGCCCAACCTTGCTAGAACCTATAAGAAGTGAGTAAGCTCAACCTAGTGAGAAGAGACAACTAATAAGCAACCTCCTAGAGCATAAGATGAGAGGAAGAAGTCTAAACAACTAGACAGAGAGAAACACTCTAATCTATGCTAGGATGACTAACCCAAAATGCATCCCAAATGCAATGCACGAAAGAAGGAGCAACAGCATAATATACAAGATAAACAAGAAAGCACAAAGCTCCTCACTACAAATCCATAAGGACAAACCACCCCAAGCTCTCCCTTGAGTCAAAACCTCGAACTATCCAATGGCTTGGTGAAAATGTCACCAACCGGTGGTCACTCTTCACAAACCGAGCACTATATCGCCTTCTCTACATGGTCTCTAAGGAAGTGGAAACGAATATCGATGTGCTTGGTCCGAATGTTTGCTTTGGGTTCTTGGCAATGTTAATCGCAGTGTTATCACAAAAGAGTGGAACACTCGATAACTAACCCAAAGTCCCGCAGGTCGGCCATCCAGAGCACTTGACTCAAAGAATCGGCAAAGAACGCATTTCGGCCTCTGCGGTGGATCAGGTAACACTGCATCGCTTCCTTGAAGACCAGAAACAAGAGAAGTGCCAAGAAATTGGCAGTGCTGAAGTGCTCTTCCTATCTATCCTCTGACCAAATAAGTTCGATCCAAAAGGCTCTCAAGGAAAGACAGATGAGGAAGAGTACCAGATACCATAGTCAATGGTAGCTCAAGGTACGGAAGATCGCTTCATCACTTTGGCGGTGAGATACGCGAGAGAAGCTCGAATCGAGCACACACACACACGGAGAAGTGTATGTCCGGTCTCGAGGCGATGAGGTAAAGAAGGAGCCGATCATACTTCAACTCCTTTCGATCAATCGCTCGCCATCCTCATCTGGGTCAAGATAGGTCAGAGAAGCCATGGGAGTCGACACGAGCTTCCCATCACTCATGTCGAAGCGCTTGAGAGGTCACGAGTGTACTTTCCTTGATGAAGAAATGTACCCTCCGAGTCCGCTTGATTTGGAAGCCAAGGAAGAAGGTCAACTCACCCATCATACTCATCTCAAACTCGGTGCTCATGACATCCGAGAACCGGGAAACCAGAGTATGGGAAGAGCCGCCAAAGATAATGTCATCGACATAGATCCGACGAAGCGAAAGGTCAAGCCATGCTTGGATGAACAAGGTCTTGTCAACTTTACCCATCTCAAAACCATGACTTATCAAGTAGGACTTAAGCCTCTCATACCAAGCTCGGGAGCTCGCTAAGTCCATACAGCTGGCTTTTGAAAGCTTGAAGACATGGTTAGGGTATTTGGGGTTCTCGAAACTCGAGGTCGTCTTGACGAGACTTCCTCCTCAATAAGGCCATTGAGGAAGGCACTCTTCACGCCCATCTGGTAAAGCTTGAAACCCTTAGAAGTCGCAAAGGCAAGCGTGATTCTAATGGCTTCAAGTCGAGCTCTGAGGGCAAAGGTCTCCTCAAAGTCTAGACCTCAACCAGGAAAACCCCCGAGCTACTAATCTCGCCTTGTTTGGGATGATTACCCCATCCTCACTGCTTGTTCTTGAACACCCACTTGGTTCCAATGATATTGTGGCCTCGTGGGGGCTCAACAAGCGACACTGCACCTTGTTCCTCTCGAAATTTTCTAGCTCCTCATGCATGGCATTGACCCATGACTCATCGATAAAGCATGAGAAACATCTTTGGGCTCAAAAGAGGCAATGAAGGCGAATGGAGACAGAATTGAGATAAGCTGATTTTGAGCGGGTAACACGCCAAAAAGATCTCCAATGATCTGCTCTCAAGGATGAACTTTCGGATGTGTCTAGGAGGTCCCGGGAGAGATGAAGAAGTGGCCTCTACCTCATGAGCCGACGAGGTAGGAACAGAGCCACTAGCTCCAGAGGAAGCGAAGGCAAAGGTCGATCACCTCGAGGTGCGGTGGAAGACGGCACCTCAAGGAGTGGATGAGGGACAGGATCGTAGACAACAAGTCATCTCCATCGCCCTCATCATCCACAAAGATGGTCTCGGATGCTTCTAAAGAACTCGAGAGATCTGCCTAGTCCCGACTGCCTCGTCGAAGGTCACCTCACAGAGACTCTACCATTTTGCTAGACTCGCGCCTGCACTTATAAGCCCGCCAAGAAGTCGAGTAGCCTAGAAAGATACCGCCACAGAACGTGACTCGAACTTGTCTAGGTTCCCGGACTTCAAGATAAAGCACTTGCAACCAAACACACGAAAATGAGAGACGCTGGGCTTTCGCCCGTATCTTAGCTCATAAGAAGTGCGGTGTAGGAGTGCCCGAAGAAAAACTCGATTCGAAACATGGCACGCGGTCGCAAAGGCCTCAGCCCAAAACTTCCTCGGTGTAGAGTACTCATCAAGCATCGTCCGCCATCTCGACTAAGGTACGGTTCTTCCTCTCCACAACGCCATTTTGCCGAGGGACGATGGAGAAGAGAATCGGTGCTCTACACTGCCTTACCGCAGAAACTCTCAAAGTAGGAATTCTTGAACTCCGTGCCATTGTCATCATGGATCGCTCAGAAGGCACCCGGAGCTCAATAGACGACCTACTAAAAGACCTCGAATGTGTAAATGTCTCGTCCTTCGAGGCTAAGAAAACACCCAAGAGTACCTCGAGAAGTCATCGACCACAACAAGAACATACCACTTCCTCCTCGCCGATCAAGACTCGAGCCGGTCCAACTGTGTCCATGTGGAGCAACTGTCAGTGCATCGGTCATAGTAATCGTGACCGAGGATGAGAAGCGGCAACCATCTTGCCGTGTTTAAGCATGGAGTGCAAACAAGATCTTTGACCATCTTGAGTTTGGCAGACCACGAATGAGATCATGGTCGCAAACTCGGGTCAAATGGTCAAATCCAATATGACCAAGTCTCCTATGCCGAAGGAGATCGCGGGACTCGAAGCAACCAAACACCGAGAGGATCACCGAAGAATCGGAAAAATCAGCCGAAAGATCCTCCCATAACGAGAAATCCATAAACCGACTACCCAAGAGTCAAGAATTTTGCAAGCGTTTTCTTGAAGCTCACCTCGAAACCGCCATCGGTAAGCCGAGAAACGGAAAGCAAATTGTACTGCAGCCTTACTAACCAAGGCAACATCCTTAAGAATAAAAGAAGCATTAATACGCCGACAAGACCTTTGGCGATGACGCCTGCAGCGAAGCGTCTCCGAAGGTGATCGCCTCATCACCGGAGCGCGGGCTAGGAGGAGAACCAACGGAGTCTCCGGTCATATGACGAGAACAACCGAGTCTACAAGCCAAACCTTCTCCTTCCCTACCCGGCGAACTGAGTCAAACAGAGTAAAGTCTCAAGATCGATAAATCAACAATGATTTTGGCACCCAATATCGAAAGTAACACGCCGAAAGCGATGAAGTAGTCAAGCCCGATCGACCTCTATCTACCCTCGCTCTCTGTCACTCACGCAGAAGGTCTAAGAGCAGACCAAGTCGTTCTTTGAGTCCGATCGCTCGAAGGAGCGAGTCGAAGCACCGCAACAGATCGAACACGCCATGGTAGCTATCTCGATGGGGAAAACGAGATCTACCCTCAGACGGCGCGGAAGTCACGATGAAAGCAAAGATGAGGACGAAAACCGAAAACTCGGAAAAACCAAGTCCTCGATCTTTGCACAAACCCATCGAAGAAACAAGCCTAGACCTCGTGTTGGTCTTAGGTGCACTCAAGGTCCAGGGCCGACCACAATGCGCCTAAGAGACTCAACATGGTCTCTACGTATGATCTTGGCGCTACCAAGCATCGACGATTGTGTGTCCATCCTTCGACAGAAGGTGCGGTGATACTTCACCTTCCGAGAGGTAGAAGCGACATGTGAAATTACCTTCTTCGCCGAAATCCCACGACATAGCCCGCCGACTTGAAATGGACTTTCTCGGTCCTGGCTCGGTCTCGATCACACCGTGCTATGGGTCCGAGCACGGCAGTGGATGCTTCCTCATGTCCTCAAAGAAGTCATATCCTAGACCCCGATTAAATCTGCAGATCTTAGATTGGTCTAGAATAAGATTGAGCTTCTTCTTGCTCTCCTACAAATCTCTCGAGAGTGTTCATAAGGTCTTGACACTCCCGAAAGAGAGAGGTGCAAGAAGAGCAGGGGAAGAAGAGACAAGCAGAAGGTAAGGAGCAAAAGAAGAACCAACAAGAGAGGGAAGAATGGCTTGTGCACGCACACCGACTCAAGGGACAATCCCCATCGCTAGCCGCTTGGTTCACGCTGCTAAGCTCATCCTTACCACGGGCTTCTCCCTTCTCCATAATCATATTGCAAGCACAATGTGGCTTCTCTAGAAGATCCTTAGTTAGCTTCACATTTCTCATCCAAAGCAATCAAGTCGATTTTAGTTTGTTACACTTAATGCATGGTGAGCTAACAGGTCCTTAGAAGCAAACCGAGCCAACTTCCTTTCATGATCAATCATATCTTGAACTGTTTGGAGACGACCTCAAGTTCAAGATTAACTTAGGACAGTTCAAGCATGAAACAATTGGCTCAAGTAAAGAAGCTTGTAGTTCACAAATTTTATGATCGGCCTGCTTAAGTTCATCTTCAAGTTATTGCAATTTTCACAAGACTCAGGCAGATCAAGGAGCATGGCATAAGATCCTCTAGCAAAGAATGTCCTTACCCTCACATGAGGTGGGAGAAGTAGTCTCATCAAGAATAAGTAGGGTAATGACCATCCTACTCAACTCTAACTCAAAGAAGCGGACTAACATTCTCCACCTTAATACTATCAAGTTTGGAGGACACACTATCATGTGAGGTCCTTAACTTCTCCATATCAACCAAAGAAGCAGAGCATGTATCACAATCATCACTAGAAGGGCAGATGTAAGAGCAATAATCTCTAGTGACAAATCTATCTATTTCCTTCTCTAACTCAAAGACACCTAGCCTTAGCTTTAGCATGAAAACCTCCTAGCTTAAGAAAAGCATGATTGAGCTGTTCAGAGGTGGGATCTACCTCGTCCGAAGTCGGAGTACACCATTGTCACGAAGTTCGCCCTCGAGGGCCATGAAGCACATGCCGAGAAGTCGCCGCCGCCATCCTTGGGCTCTTGGTCACCCGTCCCTCGCATCGCCGCTCCATCCCTCCACCTCGCCGAGGTCGAGGTCGTCAAGGCGGTGAGGACGCGGGAAGAGCTTCTTGGCTTTGCCGGTTGCGGAACTTCTTCTTCTTTGGGCGTCTGGTGAAGGCTTCTTGTTGCGTTCTTGTCGGTGTAGTCGTTCTTGCCCGAACCGCCGTAGTCGTTTTTGCCCTTCTCGGCTTGGGGCAATTTGCTCGGATGTGGTTGGGGCCACCACACTCGAAGCAAATCACGGGTCCTCCTCTCTTCTCGTCCCTCCTCCTTTGTAAGCGTGGGAGAATCTTCGAGCAAGGAGGGCAAGTCGCTCATCCGCGAAGTCGCTCTAGCGATCATCGCTTATGTCACGAGAGCGACAAAGGAGAAATTGCAAGAGGACTCGGTTTAATCGGATCGGTGACCAAGGCCATCGATCGGACTTCGACCTCACGAGACAACGTCAATCTCGTGAGTCTTGAGGCGTGAGTACAAGAGATCAAGAGTCAAGGTCGAGAGGTCTGTCGTGTCTTTGATGGTGCTCACTTTCATCTCCCACACACGCAGACGAGTCCGTAAGTATCCGACGAGCGTTGTCCGAAGTCGGGGTATGTGAGACCGACCGCTCGGAGGTTGCTCAAGATCTTGTGAAAACGCGAAGCACTCATCTAGGGACTCACCAAAGAAGCATCTCAAATTTGTTGTATTCTCGCTTGAACCGGTCTGTCGAACCGCCTTGATCTGGTGGTGCCCTCATGGTATCGCCGAGGGTCACCCAGATATCATAGGCGGACGACAGTGAGATATGCGGTCAAACTCACTACGACTCAAACCCTGGATGATGATGTTCCTTGCCTTTGCATCGCCTCAACATCAGCCATGTTCCCGACATTGATGTTCTCATCGGCAGAACAATGAATCGAACCTTGACCTTCCGCCAGATGGCATACCCACGGGCCTCGATGTATGTCTCCATTCGGCTCTTCCAGAAGGTAATCGATGCCATCAAAACAGCGGCTTGGTTGAGTACTTGTCCATCGCCATGGCTCTTGAGACCGGTTAAGATCTATTGAAAAGAGCTAACCGGCTCGATACCAATTGAAGGACCTGAAAGGCGACTAGAGGGGGTGAATAGGAGCACGAATCTTTTTCGCAAAGAATGGATTCAACTTATAAATCACTCCAATAGCTATGAGAGCTATGAAGATCAATGATTAAGCAGAGGAAGTCTTATGTTGAATCCACCTCACCCCCAAAGCTCAAAGAAACAAAAAGCGAGGAAGAGCCGAACAAATCAGACAATCGGTACAACCACGGGCAAATGGCGGTTGTACATGATCCCAGCCTAACCATGAGTAAGCGGCCGGTTGTACCGTAGTCCCACAACCGCAGCAGTTAAGCCGGTTCATCCGATTGTCCCGAACAGCAAAATCCGCTTCGGGTTTCAAAACGAAAATCAACGTAACTTTTGATCTACGCGCCAAACTTGACCAAATTTGGAACACACCTTCCTAAGGATGTTAGGAACCTATTCCAAGAAACGATTGAGTAGATCCATCCACAAAATCTCAGGAACCAACCAAAACGGAAGAACGAAGAACAGAGACAACCCAAAACTGAAATCTTAGATTTAAACCAAGTTTGCTCTTGAAATCGATCAAATGATCTTGTGGCACTAACCCATCATAGAACAACTCGTTTTGAGGCTTCCCAACAAGAAACAACAAGAGACTCACAAAATCAAGAAATCATCAAATGGGAGTCACGAAGAATGTAACAAGAGTTCGAGAGACAAACTTCAGATTTCATTCATTGAATCAAAAGCGAAAAACACATAGATACATCCCCATACGCATGGACATTAGAACCAGAGGGATGATTACATGTAAGCTCAATCCATCTCCTCACTCTCACAACTCAAGAACAAACACTCATCCATTCTTAAGGGAGATGAACACAAAGCCAAGAAAGGGACACGCAGGAGCACTACTCGCCACACCTCCACTCTCAACAACTAAAGAGCAAAAGAGAAACAACCTCACAAAGCCTCTTTTGACTCTAAAACCCTAATTCCACCCAAGTGCTCCAGAGGGCATGCAGCCCTCCTCTCCTTTTTATAGCGCTTTGGCTAACGGGTCTCCGCCCGTTCACGCCTGCTATGTCCAACGGAGCCCGCTTGTGCAGCCTTGCGAATTTCCGATTCGCCCTTCTCGACCTTCCGGAAGCTTCAAGCTCCTTGTCTCAAGACGCCGCGCAACCACCTCGAGTCCACGCTGTCTTGACACATCCCGACTGTTCGACCTCGGCGCCACTGCGCTTAGTCCAGTCCACCGTGTCTCGCCACGACTCCACTCGACGTCCTGCAGCCACACGCATAAGAAACACGAAACCGGAACAAGTTCTTCACAACTTGACCTAACGTTAGCTCAAACATGCAATATGCAACACATATGCATGAACACACTGGATATGACCTATCCCAAAACTCAAATCACCAAAATGGCGAACCTCACAATACAATCGGACAACCGCCATGTTACCAGCGGATCAACCGTACTCGGTCGTCTCGCTCAATACTGCAATCGTTCCGATTTCCAATGAAGACCGTAACTAAAAACAACTTCTCTGAATTCTTCAACCGCCATTTACCAATCGGTATAACCGCCTCATGGTCGCATCACCCATAACACGCCGGTCGTTCGATTATCCCGACAATACTGATTGACTTCACGAAAACGCGTGAACCGCGCAACGACATGGTCCGACCACACAAACCAAACTCGACTTCCTAAACCTATGTCAATTACTCATCACACACACGGGACGACCTCCACATGGTCTCTCACTTGTTTTGGGCAGTCATTGGAGGTAAATGACTAGTATATATGAGATAACTTAGTTTTTATACTTCTCAAAACCCTAATAACTTGTTGTTACCATATCTATATGGATGGTATGATAGTTGGTGCTAACGTAGCACGAGAATTGGTGGTATGTGGCATGAACCGCCTAGATGACTTTAAGGACTTAATTCTGTGATGACCTCCTAATGTAAAACAGTGCAACCATAAGTCTATAATGGTGTCAACCTGGCTAAATAATTTGTATCGACCATGCGAGTTGCACAATTGGAGGGACCCATGAGTCGTGTTGCTGGCATAAGCCATTGTAAACACGGGTCGGATCGCTGGTATAAGCCGCCGTGTGGCGCAAGAGGGGGTTTAGGTGTGGTTGACGTAGGGTGTCGTAGGTGTAACCACCCTGTAAAGACCTTGTGATGATCCTCTTGATTCACACTTCTAAGGAAACGTGTGTACATATCAAAATGATTATCTCTTATGGGTAAAGTGTACAGTCTCTGCAGAGTATAAACTGTTCGAACAGCTGTGCCCACGGTCAAAGGCGGGTATGAGGACTTACTTGAGTTAGTTCTATTTTAAAAATCTTTGTGGGTGGAATGAAAACTCATCGGGTGAATATAACTGTGATTTTGGATTTTTCTGGATGGATGTACCCCAGTGTTGCTAATAAGGTGGATGTAACCCCAATTAAAATTAAGCATAAGGTGGAGGTAACCTGCACCGTTATAAATATTGCACAACTTCTCTTTAATAAAATGTGATTTGGTTAAAATGCTAAATGATAGGAATTTCTAATAATGGTAATTGAAAATGTTGCTTTTAGCAAATAAAAGAACCCGATTCATCCTTGATAAACCTTGCATGTATATTATGCATTCTGTGTGTTGGCTCGCGAGCACGGTTGTTTGTGCTCATCCTTGCTCTTTCCCCCATCCTTCAGAAGCCGCGGATCAAGGGCACTATGCCTACTATGAGGACCTAGAAGTCAATGGCAATGAAGATGGTAGAGAATAGATTAGCTTCTAGTAGTCTAGGTCTCGCCTCGGTCTAACTGACTCAGTCGGTGCTCGTGTACGCCAAAATTATCTAAGTCTTTGGATAATATCGGTCGTACATAGGTTTCTTCAGTCGCTTGTCTGTGGAGATATATGCCCTATCTCTTTTGCTTTCGCTACCGTTTCCGCTGTTATGTAATGTATCCATTTGGCCTGTTCGGCCCTAATGTAAAACTTGACTTGATACGGTCTATTCGGCTCTTATGTGTTGTAATAAATGAATTGTACGGTTTACGTCATATATGAAATGATTAAATGATGTATTTGTAAGCACTATCTACTGATACACGGAATAGTATAATGGTTTTACAGATAATTTTGGATTGCGAAATCCGGATCTGACACGGGGGCACTTGCCGAACGCGATCCGGGTTGGGGTGGGCGTAGACGGGGTCGACGGCGGTGGCGTCAGGCAGTTCCCGCCGCAAGCGCTGGCCAGAGAGAACACGACCAGGTTGACGGCGAGGAACAGCGCGATCGAGGCCGCCTTGCCTGCCACTGCTACACAGTGATTACTAGACCACACGCACAGAGCAAAGTGATTTAGCTCTGGAGCTCTTGGTTACTCGATTGCTAAGTGCTTGTGTGGCTTGTGGAGGTGCTTGAGCCTTGAGTTTGGCATTTATAGGGAAAAGATTGGTACAAAGTTGATTAGTTATTAGTTTGTTTACGTTCTTGTGAGAATGCATGTGAGATCGATTCGTTTTGTTGAAAATTTGGGTGGTGCGCAGATCAATCTTAGTTAAATAATTTGGAATGACACTAGTGACCAAGATTGCTGCATTGGTGGATGCATGTTGACGTTTGTTTCCGCTTGATGGTTGATGCTATTCTAGCTTACGATCTTGGCGTATTGGATGGTTGGTGTGCACCTGGTAACATGCGCAAAGGCCAAAGAAACTGGTTTAAGAATGTTGCGGCTGATCGATCGATCGATCACGGTCCACGGAGGGGAGTACAGCATGCACATGAATCAAATCCAGAGGAATCATAAGACGCAAGGACTAGCTTGAAGTTTCCAAGAAACAAACCACTCCAATCGGTTCTGTTTTTTTCGGTGCGCTACTTGCTAGCTACAGTAGCTAATTATTAATCAGTATTTAGATGTAATTAACCAGGTTTGATAAGAGAAGAAATTATTCTCAGAAAAAAAGAGAAGAAATAAAAAGGCGAGTTTCTGGATAGGCAAGACCTACGTGCAGCCTGTCACTGTATGCCCGTTTTGTGTGTGAGCTGGCACATCTATCTACTATCATATTAAAGTAGAGTCAAAAGAAGCCACTACGTTTGCTCTCAAATGCTAAAAATTCTGACAGACTGGCAATGAGGGGCTGGCCCAACCAGGGTACCTGCCCTCTTTGCACGCATCACCCGGAAACAACTCTGCACCTCTTTGCACATTGTAGATTCTCCACTCACATTTGGACAGCTATGGCAGATTGACTGGGTACCGATCAATGCAACCCGTCCCAATAGGGGGTGTACCGGTCCTCTCAACACTGGTGGGTGAAAATCAACGAGTTGAGAGGACTCCCTAGAAGGGCGACAACCATGGTCCTTATTCTAGTAACCTAGGAACTCTACAAGGAACGTAACGCTAAAATCTTCCGCAATACTTCCTCCTCTTCGACGGACCTCCTGGCAAAGATAAAAGAGGAAGAAAGAACGTGGTCCCTCGTAGGGGCAAAATGTTTGGAGCATTTCTAAATTTGTAATTAAGACTCCACCCTAAAAACATGTTTCTCCTTCGGAATTATGTCGCACTCCTTTATTAATATAATGGGCACCACTCCTGCCTGTTTTTTTCTTTAAAAAAGGCTAGAAATTCTCACGTTAATCGGTGAAAAAAATAGAAAGATATGTATCGTCGATTGTGGTGGGTTCAGAAGAAACAGTCCATGTCAAGTACAATACAACGGAAATTCAGAATAAAAATAAAATACAATCAACAATTTGATTTCCACACGAATTCCAAAGAAAAAGAGTTCAAGTCAAAGTACAATAAAACTGAAATTCAAAATAAAAATAAAATAAAATTAGCAATTTGATTTCGATAAGAATTTTAAGTAAAATCCCTAAATAATTATAATTCGAATAAAAAATAAAGAAAAAAGTGGAAATTAGATTTTAGTACTAAATTCAACAAAAAAACTAAAATTGAATAAAAATAAAATAAAATTAGCAATTTGATTTCGGCACCTAATTCCCATAATTATAACTCGAGAATAAAAATTAAACAATTATTGGCAATTAGATTTGTAAACTAAATCCAACCAAAAATAACCAAAATTCGTAATAAAAAATAAAATAAAATAAGAAATTTGATTTCAATACAAATTCCAAACTAAAATCCCTAAATAATTATAATTTGGAATAAAAAAGGAATTGAATTGATACAAATTTCAAGAAATAAGAAATAAAATTCGAATAAAAATAAAAGAAATTTTGCAATTTTACTTAGATATGAATTCCAAAATAAAATCCAAAAATTAATTAATTTATAAATAAATTTAGCAATTTGATTTATATACAAACTTCAATAAAATAACTAAAATGTTGAAAAAAAACTATAATAAAGATGTCACAAATGGTGTGGGAGGAGACACAAAAGAAGCCACCACGTTCGCTCTTAAGGTCACGTATTTCTATTATTGTTTAACATAGAATAAAAATAAAAAATAACTAAAATTTTGATTTTAAAAAGTACAAGTTATAATGAGTATAGCACGAATGGTGTCGGAGGAGACCACGAAAGAGTGCAATGACATCGATCTTTCCTGCAAGAAGGCATTGACCCATGAGGAAGCGAAGAGCTAAGGCAGCAACGACAAGGAAGAACAGGGGCGGAACTAGAATGAATTTGATCGGGATTCACAACTTCACCATGCATATAACAACATATGAAATTTTCACGTAATATTGTATTAAATAGTAATGCGTCTGGCTATTTTTAACATTAATAATTCGACATAACCGGTGGCAATGTGCAATGATAAAGAAGTAGCGATCAATATGCTTACCAAAATGAAGGAATCAAGGAACAAAAGATGGTCGTATTGGCAAAATACATCATCTGTTGGGATAGTCCTGCATTGGTTGTGGGAGGAGACAGAGCACGATTTATAAGGGTGATGGTGTACCCACCTACCAGACTAGACTTTTAGGGGGAGATGGCCCAAGACCCCTTAGCTGTTGCTCTGTAGTTGGAATTGCGATTTAGCGGCCCAACGACCTAGGGCTGAGACGCTGATTTAGCGGGGTTGGGATCGAATGCTGGTTTAGTGGTTCGATGGCGCTGCGCAACAATTGGTATCAGAGCCTAGGTATCCTGGATACATCTCAGGCCTCACAACTGCCAGGGAGCATACCCGATATGTGAGAGGAAGATTTGTTGGGATAGTCCCACATCAGTTGTGGGAGGGGGTAGAGCACGATTTATAAGGGTGGGTGTACCCACCTATCATACTAGTCTTTTAAGGGGAGATGGCTCAAAATCCTTTGGTTATTGCTTTGTAGTTGGGCTTGCGGGTTAGTGGCCCGATGACCTGGGACTGGGAAGCTGGTTTAGTGGTTCGATGGTGCTGCGCAACATCATCCAACCCCAATGACCTAAAAAAGAAAAGAATAAAATATCTTAGAATTCTCAAGTAAAAAATAGTAGAATGATCAAATGAAATTAGTTAAGTAAATACATTACATTTTAGTACTTACGTTCTTTCAAGTTCATGAAGCGTTGAACTACAATATCATTAGTGATGAACCACATCAACATTAGCATCATTAGCGATGAACCCGGTTCGCGTGCCCGCATCGTCGCATGGGCCGGGTGGCCGCATCACCGCATGGGCCACGTGCTCACGTTGCCATGTGGGCCGACTCCAGGTGCACAATTTTTCAGTTAGGGGGTGCACATGTGATCCCCACTAAATGTTTTTTTGGACCCTGTGTCCTATGACACACCGGGTGGGACTCTTTGCTTCCATCTCTAGGGATGAGGACATTGTCGTGCTGCTCACTAGAGCCATTGAAGAGAAAATCCAGTGTTTAAGGAGCCAAAGGTCGCGATGACAAGTGGTAAGCATCGGCGTTGTTGAAGAAACTAGTGGCCAAAGAAGCTCGATGATGCGGAAGCCTTGGTAAAGAGGATATAAAGCTTTGAATTGAAGACGAGCTATGGATGATATGGGGTCATCGGGTAGCTAGGGACGTGTCATCACTGGTGAGGGGCACGCTATCGTTGGCGATGGCGAAAAAATTCTCCATATCGTTAGATAACAACTAAAGCAGGCATGCCTACGTTGGTGAATATGGGTGGTCACCATGATTGGTGAGGAAGCCACAACATTGAGTTGACCAACGTCGAAGAAGAATGATTGGCACGAGAGAAGAGGACATCGAGCATGTATAACATCATGCATGCGCATGTACATGCATGCATCCGTACGAATAGAAATGCATGCATCCGTACAGAGGCAGAGGTGCAAAAAGATTAGAGTAGAGATGGCGCGATCATAGGGAATATGCTTGGGGTCACCGGAGAGAGCGTGGCACGTGTCCCCAGTTGAGATCGGCGATGGTTGCATGTGTATGCATATTGATGTCGTAATGGTTAGCATTAACACAACTACAAAAGAGGCTATACTGGACACCTCATCATAAACAGTTCCCCAGAAATCGTTGGTGTTGTAATTATCACAGACGATTTTACAATCGCGACCATCTATGTTACTAGTGATAGCTAGAACTGTCTGTGATACATAATTATCACAGATGATTTTTAATAATAACCATATATGATAATTGCAGACATCACAGACGGTTTGTGGTTGGAACCGTCTGTGATATGTTTAATGCTTTGGCTCCTGCACAAAGCGTCTCTTCATCTCGTGCGCCGATGTTACGATGCGTCTCTTCAACGTTTTATAAAAATGATCATTGTGTGTCATGGTGAGCACACACGGTATTGAATACGTACGCGATGGTGAGCACGTGGAGCATGATGGCGAGGACCAAGGGGAGGAGGTCGGTGATCGCCGTCGCTCTTCCTCACGATGTCGTCGTCCACATCGTCGGCCTCGTGGCCGCGAGCTCTCCTCAGCCCATGGCTGACCTCTACAGCCTACAAGCCACGTACATGTTCTGTTCTTTTGTTTTTGGTAGGTATGGAAGGAGTCAGTATTCTGTTCTATTTTTGTTCAGAGTCAGTTTCTGAAGATGATACTGTAGTATATCATCCTAGTTGTTGGAAAGCTTCAGGTGTTCGTTTCGGTTTCAGAGACAGATAGAGAACCTGATTGTGATTCCTCTGAAAATCTATAAAAAGGAGAAAAAACTGAAAAGTCGTATCAATTGATACGGCACAAAATAATCTCGTGTTGATTCTATTTTGTGTCCAATATCACGTTCTGAACTGAAGGAGAAAGGCTCGGTTGTGTTTGTTCTATCTGAAATATTGACAAATTTAGTTTCAACAGAAACTTCGATTCTGGTTCTTGTTTCAACAAACATGTCACTAATCTGACAAGCAACAATGACCTAATTTGGCCTTTTAATTTTCTCTTATGGAGTAATTCTTGTATTAAGATTCTGTCATCTTGAATTTTAGTTGCAAGGTCATGTACAAGGCGTCCAAGGAGCGTGCCGTGGGGAGGCGCATGGCGCTGGAGCGAGAGGAGGCGATGAAGTGACTAGACAACGAGCGTTACCTCACTGTCGTCAACCACCTGGCTAGCACTAGCAACCCGAAGGCCTGCTTCATCATCGGCCTCATGCTCATCTTCACGCACCAGGACATGCAGCAAGGCCTCGTGTGCCTCGACCGAGCGGCCATTGTCGGCCAAAAGGCCGTGGCCTATGTGCTCGGCCTTCTCCTCTACACGGCCGACGAGGCGTACAACGTCAGGGAGCATTACATCAGCCAGGTCGAGGGCAAGCCAGCCGGCTGCGGCTACGAGACGGCCAAGAGGACCAACCGCGAGGCAACATGGAAGAAGATGGCTAGGCTGCATGGCCGGGTGTTGGCTCTGCCGGAGGACGGCCATCGGTGCATGAGCACTGGTTGCGGCGTGACGGAAGGGTAGGGCGACTACGTCGTCTTTTGCAGCGACGATTGTAGGATTAGGCATGAGTACACCAAGTTCTTTGCACAGGTGTTGAACTACTTGTCGTAAAATTAGCGGTTTTAGCAAATATTCAGATATAATTTCAGCAGAAATAATCATAGTTAAAACATATTTTCAGCAACATTTAAATGACAAAATTGACATATAAACATGTAATTTCTTCACTAATTAAATATGACAACCTAAAATCAGACTTTGAGCTCAAACTAATGCTTTACTAATATGTCAAGAATTATCTCATAAACATCGATTATACTTTTAGCCAACAAAGGATCACTAATTTCTTGAAGACTTCAAACCATAGACTAAATTGACTTTTCGACCATCTTGAAGTCATGATCCATGGATTCTATTTTTTCCACGATGGTCGAAAGGTGGTCAAAAAGTCAATTTGTTCTGTGGAATGTATCTTTTCCACGATCTTAACCATAGTGGAAGAACTCCAAGAACCGATTATTTCTTCTAAAGAAATCTATTCGGACTTGAGAGGTTTGGAGATAAGAACTTTAAAATGAATTAGAAGTAGGAAAGATGGAAAGTGATATGTGTGTAAGTTCTGCCCTTCTGATGGTTATTTATAGGCTATCGACTTCGTTGGAAAATCAAAGCGTCACCGTCACTTCGGGAATTGTTCTTCATGAAGACAGTTGACGTTCCTTTTCCTATCTCTTTAGGAAATTTTTACCACAAATGGTTCTAAAGTAGAATCGTCTGTGATGTCTTACCCTATTTATATTTGGACTCTAGGGTATGCCCGTGCCCCCAACTCAACCGATTTTCTCTAACTCTCCCCTCCTCCCCTGAGCCCGTCGTCGCCGTACTCGACGTCGCCTCCTCCTCGAGCCTGGCGTACCTCCTCCCCCCGAGCTTACCGTCTTCTCCCCGAGCACGAGCCACTGCCTTCCCGAACCCGGCGCCCCTCCTCTCCCGAGCCCAGCGCACCTCCTCCCCGAACCCGGTGCCCCTCCTCTCCCGAGCCCAGCGCGCCTCCTCCTCGAGCCTACCTCCTCGCTCCTCCCCCGAGTCTAGCGCGCCTCCTCCCCTGAGCGGAGGTAACCCCCTCCCCCTCATACCCATACATTTGGTGTGACAAGTGAGATTAGGAGAGGATTAGCACTAAATGATAGTGGTTAAGTGTAGTGATCGCTTGACAAAGATGGACATGTTTGTGAAATGTGCAATGGCAATCAGAGTGACGCCGTGATGGTGTTGGATCTTTGTGATGTCGTTTTCACTCTTGAAGAGTTCGGTTCTTCCTACTTGCGGTTGCGGAGAGGAGGCGAGGTGGGTGGCCAGGTCCGGTGGCTAGAAACCGGGATGGTTCCTCAAAATGTCAAGTCTAAGTCTAAAGGCAAGGGTAAGAATTGGTTGATTTGGTTCCAGTGATTTATCATTTATCATTTATATTACGCTATTGTCTAGGAATTCCATTGGATTGTGATTGGTTGATTATTTGATTTGCTAGATTTAAAGAGTTATTTTACCATTGCGTCGAGTGGCTCAACCCCAAGTACCAGTGCAAGTGGGAATTAAGAAACGATTTCAAGACGTAATTAGTACTTTAGTGGTATGTCTTTCTGTTTTATGATTTATGATGAATTAATCTGAATGCTCACCATCCATCTATTTTTGACAGGTTGTTACTAATTCAATAATTTGGTATTTTGGTAGCAAATTGTTACGTAAACTTCATTGATGAGGTACATTTTCTACATTTTACTTGTCTTTGTATGTTCACATGATGTGGATTGTAGTTTTGAGTTCCATTTAGTGTCATATGCTCTATATATATAGTTCGTAGTCCCTTGTTAGCTAACTTGAGGCCTGAATTCAGTTAGCTAGCTCGATCCTTGGGCGTTCATCCTAAACATACAGGTGAACCACGGCCTGCTTCATCGAACCTGACACACTAGAGTGTGTGATTTGCTTCATGCCACGGCAGCCCAAGTTTAGGAGGATTCTACAAGCACTTGAAGGGTTTGCTGTCATGGCATAAAGCAAATCACACACTCCAGTGTGTCAGGTTCGATGAAGTAGTCCGTGGTTCACATGCACGTTTAGGATGAACGCCTCAGGAGCGAGCTAGCTAGCTGAATTCAGGCCTCGAGTTAGCTAACAAGGGACTACTATATATAATTCCTTAGGACAAACTGTCTATGATACATCAGCTCTCACAAATAGTTTCATCTATAAATCGTCTGTGATACATCACCTATCACAGACGGTTTCATCTACAAACCGTCTGTGATACATCACCTATCACAGACGGTTCTGAGTTAATAATCGTCTGTGATAGTATGCATCACAAACGGTTTGAACACCGTCTATGATAACCTCGTGTCATTACTGGCCCATAAACTCAGACGGCTTACGAAACCGTCTGTGATGATATTTTTGAACCGTCTGTGATGACTTTTTCTGCAGTGGTGTAAGCAATAATTGGGGAGAAGTAGAAGATAACTATGTGGTAAAATATTACATTAGAAGGGGTAACAGTTGAGGGAGATCGATTAAGATTTGAGCTTACTGTTGGAGGTTGAAGTAAAAAATTGTGACGATGAGAAGAGATAAAAGTCACACGGTTTGGTAGGGCAACTTGCGTGTGAGGGAAGATAAGTTCAAGGTAGGTCACTCAAAGTGCATAGGTGTATACGTGAACAATATACTCTAATATCATGTAAACTAATAAGATATTTTGTTGCACACATATCAACATATTCTTGAGATTAAATAAAGGTACATATGCATGCACACAATTTTTTCTAAAAAATAATTACTGGAGTAAGAATAGGGGCATACAACTACATGATCTATGCATGATGGAGTGGTTAGTTTGTAAGAACCCCAATAACTTATTATGCTAAATGATTTTCTTCCATCAAAACACGTACTTCAATTATATTCCCCACGTTGTAATTTCATTCACGCTTCTATTGTCATTTCCAATGTTTATAATATCTTAAAAGTCTAAATAGCATACTAGATACGTAAATATATTATCAAGCATTTAGCCAAACTTCGAAACAAATTTAGCCAAACATTGAAACAAAACTAGCCGCACCACATGCTAGCTTCAACAATTTCAGCCCGCACATAGGCCCACTTCTCCTAACTGAGGTCCTGAACTCGTGTTGCAGATGTTTCTCTGGGATTACAAATGGACACCGGTCGGTGAGGCTTGGACAATTTGATGCATCGCTCCCCTAAACATTCACGCTGGATCATGACGAGCTCTTGAGATTGCAGTTACTCTCCATCGAGAAATGTGTACACTCACTTCACATGGCACAAAGCAAATCAAATCAAATGCATGCACACCCCATGCAGTTACTAGAAGCGCGCACGTTTCGGCGAAGAGACGCAACTCGTCAAACCTCGCACGCGGCCGCTCAAACCAAAACAAAATCGCCCACCACTCGAATGCGAGATTACACCGACGACGCGCGCCGTTGTGGAGCCAGAAACCGAAGCCCATGGACAAGTCACCGGCAGCGACGCAGGCGCCGCGCCGGCGCCCCAACCACGTGGTGGAGAGGAAGCTCGGCGAGCTGGACGCCTGCCTCGCCGACGCGCTCTCCTCCCAACCGCGGCGCTCCGACGTGGAGGGCGGCCTCTTCGAGGAGATCCAGGCCAGGATCGACTTCCTCCGGACGCTCATCGCGGCCGAGGGGGAGTGCCACGGCGGCGCGCGGCCCGAGCACCTGGCCGAGGCCGAGGCGCGCTTCACCGTCCTCGAGAGCACGTTCGACCAGTGGGCACAGCGCGCCGTCGCTGAACCAACTGAAGAGGAGAAGCCGGAGGAGGAGGAGGCGGCCTGCTCGGGGTCCGCGTGCTCGTGCACCGACTCGTGCTTCGGGTTCGAGTGCACGGGCCAGGAGGTGAGGTGCGACGCCAAGTGCAATATTGCGGAGCTCGAGACCGTGGAAACAGACAAAGCGGCGGCGGTGGCGGCGCCGCCGACGACAAGGAGGACCACTTGGCGGCGTTGGTGGAGACGGAACGCTGCTTGGTACGGTGCTGCCGGCGTCGTGGTGGTGCTTGCGTACGGGTTCGGGGTGGCGATAGAGTTTGCTACGGTGGGTCACCACAATGTTTACGTTGTTCCGACGTAGAGAGCATACATGAATACTGTTTTTTGTTTGTTCTTTTGGGAGTTCTTTTGGGGCGACTAACTAGTGCTCGGACGTATGATGAGAGTGTTTCTAGCATATGCCCACTTCACCTATCAGATCTCATTTAAGACATCGATATCAGTTATTCGATTTGGTGTAACAAAAACCCCAAAAATGCAACAATTAGTTTATAAGTTTACAACAAATCTTGACCTGGATGCAACAAACACGAAATAAACGTTCGATCTGCCAACAAGCCACAACAAAAATGATAGCGAGCACGACAATGATTACTAAGCGTGCAACAAAATTCCATTTAGTGACAACAAACCATAGAATTACAGCGAGTGCAACAATGATTGCTAAGTGTGCAACAAAATTCCATTAGGTGGCAAGAAACCATAGCAGCAAAGCACTGCAACAAATCACATCCCCAATTGCAACAAAACTTTTCTTTGATGCAACAAATAAACGAAACAATTGCAACAAATTCCATAAACGTATGCAACAAAAGCATACCCTGAGGAAGGCATGCGACAAGTAGCTAAGCTTGTCGGAGGAGGAGGAGGCTGGCCGACTGCCTGATCACTGGAACACTCAGATCTGACTAGGGCAAGATCGGTCGGCATGGTGCCTCTCCGCTGGCCCACTCCACCCCACCTCACTGTTGGTTGTGCTGCTCGCTTTCTGTAGCTCCCCGCTGCTCCACTCGCTGTTTGTCACCTCGGATCCTCCGGTCAGCGTCCGACATGCCACCGCTACACCATCTCCTAGCCAAACCAAAGGGAGAAGGAAGGGACATGGAGAGAGAGGGGGGGCGGATCTGCTGCCTCTAGAGTCTGCGCCACTGCAGCAACGACAAGTATGGCCAGAGGGTAGTAGCCTATGGGGATGGATGTGACGCCTGTGTCATTACCCCAAGGGTAATCAAACTTAGGCATACGGATTACTATTCGTTTGCCCAGTGGAACACTGCTCCAATGAATAGTAAGCCATTTATCAGAGATAACGTAGCAGAACAATAAAATAGAAACTGCTTTTTATTACAACAGTTACCACACCGGTCTAGGGTTCTAAATACAAATATTTAATTACAAAGGGGAAAACACTTCCCGCTATTTGCTGCTAGGCTCCTCCGACAGTCTGCTAGTCCCACGAGTCGAAAGGGAGCGATCATCTCGCCCTGCTCCTTGTACCCAACGCCCCTGTCACCTGCGGCCTTTTTGGTACCTGCAAAATTCCTCATTCCACTCGGGATAACTCCTGGTCAGATTAGGATCTAAGCAATGGGAGAAATAGCAAGAGTGAGTACTATAGTGTACTCAGCAACCATTAATAGCTAAAATGCAGTTGATGACCCTAAATTTCGTCCTTATCAAAATTCCTACCTCTTCTCTTATTCTGAAAATAGTTTTCAAAACATAGGTTGCAATTTTACTTCTAAAGAGACTACTTGATTACTCGGAGAGAAGAAAGACCCCCCAGTAGTTCCTGTACACTCCAATTCAGTAAACTAGTATGAATTCATGATTTGTATAGCACTGTACAGGCTTGTACCACTTTACCCATAGCTACCCTGAACTCTCTTTGACTGGGTCCACCGCATTTCCTTTGATGCGATTTCGAGTTCAAAATACAGAATGTTTTCCGGTTACGTGATCAAGTCTCCACCCATTACTTTCCGTCGATGCTGATTTAATCACGCTACTGACCTCGTCATACACCGAGTTCCAGTAATGTTGGTTGGGACGCTACCCAACACTCCACCATGCATTACTATAATGCCCCGGATCCCCCACTTCCGGACTATTTACCGGTTCTGGGTTCTTCCCTAATTAACTCAACCCATGCAATATGACTTGCCGTTGTGGAGAACATAATCACGTAAAAGGTAACCTTTCAGCCCGCCGAAACGGAAAAATGGTTGGTACTGAATTACGGTCTCTGACCGAGTAAGAGTTTTGTTGTTCCTTATATTATAACCATCCGTAAAAATGGGTCCACCTCTTACCTCCTCATCATTGTCGTCGTCGTCGTGTTTCCCCCGCCCGGGCCCCCTTTTACCAACCTATTAGCTTTCATTTCTTCCTTCCTTTCATTTCATTTCTTATCTTCTCAATTTCATTCATTTGATTTGATTTTTGAGAAAATAGTTTCGATGCAATACACATAAAATAGAGCAAGATACAATTTACATTTAATATAGCTATGTTCATGATCAACAGAGTAGCTTGCCTTCAGAACTGTAGAAAAGATTGTCACTGATGAAGGCTGTATCAACTATCGTGGCCTGTGTCGGCTTGTCTGCTGCAAATACGCGACGGAGTGAATAATAAATAATTTAAGCAAATATTTAGTGTCATTTTGGTGCTATTAAAGTACAGTAGTCAGCTAGTCATTCTTTTTAGCAGATTAAATAACAACAATTCTTCGGGTTCTTCGCTGTGTTAGCACTCCCCGCTATGGCCGTTCTCGTACATCGGTGCTAGGGTTAGGATTGCCGATACTTACATTTTATCGTACGAGAAGAATATACTATACGTGATCACTTCTTATTAAGTCTATCAAATTTATTCACGCAAAACTAAGTCTACCAAATTTTATTTGGGCAATTAAACGATCAACTTGATTTTATGCCGGTGCTAAATAAATGAATCTAGTTGAATGAACTATCTCTAATGCTCCAAATTACCTATTTACTTAATTTGGGAGTTCTATCGGCGACTAACTCAAATATAGAATCTTAAATTAATTTATACGCATTTTCCGCCTCTATTTCCTACCGGTCGATTTACTGCTAAATATTCTAACAGGGATTAAATAACCTACCTCACTAGCGACTCCAACGAAACTCGCATTTATACTACTAATTCAATCAATCTATCTAATTTGAATTTTAAAACAATTTCTACAAAATTTTCCTCTATCTTTAATTTTCTTACCTTCCTCGATTTTCTTTCTCCCATTTTCTATTTTTTTCTACCTTATCCTTACCCGGCCGAATTCCCCATCCGGCTCCTCCTCACTCCACCTACTTTCTTCCCCAAATCTCCTCTTCTCCCCACCACCTAACGCCGCCACCGGTGCTCCCGGCCGGCCCAGCCGCCGCCGCCAACTGCCTCCTCCTTATGGCCGCCTCCTCCGGCTCCAACCCGACCGCCTCCTTCGGCTCCTACTTGGTGCCTCCTCCCTTCGGCCTGTACCGCGCCGCCGCCGCTGCCCTTCTTGGCGCCGCCACTCCCGGTCCTACCTCCTCCTGTCTCCTGCGCCCGTCATTGCGCGCCGCCACCGACCCATGGCTCCTGCTCACCCGTGCGCCTCTGGTCTAACCTGACCGCTCTGGCTTCCCCTTCCCGGCTTGGCTTGGCTCGGCCCAGCCTCCGCCGGGCACTTCGCCGCCTTGTTCCCCGGCTCCTAACACCGCCCTTCTAGCCTCCCGGCTGCCAGCCAAGCAGCCGCTTGCCTCGGCTCTCCATCGCTCTCGCGTCCTCCTCCTAGCCCTTCCTCGCTCGGTCCTCAAACCAACCCATCGCCATCGACTCTCCTCTACACTAGCTCGGCTACTGGTGTTGGATTACTAAGTTGATTTATGCTGATTTGTTTATTGAGATCGATTCATTTAATTGATTGATGTCGTACTGACATGTGATACTTCATTAATATGCATGGTATGGTGATGAGATGGCTACTGGAGGCTGGGTTCTGGTGATGCTTGATGGTTGCAGATAGAGATGGGAGATGGTTCATCCTGGGTTCCCTGAGGTACCTCCCTTTCCTCCCTAACCCCTTGCTCTATGATGTGATGTGCAGAGAGCTCCATGTTGATGCTACTGTGAGATGCTCTACTTGTGAATGATGAGTATGTGTAGTGCATACTGGGGTGTACTGGGGTTACCTCTGGTTGGGATTTGAGGTGGGGAAAGAGGGTAGTAGTGCCAACTTGTGTTGGTGCTCCCTTCCTCTCCCTGCCGTGGGTGGCTTGCAAGCTATGATGGCGAGAAGGCTAAGCTTGCCTTGGGTCCCTTGCTGCTTTGATGCCTTGCTTCTCCTCCTGCTTGTGCTCTGGTGATGGCAGTGAGATGGAAGTGTTGGGGAAGCCCTTGGCTCTGCTCCTCCTTCCTTTCGGCTGTGAAGTGTATGTGGCTTATGTGTGGGAGATAGGCATGCTGGTGGCCTTCGGATGGCTTATCTCTTTCCTACGGGGCTGGCTTATCTCTTGCCTGTGGGGTTGGCTTATTTATTGCCTATGCGCTGCCCTCTTTACCATTTTCCTGTTCATTTCTACCATGCTCTTGTCTCTTGTACTACTGCTGCCCTCACTGTAAACTGTTGGGTTATCAACTATGTGTCCAGAGGTGCTTTGGTTAATGAACTCTGGATTCTCCTATGGTAGAGAGAGGTTGATGAGATGTGGGTGTTAGATTCAAAATACCCTATGAAGCTTTGAGCTGAGGTGGGGGATTAAAGGGTGCTGCAATGTAGGTTTCTAACACCGTTGAGGCAATTTAGCAAAGTGGGTTTTGGGCTTAGATGACGTCGTATGATGAAACCTTTGGAAGTAAGAGGTGTCCATTAACTTAGGTTGGTTTGGATATCTTAATCATCAAGGGCAGATTAACTCCGGTTGGTCAGGATACTTCGGTGGTTGAGGGACCAGTTGACCTAGGTTGATATTGAAATCCTACTGAGCTTCGGAGAATTCTGACGACCACTTCCTATATTCTATGGAGGTGTGGATCGGGAAGGATGGAAGATAATTGGATGAAAAGGCAAGAAGGGCTTCAACAAGATGAATGCAAGCATTTAGATTGTATTTTATATTGTAATCTGTTGAAAATCATTTTTTGTAATTAATTCAGAGATTGTGTTATTATTATTCTTTTTCTGCCTGTATGGATTCTTGTAAATAATACTGGGTTGTAATATTTTACTCCTGCTTGCAATGAAATCATATTGTGATGTATTTTTGAGATTGAAAGAATGATGTATGTTCTTTGATAATGACTTCTTGCAGAAGGTTCTGAGATTATGTAGATGATTTGTTCTTTTGTAACTTAAACAAAGTTGTAATTATATTGTATTTGTGGTAATGCATTCTTGTAATTGATGTTGTAATTAAGTTGTAACATTAATTCTGTAATAAGTGTTGAGTTGTAATATTTTAATATTTTTTTTTTGTAAATGGACTGTTGTATAAACATTGGTGTGGTGACATGATGTTTGCACAAATTATAAAGTCTTTTGTGTTGATTGTGTGATTTAAAATTAACTGAGTCTATGCTTGATGTTGGTTTAACGAAATTTTTACTTATACTAATTACCGATTACTGCTGATTAGCTTAGTTTAATTACGCGGGTTCTCACATCCTCCCCCCCCCCCCCCGGGAAAAATTTTGTCCCCGAAATTGAACTCTCTCCTGAGGGGTTTTGGGGTAGACTTCGCGTAGTTCTTCCTTGTTGTCCGACATGGCTTCACTAATGGGGTGACTCTTCCCTTGTGCTCCACACAAATGTATAGTCCTGTTCCTTATCCTCCGGTCTTCCTGTAGGATTCTGATCCCATGGTACTGCAGTCGTGTCCCTTTGAGTTTTCTGATGGATGGTTGATTGGTTTCACAATCAATACTTACTTTCTAGGCAATTAGTCAATTTAGACCTAGAATTACTTCTAGTTCCCCTCGCTTTTGTAACAATAAGGTTTACTAGGAGCTTGTTATGGTGTAATGCAACCTCCCATGGATGTTTCCAAGGGCTCAGAATTTCTATTACTCCTCACTAATAATACACGAGATCTAAAGAAGGGAGTTTTCTCCAATATCTAAAAGATTAATGCTTATAGAGAGTGGAAATAATGATGTAGCCGTTCCTGCACTTGGTGCTTCTCTAGTCTGTTCGGCAATCATGTGAGTCAGACGTGCGGGTCCTCCTCTTCCAGCTCCTTTCGTGATGGGTTGGTTGCCTCGGAGTTGGTTCAGGTGGTTGATTTGCGGCGGTGCTGGGGTAGGTGGTCTTGGCACATATGGTGGTTGTGGTGGGGTTCCAGATGTCCTCTGTAGGTGGGGGCATTTTACTTTACGATGTTCTGGCTTCCCATAGTGGTAACATGCATTGGTGGCTTTCAGACAATTTTCGATTGGATGCTTTCCTCTACACTTTGCACACCTCAAAGCTAAAGCCACTGGCTGCTGCTGGGCTATTGGTATATGGGAAGATGGGTTGATGGGTCGTGGTTGAGATGGTCCATACCTTGGATGTGGTTGTTGTGGCATATGTGGACGAGGTCTATGAGCAGGTGGTGGATGGTGGTAGGTTTTAGCCTTCTTTCTTCGTTCTTCAGTTAAGATGGAATGCTCATTCTCTAAGATAATGGCTCTATTTACCAAGTCCTAAAATTCAGCGATTTTGTGGATGGATAGAAGCATCTTAAGATAAGGATGCATTCCATCCAGAAACCTTTCTATCTTCTTTTCTTCTATATCTATGTCATTTGGAGCATATCGGGAGAGTTCGTTGAATTGGCTAAGGTATTCTATTATCTTATTCCCTCCTTGGGTCAAAGTTCTAAACTCGCGCTTTTTCAGCTCCATACTTCCTATCGGCACATGAGTTTCTATGAATCTTAACTTAAACTCATCCCAGGTAATAGGTTGCCCGCTGACACGGTGACGGTTATAATTGAGCCACCATGTAGCTGCTGGTCCGATCAGTTGATGTGATGCATATCGTACTTTCTCTATATCTGAGCACCCTACGGTGTCCAATTTCTTCTCTAACTCAACTAGCCAATCACTTGCGTCCAGTGGATTCTCTGCTTTGGCAAAAGTGGGAGGGCAAGTCTAGAGAAAATCCCCCAAACTGACCCTATGTGCTGGCTGAGAGGTGGTAGATGCTACTTGGCTTAACAACGTCTCCATGAAGCGGTTTTGATTTTCTTGAGTTTCTCTTCTGAAGTTTTCTAAGAACTTGAGAACATCCGCTATTACTCCTAGTGGGTCTGTTGCTCTTGTGGTTGGCTGGTGGCTAGTTTCATGTGTTGGGGTGGTTCTGAGCTGGTTTGTTGCTATCTCATTGAGGTCTATCGGTGGATTTCCCGTTGGTGTGTCCTGCGGTGGTAGTCCCAATCTTAATTCCAAATGCCAATCGACGTTTCCTTGACCTTCCATCCTGTGGGGGAGGTGTTAAGAGATCGACTGCGTTAATTGTTATTCTTGAAGCATTTTATTTTGAGGAGCCTTTTGTTGGTTATATGTGTTCCTTGCTTCTTCAGCAGTAAATTTGGTTGTAGGGAAGATAGTATTAGGTTTTTCTGGCAAGAGTTATCTCTCGGGTGAGTTGTATTATGCCATGCACAGATAACCAAATAACACCAAGAAACATAGAGATGCAAAAAGATCCAAATCCTATTCTAGCTAAGTCTTTCGTGCTCAGTCACGCTTGAGATCCCGTTCTCAAGACCGCCCAAACCACGTGTTTGGGACCACTCAGAGCTTGCCTCCGAGTGCGACCTACACTACCCTGGATCCACGTGCCCAGGTACGCTCGAGATCTCGTTCTCGAGACCGCCCAACTACGTGTTGGGAAACGCTCAGGGCTCATTCCTGAGTACGCCCAGGATTTCGCTCCTGGGTACGCCAGAGCTACACGCTCAGAGTGCCACGGACCACTCGTCCGGAAAATCTGATATGCAGAAATGAGATAAGTCACACGTTTACATCGTCAACATTTATGTGTTTTCTTTAAGTATACTTTTTTTCTTTTAGAATGCTGACGGTTTAATTTGGTGATTTAGACGAAGAGGTAAAGAATGCTATGGGTATGGTCCATACTTATCCAACAAGTGGAAGAGCAGGTCCATGCCAGAGTTCTACTCCATGCCTCTAGTCCAGGCACTAAAGTCTAAATCTTATGATATTGCACCACCGCCTATATTTTCTACCCTAGGTTGAGCTGAAATCTAACCATCTACTCGTATGAGATATCCAGACCGATCCTAAGACAATAACGTGTTCCCTCCGCACTCTCTTGGAAGGGGAACTAACTTAGAGATGGTGCTATGTTAGTAGGAATGTCACTTTGAGAAGTGATAAGCTTTTTAACCTACTATTTTTGAAAGGGGCTGGGATAGAAATTGAGATGGAGTTGAGAGTTAATAAAGTAATTAGTGCAATATAGCAAGCGAGGGGCACACTTAAGTTCTTGCTACAGTTTTTATTTTATTAGTGTGGCCCGATCTTATTGCTCTAATGCCACCTGCGACGCTCCGTGTCATTACCCCAAGGGTAATCACACTTAGGCATATGGATTACTATTCATTTGCCCAGTGGAACACTGATCTAACGAATAGTAAGCCATTTATCAGAGATAACGCAACAGAACAATAAAATAGAAACTGTTTTTTATTACAACAGTAGCCATACTGGTTTAGGGTTCTAAATATAAATATTTAATTACAAAGGGGAAAACACTTCCTGCTATTTGCTGCTAGGTTCCTCCAACAGTCTGCTAGTCCCACGAGTCGAAAGAGAGCGATCATCTCGCCCTGCTCCTTGTACCCAATGCCCCTGTCACCTGCGGCCTTTTCGGTACCTGCAAAAATTCCTCATCCCACTCAGGATAACTCCCGGTCGTATTAGGATCTAAGCATTGGGAGAGATAGCAAGAGTGAGTACTATAGTGTACTCAGCAAGCATTAATAGCTAAAATACAATTGATGACCCTACATTTCGTCCTTATCAAAATTCCTACCTCTTCTCTAATTCTGAAAATAGTTTTCAAAACATAGGTTGCAATTTTACTTCTGAAGAGACTACTTGATTACTCGGAGAGAAGAAAGAACCCCAGTGGTTCCCGTAGACTCAAATCCAGGAGACTGGCATGAATTCATGATTTGTATAACACTGCGCAGGCTTGTACCACTTTACCCATAGCTACCCTGAACTCTCTTTGACTGGGTCCACCGCATTTCCTTTGATGCGATTTCGAGTTCAAAATACAGAACGTTTTCCGGTTACATGATCAAGTCTCCACCCATTACTTTCTATCGATGCTGATTTAATCACGCTGCTGACTTCGTCATACACCGAGTTCCAGTAATGTTGGTTGGGACACTACCCAACACTCTACCATGCATTACTATAATGCCCCGGATCCCCCACTTCCGGACTGTTTACCGGTTCTGGGTTCTTCCCTAATTAACACAACCCATGCAATATGACTTGCCCGTTGTGGAGAACATAATCACGTAAAAGGTAACCTTTCAGCCCACGAAAACGGGAAAATGGTTGATACTGAATTACGGCCTCTGACCGAGTAAGAGTTTTTGTTGGTCCTTATATTATAACTATCCGTAAAAAGGGGCCACCTCTTACCTCCTCATCATTGTCGTCGTCGTCGTGTTTCCCCCGCCCGGGCCCCCTTTTACCAACATATTAGCTTTCATTTCTTCCTTTCTTTCATTTCATTTCTATCTTCTCAATTTCATTCATTTGATTTGATTTTTGAGAAAATAGTTTCGATGCAATACACATAAAATAGAGCAAGATACGATTTACATTTAATATAGCTATGTTCATGATCAAGAGAGTAGCTTGCCTTCAGAACTATAGAAAAGATTGTCGCTGACGAAGGTTGTATCAACTATCGTGGCCTGCATCGGCTCGTCTGCTGCAAATACGCGATGGAGTGAATAATAAATAATTTAAGCAAATACTTAGTGTCATTTTGGTGCTATTAAAGTACAGTAGTCAGTTGGTCATTCTTTTTAGCAGATTAAATAACAACAATTCTTCGGGTTCTTCGCTATGTTAGCACTCCCCGCTATGGCCGTTCTCGTACATCGGTGCTAGGGTTAGGATTGCCGATACTTACGTTTTATCGTACGAGAAGAATATACTATACATGATCACTTCTTATTAAGTCTATCAAATTTATTCGCGCAAAATTAAGTCTACCAAATTTTACTTGGGCAATTAAATGATCAACTTGATTTTATGCCGATGCTAAATAAATGAATCTAGCTGAATGAACTATCTCTAATGCTTCAAATTTTACCTATTTACTTAATTTGGGAGTTCTATCGGCGACTAACTCAGATCTGGAATCTTAAATTAATTTATACGCATTTTCCGCCTCTATTTCCTACCGGTCGATTTACTACTAAATATTCTAACGGGGATTAAATAACCTACCTCACTAGCGACTCCAACGAAACTCGCATTTATACTACTAATTCAATCTATCTATCTAATTTGAATTTTAAAACAATTTCTACAAAACTTTCCTCTATCTTTAATTTTCTTACCTTCCTCGATTTTCTTTCTCCCATTTTCAATTTTTTTTCTACCCTATCCTTACCCAAATTGATTCCCCATCCTGCTCCTCCTCACTCCACCCACTTTCTTCCCCAAATCTCCTCTTCTCCCCACCACCTGACGCAGCCATCGTGCTCCCGGCCCCGGCCAGCCCCGCCCACGCTCGCCTCCTCCGGCTCCTACCCGACCTCCTCCTTCGGCTCCTACACGGTGCCTCCTCCCTTCGGCCTATCTGTGCCTTGCTTTTCCTGCTCTACCACTCCCGGTCCGGCCTCCTCCCGCTCTCTGCGCCCATCAAGACTGCCACAGCCTGACCACTCCCCCACGCCGCCACCGACCAGTGGCTCTGCTCTCCGTGTGCCTCCTCCCGGTCCGACCAGGCTGCTCGCTTCCCTTCCCGGCTTGGCTTGGCGTCGGCAGCCTCGGCCCGGTGGCCGCCTGCTTGCCCCCGGCTCCTAACACCGCTGCCCATCTAGCCTCCCGGCGGCCAGAGGCCAGCGCCTCCTCGGCTCTCCTCGGGCTCGCCTCCTCCTAGCCCTTCCCTAGCTCGGTCCTAAAACCAACCCACTACTTCATCGATTCCTCCTCTACACTAGCTCGGCTACTGGTGTTGGATTACTAAGTTGATTTATGCTGATTTGTTTATTGAGAACAATTCATTTAATTGATTGATGTCGTGTTGTTTACTGACGTGTGATACTTCATTAATATGCATGGTATGGTGATGAGATGGCTACTGGAAGCTGGGTTCTGGTGATGCTTGATGGTTGCAGTTAGATATGGGGGATGGTTCATCCTGGGTGTTACTGACGGCTCATTGTCCGTAAATGAAATGATGTTTAACCATCGCAGAACATAACAAAGGCACGTTGAGGTCACCATCTGCATTTCATTAGGTGTCAGCAAGGAAAGTCAGGAGAAAGCAAACCATACAACACAGAGGCAAATAAGAAGCGGTGGAGCTATAGGATCCGTGCGGCGGTGGGTGGAAGAAGCACCGATCTTCCATGTGCGCCCAAGAGCAGCGTCAGCGTCGAGGCCAGCGGGCCTCTTCTTCTTATTGCGCTAAAGGGAGGGGTGGCTACACAGGAGCTCGCTGGACCGGCGCGGCAGCCGTTGTGGGTGAAGAAGCGGCGCCGCCGTCTGATCTGGTCCCTGATCCCCTCCTTCCTCCCGCTCCATCCCCAAATCGATTGATCCGGTCTAGGGCATGGCAGGGTTCCGACGTGGTGGAAGGGAAGGAGGCCAGGGCGGAGGAACAAGAAGAGATAGTGGCGGCGAGGGCAGCTCTAGCGACGAAGAGATCGAAAGGGAGGAGGCGACAACGAGGGTGAGAGGAGGAGAGTGAGGGCGAGAGCAAGAGGCAGCAGCGGTGGCCTCTGCGATGCGAGGGGATCGGGAGAGGAGGTAAGAGGGAGCAGCGGCCACGAGGGCGGCGGGGGAGGAAACGGGGACGATGCGAGTACGACCGGCTGGTGGAGCGGCGGCATGGGAGAGGAAGAGAGCAGAAGAGGAGCAAGCCGAGGGCGGCGACAGTAGAAAGGGCGGCGCGGGTGAAGGGGAGGAGATGGGAGGCGGACACACAAAGAAAAGAGAACGAGCGGAGAATGCGAGGGGAAGAAGGCGGTGGCGTGAGGCCAGACCCCAGAGGTGGCATATGGTTTCAGTGGAATGGGCAGCGCTTGACCGATCTACACCGTCGGTTCACTAATCCTGTGATAGTATGGTTGGGAAATCCCTCGAACTGAGCCACCGACGAAGCCTGCCGTGAATTCGTTTACATGCACAGGCGGAGCTGGGTCTCCGGGTCAATAATCCGAGATCCAGAGTCAAAATGCTATGAAAAATTCTTCGAAAAATTTGGTTTTAAGTCAAGACTAATTGGGCCGGCCCGAGATTTGACCTAGGACCAGCTACGCCATGTTTACGTGTTACCAAGTGAACGAGAACACACGTCAACCAATCATTGACAAGTTGCGCTAGTATGATGGGGTGCCATCTTTGGTCGGTAATGAAGGCTTGCTAATATGGAGGGAAAACTAGATAAACATCGGAGTTTTCTTTTTTAGCACTTGGGCTATCAAAGCGTAGTGGTTTGTATTTTTTTTTAATACAACTAACTAGAAGACACTTTTTTATTTGTGTGTAATAAAGAGACAGTGCGTGTGTCTTCCATGTAATCGCTAACCAAAAAAAGACGAAGAAAAAGTGTAGCTTTCGGTGCTACAAGTCATCCATGTATTAATATTCGGTATACATGCGGAATTACGCTACCAACATGAAAGAAGTCTCTTTTTATTGGCACTCTTGGTACTCCTGTAAATACTCGGTGGTCTTGATGAAATATTATACAGATTTTTGACATGACAAATTGATTAATCTTATTTTATGTGCGATAGACTACTATGCACTATAATACAAACATACGAGCACGCTTTTTTTAGCATAGCAACATATCTTAATTCCTGTGAATTGTTTTTCTTTATATAAAAAAGAGGCTACTTTCACAAGAGTTGATGAAATAAATAGTATATACAACCATGATTCTCTTCTTAGAAGAGTATCCGTCATTTGTGAGGAAATTTTATCCCTAAACAAAAGTGCATCTAGCCCCAAATCGTGTGTAGTCGATCGGGGGAGCTAACAAAATATCTCACGGCAACAAATCTCCAATTCCCCTCCTCTCTCAAAACATAAGAAAGGTGTCCAATTCCTTTTCTACCCCTCCGTTATCCTATATATACGCGTCCGCCTCGACGCTATTCTCCTCTCCTCTCTTCTTCCTGGTGCAATACATCGATCTCCTGTTCTTCGCCAATCAAGGTGTGCGCGCGTGCGTATCTCTCTTTCTCCTGCCCCTGTAGAATGTTCTTCCTTTTTGCATGCGATGTTCAATTGGTTCAAGGATCAAGATTCGCTGTCTCGACTTCCTAGTTTCATCTTTGTCCCTTTTTTCTGTTGTTTTCATGATATTTTTACATCTAGGTGCAAGATGTAGATTCGAAATATTTGTACTGTATGGAATGTCGTAATAGATCAGAGCTGTTATCCAGTGTATTTACCTTCCTGGCTTATCGTGTGATATTGTTTATGCGTAGGCGAATTGCATATCGATCAATCGTTTTTGTTTTCTTGACCTGATCATCTTGCATGTCGTTTTTATCGTTAAATCGTATTAATTTCATGATAGAGAAGGAGCATGCCCTGTCTATTTCGCGCTGGATATATATCCCCGATGTTCATATATATCCGTTTCCTGATACGTTTTTCCTCCCTTTTCTTGCCGTCCTGTAATCTTCAGATCGTAAGCATATATTTTTGGTGAAAGGTTTAAAACCCTGAAAATATAAAGCTAGCGGAGATCATTAGTATTTTCGCTCAAAGTTTACAGCAATGTAGTAGCTATTTTTGGTGCACTGATGATTCACTCGGCAAAAGAGAAGTTAGGCGTACCTACCATGTCATTAAGGGTTTATGATCAAAACTTGTTACTGATTACTAGGTGCTTTCTGGGGTAGCCTATCATTATAGATGGCATGCATTGCGCCTAACCGTGTTGATGATCACTAAATCATTCTGGTAAATGACATGACCTTTTGATATTGTTTGATTAAGCAGCAACTATTTTGATCCTGCAAAGTGTAGGCAGATCGATACAAGTTTGCTCTAACCATATATAGCTTTTTCAATAAAAACTTTGAGATCTACCTTTTTCCAAAAAAGAGAGAGAAAATAAAACGTTGAGATCAAAGTTCTTACTAGGCCAATTATGCTGTTGTTTTCATTCCTTGCTCAATGATAAAGACAGTAGCTGATGTAACATAATTACTTTCTGTGGGATTAATCTGGGTGCACAGGGGCGTTCCTGTTGGCTAGATGGCTAGATGCCATTATAAGTTCCGTTCATGTATGCATGATGATTGTTAGATATATATATTGTGTAGGGTGTTATTTGCATTTGTACATGTTATATATTGGCCTTTGGCCCATTGGAATAGACATGTGGCTATATTCAAACATGGTATCAAAGCTAGGGTTTTGAAACCCTACCTCTTAGCCACCACGCCCGCCGCCATCAGCCGCCGCTTGCTTGCTCTCCCGAACCACCGCCACCGCCACGCCGCCTCACGCCTTCCTCCTTTCGCCGCTGCCGTCGCGCTCAGTAGCCGCCGCCGCCGCCGTCCCCGCCGGAGGAGGTCACGGATCCTTGCGGGTCGAGCGGATCCGCGTCGGGTTAGCGCCGCCGCCCTCCGGCGGTCGACGCTGCTTTCATGCTGGTCGAGCACCGCCGCCCTGGCTGGTCGCCGCCTCCTCGCGGATCCGTGCGGGTCGAAGCCGCCGCCTCGCCGGGTCGGCGTCGCCTCTCATGCGGATCTAGAGCTAACGCCGCCGCCAAAGACCGGATCTCGCTGCTGTCGCCGCCGCTGCCGCCACTCCGGCCGCCGCTCGGGGAAACCCTAAAGTGTTGTGCCCGTGAGACGCACAGGCGCACGGGTGCTTTTCTAGCTGGGAGCCGGCCCAGCCGAGAAGAAGAGAAAAAAGAAAAAAAAAAGAAAAAAACAGAAGTTGATGGCTTTTATCGGAGGCTCCTTCGCCATCCTACTCCCCCAGTTCGTTTTGATGGGACGAACTTCCGGAAGTGGGCCGTTCACCTGAGGATCCACCTCAACAGCCAGCATCTCTGGGGTCATCTTACTGGTGAGCAGCCATATCCGCCTCGTCCTACCATTGCCTTGATCGCTCTCTGGCTTGAGTGCGACAGGCGCTCGAGGTCGGCGATCTTTGACTGGAGGAGGCGCTAGAGCTCTGATCGAGCTACACGCCTGGAAGGCCGGGCAGAGGCTGAGGCTCGTGCTACCGCCATCCTAGTGGGTAGCATGCCTGCGACCATCTCTATGGATGTGGCGGGCTGCCGACGACACACGGCTCATGTGGGGCGCCTCGAGCTCACTACCGGTAGACGAGTGATGCTATGTATCTCTCGGTTGTGCACCAGCACATTCTCTTCAGCATTTTGATGCCACTTGTTGATGACTTCTACGGAAGTCGCCGAGGTGTGGCGTCGGCTTGACTCTCTGGGGCGGATGTCCGCGGACTGTCCCTCTTGTGTCGCGGCTCCGCGCTCACCAGAGACTCCACCGCCTCTCGACTTCTGACGCATCTCGGCTGAGTTCGAGATCGGCCTCGGCTCTGACTCGCCACCGCGCCCGAAGCTTGGTGGAGGCCCTCACGAGTGTCGCGTCTTGAGGAGACTTCGTCACTGTGGCATGGCTCGAGATCAATCTGTCTTATGTCCTGCTCAGATCTGCTCCTTTGCCGCTTTCTTGAGACCGACAGTGGACCCTCCTCCAGCTCCTCCGGTGGTTCTTTGCTTCTCTGCGGGTCTCCACTGCACCTCTTGTCGGCGTCTTTGCCACAGTATCGATTGTTACAAGCGGAGGAGGGACCAGAGTCGTCGGCGGATGTCCCCGAAGGGCTCTGGAGGTTCCTCTCCTCGAGGATGGCCCTCTCGCCCGGGGCTCCTCTGGTGACGCCACACAGCCAGCCTTCTCTCACTACTTGGCGCCTCGGTGTCGGCTCATCCTCGGACTCCTCGGGTTACGCTTCGTCTGCTCTTGCTTCTCGGCGATCTTCCTTGCCTCGCCTCCTCTCTCGTCAGTATCTTGTCTCCGTGGATCTTGGACTCTGGTGCTTCTTTTCACATGACACTAGATTCTACCCACCTTACTTACGTGCGGTCCACCGATTTTTCTTCCACTGTTCAGACTGCAGATGGTACCTCCCTTCCTGTTACAAGCCGAGGCACCCTTTTCACTTCTTCTTTTCATGTTCCTGCAGCTCTCATGTTCCTCGGCTTACTATCTGTGTTATGTCTACCGGTCGAGATCACTAATCACGACGGTGTCATATTGTTCTTGAGTCGACTCTTGTTGTGTTCAGATCGCCGACGGGACTCTGCTTGTAATCGGCCCTCGGCCGTGATTAAGAGGCGTCTTTGGGAGCTCAATTGGCTTCATCTTCCTTCTGCTGTCTCCACCAGCCAGTCGGCCACTACCACTACCTCTGCTCTTGCTGCGTCCTCCACTACATCTTTTGCTCAGTGGCACCATCGTCTCGGTCATCTCTATGGCTCACGTCTATCGTCTTTAGTCGGTCGTGGTGTTCTTGGGTCTGTTTCTGGGGACACCTCTTTACATTGTATGGGTTGCAAGCTTGGCAAGTAGTCTGCGGCTCCCTATCCCACTAGTGATTCTATTTCTACTTGTCCTTTTGATCTTGTTCACTCGATGTTTGGGGTCGGCTCCTTCGCCGTTTGAAAGGGGTCATCGCTATTATGTGATCTTTATTGATGATTATTCTCGTTATACTTGGATCTACTTCATGTCCGAGCGCAGCCAGGTTCTTTCTATTTATCAGATGTTCGCCACCATGGTTCGCACTCAGTTTGATTCAGTCATTCGTGTTTTTCGTGCTGACTCTGCTGGTGAGTATCTCTCTGCTGCTTTGCGTCGCTTTCTTGCTGAGCAGGGCACTCTTCCTCAGTACTCTTGTCCTGGTGCTCACGCTCAGAATGGTGTCTCTGAGCGTAAACATCGTCACTTGCTTGAGACCGCTCGCGCTCTCATGCTTGCCTCTTCTTCCCCACTCACTTCGGGCGTCTCTTTGGTCAAGCTCCAGTCTGATCATCTTATTTGTTTTGGGCGTTCTGCTTTTTCGTCCTTCTTCCACCTCGTGGCGTACCAAACCGATCGCTTTCGACCGATTGAGTATGTTTTCTTAGCTACTGATCTTGAGCATAAGGGTTATCGTTGTTATGACCTTGCTGTTCGTAGGATGAGGATTTCTCGGGATGTCACTTTTGACGAGTCCCGCCCTTACTACCCTCATTCCCCCACTGTCAGTCCGGATTCTCTTGCTGAGTCGATCTCCTTTCTGATTTTTCCTGACTCTCAGCTTTCCACCATTGTTTCGCCTCATCCTCCATCTACTCCTCCTTCGGCTCCATCTGTTCCGCCTCCACCGAATTTTCCTTCTCGCTCTTTTGTTGAGGCTCCATCTTTACCCTTCCACTACTCTCGCCGTCCTCGGCCTCCTACTTCCTCTCTTGAGCCTCCCGTCTCTCTTGGGCCTGTTCCCGATCCTCCTCTCCATCATTCTTTGGGTCGGCTCGTCTTCTCCTCCCAGATATGCTCTTCGTGATCGCCACACCATCGAGCCGCTGCTATGCTTCCGCCACGCTTCTTCTCGAGCCTCGACCTCTCAGGAGGCAGCTGCTCTGCCGAGTGGCAGCTTGCGATGTCTGAGGAGATTGCTTTGCTTGAGCGCACTAGCACTTGGGATCTTGTGCCCTTACTGCGCGTGTTACTCCTATCACGTGTAAGTGGGTGTACAAGATCAAGACCCTTCGGATGGTTCTCTTGGCGCTACAAGGCTCGTCTTGTAGCGCGTGGTTTTCGATAGGAGCATGGTCGCGACTACGATGAGACTTTCGCCTGCCGCTCACATGACCACTGTTCGTACTCTCCTTCTTTGTGGCCTCTGTTACTTGATGGCCCATCTCTCGATTGGATGTTAGAATGCCTTTCTCAATGGCGAGTTGCGTGAGGAGATCTACATGCAGCCGCCCCCTGGGTATTCTGTCCCTGATGGTATGGTTTGTCGCCTTCATCGTTCTCTCTATGGGCTCAAACAAGCCACGTGTGCTTGGTTTGACTACTTCTCCTCTGTTGTCACTGCTGCCGGCTTCTCTGCTAGTGATCACGACCCTGCTCTCTTTGTTCACACCTCTCCACGGGGTCGGACGCTCCTCCTTCTATATGTGGATGACATGATCATTACTGGAGATGACTCTCAGTACATTGCCTTTGTGAAGGAGCGTCTCAGCAAGCAGTTCTTGATGTCTGATTTGGGTCCTCTTCGTTACTTCCTTGGGATTGAGATCACTTCTACGCCTGAGGGCTACTATCTCTCCCAGGAGAAGTACATTCAAGATATCCTTACTCGTGCTTGTCTCACTGATCAGCGCGTAGTGGATACTCCTATGGAGTTAGGTGTTCACCTTCGCTCTACTGATGGTGAGCCTCTTAAAGATCCCACTCGCTATCGCTATATTGTCGGGAGCCTCGTCTACCTTGGGATCACTCGACCTGACATTTCTCACCCTGTTCACATCCTGAGTTAGTTTGTCTCTGCTCCCACTCAGCTCCACTACAATCATCTTCTTCGTGTTCTTCGATATCTTCGTGGAACCCTCACTCGACGTCTTTTCTTTCCTCGTTCCATTCTTCTGACTTGAGACGTACTCTGATGCGACGTGGGCTAGCGATCATTACGATCGCGGTCTCTTCTGCCTATTGTGTTTTCCTTGGTTCCTCCTTGATTGCCCGAAGACTAAAAGCGATGCAGCTTTCTCGAGTCTTGAGGCCGAGTTGAAACCATGGCATCGTTGATACCGAGATCACCGGCCGGTGGCTCCTTGCGGATTTTGGCGTTTGTTTACGCACAAACTCGCTTTTATCGATATAATCTTGGTGCGATCAGCATTGCTCGTGATCCCGTGAAGCATGAGGTTACCAAGCACATTGGAGTGGATGCTTCATACATGCGATCGCAGGTGCAAGACCAAATTATTGCTTTTCATTATGTACCTTCGGAGTTTCAGTTAGCAGATTTCTTCACTAAGACATAGACTCGAGCTCAGCATAACTTCTATCTCTCCAAACTCAGTGTTGTTGATCCACTATGAGTTTGAGGGGGGTGTTAGATATATATATTGTGTAGGGTGTTATTTGCATTTGTACATGTTATATATTGGCCTTTGGTCTATTAGAATAGACAAGTGGCTATATTCAAACAATGATGTCTTGTAATGTTTTAGATTATTATTATCATTTTTTTTAGATCAATGACGAAGGCTTGTTTCTTGATTCATACAGCCATGTTGTCCGATCAAATATACGGAGGCTGAATTATATGGTTCTTTTCTTTAAGTTTCACTTTTTTGACACACATGTGCTCTCGTACTGGAGTATATGAAGGTAGAGCATGTTCGGTGATTCTAAAGTACCTTTCGTTTTCATTGCGTAACAGCACTTTTGTCTAATATTACTTCGCTTCTTTCATTAGATCTCTGGTAACTTTCTGTTAAAGAACTGTGTGCTCACGTACACCGACAAGAAAACACTGAAGAAGTGGTTTTTCATTGACAAGACTGTAGGTTGAATCTAGTGGAAAGAAACCCTGTTCCACCTAATTTTGATCCCATAAAACACCATTTTACAATTAATCCTCTTCACCTCTCCGGTGGATATGAGCAATAGATTGCCTGTCATGACTGATCCTGTGGCCAAAAGCAAGCCAGTGTTGGTACTGCCTTCAAATCTGATGCCATTTTCAGTCACATCCAAGAGGTCTTCATGCTCTTCCTTGAGTGTGACATACATCAGTAGACGTAAACTTTCTGAAGTCGTTGATGGACTGCTCGGTCTGATGACAATGTCGTCAACCCGTAAAACGCCCAACGTGCATTCCGGTTGCGACGTTGCATATGAAGAAGATTCTGCTGACAACGCTTGGCTGGTAAGATCAATGTGTCTTTGAGTTTTCAGCTATCCAGTGTCTGTCTTCTGCAAAACATTCTACAGTTTTGCCGTTTGTTGCAGGCAAAATGCCCTTCTGCTTTAGCTTCCTTCGACCAAATAATAGCCAGTGCACAGGGCAAGGAGATCGTGTTGTTTCTGGACTATGATGGCACGCTTTCGCCTATCGTGAATGATCCCGAGAAGGCGTTCATGTCCCCTGAGGTAAGGCAATCTCAGATGAACATGCTTAATACTGAATCATTGCTTGATGTATGTACAACTGGCTTATTCTCAATCTGAAAACCTTCCTTCAGTTGCGTGCTGCTGTGAAAAATGTTGCAAAGTTCTGCCCTACTGCCATCATCAGCGGGAGGTCCCGCGACAAGGTGTGAACAATTTTTGCACCTGTCGGCCTATGTCAGTGTGGGAATTCTACTAATATGAAATCATGTATCTTATGTTTTCGCTTGCCCCTTCATGTTTAGGTTTTTGATTTTGTAAAGCTGAAGGAACTCTACTACGCTGGAAGTCATGGGATGGATATAATGGCATATACTGCAGATTCTGAAAGTAAAACGGACAATGTGAGTACTTCTCAGGGATCAGAATTTCGGCCAAAAATTGGCAATTTGGGAATTACCGGTGGGAACCAATGGGCTGGTAGGAATACAATCCGGTTCTCAAAAAATCGGTTTGGATGAATTTTATCCCCAAAAAAACAAATTTGCTTGAATTTTGTTCGAATTTGCTTTTTTAATTCAAAAACCGATTTTTTTTTTTAAAAAAAGGGCCAAAATTTACCGATTTTCGGCCAAACCGGACTTGCCCCCCCCCTCCCCAAAAAAAAACTTACCGGTAACGAAAACCCTAGTACTTCTTGCATAAAGAGGACGATTACGTTGCTTTGTTGTTGTTTGCTCTTGCGATTCCTGAATTTTCTACATGCCTGTTTCCTTAACGTTCTTGAATATTGATGAACTCTTAATTGCAGAGCAAAGAAGCCAATCTTTTCCAACCTGCAAGGGAGTTTCTACCTATGATCACGGAGGTATTCTTTATTGTTAATCATTAATCAATGAAATTAACAAATTGCATTGTAATTCTGAACTTTAGAGACTAAAATGTCATCACGGAGCCTGCTCTGAGATCTCATCCCCTTTACCTCTGGCGACTCAGAGCAACCGACCCCCTTCCATGGGGCTGCGCTTTGCTAACCCAGGCCAAGCTCCTTTTGCCTCCCATCCTACTCCCGCACCACCAGCCATGCCCTCCCTTCCCCTCCGCGGCCTCCTCCTCCCCCGTCCCTCCAAGCCACCCTCCATATCCTCCCAGAGACCGCCTCCGCTTTCCCTTTCCCCTTCTTCTAGACTGGCCACCACCACCCGCCCCCCATCCTCCTTCCCTCCCCCGGGTCCTTCCCCCCTCTTCACCTGGCAAGCCGCCAGGCCAGATCCAGATCTGACCTGGCCCGGCCTCGGATCCCCTAGCACCTCCCTCCTCCTAGCTCCGGCGGTAGCCCCTCCTAGCCTCGATCCGCCAGCCTCAACTCCCCTCTGCCCTGGCTCCCCAAAGGCTCCTTTCTCAGATCGATCGTCTGCGCAAGACCCGGCATTGAAGACTCCATCTTTATAAAATCCTCCAATACAGTTCCTCCAAGCAGCGCCTCATTTACTGCGCTTGCTTGTCCAAACGCCCCTCCACCCAACTCCACTCCAGAGACACAGAGCTCCTTCAAAGCTATTGAAGTACCGCGACGCGCCCCATCCCATCGAAGCTTCCTCGAGCGAGCCGCGTATCCCCACGTCAGAGAAGGCAACCTCAAAGCCGTTCGGCCCGGCGATGCAGCGGGGTGGCAGGAGGTTAAACGACCTCACGGTGGCGGCAAATGCAGAGCCATTCCGCTGGCCGACACAACCTCATCAACCTCCTCGCTCCTTAAAGCCGAAGGAAGATGTTTCACCTCTCGCGTGACCATAAAGTCCTCAACTGCCGTGATCCCCTTCGGTGTCTCCTCTGCTTCACCACAGGCCACCGAGCTAGGGAGTGCAGGCGCAGGCATAAGCATCCCCAATCCACCACTCCGCGACAGCAAGCCCCGCCGAAGGCACTTCGCCGCCGAGCTACCCCGAAGCCTCAGGCCCTAGCCATGACGTTCCTGGGTGCGCCTGACACACGGCCGGAGGAGGACTACTACGTCGTCAACGGCTACCCCCAGCTTGACCGAGCCCGTAGGGGCGGAGGCCACCGCTTAGTGGCGTGGGTCTTTGAAGGGCAACGCCACGCGCCGACAACGATCAGATGGAGGCGGTCCGGCCGCTCGCCTGCGTCGAGAAGAAGTAGATGTCTCTCTCCACCACCCAGAGACCTACCTCCTCAAGTTCGGCAGCAAGCTTACCAGGGACAGAGTGCGCGACGTGAAAAAGTTCCAACATGATGCCTTGGAGATCCATGTGCGACCTTGGAGGTCGACGAGTCATGCCTTCGGCACGGCAATGTTCTTTCGAGTACGGCTCTGTCTGGAAGGGCTACCGGTGTTCGCTTGGACACCAGACATCGCGGAGCGCGTCGTAGGCAGGAAATGCTCGTTGCACTCCATTGAAGGTGTCTCGGTGAGCCGGGAGGACATGAGGACCCTCAACCTCTGGGCCTGGACAGCCAACCCAAGCTCCATTCCTAAGGTGGCCTGGATCACCTTCACAACGCAAGGCTATGACCCAAGCGGACCAGCAGCGAGTTCCCGCCTTCCGGACAAGTGGAGGAGAGGACTCACCCACCGGGTGATCATCCACCTTGACTATGTCAAGGACCACACTGCCGCACCGCTTGATGATTTCATCTCGATGGCGGACACTGCTGCGTATGAGCCAATCACAACCAGTCTCCCTTGGAACTTGGGGGCAGTAGATGGCACGCCAGAATCAAAAGGGAGGCCGAGCCACTTGCCTCCTCAACCACCAAGGCAGGATGGTGAAGTGGAGGTCAACCTTGAAGCAGAAGCTTACCGCGATTCCCACGGTCAACGCCGCCCCCCTCGACGTGTGGTCTATGACGACCACCCTACCACCTTCACGCGAAGGCGCAAGGACGACGACAACAGGAACAACGACAAGGGCCGCCACAACCGCACCAACCAAAGGTATCACAGAGCTCGACCACGCCTTCATTTGGGACATGGCGCCGCTCGAACGAACGTTCCCCATCGGGCACTCCCACGGCGACAACCGGGATGGTTGGCATTGGGCTGTGGCGCTAGGGGGACCAGCACCCTCTCCCGGCACTACAAGATTTGGAGCAACCTGCTTCGGTCCACCCAAGCAGTCACCAGAACAGCTTAAAGATTTCACTGACCGTACTCTCCAGGAGCTCTTCGCTTCCTACGCCAACACCCTGCGTGAAGCTCTACATGAAGTCTTCGACAACACCCCTCAACACCCCCCCTGCAAACTCCTTCCTACTCAAAGGAGGCACGAGGCGAGTGGCTACGTAAAGCTGAGGATTACATCAGGGCTGCTTCCACGGCCGTTGACAAACTCAGACTCGCCCTGGGTCCTTCCACAGCTACACAGCCCAATCCAACTTGGTCTACCTTCCTTCAGGCAGCAGACCACTTGGTTGCTCCAACATCTTCGAAGCATGCCCCAGTTCAAGACTCCACCACCAACCAAGAGATCCCCACCGACATAGCTCAGGCAGACTCACCACTGTCTGCTCAGATGGTCTCTCCAGAGCCGGCTCCAGTTGAATCAATGTTAGCAACCCAGAAGCACTCATTGGAGCGGCCCCTCCTATCTGACAACTTCTTGGTCCCCAAGGGTAGAACTGAGGAGGTGATGACTGCTCAACCCCCAGGGGCTAACCTTACAGATAGGACCCTGCCTCCCTCCAAAGGACCACACCACCTCGGCTCGATAGCCGATCAGCAAAGATCGACCTTGGACAAAGAAGACATCTCTCTCAAACCAAGCGCAGCGCCACCAAAGGACACTTCTCCAATCGGGCAGCCTCCAGAGGCCTAAGGTGGCAGGATCTAAAAGAAGTGTTGTTCTCAACCCCGCCTCCCCCGATCCTTGCTGCTCCTGCTTTGATTCCTCCCCAAACCAAATGCAGCCGCACTCCAGGGCGGTTCAGCCTACGACGTAGTACACGTCTCGCTACCAAACGAAAGCCGGTGTCAATGATGCACCGCGCCCAAGAAGCTCTTGCTCGAAAACTGGGCACCCTCCCTAAAGACCAGCCTCTAACGGAGGAGGCGCTCAAAGAATACCTCTCTTCATTTGAAGTGCCTTTACCGCAAGACACTATTGTTGCTCTGTCAGCAGCTTTTCAAGATAGATTGCCAGCTCACTTCGCTGGCGGATGAAGCCCTTGCCGAGCTCGAGAGGCCACGGTGTGACTGACAGCCAAGAGTCCGAGGCTGCGGAAACTCCAATGGCCTTGCCTTCACAGACACCACCTGAAGCTCGGGATGCCCTCGTGGCAGCGGCCTAGAGCTGGTTGCTCAGCCACCATAGTCAACGACACCGCCAGGAACATGCAGAGTACCATGTACGCTCCTGTCACTTTTTGCTTATTCGTCGTTGTTTCTTCTCTACACTTCTCTCTGCTGGCTAGTTGTGGATCGGCCGGTTGCTGTTTCGTCGTTGTCTCTGTACCGTGCTTTTGTCGGATGTCTATCTGTTGTTGTTGTTTCCTGCTCTCCACCCATAAGAGGCCTCAGCTGGATGGTTTGGTTGCTTTGGCCTTCTCGTTGTAAGTCGGATGCTGACTGTAAGACATTCGAAGATGCTACCTGTTCTCACCCCCTATTAGACCTGTGTGTTGGATGCTAGTTACTTGCTAGATGTTGGATTGTTTGTTTAGTCCGGCCGAACCCCTGTGTGATGGATGTGAGGGATTCTGTTTACTTCAGATGTTGGCCTTCTTGCTGTTTGGGGGATGCTGACTGTTGGTATATTGTAGATGTCTCCAGTTCTCATCCCTGGGTGCTAGATGTTTGCTGGCTCAGATGTTTCTCTAGGCCGATTCCCCGCTGGTCTCCTGGTTGTTTGTGGGTTGCTGTTTGTATGACTTTTACCGCTGTTTACCATGCTGATTGCTTCTGTTGTTGGCATGCTTGTTGTCTGTGGGACGCTCACTGTATGACTAATGCTGATGCTTCCAGTCCTCATCCCCTTTTACGCTTCCTGTGTATGTCTAATGATGGATGCTGTGTGTTAGATGGCTGCTGGTTTGGAGGTTTCTTCAGGCCGAATTCCTGGGCGGATGCTGGTGTTTGCTTATGCTGTCTGGGTTGGTTCGGTTGTCTGGTGTCACCTGGTCACTTTTTCCAACCCGGTTTATGCTGTCTGGGTTGGTTTGGTTTGTGGTCATGCTGGCCGGAAGCACTGTTTCGCCAGTGAGCTCAACAAATTGCCTCTATTCGCTATTTGTGGTTGTCCACTTCGCCTAGGTTTGGATTCGGTTGTTTCATTTTCTCTATATCCCACACATCGGTTTCTCGTAACACCTCGGCGCAACTAAATTTAGTCCACCTCGAACTCCTCGGCCATTACATTTCAAGTTGCTACCTCAATCACAAATGAATGGACCAAAAATCAATATCTTAAGCTGGAACGTGCGCAGACTTAACAACCAAGCGAGAAGATCGACTGTCCACGAGACTTTGACCTCGACAACATGCCATTTAGTCTGCCTCCAGGAGACCAAACTAAGCTTTGTTGACCAAAGCCTAGCATGCTACCTCGGGGATTTCAACCTGCGAAGCTTTGTCCAAAAACCCGCAGAGGGCACGAGGGGCGGAATTCTCCTCCTTTGGAACAACGAGTGCCTCGACGTAGCAGATGTGCAACAGTCGACCTACAACCTGTCGGCGACCGTCATTTTGAGAGAGTGCGACTCGTCATTCCGCTTAACCATCGTTTTACCCTCCCAAAGCAAAGACAAAGCGGGCTTTCCTGCAGGAAGTTGCTTCCTTAAAACCTCCCTCAGGCACCAACTGGCTGGTCCTAGGCGACTTTAACCTCACCCGCCGAGCTGCCGACAAAAACAACTCCAACATCAATCCGAGACGCATGGCACAATTCCAAAACACTCTTAACACTTGTGAATTAAAAGAAATTCACCTTCAGAACAGAAAGTTCACTTGTAGCAATGAACATCGGCGCCCAACCCTAGTCAGATTGGATAGAGCCTTTTGTAACGCAGGCTGGGACACCCTCTTTCAAAATCATGTCCTTCAGGCTCTGTCTTCTTCAATCTCTGATCATTGCCCCCTGCTGCTCTCCAACACCTCTGGTCCTAGTCGCCCAAAAATCTTCTGATTTGAAAGCTTCTGGACCAAGATGCCAGGCTTCCTTGAGATGGTATAGAAAGCCTGGCTCGCCCCTTGTCTGCACACAGAGCCGATGCACCGGTTACACCACAAACTAGCAACAACAGCATCCGCGTTAAAATCCTGGAGTAGAGACCTCTTCCCTAGACCAAAGCTCCAACTCCACATGGCCTTAGAGCTCATCCTACGACTCGATGTGGCTCAGGAATCCAGGGTCCTAACATCTCAGGAATTTGTACTGAGGGCAAACTTAAAAAAAAGAGTCATGGGGCTGGCAGTGATCGAGCGTACCAGGAAGCGCCAGAGTTCACGTATTGTCAACATCAGAGAAAGTGATGCCAACACAAAATTCTTTCATCTTAAAGCCAACGACCGCAGACGCAAAAATCACATCCTAAGGCTCCTTTCTGGGCTTGGCTGGGCAACCTCGCACACAGAGAAAGAGACTATAATCCAAAAGCACTTCGAAGAGCACCACGCAATACTGCCCTTAATTGGGACGTGCTGAACCCACCTACGATAGATTTGCACAACCTGCAAGATGCGTTCTCAGAAAACGAAGTTCTCAACGCTCTAGACCACCTACCAAGGGACAAAACTCCGGGGCCGGAAGGTTTTTCTTCTAATTTCTACAAATCTTGCTGGTCGACCATAAAAGCTGACATCATGGCAGTCTTCGGCTTCCACTCTCTCCGCACGTCTCACCTTCACCTTCTTAACACAGCCAACATCGTGCTCATCCCAAAAAAAGAGGGGGCAGACAGAGTGCAAGACTTTCGACCTATCAGCCTCATTCACGGCCTGGGTAAGTGGATTGCAAAGACTCTAGCATTGCGTGTGGCTCCGTTCCTAGACAGACTGACCTCGCCAGCCCAAAGTGCTTTTATCAAGACTAGGAGCATTCAAGACAACTTCCTTTACGTCCGCAACCTGATAAGAAGGCTTCACCGATCCAGAACCCCTTCGCTTTTCCTTAAACTAGACATTGCAAAAGCTTTCGACTCAGTCCGTTGGGATTACCTCCTTGACCTCCTACATAAAAGAGGTTTTCCCTACAGATGGACAAACTGGATAGCGGCCCTCTTAAGCACAGCCTTGTCTAGAGTCCTTCTAAATGGCATCCCCGAGAAGGCGATCACCCATAGAAGGGGGCTGAGGCAAGGCGACCCCCTCTCACCCTTCCTCTTCATACTGGCTATTGATCCCATCCAGCGCCTTCTAGAGGTAGCCACGGACATGGGCGCTCTTGCCCGCATGCAAGACCGTTTCGCCAGACTCAGAACCTCCATTTATGCGGATGATGCAGCCATTTTCATCAACCCAAGTGCCAGTGAAATTTACACAACCTCCCAGATCCTCTCCAATTTCAGGATGGTCTCTGGTCTTCATACCAACTTCCAAAAAAGCATGGTTCTCCCAATTAGTTGCGACCACCTGGACCTGAACATGGTCCTACAAGATTTCCCAGCAATCCGGTTGACCTTTCCGATTAAATACCTCGGTTTACTGCTCACTTACAAAAGACTTCGCAAGGTGGATTACCAGCCACTTCTGGACAAAGTGGGGGGCGGCTGGCGGGTTGGCAGTCGTCTCTGTCCTAGCGGGGGCCACCACCGTTAAATCGGTCCTCACCTCGATCCCTATCTATTACCTCACGGTCTTCAAAGTTCCTAAGACGGTCCTCCACGCCATGGACCGAATCAGTGATTTGTTCTGTGGGTTTGGACATGCAACCAAAGATAGGCTGTAAGAGTAAAATTAATCGGCCAGTGTGTCGTGAAGCCCACCGGGCGTTTAGGCATTATCAACCTTTAGCAATTCTCCTCGACCCTTAGACTTCGTTGGTTGTGGCAGAACTGGAAGGTTCAATCCAAACCTTAGGCTAGTATGAAAATCCCTTGCGATGAAACGGACCGAAGAATCTTTTCGGCGGCAACTAGAATTACCCTCGGTGATGGCCAGACGACTAATTTTTGGTACTCGCCTTGGCTGGATGACGAAGCTCCCAAAGATCTAGCCCCTAAAATCTTCGAAATTTCAAAAAGGAAAAACCAAAACGTGGCCTCGGCGCTACAGAACGGACGATGGATACAGGATTTAGATCTTCTGCAAGGTTTGACAATCCACCACATCCAACAATTCGTGGGACTCTGGACCAGAATCAACCAAATACACCTGACACAAGCCAATCCGGACGACATTTCGTGGAAGCCAACCCCGACAGATCCTACTCATCAAAATCCGCCACAATTTATTCTTCTTGGGGTCCATTACACAAATTTCAAAACTTTAACTGAAAACCCACGCCCCAGCAAATTCTTCGTGTGGTTGGCAATTCAAAAGCGTGCTCTGACCTCGAGGATTGAAGTTAGGGGATGGCCTAACTAGCGCTTTTGCCCCTATCATGAGACACACTCTAGAATCGCCATACACCTTTTAAGCCTCTTCGCTTCTCGTCAGTCACTGAAGCACATGGCAGACATGAGGCTTCGACACTTCTGACCTTCGCTTTGGACCCCTAGCACGAACTTCCTTGACTGGTGGTCAAACGTCGCGGCAACAAAAGGCTCCCCCAGGAAAACCACGACCACAATCCTGATCCTCATTATTTGGGAATTATGGAAGGAACGAAACGCAAGAATCTTCAACAACAAAGCCACTAGTCCGGTAGATCTCATAGCGAAGATCAAGGAGGAGGGCAGAACTTAGTTCCTAGCGGGGGGCAAATGCCTGGAGTTTTTCAATCCTTTGTAATTAGGCTTTCTTACCTTTAACCTGTATCTGTAACTCTGCGGCTCGCGTTCCGCCCTTCCTTTTTAATATAACAGGCAAATCTCCTGCCGGTTGTCATTCAAAAAAAAAAACAAATTGCATTGTTTGAGCTGATTGGATGATATGGAATTATGGAAATGCTAACACACTTTTTTGTACAACAGGTTTCCAAGTCCCTAGTAGAGGTCACGAGAGTAATTAAGGGTGCAAACGTTGAGAACAACAAGTTTTGTGTGTCTGTACATTATCGCAATGTCGACAAGAAGGTAGAGTTGGGCCTCAAGTTTCACTGTTCTTGCCAACAAGGGGTGGAGCTGGACCTCGAGCCGCTAAGCCAATAAACCGAGGCCGATGATCAAAAGTTCATAAAAAATCTCTTAAAAAATAACTAAAACATGAGTTTGGCCTAAAAATAACTGGTCCGGCCCGATGCTTGGGTCCTGGCTAGCTTCGCCCCGTTGCTTCCCTTTCTGGAGCAATTGCGACTTGTGAATTCCTCTGACATTTTTCGCCTTGTCTGTCTGCAGGATTGGAAATTGGTCGCACAGCACGTCAGCGATGTCTTGAACGCTTTTCCTCGTCTCAAAGTGACCACCGGACGAAAGGTAGCAATATTCAGATGATAATTCACAAAGTATTATAATATGCCATTCCTGACAGATTCTGCATCACATGTGTATACTCATCCTGTGTGCAATTCTGCAGGTTTTAGAGGTTCGTCCAGTGATCGACTGGGACAAGGGAAAAGCAGTTGAGTTTCTGCTTCAGTCACTCGGGTTAGATGATCTTGAAAAGGTTCTTCCTATCTACATTGGAGATGATCGAACTGACGAAGACGCATTCAAGGTTTTTTTCTTCTGAAAAAACCTGCACAATTCACTCACATATTCTTAGTTTCACCCTGCACATTTCACTCATATATTCTTAGAGTTTCACTGAACATCTGATTTTTCCTTCTCTTTGATCAGGTGCTTCGCAAGCGAAACAGTGGGTATGGAATTCTGGTTTCACAGGTGCCCAAAGAGACTGAAGCCTTCTACTCACTGAGAGAGCCATCTGAAGTAACAATGCCTTTCACTGTCGTGCTTAATTTCTGAATTCTTGCTGTTGCTGTTCAGTCAATTGATCAGCGATTTGGTCGTTTCACTTGCCAACTGTCGTGCAGGTGATGGAATTCCTCAATTCCTTGGTGAGATGGAAGGAAAACAATCACCATGATGAAGAACGATAGCCCAGTAGACCATCAGTTTTAGTCTGGGAGAAATGACATTTCCGGGGCGACTATTTCACAGCGCCGGAAGTGGTTAGCTTACGTAGCTGTCATCCTAGTTGGAAAGAACTCAAGATGCCATTTCCTTTGTTCTTTTATTTATCCTAGGCAAAGTTGAAAGTCCTCACCTTTGCTCATGCAGTTCTGCATTTTCCATGCTTTTTATGGGAAAAAAAAATCTTTTGTTCAAGTTTGACAATTGTGAGCATTCCAAACCCAGTTCTTGTCCTGTTGTCATTTTCATTAGTCGTTACGCGTGATTAGGCCTACTCGGAGGTCCTCTATTGTCAACTCAACTACCGTTCTGCCCTGAAAATGACAGGCAAATACTAGAGAGAAACAATGCGATTTCATAATTTATCGGACCGGTAGAGAGCAGCGGCCTTGACTGAATTGTGGGTTGGAATTCCGAGAAATTTATGAATTGGCTGCACACACCAGTTCGCAACCTTTGGCCGTATGGCCCGTATGGTAGATTGTTAGTCGGCACTGAAAATTGCCATTGTCATCAACTGAAAATTAGTTCCCTGAATGCTGCATGTATGTATGCATACCAGTTGTAACGTATGAGAGATGGCAGCCAAAACATTCACTCTAATTTTCACCGGCAGCGACCTGGTCCGGCCAGCCTCGTGAGTTTTGACGGCCGCCTTGTCCATGGCGTGTTCATAATCTCTATCCGTACTGGCTAGCATTGCGATTTGCAGACCTGGAAACGTATGGACGTCGCTTGGCGCGCTGGAAGTTAGTCAGCGCTGGTGATGCACTGCAGAGCAGCGCGTGACATTGTGAGTTGTGGCAATAGCGAAGTGCCAATTCCTCTGGTCTAAAAAAGGGCAGGCAATTCCGCTGTGAAAACACATTTTGAGCGTGTTCCGGGTAGCTTCTCCATAAAACATTATGCGTAATTTGATACAAGCCAAGTTATATTACTATTCCAAGCAACTGGGATTATGTCCTGTTTGGTTTGGCTTCGGCTCGGAAAAGCCAGAAGCCGTGTCTAATGGGAGGAAGTCGAAAGCCGGAAGTTGCCATTCCACGGCTTTCCACGCCCTCCGTTCCGAGTTTACATCCCAAGTGGGGGGGGGGGGGTAATTACCCGCATTTGCCCCTCCGCACAAAACCCCCTCCCTCCGCCTGCCCACAAACCCTAGCCGCATGCCTCCCTCCCGCTCCCAGCTCCCTCGCCCGGTCTCGTCCTCCTCCCTCCCGCGCCCATCCTCCTCCCCCCCCAAGACCGCCTCCTCCTCCTCCCTCCCTTGAGCCACGCCCATGCCCGCTCTCTCCCTCCCTCGACGCAGCTGTCGCTCTCCTCCTCCTCCTCCTCACGCCAGCCACGGCTCCCACCAACTCCTCCTCCTCGGCTCCTCCTTCTCCCCCGGATCCGCGCTGGTGCCCCACCTCCTCCTCCCGAGCGGCCGCCTGGCCCCTTCTTCTCATCCTCCACAGCGTCACCTCCCTGCTCTCCTCTCTCAAGACTCTTTGAGCTCTAGCAAAATCCTAGGCCTTTTGTTTTCTTTATTTTTTTTCTTTTTTCTTTTCTATTTCTGTTGTAAATTAAATACTTATATAATAATTTTTATTTTAATAATTATTTTTTAAAATAATTTTTAATTGTAATAATTATTTATTGTAATTATTTATGTAATAATTCTATATTGTAATAATTATCGCTAATTACGTTAATTGTTGTTAATTGTGGTAATTGCCGCTAATTGTGGTAGTTGTACAGGTTAATTGTGGTTTATGGCGCTAATTGTGCTAAATTGTGGTATATTGTGATAGTCGTTGTAACATCCCAAACTCAGGTTTGTATTCAAAATGTATAAAAATGAGGAGAATTTAAAAATTTTGTTGCATCTTGATGTTTTTGAAATTTTCTGGAAATTCCTTTTGAGGATTTGTTGATTTCTAAAACCTAATGCTTCAATTGACTAGAAGCATAATCCTTTAAAAAAAACTTTTAAACAAATTTTGTGATCATTCTCTGAAAATATTTTTCCTAGGTTCTAGATCATCCTATTGACTCCTCTGAAAAATTTCAAAATTTTTAGATTTTATTTGCTATTTTTCAGAGGCCAGTCAAACCAATTAGATCCTTAGTTAAACCCTAGGGCAGAACCTTGAGAAATTTCTAGAGAAAAATACATTACATAAAAACCTCTAGAAATTTTATACAAGGTTAATCTTGGAGTCAGAAACCTCCAGTAAAAATTTCGGAATTTTTGGAGTTATGAAACATTATCTAAAAATTCCTCAAAATTTCATCCTGTTTTTCAAACCTAATCATTGCTACTGTTTGGGCTTAGGTCGGACCCAAGCCACTTGGTTGAACCCAACCGTCTTTGCGCTCGGACCTGGTCCGCACTATCATGAAGCGTTTTGACTACCCGAATTGGTATCAACCATCCGGATTGATTGGATCGTTCGGACTGTCCGAACGCATGCGCAGTCTGGACCGTCCACACCATTGTGCCGTTTGAACCATCCGAACAAGCAAACGCGCATGAGCCGTTAGATTTCAATCGTACTGTCCACATCGTTTGTGCCATTCGGACCGTCCGAACGACACTCTCAATCAGGGCCATCCATTTTCAATCGGACCGCCCAAATGTTCCGACCCAGATTATTTGACTCAACCCAACCCACTCATTCAAACCGACCCGAGCCTCGTTTGTTTTGTTTCGCTGACCAGTGAGCCCCACTTGTTTGGTCGTCTTCTCCACGTGGCCTTCGCGCCTGTGCCAGCTCGCCATGCACGCCATGGACGTTGCCGTTGCCAATGGTTGCCCAACTACCCCGCCACTAGTTTTTGACGCGCGCCGCGGTTTGGCCGTCATGTCCGCGCTCGCCCATGCTCCTATCACCTCACCATCGTCTCCATGTCACTCACTGCGTCCATGCCCGAGCTCCATGGACCAAGCTCACAATAGAGCTCCCTCTCTCGCATTCTCCGCCCTAGCCTCTATAAAAAGCCCTTGAGCTCTTCCTCATTTTCTTTTCGACACCATCTCTACTTCCTCTAGCTTCCCTACTGCTCAATTGAGCTCAAAACCAAGAAAAACCTAAAACTCCATTTTCGGCCAACAAGCTCCTTCATCGCTGCTGGTGCTTTAGTGGTTCCCTTGCTCATCTCTTCGCGTCACTTTGCGTCCCTAATCACCATTATCATTTCCCCTAATCCAATTTTGGTTTGTATTAACAGGAATCATCGAATTTTGGATTTAATCTTCTTCGGCCAAAATTTGTCCCCTTCGTCCCCAACTCCGGTAAGGCGCTCTATTCTTCAATTGCTTGCTCATGTACCATCTCTGAGCCTTACTGAAGCTTCCCATACCACTCGGTCCTTTTCTTTTTCCTCAAGCCATCATCTCCGCGTTAGAGCACTGCCGCCGCCCTCGGTTCCTCGCCGCTGACACAACTCCGACTAGCTTATCCTCCCTTATCCACTCCGGTATGCTCCTAGCCCTCCTTTGGTGCTAGTACGCACCTTGGATAGCTCAAAGCGTTGCCGTATTTCCTGTAGCTTTACCTTCGCTCCACCTCGTCGCGCCGCCGCTTGAGTCCATCTCCAGTGATGTTCCGGCCACCGGTGGGTGCGCACTAGTGTAGTGTTTCCATTTTGTCCCTTGGCCGGCATCGCCATGGCCTTCCTCACCCGCGATTGGCCATAGAAGCTTACGGCCAAAGCGTGCGCTTCATTGTCGGAAAACCGACACGTACTGTAGCACAATCATTAGCTTTTAATCATTGTCCTAAGCGCGACTTACTGTGTAGATCTAGTAAAATCTGAGTTAATGTTTCACTGACGCGTGGGCCCTTGAATAGAAATCAAGAGGTTTAAAAGTCGGTTAAGGCTAGAGACTTTGACATGTAGGACCCACCTATCAGTTCACTTGAGTCAGAGTCCGAACTTGTATCTCTTCTGGACCGTACAATTTGATCTCAACGGTCCAGATTGTTTTGGCCGTTCGGACCGTCCGAACGTCCCTTTTGTTTGGACCGTCCAATTTCATTTCAACCGTCCGAGATTGTCTCTCGTTTGGACCGCCTGATTTCGATTCAACCGCCTGGATTGGTTGGGCCGTTCGGACCGTCCGAACATAACCTTTCGTTTGAATCGTCCGATTAGATCTCAACGGTCCAAACGTTCTCAGCTCAGGGTTTAAAAGAAAATCTGTAAATTATTTATTTGTGTACTATAAAAAATTTTAAATTTCAAAATTGCATAAGTATTTCATTTTAACTTCTTTTTGCATGAAACAAATTTTGTTGGTTTCCTTTTTAAACGTACTTTAATCTAAAATTGGTTTGAATCTTGTTTCTATTCCAGAAATTTTTGTTAGTAAAATTATCTTCGGTTTAACATTATTTCTTGCACTAAAAATTATTTTAACTTCAAAAATGCATAAGTATTTCTCTGTAACTCCAAATTGAGTGAACTCAAGCTTGTTGGTTTCCTCTGTTACTATACTTTAATGTAGAATAGGTTTTGAGTATGCTACTACCTCTGAAAATCTTATTTTACTTATGATTTGTGCACTACTTTCATGACTTTGAAAAATCATAAGAAATTCATTTTAGCTCCAAATGAGGTGAATCGAATTCCATTGTTCATCTCATGTGGTGCTCTATCTACCATAAAATTTTCATATTCACCACCTCTCTGAAAATTTTGGCCAAAAATTTCAATTCGGATGAACTGTATCTAAGAGGGATTTTCAGCATTTTTATCAAAAGCTGATTTTGTTTTGGCTATAACTTTTGCTTGCAACATTAAAATCATTTGATTTTTGTTGCTAAATTCATTTAAAATCATGCTCTATCTTCTGTGCAAATTTCATGATGTTTGGATGATTTTGAACTTTTGAGCTTATTCGATGTCATTCGTTCTTGTTGGTGTTTTCGATTCTTTCGATAGGTTCCGACGATTCAGTTGAACACGAGAGTGATCCTCAGTAGCAAGTGGACTATCTCCAGTAAGGCAAGCAGTTTTTCCTTTGATGCACATTGATCCTATTATGTTCGCATGCTAATATTTTTACTTCAAATGTATGTATGCATGCTATGTTGATAAGTATTTTCTCAGTCGTGATAGTTTACCTGATTAGTTACTTAAACTGTAGGTAAACATCCATCCTTTACCACTGAGCCTAGGTTTATATCCGTTGTGATTTAGAGCTCGATGGATGGGCTCTAGGCACTTTATATATATTGTATATAAGTTGTGTCACTTAGCACTACTTAAAACGGTAGTCTGGGGATCATCGTCTCGGTGATGGTCAGTATGTCATCACTCTAAATAATTGAGTCAGGGTACTCATGTATGTAATCGTATTTGGAAAACTAAAACTGAAAAATAAAAAGTTTTAGACTTGGGCACATTGGTTGGATGGTGTGCTTGGTGCCCGAGTCAACAAGGACCGAATTACTTGTGTCACTGATCCAAGTGTTATTGCATGCATTCCACATGAGGGCCATATGGGAACCCCTCTTGACTTAGTACTTTGGCGTGTGTTAGCTCCGAGTTGCAGGATGTTGTGTGTGTTGTGTGTGTTGTATTGAAAAATAAATGTTCTATGTGTGTTGGGTGTGCGGAGGTGGGTTCCTGTCAAGGTTCTCCACCCCGGGGAGCATCGGTACTTTTCCAAGGCCAATAACTCTGACACAACGTATGGTTTTCATCATACGGGCGACTCGTAGTTAATACACAATATTGGAAACGTCTCGTAGGACTTAGCCTTCCCAGCATACCTACGGAAGTGTGCTCTATTGCATGGCGAAAAGGCGGTCTGGCATGTGGGTACAGTTATACACCCCTACAGGGTATAAACTATTCGAATACCTCATCCTATGTTATGGACATGCTTGGTTAGGTTGTGCAAGAATTAGACTACAACATTTTCGATAAAACTTGATTTTGGGTGGTGTGAATGGGTAATTCATGCTATGTTGTGGTGGATGTTGGGAAGTCACCTCCAGGATATTAATTATGTTTATAATGTTGCCTCGCTGTTATTTAAACAAGTAAAAATAGATTTGTTAAATTTCCTTCAATCTATTACACTATTGCAAATGAAATATTGCTTTGCACTGAAAATGAACCCTATAGCCTTTCTCCTTTGATTCAGCTTGCATGTAGCTACGTATAGGTTTGTTATTCATAAGTCTTGTGAGTACATTTTTGTACTCAACTGCATTGTCAAATTGTTGTAGAGGAGGTTGATCCCCAAGAGATCGACTATTGTGAGACCGATTACGTGCAAGACAACTAGCTTGGCGGCCCAGTCGATTGCCTTGTGGGTAAGAGGCAAACTAGTCGGCTTTTGTTTATTGCCATCTTATGGCCTATGTTTTCTGCTTCAATATTAGTATTCTGTCTTGTATTTGGCCGGTCGGCCCCTTCTGTAATTTGAACTTGTATGTCTTTTGTGTCGTAAATTATGAAGACTCGGTATGGTAATGACTTGTGTATGGAATTGATGTTTCAAATTTTGTGATGGTGTATGTGTACCACTCCTAGGAGGTGCATGTTACATTAGGAGTCGGGATATTTGGTTTATAATGCTAGGACCAATTGGATAGTTAAGTATTACAAGTTAAATACCCCGAGTTCTCACAAGAGTTGGTATCAGAGCCATACTGACCGTAGAAACCCCTATCTTGGTCATCAGTAGGATGTTTTGAAAAAATTATCTTCAAAATATCAAATATTTGATAAAAACTTAAGTAAGTTATCATATTTTACTCCTTACCTATCTTAGATTGCTCATCTCACCTTGTTCTTGTTTGAGCTCCGAAAAGTTGATTACCTCTCATCTTATTTCAAAAGGATAGTTTATTACCGTTTATATTTGGTTTTGGGATACAATGAGAGTCAAAATATGAAGTGTTGGCTGTCCTTTGGTGAATATTAGAAGCGTTTGGAGTTAGAAGTTTCAATTTGGAGCTTGGTTACAAAATCTAGACAGCGAGCGCAAGTTTTGGACAGTAAACACTTAGTTCATCGTTAGGTCTGAAAATGAGAGGATAATTCAACTAAAACTCATGGGAATAAAAAGGGTAAGATGTGATGTTAGTTGGCTAGTGCCTAGTACACCCCTAGATGGTTTTAACCATGTTCATTAGATGCGATAGGACTTGAGTTGTGTTCTGAAATTTTTTGTCCCAACCGATTGCTTGTTCATTCAATATGAGTTAGTCGTGTCAGGAAAAATAACCATTTGATTTATGGTTTTGTGTTGGATCTTATGCCTTTTTTCAAACATTTGGAGTTAAATTCTTATTAATTAATTGCTTGCTCTCGGGTTAGGGTACTATCTCATTTCCCTAGTCAATGACTTCTCTACTGCTACCTTTCGCATCTAATTTTCGGGTTTTGTTACTAACCTAATTCAACGGAACAGGATAGCTGGAAGAACCCGAAGCGGACAAGGTCAACTAGCTGGTCGTGACGAGGAGCCACCGCCTCCTCCGACCATGGCCGAGGTTCTCGCTCAGATCCAGCGAAACCGAATGGATCAGACGAGGATCCTAGAGGTTATTGCACGGAACACCTCCGCTCTTTCTGGTGCCTCTGGAATAGTAGGAGGAGGTGGACATCAACAACGGGGAGACTCTCGAAGTTCCTTCGCACGCACCGCCCACCTTCTCGCGATCAAAAGACCCACTCGATGCAGACGATTGACTGCGTCTGGTCAAGAGAAAGCTCAACATTGCTCAGTGCCCAGATCATGAGAAGGCACTCTTTGCCTCTCATCAACTAGAGGGGCAGCACTTTCATGGTGGGAGAACTTCCTCACCATACAGCCCACGGGTCGAGCCATCACTTGGGAGGAGTTTTGTACTGCCTTCCAACGGGCTCACGTTCCCGTCGGCTTAATGAAGCTCAAGAAGGAGTTCTTGGCGCTCAAGCAAGGGCGCAAATCAGTCATAGAGTATCTCCATGAGTTCAACCATCTCTCTCTGTATGCTCCCGAAGATGTGCCCACGGATGATGCTAAACAGGAGAAATTCATGGATGGCTTATCTGAGGAGCTGCAGGACAAGCTGTCAATTGTTGACTTCCTCGACTTCCATACTTTGGTCAACAAGGCCATTGTCACTGAGCACAAGGAAAGAGTGTTGGGCAAGTCCCGCAAGCGCAAGTGGGAGGCCCAGAGATTGGCAGGGGGCAGCCTTCCTCGCCCTCGCGTCGACCAGGTTCTAGTGGCCCGTTCTCAAGCTCCACCACCACCGAGGCCACCGACGTTTGTACCACGCTCCCCGTAGGCCGTGTATCAACCACGTACACCTACGGGACAGCAAGTCGACCTCCACAATTCGGCTATCGAGGTCACTTGTTGGCTCTGCCATAGCAAGGGCCACTATGCGAACACTTACCCCAAGAAGATCGGAGAGGCCCCTCGTCCTAATGGAGGGCGAGGGCAAGGAAATGGCCATCCTCCATATTAGAAGGTTATCTAGAGAACCCAGAGCTTGGGAAGTGGCTGAGTCAACCATATCTCGATCGAGGAAGCGCGGGAGGCACCCAACGTTGTGTTGGGTACGCTTCTTGTCAACTCTCGACCTGCTACTGTCATGTTCGATTCTGGAGCTTCTCATTCTTTTATATCAAAGTCTTTTGCTGCACTTAGTTATCTTTAAATTGTTCCCAGGCATGTTCCTTTGATTATTCACTCTCCGGGGTCGAAAATGAGAGTTGAAAAAGAATGTCAGGATGTCCCTATTGAAATCGTAGGAGTATGATTTTTGGCAAATCTTATCCTCCTCAATTCAGTGAGCTTGGATGTGATACTTGGCATGGATTGGCTGTCCCAACACTTGGGGCAAATCGATTGTGCCAAGAAGTTCATCTCCCTCACATGTCCATCTAGCAAGCAATTTGGAATTTTGCCAAAGCTGCAGGAACCACATCTTTTCACGCTTGAAGCGAAGCCAGCTCTAGAAATTCATGAAGTCCCAGTGGTGTGTGACTTCGCTGATGTATTTCCTAAAGAATTGCCTGGGATGCCTCCAGTCTGGGACATCGAGTTCGTCATCGAGTTGTTGCCTGGTACCGCCCCGATTTCAAAGCAGCCATACCGGATGCCTCCGAATGAATTGGAGGAGTTGAAGAAGCAACTCGGTGAACTTCAAGAGAAGGGTTTCATCTGCCCAAGCTCATCACCATGGGGTTGTCCTGCAATCTTTGTGACGAAGAAGGACAAGACTCTACGGATGTATCTGAAGGATTTGTAGCCAATATCTGAAGGAATTTCAGAAGCTGAAGCTAAAAGTTGTATCTGAAGGATTTGTAGCCAGTCTAGAAGTACAGTCTACTTTGGAAAAGCAAATTCACAAAGCTCAACCCAAGGATCCGTATTTTCAGATATCAAGCTCAAAATGGTAGAAGGAAATATGATCAGGGAATATTGTGGATCAATGGACGTATTTGCGTGCTAGATATTGATGGTCTGAGACAGCTGATTTTGAAGGAAGCCCATGACTCAAACTATTCGATTCACCCTAGAAGTACTAAGATGTACCAAGATGTTAAGAATAGATTTTGGTGGCCAAATTTGAAGCAAGAAGTCGCAGAGTTCGTTGCCTTGTGCGACGTATGTTAGAAAGTAAAAGCAGAACATCAGAGACCAGCAGGTCTGTTGCAACCTCTGAAGATTCCAGAGTAGAAGTGGGAAGAGATCGGAATGGATTTCATTACCGGTTTACCCAGGACTCAATCGGGTTACGATTCGATTTGGGTAATAGTGGATCGTTTGACTAAAGTTGGCTATTTCTTGCTAGTCAAAACCACCTACTCAGGAGATCGCCTTGCAGAGCTATATATGTTAAGAATTGTCAGTTTGTATGGTGTGCCTAAGAAGTCTGCATGAAGTCTTGGGTACTCATCTGAATTTCAGTACTGCCTATCATCCTCAGACAGATGGACAGACTGAAAGAATTAATCAAATATTAGAAGATATGTTGAAAGCCTGTACTCTAGCTAATGCTACTAGTTGGGACAAGAGTTTGTCATATGCAGAATTCTCGCACAACAACAGTTATCAAGCCAGTCTACAAATGTCACCGTTTGAAGCTTTGTATAGTCATGCCTGCAGAACCCCTTTGAATTGGTCAGAAACAGCTGAACGTTTGGTTTTGGGGCCAAATATTATTCAAGAAGAAGAAGAACAACAAGTATCTATGCTCAAAGAGAGATTAAAGATAGCTCAATCGAGACAGAAGAGTTCGTTTGGTTTTGGGGCCAGATATTATTCAAGAAGAAGAAGAACAACAAGTATCTATGCTCAAAGAGAGATTAAAGATAGCTCAATCGAGACAGAAGAGTTATGCTGATGACCGTCGTCGTGATCTCAGCTTTGAACCAGAGGATTTTGTTTATCTTCGTGTTACTCCACTCAGAGGTGTAAAAATATTTCATGCCAAAGGGAAGCTTGCCCCAAGGTATGTTGGTCCGTTCAAGATTTTGGATCGCCGTGGGGAAGTAACTTATCAGTTGGAGCTACCGCAGTCGTTAGCAGGAGTACATGATGTCTTTCATGTCTCTCAGCTGAAGAAGTGTCTTCGTGTGCCAAAAGAACAAGCCCCGCTGGATTCAATTGTGTTGAAAGAAGATCTTACTTACAAGAAGCAATCAGTCAAGATTTTGGATGTCGTAGAGCGTCATACCAGAAGCAAGACCATTCTTTTTCGTAAAGTTCAGTGGAGCAATCACTCGGAAAGAGAAGCAATGTGGAAGCGTGAAGAAGAGTTGAAAGCTGAGTTCCCTAGCCTTTTCTCTAGCTAGCCTGAATCTCGGGGTCGAGATTCCTTTAAGGGTGGAGGTTTGTAACATCCCAATTTTTTGAGCTTTAAAAATCCTTTGATTAGTTAGTAGTCGAAAATTCACCATTTGGTTTTATTTGAATTTAATTCAAAAGCTTAACTTGGACTTTTAGTACCAAAACAATTTAATATAATTAAAGTCAACATCAACAATTGTCAAAACTATTTTATTTGGATTCTATGTGCTTGGATATATTTTCTAGATTTTTCTAGAATTTTTTCCAAGTTCATTTGCTATTTTCTATTTGCCATTTGGAATTTCTGCTATTTTCTAAACTGAAAAACTAAATTAAATTTCAGATAATACTTTGGGCTAAAACCCAATCCTATTCCGCCCTCGGCCCAATCTCATCTTGCCCAATATTCTCACGTCATACCCTCCCATTGACATGCGAGTCCCGCATGTCAGCCTCTTCCTCTCCACGCGTTCAGCCATTTGTCGGTTTGGACCGTCCGATCGTCTTTGAACGGACCGATCGAGTTGGGCTATTCGGACTCTCCGAACGTAACAATCAGTTTGGACCGTCCGATCGAGATTGGACGGTCAAGACTGATGGCCCGAAAGTGTGCTCGCATTTTCCTTCTCTGACCGGTGGGTCGCATCTTAGTTTCGCTGACAGGTGGGCCTGCGTCTTCGTCGTCTCTAAAGTCGTCTTCTTCGCGGACTCATCACCGCATCCGCCATGGCCATCTTCTAGAAGCTCCATCCATCAAATTTCCCAACTAAAACCTCCCGGATTTTGTTACCAAATCCTATCTCCTAGCTTTCTGCACCCATATCTGCTTCCAATCGGGACCGAAGCGAACTCTATCTCGTAGATCAAACAAACCTGAGAAAATCCCGATTTGGGGATTTCCAAATCTGTGCTGCCCTAGCCCTATAAAAGGCGCCCCCGTGTTCGCATTGTTGCCCGCACCACAAACCCTAGATCAATTCCACTCCAATCACCCTAGCGCTGCCGCAATTTGAGTTTTAGAGTTCGGTCACCGAAACCCTAAAGCTTCAATTTCTCCGCCACCGATGACGCTCCACCTCTGTGGATTGCGCCGCCGATTTCCTCGTCACAAGAGCAACCTTGCGCACCTCTTCAATTCTCTGGAATGCCCTTGGCGTTCAATCCGACAACAGCCGAGCTTCGTCCTCCGCTCCGACGTCAATTCCGGTTGTTGCCGTCGTGCCCTTGAGCCGAGAGAGGTACCAGCGTGTGCGCAATAGCACCAGCTACACGCCTGTGCCACTCACCTCCGACGAGCCGCCGTCGTTCGTTGTTGTCGTGCGCATCCGAGGCTCGTCATCGTCAATCTGACATGGTATGCCATAGTAGCCAGCCACCTCAGCGTCCAGCTCATCTTCGCGCGTGCGTGTTGTCCTGCGTGGTGCCTGATCAGCACCCACGGGTGCGTACGCGCGGCAGTCTAACCCATCTCAGATCCAAATGTTCGGTAGACTTGGTCTACCGTGAGCCGTCTCACTGACTAGTAGGTCCCACATGTTAGTTTTTATTTTATTTCTTTAAATCCCGAAAACCTCAGGGCTGACGTCATCCGACGCATTAATCCGATTTTTCTGTTGAAGAATAATTCAGAAATTCTGATAAATCCTTTTTAGGGTTTTTCTTTAGATTCAAACTTTCAAAGCCCGTATCTTTTACATCCGAACTCCAATTGAGCCCATTCAAATTTTTAAATTTATCTAAATTTGAGATCTATTTATCCCAAATTTTTATTTAATTTTTAGAGTTTGTTTTGCCTCTGTTATTTATTTATTTTATTTATTTACTTCGTTTGCGAGTAGACGTTGATACTTCGGGAAACTTTGAAGAAGGAGTGCCTCAAGAGCAAGATCGGTACCTAGACCTATTCCAAAGCAAGTTATACCTTTGATCATATTGAACCCATTTTTTAAAAGTTATATTGATTCAAATTACTGTATTTACTTTAAGTATTTATTTAAATGCTTTTGGGTATAATTACTATCCAATTTGTTATATCCACCTCGTCTATTGTTATGTCATAATCTTTTGTCACCCTAGATTGGTTCATTATTCAGTTAGTATTATCGTAGCACCAACGTGGGTTAGTTAGATACGATTAGATTGCTTAGCCATGCTACGAGTCATCATCTTATGTGAGTTGCAATTATAAACTGACTAAGTGATTATGGAACTTTGTGATAAAACTGTGTGTATTGTGTGTCATTACTCGTTGGTAGCATGTATTGCACTTAATTCACAGGGTGGGAAGAGATTTAGATAGAGGCAAGTGGCACTGTGTGAATTGGTGGACTTTGTGAATGGGAATGGTAATCTCCATAGCATAGTTAGAAATTGAAAGTCTTGCCTTGGTCAATTAAGGACTTAACTTTGTGCGTCATTAAATTGAGCCTTACTGTACGACCACATGCCTGATGGGACGGGCCTAACTTAGTAAGTTGCAGATTCTCGATATTGATTACTCAGGTTATAGGTTAGGAGCTCAGTGATGGGTGGAAGTGTGCTACCAAATAGTCACATCGCGGGACGGTTTGCCGCTTCCTTGTCCAACGGTGTGTGTTATACCAAAGCACTGTGTTAGGGTTAGTATAACGGTTAAGCACACTGGGAGTGTCAATGCTTGAGATGAAGTTTATGAAACATTTTGTTATGATTAGTGCTTGCAACACTAGTTGTATCGTGTGGGTAAAGTGTACAACCTCTGCAGAGTATTAATTAATCTATTCGAATAGCCGCGTCCACGGTCATGGACATGCTCAGGGATTTCACACGAGGGGTAGTTTTCATAAAACATTTAGGATGAGAGCTGTGTGATCTAAATCATATGGCTATGTGAATAACTTGTTTAGGCTTTATGTTCTTTGTGAAATCAAATTGTTAAATTAATATTGTTTATTTGTTTTACTTTATGCTTTCAGTCTATTATTCATATTTAAATTACAAATGTCGCATTTCTACAAAAGAACCACAGAAGTCATCCCATTGGAATAAGCCTCATGTATAATTGCATTCTGTGGTATGACTTGCGAGTATGATTGTGTACTCATGCTTGCTATAATCAATCAACAGAAGTGGGAGAGTCATCGTCTACTTTTGAGGAGGAGTTCTTGGAAGGTGCTGATCGTTAGAGTCTTGATCACAGTTGGTTGCCTGTGGCGAATTGATGGGATTCTGCTTAAGTTATTTGTTCCGCTGCTTATTTCTCTATTGTTAGCCAAGCGTGGCTTAATATGTTCAAACTCGACCATAAGGTCAAAATGGTTATTTGTTAATCAAATTACTCATTTATGCTATTAATCGTCTCGTGTGGATCGATATTCATCTATGTTGATACTGTGTGCACTAGTGTGATCCTGTACTAGTGCATTATACATAGAGGGTCCAGAATTGCATTTTTGGGCCCCGATAGCACTGTTGGCGCCTGGAGTAGCAAAAGTAGCCCCCTCTCCGAAAGAATTACAAAAACTTCACCGCAGAGCCATGCGGACGCACCACGTATCCAAGTCTATGCCCTAGGGGCCTGAAACACCTCGTCCGTGCCCTAGGGGCACAGTTTTGGCTAGTTCAGCTCCTAGGGGCACGACACTGCCCTAGTCCGGCCCCCGGGGGCACGACACTGTGTAGGATCAAGGATGATCGACTAGAAGGGGGTGAATAGAAGGTTATAAAAATTCTTGTGCTCTAATTGACAATTTTAACAATTATGATCTTAATGAAAGAGTTCTAGCACAAGTTTAAAAGATATGATCAAAATTATGATGAGGCAACTCAAGATTATACTAAAACAATTCTAGCAAGAGTTCTACATAAGTAAGAGTTAGAATTATAAATGTGGAAACGTAATGCCAAGAGAGAAAAACCATAATGGAGACACTTGATGTTTTTTCTGTGGTATCGAAGACTTGTCAGTCTCCACTAGTCCACGTTGAGGAAACTTGAACGAATCAAGTTGGATCCACACGAGCACTTCCCTTGATCACTATCGTTGCTCTTCCTCCTCTCCAAAGATGGTGAGCACGCAACCACTTCACAATTCTTTGCCTTGTCACTTCACAATCTTCTTTGAAGAGATCACCACGCAAACTCTTCTCCAAGTCGTCTAGGTGCCGGCAAGCAACAAGAGTAATAAACCAAAGCTTTTGCTTGAAGAGAACAAGTGCCAAGATGATCAACTAATAATGCAATGCACTTGAATGCTCTCAACTACCTCAAAATAAGAAATATGAGAAAATGAGTAGTAGAGAGTGCACTGTAGGCTCAAATATATCCAATGAGGTTCAACCAATTGCGCTTGGTGCAGGAGAGGGGGTATTTATAGCTCCCAACCACAAAACTAGCCGTTCAAACCAAATCTCTGAAAGATTCAGGATTTGCGGTAGTACCACTATACAAACCCTAAGACTACCGAACCATCGCTCAACAATGATCGATGTTCATTAAATGCTTCAACTAGCAAAGGATATAAAGACGCCATCGCATCAATTCACAAGGTTCTGTACTACCGCGTGGTAGTACCGCTCGACTAGATTAGAACTACTGATTTCTAGAGGTTAAAGAATAAAGAAAAACACCCTCTCTGGAAATAACGTACCGCCATGTAAACATTAGTCCTACCGCGTTGCGGTATACCGTTTTTGGGAAAAAGAAAAACTCCCCAAAACACGCTCTTTGAAAAAAATACATACCGCCAAGAAAAGATTGGTACTACCGCCTTATGTTAGTACCGCTTAAGAAGTGCGATCGTACCGATTTCCAAGAGAAAATAAAAACCCGCAAAACATGCTCTCTGGAAAAAAAAATACAGCCATGTGGAATCCGGTACTACCGACCTACAGTAGCACCCCTCATCAATTGCGGTCATACCGATTTTTACTGAAGAGTTTCCAAAAGCAAAACAAAATGCAATGCATAACTCTTGGTTGATCAAATTGGCACAAAATAAACTTTCAAGCTACTAGCCATGATCCCTCTTTATAGTATGTCATCTAACCTACAAATCCGGTCTTTTCTCTAAACACTAAGACCGGTAAAAACTATAAAAAGATCCTTAGGTTATACAATACCTTTGGTTTAAGCCATGCCGATCTTGTACCATCTTTGCATTGCCTTTTTCATGCCATTATTCAAACTCTGAGACTAAACCTTTAAAACATCTTAGCACACATATTAGTCTCATAACACATTGTTGACATTAATTACCAAAAACATTTTTAGGGGCCTAGATGCTTTCACACTCACAGGTCTGGCCCCCGGGAGCGTGACGCAGATAGGTCCGACCCCTAGGGGCATGGTAGTAGCCTCGTCCGGCCCCCAAGGGCATGGTAGGCCCCCTCCCCCCCCCCCCGGGCGTGATTTTTTAAAAACTAAACTCCATGCCTTCAGCTATTCCGGGATTCTCGCTGCCCCCCCCGGGCATGCATGAAAAACCCGACGATTCCATCCCATCGCTTTGCGAGCGACCATCACGCGACTATAAAACTCAGTGACGCGCTCTCATTCCCCCATACCAGAACCATTCCGCTCTACGTAGAGAGACAAAGAGGATCGATCGAGCAAGAGGTAGCGCGATCGGCCGAGATTAGTTCCGATTTCGCTGCCGATTTCAGGGTGTTTAGAGAAGTGTTTAGCAGTCGTTTTAGTAGAGTTAGTTCGACATCAAGTGAAGATCTTCTAGAGGAGGTAATTTTTCTCGTATGCACTATGTTTATGAACTGTGTAGTTAATGTTAAAGTATTTAGTCATAATTAATTAGTCATAATTGACATAGTTGTAATTAACTAGTCATATTTAATTAGTTGCATTTTATTTTGCAAATTAGTTAGTTGTATTTAATGAAGCAGTATTTAATTAGTCTTAACTAGTTAGTCATAATTTTTCACTCGCAGTTAGTGAGCCGTAATTAATTACTTGTTGTTTGTTAGTCGTAACTAAAATTGTGAATTAAAATAGTCAGATTTAATTAACCGCATTAATTTAGTCGTAATTAATTAGGCTTTAAATATTATTAATTAATTAGTTCGCTTAATTAGAAAGTCATAGTTAGTTAGTATTAATTAAAATATTCATAATTAATAAATCGTAATTCATTAGTCATAATTAATTAGGCTTAATTAAATACTACTAGATAATTAGTCCTAATTATGTAGTGGTAGTTAATTGGTCATAATAAATTAGTCTCAATTTATTTGTCCTAATTTTTTACCATAATTAATTAGGATTAATTAGATACTATTAATTATTTAGTAGTAATTAATTAGGCTTAACTAAAAAGTCGTAGTTTGTTGGTCTTAATTAAAATAGTTGTAATTAGTAAACTATACCTAATTAGTCATAATTGATTGGACTTAATTAAATATTACTAATTAATTAGTCCTAGTTATGTAGTTGTAATTAATTATTCATAATTAATTAGTCACAATTTATTTGTCCTAATTAATTAATCGTAATTAATTAGTCGTTGTTAGTTAGTTGAAATTAAAATAGACCTAATTAAATAATCATAATGAAATAACCCTAATTAATTATGCTTAATTAAATACTATTAATTAGTTAGTCATAATTAATTAATTTTGGTTAGGTTGGGTAGTATGGTATTTTTGTGGGTAGCGAAATATAGACTACGTTGAGCGACTTGTTTGTTATATGGTGTACAGTAAATTGGGTTGTTGTTGTTTTAGGTAATGTCGAACATGCAAGATTTGCTAGTGTTTTTTTGGCGACGGTCTGGTACGGGGCAGACCCGATGGGTTGGACTTGTCGAGATGCCAGTACAAGGTGGTCCGAATAGAAGGACTCAATGCGATGAATGTTCACGAGCTTATGAGCTGCATCCGGAGGGGAGTTCGACACGGAGGCAGTGATGAAGAAGCTTGTCATCGAGGGGATCATTTGCACGAATAGGGGAGGGGAGGGCGTATGGGAGCTACTCAAGGTGAATGGCAGCATTGCATGGACCCAGTACATGTAGATTGCTTCCCAGCCCAAGGCAGCGATATACGGGAAGCCGATGGTGTACGTGAATTTCGTGCACAGAGGCGCCAGAAAACCTTGATGATGCTGGTGCCTCAGGAAGCGGGCAACCGTAGGCAATGCGTGAAGATGGCATCATGGAATGTGCTGTATTGGGTGAAGACTACGAGAGAAGACTTGCGCATAATTTTGTGCAAAATTAGAGGGCGGGACAATGGTGGTCGGCCCGCGTTGACTACCACAAGTTTCTACCGGGCTAGCCGGTCGGGTTGGAGTCCGACGAGGACACTGACCCAAGCTCGGATGGTAGCGAGGAGGTCGCACCCCGGGGCAGTGGTCCCACCGATGGAATTGTGTCATCGGAGGTGTCTTACGTGGCATCCAGATTTGATAATATCGTAGTGCGGTCGCTCGTACTACCACAAGAAAAGGGTCACAGTGGGTGTTTGATGCTGACACACCTTGTTAGTTGGGCAAAACTTCCCTAATAAGGCGGTCGTGCAGCAAACTATAGCACGGTACACCTTGTCTATCAGCCGTGTGTACTGGGTGCACCGGTTCAACCCATGACATTACGCAGTAAAGTGCCTAGTAGAAGGCTACCCTAGCAAGGTCAGCGCTCACAGAACGAACTTTATTGGCCCGGTCTTTACGGTCAAGGCGGTGATCGATTACACTTGCAAGCTAAGTGAGCCGCTATGACAGCATCGGAATGTGACTTCCACAAATGTGGCAAGCCTCATCAGCCACCTAGTTGTGGAGGACGTGTTCATCTCCCCCAAGATGGTATTGTCAGAATTCGCCAAACTGGTTCGTTATCCAGTCAGTTATAACAAGGTCCGATGAGTGAAGCAGAAGGTTATCGAGGCCATGTATGAGACATACGAGGAGGCATACAACCTTGTGCCCAGGATGCTTCACTAGATTGCTGAAGCAAGCCCTCTCACGTACATAAACAAGATGGAAAGAGAAGATCTTGATGGAGACCCTAACTGCTTCATAATAGACCGTGTGTTCTGGGCCTTCTTCCATGCCATAGAGGGTTTCAAGTTATGTCATCCAGTGTTCACGATGGAAGATACTTTTCTCACCGGGAGGTACAAGAGCACCATTCTCATCGCGGTGGCGGCCGACGCGAATGACTAGCTTCCTCCGGTTGCTTTTGCCATCGTACAGAATGAGAACACATCCAGTTGGTTGTGGTTCATAGCAAATTCAAGTGAGCGGTTGTGGAAGACCGGCCCAACATATGCCTTATCACATACCATAATGTTTGGTTGTTGTCCACTCTAAACACCATGAAGAACATGATGGAATCCTCGTACCGGTGGAGCGACGTGGAAACCCGGTGGTGCATGTGGCATCTTGCATCGAACTTTGGGCTAATAGGGTAAAATAGGGGCTGGACATAGCCTTGAAGGCAAATGGAAATGAACGACGGTAGACTCGGTGCTTCCGAAACGACATAGATAACAGCCAGCGTGGGGGGCCTAAGCTGGCGAGAAAGTGTCGGATATGCAGGACACTTGTGCACGCCATTTTTTCTTAACGGGTATGTATTTTGTCATTCTATTTGTTCCGAACTGACTCACCCTTGTTCTATGAGCTATAGCAAAACATTAGGTCGGCCTTGGAGATGTCGGACTTCTATGCGAAGATGTTGCGGAAGCGCAAGTGGCTTACCGAGAGAGGGATAAACCCTACCCAGATTGTTCTATGAAGGATGCGTCGGTACCACCGAAGTTTTCACGCCCGCAATGTGTGGGCGAAGAACAGGTGAAGATCATTCACCACACACAGCCACACGCCGGCATACTACACGTCAAGGAACATCGTCAAAGCTTAATCTTACGCACACATCAATTTTTCACACCTTACATTGCATTCCACATATCCCTAACTTTATCCATGCATCATGGTAGCCCGAGATGTGTTGCAACTTCTTCCAATAGATCGACGGCCCGGACACATACGATGGGGCGTTCATCGAGCAGAAGTGTAATACCCCAAAGGTATTCGAGAATATTTGAAAGAGTATTCGGGAGAGATTAATTGAATTCGGAGAAGGACCAAATATAAAATAGATTTAGCAACAATTAGATAGGGGGTTTTCTGCGATAGAGAAGCAACCTGGGCCTGGGCCTTGGCCTATGTGGGCTAGTGGAGGCCGGCCAAGGGGGAGGGATGCACCACCCCTCCCCCCAAAACCCTAGCCTCCTCCCTTTCCTCCCCCTCTCCCTTGCCTTGGTCGCCACCCCCATCTCTCCCTTGCCTTTGGCCGCCACCCTCTGGATCCCTCGCCCCCCTCCAAAGAGCACCTCCTCTATTGGTGAAGCTCCCGCTGTTGGCCAAGACCTTCTCTTGCTGCTGCCGACCAGGTGGAGGAAGATGGCGATTCTCCCGGGTGATCGGTTGGCCAAGAAGAGGAAGAAGGAGTGAGGGAAGAACAGAGGGAAGGGGAGAGATCGCGGCCTCGGTACGTGATCTTCAGCGGTTCTTCAAGGGTAAGATCCGATCCCCTTTCGATTAGTCGATTAATTGATTATTTAGCTTCATCGGTAATTAGATCTATTAGAACATATAGGATTGGACGGCATTTTTGAGTAGTTTAATGGCAGAATCCGTTCTGGACGCCTCCTAGAGAATTGTAGACGACGTCGATACCTTTCCGTAGAGTATTAGATCACATCATTTGGACAAACGGTTCAACAGTTATGAATTTTGTAGTACCACTGTTCTGCAAATCTGTCGATATCGTGACAGCTTTTAGTAATCAGTTTTAAGCGGATAGTTAAAGGAAAAATTAGAGGGACTCACTATAATGGAAGATGTAGATAATTGGCTCAGATTTCCATAAAGCTAAATAAAATGACATTTGGATAATTATACTGAAAGATATGATGGTTTTAATATTACTATCCAGGAACCCGACACGATTTAGGTGTTCTGTTAATTAGCTTGGTAGGGGGTTGCAAATGGTCGAATCTGGAAGGCTCACCAACTAAGTTTAGTTGGAGAATTTAATAACCTTTCCAGAAAGTCTAAGAACACCCCATTAGGACCTCTGTACTAAAATATGTGAATTTTTTATTATGACTATCCACAGAGGGGACAGATCGACATTTAGGAGTTGGAGTTGGGATTGCGCGAGAGATTATAGCAAGTTCGTATGTACTTCTAGCTTTGTTATTGGTCCAATATTACTGTATTAGAGTGTTGGCTAAACTAATTCAGGTGTGGGGTTGGTCCCGGGGGCAGCGCCCTCTTCACGTTCTCCATTCTCGCACAGTTAAGGCAAGTACTCTGATTGAGAAAATAATTACGAATGTTTGATAGTGAGTGCTAGTATTTTGATACATATTAGCTATGCATGGTTGATAGTGTGATATGTATGATTAAAGATGGTGAATGCTTGCGATATGATTAAGTGTTATTCATGTATGATGATGTTGCTATACATGTTATTGAAAGATAGAGTAATTGTTCATATGCACATTGAGAGCATGCTTGAGACTTGGTCACGTGGTGACCAAGTATGTATAATTGAGGTCCCCGTCATGTAGATGACGGGCTTGTGGTCCCCACACTCGTGGAGTGTGGGCATTGATTAGAGGTCCCTGTCATGAAGATGATGGGCTGTGGTCCCTATACTTGTGGAGTATAGGCTCTTGATCTCTGTGCTAGAGGGCACAGACAAGGGTACACATCGATGGTTGTATACCCCGCATTACTGGTAAAATGCGAAAAGAGTAAAAGAGAAAAGGATGCATTGCACATTTGCATACATAAACATGAGATATTTTTTTAGAGTAAAGCTTTGGAATTGGATATTGATGCTATAATTATGAGTTTAATGTTTTATTATTGGTACTTGCTGAGTTTTTGGGCTCACTCTTGCTTTTGTTGTGCTTTTAGGTACCCTTTGCAAGAACGGCATGCATGGGAGGGAATAGACTTGAGTTGGAAACACACACTGCCACGCATCTTTAAAGTTGACTAAATTTTAGATCGTACCTTAACAAATGAGCAAACTGCTTAAGGATTGATTATGGTTATGCTTCATGCATCAGATTATTTGTAATAATGATGAGTAGCATATTTTGGATATCTTTTAATATGCTTTATTTGATTAGCATGTTTTGAATGCTTATTGATGATACTGGATGTTGGAATATTTAGTTATGATATATTTAACTGTTGGGACCTCCGTATAGTTAGCAATACAAAGGAGGTTCTGCCAAAATTTAGTAAATTGTCTTAGTTTAGATTTGTTTAATGTTATTTTAGTAGCATTCCGGGCTCATGTTGGGCTGAGGTGTTATAGTTGGTATCAGAGCGGGCTGTAGGTCCGTGGTATTTGAATTATTAAACTTAACACACTAAGCACAGTAGGTGGGTTTGGGTTATTGCATTGCACTTACGATTCCGTTATGTTGTAATGATGATTCCTGTTATGAGATGATTTGATATATCTATATTATAATACTATGGTTATTATGTGTAGGGATAACCCATGTTGAGAGGTTGAGGTCGTGGTTGTGGCCCTGGGCTTTACCAGGCTACACCACCGTTCACAGTATGATAATAGTGAGTATCTTTGGAGAGGTTGTTCTCTTCCCTGAATTTGATTTGGTCAACTTTTGTTCAGTTGTGCTTGATGAATTTCTCTTGGATTAGTAGTTCATTCTAGTTGATGAGTTTCCATTGATTTAATTTGACCCTTAAAGCAAACATTGTTTTTCCAACTGTTGAGCCGCTCGCGGTTGATGAACCTACTTTGGATAATGGTTACAATGCAGTTTATGGGTTTCAATTGGTTTGTATTTGTTTAATAGAGCAAAAATTGTTTTTTTTTTACTCTTGATCTATTCTTGCTACTTGTAAACATCGTCATTGGCAATATTGTTCCTTGTCATGAGAGTTCTACCTTCTTGTTGGCAAACTTGACCCATTTATTCGCTTGGTGTTTTAAATAATGGAAAGTATCATTTACAAACTTCATTGAAGTACGTTTCGACTTTACGCACTTCTTTTGGAGTAATTGGAATATTGAAGTTAGTGCCTCTTCTTTGAGAAGGAAAGTATCAAAACTCTTTTGAGATGTTTTGTTGTGTTTTGTGAGAGGTTTTAAGCATAAAGGATAGATTGATAATGTATGAGTTATCAAGTTGGGTCTGTAATGTGGTGCGTAATCGATCTTAACCAAGATCGTTGGAAGTGAAGTTGATAAATTTGATGTTGTCATGGAGTTGTTACATGATGAACTTGTTAAATGGTATGACCATTCAAACTAGGAATCCAAGACTTACTAAGAGGTGTGATGTATCGATGATTTGGTCTGGTCATTAAGATGGTGGAATTCGATACATTTATTGGATAATTCGAAATAAAGTATCTCAATGGATTTGTCTACCCATTAGTGATGATTATGTTAAGGATGAGTTTGACGTTGCCTTAGAGGATATTAATCCAAAAAATTTCATAAACTGGCTACTTGATGATCATACATAATTGCTAGATTGAAACATGTATATCGGATTAGATGGATGTTGAGGTAGTACCTTGTGAAACTCGGTGATTAAAGGAGATGATGTTATTAAATCTTTAATTAAACTCTGAGCATAAAGTGGAATGTTGACTCTGTGTTTGTAAATAGATATGTGACTGTAAATAGCAGTAGGACCCTATTTGCATACGTGATAAATACAATTGTCAATGATAGTTGAAGTGTGTGTTGAGCAGCACTAATGCTTAAATGGAGGAATGAATAAATGATATCTGAAAACGTGCATGGCGAAGTTGTTATTTGATAGTATGATCTTGTTAAAAGAGGTTTGTTTCAACCTTGTGGCTGGTGTTTCTTTTGGAGAGATTTATGATGGGATAAGAGGCTGTGATGATTCTCGCTAGGAGTGTTGTTATTTCATTGTTAGTGTGATTGTCAGTAAGGGATTGATTGTCGGTAAGGGATTATGATGATAATATTGAATGTTTTGTATAAAGGAATTGGATCGCTCGCCTGATATTGATTAAGCGAAAATGTTTCTAGTTTCGCAATTGTGATCTTTCAGACCTCATGTTGATGTGGTAGCTGAAATTTTGTTGAGCAAAGTGACGTGTTGAGAGGTTTTATTAGTTTCTAAGTAGTTTATATGTGGTGGTCTTCAAATCTTTTCTTGTTGGAGTTGGCACGGTGATGCTGTAACCAACGAAAGTTATTTTCTTTGTTAAAGGTAAGAGTGAAGTAGAAGTATTTGAGATTGAGGTCAAGTTTTGTAACTTGTAGTTTATTGAATTTTGCTTAAACTTTCTATTTTGCCCATCAGAGTTTCCTGAATTCCAAAAGTAATGTTCCATTCTCGTTTGAGGTTGGCTATTCTCTGCTCATGGGACTTGTGCCCTCATCTACGATCTCATCTTTTGTTTTCCGAGATCATTACTATTTGATTATTTCTCTTGATCTTGTAACTACTGTAAGTGGTAACATTTTCCGATGTGTTGAAATTTACTTCTATTTGCCTCTTCTTCTAAGAAAGGGTTAACCGAATTGTGTTGCAAAGTCTTTTCAGTTGTGTTTTGGCAACTAGTTAGTGGTGGTCTAGTAGATGACTTTGTGAGCCCTTGGGTGTCAAGTTGTTTGAGAGGCATTGAGTAATAAAATGATTTATTAGAATAATTCTTGGAGAGGATTTGATTTAAATAGAGTGTTTGACTTTGGAGCTAACAGATTTCGTTGTCGTAACTAGTAGGGCCTATAGCGAGATGTGGTCCAAGATCTTGTGTTCATTTTGATAGAACATTAGAATTAGCAAGTATGGAAACCTTGATCAATTTTTTTTAGAATATCGCAACTGGGTACTCGGTAAGATTGTGTAGAAGAATTATGATAGTGTAGTTTAATGAGAGTAGCAGTGTAGAGAAATCTAATAGTCGTGTTAATTAATGGGATAGCAGGGATTGTTGAGTTATTGTCAAGTATGACTCGGCCTCAGTGAGTAACCCTATCGGAGTTAGATTATCTCTAAGGATAACTTGATCAAGAATATATTTATTTATTGACGTTAGTGATTGAGTATGTTTGAATCCTGGTCAATCAGTTAGGGTATTGTGAATGAGTATTTTGTGGGGTTGAGTAGCTGCATTTGCTTGGTGTGGGTTAGAGAAGGTCTATGATTGGTGAATCGAATCGCCTTGGGTGGTCACTTGATTAGTGAGGGATGTTGACAATGATGACTGAAGTTATTGTTGAGCTGTGTGAAATTTTAGTCATCGGATCTGAGGATTACCTATCAGGTATACCAGAAATTCTTTGTAGGAGTCTTAGAGGTTGAATTTGGGCTTTGCATTTTTATGCTAGCATCTTGGTTTCCTATGATTAGGTTCCAAGAGTTATAGTGATATTTGATAGAATCCTTTGGATACAGTAAAAGAGTGTGAATACGGTGAATTTCAAGTTGTTTAACCTTAAAAGATTGAGGTAATGTGATTGTGGCTGAAATCTATATCGAGTTGTGTTGGGAATTATTTGTCAAAGTAATTCCTTTGGTAGAGAAGTTGACCAGAGTATGCTATTGTGGATTGAAAAAGTCTCTTTACATAGGTGTAGATTTTGTGTTCAGTTTGAACATAGCTTTGAGGTTGCCAAACTAAAAGAAATGAATTAGTGTGTTATGCGATAATTTGGAATCTCATGGTTTAAGAGAAAGTTGAATTCTAAAAAGAAAGTTTGAGAAAAGGTTGTGTTCTCGGATAATGAAATATTCTCTTAGTTTTTATTTGAGCTTTGTCTCTATGACAGATGCCAATTATAAATTGAGTTGGTTCTTCTTAGTATGCGTGATTCTTTTTTGGTTAAGAAAAAGAAAGGAAATGGTTGTTTTGGGCATTTGAGTGATTTCGCCTCTGGCTTATGTGGTGTTTGTTGGCAAACTGCCTACTTGGAAAGTGGAAGAGTTTCATGATGAATCTTTTGGTTTTGGATTTAACTCTCTTTGGTGGGGAGTTGGTAATGCGTGTTTGCAATGAGAATCCTTTATTCTCAGTCGAGTTCTGTTGTGCGTCCCTGGTTAAAGGAGGTGCTTATTGTTAAAGTGAAGAGATCGATTAATACAAGGAACAAGAGTTTTGTGTGTTATGTGCAGGTTGTGTGGTTTGGTACCAAAGGGAATGTTGGCCCAAGGTACATTGGTTATTCCCGAAAGTTACGGAGATTTGGGAGATAGCGTATCACTAGGACCGTCTTGAGTCCTGGCGTGGGGCATAGATCGTTTTGTATGACCTAGTGTCGAGGGAGACATATGGAGTGTGAAGTTTCGTTAGGCCTGTTGACCCACGAGTAAGACCGTGCCTTTGAGTCATGTCCGTGGAGTGACACGTGAGAGGTTGGGACGAGTAATAAGGCGTAACACGTCAGTTACGTCAAGGTGCGGTGGTCCCATAATTCCGAGAGGAAAACGACTTGGAAATTTGAGTCTTGCATGCGCGAGCAATATCCGGTATTGATCACAACAGGTGCGTGGTTTTGTGGTAAATTCTAGCTGTGATTGTTCCTTGACATTAAGCGTGATTAGAATTCGAGGTCGAATTCTGTTTAAGGGGGGGTAGAATGTAATACCCTAAAAGTATTCGAAAATATTTGAAAGAGTATTCGGGAGAGATTAATTGAATTCGGAGAAGGACCAAATATAAAATAGATTTAGCAACAATTAGATAGGGGTGTTTTCTGCAATAGTGAAGTAACCTGGGCCTGGGCCTGGGCCTTGGCCCATGTGGGCTAGTGGAGGCCGACCAAGGGGGAGGGAGGCACCACCCCTCCCCCCAAAACCCTAGCCACCTCGATCCCTTTCCTCCTCCTCTCCCTTGCCCTGGCCGCCACCCCCATCTCTCCCTTGCCTTTGGCCTCCACCCTCTGGATCCCCTGCGCCCCCTCCCCTCCAGCAGCACCTCCCTCCATTGGTGAAGCTCCCACTGTTGGCCAAGACCTTCTCTTGCTGCTGCTAACCAGGTGGAGGAAGATGGCGATTCTCCCGGGTGGTCGGTTGGCCAAGAAGAGGAAGAAGAAGGAGTGAGGGAAGAAGAGAGGGAAGGGGAGAGATCATGGCCTCGGTGCGTGATCTTCAGCGGTTCTTCAAGGGTAAGATCCGATCCCCTTTCTATTAATCGATTAATTGATTATTTAGCTTCGTCGGTAATTAGATCTGTTAGAACATATAGGATTGGCCGTCGTTTTTGAGTAGTTTAACGGCATAATCTGTTCTAGATTCCTCCTAGATAATTGTAGGCGACGTCGATACCTTTCCGTAGAGTATTAGATCACGTCATTTGGACAAACAGTTCAAAAGTTATGAATTTCGTAGTGCCACTGTTCTACAAATCTGTCGGTATCTTGACAGCTTTTAGTAATCAGTCTTAAGCGGATAGTTAAAGGAAAATTTAGAGGGACTCACTATAATGGAAGATGTATATAATTGGCTCAGATTTCCAGAAATCTAAAGAACACGAAATTTGGATAATTATACTGAAAGATATGATGGTTTTAATATTACTGTCCAGGAACCCGACGTGATTTAGGTGTTCTATTAATTAGCTTGGTAGGGGGTTGCAAATGGCCGAATCTGGAAGGATCACCAACTAAATTTAGTTGGAGAATTTAATAACCTTTCCAGAAAGTCCAAGAACACCCCATTTGGACCTCTGTACTAAAAGATGTGAATTTTTTATTATGACTGTCCACAGAGGGGACAGATCGACATTTAGGAGTTGGAGTTGGGATTGCGCGAGAGATTATAGCAAGTTCGTATGTACTTCTAGCTTTGTTATTAGTCCAATATTGCTGTCTTAGAGTATTTGCTAAACTAATTCAGGTGTGGGGTTGGTCCCAGGGGCAGCGCCCTTTTCACGTTCTCCATTCTCGCACAGTTGAGGCAAGTACTCTGATTGAGAAAATAATTACAAATGTTTGATAGTGAGTGCTAGTATTTTGATACATATTAGCTATGCATGGTTGATAGTGTGATATGTATGATTAAAGATGGTGAATGCTTGAGATATGATTAAGTGTTATTCATGTATGATGTTGTTGCTATACATGTTATTGAAAGATAGAGTAATTGTTCATGTGCACATTGAGAGCATGCTTGAGACTTGGTCACGTGGTGACCAAGTATGTATAATCGAGGTCCCTATAATGTAGATGACGGGCTTGTGGTCCCCACACTCGTGGGGTGTAGGAATTGATTAGAGGTCCCATCATGAAGATGATGGGCTGTGGTCCCTATACTTGTGGAGTATAGGCTCTTGGTCCCTCGTATAGAGAGGGCACGAGCAAGGGTATACATCGACAATTGTATACTTCATTACCGGTAAAATGCGAAAAGAGTAAAAGAGAAAAAGATGCATTGCACATTTGCATACATAAATATGTGATATGTTTTAGAGTAAAGCTTTGGAATTGGATGTTGATGCTATAATTGTGAGTTTAATGTTTTATTATTGGTACTTGTTGAGTCTTTGGGCTCACTCTTGCTTTTGTTGTGCTTTTAGGTACCCTTTGCAAGAACGGCATGCATGGGAGGGAATAGACTTGAGTTGGAAACACACACTGCCACACATCTTTAAAGTTGACTAAATTTTAGATCGTACCTTAATAAATGAGCAAACTGCTTAAGAATTGATTATGGTTATGCTTCATGCATCGAATTATTTGTAATAATGATGAGTAGCATATTTTGGATATCTTTTAATATGCTTTATTTGATTAGCATGTTTTGAATGCTTATTGATGATACTGGATGTTGGAATATTTAGTTATGATATATCTAACTGTTGGGACCTCCGTATAGTTAGCTATACAAAGGAGGTTCTATCGAAATTTAGTAAATTGTCTTAGTTTAGATTTGTTTAATGTTATTTTAGTAGCATTCCGGGCTCATGTTGGGCTGGAGTGTTACAAGACATACATGATGAACTATGCGATGCGAGCCAAAACCTTCCAACGATGGAAACCTTATGTACCCGACTCTATTGAAGAAACACCAGTCGACAAGGGGAAGGCTCCTGCTAGTGTACGTAAGACCGACAGCGGTCCTAGAGCTCCCTGTCATCCTAGCACACTCCGGATCGAAGAGGTAAGTGTTGTTCAGTTTGCATCCTTGTTATTGATTTCGCCTTATGTTCTGCTAACATCATTCAATCTTCTAGTCCATCTCACAGAATAGGGCTTCCTTCGAGTTTGGCCTCCGCTGCGGGTAGTCAGGAGACAAGGGGAAGGGATCGATGTGCCGCTAAGACTAATTTTGATCCTCCTTTTTTACGATTCCAAAAAAGCCACACGTGTATCATAGGTGTTTTCCGATTTGTTGATTTATACATGTTGCCGTTTATAATGCACGCAACCAACCGTTGCGCATCATGTGATTCGCTAATTACATTGTGAAGTCTAATTTTATTTCAAAATTTCGTCAATTTAATTTTTCAAATTTTATTCCCAAACTTCACATGAAATGACAACGGACGACAAACTTCACATGAAATAATGATGGCACTTGGGGTGGGGGTGTCCGTGCCCTTGGGTGTCGGACCTGGCAGTGTCGCGCCCCTGGGGCTGGACTAGGGCAGTGTTGCGCCCTTGGGGGGGGACTAGCCAAAATCATGCCCCTAGGGCACAGACGAGGTGTTCTAGGCCATGGGGCACAAACTTGGCTACGTGGCGCCTCCGCGGTGACATTTTTGCAATTCTTTCGGAACAGGGGCTACTTTTGCTATTCCATACACCAACAGTGCCACATCAGCAAAAAACTCCTCCACGTCTCCACCTTTCCCATTTTCGTTGAGGCTGCATGCATGGCGTGATCTCTTTTCTTAACTAACAAAAGGAGTTTACCTCCACACAGTGAGATGATGTCCTTTCTCCCGTACATGTGGTTGGCCTCTCGCACCCCTCCCAAAATTCCTCATCGAGGCTCTCCAACATATGACTCAACCTGACAGGGACAAGGTCCCTCCCCTCCCTCCCTCCCCCTGTGACTTGTGAACGTAATGCCCACATTTCTTTCGCAACCACCCAAACCGTTGCCGCCCTACTTCTTCTTCATATGCACACACCGAAATTTGTCACTGTCCCACTATTTCCTGTCTCGCACCGTGACTCGCAACCTGCGCTCGTCCAGCGTTCATTTTGTGCCTCAGAGATCCCGACCCCCTCCGGCACCCAGTCGGGTTACAACGGCGGCATGCACAAAGATGAGGGGATCTAGCAGCGTAGGAGTCGACGACAGGAGGAGGTACGAGGAGGGGAGGCGGCGTCGGGTTCGGGAGAAGGCACCAGGAGAGAAGGGAGCAGAGGAGGAGGCGGTACCATATAGGAGAAGTGGTAGCGCCAGGGAAGGGAGGGGAGGCAGTGGTGGTGCACGAGGAAGAGGCTGAGACGAAGGCGTCCTTCCCTTGCCGTGCCGCCGTATCAAGTTCACCGCATTGTGTCCTCTTCATCATAATCCTCCCCTGCGCCACCGGCGTCGCCTCCTCCGCGCTGGCTGAGCAAGCATCGCAGCCTCCTCCTCGCTTACCACCGCGCCGCTGCTGCCTCCTCCCTGGCCTCCCACCTCCTCGCTACAATATGCCTGATGAGGGCTACGGAGGCCAATAGCTGTGAGAACCGAGTCGTGGCTTGGGTTCAAGGTAGAAGAAGGTGGTCATCGACTCGTAGCCTTCTTTCTTGTCAACCGGCAATGGCTGAAAATAGACAACACGTCAGGGAGGGAAGTCAACATCAACTTCAACTTCTAAAGGTAAACAATATATGAGTTCAAAATTTTAATTTCCGGGTGGTAGCAGTAGTAGGTGATGCAATAGGTGGAATTAATGTTTCTGTTTATATGTGTGTGAAAGAAAATTGATATTTATTATACGGTTCAAGATCCTGTCTACTGATATGTATCACTCTTTTTTATGGTTCCGTTGCAACGTACGGACACCCTACTAGTTTTCTTTTAATTTGGTTCAGATTCGGAGTCAAATGCTATTAATTAGACCATGCCCATATATCCTGGAATTGGAATCAAACTTGCTTTCTAGTTTCTATGCGTGACATGATCCAAGTTGTAGGTTACATTAGTTAGAAAGATTGGATGATCAAGAGTTTTTTTTTTTCTTTTTATCGATTAATGCGAATTTTTTTAGTTTTCTTATTTGCTTCAATTGACGTAGCAATTTCTAACTTTTTTCACCTAGAATTAATATAGAGGCTTCTAGAGGAGCCTCCAGTAGTAAGAAGATAAAGAAAGATTTGGGGGATTTTATTACCTTATATTTCTTGCATACGGCAGAACACATTCCCCTCACAAAACTTATCGAAAAGAGGTACATAAATTTGCTAGAGCCAAAGCTATGACGAAACCTCTTTTTCATGGCCATGGCGAACATCTTCTTATGTTTCCTTCTGTTATCATCGTTCATCGCTTCACCTCTGGAGTCAACGAGGATCATCCACGAGCAGCACGCTCAGATCGTTGCAGGTACTTCCACTATTCAAGTTCTGAACAAAGAGGTTTACACTTTTCCGTCATTACGAATTGAGACAGCCATGACAAATCGATTATCTGTTTTTGCATAAGGTGAGAAAGCGCCTGATCATCCTTCATCCGACGGCTTTAAGGAAATCAAAAGGGCGCAGCCCCCTCAGTTTGCGCCGCCGGCACCACAAGCCAATGATCCACGTTATCCCCCGACGCCGACGGGCCCGACCTTGCACAGTTGATCCCCATATGTTTAACTGTCTATGCAAGCCTGAAGAACAGTAATAATATGAGAATTCTGTGCTTCCAATGATGTAATGGTTCTCTATATATTCAGTACCTTACCAATTTGATTTTGCTGTTGAATTGCCAAGAAAATGTATGTCGTACAAATGCAAACACAAATTTGAAGCCGTAGCTTTCTTGCAAAGGAACTCTATAGATTGTGACATTACAGATCACAAGCAGAAACAGTTCTGAAACTCCTACAAAATTGAACATAACCCATATGGCTGTAACTAATGAACCATATATACATGAATACAGTGCAAATTGTCCGTCTTCTATGTGAAAGTTTACAACTTGAGGGGCCCTTTCTTGTTCTAGTACATGTGTACTCTGTGTGTTACGGAGTGGATCTATGCTCGTATGTGGAACGAATGAAGAAACAATTCGGCCGGAGAATGGTGGAGATGGATCCTCGGCGGGATTACAATCCATTTTACAGTAATTATGTTGCTAAACCTTGATGTGCTTCATCAAGTGCCCAATGAAGACATATGACATGAAGACTGACAGCACAAACATTACTGAGAAACCCTGTTGAGATGATCTTGTTTCCCTAAACAGTTCCTGAAACAAGATTCAAATGTTCAGATATTTGACAGTAAAATACATAACTAGGCAATCATATAGAAAATCAGAACTATAGTAAGATGAGATATTTCACTGGAAAAAGGCCCGCTGCAATTTTGTGATCGTCAGCTGTCAGAAGTTAAGCTTGTACGAGCAGGTTGTCTGTGTAAACATAAAACATGCATAAAATGTTTTGATCTTCGGGGCACCAGAGTTTGTAATCTGTAAAAGCATGTCATTGCAATCATATATGAGTTTAGTCATAATACTAAACTTGGTATATAATAATATTTGGGCTTAAACAGATTCTATGTCATTTTAAGGATTTATTTTTCTGTCCTTGCATACCCGTACAGGATTGCACACAAGCACTTCGTCCTGATAGAAAAAAAATAAATAAATGGTATTCTTCCAACACCAGATCGTCAGTACTATTATAGTTCAATAACCCACAGGTTCCTTCACTACAAGGGGATATGCCGCTTGCCGGCGAGCCCGTGGTGTTATTTTTGTTTTTGATCTCCGAAAAATGCTAGATTTATTATTTCGCACGCAAAAAAAAGAAAAACTCATGCATCGATAGCCAATTACGCTGTGTGTGATCGTGGTGCAGGTGGTCGATGACTTGATCTCGTTTGTTTGAAGGCCACGCAGTAGATGGTAAGAGATTCTGTTTTAACTCTGTAAAGAGTTAGTTATTCACGATTTGATGTGTTTTGTAGCTGTCTTGAGAGATAAATCTGCTGCACATGTTAGCCCATGGATTAGTAGTAGTTAACATAAGAGACAAGTATTAAACAAGGCAATTTGTGCGTCTATGTAATATACTAGGTGGTCCGGTACGCTACGCCGCACTTGGCCGTGGAACATAGAATGTTTGACCATAGGTTGTAGGGTACTTAATATGACATAATGTAACTCTATATGTAGTGTATGAAATATGAGGAGCAGGGTTTAGGGTTGGAACGACAGATACGAAAACGAACTATGGGAAAAACAATGTAATATACATTGACAAATGACTACTGTTTTGCTCAGGACATATCAACATTTTTTCCTGAGCATGCACCATAGTAAGCTAGAGAAAAAGGGAAAGGAATTACAAATTGACATGAGAGAAGGCATGTGATTTCTTCAGGTTTGGATTTACAAATAACGACCCAAGTGATTGCACCTATCTTATACTCTCGATATAATAATATATATTGCAAACAAAAAATAGTGGTAAAGAAACCCTAGAGACTAGTGGCGAAACCAAGATAAAAATGAAAGGTGGGCTCAAAGGACTAAGTTAAATTGATACATAGTATTTTACTCATGTGCAATCTAAATTCATACATGAATAGAGGAGAAGCAAAGCAACAAAAGAGACAAATATAATAAAGGTACCTCACTAAATTGTAAATAATCATCCCAAAACAAATAAATATGCTTCAAGTGGGTAGCAAATAAACGAAACATATCACTAAGTTGTGCTCTCTCCTCGGTTAAGAGAGTACTACTTGAATTGCTTGTGAAATTGTTATGCAAAGTTCGTTTCTCCATTATTGCAAATCTACGAACAAATTGTAGAATTCATCACTACAAAAAACACACACAATATAGTCTAGATATTTACGGTCTAATTGTCTATGCAAATATGCAATACGACATCAACAGCCGGGAATACAACACCAATATGCAATACACCATTTATGCATTGTACCAAGATTAATCAAGAAAATTAGAAGAAAAAAATAAATACCAATTAGCCTAGCCAATCAGGTCGGCATCAACAAATCTCCTCCACAGTCGACCCCTCGCGCTGCCTCGCCCTTGATCTTGGTCCCCTCGGTCTCCTCACCTCCTCCTTGGCTTGTCGGCCTTCTTGCCGCAGCGTAGCAACGCAGCCCGCAGCCGGCGTCCGCCAGGCGGTAGATGGAGATCCCATGCCTCCACCTCCGGCTGGCTTCCTCCCTAACTCGACGTGCCATCGCCTCACGCCGCCTGCCCCTAGGCAGCTAGGCTCGAGCTTCCCACGGTATGCTGACCTCCCCGTCCGCCGCCGCTAGGGCTTCTTGGGCTCAGGCGCTTCAGATGCGCATAATCCCCTCAGTCCTCTTTTCATTTGATTGCATCTAGTCTGGTGGGGTGATGTGGATGTGAGGATTAGTTGCTAGTTGTGCCTTGTGGACTAATGCTTGTGGGCTGACTAGTGAGAAAAGACTTATCTTCTAATATCTTCCTCCCGTAGCTCGCAGCTATGTCCATGTCCATGGCCAGCCGTCGCCATCGAAGGGGGAAGAGAGAAGGGAGGGGGGTTACGACACCAGCGGAGGGTAGGTTCTAGCCTAAAAAAAACCTACATGCTGGAACCGCTTCTACTAGAGACATAGCTGGACTGCACTGAAATAGGTAAATGAATAATTTAACCCATTTATTCATCGTGCACTCTCCTGATGACAATAAGATGCTCTCTATAAAATATTGAAAGCTCCACCGTTGTTTTGATTAGTGTGATCATCTCATACCAGAACATAGTCGCTCTAATTTTTCACCGACAGCGACCTTGTCCGGCCAGCCTCGTGAGTGTTGACGGCCACCGTGTCCATGGCGTGTTCGTCATCTCTGTCCATACCAGCTAGGATTGTGATTTGCAGACCTGGAAAAGTATGGATGTCTCTTAGCCAGCATTGGCGATTAGGGATGACAATCTTGTCCGATAACCCGATTACCTATAGACAAAAACCCCTAATGAATATGGGTATGTTTCTCATTTTGTGCCCACACGCATATTCGTGGGAAGAAATTAAACTCCACCTAATGGGTAATCGGGCATAGGCATAGGGGAGCCTCACTCGTGCCCGCTTCGCCTGGGAACCCACCAAAGGAATTGACATGTGAGCCCATATAAAAATAGTAGGTTCTCAGCCTTACACCAAACTCCACCTGAGTAACCCTCAGCTCCCTCCTAGATCTGCTCCACATCCCCACCCATACTCCATCCTCCTCCCATATCTCTCGCCAATGGCCGGCCGGCACACGCCGTGGACTCCATCATCCCCAGTTGTCTGCCTCCTTCCCTACTCCCTCTCCCCTCACCCAGAGACCTCCCGTCCTAGTCATGCGACGGCGCCATCTACTCGCCCCCAGGACACACCGCCCTGGGTCACCACCTGGTCCCATCCGGCAACGGCACCATCTGCTCACCCCCAAATCTAATCCCCAATCCATCTTGTCTCCGGGAAGGCTATAGACACTCGTCCTCGTCTTGCCCCAGCGAACACTGAAATCCCAAGAAACACGCGTATAAATCGACGCGACGCTGCGACCACCCATAATTAACCAGGCGCAAACGCAGCGTGGCACCACCGGTCGAATCGATTCCCCAATCCATGCATCTCCCTTCTCTGGGCATGGAGGTGTTCTACTACCTGGTGTTTGGCATGCTCGCCGCTGTCGTGGTGGGGCTTGAGCTCGACAAGAGCGACAAGGACCGCGTCACCACCTCCCCGACCTTCAACTCCTTTAAGAACATCTACGTCTCCGTCTACTCCCTCATGATGTGTACATACACGAACTTCAACTGAAAAAACAATCTCTCACTTTTAACCCCTTTCCTCCCCCTGCCCCCAAATTGTCGATCCGTCGCGCATTTCCTCGGTTCAGATCTGGAATGGAGACACAATGTTGTGGTTTTGATGGTGTTTTCTTTTGTGAATGGATTGTGATGGTGCAGCCGAGGATTGGCTGCAAGGGCCGTACGTGTTGGTGAGGAGGAGCAGCCCAACGAAGGAGAGCATGGAGAACCAAGAGAAGATGATGAGGATGGTGGTCAGCACCTGCTTTGGTGACATCATCTTGCTCCCGTCGTCGTCGCCGTCGCCACTCACCGCTCATCTGCATCTGCTTGTTCCTTCTTGATCTAGTATTCCTCTCCTCCTCCTCTTGTGTTCTACTGATTTCTTGATACAGCCTCTCCCCATTTATGACCGGTTCCTTTCATCGCTCCCGTCCTTCCGCGTGGCTGCACCGCCGCTCATCCGTGCGCGCCCTCCGATCCTCCTCTGTAGTGTGGCGGGCACACGGGCATGCTCGTGGGCGATGGGCATGGGCGAGGTTCTCTGCTCGTCGCCTTTCGTGGGCATGCCCATGGAGGAGTTTTGGACTAGCATACATGAGCGAGCATTACCTGTACACCCGCACTTGATTGCCATCCCTACTGGCGATGCACTGCAGAGCAACGCGTGACGAGTTGCATGCACGCACACGCATAGAGACTAGTGTGCTACTCTTGAAATCTATCTTTCTATCGATGCGAGTGTGCATTGTAAGCTGTGACAATAGCGAAGTGACAATTCCTCTGGTAAAAAAAGCTGGCAATTCCGCTGTGAAAACACATTTTGAGAGTGTTCCGGGTAGCTTCTCCAAAAAAGATTATGCGTAATTTGATGTAAGCCAGGTTACGTTACTTTTCCACTGAGGCACATTATGTGTGAGTAGGGGAAACAACTAGGATTATATATCATCGTAGGGATTGGAATCCTTTATATTAAAGGAGTCAATGCAGGGGATCTATCGTGCATGAACCTCAAGAGCGATCTTCATCGTCCGATAAAAAAAAAAATCGAATGACAAGATCAAGTACTACAACATTTGCTACAGTAGTTCCTACTACAATAAAATTGGTGTGGTAGTTTTCCACTGTTGCTACAGCATGTGCTACGGTGCTACGTCACAATACTGGTTTCTCTGTCACAAAACACTATTCACATAGTGACTCTGCAGTACTTCAAAGGATTTGGATCATGCTTGTAGGCAGAATTGTACTTTCGCGTCTCCACTAATCGACCTAAAGGTTTTTCCCTCTTTTTTAAGGAAGGGTTGTTTGCGTTTTAACTTCTCAAATATCAATACAAGGTGATTTTAACTTGCTTAGAGAGCTCGTTTGTGCCTGTAAATTGTAATGATCTTAAGCTGAAGGCTGAAGCTAGAAAAGACTCGCCAGATAGGGTCTTAGCCCAGCCCACTCGGCTTAACCCGGTTTACTTGAGCCGACCCAGTTTGGCACAAACCAAGCCTAACTTGACCTGGGTTAAACCGATAGGCTTCTCTTTGATTAAGCCTATTCTGTTAGGAGTACTTTGTGTGAGAATTCATGAAACCCTAATTTCTGAAACCTAAAATCCAAATTTTCGAGATCTAAACCCTAAATTTTCGAGACAATTTTAGAACACATATAAAATTTTAGAAATATTACACAATCAAGTCCACTGTGTAAGGAGCCTACAAAACAAAATTCATACTTTTGGAGCTCATTTTCCATAATTATAAATTCCTACAAACAGTATACTTAAATGAAATTGCGAGAAAAATTCAAAACGGATAAAATTATGAAAAAATTACACAAGCAAGTACACTGTGTCAGGAGGTTCCATAAAAAAATTCATAATTTTTTGAACTCATTTGCTATATTTAAAAATTCCTACAAACATCACTATTGAGAAGGAGAGAGAATTCACTAATTAGGAAGGCTAATTAATGCTAATTACATGGAATAGTGGAGGACCGCATTATAGTCGTGCGGACCTAGCGACTCCGTACAGTGGCTGTGCGGTATCTCTGACGTGTCGCATCCATATCAATTTTGCACGATAAACATACAGTACGAAGTGCTATTTTACAAATATCATACGCTGAGTACCATTTTCGCAAATCCGACAGCAAAAACCTACCAATACAGCCAAAAAAAAAAATCCCATTTTTACTCCCACTTTCGCGTAGCTTCTACTACTATTCCCTCCGCTTCCACTCCACTGCCTCCACGCCACGGCTCAACCTTTTCCATTTCCGTTGAGGCTAAATTAAAAAGAACAAAGAGAAAAAAACCCACCGCTCCCGAGACACCTCACCGGCGACCTACCCCTCCGGCCATTCCCACCGAGCTCCCCTCCCCGGCTCGCCGCCGTTCGGTGATGCTTCTCGGCTCGTCTCCGGCGATCCGCACTCGTTGCTAGATCTGGGCGTAGGGAGGATTCCCAGCGGGATGGGGCGGGGCTGCGGGCGGTCTCTAGGGTTGTGGTGGCTCGTCGCGGTGTGGGTGGCGGTGGAGTCGTTGGCTGCTGGGGCGGCGGCGGGTGCGGAGGGGGCGCGGGAGGTTGTCGCCGCGCTGGCTCGGCGCCGTCACGCGTACGCGGCGATGATGTACATGGGCACGCCCCGCGACTACGAGTTCTACGTGGCCACGCGCGTCATGATGCAGTCGCTGCGGAGTCTCGGCGCCGACGCCGACCGCGTCGTGATCGCCTCCCTCGACGTCCCGCCGCGCTGGGTCCAGGCGCTGTAAGCTCCCCCCCCCCCCCCCTCTCCATGCCACCCTCCGTTGGCTTTTGCCTTGGATCGTTGGGTGGATGTCCAAAATTTGACGTCCCTGTAGATGCTTGATGCCCAGTTTGGCGTACTTGAATCGGGGTCTGATGCAACTTTTTTGGTGTTTTTTTTAAGCGCCGAGGGTTTGACTAATTGACTTCATGCCTGCTTTGTTCGTTGCTGCAAATTTGTGGCTATATTTATGCTCGGTGTTCTTAAGTTGACGCCCCTGCCGTAGTTCGATGCAATTTTGAACTCCTTCGTTTGCTGATTCGTGTGAACTTTGGTTGTTTAGTTGAGCACCTCCGTTGCTATTCGACGCGAAAGATGGTTATTTAATTTTTAATTTTGGCAGTATATGGCTAGATTATCGGTTTCCTTGTTTGGCTCAAATTTGATTTTCTTTTGGTGCGTTTCCTTAAGCATTAGGTGTTTCTGGTATTAAAGGTGATGCTTTTCTGTTGCTGTAACATACAGTTTGCACTTTTTCCTTGTATTTTTTGAACGTTTCTGACGTGCGGATCGTCAGTGTACTTCTCGCCTTGTCCTGTTAATCACTGTTTCTTCCAGTCTTTTGGACGGACAAGCGAGATGGATGTGTTCTTGCTCTTGCTTGCATCTTCGGAGATGCTCTCCTGTACTTGTTACGGTCTTTGAGTTGGTAGCTCTCTTATTCATGTTGACTTAGTAGTATGAAGGCCTTGAAGTTTGTTAAGAGCAATACCACGTCCTGTTCGTGAGATATTTCTTGACAAATTGTGAGATTTGAGCTGCAAATTTCCACGAGCAATAGTTGCGCAAAATGCACTTAGCTGATCGCTAATGCTTTATTATAGAACAGTATTTGTGTTGGACTACTGACTTGGCCTTTGTTAGATATTTGCTGAAAAGTTGTGAGATTTGCCCTGTTAATTTCCACTGCCTAACGTTCTACTTGGTACGTGGAATAGTTGATTGTGACTGCATAATTCTATAACAACATTTCAATTGGACTACTATGTAAATATGTTATGTTGTCGTAATTGACCACATGTGGATGTCGACTTGAGTTGATTTTATCCTTGTTATGGCTTGTTAGTAGTTGCTGTAGAATTTACAGTTTCAGGGACTAGCTTGGCTTTGTGGAATTTGTCAGCTTTCTTTGTATTCCAGTGGCCCAACTTTTTCCCCTGATCCTGAGAATATCAAATGTCCAGGTGCTAGCCAGATTGATCATTTTTAATTGTTGGCTTTAACAAATGGACAATGAAGTGAATACTATATATGAATACTAGTTGAAGTTGGTAATCATGTTGGGCCTCAAAGCTTAGTCATTATTGAGTTGTGTAACGAATAGCACTATATTATTTTGTTGTGGGCACTAAACTACTAATAAATTTTAACTAATCAGAAATGAACAATAGTGGCAATATATAGTGGAACTATTGAGTTGCATGTACCAATCAGTTCACCTAAAAGCTTAAGCTGATGAGGAAAGACGGACAATTCACTTATACTTCAACACTCCCCCTCACATGTATACTCCCTTAGGTCTAAGACGTGGAATAGAAGTGGGCTACAATTATTTTTCTTTAATTACGCCAATTGGGCCTTGAACTCAAGACCTCTTGGCTCTGATACCATATTGAGTTGTATGCACCAATCGGTTCACCCAAAAGTTAAAGCTGATAAGGAAAGACGGGCAATTCACTTATACTTGAACATGAACCAATGTTAAGGTTTCAATAAAATGGAAGCCATGGGGTTTCCCTCCCTAGCTTTAAAAAAAGAATGGAACCAAGGAATGGGTAATAAAACATGTATCTTTCACTTTGTTGTGACTATTGTGTGGTGAAGTACCAAATATGAGATTTGAATCCAGTTTATCATGCGACAATGATTATTGAAACAGTGCACGAAGCAGCATGGTCTTTTTTGTATGCAACACATGTTTGTCCAGCTATTGCTAGAATCAACATGTATTATGAAGCATGTAACACACATTTATTGCTACTAAATATATTTTCCATAAGCTGAAATGTGCCTTCCTTTTTTGCCGTGTCTTGATTCTGTTAGTGATTTATCGTTTATGCATCCCCAACTGTTTCTCTAGGAAAGATGATGGTGTCAAGGTGGTCTCTGTGGAGAATTTGAAGAATCCTTATGAAAAACAAGAAAACTTCAACATGCGATTCAAATTGACTTTAAACAAGCTGTATGCTTGGAGCTTAGTTTCGTATGATCGAGTTGTTATGCTCGACTCAGACAACATTTTCCTCCAGAACACTGATGAATTATTTCAGTGTGGTCAGTTCTGTGCTGTCTTCATCAACCCTTGTATATTCCATACAGGCCTCTTTGTACTTCAGGTAGGGTTACTCAATCGGCAGGCATCTCCTTTCTTCTGCAAAAATTCTTAATTTCTGCAGATCTGTGGAATTATTATGAATTAACCTCTTTTTATATAGCAAGGCATTCTTTGTTGTGCAGTACTTCAGTTTAGGGGTGATCTAGTTGCCATTTGATACTTGATTGTTTGTTATTCATTGGGTTGGGTTAAAAAAAGATCTATGCAGTTTTGTTGTCAGCTGGTTCTTTTCACCCCAGATTTACCAGCCTTGGTTCAGTGTGAAGCTGGAAGCTTATATTGAATTTGGTAAATTTTCTTGGGAATTCTACTTTACCTCTTTGCTGGTCTTTTTCAAAACATAGATGTATTTGTCTAAGACATGTGCATCAGAGAGCAACATTCTACAGAAGTTTTTAAATGTTAAACCCATGTATTCTGCAGACAAAGTTACCTGTAAATTTTGAACCCATTTCTGTACTGTAAGCAGATTCTTAGCGGTTCTGACTTCTGACGACCCCTATATTATGCACCCACAAAATTATTGTTGCCATACTCATCAGTTATTACTCAACCAAATATTTTATTGTTTTGTGTATTTTACCAAAACAACAACTATATAATATCCAACAAAGGAATCTGGCCCTTGAGCTTGATGTCCTCAGCCATGGTCTTGTTTTGTTTCCAGCCCTCAATGGACGTTTTTAAGAATATGCTACATGAGCTAGCCGTTGGGCGTGAAAACCCAGATGGTGCAGATCAAGGCTTCCTTGCTAGCTATTTCCCGGACTTGCTTGATCAACCAATGTTCCATCCACCAGCTAATGGTACCAAACTTGTTGGAACTTATCGCCTTCCTCTAGGCTATCAGATGGATGCATCTTACTATTGTGAGTTTCAATACCGGTATATGATTATTCCATATGCTCATGCGTTTTGTGGCTAAGACTAATGGACTGTACTGTTTTCAGATTTGAAGCTCCGCTGGAGTATTCCGTGTGGACCAAACAGTGTGATTACATTTCCGAGTGCTCCATGGTTTAAACCATGGTACTGGTGGTCTTGGCCAGTTTTACCTTTGGGGCTATCTTGGCACGAGCAACGTGGTGAAAACTTAGGGTGAGTGGTTTTCTCTAGATTTTTTTTTGTCTTCCATATTTCTATTGCATTCCCAAATTCTAGCATTAAATGTATTTTGTACAAATGCAGTACCGGATAATGAAAAGTTGTTATTGTTTGTTAGTTAGTATTAGGATCTAGTAAGGAGCTGTATTAGAGTCGGATTTAATGTTTAGACTATAAATAAAGGTTGTGGGGATCCTACGCGAGAAACACACTATAAATAAACGAATCTATTTTGGGTCAACGGGAGTTCAAGGTGCCTCCCAAGGTGTTTGGCTGTGTGTGCTTTGTACGGGATCACCGACCAGCGGTTGGCAAGCCGTGTGGATGACAGGAGGTCTACCTCTGGATATTGCATCTTTGTGGGAGGTAACCTTGTGTCATGAAGATGCAAGAAGCAAGAGGTTGTGGCTCAGTCTATTGCAGAGGCAGAGTACAGAGCAATAGCATTGAGTGTGAGTGAAATGATATGGATGAAGGGTTTATTGTCTGAGCTTCGAGTATGGAGGAATAATCTCTTGGTGTTGCACTATGTAGGACCGGAAAGACGACTAGAGGGGGGGTGAATAGGAGCACTATCTATTTTTCGCTTTGATCGGATTCAAACATGATATTGACTCCAATAGCTATGAGAACTATGAAGATCAATATATAAAAGCATAGTGGAAGTTTTCTATTGAATCCCCTTCAAATCCCCAAAAGAAACGATAAAACACAAAAATCAGCCTAATGAACAGTGCTAATGAACAGTACCGTCTGAACCGGATGAACAGTACCGGCCATTCCGATTTTTGGTACAACCGGATGAACAGTGCCGATCGTTCCGCATGAACAGTAAAATCAGGCGAATGAACAGTAAACAGCCTAAAATCGACGTAACTTTTGATCCGCTTGGCCAAACTCTACCAAATTTGAAACACACCTTCCTAAGGATGTCAGGAACTTATTCCAAGCGACGATCGAGAAGATCCACGTTAAAGTTTTGACCTTTTTGCATTTTACTGAAGAAGGGTTCAAAAGGAAGTCAAATACCCAAATCTGATCCTAGGCTTGCTCGTGGGCTATGGATGATCAAGATGACCTTAGATGGTCTCCCACAAGTCACAGCAAGCATAAGCAACAAAGGGAATCGAGGGAAAATTAGTGGATCAACAAAATCACCAAAACCTCAAAGTAAGGTGTAAGAATAAGAAAAAGAACGAAGAGAGCTCATCTCGAAGAACTTGCAAGGATTAACGAAGAGAGCTCATCTCAAAGAACTTGCAAGGATTGATTGATGATTGATGATTCATGATTACAGCCACTCCATCTTGGAGGGTACAACTCATTACATGAGCATACAAGGCATCAATCCCTAAACCTTAGCTCTCATCTTCCTTTTCTAAACCCTAAGACCAAATAGGGTTTTTCTCAATGGACTCCTTAGCACTGTTGGAACCAGCACACAAGGCTTATATAGTGGAGGCTAAGATTCTAGGAATATTCCATTAGGGCACTCATTAAATCCTAACACACAATGGGTTAACACACGCACGCATCTCAAAACGTCGTCTTCATCTTTGATTGACCTAAACCGCTTCTCCAAGCGCCGACCCGCGCCACGGTTTAGCCAACAAGTCACAAAGGCGGTATTTGGTGAAATTACCAAAATACCCTTTCTCGATCCTTCTCCATGGACCGAGTCCAATCCAATAAGCAATCGCTGTTCGCCACATGTAGGTTGATCAGCAGCTCTCATCATGCTCGGCAAGTCTCTCCGTCCGAATCCCATCTAACCTCCAAGGCATTTGCACCGACCGCGCCGCTTGATCCAACCACCAGATCGAATCGCCTGCTCGATCAACCTCATCCATTCTCGCCATGCTTGAGTCACCGACCTCCTTTGGCATCCATGATCGCTCGACCTCACTTCTCCAAGCTTAGTCCCAATCCTCTCGCCGCTGATCGGTATCGTTGACACGCAAGCCACCGCACGATAATAGACCAAGAAATCGCCTCCGGAACAAGTTCTTCACAACTTGACCCACGTTAGCTCAAAACATGCAATATGCAACATATATGCATTAACAAATATGGATATGATATAACCCAAAAACAATTCTCAAATTGAAATAACATTCACTCAATTCATTCCAAAAGCGGTACTACCGCTAGTATCCATCGGTATACAAGACCGCGATCATATCATTAATCAATCAATCAACGGTCGTCTGCACACGAGAAATCCAAAACTCTCCAAAACCACTCCTCGAATTTGCATACCAAGAAAACAACGGTCATACCGGCTGCGGTATTACCACAAAGCAAGATACGGTCATACCGCTCCACAAGGAAATCCAAGACCATTTTGCATTCATTCTGGTTTTTCTATACCGCTTAACAACAAACGGTCGTACCGTGACGCGGTCGGCTTGGAAGCCGTGGTACTACCGATACCAGAAAATCCCCACGCTCACAAAGACCTCCGAGCACCGCCTACTAAAGCGGCCGTTCAAGAAGCGGTATTACTAGCTTAACACGCCTAAGATTATCGATTATCTGACGGTTCTTTGAAACTTTCTGACAAACATGAATTCCAACAAACCTTCAACCAAATTGCCAATTGTATCATCACCTAGGATCATGAGCATATCCTCATGGTGTTCACAATCTCTCCCTTGATGAACACATTGGCAATAACCCAAAAATGAGTGTTTTGAGGTTTAAAAGTAAAAAAAAAAACAAGTTTTCGCACAAAAGCATAATTTGGTCTTTTAGCAAGTAAAAGCAAGGAAGGTGACCAAATTTGCTTCAGAATAGTTTCAGCAAGTGAGATAAGGCAAAGAAAGCAAGGAGAGCTTTAAATTCCAGAAAATCTCACTTAAGGTCCAAAAGAAAGAACACGTGTTCTATTTGACCTTCCAGAAAATGCACAAAGAGCATCCAAAACAGCATTTTTGTCAAGTTTTCTCCCCCTTTGACAATGAATTCATCAAGGTGCATGGAGAAGATAGAGCATGAATGTAATGAAATGGCTGCAATTTTTAATTTTGCATTTTTTTTCATTTTTTTTGGTTTTGTTTTTAACTTGAGCAAAAGGAGTCATGAAGATTATCCAAGAAGACTTTACAAGTATTACACCAAGTCATATTATGTGAAGACACTATGTTAAATTATGGCAAAACATGTACAGCAAAGCTAAGGCCAAAATAGCAATAATCTGAGATTAAATGAATCGACAGTATGACAAGGTGCTCAAGATCACAGTTTAACTAAAGGTATCCAAAAATGAGTCAGGCCATGTCTATAAGCAAAATGGAGCCAGAAGCTAGAAAATGAGTCAATTTTGAGCATTTTGATATCAATTGTGAATCAATTTGTTCAAGCATTTAGAATTTAGCACTTTGAGCACTTTGCTGAAAATAATTAGTTTTATCTTAGTAAAGCAAGTCCTGGACTAGGAGCCATCCATAACTGCCTCCTAAGCTTCAACCAATTGCCAATTTGTTTTCTTAGCATTGTGCTAGATCTCAAGCCTCACTACGACCATCCCAAGCAACAAAAGCTTAAGAGAGTGGTTTAGGTCATCCAAAACTCCCCTTGAGTTCATGCCTAGTGCAATAGCAAACCGTCTCATAAGAAAGAATTGGTGAGATCAGTTTTTTTCGCACAGAAAAGCTCATTTTTCATTTGCTTGACTTAAGAATTATCATAGCTCAATTTGAAACTCAGAATAAGTTCAAGACTCAATTAGGCCTATATGACATGGCATGAATCATGAAAGGATCATTAAAGCAAAACTAGTCACAAGATTCAACAAGTCATGTTTTGATTCAATTTTCTCACAGATAATAAAGCTAGCATGGCAAAAGCTAAGCTATACATAAAAAGCCATAAAAGAAATCTAGCAAGTTAACACAAGACATGGCAGGGTATAAAACATGAAATCAAGCCATACAAGGATAATAATCAATGCTCCACAAGTTTATATTACAATGCAAGTTGTTGAATTTTAAAATGCATTATGATACAAATGAAGCAAAAAGAGCAAACTCCCCCTCAAAGCAGGCCAAGAGAACTAATAACCCCCAACTCTCCCCGCAAAGAAGCAAAACGAGAAGAATCAAGAGCTTTAGTGAAAATGTCAGCAACTTGCTGCTCGGACTCAACAAAATGAAGCACAACGTCACCCTTCTCAACATGGTCTCTAAGGAAATGATATCTAACGTCAATATGCTTAGTCCTAGAATGTTGCAATTTGGGTTTTGGCAATGTTAATGGCGTAAGTGTTGTCACGTAAAAGAGGAACACTACCCAAAGACAACCTATAGTCCCGCAGAGTAGACAAGATCCAGAGAACACGAGAGCAACTCTCGGTCATAGCTGACTACATACTCGGCCACTAAGAAGGATCGTGCAACAGAGGACTGTTTCCTAGATGACCAAGAGATAAGAGATGTGCCTAAGAAATGACAAGTGTTAGAAGTACTCTTCCTATCCACTCTACACCCGGCGAAATTAGCACAAAAGATCCACTCAAACCTGGATATCTTAAAGACAAGCTCACAAGAGGAATCTATAACCTGCGACTCACCACTCTTAAATCTCACCTCTAGACCCTCATCAGCGGTGAGAAACGAAGCGATTATACCTCGGCTTACTTACCAAAGCGACGCCCTTGAGCATGAACTTGTTGTTGACGCCAAGACGCGTTCCCTTAGTCATCACGGTCCCAAAGTAGAAGCATCCCCAAATGTGATCAATTCATTCTTTGGATGCACGTGTGAGGAGAGAACCATCTAGAATCTCCAATCATGTGTCGAGAACATCCGAGTCAACAAGCCATATGTCCTCCTTCCTCGCACGACGGACCTACAAGGCACGAACAGAAACATCTGTGCCTCGATCTCAAGTTAGTGATAAAAGACTTGGGAATCCAAAGATTGAGTCACACGATGCTTAGGCAAAACAAGAGAAGCGGCGAAGAAATGGTTAGGAGCAAAATCATAAGAATGCACATGAGAACCACCTAGACTCGTCAGAATCGACCTACCAAAAGGTCGGTACTCCCCCGCCTAGATGCTACCCGTGGTCTCTCCTCACGATATCCTAACCCAAAGCGCCGCCTAGAGCCACCAAAGGAGTCAAAGAAGTCATCTACTTAACCTAGACCTATGTCTAGCAGAAAAAAGTCGCCTGCTCTAGAGACTACAAAGAAAGAAGGACTCCTCTAATGGTTCTTAAGGCACTCATCCTCTCCTTCCTCTCAATCTTGACTCTACTGAGCGTAACTCAACAATGTGACCATTCTTCTTGCGAAGGTGCAATGGTACTTAACCTTTTGAGGGTCGACCGATGAAGTAGAAGCACCTATCTTGCTAGAAGTGGTTTGGGCAAAACCAGTGATTTGAAGACTATCTTGGATGGCTTAGAGGGTTCTACCTCAAACAGCCACTCTCAACAAACTCTAACAACCTTAGGTGGATGATTCTTGGAATGCTCTAGAGAATTAAATCCTAGGCCACTATTATTCACACTCACCTTAGATTTGTCTAGAATCATGTTGAGGTTCTTCTTCCCACCAATAAATCTCTCAAGAGTCTCTTTAAGGTAGTCATTTTGTTTGGCTAGTTCATAACAAGAAGTACACTTATTTGACTTGCTAGCCCTATCAGATTTTTCCTTATAGTGAGCTACCTCGGCTTTCAAAACCTCACAAGACACACAATATTTATCTCTAATTCTATCCAACTGCTCTTTGAACTTAACTCTAAAAGCTTCTTGTATCTTATCTACATTATGCCCAAGTTCAATACAAAGAGTACAAGAATCAGAATCAACAACTTTCTTTGAAGCAGTCATGGACATGGATTGTTCAATTTTAGCTTTCTCTTCTAGTGTCTTGTTTAAAGCATCATTCTCAATTGTGAGTTTAACACGCTTTACAAGAAGCGCTTTTAGAATAAAGAACCATTTCAGTCATCTCCTTCATTTTAATCCTACTATCCCCACAATGAGAACACATGTGACTAGCATCAAATTTCTGCAATTCTTTCATAACGCTATCCAATTTTAATTCAAGCAAAGCACAGTTTGAGCAAGATAATGGAATAGCATCAACAGTAGTCACATCTAAAGCAATAGCATTCATGCAAGCAGGACTAGACTTGAGAATTTCTAGTTCATCAAAAGCATCTTTCAGTTGACTAGCAATAGAGGAATGAGCAGATTTCAGATTTGCTAATTCATTAAGCAAGCTAGAGCAAAAATCACAATCATCAGCAGGATTAATGGATTTGAGCCTATCAACCTCTAAGTTCAAATCATCAATCATGGCATCCTGTTTTCTAATTATTTTTTCTTGCTTATACATTATTTTTTCAGCAAAAGCTAAAGCACGTTTCATATTCTCAAGTGAAGGACATACCTCATCGGGATCACTGAAAAGGTCGTCGTCGTTGGAGGAGTCGACATCATGGCTGTCTCTAGCCATGAAGCACATGCCGGTGAAGTCCTGGGTCTTCTTCTTGCCATGAGAGTCATCGTCGTCATCCTCCGTCTCCGAGTCCACATCGCTCATGTTCACACTCAAGAGCGGCAAGGACTTGGCTGACGAACTTGCGAAAGTTTGGCTTTTTGCCTTTCTTGTCTTTGGCTTGATGACGCCTCCGAGAGTCCTCCTCCTTGCCCTTCAGCTTGGGGCACTTGGAGCAAATGTGGTTAGGCTCACCACACTCGAAACAGGTGAAAGGGCCACCTCTCCTCCTGTTCCTCACTTTGTTGTAAACTCTCGAGAATTTGGTGGATAGGAGGGCTAAATCATCCTCAGGTAACTTCTCTAGCTGCTCATCACTCAGAATGTAAAGCTGACAAAGAAAAACCAGATGAGCCAAAATCTAATGAATCAGACGAGCTACCATTAGATGGGTCGACCACCAAAGCCATCAACTCTGTCTTGGGGAGACGCGAGATAAAGTCAATCTCATGCGTCTTCAACCTCGAGTAGAGCTTATCCATGGTAAGCTCACTCATGACAGTGTTGTCATTGATGGATGTGATCTTCATCCCCCAGACCTTCACTTCAAGAGCACCCAAAAGCTGGCGTGCATTCTCAAACTCAGTGAAAACAAGATCAACAGCACGAAGATCATGAAATCTTGGAGAACCTTCCCCACAGCTCATCTACTGACTCACCAGACCTTTGCTCGATCTTTGAGTATTCTTTCTTGAGCTGGTTCTGTCTCACTTCCTTGATCGCAGTAGAGCCCTCGTGATAGTCACAAAGGGTCCTCCAGATCTCGTGAGCAGACCTCAAATGAGCCACACGCTCAAACTCAGATCGACTAAGACCTTGGATTAAGAAGTTACGAGCTTTGCTATTAGCCTCAATATCTGGAGTGATCACATCGTCATTGGCTGGCACGACATATGGATTTTTGACCTGAAGCCAAATAGCGTGCCCTTGAGCCTCGATGTAGGTATGCATGTGTGCCTTCCAGTAAGCAAAATCAACTCCATCGAAAACAGGTGGTTTGGTCGAATACTTGTCAGTCGCCATGGCTCCAAAGACCGGTTAAGATCTATGAAAAGAGTTAACCGGGCTCTGATACCAATTGTAGGACCGGAAAGACGACTAGAGGGGGGGTGAATAGGAGCACTATCTATTTTTCGCTTTAATCGGATTCAAACATGATATTTACTCCAATAGCTATGAGAACTATGAAGATCAATATATAAAAGCATAGCGGAAGTCTTGTATTGAATCCCCTTCAAATCCCCAAAAGAAACGATAAAACACAAAAATCAGCCTAATGAACAGACTGGGTTGAGCCGGATAAGCGATCTTGGCCGTTCGTATGAACAAAAAATCAAAGAATGAACAGTAAACAGCCTAAAATCGACGTAACTTTTGATCCGCTTGGCCAAACTCTACCAAATTTGAAACACACCTTCCTAAGGATGTCAGGAACCTATTCCAAGCGACGATCGAGAAGATCCACATCAAAGTTTTGACCTTTTTGCATTTTACCGAAGGAGGGTTCAAAAGGAAGTCAAATACCCAAATCTGATCCTAGGCTTGCTCGTGGGCTATGGATGATCAAGATGACCTTAGATGGTCTCCCACAAGTCACAGCAAGCATAAGCAACAAAGGGAATCGAGGGAAAACCAGTGAATCAACAAAATCACCAAAACCTCAAAGTAAGGTGTAAGAACAAGAAAAAGAACGAAGAGAGCTCATCTTAAAAAACTTGCAAGGATTGATTGATGATTCATGATTACAGCCACTCCATCTTGGAGGGCACAACTCATTACATGAGCATACAAGGCATCAATCCCTAAACCCTAGCTCTCATCTTCCTTTTCTAAACCCTAAGACCAAATAGGGTTTTTCTCAATGGACTCCTTAGCACTGTTGGAACCAGCACACAAGGCTTATATAGTGGAGGCTAAGATTCTAAGAATATTCCATTAGGGCACCCATTAAATCCTAACACACAATGGGTTAACACACGCACGTATCTCAAAGCGTCGTCTTCATCTTTGATTGACCTAAACCGCTTCTCCAAACGCCGACCCGCGCCACGGTTTAGCCAACAAGTCACAAAGGCGGTATTTGGTGAAATTACCAAAATACCCTTTCTCGATCCTTCTCCATGGACCGAGTCCAATCCATCGAAGCAATCTTTGCTCATGCGTGTGCGTAGGTTGATCAACGGCTCTCATCATGCTCGGCAAGTCTCTCCGTCCAATCCCATCCGGAACCTCCAAGGCATTTGCACCGACTTCGCAGCTGATCCAACCAACAGATCGAATCGCCTGCTCGATCAACCTCATCCATTCTGCGCCATGCTTGAGTCACCGACCTCACCCAAGATCCATGATCGTTTCGGACCTCGGCTCTCCAAGCTTAGTCACGATCTTCTCGCCGCTGATCGTCGTTGACTGCAAGCCACCGCGACAAAGAATAGACCAAGAAATCGTCTCCGGAACAAGTTCTTCACAACTTGACTCACGTTAGCTCAAAACATGCAATATGCAACATATATGCATTAACAAATATGGATATGATATAACCCAAAAACAATTCTCAAATTGAAATAACATTCACTCAATTCATTCCAAAAGCGGTACTACCGCTAAGTATCCATCGGTATTACCGCTACCGCGATCATACTGCTCAATCAATCTTCTTGATCGTCTGTAGTAGTTCGGAGAAATCCAAAACTCTCCAAAACCACTCCTCTGAATTTGCATACCGCAAAACAACGGTCATACCGGCGTCAGATATCAAGAAAGCAAGATGCGGTCATACCGCTCCACAAGGAAATCCAAGACCATTTTGCATTCGTTCTGGTTTTTCTATACCGCTTAACAACAAACGGTCGTACCGTGACGCGGTAGTACCACGGCTTCCAAGCCGGTACTACCGATACCAGAAAATCCCCACGCTCTCACAAAGACCTCCGGTAGCACCGCTCTACTAAAGCAGGTCGTTCCGCAAAGCGGTATTACCGCAGTTAACACGCTGGTACTATCGATTATCCTGACAGTTTGCTGAAACTTTCTGACAAACATAAATTCCAACAAACCTTCAACCAAATTGCCAATTGTATCATCACCTAGGATCATGAGCATATCCTCATGGTGTTCACACACTGTGACAATAAATATGTAGTCAACATTGTTAACAATCTAGTACAGCATGATGGTACTAAGCATGTTGAGATTGATAGGTTTTTCATCAAGGAGAAGCTCGATGGTAGGATGCTGAAGTTGGAGTATGTCAAGTCTGGTGAATAATTGGCTGATTGTTTCACTAAATGGTTAGGTCCTAGCGAGTGTTCTACAATATATAACAAGATAGACATGATTGATATATTAGGTCTATCTTGAGAGGAAGTGTTGGTAAGTTAGTATTAGGATCTAGTAAGAAGCCGTGTTAGAGTCGGATTTAATGTTTAGACTATAAATAAAGGGTGTAAGAATCCTTATGGGGAGACACTTTTTCCCAAATTCTGCAGTTATGATGATGGATGACAGTATCATAGTATCATCCATGTTAGTGTGTAGGGATGTGATTGGTGACATGTCCTTTGGGAATTGCCTTCTATCTTCTTTAGAATAAAGATGCATAAAGATAGGCATTATCATGCCTTGTGTATTAGGATAAAGTTGCACAAGGCATGGAAATATCATGTGTTTTTATCTTTGCTAGGATAAAGTTTCATAAAGTAGGGGACTATTTTTTTCGGGTAAAGGAGCATACAACAGTATTGCCTTGTTGATTGTTGTTGCTGAATTTTAGTTTCTGAAACACAGAATATCTATTGCATTTCTGACGAAGTGTGAACTTGATGCAAAACAGATATTCATCGGAGCTACCTGTGGTATTAATCCAGGCTCTACTGTACGTTGGAGTCATTGCAGTCATCCGACTAGCACGGCCTAGTTTGTCAAAGATGTGCTACAACAGAAGAATGGAGAAAAACACTATATTTTTACTCACCACGCTCAGAGTAGTGGCAGCATGGTCCATACTTGCAGCGTACACCATTCCCTTCTTCCTCATCCCTCGGACTGTGCATCCGCTACTAGGCTGGCCCCTCTACCTGCTCGGTGCTTTCTCTCTTTCTTCAATTGTGATCAATGTCTTCCTCCTCCACCCCCTCGCTGTGCTCACGGTGTGGCTTGGGATCATCGGCGCGCTCCTTGTGATGGCATTCCCTTGGTATTTAAATGGTGTTGTCAGGGCCTTGGTAGTGTTCGCCTATGCGTTTTGCTGCGCGCCCTTGGTTTTTGCATCTTTGGTAAAGACAATGAGCTCCATGCGGATCCTGATCGAGAGGGATGCATTCAGACTTGGAGAATCTAACCAGACGGCCGAGTTCACGAAGCTCTACTGAGTTGTGGCACAACAGATACATATGATCACTTCCAGTGCCATTCAATTTGATCAGCTAATCCTGATTTACGTTCGCAATTCTGATGTCCAATTCAGTTGTACAAGTAAACTGCAGCGTGTGGGGAGTGGGAACTACAGTTGTTGTACCTTTTAACACCATCCGGAACCTTTGGAACCCATGATTGTCCTCTTAGACGTGTAGGTGGTGGTATACAGGGGCAAGGGAATGGGGAATTTGATGTGCGTGTGCGTGTGCGTGTGTTGGGTGTGGAACTGCAGAGGAACAAACTCGATTTTTTTTTTGTTTCTTGATTTAGTGTTCCTCAAAAAAGAAGCCAACACATTATTGGCTTTCCTGTAATTGATATATTTAGTTCCACTATCATGAAAAAGGGTCGAGATTTTTGTCAAGTGTGCTTGCAAATACTCACTGAACTCTGTACTATTGGACATGCTTTTGCCTCTCCCTGTACCCTGGAGCTTGAAACGCGATTGCAAGGAGGCACCTGTCTATTACCGAGACAACAAATAGTCTCGTAGCATATAGCCATAGACGTACCTTATCTCAGATGGCCCTGCTTGCACGTGTCTGTCTGACTAGCTCACGGGGTGGTGACGCTGCAAACTACAAAGTAAAGCGTTTTGCAAATATATAGCTGAACATCGAACAACATTCCAGCATTCACTCAATAAGGTGCCATATTCCGTCTTGACAAAGACGTTTGATACGACAAGTGTTTTTACTATCGATCTAAGAGCTTGGCTTGTTGCCAAGCAGTCTGTCTGCAATATATTATAGGAACTGATTTTCTTTTGAGGATAATAAACAGGCTTGCTAAGAGCCAGTTTGTAGCTTGTGAAATTCCATGTATCGCCGCACGAATCCCACATAGGGTTGAGAATCGGGTGACAACGGAATGATGCGCTACAGTAGCAACAAGAAAATCTCTAGTTTCTATCTATATACAACCGGATCAAATCATACCAGGAGATACTGATTTAGGATCCTAGCATACCTTTTGACACGGCTGATGTGCTATGCTGTGAAATCTAATTAGTTAGGGGAATTTTTATTAACTCGGGTAAGATTTTGCTGTTACAGCTCCTAAAAAGAAGTGTTCACCTAACTGTGATATCAAAGAGAGAAATAAACAAGAACTGAGCTTAGTTCAGTTGGCTCGGCATGAGGTTGTTCGGCCAGCCCGCGGGCGTTCGAGCCTGGCTAGACACACGTGTTCTCATCGGGATTTTTGGATTTCCAGAATAGTACATGCACACGTGAGTGTATTCAGTGATCAAAGCGTGTGCTCGCGTTCCGTGGGGTTCAGCCCACGCTCTAGTTTAAGCATGTGTTGAGGACACATCCACATGTGTGTATGTGTGGGCATGCATGTGGTGTGTATGCGTGAGTGGCGTCCCATGTACTCTAAAAAAATGCACACGTAGGTGCGTTTAGTGGTCAAAGCGTGTGCTCGTGCTCCGTGGGGTTCAACCCACGCTCTAGTTTAAGCATGTGTTGAGAACGCACCTACATGTATATGTGTAGACGTGCGTGTGGTGTGTATGCGCAAGTGGCGTCCCATGTACTTAAAAAAAAGAGAGAGAAATAAACAAGTCCCTCCTACTGTCACCCCATTTTCCTAGCGTATAAGAGCATGTACAATGGGCTTATGTCAGCCGTCTATAACCATTGCAACGTAGCATTTTTGCTGACGTGGATGAAAGAGAATGAAGAGAGAGAAAAATAATGTCTACAATCCTGTAGTCGACTATAGCACAAGAAACAAGAAAAACATTAAAAGATTGTGTGTTCTACAAAGACAACCAAAAAGACAACATCCGTCTATACTATTGTATGAGCTATCTTTAGTGATGTCTATAAGTGACATGGATAGTTGTTATAGACAGCAGCTGTTTATACCATTGTACATGCCCTAACACCTATTCCAATAATTAACTAAAACGGGATTGCCAAACTCAATTTAATGGGTACTCCCTCCGTTCCTCAATAAATGTCATTCTAGGATTTTGCGCATCAACCAAAAGATACAAAGAAAGGACCGTGTCACCCTTCTTCAATAGATAACTTATTGCTCTTGGATGGTGTGTTCCTCTAATCCTTAGTAGTAAATGATCTTGAAAATAGCCATGGACAATGAATAGAAGGGGTATACAAAGGGAAAAAATGATACAAAATTATCTCCAAATCGTAGAATGATAGATGTAATTGGGAATAAAATTGAAAGGAAGAATGCCATGTATTCGAAAACGAATGGAGTACTTTTATGAAAAAGTCCATTTTCAACCCTTAACTATCACCCGAGTCCGATTTTCAACCTCAAACTCCAAAACCGTCTAAAACACATCCTCAAACTCTCGAAGCTGTCCACTATGCCCCCTGCGGCCCTCCCGCCCGATTTCATGTGATGTGTCTGCCACGTGTGTGCCACATCATCTAACAAATCATAAAATAAAAAAAATACAGAGAGAGAGAGGGACAGAGAAAAGGGAGGCAAAGAAGAGGGGAGGGCAAGGAAGGGGAGGGCACACGCGGGGTGTGCTCACCGGCGGCAAAGGGGACGTGGAGAGGGGTCGGCGACCTCAACATTGGGTTCTCGCAGGGGAGAGGAGGCTATGATGGCAACAACGCCCGGACATGGGCCTATGGTTGCGTACAACGGTCGAACTTCGGGAAGGAGAAGTGGTGGCGGTGCTAGAGGGAAAGAGGGAAGAAACAGAGGTGAGCATGGGCATGAGGGGAGTTGGGGAAGCTCACCAAAGTAGATGGTGTTGGCCGAGATGTCCAAAGGTGGCCTGGCAACAAGAGTCGAGGGCGACGAGGCGAGCTCCATGGTGTGCCGGTGCTGAGGCAAAGGGTGGCCAAAATAAGAAGTTGGGGAAGGAAGAATAAGATAAGGAGATGTTAAGGGAAGGAGGGGTTGAAGAGAGGCTCACCGGAGAGAGTACGCGCGGCGATGGAGGCGGTTTTGACTAGATTTGGGGAAGACATCGGCGCGACGAGCTTCGGATGGGGAATGACGAAACTGATTGAGGGAAACACTTCTCTGAAGCCTAGAACACGCTGTGACACAGTTGGTTTGGGAAGGAGATCACCGGCTTTGCCGGAACGACGAGGTGGACACGATGCGGTGTCGTGAGCTTGGCTTGGCCTAGGAAGAGAAGATGATGGGGGGAATGGGGAGGAGAGGTGGTGGGAGAGGCAACACGGAATAAGCGCGGTCCGCGCGGTGGGTGAGGCAATGACGGCGATGTGGCTACTTCTCCTTCCCTAAGTCCAGTCATCGTACGACGCGTGCTCCCCCCCCCCTCCTCTGTTCTCCCCTCTGCTCTGCCTCCCTTCTCTCTGTCCCTCTCTCTGTATGACCAATGGGCCCTAGGCCGTGCGTGGTGGAGGCATGGAGAGGGGAGGAGGAGGCGACAATAGTCAGCATGGAGATGGAGGAAGACAGGAGGGGGAGGGAGGAGGGAAAGAGGAGGCGGCGGTAGTCGGCTTGAGTGAAAGGGAGAGAGAGACAAAAAAAAAAAGGAGGAAAAAGGGAGAGGGAAGACTAACAAGTGGGCCCACCCTACTAAGCGAAAACAACTTCCACATCAGCAAAAACCGAGGTGGGAAGGGCCAAATGGTGAAAAAAAAAACAGTTTTGAGAGTTAGATATTATGTTTTATATTGTTTTAAAGTGTTTTATATGGTTTTAAAGTTGGAGGCTGAAAATGGGACTCGGTCAGTGGTTAAATTTTGAAAAATGGACTTTTTTTACTGCTTTTTATGGCTGCTCAGTCAGTTAGTCCTCGATGCGAGCGAGTATTCAAGCCCAGCGGTCTCAACGAAAAGGTGACATTGCATGTGGGCCACACCTCCTTAGGATGTTTATTTCAGAGAGCCAGCTCCGATCCTTTGATGTGTCATTCTCGGTAAGCTTGCGGCCCGGCACTTTTCAACGTTTCAAATCGTCTTTTCTCAAGGCTACACAAGGAGACTTTTAATATATATATATATATATATATATATATATATATATATATATATATATATATTAATTTAAAAGATAATTACAAAAATAAATAGTCAAAATAAAAATTACAAAACTATACGCTCTTATCGCCATTCCAATTGGCGACAGGAGGCTCAACATTACCAGAGCTCCCTCTCGCCATTTGAATTAGCGACAGATCCTTATCACTAATTCAACTCGCGATAGGGATCATCAATTTTTTAGTTTTAAAATTTGAAAAGCCGTCATTTTTAATTCATCTCCACTCCTTTTGTACTGAGTATTTCTGAGCAGATATTTTGTTAACAAATCACACTGATATTATATAACATTCAGGACAACGTCGTAACATCTTTTGTCGATAAATCAAAATTTATACTGGATATTTTGGAGCACATTTTTGGTCGACAAATCACAATAACATTACATAATATTCAACACAACGTCATAACATCTTTTGTCAAAAAATCACAATGACATAACATTCATCGCAACGTTGTCACATATTTTGTGGACAAATCATACTGATATTACATAACATTCAGCACAACGTCACGACACATAATTTTTTACAAATCAAAGTGATATTACAAAGCATTGGGCACCACATATTTCAATTGGACGAACCTTTTCCGTGGCTATGACCTCAACGTCCTCCATGTGGACTGTCTCGAGTCAGACGGTCGGATGAGGTCTCCGCAGCGACGTTCGAAGTGCCGATGTCTCATTCGTCTTGAGGATTTTTTGTAGGGCATTTCTTGAAGGTGTGCCCAGACTCCCTATAAATGGAGCACTTCTTCGTACGACGCCCGACTTCTGCTTCGTCTATGTCGTTCCTGATGCGTCGTACCTGTCGTCGGCCAACCTTTCCCTTCAAACTATCAATGTCCACGGCCCAGAAAAGTTGGTCCTAGGTCGGATGGCCAGGGAAATAGCCAACCACAGTGTAACCATACATATATGTATTATAGGTTTGCATCACCTCCTCCTTGTTGAAATAGTCAGAGAGGTACTGGCCGGGATGCTGCGCCGCAATCAAACATGCGGCCATGACATGGGAGCAGGGTCTATGTAGAAGAAGGGGCTTGTTGCAAGTGCATACACAATTAGCGCATCGTAGCGTCTTTTATCCCTGCACATTATCTCGAAGCGAAGCTCCCTTGTACCCATCTTAAATGCCCGATACATCCCACCTTTCTTACTCTTCTCCTTCATGTACTTGATGATCATGATGGAGTAGAGTACTCTGTCATTTGCCATGGCGAGCGACGCGTTGTTGCTTCTGTTAACAAAGTAATTTGCGGTACCGCAGAGAATTGCCTCCACAATACCAACCAAAGGGAGGCACCTTGCGCCGCGCATGACCTAGTTGGTGGCATCCGAATATTTGACGTACTGCACTGTAAACAAGATTTCCACGATTAACCACATATCTAAAATTAGACTACCCACCGAAAAGGATTATGTACAACATACTGCAATACGTAACCGTACATCCAAAACTATGTAATCCATTCGGTTAAAAAAATTACCTAAAAGGTGGGCGACCGACCGGACAAACAGCGCTTCGCTAGCTTCTCTCACCCCCTCTACTCCCCCCCCCCTGAATAAAAGTGAGTTTTCTCCAATTTTTTTGGGTTTCGAGGGTCTTTTATATGTGAGGTTGTGTTACCATTTGAAATAGCGACAGGGACTTGCAGGATCACTATTGACATTTGAAATGACGGTTTTTCAAATTTTAAAATTAAAAAATTAAGAATCCTTGTCGTCAGTCGAATTTTCGCCAATTCAAATGGCGATAGGAAGCTCTGGGTACTGTTGAGCCCCCTGTCGTCAGTGGCTACCTGTCGCCAATTGGAATGTCGACGGATGGCTAGTTTTGTAATTTTTTATTTTGACTATTTATTTTTGTAATTATCTTTTAAATTAATATTATTTCAATAAAAAATTCGACGCTCGGCTACGGTACAAAATCGCAGGTCATCACTGGGTGCAGAACGTAGGCCACATACACCTGCCCTCTCGCCTGCCCGCGACAATACCCCGCCGTGCCCGCTAGCTTCGTCCTAGCCTCCGCAGGCGCGTAAGGTGACCGTTGCGTTTACCTCGTCGCCACCTCTTGTTGTGCACACTTGCACTGCAGCAGCTACGCAATGCAATCACCCAGTTAGCCACCCTCTTTTTCATCGGAGAAATGGTACAGCCTGTTCACGCTAGCTCTTCCAAGAATTTATGTTCCTTGCGCTGTTGCGCGCCTGCTTGACATTGCTCTGCAGCTGCATGCATAACGTTCTTGAAACGTAGTTTCAGAATGAGCATCGCACATGACTACAAGTCTACAACGATGAATCTCGCATCCAGATTTCAGCACTACAAAAGAAAGTGAGAAAGAACCGTGGGTGTACATGGATTTTTATCAAAAGCCGAGCTGCCGATCCAAATGCACCTTTCTCTCTCTCTGAAATTGCACCGCAATGATAAAGCAAAGATGTATCCCAACCCAAAAGGCAAGGTTTATTCTCAATATACAACATGCATATACCTGCTTTTTGACAGCGTCACGTGGTCCTCATCAGCAGACAATAGAGGGGGCCAGTAGTAGATGTAATTAGTAGTGAGGGTGTCCATAACGGTTGTTAGCATCAGGTCTTGCATCTTTCGCCTCCTCAAGGAACAAGCCTCTTACATATCACTCAACCGAGTTCCACCTACACACCACGCCAACCGCCGCTCCGGCGCCGGCGTCCACCACCACTGTGCCGACCGCTGCTCCGGTGAGGTCGCTCACCACCATTGCGCGGCCGGACTCTGAAGCTGCTACACTATTCACAGTCCGACAACCGCCAGGACGACGCAGCGGGAAGAAAAATGGCAAATCCCGGATGACGCAGAGGAAAGGAGAATCGATCAGAAGAAGTGAAGCCATCCATACACATGAAGGCAGAGTCCAAGTCAAGGCGCGATGCAACTGGATGCTAGTTAGCTGGAGCGGTCCTGCTGCATTAGCTTCTGGAGATGGGGAATACGAGAATTCCACTCGATCCAGCGACGCAAAGGCCACAGCTAAGTATCAATTCCCAGACTCCTACATGTCTTAGTGCTTAGGTTTGTTCAGGTTGCCTGCTGCGTCTTGTGTTTGCTCATTCCGCCTTGTCTTGCTTGAGTTTTGCTCTCGGTTTTCTGGCTCTTTTCGTTTTCGCCTGCCCTCTTTTTCAGTTCTATGCCTGCTTCTTCTTGGCCTTCCCTCCACGCCGGGGGCTCACTCAATCAATGCTTGCTAAACGCGAAGCCTTCAGCTCAAGGCGCTGCCTTCGAGTCCATGATGCTAGCCAAGTACTTCTCTGCCACTTGCGATTCGATCAATCCTCTTTGCCGCTCTCCAGGCCGCATCCTTGCTACAGTAACTTCCCCTGGAATTACCATCTCGCCTGAAAGGCTAGCCAGCTTGCTCACTTCCCGTTTCGGAGGCTCCCCATCAGCTTTCCAAGTCAAACAGCTTGAGGCGGGATGTTTCAATTTCCAAGTTGCTTCAGCTGACATAGCCTCGGAAATTGCACTTCGGGGTTGGTTGAACTCGGGTTGCATTCGGATTGCCCTCAGCCTGAAAAGGGAAACTAGACAAACCTTGTCAGCGGGATTTCGGTCACAATTGTCAAATCCCAAGAATAAAGCTGTTCAGAACAGACAAACTGACTTTGCCAAAGCTGAATCTCAACCGTTGCATACCAACCGATTTGGAATGCCCGCCTGCTCAGTCCGATCAATAGAGATCAAGCAAGGATACGCAGCCAATCAGAATAGGAGTGCAGGGCCGTCTCTAAAGACTAAGGCGGGAGGGAAGTTCAACCTCGTGCAGCTCGCCTCCACCAAAGCCTCTCAGGCTATGATGCACCTGCACCCTCGGAACTCAACCCACCTACGCTCGGACGGACAACTTTTACAGGAGAAACAAGGGGAACTGCTATCTACCAACTTTTCGCGCGCTCTTGTGGATTCAACACCTTATAAAACTGCTCTTCTGTCCAAGCGAGTGCTTCCACCACAGCCAAAGCTTCCCCTCTGTGTCTTCCCTGGTAAACCAAAAGACATCCACAAAAGATGTTTCCGTTGCCTCTCTTACTCCCACTTCATAGCTTGCTGTAGGGACCCGATCGTTTGCTGGTTTTGTAGAGCCAGTGGTCACTTGAGGAAGGCCTGCCCTTTGGTTTCTCAGCTTGCATTTCCAACCAAACATCAAACCTTGCCAACAGCAGTCTCTCCCATGGAACCTGCTATTCTAGGCCGTCCTACGTCTCTCGATGTTCATTGCCCACCGGCAAGGGACCTTAATTCCTTCGTCTCGGCAATCACAGTGGAGCCTGCTGCTCCATCTATTGTGCCTTGGCTCTGCCGTGTTTTCCACTCTTGCTTGGATAATCCACAGGTCCGTTTCGCTGCCGGAGGGATCGGACACACCTTTGCATTTCTAACTCAAACCAGTAGGCTGCGCCTACAGGGTTACCCGGATCACACACCACATGCTCCTGTCCTCTTTGAAAGGGGGGCTTATCATTTTCGACTTGAACTTAGCCCTTGTAGAGTCATAGAAGCCTAGATCATTGTAGCACAAGTAAATGATCCTGATGAACCCACTTTTCCCTGTTTCGATATCCTATCTGGTTCCATCTCGAGGGAAACACCTCGTTGTCTTTTGTTCAGCTTGCTGCCTCATGAAGAGGAGGGGCCAGTTCTCGCCCTCCTTCCGGCTGTGGACTGCAGGTACAAGATCAAATCGGTTCTGCGTGCAACACCTTTTGCTGCTGAAATCGCTCCCCTATCGCTTATGCCTCTGTCCCTATGCCCAGCGTTGCTTCCTCAAGACTCCCTCCAAACAATAGCCCGTCAGCAGGGCCCCAATCATCTTGCCTTCACCACCTATTTGCACCATGCCTCCAACCTTGTTACCATCCCTGACCAGGAGACTACCAATTTCCCCCAAGAAGAGCCATGTGGCTGTGGTTCCTCTGGTCTCCAAGCTTTGTGCCCGCTTTGGACATCCACTGCCACCGGACAACGACTTAGTAGACAGCTCAGATCAAGACAAGGCGCTCACCTCTGCACAGGGAGATGTCACCGTGAATCACAAAGCTCCATCGTTACTGCAACTTCTGCCAAGTCGGGAGCAATCAGCACCTAGGATCCCAGATTTAAATGAGCCAGCACCACAAGTTGAACTCACTAAGAAGAAGGGGGATGTGCAGGTCTATGTCAGAAGAAGCCCAAGACTGCAAAAGGCATATGATGGTGAGCGGATTGATCCAGTAGCAAGAGCAAGCCGTCGTGTGGCGGCAGCAGTAACAAGCTCTCCAGCAAGCTCGGCTTCAACTTCAACCTCGACTGGAAGAAAAGGTCGCAAACCTCGTCCGAAGATCCGAAGAATCGAAGAAGTTATTCAGCTCCCCTTCAAAACCAAGCCAAAGCCCTCTTCCAAAGCGATGATCAAGGAACTCGCTCACCTTTGTGGTTTAAAGGCACATGAAACATTCAAAGAAGCAGTACAAGTGGAAAGGGCCGCATCAGGAAGCAGCAACCACAGCAATGCTTAAGCCCTCTCACTCAGTGTGGGTTCTGAAGCCGCCTTCTTTTGTATCACCTTTTGCTTCAACAGCTGTGTTTCACTTCGTTTGTAAACATTGCTGTTTTGTATCTCAGCCTGTAGCTTCGTCAGTTGAGTTTCACTTCGCCTGTAAACTTAGCTGCTTGGTATCGCTGCTCGTCAGCTCCTCAGTTTCTCTAGCTTTTGTCCCGCTCTGTATTGTCGGTTCCTCTTTTGTCGTTTTTTCTATTCACCTTCTCAGTTCCCTTTTCAGGTCGGTCTTTGTTGTATTCGGTAGTTGTTTGACTCCAAGGTGGCTTTCTTTGTATGTGTTTTACATCTCTTGGCTCCTTCTCCCTCCAGTCTTTCTTTTCTCTTGCTCTTTTTCTTTTCCTTCGCTCTGGCAACCTGAACAACCTTCTGCTCTTATCTCGTGTTGGGTGTTATGGGGATACTCGCGCTGGCCCTTGCTGGCCCTGGAAGCACATCTGGAAACCAAATGAAAATCTTAGTATGGAACGTCAGGGGACTTGGGGACAGCAGGAAAGCATCACTAATACATAAAACCATTCTGGATTTTCATCCTAAGATTGTTTGCCTTCAAGAAACAAAATTGAACTACATTGATCGATTTAAAGCTGTAACTTTCTTGCCTTCAAGAGTAAGGGATTACTTCTACCATCCTTCTATTCAAACTGCTGGGGGAACATTGACGGCCTGGTGCAGTGCAAAGCTGGATGCATCTCTGATTCATGCGGATACAGGATCCTTAACTATCCTTTTCAAATCAAAAGCTAACAATTCTCAGTTCCATATCACAAACGTGTATGCACCATGTGAGGACACTGCCCGCCAGCCTTTCTTTGACAGTCTATCAAATATAAGACAACTGCTAACTGGACCTTGGATGGTGTTAGGAGACTTTAACATCTATAGATATATGCATGAGAAGAGCAATGACAACATCAACTGGAATAGTATGTCAATTTTCAATACATGGATACAACATCAAGGCCTGATAGATGTGGAGATACCGAATAGAAGATATACTTGGACAAACAAGAGGAGGATCCCGACAATGGCCAAACTGGACAGAGTTATGATCAACACAGATTGGAGCCAATCATTCCTAAACACCACCGCAAAATCAGAAGTAGCTATCACATCAGATCACACCCCAATTATAGTGGACATCAAAACAAACCTCCCTCCTTCCAAGCTGTTCCGGATAGAGAACTACTGGTTGCGGATGCCAATTTTTGAGCACTTAGTAATTCACAATTGGAACAAAGGAACTAGGGACCTGTCCAGCATATCCAAGATCAACCTCAAACTGCGCCGACTCAGGGCCCACATCAGATCATGGACAAGGAGAACCATCAGTCTGCCCACTCAACTAGACAACACTAAAATCACTTTAGAATATTTCGATAGTATGGAGGAATGGCGACCCCTCACCATTCTGGAATTCACTTTCAGAAAAAGGATCAGATTACACCTACAAGAGCTGACCCGGTTCTATACATTAAAATGGAAGAGTAGAGCGAAGATTAACTGGTGTAAACTAGGTGATGAGAATTCCCATTTCTTCCATGTAGCCTCCTCCATAAGACACAGGAAGAACAGCATACAGGTCCTAGTAGAGAATGACATCGAACACTTTGACAATGACTCTAAATTGGAAATTGCAACAGCTTACTATAGAAATCTTTTCAGTGTACAAGATTCTTGGTCTCCGACAATAGACCTCTCACAGCTTTACCAGCACAATGCAAACCTTCAGGATTTATCAGGCCGATTCACTTGGGAGGAGATAACCAATGCTATTATTCATGCACCAAACAACAAAAGTCCGGGGCCAGATGGATTTACCAACGAATTTTACAAAAAATTTCTGAGCACTCTGAAGACTGATCTCTTGTGCGTTTTTGGGGACTTACATTCCAATAAGCTGGACATGTCAGGGATTAACAACTCTTATGTGGCTTTGATACTCAAAACAGAGATGCCAATGCACATTAAGGACTTCAGGCCCATATCGCTTCTACATAGTGTTCCAAAGATCATTACCAAAGTCTTAGCTAACAGGCTGTAGCCGAAAATGTCTACACTGATTAGCCCAATGCAATCTGGGTTCATTTCAAAAAGATCAATCACGGAGAATTTCCTTCTTGCTTCCGAAGTCGTTCAATGTGCGCTGAAGCGAAAAAATCCAATGTTACTGCTCAAATTGGACTTTCATAAAGCATTCGACACAATTAACTGGGATTGTATTATTCTGACTTTGCACCACAGAGGTTTCGACAGTAAATGGATAAATTGGATAAGCTCTATCCTCACTTCGGGCAAAACACAAATTATTATGAATGGGGCTGTGTGAGATAAGATTAGCTTCAAACGAGGAGTTAGACAAGGTGATCCGCTTTCACCATATCTTTTCATCCTGGTTGCGGACATCCTACAAAAGCTCCTACAACGTGCCTACACGGATGGCCTAATTCTACACCCTCTGGATGTTCAAGAAACCCCACCCCCCCACCTTGCAGTACGCAGACGACACACTAATATTGCTTAAAAGGACAGCTCAACAGGCCATGCTACTCAAGGAGCTTCTTGACTCATTTGCAATATTTTCAAGGTTGAAGATTAACTACCATAAGAGTACATTAGTGCCGATTCACATGTCAACGGAGGAAGTCGCACTATCTGCTTCCACGTTACAATGTCCGCTTAGTTCGCTGCCATGCAACTACTTAGGCTTACCTTTATCTACTAACAAGATTACCCACAGCTTGTTACAGCCAATCATTGACCGAATAGATCGGAGACTGGCAGGATGGATTCCTGGTTTGCTATCTTGGGGTGGGAGAGTAACAATGTTAAACTCAGTAATATCTGCAATTCCGACCTATTACATGAGCTGCATTAAATGGCCAGAACGCAGCATAGAAGCTATTGACAGAATTCGTAGAGCCTTTCTTTAGAAGGGAGACAAAGAGATTCATGGTGGTCAATGCCTAGTCGCTTGGAACACTGTCATTCTGCCCAAAAAACAAGGAGGGCTAGGACTCCGAGATTTACGAACCCATAACCAAGCCTTGATCATAAAATTGACTGGGAAGCTACTATCGGACTCAATGGAGCCTTGCTTCAATTGGCTAAGACATAGTTATATTCACAGCCACATCCCCCTTTCACCCCGACAAGGTGACACAGCGGTCTGGAAATTATTAGCAGGTTCTATTCCGACAATCACGCAAATGACAAAGGTCGTAATCGGAGATGGAAAGACTACTTCATTCTGGAAGGACCTTTGGACCTCCACATGAAGACTATACCTATGCTTTCCTACACTGTTTACATTTGCCACTAATCCGAATTGCACAGTCAACTCACAGTTTGTGGATAATGAATGGAAGGTTTCTCTACACCCGGTTTTATCTCAACAGGCAGGTTTGGAAAATTAGGCTTTATTTCACCTTCTATCGGAATATCAGCCCACACATGGGACTATGGATAAAAGAGTCATAGCTTCAACTTCGTCAGAAATAAAAACTTCCGAAGTGTATAGAATCCTAACCTATCATGGTCTCAACTGGAAAGCATCGGAGTATGTCTGGCATAGCTCAATTCCTCACAGATATAGAATCTTTCTATGGCTAGCTTTTCGGGGAAAGCTTAACACCAAAGACAACATGGTAATGAAGCACTGGACAACGGACCCCCTTTGTGACTCTTGCCCGGCAGTTGAAACAATTGATCATATCATTCTACGTTGTAAGATGGCAGATCACCTCTGGAAAATACTCGGGCTAGAGACCGATGCTAATTCCTCCAAGGACATATTCGAATTTGTAGAAAAAGTTTCAACTCAACCAATAAGTTATCGACAAATATGGCCCATATGCTTCGCAGCTTGTGCTCATACACTATGGATCATGCGAAACAAGAGTGTTTTTCAATTTAAAGAGTCCAGAATAACCGACATGTTGTGCCAGATAAAAGATTACATCGCACTATGGTCTTACAGGACAAAGCCAGAATGCCAAGTTTCACTTCGCCAGTGGTGTAATCTATTGTTGCCTCCCTGAACAGTTATCAACAAGACAAAGCCACTCTCATCTTCGGCAACACGTGTTCCGCTCGCAACAACTTTGGAACCGTCAGATACACTGTCATGAAAAGGGTCTCCAGAACAGCTTATGTGATTGTCACACCAATGACGGGGACGACTGCCTTCACGCTACATGTAAACGCTTTACAGTCAGTCTTCAATTACCTGAGTAAAGGCAATTGATAACACAAGTCAGGCTCCAGGATATTAACCTTTTCATTTATCTTTTGAGCTTTTGAGCTTTTGTAATTACCTCTATGTTTTCTTTTTTCTCCGCAACTCTCCTATCCCCTTTGCTTTTTTGCTTTTTTACTTTCCTGTTTTTTATTTTTTTTCTTATTTTTCTATTTCTCTCTCTTTACCTGTATTCCTCTTACACCATTTAATACAATGGCCATAAGGTAGAACTTTTTTCTACCTTTTACGTCAAAAAAAAGGGTGTCCATAACCCAGAAGAGAACAAGGATCAAAGATGAAAAGTTTAGCCTTTTAATACACCAGCTCTCATCTACAACCAACAGCCGCTACCAAGAGCATCGAAGGATAGAAAGGGCCTCGACTTTTCTACTTGCGCGCGGGGCACACTGGCCGGCATGCCGCGCGCCTCCCAACGCGAGGTTTCGAGCTGCTTGGCATGTGCGTGCAGTGCAGTGCATGCATGGGCGCCTCAGGCCTCACCTAGCTAGCGCGCGCGGCAAGCATGCCATTGCCTTGCCGGCCGGCATGCGGGTGTACGTTAATTCTTGGATCATTCCTGTTGTTGAAGGTTCCTGCATTAGTTTACTGTGACCAAATTCCACTAGTACATTGGCTTCAAAGGCTCTTGCATTAGTTTAGCGTGGTTTGGCCTGAATTATGCCGTGGATGTAAGCCTGTGACCGATAGGCGATAGGAAGGCAGCAGAGGGTCGTACTGTTCTATCTCGTGCGTTGCAGACTTGCAGTGGTATTTCTTGGGTCCCTGTACTGCACAGCGTGAGGCGGTCAGGCCGCGGCAATTAGAGCTGTCTAGATAGGCCAGGCCGCTCGGCATGAACCCGATTATGTTCGACATGGTCGTGTTGAAGTATAAATGAATTGTCCGTTTTTTATTTTTCTTTACCAGGTTAAGTATTTGGGTGAATTGGTTGGTACGTGCAACTTAATATGATATCTGAGTCAAGAGATCTTAAGTTCAAGAGCTGACTAACGCAATTAAAAAAAGAATAATTGTAGCTCATTTATATTCCACGTTTTAGGCCCATGATAGGGATGCACCGTGCATCGACCGCATCTGCATCTGCGCTCAAGGCCAGCTCGCTCGTCGCGCCCTCCGCTTTCACACCGCGCCGCCGTCGCGCCGGCCGCCTGGGAGCTGCGCTGGCGATCGCCACGCCTTGCAAGGCCATCGCCATGCCACGGGAATAGGGCAGGGGAACCCTAAAAAACCTAGGGTTTGTGGTGGCTTTATGGGCCAGCCAGCCCACCGAAGAAAAAAATTGGGAAAAAACCGAAAAGGAAAATCCCAAAAAGTTGCAAATAAACCCTCAAAATTCTGAAAATTATGAGGACATTTTTGCCGATAAGGAAAATTTGCGGTAAACCCCCTGGAGTTTTAGGCAATTACGATGTATTTCGGATTTTCATATATTCTTGCAGAATAATCCTTGAATTTCTGATAATTTGCTCTGGTAATGTGCGACTTAAACTATTTTGGGTTAAAACCCTGAAGTTTTTAATAATCCCTATAATTAATTTGTACATTCTAAAAAATTCATTTTAAATCCTAGAAACTGAATTTTTAGGTATATGAGCTTCCATAAATTGTCAAACCTTAGACCTACTACTCCTTGGAAGCATCATATTTTTTTATGTTTTTTTCCTGGAATTGTTTGTTTGGGAAATTAATTAATATGTTTAGTAATTCCGAAAATTACCCCCAAACCTTAAAAATTATCAGAAAAATCCTAAAAATGCCAGGAAATTCTGGAAAATGTATAAAATTATCTACTAGATAGATAGAATTAATCTTTACTATTTTCACACGTTTCATACATTTAAAATGTTTTATCAGCTGTAAACATATAGAAAATTGCATAAATTGTGTGGGACATGTTTAACATTACTAAGTGGATATTTGTTTGTCCCAGATGACAGCAATGATAAGCCCATATTGTGCTCTATGGAGACTTGTAGCACTCTCCTAGTTATCCCTTAACTTTGTAAAGATGTTGTTTTCTTGCACGAGTTGCATTGGTAGTATATATTCATCTCCTGTCGAGCTTGGCCCTGCTCATGAAGAGTGCCTCTTATCTTTTGCTTTAGACTGAAACCTTCTGCATTAGATTGTTACTTCCTAGATGCCATGAATGAAATAATGGTCTAAGTTGTTCTATTAAAGTCTTATCTCCTGCTGAATAGTTGATTAAATCTGTTTAATAGAACATATTGCAAATAGCATACCTTACCTGTAGTAAAATGATCTTGCATGGTATAAATTTGTAAACCGTAAGCCTGAAAATTGAAAAATATGTTGCCATGCCTTGCTAACAAAATGTTGTACATGTGCTCTTGATATGTAATAAGCCTCAATTCACTAGTTTGCAATGCACAGATGCCCAGATGGCAAAAGGAAAACTATTTTCTCAGTGGCACCGGACCAAACCTAGTCATATGTAGATCTCTGATGGACCACTTTTGCTAGAAAACATCATATTCCTCAAATAAATACAGAATAATTTCAGCCCTAAGACTTAGAGTCTATATAACATTATCCTCCACCACAGTGACTTCTTAATTGAAGAACTTTGTAAGCAAAATGTTACAGAGTATACATTGGTTTCACGCCAACAAAATTATACTCTTGTGGATTTTACAGTTGGCATGAAAAGGGGGAGGAAATTGGGCATATGTGGGATATTGGAAGTTAAGAGGCATAGAAATTTTTTGTTAGGCACAGTGGCATATCCTAGGTCAAATACAGAAGCAAATTAGCCTGAAGTAATAAATTAATCTAGTTTATTTTGGGAGATAATTAAAGTAAAGTGCATGATTATTATCCTTATCCAGTCGATATGGAAAATGACATTTACGCTATACTCGTGCTGTTGGCAACCACAATAATTGATGCCCATGAAGGGCAATTGATTTGTGTCTTTAGTAATATGTTAACCGCCAGCAAGCGGGAATGCACACGGCAAATCGATGGCAGCTTGACGCAGTCTCACATATGCCATGTCCGGCTATGCACCGAAGCATGCCATACTTATCGAAAATGACACATGCATAAATTGGTAAGTGCAGTCTGCAACTGCATCACCACCAGAAGCCATATCACTTGCTTAAAGCAAATATAGCTCCCAAAAGAAAAATGATCTATTGGACTTTATTGACCCTGAATGATCTAAATTTGGCCATGATGATTCTAGCGTTACAAATTAAAATTAGGTATATAATTTACCACCCTTAATTAAATTTGGTGTTCCTGTTGAACAATAAATATTATCGTCGACTAATGATACTATTTGGGTGATTTAGCTAAGATTTGAAGTCTAGAAGAAAATCCAGTTTTTCCATGCAGATTAACTGTGATCAAATATTTATGTTCCAGCATTATATTTATGTTCCTGAAGAGCATCATGTAGTTTTATGTTGTTAGAACGCACTGCTTATGACCATAAAAAATATGTTGGGTAATTATAAACTTGAAGTTTGATGATCCATGTTATTTGAAATAAGGTATGAGTAATTGGATCAAAACTTAGGCAAATAATAAAAAAGCTAATCTATAGAATAAGGCTGCCAACTCTTGGACCCTCGTATGGGACCTTCGTCCTAGATTAATGACCAAGTCGAAGTTGGAATATCCTACAAAATATTAGGATCATGTCGTTTTCTTGCCACTACTTTGATAAAAGTCTAGCTCGCTGCATATAATCATCAAACCCCTTATTGAAATAAGTGTGGGTTGGAGGAATGAAACATTTCTCACATGCTATCACCACTATACCATACACCTTTGGGCCACCACCAGTTGTTGGAGATCATGTTGGATCTGAATTTCAATCAATTATGTGCCCATGATAGGGGAATTTTGTGGTATGCTATTAATAAAGATCGAATCTCGGCACTAGGGGAAAGAAATGCCCAAAAGTTCGAATGTCGTCGTATGTTCTAGAAGGAAAATATCTTTAGTATGAAGATACACACACTAGTCAAGCTAAACTTAAGGTTTAGTTTATACTCCTGTACGCCAGAAGCGGGGAGTCTGCCCGATACTTTCCAATTATGGAGGAGTTACCACAGTGTTTACTTGCAGTAAATATGTCACTAAGAGTGGTATACCCTGGGTTGAATAGTATATCCACCTCTGCGAAATTGACTTATTGGTTCTTGATCTAAAATCTGTGGGGACGCCTGCAGGTCTAAGATCAACGACACCAGTCAAAACAATTATTAATTACTTCTTTAACTCTCTTGAAGAGAACTCACCTTCAAGGCGAAATACCTCATGAAGAGGTTTATCATGAAGTTGAAAGCTCCAGCAATTTGATGTACACATATTACAATGTCAGGAATACGGAACGACCAAGAATCTTTTATTTGGAAAATGACAAAGATCTAGTTAACATTGAGATACCCCCAATTTGGAGGATATGGGAGAAAAGTTGTCGACAATCACTTTGCCTCTATAATTGCTAAAGCTTCTCTTATGAGAACACGGATCCAGAACCAAAGTCCATGGTCGAGCGCTTATAGCGTTCATATCGAGTCATATAGTGAAAGCATATGAGACTGAACCATAATTACTAAATAAAAGTCTTGGAACCAGGTAGTTCGGACTTGATGGGTTATTATGAATATAATGAAGTGGTGAAAGCTAAGGTTCAAAGGTCCTCATAGAGACTATTACTCTCATATTATAAATGATATAATGTTCTATTGCATAATAATTCTGGCAAATGGCATGAACAAAATATGCAGTCAATGGATTCTAAAAATACTTGATGAGATCCTCGAAGGACTCAAAATTCCTAGTAAGAAATGAAACAAAATCGTAATATATATATAACTTATACCAAATAGTCTCTTACATGTAGTAAGAGCATCTCTCGGAAGAGAGTGCATCTCTCGAAAGTGAGATCATTTCCCTGAAGGAAAATTATCTTACCAGTCAATCTCTTAATCATACCAATGATTATATGATCCCTAGAAGTGGACAAGGACCTATCAAGACCCGAAAGAATGTAATGAGGAACCTAAAGACTAGAAGTGCGCCACATAAGCACTTATAAAGTGCATCTTCCACTAGAAGTTAATGGAATGGTGGTTTCCTATAGTAACACGAAGGTACGACATACATTGGTGATATTGACAATTAATCCCCTAAACGTCAAAACTAAGACTGGTTATATTTTACTCTAGAGTGGTACAACTATACTTTATAGTTCTGTAGAACAGACTATTCGTTATAACTTTAACCACCCAAATATACTTACAAAATATTAAGACCCTTAAAGGTTTTGATAAATCATATCGGGAAGACATACGACTTTGCAACTAGTATTACCCCATATCCTTTGTAAGGATAATTTACTTGTATTGTATAATTAAATGGTGGTATTTGATCAGTTAAGCATGTTACTCTCGAATAGTGTTTATCCCAAAATCTCTAGATGAGTAATATGATATTTGTATGTAAGACTTTGTATTGTGATAATCCAGTTGATTTGATCACAATTCTTGCCTATGTTCATTTTCGAAAAATGTATGCAAGGCATTGGAGCAACAAGACTTCAGCGGAAATTGTGTTCAGGGGGAGCATATCCTAAACACTGATCATGATACTTGAGACTTTGAAAATCTTAGTCAAGCCTAGAAGGTGTTGATACGATGATTGCTGATTAAATTCACCTTGAAGGTTTTACCACTTAACAGTTTAGATCCAGTTGGTCAACAATGCAAAGATCATGCATAGATCCTGATGATCATGACTAAATCCTAAAGATATCTGTCAAATCTCTATAGTGTAAAATCCCATAATGAATTTATATTATTTTGTGGTGGTGCAGGCGAGTGAAAATTCTATCGCCGAAATTTCGCCGGTTACCGGTGTTATTGGCGGGGTCCGATAAAATTTTCTATCGGGCAAAAAAATTCTGATTTATTTAATTTTCATTCAAATCCGAATTTAAATTCAAAATGTAGATAAATTTTGTCTTTAAATCTGAAAATTTCAAATTTCAATTAAAAAATTTTGTCCGAAATTTCTGATAATCGGCGAAAACTAGTGTTATCGCTACCCTCAATAAAAATTTCTTACTAGTAATGTTTTCCTTGGGTTCAGCCATCTCTTGGTGGTCATCTAAGCAGATCTTAGTAGCTATTTCTACCAACCACTCAGAGATTATAGCACTATATGAAGCCTTACTTGAATGTGTTTGGCTCAGACATGTGATTAACCACATCCAGAAGCATTGTGACATTAATACCTTCAATACCCCCTCAATTATCTATGAAGATAGTGCTGCTTGTATTACACAAATGCAAACGGGTTATGTCAAGAGCAACATCACGAAGCATATTGCTCCTAAATGTTTTCTATCCTCATGGAATCCAGAAGAATAGTGGGGTAAAGATCCTACAAACAAAGCCTTGTAAAAATCCAGTTGATTTATTCACTAAGTCTCTGCCGACATCTAGTTCCCAAAGATGCATTCATAGCATTGGAATGAGACGGTTTAAAGAGTTGCATAGTTCAGGGGGAGTAAATCCCTAAATAATGACCCTTATCAAATCCCGAGGATTTATCCAAAATCTTGAAGATTGGATCCCGAAGATTAAACGTTGTACTCTTTTCCTGGGTGAGTTTTTCTAAAGTTTTCTCACATAAAGGTTTTTAGTGAGGGAACAAGTGTAATGCAACTTACGAATGTAATGTACTCTTTTCTCCATTCCTTTTTCTCGATGGGTTTTTGGAAGGAGTTTTTGATGAGGCATTTGCATATCGTTATCTATTGCCCAAGGGGGAGTGTTACAAAACCTAATTGTATAGGCAAAAGACTAAATCGTCCCTGAAGGGCTTTCACCCCTTGTGGGCTATAAATATGAGGACCCCCATCTACAAGTGACACATAGATGAATAAAGATTATGGATCCTCTGCTATACGCTTGTGTTCATTGTTACTCTCTGGTGTTCATTGTGTGATTGTTCTTGCTATTCTACCGATGATTGTTCTGGAGATTCTACCGATGGATTGTATTATTTAACAAACCCAACGTTTTTTGGTCAGCAACCATCGAGGGCGTTTCTATCCCAACAAGTGCATCGCTCCCCTAGCATTGTTGCAGGGGGCCACGTAGGTGACTTGGGCCCATCTGAAGGTGACCCGGGCTACTGGCATGTGGCACACGTCGGGGGAAAATCCACCTTCACGCCCATATGTATGTGCATTTTGGACTGTGTATGGCCTGTTCGACTGCCTACAGAGCACCGTGGACGCTCGTCAACGGTCGGACCAACGCAAAGCGACTAGCGCAGCGTCGTCGCCTAGAGATGGGGCCACCGCTCGTGTTTTATTGGTCGTGAGCGTCAGGTGTTTCTATCCCAACGAGTGCGTTGGACCTCACCGGCGTTCTTTGAGGGGGAGGGCGATTGGTCCCATTCAAGGGCAATTCATTCACGTGTTGTTTCTGTCGATCCAAGCAGTTGGCATGTGGCGCATGCCAAGGCCAAAACCATCTCCGTGTTTGTGTGTGCGCACGTTTTGGATCATGTATGGCATGTTCGAGCATCTACAGAGCACCACAAAACACTCGACAGTAATCGAAACAACACAAAGCGGTCAACATAGTGTCATCACTCAACGATGGGGCCCACTGACGATGTCTTTTTGGTCAGCGACCGTCGAGGTGTTTCTATCCCAACGAGGTTGTCAGGCCCCACCGACGTACCTACGTGGGGGGGGGGATGCACATGTGATTTGGGACCATCCAAAGGCGATTCAAGCGGTGTTTCTACCGATCTGGACCACTAGCATGTGGCGCATGCTGGGAGTGAAATCCACCTCCGTGCCCTAAGCATACGTGCATTTTGGACCATGTGTGGCCTGTTTGGGCACCTACAGGGCACCACGGAAGTTCGACAACGGTCGAACCAACACGAAACGACTAACATAACGTCGTCGCCAAGTGATGGTGCCCGCCGTTGGTGTTTTTTTTTTGTCAGCGGCCATCGGGGGTGTTTCTATTCGAATGAGGGTGTCGGGCCTCACTTGCATCGTTGTGGGGCGTCAGGCATGTCATTTGGGCCCATCCGAAGGCAATTCACGGGTGTTTCTGTCGATCCGGCCAATGGCATGTGAAACTTGTCAGGGCTGAAATCCACCTTCGCGCCCACGCGTACATGTGTTTTGGTCCGCTTGTGGCCTGTTCAGGCGTCTACAGAGCATCACAGACACTCGATAGTGATATAAGCAGCACAAAAGCTGTTAGTGCAGCGTCGTCGGCCATCGACGGGGCCGTTCCTTGTTTTTCTGGTCATCAGCCGTCGAGGTGTTTCTATCCCAGCGAGGGTGTCGGTCTGGGCCTGCTGGCATCGCTGTGGGGTGGGGAACGTGCGATTTGAACTTATCTAGAGACGATTTGCATGGTTTTTTTTTTGCTGATCCGGACCACTGGCATGTGGAGCTTGCGAGGGGCGAAATCCACCTACGCATATGCGCATTTTGGACTGCGTGCGACCAACAGGGCACGTACGGAGCACCACGAACGCTCGCTAGCGGTTGGACCAGCACAAAGCGACCAACACATCGTCGGTTCCCAACGATGGGCCCGCCACCACCGTTTTTTGGTCAGCGGCCATCGGTGTTTCTATCCCGACGAGGCCGTCGGACCCCACTGCCGTCACGGATTACTTTTGATGTAGTATTAACAATTTGACCATTTCTGCAAAGTCTGTAAATCAAATGTCAAAAGAAGTGAACTATTTAAAAGTTTAGATGCCTGAACAATTAAGCTTCTCCCAGATAAGTAACTATCAGATTGGTTCCATAATGTTACAAAATACTGAGCAAAGATATCTGAAATGTCTCCTCATCCTTCCCCCCTCTCTCCTAATAGACGGTAGATACATGAGACCTCCCCTGAGACCCTGTCCCATACAACTTATTTTCCCTTGCCCCGCTACACCAACTTGCTCATCGCCTCGTGATCCAATACCTCATGGCCTGTGGCCCTCTCCCAGACCGCCTTCTCCAGCCGTGGCGTTGGAGCTGGCCTCCTGCACCCCCTGCAGCGGCGCCAACTTCGCGCAGTGCCAGCGCAGCCCCTCCCGCTCATCGAGCATCGTCTTCTCGTGCAGATCGCCTACAGTTGGCAAAATCAATACCGGGTGGCTGCCTCCAGGCTCCAACTACATAGGCCACGCTGGCACCCGGCCGCGCCGCACCAGTCCAGTCCGCCGCGATGCACCACCAGATTTGGCGCCTCGTCGCCAACGCCCACTCGCCGCTCCCGCCGATCCACGCTGGAGCTTCTCCCCGGCCGTCAACCCTACACTGCTCCGCCTGCCGGCTCTCGCCTCCGCCGCCACCCGAGGCCTATGCCGCTCCCTCGCCGTCTCCGCCCAGTCCGCCAGCCCCCACGCCAGCCTGAGGTCCATCCGATGTCTCCTTATTGAATTTTCTTCTTCTTGGTTCATGGGATGTGAGAAGAACCGAAATTGTGTGTCGAATCTTCTGTTTGGTTCACGGAGTGAGAGGAAGAGATGAAATTGTGGCCACGCAGCTGTTGTTCTAGAGCATCCTCCGTGGCGTCTGATGCTGTAATTGGGAAGGGAATTAACCAATGTTGCTGATCTTGTAGTACAAAGGCTTGCGAATTCTTGTACTACGTAATTGATTTGTGCATGGTGCTGCCACGTTCAGTATCATCTTTAGCTAGATATTATGTCCACAATGCCTTCAGACATAAGTGGTGTACTGATTTATATAGTTAGGGCAGTGGTGGATCCAGATTCTTAGGATGTGTGTTCAGATTTCGAAACTAGATTGTCCAGATATGCTGAAACTAATACGTTAATACCGTGAGATGTCACCCCCCTCCCCCTAAAACACTGATACGATGATACACGTATATATAATAAAATATAAAAAATATAGAAATTAATGATTTCATATGAGGAAATGAACGATATAAGGCAAGCATAATGACATGAATTAAACATCAAATTATAGATATCAATGACAGTTGAGGACGTGAAAACTATGAATAAAGCTATTTTTGCTCTAGGCTTCTTATTTTACTGAGTTATGTTGTTGTTACAGGGTGCGACCAAGACTTGTGCTTGGTGCTTGGCCTCACGCGTGCTTGCCGTCGTCGTAAATAGCGCCGTGTCTCACCGATCGCTTCCGCCAGAGTCCGGCCGCTCTGCTCATTCGCCACTTGGAGGTCGGCCACCCCCCCACACACACACACACTGCACAACAACGTAAGATGAGAGAGAATAGAGGTTATGATTTGGTGGGCTGAAGTAAGAAGGAAAATGAACCTAATGTGTTACATGGGCCACGCACAAGGTGTGGGGAGTGTGAGATGAATTCATTTGCGGGCACAAATATATAGTTTTGGTCTAACTAATAACATATACATCTAATATACCTATTGTATACCAGATATTTTAAAGAAAAAATGGGTGTTCGACTGAACACACCTGACCCCTTGAGGGTCTGCCCATGAGTTAGGGTATTCTTTGGATAATATCCTGAAAACTATGCTTTGATCATTCAATTGATATTGGGATTGGGATAGACATTGTTGTGGCTATAAACCAAATAGTGAAAAGTGGGGACCTAGGGGCCACTACCCGCCGTGAGGAGGGTAGGGGTCATAAGGACCTCGAAGTGTGGGAAGCGACACAGAGGGATGAATGGTAATCTTCATTTATGTTTTTAATTCATCTGTAGGAAAAAATCCCCCCACACTTGGTACACAAGAGGACGTATTTATAGCATTACAAGCGAGGGTAAGAGATTACAACAGTACCCCTATAAAGCCCTTACAACTATAGAGACCTCGTGGTCCTTACATCCTTCGTTGGTAGTTTTGGTGCACGGTGGACTCCGTGAGCGGTGTCCACCACATCACCTTCATTGGTTCATGGTGGGGCCTAGACCTCCCCCTTCATCCTTCGCTCGAAGATCCCCTTCGAGATGGGACCCCTTTGGGAGAAGGCCGAGGCGGTGGGCTGATTGGCCGAGGTGGCGTCCTTCCCTCTTTGTGTATGTCGAAGGGGCTAGTTTCCTTGGCTCTTCGTCGGGCTGATAGGGGTGGTGGGCCCTCCCTACAACAGACATGAATGTGCTTTGTGTGGTTCTCAAAAGAAAAAAATGTGTGTGGTTCTAAAAAAATGTGAGTGTGACATTGTTGTTAGTCCTTGTGATTTTCAGGGTGGATAAGTTTTTTGAAGTGGAGACGAAGGTACACGACCATGAACTTGACCAGTACGGAGTTGTCAACAATGCTTTCTATGCTAGCTACTGCCAACATGGGGAGTTCAGAACAAATTCAATATGAATATCTCATATTGGTGTTATACACTTGCTCAGTGAGCATGATTCAGATGTCATCTTAAGAATTCATATCTCATTAGGTTATCATGGTTTCTTCTGAACAAAATAAAATTGATAGTTTAGCTTTTTTTTATAGGGAAATTGGTAGTTTACCTGACATATTGAAATCTCTTATTGGGTTCTATGCATTAAAATTGAGCAGGCCGTCATGAGCTACTTGAGTGTGTAGGCATAAGTGCAGATGCAGTAGCACGCAGTGGTGAGTCGCTGGCCCTCTCTGAGCTGCACCTCAAGTACTTTGTGCCTTTGAGAGTAATGCCCTTCTTTCTCAAGTTTAGCAAAAACAAAAATTCAGGATACTTGATGCAATACTGTGAAAGCAGTAAGTAACCTTGAGAGTTCGTCATAGTATCAGAAGTTCTCTTCGATTTCTGATTTCCCTTTTTATTTTCTTGCACTGTCAGAGTGGTGACAAGTTTGCTATTATGGTGAGGCTTGCAAGCATCAAAGGTGTAGGATGATATTCGAGCACTCAATTGAGAAGCTGCCTAACCGCGAGGTATGCAGAACAAACGTTTACAGATTCGGAATAGAGAAAAAAAAAAGATACACTGCACATTTCAAGCACGTTTGCAATAGAACCAAGGCAACAATGCCATTTAGTAGCATTTTTTAGGGCATTGTGTCAACATATACAATTTATATGTTACTTCTAGTGTGAATTGTTCTTAGGCATCTCTGTGCAACCATTCTATACAGCAAAGGACGCACATATTTCATGATTTTGCATATCTTATTTCTCCTGGCAGTTAATTCTAGAAGCAAAGCAACAGCTGTTTGTCTCAACAAGGACTACAGTCCTAACCGTGTATCTCCGGAGTTCCTGTCCAGGCTGCAGCTCTTCTCATTTGAGGACAGCAAGGGCTAAGTGACTACATTAATCACAGCAACAATTGTTTGGGACGATTCCGATCGTGGCACTGTCATGTAGAGCTAGGTTCCATTTGTATGTCTATGAAACTTCTCGTTTGAAACATTGGACTAATAGAACATCTGTAACTCATGATTCATGATTCTGAGACTAAATCCAAATTTTGGTGAGTGACTGCATTTGTTGGAAAAATAGCACATCGTTTTATTTGTTCGCCTGAAGTAATAAGTATTCAAAAGGATACTTCATTGCATCAGCACACTTAATCTTTTTATTCAGCAAAAAAATTGAATGTCATGCAGCGCCCATTGATCAGGATTTTTTTTTTAATTTGGCCTCATGCTACTACCGTAAATGCAAAAATATCTCCCCCCCCCCCGGCGGTATCGTATTTGCAAATCTGATCCCCTCCCGAGCACGGAAGCACCAGACGTAGACACGTGGCACATCATGCAGTTGGGGAGCACGGAAAGGTGGCCAACACGGGAGAATTTTTTTAAAAAAATTTGGCCCTGTGCTGCTACCGTAAATGCAAAAATAGCTCCCCTTGTATCGTATTTGCAAATCTGATCCCCTTCCGAGTGCAGAAGCATCAGAAACCGACACATGACACACCATATGGTCGGGGAGCATGAAAAAAAGATGACCAACGCGGGAGGCCGGCCGAGCGCGACCAAGTGGCGCGACGCGAAAGGTGCCGGGCCCGGCCTCCTTCTGCGCCACCTGATCGCGGGAGCTCGCCGGCTAGCAATCATTGCGTGCTAATGCGCTCGGTGACAAGGGTAGCTCGCAGTTCAGGTGACAAGGACAGCATTAATTGCATGCTTGCATGCAAAGCATTAGCACTTTGCTTTAGTACGTGAAACTTCATGCGTTCCATCACCACGGTAGCAACCTCCTACAGTCCAGTGACGCAGAAGGAGACTAGGTCTGCCACCTTCCGCACCGGGCCACTTGGTCGCACCTCAGCCGGCCTCCAGCGCTGGTGTGATAATAGAGTAAACATATAACCCCTTCACCCACACAAAACTGTCAGCTGTACAAGAGAAAGAAGCTCCAGTTTTTCTTTAAAAAACGTAGGGGGGATCCCGTTCGAACTAAACTAACGTGCAGGATTAAATGGACCCACCTGATTACCAACTAGTAGCATTTCCAGTTGCTAATAGAACCGGGGAAAGTACTGGAGGATATACCAACTAGTAGCATTTCCAGTTGCTAACAGAACCGGGGAACGTACGGGAGGGATATATATGTATATGTATATACATGTACATATATATATGTATATATAGATCGTATGATGATACCTCTTTATCTATTTGAACATACTCCAATAATGACTATAAGATACTCCAAAATGAGTTTCATGAAAAATTTCATAAAAATCTACTTTTTATAGCAAATATTTATGTATATACTTCTTTTATATATGAAAAAGGCTACTCCCTCCGTTTTTGATAGTTTGTCGTCAGGAGAGATTATCACGTACGTAACGTCACATATAAAAAAACGGAGGTAGTATATAGAAAAAAAAGGGGCTCCAATGAAAATTTTTCAATCAACTCGTATTGGAGTATCTTATAATTAGTATTTAAGTATACTAAAAGTGATAAAGAAGTATAATATATGCGTTTAAGTAGCATATTAGAAGTGGGAGTATATACTCCCAAGAGTACGAAATTGGCATCACACACACACACACACACACACACACACACACACACACACACACACACACACACACTAATATGCGTATAAGCGTATAATTAGTTATTCTACGCTCAGGCCTGCCCACCGAGCGGTGCCCGAGCCGCCCTTACGGAGCGCCGAACATGCTATTTTGGCCCACTAACCCACGTCACACGTCCAGTGCGCGCTATGACGAGGTTGAAAGTAATTGTGATAGCAATTTTACTGCCACATGTATCATCGTGTTTATATTTGTTTATGATTGTTTCATATGTGTATGGCTGGATGTACCAGTAAACTACAAGTGGAGTCTAGTAATTTTTTTGTAACAGAGCAGTAAAGTTATGTGGAAGTTACGATAAATATCTTTTAGTGATGCAGCAAAAAAAATTAGTAAATGCACAAAGCGGTTTTTATTTGTAAGACTTATGTCATTCTGTTACCCTCATCGTCACCAAGCTACCAGTGAAAATCGTTTGTGAATTGGGGTTTCCAATCAAATGTTATTGCAAAAACAAGAAAAGAAACATTCATGTACAAAATAAGGAACTGAATGTTTGCTAGTTGATTGTCTACTTGTTTGTACTAGTTGGCTAAGCTGTCAATAAATTCATGTGGAGGTTGCAGTAAATCTTTTTGTAATAGAGCAGTAAAGTCATGTGAAAATTGTAGTAAATCTTTTTTTTTTGTAACAGAGCAGTAAATTCATGTGGTGGTTGTAGTAAATCTTTTGTGCAACAGAGCGGTAAAGTCATGTGAATGTTGTAGTAAATCTTTTTTTGTAACAAAGCAATAAAGTCATGTGGAGACTGTAGTAAATCTCCCTTAGCGATGCAGTAAATCTTTTTAGTAAACGCACAGAGAGGTTTTTATTTACAAGACTTATATCATTTTGTTACCCTCGTCGCCACCAAGCTACCGGTGAAAACCGTTTGTGAATCGTAGCTTCCAATCAAAAGTTATTGCGAAAACAAGAAAAAAAACATTCATGTACAAAACAAGGAACTGATTGTTTGCTAGTTAATTACCTACTTGTATGTAGTAGTTGGCTAAGATAGCAATAAAATTATGTGGAGATTGTAGTAAATCTTTTTGTAACATAACAGTAAATTCATGTGGAGGTTTTAGTAAGTCTTTTTTTTGTAATAGAGCAGTAAAGTCATGTGGAGGTTGCAGGAAATCTTTTTGTAAAAGAGTAGTAAAGTCATGTGAAGGTTGTAGTACATCTTTTTTAGTAAACTATAGAGAGGTGTTTATTTGATTTTGTTACCCTCGTCCTCACCAAGTTACCGGTGAAAATTGTTTGTGAATCAGAGCTTCCAATCAAAATTTATTGCGAAAATAAGAGAGAAAAAATATTTATGTACAAAACAAGGAACTAATTGTTTGCTAGTTAGTTGTCTACTTGTCTGTACTAGTTGGCTAAGATGACAGTAAAGTCATATGGAGATTATAGTAAATCTCTTTTAACGATGCAGTAAATCTTTTTTAGTAAACGTGCAGAGAGGTTTTTATTTACGGGACTTATATCATTTTATTACCCTCGTCGTCACCAAACTACCGGTGAAAACTGTTCGTGAATCGGAGCTTCCCATCAAAAGTTATTGCTAAAATAAGAAAATACACATTTATGTACAAAACAAGGAACTGATTGTTTGCTAGTTGGTTGTCTACTTGTTTGTATTAGTTGTCTAAGATGACAGTAAAGTCATGTGAATGTTGCAGTAAATCTCTTTTAGCGACACAATACATCTTTTTTAGTAAACGTACAGAGAGGATTTTATTTGCGTGACTTATATCATTATGTTACCCTCGTCGTCACCAAGCTACTAGTGAAAATCATTTGTGAATCAAAACTTCCAATAAAAAATTATTGCTAAAAACAAGAAAAAAATATTCATGTACAAAACAAAGATCCGGTTGTTTGCTAGTTGGCTGTCTACTTGTCTGTATTGGTTAGTTAAGATGACAATATAGTCCTATGGATGTTGTAATAAATCTTTTTTGTGACGTGGTAAATCTTTTTTAGTAAATGCGCAGAGAGGTTTTTATTTGCAAGACTTATATCATTCTGCTACCTTCGTCGTGACCAAGATACCGGTGAAAACCATTTGTGAATCAAAACTTCCAATCAAAACTTATCGCTAAAACTAGAAAAGAAACATTCATATACAAAACAAGGAACCGTTTTTTGCTAGTTAGCTTGTTCCATGTACGATGCCCGTCGTTTGTTACTACCGGTGTCAGTTTCGAGGGGGGCGTCTGGTTGGCCCCGCAAGGAGGGCCGTGGGCTGGCACATCGTGCATAGCACGGCCTAGACTACGACTAGAGCGTAGAATAAGCTATTCAGTGTGCAGGCGTTGAATAACGTTACCATGTATATATATATATATATATATATATATATATATATATATATATATATATATATATATATATATATATATATATGGAAAGGCCCATAGATTTAGGGAAAAAAAAGGTTACATGCTTTTAGCCCTTAACTAGAATTTCAAGGTCTACTCTCCAAAAAAAGAAATTCAAGGTCTAATGCAATTGGACATTCTTGGGATTAAACTCGGATTGTGTGATGGACTAAAGCATCGTATTAGAGCAAGGTTAAAGCAGGTTCTGGGGCATAGGTTTGGATAAGCCTAGAAACTCTAGTGAACTGTTAGCGTGTGAAACTCAACGTAGACCTTAGCATTTTGTTGTGCGCCGAAGAAAATCCCGATTTATTTCAGGCACTGTGGTGCATTTCAGGCAACAGTAGACCCAGGCCTGGCCGTTAAGGCTAACGGGCCAGCCTGATTGGGCCCTATGTCAATTTGTTCCCTGACTAGGCCTGGCCGTTAAGGCTAACGGGACAGTCTGATTGGGCCATATATCAATTTTTTCCCCGACTACCTCTATATTTTTTCACTTTTCCCTCAAATTGATGCACAGGCCCGGCCCGCTAAGTCTATCGGGCCGTGGGCGGGGCAGATTTTTCTTTGTCAGGTCTCCTCAGCAGAAAGGACGTAATTCCAGATCCTGAGCTGCAGGTCGTTTTCGGCTCTTGGTCAGGCAGGCTCTTCACAATCAATAGCTCAGTTAATCTTCCGGTCTGACCGATGAGGGGGCCGAGGATAACACCGAAGTGCAGGGAAAATAAAAGGGTAATGCTCATGCCAAGGCATCGGACGCACCAGTCCGAAGACAGTTGCTTAACGGTTTACCGTCAAGAAAAATAACCTTCACGTACGGCTAATCCTGGGTATGATTCGGGCCCACTAGTAAAATTCCTAGCCGTCGTGAAGCACATCTAGTTTCTCGTAGCATACTGCTGTGGTGATAGGCCCTTCCTGGCTCTGTTCTTGCCTCTTGGTTAGAGGTCATTGTCTTCTAATATTTAAATTAGCTTAAGTAGATATTTTTGCCTATATATTCTTTTTTGAATTATTTGGATTGATCATACTATTCTTTTTTAAATGCTTTGTTTTGATTTGTGATGTTGCAACCGTTGTCCGGAGATGTTGCAACCGTTGTTCAAAGATGTTGCAACCATTGTCCGAGAATGTTGTAACCGTGTCTGGGGATGTTGTTGCAATCAAGAGTTTTGATTGTTGCATCTGTGTATTTAGAATGTTGCAACAATATAACTTTTGATGTTCTGTATCATATTTTGTTGTTTTGCAATTTTGCACCAATTTACATTTTTGGACCGTACGGGTGGGAGCCTCCACTCGTACATCCTATTCCTAATCCCTCCTCAAGGATTGTCCGGAGATTGTTGCAACTATTGTCCTAGGATGTTGCAACCGTTGTCTAGGGATGTTGCAACTATTGTCCTAGGATGTTGTAACCGTTGTTCAGAGATGTTGCAAGTGTTGCATTTGTAGAAAAAATGTTGCATATGTAGAAAAGAAATGTTGCTAGTATCACCCATACTATATACATGTTGACAGTATATGTTATTTCTGATAATTCATGGGAGGCAAATGATTAGTTAAAGAGACAAGACCTTACATGGTTGTTTGAATGTTGAACGGATGGTACCATAGCACATAGGGCAGTCGGTGGGGGAGATAAGGAATGAAGGCGTCAAACGTGTTTGTTCTAGCTGACGCAAGTTTTTGCCCTGTTGCGTGAGGCAACGTTGGAACCGTCGCGCATCCACAAGAGAGCTCATTTTCGGACCGTTCAGGTGGGAGCTCCCACCCGTACGTCCGTTTTCTAGCATCACCCAAAATAAAAGGAACTAGAACGTTTTTGTGCGTGCTCCGCCGCACTGTGGTTGCCAGCGTGATAGCAGGGGAAAATCTTTTTTTTTTTGCATGGTGGCTATATATATGTGTTAAGGATTCGTGATGTCAAAGTCAAGTCGATTTACAATGCTATATAGTTAGATCTTCACAGCAAACAGTGGTACGTAATGGTGTGTACGGACAGACAATGCAGTGTTTGTAACGAAATGGTATTTACGTAAAGCTAAGATATCGTGTGTAACATAGTAGTGTGTATGGACAAATAATGCGATGTTTGGTACTGATCTATAGAATCCGTAGGTATGGAATCATAGCAATCTATAGAATCCGTAGGTATGGAAACATACAACATATATAACAATACTAAGTAATGATGACAAGTGTACTAACACAACAGGAAAAGGAACACATACATACAGAATCAGGTGGAATGTCTCAAAAACATACATGAGCAGTACAGGTTGGTTTAAGAAACAGACAACGTGTTTAGCAGTCATTAGTCTGCATGTTTATACTTTTTTTTCTCTAGAAATGCTTGGCTTGACGTAGTTTACCAAAAGGTGTAGCCTATACACAAGGTTCCTGTATGGACGAAGCAAAATCAGAAATTGTAAACATGACAGTCGTCAGACAAGTAGCAGATAAAGGTGTGTAAAATTGCGTATGAATAACCTGGCACTTTATTTGGTGGAAGGCTCATCCATGTCTAGTTTCTTCATGACCGTGCCTTTCTTTCTAAGGTGCACCGCACTGTCTGTCGGGTAATAATCAGATGTTACAGTACAAAATTAAGAGGATGTAACAGGCTGATATTGCTTAAAGCAGGTGAGGGATGCACCTTGTGTCATCACCAGTTTGAGGAGGCAACGGCGAGTCATCAGGGCAAAGTCGTTTGATAGCTGTTGAAGAATCTTGGACAGACTTTGTAACAAAGGAAGTAATAAGCATGTACACGATGCAAAGTTGCTATGCTCAGTTAATGTCAATAGTAAGTTAAATCGATAAGTTAGTGCAAACCTTGGAAAGTTCTATCGGAGGAGTTGAAGCAGGTGTGGTCTCTTGTGGCTTGGCATGCACCGGTAGCATCGGAGTCATTGGAATTGAACCTGGTTTGGTTAGCGATGGGGAAACAGCTTCAGCAAGTGAGAGAGCATGTTCCATAGGTGCACTGATAGATGAGCTAGCTGAAGTATCATGTGTAGGCATTGAATACTCTAAGAGTCTATCGGCAACGATAGGAGTGAGTACACTTGGAGGTGTTGCTGGCAGGATAGAGAAGGCGTCGACTTGGAATGATGCTGTTATGCTTTGCAGTGAGCCACGTGATCCACTGACTTTAAGTCTGTACCGTTTACCATAAAGTCTAGTGATTTCCAGCGGTATGAATTTAGGTATGTTGGGAGTGTTTGCTGTGAGGATCAAAGGCGGAATCCCAATTAATTCCTGACCCATATCACCGAAGAAAACAAACTCTACAAGTGGAGCTTCAGCCTCATCATTCTGTTCTATATCTTTGCCCCGAATAGGCACCTTGTATCTACATGTACAACATGCGAGATGTGAGACAACGGGTTAGACAATTCTGGAATAGGATTGGTAAATATGTGATTTGGTTAGAGGCTATGATTAAGTGGTGACCTTGTTTCCGCTGTTGTGGCACCGCATCTAGGACATTTGTAACCTTTACTAACCCGAGTGGTGGCCTTTTTGCATTGACCGCAGCCTAGATACCACCATCCAGTGTTCAGAGCGAGATCTTCAACGTTAATGTCCGCATTGTATGCATGTCCCTATGATTATGTAGGCCATAAAACATGAAGAGAACGTGAAATGTAGCCAAGTAACGTACTGGAGAATGCTTTTGTAACGGTATCAATAGCATCTTACTACAGCGTCATGTGCGTTTAGCGTAGATAGATGGGCTACTATCGTTGATAGAGGTTTAGATTGGTTAGTACTCTAGCCAAACCATGTGATGCTATGTGGCATGCCGGCAAAGCTGAATAGTAAAAATGTATACTAAGTGCAACGGTAAAGTTAGCTACACAAAAATATATAATTGATCTGGGATCATAGAAATGGCAAGACCTGTTTTGTAGAGCTGTTATCTCAGGAATGGGAATATTGGTGTACCACTTGCAAATTGAGCTTTCTTGAAGAGAGAGCTGCCCTGCAAGCGAATGGCAGAGGTGAACAGGGTGTGTGGTAAATGTTAGAGAATTCTGAAAACAGCAACTAAGAATGGCCTCATTGGGCAGCGATTTTTTTTGTTACCTTCATAAGTGCTCACGGTCATAGCTACAAAGACGGCAACAACAAGTCCCTGCGCTGACATAGCTTGGATTTGTTGCGCATCAAATTATTCTACGTGTGATCCCCATAGAGCAACCGTAGCAGTTTCTCTATGTTTCATATGAGCAAGCGGATAGATTTAGGTTTACCGTAACGATGTTGCACTATAGGAGGAGAGGTAGAACGTATGTAGCTAAGTAGGTGGGCACTAATAGTAGAGCTGCAATAGCATTAGGATAAGTGTGTGTGTGTGTGTGCGGAGGATATAACCTAGGGTACATACATGCCGTTAGTTATCTTGATGTTGCGAACTGGTTTCATGGTTCCTCTCGCAAGGACTGTCTTCACATGTGAAATGGCTGTGATGAGTCCAATTGTGTCTATTAGACAGAGACACCGAAGGTTAGAGGATTGTAGGGTTCCAACTATCATACATAAATATTATGATGGTGGTAGGAATTATTTTATAAGCGGCAGAAGTGAAAGGCATAATTTGAATTGCTAACTGTGATGGCTGCATGTTCTTGTACAGATGGTGGCTACACTTTATTGTAGTATGTCTGTAGAGTAGTATAAAGTTGTCCAAAGAGGTTGATATAGTTTGATGCAGTTTTCACCAGGAATGTGGTAGTAGGACTATGTTTTTTTGTGAGTTTGGTTGGTAAGCTATCCCAGGGACCATTTTTTTTTAATTTGCATGAGAGCTGGGTAAGCAATGCATATGGGAGTAGACTAAGGCAATTGTGATATCTGTAGAGAGGCATGAAAATAGTGAGATGTAACTACGAGTTACCTAAGAGGAATCTTTTCTGTCCAATGCGTGTCCTGAGGATATCAAACGAGTCTATCGCACATGCATAGAGTGGGAAAGTGTCTGGTACAGGCGTAATCTCGTCTATCTTTGTGTCTCTAGTAAATCTGGCTATGAGGGGCCAGTCAACGGCTTGGTAAGATGTTTTTGCACTCGCAACTTCAAAATATTCTATGTAGTAGACATTATCTTCTTTTAGTTTTTTGTTGAAGAGATAAAGATGTCTCTTTGGAATTTGGGCTTCCATCGTTGTGCCCTAATGAAGAGGTGGTTAATATAAGAGACAGGCAGGAGTGATAGTGGATTGCATAAGAAAATAGAGGCATTGGTGGTATACCTGTTCATCCAGAAAGACCATGTCAAGACGAAGGACCTTTCCAGGTTGGGCATCATTGATATATTCAGAGAACCGGGTTACTCTAACACGTATGCGCCAACGATGTGACTCTTGGGTTACATCCTTTAACAGAACGTGCTGCATCTGCTATCATATAAGGTTAATGGAGGGGCACAAATGGTATGAAATAGCATGTTAAGGTCTGTATATATCTAAAGAGCACGGTATGTCACTACATGTTAGCAGTGAAAGAGCATAAATCAGCAATATATATAGTCGTAGGTGTTAAAGTAAGCTAGGAGTAATTTTTCCTATTCTTAACATAGTGGCTTCAAGTGAAGAACTGATGAAGTGAACTGTAGAACTGGATGTCATAGATGTATGTTAGTAAAAGAATAAGTTATTGGCAAGAAATAGATGAAGTGTGTAATCCTGTAAAACAATAAATAAAATGATGACACAGCAAATTGATAAAATAAAAAATAGAATTATGAAGCATAGGTTTATAGATAGGGAGAACTACAGCAGCGGTAAACAAAGAAAGAAGGACTAAACGCTGTCAGCAGCAAAACAGGCTGGTGACATAGATAGATAGGTAGACACGAACAGGTTATGAAAGGAAAGGTATGTGACATGGCAGGTGCATGCATGTTAATCTGTGTTTCACCAGTCTGGTTTCAAGCTAGGCACACGACTAAAAATGTTGTTGAAGCGTGTGAGTCCGACAGGTACATGCAATGGTCTGAACTATAAGGGTATAAACATAGTGAGTAAAAGGATTCCCAAGGTCTATATATAGCATGTTGATGATTGTATCTGAGGCAAGGAGTACCCAACCTAGTCACTGTATGTAATATGCTGCCTGTAGAATTCTGTTGTTAAGCGGCTAATTTCGGAGCAAGAAAGGAATTGAATGCCTAAAGCAATACGGAAAGAAATCATTGCTACGAATAAGGGCAGGTAATTTCTGGTGCTTGTATCAAGTAAGCATGATTTGAGGGAGAACTTTTTTTTTTGCATAGCAACAAGTAGGTGAGTATATAAATAAGAATTGACAAATGAGGTAGACATACAAAGTGATAAGACGGAGACAGCTGTGAATAACACATAAGCGACATGTATTTTTGGTGGCCCGTAGCTATAAGAGTATGGGGATGCTTTTAAAATAAGCGAACGATGCTAGGCGCTATCAGTATGCAACACCATAAAATGGCAATTAAATGCCTTGTACTGCGCACATGCCAGTATAACAAAATAGGTGATTTCGAAAGGAATGGCAGTACAAATTTTTTTGTTTAGTAGATGAATAGTGTGGTTAGAGAAGAGAGAATCATATAAAGAGTTGTGGTAAAAAGAAGCACGGTAAGGCGAGCATATACAAAGCAGGTAGAATAACACTAAGGTGGCATAACAATTGATAAAGTTTGTGCTGCCTAGAGATAAAAAGCGGTATACAAAGATAAGTAATGTGACATAAGCTTATAACAGGGAGAACAACTGAGAAGCTGAAGGAAGCAGGATGGGTTACTGATGTCGATACAAAAAAATAACTATATGGAGACTGCGTAAGGCATCATCTCTATATGGAAGGAATAACATTGAAGAGATCTAAAGCAGTTCTTAGAGGAATCGTAAAACCTCATCGTACACGATATTCTATGTTTCTGATACAGGCGATCCATCTTCGTTTTCAATAAGTATGATGAGGCCTTGTTTCGATGTCACTCTTGATACAGCGACGTATAGTTGGCCATACGTAAAAATTGGTCCAGTGGTCCCTTCAGATACACGCCAATCTTCTGTAGAGTCTGGCCTTGGCATTTGTTTATAGTCATTGCATAGCAGATCTTTATCGGGAATTGACGTCGTTTCAACGTAAATGGCCACCGTGGACTCTTTGAATTAAGAATAATCCTCGATATACAAGCTGTTTGACCAATATGTGTCCTAGTCATGATTGTAGCCTCAAGAACACGGTCTCCTAGTCTAGATAACAACAAGCGTGTCCTGTTGCACAAACCAAGACTTTGGTTAATGTTTCTGAGGAGAACAACGGGTACTCTAACCTTTAGTGAAAGGATATGCTGGGAGAAATTGTTGATGATGATTTAATTTAGGAATTCTGTTGGATATAGGAGGTCAACGTCAGCAGCCTGATCATATGCGTCAGTGACACTATCATAGCTAAGATATTCTCTACAAGGAACTGGAATCCTTTCAAGCACGGATGCATTAATTTTGTCAGCTAAAGCATTGAGGGGTGTTATAATGGCCCGTGATGTAAGGTACGACATTGAGTTGTAATTAGCAGCAAAGTCTTCATAAATGGTATCAATAAGAGCAGACATGTTATCGGTGCTAGGTGTAAGTAGCAATTCAGATGGTACATGTATCCATGTTGGTTTGGAGTCGCCTGGTTTTGTGTGCGTAGGAAGCGGCCCTCTCCAATGTCAAGCACCCAGTGAGCAAAACACGACAATTCATCACGTTCAGAAGGGCAAATAGAGGGGTTTGTAAGCCACATGTTGGTACTGAGGCGAAGGATGTGAGCATGCTTCCATAATGGTGAACTAACAAGTGAAGACGCAATAACATTTTTGCGGGTGCCTCCTGTGACAACTGGGAGTATCAACCTGAAGTCACCTCCAAGCATGATTGGTTTCCCACCAAATGGTTTGCCTACGTTGGAGGGGCTATCGGGGAGTAAAATGTCATGCATGGTACGGTCTAAAGCCTCGAAGCACCTTCTGTGCGTCATCGGTGCCTCATCCCATAGCACAAGTTTAGTTTTTTTTAATGAGTTCAACAAGGACCGTCCCACGACGAATATTGCAAAGGCTTTGATCGTTGAGTTCGAATGGAATTCTGAACCATGAGTGAGCGGTGCAGCCACCGGGCAATAGTAACGCTACAACACCAGATGATGCAACAGCTAGGACAATCCTACCCTCAGATCTTAGCCTAGAAATGATAGCGCTCAACAAATATGTTTTCCCTGTACCACCATGGCCTGAGACAAAGTAGAAACATGGCTAGCCATAGGAAACAGAATGTATGACCTTATCATAAACCGATCGTTGTTCGCTATTTAGACTCTCGTACATTGGACTTGTTTGAGATTCGAGCTGCAACCTGTCATTACAAAGTTCTTCAGCAACGAGCCTATTGCCAATTGTTTCTTCGTATCCATCCGGTGGTATTGGGAGGTCATAAGATTCCAAGGAGAGACCGTTGGAAGAAAAAAGAGAAGCAAGCTCGCATAAGAGCTGGACCTGCAAGGAATGCTCTGGGACCATGGAAGTTTGTATGTTTAGCGAACGACGAATGCTATACGTGATATCGTCAGCCATAGATTGCCGGTACGTATTGAAGAGGAGGCATACATCGCCAATGTCATTATACTGGACGATTGCCAAGAAAAGATGTCAAAGTTGTGAAGACGTGGCCCAAACAATAGCCTCGTCAAAAAGCGAATACCATTCTATATCATCGCCGATGAGGCCACGCATCTGGCATGTTTGGCGGAAGACAACGCCTTCGTGTGTTCTTAGATCTGCGTAACACATAGCACCTCGCACAACCATCAATAGCATCCTTAAATAGAAAAGTTCACCTGTACCCGGGTATACATGAATCATCCTACCAATTTTGGTTCCCCTTTTCCTAGCGGACCATACCTTACGATTAGAGTTCCATGTCCATGCTATAGGGAACTCATAGTAGGTAAGAGTTCTTACCAATATGTTGCGCTAATTTGCAGCGAACCATTCAGTTAGCGTGGTCTTCGATTCGTCGGGATCAGCAAGAACATTAGGCAGAGTGGAATCCTCCGTAAAAGATACCCTAGCCATATCGGGTAAATGCACAGCCAAGCGTTCTATAGAAGGTGTCCTAGCATGAATCTCAAAACCAAAAAGTATCCAACTCGCTTCACGGGTGGAGAGATATCTAGACTTGATATACTCATCTATCTCATCAACACAAACAGGCTGCTCGCTGGATGTGGCAGATTGTGAGATGTTGTTGGTTCGCAATGCCATGTTTGCACAATCATGTCCTTTCATGACATATTTGAAAAGATATTTCACAAGATTTGTTTTATTGCACCACTCAACATTGAGGTGAGCTTGGTATTTCTTTAGCAACGGGAAGTTGTGTGGAACAACGAATCTGTTATCCAATCTGACACCGTGTTTTACGATAAACCTTCCATCGTCCCGACGACGATATATTGGAAAGCCATCTGTGTCAACTATTGTTTCATCATGGAACTCTTTTGGATACTATTTGGAACACTTGCCTTTCTTCATACAGGGGCATTTAGGGTTCTAGTCTTCACAAAGGCCGTGCATCATGAATTCTTCGACAAGAGCATAGCCTAGCAGATGAGTAACCACATTCGGTATCTCCGTTGAAATAAGGCTGTCAATAAAATCGGGCGTAGGTACATCCCCGCGATCTTTGAGCGACTTAAGCACATGGACATACGGCAATCCTCTCTTTTGGAATTCTGTAGTATAGATCACTGCAAAAGCCGAGGGGAAAAAGAGGTTCCCAATAGTTAGTAGAAATAGGTTGGTGATGTGAAGGAAGGATGAGAAGTTTGAACTACCTGCACGAACAGGATCGAAGGCAGAACCGTTTTTAATGTCTACTAGGTATTCTTGGAGTTTCATATGATATACCTTAGTGACTATGTCAGATCTATCAGAGGGACACTAGCCTAGCTCAATACGAAGTGCCTCAACTATCTCTGGACATTTTGGATTGCATGTGAATGTGCTAAATAAGTCTGGAGCACTGTACGTCCTACACAGAGCCATGGAATCATGGTAATTCTGAACCATGTATCTTTTGCTTCTAGTGAAGCTTGCAGGCAAAATCATTTTTATCCCTACATCTCTACCAGTTTGAGCGCCTTTAGCAACCGCATCTGTTATACCTTGATATGTCTCAGATCTGAGTTTGTCTTGATTGAAAACATGGAAGTTAAGCTGATTTGACTCAACACATGAGTAAGCATTAACAATAATCTGATTGGAGAGCCTCCCAGAGCAAGTGAAAGGATTAGGCTCCCCTATACGGTAGTGCAGGTAATAGCAGTAGTACTGCGACATGGAGACAAATTCTCAGATTCCTGGAGGGGAATCATCTACCTCTCTATATTCAATACCGAGATGGTGTCCTTTATCACCATGCGGAAACAGAAGTGGGTATTGTAAAGACATCAAAGCTGGATGAAGCATCGATATCTGTTTGCAAGGTCCTGCATTTGTTTCGACAATATTGTCAAACGTTGAGACATCAGTATGGAAGTCACCAACAAGCAAAGCTGCCAACTCTGAAGAAGCTGGTAGGCCGTAACGATTGTCGTGTGATGTATTCGAACCAATGAGCTGAATGGATATGTTCGGGGCATTTGGAGAAAGCAGCCGATCCCGAGCCATTATGAACCTTTGAACCAAAGGATTGCAATGTTCAAGCTTAGCAATGAGAGCGCTAACAATTGAAGGATCAAGCTGGTCACAATGGCTTTTAGCAGCGTCAAAAATGCTGATTCTATTATGCAACTCGTTTGCGGTATCATAGATATAAAGCTGAGCGTACTGTGGCTGGTTTCCATCTGATGGCAAGAGTGATCTGATACGGTGATGAACCACACCGTTGATTCGGAAAACGTAGGGGCCGTCACCAATTTTGATACCTCTATCAATATGCACTCCAAGAGAAGTAAATGCGAAGAGTGAATTGTATTACCTGATCAACTGCATGAAATGATTAGATCTAGAGCCTCCATTGAAACATATAAGTTCTTTTAAGGGCGAAGGCCATGGCCTAGATGCTGGCAGTGAGATTCTTCCACCACGGCAGCACAGATTGTAGGCAATGTGTCACCGAGTGACTAAACTTGTACCAGACAACCGCCCCTGGTACCAGAAAATTGCGGAACAATGCTGACATGCGTAGTTCAGTGCGTCGTAGTAAGAACGGTTTGGATATGTGGCTACGAGCAGGAGCAACAAAGAGACCTAAACATTATAACTACGAAAACACACATGGGCCTTTTTTTGGGATTTGGTACCCAGCAGCTGTAGGATCGAAAGCTAACCTTTAAGAGCCTCCGTGTATTGAACTGACAAGGATGATATAGGGTTAATGGCTAGGCTACGTGGTATAGTACCTGTGGAGTTAATTAGGAAAGATAGACGACTGAGAAACATAGGGAATTAACAAAGAGGATGTCTGCATAGGGAAGTTTCTGCGAAACACGTGGGAAACCATGGTGGGAAGAGACGGTGAAGAACAAACCTTGAGCGGCTAATAATCGGCGCTTATTATCCAAGAGTCTCTTCCTACGATTGTGGCGCGCAAGGTTAGGGTGAACAGACGGGTAGTAATGCCCTCCTACAATAGGAAAGTATGGAAGAGCGCATAGCGAATGTATTTTAAAAATGTATGGAACAAATGAAATGACATCCCGACGGTAGGAAGTATTAAATGGTAATACTGTTGTTACGAATAGGGGGTCAACTGGGCTGAGCTGGAGACAATGCTTGTCCTACATAAGGCAGACAGTAAGGAAAGAGAACGAGGTAGATGTGTTGGCTACAGGGCGACCTCTTGAACAAATAGTCTTTGGCGTGTGAACAATAGGGGAAAGATAAGAACAAATAGCGAACGTATAGTAATAGGAGCATGAATATAGGATGAGCAGTGCACCTTGGTTTTGCGCAAAACAAAACGAGAAAACGTCGGCGCATTGCGTGGAGGTAGGTTACCATATCGCACCATTCTGAGGCTGGCACAGGCATACTCAAAATAAACATACCTAGACGCGATGTAGAACCCAACCAAGCAGATGGATCAGGACCTGACGGCGCACTGACTGAGCAAGACAAAATCAGGAAGGCACATAGACTAAACGGATGTAACCAGCAGGCAGAAGCAAGAGGACACTGAAAGGAAACGAAATTACGAAATTAAGGACACACCGGATATGACGGGACGCGCATGATGCGCAAACATCTATGTATGTATCACATCTAAGTGGAAGTCAGGAACAACGCATACCGAACGATGTGCTGTATATGTAATGGCAATGATCGTCGCAATCGTAATTAGTAGGAAGCAACAGCCGATAAGGAAATACGAAGAGGGAAAACCAAGTACGAATCAGAATGTATGCAGCACAGACATCTTGTTTTTTTCTATTCCGGAGTAGTGATGAGAGGCAATACTGAGAGGCCTGACTTAAGCGTATTTTGCGATGCAAAAAGGGAAGCGAAAACAAAAATGAAACCAGCGGTAAGCAAATGTCAAGAAAGGAAACAGAAGATCCAAAATAAAATCAGAGACGTAATGTGTGCACTATAGACGCAGCGAAATATCTACGACCGAGCATCGCTGAGAGCTATTAACGCGAGCTGCGACGTAACCGTATTTGATGGTAGAACACGACAAGGGAAAACGGGCCATCCTACCAGATAGCGTTGCTGGGTAAACAGTATGACTCATTCATAAAATAAAATCAAAGTAAGCAGACGCAGATGGCAAGTAAAATAGGTTGTGAACCCACGTAGGGTGTGGATGTAGCAGACACCTTGGCTGAAAGCGCTAAGCGGTAAGCAGTCGTGCAGCAGACGATTGGAAATCAAATATAGATAGGTAGAGGTAAGGAGAAAGCACGGGCTGGTATGTGGGCCATCAGCAAAGAGGAACGATGACAGACCAATAGATTGGATAAGCAAGCAAACAAACGAGCCCAAAATAGGAAAGGGAAACCTACGTGAATGACAGCGACAAACGAATACAGAAGACAAAAAGGAAAGAAAGCATGAGACTGGTTCGTAAATGCATTCGACGGCGTGACATGCGAAGCACGCATGAACAGCTAAGCATAGCGGAATGCATTTTCGACAGCAAAGCAACGAAATCAACCACGAAGGAACATAGAAGCACATGAAAAACCGCAAATGGCTAGTAAACATAGCGTGCAAGGTAATGTAACGAGCATACACGACAAGTACATGTGCTGAAAGCACAGAGCATGAAGCAGGCACACAGATATTCTGTACAATCTAATCTAAGAAAGCAGAACGAAGGAGAATGCACGACCTGGTACGTGTTTTTGAAGGAAGCCCGAACGGAGAGGATGCACCAAACTGAAACACGAACGGATTTACGTGGCTAAGTGCACGAAGAGGATAACCGGAGGCACAACCTGTAAAATGGTGAAGCACGCATGAGGCAAGAAGGCGAACAAAGGGAATCAGCAATATGGTTGACAGGCTAATAAAAGTACTAAACAAGAACACGTGAGAACTCAAGAAGATAGGTAAAGAAACACCTGCCAAATCAGCTAACAGAGCATGTAAGGTCAGAAGCATGGAACAGAAATGCGAGCGATCCTAAAAAGCGTGTCATCAGTAAATAGCAGTATAAGTTCGTGAGGACTGCAGTGTCCCAAGAAAGCAAGCACGGGAGCGTACTCGAGGAAAGCAGATCAAAAGAATGAAGCGTAGCTTTACTACGGCCTAGTGAAGGACATCTACACATGTAGAGCGACCAGTGAGGCAGAAGGTAATCAGCGAAAATCCATCAGACAACTAAGAGGCAACATAAAACTTTAAGCGTGCAGAAATCAGACGGAATCCAAAATGTGTTCATCATCGGTAAATACCAACGCAAGCTATTCTGGTCTGCGACGGAGGTCTCACACGGACACCTGCAGATTTCAAAAACCAGAAGAACACGAAAGAGGCGACTAAGAGTAGAGCACAATCAGCCGCATCTATTGCAGGCCTCAGGCAACCAAAAGCAAGCACAGGTGTGCACTCGAGGAAGGTAGGTCTAAAAACGAATCGCGGCTTTACCACCCTTCAGCGAAGGGCACCTACACCTGCATAGTGACCAACAGGCGAAACGTAATCAGAAAACCAAGTGATAACATAAAATTCTGTTTGCAAGAACCGAGAGTAACAGAAAACAAGAAAGGAGAGAAATAGGGCTGATCCTAAGAGGCAAACTTGACCGACGGAATGTTGCGTAGGCTGGCAGCGATGAAGAACGGCAGCCGGCAAGGTTCGTGGGCAAGAAAGTAGGAATGGTGTGAAGAGTACAGGTACACAAGCTCGCTGAACAACACCCTCAAGCGGAAAACACCAGAATGGAGCAAGAGTAAAATAGCGAGTCGAAAAAGTAGCACAGTAAGGAAACAAGAACAGTAAAACAACCTGAACCGTAGAAACGACCCAACGAAGCAAAAAGTGATGAATGTGTTGGGTAAACGGTTGCAGGGCCCAGCTAGCAGCGTGAAACGCTGAGTCGGCAAAGAAGCACGAAACCAACGGCAAAACAGCGGATAGGCACTGGCCTAGCACAGGGACGATCGACTCGCATGAGCACTAATGGCGAGGCACAGCATCGAGGACACGACCGTGCATTAAACGGCTGGGCACTATGTGGCAAGTAGACCAGCGTCTCGCAGCAGGGCGTGGCGTTGAAGGCGGCGTCTCGTAGCAGACCTTGCGGTCGTGGCACGAATGACAGGACGTCGCATTAAGTACGCTTCCACATCTACGCCTGTGTCAAGTATGAGTCATAATGGGTGCTTCTTTGGACCTAGCATGTGTAATGGGCGCTTCATTTTTGGTGAACACCTACGAGCATTCGCTCAAGTGTATGACTGATTAAATGCTAGGTATATTATGTGAATACTTGTTGGTTCTACACTGTTTATTCTAACAGAGCATGTACTAAATAGCGAGCCAATAAAATTTGTACCGGAACGTGCAGATCAAATACATGATTCACAAAATGCTACGTATACTATGTGAAAATAAGACAAAGATGGACTGTCCATATATGGACTTATCAAGTCAGCATGTGCATGTACTTAAATCTACCATAAAACAAATATGTTTAGGTACAGCTGGTCACGCAAAACGGCGTGAACATCCACGTTTTCGCGATCGAGAGAGGAGAGCGAACGATGCGTTCGAACACGAAACGCCGTGCGCGTGGCCTCGCGATGCCACGTGGGCTGGGACGAGCAGGAACGGTCCCACAACGCGAATTGTGCGCTAGGATGGTAAATGTCGTTTGTGTGGCTTCTCAATTAGAGCTGGGAGTCGGGCCGTGCCTTTTCGGGCCAACCCGAGGCCCGGCCGGCTCGGCACGGCCCAAGCACGACACGTGGCAGGCCGGACTAGCACAGCATGAACGGTGGGTTGGAAAAATAACATAAATCCAAAAATCCAAGAAAATTTTATAAAATACTTTGGAACTTGAATAGATCAAATAAAATAGTTTTGGATTTTTAAAAGTTTATTTTAGCCATTTAAAATGTTTTTCCTTCAGAAATTCAATTTAACCTTTAAATTAAATCAATAAAATCCAAATGATTATTTTTATTTTTAAAGATTAAAAGGAATCCCCATTTTAAATTAAATAATTTAAATTAAATTTTTCAAAAAATAAAATAACTTTTGGAAAAACGTAAAAGAAATAGAATAAATTGGGTTGCGAGAACAACAAGGAACTTGGAGAAAATCCAAGAGACCCGAAAAATTCAAATAGTTTATTTTATTTTTAAAGATTCTAAAAGGCCTTAAAATATGGGTGTTATTTTTGGAATTTAATAAAATTATTTTGAACATAAAGTTGGCTTTTATTTTTGCACATAGTTTATTTTAAGTTTCTGGAAAATGGGAAAACCCCTTTTTAAAATCCAAAAAATAAAGAAATTAATTTAGTTTTTCCTTTTTAACTTTAAACCCAATATTAACTCAGTAAACTCAATAAATTTTATTTTTAATTTTTTAAAACTCAAGAAATCCAAGAAAAGCAATAAAACTCTTTCAAAACTCGTAAAATCTAATAAAATAATATTTTGTTAATTTTAATTTGGTAACATAACTTTAGGATGTTACACTATGCGTGCACCCCTAGCCCAAAATATTTAGTCATTTTGTTCTCTTTTTATTGGTCATTGAGGCCGAATGATACATTTTATCAATATTTGCAGCATAAATTACTATTTAGTACAGTATTGCTTGAAAATTATATATGTTATTATATGTATGGTGAAGTGGTGAACCCCGGTCATTTTTGTTCTAGTTCCGTCCTTTGGTACAAAATTATTTTGGATGCCTATTACACTTTATACCAAACCCACTTGTAGCAACTAGTAAAGTGCGACAAAAATTCATGCATCTTGTGTTCTTGAGGCGCCACATGTTAGAATTAAGTTTGGTTAGTAATGTGTCTATCACAAACGAGAACTTTTTTTTATTAATTAACCCTTTGTTAAATTTTATTTTAAAGTTAATCTCCGGCGCACTTTATTTCTAATTCTGACTTCTTTGGTCACGCCATGGGTGGTAGCATGATAAAATAATGCTGTCACGCCATAGGATAAGTCCGTTAAAATAGCATTTTTTTGTCACGCTACTGATGGTGACGTGACCAAACAATACTGTCACGCCACCACCCATAGCGTGACAAAAGTTTGCCCAAATACGGGCTGGCATGAAAATGTTGTTTTGTCACGACACTACCAATAGCATGACTAAGGAGGTCAGAATTGGAAATAAAGTTCACGAGAGGTTAACTCCAAAATAAAATTTTAAAAAGGGTTAATTAATAAAAAAATTCCGCAAACGAACGTAAGGTGTTATGAAAATGTGGCTATGAATTAAACTGCGACCACTAAAAATCCATATCCCGGAAGTCAATCGAGCAGCTGTCTCATCTCCATCACTAGACAAGACTTTAGTTTCCCCACCTTCTTTTCACCTAACACCCGATCCCCGATGACTTGGTGGATTTACGTAATGGTCACCCCACCCGCGCGCCGCCAGTTTCCACGATATATACGGCGCCAACGGCCGCTCGTGCCAAAGTCATCGACGGTCAAGAAACGTGCCACTACTTGTCCTCGATTCACGTTCTCCCACCGTGTGGTGACCGTTCCAGGGACGAATCCAGCAGTAAAGATACGTACAGTGATACAGAGTTGCTATCTATAGCAATTTTTTATATCACCTGTAAACAATACTAAAAACAATTTATACAATGGATTGTGGTGATACAATCGGCTACAGAATTGTAAACAACACACAATCTTTTTTAGTGATTTTCTTGGTTTTGGTGCTACCGGCCATAAGATTGTATACAATATATTTCTCTTTCTTTATTCTCTTTTATCCATATCAGTTTAAATTCTACGTGACAGAGATTATAAACAGCTGATGTGGTCCTGACTTCTGACTCCAGATAATTGAACAGTTTTCAGCGTAAATGTACCTCAAGCCTGCAGGGTTTAGAGAATGGTAAGCACATGGCTCACACACTGGATTAGAATTTTCGGAGCAGAACTACGTGTTTAGAGTTGAACAGCCAGCTCGTACTTTCTTTGTCTCTGTCTCTCTCAGCTCTCTCTCTCTCTCTGGTTTGCCATCACCTTTATAAGTGGCATGCATTGCCATGAACGATCATATCGATCAGCACGTCCAAGACGGCCAATATATACATTCAGACAACAACGCACAACCAGCAACTAGCTCTCACAATGCAGCAGCAGATGGGCAACCTCGTTCCTCGTGCCATCGCCCACCCCAGCCCTGGGTTACGCATCACCGACGTAGCGAGGCGCCCCAACTCCGGCCACCGCGTGCTGCCCCTCGGCCGGCCGGCAAATCTCGGCAAGGTGACGGCGCATGCCTACCACAAATCCCGCCGGTTTCAAGATCATGCTCCGCCCATTGCTCCTCCAAAATCCTGTCTGCTTCGAGATGCTCCCATTGCTACCCCGAAACCCTGCCTGCTTCGAGATGCTCCCACCATTAACGCAGCAAAGCAGCATACCAACAGCATAAGGTTCGATACTCATCAAGATCATATCATTTCAATCCCACTGTTATCCGATTTCCTTGCAATTAACGAAATAGTATATATGTTTCCTAAATCCTTATTTTGCTTGTGAGATCAGGAAGGACAAGTTTTTCGAAGTCGAGATGATAGTCCGCGACGATGACCTTGACGAGTATGGCGTTGTCAACAACGCGATCTACGCCAGCTACATCCACAGTGGTAAGTAATTAGCTATGTCTAGCTCTCAAGGAGTATTTGAGATTACCGCGTACTCTTACGTACTGCATGCATGCATATACAAATGATTTCTACACTTCAATTTGATCTGTGCATATGATCAGGTCGTGACGTGCTTCTTGAAACCCTTGGCATTAGCGTTTACTACTGGACGTCCACGGGCAACGCAATGGCTCTTTCAGAGTTAAGCCTCAAGTACTTCGCGCCTTTAAGGGTATATATGTTTCATTCCATAATAATAACTTTGCCTGGCTTAAATTTATCGACTCATGTTGAAACTGGAAAAAAAAAGTTATTGAACGATTTCAAATAATTAAGTCAAGGGCACCGTAGTACTCCTTGTCGTCAGTCACTTTAGAACGTGCGCAGTCACAACGTATTAATTTTGATCAAGTTATTATCTAACATGTGTAGTTTGGTATGAGTAAATTTGTCATGAAAATATTTTCATAACGTTACACTTCTGTAAATTTTTCCAAAAATATTATGATAAATTTTACAGAAATACTATAGTCAACCAACGATATAGCTCGTGTCTGTCTCATCCAAACATCCAACGCACCTGATTTGCCCTACCTCCACCTTATCCCTTCATTTTCTCCTTCCTCTCACTTCATTTCTCTCGATCCAGCCACCTTATCCCTTCCTCTCTCTCTCTCTCTCTCTCTCTCTCTCTCTCTCATCTAAGACGGTCGGTGGAGGAGGAGCCAAGGCGGCGTGTAAGCCGGCGGAGGAGCAGAGGCGATGCTAGGCTTAGGCAGGAGGAGCCGGCGGTGGTGTGGTCGGAGGAGGCGGCACAGCTTCACGGCGAGACAGCGGGGTGGTTCGTTGTAGGAGTCAGAGGCGGCGTTGCTTCATGGAGAGGCGACGTTGCAGCTCATCATCGGAGGCGGAGGTAGTGCGGCAGGAGGAGCAGCAGTAGCTCATAGTCGGAGACAGAGGCGTGGACTCGCGGCTCCTGGCCGGCGGCAACAGCGCGACAGCTAGTCAAGGGTTGGCATATGCCTATGAACATGTTTGAAACTTGTTTGATTTTGTTTTTTTTTTTGTGAAACTTTGCTAAAACCTATGAAACCTTTTCTGAAACTTGTTGATTTTTTTTTTTGAATTTTCTTGCAACTTGCATGGAACTTCTCATGAAACATGTTGAAACCTCGTGAAGCCTTTTTGAAACTCTTTTCACGAAACACGAAATGTCATGAAACCTCAAATCTGAAACGTCATGAAACCTAAAACTTGAAACATTATGAAACCTATAACCCCATGAAACCTTATGAGTGAAACCTGAAATTCTCATGGAACCCCATAAAATCTTATGAAACTGCAATGCTATAGCGCGAGCTAGCGGCACTCTAAATTTTAGTGGTCAAAGCGACGTATCGTTGACTTGGAAAAAAAAAACGACTTCCTTTTTTGCCTGGCATGCAGTGGGTACCATTAATTCAATTATAGTTTACCAAAATTTCCTACTGTTCCTATCAAATTCATGCCCGGTCAGTGCTCACTATACCACACCGGAAAATCTGACAAAGTTTACCTTGCATTGCCAGAGAGGTGACAGGTTTGCCGTCAAGCTGAGGGTAGTGCAAATCAAAGGTGTAAGAATAATAGTCGACCACTTGATCGAAACGCTACCGGATCGTAAGGTATGCATGCAAAGAAAGAATGTACTCAAATTCTTAGTTTCTATTATGTTTGTTATCAACTAATGATCGACCTTGCTGACCATCATCGTGCATCTATATATCACCTTAATTTACTACTGCACCTGCCAGCTCGTGTTGGAAGCCAGAGCAACCGCTGTTTGCCTCGACAAAAACTACCGCCCAACTCGTGTATTTCCGGAGCTGTCGTCAAAAATACGCCAGTATTTTTCACCCTAGATGCTTGAAGCCAAGAAAGCAAGACTCTCTTCACTGCTTTCGTAACAAGACAGAGGAAGGATGCAACTTATGTGCATACTCTCCTGGAGTATATGTTGCAATTGTATTAATTAAATATTGTACCCAAAAGGTATGAAATATTACTGATAGTAAATAAATACCCATAAAGACGTAATTAAGGGGTTTTGGACCCTCATGTACGAGAATCACACGCAAATAATTGAGAAACAGTTTAGCAACGTCCAATAAAATATCAGGAACTAATTCATTTCACCTGGGATTTTTTTAGACCACAGGCCTATATGGCCCTGCCTTTAATTGAAAGCAACATGGTTCATACAACTGGGGGTACCAGTATACAATAGAGAAGTTTTACTACATCGCATAGAGAACAAAGCATCAAGAGAACATCTAGGACGACATGTCATACGAAACCAAAAGAACTTAAATCCGCTGCTTCAGGCAATCTGTTGCCGCTTGACTCGCCAGGAGTATTTCCCTTGCATTCGCCCTCTTGTAGCTGTCTTCCGCGTCCCACGACTTCATGAATCAGCAACTCCAACCTGCGGTGTTCCTCTCGCCGTTCCAAAGCTTTCCAGCGCTGAAGATAAGACGTTAGTTTAAACACTAGTATTATTGGAGAACTCAGGAAGATGTCCCCAAAAACCATGCCATTACGTGTTAACCAGAGGACCCAATAAACAGCTATTAACAAGGTCATCATAATGTTTTTTCCTCTAAATTTTCCAAAAGTCTTGCACACATGAGGGGGTTTTCTTCCACCCTAGAACATCCCTCAGCACACCCCAAACAAAGTTGGCCAAAGGGCACCTAAACATAATGTGGTCAGTAGTTTCAACTTTCCCGCACAGCTTACAGCCCAGCCCCCCTTTCCAGTTCCTATGCGTAAATTGTTCAGCTCTTGGAATCCTGTCATGGAATACCATCCAGAGGAAAATTCTCACCTTCAGAGGAATCTTCACTTTCCAGATATCTCTCAGTTTGTGATTGATCACACCTCCAAATGTCATCAAGCTATACAACGACCTGGTTGAATAGTCTCCTGATTTCTCAAGACTCCACCTAATCTCAACTCTCCCCTCCGTCAGTTCCATCTCTGCTATCGTTTTACTTTGCTGGTTGCAGCACTGGTATAACTTACTGAAAGTGTGCTTAAGAGGACATCTGCCGTACCAAGTACCTTGCCAAAAGAACTCTCTCTTCCCATCTCTGACTTGATGTTTGTTCCCCGTTTGAACTTTGAACCAGTCGTTTACCGCATGAACACCTTTCCATAAATGTGATCCACCTTTACCATCAGTCTGGAAGAAACTTCTCTCACCAAGGTACTTCTTCCTCAGCAGCTCTAACTCTCTATCCCTCAGTTCTGCACATAGATGGCTACCTCATCATGTGATACTTTTTCTTGTTACTTACCCCCTGCCAAAGAACCTAGCTCTAATTGAGTCTATCTTCCGCTTCAGGAAATAGGTAGAAACCCATGGGATACTGCTCAGACATTAGTTTAATTTCACCTGGGAATTGACTTGACTTTTTGCGATGATGGTTGATGTTACCGGGCCATGGATACACTTGCATCTTCTGAACAAGCGAAACGTTGTCTCATCACGAAGTGCCCTTGGATCATATGTGAGAATAGAGCGGATAACATCTTAAAAAGAAAGAGATCACCAGATGTTACAGTCCACGGAACAAGGAGTTTTTGACTAATATAGCACCGTTCACGCGGACAATAACAAATGTAGCTTCCTCTCGGCACCAAATGCAAAAAAAAGTCACCGAGTCTGTGCGCTGGAGGGCTAGAGTCGCCAGCGGAATGACACGTCGCCGCCTCCGTGTTCCCGGGGCACAGATGCGTCGAGTCCGTGCGCACAGGGGCGAGGCGTGCGCCACATCCGTGCGCCCAGGGCAAGGACACGAGACGCACAAGGGCGAGGCGTGGTGCGTGGCGCACAGACGCGAGCCGGCACCGTGTCTCAGGCGCACGAACACGCCAGCACCGTGCCACGGGCGCACAAACACGGCGACATGTCGCTCCGCTGGCAACTCCGGCCCTCTGGCGCACCGATGCAATGCCTTTTTTATATTTGGCACAAAGAGGGAGCTATATTTGCTATTGTGCACGTAAAACGTCAAAAACTCACGGAACAAGCATCACCAGTCAAGTCTTAACACACGTGTGGCTGGAAGAGAGCACAAGCAACAGCAAGGAAAATATATTTCCTGTTTCTACCATAGCAAAACAGAGGAAGTGTCTGCTACTCTGCTCGTTTTCATATAAAGATAAATTACATACATAGATAGATTTGTTCAAATACGGATGATCCATCTCAAGTTTCTGCCACAAGATGATAACAAGCACTAGCCGCCACAGCCAGCAATATAACTCCTGTGTGCTTGAATTTTGGCAAGGACACTGTTACTCTCTGAAACTAAGCGTGGTCTACCTTGTGAAACTGATTCACACGCTTACCAGTCCAACCACCAAATTCAGAAGTTAAACTTCATGCTCCGGAGAATTGAACAGTTTTGCAGGCCAAATAATAACACACTGGTTTAAAAAGTGTACACTCCAAACAGCAGATTGAAAGTCTATGAAGAATGTTGACAAACCTGGTGTCTTTTTATATTTAGATCACTTATATTAGTAGCATTGTCACCAATGATAAACATCACCAATATCCAATGCAGCAAACAGGCATCCTCGTTCCTCTTGTCAACCACCACTTCCCTCGGCCTTGGGTATGCGCTGCTGATGGAGGGAGATCCAGCTCCGGCCACCTTGCAATACCCCATGGCCAGACAAATCTCCGCCAGCGCCAGGTCAAAGTTGCTCCTACAACATCATGGCCCCTTGAAGCTGTCACTACTGTGAACTCGAACCAGGATTCCAACATAAGGTTCTTCGAGACCATTTCTCTTACATTATTTTCTTGTAACGCAGATATTATATTACCAGTATCTTTGCTAATATTTGTTATATTAGGAAGGACAAATATTTCAAAGTTGAGATGAAAGTCTGACACCGAACTTGACCAATGTAGTGTTGTCAACAACACTATCTACAATAGCTACATCCAAAATGGTTAGTTATGTCTACTTTTCACGTAGTATTGAAGATCCTCATATTCACATGATTTCTGTACTTCAAGTTGTATCAGGTCGTGATGAGCTACTTGAAAGCCCTGGCATTAGTGTAGACTAGGTGACATCCAAAGGCAAGGCAATGGCTCTTTCGGAGTTAAAGCTGAAGTACTTTGCACCTTTAAGGGTATGTTTTACTACCAGAAGAGCTATCCATAATTTAGAGAACTTAGGACCTCTAATGTTGAAACTGAAACAATGTTCCTCAAGTATTTCAATAAATAAAGGTACAAAGATCCAGTTTATCAATTCAGAGACACGTGCTGATCAAGAAATAGGCACCATAATTCAAGTTTACCGACATTTATAATTTTTCTGATCAGACTCATGTCTGTTAAATATACTATCATACCAGAAAAGCTCATAAAGTTTATCTAGCATTGCCAGAGTGGTGACAGGTTTGTCGTCAAGGTGAAGGTTGTGCAAATTATAGGTGTAGGAACAATAATCAAGCACTTAATTGAGACAGTGCAAGATCGTAAGGTATCATTCATCCCCCAGATGGCTACCAATCTTGTACGTGCGCGGGGTGTTCCAAACATGTATATCATCTTAACAATGAAATATCTAGGACATTGTACTCAAATTCATGATCTATTATCAACTAATAATTATACTGACCATCGTCATGTATCTCACATCTTTAATACCCGTTTCAGCTCATACTGGAAGCCAAAGGAACCAATATTTTCCTTGACAAAGAGTAAGACTCTCATCCAACTCGTGTATTCCCAGAGTTCTCAACAAAACTCTTGCAGTTCTTCTCAACCAAGGACGACTAAAGCTTCAAAAGGAATATTATCTGCACTACTTTCTTAATAGGGCCTAACTGATGTAACGTAGATGCTCTCCTGGTATATAAAGTTGCAATTGATCAACAATATTGATCACTTATTCACCATTGTTTTCTCACAACGACATACTCAACAAACAATTTGTATTTTACAGTACTGCTTGAGCTGATCTTAAAGTGCAACTTGGACACGAGTAGTTTTATTTCTTTTTCAAGTGATGCTAAGGTTATACACAAACCAGATGCAAACAATTGAGCAACATTTTGGCACAACACACAGAGCATAATAGTTTACTTCGAACGGATATCACAAGAGCATTAATTCATTTCACCTGGAGTGTGGTTGATGTTGAAATGCTGGCCTCTTTGAATCCACTACGCCACTTTTGTCAATGTACACCAATACACTATTCCCCTATGAATAAAAAATTCCTCTGTCGTGGTCCTGCCTTAACCCAATGCATACTTGAGCGAATCACCAGCACCCTGGAAGAACAGGCACGAAAGAGCGAAGTCCGCAATGAAAATCCCAACCAAAGAAACTACCACAGCAGACGTCGTGGACTCGCCAACGCCCTTAGCTCCTCCGTGGGTTGTGACGCCCCAGGCACAGCTCACCACTGCAATAATGGCGCCAAACACCTGAGATTTTAGCAACGAGCTGATCAAGTCCCACGGCCGCATCGCCCTGCGCGCTGACTCCAGAATGATGCTGGTGCTCACACCAAATATCGAATCAGCCAAGAACGCCGAGGAGGCGAGCCCGAGCGCGAAGCTGATGAGTGTTAGTACGGGAAGCGCAAGCACGCAAGCGAGCACGCGAGGCACCACGAGGTAGTCCACGGGCTGTGCACCGAGGACGCGGAGAGTGTCGGTCTGCTCGGACACCTGCATGGTGCCGAGCTCGGCGGCGAAGGCGGAACCGACGCGGCCCGCGGCGACGACGGCGGTGACGACCGGGGAGAGCTCGCGGGAGAGCGCGAGGGCGAGGACGCCGCCGACGGAGCGGTGGAGGCCGAGGCGGGTGAACTCGCGCACGAACTGGATGGTGAAGGCCATGCCGACGAAGGCGGCGGTGAGGAGCGAGACCCCCGCGCTCCCGGGCCCCACGCGGCGGAGCTGCGCGAGGAGGTTGCGGCGGTGGACGCGGCCCTTGAGGACGCGGTGGAAGACCTGGCCCGCGAGGAGCAACGCCGAGAGCCCCCGCCATATCGCGCGTGGCGGGGACCACTTGGATAAGAAAGGAGGCGGGGGCATGGCGGACGGAGGCGGAGGCGGAGTCGGAGGCGAGGGGGCGGAGTTGTTGCTGGTAGTGTCGGGGGGCGTGACGGAGAGGCGGCGGCGAGATGGGTGGAGGCGGAGGGTGTGGGATTTGGGGTTGGCACTGGATAGGTGGAGGAGAGGGTGGGACGTGGCGGGGCTAGGGCAGAGGAGGAAGGCGGTTCCCGTGGCGGCGGAAGGCATGGTGTCCGCGGCGGTGGTCGGAGATCGGGGCGGTGGTGGCCGTGGGGGATGGGGTGGGGGGGTGATGGCCTGATGGGGAGGGGAATGCCGTATCCTTGCGAATTGCGAGGAAGGAGTAGTTTCTCGTGGGCTTTGAGCCACGAGGAAGGCACTACTTCGGCTTTATGGGCTCCCAGGTGACGAGACTATTAGACCGAGAGCCCAAGAGTAGCATGGTGTTGAGCTTCTTTGCTCTTCGCTGGGTTCCACTAGGCTGGGCTATATTCAGATGCAGTTTTATTTTTGGGTAGTGGACTAGAATTTGCTCGACTGAAAAAACAACTCCAGGCATTAAAAAAGTTTTTCGAAAATACAAAAAATCTCAAAAATTGGTTTAAAAAACAAAACGAAAGAAAGCGAACCGCTTTAGCTTCTTATTTGCCAGTGAATGCCAGAACGGAAATGTTAATCCAGATTCAATCTTTTAGTCGTCTTTTTTTTAATGCGCGGCAAAAGGTTTGCCTATGAATTTAATTAAGGGTAGAAAAAGAGTTTTAAAAAAAGATAAAGAGAGGCTAGTTTTTTTAGAGATGGGGTGCAAGGACAACTAAGCTCCCCACACTAAGGGTATGTACAGTGGTACAGACAGCTGTTGTCTATACCTGTACTCCATGTCATCTGTAGATAGCTCTAAAAACACGCTCTACAATGAGTTGTCTATTTAGTTGTCTATATAGAACCCCACAATTGCATGAATCATAAAAATTTATTGATAAACACTAAATTATATCTTTGTGGTCTTTTATGTTGCTTTTTGCCACAACTTAAACACACTTACATGAACAATATTATGGACATATCACAAGAAGAATAATATTATTATATATAAAGGGATTAGTTCTCACGCATTAGGCGAGAGCTTAATTGCATGTACCACCCTATTTTATGAGTTATCTATATAGAATAATACATGTTCCGAATATTTATTATGAGTGAAATATATAAAATACGATAAATACAATCGCATTTAAATTGAATTTGTAGGAACAAGTACATATCGAAATTGTGTACTAATAGAAGAAAAATATACATAATAAAATTACGAAACTAGGCATAATGATTTTACTTATTCCCAAAGTTGTTCCAAATATACTTGAACTAAATCACTCTTGAGTTGTGTATGTGTTGGCCGCCTTGAATAGACAAATTCTTCAGAGTACGCCTTGAACTGATTTATCATGACAGATTATAGAACTAGTAAAAAATTAAATGGGGAGATCGGTCGAGTACATCATGAATATTAGTATATAACTTGAATATAAACAATTAACACCAAGTGTACAAATGTATAAAATCTACTCAGTAACATGACGAGTTGATGACCATACATGCAAATCTAGACACATCATGCCATACTAGTGTCCAACACACTGGCATGATGTCACAGCCATACTAGCTGATACATATGGAGAGATAAAAGGATAAGAAGCAGACCTATTGGGCATAACACAAGCAATAGTTTCATCCAGATCTTGACTAGCTGATACATAACACAAGCAGACCTGATACATATGCCATACTAGCTGCTACTTACAAATGCATAACACAAGTGCACAGATGGTCTCTTAGGTCTCGACAGTTTGGCAGCCAAGCAATAGTTTCAGATGCTACTTGTATATGTCATGTTTGGCTCCTTGGCTAGCCTTGCTAGTGGAGGAGAGCCATCTAATCTTCATTCAGATTATGTAAAGAGAAATCAGATTATCACCATATCATATTATGTAAAGAGCATTCTGATCATCATAAGATTGGCAGTCATTTATTTGGAGCACAGGACCAATCACCTATCTGTCTAATTGAACCCAACAATGGATAAAAACTAAATTACGGAGGTAGAGAGGATGCGGGATTGTTGAGGAAAGGTGGCTTGTTAAGGACCTGTGGTCGAGGGTGATGGAGTCGATAAGGGCTTGCTTGAGGGGGGCCTTGGCGTGCGATGGAAGCTTGGGCGATGGGAGATGATCTTTTTGCGGAGGACGGCAATGAGTCACGGACGTTAGGGGTCTTGGCGGTGCGGAGGTGGTGGACAAGCACCGACCACTCATGGTCGTCAGGCGCCACCACCGGATCTGCTCCTCTGCTGCTTCGCCGCTGTCGTTGTCCGAAGATCGAATCTGGATCGCCAGAAGCTCAGCGACTCGCCATTCCTCCTTCCACAATGCTTGGCGCCCCCCTTCCTTCCTGTGGTGGTTGGCGGCGGCGGCAGCGGCGGGGAGAGCAAAACCCTACCGTCCCGTGGAAGGGGTCAAGGCGGAAAAAAATCGGGAGGACGTTGGGAGCAGCGGATCGACCGGGAGGGAAGACAACACGCACAACGGGGATTTGGGTGTCGATAGCGTCCGGATATTTTGGAAGCAAGCCGTCGACTGCATGATAGACAGCCTTTCTCTGTTTCTCTCTTCTCTTTCCTCCACCTCATTAAAAATCTTAGGTGGCATCTCTTACAGACAGCTGATGGTGGACCACTGTACATGCCCTAAGGCAGTAATGTTTTGAGGTGTTTTGCCTCCGTTCCACACCAAGCTTGCACCTCGTATTTGATTTTCACTAGGAGTGCCTGTGGTGATGTGCACTTATTATGGAATACTCTGACGAAGATTGTTGACTAGTCAATTATCTAAGTATATCTTTATTTGCTTATTTATAAATAAGCTAGGTTTTCTACTGGGCCCAAATTAGCATTCTGGGACCAAAATCAATTAAGCGATCAAAAAGTGGGTCTAAAAGCCATTTTCTTTGACCATTCTCAAAATCTCTTATGCACGTCCGGTTGGACCTCCTCTATAGGTTTCTTCGAACCACTCCAGGACCTCTCCCCCGCAGAGGTCCTGGAAAGCGGTTACCCATGTGTGGTTAATGATAACTACACGTGGAGAGAAGATATTGGTTGTAATATTCAGATATATAACGGCCATCACGAAGGGACGCAACGATTGACTTGAAGAGACGCAACCATTGGTGCGAAGAGGCACCACTGCAACAAACTGCCGACGTTTTGCAGACTATAAGAACCCGACCTATGTGCCTTTGTAATCCAAATCCCAATCCAGACCCTAATCCACATTTATTCACAATCATTTTTCCTGTAATCAGAGCATACCCTTTGAAATATACATCACTGTTTTGAGTCCTTTGGCGAATAGATAGCAATCTTTATTTTTTTTCTTTATATTCTTGTTTGTTCATTCTGTAACAAGAGTCCCAGACGTCGACAACTGGCGCCGTCCGTGGGGATTGTCGTCATCATCTTTGCCGACTCAGTTCTGATAATGTATCTTGTGCTTTGCTCATGAATCAAAACTTGCCTGCGTGGAGAGAAGAAAGCATCCTCGATATTTCCGACTACGATGACGACATGGAGGAAAACTTTGTCCTCGTACCCGGCAATACCCATGGTTCCTCCGGGGCCATTACTGAGGCACCGTCGCCCACTGAGTCTGCACCCGTTGGCTCTACGTCAGTCGTGCCTTCGTCCACAAGCGTCATCGTGGACGAGTACTATCCCAAGCCTGTCTCCCTTAGAGCAAGAGATTCGGAAGGTTCCTCGAGCTCAACACATCATGATGATCTTGCTGGAGGCCTCCACGTTGAAGGCCTTGAGAAAACATTTGGGGAGAATCATCTCTTCACCCTACAATACAACTCGTCCTTTTTCTCAGAGGACGACGGTATGTTCACCCTTTCTGCCTGCTCCGGCGGCCGTCAGGTCGCCGCCATCGGAGACAATCAACCCAATGCCACCAATGATCCTGAACACATTAGGGAAACGTCAGGAGCGGGAAAAATGGGAACACCTCCAGCATGAGGAGGAGGCCCGACAAGCCGAGATACGTACCGCCACACAAGCGCACATCTCGTAGGCTCGCAGCCACTACTATCGGGACTCCCCTGATTCCGCAGTGAGGGCGCCACAACAGGCAACGCACACACCACCACCGTGGGCAACGATGATAAGGGATCCAAATGCTTTATCAGCCCCCATGCAGGAGGATTCCCCTGCGGAGCGTGTTCGTTACTTAGTGAGCGTCATCGTACATCCTCTGAAAGGATTAACTCCGGAGAAAGGAGTGTAAGTAATGCATGCTATTGTACAAGAGGTACAAGATTGCTCGAAGATATCTCCATCCGATTGCATACTGTGCTTTCTATACGAACTCTCTCTTAGAAGGGTCCTCACTTGGAAGATGAAGGCAATACCAAAGTGATAGTGCTCCTCGCCGTCACGTCCAAGGCCAAGGTGAGCATGATATCTGTTTTTCGGGATGTAATAGACGTCCTAGATCTCCTGCTGGTCGTAATGGTCATCGCAATGTACGACAATGTGTTGGGCCTTTGCAGGTTGTAAAGCTTTTTCTCCCGGATTAGGAAATGTTACTTGGCCGGAGAAGTTCAAGTCGGGAAGTATGGAAACTTTTGACGGGACGCAAAACCCATCAGAGTTCCTCCAAGTCTACACTATCGCCATTCAGGCTATTGGAGGCGATGCTAAGGTAATGGCTAATTATTTGCTCATAGTTCTAAAGGGTTCCGCCAGGACCTGGTTGTTCAACCAGCCTGAGGGATCCATATATAACTGGGAGGTGCTTTGTAATGCATTGCAAAACAACTTCAAAAGTTGTTATGCAAAACCGGGGAAGGTGAATTATTTGCATCAGCTCCGTCAAACCCTCGACGAAAATTTACGATAATTTCTAAAGCGTTACATAGAAGTCTGCAATACTATCCCAAATGTTTTTGATGACTTTCTGATTCGTGCTTTTAAACAGGCGGTAAGATATCAAAGGTTCATAGAAGACCTCAATATTAACCCGCCTAGGTCCGTGTCAGAACTCTTTGACATGGCCGATTGATACTCCAATGCCAATGAGACAGTAGAGTGGAACTGAATGGTGGATAAGGGGACCACCCCTCCTCAGCCAGGCCTCAAGGATATCAAAGAAAAGAAATCCATGAGGTCCAAAGGCTCCAAGAGAAGCAAAGGAAAACCCAAGAAGAAGGAGAAGAGGAGGTTCAAGTAGTCCACCAAGGAGGTTGCAACCGTTGACTACTGACCACCCTACGACAAAAACAAGGGTCCTTGGACCAAAAGGAGGCAAGAAGGTCGTTCAAACGACCGTACTACCCCACAATATGCGAATACGTCTAGGAGTAATGAGCGTTGGTGCCCATTTCATAAAGTTCCTGGTCATGACCTCCGCAATTGTTGTACTTGGCAGAAGCAGATGGAGGAATACTACGATGGAAAAGGACGAATTACCACATCAATGTCATTTACGGGGGTTCGGCCGCCTACACCTCTAAGCAACAGTACAAGGCGGTATGAAGAGATGTCAACAATGTTGAGATCCCACCTGGTCGTCCTGAATACCCCAAATGGTAAGAGACCTCCCTGACCTTCACTAAGGAGGACATCCCTAAAGGTATGTATACTTCTCGTAAATTACCTTTAGTAGTTTCCCCTACCATAAGTAATTGCAGAGTAGGGATAATATTAATAGATAGCGGTAGTTCTTTAGACCTATTATTTATTAATACTTTAGATGAGATGCAAATTCCTCGTTCTAAGATTAAACCAACGACAAGTCCCTTCTATGGGATAGTGCCAGGTATATCTGTTACACCAATAGGGCAAGTGGTGTTACCAGTAACCTTCGATACGGCTACTAATTTTTGAACTGAATTGGTCACTTTCGAAGTGGTTGATTTTGAGTCTGCCTATAATGCAATTTTGGGAAGACCATCTCTAACAAAGTTCATGGCAGCTACACACCACGCCTACTAGAAGATCAAGATCCTTGGGCCAAATGGTGTAATTGTGGTGCAAGGTGACCTGGCTATCACACTTTTATGTGATCGTAAGTTGGTAAAACTTGTCGATCAGTTACCTCTGAAAGATCTTACTTTAGAGGATAAAATAGGGAAGGTCGCGAAAGTCAAGGCTACTCCTCAGCCTAATGAGCAGGTAAAGATACTACCACTCAGCCCCAAAGACTAATCCAAGACAGTCCGGATTGGCATTGGATTAAGTGAGAAATAGGAATATGAGCTCCTCACCTTCCTCCGGATCAACTCGGATGCCTTCGCATGGAAGCTATCTGATATGCTCGGAGTCCCAAGGGATGTGATTGAGCACAGGCTAGCCATTCAGCCTGAGAAAAAACCAGTCAAACAAAGACTGAGACGCTTCGCCCTGGATCGTCAAGAGGCCATCAGAGCAGAGCTCGATAAGCTCCTTGAAGCTGGCTTTATTCGGGAGTTAGATCACTCTGAATGGCTCACAAATCCGGTCCTAGTCAAGAAATCTAACGGTAAGTGGCATATGTGCATCGATTTTACCAGTTTAAATATTGCTTGCCCAAAGGATGACTTCCCTTTGCCTCGCATTGATCAGTTAGTTGATTCTACTACAAGTTGCGAACTGATGAGTTTTCTTGATGCTTATTTCGGGTACCATCAGATCAGTATGGCGAAAGAAGATGAAGAAAATACTGCCTTCATCACACCCTTCGGCGTCTACTGCTATGTCAAGATGCCATTCGGCTTAAAGAATGCTGGAGCCAGGTACCAGCGTTTGATGCAAAAAAACCTTCAGCAGTCAGCTGGGGCGTAATTTAGATGCCCATGTAGATGACCTCTAACAAGGATCTAATAATCATCATTTAATTATTTATCTGTAATTCTTATTATAGATAACAATATCGTCATATGGTTCTTAAGTATACCCCTTAATGTTCATAAGGGAGAAGCTGGAGGTTGTAAGTTCTTCTACGACCACCCCACAGTCGTAAGTCCTTCTACGACTAGCTCATGATCGTAAGTTATTATACGACCAGCCCCTAGTCGTAAGCTTTTCTACGACTATCCCCTGATCGTAAGCTCTCCTACGACCAGTCTACGGTCGTAAGCTTTACTACGACCACCACCTCGTCGTAACCTCTTCTACGACCAGTCTCTTGTCGATAGGGCTTACAGACATGTGGGCCTAGTCGATCAGGGGATCTTCTACACCATATCTAAAGATATGGGCAGTTAATTACGATGTTATTATCTGGAATAATGGCACGATTTAACTCTTTGTCCTGGTGATAACTGCCTAGCGACGTGGGAACGTTACTACTCTCACAATAATCTCCAGTAACGGCTCCATCATCTAAAGCATTAAGGCGTCCTTTGGACTGGAGAAACGGTAGCCCACTTCAAGGACTGTATAAAAGGTGGGAATATCAGGAGGGGAGTGTAACACCCCAGTCCTACAAGGGCTGAAATGCTACTAAACGAACATGTTAACAAAGCTAAAACAGACGACAAAATTCTAAATTTCGGCAGAACCTCCCTTGTATAGTTAGTTATACCGGAGGTTCCAACAATCATTAATATCAAGACAATAGTGAAATCAACAAATATCAGAATCATCGCAGAAGTATAATCTGATCTCAAGCAACTATATCAAAAGGATGAACTAAATTCACGCACGCTTCTTAACCAATCTTAATGGAGAAGAGTTATCACCACGACCAACATTTATTATTACAGGTTCATCAATAATGAATGATTAAATTGAACTAAAATGTAATCTCGACTTGATTAAGGTGAAGTGAAAAGGTAGTGTGTGTCTATTCCCTCCCCAAGGAGCCAACCTCAAAGATCACCTAAAAAAAACAACAAACAAAGCAAGAGTGAGTCCGAGACTCAGCAAGTACAGTAAATGAATAGTACATAACAACCATGATCATGTGAACATCATTAAAGTGTATGAAATAAGCACATAACGAACACTTGAATGAATGGAATGAATGATGTGGATGAAATGAAGGGACTACACACATGCATATACGGTATTCTTTGGTGACACACCGTCGGTGTTCACCTAAGCCCGCATTTAACAAAATGCGGGATCCAAGCCCGTCACGAAGAACGTTTAAGACGGTGTCCCAAATCGCCCACATTGCAATGGTGGGTCTTACGTGCCCATACCGAATTAATGGGTCTTATTTATTGATCCACTCCGTGGATTGAAACATGTATTGTGGATGCATGGTATGACATACTAACATTGAAAATACATGCTCTCTATTCATGGAGGTAGCACAAATGGATTGAATACGAACAATTAAATATTAACATGGCTCTTAGAAATACAAAATCAACAACATGCATTCAACATTTCATGATTATAGGAACATTGAGGTACTTGCCCATGTTGGAATGATGGGACTTCACTATCCACTCCAATGGGTGAAACATGACTGAACGAACGAAAGGATACATTGAACGAAACATATCATCGAAGAAACATGGTATATCAATCATGAAGGGAAACAAGTAATACCGGAATTACCCAATTCTTATTAATCAACCAAGTGGAACAAAAAGGCAAGCAAGACAAATCAAATGTACTTGCCTCAACCATGAGACAGAAGACAACGATGGAACGCTCTAGCCCCGTTGTTCACCACCACCTGGCAATCGTAAATAACTAAGTATACCACACAAAAGTACACAGCATAGCAATGGAACAACGTGAAATTAATCGCTCCTAATCGCAACCCAAATTTAACCGATGTTCTCCCAAACCCCAATCTGTCCAAATTGACAGCTAGGCATTTCACAAAACACTAGAATATGTCATGTAAGGACGACAAACTTCAAAGGAACCCAACCTCTAAACATCATTGCTAGCTACAATACATATTCAGTTTATCCAATGCAAAAGCATAGCTAACACTTAGCAAAAGTAACAGAACAATTTAGTAACAAAACATGCGAGAACATAGCTCTGAACTCTCTAAACACAATAAGAATAAGAGGTTCTATACTTCATTTACCTCATCACTCAGCATCAGAATAAAAACAAACACCTGTCCTTCCCATGAAATGGCTCCCATTTGTTCAAGGGCAGTTCTACTTAGCTTGTGAGCTCGGCAGGAGCCAAACCCAACGCACATGCTTAGCTACCCCAACCGCGTCGAGCACCCCAGCCACATCACGAGTTCGTCCTCTGACATGGCCAGGGAGTTGATCCTTCCAGTTGCACAAATGATTTAAGATTGCATACTAACACATTACACAACAATTCATCAAGGATTTAAGATTCCAACTCACCTTACCGAATCACCTTCCTTGCCACTGCCAGTTGCCACTTGAGCTCAGGCGGTAAGCCAAGCCGCCAAAGCGGCAAGGCACAAAACCGCCAAAGACAATAATGACCACGACCAAAACCCCACCATCATCTCATACACGTGCAACAACCAAGCATCATTTAGCACAAGTAAAAGAAATCAACCCAATGTACTAGCAATAATTCTAAGCCACATGCCTCTCAATACAAAAGAAGCTAGCAAAACGAATAACGACTGATAGAACACAATAGTTTATAGCTTCAACCAAATGGCTCTGGTTATCACTTATCAACTATAACTACAACCAAACATTCAATCGCAACCTATCCAAATGCATATGGGAAAGCTGAATCTAACCAACTTAACAACATTCTCCATTATCTCTTAGTCCACATCATAAATGACCCTCACAGACAAGAAAGATGTAACAGCCTGATAATGTATGCCATGATTTTGCCAGGGAAACATATAAGCATAGCAGGAATTATACAGTAGATATAACTATATAAGACAGTCCATATTCCATAAGGTTGTGAATTTTTCTTGAAATTTCATATCCAGTTTATCTAACTCTACTGCAAATATTATCTCACTCAGCAATTTCGCATCCCTTTCCTTCCCTTGGAAATTGAAAGCATCGCAACAACATTTCCAGAAATAATGTAGTCAATCACATATCTCATCAGGTTCACAAGTAGCCTCTCTAGCAATCATCTGCAATAGTAATGGATAGTGTTTTGTGTTCTTACTCTCAGATGACTCCTATAGCACCTTTGACAGAGCAATACATGCTGGAGAAGGTCTCCAGCAATGTGGCGTCATTGACATCGGAAGCAAGATCGCCTACAAAGATGGAATGATCTGAAGCAATATCTGAACGCCTATCCCCCATGCTTAATGATGCCCAAATTAACCTTTATTGCTACTACCTTGCCGGTGTAGCCGAACAGCTGTGGAGCTAGTTCTCGTCCATCCAGCAATGGAGGTCACCGACCCGGATGGTCTTGATCTCCTCCTGGCCGCCTTGCGCCACGGCTGGGGAGCTAACTGCCACGGCCATGGGCACCGCCCGCGGCAGAGGTGGCGGCGCGACCGCGTGGAACAGCACGGAGGGCGGCCGAATCAAGCGGCCGGTGCCATCTGGTGCGGCATCACCATGGCCGCCGCCTCGAGCGGAGCCGAACCCGGGAGAGGAGGAGGGGCATCGAGGGGAGCCAAAGAACCGGGCGCAGGGGGCACGAGGAAGAAGGAGGATCCAGATCCAAGGGAGGAGAGCCGCGCCGGGGAAGGAGGAGGGCGGCCGGCTTGGAGGAGAAGTGGCGGCTGCCCTTGGGAAGCAGAAATGCCAGGAAGGGGCGGCGGCAAATGAAAAAAAGGAACAGGAGTCCGGCCAAGGGTGGGATAGATGGATGGCTAGGGTTATGGGTGCCTTCCTCCCCTTATTTTCCCACTTGGGCCGGCCCACTACAGGTTGTTGCGCAAAGGGCCAAGAGCCCAAGGTCCAAACGCGCTAAGAAAACAACATTTGAACCAAATTCCATCTCTAAACTTTGATGCATTCGAAATTGAATACGTTTCCCTCTCCCGAATATTATTCTCTTTAATTGATGTTCGAGGTATTACAGGGAGGGACAATGCAATCAGGAGCACAAGACATCACACTCGAGTCTTTCTTTTGATTTGTAAACCAGCATACTCAATACATCCACACAGGAGTAGGGTTGTTATTCTCTCCGGAGAAGGCCCGAACCTGTATAAAAATCCCCGTGTCTCTCTCTCTGCGTGATTTGAGTCTTGGAGACCCCCCGAATCAAACAATCATTACGTAAGATCGGTTCTAAAACACCGACAGTTGGCGCCGACCATGGGGATCTTCTAGTCATCAGCTTTCCTTTATTTTTCCCAACTCTAATGCTCCCATGGTAGGAGAGTGGAACGAGCAGAACTGGTTCAGCTTGGCCGATTACGCAGATATCGACATGGATGCCGGTTTTGACTACGAGCCGAGTATTATATCATCCGATGGTGATGTCGCCTCCGGAGATCATTCTCCAAGAGACCATACCATTGATGGAGTTGAGGAGAGGTCCTTATCCTCCACAACGATATGTCCAAGCGAGGAACCAGCTTCCTCAGAGGGCAAGGGTCAATCCGACCACAATCAGGACTATACCAAGACAGACTCAGAGCATGGCGAGGGTTCCCCCTCCAAGTGTTCAAGTCCGTCTAAGACAATCCGACCTGGCACGGCAAGTCCTGGAGGCAATCATTCCGGAGCTTCACTCAGGTTAGCCCCACAAAGGTTTGGCATGGATGATGCAAAGCCCATCAAGACTCCCATGGCTACAAACGGTCATCTTGATCTCAATGAGGGAGATAAACCGATAGACTCAAAGCTTTATAGATCCATGAACGGTAGTTTGCTTTATCTTACTGTATCTAGGCCCGATATCATGTTTAGTGTTTGTATGTGTGCTCGTTTTCAAGCTTCTCCAAAAGAATGTCATCTTATGATCGTTAAAAGGATTTTTAGATATTTAAAGCATTCCTCCTACATAGGCTTATGGTATCCTAAAGGTGCTAAATTTGATTTAATTGGATATTCCGATTCCGATTATGCGGATTGCAAAGTGGATAGAAAGAGCACCTTCGAAAGTTGTCAATTCTTTGGAAGATCCTTAGTATCTTGGTCCTCAAAGAAACAAAACTCCATAGCCCTATCCACTTCCGAAGCCGAATATGTCTCCGCGGAAAGTTGTTGCGCTCAATTACTATGGATGAGGCAAACATTGATGGATTATGGAATAAAAATTGATAAAATGCCTCTTTTGTGTGATAATGATAGCGCAGTGAAAATAGCCAACAATCCTGTCCAACACTTATAAACCAAGCATATAGATATTCGCCACCATTTCTTGAGAAATCATGTAAGCCAAGGTGATATTGTGATTAGCCACATAAGAACCGATGACCAATTAGCAGATATTTTCACCAAGCCTCTAGATGAAAGCCGCTTTTGCAAGCTGAAGAATGAATTAAATATCATAGATCTTTCTAATGTCATTTGATGATAGTATCTTTTGAAATCTTATTGGATTTGTATTTCTCCTATGCTTTTTCTTGATTCTTGAATGAAGATGGGAATCACATTTAGGGGGAGTGTTATACAATCACCATGTATACCACATCTCTATTTGTGCACATATTAACAATCATGCTAGAACATCTCTTCAAAAACAACTCATTTGGTCAAAAGTCAAATTTTGGATTTTAACAACCAAAACTCTTGAAAATTAAGCTATTCCTATGATATATTGTATTTCAAAGGTTTTTGGTTGAAAAGATCTAAAAAACTATCTATTTTAAATGAAAAATCAAGTTTTGCCCTAAACTAGTTTCTCATGTATCTTGTTTTTGACCAAAAATGGATTTTCATCCAAAATCTATTTCAAAAGGAATTTGATAGTGCTCCCAAAAGGAAAAATCTAAAGATGGTTATTCATGATATTTTTCGTATTAATGAGCTTTTCAAACTCCCAACCAAATCAAAGTTATTTTAGTTTGAATCTCACGAAAAAGTATCCCAAAACCCGAAAATATCAAAGTCACCATCCTAGCATATGATGAGTATTGCTATTTGGACAAATATTTTCTCACATATATTGTCTCAAAATAGTATTTCATACTCATACATCTCTTCACAAGTGAAAATTTCCATGGTTTGCTTCTCTTGTTTCTTCCAAAACCATCTTCTTTAAAATTGCTCTAATTCATTAAAAAAAACCTATGTTCAAAACTCTCTCTTTGATCTAATCTCGTTGAAAATTGCTCCAAGATGATTTTATGTTATGTGCTAAATTTGTGGAGCAAGGACAACAAAAAATTTCAGCTTTATCTTCTCATCGCGGTCAACCTGGCGCTTTTCGTCCGGTCAACCCGCAGTGACATCCACGGTCTGACCACTCTCATCACGTCAGTCTGACCGCGCCTGGGCATTTAAGACAGTTCCATTTACCGCAGTTATTTCTTCTTTGCTCCGTCGATAGTTCACTTTTCACCGTTTCACTTTCACCCTCTCTCTCTCTCTCGTCGGTTCCTCTTCTCCCGAAGCAATCGACGGCGCCCACGCCGGCCATTTTCTCCGCCACCGCTGGCCGCCCTCTTCTCCGCCGCCGGTGGTGCTCCTCTTCTCCGTTGGCTCGTCACCCTCATCCAAGCAGCAGGCCGCCCCCCCTTCTCACCTCTTGTTGCGGAGTTTCGCCCACGGTTGAAGGGACCGGGCATTGGTGTGGCTGCTGGATTCGCACCCGGCCTGAAGGGACTCCATTTTTTTCTCCTCGCGCTGCTGGATTGCTCTCCTCCCGTCGCTGCCTCCAACCTGATTTGAAGGCCTTCTTCCATCTTGTGCTTTCTTTTCAGATCTAGTTCAATCTCGGCTCATGCCTTTCATATCTAGTGTATACATTGTTATCCTGTATCAATGTACGTTGTTGCTTGCTCCCTTGAGTCACTTTCGATTGATTGGATGATCTGTTAATGTATTTTTGTCAGGCCCGGTCTGACCGGCGTACAAGCCGCGGTCAATCTGTTGTGTGGTCTGATCGGCATGTAAATCACGGTCTGATTGGCCCTACCAGAAAACACCCAGTTGATTCCATTCTCAATCTGTGATTACTCATTTGGGTCTTGCTTCCTCTCCAGACTTCATGGCAAGGACAAAGCATGCTGATGATCCTGGGGCTTCCTCTTCTCGTCCACCCCGGAAGGCCACTCGTCGTCCTCCCATCGAGGACAGCGGCTCCGACAGTATTGCAGCGGAGAATTCACCCTCTTTGTCCTCTGTGTCGAGTGCCAGTGATCATATAGATGAGAATTACCAGGAAGATGACGCTGCACCTCAATTTCCTCCAGAACCTCGCGCTAATCTTCGATCCATAAGAAATGAGGACTTCATGAGACTATGACAGATCAATCAGTTTCCAAAGTCAATGACAGCCACTGATCCGAGGTTTCATACTCAATTTCAAGAAGATACTTATAATCATGTCATTCTCCACAGACTGTTTGCAAATCAGAAGTATGTTGTGTGGAGTTATCTAAATGAGAAAACTAGATATGAAGGCTTATACTCTCGCTTTCGAGCGGCTGGCTTGGATGGATTAGTGAGTATAAAGTGCAACTACAACGAGGAAGTCATTCGTCAGTTCTATGCCACTGTTCACATTCCTCCCAACTTCAGCACACTCACTTAGATGACTGGCTCCACGCGCTACTCGGCCACCAAGCGCCAATTTGAGGATGCTCTCAATCTGCCAGCCCGAGATTATGTGAAGATTCATCTTGAGCCAGCTCTTCAAACTCCCGTGCAGACTCAGTTTTATGATCGTAATTATGCTGGAGTTGTCCCTGGAAAGGTAGCTAGTCTCCTACCTTTTCCTAGCGTCATTAACAGGATTATACGAGCTACTATATTGCCCAGGAGCGGCAACAATGACGCTATTAGAGGACATGCTTGGAATGTCATTGACTCTGTGATGTATGGCAAGAAATTTGACATTATGCATCTCATTCTCATCGAGTTGGCTTCATGCACAGGTGATTTAGGGAAAAGGATGTATTATGCTCCCTATATCATGCAGCTCGTCATCAGACGGACTGATTTCAATGGTCCTACTCCTTGCATTCACAAGCAATACAAGCCTGAAGGTGATCACTAGAGGGACTTGAGGAACAGGCCTTTGGAAAGGCACCTTCCCCAGCAGGATGTAGCTGCTCTAGATCACCCTCGTGGACCTCCGCTAGCTCCTCAGCAGCAGGGTGGACTTGATCCACTTTTGATGGAGACTTTACATTCTGGTATCACCACTATTGTCTCTCGCTTCGACGCTATGGATCGTCGCATGGAGATACTTGACCATCGCATGGACACCATTGATCGCCATTATCAGGCCTTGGAGACTCGCCAAACTGACATAGATGCCTCCAACATAGTTGTGCTTCTAGTTGGGTGACTGAGATGCAGATAGTTCAGGGGTAGATTTTGACTAACATTGCCGAGGCCAACACTCGTGTGTCTTCGATTGAGCAGTCTGTTACTTATTCTCGACGCCTACATGTTGATCCTTCTCCTGCCGCTCCTTCCTCTTCAGCTGATGCTCCTCCTCCTCCTCCTTCCTCTTAGTTTTTTGTACTTGATGCCAAAGGGGGAGAATACTAAGACTTATCTATTATCTATTAGCTTTTATGCTTATTGGACTCTGTGTAATAGCCACTATGTTATGTGGACTCTGTGTGTAATAGGATAGAGGATAAGCTTGTGATGTTCGTCTGTTATCTATTTGAGTTTATTGAACCTCTTTATCTTTTGTCTTGTGAATGTTATTATGTGATCTTAATATTTGTCTCTTTTGTGAGCTTGGATGAATGCATGAATCTTATTGATTATATTATTGATCCATTGATTATATTGTTGCTCTCTCAGTCCAAAAATTACAAGAGAAACTCTATCAATTTTTTCTAAAATATGCATACTTCTCTCATATAAATCATTGCATATAGTCAGGAGGAGTTTTCTCTCACATTTGCTGGCTTAACTAGCATAGTGCTCATTTTATATCTCTCATTATGCTTCATGTCACATGCTATCTATTTCATGCCCTAGAATATACATCTTGCCTAATGCTCTTTTGTATGTTCAAATCATTTTATTAAATCTCCTTAGTGAGGTTGTCATCAATTACCAAAAAGGGGGAGATTGAAAAATCTAGGCCATATGTGTAATGTTTTGGTAATTATGACAACCATGTGGTTTGTACTAACTCGATTTGTCAAGGCATTAATAGGGTTATCATCGGACAAGGATGAAAGAGCGCTAAAGGAAATCATTTAGCTCAAGGCAAAGGTATCTAGTCAATAGGATCTTTTCTTTATCGGTCTAGGAGAATGACGAGTAAAAGACCGGATTAGTAGAATAGGAAACCGTACTATAAAGAGGGATCAAATGTCTAGTAGCTTGAAAGCCAAGGATGCCACATTGCTCAATCTTATTTGGTTTAAAAAAACTCGGTTCCGTTTGAAGTAGTCTGGCCTCAGTTTAAATGTGTTTTTCCTTAAAGGCCGGACTGACTGATGCTATATGGCCGGACTGACCGCATGTGCGGATCAACTACACGGTCAGGTTTTTCTAGTACGTGTTTTTTTCTGAGATTTCTTCTTGCGGATTGACCGACGACATGAATGCGGACTAACCGCAACTCCGGATAATGCGCACGGTCAACATTTTTCAGAGAAGAGAATTTTTGGTTTTTGCTTGAAAATTTGAGGCCGGACTAACCGCCGGCATATTGGCGGACTGACCTCACATCCGGATATTCCAAGCGGTCAACATTTTCCAGTAAGTGTTTTTCAATGGATTCGGTTTTTCTGTAGACCGGTCTAACCGGCCAATCACCTACGGTCTGACCGGGGTTACTGTAACGACTATTTTTCTCAGTGCATTTAATGCATTGCAGTGTGTGATGTTCGATCATTCTTGGGGCTTGGTCTGACCGTCACTTACTTAAGGCGACCGCATTTGAGGGTTTCGTGCTCCAACGGCTAGTGCAGTGGGTGGAGGCTATAAATACCTCACCCACTGCAGCATTTGACCCTTGATGAACCTCACAACACACTCTTGAGCCTCTTTGCTTGTTCTTCCACTTATTGGGAGCATTGATTTCATCTTGCAAAGTTAGTTGAGGTTTCTCCCAAGTGCATTGATTCTAGCTTTGATCTTTGTGGCACTTGAGCATCTTCAAGCGAAGAATAGTTGATCTATTACTCTTGGAGATTGACGTCTCCTAGACGGTTTGACGGTGTGAGCCCGGTGATCTCTTCAAAGGAGATTGTGAAGAGGCCCGGTGCAAGATTGTGAGTGGCTCGGTGTTCGCCATCTCCGGAGCGAAGCAAGAACAACCACTAGTGAAATCGAGGGAAGGCTTAATTCGTGGAGCCGACTTGATTGGTTCAAGCTTCCTCAACGTAGATTAGTGAAGACCAGCAAGTCTTTGATACCACGGGAAAAGGTCTTGGTCTTCATTGTGGCTATTTCTTGACTTTACATTTCCGCGTTTAATTCTCTAGCATTTACTTGTGCTTGAATTTGCTTAGCTAGGATTGTTCATTATATTTGTCATTGGTTATATTTGTCCCTAGTAGCATAATTGTTCTATTTGTTTAATTGTGCTAGAAAGCCTTATTAGAACAATCTTGTTTAAAATTCTAATTAAGTCAATTAATTTTAGAAACCTCCTATTCACCCCCCCCTTTAGTTGGTTATCCTTGATCCTGCAGCAGTTCCTTATAAAGATTGCGGATCGTCCTCAAGCACAACAGCAACCACAGTAGTGCCTCTACGGTATCCACATGTCCAGGAAAAGAACAACCGTACGCCGGTGTGCTAGCACCAAGTCGTACGGTAGAGCTCTCAGAAAGATGGCCTCAAGCAGCTCCTTATATAGTGCTCATGACGGATCCTATCCGAACACGTTTGACGAATTGTATCCGTACTGGTTTGTTCCAACCCGTTAAGTGTGTGACCCATTAGGTTTATGCGTATTCGGTTGTGAATCGGAAACACCTTTCCGACCACGAGTCGTTAGTGGTACCTAGTAGGACATAACGATTCCCGAATATACACAAATTATATCGGACGAACCTTAATGCAATATGATCTACGACCAGGTTCTCATCACTTATGACCAGATCCTATCTCTATACGACCAGTTCGTAACTCCTTACGACCAGGTCATGACCACTCTGTGATTACATTCGACCAGTTTACGACTAGCTCGTATCTCTACACGATCAGTCAATAACTGATCAAACTAAGCGACCTACTCATGTATTCTCCCTTTGCCTCACGATATCTGGTTGAACTCCAGGTGAGATGTTGTGTCATCCATGGACTGTTCAATACTTTCTCGATTGAGTGTCAGATAACTTCATGTGGTCGAACACTTCGACCACTAGTGGCATGGCCATGCACTTACTTTATCCGACTACAACGAGGGGCCCAGAGACATCTCTCCTATTATGTTAGGAGGGGCAAATTCCATATCTGACCAGTCACATTCCTCCGCATGTTTCAGAGCATACCCGAAAGCTACCTTTATAACTACCCAGTTATGAGTAGCGTTTGACAACCCCGGCCCTAAGAGTGCTATTACACATGTAGAAAACCATGTTGATATCAGGTCTAAGGATTATACATCATTATTGCTTGAGACCAACTAACGACACATAGAATCATAACAATCTCAATAGTGTCTCAAGGTGGGTCTTATCCAACCCCATGTTCTCTAACATGTGTTCACATTATTGATTCGATATCCCTATATTCATGACCGGTGAAACATGGTCATCAATCAATACAATGTGCTAGTCGATAGAGTGACTAGTGTTCCTACAATTGACATCCGACCAGGGATTCATTTAGAACGACATCATATAAGTTAAAGGAGATTCACCAACAAGTCACATACTTTTTAATCTTCATAACCAATAATTCATTCAAGGAACAAGATAACATATTATCAAATATTATAAACATAATGAAATATAATCATCTCTATGATTGCCTCTAGGGCATATTTCCAACAGCTGCGACCTCTCGTGGCAATGACGATGACACCTCCGGCGATGAACAGAGTCAACACTCTGATGAGTGTGAAGAAGATTCTCGAAATGCTCACACTCCATTGAGGCAAACTCGAGGCCCAGATATGGACATTCCTGAGATAACCCGACAGAGAAGAATCATGGCTCAGACAAATCGCCTAGGCGCATTCATTATCAGTCGGAGGAAGCTCAAGAACTCCAACACATCAACGATCTTCTCGAGAACCCATCTCGAGAACTTGCTCGAATGCTCGGCTACGACCTCTTCGCTGAAGAGGTCGCACAAAGGCTTAGAAGCACAAAGGCCAAACTCGAGCACCCTCGCCAGCATCAGCCCAGAAGTCGTGGCGGTACGACTTTATCAGCTTCCGGCCGTTCGAACAACTCATCGCGACAACAGATCAAGACGTTCTCCTAATCTTCACCCCAATCAAAGAAGAATTCCTCGAACATTTGACGATCAACAAACTCCTAGGAGAGGTAATCGTTCACCACTCCGACCGAAAGGTCTGCAATAGCAGACGAAATACGAGAAGTATTACCCTCGTAGAGCCGATACTTATCATAAATTGGGTTCACCCACTACCAGGAATCGTCGCGTACGATCACCTGATGACATTAACCCTTCTTTCCTGTAAAGAAGGCACTACGATGTGATTACCGGATGGAGGGCATTCTCGCCTGACCTCCGAGCAGTTCGCTGGCCACCGCGGTTCTGACCAACGAACATGGAGAAATTCGATGGGTCTCCGAATCCCATCGAGTTCTTCCAAATCTACACGACCGCTGTTCAAGCAGCCAGAGGAGGAGAGTGCGTCATGGTGAATTACCTTCTGACTATGCTCGAAGGGTTCGCTCGATCGTGGTTGTTAAACCAACCACTCGAGTCGATCTACTCGTGGCAACACCTTTATGACCTTCTGCTGGCTAACTTCTAGGGTACCTACAATCGCCCTAGAAAGAAGGATGACCTGCACAGAATAAGACAAAATGACAATGAGACATTATGCCAATTCATCAGGCGTTTCGGTCAGATTCAAAATTCAATTCATGAGGTTTCTGACTCATCTGTTATCAGAGCCTTCAAGCAGGTAGTCCGCACCAGAACAATTACAGAGGACATCGCTTTAAATCCTCCGGCCACTGTCGCTGAACTCTTCGAGTTGGCCGATCGATATGTGACTACTGCAGAAGCAGTCGAGTGGAACAAAACCATCGATCGCGACGATAAGAATCTCCAAGAAGCAGGTGGAAGCAGCAAGAAGGATAAAAATGCCAAGAAATCCAAGAACAAGGCAAAGGGCCAAAAGCCTCAAACCAACAATTCTAATGAGGTCTTGGCCGTAAGCGACAAGTAGCCTCGAAGTTCCAAGCAATATCCCTATCGAGGCAAAGGTAAGTGCCCCGAGCGGAAGAACGACAAGTCTAGATGGTGTCCTTTCCATAAAAAGGAAGGACATGACCTTCGCAACTACTGGGTTTTCCAACGAAAACTCGAGGACTACTACAATGGCAAATGATCACTTTCTACTCTCGAGGAGGTAGGACAAGTGAGTGGTCATACATAGTCGGATGACAACGAGGAGATGCCATTCCAAGATCCCGAGCACACCATCGAGCATATCTATGGAGGATCATTGGCAAACGAGTCAAAACGACAGCTTAAGGTTGTCGAGCGCGAGGTAAACTCCATTGACCCTCCTCTTGTCAATAAGTTATCGAAGTGGTTGGAAGTCACCATCTCCTTCGAGAAGAGTGACCGCCCGATCTCTTCCACTCGACCAGGTCATTTTTCGATCGTGGTCGAGCCCACCATCAACAACTGTCGAGTAAATTGAGTGTTGGTTGATGGTAGCAGCTTGTTAAACATCCTGTTTACAAGTATCCTGGACGAGATGCAAGTACTCAGGACTAAGGTAAGATTGGTACGATACTTTTTTCATGGTATTTTACCGGGGTCATCGGCCAAACCTATTGGCCAAGTTTCTCTTCCATTAACATTTGGTTATCTAAGTAATTTCAGGACAGAGAAGATCTCTTTTGATGTGGTCGATTTCGATACGGCATATAACGCCATACTCGGACGACCAACTTTGGCAAAAATTCTTAATCGCTACTCATTATGGGTATCAATGTCTTAAGATGCCAGGTCCCAAAGGAGTCATCACAATTCATTGTGATGAAAAGATGGCGCATACGTGTGATCGTCGATTCCTCGAGATGGTTGGCCAGATACCAACTCGAGAAGAAAACAAAGGGCAGCCTTCGACCAAGCAGTCGAAGCCTAAAGCTGCACCTAAGCTGAACGACCAGGTCAAGGAGGTTCCTCTGGATCCAGAGGAGCCCTCGAAGACTGTTCGCATTATGATACTTTCGACCCCAAATAGGAAGACACCCTCGTCGCTTTCCTCTGGGCAAACGTAGATGTCTTCGCGTGGCAAGCATACGACATGCCCGGAGTCCACAGGAAAGTGATCGAGTACAGGCTAGCTTTACGGCCTGACAAAGTACCCGTAAAACAAAAATTACGGAGATTTGCCCCTGATCGATGAGATGCTATAATATCATAATTGGACAAGCTACTTAAAGCAGGCTTTATAAGAGAAGTCGACCACCCAGAGTGGTTGGCCAACCCTGTAATGGTTAGGAAGTCTAATGGTAAGTGGCGAATATGTGTAGACTTCACTGACCTTAATAAAGCTTGTCCAAAAGATGATTTCTCTTTACCTCGTATCGATCAGTTGATTGATTCTACTGCTGGTTGCGAAACATTGAGTTTTCTAGATGCATATTCTGGCTACCATCAGATTAATATGTGTCTAGAAGATGAAGAAAAGACCGTATTTATTACTCCCTTTGGAATATTTTGTTATGTCAAAATGCCATTTGCTCTAAAAAATGCTGGCGCTTCTTTTCAACACTTGATGCAATCAACTTTTTCACCTCAGCTAGGTTAAAATTTGGAGGCCTATGTTGGCGATCTAGTCGTAAGAAACATCAAGCGGCTTAATCATGTTTCCGATTTGGAAGAAACATTCGACAACCTCAGAAAACACCGCCTGGAACTCAATCCTGATAAGTGTGTGTTTGGAGTCTCTTCAGGAAAATTGCTTGGATTCCTTATCTTTGTACGAGGAATCGAGGCAAATCCTGAAAAGATAAAGGCCATCATGCAAATACGCCCTCCAACCATGAAGAAAGAAGTTCAGAAACTCACAGGATGCATGGCGGCTTTAAGTCATTTCATCGCACGACTAGGAGAAAAAGGACTACCTTTCTTCAAACTTCTAAGGAAGCACGAGGGTTTCGAGTAGCCGGCAGAGGCAAACGCTACCTTTCAGGATGTCAAGAGGTATCTTACAAGTGTTCCTATTTTAGTTTTCCCGAAACCAAAAGAGACACTCTTAATTTATCTAGCTGTCACGCCATAGGCAGTGAGCGCAGTACTGGTCATAGAGCGTGAAAACGTCCAAATGACTAGTTTACTACGTAAGTGAAGTTTTGCACAGGCCTAAGGAGCGTTACCCTCAGGTCCAAAAACCTCTATATGCCATCCTCATGTCTTTGAGGAAACTGTGGCATTGTTTTCAGGCGTACAAGATAATTGTGTCGTCTGAGTTTCCCTTAGGAGTGGTCCTCCAGAATAGGAAAGCAGCGGGACGCATGGAAAAATGGTCAGTAGAACTTGGGGAGTTCGACTTTCATTTCGTGTCCCAAACGGCCATTAAATCCCAGATCTTGGGAGACTTTATCGTCGAATAGACAAATCCTGAACCTGTTCAGGATCCCTAGTACGATACCCACGATCAGTGGACAATGTACTTTGATGGGTCACTTACTTTAAGTGGCTCAAGGGCTGGGGTGGTCCTGGAATCTTCTACCGAAGAGACCTTAAAGTATGCCATTCAATTAAACTTTCAGGCTACAAACAACGTGGCAGAATACGAAGGTTTGCTGACTGGCATACGTGCCACAAAAGCGCTCGCGATTCGACGACTACTCATGAGAGGAGACTCTCAACTAGTTATGAATCAAGTCGAAAAAGAGTATCAGTGCTCTAATCCGACCATGTCTCAGTACTTATTGGAAGTTCAAAAGCTTAAAAAGCATTTTTTTTCGGTTTCGATGTACAATTTATCCCTCGAAAGGATAATTTTCTCGCAGACCAGCTTGCTCGTATTGTTTCTTCCCGATCGCAAGTACCAAAAGGAGTTTTCTTGGAGTTGCTCCAAAAGCCGTTTCTGGTTGAAACACCAGAGACAACTCCTATTGAGACAACCTCTCTAGAATACGAGGATACCTGGATGAACCCCATCTACGGGTATCTTTAGACGGGTTCCATGCCCGATGATAATCTCGAGGCAGATCACTTATCCTGAAAGGCCAAAATGTATACTTTGGTCGAAGGAGTCCTCTATAAACGAGGCATTCAAGGGGTACTCATGCGATGTCTATCGCAGAGAGAAGGACTAAACCTCCTTCATGACATACACGAGGGCATCTGTGGAACTCATGCTTCCTTCAGAACGCTGGTCGAAAAGGCCTTTCGACAAGGTTTTTACTGGCCAACAGCTCTCTATTATGCCAAAGAGTTGTTTAAAAAATGTGTACAATGCCAGTTTTATAGCAGACAAATACACCAACTGGCTCAGGCATTACAAACAATTCCTCTATCTTGGCCTTTTGCGACCTGGTGGCTCGATATCCTAGGACCGTTCCCAAAAGCTCCAGGTAGTTTCTTGTTCCTTTTTGTGGCTATTGATATATTCACAAAGTGGATCGAAACCGAACCTGCGACTGGGATAACAACGAAAGCAGCAAAACGGTTCATGATGAGAAGCATGATTACTTGGTTTGGGGTTCCCAGTCGAATAATCACAGATAATGGTAAGCAGTTTTCGAGCGCAAAATTCCAAGAATTTTGCGACAAGTTGGGTACAAAGTTGTGTTACGCCTCTATTGCCCATCCTCAAAGCAATGGGGCAGTCGAAAGAGCGAATAGCCAAATAATGCAGGGAATTAAAACTCGAGTCTTTGACCAGCTTGTCAAGTGCTCGAGGCTTGGGGTACAAGAATTACCCTCGATATATGGCCAATTAAATGATCGCTAGTCAGACTCTGAGGACAAGGATTGAAGGCGTGATTCTCAACAAGTTGCAAAACACATTTGCCAACTTTTAAAATTATGCTACAAGGAATAAGATACATTGACTTAAACCATTTGCAAAACACATTCGCAAACCAAAGTCACATGCTACAAGGATTATGCACGAGCCTTAACTATTTGCAAAATACATTCGTAAATATTGGCAACATGCTAACGATAGCTAGAGCAAGCACAACGAGCTATCAACACATGACACTCTCAGGCTACTAATCAAGACCCCTCTTAATAGTACGACAACCTATACTAGTAATCCGGTCTTCCATCCAAATACCAAGACCGGTAAAAGACTATGAACACATCTTTAGCCCTAGCTAGTCATACCTTTGTCTTGAGCATTCTCTTAAAGCTTGATGACACACATCGTTACTTCAAGTCCGGGTTCTTGACCTGAGTATCATCAACACATGATGACATCCTTCATCCCGAGTCTTGATATGCATCAACACATGATGCATTCTTCACTTGCCTTCCATCAACGCATGATGGATCTTCTTTTAAGTTGATGATCAACTCATGATCATCTCTTCTTCGAGATCTTGATATGTATCAACACATGATGCATTATCTTCTTGAACATTGACTTGATGACGATCAACTCATGATGCCATCCAAAGTCTTTATCATTATGGAACATAACCTATTTCACCAACTCATAGAAAATGTTAGTCCACATGATGATTGTCATTAATTACCAAAATATTCCATTAACACATAATGGTGGATCTAGATTCTTCAACACTAAGGTGTTGGATGGCTTCAACCCATCTCCCTACCTTTCCCTCCTTCTTCATGGAGGAGCGCCACTCTGGATTCTCGATCGCTTTCTTACCAGTATAGTAGAGGCTGTCTTTTTTAGTGACCGTCATGTAGAAACAGCTTTTCTTCCATGACGACCACGAAGACTTTGAGTACATACGAATGTACTCATCAGCCTTTCCGTCGTAGAGGCGCAAAGTGCACTCTCCAAGCGTCCCGGTCGTCTTCCCTGACTTCGCCATCCTATAGTAGTACTTGAAGAGATCCAGATCTGCGGTAATCCCCAAGTATGCTTCATAGAGATAGACGAAGACGCTGAGGTTGGCGATGGCATTGGGGGCAAGGTTCACTAATTCGACTCCGTAGTGCTCCAAAATCTTAGGAAGGAAGGAGTGAACTGGTAACCTGAATTTGCATTCAATATATGAGAGGAAAGCAGGAATCTCCTCATCTTCATTGCTAGGAGAATGCTCTCCGGCCACTGATCTCCAAGAAATCAGATCCTTGTCAGAAAGCAACCCAACTTTCTCTAGGCTCTAAAGTTTCTTCTTGCTCAAATCAGAAATTGACAGTTGGTGATAAGATCAGACATGGTTGAGTTCTAGATAAAGGAAGAAAGGAGGTCGTAGAAAGTTGTAGACAAGAGGAGGTCGAAGGTAATTTTTCTCTCAGGAGATGAAAAGAGAAAGCAGGAGGCGTAAAAACCCTAAAGCCCTGCGTTGAAGGGGTTTTATAGCCGCAATTATTTAACTGCATTGAGGAGTTACTCAAAGTCTAACGGACACAAACCAGAGTCCAATGGACAGGAAAAACTCTTCGGGTCCCAAGGCAGTTTCTCAACTTTAAAGTGAATACAGACCATCTCGTATATCACGGGATCAAATAAGGGTCTGCCTGATACGACTTCATCGGGAAGAAAGTATTCACACGACCAATTCATTTAAAGTTCGGGGGCTAGCTGATGAGGACTAAAATCTCTATGTATTATTTTAATACATAATAAAAGACCATATGTCTTCATGGTCGTAACCCCTAAGGCTAATGACCCCTGTGGTCGTAAGGATTTCGGAGGTTACATAATAAGTATCCTGGTTGGATGAGGTCCTGTACTTAGTCCTTGACCAGATGACTGCTCGTAGAAGCAATGAACTGGCATTCGTCTCTAACTCCAAGTATATTCCTTACCGTGTGATGAATAGAACACATGTTATATTTGCTTCATACCACGCGACGTTTCATGGTCGTAAGATACTGACAACAACCACCATATGGTTGAGTGTCTCACAAACACATCACCACAGAACGATTGGTACTTTATCAACCGCTGCCTCGCTCCGACCAGTCGCGGCATTTCCAACATGTGTATCTTCAAGGAGCAAATTCCACCTCTTCGATGGTTATTTAAAGATGGAGCGCGGAGCAGATCGGGAAGGCAGCATCAGATTGAAGCATGGCAATCAGCATTAGATTCATGTTTCAAGTCTGATTCTGTAGTATAGCATGTATTACGCTCGGTGTAATTAGGATTAATTCACTGCCTTGTCGAGGGCACCCCCTGTAATAGCCAGTTCATAGCAATAAAGAGCAGTCTCATTCTCTCCTAAGAACTCTTTGCCATTTTCCTCTATTTATTTCATAAGATCGGCGACTCGATCGTCGACACTGGTATATTCAAAGTAAAATTACCAAGATAAAAATTTTACCAACATATGATCATCTTCGTCTTGAGTTTCAATGGTCTCGTGGACCACATCCTCTGACCATGCGGTCTCATGGTCCGCTCCTGTTGTAGTGGACCCACGAACCACCTCTTTCGTCTGATCCTCTTGGGAGGTCCTTTCTATTTGGACCTCTATTTCCTATGGCATCCCCTTGGATGTCCCAGTAGTCGTCGTCAGAACATCCTGGACCACTTCCTCAGTGGTCCTAGGAGGTATTTCCATTTGCAGAATCTTTTCTGCTGGGGATTCCTCTGTCGTCAGTACAATTGGTGGTGAAGTTTGTTCTTGAGCTGTAAATTGTCCCCTTTTCGGGTCTGATAGTAAAGAAAGACTAGAACATAATCGTCTCTTCGCGAATTGCTTTCATAAATGTAAATGGCTGATGCTCCTATTTCTTAAAGAAAATAGCTATTTACAACTCAAGTGAAACTATATATCTTCTTGATCAAGTCTAGTTCCTATCAAAACCCCCTTCAAGTAAGTTATTTCCACTTGAAGTTGAGGGACTAGCTGATGAGGATTATTGACTAGTCAATTATCCGAGTATATCTGTATTTGCTTATTTATAAATAAGCCAGGTTTTCTATTAGGCCCAAATTAGCTTTCTGGGCCCAAGATCAATTAAGCAGTCAGAAAGTGGGCCTGAAAGCCTCTTTCTTTGACCATTCTCAAAACCTCTTACGGACGTCCGTTTGGACCTCCTCTATAGGTTTCTTCGGACCACTCCAGGACCTCTCCCCCATAGAGGAGGTCCTAGAAAGCGGTTACCCACGTGTGGTAAATGATAACTACACGTGGAGAGAAGATATTGGCTGTAATATTCAGAGATATAACGGTCATCACGAAGGGACGCAACCATTGGCGCGAAGAGACACCACTGCAATAAACTGTCGATGTTTTGTAGACTATAAGAACCTAGCCTATGTGCTTTTGTAATCCAGATCTCGATCCAGACCCTAATCCACGTTTATTCACAATCATTCTTCCTGTAATCAGAGCATACCCTTTGTAATATACATCACCGTTTTGAGTCCTTTGGCGAATAGATAGCAATGTCCATTTTTTTTCTTTATATTCTTGTTTGTCCGTTCTGTGACGAGAGTCCCAGACGTCGACATACTCGCTCATTGCGCTCTTTCCAGATTTCCCAACATACTAGGGTGATGAGGCTAGCGATGACCCTTCTCTGCGATCCCCTGGCATTGATAATCTCCGTCCACCAATCTTTTATGGTGGGTTGGGTTGTCCATAGTGGTGGTTGTAATGTTGGGAGTCCAAAACAATTGGAGACCATAGTCCATATGCGCGCCAAGAATCTGCAACTAGAGAAAATGTGTAGCATTGTCTCTGGGTGTTACTGGCATAGGGTGCATAGTCCATTGTTTGGCCATCCCCGTCGCTGGAGCCTGTCCGAGGTCCACAGTCTATTCTGGATGGCCACCAAGCAAAGAATTTACATTTTGAAGGGGCCCAATGTTTCCATACAGCGGAGTCAAGGTCCGTGGTAGTTGATCCAAAAAACTGAGTCCTGTAGGCCGAAGCCGCCAAGTAAGTTTCGTTGTTCGTGAATTTCCACGTTATTTGGTCGTCGGTAGTCGAGGATAGTTGGACAGTCTGGAGTTGTTCCCAAAGGAAGATGAACTCTGTTAGGTGTTGTACAGTGATTTGGGCTGAGAGATTGATGTCTTTTATCCAGTTGTCATCGATAAGTGCTTTATGAACCGAGTGTTGTTTTTGTCTAGAGATGCCGTAAACGGAAGGTGCCAAGTTGCGCGGTCATTTTGCATTGAGCCATGACGCATTCCAGAAGCTTGCTCGGCATCCATCCCCTAGAGTGATCCGAGTATAGGCACTGAAATGAGCTAAGTCCTTTTCATCACATAGGTTCTCCATGCCCACCCAAGGTTTTTCCGGTGTCTTCCATTCCCCCACAGCCAACGCAGTCTTAGTGCCCTTGCGAACTTGTCTAGGTGGAGTATTCCCAAGCCTCCCAAACGCTTTGGACGGCAAGTCCGGTTCCCAGTTTACTTTACATTTCCCTCCCGAGGTGGTCTGCATCCCAGCCCATAGGAAGTCACTTCGTCGTTTGTCCAACCGTCGAAGGATACTCTTTGGTGGCCTGGTTGACGTAAGGTAGTATACCGCTTGGGATGTGAGAACCGACTTGACTAGGGTTGCCCTTCCTACCGCGGTGAGTAGTTTCCCCTTCCATGCGGCTAGCCTCGCCGCCACCTCGTCTTCTAGTGGTTGGAAGTCGATCGCTCATAGCTTCTTTATTGTGATTGGTAAACCTAGGTATGTGATGGGAAGTGGGTTTGCAATGCTGGGAAATTTTGTAAAACGTTCTGCATATCCACCATTTCACATCTAATTCCCACCATGGAGCTTTTTTTGGAGGTTCATGGTGAGTCCTGTTACATTGCCGAAATTGTTAAGGATTCTGACTAAGGCCTCAAGGTCTTCTTTGATCGGTGCGACGAATATGGCCACGTCATCAGCATAGAGTGAGGTTCTGATTTTTGCCGTCTGGGTTCTTAGTTTGTGCAGACTCCCTCTTTTAGTGGCTAGGTCTAGTAGTTTCTGCAAAAGGTCGATTGCTAAAATGAATAGTAGTGGGGAGAGGGGTCTCCTTGTCGAAGTCCTCTACCGTGCCAGATAGGGTCGCTCGGAATGCCGTTTAGGGTGATCCCCGAGGACGACGTGGACAGCAAAGTTGTGATCCAATTTCTCTATCTGCTCGAAAAACTTCTTTTTTTTGTAGCAAGTCTAGCAGATACTCCCATCTATTCGAATCAAAAGCCTTCGCAATACCAACTTTGAGCAACATAGTACGAGTCCGTGCACGATGGAAATGTCTAGTGAGGTTTCGTACGTACATATAGTTATCATGGATGCTTCTCTTTTTCACGAAGGCGCTCCGTTAATCATCTGTCTGGTTGCGCTTGGAATCCTATCCTCCTGCCATAGTTTTGGAGAGGCTCGCATAAGATTTCCAGACGCCTTCAATAAACCCCGTCCACGTCTAACTCCCAACACTATGGAGCTTGCACCGTACCTTAACTTGGTGTCATTTCCATGCACGGGGGAGAGGACACTTCACGCTTATTAATGCCCGGCCCAATCATTAAAAACTTGATGGCTCCCGGTCAAAAGCGGCACCGGACGACGACCGTCTGGGCAGGCGCTCTGTACTGCGGAGTGCAGCGCACTCCCGCCGACGAGCGGCCCACTCCACGTCTGTCTCCGCATACGGATCGCGCACATGGATGGAGCCTCTGCAGTCTGCACAAGCCACGCACCCGATCGATCGAAGCCGAGAGCTCACAGAACACACGCACACACATTAAACACAAACGTTTTCGTTTCATTTGCCTGCATGGCTGTAAATCCTCGCATCTTTCTTCCGATATTGCTTCGTAGAGCTCTCCTACGTACCCTCCATCTCCATGCATTCCATCCCGACGTGTATGTACGTGCGTCAGAGCGTGAAGGCTTGAAAGAAACGAGGCTACCTCAGCGCGATTTACACGGATATTAGGTTGTTGCGACCTGATGCATTTTGGGGCAAGTCCATCAAAGTCTTTTAAGAAATTGGCAAAAAATTTCAAGGAATAAAAAACTTAGATCCGGAAGAGTCAGTCCAACAACCGGGGGCATTGGCCATAGCTGGCCTGGCTCCGCCCCCGGAGATATGCACATGCCTGCATATGTGCTATTGCCAGCGATCGATGCTAAGCTAAGTACAGCCGCACTAGAATACAATATGGCAAGTACTGGTGCATGGCTAGCTTGCAACTAGCAAAGGCTGGTCAGTGTGGTCACCAGGTCAGTTCATGGGCTCTGAATCTGAAGGCTGGTGCAAAAGAAGCGGCTAATGGACAAGCGAAAACAAACTGGTTTAAGCGGAATGATTCTCTCTTCTTTCTTCCCCCAGCTTCTTTTTTCACTCTTTGCAGAGATGCTTGCTGCCTCTGCTGTGTTTTCCTATTCTGTGGCATGGCAGTGATGTACTACAAGCTCTCTCTTTCGGCATGGCATCGGCTGTTCCTATATGTATGTGGGCCAAATGAGCAAATATGCTAGCCATGTTCCACCATCTGAAAGCTAATCTTATCCCGCTACTACTGGCTAGAAAACACGGGGCTTAATGCAAACTGACAGTTTCACTAGCTATACACTCTGCTACGTACATAAATCAAGTGTGACTTTTGTTTTTGGACGATCATGCCTGAGAAAAAAGGTTGGCCTAGACAATTCATCAAAAGGGCTACCACTTTACTGATTTGCAGAAAATAAGCAAGGCTCTTTACTATTATTCATCAATTATTCCTTCTCCAATTAGCTCCATGGCATGCATATCTTCCACTTCCTCAATGTACCATATCTAAGCTAGGTCCGAATTTTTAAAAAAATTAATATTTTTTAAAAGATAATTACAAAAATAAATAGTCGCCCCAGAAAATTACAAAAAAAAAGTGTCCCTGTCAACTAGCAACAGGAACCTATCACTAGTTGAACTGGCGACAGGAACCCTCTCGCCCCCCGTCGTCGGTCCAGGTACCTGTCGCCAGTTCAACTGGCGATAGGTTCTTGTCGTCGGTTGAATTGGCGATAGCTTCTTGTCACCATTTGAAATGGCGACAGGAAGACTGACCCTATAAAATCCTCTACAAACCCTAAAATTTGGCACCGAACTCACTTTTATATAATAAAAAAACAGAGAAGGAGAGAAGAGTAGAGGGGAGAAAAGAAGCCAGCGAAGCGCTGCCTGTCCAATTGCCCACCTCTCGGGTAGTTTTTTTTAACCAAATGGATTATATAATTTTAGATGTACGGTTACGCAGTGCAGTACTTTTGTAGGACCGGTATGGCAACAGAGGGGGGGGTGAATGGTGCCTTCAAATTTTCCCCCAAGTATTCACCTACTCTTCACTCTAATAGCTATGAAAAGCTATGAAGATCAAAAATCAAATTGCTACAGTAAATTGAGATCATGAACAGTAAAAACCAACACTATTTCAAAACCGAAGATCCATGTAACTTTTGATTCGTAGATCCAAAAGACTTGAAACTTGAACCAAGGCTAGATCATGATCTTAGGAACCTATCCCATCAGAAAAATCTGAAAGAACTTGAGAGAATTTGGATCTTTTGGTTCGTGAAACTCTGCTGCACCAAAATCAGGTCAAAACAAAAAATTGAGCTAACTCTCAAACCAAAACTCCAAATGACTTGAAATTTGGTGTGCACCCTATCTAGGATGTCAGGAACCTATTACAGACAACAATCAAGAAAATCATTGCCAAAGTTATGACATTTTCCTATTTGATGGAAAGTTGCATAAAAAACAGGGCAAAAACTGAAGATGATGAATATGACTTATTCGTTGATGGATAAAGGCCAAGATGGCTCTAGATATGTTCCTACATATCACAGCAAACAAGAATACCAAAGAAATCAAGGCAAAAATAGCTGAATCAAGAAATCACTTGGAGAGGCAAAAAACAGCAAAAACCAGATTTCTTCATGAATCTTGCTATGAAAGTGCCTAGATAGGTGAAGATTGATTTCCAGAGGTTATCTCCATCTCTTTCACGTCCTTGGCACAACAAGATCAAGAAGGGAAGAGAGATGGGGAAAACCAACCAAATCAAGAGCAAATCAATCAACACAAAAGATATTCATAGAGATGAACAAAGATTGATGCATTGCTACTTGAGGATGAGGGTTTTATAGCCACTCCACTTGGAGGACAAGAGAGCACACCATAGCTCTCAACTTTTCTTAAACCCTAACCCTAGAACTCATGAACCCTAGGTCTCAAGAGAGGATGGTTGGATGGATAACCACAAGTCTCCATCCCAACCACTTAAATAGATGGGCTAACCAGCCACATCCAACCCTTAGTGGATACTATCCACTTAGCACAATGGGGGAAACCCGATAACCCCACACACACGGGTTTTAACTCACACTCTATTCTTATGCACACTTTTCAAAGCACATAAGCCGGAATCCACTAAGTCCTAAGCCTTGATCCAACTTGATCATACCAGCTTCTCCATAACCTAAACCGCCTTTCCAAACGTCGCTCAAGCGCCGCGGTTTTCTTCCGAAGCAATTTCCGGTATTTTGGTCAAACTACCAAAATACCCTTCCTTGACCCGGTCTTCTCCGTCCATTGCAAGCAATTGCCATGCTTGCCACGTGTAGATGCACCACTGGCTTGCCGCGCGTTGGCAAATCTCTCCCGTTCCAGTTCCACCAAACGCGTTGGCAAATCTCTCCCGTTCCAGTTCCACCGGACCACGCCTCACTTGGACCGACCAAGCCACATGGTGTAATCCTGCCGTTCGAACTTCCCTTCAACATTTCCCGCCTTTCTCGTGCCATGCTTGAGATCACTGCCTCACCCGGCATCCACGATCATTCTAGGCCTCATCTCATCTATGAGCTTAGCCTCGATCCTTGCCATTGACCGTAGTTGACTCCCGGCGACCCTGCACATCCAAAGATAAAGAAATCGTTTCCGGGCACAAGTTCTTCACAACTTGACCTACGTTAGCAATAACATGTCTCATGCAACCTGTAAACTCTGATAAATTTGCAAATCAATTTTCTGACCTTCACAAATTGCAAGGGTTCATCACAACATTATCCAGGACCCTCTCACATGGCCCTTCAATCTCCCCCTTGATGAACACATTGACAATTTCTCAAAAATGCAATTTGGATGTGGATTTGGACAACAGAGAGGAAAAATTGCAAATGAGCTCCAATTGGTCAAGAGAGGAATGCAAAGAGCTGAAAGTGACCAATTGCTTCAAGTTCACCAAATGAGTCGAGAAATCTCACTCTAGGTCTATATGAAAGAACAATTATTCTATTTGACCTTGATCATGGTGAGAAGAAATCAACAGATCAAGATAATCACAGTAAACCATTAAAACTCCAATTTTAGTAAGACTTTGCACAAAAACTCCAAATCAAGCTCTAAAATAGCATTTTTATCAATCTTTATCTTCCTTTGACAATGGAATCATCAAGATGTATGGAAGAAGATAGAGCATGAATGAAATGAAATGGCTGTAGTTTATTCATTTTTAGCAAAAAGAGCCATGAAAATTATCCAAGGTATCTTTACAAGTATTACACCAAGCCATATTATGTGAAGTAGTTATTTTATATCATGGCAAATCATATATAGAAAAGCTAAAGCCAAATGAGCAATAATCTAAGATTAAATGGATGTTTAGCATGTCAAGGTGCTCAAGATCATAGTTTAGCCAAAGGTATCCAAAAATGAGCCAAGCCATGTCAATAAACTAAATGGAACCAAGAAACTACAATTAAGTTAATTTAGAGTGCTACAAGTTCAATGTTGAATCATTTTATTTAAGCACTTGGAATTAAGCAAATTTAAAACATTTAGCGTTTGCTGAAATTCATTTTTGGTTTTATCTTAGCAAAGCAAGTCCTGGAAGACCCTGCGGAAGTAGCTCCTTCGGTCAGGCAAGCTTCTGGTCTTGTCGTCGAGGGTGAGGAGGTGAAAGCCGTAGTGCAAAAGATGGGTCTCGAAGACAAAGACTACATGGCATTGTCTGAAGATGAAGGTTCCGACGTCGAGGATGATGTCGAACAACAGGCGGTTCCATCGGACTAGAACACATACTAGTTCGAGAACCTCATCGTCAACGAAGGCTCCCGTGTGCCGTGGGAGTACGACCAGAGAGAGGTCAGGCTAGGGGCTATGTACAAATGCAAGGAGGATGTGCAGGACACGGTCAAATTCTGGGCCTTGTCGGTGCAGCGCACATTCAAAGTCATCAAGTTTACCCCAAGGTTCTATGACGTGAAGTGCGGCATAGAGGGATGCCCTTGGCGAGTGCACGCATTTCAGCCTAAGTGGGACACCTACTGGAAGTGCTCTATAGTGGTCCCTCACACATGCATCGTTTCTGAGTCAATGCAGTCCCACCGGAACCTGTCATCAGGCTTCATCGCCAACCTCATATATAGTAGGATCATGGATAATCTAGATTTTGAGCCACGATCCATCATTCGGGTGATTGAGGCAAGGTTCTAGTACACAATCAGCTATGCCAAGGCTTGGAGGGCAAAATAGAAGGCATTGGAATCAAGGTGAGACACGTTCGAGGATTCTTACCACAACCTCCCCAGGCAACTTCGAGTCATACAAGACATAAATTCTGGCAGCCATATCAACATTCAAGACACCACGCATCCAAAGTGGGCCAATAAGAGGGTACTGCAGCGAGCATTCTTCGCGTTTGTTCCATGCATCAATGCATTCCGGCCCTACCGTCCAATCTTGTTCGTAGATGGCATATTTTTTACTGGGAACAAGGGCCAAATACTGACTGCAATAGCGATAGACGGGAACAATCAAGTTCTTCCTATGGCATTCGCTTTCGTTGAAAACAAGAACACGGACAACTGGTTGTGGTACCTGAAGAATGTGAGGATTTCTGTTGTGCAAGGCCATCCCAACGTATGCCTCATACATGATCGGCATGCAGGCCTGCTGCGTGCAATAACCCAGCTGCAACAAGGAGAGAATGTGCCACTTCCATGGCTGGATCTGCAGAGCAGGTGGTGCATGAGGCACTTGGGTGCAAACTTCTACAAGCAGTTCTGCAACAAAGACTTGATGAACCCGTTCAAGCGGCTGTGCAACCAAAACCAGCAGCAGAAGTTTGAAGCACTCTAGAAGATTATAAATGAGCGGACCCAGACGCACAGAAGGGAGGCAGCGAGAAGGGCCGTCCCAAGCGCTGACCAGGCCCCCAAGCATTGCCACAGCTACCCACAGATGCTCCCAGATTGACGAGGAGGACAGGGGCGCAGGTGAAATGCTTCTCGGACTGGATTGAGCACGAGCCTAAGGAGAAGTGGTCGCTGCTACATAACAAGGGCGGTGCCCGATATGGTGTCATGAAAACTAGTCTAGCCGAGGTGTACAACTGGGTTATGCGCGGTGCAAGATGCCTCCCTTTGGTTGGTATTGTGGAGGCAATTCTCCGCGGTACGACGAACTACTTTGTTGACAGAAGCAACAACACGTCGTTCACCATGGCAAACGATAGAATACTCTACTCCACTATGGTCACCAAGTACATGGAGGAGAAGAGCAAGAAGGGTGAGATGCACCGGGCATGCAAGATGGGCACAAGGGAGCTTCGCTTCGAGATAATGTGCAGGGATAAAAGATGCTGTGGGACGAACCACAAGAGGGTCACCCACGAGCGCACGCTACGCCGCGGTAGTTGCACATGCACTTGCAACAAACCCCTTCTTCTGCATAGGCCTTGCTCCTATGTCATAGCCGCATGTTCGACGGTGGCGCAGCATCCCGGTCAGTACCTCTCTGACTATTTCACCAAGGAGGCGGTGATGCAAACCTGGACTGGGAAAATGTATGGTTACGCTGTGGTTGGCCATTTCACTGGCCATCCGATCTGAGAGAAACTAATCTGGGCCGCGAACATTGATAGGCTCAAAGGAAAGGTTGGCCGGCGACAGGTATGGCGTATCAGGAATGACATGGAGAAGCAGAAACCGGATGTTGTACGAAGAAGTGCTCTATCTGTAGGGAGTCTAGGCACACCTTCAAGAAATATCCCATGAGAAATTCTCAGGACGAAGGAGACATCGGCACTTCGGACGTCGCCGCGAGGACCTCATCTGGTCACCCGACTCGAGGCAGTCCACATGGGGAACTTTGAGGTTGCGACCACGAGAAAGCACGGACAGTAGTAATATGTTATTGCCAAAGTTCTGAATTATCATTTTGATTAAGTGTTATGACATTTTGCTTAATGTTATGTAATATCAGTGTTATTTATCGTAGTTTTGATAGTAATGGCAAATTCACATTTGTTTCCTACATAATATGCAGCGCATGTACATGAGCAAGTGTATGAATTCTCGAGCACATTGCAATATCACTTACCTTCTTACTTACGAATCATTGATACCTCAATTGTCCTTGCAAAATTCTTCAGAAATTCACCGCACTAGAACAACATATGACGATCACAAAATGTTATTGCAAGTCTAACATATTTCGTACCGTTCAAAATCTATAAAAATCACAAGTAGACAAATTAGATTAGGGTTATAGGTACCTATCGCCAGTTCAACTGGCGATACGTTCCTGTCGCCAGCTGAACTGGCGACAGGGGGCGAGAGGGCTCCTGTCGCCAGTTCAACTAGCGATAGGTTTCTGTCGCCGTTATCGCCAGTTGAACTGGCGACATGAACACATTTTTGTAATTTTTTGGGACGACTATTTATTTTTGTAATTATCTTTTTTTAAAAATATTATTTTAAAAAAAATCAGCTAGGTCCTAGGTCACTGCCTTACTAGTTACCAACTTAAGAAAAAGAGAGCATCCATTTACCCTTTCTTACATCTTTCACCAACTTAGCAATGATATGAGCTGAATGTTTCGTCGCCCTATTGATGTTACTATGAAGCTACCTGAGGGTACGTGGGCCACCGGACGCGCGCTGCGCCATTGGGCCAAAGGAGGTGCGCAGGCCCGTGAGGCACTCCGACGCACGGTCGCTCGAGTGGACGCCATCCGCACGAAGCACAACGCGTGAGATTGGCGGGCGCGGGCACAGGCACGGGCGGAGTGTGATCGGACGGCTACTAGGGAAGGAGCGACGTGGCCGGCGCGTCCCGGTGGTGTGCCCGTTTCCTCCTGCTATTAAATTAGTTAATCTTCCTTTCTGCTAGAATCTGCTACCACCTACCACAGAAATCTTTCATCTCAAATTATCAATTGTACTGGCTCAGCATAAACCTTTACCATGGAAGAGTTTTGCTAACCATCTGGTTAGAGGAGAGCTACGTGCAGCGGGTCGCTTAGACACTCAGTTCCAGTTAAAATTGTTTTTACTGCCTAGTACTGGTAAATGTGGCAAGCATTATTGCAGTTTTGATGCCACTACATGGGACATATATACGTGATGTCCTACAAGCCAAGCTTCTTCTTTAGCACCGCAAATGAGCCTTTACCTTTGATTCGCATTTATTTCTGTTGGAATTAATATGGGCTAGGCCCAAATATTATATTCTAATTAATTCCTAGTAAATCTCAAAGGCCCATGTGCAAGTGCTAAAAATATTTACTCCCACATGAAGGGATTAAGGGGAGTGACACCAGTTTAAAAGGTGGAACGTGGTAGCCCCTCTTGTGGAATTGGAAAGAGACAACACGCTGCTGGCCGCTCGCCGCCTCGCCGAAAGCCGTGCGTCTTGTCTGTTAGCGAGCGTCGTCGGTGAAAGGCGGCGCGATTTTCTTTATCTATTCGAAAATCGAAACGCACTGACATTAAGGGTAACTGATGGTCTCTGGTCTCTTCGTTTTTTACCTTTGGACTCTCTGTCTTTTGGCTATACAAGGAGACTGAGAGAACTGGTTCTGGTCCGAGTTTTTCCACTTCCACAGTTCAGAAATTCCACCGTGCTTGTTGCTGTCTTTGGCGATCTCCATCCGTGGCGAGCGCTGTCTGCCAAGACCGGGAGAGCAAGCCTCCTGAACCTCGTCCTCGAAGGCTTGCACGAGCGAGAATGAATAAGGTTTTTGGGGAGCGTTATACGATCGTCATTGCTACGTCTACATCAAGCTAGCGACTACAACTTTTCGCTACGTTCTACACCAAGCGCGACGACTACTACCACTACGTCAGATTTTACGACGTTCTCATCAAGAACACTTCTTTGCATCTTCTTCTTCCATGGAATCTGGGTATGCCTATATCTCTTTTGTTACTTGGTTTGCTTTACAATCTGTTCTTGTCTTGAACACTGAGATAGGAATGCTAGCTTCTGTTCTTCTAGAATCTAGTATGCCTATAGTGTTCATACATACCTTCTTTGTATTTGTGAAAATAGCTAGAGTGTTTTCCATGTTTTTCTGGATTAAAGTAATTCGAAAAATGCTTATATACTCAACAATTTCCATAGCTATCTCCATTTGTATATTTAGGTCTTATTTGCCCTTTCGGATTTATATGTGACCCTGAACAGGAGCAAGCGTTCGAGGCTGCTGATAACCTTTTTAAAGGTGCCATAGTTAGTGTTCTTGGTGAGAAGTTAGTCGATGCATACATGGTGATTAAAACTGAAAAAGAGATGTGGGATGCACTCGAGGCCAAATTTGGGGTTTCGGATGCAGGCAGTGAATTGTATCTCATGGAGCAATACCATGACTCTTGAATGGTTGATAGCCGTTCTATAGTTGAACAGGGCTCATGAGATACAATCTATGGCCACGAACTTGAGTACTTCAAGTGTGTATTAATGGGACAAGTTTGTCGCGGAGGCATTATTGCCAAACTTCCTCCTTCTTGGAGGAATTTTGCTACTTCTCTGAAACACAAGAGACAAGAGTTTTCTGTTGAAAATCTCATTGGGTCTCTTGATGTTGAAGAGAAGGCGGGGGCAAAAGATACACACACTAGAGGTAATGAGGGACATTCTAGTGCCAATATGGTACAGAAGAAGAATGGCCAAACTCAAAAGTTCAAAGGCAAGAACAAGAGTGCACAAACAACAAGCTTCAAGAAGAAGAAAAAGAACACAAAGGAGAGCCTTTGCTTTGTCTGTGGTGAATCTGGTCATTGGGCCAAGGATTGCAGCCAACGCAAGGGTGGGAAGAATCAGCAAGGGCAGAATTCCAAGTCTGTCAATGTTGTTGTTGGTACTACTGAGACGGGAACTTCAAAGTATGGTAATTTACCTACTGTTCTTTCTATATGTCAATCTACCGATTGGTGGATAGACACTGGTGCTAATATACATGTGTGTGCTGATATTTCATTGTTCTCTTCTTACCAGGTCACTTTCGGGATTCACCGTTCTAATGGGGAGCGGGTCACATGCCACTGTTCATGGTGTTGGCACGGTCGATCTGAAGTTTACTTCGGGGAAGATTGTGCAACTGAAGAACGTGCATCATGTGCCATCAATCAATAAGAATCTCGTCAGCGGATCTCTTTTGTGTAGAGATGGTTTTAGACTGGTATTTGAGTCCAATAAATTTGTAATGTCTAAGTGTGGACAATTTGTTGGTAAAGGCTATGTGTGCGGAGGCTTGTTCTGCCTATCTCTTTCAGATTTGTGTAATAATATTGTGAACCATGTTTGTAGTAGTAATGAGACTACTATTTGGCATTCACGATTTTGTCACATTAATTTTGGTTGCTTGACGCGGTTAGCCAGTTTAGAGTTAATCCCGAAATTCACCCTTGCCAAAGGTTCTAAATGTCAAGTTTGTGTGCAATCAAAGCAACCTCGTAAGCCTCATAAGGGCGCGGAGGTAAGAAACTTGGCACCATTAGAACTCATACATTCAGATCTGTGTGAGATGAATGGTGTGTTGACAAAAGGTGGTAATAGATATTTTATGACTTTGATTGATGACTCCACTAGGTTCTGTTATGTGTATCTGTTGAAAACTAAAGATGAAGCTCTTCACTACTTTAAAATCTATAAGGCAGAAGTTGAGAACTAACTTGAAAGGAAAATCAAAAAGGTTAGGTCTGATCGTGGTGGAGAGTATTTTTCAAATGAGTTCAATTTATTCTGTGAGGAACATGGTATAATCCATGAGAGGACGTCTCCCTATTCACCCCACTCAAACGGGGTTCTTTGAAAGAAAGAACCGCACTCTAACGATTTGGTTAACGCCATGTTAGACACAATGGTCTTTCCAAAGCATGGTGGGGGGAGGCTATATTGATTTCATGTCATGTCCTAAATAGGATTCCCACAAAGAATAAAGAGATAACCCCATATGAACAATGGGAGAAGAAAAGACTATCACTTTCATACTTACGCACTTGGGGTTGTTTGGCGAAAGTCAATGTGCCAATTCCTAAAAAGCGTAAGCTTGGACCAAAAATTGTTGATTGCGTCTTTCTAGGCTATGATCACCATAGCGTTGGATATAGATTTCTAGTGGTGAAATCTAGAGTACCTGACGTGCATGTTGGTACAATTATGGAGTCCAGAGATGCTACATTCTTTGAGGATATTTTTCCGATGAAAGATATGCCTAGTTCATTGAGTTAGGAACCTGATACAATTCCTGAACCTGCCATTCCAATGGAATATTTTGAACAAATCTTGAGCAAATTCCTGAGGAGGAAGACAATGAAACTCTAAAGAAGAGTAAAAGACAAAGGACTGCAAAGTCTTTTGGTCCTGATTTCATTGTGTACCTTGTGGATGATACTCCAAGTACCATTTCTGAAGCGTATGCTTCTCCAGATGCAAAATACTGGAAGGAAGCAGTCCGTAATAAAATGGATTCCATTATCTCTAATGGAACTTGGGAGATCACTGAGCGTCCTTATGGTTGTAAACCTATAGGATGTAAGTGGGTGTTCAAAAAGAAGCTTAGGCCTGATAGTACTATCGAGAAGTACATGGCATGGCTTATGGCCAAGGGTTATACCCAAAAGGAAGGCGAATATTTCTTTGATACTTATTCACCTGTGGCTAGATTGACCACTATTCGAGTACTACTATCTCTGGCTGCCTCACACGGTCTTCTCGTTCATTAGATGGACATTAAGACGGCTTTCCTAAATGGAGAGTAGGACGAGGAAATTTACATGGATCAGCCAGATGGATTTGTAGTAGATGGTCAAGAAGGAAAGGTGTGCAAGTTGTTGAAATCTTTGTATGGTCTTAAACAAGCACCTAAGCAGTGGCATGAAAAGTTCGACAGAACTTTAACATCTGCAGGCTTTGTTGTGAATGAAGCTGGCAGATGTGTGTATTATCGCCATGGTGGGGACGAGGGAGTCATTCTATGTCTGTATGTTGATGACATACTGATTTTTGGGACCAACCTTAATGTGATTAAGAAAGTCAAGGATTTCTTATCTCAGAATTTTGAGATGAAAGATCTGGGAGTAGCTGATGTTATCTTGAACATCAAGCTGTTGAGAGGTGATGATGGTGGGATTACATTGTTGCAATCCCATTATGTGGAAAAGGTTTTGAGTCGTTTTGGTTATAGCGACTACAAACCCTCTCCAACACCTTATGATCCTAGCGTGTTGCTTAGGAAGAATCAGAGAATTGCCAGAGACCAATTGAGATATTCTCAGATAATTGGTTCACTCATGTATTTAGCTAGCGGTACCAGGCCTGACATCTTGTTTGCTGTGAGCAAACTAAGCCGGTTTGTTTTCAATCCGGGAGATGATCATTGGCATACTCTTGAGAGAGTAATGCGCTATCTAAAGGGTACTATGAGCTATGGCATTCATTACACCGTACCCAGTCTTGGAGGGTTATAGCGATTCAAACCGGATATCGATCTTGATGAGATTAAGGCCACAAGTGGATATGTCTTCTTACTTGGAGGTGGCGCTGTTTCATGGAAGTCTTGCAAGCGCACCATCTTAACGAGGTCAACAATGGAAGCGTAACTCACGACTTTAGATATCGCCATCGCTTTGGCCGAATGGCTTCGTGAGCTCTTGATGGATTTGGGTGGTTGAAAAACCGATCGCTATTACGATGAATTGTGACAATCGATTGTGATTGTCAAGGTGAACAGATTCTAAGGATAATATGAAATCATCAAGACATGTGAAGAGAAGATCAAGTCTATCGGAAAATGAGAAACTCCGAGTAATAGCTTTGGATTATATCCAAACAGCCTAAGAATCTGCGATCCTTCACAAAGGGTTTATCACGAAATGTGATAGACAATGCATCAAGGGAGATGGGTTTAAGACCCACGTGAGTTATACCATAGTGGCAACCCATCCTATGTGATCGGAGATCCCGTGAAGTAGGATTGGCGAAACAACCTATTGGTTAACTGGGAGAGTACCTTTATAGACCCACTCCATTGGAGATGCAATTCTCTCCTAAATCTGTATGGCAGATTGATTTTTATCTTAATGTGTTCTGTGGCTTGTTAAAGCAAAGATGCTGTCCTATAGAGCAATCTTGAAAGAACACACCTATATGAGCTCGACTGCTAGTCACAGCCTATGAAATATGGTAATTTCTAGGAAGCTCATGAATAGGCCAGAGTATGATTTATATGCTCCAACCATGAGGATGCCCGGCACCTAGTATCGATTAAGGACTTAAGTGAAACTTATTCACACAAAGCTGTCAATTCAAGGCTTAGTCCATTGTGCGCCAGTGGATAAGTGTAACTTCATTCAGTGGATGTTCAACCTTAATCGGTCTCCATCAAAACACTAGTATATTAAAACAATATTGTGGATCAAGGCATTTGACATGTGCCCTTGAGATCTCGTGGGGATTGTTGAATTAATATGGGCTAGGCCCAAATATTATATTCTAATTAATTCCTAGTAAATCTCAAAGGCCCATGTGCAAGTGCTAAAATGTTTAGTCCCACATGGATGGATTAAGGGAGTGACACCGTTTAAAAGGTGGAACGTGGTAGCCCTCTTGTGGAATTGAAAGAGACAACACATGCGTCGCTTCGCTCGCCTCGCCGAAAGTCCGTGCGTCTGCGTCATGTGTGCGTGTCTTGTAGATGCATCTGGCGATGTCGGAGTCTTGGCGATTTTCTTTATCTATTCGAAAATCGAAACTCACTGACATTGAGGGTGACTGTTGGTCTCTGGTCTCTTCGTTTTTGGCCATTAAAAAGAACAGAGTGCTGATCCTTGATGGTGACTGTTGACCTTTAGTCTTCTAGTGACTGTTGGCCTTTGGTCTTCTGGCGACTGTCCTTGATGGTGACTGTTGGCCTTTAGACTACTGGCAACTTTCCTTGATGGTGACTGATGGTCTTTGGTCTTCTGGTGACCTTTGGACTCTCTGTCTTTTGGCTATATAAGGAGACTGAGAGAACTGGTTTTGGTTCGAGTTTTTCCACTTCCACAGTTCAGAAATTCCACAGTGCTTGTTGCTGTCTTTGGCGATCTCCATCCCGGCGAGGCGCGTGTACGGCCGCACTAGGAGAGCAGGCCTCCGGAACCTCGTCCTCGAAGGCTTGCACGAGCGAGGACGAATAAGGTTTTTGGGGAGCGTTCGCGCGACTGCACGCTGCTATGTCTACATCAACTGCGCGACTACAACTTTCTGCTACGTTCTACACCAACTGCACGACTACTACCACTACGTCATGACGGACGACGTTCTCATCAAGAACACTGCTGCATCTTCTTCTTCTATGGAATCTGGGTATGCCTATATCTCTTTTGTTACTTGGTTTGCTTTACAATCTGTTCTTGTCTTGAACACTGAGATAGGAATGCTAGCTTCTGTTCTTCCAGAATCTAGTATGTCTATAGTGTTCATACATACCTGCTTTGTATTTGTGAAAATAGCTAGAGTATTTTCTATGTTTTTCTGGATTAAAGTAATTCGAAAAATACTTATATACTCAACAATTTCCATAGCTATCTCCATTTGTATATTTAGGTCTTATTTGCCCTTTCGGATTTATATGTGACCTTGAATGTGAGGGCAATCAATTTTTCTCTAGCTGATCGTGAGAGCTAGAGGTGGAAGAACCGGCTTGGCTGCAGAAGCAAGCAAGAATCTACCACTTGGTGCGTGCACTTTGAACCCTACTAACAGTAGCCCCTCAACAGTCCGGGAGGCGCTGCACCAACCAAAGTTTTGTGACCGGCACACTGGTGATGATGGAGCATTGGAGTGGCGGCTTGCATTAAATTTAGGAGTCAGAAAGGATACATGAACGAGAATGTAAGCGATGAACAGGAAAGGCATGTACGTACATTTGCAACATGAGACTTAGCCGTTTTTAGGAGAACAAAAATAATTTCAGCAAATCTGTTCATGTGAGCCTAACTCAGTTATTGAGAAGGTGTGGATGTACACCTCCACCATCCAAGTTTTAGTCCTCTTCTAAATGAATTTGGGTGCCTATTCCTTTCTAAAAAAAAATCTGAAAATGTCTCTCTATTCCTCTAGAAAGAATGTCTGTCTCTGTAGTGTACAGACTCGTAGCCTCCTTAAGGTACTAGGTTGGAAGACACGAATCGCCTCAAGTTATACTTCGGTGTACAGTACATACAAAAAAATTGTGTCACTGAAAGGCAAAAGCAGCTAGCACCTCCAAAAACACTGAGATCCAATTTGGTACACTGGAATTTCACGAGGAACTGTTCAATTCAGAAACTAAGCAAGATTCCAGTGTAAGCAAGCAGTAACCATTGATTGATTGGCGTGGTACTTCCCCTGTCATGCCAGTAGTATACAGTGGTAATAACTCCTTGCCTTGCTTTCTTGCTCCAACTCAAGTTAGGATTGACTTGAAACGGGACGCAAAGCGATAAAAAAAACCACGGCCGAAAAGACCCGAGAGACGGGAAAGGGAAAGGGAAAGGGAAAGGCTGAACCGCTGAAGGGAGGAAGATGCGCTAGCAAGCTGTTCGTGCGCCATCTCATCCATGCGCGGCCGTCTCGCGTTCTGATTGTGAGACAGCAGATACATGAGAAGGTACTTTGCGCCCCCTTGATTGCTTGCTTGTTTGCAATGCATGGTGGTGGTGGCCACCAAACAGCCTGCCATGTGAGTGTGTGTGCGCGCGCGCGCGCGCCGACGACGGCAACTACTTTGTGCTCCACGGAGAAGCCCATTAATGTACACGCCTCATGTATACTCCTCCATGCCATACATGCTCGTGGCCGGGCAGGGCACGGCTGGCCTGGTTAGTTGTTGGCATTTATACGCACACCTCGGTCTTTTGGAGCACCAGTACATGATTACACTCGTCAAGTCAGGGGATGGGTAAAATGTCGGTATTATAATGTTGGCATTTCATACGTTCTGATCGATCTTGTTCTTCCAGAACTTTTCGTGTCAAGATCCCCACAAATTTCCCCTGGACACTTACCCTGATTCGGTTCTGTCTATTGACTAAGCTAGAGAGAGAGAGAGAGAGAGCTGTCTTTCTCCTCTAGCCCCGCAGGGCCTACCACGGTAAACAAAGGGAGGAAAACCTTCACCGAACACGAACGAATAACAGTGCGGCACTGTGCAGCACGAAGATTAGAGGGTGGAAATTAAGTGCGAATGGATGGTGGTTAAACCACGCACTGTTGAGGCCGGAAGGCGACCTCTCTGAGTTAAGCTGTTCGCGTTAATTTGGCCGGGGCCCGGGGGTACTGGATTTTTTTTCACTTGACCAATTCACCAAACCAGTACCGCCGATGCGTCACCAGACGATCCACCCAATCGACCCTGCAGTCAGTCGTACCCCCCTAGTAATTTACCACTCCCCATCACCAGCCCAGCGCATGGAACAGTCACCTTCAGTCACATCAGCAGATTAACCAGCAGTACTTCCCACACCGCGAGAACATTTTTTTATTAATTAACATTTTTTTGATTTTATTTTAAAGTTAACCTCACGCACTTTATTTCCAATTCAACACTGTGGCGTGATCAAATAACACTGTCTAGTGACGTGACAAGAGTTCAACTAGAAATGGACTGGCGTGACAGTGTTATTTTGTCACGCCACAGGTGGTGGCGTGACCAAAGGGGTCAGATTGGAAATAAAGTGCGTCGGAGGTTAACTTTAAAAAAAATTCAAAAAATGTTAATTAATAAAAAAAATTCACACCTCAGAGCATAGAATTTTTAAAATAATATTAATTTAAAAGATAATTACGAAAATAAATAGCCAAAAAAATTTACAAAACTAAGTGTCTTCATTGGCATTTCAACATGCAGAGATCTCGTGTCTTGGCAATGATCTCAATTTTTAATATTAAAATTTAAAAAACCATCATTTCAAATAGCGACAAGGATCACACAAGTGTTTGTCGCCATTCCAAATGGCAACACAATCTCCCCTATAAAAGACCCTTTAAACCCTAAAATTCAAGGAAAACTCACTTTTATTCAGAAAAAAAGAGGGGAGGGAAGGGAGAGGAGGGGGGAGAGAAGCCAGCGAAGCGCTGCCTGTCCGGTCGGCCACCTTTTAGGTATTTTTTTAACGGAATGGATTACATAGTTTTAAATGTACGATTACGTAGTGTAGTATGTTGTACATAATCCTTTTTAGTAGGTAGTTTAGTTTTACATGTGTGGTTAATCGTGAAAATCTTGTTTATAGTGCAGTACGTCAAATATGTCGGACGGCGCCAACTTCAAAATTTACTATGATCAAGGCACTATTCTTGAGGGCCCCGGGGGATTGATTTGTGTTATTTTCAATCAGCGATCGTGCCCCTAAGAAGACCATAGCAGCGTACATGGGACGTTGTGATGAGTTGGTTGTTCCATTCATTCGAGTTGGACAATATTGTGTATGATCTGAGATTGAGTTGTCTTGCCCCCCCTCCTCGCAGTACAGGGAAGAAGTCGGGGACTTCAGCCACAGCACGGCGTACACAATAGCCGAAGGTCCGAGAGTAGTTGATCCTATCGATGAAGACCCTGTGAAAGGAGCTCCTTCAATCAGGCAAGCTAGTGAGCTTGCTGATGAGGGTGGAGAGCTAAAAGTCCTAGTGCAAAGAATGGATCTCGAAGACTGGGACTACATGGCATTGCCAGAAGATAAAGGATCCGACGGCGAGGATGATGTGAACCAATAGGCGGTTCTATCCGGGTGGAACACATACTAGTTCGACAACCTCATCGTTAACGAAGGCTCTCGTGTGCCGTGGGAGTATGACCATAACGAGGTCAGGCAAGAAGCTATGTACAAGCGCAAGGAGGCCGTGCAGGAGGCGGTCAAATTCGGGGCCTTGTCGGTGCGGCGTACATTCACAGTCATTAAGTCTAACCCAATATGCTACGGCGTGAAGTGCGACATAGGAGGATGCCCTTGGCGAGTGCACGCATTCCAACCTAAGTGGGACACCTACTGGAAGTACTCTATAGTGGTCCCTCACACATGTGTCGTCGCTGAGTTAGTGTAGTCCCACAGGAACCTGTCATCAGGCTTCATCGCGAACCTCATGTATGGTGAGATCATGGATAATCTAGATTTTGAGCCACGATCCATCATTCGGGCAATTGAGGCAAGGTTCCAGTACACAGTTAGCTATGCCAAGGTATGGAGGGCAAAACAGAAGGCATTGGAATCAAGGTTCGGTACGTTCGAAGACTCGTACCACAACCTCCTCGGGCTACTCTGAGTCATACAAGATAGGAATCTAGGTACTCGTGTCGACATTCAAGATTCTACGCATCTGAAGTGGGCCAATAATAGGGTACTGAAGTGAGCATTCTTCACTTTTGTTCTATCCATCAATGCATTCCAGCACTGTCGTCCAACTTGTGCGTGGATGATATATTCATGACTGGGAAGTACAAGGGACAAATACTGATTGTAATAGCGACAAACGGGAATAATCAGGTTCTTTCCGTAGCATTCGCTTTCGTTGAAAGCGAGAATACAGACAACTCAGACTGTTGAATCAAGAAGAATTGAGCCCTTAGGCTCTCTTCCCTTGCTTGAGGGGTCTTGATATGGTCGACTCGATCGCCCGCCACCTCGATTAAGCAGTCCAAGTGACGGCAAGCCTCCTGGAGACATGCAACGTCGTTGTGGAGGATGACGTCGATGACGTGGTAAACTCGCCGGAAGTGGGAGATCACCCAGAAGACGCGGCGGAGGAGGATGTCAAGACGGCGGAAGGTGGCCGTCTCCTGCTCGGTAAATCCTCAGACAGAGGAGTGGAGACACTGTTAAAATTACATCGTTCTTCCACAACATCCACCAACGTACGGCCAGAGATGCGCTTGTACAGTATGGCCAGGTAGGCAATCAATACCGGTGACAAGGAAACAGGCCGAGAGGGAGCCATATTTCTGCTTTAGAAGTATAGAGTTATATGTGGGATGATCATCTTCGATGGTGGATGATCATTTTTATAAAATAAGGAATAAATTTGACGCGTGAGACGAAGAGATGCATCAGGGAGCCGAAGTGGCATTGATGCAACAAAGAGACGCATTGGCGACGAAGAGACTCATCGGGCGATGAAGAAACACACCGAGCTGAAGCGATATTATCACAGACGGTTATAATTAAAAGGAAGAAGTCCATTCTACCCCCCTCAAGTATCGACATGCGGACACCTAACCCCCTAAACTAAAAAATCAGCCCTTTGACACCCTTAAGTTGCAAAACCGGACAACCTACCCCCTCTGGTTGTTTTGTGCGGTGGTATTGCTGATGTGGCGTCCGGATGGCCTGGTTTCGCCAGGTCGACTAGGTGAGCTGCCTTCTTTGGCACTTGGACCCACCTGTAAGTAAGCCCGTAGCAATTAGAGCATTTCCTCTCTCCTTTATGCATTCACTCGACCGACAAGCTCACTCTTTTTTGCTTCTTCTTCCTTTCTTTCTTCTCTGAAGCTTCATCCTTTGCCAAAAATTTATCCCGTGTCGCCCCTACTTTCTCCGGCTCGGTTTGGCCTATTCCCTCAACCCACCATGGTGCCGCCGCTCCTTGGGTCTCTGGCAACCGCCGCTTGACCCGCCCCAAGCGCCTCCTCGCTTGCCTCCTGGCGCCCTCGCTTCTTCGCCCACGTCGCGGCCTCCCACGTGCCTCCACCACCGGCCGCCTTGGCCCTTCGGTTGCTAGTCATACGCCACCGACTTCGATCCTGACCGTCCGTGTGCCTGCGCAGCAGATTCTGTGGCCGCGATCCGCACCTCGATCTTGCCGCGCTTTGCTCGAAGCAAATCTTTGCACAGCTCCACCTTCGAGCACACGTCGTCGTCGTGAGTGGGCGGGGGCGGCGAAGGGTACTTGGTGCCCTTCAAGATCTTCTTCTCCCTTTCCTGTTGGCTTCCATCGGTAGCGCCTCGGGAGAGCCTTCGCATTTGCCTTGAGCTCACCGATGAACTTGAGAGGAAGGCCACACCATAGGCTCCACCGACGATGGGTTCAAGCGGTCGCCAGCATGCTCCATGGCTCGCTTCAGGAACAGCAGACTGCGATCCTCTGTCTTGGGATAGTTAAGCAACCAATTAATGTCAATTTCGCCAAGTTAACATCAATATTACTACTAGTTTACTTGTTACTACAAGATTAGACAACATGGTTCCGTGACTTGAATCACCTAAATCACATGATAATCAACTGGATTGCACCAACCAAAATGGGAGATTAATTGATGGAGATGCTTATTTTGCTTACCCAAATGAATCCTTTGAGGCGATCACCCCCAGTGGCGGCAATACCGGATCACGATCAAGTTACCCCTGCGAGCAACCAGATGCAACAACGTGCTCCCAGGGAAGCTGCAGAAGTTGTTCTCCAGCAGCCGGTGCACGCACTCCGGCTGACCCTGCCTCGCCACTAGATGCAGCGGCGTTGGCCCTTGCTCGTCCCTCATGTTCACAAACCGCAGTTGCCTGCAGTCAATGGTCTTTGGTCAATTCCTGCCTCAGTGGCGCTACCTTCGTCACCTGCAGTTATCCCAGAGCTGACCCATTCGTCCGCGTGCCGACACCGACCCTAGTAGCCAGGGAGGTGGAGCACAGCTGGTCCTCCTTCTTCTCGAGTAGCTGCAGGGGGAAGTTGGGGCGGCAGCCTCCCCGGCGTCTGTGGCGACGTCCATGGTTTCCACGTCTTTAAAACCAAAGCATCACAAAGTAGATTAGAGAGCAGGAGAAGCAGAGAGGAGGGATGAGGCGTAGTGGACTGCGGCGACCGATGGCCGGAGGCCACGTCGGTCGGGCGCATCGCGGAGCAGGCTGTAGGAGGCGCAGGGGACTGGTGCCGGGCCACCAGGGGGTGGTTCACGGTGGACCGAGACGGGCCCAAGCCAGAGTCGAGCGAGGCGGCCGAGGGGCTAGAGGCGGCCCTAGACCAAGGGAGGTGGCCCGAGAGGGAGCTGGTGCCAGGGAAAAGCATCCGGGGAGGAACCGAAGAAGGCACTGGTGGCGGGCGCAACCGGGCCAAAGGAAGCAGGCGGTGTGGTGGCGAGCCCAGCTCAGACGAGCTATCCTGGAGAGAGCCATGGAAGGAAGAGAGAAGATTGGGGGAAGAAGCAAAGAAAAGGGGATGGCCTGGGGGTGGAAGGCGGCGTCGGGGAGAGAGACTAAGGAAGAAAGAGGGGTAGAAGCTGAGTCATCGTCACGTCGCAATCGAGTCAGCAGTTGATCTGATGAAACCGGGCCACCTGGATGCTACATCAGCAATACCACCGCATGAAACAGTCGGAGGGGGTAGGTTGTCCGGTTTTGCAACTTAGGGGTGTCAAAGGGCCGATTTTTTAGTTCAGGGGGTTAGGTGTCCGCATGTTGATACTTGAGGGGGTAGGATGGACTTCTTCCTAATTAAAAACCCTATGTGAAGTACAATTTATCACAGACGGTTCATGTTCAGAACCGTCTATGAAGTATCACATACGGTTTTTAATATGAACTGTCTGTGATATTACCTCTTCACAGACGGTTTTTAGCGCAGGCAGTAACACAGACGTTTATCAATATGAACCGTCTGTGATTGCATGTAATACAGATGGTTTTGGTCAACCATCTGTGATGAGGCATCCAGTATTAGCCTTTTTATAGTAGTGAACGGTTGAGCGACTAGGGGCTTATATCTTGCGTGCGCGTGGCGCCATCACCATTTCTCTTCGTCGAGCAGAACTGAAGGCAAGGAAGAGGAAAAAAGGAGAGAGGAAGAGGAAAAGAGAAGAAGAGAGGAGGAGAGGAGAGGGAGGGAAAGAGAGGAGAAGAGGTCTGCTCATCTACGATGGTGAGTCTTCTGCATTTCTTTATAGATTTATTTTCAAAACCATGGTAGGCTAGCAAATAGTGTAGTCGTAAATAGATTAGCAAATAGGTTAGCATAGAGTATAGTCGTAAATAGTGTAGTCGTAAATAGTGTAGGTTAGCAAATAGTGTAGTCGTAAATAGATTAGCAAATATGTTAGCATATAGTATAGTCATAAATAGTGTAGGTTAGCAAATAGTGTAGTTGTAAATAGGTTAGCAGATAGAGTAGTCGTAAATAGGTTAGCAGATAGAGTAGTCGTAAATAGTGTAGGTTAGCAACTAAAATCACTAGATGTGTAGTGGCATTTTGTTAGCAACTAAAATCACGGTACGTACGTCGCATATTGTTAATAGTTGTAAATAGTGTAGTCGTAGAACTAACGCCAATTTAGTTGTTAATAGTCGTAATGCGGCTGTGGATATACCCTAACCCGAACCCTAACATCTTAACCACATACCCATACCCTAACCCCTAAACCATAAAACCGAAATGCGGCTATGGCTATATATGTTGAGGAATTTCGTGGTTTGTGGAAGAATACTCCCTCGTCGGTGCCGAGCCCATGCTGGCACCATCTTCCGCCGGGCACCGCTGAGCCGCCACCGACCCCACCCACCTATGCGCCCGCGTCGCTCGTGCTGCTACCGTTGTCGCCACAGTGCCGCTCCACCAGCGTCGTTGCCTCCCTAGGCCCCCGACGACCTATTTTGGCCTTCACCAGCTGTCGCCGCACCGTCACTTTCTATGTTTTCCTTTCTCTATTCTTCTCTTCTATTCCCCCCTTTTTCCCACTGACAGTTCCGTGCGCCTGGGGCGTCATGGCGCGCATACTTACTGCGTATGGGATGGAGGACCTTAGCCCAAGATACCGCGTGAAGCTTGGTGCAACCTTACCAGTCTCTTCCAGTCACGAAAGTCTCGAGTGCAGTGATCCCGACACCAGCAAAAAGCTAAGGTCAAATAATGGTGAGCTCGATCCATTTCTTAGCGGTGGTAAACATACTACTTTTCAGCGATTCTTTCCCGTGCTAGTGCTAATAATTTCACTTTAACTTCTTCTCTGAACGGCGATCTGCAGCTTACTGAGATGTTCTAGCAGGAGCACTACTCTCGCCGAGATAATTCGGGTGTGGCTTTAGCACCATCAGGAAAAAGTAAGCAGGAGAGTCGGAAGGATATCGGCTAGAAAAGTTCAATCGCAGGCGTCCAACGGTGATCCGACGGGCCATCACGTGTCGCCACGAGAGGCAGCCCCGCCTTGTCCCGGCCCCGCCCAGGCGGCTAAAGCCACGCAGGAGAGCACACGCAGACGGCGGGGGCAAGGGAGGGCCCACGTGTCATACCAGGTTCCCTCCCGGCTCCCGCCTGCTGTTCCGTGGACCAACCGATTTACCCGCGAGATCCGCCTCGTACTGCGCGCCCCACGGCTTCTTCCCCAGGTAAGGTAACAGTACAGGGGGCAATTAACTAAGAATAACACCGATTAACTTTCGCGTTAATTGTCGTGCTAATCCCAGCACAAGTCAACAACGCCCACACCTCCAAAGTTAGTAGTGGCCACTGACCAGCCGATGCAATCTAAGCATAGGTGGGAGGGGGACGGGTGCCACGTGGGCACGAGGGGTGGGCCATGCTTATAACAACCTGCCTCCAAACGTGGAGAGCAGCTCCGGTAAAATCGAGTGCAGTTTATTTTTATCCTGCAGAGAAATCTCGCAACTGTTCAGAGATCCAAGTCCAACCCAAAAACATCCTGTACATTCTCATCTTCATGGCATTTAAATTCTTTTGCTGTATCGTGTAGCACAATAATCTTATCTTACACGCCTAGCTTAAAAACAGCATTCTGTTTTATTAGTTGCTGCGATGGACAATTTGTCAGGATTCAATGCATATGTTTGTGCCGGGCAATGGGGGCCCACCGCACATTGATAGGAGGGGATGGTAATGGAGTAGTAGGAAACGAACAGAAAGGCCTAGGCAAAAGAAGTACAAGCCTTTTTTTTTCTGCAGGAGAAGGAAGGATGCGGCGGCATATGCAGCGCCTTGCAAGGCAGGTGGTGGTGGGCAGCAGCAGAAGCAGAGGTGCAGGAGCAAGCGGAGAGAGAGGAAGGGCGCAAGCAAAGCAAAAGGCAACAGAGTGCTGTGCTGCAACTGCCTGTGGATGTAACTAGAACACTAGGCTGATCCTCCTGCATCGGTATTGCCATTCTGTTGCTTCTGTTTTTCCTGCTGCCAAATGACTGCGATGCATTGGTTGCCGGCAAAGTTCCCATGCCACTATGGACAGTTGGAACAAGAACAGCTGGAGAGTGCAACAGAAAGCAACAGTTCGGCAAAATTTTGCTCTTCCTTTTCTTTTACGGGGGACAATTTTCTTGCTAGATTATGATGATCAAGAAAACTAGTGCTAGCTCTGTTAGTTGCTCCATTCTACTCTGTTCCATAGCTTGAAACAAACAAAAAAAAACAGAACAGAATTAAGGGAGAACTACAGCAAGCATTTTTTTAGCTGAATCAACGCAACAAATAAGAAAATAAAACTACCCAAGCAAAAGATGTCTCTTTTTTTATCCTTTTCTTTACCATCTTTTGGCTGCTTGGCTAAGCAGCTCATTCTTCACTAATCCAAAGATCGAATCGTCTAAATTGGAATCAACCGAAAGGAGAGCGATACAAAATGGTCGGTTTGCTTGCTCTGCTTGCTTTCAAGAACCTGGCCTCGACGAGAGGAAGGGATCTGACACGGCGGAGAGCTCCACGTCTTCGAAGGGCGCCGGGAGGTTCAGATCAATGAAGCCGAGGCTTTCGATCGCGACTGGAGGATCAGCGCCCGATGCGGCCGCTGAGCAGAGGTGGGACCGCTTGTGGCCGCCCAGAGCTTGCCCGGAAGTGAACACGCGGAAGCAGTAGGGGCACTCGTGCGGATGCGGCTTCGCGCCCTCCTCGCCGCCGTCGCATTCCGGCAATGGCTGCAGAGTAGTAGGAGGGGGAGGAGGGTTCAGCGGAGGTGCGCAGCAGCCGCCCCTGCCGCCGCGCACGTGGCTGGCGCGGTGGCCGCCGAGGGCCTGGTACGATCGGAACACCTTCTTGCACGCAGGGCACTGGTACCGCGTCCGCTTCTGCGAGGCCGCAGCAGCCTGGGGCTCGTTGCCGGCACCGCCGTCGCTCCCGTCGTCGGAGCCGGCACCGTCGGCGCGGTAGGACGGCGGCGCCGGCGCGGGCCAGGAGTCGCGGGAGAGCATCATGAGTGACAGCGCGACGTCCTCCTCCGGCGTGGCGGCATCGGACACCGAGCTCACCGGCTCTGCGTCGCCCGATCCGGCGTGCGCGCGCTTGGCGTCCGGCGAGGGGTAGTCCGCCTCGCTCTCGCGATCCGAGAAGTCCGACTCGGCGAGGCGGACCCTCCGCTTGGGCTTCTCCCGGAGCACGTAGCCCTGGATGGGCTTCTTAACGTCGGCGGCGTCGTCGTCGCCGGCCGCTATGGAGGTGGACGCGGAGGACGCCGATGAGATCTGAGACCTCGCGGCGGCGACGGAGTGGGAGCGCATGTGGCCGGCGAGGGCGCGGGGGTTGGCGAAGCGGCGGAAGCAGAGCTTGCATGTGTTCTTGGCCATGGCGAGAGCTTGACGAGAGAGCTCAGGAGAGAGCCAAAAATACGAGCTTTTGGAAGAAACGGAGAGAGAGAAAGAGAGAGAGAGAGAGAGTAGGAGCTGCCTCCGTGAGGGAGTTAGAATATAGCGGAACTGCCAAGCTTCCACCATTTATTAATTCTTTTTTTTCCACACTATTTTGTGGGTGGCTCCTTGTATTCTAGAGGAGTTGTATTTTTTTAGTAGACCCGTATTGTTGACTTATTGTTTTGAATTAATGTTGTTAGCACCAATGAAATGGAACGAGTCTAATGTTTTGCTATCTTGCCTGTGGTCCATCGCCCAATCTTTAACAGTAGTTGCATTGCACAAAGGTTAGTTTTGGTCAACAAACTAAGTCATTATTTGTTGCCATACAAAAATGATTTTTACATATACTCCGCTCTATACTTTTCTATGTGAGGTATGTGTCTACTCTCAATGCAAGAATTATGAACATTACTACTCCACTTTGGAAGATGTCCATTACACGGCTGTCAATTTTCCTTTTTCTGGACTTGCTCAATATAACCCAGGTTTCCCTTGTAAAACCACCATTTTATTCGGATCAAGAGTGAAAGTACGCTTTTCCGTCCTCGCTTCTTCCATCTTGCTGCGGCGCAGACGTTCAGTGAGTTGAGTAAGATAAGGATCTCGGAATGGGATGGGAACAAAGAGTAGGTGACAAGAAGGTTGGGAGGATGAGAAGACCGGGAAGAAGGAACAAAGTGCATGCAAGGTGGAGTGTAGCTTGGGAATTAGTGAGTGGCAAATTAATCAGCTGGGATACATCTAAATCTAATGGTAATGGCTCACAAGAGTCACCTACACTGCACCACTGTTTTACACCTTCCCCATTAAATTAAGAGATCTCGGGGAGGTGGTGGGAACCAGAGATCACGATACGGTTTAGGCAAACTCTTAGTGTAATTCACTAGCAGCACGCAGTAGTTGCTTACTCCCGAAGGCAGGCAGCCATGCATGCATCTCATCGAACTCGCTCAAGAACCAAGCCAATGTCTACCCAAATCTCCCAGTAACTTCTCCCTCCCTGAAATTACTTTTCGCATTCTCGAATGGTGTATCTTGCTGTCCATTTTTTTTTACCACGGCAGCACAGTGGCACTAGTATTCTGCTCTTGTAAAATTCGTCTTGTCTTGGCTAAGTCGAGAAGAACTTGGCATGCAGGCGAGCAAGCAAAGCATCTGATGATCTGGTCTGTGCGCAGTGCGAGACGTGGAGCGGAAACGCCTTTGGTGCGCCTGGCCGGCCACGCTGCGACCTGCGAGAGGCCTCCTTTCCAACTAACCGCTTTGGAGATTTCTGGTTATGGGTCGCGCATTAGGTGCGCGCCGATTTAGTACACGATGATTACCCACTAGACACCTACCTATCTGCTGCCCCAGAGTAATGAACTGCCCGGCAGTATTGTTGCTCAAGTGTTGCTTTGCTAGCTACGCTGTCATGTTACTACTTGTACCAGCTCCAGCAGCAGTAGTAGTGTAGTACTCCATGGATGTGGTATTAGTAGTATATTCGGCAGGGAAATTATTTCGTACCAGTACTACTACTGCTACAAGTCAAGGAGGCGTCTCGGCTGGCTTTCGCTGTGACTACGAGGCAGGTCGGCGAGGACTTTTTGGCCTGTTTATTCTATTTTTCAAAAGAGATAGTAAAACTAGTCCAATAAAAACAAAATAACAAAAATAGCATCTTTATCAAGCAATTTTATTGCTGAACCGATATACCGTGCACGTAGATTACGACAAACAGCCTGCTGCACTCTCAGACTGCAGCAGATGGCCTACGCACATTCCTGCCACGTGGTCGGTGACCTATCACGCTTCTATTCCGTGACAGGAACGTGCGCAGGCCCCTACCGCGGTCTAGGTGCTCGGCATGTCGGTTTCACGGTAAAATCGTGTGGTAGAGGTGTCATTTTTTGTCATTTCATTCAAAGAGGGCTAGTTTTGTTATTGCAAATAAAAAAAAATGTGATTTTAGCCAAATACTAGGGATGAAAATGGGATTAGACTATCCGGTCGGATTTGAGACATGATCTAGATAGCTGAATTCGGATTTGGGGTCAGATTCATAGTAGGCAATATCCGGCAAATCCAGGACGAGACCCATATTTCTCCCGAATTCTTAAACGGATATCCGGCACTAACGATGATTAAAATCTCTATGTATTACTTTAATACATAATAAAAGACCATACGTCTTCGTGGTCGTAACCCCTAAGGTTAACGACCTCACTGGTCGTAAGGATTCCAGAGGTTACATAATGGGTACCCTGGTCGGACAAGGTCTCAGACCTAGTCTCCGACTGTAATCGTCGTAAGAACTATTAACTGGTATCTGGATTTGAGTCCAATTATATTCTTTACCGTGTGATGAATAGAACACGTGCTGTATACACCATACCACGCGACGTTATATAATCTTAAGACACTAACAAACGACCACCGAACGATTGAGTGTCTTACGGACGCTCAACCGCAAAGCGGTTGATACTTTATCAACCATCGCCTCACTCCGACCAGCCGCAACGCTTCACAACAGACGTCTTCTCTAGGAGCAACTGCCACCCCTTCGGAAGTTATATAAGGATAGAGCGAGGACAAAGAAAGAGATCATTAGATTCATGCTTTAAGTCTGATAAGATAGCATAGCAAGCATCATACTCAGTGTAATTAGGATTAGTCCTCTGCCTCGTCATAGACACCCTCTGTAATAGCCAGTTCATATCAATAAAGAGCAGTCTCATTCTCTCCCAAGAAATCTGTGCCATTTTTCTCTATTTTATTTCATAAGATCGGCGACTCGATCGTCGATAGTTGGTGTCGTCCGTGGGGATAGAAAGCGCAGATTTCCTGAAGAAATTCTTCGCTCATCAAATCCTCGCTCACTCCTCATAATCGTTCATGCGACTATGGTAAGAGTTTGGGACGAGGAGAATTGGTTTGACTTGGCGGACTACTCCAACCTCAACATGGATGAATGCATCTGCGCCATGTAAGAAAATGGGACGTCATCATCCTCCTCCTCCGCTGGCTCGCATGTCGCATATATGAGTGAAATCGACCGGATGGATGATGATACACCATTACGACAAGTGGCGCTTTCAGAGGAACAAGCTGTTCCGACCAGTTCGGAATGTCTGAGGACCTCTCCAAGCCCGGTCCTTCCGACCAGCAAAAAAGGTGACGAAAATTCAGCATCACAACTCAAAAATCAATGTACTCTCGATGAAATCATGGCTGAAAGGTTCTCACCAACGGCTTCTGGCGATACCAGGGGCTAACCGACATCTGGTAATGGTGTCGATGAAGCTCCCATTGGTCGTGGGCCAAGTGGGAATGATAAGGCTCAGCATTCGATCAGCAACCCATCGGATCAGGCTGAGCCCACGACAAAAACCTCAGGAGGTGCTAATCTCCGACCGTTCTCCATCGTGAAAACTCCTCACAGAAGCATTGGAAGGCTCTCTATTAGTTACGATGGAAGCTCGTCGGAAGATCGCTGCTAGAGGCACGAGGTCAATGCGATCGGAGATACAGATCAAAATGCCATGTACGGTCCTGCACAATTTGCCACGCCACCACGTGCTGGTGGAAATGACATGGGACATCAAGCACCAAATGCCAGAGGTAACATAACTGATAGACGTCCATCAGTTAATTCGCCTGGCTCTACCCCACCAAGGGTAATGCATTAGACGGAACCAGCCAGAAGGTCGGGGAAAAGTTCAGATCTTCGAACACCTACTGCCAGCATGAATCCTCCGAGACCTTCGGTAACGGTACAAAATCTGCAGCGTGTTAAGGATATTTTAAATAATTCTAACCCTGCTCTAGCAGAGACCTCTGGTTTTGTGCAACTTATAGGTCAGGTATCAGAAATTCTCCAGCGGACCATGCAACGAATGAAAGCATACCGGGAACAAAGGAATTCACGAAGTCAAACCATGACTTCATCCCAGCGTTCCTCCCTCAGTAGAGGGCAGCATGGTCGGACTGGAAGCCAACCGATACCGAGACCTCCTCGACGATTCCGACCAAGGAGTCATGAGGGAAGAAGGCTATTTCAAGCAGCCGCTCCCTCACCTCTCCGAGAGGAAAGATCGCTTGGCCCTGATGATCTCCGGTATCATCTAAACCAAGTAGGTGGTCGTTCGGCTGGAGCCGGACGGGAGAGACTTGCCGACACGATGAGAGCCGTTGATCAACCTACACATGGCGAAGCAGGCAAGTGCTTCACCAAGATTGGACTTGGTCTTTGGAGAAATATCAAGAAGGACTTGGTCTTTGGAGAAAGATCAAGAAGGAGTATTTTGGTAATTTCACCAAATACCGCCTCTGTGACCTTGGGCTAAACCGCGGCGCAAGACGGTGCGTGGAGAAGCGGTTTAGGTCAAGAAGAAGATGAAGACGGCGCTTCAAGATGCGTGCGTGTGTCCCGTTTGTGTTGGGCCTTAACGGGAGCCTATTAGAGTTAACTCTTCTAGAAACTAAGCCTCACTATAAATATGAGGGGGTGCTGTTAAACAGCCTCTAAGCACTTCATTTGCAAAACCCTAATTTGTTTTAGGGCTTAGAGAGGAAAGGAGAGGCTTAGGGTTTTAGAGAGTTGGATTGATTTGAGTGCTCATGTTGTGAGTTTTGTCCTCCACAGGGGAGTGGCTGTAATCCAGCAACAATCAAGAATCAATCTATGCATGATTTTCTCAAAGATGAGTTCTCTTTGTGTTTTTCCTCCTTATTTTGTGATTTTGAGTTCATCTTTGATCTTTCGGTCTTTGGTTGGTTTCTTGCCCTCATCTACCTTGCTGTGACATGTGGAAATACATCTAGGATTATCTAGATCATCATTCAACCACGAGCAAGTTTTGGATCAAGTTTTTTCGTTTTTGCTCGGTTTTGAACCCTCTTTCGGTAAAATAGAAAAAGGTCAAAACTTTGACGTAGATCTACTCGATCGTCGCTTGGAATAGGTTCTAGATATCCTTGGGAAGGTGTGTTCCAAGCTTGGTTAAGTTTGGCTGTGTCGATCAAAAGTTTGATCGGTTTTCGTTTTGAAACTCGAGCTGTTTTTCCTGTTCATCGTCAGGTCCGGTCAGACCGATCCTTTGTCGCCGGTCAGACCGCACCCTGGTCTGACCGCCTGAAGAAGCTTAAGCCCATTTTTGTTCTTTATTTTGGGGATTTTGGTTTGGATTCAACACAAGTCTTCTGCTGTACTTGTATATTAATCTTCATAGCTCCCATAGCTATTGAAGTGAACCAGGTGTTGAATCTGAACAAGGTGAAAATTTAGGCGACCTCCTATTCACCCCCCCTCTAGTTGCCTTTCCGGTCCTACAGTTGCCCCGAATTGTCCCATAAGCCTCCTGTTGAGATTTTGATTGTTTTTGTCACACACACGATATATGAGATTAAAATCTCCTTGTATGAGCCATGGTTCATTGATCAAGGAGTGTATGAGCTTGATATCCTCTATGAATGTTGTCTTGTGTTGATTTTCATGTGGTCCATAGACCATTGATAACATCTATGGTTGGCCGTCGGCACATGGCATGAGCTTGATATCCTCTATGAATGTTGTCTTGTGTTGATCTTCATGTGGTCCATAGACCATTGATAACATCCATGGTTGGCCGTCGGCACATGGCATGATCCTTGCTGTGATGTAGTTGTCTAGGATCATTGGGCTATCTATTTGAACTAGGTTGTCATCCCATAATATCATGATGCCCCCTGGTTCCGACTGCCGATTTGTATATCCTTCCTTTCATTCGGCCTCCTACTATTTCATTTACCAATCCATCATTGATCACTGCCACTTTTGTTTCTTGCAAGCAGAGGATGCTACATGCGGTATCCATTACCAGTTCTTGAGCTGTCTGTCTTTGGGCCAGAGCATTTAGTCCTCTAACGTTCCAGCATAAGATTTTGCAGGAATTTGTCATGTATAAAAATGGGCAACATGCACATGCAATGTTGCTATGAAACACCTGCATTCATTACATAGAGTCTGGACCGACTGATACATCACACTTGCAATAACATGCATCCTACCGACCAAACTATTTTTTGCAAACAGGTAGTCCCTGTCCCCAAGAAACCAATACTGAGCAGAACATCTTAGCACCAAGCATACCCAAAACCCAAAAGATGACATGACTTATGTGTAAATATGCTAGCCTGAATGGACCCATCATCAAGCCTCTACCACCTCCTTGCCCAGTGTGGTCAGGTCCTCCGTAGTGAGCCCAAGGACTGGTAGGTCCACCTGTTTCGTGCCTTCCACACCAGTGAGATCCTTTAGGGCATGGATGACCTCTGGCTCGAGGGGCTGGGTGAAGATGGCGGCAAGCGTGCCCTTTTCCGCACCGATGGTGTTCCTCCTAGTCTTGCTTACAAAGGCCATCTTTTCATGAAGGAGCATGGTAGCTTGTTGTGCCACCCCCACCCGAGGCATGACTTTCTTAGCTGTGAGGCGCACGCTACAACGGGTTGCTGCGATGGCATCATGTGCCTACTTTGGCATCGATGGTCGTGGGCCGAGGAGGGAAACCGAGCTGAGGTGTGAGAGGGACACCCCTCGTGGCTCCCCTAAGTCCTGCACTGTCAGTGGATTCCTAGGTACAGTGGAAGGGGAAAGCCAGTCCACAGAAGGACAAAACTCCGGAGAGGCCACCCTGCCCTTAGCTCCCAATGGACTCCATAACAAACTCGCTTCGAGGATCATTGGGTCCTCACGGAAGACTTCGACGGTAGCACCAGATGGGGTCCTGTCCAGGATTAGGTCGTGTGCAGCATGTCCTGGCACCATGGCCACAAACCATGATCGTCTGGTCCTCGGCGCGGCATAACCGACCCCACGGTGTGCCTGCACGGCTGTGGCGGGGGCACCTTTTTGAGCTGTAGCATGAATCTTCTAGGCGGTGTTCTTGTGCGGCTCCGGTCCCTCTCGCTTCCCCCTGCGGAGACGCGGTTTGCGTCTGTGCTAGCAAAGCGGCAGTAGCGCCCTGCCACGAGCGTGATCAGCCTCTATAGCCTTGGCGAGAGGGCCCGCCCCGGGTCACCCTGCCTTGCGGCGGTCGCCCTCGGCCAAGCTTGCGCGCGTGGTTTTCGAAGAAGAACTGGGCGCGACCCGCTTTGTCATCGCGATTGCTGTCATCTCGCCTAGGGCCAAGCCTAGAGTAGACGTCCGTAGCAGGCCTTCTCGGTTGCCTCTTAGTTTCGTTTGACACCCCAGCGGTCCAAAATAAGTGAGCACAAGTGGGGTACTCACCCTTAGGATCTGAGGGGATCCCATTGTGCCCCCTGTTTGGCGAGCGAAGGTCCCACGGTGAAAAATCTTCGACGATGCTTAGGTGCAGAAGCACTCGGTGACGAAGGCCCTGCCTAGAGAAACCGATGGGAGGCAATGGCATTGGGAAGGAGGGGTCATGGTTCTGGATCTCCTCCTCTGGCCAATCCATAAGAGACATAAATGAGACCTTCGGTATGGCATCCGGGTCATCTTCCGGATCTGGCAGCAGCTGTAGGTCCTCATGGTCGGCCGTGACTTGAGGGGGAGGAAGATGTAGTCCCTAGCTCAAGGCCAAGAGGTTTGATGGAATCCACCGTATCTGGCAGCAGCTCTAGGTCCTTTCCATGCCCGGCCGTGACCGAGGGGGAAGACTCAGTTGCCAACTCGAGGTCTGGAGATTTGATATGATCTTCCGGATCTTGTAGCAGATCAAGATGGAGCACCAGGTTAGGATTGTCGTCGCCCAGTGTACCGTAGTCGAGCTCGTCCTGAAGGTCGCACAGATCTATATCGGGCGCCACGGGAAGGAATCGTGAATGGGGGTCGAGGGGGGGGGGGTAGTGGGGCGTGATGGGTGAGCGATTAGGCCATTGCGGGTGTGGGCTCTGACCTAGGAGGGGTGGCTGCCGGTGCCGGGAAGGCACCGGCGGCTGGCTAGATGGGTGGTCGGCTAGGTCGCCAAGGAGGTTGCCAAAGTAGCCCACCCCATCCACTGACTGAAGGAATCCCGGCATCGGCGGCCGGCTAGAGGGGTGGTCGGCTAGGTCGCCAAGGAGGTCGCCAAGGTAGCCCACCCCATCCACTGACTGAAGGAAAAAAAAATTCTACCAACTCAAGCTAGGCCGCTTTTGAGTTTTAGACAACTCAAGTTCTGCATATATGCATGCCAAGAAATACCAGTAATCTACCAAAAACATTCAGACTCGCAACATAGTTAATTAGTTATATATCCAATGTTTCTTCAAAAAGTTATATATCCAATGCTGCTCATCTCTTCAGTGCTATAAAATTAACGCATATTAAGTACGATACACATTACCAACTCTTAGTACTAGTAAGTACGAGCTTCTTTGCATCGATCCTATTATGCGGATCAATTGTTACACAAGACGCAGAAGAATAACTCGCTAGATGCCTAGGTCGTCGTTCTTCAGGGATTTGTAGCAGACTAGTATTACAATCAGGGAGACATGCCTCTGAGACTGGATCTGATCTGATGTTGTTTACTTAATATAGCCTCCTGACAGCTCGTTTTCTATACACACATACTTTCTCAGTGCGGACAATATGGGCAAATGCAATACTACAAGCTAGTGTTAGTTAATCAAAAGAGCCAAAGAACGTATGTACCATATGACACCATCCTAGTGTCCCTGTTCAGTGTTCATGCTGGCCGCGCGCGCTATTCGTCGTGGCTCATTCCCGAGTACTCTTCTCATCACCACCGGCCGACGAGGATCCAATGCCAACCTGCAGCCACGGCGTGGTCTCCCCCGCCATGCTCACGTCCTTGAGATCACTTAGCTTGGCTCTCTTGACGGTGGTGCTGTCCGCCTCGTCGTCCGCGGCTGCGCCGGCCCCCGCGGCGTCGTTAACGTTGTGGCTGCTCGTCGCAGTAGTCTTGTTTCGGTGGCTGGCGTTGATGGGTACCGCTGATGGCTGGAAGTATACCGGCAATGGCGCGTCTAGATGTAGCGAGCTGCTGCCGGCCTCGGCGAGCCTCGCGGCGGACGTCACCGGCGGCGACGGGTTTGCCGCGATCGTGAGGTCGAGCGCCGGCTCCGGCGCGTCCACCATTGGCCGGAGAGTGAGCTGGTGGCAGGCTGCGCCGACTAGGTCTTCGGCTGCTAGGGGTGGGAGGTTGGCGTGGTCCGCTGTGCTCGAGGTGAGCCAGTGGCACCGCTTGTGGCCTCCGAGCGCCTGCCCGGAGGTGAACAGGCGGTGGCACACGGAGCACTCGTGCATCTTCGCCTTCTTCTTATACGGTGCAACGGTGAGCGCGGCGACCGGCGGTTCGTGGTCGATGGGCGTGATGGCCATTGTCAGTGCTGCCGCGGCCTTGCTCGTGCCGGCGTTTGTCTCGCTATCCGTGCTGGCATCAACGATTGTCTTGCCATCAACAGTGGAATTCGCATGGACTTCAACGGTGGCGGCCTTGCCCTTGTCGTCGTTGGGATCAGCGGTCGCTGCGTGGCGCGGTGGCTCACTCTCACTGATGTTGCTCTCGATCTTGGCCGCGAAGCAGCCCTTCACCTTCTTGTGGCTGGCACGGTGTCCGCCGAGAGCTTGGTGCGAGGTGAACACCTTCTTGCAGGCCTTGCACTCGAACATGCCGCGTGGCACGGGCGAGACGTACTGCGGCGCTGGCAACGCCAGGGGCAGCGCCATCGCAGGGTCCGGCGCCGGTGCTATAAACGAGATCGGTTGCAGCAGCTGCGGCCTTCTCCCATCTTCCTTACTCGCCGACGCACACGACTCTTGGTCTGTCTCAGCGACGCTTGCCTGCTCGACCTTGGACGACGAGAGCATAACGAGGAAATTGGCGACGTCCTCCTCCTCGTCCGCCGGACACCGCGACGGCGCCGTCGCGGGTAAAGAATCGATTCCCGCGGTCATCAACTTGGCGCGACGCAAGCTCTTTCCTTTTGACCACCCGGCGGCCAGTGCCGGATCCTCCTCGCCGTCGGCCTCGGACGGAGGCGACGAGGAATACAGCGAGCCATCCGCATCGTCCTCCTCCTCGCCGGAGTTGCACTTGCCGTGCTCAAGGAAAAGCTCCCACGAGGAGAACTCCTTCCCGCAGTTCTTGCACGCTTGGCAGCTCCTGATCAGCCGGTTAGGATTTGCCCGGAGCGCGTAGACGTGCTTCGCTGTCCCGGCCGTGCCCCACGGACCATCCGCCCCGCCGCGCGCGCACGGCACGGGCTCGTCGCCGAGAGAGTCGTCGTCCTCGTCAGCACCAAGCCTGTCGTCACCGACGCCGTGGGCCCTCATGTGCCCGCCGAGCGCGCTGCCGCACGTGAACCCCTTGTTGCACACTCTGCAGAAATGCTTGTACGCCGACGGCTGCGGCGGCGGCCGAGGTGGCGCCCGCGGTGGTGACGGCGACGGCGGCATCTGGCCATGTTGCTCAAGAAGATGCAACGGGTGAAAGAGAATTACACAGCGCCAACATGCGGCGAGGAAAATGTCAAATTAAGGCGCTGTGCGTGCGCTAATCGTAAACACTTACTACTAACCAAAGATGATGGAGATTCACACATGCGCACGGCTGGTCCCAATTGCGCCTCTCGTTGTTGCGATCGTAGCAAACTGCAAATGTTTACTCATCGCAACCGCACGTAGCTATATGTAGCTTCCATGGCCATGGTTTGTGCGTCTCCCTCTCCATTAGCTAGTGGCAAGGCTAATTTCGAGGTGTGAGTGACTTCCCAGGTGGTTGGTTTGTGCGCGCGCGCGCACACCTGTCAAGTCTGAGTATTACCGCAGTGTTCGATCCTCCGTTGTGATCGGCGAAGTATCCTGGAGGCTAGAGCTGTCGAGCACACGCCTGCTGGTCCTGGAGAAGGCCATGATGAACCTCAAGCTTTTTATGGAAGTTGGACCCCGTCTGAATCTTGAAGGAACTAGCCAGTCTAGCCCACAAATCACGCCCATCCATCAGAAGATGACGTACACAGCACGTATGTCCACCCACAGTACCACTCTCTCGCCACACAGCATATACACGCCTGCATGTCCGCTACACAAGCTTTTTTTGGGGGTGGAATTCCGCTACACAAGCTAAGAATTTCACAAAGGCTCCTATACTACTTTAGCTTTCTACTCTCTTTTTTATGAAGGTGGAGGACAAATGACTCGTGCAGTCGGGGAAATATCACATGCTTCCCTCTCTTACGGTACTACCTCCATGTTATAAGATATGAAATTGACAAACAGCGAAATTTCAATATCCATGCGAAATTTTAATATCAAACTTGATCAGATTCGGGGGATATGAAAGTGGTGAGCAACGAAAATGAATAGCGGTGAGCAAGGGAAATCACTATTCATACCCAAAAAAAATGTTATTTCCATGTCTCCCAATGAAAATCGAGTTTCATCTTGAAATTTTATATGGCTATAGAATATACTCTCCCCTACGTCTCTAAACTTGTTTTTGGAATTTTTGAGAACTTTAGACATGGGAAGCACGGAAATAGCACCACCGTGAGTGCGGAAGCGCCGGATATGGCTTATTAATCATAGGTCATGGGTTCAAAAACAGGGAAACCATAGTACAAAATCTACACAAATAGTTCATTCAGCCTGTGTTCAGTAGGAATCAAACTTCAATACGAGCTAGGCAAAATGTCACAAACTACACCACTAGATTAAGCTAGTGCTGGCAGTTTAGCTTCCTAGCATAGAAACTTGTTTTAAGGTGAACCAGCTCTCGTTACCGGCAACTCAGTAAAAGATATAGCAAACGTCAGTCCGGGCCGGGCCGGGCCGGGAAATGAGATGCCCAGTTTCATTCGGACCTAAAAATCAATGCGCAAACTTGACCCTTCAAGCCAATACTCGACCGGGCTTGGGCCATGCCGCAGCCCGCAGACCGTAGTTTACTTTCCAAGAAGTCCACGAGAAAGCGCCTCGCGGGCCTTTCGCGAGCACCCCCTTTCCGCCCTTTCCTATTCCCCGCCTCCGAATCCGACTCCTCCACGTCGCCGTTGCCGGCTCCTCCTCCTCCTCACGCTCCGGCTCCGCCGCCGAATGTAAGAACTCCCCACCCCCACCACCACTATTTCCCGTACGAAATTGCGGCTGTGATATGAGTGAACAGGCGATGCTCGTACGGGACGCTGTACTAGAGATGGTAGGGCTAATCGATGCGGTATGCACGTGGTATGGCGATGCTGTACTTCAGCGCAGTTTGACATCTCACACTGGTAGATACCCTTTGTGATCAAAATCATCGATTGATTCGTTGGCTGTGATGGATGGATAGGTCTACTTGAACTTATGCTAGAGCTGGAACCCTGATGGTACCTGTGTAAATTTTTGGGAAGTCTGCTTTTAGTAGCATAATATATTACCAAGAGATTTGGGCTATGTGCTATGAGACTGGATGCAGATGCCATGTTTAATGTTGAAATTAGACCAGTGTATTTCTGTAGATGTGGTTTTATTTTCGTCTCTGTTTGTGTTGAGTTTATCTACGAAATGAGGTTTATTTTCCCTTAGCTGCATGAGAGAAGGATTCATTCAATGAGACGGTTGGTTTTAGATATTAGGATGGACGAGGTCACGCAAGCTGTTGAGAACTTGAGGAAGGAATGGAGCCAAGCGGTTATGCAGCTTGAGGAGTGCATTGCTGCAACCAGATTGTTTGGGGAGTTGGGAAAAGGGACAAAGGAATCAAATTCTTTTCCAAGGTTAAATGGTGGTGCTCAATACACGTTGAAATTGCTCAAGTTGTTTCAGTTTGAGCTCAGTCTTCTGGTACCGCAGTTGCCCAATTTTGAAGAAGTGCAGTCCGGTCAGGCAACTCTACGGTCATGGAAGGAGCAGTATCATAAGTGATATCTCTTGGGTGTACTATTGTCTTACATTGTTTTTCTAGATTGTACCTATAAATTTCAATCATGCTTGCAGGCTACTTATGAGCCTTAGGAGTGCTAACTTTCAAGCAAAGGCAAACATTAGAAAATCAGCGCTGGAAGAGCTGTTTGTGTTTTGCTTTCAGTTGTAACAGCAATTGAAAGCTTGATTGTAAAGTTTTTCTGTCTGAGCGATGCCACCCTCTGAGTAATTTGACGCACTTTATCTTGTAGGGAAAACTTCTAACTTCTAATCACTTCTTGTAGAGGGAGCTTCTTCTAGGAGGTGGTGAAGTCTCTACCGTCCACAGGCGCAACATCCAGTAGTTTGATTATCTATGTGGTTATTTTTAAGTCTCTTTTGGTTACAGAGTATGTTTGCTGAACTGTTCAGTTTCCTTGTTTTGTATGCACTTCATTGAACCTGTTGCAGCTTTAGTTCATCTTTGTCTTATGACTCCATGTTCATGCAACTTTTGAAAATACTCAGCGTAGGGTTATCTATCCCTCGTAATCAAGCTGATGTCGTAAAGTTTTCCTTCATTGATATTAAACTACTAAATTTTTAGTAGTTATGGTCCCAACAACTTCTGATTTGAGTGCTTTAAGCATTCATAAAGTTGTTATAGTGAACACTAACATTACTAATCATTGAAGGACAAAGGCTGGGATGACATCTGCTACAGAAAGTATCACTAATAGCCTCCGTCTGTCTGTCAGTTGATGGTCCAGGTTTGTACAGCTGCTTTTTCAATAATAGGCCGTGCTTACTACTGAATAGTGAGTACTGATACCCGTTGCTTTTAGTATGAAGCTGAATGCTAAAATGTTTTCAGGAGGTGGAAATAAGTGCAAATACCTTGGCAACTTTTGGTATGTTTCCTTGTCTGGGAAATTCAACTTCAGCATTAATTAACATCTCTTACAAATGATACCATGTTATGAATATTATGTGTATATTCATAAAGCCTAATGGGCAATATATATAGGGAGTATAAGAGGATATTACAAAAGAATATGCCATACATATATAAGGAAATACAAAAGGCATATAAGGAAATACAAAGGAATTCCTATTCTAACAGTTGCTTCCTCTTTATTTAATTATGCATGAGTAGTGAACTAGTGATGTGATGATCATAGCAATAAGGGTTATGTCCTCTTCTTGTTCTACCATGAATAGTACTAGTTAATATTTGATACAACGAACTTAGGCACAAACAAGTTAACTAATTAAAAACTAAGAAACAATTATAATCCAACTTCAGGTCATCCCTGACTCTTCAAAAAGCAATAGCTCCCCTGGTACCTGCAAAATGGTAGAATACGTAATAGCCCTGAAAGATTATTATTATTATTATTTTGTGTGTGTGTGTAGAAGGAACAAACTCGTTGAACTGAGAACCGCTATCGCAGAAGACAAACATTCATAATAGTTTCACCATTCCTATTTTCAGTGAGTACTTTCAAAAGACAAAAGTATGTAAATGGCACCTTTTCATTATGGATCTAATCGCCTGTAAACTTGTGAAAATATGCCATACTTAATAACAGAAACCAAGAGAATTCAATATACAGGATCAACACACTGCGTGCCCATGGAAAGTAAATTCATCCTCACAAACAAAAGCAGCATGAGTAACATATGTGTCTTGCTATTCCATGATCGGTTCCTCTTTTCATGGTGCTGGAATTTATTGCTTTCCGGTGGAGTTTAACTAATTCTTTTTTTTCTTAATAACTCAATTCAAGACCAGACTGTGGACATATTCAATTTTATGCAGATGAATCAACAAGTGTACTCCGGGAAGGCTGAAAGTGATTATCATGGGCACCGTTCTTTGCTGATGCGTACCCGTGGTTTGCTCTCCACTATGCATCGACAAGATTTTCTTGATTGGCAGGTGTAATCTATCTTTTATAGGGCCCTATGACCTGTTTTTATGACTGTCGGTGTGTTATGTGCTCAAAGTTCGTATAATCTGCCATCAGATTTTTGGAGAAAGACCAAGACGTATGCCCTCATGCAAGATACACTTCAACTACCATTAGATGTAGATAATGCTTTTTGTATTGGCAGGTTTAGTGGCGTTTCAACAATTTCCAAATCAGTTTCAACATCAGCATCAGCATCAATTTCAAGGAAATTGGCAGGATACTTCTTAGGGTCACAACAACAAACAAATTACCCAATCCCAAGAGAATGTGCAACGTGTGGGTAATTCAGGGCAGCAAGGCCGGCCAGGTGGGCATCTTCCTTGTAGGGATGATCAGCCTCAAGCTCCTGTCTTGAACCAACCCGATTGTGTTCAGCAGGACCTTTCGGCTGAAACCTGGGAGGTAGATGCTGAGCCTCAGCCTGCAGCTGGGGAAGTTTCCAAGATCATCTGCTACAAGTGTGGGGAGAAAGGGCATGGTATTAAGGAGTGTCCCAACAAAGTTTTGCCAAGTTTGTGGAAAGGATTCGCACTTATCTGGTAAATGCGCTTGGTTGAGGCAGGCTAAACCAGTAGCTAGATTTGTGGGGTATGCAGCTTCAAGGCTGGGATGTTTTGTGATCGATCATGCTAAGGAAGCTGTTATGGAAGATAGGAACAACTCAATGGCCTTGGTCAAGGTGGTGTCGGGAAACCTTAATGTGTAGCAGTTAGCTCATGACTTTAACCTTTCCTTGGAAATGGGAATGGCATGCTTGGGAGAATAGCCCTAGAGTTTTTTTTGATGAAATTTCCTTCTGCCGCAAGAATTGGTGAAGTTTCCCTTTTTTCTTCTGTGACCTTAAGAGGCTCTGGTGCTCAAGTTAATGTCTCTAGGTGGACCCCTAAAACCATGGATTCTAGAAAGCTGCATAGTGTGTGGGTTAGGATTTCTAGAGCCCCTAACACTATGAAGAACCACCAAGCATTATGTGAAATTGGGTCATCCTTGAGAGTGGTACAGGAGCTGGATATGGAAGTGCTAGAAACACATGATGTGGTTAGGATGAAGATAGGGGGTCAAGGATCCTCTCAAGATACCGACAAAATTTGAAGTCACAACTTCGAAGATGTTGATCTATGACATCTTTTTCAAAGTGGAATCAGTGGCGGAGATTGGTTGGGCAAAAAACGACAGGCTGGCTCATGATACAACTCCTGGTGGAAATAAAATGGGGACTGAAGAAGTAGAGGGGGGTCAAGGCAAAGATTCTAAACGACAGAAGGGGGAGGATAAATCTGAACAACCTCCTTGGAACCTGCAAGGTATGGGTCTAGCAAGGAGAGGAAATGATATACAACAGGGGGTAGGAACTCCTGCGAAGGGGAAACAGAAAGATGTGATGGAAGACTCCACTCATCAAGTGGAGGTTGAGGGTGGCAATAATCAAGCCTTTTCAAAAAAAGACCTAGTAGCTCTTGTTAGTGTAGAAGACAAATTCTGGAGGACATCTAAACTAGGAGAGGGACAAAGAGAGTAGCCAGGGGAAAAGCATGGTAGATGAAAGCCAAGGGAAAATGCAGATCTCTAACAGCGAAGGGGTGGAATTCTCTGGAAATCAGGACTCAAATCCTGGAAACTTTGCAAAGCAAGTGGGGGTGACACTACCAGATAGTCTAGAAATGGAGTGTCAGTCTGGAGAGAATGAACATTTTCAAGGTGACATGGGACAATCCCAACCTAGAAGAAACCTAAGACTCAAAGACAACGAAAATGCAAATATTATTGATAAGGCTAAAGAGAGAGTCAGACTCAAGGACATGGAGAAAGGAACATGTACTTTTCCTACTGTGCTCAATTCTCCCAATGTGTCCCTCTTTCAGATAGCATCTTCCCTAGGCTTTCATTTGGGTTGTGCCTTAGAGATGGTCGAGCATAACTTAGATTTGATCAAATCTCAAGAACAAGCTCTAGTTAACTTGTTGTCAGAGAGTACAAAATGTAAAACAACAACCCATAATGAAACTGATATAGATCAAGATGAACATGAGTCTATAGTGTTTCATGATCTAGTGTTTGAGAAAGATGTTGAAGAGGATGGTTTGGATGAATCCCATCTAGCTCTGTTCCAGTTGGCTTCAGTAGGCAAGAAGAAAAAGAAAGGAGGATCTCCTGAACATTGTTCGGTTAAACCTGCTCTAAAACACAGATTGAGTAGAAATAAATCTAAATTAAAGCAATGAAAGGTCTGATACGGAATTGTAGAGGTCTAGGGAGCCCTGTGAAGAGGAGGTTCCTTAGGGAAACTATCCTAAACATGAAGCTAAATTTTATTGGTATTCAGGAAACCATTAAAAATGATTTTTCTAGAGATGACCTAAACTATCTCTGTGGGGATTATGACTTTTTCTGGATTTGGTCTCCTCCTAGAGGAAGATCGGGTGGAATTTTGGTTGGGGTTGATATGAATTTTTTCAATGTGGGTAATTCGTATGTGGATGATCTACTTGTTAAAGTATCTCTCCAAAATAGAAATGACAAGTTCATGTGGGTCTTGATTGTTGTCTATGGCCCTGCACAAAGTGAGGGTAAGGAGCCCTTTCTGGTAAAGCTAGCACAAACGCTGAGTACTTCAACCTTGCCAATATGTTTGGCTGGGGATTTCAATTTGATTAGAAGAGCATGCGAGAAGAATAAACCAGGAGGCTATAATAGATGGAGCTCTATTTTTATTTCTATTATTGAAAATGCTAGGCTATTAGAAATTAATTTGAGTGGGAGACGCTATACTTGGAGCAATGACTATGAAAATCCTACTTTTGAAGTATTGGATAGAATGCTGGTCAGTGTCCCATGGGAACAGCACCATCCTTTGGTTTGCATTAAGGCTTTACCTAGAGTTTTATCAGATCATGCTCCCCTCCTCATAGATACAGGGGAGAGATGCAAGCATAGATATGTTTTTAGATTTGAGATTGGCTGGTTCTTGAGGGATGACCTTTTTAATGTGATCCAAGCAGTATGGGAGCAACCAACTGGTAGGTCGCCTCCTTTGGATGCTTGCCAAAACAAGCAGAAAAAACTCAAAAAGGTTCTAAAAGGCTGGAATAGAAATGTGGAAGGCTAAGTTAGGAAAAATAAAAGAGATCTTCTGGCAGAGATAGATCTGCTGGATAAACTTTGTGAGCAAAATGGGCTGGATGCGGCCAGCAGAGAATATAAGACTAGGTTGGATGCTCAACTGGCTCAGATCCTAAAAGAAGAGGAATTGAAGTGGTTTCAAAGATCCAAAAAGAAAAACCTGTTAGAATGGATAATAATGCTAAATACTTTTATGCTAAAGCAAATGGGAGAAATAGGAAAAATACCATTTTTGCATTACATCAGGAGGAGGGTGTTATTGAGGGTGAGGGGGAGCTGCTCCTTTACATTACCAATTTTTATAAGGATCTGTTTGGACAACTAGAGACCATAGATATCCAGCTGAACATGCTTGACACATCCCAGCTAAATAAGCAGGATAAGTTGTCCTTGACTTAAAATTTCAGCATGGAAGAGTTGAGAGTGGCTGTTTTTTTTCATAGAAATGAATAAAGCACCCGAGCCAGATGGCTTTCCAACAGAATTCTATCAGAGATTCTGGTCTTTGTTGAAGACTGATCTCAAAGCTGTGATAGATGGTTTTTTTTTTTTGCTGAAAAGTTGGATATCTCTAGACTTAATCATGGCATGATCTCTTTGATTCCAAAGGAAAAGAATGCAGATAGAATCCAGAAATTCAGACCTATTTGCCTCTTAAATGTTAGCTATAAAATCCTAACTAAAGTACTAGCTATCAGGTTATCTAGAGTGATTGACAAACTGATTCTATCAGCTCAAACAGCTTTTCTTAAGGGCAGATTTATCATGAAAGGGGTGCTAACCCTACATGAGTTATATAGAAAGAAAAAGTCAGGGATTCTGTTCAAAGTTGATTTTGAAAAAGCATATGATAAAGTGAAATGGCCTTTTCTCTATAAGACTCTCAATATGAAAGGTTTCCCATCTCAGTGGATAGATTGGATTTTAAAAGTAGTCAGTGAAGGGAAAGTTTGTGTTAAAGTCGATAATGATCCTGGGCACTATTTTAGAAACTACAAAGGTCTCAGGCAAGGTGATCCTCTTTCACCTTTGTTGTTTGACCTAGTGGAGGACATCATAGCCCTGTTAGTTAAGAAAGCTTAGGATTTGGGATTGATTAAAGGTTTGAATTCCCATGTAGTTGATGGGGGCCTAGCCATCTTGCAATATGCGGATGATACTATTTTTTTTTTCATTTAGGATGATGTAGAGAGTGCAAAAAATCTAAAGTTTATTCTATGTTTATTTGAACATGTTTCAGGACTGAAAGTTAATTTTCATAAAAGTGAAATTCTCTGTAATGGATCGGCAGGAATGAGGCAGGGTGTTTTTGTAGAAATCCTTATGTGTAAAGTGGGAGATTTACCTCTTAGATACCTAGGAATTACTGTGGATAGGAAGAAAGTTAAAAATTTGGATTGGAAAACGATAGAGGACAAATTTAAACATAAACTGAGTTGTTGGTAGGGAAAACTTTTATCAATAGGGGGAGGTTGGTGTTAGTAAATTCGTCTCTTAGCAGTTTACCCCTATATATGATGTCTCTAAGGGATATATTCCTGTCCTGTTGTAGAAGAAAACTGGGGGATGGTGCTAGAACCAGATTTTGGGAAGATATGAGGTTTGGGGATGTACCTTTCTCAATTAAGTACGCGGGACTATAATATTACCATATCCAAAAATATTTCTGTAGCAATGGCCTTTCAGCACGAGTATAAAAACATCAGATTTAGAAGGCTGGTGTGTGGAGACTAGCTTGTGCTGTGGAATAGGCTTATAACAGACTGCAAGGGTGTGACATTAAAGGAGGAAAATGATAGATTGGTATGGCTGCTGTCTCCTACGGGGACGTTTTTAGTCAAATTTTTCTATAATTTTATGAGGGTGCAGAGTATTGCTTTCCCACATAAGTTCATTTAGGATGTTAAACTGCCCCTAAGGTTTAAAGTTTTTTTTTGGGGGTTAGTATTGAAACAAAGCATTTTGACCAAAGACAATCTTGTTCACAGAGATTGCATGCGTGGGTGACAAAAAGTGTATGTTTTGTGGGGATGATGAAAGTATAGACCATTTGTTTTTGTTGTCCTTTGTCAAGATATATTTGGAATATTATGTGTTGTACTTTCGGTCTGCTTAGTCCTCTAGCAGATACTGCACGACTACTCTCTGTATGGGTAAGGCAGTTTGCTAGAAAGCCCAGGAGCTGGTGATAGTTGGTGTAACAGCCATTTTGTGGAGCATTTGGAAAGTATGCAATTCGTCGTGTTTCCAACACAAATGGCACGTAGAACCTATCTTAGTAATTCATATTATCTGTCATTGGATTAACTTCTGGTCCAATTTACAAAAAGAGGAAGAACGGAAGGTGCTCCTCAAGGGCATTAGAGCAATTGGGAAGGTTGCTACTGAAGTTTTTGGAGCTAGAAGCAGATAGACACTGTGGACCAGCAGACTTGGCCATGGAAGATGTTGAAGCTTGTTTTGTGCTAAGGGGCTGTCGAGGCTTCTCTCACAATTGTTAATTACACTTAGCCTTCTATAACTGCTTTTATGTTCAGAGTCTTGTATATAGTGTGTGCTGTTGTGTGAACTCTTGTAGTGCTGTTTCCGTTAATGGAAAAAGGGTGCAAACCTTCTATAAAAAAACAATTCAACGATCCTTCGTTTATTCTAGTAGCTACTTTACCTCTAATTTCCACGTTAAATTACGATTTCATTTATCATTTTTTTTGTGGTTCCTTTTGTCATATGGAAACAAATTTGCTGTCTGATGCACCAGTTACCAACCACCGTTAGGTTCTGCCATAACTTTATTACTTGAAAAAGGACGGCTTTCTGGCTGTAGGACCACAGTTTTTTTGGATAGTTCTGCTATTTTATGGTACTTCCGTCTTTTTGTTTCAGGATCATTCTGACCATCGGATTTCTCACGTTTACCTTGGCAACTATGTATATCGTCTCCAAATGAATTGGTCTGCTCAGGTTGGAAAGGAAACATCCTCGATATCAACCAAGGACATTTCAGCAAAGGTCCAGGACCTACGCCACAGGGTGATCCTCTCAACACTGGTCCTCCCATTTACGATGAACTATGACTCACTCCTGTTCACAGACAACCCCATCTACATAGTATGTACTACAAGAGCTGTTCATTGTCATCTCACTGGAAAATCTCTAGTACGGTGTGTTTGTACTAGTCTCCAAGCATGAGCGAAGCCTTGTTATGGCTGATGTCTGTGGGTAATTAATTTTTGCTGAAAGGTGCCGTGGAACGGTGCCAGAACTCAGTATGCACCAGGGGTATCTTCCCTACAGCTGCATTGCCAGAATCTGATCCTCCAAGTGGTGGAGACGAGTCCTTTTCCGTATGGGCCGTACCCCGGTGGCGGTGGGGGTTGCTGAGTTGCTGCAGCGTGCGGGATGTGCTCTGCCGTGCCTCCCACTTTTTATCATCTGCAAAGTTAGCTGATGTTGATGTCGCACCGACAACACAATTTCGTTTTACAGAAAAAATAAAAAGTGCTTTGTTCGGCACTGATATGGAGTCATTTGTTGCCGTCGGTTGGCACGAGCATGGGCCGTGATGTTAGGTAAAGTATCCCCATTTCTTTCTGTTAAATGATAAAGCTAGTTTTCGCCATATTGAATGTAATCTAATTTCACCGTCAAAACAGGCCGTCGCTATCGATTTTGTTAGCTGCTGGAAAGCAAAGATTGTCTTGTCAAAAGCAATTGTTTCTCGTGCACACGAAAACTGAGAAAAAGCCATCTTACTTATCCTCGCATCAGTTCTTTTCCAATCGAGTTAAGAAGGAAACAGTTGCAAATGTACTGCATCCGTTCTTTTTTTTAAGTTAATGTCCTAGGATCTATGTCGTCAAATATTTTAAAGTGTGACTGTCAATATGTCTAAAATTATCTATCTAGGGGATTTGAGGATGCACCACTATGAGATAGATGCATTTATGAATTTACCCTTCGATGTCTTACTGATATGTAGTCGATAGGTAAATCATTAAATATATCTATTCATAGTGGTAAATCCTCAATAATTAGCTATATGAATATTATATTATTAGATTTGTTGTCAAACATACATTCATAATATTATAATTTTTTAGTACATATTAATGTAAATGTATATAAAAAGTAATGATCAAAGTCGCATCTTGAAGACCATAAAAACGTTAAGTAAATCTACAATACAGTGCCTGAATCTCAGCATGTAGGCAAGCTGTCAATTGTCAATGTACATCCTTTTGGGCACTCATACCGTCACATCCTTCCGGGCACTCGTACCGTCTCTGCTGTTCTAGTGGTAGGATATAATACCACCCTGCTAGGCAGTAACAGAGCTAGAAAAATTTCAATGGGATGTACGCTTTACACAAGTCTAAAGTATTGTACAATAATCTTCATATAGTTTCAATAGAACAAACAATTTTACCCTAATATTTATATACTTTCGGCATGTTTTTGAATTTTTTAGATATGACAGTGCATACCGGGCACCACCCCTAGCTCCGCCTCTACTGCTAGGCAAATGGCGTGGCCGGCACCGCCAGCAATCCGATCGTGCTCGTGCGGCTGCCGTGCCGGCCAGTCGTAATTGACGAAGCGCACATCAATGGCTGCTCGGCTGCGGCTACCTTGAAGCTTTTTGCTGCCGCAGAACGTGAGCTGGCCTTTACTGAGCTGCCGCCGCCGCCGCTGGTGCCTGCCGGTGCTGCCTCTGCTGGGCCTGCGCCTCCCCGGAGCAGACGAGGGACTTCTTGAGGCACCTCTCCACTTGGTATCTGCTGCTGTAGCTCACCTCCATCTCCAGGTACCGGCAGTAGATCTGGAACACGCTCATGCTGACGTTGAGCCTGAACTGCATCAGGAAGAGGAAGTCCAGCTCCAGCGAGCTCAGCTCCGCCGCGCTCAGTCCGCCGACCGCCGCGAAGTACGAGTTCTTGTAGTTCCTGTCCTCGACGAACTTGGAGGCGACGAGGATGGCCGCGGTGAGCAGGCGCTGGGCGTTGGTCCCCACGACGCGCATGCCGGCGTCGCCCCGGCGGAGCCGGTCCAGGTAGGCGTACGCCACGACGTAGACCTGCGGCGAAACGTGCGCGTACCGGAAGAACCGCTCCAGGAACGCACGCAGGCTCATGTCCATCACCGTGCCGCTGTCGAAGGCTCGTACCCTCCTCCTCGTCGCGTCGTCTCCCGCCTCATCCTCCACCGCCTCTCGGCTCCCGGCCAAGGCCCTCTCGTTGCGTGCGATGTGCCGTTCCAGGAGGGACGCGAGCACCGAGACGACGACCGGCGGCGACAGCGCCTTCGTGCCGTCATCGCGGCACGGGAAGGCGTACACGTCCGATGCTAACTCAGCGGAAGCCATTTCTCGAAGAATTCTTGGTGGTCACGAGATCTGTATCAACTATCAAATGGCAAGCTTGGTTGGTTGATGTTCTTGGTCTTGGCCACACCTACACCACACCGCAACTTCTTGAAAACGCTAATACTTATACATATGAAGAGGGCGGCAAAGCTGTGGGGCACAGAAGCTATAAACAATGGACTAATGGAGGAAGGAGCAAGGAAACAAAGGCGTCAGCATAAGAAATTCACAACGCACACGCAAATGGGAGGTTAAGCACAGAGATGAAGCCTTCAGGCACCTTCCATTTTGGCCTTAACCCGAGCTTATTTATGATCAAACGAGCGAGGGATGAATGCAGCGACAGATTTGATTGATGGTTTCGGCTGGTAGTGCGGTTGGGGTGTCCGTGATCGACGAGGCTGGATTTATGAGCGAAAAATAAGTACCAGTGGCAAATTATCTTGTCGGTGTTCGCCGATCGAGCGCTGTACTGGTAGTATTAACTATTCCCGACTTTTCCCAGCGTACGTGCTACCTGCTGTCATGGTACGGGCATCTCATGTCACGGCATGACGCGTGGGTTAGTGAAGAACCTATCCTCTTATATATATATATATAAATCTCTCGCTTGCCGGTTGATAGCCTTGTTAGTAATGGAGATTTCTGTTGAAACGTCAAAGCAACGAATTGCAGGAGACAACAGTGGCCGTGGTGTTCTAACTACCGGAGCTTGCAGGCTTGCAGCATTGGAGAGGCCCCTACCGCCGACAGATTTGTGCTATTAGGTTGGTTGGAGATTAGAGAGGGATAATGTTGGGAACAGAGGATAACAGCATCAGGGGTTGGCATAATGATTGCAGAGGAGATATAAAAAATGAACCTGTTTATAGTTCTGACTATTAGTATTGCTTCCAGAAATGACGAAGTTCTGTTGCAACAAGCTACTGCTCTCTGGGAAATACACAAGGATACTAAAGAATGGTGTACAAAAGTCCACACGTGATGGTAGGGGGAAGGATTGGTAATTTGACAAGCTTGTTTCTGGTGTTTTAGTCAATATCTTCAGAAACTTAGACAATTGCCCTTCCGGCTTAAAGAAATGGAAGGTCAGGTTGGAGCACAGATAAATATTGATCCAAACATGCACAGTGCTGACTATAACTTCTCAAAGATTAGCACTCCCCAGTAAATATGCTTCGTCCAAATACTTATTTTTATTTTTGAGGAACCATTCTTTTGGAGACATGTTTGGTTGCTGTAGAGTGGAATACAATGAAAGTATCAGCATGCAGATCGAACTTGCAGAAATAATGCAGAACATTGCTTTACGATCATAACTTGTAGGATGGACCACACATTTTGAGCAGCTATATTTGTTTCGAAGTTTGTATAAACGCTTAAGAATATATTTACGTATTTTATAGGCTATTTAGACTTTTAAGATATCCTAAACATTAGAAATGACAATAAAAGCTTGAAGAAAGTTACAACATGAGATATATAATTGAAGTATGTGTTTTGATGGAAGAAAATCAATGAGCATAATAAGTTGTGAGGGTTCTTAGAAACTAACCACTCTACATTATGCATAGATCATGTACCTGTATGCCTATATTCTTACTTTATTTTTTTTTTTCAAATTGTATGCATGCATATGTACCTCTATTTAATCTCAAGTAATACATTGATTATGTGTGCGGCAAATCATCTTATTAGTTTACATTGTATAATGTATTAGAGTACCTTATTCACACATACACCGACACACCACGGACAACCTACCTTGAACTTATCTTCCCTCGCATGTCGGCTGCCCCACCAAACCGTGTGACTTCTATCTCTTCTCATCGTCAAAGCTTTTTTTCTTCAACCTCCAACAGTAAGTCCAATTTTTGATCAATCCCTCTCAACTACTACCCCTTTCAATGCAGTACTTTACCACATAGTTATCTTCTACTTCTCTCTAATTATTGCTTAATGCTAACTATTGTGACATCAACACGTATACACATGCAACCGTCGTCGATCCTAGCTGGGGACACGTGTCACGCTCTCTCCGATGACCCTGGGTATATTCCCTTCGGCTGCGCCATCTCTACTCCAAGCTTTTTACTCCTCGGTCTCTGTACGCCTACGGTATATTCTCTATGGTTGCGCCATCTCAAGGTTGCAAATCCGATTGTACTTCTGTCTACCAAGCCCAGCATATAGCAGGTTCTTTGCCTTGTTGTTGTTTGCCAAGAGGTCTGCTGAAGCTAGCAAAGCAACTTCGGGCAAAACGAGTGGGGCTCGAACAACCTCCCATATAGCTTGTTTTTCGCTCTCAAGGAAGACTCGCATGCAATTCTTCCAATAGGCATAGTCGAGCCCATCGAAGACATGCGGCTTGGTCGAGTACTTATCCATCGCCAAGTTTAGTGACCGGTTAAGATCAAGATTGAACTAACTGGGCTCTGATACCACTTGTTGGACCGAAAAGGCGACTAGAGGGGGGAATAGGAGCACGATCTCTTTTTCACCTTGATCGAATTCAATACGATTTTCACTCCAATAGCTATAAAAGCTATGAAGATCAATATACAAGCACAGTGGAAGACTTGTATTGAATCCAATCAAAACCCTGAAGCAAATAGACCAAAAATATAAAAACTCAAAATCTAAATGTGTTGGGCGGTCTGACCTCCAACTAGAAATCGGTCTGACCTTTGGAAATCGGTCTAACATCTCAATACATGACGGTCAGACCTCCAGGCCAATGAACAGTAAAATCAGCCGAAAACCAAAACTCAAATCGGTCTAACTTTTGATCCGTAAGGCCAAACTCCACGAAATTTGAGACACACCTTCTCTAAGATATTAGGAACCTATTCCAATCAAAGATCGCAGAGATCCATGCCAAAGTTCCTATCTTTTTCAGTTTGAACGAAGTATGCACCAAAACTGAGTCAAAATCGAAATATGATCTAGAGACTTGCTCGTGGGTGATTGATGATCCTAGATGGGTTCCTACATGTCACAACAAGTTAGATCACGGCAAGAGAACAAGCAAAAACTCGCGGATCAAAGAAAGACCACAAATCACCAAATAGAGAGAAAGAAAGCAAATAGACTCATCTTTGAGGGAACTTTCTTTGGATTGATTTGATATGGTATTGGTTTACAGCCACTCTATTAATGGAGGATAAAGACTCAATACATGAGCACGAAATCAAATCCAACTCTCTAGAACCCTAACCTCCACTAATTCTCTCCCTAAGCAAACTAGGGTTTCAAGCACAATGAAAGGGTTGAAGGAGGTGCAGCATTAACCCTTCTAGAAGCATTAACCCTAATGGGCTCTCGTTAAGGTCCAACACAAACAGGTCACACACGCACGTATTTTAAAGCGCTGTCTTCATCTCCTCTTGACCTAATCCACTTCTCCACGCACTGTCTTGCACCGAGGGTTGGCAAAAGGTCACCAAGGCGGTATTTGGTAAAATTACCAAAATACCCCTTCTCGATCGTTTTCTCTCTCCCTCTTTTATTTTCTTGATTTAATTCCTTTTCAATCTTTGGAGGCTCCGTTCTCCTCCGTTATAACTCCAAAAATTATTAAATTTATTTCTAAATTTGTCTAAATTCAAGATCTTGCTAATGGCACTGGTATTATTTAATTTGGAGTTAATTTAATATTTCTTTTGTATTTATTTTCTCTCTTTACTTGTTTGTTCCTTTTTCCGTACGTTCGTCCAAATAGGGTTCGAAGAAGCGGGAGACCTCCATTTTGATCAAGCACAGGATTGTCAAGACTCTCTTACCTTTAATCCAGGTGTTGATGATCGAGTCGCCGATCTTACGAAATAAATAGAGGAAAATGGCAAAGAGTTCTTAGGAGAGAATGAGACTGCTCTTTATTGCTATGAACTGGCTATTACAGGGGGTGTCCTTGACAAGGTAGTGGACTAATCCTAATTACACTGAGTGTAATACTTGCTATACTATAGAATCAGACTTGAAACATGAATCTAATGCCGATTAACGTGCTTCAATCTCATGCAGTTCGATCCGTGCTCCATCTTTAAATAACCGTCGAAGAGGTGGCAGTTGCTCCTTGAAGAGACGCCTATTGGAAATACCACAACTGGTCGGAGCGAGGCAGCAGTTGATAAAGTACCAACCGTTCGGTGATTGTGTATCTGTGAGACCCTCAACCGTATGGTGGTTGTTGTCAGTGTCTTAGGACCATAAAATATCGTGTGGTATGGAGCAAATATGACATGTGTTCCATTCATCACATGGTAAGGAATATACTTAGAGTTAGATCCGAATACCAGTTCATTGCTTCTACGAGCAGTCATCTGGTCGGGGACTATATACAGGATCTCATCCGACCAGGATACTTATTATGTAACCTTTGGAATCCTTATGACCACAGATGTCGTTAGCCTTAGGGGTTACGACCAAGAAGACATATGGTCTTTTATTATGTATTAAAGTAATACATAGAGATTTTAATCTTCATCACCGAGTTTTCTATTTCGTAGTCTGGATCCATATATTTGAGCAACCATGAGTACGAAGGTACTCAGCAAGCCCTCACATAAAATGTAAGCATATGGATGTAAGGCTTACCAAATGAGGATTTTATGTATATTTTAGCACAAAGTTAGTTTGATCAAATACTATAATTATTTTTTAAACCTATGACTTAGCATGTTTAACTTCAAAACCAAAGTTTCATTTGTGTAATCAATTAATATCTCGACAAGGTTCCATCCACCTATAATTACTCAAGAGGTTCCTTCCACCTATAGTTATAGTTAAACATAAGAAGCCATCCACCTATAATTCTCATAACGTTCCACCCACCTATAATATCACCACAAACATAGGTACACCAACATGTCAAATAGATTAAACTAACCAAGTGAGTTTTTGTGCACAATACCTATAATCGGGGGCATGGCTATTCGAATAGATTAAACACTCTGCAGAGGTTGACCCATAAGATATGATCCACTCATAATGGCAACCATGACATGCTACCCTAGGCGTGCGACGGAGATGATCATAACAAGGCCTTTGCAATAACTCGCCATAATACTACACCATCGAATGGATTGATCTTCGGGCATTTGAACGATATTAATTTCGAAGAAACCATCGTAGAGAGAGTAGATGTATCTCGACTTAGTACCACCATAATACTCAATGGGTGTGCCTCCTACAGCCCAGGTCCAACAACCCAATCCATACTGCCCACAATATGGAAATAACATAGTGACTCGGTAAATTATTCAGTCAGGTCTATCCCATAATGGACTTGTTGTTGCATGATTAATAGTTCAGAATTACAACACATGATTTGGTCCTTAAACGACTCCGACGAGACAAACCACAAACCAAATTTCTCAGACGTTTTCTCGTGAGTGTGCGGACGTTAATGGCCGGCGAGCTAACATGGCGACAGGATGTGCTCACGGCGATGTTGCACTTGAGATCTGCGACAACATGGGCCATTGAGTGCCTCTGCCACGTTTACGTAGAGAGCGAGCGTGGGGGCGAGGAAGACGATGAATAAGGACGGCTGACACGTGGGGTCGAGGCCTCCTGGCAGTGAGAGCGGGACAAGGGCGAGCGGGCTGGCGCAGTTGTAGGCGTGGAAGATTGGTTGGTTGGGCCGCGTGGAGGAAGGAAGGGAAAAAGAGGGGAGTTGGGCCGGAGGGGCGCAAGAGGGTCAAGGGAGAGGGTGGCAGACTGGGCTAGTGGGTTAGATACGGCCCGAGGAGAAGAGAGGGGAAGAAAGGCGTTTGATTTTAGTTTGAATTTTCAGAGAGAAATTTGATTTTGAAATTCAAATTCTTAGGGATTTTAGCACACCAATTAGCTCGTAGATTTTTATAAATTTAGTTTGGAGCAAGGATTTTGATTTCCCTTTTTGAAATGCAATCCTTTTTTTTTTTGGAAATTCTCAAATACAACAAACGTTTTTGAAATCCTATAAAATCCATGCAAAATTTAAAATGTTTAAAATTACGCTGTTACACGATATTAGATTGCGTGGGGTTCCATGGGATTGAGATTATATTATGCCGGCATGGTTGTGGACTTGCAAGCGAAGTCGTGAAGGAATCGTACACGCATATGGACACAGCACGTCAGCACCCGGCCGGCTGCCGCCATCTCGCCCTGGCCGGGTTAAAACTGGGCGTAGAATTACAAAGGCCTACTTATCTGCTTCACTGATTGGGCCGGACGGCTCCCACAACCCTGCAGCATGTGAAGCAATACCATCACATCTTGTTTGCGCTTAAAAAAACAGATCACATCTAATGGTACATCAGCACGCGAGCACGCGACACTGTGACTCCAACTCTACGATTTTCCGCGGCAACAAGTTAAAACCGCAAAGCATAAGGTTGTACCAAACAAGATACATCACTAGGGAAACAACTGCAAGTGGCCGTGGAGGGGAGAACACAACACAGATACATAACCTCCTCTTCTAACGCGGCCGCTCACAGTTCCCGGACGCACGTACCAAATTCCTTCGACAAGACGAGAGCTCGCAAATCGCAGCGCTAAAATCTAAACAATCTGCCACCATAATTAGGTGGCGTAGTTCACCGTGGACCGGTAGGCCGTCCCGGCGTGCCACCCGGCGGGGATGACGTTGCTGGCGACGAGCACCTTGCCGGAGCCCGAGGTGAGCCGGAACGAGAACGGCGCGCGCAGCGGCTGCCCGGTGTTCGAGTTGAGGCGCCACATTGCGCCCCACGACTGCTGCATCCTCGTCCACGCCGCGCCGCCGCTGCCGTGCTGGCCGGACGTGCAGCCGCCCTGCATGATGTCCACGGCGGCGAGGTCGCCGTCGCCGCTCTCGTACTCGATCAGCACGGCGAGGTAGTACGGGTTGGAGCCCGCGTCCACCTTGAAGGCAATGCTCATGCCGTTGTACTTGCACGGCACCCTGAGGAAACCAATGCCACGCACGCCTTCAGTACACACACGTGCATCGTTAACTTGACTAGAATTGTTAGATCAAACTCGATTATTTTCACCTCGTGTATTGGATCTTGAGGATTCCGGAGGCTCGGAGGCGATCGGCCATGCCGGGGTTGGCCATGGCGCCAAAGGCGGTGCCGCTCATGTCAAAGTGCGCCGCCTCCGCTAGGCATGGCCCGCCGGGGCAGGAGTCGGTGATGACGACGGTCACTGGGCGCCCGGAGCAGGCCGGGTTACCGGTGCACTTAACCTGTACGCGCGCGTGTAAGACATGGATACATCTACTTAGGAACGCCGAACTTGCACGTTAATGGTAGCACGTCTGAAACTAGTAACTGGGTGCATATATATATACTGACTTGATAGCATGCACCGCAGCCTTTGCCGCTCTTGAAGAGGGAGGGGCCGGCGGCGGCGATCATCGACGAGAACGGGCGCTGGCCGACGGCGTCTTGATAACCGCACGCGCCACCTGCATTGCATTCAAGCAATTGATAATGTGAGTTTCTTTGCGTACTGACAAGAAGTTAAATGTCCCATCAGGTCAAAGTACATATCGTGCATTGAAGTTTATACTCGTTACATATGCACAACTTACCATCGCTGCCGGCGCCGTAAGGGCTCCCGTACCACGTCGCGCCGCCCGAGGACCAGCCGTGGCCTTTGGCCGGCGCCGAGGTGTACTGGCTGCTGGAGATGGGGCTTACAAGAAGTGACAGCATGACGAGTACTACGGCAAATAGGGAACTGCCTGGACTAGCCATCGGTTCTTCTCTTGGTTGATAGGACGACGATCTAATTAAGGGCCAATGGGCTAGGTTTGTTTAGTAAGTGCTTGGTGACTTGCAAGACTATAGCTCAATTTGGGTTATATACAGGAGGGTTTTAGGGGTTACAAACGTGAGAGCAAATATGTGCACATGCATTATTGAGGCGAACGTGGCGGCAACTTGATTTGGAGAGAGAGAGAGAGAGAGGTCAATTGAGCCGAAGCGGCCGATCATTTAGAGAGTGGAGGTGATCATGCTCTCCAACTCCGGTGATTTGGACAAAAAAAAATCTCACAATGTAGTTGCATCAGTTAGGAATGCTTAAAATATTTGCTAATTTGAGATCATTTCTTTGATCCGTGCGTTCGTCAAATTGCTAGTCTCATCGTTGTACGTACTATAGTGCACGAGCTATACGTACGTGCTTAGGATTATACCCAGACATTGGAATATTTGTACCTTTTTTTTGAAACAGGGAATGTTTGTAGTAGGTTGCAAATTCGTGTCACTAGCCTGTATATTGTTTTTTGAAAACAAAAGCATGATCTGACCGTCTATAACACGAGTCACCAAATCTGCCGTTTTAACGGCGGTTGGCGTGGGGCCGGGTGCAATTTCCCCGTGCCTCACGCCTCGTGGGGAGGAGGTGATCTGTTGCATTCGCCATATCTACGCCTCTTCTGCTGATGAATTTTTATATTAATTAATCCTTTTTATAATTTTACTTTAAAGTTAACCCGGCACACTATATTTTCAATTCTGATTTCTTTGGTCACGCCACCACTCATGATGTGACAAAACAACGCTGTCACGCTAACCCTTATATCTTGTCACGCCACCACTCGTGACGTGACAGTGTTGTTTGGTCACGTCACGACCAGTGGCGTAACTAAAAAGTGCTATTTAGCGGACTTATCCTATGACGTGACAACGTTGTTTTGTCACGTCAAGGATGGTGACGTGATCAAAGAGATCAAAATTAGAAATAAAGTGCGTCAGAGATTAACTTTAAAATAAAAAATAAAAAATGGTTAAATAATAAATAAAAAAAGTTCTCTACTGATCCACGTACACCAATCGAATTATTTTTCTCCATCGAATTGCAGTCGCGCAACGACTCACTTACCCGTGCGATCGCTCAACAAGCGGTGCACATAACTTACATCACAAAACGTGATTGGTTTTGCCCGAAGAATCGCAAGATACTGTTTCGTTTTCTCCACGTCCTAGTAGCATATTGGATTGATTCGTGGAGTAGTTGGAAAGGTGCGTACTCCGTTCCGTCAACCAAGCCGCGGATGCCGAGCTCTCCATCCTGCCGTGCGTGGGGGCCACTTAGTTCCGGCCGGCGAGATCAGACGGCTGATTTGCTCGTCGTTCCGTGAACAGCAGCCGCATTCTGTGCGAATCCCAGAGTCTTCTCCCGATCAGTTTTCAGACGCTGCCGGTTATAAAATCCCCGGCCGGGCCGGGCGAACCACGTCTGTTTAATTTGGCAGCATCGCCGAGATTACAGGGAGTTGTTGCGATCATAGTCATCAGACCCGAACCGTCGATTCGGCTGAGGTCTCGGATCATTGGTCGGATCGATGGTCACCGGTCAGACCGCATGTTTCATTTACTTTCTTCGGTCACAAAAGAGAGATGTACTAGAATATATGCATTTAAACCATATTAATTAGACCAGATATATTATTTAAAACATATGGTGTTGATATATGAAAATGATATGAGTGAATTTGTTGCAAAAAATACTAGAAAATATCACAATTTTTCAACTTTTTCAAATATATATGACAACAAAATTAGTGGTAAAAGGAGAATCTTGTTGGTTTCGAAAAGAAAAAAATATCACTCTTCTCTGATTAGAGGGAGTAATTAGTGTGTGTATATATATATATATATAGACACACACACATACATTTTGGATTACTTGGACCAGGGACTCTAGGTCCGTTTTTTCCGGTCGGGCCACCTGTACGGATCTGATAACTATGGTTGCGACGGCTAAACGCATTTTCACATCTAGGAGCATCTCAGTGGTGGAGCCTCATTGAGGCCAAACAGGGATTCGGTGTTTCGAAATACATAATTCTCTGTGAAAACCACAGCACTATTTCCTGGATCATTAGATAGTACTCACAGATACATTGCTGAATCAATTCATATAGGACATAACCATACCATTCATTAAATACAAACATTAGAGTCGCATAGAGCCAAATCGATTACAACACAAAAGTAGCGGAAACGACAGCGAAAGCAAAAGGGGTAGAGCACATCTCTCCGCAGGCAAGCGACTGAGGTATCTCGTGTACGACCGATATTACCCAAGGGCTTAGATAATATTGGTTGTACATAAGCATCGACTGAGCCAGCTAGACTGAGGCGAGACCTAGACTAAAAGAACTAAACTACTCTTCATCATTGTCTTGTCCGTCGACATCTGGATCTTGGTAGTAAGCATAATATCCCTTATCCATGGGTTTTGAAGGTTTGGGGGAAAGAGCGAGGATGAGCACAACTTCCGTGCTCGCGAGCCAATACACAAGATGCGGTAAGAATTCATGCAGGGCTTGACAAGGATGACGATGGTTCTTTTATTTGCTAAAGAAATGTTTTCAATTATCATTATTATAAATTCCTATTACTTAGTATTTTAACCAATTTACATTTTATTAAAGAGAGTAATCGTGCAATAATAAATACAGCGAAGGTTACCTCCACCTTTGCTTATTTTTAACTAGGGTAATCCTATTTTAGGGCTAGGTGAGCCCGACAGGTTTTTCATCTCGCCCACAAGGGTTTTTGAAATAGAACTAACTCTAGTAAATTCTCATATCCGCCTTTGACCGTAGGCACGACTGCTTAAACAGTTTATACTCTGCAGATGTTGTACACTGCACCCACAAGAGACAATCAACTCATTGCTCCACATGATTCCTTGGTCATATAGTTGAGAGATCATCATATTAACCTTTCAAATTATCTCGCCTCTTCCGTCACCTCACCCATATGGGCTGCTCCCACACGCGGTGGCCCCCATAAGTTGTGCGGGATGTTCACCACAATGACTAGCGTAGCTAGACTACAGTTTCCACAACGACTAGCGCAGCTGGCAACTTCACCTTGCCTCGGTGTCCCATTCAAGCTGGAACGTATCCAATGCTTGCACTACCACGTTCCCCCTCTAGCGAGATGACCTTTAAGGTCCAATTAATTTACTAAGCCAAGTTGTACTTTACAAACTTGTGGCTGTACTTGTTTTACAATAGGAGGTCATCATAGGATTAAGTTCTTAGGGTTATCTAGGTGGTTCAAACCACATTCTACACATTCTCGTGCTACGTCAACACTCACCATCATACCATCCGCTCAGATGTGGTAACAACAATTTAATAGGGTTTTTGAGGAACAAAAATACATTATCTCAAACATTCCAGTCATTTTCCCACAATGGCTGTCCAAAACCATTCCATGAATAAAAGATGATGATTAGGGCATTTAATACCCTGGTACTTAAGCAAGACTAGCATGTCGCTTAAGTACAACCTATAACTAGTAATTTACCACTTTAATATCTAGGGTGACAAGGATAAAAGAATTCAAGTTGTCAAGGACGGTATAATAATTATTTAATTACCAAGTAGGCATGTAACTAACTCTTAAAGATTTGACATATATTTGCATAGTGAATTAAGCGTGCACTTTGCTAATTTAAAAGAATATAATTTTCATAAAATATAGGCTCAAAATGATCAAAGTATTGACTCGTCTGGATTAAAGGCAAGAGGGTCTTGATAGTCTTGAGCTTGGTCAAATTGGAGATCTTCCACTTCTCCGAATTCTACTTGGACGAACGCGCCAGAAAAAGAACAAACAAGCCAACAAAATAAATAAATACACAATAAATAATAAATGAACTCCAAATTTAATAAGACCATTACCATTAGCAAGATCTTGAATTTAGACAAATTTATAAATAAATTTCACTTAAATCGGAGTTATAACGGAGGAGAACGGGTCTTCCGAAGTTTGGATTTGGAATTAAATCCCAAAAAGAAAAGGAGGGGGAGAGAGAGAGAGAGAAACTCTATCTGACAGTGGGGGTGGGGCCCACTGAACAGTGCCTTGGTCCATAGCACAACGTGCGAACTGAGTCCACCAGCGCAGGCGCACAGGTCCACGGGGCTTAAACTGTCCACTAGGTTTTAATTAATAGCATTAACTGTTTACACGGGCCCACTAATCAGCGACTCAAGCGACATTTAAAGCGTCATTTAAACCAGCTAATCATTGCTTAGCCCTTAATTGTAGATAGTGATTCAGGGCTTAATGGTGCTACAGTGTCGCTCGGCGTTCCGACAAGCAGAGGGGCAAGGGTATAGAAAAGGCACGGCTCGTCGCCAGTGGAGGCGACCATGACAACAACGGCCAAGGGCAAAAATGGAACGCTCTCAACGAGGCGATCTTGAGGATGCCGGCAGCGGCGCTGGCGGCATGCTGGAGTGGCGGCGACGCGACGGCCACGACGGTCAAAGCAAAACAACGCCGCCTAGGGTAAAAGAATGGGCGCATGAGCACCAGGGTGGTGTGAGGAGCTCACCAGAAGCAACAGTGTGGCTCGGGGATGCTCGAGGCAAGTTGTCATCGTCGACCAAGGCGGCAGCGAGGTGGGTGATGTGGAGGGCTTGACGGAGAGGAGGAAGAGGACTGACGCAGCTTGGGGTGCCTTCGGGGCGCCAGTGCAGTGCTGCAAGCAGCGGCGATTGGGCTGGGGTGGTCAAAGGACAAAGAACGGTGGAGGAGAGCGCGTTCAAACAAGAAATTAAGCTGAGGGAAACCCTCAAGGGGCACTAGAACACAATGTGACACGGATAGAAAGGGGAGAGTCCCATTGGAGCGATGAAAGGACATGGGCGGTGCGACGGCCTGAAAGCCGGAGCTCGGTTCTTCGGGTGTTTTTTGGGGAAGACTTACCCAAGAAGAGGAAGCAAAGTGGGGAGGGCAAGAGGGAGGCTCTGGGCTCTCTTGTAGCTGCAAGAGGGGAAGGGAGAGGGAGAGAGCCGTAGGAGGGCTCTGGATGGGCGCGCTGTGCCAAGGCGGCATGGGCAGTGGCTTGACGGACAGGGGCAGGTGAGGGTGGCAGCGAGGCGAGGCGACTTGACAAGGGCAAGCAGACGAGGCAGCATGCGCTCTGGCGACGCAATGACGCGGGTGACAAGGGAGCTCTGGTGCGGGCAGGCGCGAGACGGGACGGGAGCGCGACCGGGCAAGGGTGAGCAAAGCGGCGAGGACAACGCTGGCATCAGGGAGGCGACTTGGGAGGCCGGGGCGAGGGCGAGCAGGTGAGTTGTGGCGCAGTGCGTCTTAAGCCTTGTGTGTGGGGGCAAAACGCACGACCGGGCGCATGGAGCACGCACGAATATGGCACAGCGCTACTGGCGGCATGGGCAGGAGCAAGGCTAGCTGGGCCGGGCCAAAGGGAGAAACGGGATAGGCCCAAGGGGAAAAAGGGAGATGGGCTGAGTTGAGGGAGAGATTGAACTGAATTTTCATTAGAGGTTTTGAATTTTGAAGGATTTTGAAAATACAAACTTAATTTTGAAATAAGTTTTGAAACTTCAAATTCTTAGCAAATTCAAACCATCCATAAAAATGGGATGTTACATTCGGCCTCCCCTTTCACAGCAATTTGTTTTTTTGTATCCAGGTATATATCTAAGCCCATTTGACAATTGGCTCATTAGTTAGCCAGGCTGGCGCTACAACACTCTAATCTCCCTCACATTCTTCTGCTTGTGTTAGTGCGTTACTGGGAGGCAGTAGCTATAGATGTCGTGAAGTTATGGGAAGGAGTTAGAGAAGGGGAAGAGGAAAGGGAACGAAGAGAAGGAGAAGTAAAAGAAGATGCGGGAGTGGTTGTGCTGCTTCGATGGAGGAGGTGGAGGTCCAAGGTACTGTTGTACAAGGGGAGAAGAAGAGGTAGGGAAGAAGAAAAGAGAGGAAAAGAGCATGTTTTTCTTGGAGTTTTTGTCTGATCTATTTGATCCATTGATAAAACTAGTGGCGGAGCCACACTAGTACATGGGGGTATAGTTGCGTGCACCCCTAAAATTTTTGCATGCAAACTCTTTATACAATATACATACCTAGTATAATACACAGACTATACAATGAATTATACTGTGCTATTCTCAGCAATCAATAGTCAGTAGCCCACCAACACAAGCAATATTTTGTGATGTCGGTTGTACTAGAAACATGTAATTTGTTCCACTTGAACCTTTACTATGTCATTTAAACTTTTATGTTGAAATATGTCATTTAAGTTCGCACTTTTATGCACACACGAGTGCACTTTCAGTAGATATTTTGTAAATTGTAAGGTCGCGGATTTATTCCCAGTCTCTATCTTTCTAGACATGTGATATGAGTCGTACTCACGCGTGTGTGCGGTGGGGTGTGTGCATATGTGTCTTCCTTGTAATCACAAAAAAAATGTTTGCACCCCATCAGCGAAATCCTGGCTCCGCCACTAGATAAAACCTTGATCCAATTCTCCCATCTCGTAGTATATGTGCTTGGATTAGTGTTTTGGAGACTTGATTTGGGTGAAACATGGGAAGTTGATTGGCACTGGCCAATTGGCTCCCTCTTGTTTTTGCGCCAGGCTCCTCCACTAGAGCATCGACTTTGTGTTTGGGAATATATACGCACGATTTTCGCTCAAATAAATGGAAAAGCAAAGAGTTGGTCAGCTTGGTCCGTAATTGGTGGTTCCAATGTTTTAGGGGTCGTAGGCTGGGCCATTTGGATTAAGGTGGATTATTTGGTTCCAACTGTAACTTGTAATGAACACGGGCTACGCGCTAAAACTGACGGAGACGGCGATTTGGATTCAGCTACGGCTACGCACACGGCAGCTAGCCCGCGCTAAAACTGACGGAGACGGCGATTTGGATTCAGCTACGGCTACGCACACGGCAGCAACCAAAGTAGGCTCACAGCCCGTGTCCCTGGTAGCACGGCCCAAGCCAATTTTGTTGAGTTCACAAATTAGGCTGCCCAGACAAGCCAGATGCGGCTCGACCCGACAAAGTGCTAATCAGGCTAGCCCAGCCTAGCATGTATGTAAGCAAGCTGTTGGGCGGTTCAGCCAAACCCAGCTTTTCGGTCTATATTTTTCTAAGTTAAGTTAAGTTTTTTTTTTCGAAATGTCAATGCGAGTTTAATTGGGAAACTTCGTACGTGAATGAGTGAATCCATGCAGACTAGTTGCAAACTAGGAACATGTATGGACAAGCAAGAAAATACATACACCGTACGCAATAAGGGCATATCGAACGTATTATAAGCACTGATACTGACTGAGCTGCCATTACATACTTACACCGATGCACACAATTAACACGTCACAAATTCTCAATAAACATCGACACTGCGGCGAAGAGGGGAGAACTCGTATATCTGCGCCTCCTCCTCTGCCTCTGGCTGTTATTTTTCTTACTATTAGTATGGTGATATTCGTCGAATGCTCGGTCGAACTAGCACACACATGCATACGGTTGCACATCGGTCGCATGCGTGCAACCACTATTACTGCACGTCCATATCAGCATAGTTATTAAGCACTCACTGACATATATGTAGATTAGTAGTTGAGCACCGACTGGTACGCCGCACCGGGCTTCCACCCGGCGGGGATGACGTTGCCGGCGACGAGCTCCTTGCCTGAGCTGGACGTCAGGCGGAGGGAGAGCGGCGCCTGCAGGGCCGAGCCGGCGTTGAGCTTCCAGACAGCCCCCCACGACTGTTGCATCGACGTCCAAGCCGCTCCGGCACCGCTCTGCATGAGGTCCACGGCCGAGAGATCGCCGTCTCCGTTCTCGTACTTGACGAGGACGGCGAAGTAGTTCGGGTTCGAGCCGGCGTCCACGACGAAGGTTAGCTCGACTCCGGCCCAGTTGCACTGCGCACTGTACATGACGTGCGGAGTAAAGCCAACACAGAGAATTAAAGGACAGTTCGTTTCATGGCGGTTATAGAAGCAGTACATGTGCCCTGTTGTCCATGGCGACAAAGTAACATAGATCGAGTAGATGTTCGAAAGCCGCGTGAAGTGCATGTGGTGTGGTACGCTTGGCCATTTCAAGCAGCAAATGTGAAAGTGTAGCTAGCTATGTGCAGGCATGCGTACCGGGTGTATTGGATTTGGAGGACGCCGGCGCCGCGCAGCTGGTCGGCCTGGCCGGGCTTCGCCATGGCACCGAACGCCGTCCCGCTCAGGTCGAAGTGGACCGGCTCGTTCAGGCACGGGCCGCCGGGGCACTCGTCCGTGATGACGACAGTCACCGGGCTGCCCGAACAGGCGTCATTACCAGTGCATTTCACCTAAATCAACATGTTCAAACGTCAGAAAACGCGCGGTACTACACATGCTGACATGCATGCGGCATGCCTGACCTTAACTGTTAGTCTGTTACATAGTACACACACCTGGTAGCAAGAGCCACAGCCCTTGCCAGAGTCATAAATGGAAGGGCTACCGGCGGCGATCATGGACGAGAACGGTGGCTGGTCGACGGCAGCCTGGTACCCACATGCACCACCTACATATACAAACATGATGTTTAAGACATGCATGAGGCATGAATTCTAGCTTTTCGAGTAACACATCAGTTTGTTGGGCAGTATGGGTGATCACTCGGGTGAATTATTATGCATAGATTTGTATATCATGATGACTATATATATACCATCACTTCCGGCGCCATTAGCGGCGCCGTACCACGTAGCGCCGCCGTTGGACCAACTGGAGATCTTGCGGTGGAACTCGATGGACCCGCAAGGGTGGAGGAGCGATGCGAGAACCGCGATGGCAACGAAGGACAAGAGCTGGAACTTGGACGCCATGGCTGCTCTATGTGGCACTTAGCTATAGCAGCTAGGATACTGTGGCTTTGCAAGGATTGGCAGAAGACAAGTCGAAGAGAAGTGGTGTGAGCTGTGTGGGTGGAAGGTTGTGCTCTATTTATAGGCAGCAAAACGGTGCCCTGTGAGAGCATCCATGCATGCATGCAAACAGCCAGATCTTACTGGTTACTTGCTCTGGTGGATTGTGCCGTGCATATGCACATGGCTAGGGTCAACATGTTAAGTACAGCTGAAAAGTAATTAGCTATTTATTTACTTGACTAACTGGCTAGCTAGTAGTAGTACGTAGTAGCTAGGCCGGTCCTTTTGTGTGTAGTTCACTTGTCTGATCCTTAATTCGATCGGGACCATGACACTTCCCAGCTTTTACTAGTTTTCACTTCCCTGCCCTCCTGGCTAGTAGAGGTGGGAGTCGGGCTGGCACGGCACGGGTACGATGGGCTGCGGGCCATGGCGGCCGACACAGCTAGCTCCCTGGATCATGTCGTTCCGGCACGAACAGCCACCGACGAGGCCTAGCACGGCACACTGGCCTGCCGTGCCGGCACGGGCATGGCACATGGCCGCTGTAGTTTGGACGAGAAGGAGACGGCGCTACATGGAGAAGGCAGCGTATGGGCCAGGGACACCTCGGGTGAGGGGGATGGCGAGGTGGCGGTGGCAGAGGGGCGGTGAGGGCGAGGAGGGCGAGGAGGGGGCTGCGAGGTAGAGGTCGAGGGGCACCATGTCGCCTAGGAAGACGATGCCCGCCGCTGCCTAGGAAGACGAAGACGATGGCGAGGACCAGATCCGGCCAGATCAACGCCACAGATGGGGAGGCAGCAGCAGTCGCCACCATCCTCCGCCGGCCCACGAAGACGAAGGGTTGCGCCGCCGCCGGGATTGCCTCCTTCTTGCCGCCGCGCCGCTGCCGCCAGGGCCGCCTCCTCCTTCTCGCCGGCAGGGATTGTGGATTGGAGTCTGGAGATGGCCGGAGCCGGTAGGGGTTGGGGAGGGTGAAAGGCGGCGGCGTGTGGAGGGCGGCGCCGGCGCGGCAGTGGGAGGAGGCGGCGTGTGGAGGGTGGCGCCGAAGCGGGAGGCGGTGGCTTGGGTTGAGCCACTGAGGAGAGGAGAGGTTGGTGAAGGGGGAATGGGGGATTGCCAGGTTGGGGAAGAGAAGACCGGAGGAAGAAACGAAGAGTAAGAAGACAGAGAGAGTCAGGGAAAGATAGCGAGAGAAGGGGGGAGAGAGAGCTTATTCGAGCGATAAGAAGGAAAGAGAAAACCATCTTGGGAAATAGAGAGAGAGAAAATAAAAAAAGTTGATGTCACTTTAGCAGTAGCCTACAACTACATCGCTAGTTGGCTACCACTGCTGACACGGCATGAACTTAGCTATGGAATATTATGGTAGATTGTTTCTAAAGTGCCATTCTTAGCAGCACCACTAATGGTTTATCTAATCCTTTATTTTTCAAGATGACAAACCACATATAGTGATATAAATAAGAGGTCACTAAGATTTATGTCCATTGTCAGACAGGAGAAGAAAAGTGCGGTGCGAGGAAGAAGAAAATAAAGAAAGGGAAAAAAGGAAAGAAAATGCTACATCATATACAGTTTTGATATATTAATTGCCCCTTGAACATTACCAAGATCACAATTGAATTCTGCAAGTAATTGTTTACTAGAGATAAAAAGAACGAAAATTTTGCAAGCAGCATATACAGTTTTGATATATTAATTATTTCTTTTTGTGAAACCACAATTATGTAAAATTATGGACACTTAAAAATTAGGGGGAAAAGTAAAATTTCATTGATATTTTACACACATATTGTTATTGCCTCGTTAAAAACTTTATGTCACAGTGTGGGGTTTCCCCGGTAAGGAAAAGAGTACAGTAACTACATTCATGCATATATATCGACTACTCGACATTGAGATTGGCTAATGCCTCTACGATCTTAGGATCTTCTTGTTGATGCTGATGTCGCTATTTTGCCAATTTTCAGTCCTTGAGGCAGGTGATTGCCTCCACCATCTTGGGCGTGAGGGATGACTTCCTTTCTTCAATTATTCTTCCTACCATACTGAACGTCGCTTTCAAAGAGACGAAGGACACCGAAACTAGTAGAAAATCTCGCGAAATGGCATAGCATAGGGAATATCCGCTTGTTGTTCTTCCACCAATCGAGCTAGTCTAACTTGCCTCTGCCAGAAAGATCAGGATCCATATTTGCAAAATCATGCTCTAGGTGGTGGTTCAGCTCTGAGGTAGAATTCTACTTGGGAGGCGCCTAAGACTGAGAGGATGAAGAACTAGACTTTCCCTTCAGCTTCTTCCACAAGTGTGCTATCAAGCTTGTCTTGCTTTGATGCGTTTGATGTGAGGCCTCCGATCTTGTGTTGCTGCTAAGCTTGTTATATATCTCTAGTCCCTATTATTAAACATACAACTGAATTTGTTATACAACTCTAATACCTATATATGATCGATCTACACCTTTATAATTTGGCTCGACCAAAATAAGAGATGTAGATCCTTATCTTTTTCTCTCGATTAATGAGAGAATTTATAGGATTTTTTTTCTTTTTTTCAAGATTATTGTGGGATTTTTCTACTCTTAAAACGAATGAGGTGGCTTGAATCTCACCGGTTGTTTTTATGGATATAGATTATGACTTTTCTTATAAGCTAAGAAAAAGGTGAAATTTTCTTTTTGTTCAGTAGTGCACATTGATATATCATTCTGGAGTGATTACAGTGAACATAATCATATTTTATAGCTATTGACATGGCTAATCTCTTCATGCATATTAAACTTTATACAGTACCAATGAACGATTGCAGTTTTTGTGTCTGTGCCGACATGACAACCCTAGGGCCCAGGCGTCATCTCCTCCCAACAGCGCCTCCCCCTTGGGCTATCCTATCTGGCTATCCCTATCTGTGCACAAACGTGGGCAGTGGGCATGCCACATGCCTTCACGATTTTGTGAGCCTTTCCCACCTCCCCCATCTCCCCTGGCCGCCTCCCCCATCTCCCCCTCTCACCCACCCCTGGTGTCTCCCCCTACCTCATCCCCCACTTCCCCTCTCCCCCATCCCCGACGCCCCCCCAACCTCCCCTCTCCCCCCCCCGACGTCTCCCCTGCCGCCTCCCCTCTCCCCACCCCCCGTGCCTCTCGTTCCCCACCGCCCTAACATCCTCTACTGGCCGCTTCTCCCCTCTTCCCCACCCCCAACGCCTCCCCTGCTTCTCCCCTCGGCCCACCTCCTGACCTACCCCTTTTCCCCACCGCCTCCACCTCCTCGCCATTTCCCATCACCCCCACCCCTTCTCCTCGCCAAGGCATCATGGGCGCCGGTCTTGACACGACACGACACGGCAGCGACGCAGTCACACTTCACACGGAGGCGGGCGTGGGCTTGGTGTGCCGCCGTGCTACTATCGTGCCGGCCAGCCCGAGCACGACCCTACTGTCCGTGTCGTGCCGGCATGGCCCACCACGTGGCGTGGCGTGCTGTGTTTGGACCGTACCATGCCGGCCCGGAATGGTACAGTCCAACTCCCACGTCTAGGCTAGATCTAGCTAGCTAGTGAGACAACCATCAGCTGGAGCCCCTTTTTGATTTTGTAGTTGGTGTGTGGCATATATGGTTCATAAGACGTGTGTAACTTGGTCACATGAGTGAGGTACTCTCATGCACTTAATTACTGAAGAACACAACGCGAATACTTGTTAATCTCTTAACACATTAACTGTATGTCATTGCTCTATAATTCGTCATTGATACGGGTCAAAAGACACATGAGCAAGGCCGTTATTTCAGTTGGACACGTATGATACGAGTGACATCTTGCTAATCCCGAGACGGCTCTCCTTCCTCCGGTCAACTAATCTCCTCCTCCCCAAATCCGTGGGTTTGCTAATCCCGAGACAGTTCTCCTTCCTCCCGGTCATCTAATTAATCTCCAACTCCCCAAATCCGTGGGCTCGCGTATCTATCAGCGACCGCCAAATCTTGTTCCCGTCAACTCCTCACGATCGCTCGTGCCCCGGCCCGTCAGTTACCCCAATCGGACGGCAGCTGCGGACCGCAGCCGCCAGTTCGCCACCCTGCGCTAGCTCGGCGTGCAGCAGAAGGCGTTATCCCGGGCAGCTTTGCCGGTTCCCCTCCCTAACAATGCTCTTCTAATCCGCGAGAATTGCGTTAGGCCCGGCCCGCCGGCTCCGAGCGCCATGCAGGATGGTTGCTGCACGCGCGGCGCGGTGGCTCGCGACGTTCCATCATGCATGTGGAGGTAACTTGCACGAGTTGTGGTAGTATTAAGTGCAGGCTGTTGAGTAGTGTGATTAAGTCAGAAACGCTGGAGTGGCGCCTTTGTGTAATCAACTCATGGATCCCGGCGACGCGGCACGGCACGTAAAGTGTCACAGGGTCACGCCCTGCTGCTGCATGCATGCATGCATGGTATCCTGGCAACCCGGCACGGTACGTTCCACTTCGACACGCTGCACGGTCAGGACTCGGGTGGGATCCGGTGGGGTGGTGGGCCTAATTAGATAGCTATCTAGGCCTTTTTATTATTGGGCCAGTTTGAACCCAACCAGGTCGAAAACGTACTGGGCCCTAAGATACTCGGATTCAGCAGCCGGCCGCTATGTGCCACATGCCCGTCGTCCAAGTGAGGCGCTACTGCCGTCGCGACGCCATGGTGCTCCGTCTTGTGCAGGCACTGGTTATATCATCCTGTGCTATCTTTATTTTTTTTTGAAGGGGGATTAAAACCCAGTTTTTAAAAAGCTAATAACAAGTCTTACAGCAGTACCACAAACAGGAAGCACTGGGGATCCCAGCTTACAGATAGCGAGCAAAAGAAGACAGTAACTAAGTCATCAAACAGCCAAAACACCGACAGGGACAGAGAGACAAATATATTACAGCAAAAAAGTCATCCCTTTCCAGATTTCACAAACTCCCTAATCCAATCTTCCATGGTTTTAATGAGTCCTTCCATCTTTTCATTAACATCATGCTTGGTGAGCATCTTCCATTGCTGCAAATAAGATAAGAAACTGAACATCACAGCCAGCGGATGCTTAGGGAAATTCTTGTCAAACGCTATTCTGTTCCTATAATTCCAAAGGTTCCAGGCTGAGGCTGCAAAACTAAAGAGAATAAAATCGTAGTTAATAGCACCCTTCTTCTCAAGCCAATTCAGACGGAAGTCATTCAAAGAACAAGGACTGGAAACCCAATGTAAAGCCTCTCTCATACAGCACCAATAGAACCGAGCTAGAACACAAGAAAACAAGACATGATCTAAATTCTCTTGAAAGACCACAAAGAACACATTTGTTCTCTCCTTTCCACCCCTCTTCTTCAACTCGGTCCAGGTTTGTATATCGTTATTGAAACAGAGCCATAAGAAGACTTTAATTTTTAGAGGAAGCTTACTCTTCCAAATCTTGAGTTTATCATTACGATCACACCCCAAAGCTCATATGTCTATAAAGAGATTTGACAGAGAAAATACGACTTTTCCAAACACCAAACCACACACCATTGTCGGTGTTAAGAACTACTTCCATTAGCATCTGCTTAAGTTCCTCCCATCGATCCTTTTCGCTTTTACCAAAGGTTCTACTAAACCTGATGTCCTAGACCCCTCTAGTTATACAATTATTAACATGAATCACAGGGTTCTGACAGATAGCATATAATTGAGAAAACTGAATCTTCAGAGGACAATTACCCAACCAAATATCCCCCCCAAAAGAGTGTAGAACTACCATTACCAATCAAGTGTCTAGTACCTTTATCAAACATGTACCTGACTTTCATCAAATTTTTCCAAAATTGAGAACAAGTAAGAGTATTAGCACCTTGAATAACACCCCTAGGAAAGTATTTCGCCTTCAGAATTTTAAACCAAAGTTTATTATGAGCAGAGCATAATTTCCAGTTCCATTTAGCCAAAAGACAATCATTCAAAATCCTAGTATTAAGAATACCTAAACCCCCAAACTCTTTGGGCCGACATAAAGCCTCCCACTTGACCATATGATACTTGAAATGACCGGTAGCACCCCTCCAAAAGAATTTAGAGCGAATAGTGTCAATTTTACTATGAACTTCCTCACTAAATCTATAGAAACCCATTGTGTAGATAGGAAGACTACTTAGACTGCTATTAACCAGAATTAACCTGCCTCTAGCAGAGAGAAATTTGTTTTTCCAGTTATTCAATCTCTTATTCAACTTATCAATCACTTTATCAGAAGCCTTCCTCCCCACATATCTATCCCCAACTATAATACCCAAATAAGACATGGGAAGCTGAGCTAATTTGCAATCAAAGACATTAGCCACATTGGTAGCAGCCTCCCCATCCACCCCTAAAACAAAAACTTCACTCTTGTGATAGTTAATCTTTAAGCCAGACATCCACTCGAAACAGTACAGAAGGAATTTAAGATGAAGCAAGTATGCCTCCTCAAGCTCCACCATAATTACCGTATCATCAGCGTATTGCAAAATAGGCACCCCACCAGGAACCAAATGAGAGATCAAACCTTTCAAAAAGCCTTTTTCTTGAGCAACATTAATAATCTCTGCCAGCGCATCTACCACAAGGTTAAAGAGGAGAGGAGAAAGAGGGTCTCCTTGTCTTAAACCCCTAGAAGTCTTGAAAAAAGGACCCATTTCCCCATTAACATTAATACAAACTTTCCCTCCTTTGACAGAGCTCAACACCAAACTGATCCACTCATTAGCAAAACCCTTTCTTAACATCACTTCCTCCAAAAAGGTCCACCTGACCTTATCATAAACTTTTTCGAAATCTAACTTCAGAATCACCCCTTTACGTTTTGTAGTTCTGAGATCATGAACCACCTCATGAAGTACCACCACCCCATCAAGAATGTTTCTCCCCTTAATAAAAGCCGACTGACTTTCATTAATTATCTTATCTGCAATCACCCCCAACCTATTGGCTAACAACTTGGTTAAGATTTTAAAGCTGACATTGAGAAGGCAAATAGGTCTATATTGGCGAATATTATTAGCCTCATTTATTTTAGGAATTAAGGTAATGACCCCGAAATTTAGTCTCTTGATATCTAACACCCCATGACTGAAATCTTTAACAAGAGCAAGAAAAGAACTTCTGATCACACCCCAAAAATCCTTATAGAAACTATTAGGAAAGCCGTCCGGACCAGGAGCTGAGTTCGCCTTCAACTCTTTAATGACCTTGTCAACCTCCACCTCAGTGAAATCTTGACACAAAAAAAGATTATCATCATCAGACACTCTTAACTTGTGAGTCCAAATATCAGAAGTCAGACCCACCTTTTGACTATCCTCCAAACCAAACAAGTTTTTGTAAAAGTCATAAATATGGTTATGTAAATCAGAGTTACTTCTCAAAACAACCCCTTCATGTTCCAAACTAAAAATAAAATTTTTCCGTTTTCTCCCATTCGCGCAAGTGTGAAAATATCTAGTATTAGCATCTCCTTTAGATAACCACTCACTCTTACCTCTTTGTTGCCAATACTTCTCTTCCAACTCATAAATCTTCTCAAGCTCTGCTTCCAAGGCGTATCTCTTAGCCCAAATCTCAGTGTCTTTATCATTATAAGTAGCCAAAGAGTCCAAATTACTGATCTATCTTAGAAGATTTTCCTTCTTTTTCTTAGAGACTCCATTGACATTCGCTCCCCAACCTCTAAGAAAACGCCTTAAGGCTGCTATAATACCAATCCAGATGTCAAGAGAATAGAAGTTCTCGGACGATCTGCCCTGAAATTCGCTCCACTTATGCTGAATCAGATTGCAGAAGTTCTCATGACCCATCCATTTTTGTTCAAAAAAGAAACGCCCAGATTTAGCTCTTTCCTCTTCTCCAGAATTAAGAAGTATCGGGCAGTGGTCCGAATCCACTCTAGTGAGACATTGCACATGACACAAGGGAAATTTTGCCTCCCAGTCATGGGACACCATAACTCTGTCTAAATTCACCAAAATAGGACATTTTTGTTTATTAGTCCAAGTATACTTACCACCCCCTTTCTTAATCTCAATCAAATTATTCTCAGAGATGAAATCATTGAACATATCAATAAGCTTCCAGTTACAATTATAAGAATTTTTGTCCCCCATCTCTCTAATTAAGTTAAAATCACCCCCTAAGACCACTGGCAGACCAATGCTCTTACACTTCCTGTCCAATTCTTCTAGGAAAACAGCCGAGAAATCATGATCAGCAGGACCGTAAACTGTTACTACCTCCCACCGAAAATTGGACCTTCGATTTCTGATTACCATGCTAACAAAATATCTTCCAGAGTCTCGAGCTTCCACCTCTAAAACATCATCTTTAACCCCTAAAAGAACACCACCAGAATGTCCTTGGGCAGGAATCCAATTCCAACAGAAAGGTAACTCCCCAACTAAAGCTCTGAAATCGTTGTCAGACAACATAGTTTTAAGAGTTTCTTGAATACCAATAACATCCACACCCTCAGAAAAAATAAGCTCCCTAAGCTGTCTCCTTCTAGCAGCCTTACCAATGCCTCTAATATTCCAAAATAAAACCTTCATGGAACAAAAGATTCTTGAGAAGCACCCCCATTCTGTAGCTCATTCTTCACCTTATTTCTGCTGCGTTTAACAAACGCCTCACCCCTTTCATCAGAAGATACAGTATTTAGAGAAACACCCCTTTTCGAATTCTCATTTCTCAACCCCTGATCCTCATGTTTCGAGGATTCTACTTTATCTCTTTCAGCTTGAGCTAAGGCAGCTCTAACCAGTTTATGAGCTTGCATAGAGGAAATAATCTCTTTCGCACTTTGAGAATTATCTCCAAGGTTGATGTTACAAGAAATAGCAACTTTTTCTAGATAATCAGAAGACACAAGATTAAGAACATTAAAAGGATTAGAAGGGGTACCTGGATCTTCTAGATTATGAATAGACTTCAGCTTAGAAGCCTTTTTCTCCATAGTAAGACCTTGATCTTGGATCCTCAAACTTTTCCTTGTAGCCGGAGGAGGTTCCAAGACTTTGTGTTTCCTGCCTTTTTTCTTAGTAGACAACCAACCAGCAGCCATCTCTCCAGGAATAGTCGACTCTTGAATTTGTTTAGTTCCTTCACTTAGTTTGGCAGAAGTATATACTCCCTCATCAGCCTCCAAATTTAAACCCCTATCTACTAAGTCAACTGCAGTAATACATTTATCCCCAGAGATGAGAGGACCAGTATGTTTTATCTTCTCAGGATGAGACAACTCCACTTGTTCTGCAATCTCCTGACATTCCACTGTGCCTGTAGTTTTACGAGGAGTGCTTAAACAAGGCCAAAGGGCTGTAGCCAAAAGAGCAGTACCACCCTCGGAGTGAACGACAACTTCCTCACTTGACTGAACCCCCTTTTGGGTGTTATCTAGTTGAAACTGACCAGACTCAATATCTCTCAAAGGACCTTGAATCAAAGTAGGTTCTTCCACAGACTTACTCTCAACAGATCGCTCAGGAAACCTGAAATTGAGGGGAACAATTTGTAGAACTTCTCCCAATGATCCCATCTGAACAGACTGTTCATAATTATCGGGTACATCAGTCACACCCAAATTTCCAGAGGGGCTCCCATCACTCTCAATGATGGAAGCAACATTGTTCAGAAGTCTAACCCCCCCCAGTTGAAACGTCACCCACCTGACCATTTTTGGCTACTTTCTCAAGTAATATCTCATCTGATAGAGAATCTTGAGCCCCCTGACCAACATCAGAGTAAATCATGATGTCAGTGCAACTAGTATCTCCTTCTAAATCCAATCCTTGCTGTTGTTTCTGTCTTTCTTTACTTGAATCCCCAAACTTCTGTTGGTCAGAAGAGCTCTTAACTTTCCTTTCAATTTTTTCTTCGAGTTTCTCCCATTCAGTCCTGTGGTCCATATTACTAAAATCTTCCTCATCATCTTCATCTTTTCTACGAGCATGGAACTTATGGAAATGATCATAAACAGGCCCTTTTTTCTTGTCTGTTCCACCCCCTTCAGCTTCAAACTTCAACTCATAACCCAATTTATCAATGAATATTTCCACAAAGCAGTTTATACTAGCAGGATCTCTATTGAGTACTTTAACTCTAACTGGCTCAACTCGAACCAGACTGAGTTCATCTACCTCCACAGGATCTCCCACTGTACTGGCTATCTCTTTCACCGCTTCCACTGTTCTTGCTTGAAGAGGCACCCCTGAAATTTTAACCCAAGTGGCTGTGAGCACAGAGGAAGCTTCAAGATCAATGTTCGATTTCTCAATCTTAGCCTCGAGAGAGTGCAGGGCCAACTCAACACTTCCTACTTTAGACCAAGTCTCAAGACTTTCAAGAGAGGGAAAAACGACAGCATAGTCAGAGACTGAAATTTGTCTAACTTTCCAATCCCACTGAGCATGTATAAGATGTTTCAATTCCTCCTCAATCTTCTTCACAGTGGCCAAACCTTCCTGGATACTTATAACCCCCGAGGCAGCTTGTTGGTCTGGAGGTAGCAAACCAGCCATCTGCAAACTATAGAACCCTTGTCCTAGGATTCCAAAACCACAAAATTTTAGACCTTGTTTTTTCTTCTCCTCAGGGCATCCCGAGGTCCAATGCCCAACTTTCTTGCATTTATAGCAAGCCGGAGGATTAGTACATCTTGCCTGATGATGACCCGACTACAAGCAACGGAAACAAGTACCACGATCTTCAGCTCTTAAAACCCCCGTGTTCTGACCAATATCACCCCAAGTTTTGGAAGAGTCATCTCCTTTACCAGCCGAACCTGACTGCTCCCAGGAAGAAGACGTTCTAGGAATTTCAGATCTGGGTATACCCCCTCTCCTTCCAAAACCACCCCTAAAATCTCCACGTTGAGAATCATCACGATGAGAACCCCCCTCTCGAAAAGCATGCCACCCCTTAGTTTGAAGAAAATCATCTCTACCCTCTCCCCCAAAAACCTTAGAATCGGGACGAGAACGATCTGAAAACTGCGATCCAGACTGAGTACCTGATTTCTAGGGAGCTCCATGCGGTGGATTCCTCCACTGTTGCTCTGAATTGCGATGTAACCTCTCCCTCATATCCCCTTCCATCAACAGATCGTCCTCCTCCATCCACTCATCAGGAGCGGATCTCTCGTCTCCCACCCAAGTACGACCTCCCCCTCCTGTACGCCGAGGGTATCGACCTCTTCCGCGCTCCATGACTTCCCCCCTCACCACCTCCGCGAATGAGTGCCTAAGAGGGGAAGGCTCACGGATCCACCGAACAACCCGAGCCTGAAACCCTAGGCGCCGCACTTCGCTGCGTCGAGCAGCAAACCCTTGCTCGCCGACACAAGCGGATCTGGGGAACCAACGCCACGAGGACCGGGGGATACTGCGCCAGGAATGAGCGAAAATATCTACGAGGGACGTACCATATGGATGGGCCGGCCCAACATTGCGCCTCCTGCTCAAGACAAAACCTTGGCCCGAATCCGCGCCTCCATGCCGACGACGTCGCTGCCCCTCCGTCTCGCTCTCGCCGCGACACGTCAATGTCCGAAGGAGGCGAACGGAGGAGATGCTCACCAGCTAGGCTCCTTCGAGAAGCCTCTCCCTCTTCCATCCTCCCTCCAGGTCTTAGCTCTCTTCCTAATTCCTGCCGTCGGCACCCTGTGCTATCTTTATTGTAAGCATTTTATAGATTTGTTGAAATAACTTTCTCAAATTGTTGTATGAGATATTTTATTGTGCTGCAACATATCTTCTCAACATACCTCCTGGCGAGCATGGCGATCGATGGAGACCGGTCGCTGGAGAAATGACGTTCAAGGTCTGCCCAGCTGCTTGTAATGCTCTTGCAGTTGCCAAGTTCAACAAACTGACGCCAGTGCCCACGAACGGGCCTCTGCATTGGTTGCTCCGTGACGACCGCCCGCTGATTCCACCCAAAAGTCCACAAGCTGAAATAATGTCTTCTCTATCACGGAGGAGACCTTCGGATGGGTCTATGCCTCGGAAGAAAATCCTACGAGGCTACGAAACCTCACCACTTTTAAATCTATATTAGACCATTTTAATCTCGTGACACATGGCAAAATAAACTAGCTACCTTTTTATAGGTCCACATATAATGATTTAAAAGGGATCCGGGCAAGGATATAAAGTCATGGAGATCTCGTAGGATTTATTTCCCGGTGCACCGTGCTTGGAGGAATTATCAGGGCACTTGCCTCACCATATTTCAGTAGCAAGCTGGAGATTTGGAGGTTGCAGGACTATACGTATGGTGTTTGGTCGTTGGACACTCGCATCGATTTTTCAGGGCAAGTGGGAAGAGATCTACTTCATTTTAGTATGCTGCCGGTCAAAAGAGTCATTGGTGCAATTGGTAACAGCAGATCAAGGCAGAAGATAATCATTGCATCATCCGGACACAAGGTTCACTAGGTGCACAATTACGACGTTAAGATCTCTAGAAACTATTTTCCCTGTCAAATACACACATCTAGATGTAGGTAATAGAATCAAATCCTTAGATGTTGGGTAAGTTTATTTGAAGAAAGCCTTGCTCCGGTGCACTACAGAACAAATGAAGATAGCTGCGGCAAGGGCGTTAAGGAGATCCTACTCCGGCTCCCAGCTACATCCGTTGTTCAATCCAAACTTGTATGCAAGTGGTGCAGACTGATCGGGAGTGAAAGCTTCATCCGTTCATACCTTGCACGTAAGAAAATGGACAAGAGGCTAAGGATCATGCTCGTCGGCAAGGGCACCAGGAAATCGTGCTTCTGTTTCATTCCCATGAGCCTTGCCGTGAGCTTGCAGATCAGGCTATTAGTGATCAAGGTACTATAATACCTCGAATGTTTCTAAGAAAGGAGAGTAAACAAAAAAGGGTTTTTCTGTAATATTCCAACTTAGTCTAATGAAGGAAGCAGTGAAAAGAGAAATTAGACTTTAGAGGAGGGGAAATCTGCAATTCTTTGGCAACCTGGGCTTCGAGCTTTGGCCTAGGAGGCCCATGAGGGACCGGCCACTATTAAAAGGAGGGAGAAAACCTAGCACACACACTGTAGCACGTGGTGCTACAGTGCTCCCGCCGCTGCTACAGTGCATACCCTCCTTCTTGCACTCCGTTGCCCCCTCTTGGTGGTGCTCTCCCATTGCTGTTGGCCAAGGAGAAAGGTGGAGGGAGACAGGAGAAGAAGAGGAGAGGAGCATCTAGCGGGGGAAATCAGCGGGCACGCGTGTCTCCAAAGGTAACGAATGTCGTTTTCGTTGTTTGATTAGTCGTAGATGTGAATTCGATTAGAATTGATTGGATCGAACTCTGTCAGTTAAATATTCAATTCTGTCCAGTAGGTTGCGTGGGCAGTTTCGAGTTCTTAGAGGCTGAATTGGAGGTTTTTATCTCCTAGAGATATTTAGATAATATTCTTAGCTTTTCGTGGCCGTCAATAACACCTGATTCCGACGTATGGATCAAAAGTTATGATAGTTTTAGTTTCTGCTGTCCAGAATTCTGACGTGATTGATCTGTCAAGTTGTCTCCTAAAATATGATTATGATAATGGAATATTTAGGGTTTTTACCCAATTAGGTTATTGTAGAAATTTTTATAACCTTTCCAGAATGTTAAAGAACGCCCTAATCGGAGTTGTAGATCAAAAGTTGTGATCTGTTCTTTACCGCTGTCCAGAATCTTAGCTACGTTTCAGCAGTCATTTTAATTAGTAGATTGATTATTGTTAAGGTCCAAATCAGGACTTCTCCATATTATGAAATTTGTAGGCCTTGGTCTTATCTTTCGAGATCATTAAAAAAACATCTGATTTGGAGCTGTAGAACGAAAGATATGAATTTTTGAAGTTCTTATTGTAATCTGTCTCTCTATTGTGGACAGTAGAAAAAGATTAACGTGTTAGCGACTTTTCTTGCACCTTGGGAATTATTGAAATAATTTTATTCAGGAAGCTAGTTCCTTGTAGTTTCCAGAAAGGTTTAGGTCATTGATTCTGGTTGTACCAAATGGAAGTTATGAATTTCACAAGTTGAAAGTACCGAAGATGACATAACAGTCTTCGGGGTTAAAATCAAGGGCTTAGATGGGGTAATTTGTTCTGTCGATGACCTGGGAAGTTGTATCTAAGCTCGTGTAAAGTCCGGGAAACTTGGATTCATAACGTTTGGCGCTGGGACTCAAAAGTTATGGATTTTTCTTTGAGAACCGACAGATTGGACAGATTAGAGTCAGGGGTGAAATTGCTAGTGTTTGTGTTATGCTCAGAGCGATTGCTCTCGTTATGTTCTATCGCTTTGTTGAGCACTCTTGTTTAGTATACTTAGTATACTTTACGGTTGCCAGTGTTGGTGAGCACTGTGGTTGAAAGTCATCTTGTCGTCATCTTTTTCGCCTCACGGTTAAGGTAAGTATTTTGATGTTCTTATGATTAGTGAATGCTGGATGCTTGATGTTGGTATTGTGCTTTTCTGTGATCCATGAGAATATTCAAAGTTTATGTTCCTTTCTTATGTGTTAATTCCATGTGTAGACATGATGCCTTTCATAATTCATATTTCAATACATGCATCCATTTTCATGTTCCTTCCACAGGAGTGGATTATAAGACCCATCAATTCCAGTATGGGCACGTAAGACCCACCATTCCAATGTAGGCAGTTTTGGACACCCGTATGAAACGTTCTTCATACGGGATTTGGATCCCCGCATTTGTTAAATACGGGCTTAGGTGAACACCGATGGGTGTGTCACTAGCTATACCGATATAAGCATGTGTGCAGTCCATTCTTTTCATTAATTCCATTCATTCCATGCATTCATGTATTCATTTAGTGTACGTTCAAATTCTTTAATGAAGTTGTCTTTTTCATATTTGTGGTATGTCCACTATCCATGTACTTGCCGAGTCTCGCACTCATTCTTGCTTTGTTTATTTATTTTTAGGTGATCGTTGGTGATGATTCTCTTGAGAGGAGTAGACACGCACTACTCATTCATTTCACCTTACACCAGTTTCAATAATAGAACTTGATTCTGTCTTTCATTCGTTAAGTGATGGACTGTAATATAATAGAGTTTGATGTTGGTTGATATCTTTCTCTACGTTAAGGTTGTTTAATTAACTGCTTATGTTCCATGATCATTCATTTGGTATGATTATCTTAGTGGATTCAGTAGACTTAAATAATTGGAATTTGTGAACTGTTGTTGTTTCTCTACGTTAAGGTTGTTTAATTAACTGCTTATGTTCCATGATCATTCGTTTGGTATGATTATCTTAGTGGATTCAGTAGATTTGAATAATTGGAATTTGTGAACTGTTGTTGGATTCAGTTTTAATTCCTACTTAGGTTTTAAAAGATGTTGATCCTTATATGTTAGTTGATGAGTTATTGTTAAAGTTCTTCCGTGGTATTGTTGTATGTTAGTCCTTTAGGTAGCATTTTGGCTTCCGAATAGCCAGGGTGTTACAGTTGGTATCAGAGCGGGCTTTAGGTCCATGGTGAATAAGTTAGCAACTTAAGTAACCCGATAAGCTAAAATTTGTTAATGGTTAATTAACCTAAAACTTGACACACTGGTGCACAGTAGGATGGGATGGTTCAAGCAATGTGTTTCCGTTTTTGTTATGTTGCCTTGTTACTCTATGATATGATCTTCTATACCTATGAATTTGTTCTGTGATTGTTATGAGATGATATTCTATATTCATAATTGATTATTGGCTATGGGTGATGTTGAGAGGTTGAGGTCGTGGTGGTGGCCCTTGGTTTTGTCAGGTTACAACACCGTTCGTGGTAAAAGAATAGAGTAGTAACTACCTCGAATACCATAGTTGAGTGTTGAGGGTGAGTTTTATTATTCTCTTCCTTGATCCTAAATGTGGTCAGTTCTGGTATTAGTTGCGGTTGATGAAGTTTTCTTGAGTTAGTGTTCTACATTTCTTCTGATGTGTTTTCGTTGGACTTTCTTGGTTCCTTAAATCGACTACTTGTTCTCCTAACTGCTGGTCTAATGTTGTTTCTTGGGAATATTGGTTATCGGCAAAATTTATCTTTTCTTGGGAGTTCTGCCCTTCTTATTGGAAAATGTGAATCATTTATTCTTGATACTGAAAGTTTTCTATTGCAAGTTCTTTAACATGTGAAAGCTTTGTCTTTATGTATTTCTTTTGGATTATTTCGAGTTTTGAAATTTAATACCTCTTTTTCTGAGAGATTGTGTTAAAATCTTTAAGTGATGTCTTGTCATGCTTAAGTAAGAGGTGTTAATTAAATGAACTAATTGTTGTGGTAAGAGTTATCAGATTGGGTTATTAGCTTTGTGCAAGCGGTTTATTCTTAACTAGTATCCATGGAAGTGAAATTGATTAATGTGAAATGTCGTTGTATTGAGTACATGATGAAAATTTAGATAAGAGTTTGTTCGTATCTGTTCAAGAACCTATTGTTGTTAAGAAGTGTGGAAATGTTGTTGAACCTGGTTTGATCTTTTACGATCAAGTAATCTACTAAATTTGTTAGATGAATTGGAATCTAGGTCCTCTTTCGTTATTCTAACCACTAGTGAGGGTTAAGATAATGAGGTGTTCAATGTTGCCTTGATAAATATTAATCGAATCTGTCTCCTATTTTGGATCTTGATGATCTTATTCAATGATAGCTTTACCTAATTCTTGCCATGCTAAAAAATTATTGAAACATGTTTAAATGACTAGATGAACGATGATATATCGCCTTGTGAAACCTTGTCTTATGTATCCTATATTATTGAAGTTAAAGACCTTTCATTCTAATTATTGAACATAAGGTAGAATGTTGAATATATCCTTTTAACTGCTAGGAGTTTGCAAATAGAGGTAGGATCATGATTGTACCCATGTGTGGCTATAGAGCTTTTAGTGTGTACTATTTTGGCGTTGAGCGTCAGTAAGAGTGAAATGGATGAAATCTAATAAGAAATTCATATTGGTGTACTTTTATGAGATGGTCATGTTCTAGTAAGATCTTGTTAATGAGTTCTGCTTTCAAAGATTGTGGCTTGAGCACTAGGTTGTTTTTTCTAGAGCAAGTGATTATTGCAATCCTATTGTGATGATGGAAATAGTATGTCACGATTGTTGTGTTTCTTTTGGAAAAATTTTTGTTGGGATATTAAGGTATGTTAATAAAATAGTCGAATGTGAGGGTGATATTGATCCTTTTATAGAGAGTGAAATGTGACCGCTTTTCGTGATGTCTCTTAAATGAAGATAATTCAAGTTTTTGAATTAAGTAATCTTTTGGAGTTCAAGAGTTTTGTGGTAGTTGAAATTTGTTGAGTAAAGCGACGTATTGTAGAGTTCTATTGGTTCTTAGTTTATTCAAGTGATTTGATTTTAAAGACTCGTTTGTTTGAGTTGGCAAGTAAGGTTGTATTCAAATAAAGTTGTTTCTTTCCTAATTGAAAGAGTGTAGTAGAAGTATTTGAGGGTGGATTCAAATTTTGTAAATCGCAGTTTATCTGAAGCGTGCTTAACCTTGTTGTTTGGCCACATAAGAGTTACTCCAGTTTCAGAAAGCAAGGTTCTGTTCTTATTGGTTGAGGTTTGGAATTCTATTCTTGTGGGACTTATGCCTCAATCGTTGACTTTCCTTATGTTTTCCGAGTTCTTTGCCTAAGTGACTTTTTCCTTGGTCCTATGTTTACTTGAGCGTAATCGCTTGTCTTCATTTGCCTTTTCTTTTGAGGAAGGATCCACCGATTCATCTCACAGGGGTCTTTCGAAGTGGTTATTAATTGTTGTTGCGAGACCTTGGGTTGTAAGTTATTCGAGGAGCATTGGAGGATGAACTGATTTCGGGTATAATTCTTGAAGAGAATTATATTTATACAGAATATTTGTCTTTGATGCTAAACTGTTTGCATTGTTTCAACCATTAGAACCTATAGAGATTTGTGATCCAAGATCTTTTGTTCACTTCGGGTGGAACATTAGAATTTTCGAAAGGATGGGGAATCTTGATCGATGTATTAGAGTGTCGCGATTGGGTACCTTGCACGGTTGTGTAGATGAATTATGATGGTGTTGTAATAAGAGTAAGATTAGCGAAGTAATCTGATCGTTAAAGCGATTAATGAGATAGCTGAGATTGTTGGATTATTGTCAAGAATGACTTGGACTTAGTAAATAAATCTCTAAGAGTTAGACTCTTTATAAAGATAATTGGGTCGAGAAAATGTTTCCATGTTGATGTTAATGCGCGAGTATGTTTGGATTGTGATAATTTTAGGGATTTAATATGAGGTTTTCCCTATCTTCTATATGAGAAGTTTGTTGTAGGGTCTTGGAGGTTAAAATTGAAGGGCTACGGGTAGGCTACGCTAGCGCAAATTAATAAAAATTCTACCCGTAAACCAAGATCACTGCAGTTATAGATCACGGAATTACCACTAGACGCGCAGGTGCGGAATTGATGCAGCACGTCGAGGCAGAGTAGTCGTACTACGTTGATGCAGCACGTCGGGGCAGAGTAGTCGTACTACTTCCTCGTCCTTGTCGCGGTGTCCAACGTACAGCTCCTCTCTTGCGGTTCGTCCAAACGCTACAGATGCAGCGCCTCCACAGGTATCCACACGTGCGGGAGGAAGCGACGCACGCCGGACTACTAGATCCGCGCGAGCGACTTGGGCGTGGGAGGGGTGGCGGCCAGGGTTTGAGGATGTCACGAAAAACTCATCCTTTAATCCTGTGCCCCTTGCCCTCCTTTTATAGACGTCCTTACAATGGGCTTCTACGAATATAGGCCCATTAGGACTCAATGCCCAAACTAATTCGGATCCAATCCGAATTAGGCTTCAGCCCCTTAAGTGTGTGACCCTTATAGGTTCACGTATGTTTAGACATGACGCGAGTACACATACTTGGTCAATAGTTGGTAGCGGCCTCTAGCAAGACGTGCCAACTCCTAAACATACACAAAGATCATATCGGACGAACCATCACAACGTTATGTACATGCCAATCCCTTTGCCTCACGATATTCGGTCGAGCTCCAAGCTGACCACTCTTTCTCGATCCTCGTGATCCTAATCCCTTACTAGGTTAACTCTTAACCTTAAGTAGCATGGCCATGCTTTTACGATCCGATCACTCGAGGGGCCCAGAGATATCTCTCTCATGTAGAAAGGGGCAAATCCCATCTCGACTGACCATGCCTCGCAGCATGCTTCATGACAAACCCGAAAGCTACCTTTATAACTACCCGATTCACGAGTAGCGTTTGATAGCCCCTAAGTAGGTCGATTCACATCTCAAGTACATGCACAATCTCGTGTCTAAGGACAAGGCGTACACATTATGTAGAGAGAACCATAAGTATAATTGTTATGTCTCATGTTGGGTCGGTCCAACCCCATGTTCTAAACATGTGTCCACATTATTGGTTTGACATCTCCATGTCTATGACTCGTGAAACATGGTCATCAACCAATACATGTGCTAATCCATCATTCACGTGTGTCCTCACATGAACTTCGACTAGGGACAACTTTAGAATAACCATATAAGTAAAGAGTTTCACAAACAAGTCACATACTTGTTAATCAACACAAAGGCAATATTCAAGGAACATTTATTAAATCATGGATACAACGAAATATCATCATCTCTATGATTGCCTTTAGGGCATATTTCCAACAGCTCCCACTTGCACTAGAGTCAATCTAGAAGATATCTAATACCCATAGCTCTTGTGTGTGCCTCATGCTTAGGTCAGGGAGAGGCTTCAAAAGGATCTCAAATATTCAAACCGTGTGTATTTTGCATATCTTTAAATCTCCTCGATTGAGGATCTCTCGAATGAGATGAAACCGCCGCAAGATGTGTTTGTTCTTTTGGTGATTCCTTGGCTCCTTGGCTTGCGCAATGGCCCCACTGTTATCACAAAGAAAGATCCAGAGGATCGCACGCACTAGGAACCACACCTAGTTCAGCTTATGAACTTCCTTATCCAAACACCTTCCTTTCTCGCTTGAAGCCGCAATGTACTCGCCTCCGTTGTAGAGTCGACAATAGCCTCTGCTTGGAACTCTTCCAATCGACCGCACCACTGCTCAAAATGAACACAAAACCCGATTGTGATTTGTAATCGTTTTGTCGGTTTGGAAGCTTGCATCGGTGTAACCATTTACAACGAGCTCTTCCTCACCTCCGTAGACTAGGAACACATCCTTAGTTCTTCTCAAATACTTGAGGATGTTTTTAACCGCTGTCCAAAGGACTCTCACCGGATCACTGGTATCTGCCAGTAACACTTAGAGCATAGGAAACATCTGGCGAGTACATATCATAGCATACATGATAGATCCAATGGCCGAAGCGTATGGAATCTTACTCATGCGATCTCGCTCATCAGTTGTCGAAGGACACTGAGTCTTGCTAAGATTTATGCCATGAGACATGGGCAAGGACCCTTTCTTTGCCTCCTCCATGTTGAACCGTTTCAACACTTTGTCAATGTAAGTACTCGCTTAATCCTATTAGCCTTTTGATCTATCTCTATAGATCTTAATACCCAAAATATATGCCGCTTCCCTAAGTCCTTCATTGAAAAACTATTTTTCAAAGTGAGGTCTTAACGGACTCGAGCATAGGAATATCATTTCCAATCAAGAATATGTCATCTACATATAAGATTAGAAATACGAAGCGAGCTCCCACTTGCCTTCTTGTAAACGCAAGATTCTTCTTCGTTTTTGATGAAGCCAAACCCTTTGACCACTTCATCAAAACGAATGTTCCAACTCCGAGATGCTTGCTTCAATCCATAAATGGATTTTTGAAGTTTGCATACTTTTCTAGCATTGATTGGATCGACAAAACCCTCGGGCTGTATCATATACACGTCCTCGGTTAAATTTCCATTAAGGAAAGCCGTTTTGACATCCATCCGCCATATCTCATAGTCGAAATATGCAAAGAATAGCTAGAATGATCCATATAGATTTAAGCATCGCTACTGGTGAGAAGGTCTCATCGTAGTCAACTCCTTGAACTTGCGAAAACCTTTTGCATAAGTCGAGCTTTATGGATATGAACATTTCCATCCATATCAATCTTCTTTTTATAGATCCATTTGCACTCTATGGTTTTAACACCATCAAAGGGTCAACCAAGTTCCAAACTTGATTGTCTCCCATGGATGCTATCTCGGATCTCATGGCACTATGCCATTTCTCGAGTCTGGGTCCATCATTGCTTCCATAGGTCGAGGCTCATCATTGTCTAACAATAACATATCTCGCAGACATGGAGCCTTCCGACCTTCTTGGTGGTGGTGCTTCCTTTGCCATGGGTTCTCAACTTGTTCTCGCCACGTGGGCATCATTCGTCGAAGTCTTCCCGATTGGCTCATCTTGAACCTCTTCAAGCCGCACCGTTCTTCCACTTGTCTCCTGTTGAGAAACTCTTTCTCTAGGAAAACACCACTTGAGCGACAAACACTTTGCCCTCTAGTCGGTTGTAGAAGTAATATCCAAAGGTTTCTTCTGATATCCCACGAAAATGCATTTATCCGATTTGGGTGTGAGCTTGTCCGATCAGAGTCGCTGACAAACGCCTCACATCCCCAAATCTTTAGAAAAGACAAACTGTGACTCTTCCCACCCATATCTCATATGGTGTCTTAACTACGGATTTAGACGGTACCCTATTAAGTGTGAAAGCCGCCGTTTCTAGAGCGTAACCCCAAAATGATAATGGTAGATCCGATGGTTCATCATCGATCGAACCATGTCCAACAAGGTCCGATTCGCCTCGGATACCCGCTTCTTTGAGGCGTTCGGGCGGTGTTAGTCAGGAACAATTCCGCAACTCTTCGATGATTGCTAAATTCATGACTCAAATACTCGCCACCACGATCGATCGCAGAGCCTTAATTTTCTTGGCACGTTGATTTTCAACCTCATTTTGGAACTCTTTGAACTTTTCAAAAGTTTCAGACTTATGCTTCATTAAGTAGACATAGCCATATCTACTAAAATCATCGATGAAAGTTATGAAGTAATGAAATCCACCTCTAGCGATCGTGCTCATTGGTCCACATACATCAAGATGTATGATTTCCAACAAGTCCGACGCCTCTCAAAAGAACCTTTGAAAGGTGACTTGGTCATCTTACCAAGCAAACAAGCTTCACATGTCTCGTATGATTCAAATCAAACGGTTAGAAGACCATCATCATGGAGCTTCTTCATGCGCTTTTCACTTATGTGACCCAAACGACAATGCCAAACATAGGTGGGATTCAAATCATTAGGTCAAGTCTTTTAGCATTTATGTTAAAGATGGGCGATCATCAAGATTTAAAATAAATAACCCATTCACAATGGGCAAAAAAGCCATAAACATTTCATTTTAGAGATCAAACAACCATTGTCTTTACTTGCAAATGAATAACCATCTCTCATCAAACATGAGGGGATAAAATGTTTCGACTCATACTAGGAACATAATAACAATTATTCAATTCCATAATAAATCCTGAAGGAAGCCGAAGTTGCATGGTGCCGACGGTCAACGCAAAGAACCCTTGCTTTATTTCCGACGCTAAAATCAACTTCACCTCTTGCGACTCCTCTACTTCTTATTAGCCCTGATCGAGTTGCAAATGTGAGCAACGATTCGGTATCAAATACCCAAGAGTTAATAGGAGAATCAGCGAGAAAATGTCTAAAACATTTATGACAAGTGTACCTTGGGTGGAAGTCTTACTTCGAAATTCTTCTTGCATTCCTCTAATCCGTGTACTTCTTGCGCTTTCTTCCAAAGGCGATTTTTTACAATAGAAGCATACCGTCTCACTCCGTGTCCAAAGATTAGGCTTAGGCGTTGGCTTCGAGATCATATCTTTAGCCTTGCCCTTATTCTTTGCCCATGGCTTCCTACCCTTTTTCTTGAAGTCGACTTGTTCTCAAGATACAAACCATCACATGGCTAGGGCCTCGCACACTTCTTAATGTCACTCTCTGCTTTTGAGCATCCCACAAAGCTCATTAAGGCCCTTTTCCACCCCATGCATATGGTAGTTCAAATGAAATGTCCATAGCTAGGTGGAAGAGATGCCAAATGAAATCGATTGCCAACTTTGGCTAATTGGAAAACCAAGTTTATCCAAAGTCCGATCAGAACCAACCATTTTGATCACATGTGGGCCTACGGGTGCACCTTCGTTAACTTGCATTCCGTAAAAGCCTTAGAGACATTGAATCGCTCACCTGGCCCGTGTGCGAACATGTCCTAAGCGCCATGATCATATCATACGCTTCGATCCTCAAACCGCTTTTGAAGGTCAGTTCCATGCATGCAAGCATAAGACAGCTAACCTCAAGAGAGTCATCACATGCTTTCTTGTAGGCGCTTTTAACAAAGCGAACATGCATGTTAGCGTGCTCTTCCGGGATTGGGGTGTCCGAACGTTTTCCTTTTATCCGCCTCGAGAACAATTTCGAATTACTGGACCCAATCCGAATAGTTTGTTCCATTTAATTTTTCTTTCTCAAGAATCGATCGCAGCAAAAGGGTGTCTTGTGGTTGCTAGATGCCATTGATCTACAATAGGAAATGCAAAGTACTAAGACAAATAAAACCATGATAGAGTAAATCAGATTAAACAAATTTAATAGAATGTACTCCCACTAAAATCAACATCCTCTATTGATTCTTAGCGATTCAAGATCCGCAATTAACGAGTCTACTAGTGAGCTTTTGCATCACCGCTAGGAGACAAGGTAATTCGTAAGCAACACCTTGCTAATCATATCTCTATATGACTCTTGTTGTTGGGTGACATCTCTATGCCCCGCGCCCAACCTTTATGCCCCAAGGCCCATAACCTTTATGATAGCCTTGTTAAGTTCACCAACCCTTATGCATGTAGGTATCCGATACAAACCCATCTAGTCAAGGAAAGTCGATGGTGCCCTAATTTTATAGACCCACCATCAATTTACAAGACATGGGATGGTGTAGAGTTTAGTTGGGAGGGCATATGTTTAACTTAACATTTTGTGAGGGATCGTTATACTTCTACCATTCAAACATGCATAGGAGTAAAACAAACAGAATAGCATTCACACAGCCAGACTCAAGATGGCCCATTTTCTCATGGTGATCTTCATCGCCATAGAATCATCCCACCATGATGATCTCCATCTCCATGGTTAATGTGTGCCATCCCTCCAAGTGATGTGTCCTCCGAGTACTAATATAAGCTATTACTCATAACAACTAGTAATAAAATACATGGATGCAAGGAATCATCACAAGTCGGACGCAGCCGTTAATACAATACTTTGATAACACAATGGCTCCAAAGTGTTGCGAACCCACGACACGCAGGTCATGAAAATATTACAAACATGCATCACATACACATTAGGCCATACTGGTCACATGCATCCTGCAAAAACAAGTTATGCATAGAATCGCAATCTACCGGATAAGGGGGTCGAGGGGGTTTCCCCCGCGGGGTTCGAAGGGGCAGCGCCCCTCGCGGGACTTAGGATTTTTACTTAGGATTTTGATCGGCAAATCATATTTACCACAAATCGACCATTGTTCCGATTCGACCAATTTGTATTGATCTTTGCGTGCAGCAACCGGTTTTACGTGTCACCGCTTCACCCCGATGGCGAATCCGACCGGTAGGGGTATGTTGTTTCACGACCTTAGCAAAGATGATCACAAAACATCGACATCAATCTAGATTCCGATTCGACCAATCATATTGATCTTCGCATTCCGCAACCGGTTTTACGTGTCACCGCTTCACCCGATGGCGAATCCGACCGTAGGGTATGTTGTTTCACGACCTTAGCAAAGATGATCACTAAACCGGATCGATCAATCCATTACGAGATCTATACAATCGATCACATCGATCATACCGACTTACATATCGCCATATGCAAATCACGAACCTATAACATGACAAAGAACCGCTCGATACCATCAAGGGCTACGGGTAGGCTACGCTAAGCGCAAATTAATAAAAATTCTACCCAGAAACCAAGATCACTGCAGCTTATAGATCACGGAATTACCACTAGACGCCAAGAAAGCGGAATTGATGCAAGACGTCGGCAGAGTAGTCGTACTACGTTGATGCAAAGACGTCGGGCAGAGTAGTCGTACTACTTCCTCGCCCTTGTCGCGTTGTCCAACGTCTGCCTCCTCTCTTGCGGTTCGTCCAAACGCTTCTGATGCAAATACTCCACAGTATCCACACGCGGGAGGAAGCGACGACGCCGGACTACTAGATCCGCGAGCGATTTGGGCGTGGGAGGGGTGGCGGCCAGGGTTTGAGGATGTCACGAAAAACTCATCCTTTAATCCTGTGCCCCTTGCCCTCCTTTTATAGACGTCCTTACAATGGGCTTCTACGAATATAGGCCCATTAGGACTCAATGCCCAAACTAATTCGGATCCAATCCGAATTAGGCTTCAGCCCCTTAAGTGTGTGACCCTTATAGGTTCACGTATGTTTAGACATGACGCGAGTACACATACTTGGTCAATAGTTGGTAGCGGCCTCTAGCAAGACGTGCCAACTCCTAAACATACACAAAGATCATATCGACGAACCATCACAACGTTATGTACATGCCAATCCCTTTGCCTCACGATATTCTACGAGCTCCAAGTCGACCACTCTTTCTCGATCCCGTGATCCTAATCCCTTACTAGGTTAACTCTTAACCTTAAGTAGCATGGCCATGCTTTTCGATCCGATCACTGAGGGCCCAGATATCTCTCTCATGTAGAAAGGGCAAATCCCATCTCGACCGACCATGCCTCGCAAAGATGCTTCATGACAAACCCGAAGCTACCTTTATAACTACCCGCCATTCACGAGTAGCGTTTGATAGCCCCTAAGTAGGTCGATTCACATCTCAAGTACATGCATAATCTCGTGTCTAAGGACAAGGCGTACATTATGTAGAGAGAACCATAAGTATAATTGTTATGTCTCATGTTGGGTCGGTCCAACCCCATGTTCTAAACATGTGTCCACATTATTGGTTTGACATCTCCATGTCTATGACACATGAAACATGGTCATCAACCAATACATGTGCTAATCCATCATTCACGTGTGTCCTCACATGAACTTCGACTAGGGACAACTTTAGAATAACCATATAAGTAAAGAGTTTCACAAACAAGTCACATACTTGTTAATCAACACAAAGGCAATATTCAAGGAACATTTATTAAATCATGGATACAACGAAATATCATCATCTCTATGATTGCCTTTAGGGCATATTTCCAACAAAAATTGGGCTTTGTATTTTTTTTTATGCTAGAACTTTGGTCGCCCAATGATTTTGTGTAGAAGAAGTAGAATAAGGGTGGATTCCGAATAATGGGATTTGAAGATAATCCGGTAGGCACATTGTTCTGTATCATGTGTAACTTCACTGTCTTGATGTGTAACTTCCGATCAGCAGAAGAATACAGAAGTACTTTACGTGATCGATCGATTGAAAGTTGTAGAAATTTTGGGAATAATTGTGTGTCCCTTTTAGGATCCCCACGTTCTTTATTTATAGTGCCAAATATTACAGTCCGACTCCAATACGACTTGGACTCTTACCTAAACTCTAGACTCTTTCCTAATCTCTAATATCTTCAACACTCCCCCTCAAGATGGGCATGAGATAACAATCATAACCATCTTGTTACATAATGCAATATCATTACTAGAATCTAGTAAAAACTACCATCCATCGACTCCATAACTAATACCACAAAAATAGTTGTTAACCACCAATACTACCAGGGACGTCACCAAATCCATCTCCACCATCTACCAGCTGCCCGACCTCAACCTCATCTTCCTCTACCCTCATACCCCCAGTCTCGGCCTCCGCCACCTCTACCCCTGTCACAAACCATTGCGCCTGACTCCAGTCCCCATCCTCTCGGGCATCTCCAGCAACACAATCTCCGGCACCCATTCCAACACAGCTGACCGACATAGTCTCCACTGGAGCTACCACCAGCTCCTACTTCGTTCTCACCATCATCGAGCTCATCACCATCATTAGCTCTTAACAATCCTCTCCCCCTGTCTTCCACTCCTTCCATCGTATTATCATCACCTAAGCTTCCTCCACCACTGTAACATCCCAATTTTCTGAGCTTTAAAAATCTTTTGAATAGTTAGAAGGATAAAATTCACCATTTGATTTTATTTGAATTTAAATCCAAAGCTTAATATGGACTTTGTACACCAAAACAATTTAATATGATTAAAGTCAACATGAACAATGGTCAAAACTATTTTATTTGGGTTCCTTGGGCTTGGATATATTTTCCAGATTTTTTTGGAATTTTTCTAAGTTCATTTGCTATTTTCTATTGCTTATTTGGATTTCTGGTATTTTCCTAAAAAGAAAAAGTATTAAAAATCTCAGATTTCTTCGTGGGCCGAAACCCACTCTGTCCAAATTGCCCAATCATTGTCTGCAGCCCATCCACCTGCCGCCGCTTCGCCCGTCCCGCCGTTGGATCATCGCGACGGTTGGATCAACGCGCCAAGGCCTCGCCTCGCCTGTGCATTGCCGTGTGGGCTCGCCGGTCGCTGTCTCCTTTCGGTTTCGTCCTCATGGCTTGCCGCTGCCGCCGTCGCCATTGAAGCTCTCCGAGCTCAACACGACAACGGAGAATTTCCAACTGAACCTCTTCTAGAAAACGTGCCAAATCTCATCCCTTATCTCACCGCATTCGTATCTGCTCTCAATTGGAACGGAATCGAACTCTATCTCTTAAACCGAAACGAACTCAAGAAATCCCGATTTGGGGATTCCTTATCCCGTGCCGCCCGGACCCTATAAATAGCCCTCCTGGGTTCGCGATCATGTCCTCAATCCAAAGCCGCCACCCATTGAGCCTCAATCGCCCTAGCGCCGCCGCAATTCGAGGTTTAGGGTTTTGTCGCCGCCGTGGTTTTTCTTCAATTCAGCCGCCGCCGGTGACGCCCCGCTCTCGTGGTCCGCACCAACGTGATCAGCGTCGCGTGGGCTACCTCTAGGGACCATCCACTTCGCCGGAGCGTCACCGGAGTTGCCATCCGATAACAGCCGAGTCTCTCCGCCGCTTGGAGCTCGCCGCCGGCCGCCTCAGTCGTCCCCGACCACCCGGAGTTGGACCAGAAGGTGCGCAATAGCAAGGGCTACGCCGTACCGACCACGATCGCCGGAGCGCCGCCGTTCGCCGTCTGTTGGTTCCCGAGCCTCGCCGCCGCCGAGCCGCGTGGCGGCTTCGTGTCGGCGTCACATCAAAGCCACCTCAAGACCGCGGCGTGCGTGTCGTCCTATGTGGTGCCGCGTCAGCGCCACGCGTGCACGTGTGTGCCACCTCACCTGAGCCAAACCCAGATCGGTTCGGTGAACTTGGTTCACCGTGAGCCATCTCACTAACGTGTGGGCCCCACATGTCAGATTTTCTTTTTTAATTCTTTAATTCCGAGCGCTGACGTCATCGTTGCGCAATAATCCGATTTTTCTTTTAAGAAATAATTCGGAAATTCGGAATAATCAGTTTTTAGGGTTTTCTTTAGATTTTCAACTTCCCAAGCCCATATCTTTTGCATCCGAACTCCGATTGAGCCCATTCAAATTTCGAAATTCATCTAAATTCAAGATCTACCTATCTGAGATTTTTATTTAATTTTTGGAATTTGTTTTTCCTCTATTTTATTTATTTTTGTTTGTTTGTTTCGTTTGCGAGTAGACGTTGATACCTCGGGATGTTTTGAAGAGCAAGGAGCATCTCAAGACCAAGATCAATACCAAGACCTATTCCAAGGCAAGTTATACCTTTGATCATATTGAGCCCAGTTTTCAAAAGTTATATTGATTCAAATTATTGCATTTACTTTAATTATTTATTTCAATGCTTTTGGGATGAGTTAATATCCAACCTGTTATGACCTCCTTGTCTAATTTGTATGCCATAATCTTTTGTCACCCTAGTTTGGTTAATTTAGTTGGTGCTATGGTATTACCAACGTGGGTTGGTTAGATACGATTAGTTTGCTTAGCCATGCTACGAGTCACCATCTCATGTAGTTGCAAATATAAATTTGACTAAGTGATTATGGAACTATGTGATAGAAACTGTGTGCGCTATGTGCTGTTACTCGTTGATGGTATATGTTGCACTTAACCAACAGGGTGGGAAAGGATTTAGACGGAGGCAAGTGGACTGTGTGATATTTTGGTGGAGCCATGTGCGTGGGCTTAATAACCTATGTGCATAGGGATTTGTAGTTTAATTGGAAGTCTTGCCTTGGTCAATTAAGGACTTAACTTTGTGCGCCATTGAACTGAGCCTCTCGTACAACCACATGCCTGGTATGGGACGGGCCTAACTTAGTAAGTTATGGAGTCTTGATATTGATTACTCAGGTAGTAGGTTAGGCTGTGTGCATGGGTGGAGGTGTGCTACCAGGTAGTCACATCACGGGGCGGTTCGCCGTGTCCCTGTCCAACGGTGTGTGTTGGGCTGACTTCCTATGTGGGGTTGTTTGACAGTTTGTAAGCACACTGGGAGTGTCAATGTTAAGATGAAGTTTCTGAACTGTTTTGTTACGGCTAGTGCTAGCTACACTAGTTGTATCATGTGGGTAAAGTGTACAAACTCTGCAGAGTGTTAAACAATCTATTTGAATAGCCGCGTCCGCGGTCATGGACATGCTCGGTGATTTCACACGAGGGGTAGTTTTTCATAAAACCTTGGGAAGAGAGCTGTGTGACCTAAGTCATATGGCTATGTGAATAACTTGTTTAGGCTATGTGTCTTTGTGAAATAAAACTGTCAAATTATTATTATCTATTTGTTTTACTTGTGCTTTCAATCTATTACTTGTATTTAAATTGCAAATGTTGCATTTCTGCAAAAGAACCACAGAAGCCATTCCTTTGGAATAAGCCTGCATCTATAATTGCATTTATGTGGTATGACTTGCAAGTACGGTGTGTACTCATGCTTGTTGTAAAACATGCAATGAAGAGGAGGAGTCTTCACCGCTTTAGGAGGAGTTCATCGAAGGTGCTTGATCGTAGGGTCTTGATCCCACGATTACTGTGGTGAATTGATGGGATTCATTGAAGTTTCTTCGTTCCTCTGCTATTTTATTTCTTTGCTAGCCCTGCGTGGCTTAATAATTGTAAACTTAACCATAAGGTCAAAACAACTATTTGTTATCAAATTACTCGTTATGTTATTAATCGCTTGTGTGGATCGATATTCACCTGTGTTGACACTGTGTGCACTAGCGTGATCCTGGACTAGTGCATTATACACAGAGGGTTCAGAATTGCATATTTTGGGTCCCGACAGAGGTGGTATCAGAGTCATACTGACTGTAGGTCTTACCCTTAGATCGGCCGTCTTAGAGAGTCCAAATTATTTTCTAAAGAAAAATTAACTTGCAAGATTAAATGAACTGCTTAACTCTCCTCATGTCTCTCTCGACTCATCTATTGCTATAATCTTTTCCTCTCCCCGCTGTTTTAACTTGGTTCCCACCCTCTTGTCTGTCTTTATAGATGCTTCATACCTACGGTGAGCGCAAAGACGGACTTGCCGCAGAGCTGTGGAAGCTGTTGTAAGTACTTGGAGGCTTTGATCGTCCCATGTATCATGGCAACCAATAGGTGGTAAACGGCCGAGATCGTGGAGTAATCTGCCGTCTGACCGTCTACGCCAGGAAGAGCACTAAAGCCAGCTAGCTGTTGAACATCTCCGTCAGAAGGATCACCTTCGAGCAAGGAATTCAAGAGTCGTCACGCCTGGCCATCCTCAGAATTTGCCACATCTACGCGCGAGAGCTGCGAAATACCGTCTTCCATTACCATCCCCGAGCTGCCGCCGTGGATCGACCAGCATGCTACCCATCTACGGATGGAGAAGACGATGCTCTGATGGTGCACTCGCCCGCCACGGCCGCCAAGAGAAGTCGCTGGAAGCAGCCGCCACCGAGCTGGAGTGCGCCTATGAGACCCTGCAAAGAGCTGAAGAAAGGATCGCCATGCTAGAAGAAGCCCTCTACGGTCAGCACGACCATGAGGAGAAACAAGAAGAAGAAGATCCGGAAGAGCCAGAAGAACCAGAAGAGGACCCTGAAGAAGATTCCGAGGAAGACCCCGAGGAGGTTCCAGAGGAGCCACAAGAAGCTGCAGAGCCGGTGAGAGCCAACAGACCAAGACGGAGGCACTGCCTCCTGCACCAGCCCCTGTGACATCAAGACCAATTAGCGAAGATGCCACCACTTCCAAGTCTACAAAGAAAGGGAGCATCGCGTGGTTGTGGAGGCTACCTTAGCGACTGAGATCGCTAGAGTCTTAGTTTGTCAGGCTTAGCCAGTTTCCTTTCGAGTCGCCCTTTAGGCGTTAGCTTGTGTGCTTAGGTTCCCTTAGGCATTGTTGCAAGCCATACTAAGACCCCTAATAAATAAAGGTGTTTCATTTGGTTTTCTTGAACTGTGTTTGTTGGGTTTAACCTACCCCCTAGATTAGTTCTTAACTCACCTCATGCTTTCTATCTTATCTAACCCTTGTAGCTTCACCAGATGGTTCAGACTCGCCATGCCGCTGCAAGTGGATCCGGAACCCAAGGATCAGAAGGCAACGAGTAGACCCCTACAGGAGCAGTACCGCCACAAGCACCCCCTCTTGACTTGCAGAACTTTGGAGCCTTCATGGCAGCACAGACACAGATGATGTATACTATGATGAACCACCTACAGAACATGAGCAATCAGAACAACAACAACAACAACAACCATCATCCTGGAGCCCCAGTCGCTCATGGACACCAAGGACCATCCAAGCTTGCTGAATTCATGAGGACTCGCCCTCCAACCTTTGCTGGCAATGTTTACACCAATTGAAGCTGATGATTGGCTTCGGGTTATTGAGAGGAAGCTGCTGATCACTCAATGCAGCGACCATGAGAAGGTTCTGTATGCTACTCATCAGATGGAAGGCATAGCTTGCCGAATGGTGGAGAATTTCAGCAAGCCGCATGAGGCGCCAAAAACATCACTTGGGCAGAATCGCCGCAAAGATTCTCACAAGATTATGTACCGAGAGAATAATGGATCTGAAGAAGGATGAATTCCGTGCCCTGAAGCAAGGAGCTATGTCAGTGACTGACTATCTGAATAAGTTTTCTCAGCTAGCTCGCTATACTCCAGAGGATGTTGCTACTGACAAGTCTTGCTAGAGTCGCTTGAAGGGTTTGAACTCAGATCGCAGTCAATCTACTTGCCCACACTTTTCCAGACTTTCAAGAGCTGGTTAACAAGGCATTGGTTATGGAAGACAAACACAAGGAGCTGGAGGACAATCGCAAACGCAGGATGGCCCAGCAAGGAAGTCACCAGTCCCAACAAAGAGCAAGAGTGGTACCGCAACAGAGTAATCGCTTTCCGCCGCAGAGTTCGTTCAGGACGCCGGCACCAACATCAGCACCTCGTCTAGTTGCTCAGAACTCTCGCAACCCCGCGCCAACCAACCCCAATCCAGGGAGCAATCAGCAGAATTCTCAGAGAGTTTGTTATTCTTGTCGTCAGCCAGGTCACTTCGCCAATCAGTGTCCGCAGAAGGGGACAATCACCCCAGTCCGTTTTAACCTTGGAGCTACACCCACCAAGACCCCAGCACCGAACAACCAAGGAGTTTCTCAACGCACTCACCAACCAGAGGAGTGCCTCGATCAGGGTCGAGGTCGTGTCAACCACGCCACTCGAAGGAGGCCAGAAGCACCGGACGTCAGACTTGGGTAAGTTTCTAGTAAACTCAAGACCGCATTAGTTCTGCTTTGATTCTGGAGCTTCGTATTCCTTTGTTTCGAGTGTTTGCAACTAAGAATAATTTGGAAATTATGCGCCTTAAGCATACTCTGTTAGTCCATACGCTTTGAGTAGAGCTAAGTTCTAAAGTGGGATGTTTAGGGCTAAGTTACTCATAGTCGGAGTTGAGTTTCTAGCCAACCTAATTGTTCTAGACACCTGCACCTTAGATGTCATTCTTGGCATGGATTGGTTAACCAAGCATAAAGCCGTGTTAGATTGTGGCCGAAGAGCCGTTACAATCGAAGATACTAAAGGAAACAAGGTAGAATTTCAAGCTACCTCTGTGCGTGATGGACACCTGATAGTCAATAGTTTGAAGGCAGTTGCTTTGGAAGATGTGCCTATTGTCAGGGAGTATCCAGATTTGTTCCCAAAAGAATTACCCGGAATGTCACCGGACCGTGACATCGAGTTTGTCATCGATCTAGTGCCCGGAACAGCACCTATTTCTAAGAGACCCTATCGGATGCCAGCCGATGAGTTAGTGGAAATGAAGAAGCAAATAGAAGAACTTCTGGAGAAAGGTTTTATAAGACCTAGTTCGTCGCCATAGGGAGCACCAGTTTTGTTCGTTAGGAAGAAAGATGGAAGCATGAGGATGTGCATCGATTATCGATCTCTCAATGAAGTCACCATCAAGAACAAGTACCCATTACCTCGGATTGATGATCTGTTCGATCAGATGAAAGGAGCCGGAGTGTTCTCAAAGATCGATTTGCGATCGGGTTATCATCAATTGAAGATTTGTCTTAAGGATATACCTAAGACCGCTTTCTCAACGCGGTACGGACATTATGAGTTCTTAGTCATGTCCTTTAGTTTGACTAATGCCCTTGCCTATTTCATGAATATAATGAATAAAGTGTTCATGGAATATTTGGATAAGTTCGTAGTGGTGTTTATCGATGATATTTTGGTCTACTCCAAGTCAGAAGAAGAGCATGCTGAACATTTGAGATTAATCCTAGAGAAACTCAGGGAGCATCTGTTGTATGCAAAGTTTAGTAAGTGTGAGTTCTAGAAAAAGGAAGTTGATTTCCTTGGTCATGTGATGACAGCCGAGGGAGTAGCCGTTGACCCCAGTAAAGTCAAAGAAGTACTACATTGGGAATAGCCCAAGACTGTCACTCAGATTCACAGTTTCTTGGGAATGGCAGGATATTATCGCCGCTTCATTGAAGGATTCTCAACGATTGCTAAGCCTCTTACGCAGTTGTTGAAAAAGGAGAAGAAGTTCACTTGGACCCCAGCTTGTGAAGAAAGTTTTCAGGAGTTGAAGAAGCGTTTGACTTCAGCCCCAGTGCTGATTTTGCCAGACATCCGCAAAGATTTTGATAATTATTGTGATGCTTCGCGTCAAGGATTAGGGTGTGTCCCGATACAAGAAGGAAGAGTTGTTGCTTATGCGTCAAGACAATTAAGGTCTCATGAGGAGAATTACCCTACCCATGATCTGGAATTAGCTGTCGTAGTGCACGCCTTAAAGATTTGGCGTCATTACCTTATCGGTAACCGCTGTGAGGTATATACGGATCATAAGAGTCTGAAGTATATTTTCACTCAATCTGACTTGAACATGAGACAGAGAAGATGGTTAGAGTTGATAAAGGATTATAACCTTGGAATCCATTACCACCCTGGTAAAGCTAATGTAGTTGCAGACGCTTTAAGCCGTAAGAGCAATTGCAACGCTGTGGAAGTAAAAGAGGTTTGTTCAGAACTTCAAGAGGAATTTAAGAAGTTGAAGCTAGAGGTTGTGTCGGAAGGATTTATAGCTAGTTTAGAGGTGCAGTCTACTTTGGAAAAACAGATTCGAGAAGCTCAACCAAAGGACCCCGTATTCTCAGACATCAAGCTTAAAATGACAGAAGGAAAATGTAAAGACTTCACCTTAGATGATCAAGGTACACTGTGGATCAATGGACGCATCTGCGTACCAGACGTTGATGGTTTGAGGCAGCTGATTTTGAAAGAAGCTCATAATTCAAAGTACTCAATTCACCCTGGTAGTACTAAGATGTACCAGGATGTTAAAAACAAGTTTTGGTGGCCAAATATGAAGCGAGAAGTTGCAGAGTTCGTTGCCCTGTGCGACGTATGTCAGAAGGTAAAAGCAGAGCACCAGATACCAGCAGGTCTATTGCAACCTTTGAAGATTCCCGAGTGGAAGTGGGAAGAAATCGGAATGGATTTCATTACCGGTTTACCCAAGACTCAATCGGGTTACGATTCAATTTGGGTAATAGTGGATCGCTTGACTAAGGTTGCCCATTTCTTGCCGATCAAAACCACTTACTCAGGAGATCGCCTTGCAGAGTTGTATATGTCAAGGATTGTTAGTTTGCATGGTGTGCCTAAGAAGATAGTGTCAGATTGAGGATCTCAGTTCACCTCCCTTTTTTGGCAGAGTCTGCATGAAGCCTTGGGGATTCATCTGAATTTCAGTACTGCATACCATCCCTGCATGATGGATGATCGAAGGGTTAATCAAATATTAGAGGATATGTTGAGAACTTGTGCTCTAGCCAATGCTACCCGTTGGGATAAGAGTTTGCCGTATGTAGAATTTTCGTACAACAACAGTTATCAGGCCAGTCTGCAAATATCACCGTTTGAAGCTTTGTATGGTCGTGCCTGTAGAACCCCTTTGAATTGGTCAGAAACAGCCAAACGTTTGGTTTTTGGACCAGACATTATCTAAGAAGCAGAGGAACAAGTGGCTATGATCCGAGAAAGATTAAGGATAGCTCAGTAGAGGCAAAAGAGTTATGCCGATAATCGTCGTCGTGAGCTCAGCTTTGAGCCAGAGGATTTTGTTTATCTTCGAGTTACTCCCCTTAGAGGTGTGAAAAGATTTCATACCAAAGGAAAGTTTGCCCCTAGATATGTTGGTCCGTTCAAGATATTAGCTCGTCGTGGAGAAGTAGCCTATCAATTGGAGCTGCCACAGTCGTTAGCGGGAGTGCATGATGTCTTTCATGTTTCTCAGTTGAAGAAGTGTCTTCGCATGCTAGAAGAACAAGCCCCGTTGGAGTCAATCGAGCTGAAGCAAGATCTCACTTATAAAGAGCAGCCAATCAAGATTTTGGACGTCGCAGAGCGCCATACCAGAAGCAAGACCGTTCGTTTTTGCAAGGTTCAGTGGAGCAACCACTCAGAAGAAGAAGCAACGTGGGAGTGTGAAGACGAGCTGAAGGCCGAGTTCCCTAGCCTTTTCTCTAGCTAGCTGGAATCTCGAGGATGAGATTCCTTTAAGGGGGGGGAGGTTTGTAACATCCCAATTTTCTGAGCTTTAAAAATCTTTTGAATAGTTAGAAGGATAAAATTCACCATTTGATTTTATTTGAATTTAAATCCAAAGCTTAATATGGACTTTGTACACCAAAATAATTTAATATGATTAAATTCAACATGAACAATGGTCAAAACTATTTTATTTGGGTTCCTTGGGCTTGGATATATTTTCCATATTTTTCTAGAATTTTTCCAAGTTCATTTGCTATTTTCTATTGCTTATTTGGATTTCTGGTATTTTCCTAAAAAGAAAAAGTATTAAAAATCTCAAATTTCTTCGTGGGCCGAAACCCACTCTGCTCCAATTGCCCAATCATTGTCAGCCCCATCCATCCACCACGCCCGTCCCGCCGTTGGATCATCGTGGGATTTGGTTGGATCGATCTTGCGATCGACGCCTGTGTCGCGCCTCGCCTGTGTGTCATTGTCGTGTGGGCCCATTGGGTCGCTGCCTCCGTTCGGTTTAAATCCTCGCGGCCGCCATTGTCGTCCGTCATTGAAGCTCTCGAGCTCGACACGAACGGAGAATTTCCAATCGAACCTCTTCTAGAAAACGTGCAAATCTCATCCCTTATCTCACCGCGTCAGATTCGCTCTCAATTGGAGCAATCGAACTATATCTCTTAAACCGAAACGAACTCAAGAAATCCCGATTTGGGGATTCCTTATCCCGTGCCGCCCGGACCCTATAAATAGGCCCCCTGGGTTCGCGATCATGTCCTCAATCCAAAGCCGCCACCCATATTAACTTTGATATCAGATTAGGAATTCTATTAATTTAAGCGATATGAGAGATCACAATATTATGCTAGTGGTGAATGTACCACTATGAATATTATATTTGGTATGGTGGGTCTATTGCGCAAATAGTATTTTGGTTACTATTTAGTGAATAGTATTTGGTGAATAGTGAATAGTATTCTGATTCAATAGTATTTTGTTTACTATTCAGTTATCAGTATTCAGCTAATATTGTGAACAGTATTTCATGAATAGTGAATAGTATTTGTCAATAGTAGTGAATAGTATTCTTAAATTTGAACAGTAACTTTTATCGGGATCTTGCAGGTTGGCGAAACCAATATTACAGTCAGTTGTGCATTAGTAGTTGTGAAGTCCTACTCGGTACTCACCATATTTCTTGCTAATTTGCTTCAGAAGTAGCTAAACTTTCCTTAGACGTCCTTAGTTATGATCATATGAGGTAATTTTTTATCGTCACTCTAGGCAGTTCCACCCGAAGGGAACACTTCTCTACGGCCTCAACGTTCTCCCTACACAGCCAACTCAGGGCTTACTGGAGAACTACCGAAGAGGTTTCTCCTATAGAGTCCTTAGTATAAAACCTTGCCTCATATGAACAAACTAAAAATGACTGAGGGAGTTTCAAAGGAAAACTACTTCATTTCCACAAAATAGCTTACATATGGTTTTCCCTTTTGGGAAACCCGATGATTAAAACAAAGACAGTGAGATGCCTTATACCAAAGATATTACAAGCTTATCTTCTGGATGACTATTTTACAATGGTGTTTTTCTACTAAAATACTAAAGCACTCTGGTGGGAGTCTAATGCTTAGCTTTGATCGATGATGTTCTGCCTCCTTCTCTGCTCTCGATACTCTGGATAGCATCCCCTTTTATAGCTGCGGGAGGATGCGGGAGGAGCCTTCACGAGCCTTCATGAGCCTTCCTTTATTTAATAGAAGCTAGGGGACAAAGACTATCAAATCTTCTGGATAGAAAAGCTTGTGTGCATGTCACTTTATGCCACGATGCATCCTTCTAGTGGTGCAAATGTCCTTTGTGTGTTAATAACCTTCTTGTGGCTTCTGGTGTATGTATGAGCTGGCTTTTCGGCGCATTTATTTTTGTCTGTTTGCTGACATAGTCTTCTGCGCTAGGATGATTGATATCACCATTTTAATATTGGTGTACCTTTATAGGGATACCTTTAAATATTCTTCTTGTATGGAGATGATTTATAGTGAATAATTATTGCTATCCACTATCGTCATCTTCAGAAGTCGTGTCTTCATCTTCATCTGGTTGAAATATCTCATACCAGTCTAGCATCTGTCGATATTCTTTCCCGATTAAGGTGTCTTCGCCATAATCTGGTTTTATCAGGCGCCCAACACCTCTGTGTAAGAAACCATTATTTCCACCACATCAAATATTTATTATTTTATTCTGGAAAACCATTTGGTATGTGGTGTCTAGTTGAATGCTTTCTTTAATTTCCATGGCTTCTTTGAACCATCGCCACTTATCATGATTTGTGTTCTGAGAGAGGAGTCTTTTGACCTCTTGTCAGGACACCAATCTTTCTTCTAGGAAGCTTGAAACCGCTTTTGAGAATATAAATATCATGCATTGCCAGTCTTATTGGTGGCAAAAACCTTGGAGGAGTAGAATAGAAGATGATTTTGTATCTTCCTCTAAGAAATGACAATCTCTTGCCTGATTCCTTAACTGCTATCCCAAGGTCAGATTGGAGAATTTGATCTAGTGTGCCATAAATGACATGGACTAGACCCTGGTCTATGATTCCTTGAAGAGAAGTATATTTGTGGGTTTCTATTTGTAGTCTTTGGAAGAATTTGAGATCTATCTTTGCCCTCAATATTATGAATTTGTGGTAATGCTGGAAAATCGCTTGATCGTCAAAGTGGAGTGGAAAGGTAAGGATATTGATTCTGATACCAGGGTTAAATCCTGTCCCCTCGTATAGGTTAATAAAGTATTCTCGGAGTTCTAAGAAAACTTTCATTTGTCTCTCTTGGTATTTTTCCCAAACCAATTCTTGGATGTTTGGCCCTAGGCAAGACAATGTTTGCTTGGTCTTAAAACTCAATCTGGAAATAGGTATTTCGTCATGGGCTATATTGCTGAAGGGTTCTTTTGTATTTACCACAGGTGAAGACCCTAAAGGTTTCATATTCCTTGCCCCTTTATATTTTTGAATATAATCTTTGGCAACTAATTCCATATGATAATTTATTCCTAATATTTTTCTGGCTTGAATTAATGCTTCATCAATATTTGCATATTTCTTCCAGGATATTCCTTCTCTTGATTTTGAGTCTATCATTTGAGCCATTATTTCTTCAAATGATATATGTATTACTGGTATTTTACCTTCAAATACCACATATAAACGCTTCGGTTCTATAATTTCAGGATTTTCTGAAATATGTATTGCCTCATTTGACATATGAAAATATTCAGTGAGGCTATTTAGTATTGATAGCATATAACCTTTGTCTTCACGCTTATTGTTGTATTGGTACCAAAAATTATCCAATATGCATTCTTGTATTTCATCGATAATTATATGGTCTTTTGGCTTAAATTTATGTGAATTTGGTGGGAATATTTTAAGCTTATTATCAGCTCCAAAGCTGAATGATTCAATCCCATTATAGTTCATTGTTCGCTTCATACCTGCAAAATAGATGAACGGGATAACAAGTCAGGCAATTTATTCTCTTTTCCTTTTATGTGTTCGAATATCACTTTATAACCATTTCATGTGATGATATCTTCAAATAACGCCCATCTTCTTGTAGAGCTTTTCTTACTATTAATCTGATTGTGATACCTACATATGGCTTCACAGTATGTCTTTACTGTAAATTCCTTAAAGCCTAAATATAACCTAAAAGAATTTATTGCATTGATTATTGCTAGGATTTCTCTATCAGTATTATTTACAGTTTTTAACTTATAACTTCCAGAGGTATATCTACATATTTTTTTTCTTCTAACTTTGATGAGTATTTATTAGGCCTTTGCTTTAATATAGCACCCCATCCTAATTGAGAAGCATCTATCTCAATAATAGAATAATTGTTATCCAAAGGTAATTCTAGAGGTTTTAATTCTATGACCTTATCCTTTATTAACCTTACTAATTTAATGTCTTCAGAATTAAAGTATTTCTGTCCATTCTTTCTTAATTTTGCATATAATGGCCCAGCTAGTTTTGCTAAATTATCTATGTAATTTCTAGCATAATTTACGATTCCAGAAATTGCTGTAAAACTTTTTTTTTTATCATTCATAGCATCAGGAAACTGCAAAATCTTTTTAGCAATATGCTCTTGTAGATATATTTTACCTTCTCCTATTTCATGACGAAGGAAATTAATTTTTTCTTTGCAAATCTCCATCTTCTTTTTAGATAATATTAATCCATTTTGTTCTACCTTTCTAAAAATATCTCAAGATGAGCAATGTATTCTTTATAAGATTTTGAAAATATTAGCACATCATCTATATATACTAACATAAATTCTTGGTTTTCATTAAATATATTTTGCATTTTTCTTTGGAATAATGCAGGTGCATTTTTTAATCTAAGAGGCATTACAAGACATTCAAAGTGTCCTTGAGGACATGTAAATGTTGTCCATTCTATAGATTCTTTTGCCATTTTTACTTGCCAAAATTCAGCTTTTAGATCAAATTTAGAAAAATATTCGCTTCCTTGTATTCTATTAATCAATTATTGTTTATTTGGAATATTGTAAGCATCATCTATGGTATTATCATTTAGCCTTTTATAATTAATAACCATTTTTGACTTACCTCTAGCTATTTTAGGATGATTTGCTCCTAACTTTAATAGTTCTTCTATGTGCATTTTAAATTCTTCTATATCCTTTGGAGTAGCATCTATTGGACATGTCTTGATTATATATTCTGGATGCACTATGTTTATTTTACATATGATCGAATTTTTATCCCAATATTTCATAGGTATTTCTCCAATTATTTGAATATCTTCTAGTCTTTGAACAATCTTGTCTATATATTTTTTAGACTTTATATCTCTATACCAATTGGGTGCAAGTGATTGTAATCCAATGCAATCTACACAAGAATTTGCTATATAATATTCTTCTATATTTGCACTAAGCTCATCTTTTATTTTTATTTCAGGGAATGTATTGTTTTGAAGATCAAAATTAGAAATTTTTTAGCATTGCTGAATTTGAGGTGAAGGTGTCTCACCACGCTTTCGCACTTCTGAGATATATGGAACATTGTCTTGATATGGAATGAACGTGATTCCTTGCTCATGTATAATTGTGGTCTGAAGTGAATGTTGTAAAAATCTAAGACCAATTATCATATTGTCATTTATCATTGATAAATCCCTTATCGTAATTTCATCTATTATATATTTTGTACCATTTATGTACATTTCAACATTATATGCTAATTGGTTATAGAGCTTTTTTATTCCCGACATATCTATGGATATTTCGCTTTATTATCATCTATTATCCGAACTATTTGAGGATATTTTATGAAATATTTATCATGGATAATATTTTTGTACATCATGTATCTACTAATGCTAATATTTTATAGGTAATATTTGGTTTTAGCTTTACCTTTCTTCGGGATTCTTATTCCCAATATACCTTTAAAAGGTAACTTGACTATATATTTATTTCCAAAATTAGCTACTGACATCATTTAACCGGATCATCTTACCCCTATTACTATCTTTTAATATTATTGTTTGCTCTTTAAACTAAGTGTTTTCTATAATTTTATCTTCTTGAAGGCTTTTAGTGTTTATATGATTTTTAAAATCGTCTAATTCTACTTCTTATTTGTTTATCATGTTTTCTAATGTTCTAACTCTACTAGATAATATTCTTTCATCTGGTTCTAATTCTATTTCCTTTCTCCATTTTCGGTCTTTTGCTTTTAAACAAACAGAGCATGCTTGTTTTAGACATACGCTACAAGTAGCTCTATTTTCTTGGCTTGGATAATATATACATAAAGCACATTTTATATTATAATCTCCTTTTCCTTTGATCCAATCATGTTCACAATTTACTTGATCTATCATTTCAACCTTTAGACCAACTAATTCATTTATTAAATCTATTTCATCATTACTTGATTCATATTCATTTTCATTATTATCAATCTCTTCTACTTCTTTTATTGAATATATTGACTCATCATCTTTTATTTGATCATCACAAACTAATATATTTTCATTTATAATATCTATTATTAGAACCCTTTGTTGTTCTTCATATTTACTAGAATATCTCTTCCGATCCTTATTAGGACAAGTTGTACTTAAATGATCGTGTGAATTGCATATGAAACATCTACATATTTTATCATAATTCTTTCTAGGATTATAGCACCTTACATTTCTCTTATGTAAATAAGGAACTCTATTATCTGATTTTCTTAGAAAAAAATCCTTTCTTTGTCTTGATTTTTATCATATCCTTTATTTCGAGGTTTATAATACTTCTTATTAGTAGGTCTATCTTCTCCATATGTTAATGGTATTTGGACTATCTTATTACAAAAATCATAGTCTGCATATTTCATGGATCTTTGAGTATGTATATTTGTGCATATCTTCTTTAATTACTTAAAACAAATGTTATAACTTGAGATATATTAATGACTGAATCTTGAGTTTCCTTTTTATATTCTTCGTATATCATACTTCCTAAAGGGTCGTAATTTATTAAAATATCTCTCAACTATACCTTTATTATAGCCTTGTTTGGCAAGAGTAGCATTATATAGATAATGTTGTGAAAATTCCTTTATTCCTTTCTAATTTGTCAATGTTAATTTTCTATCTCTCTAAGCCTTTCATTTTGTAACGTAGAATATCCTAATTCTGGATCTTCTGCTATAATAATATTTGATATTATATTTGCAAAATTATATGGATTACTACCTACTCTTTTTAATTCTTCATAAAGAATAGCATTTTTTTTCTACCCATTGTTCCCAAAAGACTGTTGGCCTTCTGGGTTTGGGTTCAAATGGGTTCTGTCCTTCACATCATCACATGTCGTCACGGGGGTAGTAGTTTTGGCAGAGGCAGCCAGCCAGCTGAGCTGCAAACCACTGGGTTAGGTTCATTTACTGATCCAAGACATGGCGTATGAACAGAAACAATGTGGTAGGTAGCAGTGCAAAGATGTAAAGGCACGAGGAGTCTTTTCCGATAGCTCCTCCCCTGAATCCCTGATCCCCTCCCCTTCCATCCCGATGGCCGACGCCGCCCCTCATCACCTCGCCATGATGCAGCCCCATCCAATGCCTCCCCACCCCACCCCACCTCGTCTTGGCCTCCGATACCCCAACCTCCGACGCCACCCCGCCCGCCAAAACCCCAATCTCCCGATACCCCCGCCTTTGCGGACCCCAACACCCCTGCCTCTGACGCCGATGCTTCCGCCGTCGCCTCCTCCGACACCGCCGTGGATGCCCCTGGCGACGCCGAAGACGTCGGAATCAACGCCTCGGGCGCCCGGAAGCACATGACCCTCACGCCGCCGACCCTACCGAGCAAGAAGTCCAAGAAGAAGAACAATAGCACAGCGTCTGGACCAGGCCTGCCTCCCGCAAGGGCAAGAAGAAGGCCAAGTAGCTGGCCCACGCCCCCACCGGCGCCAACGGCAGCCGCCAGCCTGCTACCCCAAGCACAAGCCCTCCTGCGGCGAGGATGAGTTCTTCCTCACCCCGGTGCCCCGCCTCGTGGGCTTGCGGCCGAACGCAACGACGACGCACCCGCCTTGCCCGTGCTCCTCTCCCGCGTCTTTAAGTCCGAGAGGATCGAGCTCTCGGACAACTGCCTCACCGCCGGCAGCACCAAGGGCTTCCGCATGATACGCGAACCCAATTCTCCCCACCCGAACCCAATTCTCTCCACCACGGGTTGAAACCTACTGTAAAACCAAAACTTTTAAACCCAATCTAAACCAAACCAACCCGTTTTTCTAATAAACCCAACCCAAATCAAACCGTTAGCCTCGTCAACCCACTCCCACCTATCCAAAGCCAACCCACAAGACAACCCAAACCGTTAGAAACCAAACCATTAGCAGCCCCAGAGCCATCACTTCCTCCTGTTGTCGCGAGAGACCGGAGCAACCGACAATGCTGTGCGCGTGCAAGTACGCAACAAAGCGAAGGGTGCCTGGACTCTGGACAGTTAAACGCGGGCAACGACGCAATGTTGAAAAAGACCTGGGTTTACACAAGTCGCACTACCATGCCAGTATGCCACCACACGGCTCTCGGATATGATACTTCCATCCCCAATGACTTTTGAGTGTTTTGACGACGGCAGGAAGCCAGGAAGCTAGCATTGAACCATTGCATAATGGTAAGCAGAAGTTCTGAATCACAAAAGATCTTTGCAGGTATGTAATTTGTTTGTTTCTGCCTTTCTGGAACCACTGGTTGGCCTCTTTGGACATCGGCAGGACGAAGGCACCTGCAGGCTGCAGCAATGTGCAAGGTAACAGCGGAGGCCCTGACGGCGGCGACGGCGACGAGGAAGGCACTCGTCTCTTCATTATCCAAGTAAGAACTACTGACCAACTATTGGCACATGTTTGATGCTTTGATGGCACTACCGGCGAGGCGGCGATCAAGCAATGGGATGTAGGCTTAATACATGGACAAATCTAGTTTGTAATGCTGATTGATGAAGGTTAAGGAGGAGGTGGAGAGATGTCTGGAGTAGGGATGGCAATTATGCCCGATTATCCGTGTACCCGCGGGCGAATACTCTAATGGAGACGGATATGGACGTCTTGCTTTGCCCATGGGTATAAAAACAGACACAATTTCTTACCCATCGGGTAAACGGGTGCAAGCATGGGTAAGCTCCACCTGTACCTGTTTCTCCCGATTACCTACCATGTACATTGACAGGTGGAACCCTCCCTGAATAAAAAAATAAAACCCTAACCCTGCTCGGTTTCACAGCCCCCGCTGTCCACACTCCCACTTCCAGCTGTCACCGCTCTCCTCCTGGGCTCCCAAATCCCTAATCCTTAGTTTCCTCCTCCCACTAGATCTCCCACCAGATCTCTTCCTCAGCTTCCTCCTCCCACCAGATCTTCTCCCAGGCTCCCGGACCCGGCCGCCGCCCTCCTCCCGGTCCGCCGCGCGTCCTCCCGATCCGCCGCCCTCATCAGTCCTCCCGGGCCGCCACGCCTCCTCCCGGAGTCCCGGTCCGCCGCGCCTCCTCCCGGTCCGCCGCGCCTCCCGGCCCCGGCCGTCAGGTGTTGATTTGTCCCAGAACCTTCGAAAGCGTCGTGCGGATGAGAACAGAACCAAGGACAGATTGCCCAGGTAGGAGAACTCCATTCCTGTTAAGCACTTCGATCCGTAGAGTAAAATGGTGAACAATAACTACTTAGCCAACCTGAAATTACAGCACAGCTATTATATATACTGCATGCTATTAATACATGGGGGGAAAAGGCTTAATTAGTCTGTTTTATGCACCTAGAACATGTACGCATGTCTGGTGAGCTTTGTAATCTGATTTCTGAATACTTCTCCATGCACATATGCAGAGCAACTTCCAATGCCGACAAGGATACGGCTAGATATGTTAAACTTTACTACTTGGATTAGATCTAGTACACATATGCAGAGCAACTTCCAATGTCGAACTTGATGTGTGGTTTGCGATGAACTTTCTTAGTTGTTGAATGTGTGATGCACTATTGATGTGTGAATCAAAATAAACTTGATGTGTGCATTGTTTGTGTGATGAGTATGCCCACGGGCGATGGGTACCCACGGACGGCAGTGCATTGTTCGCGGGTAAACGGACATACCAGCGGGCGACGGGTACCCGCGGGCGGCGGGTATGGGCAAGGTTCTTCGCCCGTCGTCCTTCGCGGGCATGCCTGTAAGGGGAAATAGGGGTCGCAGGCATGAGTATAGGTGAACACTACCCGTATCTGCCGCGCCCGATTGCCATCCCTAGTCTGGAGGCAGGCATGAGCGAGGAGCAGATGTTCCGAGAGCTCCGCGAGATGGGACTACACGTGGCCACCGCGTTTGCCGGTAAACTATACTCTGCCATCTTGTTTTTTTATTTAATCTTTATCTTAATCTACCGATCACGTCAAGAAACCTGCTATTGATCTCTAACCGATCTGATCGGCGTGCAGTGTGCAAGGAGCTTCGCAACCAGAACTATGGCTTCTTCGAAGAGCACTACGGATCGATTTGAGGAAGCAGGCCGAGCGACTTAAATGTCTGCTGCACCAGTACCGCGCGAGTCGCGACGCAGCTGCCGGTGCGCGAGCGCTGCGAACCACGACATCGTCCACCGCCATGGCCATCCCAGAAAACGTGGGATCCTCGAACCACCAGACGGTGCCGGCTGGTTCGGATCATGGCCGTCTGGTCGGTCCGAGCAGCGGCGACGGTCAGTTTGCCGGTTCAGCGACACCGCAGCAGGCGGTGCAATTGCCGGCCGGGAAGCAGCTGCATCAGAGTGAGCACTGGTTGCCTAACGGTGGGGTTCGCAGCTGGTCCTTCCAATGCCGTCATGACGGGTTCCTGGCCTAAGTCGCGCGGCTGCCTCGGGCAGTGGCACGACGAGCTAGCTGAACCTCTTTAATAATGGCGGTCTGGTGCAAGTGCCGAACCGTCCCTCGGCTTCTATGGGCAACCGCCGTTGTCGGGAGAAGAGCAGCTCCGCCATTATCGACAGAGCTACTGGAAAACCAGAATCACCACAGCCATGTTGGTTCCCAGGAACTTCCTCACTGACGTATATATATCCACTTCATTCTCGTAGGGAACTTCACAGCTCTATACAGTATGACTAAAACACCAACTTGTGTTGCTTGGTGCACTGCATGTTCCAAGCAAAATACAACCAAAATTTTGTGTAACATCCAAGCTAGGATATACTTTCATTCTCGTAGGTCAAAGGCTATCCCAAATCTCGGGGACACAAAAAAACTCATAATCTGCATATACTTTCATGGAACGGCAGTTGTTGGCTTGCTCTGCAATAAAAGACGTTATTACTTTGACCAGACATCGATTTAGTTGTGCCTAACAGAATTCATCAAGTGCCCAATAGCTCTGAACAAGCAGGCTTCCTCTGTCAAATGGCAGTAGTATGCAAAAATAGCATTCATTCGTGAGTCGTGACTCTGTCCTTCCCAAATAACATCAACCCACAGGGATAAACATTCACTCGCAGCTTTGTTGAGTGTCCACGAATAGCAAACGAGAAACAAAAACATTACAAGCATTCTAAGGGTCTATAAATACCAGCCATCACATAACATTCCACTGATCACAAAAATGGCAGTGTCAGCTGGTCAGTTTACTCTTCATTCCCAGACTCTTCCTTGGCAAGCTTGATCATGTCATCAATCCTCAGAATAGTAATGGCTGCCTCGGTGGCAAACTACAAGGAAAATGTATAAAATGATGGTATGAACCTCAACATCACAAACAGTCAAACACCATGACAGGACCATGCTAAGAAGTGTACCAACCTGGATAATCTTTACTTTGCTCATTGCTGGCTCAATCACACCATATTCGAGGTTGTTGCGAATGATACCTTTTGAAAGGTCAAGACCCAAGCTGCAGCAAATGGAAGCGAATTTACTGGCAAGAACAGAAAATGCGCAATAGCGAAAACAAAACTTGCAAAGGGGCAACCATATCAAAGGCTGGTCAAAGAAAACCCACATTCCACCCTTTTCGTGCTCAGACCATGCAGTAATTAACTAACTTCGGTAAAGTAAATCCGAGCTTTCGCTGTAGTAATTATTTTTTACAGCGTTAAAACATACTCATCATGGATCTATTTTTGTTAATCACATTTTTTTCTCAGCGAAACGCTTCAAACAGATTGTAAACAGGATAAATGGTTTAAAATATATTGCCGTTCAAAGTTTGCAATCAACTCGCGCTTCTCTCTGCACCCACCCCTATTAGCTCAGCGTGGCAGTAAATCTCTAATAAAGATGCAATAAACTCATAAGGAGTGCAATAATACTAAGTGTGATAGTGTCGGTCTTGTAAAGGTGCAGTAAACGAACAAGAAGATCGTAGTAATTTTCTCAAAAAAAGATCGCAGTAAAGTCATATGGAGGTTCCAGTGAATCTCTTTTAGCGATGCAATAAATCTATTTTAGTAAACACACAGAGAGGTTTTATTGTCGAGACTTATATCATTTTTTTTTACTCTCGTCGTCACCAAGCTACCGAAAAATATCATTCGTGAATCAGAGCTATCAATCAAAAGTTATGGCTAAAATAAGGAAAAAAAACATTTGAGTACTAACAAGGAGCTTATGTTTATTAGCTAGTTAGCTAAGTGTACGTACTAGTTGGCTAAGATGACAGTAAATTCCTTCAAAAAAAAGTTGCAGTAAACCGCTTGTAGTGCTATAGTAAAAACACATTGAAGTGACAGTAAATCTGTTGTACAAGTTTATGAAAGGCACAATGGGGTCGCGGTAAATCTTTGTATGGTGCAGTAAATGCATATAGAGGTTGCAGTAAATCTCTTTTAGCGATTCAGTAAATCTATTTTAGTAAACGCACAGAGAGGTTTTATTGGCGAGACTTTATATCATTTTGTTACTCTCGTCGTTACTAAGCTACCGAAAAAAAATCATACGTGAATTGAAACTGCCAATCAAAAGTTATGGCTAAAACAAGAAAAAAAACATTGTAGTACTAACGAGTCCATGTTTATTAGTTGGATTGGTCTCCGTACCAAGTAGGTGCACACTAAGGTCGCAGTAAATATCTTGTAGTGCTGCAATAAAAGCTTGTGTGGAGCGCACGCAATTATTACCTTGAAAAGTGTTGCTTATCCATGTTGAGGCACATCCATGTTTTCTTAAATGGCTGGCTAACTAATATTCCACAGTGTTCCCCTAGGCGGCCGCCTAGGCGCTGGGCGCAAACCTGTCACCATGACTCGGGCTCAATCGGCCATCTAGGCGCTCGGCCCGCCTAGGCGGTCAACGCCGGTCCAAGGCGGACCGAGGCGGGCAAAGCGCGACGGCGACTGGGTGGTCCAAGGGAGGGTCGGTCGGAGCTGGGCGTGCACATGAGAGAAAAAAAGGTAAGTGAAGAGGACTCACCTGTGGTCCCAAACGCCGAACCCTAGCTCCACGATTTCCTCCTCTGCCTCCTCCCCAGATCCAGTCGCACCGCCTCCTCCCTAGCACCCCGTCGCGCGCCACCTCCTCCCCGGATCCCCTTTGTGCGCCGCCTCCTCCCCGGCGGAGAGGAGAGCGAGAGCGAGAGAGATGGGAAAGGGGGATGAGGCGGCGACAGGATGGGAGAGAGGAGAGAGAGAGAGCGAGGCGGAGAGCGAGAGAAGGGCAGGCGTCGTAGGGGGCAAGAGGATAAGGAAGGGGCAAAGGGTAGCGGACTGGACCAGGCCGGCCACTCGGTCGCGAATCAGTGAGCTTGGGCTGGACTGGACCAGACAGTAAGGTTCTTTTCTTTTTTCTTCATCACTTCCTTCTCTCCCTCCGGCTACTCTGTTCGACCGTCGGCTTCACAAACCGCCGCCTAGGCGGGCTAGGCACTAGGCAGCCACCCTCCGTCCGTCTTCCGCCTAGCACCTAGGTAAACACTAGTATTCCATAATATATCTACAGAAGTTTCCAATGTTCTAGAAACTAAATGCGTTCCCTACCTTCCCCCTGCCCTTCCCGGTTTAGTTGAATAAGACCGGCCTTTTTCAAATATTCAAACTTAAAAAATGTAACATAGAAGAACCATAGCTCATTCAGATAATTACTAAAGATAATAGGTTATTACCTTGAAAAGTGTTGCTTATCAGCCTTTGTTTGAGCAGTATGATGATATGCCCTAAGCTTTGCTACAAGCTCAGTTGCATCTTTTGCAGCATTAACAGAGAGAACCTGTGATCACAGGGCCATGCTACCCATTAATATGTTATGTGGTTCAGTATACAAGTGATGTACACATTAAATAGAATTGATCAAACCTTTGGTATGATTAACAAAGATTCCGCAAATTCAGCAATTGCCAGTTGTTCCCTAGATCCAAGAGTTGTAGCAAGATTCTCCAAGTAGACAGACAGCGCAGCTTCAACTGCACCACCACCAGCAACTACCTGCATGACCCAACACATGCATGTTCAATACACTACCGGCAATAATTAATTTCTATCTGTTGAAACCGAAAAGCAAAGTGTATTTGGGGGAAAACAGAAGCTATTTTAATATCTTACATAACCATATTCACTGTCAATGAAACAAATTCATAGCTAGCACCTTTCTATGGAATGCCAGACACAGAGTGGATGCATTAAGTAACTCATTTACTGATTTACATGGTGATTTTTAACTGCCCCCATTCTCCTTGAGCATGTAAAAAAAACTCAATAGCTGGGATTGTTCCAGCTATTCAGGACATGGTATCGAATAAAAAACTGTGAATATGGTCATTAGCATTGTACAGAAACAAGCAAGACTACATACAAGCTAATCCCAAAGAAATATTAAATATGACAACAGGCAGCACCAGCTAAAAGTTTTGACCACAAGTCACACATGGGTACAAGAACAAAGCTCAAGTGAAAAAAAATGTACATTGTCCTACATTCCCCAGAATTTGTAATTAACTAATTATGACAATGAAAATTATGTTTACATATTCACTTGCAGGGAACCAACAGGTAAAAAGAACATCAGCAAAAGGTTTACCATATTGGATTCCAGGGTTCTCTTCACAATGCACAATGCATCGTGCAAAGACCGGTCAATCTCATCTAGCATGAAGTCATTTGCACCTCTAAGTATAATTGAGACCTGCGTAAATGAAATTCATGTGTGATGCCCCTATCTTCAAAACTAATGCTGTTACCATCAATTATCACAGCAAACACTAGCTCAAGATTGGCATGGAAAAATACAAACCGCGCTAGTGTTCTTTGTGCCTTTCACCAGAATCACATCATCATCAGCAATTCTTTCTTCCACAACCTCATCAGCATGTCCAAGGAATGATGAATCAAACGTTTCTTCACCTTCCATATCAGCAAAAGTAGTCACCTGCACTTTCCCACTATATTAGAATACTGCCAAACAGTTTGTGTAGCATCAGCACTTGGGCTAGAAAAAGTGATCTTCTGCCATATTCCTGGGGAACATCAAGGACAAAGGTTGTTTTATATAAAAATTTATAGTACAAGTCATCCGCACGCGCACCCCAGATATTAATAAACTTTAGCACCTCATTGTTGTTACACTAGAATTGCGAAGCAAAATCAGAAACAGAAGAGCATTATATAAATATATTCTAATTTTGCAAGGGCATCGATTTCAGATAATGCATTCCCACATTGCCTCAGAATCTTAGCACAAATCGTACCTTCGGTAGAGTTTCCAGCAAAAGTAAATCATGGGACTATCAAGTCAATAAGTCATGAATGGGATTAAACAGATTAACAGAATATACAATGTTGAAATACTGCTTGGTCATAACTCATAACCATGTATATAAAAGATTAAGAAATGATGCATACCATAGTTGCACCAGTGGCCTTGGCAACATGACGTAAATCCTCCTTACGCACACGCCTTACTGCAATTGCTCCAGCCTCAACAAAGTACTAAAATGATGTTTCATCACACACAAAAAGAAAAAAGCAGATTTAGTGACAAACAACAGGAAGAGACATCTATTAATCTATATACAAAGATTAACATGCAAACATCACAAAAATCAATCAGCTCTTTTTGAAATCATCAAATCAATTCAATCATGAAGCAGAAGCTTTCTTCTGAGGACTAAAAAGTCACATGAAGCAGTGTGGAATGGACATGCAAGATGACAGTGAAGGATCAAATAATTTCTACCATGGATAGTTTAAAAAATTATAAAATATACTACCCTACGTGTAGTGCAGAAATTTCTGTATGCAGCACCCAACCAAAATTACCAGTAACAGTAACTAAGCAAAATAGGTCATACAGTAGCAAAGTTGTTCAGTTCAACAAAAATGTGTAAACAGTTTCTTCTTGGAAACTATATTTAGAAACATATTAAAAATAGGTAACAGAAATCGCTTCTGCTTGAGTTATGAAAACATACCTTCAATGACATATCATCAATTCCCTTGGTGGCCAATACAACATTAGCACCAGCCTTGAGAATTTTCTCAATTCGCTCCTTTGTTATGTCGGATTCTCTGCCAGAAAAGAGTAAGGTACTAGGTTTAATGTTGGTGACCTTAAAAAATAAAATGAATTGCTTGTCAATCCAATCATAAAAGCATGGGGATCCAACACGAGAAATTAGAAGCAAGCAATAAAGGGATAAAAGAGAGCATAGTCATTGCTGATTCATTCAGAAAATAACAGAAAGGAATAATAATAAAGTGCAAAACAGAAAATGCGCATACCTCTGACGGATCTTCTCAAGTTCCCTTGGATCAGTTACAAGGACTTGAACACCCAGCTGCATTTTTGTCTTCTGAAGGTTAAAATCAAGACAAGCAATTCTAGCAGGGGTTACTCTAGTAGGCATCCCTTGAGCTGCACGGCCTGTGTTCAGTGCATATCCATTCAGCATGTAACTATCCTTAGCACTTTGGCCATGAGCTTTCAAAATATTAATGCTCTGCAGAACAGACAAAGCCATAGTTACGAACAAAATTTCATGCAAAGGATAAGAAAGCACCATTTCTGCAACCTTTTTTTAAAAAAAGATTCAAACAGCATGTCCACAGAATGGTTAACATGAAAATCAAGGAAATGCACAGCATAATATTAAGGCAGAAGTGGAACTACTATATTAGCTCCCAAAATGTCACATACATAACCAGCAGGAATCAGCAGGAAGCACAAACGGCGCATAAAGCAAAATAACATCACAAACAGGCACCCCTCAAAAAAACATCACAAACAGGTATTATGGATGTGTCTACAATGTCCAAACCAGGGGCGGCGGCAGGGGGGGTGCCCGTGGTGCACGGGCACCCCCAAAAAATTTTGCAAATTTTTGATTATATATACATATCAACAATAAGCATCAATTTAAGCTCCCAACTAATTCTGTAAGCAGTTTCTGGCCTACCGCATGCATGTTTGACTTATAAAATGGATCCACTACTTACTTTCTTGCATGCTTGACGTATACTACGTACCTCTGGCCAAGGCGGTGACATTTTTGGCTTTTTCAAAATCTACATGTTGTAAGTTTGACGCATACTACGTACCTATGCAATTTTCATGTTCTCTTCCTTCTACTGTTTTTTTTCATGTTCGAGTATTTTTTTTCATGTTCTAATTTTTGTCTCTTGTCTTAATTTTTTTTTTGGGCGAGGTTCTTTTTTTCCTCTGGGCTCAATATTTTAGGGCTTACGATCACGAAGGATGTAACCTCTAGAATGTAACCTCTAGAATCCTTACGACCACGAGGGTCGTTAGCTTTAGGGGGTTACGACCACGAAGGATGTGTGGTCTTTAATTAAATAAAGTAATATTTAGATATTTTAATCCTCATCACCTAGCCCCTAACTTTAAATGAATTTATAGTATGAACTCTTCTCCGATGAAATCATATCTGACAGCCCTCCTCCTCCGCCGCCCGTAGCCGAGGACGACGAGAGCGTCCGGAGTCGAGTCGTCGAGAGGCCATTGCTCGACCACTAATACCGTCACCAAGGTAGGGCAGCCGGCGTTTCCTTGCTTCTCCTCCCGACCTTCTCCACCGGGACCTCCGCTAATGCGCCCGCCAGTGGGCGCTCTTCTCGGGATCCGGGATTGGATATTTGGATTTGGGGAGCCAGGGGGCGGCACAAAGTGGCTAGCAGCTAGGGCGCTAGGTCACAGAGGAGGAGACGGAGCAAGCCGGCCAAAGGCGGGCCGGTTGTCGAGGTCGAGCCACGGAGCATGGCTCCATTTCGATTGGATATTTGGATTTAGGGAGCTGTGGGAGGGGCTAGTGGGCTAGGGGCTAGGCGCTAGGTCGCAGAGAGGAGGCCTTGAGCGGCACCGGTCAAAGTGGCCTACTGACCAAAGCGCTAAGCGGGGACTGACAAGAGGAGTCAGCGCCAGCGAGCTATTTAGGACTCTTTTATTAATGTAAGTTCTTATTTGAACTATTTATATTGCACTATTAACTAATTTTGAACTTTTTGTGTAATTGTGTTGAACTTGTGAAATTACTTATATATCGTACAAGATTTTTTTTTTAATTCTTGAAGTGTGCACCCCCATCATAAAATTCCTGGCTCCGCCACTGGTCCAAACAATAATATAGGCTATTAGGTTGTAACATTTAATTCTACCTTTAGAAAGAAGGCACCCAGTGAAAAATGAAAACAATGAAAGGAGCACAATTACACAAAACATGATGTCTTGTTCACTACGTCGCAATTACCTACAGCAAAGTTTGATTTCATGGAGTAGACTGTAACCAAATGCACTTTACTGACCTTGATCGGATACTTCACTTCTCCCTTTGCGTTTGTAGTCTTCACAGCTTGAACCGCTTCTACAACCTAAAAAACGATGCCAGGTCAATTAAACAGCACAACTTTTGTAGAAATGCTAACAGAAAGACGACCGAAGCCCTAACATTTGGCTCCAGGGATACCTAAATAGAAGATAGAAACCACAACAGCAAAGCATTATCAGATATCGCTAGAATTTGAAAAACAAAAAAGTGAAGTGCCTCAATATATATGTATTGAGTATTGACTAACTTAACAAATGACGCTGAAAGCAGACTTACAACTAACCATATCATCAAAGTTCCACAGGATTTTACTACATAGAAGTAAAAAACAAGGCATGGATAAGAAACCTAAACTACACATATAACCATAGGAATAAGGAACTTACCAGCTTTGCAAAGAAATCACTATCACCGTTAATCAATTTCGAAGACATGCTAGTTTTTGCACAGTTCATAAGGGAATCTTTTCCAAGTTTGTCAACCTGAAAGTGTAGATGAATACTCATGTCAGCATGTCAATAAGCATGGAGTGGAACAGCACTATGTTGCTATTTGTTCAGTAGACAGTGTTCTCTTACCTTGACAGCCAACTTTTCTTCAACATACTTGCAAGCTTCACGCATAGCAAGCTGGTAGAATATGGAGGTTAAAAAAATCAAAGATGTAGAGGATTACGAGTTTCCCACTGGAATTATCATCTAAAATTGAAATTGTACTGCAGCTAAAATATAAATTACAAACTCACCCTGTAGCCACTAATAATTGAGGTCGGGTGGATTTTATTTCTCACAAGATCATTGCCTCTCTGGTAAAAAGAAACAGAACTTCGTAAATATGATCGCAGAATGATAGGGAAATTCATAGGCAAGAAACTTCCGACACAAAAGATCCATTTCATTACCCTAAGCAACTCTGCAGCTATGATGACAACAGATGTCGTTCCATCTCCTACCTCCCGGTCTTGGAGCTCAGCCAACTCAACAAGAACCTAACAATAAATGAACACCAAAAAAGCTAAGCACAAAGCAGCAATCAAAACAAAACAAAGGCACCTTTGGCTTCCAGGTATCACCTTTGCTGCTGGGTGCTCGACTTCCAACATCCTTAGAATGGTTGCTCCATCATTTGTGATTGTAACATCACCAATATCATCCACCAGCATCTGTAGTAGCATATGCTAAATTAGTTCATTCCAACAAGGGTTTCTTGAAATTATTGGTGATGCGGAAGCCAAACTAACTTCACTAATCCTGATTAGGTTATGGAAAGCACACTAAAACTCGCTGTTTTGTTTGTGGTTGAATTTTCTCTCACTGGTAACTAAGTATGCGAGTGAACTACATGTACAGCACAACAAGCAGTGCCTGATTCCTGAAGTTGCAAACACACCATTCTAACGTACATCTACAGCACAACAAGCAGCTCCTGATTCCTGAAGTTGCAAAAACACCATTCTAACGCGCGGATCATATAATTTACGAACCTAAAAGTTCGGATCCTCCTCACACCGTAGCAAGCTATGCACAACCAGGTAGATCAAAGTGGAGGCTACACACCTTGTCGAGCCCGACGGGCCCGAGGGAGGACTTGACGATGTTGGCGACGGCCTGGCACGCCACCACTGCAACCAGAGATGCACGAAAGCAAATTAAATCCGCGCGCGCTCGGGCGGCTACTCGGGCCACTGGATCTCACAGAACCCCGCGCAACTCCGCGGAATCTGGCGCTGAGAAGTAGTAGGAGGAGGAGGGGGGTGTACCGTTCTGCGTGCGGACGTCCTGGCCGGACTGGCGCTCGCCGAGGATGTCGGGGGTCTGGGCGGTGATCGCCATGGCGACGGCGGCGGCGAGGCGGGAGGGGGGGCGAGGGCTTGTGGAGGCAGCACTGGAGAGTGGAAAGTTCGAGGCGGAGTTGGGCGCTCGCAATGTGGGGTTTTGCAGCTTTCGGTTTGCGGGGGTCGGGAGGGTTAGGGTTCGATACGGTGGTATTCTCGTGGGTTCACTAGCTTTTTGATCCGCTCAACTGCTGGGCTAAGCCCATGACATCAGCCAAGAGGCCTATTACGTGTCGGCCCAACACAAACTCCCCATGAGGGCGCGAGCTCGTCTTCCCTTTCCCGTCTCCACCACCACCCAAACCAAATCCTCGGCAATGGCGCCACTTCTCTCCCACACCCACACGGCCGCGCAAATCTTCGCGCCGATTCCCCGCGGCAACCGCCGCCTCGCACCCGCACCCCCCGCCGCCGCCGGTTTCCTCCGCGCTCTCTTCCCCTCCCGCTCGCCGCCGGCCAAGGCCGAGCTCCTCCGCCTCATCGCCGACCAGCGCCGCGGCCTGGACACCCAATCCGACCCCTCCCGCCTCGACGACATCGTCTCCTACATCGACGCGCTCGCCGAATCCGCCCCAGGTGCCGACACCGTCTCCGATTCCGCCAAGCTCTCCGGCACCTGGCGCCTCCTCTGGACCACCGAACGGGAGCAGCTCTTCATCGTGCGCAACGCCCCCGCCTTCCGCACCGCCGCCGGCGACGTGCTCCAGGTCATCGATGTTACAGGTGGGACCCTCAACAACGTCATCGCTTTCCCGCCCTCCGGCGAGTTCGTCGTGTACGGCACCATCGAAATCCAGCCACCCCAGAGAGTCAATTTTAGGCAGGTTTTTTGTGTGTGTATTTTTATGTTTAACAATAGCATTTGTTGTTTGATCTGCTTCTAGCAAGTGGGTCGATCGGTTGAAACTTTACTGTGTATATGTTTGTTGTAGGTTTACACGTGCTGTGCTGAGGGGAAGCAATTGGGAGGTTCCTTTTCCCCCGTTTGGGAAAGGATGGTGAGTGCAAGATGTTCGTTCGGTTGATAGTAGAATAGAATTTTGGTTACAAAGCACAATGGTAATAGAGCAATGGTGTAAGCACAAGAACTTGAGCAGTTCAGTTGGAATTACTGTTGATAGGAATAGGAGATTAAAATAGTACACATCAAAAGAAATTGTGAGGGCATTTCTATTACTATGAAGTATGAACCAAATGCATTCATTGGAATATTGTTAAGGAATATAGGCTTCCTCGCCTAATCCACAACTAGCAAGCCTAGGAATTTTTCTTTTCCTTCTTGTTATTATGTGGTACATAACTTTTATCTTCCAGTTTATTTATTTTCGTAAGAACAGGCGACGAAAGGAATAGGGGCCCTTTCTCACCTCCAAATTGAGAAATGGCATATTTATTTATTTTCGTAAGAACAGGATGGAATGTTTCGTAAGAACAGGGTATTATCTTGCGGATAGTTCATTGTGGCTTGCGACCACCAAGCCCTCTGGACAAAAACCACTATATTGGCAATTGAAGGATGGCTACACATTGTAGGATCTAATTGGCATGAATTGAATTTTGGCTAGGTTGACTAGATTTATACTCATGTAAATAGAATTCAATTAATTCTGATAAAGGAGCTGGAAATCTAAGTAAGATAGGAGTGGATTCAAGGTGATCATGTTCAGACTAGAAGCTAGAAAACCAACAATTACTATGCTTCATTTTTGTGTCCTTTGCTTCCTCCCTTATTTCCTTTTTTATCTGTATGATTCATTAAAAAAATTGCCAGCTCAGATGAACTCAAATTTCTTCCCATTTCACCAGAAAATGTGTTTCTAACATGAACTATTTTGTCTGGCTACGTGTTCATTTGGACTGGGGAGAAAAGGCTTAAGCGTCCTTAAGGTGGATGGTTAAGCTCCTATTTTCCTTAAATAACCACACTAGGTATAATCTGTTATGAATATCGCATATATTACAAGAGGGCCAAAGGACCAGTATATATACACAAAGTATAAGAGGTGAATATGCAAATAACCCCTCATAACAATGGAGAATAACACACTATACATATATCTCTAACACCCCTCTTCTTAAACTTATGGTGGATCAACAACACTGAGTTTAGAGAGGTAGAAGTCGTGCTGTACTCGAGTCTGGGCTTTCGTGAAGAAATCCGCTATTTAAAGCTTTGAAGACACATACTAAAGAGCAATCACCTGATTATGCACACAAGACCTCATGAAGGAAGCATCAACACCAATATGCTTGGTGAGCTCATGCTTCACAGGGTCACAGGCAATACTGATAGCACTTGTACTGTCTGATAAAAGAGGAGTCGGTGTAGTGACAGAAACACCAAAATCCTCAAGTAACCACCGTAGCCAAGTAATCTCTGCTGTCAAGAGAGTCATAGCTCGCAACTCAGCCTCTACACTCGAACGGGACACTGCAGTCTGGTTCTTCGTCTTCCAGACAATGAGAGAACCACTAAGAAAAACACAGTAAGTAAAGATAGACCGACGATCAGAGGGATCGCTGGCCCAAGTAGCATCCGAATAAGCTCAAGTCAGAACGAGCCGAGGCGTGGAAACAAGAGATACGAGAGATAGTTCCACGAAGGTATCGAGAACTCAAGAAGGTGGTCAGAGTGGACTGAGTGGAGCCGAGACGAATCGACTCGTAATATGAACTGGATAAGTGATATCCGGATGAGTAACAGCAAGGTAGACAAGACTCTCAACAAGATGACGATAACGAGTCGGATCAGAAAGAGGCTCGCCATCAGCGGGCAGAGGTGAACATTGAGCTCCATGGCAGTCTCAACAGTACGCTGATCAGTGAGAGAGGCGTGATCAAGAAGATCCTAAATATACTTCTCTTGGGACATAAAGAAACCATCTGGAATGGAAGTAATCTCAATCACAAGGAAGTAACGAAGAGGACCAAGATCCGACATAAGGAACTGCTCACTAAGACGAGCCTTGACAAAGGCAATGTACTCGAATCATCTCCGTAATGATCATATCATCAACATACGTAAGAAGAAGAGTCGACCACGAGACGAAGTGTGGACAAAGAGCGCAGATCATGATCGCTAGTGAAAAACCAAAGAAGAAGACCACAGAGGAGAAGCGCCAAACCAAGCACGAGGGCTTGCTTAAGGCCATAGAGAGAGGCGAAGGCGATGCACCATGCCCTCAGGAACATAATACCCAAGTGGCGGATGCATGTAGACCTCCTCATGCAACTCACCATTAAGAAAGGCATTCTTGACATCAAACTGAGAAACAGACCAGTGGCGAACATATGCCACCGAAAGAAGAGTGCGAACAGTGGTCATGTGTGTCACAGGAGCAAAAGTCTCGTCGTAGTCACGACCATGCTCCTGCTGGAAGCCACGAGCAATAAGACGCGCCTTATAGCGCTCAAGAGAGCCATCAGAGCAAGTCTTAATCTTATAGACCCACTTACACGTGATGGGATGAGAGTGAGATGGAAAAGGAACAAGATCCCAAGTACCAGTACGCTCGAGGGCAGCAATCTCCTCGGCCATGTCATGCTGCCACTCAGGGTGAGTAACAGCATCCCGGTAGGAGACAGGCTCACGAGTAGCTACGTCAGCAAAGGCAAAACGGGCAGGAGGCCGAATCGACTAGCGATCGCGGAGAGTACAGCAAGGAGAAGATGACCCATCAGGGGAAGATGAAACATCAGGAGAAGATGGCTCATCTGGAAGATCCTCAATACGAGGTCGACGAGTGTAGAAGAGATGGGAAAAAGGTACTGTAGTGGGAGGAGCCGCAGGAGACGAAGCAGGCGGCGACAACAGCGGAGAGGCCACAGGAGGAATATGTGGAGACTCAGTGGGACGGTTGGACGAGGGCAAGACAGATATAGGTGTATCTGGAAAGGTAAAAAAAACAGAGACTCCACAGAGGAAGCCGAAGGAGAGGCAGGACGTGGGTAGAAGGGACGAGACTCGTCGAAAGTCACATCCTAAGAAATCTGCATCCGTCGACCAATAGGATCCCAGCACCGATAGCCTTTGTGCTTGGCTCAGATCCCGTAAAGACACACTCAACAGATCGAAAGCGGTCGGTTTGCGCGTTCTCGAGGCGAGGAGAACGAGCAAACGAGCCAAACAGAAGAAGGCGAGTAGTCGGAAGAAGACCACGAGACGCCAATAGGGATCGCACCAAGAGTAGAAGAGGTTTGGATGTTAACGAGATAGGTGGCGATGGAAACAAATTTCGACCCAAAAGTGAGGTGGAATAGAGGCGGCAATCATCAGTGCACGAGCCGTCTCAAGTAGGTGACGATGTTTGCGCTCAGCGACACTATTTTGAGCATGAGCACCAGGACAAGAGAACTGAGCGAGAGTGCCCTGCTTAGCAAGGAAGCTGCGCAGGTAACGAGAGAGGTGCTCGCCAGCAGAGTCAGCACGAAAGACACGAATAGGAGTGGAGAACTGTGTGCGAACCATAGTGGCAAATTATTTATAGATAGACAAGGCCTCACTACGAGAAGACATGGAATATATCCAAGTATGGCGAGAGAAATCATCTATAAATATGATATAATATTGATGACCCCCTTTCGAAACGAAGAGAGCCAGATCCCAAACATCTGAATGAACAAGGTCAAATGGACGCTGAGACATTGACTCACTATGAGGATAAGGAAGCTGAATCTGTTTACCTAACTTACAGCCATGACAATCTAAAGACACGTCTTCTGAAGCAGACCTCAGAAGACCACGACGAACTAAAGACGACAGACGAGATCCACACAGATGACCAAGACGGTGATGCCACTGCTGGAAAGAGCTGGTAGACGGAGTGGCAGAAGCAGAGAGACTGGCGGCGACGGTGGCAGCGAAAGGAAGGTGAAGCCAGTCAAGCTCCCAAAGACGCTGTGAGTCAAGGCGCCGAGGGCCAGAACCAACCAGAGCACCCGTGTGGCGGTTCTGAACACAACAAGAGTCAGAGTCGAGAATGACCCAACAACTAAGGTCAGTAATCTGCCCAGTAGAAAGAAGCTGCATGGTAAGGCGAGAAACAAGAGCAACAGAAGGAACATGAAAAGATGAGTTGCTAAGAGGTCCTCGATCAGAGACAGAAAGAGAGGTACCATCAGCAGTAAGAACACTAACATGAGAATCAAGAGGTGTAATGAAAGACAGAGTGGAAGAATCAGAAGTCATATGAAAAGATGCTCCAGAATCAAGAATCCACGGGGAGGTACCTGACTATGTAGGGGTGGTTTCAGAGTGCCCAAGAGTCGATGAGCGTAACTCGCAGAACTCCGCCGAGGAGAACTCAAGCGGCAAGCAGGCGTTGAAGTCTGGCTATCTCCTGCTCGGTGAGAGAAATTGCTCAAGGAGTCGATGCAGACGTCGATGTAGAAGCACCAGTGCAGTGCTAGTAGAAGAACGACGTGAAAGATGCCGCTGCTTCTTATAGCACTAGGACTCAATGTGGTCGACCTTGTCGCGGTAGGAGCAGTGAGGACAGTCACCGCTAGATGGAGGGCGGCCACCACCACCTGTGGCAACCGCGAAAGGAGGTAGTGTGCTGAAGCGTGGAGTAGTCAGTGTAGCAGCCGGTGGACGAGCGGCGAGCACGGAGGGGAGTGGCATCAGACCAGCACTACTCAAGCGAGTCTCCTCTGCGCATAAGAGCCTCCAGGAGAGTGACGAGGGTGGCGTGTAAGGAGCTGGGCACACCTCTGCTCGAACTCAGGATGAAGGCGAGTAAGGAAATCGTAGACACGCTGAAACTCCAGTCAAGACGTGCGCCAAGCAAAGACGGACAAGAGCGACAACAAGAAGTCGCGAGAGAGTCCACCGACGCCAGACAATGAGCTCGAGCATAAAAGCGCCAATAGTAGCATCACACTGCTGAAGAGAGTGCTCCTGGTGGACCACGGATAGGTAGAGGGCATCACCAGAGGGCTCATAGCGCTAACGAAGGTGAGTCCACATCTGGAAAACCGAAAGGAATCCCACAACCTCGTAAGAGAATCGAGGTCGACATCGGCGATGAAGACAAAGAAGCGGCCGAAAGGCCGCCACCGCATTCATCGAGTGTGGCGGTCATTCGATCCTTGTAGGAATCCAGAGCCTCTTAATAGGCAGAGGTAGCCTCATCATCGAGAAGGCGAAGCCGCCTCGGAGCGACTTTGTCACCGTTTGGGGCGCGGCGAACAGCGAGGCTCTGTCAGAGGAGTAGGGCAAGGCGGGCAGGTGACAACGTCAGAGAGGATGCCCCGGAGACGAAGACCACGCATGTGAGACACGAAGTTGGTGTAATTAACACCATCGAAGATCACCGAGCAGCAAGGGAGGGAAACAGTGCCCATTGGTAGACGGCGCTGGATGGTGCGGCGACCAAGGCAACGAGGTCTAACAGGCGGCGCTGGACGACGCGGCGGTTAGAACAACGTTTTATTTTTTTTTTCCTTTTTTTTTGGGCCGGCTCAATTAACTTGCCTTTCGGTCGACCAGCTTGAACAGCCGCTACAAAGGCTCGCGACGGAGATGAGCGCACAAGACGGGAACCTAGTTCCCCGGCGATGTGGCGGCGGCGAAGACCCGGCGTTGACGTCCCGCCGACGCCCAAGGCGGCGGGGGCGGAAGAGGAGGCGGCCACGGAGTCGACGTCCGCACGTCCAAGGCGGCGGCGACGGAAGAGGAGGTGGTGGCTCAAGCGGTCGGCGCTTGGGGAGAGATTGGCGACGACGACGAAGCCCGGATCCGATGGGATCCGAGGACAACGACGACGAGCACGAACAGATAAAGTTCGAAGACAGCGAAGCACGGTGGGCAAAGCTTGGCGGCGGCCGGACGAAAAACAAACCCACGGTGGGCAAAGCCAAGGCGGCGGCCAGACAAAAAACAAAATCTAAGTTTGCTCTGATACCATGTTATGAATATCGCATATATTACCAGAAGGCCAAAAGGCCAGTATATATATACAAAGTACAGGAGGTGAATATACAAATAACTCCTCATAACAATAAGGAATAACACACTATACATATATCTCTAACATAATCGATAACACATCCTCATGTAGAATAAAAGGATAAACACTTTCTAATGTTAGCTCGGCCTTGATCCTTCCTGCTGCTTAGCACTGGCAGTTTTGTCAAAAAGGATTTCTGCATAGCTGGACAGGTGGCATGTCTGTGTTAGGTTTTTGTTTTTTGGTCCGGTTTATCAGTTCTCTTTTAGTTTTTCCTACAATTACATACTATTTATCTCCACTTTCAGGTTTGACACTGTCTATTTGGATGATGACATCCGTGTAGCGAAGGACATAAGGGGGGACTATTTAGTTGTTGAGCGTGCTCCATATTCTTGGAACGAATAGTTGCTATAGTTCAAATTTGATCCAGTGTTTATCCACTTATACTTAATGTGATGTGTGGTGTGCCTAGCGACATGAAGATTTGCAGAGCTTATGCTTTCCCATCAAAGTCTTCACCGTCTAACTATGCCATTTCTTCTACTGTACAATATTATGTTCTCCAGGAATTATAGAGAGATTCGATTATTTGTAACCGTCAAAGTTGTGTAATTCATGATTTATCACTTATGTGTCTATGAAATGTGGTCCTGGGTCCTAGATGTCAATGATACATGCAGTAGCAAATCATAAAATTCACTTCTTTGCAGTGATAAATAATCAATTATTCCATAATACTATACATGTATTCGTTTTATTATTATTATTCCTACGTGAAAGAACAACAATTGGCTCCAAGTATATGGTGTGCTTTTGACGTATGCTGATATTGGTTTTTTTTTTTTGATTTGGCTCCGTGACGTCATGAAAATGCAAAAATAGCCCTCTTGCCACGTTTTTTGCAAAACTGGACCCCAAACGACCGCGGAATCAACGTGGAGCTGACACGTGGCTCTTCCACGCTCGGTGACCGCGGAAGGTATGCGGGCATTCCTCCACACGCGTCAATGAGCGGCGGCCGCAGTAGCGGCGGCCACCTTCTGCGCTCGGTGACCGCGGAAGGAGCCTTCCGCGCTCCTCCACCGCGGAAGGTGGCCCTTCCGCGCTCCGCCACGCGCAATGCCCGGTCCCGCTCGCCCTCACTTGCCGCGCTCGGTGATCGCGGGAGGTGGCCCTTCCGTGCTCGTCTGAGGACTATTTTCACAAAAACGGTAGCAAAGGAGTTATTTTTGTATTTACATGACGTCTAGAGGGCCAAATAAAAAAATTCCTGATGTTGTCCATCTGGCTGTAAAAGGCTTTAAATGCATCACGAAATGCTACCAAAGGACTCGTCTACTTGTTGAACTTCGTATGGTATTGCAACGGCCCATGGTCTCAAAAGTCGTGATGATATTATTTAACAATCGTAGTTTCTTTTGTTAGTGTTGTTTTGCCTGTCGGTTTCAGCTTCAAGAAAACCTGGGCAAACCATAGGTTAAAGTAGTGGTTTTTGTACAGTTGATGCATGTTCTCATGCGAATCAGGTCAATGAATACCATCATCTGTGTAAGAACATTATGTGTGGTCTTGGTTTCTCAATACTAGGACGGCTTTTCCTTTTTTACAGTATTACTCAAGTTGTGGAGTCAATGGTCTTCAAATCCAACTTTCCTTTAGAAAAAGTAGCAAATCTACTGTTCCAAGCTTAGTATTGCGGAAAGATAGGATTCCGGATCTGTAACCACTTACCCCATGATAACTAATTTTTTTAGTGTTTCTCAGATACAGTGTAAACTGTATAACTCTTTATCTTAGAGTGTTGACCACTAAGATCAGATCAATTCCTTGTCGTGTGGAGTCCAGATAGGATTTGCAATGCAGCGGTTAGAGAATTCAAATTGCCTTTTTTTTCTGTATTTTCATGATTAATTTTGTTTGGTCATTTCTTTATTTGGGAAATTTTTCTGCTCTATGTCAGTTTCTCTGCAGCTCGTCAGAAGTTATTTCGCTTCTCAGTGCTCCTGTTGTTGGTTCTTCCATTTAAGAAAAGTCAGTGAAAAGTTCTCTTTATCTGATGGATTGATTGTACATCACTACTATATGAATGATTGTCCAGGCCAGATCACAAGCAAGTGAATGAAAATACTTTTTAAAAACGCTTTCATTTCTGTCCTACTGTTGAACTGAACAGCAAACTTTGTTTTCACAACAGCCTATTTCAATAGTCTAGTCAGATAGTTGTTCTCCTGTACCCGGACAGCATTGCAAGGATTTTGGAGGACAGGTTGGACAATGGCCAAAGAGAGCAAGTGGTGGTGGGTATTTTGTGTAACTGTAACGTGCTGGCTCCTCAGCAGCTCGAGATCGAGGCCTACTGGAGCCACTTCAAAGGTTAGAAGACAAACGCTCCCCATGTGAAAAAGGACCTCTCCATGACCCTGTCATGTGTAGATCATCTGCGCCAGCCATCAGTAATGCCACCCTTCTTCGAGTCTTCAAAGCAAACTCCAAGGTTAGCCTTCCTTTGGCACGCCGAGAAATGTTGCAGGCAAAACAACAGATATTCGTTGTAGCTGATCTGCTGGTGGATAGAAACCTTGGAGTGAAGTAGCACTCGGGTTCAACGTGGAGCCAAAATACCACTAAACTACAATGATTATTAATTTTAACAACAATTGACAGTAAATTACAGCAAGTAACTCAGTAATAAAATACGAATTTTTTGCATTTCTAGTCTGCAGCTCGTTTTAATTTCAAAAGTAGCTCATTTCCACTATAATTAGCAAAAGTAGCTCTGCTGCGATGCTCCTACCACGGCACTGGGTCACAGCCAGCCACCGCCTCTATGTTGGATGGGGCAGGTGACCTACCCCATATGGTAGGCGCGGTAGGAGGCCAGGAGAGAGAAAATAGGAGAGAGGAAGAAAATAAAAGAAAAGAAAAGAAAAAAAGGAAAAATCCTAAAAAATTTAAAAAATCCAAAATTACATAAAAATTACATAAAAATCCTTGGAACATGAATATATTTAATAAAATATTTTTGAATTTAATTGAAGTTTATTTTATTCATTTAAAATGTTTTTCACTTTCTGGAATTTTGCAATTAAAATTTAAAATATTTTTCACTTTCCCGAATTTATTCATTTAAAATTTTATTCGTTCAGAATGTTTCTCGCAATTTCATATAAGTGTATTGTTTGTACGAATTTGTAAATGTAGAAAATGAGCCCCCAAAAATTATGAATTTTATTTTGAAGGCTCCTCATGTAGTGGACTTTGATTGTGTAATGTTTTGATAATTTTATATGTGTTTTGGAGACAAGATTTAGATCACGAAAATTTGGATTTTAGGTTTCAGAAATTAGGGTTTCATGATTTCATGTGACTTGGAATGTATGGAAAAAACGGCATTTCAACTCCATTGGAGATGTCGATATACAATATGGTGCAGGAGTACACACATAACGAATTTTTGGCAAATACGGCGCATTCGCGTCGCGTATTTGCAGATCTGACCACCGGCGCGGCGTATTTGCAAATATGGCATCGTTGGCGCCCGGTGGCCGTCGTCGGCTAGATAGCATGGCGCGTGGCGTTAGCGCCACGACCATCTTTGGCGCCATCGCCGCCGCCGTAAACGCGTGTCCGCCACCTCGCCGCCTCGTCACCCCTGCCGCCTCAATCGACGCGTGTCTACCACCTCCCTTGACTACCCGAGACCTCTCTAGACCTCCTGTGACCTCCCGAGACCTTTCGAGACCTCCCTTGACCTCCCGTAACCTCCCGAGACCTTCCGAGACCTCCCTATACCTCCCGAGACCTCCCATGACCTCTCTTGACATCCCGAGACCTCCCTAGACCTCCCGAGACCTCCCGTGACCCCCCGAGACCTCTCTAGACCTTCCGTGACCTCCCGTGACCTTCTTTGACCTCCCGTGACCACCCGAGACCTCCCGAGACCTCCCTTGACCTGTCGATACCTCCTGAGACCTCCCTACACCTCCCTACACCTCCATAGACCTCCCAAGACCTCTCGTGACCTCCTGAGACCTTCCGTAACCTCCCATGACCCCCACCCCCAAGACCTCCCTAGACCTCCTGTGACCTCCCTTGACCTCTCATGACCTCCTGAGACCTCCCGAGACCTCCCTAGACCTCCCTTAACCTCCTGTGACCTCCCGAGACCTCCCGACACCTCCCGAGACCTCCCAAGACCTCCTGAGACCTCCCTGGACCTCTCGAGACCCCCTGTGACCTTCCGAGACCTCCCTACACCTCCCTACACCTCCCGAGACCTCCCTACACCTCCCGAGACCTCCTACGACCTCCTGCGACCTCCCTTGACCCCCCCCCGAGACCTTCCTACACCTCCTAAGACCACCCTAGACCTCCTGAGACCACCCTAGACCTCCTGAGACCTCCCTTGACCTCCCGAGACCTCCTTCCTCCCTTGACCTCCTACGACCTCCTGTGACCTTCCTTGATCTCCCGAGACCTCCTTTGACCTCCTGTGACCTCCCTAGACCTCTTTTGACCTCCTGAGACCTCCCGTGATCTTCCGAGACCTCCCGTGTGCAAATACGATTTCAAAACCTACCAGATCCGCCAAAAAGTCCACACATAACAACCAAAATACTGCGTACAAATGTACTATTTATACGAACCCTTTCCACCGTAAAACATCACGTCCATCTAATCCCGATCACATCCATCCAATCGATGTCCCCTTGTCTCCTTCTGCATGTGCATGCATGGGAAGCATGCATGTGAATTTAGGTCTTGGGGATGCATTAGGGTTTAGGTTTAAGCGGATTATTAGGGTTTCGACACTATTTGTAGGAATTTTAAAATATAGAAAATGAGTTCAAAAATTATGAAATTTTATGTAGAGCCTTCCAACACAGCAGATTTGCTTGTGTGAATTTGCCATAATTTTATTCGTTCGAATTTAATTACGAAAGTGAAAAATATTTTAAATTTTAATTGTAAAATTCCGAGAAAGTGAAAAACATTTTAAATGAATAAAATAAACTTCAATTAAATTCAAAAATATTTTATTAAATATATTCATGTTCCAAGGATTTTTATGTAATTTTCTTGAAATTTCGGATTTTTTTTAATTTTTCCGGATTTTTCCCCTTTTTTCTTTTCTTTTCTTCCTCTCTCCTGGCCTCCTACCGCGCCCACCATATGGGGCAGGTCACCTGCCCCATCCGGCGTGAGGCGGGTGCCTCTTGCGCCTTGGGGCGAGGCGAGTCCTCGCGCGCTGGTACCCACTAGAGAGCATTGTGCAGAGGCTACTTTTGCTAATTATGGTGGAAGGGGGCTATTTTTGAAATTAAAACGAGCTACAGGGTCAGAAATGCAAAAAAATTCGTAAAATACATCCACGGATCACCATAAAACATGAATAATGACACGACAAGCATAGATATTTAACATCTAGATAGCATAACAGAATAATAGTCCAAGAATTGAGCTAAATCAATCGAATAAAGACTATCGAATGAATAAACAAAGTCCAACCAATCGTCTAAAGTTATTCAAAGTCTATCAAGACCTAAAGAATAAACCATCACACTATAATTAAGTTTTCCCATAACAAATGAATCAAGTATTGGCGGTGTATGCAGTTGTTCCAAGGGCTATCCTTTCCCAAGTGAAATGCCGTCGATGGTCACATAAAACAATAGTAGAGCAAGAGTAAGTCCACGACTCAACAAGCAAAGTAATAAAACATTGAACAATGATTTATCAACCATAATCAATATCAACATCATCATCAACTATTTACTTCTCATTATATTCATACTCAAATATCAATTCACTTTTCATGTAATGCAAGGTACCTCTACTCTACATGCTCATATGCACAATTCATTGTTTATACCGGTATAGCACGAGTGAACACCCGCGACAGTGTTCACTCTTTCATCAAGTCCATCCTCAAAGGATCGGGGACCTCTCTACTCCCGTGGAGTCTCTACCAAAAAGGTATATATGTGGTCACCGTGATCACATCTATTTTATGCACAGATGCACATGAATGCACAATTCAACATAAGTTCATCAATTATTCCATTATCCAACATTCATGACTTCATCAACACTATTGATATCGTAACCATTCACAATACTTGTAATTAAACAAAGCAAAGGCATAAACATCATAATGGCAATGAATAATAAGGAATATAACAATCAAATCATTGACCACTGTTCTACCATACACTTGCCTCTTTATCCCCTCGGAGCCAGACAGCAAGACGGCGGCAAGGTACTAGAGGCCACACTCCCTGAACAAATAATTTTTAAAATATTCTCAAAATCACATCATCACAGTACCAAAACATTACACTAATCGCCCTCACATGTTTACATCAAGACGACACAATTAACCTGATTCTACCGGACGCACTACCCATTGTTCCAATAGTAAAAAGGCTCTAACTCACACATATGAAACCCAAATCAAACAAACCAACACTTTATGGAATTCTCACGAAATTTCCTACAACTTTTTAGTTATGATGAACTCCTGAATCCACCATTTACTTCCCCGATTCCTTCCCCGAACGGTCCTAGAATCTGTCAGGACATATCACTTCACAATTTTGTATCTTTATTTCTAAAACTTAAAAAGTAATAAATGATACCAGTTCTAGAATCTACTCAAAATTCCCTAGCTTATTCAATTTATCACCAAAATTTAGTTAATTCATTTACTAGGCGTAAACAACCCATCTTCATAACATCTGCCAACGACGTTCGTACACTTCCGAGGCCGTAACTCTTCGCTCACAATTCCAAATCTATTGTTCTAGACCTTCCTAGAAAGCTAACGAAAAACTCTACAACTTTTCTAATTGGACGAAACTCTGTATTCGAGCCTAAATACCTCTAATTGCCCCCGCAAGGTTTTGCGTCGCAACTCGATGAACTAGGGCATGCTAAAATCTACTCTTCTCATTAACCAAACGTCCTACAAATTGAATAGCAACTAAACTAGGGTCATCTAAAGGTTTTCATATCTTTATCCTCGAAGAACACGAAGACGATCACAAAATCCCGCGAAATACTTCTCTTCTTCCCTTCTTTTCTTCTTCTCCCTTCCTCCCTTCTTTTCCTTTCCTTTGTTGGCTAACTCCCCTATGGGCTTCCTCCTCTGGCGGGGTGCAGGGACTGCAAGGGGGTAGCAAGGCGTCAACTTGGGTTGGAGGTGGTGGCACTAGAGGCAGGGGCGCCACCAAAGGGTAGGCGTGGAGCGGGAGGCGTGAGGCGGGCGATCATGTGGGGGTGCCCCTAAATCCTCTTATGGCTGACCCCCCCTGGGCCCAAAAGCTATGGGTCGAAGGCCCAATGTTCAAGTTTTCCCAATTTTCTGAATTTTCTCTTTTTAATTCATTTAATTCCCTTCCCTACTCAATTTAACTCTCTAATGTAAATCGGGATATTATAGTAGTGTTCTGACTAAACTAGTTTTTTCATATCTGACTAAACTACTCAATGGACAAACTTTACGTTTCCATCTAACATAATGGAAAGTTTTATACCGATAGGTCAGTCATTCTGAAGTTGAAAAAAGCTCTGTGATGCTAAAATATGAGGTTTTGTTAGAGTTTTGGGCTTGGCCCATTCAATATTCTAATTAAATCCCAGGAAATCCCAAAGGTCTACTCATGCATGGTAGAAAGTGAAAAGTTTAGTATCATATTGCTAGTCTAGGTTGAAGAAGGCCAATATATAAGGTTTGGTCTTACCTAGTTGAAGCAAGCAAAAGAAGAACACACGAGCTCGCTCGCTCGCTCACCTCATCACGCCATCGCTCGCCCGCGCGTGACGTGCATGTGAATGGTCTAGCGATTTCGTGTGGGGCTGCAGCTTCTTTTTGCACCTTAAAACCATGCATACGAATTAGAAACTGAAAACTGAATACACTGTTTCAACAGGGCTTTTATAGAGAACTTTAACTGTATTTAATATAGAGTTATTGCTTCAGTATATATGCTGTTGTTGATTCAAATTTTTTTTGGAATTATAATAATCACAAAAATGTGCATAATCCTAACAGATTTAACAGTTCGGAATTGCTGATCATGAAGCCTCTCGAACCCATATATTCAAGCACATGGATACTTGAACAGTATTTGTAGCTCCAACAAACAGGGTGATTAGTTTCGGGGATATTGTTTGATTTCCATACGTTCTTTTGCATTTAGTGTTGTGTCACACCTAGAGCTGGCCAGATAGATCGTGCCTGCCAGGGCGGCCCAAGGTACGGCACTGCAGACCCAACCCAGGCATGGCACGCCCGCACTGTTCATGGGTCATGCCAGCCCGTCTGAGAGTAATGTCGTGCTTGGGCGCTACTACGACACATGGGTTGGCCCTAAGACAACACGAACGAAGCAGTGCGGTCGTGCCAAGCACAACACGAGCTCGGCACGACCCATCTGGCACGCGTTCCGAGTTCAGACTTCAGAATCATCAGGAGATGTCTAAGATCCAAAAATTGAAAGCAAACAAGCTTGAGTGAATTCAGTACACCATTCATTTGAAATTAACCTTTCACACACATGAAATACGCAAGCATTTACAATACAAATTGCTTAGGACATCCATGGACCATGATCCATCCAGCATCAAGCTTATGAGCACAAAATGCACAAAAAATGTATTTCACGGATAGAAAGCACTTAGAACATATGAATCCCATATTACATTAACTCGTTACTAATCACACCAAATGTACTACTGTAATAACAATTCAAGAATCTATTTCACTCGACGAAAATTGAAATATCCATCCATCCTCCACCTCCCTCGTCTATACTGCAACCCACAAAAGCCAACAAAAGCAATAAAAATTACCACACGGCGAAGCAAAATTCTTAGCTTGGGCATATGTAATCATCAAAATCAAGAACACACGACCAGCTCCAGGAACAGCCCATGCGGTGGACGGTATGGAGGAGAGGGAGAGCCGAGAGGAAGAGGGGAGGGAGGCTACAAGACCGGGTCAGGAGGGAGGAAGCGGCATGGGCAACGCTGAGAGAGGAGGCGGCGTGGAGGGAGAGGGAGAGCTGGAGAGGAAGAGGGGGAGGGGAGGTGGCGCGGCGCTGGCCGACGTTGAGGGAGGAGGCGACGCGGGCCGACGCTGAGAGAGGAGGCACCGCGGGCAAAGGGGCGCGGAGGGAGAGGGAGAGCCGAAGAGGAAGAGGAAGAGGGAGGCGGACGGCCGGGCAGGCTGAGGAGGAGGCATGGCGAGAGGGCGGGAGAGAGGCGGGGCGGCCGGCGACAGTGGCGTGGTGTCTTGGCAAGATGCACACTCAAGCGCCCTTGGACACTGGCAGGGGCACACAGTAGGTGGAGGTAAGGGGAGGGCCGGCGTGGGCAGGTGAGAGGCAGGCTCATGGGCTATACCTGGCACGACACGACCCAACTAAAATCCAGCCTTGGCCCGTTGGGCCAAACGGGCTCGTGCCGGCTCGGCCCAGCACGGCACGAATGACCAATGGACCGTGCTTGAGACCGTCTCTCTAGTACGACACAGTCCATCTAATAGCCAAACCAGGATAGACTGGACCGACTCGTGTCCGTGCCGGACTGGACGCCCATTTGGCGAGCTCTACTCACCCCGCTCTATTCTTCCAGAGTGAAATGACACCCTATGTATTAAACACGCATGATGGTCTATGGAATTTAGGCTCAACAGTTAAGCCCGTTTGTCCAAGTTTTAAAAAAAAATCTTAGCAACATAGTACGAGTATGTCACTGTTTATGCAAGTTCGAGGGTCTAAATGCCGAGTTGTACAGTAAGACACAGCTGTGCGGCACTGCAGGATCTATCCATCTTTATTTGCGAATAACGAGATGAAACAGCTTTGCGGCAGCCGGCAGCCGGCTGGGACAGGTAAACCAAACCAAACCAAACAAGCGTACGAGCGGGCGGTGAGCCGGCCAGCGGCGCGCAGGCCAGGCGATCGAGATTGGAGAGGAGTTTCAGCCGTGCAGGGACAGTACTGGCAGCCGCGCGCAGAGAGGATCCGGCACCGAGATCTGTACTGGGCTAGGGTGTACATACTCCGTGCCACAGCGACCGGCGATCGGGCGATCGATGGGCATGGGCGTGGCTGTCCTACCACCCCAAGAAAGGGAAATCCAAACAGCGCGCAGCTAGCTGCAGGCCATCGCTGAGTCAGGTCCGTGATGACTCCTCTCTCTCTTTCTTTCTCTTGTTGTTTATTGTGGAACCTGGCCAGCGGCAGCAGTGGTCCTGGTACTTGCTCGCGTACAGCCACTTTCCCTGCCGCCCCCACTGCCTGCCGCTGCCCGCTGCCCCCTGTCCCCGCCCATGTCCATGTCCATCCATTTGGGCTACCATCTCCCCGCTTTCCCATCGCCACCATCATGCCAGCACGTTACCAAATCGCCCCTTGGTCACCAAATCATGATTAAGGTGGGAAAAAAACAAAAAGCTCGAAACCTATGAGCCAGCTTGACTGGTTAAAAGCTTAACTCGATTCGGCTCAAACTCGATCCCTTAACGAGTCGAGTCGAAATTGGTAAGCCGCCTTAATTTAGCTTTCGTTTTCTTAACGAGTGGGTGTTGGCTTATGCGAGTTGCTCGTTAAAAATCAAAGACAGCTTTAGCAATAGTACCGACTGCACACACCCAAAGAACCCTTAGACGGTCCAAGCCCCAAGCTGTGATCTTTTAACTTTCTAATTTTTTTATTAGGCTGATTTTCATTTTTTCAGTGAGCCTAACGAGTCTAACAAGCCCCAAACTGTGATCTCTTAACTTTCTTAACGAGCCTAACGAGTTTAACGAGTCGAGTTCGAGTTTTTTAACGAACCGAGCCTGGTATTCTGCTCGTTAGTTTAACGAGCCGAACCGAGCCGGACTCATTTTCTTAACGAACTTTAACGAGCCGAGTCGAGCTGGCTTGTTATCCACCCTTAATCATGACCATGTACATATAATGCTTAGGTTCTTTCACAATATTGTATACGAGTCCTTTCTGTTTTCAAGGTCGTCATTGGATGCATGCGAATGGATTCATAGATTCTTTTTGGAAATTGGCCACGAGCGCTCACATTCAAAGAGGTGGACACCTAGCTAGAGCCGATCCTAGGATTGGAACTCGGGCGAGCAAGGGCACGGCGCGCGCTGGTCTGTCTTACCATCCAGGCGCAAGCCAGATCCATGTGGTATTACGGGCATGTTTGAGACGGTTTCAGCTTTTGTTCGAAAAAGACGGAAGCTGTTTTAAACGGCCGGCTTTTCACAGCCGCTTTTTTCAAAGCCGGAAGCTGACTTAACGTGAAAAAGTCGGAAGCTGGGATAGTTTTCCGTGGCTTCCCACCACCCTTTCCGAATTTGCCCCTCAACTTCAGAAATTATTACCCGCTTTTGCCATCGAATAAATTCTCCACTCCATTTGACTCGCCTCACACTGCTCCTCCTCCTCTCCCACCCCGAGCCCTCCTCCTCCCCACCCGCCTCCTCCTTGGCCGCCCCTCCTCCTCCCCGGCTCCGTCCTCCCTCGCCTGCGCCTCCCTCCTCCCACATCGTCGCCTACGCCTCCCTCCTCCCCGCGCACCTCCCTCCTCCTTTGCCCGCGGCCCTCCCTCCTTTCCCGACACCAACCTCCTCCCCTAGTGCCCTCCTCCCCCGCGCTCGTCCCTCCTCCTGTGGCCCTCCTCCCCCGACGCCTGCCTCATCCCCCCAACGCCCTCCTCCTACGGCGCCCTCCTCTACTGGCGTCGCCAGTGGCAGCACCCCAAACCCTAGCCATCGCCGTCAACTCTTTTTTCGGTTGTAAATTTAATTGTGTTCACTATTCACGGTAAATGTTTATTATAATAATTATTGTTAAATACGTTAATCATGGTTTATTACGTTGTTTGCGGTATATTATCGTTAATAGTGGTATATTACGTTGTTTACGGTATGTTGTCGTTAATCGCCGTTGAATGCGATCAATTGCGGTAGTCATCGTTCATTGCGATCAATTGCGGTAATCATCGTCAATTGCAGCAGTTCTCGTCAAATGTGATAGATGATGTTAATTGTCGTTAGTTCTCGTTAAATATTGTTAACTGCGTTAAACAGCGTCAAACAAACCGTTACTGTCCTCAGGGGCATTTCAGATATTTTTCATCTCGGAAGCTACAGCCAACCTACCTAAAAATCAGACAGCCAAATACCAAAAGTCTTCGGCCCAACCATTCAACCTAAAAGCACAACCAAAAGCCGCTTTTCAGAAAAAACACTAACGTTCCAAGCAGGCCCTATAGATGGCTCTGTCGATGGAGCTAGTTTATCTGACAAAGTACCTTGTTTAATTAGGGAGCATAAGCTTCTGTTCGATTTAAGCTCAAGAGCCCCACAAATAGTACATAGAGCTACCTAGCTCTGTGGAGTACTACTAGTACTCTCCTATAGTGTGTATGTGGTTTTGGTTTAAAGAGGGTATGTCGACAATGTCGCAACCGGTAGAGTTTTTTAAAAAATACTATCGGGTAATTTTTTTAACCGAATAAATTATATAATTTTAGATGTATGGTTACATAGTGTAATATGTTATACATAATACTTTTTGATGAATAGTCTAGTTTTAGATATGTGGTTAATCGTGAGAATGTTCTTTATGGTGCAGTGCATTAAATATATCGGACATCACAAATTTCAAAACTTACTATAGTCTAGGGCAAATTATGAAGGGTCCCGAGGGGATTGATTTGCGTTATTTCCAATTGGCGACTGTGTCCCTGCCAAGAGCAGAGGGGCGTATATGGGGTGCTGTGATGCGGTGGTTGTTTCACACATTCTAAGTGGACAATGATGTGTATGATGTGAGATTAAGTTGTCTTGCCCTACCAGCGGCACAACCCATATATTGGGAGTTAGTGCAGCTGAAGGGAACAAGATCGTGTTAGTCATATGTACGCATGGCGAAGGGGGAGGGTGGAATTTGATCCTTCTGGCCCAGGCTTTTTGCAAGCCCACACTTCCTGTGGCATTCGCTTTCGTTGAAAGTGAGAACACGGACAACTGGTTGTGATTCCCGAAGAATGTGAGGATTTTTGTTGTACATGCCTGTCCCAACGTATGCGTCATACATGATCGGCATGCAAGCCTGCTGAGTGCAATAACTCGGCTACAACTAGGAGAGAACGTACCACTTCCATGGACAGATCTGCAGAGCATGTGGTGCATGAGGCACTTGGGTGCAAACTTCTACAAGTAGTTCCGCAACAAGGACTTGATGAATCTGTTCAAGCGGCTGTGCAACCAGAATCAGCAACGGAAGTTTGAAGCACTCTAAAATTTTTTGGATGAGCGGACCCAGACACACAGAAGAGAGACTGCAAGAAGGTAATGGGGACGTTGTCCCTATCTTTCGATAAGGATGATACAACTTGATTGGTGGAAGCTAACTCTCACGATCTAGGCTACAACCGTGCGACGACCGTTGCACCCATAATCGCTGAACCAACTTCACGTTCGTTATCGACCTTGCCGACAGCGAGATCGACATGACCACGAAGGTCTTTTCCTGCATGCAATCAAGAATCAAGCAAGAAAAATAGATGAAGCAACAAACTTACTGAATAGGAATTGAAGAACAAAGATGTATTGAATAATTTGGGGTCTTGAAGACAACGTCTGGTTACACTAGCCGTACAAGCAAAACGATGATGTTTTTAGCCTAAGCTGAAATCAATCTAACAAAATCCACCGAACTAGATGGACGATGCTTGGCCTTATATTGGCACCTAAGGGTGCGGCCAATGGTCCTGGAGGAGGTCCTAGCGAGGAGGTCCTGGAGGAGCTCCTGAGGAGGTCCTGGAAAGGAGGACATGGAGGGAGACCGTGCTATCTTTGGAGGCCGACTTGGATTTCAAAACGTGCTCAGCTTGAAATCTTGCTTTCCTAGAGTGGTTTGTGCTATCTCTGGAGGCCGAATTGGATTCCAGAACATGTCCAGCTTGAACTCTTGCTTGGTATGTGGAGTAGCGGTCGTATCCATGCTTGTTGCTGCCATCATATCCCTTTAGCTTGCCTCCCGATTCTTGATTCCTAAGTAAAATAATATCACTTTCTTCAAACAGCATCATAGAGTTCATAGAATATGGATGCACTCCGAGAAATGAAGTTACCTGATAATTTAGTTGGCGAGCACGCGCTCTAGTAATGGTCCTTGCTCATCAAAAGAAGTAGGGATGGTTGTATCAATGGAAGGGATGTCCTCATCATCCTCCCCTTCTTGAATTGTAGTCGTCCTCGACTCTAGGTCATCTTCAGTTCCCAAGTATGGCTTCAAATCTGCAATGTTAAATGTGGGACTAACCCCAAACTCCACAGGCAGATCAAGTTTATATGCATTATCATTAATCTTTTCTAACACTTTAAAAGGACCATTTGCATGAGGCATGAGTTTAGACTTTCTCAATTCAGGGAATCATTCTTTACGCAAGTGTAACCACACAAGATCATTAGGTTCAAAAGTAACATGCTTTCATCCCTGACTACCAGCAACTTTATATTTAGCATTCATAAGTTCAATGTTCTCTTTAGTTGTCTCATGCATTTTAAGTATCAAATCAGCACGCTGTTGAGCATCAAGGACAAAGTGAGAGACCTCATTTAACAACCTTGAGCTAAGAGCACTATCTCCACACCTCATATACACTTATTGCATTCACTGTGAGGTTGTTTAGCAAAATTTAAGTGTATTCATTCTAGATTGATCCTTTGCACTTGATTGCCGTCAAGTAAAGATTATGGTTTTTTACTCTTGGTGTTTGCCAAACACCTAGACGGCTTGGCGGGAGTTCGTGCGGTGATCTGTTCAAGGAGATTGTGAAGAGGCCCGACACCATATTGTGAGTGGTTCGGTGTTCGCCATCTTCGGAGTGGAGGAAGAACAACCACTAGTGATTGAGAGAAGGCTTAATTTGTGGAGCCGGCTTGATTGGTTCGAGCTTCCTCAACGTGGACTAGTGAAAACTACCAAGTATTCGATATCACGGGAAAAACTTCGTTGTCTTCACTGTGGTTTACTCTTGTCATTACTTTCCGCATTTACATTTCTAGTAATTCTCTTGTGCAAGATTTGCTTAGCTAGAATTGTATCTAGTATTGACTTTAGTTCATATTTGTCTTAAGTAGCATAGTAGTTCTATCATCTTATTTGTGCTAGGAAGCTTTATTAGGACTATCTTGCTGAAAGTTGTTAATTAGTCGAAAATTTTAAAAAACCTCCTATTCACTCCCCTCTAGTCAATTATCCTTGATCCTACAAGTGGAATCAGAGTTTGGTCTATCATTAATTTAGACTTAACCGTCAAAGAGAGAAAAAGATGGCTAGTGAGGGAATTGATATATGAAAGACTCCTTTATTTGATGGCTCAAATTATGTATATTGAAAAATTAGAATGTCTATTTATTTAAAGGCCATGAGTCCGAGCATATGAAAAATCGTAAATGAGGGTTACATTATGCCTCTTGATCCACTACATCCCACGGAACTTGAGGGGCATAATACTCATTTTGATGATCAAGAAATGAATGCTCTCTTTGGTGCTTTGAACGTGAATGAGTTAAATAGAGAGAGCAATTTGGAAATCGCTCATGATATTTGGACTATTCTCTAAAAAATCCATGAGGGAACATCCACGGTCAAAGAGACCAAATTGTATAGGCTCCGGATTAAGTATGAGGCATTTATAATGTTGCCATATGAGGATATAAATGAAATGTACTATCGCCTCAACAACATTGTAAATGAACTCAAAGGCCTAGGCTCGTCACTAACCGATGTTGATATTGTGAGAAAAATGCTTAGAACCTTGCCGGAGAAGTATGAGGCCTTGGTGACTCTATTTCTCAATTCATCCTAATTGCCAAGAATGACACTAACCGGTCTCTTAGGCAATCTCATCACCAATGAGTTATGCAAGAAGGGTAAGGAAGAGCTTTTGGAGTCGTGTTCCTCAAAGAAGAAGATTACCGCTTTCAAAGTAAAGGCGGAATCAAGTGATGAAGAGGATGAAGAAGAAGATTCCGAAGAAGAGTTTGCTCACCTTGTGAGGAGAATGAAGAAATTCATGAGAAGGCGCCTATATCGAAGCTTTAACTTTGACAAGAGCAAGAAAGTGCAGTCCTCTAGCGACAACAAGCGCTATAACAACATCCGTTGCTATAACTTTGACAAGAGCAAGAAAGGTCAACTGCTTCCAACAACATCTGCTCTTCCAGCACACGCAGACACTTCTTCAATTGAGACACATGGAGGACATCATGCACATCTGACAGCTAAGGCGGAAGCTCCAATTTGTAAGCAACTTCTCCTCTTCTGACTTGAATTCGAAGGGGTCCGATGTATCTTGGTGCAAGCTTCCCGCTCACCCTAAAGACGTCACATTCTTTTGAGAGGTAAAACCTTCAGGTACATGTGGTCTCTAGGTGCAAAAGCTAAGTCTCGACGACGATTATCAGCATAACTCTTCTGTCTGGTCTGAGTGGTCATCAGCTTTTCTCTAATTGATCGAACTCGATCTCCGGCCTCCTTCAAAATATCTGGTCTGAGTACTTATCCTTCGTCTGTTTCGGTCCAATACAAGGTTGTTCTGCATTTTCTTCCGTAAAGAGCTTCAAACGGGGACATCTGTAGGCTTGATTGATAATTGCTGTTGTACAAAAACTCTGCATAGGGCAGACTTTGGTCCCAACTAGTCTTGTTTGCTAGAGCGCAGGCACTCAACATATCTTCTAGGATTTGATTTACACTTTCTGTTTGGCCATCTGTCTGCGGATGGTAAGCTGTACTGAAATTCAGGTCCGTACCCAAAACTCTATGCAGCTTCTGCCAAAATCTTGAGGTGAACTGGGATCCTCAATCCGACACGATCTTCTTCGGTACACCATGCTGACATACTATCTTTGCTATGTATAGTTCTGCAAGTCTGTCTTCTGAGTAGGTGGTCTTGACTGGCATGAAGTGAGTAACTTTTGTTAGGCAATCTACAATTACTCAGATAGAATCATAGCCAGCTCTGGTTCTCAGCAGACCGGTGATAAAGTCCATGCCAATTTCTTCCCATTTTCATTCAGGTACGCTTAAAGGTTGCAAGAGTCCAACAGGTCTCTGATGCTCGGCTTTAACTCGCTGGCAAATATTACACTGAGCTATGTATTCAACAATCTCACGCTTCATACTAGGCCACCAATAAAACTCCTTGAGATCTTGATACATCTTCGCGCTTCCGGGGTGAATTCAATACAAGGTTTCATGAGCTTCCTTGAGTATCAATTGCTTAAGTTGTTTCTGGTCCGGTACACGAATACGTTTATCAAACCAAATGGTTCCTTGCTCGTCTTCTGAAAATCTTAGAGATTTACCTTTCTTCATATTGCTCTTTATTTCTTTGATATCTACATCTTTAGTCTGAGCTTTCTTCATATGACTTTGTAGGGTGGGTTACACTTCCAAAATAGCTAAGTAAACTTCTTCAACCAATTCCAACCCGAGCTTCTGAAATTCTTCGTGCAGTGCTAGCTGGCTTTCCTTGATCATCAGAGTATTGTAGTAGACCTTTTTACTTAAAGCATCTGCTACTACATTAGCTTTGCCTGGATGATAATGGATTCCCATGTTGTAATCTTTGATCAACTCCAACCATCTTCTTTGCCTCATATTAAGATCAGCTTGAGTGAAAATGTACTTCAAGCTCTTATGGTCAGTGTAAACTTCCCAGCGATTACTGATGAGGTAATGTCGCCATATCTTCAAAGCATGCACCACGGCAGCCAACTTTAAGTCATGAGTGGGGTAATTTGCTTCATGAGGCCTCAACTGAGGGAAAGCATATGCTACTACCTTCCTTTCTTGCATCAGGACACAACCGAGACCTTATCGTGAGGCATCACATAAAATCTTAAAGCCCTTTCGAACATCAGGTAAGATCAACACTGGTGCGGTGGTCAAACGCTTCTTCAATTATTGAAAACTCTGCTCATATTCTGGCGTCCAAGTAAATTTCTTTTCCTTCTTCGACAACTGGGTGAGGGGTCTTGCTATTATGGAAAATACTTCTATAAACCGACGGTAGTATCGTGTCATACCAAGGAAACTTCTGATCTGAGGCATAGACTTGGGTGACTCCTAGTTGAGCACATCCTCGACCTTGCTAGGGTTGACGGCGACTCCTTCTGCAGACATGACGTGTCCCAAGAATGTAACTTCCTTCATCCAAAACTCACATTTGTCGAACTTGGCATAGAGCTGATGATCTCTAAGCTTATTCAGGGTCAAGCAAATGTGCTCTTCATGCTCTTCCCCACTCTTGGAGTATACTAGAATATCGTTAATAAAGACAATGACGAACTTATCCAAATACTCCATGAATACTTTATTCATCAATTCATAAAGTAAGCAGGGGTATTGGTCAATCCGAAAGACATGACCGTGAACTCGTACAGTCCATAACGGGTTGAGAAAACTGTCTTAGGGATATCCTCCTCACGAATCTTCAGCTGATGATAACGTGACCTCAAATCTATCTTGGAGAACACTCCGGCTCCCTTCAACTGATCGAACAAGTCATCAATCTGGGACAGAGGGTACTTGTTCTTGATGGTGACTTCATTGAGTGAGTGATAATCCACACACATCCGCTGGGTACCATCCTTCTTTGCAAAAAGGGTTAATTCCTTATTTGCCATTGGAAGTTGGCGAGCTCCCCAAAATGCCATCGCAAAATTTCTCTTCCCTCCATTGCCACTCGATCTCAACTTCTATACGCATTTTGCTATTCCCATGAGTTGATCGTTGACTAGGCCATTGACTTGACCGTGAAAAGACGATTTTGCCCATAAGTGTACTGAGATCTTCAGGGAATTGTTTGATATAGTAATATAGTTCCAAAAACTATGAAATTTTTAGGGAAAGTTTTTGATATAGTGTAGATTATTGTGAAAGTTTTATAGGGTTTTATTTGCAATATGTTTTTCTCTAAAAATCTTTCAAGTTTCGGTTGCATCAAAACTGAAACTTGAAAGCTTTAAAAAAAATAAAACCTAAAAATGCAATAATCTAAAATACAAATTCATCAAAAAATCATGAAATCGAGAATGGCAAAATGGGGATAAAATTGAGAAAGTGATGGCAAATAAGGAATTAACTCTTGCAAAAAAGATAACTGGGGCTCCCCAAGGCGAAGAACTTGGTTAGACAAAACCTTTATCTTGCATATCCTTGATCTATTTCTTCAGCTCGACTAAGTCGTCAACCGGCAAACAGTAGGGTCTTTTGGAAATGAGTGCGGTTCCTGGAACTAGGTTGATGAAAAACTCTAGGTCCCTGTTTGGAGGCATTTCAGGTAATTCATCTGGAAAGACATCTAAAAAATTCCAACCACTCGCACATCTTCCAAAAATATAGCCTTGACACTACAGACTAGCGCTCCATCATGCTTTTTTATGGAGGCTTCATATCTTACTTTGGCTCTAATTGGACTGACCAAACTAATGCTTCTACCACCACAATCCAAAATTGCATAGTGGTTAGCAAGCCAATCCGTACCCAAAATCATATTTAGGGATTTGGTGTCGATGATTATGAGGTCGGCTAGAAATTCTATCCCTTCTATGGTCACTTCAACTTTTGGGCATCCTTGGTTCGTACTCAACTCCAAATAAAATCCAGAAATTACCAAACTAGAACCAAAAGAAAGGTATTGAATTTAGATGAATTTAAAAAGTTGAATCACTCAAATCGGAGCTCAAACGAAAGAGAACGAGCCCTCAGAAGGAGGTTTGACTACAGGTGGCCGGAAGGAGGTTCGACTACCTGGTCGGAAGGTTTAGACTACCTAGTCAAAAGGAGGTTTCGACTGGTCAGAAGGTTTAGACTACCTGGTCAAAAGGAGGTTACCGGCGGTGACGAAAAGAGCGGCTACGAGAACACTAGCGGAGAGAGGGGGCGAGGCGAACTCGAGGCTCATGGTGGCTGTGGCGAGGCGGTCGAAGACAGTGCGGATGCTCCAGGGAACTCTTCTACAGCGAGGAGGTCAAAGACAACGCGAGCTCTAATGAACTCTTCGATGGTGAGGAGGTTAAAGACGGCGTGGGCTCGAGTGAACTCTTCGGCGGCAAAACTCGAATCACGGCGAAACGAATACGAGAGAGGGGGAGAGAGAGTTGAGGGGAAAACAAGAGACGGCAAAGGGCTCCCTTGTACTCCATCTATTGAGGAAGGAGGACCGAGCGACAAGATAGAGCGGCGGGATTCATGGCGACGCGACAAGCGTGCACGGTCGGCAGGTGAGAGAGGGGATAGGGGCAGGTAGGGGAGGAGACAAGAGGGGGGACGGGCGCAACGGAGGTGACGCCATTTATTCTGTGAGGACTTATACTATAGCCATGACGGTGACCAGGCGAGGAGGCTGACAGGCGGGGTTGGTCGAAACCTGGAGGCAGTCGAAACAGAGAGGTTGGTCGAAACAGAGAGGACGGCCCAAACTGAAAGGGTGGTCGAAACCAAGAGGCTAGTTGACACCGAGAGACTGATCGACACCGAGAGGGTGGTCGAAACCGGGAGGTCGGTCGAAACAGATAGGACAGTCGAAACCGAGAGGCGGTCGAAACCAAGAGGCGGGTCGAAACCAAGAGGGTAGTCGAAACCAGAAGGTTGGTCGACACCGAGAGGGTGGTCAACATCAAGTCTTTGGTCGAGACCAAGAAATTTGAAATAGGAGCAGCCGACGCCAGAATTCGGAACAAACAGAGAAAAGAGATTTTAAATACCAGAGAACTCCGATAAACTCAAAATAAACCAAATTTTGAATTAGTTGAAGTTTGATTTAGTCATTTAAATTGCTTTTAATTTCCAAAATTTCAAGTTAAGCTTTAAAAATTCAACAAAACTAAATGGTTATTTTTATATTGAAAATTTTCAAAAACTCCTGAAAATTGGGATGTTACACAAACACCCCCAGGCCTAGGCACCCAGCTCCCCAGCTGGCCTAGTCGAGTGGCCCCAGCGCCTCCTCTGATCCTCTATGTCTCCCTCACCTCACACATCGCACATTCAAGAATCGCTTTGCCTTGGCAAAGACTTGAGCACGCCCGACAAGCCCTATACTACTCCAAACAACACTTTTCCCCACGGTTGAAAACTGTCAGCAAAATAGGAAAAACCGTCAGATTTTATTTTCCTGACGGTTAATCGTCGAACAAATCCCTCGAGTCTAGGTGGTGGGAAAATTCAATTTGTCGACGGTTCACCATCAAGAAAATTTTTGTTGTGATTTTTCCCAATTTCTTGACGGTTTTGGCGAATCGCCCACAAAAATTTTGTTGATTCGTATTAACCGTCAAGAAAATAAAACAGCCAGTTCTTTGAATTACCGTCAAGAAAATAAAACTTGATGGTTCTTTCATTCCGTCAATAAAATAAAACTTGGCGGTTCTTTCATTCTCGTTAATAAACTAAAACTTGGCGGTTCTTTGCCTATCGAGTTTGCATGTTTGGCTCACGGGTCCATTATCATTCAAGAAAATAAAACAGCGGTTTTTGCCGTCGAGTTTTCGAGTTTGGCCCACCCATGAAATGCATTTCTTGTGGTATTAACCGTCAAGAAAATTAAACCTGATGGTTCTTTGCCCGTAAGCAAATTGTTTTTTCCTAAGTGTTTAACCGTCACCAAAATGACTCCGTGGCTGTCAGCAAAATTATTAGCAGCCAAGATAGTGCTAGCAGAAATTGTCAATAACACACTAATATTTGGTTCATACACATCCATGTATCATATAATCCACAATACACATCGATATGCATCATATAATCCACAATACACATCCATACATTAATCCACACACAAAATAAGTTGAAGCTTAAACAAGCATCATTTCAAGCCCAATACCATCAATTAGTTGATCACATATACACCATAATACTAATATTATGCTTCAGTTTGTCACATATTACAAAGGATAGAACACAAACTAGATAATGATACCTACTTGACACATATAACTTGAAGCAAAATCATTGATAGCTGCAACACCACAGTGTAGATGGGATGCTATTTTGATGGCGGCTTCTAGTTGCCGAAAATCTGGACAACCAAGACCATATTCTTTGCATCAATTTGAATGCCAAGAAGATCTGATGTTCCATGTGCATATGGAGTGACTTGGGCTATTCCAAATAAAATAGTGTAAGGCTGTAAGCTCAACCATCCAATTAAATAAGATTACCTTAGAAACATATCTAAAATTGAGCTTCACTATATGAATTTATGTCTCTAAAATAATATTGAATCTCTTGTCATGTTTACATTAACAAGCTCGATCTGAGAACAAAATGACCTTTATTAACTGGTAACTACTTGAATACCAAACTAGTGATAACTATTTGTGAACCTAGCTAACATTGGGGGTGGGGCAATATTAGCTAACAACGACACACTCTTGTCAGGACTTGCTGATATTTTTAGAAATGGGGAAATCATTGCATGCATGAAATATCATCACTTTTCTCCTCCTTGTTGGGGAAAGAGTCCATTCAAAAAGTATGATGTAAATAAAACTGAATGAGCCAAGAGATAGCACCTCAATGCATGATACAAACACCTTTTGTTACAGATATTGTGTCTCTACCAAGAGGATATCCCACAATAGTTACTGAATCCTGAGATAAACCATAAAAACAATGTCAGATGGCAATAAAAAAGGTATATCGCGTATCATCCAACATCAACTAAATATTAAGAATTCTTGCAAATATAGATACAAACAGTATAATAAATTCCTGCTTCATTTGCAGGAGAGTGAAGAACAACTTGAGCTCCAACAGAGATGTTTACACCATTGGCATGTTACTAGTAAGTACATGTTACTCCATCAAACACATCTGACATCACAAAGATAATTACACGAAGGCATGGTAAGCGACCAAGGTGAAGTGGCTCATTCTCGCCGAGAACTCTTCATTCTCGACGGAGAGCAATGCAAGGTCACACTCAATACCCTAGCTAAAACCTATGAATCAATTTATCGAAGACATTATACTAAGAAAATTTTGCAAAACTTAAGCAAAATCATAACTAACAAACAGCTATTCTTATTTCCAATGGTTACGAACATTGAACAACAATGTAAAAAAAAAATCTTATTTTAAAAGATGCCCACAAGCTTTTCTAACATTAACTCTTACCACCACCATATTTGCTAACTACAATATGGATACAACAATTTCTCTATAAAAAATTCCTGAAATAAAACTCTGTTACAAGTGGGGACAACCATATGTATTTACAATCCTTTTCCATTGTTAGACAATTAATCATCATAAATCATGAGAATAACAAAAAGTGACTGTCACATGAACATAAATTACTTTCCTTTTATTATATTTTTAAGAATTCATAAGTCCCTAATGTGGAGACTCCAATGCAGAGACATATTGTACCAAAAATATATAATACCAGAAGCAGTACCTAGAACACACATCAAGTTCTCTTGTTAAACTATAGATTAACTAAGATAAGGAACAATAGCCAGAACAAGCACCATTGACAGCCAGGGCGAATATTATTGAGGCCCACCTTAACAATAGCATTAAAGAATTTGTCCTCTTCAAGATCCTCCAAATCGGCAACCTAATACAACAAACAGTAGTTAGCGTAAGATCATGCAACCTTTACTATTCGATCGCAACATTGAATTGAATGCATGACAAGTTTACCAAAGTAAGGTTCTGTTTTCTAAGTGAACTCAGGTGAGGGTAGTGTCAACGTAGCTGACAAGAGGGACAAACCAGGCACTATATTGACACAAGTAGCAAGCTTATCGCTAATGATGCTCTGTGAAAGCTTCTTCCCTGCAGTAGATATCCTTTTAAGACTACGAAAGCAAAACCCAGAAATAGATGCAATAATAATAACACAAAACAAAATAGGCACAGACAAAATCAATTTTGCAGATTACTCACAAATGGGCACCTAGCCTCTAGTCAGTGATCCCACAAAGTGCACACTAGTGACCAATCCAAACCATGCGGCAAAGAACATTTCATGGAACCCCATCCAAATCGGCGCCTTCCTCGCATCAAGCAAACAATTCGCATCATAAACTAAGAGCGAGAGGAAAGAGGGCTACAGGAAGGGGGGAGGCGGTGGGAGAAGGCGCACCGTCCTGCGCAGGCGACGGTGGCGGCCGACGCGCCAATGCCGAGGAATAGAATCGCCTCGGTGATAGGTGAGCGGCGCCACAGAGCAATGGGTCCAAAGAACCAAGCAGCGAGGGTGGCGGAGGAGGAGGGCAGCGAGAGGGTTTTGAACGGCGCGGGCGGCGGCTCTGGGAGGAGAGGCGCTGGCGGCGGGCAAGGCCGCTTGGGAGGACGAGAGGAGAGGCGCTGCAAGGGGTGGCGGATTGGGGATTGAGAGCTAGGGATTTGAGGAGGAAGAAGATGCTTTGGTAGTGCACAGACGGAGGAAGCACTCAAGTTTTTTATGTGTGGTACGCGCGCGACATCAATTTTTTGCGCACGACATCAAAAATTTTCGCGCTAACACAACTTTTTTGACACGTGAAGTGCATGAATTCCCAAACAATTAACCTGATGGTTGTAACCATCAGGAAAATATATTATATTAATGGTTTTAATTTTCAAAACTAGCCCCCATTCAATTATAAATTGCATATTTAGCCCCAATCTGATTACGCACGCATCGGTTCCTAAGCGCCAGGCAGACACCGCCTCGGCCCCGGTATGAGCCACCCGCCCGGTGGTGGGCACGGCAGGTGACCCACCCCTGGCACCAGTCTGTGAGCCACCGACCCAGAGGTCAAGCTTTGGACGAGGAGCGCGAGGGCTCGGCCGAGAAGCGAGGGCTTGAGCCGGGCATAGATGGCAAAGGATGGAGCGGGCTGAGGAGGCGAGACCCAGGGGCGGCACTAGGAGGTGGTTGGTCGGGCTTAGACCTCCCCTTGATAGATCTTGACCATTAGGACCTCCCCTTGTTAGATCTTGACTGTCAGGACCTCCCCTTGTTAGTTCTTGGCCGTCAGGATCACCCCTTGTTAGATCTTGACCATCAGGACCTCCCCTTGTTAGATCTTGGCCGTCAGGACCTCCCCTTGATAGATCTTGGCCGTCAGGACCTCCCCTTGTTAGATCTTGGCCGTCAGGACCTCCCCTTGTTAGATCTTTGCCGTCAGGACCTCCCCTTGTTAGATCTTGACCGTCAGGACCTCTCCTTGTTAGATCTTGACCGTCAGGACCTCCCCTTGTTGAGCTTGACCGTTAGGACCTCCCCTTGAGTAGATCTTGGCCGTCAGGACCTCTCCTTGAATTGATCTTGACCATCCCGACCTCCCCTTGTTAGATCTTGATCGTCAGAACCTCCCCTTGTTAGATCTTAGCTGTCAGGACCTCCCCTTGTTAGATCTTGACTGTCAGGACCTCCCCTTGTTAGTACCTGGCCGTCAGGACCACCTCTTGTTAGATCTTGACCATCAAGACCTCCCCTTGTTAGATTTTGGCCGTCAAGATCTCCCCTTGATAGATCTTGACCGTCAGGACCTCCCCTTGTTAGATCTTGGCCGTCAGGACCTCCCCTTGTTAGATCTTGGCCGTCAGGACCTCCCCTTGTTAGATCTTGACCGTCAGGACCTCCCCTTGTTGAGCTTGACCGTCAGGACCTCCCCTTGAGTAGATCTTGGCCGTCAGGACCTCTCCTTGAGTTGATCTTGACCGTCCCGACCTCCCCTTGTTAGATCTTGACCGCCAGGACCTCCCCTTGTTAGATCTTGGCCGTCACGACCTCCTCTTGACAAATCTTGACCATCAGGACCTCCCCTTATTAGATCTTGGCCGTTAGGACCAACCCTTGTTAGATCTTGACCGTCAAGACTTCCCCTTGTTAGATCTTGGCTGTTAGGACCACCCCTTGTTAGATCTTGGCCGTCAGGACCTCCCCTTGTTAGATCTTGGCTGTCAGGACCTCCTTGAACCTCTGAGATCTCGGTCCTATGTTCCATATCCTGCATAGTTACAATATGACATTAGTGCCAAGTCAATGGAACAACGTAGAACATTTTAGACATACATAGCATGAAAACGAGTGTAATTAAAGGATCAGTTGTTAGAACAACATGGAACATCAAAAACATTGTGAAGACCACCTCCGCGGGTCAAGACCTCCCGATGGTCAAGACCTCCCTTTTGAGTCAAGACCTCCCTGTTGGTCGCGACTGGTCTTTTTGCAAAGACCACCTCTTTTGGACCTCCCCTCTGGGTTGGGCCAGCCTTTCGTGCTTTGACTGGTCGCTTGTTAGTACCTACTCAATCTCTTTTTCCTCCCGTTGTGTGCTACTGCAGCAAAAGTCCTTCAACATTTAATGCGGTTGCTTCTGCAGTACCTTGTTTTCCTCTTTGGTCACTTCCCTGACTTGCTCCTGTTTCCTCATCATTACCTGCTCCTACCACGCGCATTTAATGCAGCGTTCTCCTCACTTAGGACCTCCCACTACTACAAAACAGGCTATAGTAGACGCCCCATCACAGACGGTTCCTTTGGAACCGTGCGTGTTAACCGTTGCCGCACTGCGGTGGCGGGAAGAATATCACAGGCGGTATTTTTAGAACCGTGCATGATAGTCATCTATCACGAGCGGTTTGTAAATAGAACCGTCGTGATATTACACGACGGTTCTATTCACAAACCGCTGTGATAATCACCAATCATAGGCGGTTCTATTTAATAACCGTCAGGTAATATCACGCATGCGGTTCTATTTACAAACCGTGCGTGATTTGGTGATTATCACGACGGTTTGTGAATAGAACCGTCTGTGTAATATCACATATGGTTCTATTTACAAACCATCTGTGATAGTCATCTATCACAGACGGTTTTTATTAAGAACCGTCTGTGATATGCCCATCTAGATAAATTGAGCGCGACACATCCCTCTGCCAGACTGCCAGGTTCACCGCCATTGCTGCCTCTCCACTCCTCTGCTGTTTTGATAAATATAATCAACTGCCCTCTGTTCTTTGGGCTCCACTTAGATCTGGTAGCTAGCTTCTCCTCCCAGTGCGGGCCACTTCCTCCCTAGCTCCTCCAACTGCGATTTCTCCCCTAATTAAGCAGATGAAGTAATCTGATTATCCTTTTTCCACTCTATTGATTAGTGAATTTCACGACTTTGCTACTCTGTACATAGACGCTAATGTTTTGTTTTCTTTGTTGTATTCCTTAATCGGAAGCATAGGGTTTAGGTTTCAATTAATACTACTTGATGGGAAAAGGCAAAACGTCGTACATCTAGCTCTCAATTTGATGGACCCTATTTGTAGAAAATGAAAAGCAAAACATGTAGCCTTTAATTAATCTGTGTAATTCCTTTGTGCAACGATGAGACAAAAGCAGTAAAATGCGTGCAAAGAAGTGAAAGTCTTAATCGTAACTAATTTCATGAGTAGTTTTCTAGAACAGATTAAAAAGAAGAATTTATGACACACCAAGATAAGTCACATGTGCAATGATGTATTTTATATTTCCTCCATTTATATCCATGAAGAAACGTCATCACAAAGGTTTATTGTTTCAATTATATGAAAACAGATATACAGCGCAATCGCTGACCAACTTGCTAGTTATTAATTAGGATCTTCCTCTTGTCTTTTGTCTCAGATCTAATCAACAATCATGCGGATAATCAATAATTATCCGCTCTTGACTTAGAGAGGAGAAGGTTGGACCCTTGCCCTAGCGCCTCCAACACCGCCACCTCCTCCCCATTCGCCACCTTAGAGAGGAGAAGGAAAGGAGAGGAATCGATTTTCTTCGTGACCTCCGAGGGTAACGATCTATAACCCTTTATATTTGCTATAAATTAATCGCTAATCAATTTTGACACTAATTTGTTACATGCGTAGTGTAGATGGATCAAACCGATGTATAGTGTGAACCGTGTGAGTCAAGAGTACATTAATGGCGTGGTTGCTTTTAGAAGAGCCGCCGAAAGGTGATATGTTGAAGAAGGAGATAAATTTTATGTCTTGTCCATGCATTGATTATGGTAATTTGAAGATGTTTAACAACGGCGCAAATAGAAGCGCACTTGATTGAAGGGTTTCACAAAAGGGTATACATGTTGGACCATCACGGTGAAGAGCAGATTATTACACATGAAGTTAGTAATGACGGCACCGCCGAGGAAGTCAACGATCGCGGATGTGGATCATCTTGCTTTTGATGAGGATATGTCACACGATGACAATCTGGATCGGATGCTACGCGATGCGTAAGAGAACTACTGATGAGAGAAAGTTTTGTAAATTCGAGGGCTTAAGGAGGACTCGGTGAGACCTTTGTTCCTGGTTGCAAGCCGAATATACAAGGTTGTCAACCGTGCTTGAACCTGCTGAAATTGAAGGCAAGTAATGGTTGGTCCGATAAGAGTTTCACGGCGTTGTTAGGTCTCCTAGCGGACATCCTTCCGGAGGGAAACGTGTTGCCCAAAGACCACCTATCAAGCAAAGAAGGTTATTTGTCCATTGGGAATGGAAGTAGAAAGAATACATGCATGTCCTAATGATTGTATCCTCTCTAGTAAAGAGTATGCGACATGCATGTATGTCTGTTGCAAAGCATCCCGATACAAGCGTCGAATCTTCGCTAAGGTGAAGCAAGGACCTCCTGCTAAGATGTTGTGGTATCTGCCAGGATCCCACGTTTGAAGCGTTTATTTGCGAACATAAAGGGCGCAAGATTGCTGCGTTGGCACTCGAGGAGGCGTAAGAGAGATGGAAAGCTAAGACACCTGCCGATTACGCCTAAAGGAGAAACTTGATCGAGCTTGAAGAGTTCGGTCTTGAGCAAGGAACATAAGGTTAGGGTTGAGTACAGATGGAATGAATCCTTTCGGTAACATGAGCGTGCCGACATAGCACTGGCCCGTGAATCTATGTATGTACAACCTTCCTCCTTGGTACGTGTATGAAGCGGAAGTACATTTTGATGTCACTACTTATCCAAGGGCCAAGCAACACAGGAATGATATTGATGTGTACCTAGCACCATTCTTTGGAAGATCTTGTGACACTGTGGAGCGAAGGTGCAGTGTATGGGATGCGTACAAGCGAGAGAACTTCACTTTACGCGCCATGTTGTTCTCGCACCATCAATGATTTTCCCGCCCTTGGTAACTGTCGGCTTCACCCAAGACAAAGGAGCCAAATCTGTCGCCTTTGCTTAGATGCTCTGAGAGTGTATGGTCAACAACTCACAGAAATCGTGTATATCGTCACCGTAGGTTCCTTCGAGAGTCACCCATACCGCAAGATGAAAAAACAATTGACGGAAATAAGGAGAGCGATTTAGCTCCAAGGGCTTTTAGAGGAAAGAGGTCTATGATATGGTTAAGGATATCGATGTTGTGCTTGGGAAGGGCGTAAATTAAGAACCCGTGAGAAGAACATCCGGAAGAAGCGGTCAATTTTTGGGACTTGCCTTATTGGGAGCACTTAGAAGTTCGCCAACGCATCGATGTCATGCACGAGAGAAGAATGTATATGATAGCTTGATTGGTCTCTTCTTTGAACATTAGTGGCAAAACAAAGGATGGTGTTAACGCACGGCGTGACTTGGTTGATATGAACATAAGGATCGAGTTAGCACCGTGAGAGACCGACTGAGATTTAACGTACCTTCCCCGACTTGCTACACTCTATCCAAGGCCGAGAGAAATGAATCGTGCGGAGCTTGCATGGAGTGAAAGTCCCATCCGTTTCTCCGCTAACATTAAGAACCTTGTTTCTATGCAAGATTTGAAATTAATTGGTATGAAGTCTCATGATTGTCATGTCTTGATGACACAAATGCTTCTGTTGCAATTAGAAGTATCTTGCCTAACAAGGTCCGAGTGGCAATCTTGAGGCTATGTTATTTTTTCAACTCAATTGCTCGAAGATCATTGATCCCCAAGGACTAGATGCTCTGCAGTAGAGGTGGTGACCACTCTATGTCATCTTGAGATGTATTTCCCTCCGTCATTTTTCGATATCATGGTCCATCTCATTGTTCACCTTGTGAGAGAGATAAAGATATCGCGCCCTGTGTTCTTATGTCATATGTACCCGTTCGAGAGGTACATGGGAATTCTCAAGTCCTCGTCACGGAATCGATCTCGTGGGAGGGCATCATCGAAGGTTATGCAACCGAAGAGGTCATTGAGTTCTGCGTCGACTACATGGCTCGAGTGGAACCGATGGGTGTGCCTCTATCTCGCCATGAGGGGAGATGGATGGTATCGGGACCATCGGAAGAAATCAATAACTCCCGATCTGATACGTCGCTCAAGCCCATTTCATGGTCTTGCAACACATGACCCAAGTGTCCCGTATATCGGCGAGCACAAAGACATGGTGCGCCAACAGATTCCGCACCGGTCGGAGGTTTGGATCACGAGAGAACACAACCGTCGGTTCAACGAATGGTTAAAGGTGCGAATCATCGGGAGGTCATCAAGTGATGATCTGTTGCTATGGTTGTACGAGGCGACAATTTACAATTGTCACATGGCAAGGATCGACATCAATGGGTACACATTTTATACGGCACTCGGGATAGGAAGAGCACTGATCGAAATAGCGGTGTCGCATAGATGCATTCAAGACCGATGGGATGAGGAGCTCCTACTATGGGCAAATAGGCGAGATATGGGAGCTCGACTCGTGCTTTTCAAGATCCCCTATTTGGTGCCGTTGGGTCCATCTCAAGACAGTGAAGGTCGACAAGTACGGTGTCACTACCGTGGACCTCGAACGTGTCGGATATAAAGACGAACCATTCGTACTGGCTAACCAAGTTGTTCAAGTCTTCTATGTAACCGACCCGGCAAATAAGAAGCGCCACGTAGTTCTTCATGGAAAAAGGAGGATTGTCGGAGTTGAGAATGTAGTGGACGAGGAAGAATACAATCAATTTGACGAGTTGCCTCCTTTCGGAAACGGCATTAGGCTCGAGGAAGAACCCAGTGAGGAAGCTAGCTATATGCGCGTCGATCATCATGAAGGCCTATATCTTAATTAAGAATTTACTCCAATGTAATTAATTTATTCCATAACATCATGTGTTATGGACTTGTAATCTCTCATATATTTTGATGTCAACGTGAAATTGTCATGTGTTGATGTGTTATGGACTTGTCATATTTGATATTGATGTCAATGTGGACGTACATTGTAATGTGGAGTATCAAAATTGTCATCATACTTGATTTCGAGTTGAGTTGAATTAGATATGAAATTTTGAAGTCAAATGTGTTATGAACTTGTTATGGACTTGTCATATTTGATATTAATGTCAATGTGTGGACGTACATTGTAATGTGGAGTATCAAAATTGGTTTCACTTGATTTGGAGTTGAGTTGAATTAGATATGAAATTTTGAAGTCAAATGTGTTATGAACTTGTCATCATACTTGTCACCAGGTTAGAATTCATATGGACTTGTCATAATTGTCATCATACTTGTCTCAAAGAGTTCACTATGTTTTCTCGGGATATTTATGTCTCACCGAGTTCAAGATGTTTTGTCGAGGATATCATAAATTGGCCTCGGGTTGTAGGCTATCACAGACGGTTTTATTATACAACCGTGCAGGAAATAATATCACGACGGTTGAAATGAGAACCGCTCAGGATATATATCCTGAGCAGTTCTCATTTGAACCGTCTCGTGATATACTTTTTAAAGGCGAAGCGCTAGGGTTTTCCTCTCACTTCTCACTTCTCTCCGCGCCCTTACGCTCTCGCCTTCGTTCGCCTCCTCTAGGGTTTAGGGCTCGCCTTCACTGCCGACCACGACCTCGGCCGCCGCCCGACATTGGTGCCCCGACCTCTGCGCCACCGCCCCGACCTCGGCGCCGACCTCGGTGCCGCCGCCCGACCTCGGCGCCCGTTCACCTCCCAGTCAGTAAGCCCGGCGCCGCCGCCGACCTCGGTGCTTGCCCACCGACATTGGCGCCTCCGACCTCGGCGCTGCCGTCCTCCTCCCGTGTCGGCCTCCTCCCTCTGCACGGCCTTCTCCTGCCGTCCTCCTCCTCCCGTGTCGACCTCCTCCCAGCTCCGTCCTCCCGCAGATCGGCCTCCTCCCTGACTGCCTCCCCAGTTCTTGTCGGCATCCTCTCTGTGAGTATTGCTCCTCTGTGGCGATTCGGTTGATCTTTGCATATATATATATATATATATATATATATATATATATATATATATATATATATATATATATATATATATTTGCATGCTAGTTGCAAATTAATCAAGGGCTTTGTTGACATGCTCGTGATGAACTCATCTTATCTTGAGATTGAATGTGATAGTTAGTTCATACTTGAGCTCTATTGTATTACTTGCTACTATCAATATGTTGTATTTGTTAATTGGTTACTTTGGTTGACTCATAGTTCTATTGCAAATTGATCGGTTGTATTGACTAGTTTGTGATTCTTCTAGTAGTATGTATGAGCTCATTCAACTTTTCATTTGCCATCTTGATCTCTGTAGTCAACCTCTGTTTGACCGAAGTTTAATCTCTTTTAGTTAATAGTTGAGATCATTTGTGACAAGCAAAGTATTGTTTAGAGCTCATAGTTTGAATTTATATTATCATATTCATTTCATGAAGAGTATAGACAATAGGATTGAGATGGCAAAGACTTGTTCTTTAGCTACTCTCCTACGAGAGCACATAATATCATCAATTAATATGTTGGAATAGTGTCTGTGCACCGTGAGTTCTTTTCAAAGATCCTCTCTGTGAGTATTGCTCCTCTGTGGCGATTTGGTTGATCTTTGCATATATATATATATATATATATATATATATATATATATATATATATATATATATATATATATATATATGCTGCTAGTTGATACCTTGATCTCATATTAGTTACGATTTTTGAGTCTAATCTTGAAGATATTGCAAATTGATCGATGGGCTTTGTTGACATGCTCTGTGATGAACTCTGTCTTATCTTGAGATTGAATGTGATAGTTAGTTCATACTTGAGCTCTATTGTATTACTTACTCTTGTCAATATGTTGTCTTTATTAATTGGTTACTTTCGTTCAACTCATAGTTCTATTGCAAATTGATCGAGTTGTATTGACTAGTTTGTGATTCTTCTAGTAGTATGTATGAGCTCATTCAACTTTTCATTTGCCATCTTGATCTCTGTAGTCAACCTCTGTTTGATGGAAGTTTAATCTGTTTTAGATAATGTTGAGATCATTTGACAGCTTAAGCAAAGTATTGTTTAGAGCTCATAGTTTGAATTTATAATATCATATTCATTTCATGAAGAGTATAGACAATAGGATTGAGATGGCAAAGACTTGTTCTTTAGCTACTCTCCTTCGAGAGCACATAATATCATCAATCGCATTTCCTTAGAGAAGTAGGCTCGGGCAAAAGATTTGTATCACTAGTTTCTATCTATACAAAGATCACAAGAGAAGTTTGGTGGATTAAGGAGTGTTAGGAGTGTTAGAATAGAAGCTCGTGGATTAAGGAGTGTTAGGAATGTTAGTAGTCTGATGAGCTCATTCAACTCTTCATTTGCCATCTTGATCTCTATAGTCAACCTCTGTACTTCTTCCCGAGAGCAAGTAAGCGAGATGGTAGAGGCATCGTCTTCATGCGCCACCGACGCCAGCAGATGGAAGAGGCGCCGACGAGGCCGCCAACACCGACCCCGCAGATGGAAGAGGCGCCGACGAGGCCGCCAACACCGACCCCGCAGATGGAAGAGGCGCCGACGAGGCCGTCGTCACCGTCGACGATAATGACACGGAAGCGAGATGGCAGAGGACAATCGATAATGCCTACGGGCCGGCTGGTCATCACGGAGGTCAGTGACTTTGGGGTCCCTCTGAGTCCCAAGAGATCAGCGGCGAGATTCCGGACCATCTGCGGGATACTTGGAAGGGAACGGGTCCTCATCACCACACCAAGGTGGAAGGACCTGACGAAAGAAGCGAAAGGCGCGCTGTGGACAGAACTTTCAGAGAAGTTCACTATTCCAGAAGCACATGTGGCACGCGTGCGACGGACGGCGATGCTCACGATGGGTAAATCGTGGAGGACCTTCAAGAGCATTCTTGTCACGAAGTACGTGAACACGGGTCAGACGCCCTTCGCGCAGTATAGATTCTTGACGCGGGAAGCATGGGACACCTTTGTGGCTATGAAAACATCGGCCGAATTTAAGGAGCAAAGTGCGGCGCACAAAGCTCTCGGACATCGAAACACTCACCCAAGACTCGACTCGGCGTGGATGGTACGCTGTAAATATGAGGAATGGGCGGCGGAGAAGGAGAACCCGTTTCGATGTCACGGACCAGCGTTCCCTAAGCCGTTAAAAGCGAGGGCACAAGTCTCGTCTTGGGCAAAGATCTCCTTCACAAACCCGCAGACCAGAAGTGTCCCAACGTGTGGTAAGTATATCGAACTACTAAGTTGTTAATAAGTCCATAACTTCATAGTGTCTATAATAACGTGATGACCTCTTGCGGCGTGACTTGATCGCCCAAGCTTCCCAAGGCTCCTTCCGTGCGCATAGGGGAGAAGGATATACTATCTACGGCCTTGGGAAACAAGGAGCACCGGGTCGCACGCGAGGCCTTGGGGTCAACGTGCCTTGGATTCATGGATTCGCGGACGACTACTACACGTATAGGACTAGGAAGAGATCCAAGGTCGAGCACAATAACCAGTTAGTACAGATGATTACTAACCAATTTCAAGTAGAGATGGCAAGATTATGAGTCAAATGGATATACTCATGAGCGGTGATGCATAAGCCGCCCGCTAATTTGGAAGACAGTCCTCCTCGGCGTCGGAGTAGGCGTCGCGTCAAGCATAATTGTGAACATGACGACGTCCGATTCAGATAGACGACATCAAGGTAACGTACATCTATGGAATGCACCAAAGATAGACCCTAACGACGCCTTAGCTAATTGCGTGTCGTTTTGTAGGAGCCGACATACAGAAGCTCCAAGTGAGGATGGATGGGTCCTTTGTATTGAGGTCACAGAGGATGGTGTATCCATACGAGGAAGGGCGGTCTGACCGCGGTGCCCACCGTGGTGCACGTTACGCCAAGGTCCGTGGATATGGTACATGTCAATTTCGAGCCATCCTTGGACATTTGCCCGAACGAAGAGATCACAACACTAGGGATGCCGTCCTCTCTTTTATCCAAAGGCCCAAGAAGAACATCGCCTCGGAACCAAAGAAGGTCCGCGATCCGGACACGACCATTCCTCTCCAACGGGACCCTCGATGACTCCACCTCATGTTTCGCCTCAAAAGGCCACCTCTTGATTCTCGTGGAGAAGACGCCAAGGAACGACAAAAGCGTCTTGACGTGTCGGTTCCCGAGTCGTCTCACAAAAACGATGCCAATCGCTAAGGCCAAATCGAAATCAACGAACGTTAAAGCGCCTCCCAAGTCCGGAAGTCAGAAGTCCGGAAGTCCGCGATACAGGAAGTCCGCGATACCCGGAAATACATCATCGGAAAACCGTTGTGTTCGTGCGATATAATGCACGCCGGACATGCTTGTCGCTTTGCATGCACGGTACTTGACAAGACCCAAAAGAAGGGGTCCGACATCGGAATCACCGTCAAATCGAGGACAAGCATTTCTTCAACGGACGAGGTACTTCGTCGTGAGCTTCAATGATTTATTTGAACTATTCAACCTCGTTGGCCTCGGCGTCTCGCTTCTACGATGTTGGACATTTGTAAGTCGTACAATCAAGTTCTACATTCATCTAATCTGATAAATATCACAACTCATTGCTTATGTATAGATACATCTTTGCAAAATGTCCGGAATGGAAAGAACCGGTGGGTTTCCTCGACCCACACGTGGTATCGTTGCAAACCATCCTACAAGACTCGCCCTTCGTAGAAATACATAACGAGGTCATTGCTTCTCTGAGGAACATGAAGTACATAGTGGTGCCCTACAACCAAGGGTAAGTGTCACTACTTGCTATACAAATTTCATTTGTACATTATCTGTGACACGAACTTAGGTTTAATGACTATAGCGACATACATGAGTAGGTACCATTGGATCCTTTTAGTTATTATACCCAAGAGGAACCATGTGATATACCTTGATTCCCTAAACCGCAACAAGCACGACTTGACACTCTAAGAGGAATACTCGAGAGGTATGCTCATTTCCTCCTTACATAACTCTATTGTAGTCTTCATTCGTTTGAAATGGCCGAGGATAACTTTTTCGAATCATGTAGGTCGTTCATCAATTATGTTGCCAACAAAGGAATATACGATGGAAAGAGCGCCTAACTAACACACGGATGGATTTTCCAGTACGTGCTACAACACAATAATACTATATCATACTTCATAATAACGCGTCTCAAACTGACTATACCTATATATGTAATTCTATTTTTGCAGTGCCGCCAACAAAAAGATGATGAGTTATGTGCAATCTACGCGCTATCATATGCGCCTAATCCTTCTGACTAAGAAGAAGGATCACGAGGTTTGTCAATCTCGAAATAATTATTTCCTAATTATAAATTTAAATATATATAGCTTACCACTTTACTCTTAATTGGTAGCGGCAGGTCTTGGATTTACAATGTGATTCACTCGTTGCGGAAGAGATCAAGGACATTCGAGGAAGCTCTGCGCCTTTATCAACTCGAAATCATTAACGACAATGGAGAGTTTCACTCGTCGCCAACCCGAGCATCACCCCACTAAAACCTCTCAACGCAAACAATTGTAATCTAGTTGTAACTATAGCGATAATACTTGAACAAATGCGATCTTTTGTAATTTATTTTGAGTAATGATCACTTTGAGTTGTCATGGTTGCTTGAATCATTATTGTGAAATCTTTGTTTTTGTGATTGCTTGAATCTGTTTACGTGAATGCTTGTTTTCGAGAGGGCATGGCTAGCAATTCCCGAGGCTAGCCAGAAAACAATAAATTGTGGGCGGGTATGAGCTATCACGCAGCGGTTTTTTGTTAAAACCGTCAGCGAAGGTAAATATCACGAGCGGTTTCGATCGCAAAACCGCTGCGTGATAGGAGAATATCACGAGCGGTTCTATATAAAAGCCGTGCGTGATAGTCACAAATCACGAGCGGTTTTTATTTAGAACCGCTGCAGATATTCTCGAATCACGAGCGGTTGTCGGTTGAAACCGTCGTGATATGACTTCGCTGAGCGGTTTTTAATAAAACCGTGCAGGATATTCATATCACGAGCGGTTTTGTACCGTGCGTGATAATATCCTGTTATCATAGACCAACAAACATAGACGGTTCGGAAACCGTCTGTGATGACGGTTCCGAACCGTCTGTGATGTCGGTTCCTGTAGTAGTGTCCCATGCCTACAAAAGGACCCGAGAGAGAGCCCCTGGCCTCTGTTTGCTGCCAGTGCCTTGGACCTCCTCCTTTGAGCTAGACCTCCCTCGGTTGAGCCTCTTCTTGAGCGATTCCTGCTCCTGTTTCCACCCCTTTCCGTAACCTTTCTTTGGCTTTTATTTGGTGAGTTCTTTGATCTTCTTGTTGGAGTTGCTTTACTTATTTGTGTTCTCCTCGAACGTGTAGATCCCGGTTTCACAGAAGAGTTCTTGGATCCGGCCTCATCAATAGAAGCTTCCCAGTTCTTCACCGAAGGCAAGTCATAGACCTTGATCATGTTGAACCCATCTTTGCAAAAATGTATATTGTTTTAACTTATCATGCATGGCAATTTGTATACAAAAGGTTTGGGAGTAGTTATTTATACACCCTCTTGCCGGTAAGACATCCTTGGTTATTTGAGACATACATGTTGACATGTTTTCTTGACATCCATAGGATAGGCTATGTTAGTTGGTCTCTGTTGTATACCAACATGGGTACTTCTTGTGCTTAGCCATGCTGTAGCTTTCGATGGTTGCGACCTCATGATCCTTTAATGTTGAATATGACTAATGAGCTATGGAACAGCTTCGGGGAGTGAAACTCTCCGTCGGTGTTAATGATCTGCATCTTGATGAAGGTGCAGAGCGCTCCTCGAACCTCAAGATCTCGGTCATAGTGAATGAATCGGCGTGTGGGGCCCATGGCGTCGGCGATTCAAGCGTGGCGTGACACGACTGGCTCGGTCGAGTCTTGGGTTAGTTGATTGGGTCTAGCTGCTATCGAGTGGAGGACGTCCCCTAGAATGCTTGGTCTTCAAAGTACTCCTCATCGTAGAGAAAAAGGGTGCTCGTGAGAGGTCCTAAGTGGTCCAGATGGGTCCACGCAGGTGCTCAAAGGAGATCCAAAGGAGGAGGTCCTGAGGAGTAGATCCAATGGAGGAGGTTCAAAGAAGGAGATCCAAAGGAGGATATCCAAAGGAGGAGGTCTGAGGTGTAGATCCAACGGAGGAGGTCCAAGGAGGAGATCCAAGGAGGAGGTCTGAGGAGTAGATCCAACGGAGGGCGTCCAAGGAGGAGATCCAACAGAGGAGGTCCAAATGAGGAGAAGGTCCGGCCACAAGGAGGTCCCGACCACAAAGGAGGTCGTGGTCAACAAGGAGGTCTTGGCCACAAGGAGGTCGTGGTCAACAAGGAAGCCCTGTCTCCTCTCATTTTTCATCTTCCACTTTTACGTGTAAGTTTTCATCTTCCCGCAAGTTTTATTTCCCATGTCTTGAGTGGCATGGCGCGAGAAGACGAAGAAGAGATGAGGCCGACATGTGGGTCCGGCCATCAATCTCGGCGATGAATCAAAGCGACTTGGTCCAAGTGTTATCTTGGTTAAAATATATATATATATATATATAAATAAAATCAATTATTTAATTTCTTGGTTTTAAAGTCAAAAAGAAAATTTATTGAGTTTTATGGCTTTTCTTTGGATTTAAAGTTAAAAGGAAAATTTAAGTAGTTTACGAAATTTTACGGAATTTTAAAAGCTTTTCTCTAATTATTTCAAAGCCAAAATAAATTCTCTGCAAAATTAAATACCAAATATAAGTTGGAAATATTTTATTTAAGTCCAAAATGTCTCTGGGAATTTCTGTGAATTTTTCTAGAATTTGTTGGATTTATTTTGCTATTTTCTAAAGCTATTTTATTTTACGAGATTTGTTTTAATTGCTAAATCAAATTAAATACTCAATCTGTCTTTGGGCCTAAACCTCCTCAACCCAACCCAAATCCCACGCCGCTTGCTTCCTCCTCTCTCGGCAATGGACCCACCCGTCAGTCTCACCGCTCCACCTACGCCCGTGCGTATTTAACGGCAACCAATCTTAGCCGTTAGATCTAAATCAAATGGCCCAGTCATCCCGCTTCAATCGCTTCGCCCGCGCGTTCCATCTCCAAACCCTCCAACCGTTGGATCGAAAACGAACGGTCCGATCTTGATGGAGCGTTCGGAACGGTCCAAACGTTTCAACGAGGAGGACCGTCCGATTTCAATTGAACGGCCCGATCTTGATATCATCTTCGGACGGTCCGAACATTCAAATCGGTGTGGACCCTCCGATCTAAATCGAACGGCCCGCTCAGCCGCTCCTCCCGCGTGTTTTAACTTCAATCCATTTTGACCATTGGATCAAGATTTAACGGTCCGATCAAGATTAGATGTTCGGATGGTCCGAACATCACAATCAATGTGGACCGTCTGATTTCAATTGAACGGCCCGATCTTGATATCATCTTCGGACGGTCCGAACGTTCAAATCGGTGTGGACCGTCCGATCTAAATCGAACGGCCCGCTTAGCCGCTCCTCCCGCGCGTTTTAACTTCAATCCATTTCGACCGTTGGATCAAGATTTAACGGTTTGATCAAGATTAGATGTTCGGACGGTCCGAACGTCACAATCAATGTGGACCGTCCGATCAAGATTGGACGGCCCCGATCAAAGTTTCCGTTTGGAGCGGTCCGAACGTCTCAACCATTGTAGACTGTCTAATTTAAATCTAACGGTCCGGACACCACCCGTTACTTTCCTATTTCTTTCCTTTCGCTGCCAAGTGGGGCCCGCTCAAGCCACGTCACCTTCGTCTCCACTTTCCTTCTTCGTTTTCGTTCAAGCTTTTCGCGTCCGCCATTTTCGCCGATTCGGAGCTTTCCAAAAGCCATCAAAACGCGAATCAATTCCTTTGATTTTGCGCGCCTTAAGCACCCCGCGTCAATCCGCACCCGTCACGGCCCTCTCCCTTCCATCTCCGGCCCCAAATCCCGTTGATTTCGCTATTAATGCCGCACGACCTTCGTGCTCTCCACGCCGCCTCGACCATGCCCGCGCCCTATATAAAGGAGTCCCAGGACCGCCGTAGCCTCCTCATCTCAGTTCCGCCACCCACATAACCCTTACCCCCTCGAGCTCGCCGGAATTTGAAGATCTTCGCCGCCGGCCAAGGTTGCTTCAAACTCCGATTGCACCGCCGTCAAGCCCGTTCCACCCCCTTCGTCCACACCTCCGGCTTCGCAACGTCACCGCAAAGCTCATGCGCGCACTCACTTGGCTCGGGGATCACCGGAGCATCTACTTCACTGTCGACAGAACCTCACCACCGCCAAAGCTCATCGCCGATGACCACAATGCCGTGCCCCTTCACCGCAAGGTATAGCATCACGTTCAGCATCGTTCCCTTATTCTTTTGAACCCACCCTCGCTCCTCGCCATGGCACGTAGCGCCGGCGAGGCTTTCACCGGAGCTCCACCGCTCATGGGCCTACTTAACCTGACAGTTGTAACTGTCAGTAAAATGTATTTTACTGAGAGTTTTTTTTATAACCGTCAGGAAATTTGGAATTTTCTCGAGGGAGTTACTATTCCCGTGACCAAAATAGTAAAACTTGACGGTCGTTGCGGGCCCGTCAGCAAAATTCATGGCCTTCAGGTTTGTTCTGTTTTCTAGTAGTGCTAGCTGCCTCCGCCTAGCGCTCCTCTCTTCCGCCCAACACTCTGCTCTGCCGCGATGCCGCCTCTTGGCCCTCCTCTTCTCACCCAGAGGCTGGAGTCGCTCCCCCTCCCCGCCTCCTCTCCACCGCCCAGCGCCCCCCTAGCGGCTAGCGCTTCCTCAGCAATTAGCTCCTCTCCATCACCCAGCGCAGCCCTTGCTCCACCACCCCAAGTGCCTCCTCAGCTCCCCTCCTCACCCAGTGCTGGGCGCCGCCCCTGCGAGACTGCACCGCCCAAAATCCGCCTCGATGCCTCCTTGACTCCACTACGTCTGCTCTCAGTGAGTAATGAGATGAGTTCGAATGGAATGTTCGATGTGTTTGTATGACTTATGTCTTATGAGTATGCATGACTGGAGACTGGAGAGTGGAGACAGACTCACAGACAGTGAGACACATTGTGATTTACTGATTTGTGAAACCATGTCAACTAGTTTTTCTAATTGATGTATTTGTATGGGTATGACTATTAACCTTCTATTTGAGTATTTGATATACTATAATTAGAAATACATGATGAAGAAGACCAAGACATTAGCATCTTATTTTCCATCGCAATCCAATCAAACCCCTCTGGAAACAATAGGAACGGGAGGTAGTGACACCCTACAAAACAATCCCTGTATTGTGCTTAATCCGGATGATATTGTTGTCGATTCTGGGCTTCGGAAACCAATTGAGGAGCTGGATGTGGACTTTAGGGATGCCGCTAGAAGGGAGTATTTGTTATTAGGACCATGCCGACCAAGTGGCCATAAATTTCCACAGAAAATGATAGGCGATAAAATAAGAAGCTTTCATGAAGAATGATTCAAAAGGTATGATTGGTTGGAATACATTGTTGCTAAAGATGCTTCCTCGTGCTAGTGGTATGTTACATTCTTATTTCATAATTTGCATTAAAAATAACGTTGTAGTCTTTTGTCCCTGATTTACATATGCAATTTTATCTTTGCTGGTTCATGTTCTTATACTATTGTTGATGAAGATATGATAGGCTCAAATGAACTAAATCTTTGTTAAATAAGAAAAAAAATACCTCGTGCTAGTGGTATGTTACATTCTTATTTTTTGCTATGTTTTATCTATTTTGTTGTATCGTTAAACATGAAATTCAAATTTTATTTCGATTATCCATTTGTGTTGTACTTTTGTTATGCCTCAGTGTTGATAGTATTTGACATTAGTTGTAGACTTATAACCCTTTAGTTTTGGATCCGATGCTATGTAAAATTCTGACTCCGCCACTGTTGTAAGTACCGTACTTGCTTGTCCAATAGTGCTGCGCCCCGTCACGCGCGGTACACGTTTGTCCTACGCGGTTAAGGTCGACTGGCCCTGGCCGATCAACCACGAACACCACCTAGCTAGTAGCTACCATATACCACGTACGCATCAGCATCAATGCATCGTGTACATCGTTGTCACGTGTGGGGCGCGCTACGCGAACTTCCCGGCATAAGCGACATGGAGTACAAGGTACGTACGAATAAATCCGCGGTTCGATCAATCAGGCACTGGGTTTTCAACATTTCGCCAGCCGCTAGCTGATTCGTTCTGAAATACTAGGTCGCATAAGTGGATTAGGGGAACATACTTCGATACTTAAAAATCTTTTCCCGATGTCTCGTGTTATATTATCTCTGTGACTTCCTCTCTATGTGAAAGCGTCGGTCGAGAATTAACCGACTTGTAAAAGCCATCGTGAACGTACACGTACGCGCGCGGGGGGTGCACCGCGCACGGTTCACCTTACACAGACTATATAGGGCAATTACAAGTCCATCTTCACATACCGATCGGCAATGCAGTTTTTTGCCGCTTTGTTCTCCGAAGAATCGAAAGCTCGATCCGCCGGAGGCGCGCGTATCATAAGCATCCGTTAATTCTTTTCAAGTGGAACAAGCTGAGTACGTAGTGTTTCCCTGCCCTTTTTTCTAAGCTGGAGTCGTAGTAGTGCAGTAGTATTTGCATCATATCTGTCATGCACCGACTTGGATAGCTTAGAGAGTCGTAGTAGTGCAGTGGTATTTGCATCATATCTGTCATGCACCGACTTGGATAGATTTAGCTAGCGAAATTTACCATCCGAGATATATACTGGTATCCTGGTTTGAGACGCATGTGTACTCCCTGGTCGCTGAATTAAGCTTGTCCCCCTGCCTCTGCCTCTCAACTTTTCCTTTCTTTACATGCACGTACACCACTCTCTCTCTCTCTCTCTCTCTCTCTCTCTCCTCTCATATTTAATACCCCTCTCCTCGCCCCCACCTTTCCATCTCTCCCACTCCCACATTCTGATCCTCCTCTCCTTGCTCTACGTCTGATCTCTCCATGGCCGCCGGCACCGCCAACACCGCCACCGTCTGCTCCATGTGCGGCGACGTCGGGTTCCCCGACAAGCTCTTCCAGTGCGCGCGCTGCCGCTACCGCTTCCAGCACTCGTACGTATTCACTCGCGCGCCATCTCTTCCTCTCTCATGCTCTCCTCTACCACTTCTTGATATGGATGCATGAATGAATACTACTAGTATATTATACACGCATGTTCAATTGTCTTGTCCAGCTTATATATGCACCATCTCCGCGTGCAGCTACTGCACGAACTACTACGGCGACGGGGCGCCGACCTCGGCCGGCTCCGACATGTGCGACTGGTGCCTCAGAGACGTCGCCGGGAAGGCGAGGTACTCGTCGGCTGCCGGGAAGCAGCAGGCCACCGGCAGCCAGGAGTCGTCCACGACGAGCTCGTCCGGCAGGGGCAAGCAACCCAGCGGTGGCGAGCAGGAAAGCGGGCGGCGAGGGACCAAGGCTGCCGGCCGCAGGTACAAGCTGCTCAAGGACGTCTTGTGTTAATTAGTTAGCTGTTTAGGTCACGGGGCTCACGATCTTGAGATCCTGAGCAACAGAGGTATTAGTAAGACTATTTATATATGACTTAGCTTACATATAGTGTAGTAGTTAGTTATATGCGTACTGTATATGTGTGTTTGTTCGTGTGTTAGGAGGATCTGTCGTTGTTGCTTGTATATGGCACTCTGGCTTGGTTTATCTTTTCTGCGCTCTAGAATTTGGCTAGTATTCTCTCGTTCTTTAATTTGGGCTTTTAACCCCTATTGGTTCATGTTGCATGCATGCTTGCATATAAACAACCTGTCGTTTTAAAACTAGTTGAGTTGTAGACAAGTAGTACAATCGTAAGGTGCATCTTGACCACGCCATCTTGTGCACCATCACTAGCTACCTTATGCATGTGCGAACCGGCCTTGCACCGCTTGTTTGTGTTTTTTATTCGTTCGACTGCATGTTATTTGGGTCTTCTCAACTCTTTACTACTGTATTTCTCAAAGAACTAAGTAAGTAAGAACAATTAACATATATGTGATGCAGTGCCATATATCTCATGTACTCCCCAAGTCAGTAGTAGCAGCCAGCGTACGTGTTTGTCGATCGTACATGCAGTAGTAATTTGTGGAACTCAAGGCCGAGGAGGGAGGGGAGGGAGGCCGGCCATGATCGATGTACGTTGCATGCTGCCAAGGCGAGCCATGTTGATGTAGGAGTCAACGAGTCGCACCCAAAGACCGAAGTGGCCGACAAAGACATGCTCCACAAACCTCAAGCTCAGCCCGGCCGGCCTCAGCAGCTCCCCCGCATGCAAATCCTTCTGCTGCGCGCGTACGCATGCACAACCACCCAAGCATTTGCAGCAATGGCCACTCCAAAATTCACGCCTGCCACTAGATCGATCTTCCTCTATATATTCTCCTACGCTGCATTTAGCGGGTATATATACGATCGATCGCATTCACCTCTTAAACCTCGAACCAAACGCGGCCCTAATGTTCTGTGTACATATACAATTCCATCTCTTTGATGCTCCTAGCTAGTGACGACTCGTGTTGCCTGTCGATGGAGCTATTCGCATGGAAGATTCAGATCTGTTCGAATAAACAGTAGTACTCTCGCATAGCTTTGGGAAAGGGGATTAAATGTTTAGTTAAGACCGGGACTTATAAATAGATGCGATGCCTGCAGTGGGTGACTAGGACCAAAGCGAGCGAGCTGTGCTCGCCCACAGTGCCAGTACTGCTGACCCTACCTGCATGTGTAGACCTGGTCCTTTTTAGGTGTCATGTAGCATAGAAGACCAGACATTGTGGGCTCGTGGCTAGGTTTCTTTCTCCTCGTCTTCTGACGTGGGCCTCCTTCAATTCCTAGCTAGCTTGCACGTACCAAGTACCCCCCAAAACAAAGCTTTCATGCGAGCTAGAACTAGACGTACATTGCTAGCTAGTTATATCTCCCTAGCTTGTGGTGTCAATGCATGCATGCATGGAGGTGATGTGTCCTTGTAACTTAAGTGGCACGCTCACATGCATGGACGCTCATTTAATGTCGCCATTCGAGATTTCCTCGCAGCGTTTCCGGTTGATGTTTTGTTCTTCTTTCTGCCTCGTGCCATGCATATAACGCTATGTGATTGTCTATTTGTAAGGTGACTGATTTTTAAAAAAAAATTATAAGTCACATTTTTTATCTATTGGAACAACATCCAATCGCATGCTACATCAATCTCTACACAAATCCAGTAGTTACAAAAATTAACTTAAGCGACTTAGAAATAGCAAATCCTTAACACTATGTATAGGTAGCTTGCTAGGTGCATTATTTGCTCACATCGTCCATGGCGACTGGTGAGTATTGATTGAGTAGTACAAAGGAGTAGTAGCGTCCCCATCAGAGAAGGCCACGCCCTCCAGTTCCCATTACGTACTGAGCTCGCTCGTACGTAGTACTACTTCCCGATTGCAATGGCTAAGATTTTGGAGATAATTAACCTGCTTGATTAATTCAATAAGCAGCACTAAGTGAAAAGCTTGACAAGAAAAGAAAGGTATAGTTATATGTTGGACGTTACTTCTGTACCCGGCCGAGGTTTTTCTTCTTCTTCACGCCAATTATTTGAGAACGAAGATAGTATTAAGTATACTAATTAGTTAGTCGATAAGCATTTGCTAAGCATGACTGCATGAGACGTCGTGATACGTCGATAAGCATTCGCTCAGCATGACTGCATGAGACGTCGTGATACTTAAATTTTCTGTGGATAAGGAACACATCGAGTCATGGTCGTCTGTTCAGGGGCTAGCTCCAAGTTTTGAGACTTTGAGCGCTTTCTGGGAAAAGCTAGCATGGTAGTGTCGTACTACGACTATTACTGTACGGCTCTAGCTACCTAGCTAGCGCGCGAGGCACCCGTACTCTCGAAATCGAAGTAGGTTTCTGTCTTATCGCTTGGTAGTATGACTGTGTCTCATTCTAATCCAATCCAATAATCTGATCCAATACCGTCAACGAAGTAAATATGTGGTTATTATTCGTCCGTGCAGAGTTTAAGAAACAAGCGTGTTTGACCTTACGGTAACATAACTAAACATAAACATATTTGCAATTGCTGAGCAACACTAGATTTGCAGTCAACTTAATTAGCCACGATATATATATATATATGTTCACCCATTTTGTCACCTCACTGCGCCATCTGCTTTTACTCCACTACGTAACAATTCATATGCTTGCAGCGTGTTCGATTAATTAGAGTTTAGCTCGTTAAGTCTGCCTTCACTGTAACAATTGATAATGACAATGACTCATCATCAGATTCACAGGTTAACATATATTGCACTAAATTTAAATTTCAAACAAGTTAACGCAATGTAAATTGTACTCTACAGAATTAGTTAGCCCCTTTCTGACCAATAAATATATGGATACTGCTATCGATAGGTTCTGTACTGCACACGTTATATCCCCCATTTGTCTTGTCAAAAACATCCTACCGTTGAAATTTCCTCAAAAGCGAAAAACGATAAATGAAGTAAACGCTGAATCTACTTTATGCAAGAAAGTAGATCGTTCAGATAGAACACATGCATTTTATGACAAGAATCCACAGCAGTTGTTTAGAGCGGCACATTAAGATCGGGCTGCATTTAATTATAAGTTATAAAACAGAGTCCCGCATTTTACATGCTCAAGAAGAAGGCAAAGATGTGTTAGTCCTAGCTTGCTGAAAGTACCAGACTAGCTGTCCAGTCCAACCAATCAAAGTAATGGCTAATGAGTGCCCCTTTTCTTCTATATCCCTACTTGTTAGGGGCAACAAATAGTAAGCTAGCAGACGTACTGCCTCTGATCAATTTAACCAGTGACAAATATGTATGACATGACATCCAACAAACATCGCCTGACATGGCCGCCGATCGAGAGGATAAGGGGAATGCGCTCTAATGCACGGTGACCGCATCAGTCTTCTAGAAGCTTAGCCAATGGAATTAATTGATGAGGTCAGATCGAGAATCGACCAACCGTCACGATGGAGACACTTTTATATGAAGAAGATCGATGGCAAGTGGCTGTCACGGAAGAACCGCCATATGTATTAGTGCTTGAAACCTTGGTTTCGTGCCGACTATAATACGCATGGTGTATATATTCCATCATTCCAAGCCGTGCGCACATAATCATTCATGGAGTAATTTGTAACGCCACGAGGCCCATAGCCAACTATATTGTACTGGTCCCGGCCGGAGTATCGACCTGTCACGTCTGTGTAGACTTGGTTCTGTCAGCTTGGAGAACAAAGAACGACAACATTTCCTTGCTCGTCCCCCCACAACGAGATGCGTGCAAAGCCGCCCGTGATCACCAAATAATTTTAATCTTTGATTCAGAAAGCAGAGCGAAACATAACTAGCTAGTAGTATTGATACATCGGATTGCACATCCCTTGGGGAACATGCAGCGCACCCGCTACAAGACAAGAAGCTATTGTCCAACTCAAGTTGATTGCACGGTCGACACACGGCGACCAAAGCTCCAGTCCAGCCGCGCGCACCCACGCTACGTACGTGCAGCCGTGCAGGCAGCTAGCTAACACGGGGCGTACGGGACTAACCCAAACCCCAACACGTACGGCGCGGTCATGCAGCCGTGCCGTGCTTCCCAGCAGCTAACGAAACGTTGCCGCGCGCGCACGACCGGAGCGACGTGCGCGCACATGTCGGCCGGCCGGCCGGCTCAGACCACGCGGGCTCCCTCCAAGGACGTCCACACGTCCGAGCTGCAGCCTGCGTCACCGTCCTTGGCGGGCCTCGCGGTCGCTGGCCTGTCCGGCACGGGCCGGAACGGCGCGCCCGTCGTGGTGTTGGTGGCCTGCATGAGGTCGAGCGTCACGTGCCCCGCGGGCGCCTGCAGGTGCGCCTGCCAGCCGGCCATCTCGGCCGGGACGCGGCTCGTGGGGGCCGGCCGGCCAGCCGAGCGGTCGGTGAAGACGTGCCACGAGAGGAGGGCGGCTCGGTTCTCGGCGATGAGCTCGTCGAGCGCGGCGCTGGAGCGGGCGGAGATGTCGGGCGTCGGGATCAGCCAGGGGGCAGCCCTGGCCGATGACAGAAGAGAGAGAGCACCAGCCGGGGACGTCGGCAGGGCACCGTACGGCGGGAAGCCGTGCACCCACGACGTGATTCCTGCAACCCAGTGTACTGGTTTAATTAATTATAGTGCGTAGAAAAGTCGTCCACATAAGTTGCAGTCAGAAGATTAATAGTAAGATCATAGAGTACGATTCTACAGAAAAGTAGTACAGAACAGCACTGCGCTGATCATATAGCTGTTAGTCCCACACTCTCCTACTCCTAGACTCTAGTGCAGAGGCTATGCTCCGATAGTGTTTGAACTGCAATTGCAAGGCATTTTAGCATGTTTTCATGTTGTGTTTTCATCATTTGCACCCATAACTGGACAAGTTCTCTAATCACGGAGGATATTATCTAGTCAAGTTGATCAACTAATGCGTATTCTAATTGTAAATCACAATCTTGAAATATGTTCAGACGGCAAAGCAATTTAACAATGAAGTATGGCCGGAACCGTTAATATTTTACTGTTTGCGCAACCATAAGTGCAGTGATCAGCAGTTCAAGTAAGCTTACTGAAAAGATCACCTCTCGCCGAGTTATTCAAATCTAAAGGATTTCAGATTATCAAGTTTAATTTTACATCACACCTACTGCATGCAACCATACAAGTGAATACCAGCTAACCTGCGAACACAGTGATGCTAATCTGATCTTTCTTCCACACTCGCCTGTTTTCGTTTAAGATTTGCATTTCTAAGCTAGCTACCATCAGCAAAAGAAGCACAACGACCGAAGAAGTTTGGTTAGGCAGGGAGGATTAGACCATATATAGACTCACTTGATCTTTGTTTTAATACAGTCCTGTACGATTTAGTTCTTTTAATTAACGCTAATATCACGGAAACATTTAATCATCAATCTTTATAAATGTCCAAAGAAAGGATAAAGGCAAATTGGTTATAGTCATTTGATCATTTCAAAACCCGATTTAATTAAGCTATAAATTACATGCATTGGAAGTCATGAGAAAGAGGAAAAAGTCCATTTGACACCATGAACTCTTTTGAAAGTTCAGAAATCAACTATGAATTACAAAATCGGACATCTGACGCCTCAACTATCAATGCCGTTCACTTTACCCTCATTGAATCCATTCCACTCTGGTTTTAAGCTGACGGACCGATGGTTTTGACATATAGACTGGACATGAACGCATAACCGGGCCGATGGTTTTGACATATAGACTGGACATGAACGCCACTTGGATGCCATGTAGTCAAAATTCCCGAATCGTCTTTCTCCACGGCGCAGCACAGAGCAAATCATTCTATCTGTCTCCGACACCGGTGTCACCGAGTCGATCGCGTCCTCTAGTGCCTCTTTCATCGCCGCCTCCTCGCGGCGTCCGCGGGATCCGTCTCCGCCTACGATCTCCGCACGAAATGCGCACAGGCGAGCACGATGTCGATGCGCTCATCGGTGTTGGGGACACTGTCGCCAGAAGGCGGAGGGTTGAGGCGCACACCCCAGATAGAGATGGGGTCCTAGTGGGTGGAGAGGAGCGCCATGAGGTCGGAGAGCGCGCGGAGGTCGCGGCATCCATGAGCGACACCAATAGGCTGCGCTTGGCGCCCCCTCCCCCGCCTCCTCAGTTAGATGCGGGAGAGTAAGGGGAAGAAGAAAGAGGAAGGGGTTTGATAGGGGGAGGAGTAGGATGTGGCCGACAGCGGCAGTAAGTTGGGAGGAGCAGAGGCTTGGATAAGAGTTGTGGTCAGCAGTGTGAGAGGAGAAGAGAGAGAGAGAGGAAGAAGACGACATGGAGGACTGGCATGTGGCTCCCCTCCACCCTTTTTAATTTGCTGATTTGTTAGATGCAATGGTGGGTGATGTGGCAGGCATGTGGCATTCACGTGAAATACTTTTGACATCTAGGATCCATGTGGACGACCCGTGGGAGGACCACCTCGGTTTGGGCCAAGGAGGTAAAGTGAACGATATTGATAGTTGAGGGAGTCAGGTGTCGGGTTTTGTAGTTTATGGTTGACTTCCGAACTTTCAGAAGAGCCCAAGGGTATCAACTGGACTTTTTCCGAGAAAGATGGTAGAGACAAGCTAGGGATTGTTGATGGACTTGGGTCGTTAGCATGGCCATCCTTCACTCTTGATGCTAGGTTTAAGCCTACTCTGTTGAATTGTTTTCAAGCAATTACAGCAGGAAGCTAGAAACGATAGAATTGATTACCATAAATGGGCATTCTTTTGGTGGTTACGATTGTTAACCTCTCCACTTCAAGCAACTAAGCAAATTATACATTGCACATGGAGTATTTCGCTGTATTAAGCACATCGCACATGGCCGCTTTGGATGGCCGAAAGGACTTCCAAGTCCACGTACACGCATTATCCATTAAGGAAAAATTTGACCAGTAACATTACAATGATATATAAATTATAAAAATAATATTCAATGTGAAAATAACAAGTGGACTATGAAGCCACACGTCAGTGACACATTGAATGTCATTTTTCAACTCGTGGTATTTGTGAAGTGTTATCGAGCAAATTGCTCCTATCACAAAGTGTGACAAATAAATGTACATGCATGATGTATGCTAGTGCAGCAGAGACGAAGTATCATATTTGATATCTAGGATATATCAAAGCCTATATAGAAGGCATTTGAACTGTAGATCCAAAAGCATAGCGTGTCTAAGTTTGAAGGTCAGTGGAAGTACTACTACACATGTAAGCATAAACTCCATAGTTGATCCCAACGAACTCATTCCAGTCATTCGTATCTTAATTAGATGAGCCTGCAGAACTATACTGACCCCTAGAAGCTGCTGATTCCAACTACAAAGTACTCCCTCAGTATTAATTTGTTTGACGTCCGATAGCAGCGTCATATATTAAAATATAGAGGTAGTAAGAGTCTCGATCCTTAACTAGCTTCTACACATTCGTACTCCTGGTCTTACAGTAGTACTAGCACTATACTATGCATGTATAGGAAATAGGTTGTTGTACCTTCTGAAACTAAACTGGTGGTCTTAGTATAGTTAGTACTATCTATAGTCAGCATTTCGGTATTATAATTAAATGCAACATGTTGTACACTACACTACCCGTATAAACATAGTACTACGAGTATATAGGAGTGGCATTCCTTCCACTAGTACGTTACTGAGTAGTACTAATAGTAACTTGCTGTAGATGCACGGCTTGCCTGCATCACAACTAGTGTTGTGTGGGCAACGACCGCTGAGACGTTCCTGTGATTGATCATATGCACGGTCGGCTCGGCCACGCAACACGCGGCCTCTCTATCTCCAAGGAGGCAGGTGCACATAAAGGCGCGCATTAAAATCTGTGCTATCACCGCCTCACACATCCCGAGAACTTTTTCATGTCTCTATGCGCACCTGCAGCTCTCTCCTTGTTTCCCGGCATCAAACCAAGCCCATCGATCGATATCTAACATTGCCACTGGTCTACCTCTCTCTCTAACTTTTAACTCTCACGCCCATGTAACGTAGTGGAGTGTATGAAACTATGAACAGCCAGCCCTAGTAAAACTGGGAATTAATGACATGGTTTACAGCTAGGAGGAGTACTGACCGTGTGGGTGCGCAGAGCCCCGGGCGATGGCCTCGCTGGCGTTGCTCTTCCGCCGCCTCTCGTTGTGCCCGGCCAGCCGCCGCCGGCAGCTCCGCTTGGCGTCGTCGAACTCCGTGATCGCGTGGAACCTGCACGCGTACACACCAGACACGTACTCGCATGTGGACTTTGACGTACTTACATCAAACGCAATTTTTGTGTGCACGTACGTGGGTAAATAAATTTACGGACCGGCTGCATTGCTGGCAGAAGCGCTGCTCGGCGCCGTGGACGATCACCCTGGGCGCCTTGGAGTGCGCCTCGCACACCTTGTGCCGCCGGTGGTACTCCTTCGCCCCCGCCAGCGCCAAGTGGCACCCCTCCACCTGGCACCTTGGAACGGCCGCCGCCGGCTTCTCCTTCCTCTTACCCTCCGCCGCCGCCGCACCCCCGCCACCGCCCCTCCCGTGCACGTGGCCTGCTCCTCCCTGCGCCACCTGCTGGCCGACCCCGCCCCGGCAGCACGGCCGCTTCCCCAGCTTGAGGCTGGTCAGCTCCTGCTGGCTGGGCCCGTCTGGCGGCGGCAGGAAGGGCTGATGCGGGTAGGCCGTGGTGGCGGGAGCCCAGTGCATCCCGAGATCCCAAGGCGTTGCGCTCGCGCCGGCGCCACTGTTTCCTTCCATGTATGGCTATGTACTACGTGCTCCCGCGCCTGCTCGGCTTCCTCAGGACGGCGGGCGGCGGCTAAAAACGGTGTGGTGACTGGAGAGAGTGGAAAAGGCGGCGGCGGCTGCTGCTGCTGTAAGTACAGCGGTAGTTTACCGCACTGGCGCCCCATATAAAAAGCAAAGCGGCCAGCGAAACGAAGCGAGCCCCCCGGGGAGGAGCAGGCCACTGGCGAGGAAGCGAGCACCGTACTGACAGGTGGGATCTCTCCTCTCGTCAGAGGGAGGGAGAGCTAGTAGTGCTAGGAGCAGTATGACCGGGGCGAGCGCTGTCCTGTGGGGTCATGAGCGGGGCTCGTGACATGTGGGTCCACCGCCACATGGAGGGGTGTCATTGAGGGGTTCAATCCGATGTGGGCCCACCGCTGTGCCGTGACATGACTGCCACGCCCATTAAACGTTGCGCGCTGTATGATAAATGATAATACCCGCTCTTTTTTACACGAGACGCACATAGGCTGTACATATGTTCTTATATACATGTAGATACAATTTTAATAAACGTCTAATCTAGAGAGAAGATTTAGATGTTACGTAGTGTGGACTTATACTTTAGCCATTGAACTAACTTACATGTACATATACTATCCCAAAAATCTCAAAAAACCCTCTACCCAGTGAGATGCGCTCACGCCGACGCTGGTAGCCAACCGAGCACCGCTCGGTCCTCCAGTCCGGTCCTTCGCCTTCTCGGTTTGTTACCAGCACGGTCTGCTCACAAACCTGACACGTCGGACCGCTATATCTTCCAGGCCCACTCGTCAGTGATTAGCACCCCACGTCGGTACGGGTTACGAGTTACGAGAGAGCGCCTCTGCCACTTGCGCAAAGGATCCCATATCCGGAACTGGACGCCACGAAACATTTTTCAACGCTACGTACCAATCATGCAACGCGCATTCCACTGGTCAGTGGGACCAGACTGATCATCCCCACCTGTCATGGAGGACAGCGTACGCCGGTACGGTGCAGGGCGCTTTCGGTGAGCAGTAAAAAAAGCCTGCGCGGCAGGGCGGGTTTACATGCACGCAGCGTGAGGTGGAGTGGGGCCGGTACGTTGGGTGGTCCATTTGTCAGTGGCAGCTACAGCGCGGCCCACGCCCTATTGGCTGGGGAATGGGGGGTATGTCTGTGCTTTGGGGGAAATAATATCTCGATGTTGGGCGTTAGGGGGAGGGGAGACACGTATCGTACGGGTACGCCTATCTTGGCCTTTTCCTGCGCATTCTCTGCGACGCTGTACGTCCGTGGTTAATCGCGCTCGTATACGACTGTACTAACACTGACACGCATGGAGTATTCAATTTTTACTTCACGTTTTTTTTGGGGTTGGATCCATTGCTGTATATGCAAGTACCGAGTCGTTTGTGTGGCTGTGGCTGTTAGAACATCTACAACAGTTCATATCAGCTGTTTCTAAGGGGTTGTCATATTAGTATTTAAGTGATGTAGAGGAGAGAAGGTAAGGTTGTTTTTAGACGAAGAAACTAGCAAATTGTTAATACCAAGACATAAGAAACAACCAAATACTCTATTGAAGACTTACTTGTTACCTAAAAACGCGTTTTATGAGTTCCACTGTCTTAAAGCAAAATATCGATCAGATCATTTGTGCAGCCCGACTTTATTATTGATCTGATAAATGAGCTAAAATATATAGACCACAAAGTTGTACTTTATTATTGATCATCAAGAATCATGCATACTTGTAGCAATTAAAGTCTTAAACACAAGCTTAAAAAAATAATTCATTGGAAGACTTGTTTCTTTTTATTAGATTGAGTACTCTCTCTCCTCTTAGTAACAAGCTAAGAAATAAACTATTGTAGATGCTCTTAGTGGTTGTTTGGATCTCAAGAATAAGAAATGAGTTTTAAGAAAACTAGTTTTAGAAGAATTTTTAGTAAAACTGGTTTTAAGTTGTTATTCTGTTAGGATGAATTTATAGATTACTTTGTTTGGATCAGAAAAAATAAAACAAGGTTTCACTAAATTCGTGTTTGGGTAACTTCTCACCGATTAACTCAACACCCAACCCAACCCACCCTCACAAGACGCTCTCTCTCTCACTCGCTTTCCCTTCGCTCTTCTCCCCATCCGAGTGCAGTAATGGCGAAATTAATTAGGCTCTTGGGACTTTCCTTCCTCTACCCTCCGTCTCCACGGTGGCGGCGGTTCTTTGGAGGAATGCGGATGGGGAACTTCAACGCGTGCCATCTCGACTCAAGATCGACTCGCAGCAACACCGTCCCCCTTTGCCGATCTCACTTGGACCTGCCTTCTGCATCACTCGCTCACAATGCACGGAGACCTACATCAACAGCTCTTCAAAAAATGGCATTCTTGCTAGAACTCGATTCAGCACGCAAAAATTTGCCCAAGCAATTGATGTAAACAAAATGGCTGCGTCGTAACAGACCAATTAGGCGCCGTGGGCGTGTGGGGGCTCAAGCGGCTCGGGAAGGTTGCAATCGGCTGACGCAATGCGCCGCAATAGGACTGGGCGTGCTTTCGACGACGAGGCGAGCACCGCGCCTCGCCGAACCGGATCACGTTCCGCCTGCTGCAATTGCTCCTCCCTCCTTCCCTTCCGCCGCTCGCCTCCATAGTAGTACCCTCGCCGCCACGCGCCACATGAACCGCCGGACAATGTCTCGATCGCTTCGTCAGAGATCCGGAGGACTGCTTCATGGACGGCCGCGCATGCGGCGCCGTCCTGTCGTGCACCAGATGGATCACGTCCGCCATCACCGCAGCTTCGTCCGGGTCGAACAGCGTCCCACGCCGTAAGATCGACGACTACGTGGGCCGTGGTCGATGCGAGATGGGCGCCTGCCGGAGTTTGTTGGTTTTGGGAGAACTTGTTTTCACAAAAACGGCCAGGACTTGTTTTTAGTAAAAAAAGGAATATTGGATTTACACTAAATCGGTTTTGCTTATCTCAAGAGTTAGTTACCCAATCCAAACAGAGATTTCCTAAAACAATGCTAAAATTGGTTTTAGGAGAACCTGTTTTCATAAAACAAGAGATCCAAACAAGGCCTTAGCGTCGCAGCGCGTCGCATGCGGCCAGTCGATGATCGGAACAGAAACGACGATTAATATGGCAGCTCCAACAGAAATGACAGAAGTATTGCTGATTGTGAATTTGCGGGAACAGAAACGGAAAAACGAGGCCCATGTTGAATATAGTTGGGCCACAGCACGGTGCGCACCAACGAACAATTAGGTTGGGCCGACATATAAGACAGCCCAGCTCTTCGCTTATTCCTCAATTTTGGGATATTTGGCCTTTTCTTGTCTCTGGCACAGTCACACTCCACTGATCCACTCCCCGACGTCCCCGTTCACACACGTGACACGCCCCCTCCGCCCCGGACGCCATGGGCGCACCCTTCGCGAGCTCTCGCGCCGCCACGATCTAGCGCGGTGGCTCGCACTCCGGCGTCAGCGGCGCTGCCAAGGAACCGGTGGCCGCAGATAGGAGGTGGCCGGGGGGGCACGAGCTGGTAAGGGCGCGGGATGGGGAGGAAGCCTGATCCGGCGAAACCGCACTCCGGTGGCGGCGGCGCCTCGCCGAGAGCGTCCAGGAGGGCGCAGCCTTCTCCGGTGTTTCTGGGAACGGCTCTGTTCGTTCTGGGGTTCGTGTCCCTCTTCACCGGACACATCGTCACCGACGCTGACTGGTCGCGGATCCGGAGCCGGTGGCGAGCCAAGCAGGTAATTGTTGGAAACCTGGACCGTTTTACTGTCTAATTAGAAGGAATTTACCGGGGAGGTCTTGTCTTCGCGTGATTTTTCGAGTGTGGTATGCGAAGTTTATACTAAGAAATCAATTTGGAAAGTTTAATTTAGGGGTACCTGAAGGTTTACTAGTTACTGTCCTGTTTGTTCACGCATCATCCTTCGCGAATTCTCTGTTTGCTATTCCCGTGAAATTATCTGCATGTTAGCTATGTCTTAATTCTCGATTGACATTGCTTTACAACGCTGACAATGTGCAGGTTAGAAACAACGAGCCCATTGATATCTGGAAATCGAGGTATTCCAACTTGTACTACGGATGCAGTGGCAGGAGCGCAAATTTCAGATGTTAGTTTCTTTAATAAGTTATTTTCGCCCTTTTCGAACTAAAATTGTGAAGAACGAGGAAAATCATAACATTGGGGTTGTCCATGTTCATCTTTCAGCTGCTGTGCCCGAGAACAGTTCTACTGGTTATTTGCTGATTGCTACTAGTGGGGGCTAAACCAACAGCGCATTGGGGTACAAACGTCTTTCAACCTGTAATTGCTTTGTTTTTTATTATCCATTGTATTACCATTATGATCTCCAGTTTCCAGATAACAGATGCTGCTGTTGTTGCCTGGATTTTGAATGCAACACTTGTTGTACCCGAGTTAGATCACCACTCATTCTGGAAGGATGACAGGTGAGTTGAGAACTTGAGATCACAGGACATAATCTAAAGTTCGTTGCCCCTGACAAAGGAACCTGTCCTGATACTCAGATACTGTATGTATTATATGCAGTGACTTCTCTGACATTTTTGATGTGGACTGGTTCATTTCCTACCTATCAAAGGATGTAACTGTTGTTAAAAGGATCCCTTATGAGGTGATGACATCAATGGATAAACTTCCATGGACCATGCGGGCGCCTAGAAAATCCATGCCTGAGTTTTACATTGATGAAGTTTTGCCGATTCTGATACGAAGGCGAGTAAGTAAGCTACCGAACCATTGCATTGGTTTGGCACTTGTTACATATTGCTTCATATTGATCAAGTATTTACTGCTAGTTGTTGCTTCTTTGTTTGCCAATTACTCTCTAATGTCATCATGTACAAATAGAAAATATTCCATTTATCAGTCTTCCTGCTTATCATTCGTTTTATTTCAAGATAACCATCATATTGAGCATCTTGTCCAGTGTAACCAAATAACCAATTATGTGGGTGATAAGCTGAGCATTTGATTATATGCAATATTTTATCTGTTGCATGGACAACATGGTAGCATCATTTGTTAGTTACGAGAATATCTCCTGATTTTCCCTTTTCAAGATGATGTGTTAAAAGCTGTATTAATTGAAAACAAATATGAAATGATTGTAGAGAGATGTGAATTATTTGTACTTTGCAATATGTAAATGCCACTAGATTTGCCAATGCACTCAACAGTTATAATTCTTGCAGGCTTTGCAACTAACAAAGTTTGATTATCGGCTCACTAATGAGCTTCACGAAGAATTGCAGAAGTTACGTTGCCGAGTAAACTTTCATGCATTGAGATTTACGAATTCCATACAAACTCTAGGTCAGAAATTGGTGCGGAAGCTGAGAACCATGAGCTCACGATATGTTGCCATTCACTTGAGGTACAATTTCTACTTGGTTATGTTAATTTGATGTTTTTGAAAATGGAAGTTATGAAGATTTGCCCTGAAAGTACACATATTTACTAAACATTATTTTTTTGTTAACTCACCAGGTTTGAACCTGACATGCTTGCATTTTCTGGCTGTTACTACGGTGGTGGTGAAAAAGAACGGAAGGAACTGGCTGAAATTAGGAAACGATGGGATACATTACCTGTAAGACTCTGAAACTTGGTGAGATTTCCCTATCGTATATTAATCCAAATATCAGTCCCTCATCTAAGATTATTTCTTGTGTACTTCCTTTATTGTTGGTTACTTGTTGTAATTAGCATCTTTTTTTGCTCCTACAAGAATATGTTGAGTGGAGATTTCCGTAAAAAAAATCTGTTGAGTGAGATAGTGACTACTATTTGTTCTGATTTTTCACGTGGTCATTTTTTGGTTGATTGGTGTCACTTGATGTAAGCTTTGAATGATGAAATGATTTTAGATTGATTCCTAGCAGGAGTTGAGTGCTGAGGACGAGCGCAGTAGGGGAAAATGTCCGTTGACTCCTCAAGAAATTGGCTTAATGCTCCGAGCTCTTGGTTTTACCAATGACACATACCTGTATGTTGCTTCTGGAGAAATATATGGTGGAGAAGAAACCCTCCAGCCTCTGAGGGAACTCTTTCCAAACTTCTACACCAAGGAGATGCTTGCTGGGGATGATTTGAAACCTTTCCTTCCATTTTCTTCACGATTGGCTGCAATTGACTTCATCGTATGTGATGAGAGTGATGTTTTTGTTACAAATAATAATGGAAACATGGCTAAGGTTTTAGCTGGACGCAGGTATACATCCCTCTTCTTTGTGGATATGTTATGGTATTCTAAAATATGCATTTGTAAAATATATTCGAGCAAAATGCAAACAAGTGCCTTGAGGTACAGTCCACACTGCCAATACATCCTAGTTATGCTAATTTTATGAGTAAATTTCACAAAACTACAACTTTGTGGTGAACCTATCAGTTTGCTGCAACATTTGTTTTGGGTTTCATGGAGCTGCACCTCTAGCGAGCCGTTTTTTTCACCGAACTGCAACTCTTATCACGACTAGGACGCAGCTCCATGAAGAAATGGCTTGCTAAAGGTGCAGCTCCTTGAAAACTAAAACAAATGTTACAGAAAACTGATAGTTTTGCCACTAAAGTAGCAGTTTTACGAAATTTACTCTAATTTTATCCCTAGCGCTTTATGCAATTATTTATTATTTTTTGCATATTTTTGTCTGTTGCTGGTAGTTTATTTATACTCATGATTCTACATTTAATATGCTAATGGTCTATCATCCCTCATCAAATCTATAGGCGATACATGGGCCACAAGAGAACTATTCGCCCAAACACGAAAAAGCTCAATGTACTTTTTCACGGACGGAATAAAATGGGTTGGGATATATTTTCACGAAAGGTAAAGAAAGCCCAGAGGGGTCTTGTGGGGGAACCGGATGACATCAGACCTGGACGAGATGACTTCCATGAATTTCCATCATCTTGCATCTGCCAAAGAATACCAGCAAACAGATCGGGCATGGCTTGAACTGTGAACTTGACAGCTCAAGTGAGCTAGACAACTAGAGATTTTTGGGCGGGCATGGCCTGCTGCAATGGGAAGTACATATTTGCTAAGCAAAAAAAAAGAGAGGTGGAGTTTAAGGTTTGGACCAAGCGAGCAGATGCTGGCGGCATAGATAAATCCTCAGCACCAATACCAGCTCAATGGATGCAGAGGATCATTGTGCAAACAATGATATGTAAGTGAGTAAACAGTACTTGGTAGTGGCACTGTAGCAACCACGGTAGAAACAGTAAGATATTCACTGTAACGATTTTACTGTGACGAAAAACAGTGTAGATTTTAATCTGGACCTTTGCTTTTTGATTGGACGTTGGAAATTGTCTTCAAATGCCGAGTACCATAGATCCTCTGTATCGAAACCTTCAATGGAGAGGATCCATTTCCCAGCTCAACACTCATGTTGTTCTGGTGGTTCAGTCCCCATAGAACTGGTAACTGCAGAGATGACAGACAATTTGCAGACTTGCAGCTCCAGTTTGGTTCCACTAATTGTTTAACTATACCAATGATACTGCCACGGTAAGGAGAGTCACTAGAGATATACGACGCATGTAAATTGTGATCTATACACGAATGATTCATTTGATATGGTGTGCCTCGGGGCAGTTCACTTCCTTGGTGAGGGGCTTGTACCAGGACAATGGCGATTCAAGATTTTGTGCTTAACTGTAGTTTGTTCTTTTTGGAAGATACTATCAACGGCAATGTGTTCTCGTTATTGGACTTAAGACAATCGTCGATGCGTGCTATTTCTCTCTTCTCGTGATCATGTGTAATACCTCAACAAGGAAAAGTCAGTCTTGTTGATTAAAAGCAATATGTGCGGACATGAAACATTTCTTTGTCGTCTGATTATGCAACAAACGTTAAGTAAATATTCGTTGAACTCTGCTTCGGTCTCCAGTTGTAGTTCCACTCTATGCACAACTTGGTTTATAAATTTCTTTTAGATCAGATATATGCATAAGCTATGGACTTCTCTTCCTTGAGCTCGTTGGCCGAGGCCTCCATCTTGGTGCGTGCAAAGTCGTCAAGCTGAAGATCTGAAACGAAGAACATACTATGTACACAAAAAATTATAAACCTGGTCTCACTTAAAGAAAACCATGATGCTGCCATCAACTTGGAAGGACTAAAAAGAACTCACCCTGCACGATAGACCACTCCCCCTTTTCGCAGGTCACCGGAAATGAATAGAAGAGGCCCTCGGGGACGTCATAGCTCCCATCAGAGTACAAGCCCATGGACACCCACGTACCCTGAGGGGCAAACGCTACTCTCGTAGTAACTACAGAGTGTTGTAACAGAGCTAGGTACGGTCAGAAAAATGCAGAAGTCTTGGACCTCTGGGGTGCCAAGGATCCAGTCTCTCATGTGGTCGCAGGCCGCGCTGGCGGTGGACAGCGAGCTCGACTGCTTCCGCGCCTTGATCACCGCCGCGCCTCGCTGCTGCACGGTGCTGACGAACTCCTCTATCAGCCTACGCCATGTACACAAGAAGGCATTACCACACTGTAGTTCAACCGTACTGAGGATTGAGGAAGATGGTCAATTGCCATTTCTCGTCGGCGATGAGCTCCTTGACCGGTTTCTCGCCGAGCTCGGTCTTGGCGGTGGCGTGGCTGACGTCAGGGAACTGGGTCGAGGAGTGGTTCCCCCATATGATGGCGTTCTCGACGTCGCCGACGTGCGCGTTCAGTTTCTCGGAGACCTGGCCGAGGGCTCGGTTGTGGTCGAGTCGTGTGAGGCAGGTGACGTTCTTGGCGGGGATTGCAGGGGCGAACTCCTTGAGGACGGGTGCGTTTGTGTTTGCAGAGTTAGCCACGACCACAGCCTGCAAAGCTCGGTTAAAGTTTGTCTACTTGCACAATTTTTTACCCTTTGTGCTGTTCATTTCTGTACTCTACGTAACCTTGCAGTTTGGGGCAGCATGCTGCTGCAATGCAGAGGCATGCGATTTGTAGATTGGTACGTTCTTCGTGATCAAATCCTTCCTTTCCATCCCTTCTTTCCTCGGGAATCCACCGATCAAGATGTCGACGTTGACGCCTCGGAACGCTTCAGTCTCGTCACTAGTCGCCACGACGCCTAAAAAAAAGGAATGCGTACGCACAGCTGTGCCATTACTCATTTCAGTCATTTGGTAGGGAGTGATGAACGCAGCAAGGGAAGTGAGAAGCTACGAGGATGCACACCTCTGAGAAGAGGCGATGCAGCGTCGACCAACTCCATCCTGACGCCGTTCAGGGCGTCCGCCGCGCGCTGGAGGTCAAGCATGTGGAGGACCACCGGCTGGTCGGGTCCTAACATGAGCCCCCTCGCGATCATCGCGACTATGGCATACCCTATTTGCCCTGCAAATAACAGCCCAGAACGTTCAGTGAAACTCCAGCGAGATCATACATCGTAGTAGATGTTTGGTGTCTCAGTGTTTAGCTTCTGAATTCTGAATTACCTGCAGCGCCCGTGACGAGATCTTTGACAGATTGCTTCGGCTCATCTCTCAACACCCACGGACACCATCTTACTAGCCGCTGGAGAAGAGAATTAGATGGCATCATGATGTTTTTCAATGAAATCCGTATGTGAAGGACAGCCTCTAAGAATGTAGCTCAGTAGCTCCTAGAGTTTAGCTTCGATGAGTTCGATCCATTTAGCCGAGTTAGCTCAACGAAATAGCACCAAGTAGGGCATCCCATGATACCTTACCTTGGTTAAGCTGAGGCCTAAGGTTCAAATTCCATGCTCATTGCTGAAAGAAATGGAGCTTCTTGACTCAAAAGATTGGCATAAATCATAATATATGGTTGGGAAGGTAAAGGGTACTTCCAACCAAGGCTGATGTAAATATGTAGATTTTTGAGAATAATTGTGTGTGTCTCCTGTAGGATCTCCACACCCTTTGTTTATAATCTAAACATTGAATCCGACTCTAACACAAGATTAAATCCGACTCTAACATGACTTCTTACTAGATCATAATACTAACCCATCAACACTCTCTCTTAAGATGGGCCGAAGATACCAATCATGCACATATTGTTACATATTGTAGTACCCTCGCTAGGACCTAATCATTTAATGAAACAATTAGCCAACTGTTCACCAGATTTGACATACTCCAACTTCAGCATCCTACCATCAAGCTTTTCCTTGATGAAGAACATATCAATCTCAACGTGCTTGGTACGATCATGTTGTACTGGATTGTTAGCAACGTTGATTATAGAATTAGTCGCAATGCAACACCAATAGATTATTCCTCCATACCCGAAGCTCAAACAATAAACCATTCATCCATATCATTTCACTCACACTCAACGCCATTGCTATGTACTCTGCCTCTGCAGTAGACTGAGCCACAACATCCTGCTTCTTGCTCCTCCATGACACAAGGTTACCTCCCACAAAGATGCAATGTCCAGAGGTAGACCTCCTGTCATCCACACTGCTCGCCCAATCAGCATCGCAATACTCTTCCACATTCATGTGTTGATTTTTCCTGAACCAAGGGCCTTTTCTAGGGCTACTATTCAAATACAGCAGAATTCGATAGACAACATCCACGTGTCCTGTTCTGGGATCATGCATATATTGACTAACCACACTCATTGCATATGAAATATTAGGTCTTGTATGGCACAAATCCATGTGGTAACTCTAGATGAGAGTGATTACAAGGAACATTACCACTCGTCCCAAGGGGAGGCAAGGAACTTGATGGAGAGAGACTCAAGGAGGGGTTTAGGACTGGATCAACTGGCAAGGCCAACTGTTCAGGCTGTGGTTGTTCGGGCTGTGGCTATTCTGGTTGCGCCTTTGCTAGCTCCGCTGGTGGCTCAAGTGCTGATTGTTTGTCCCTCTACTTCTCCCCCTGTTTCCCAAAGCGCATTCGTTGATAACCCTTCAATTCTTTTGGGGCAATTGCATCTCTCGCATATTCCGTTAGGCTTTTAGGCACGGAATTGTCCCCACAGTAACTTCTTCTTGACTCTTATTGTTCTCCCCTTCTCGACTGTCACCCTCAGTGATAGAAGATAATTCCTCTAAAAACTGACCAAGAGTACCTCCACTCGTGAATTGCGGCTCAAACTCCCGGAATGTCACATCCATACACACGAACAACCTTTGCTCAACTGGGTTCCAGCATCTATAGCCCTTCCGACTTAATGAATAGCCTATAAAGATACACTTTAATGCACGCGGATCCAGCTTGCCAACTGTTGGTCGGTAATCCCGTACAAAGCACACACAACCAAACACCTTGGGAGACACTTTGAACTTTCGCTGAACCAAAAGAAGTTCAGCTGGAGACTTCATACCAAGTGTTCGAGACGACATGCAATTGATGAGATACGCTGCCTTCATCACTGCCTCGCTCCACAATCCTTTTGGCACATTCATCTGAAACGTAAGTAAACGTGCTACCTCCAACAAATATCATTTCTTCCTTTTAGTCACTCCATTCCGAGGCGTGGTTCCTGGACAAGTAGTCCGATGAAGTATCCCCTTTTATCTATGAGAGATACATTGCAAACTCATTGTTAACATACTCAGTTTTATTGTCTGTTCGGAGAATCCGAACCATTGCATCAAACCTAGTAGCAACCATCCTATGGAAATCTTGAAAACACCGAAGGACCTTGCTCTTGTGCTTCATCATATAAATCTAAGTCATATGAGTATGACAATCAATAAATGTGACAAACCATTTAAAACCACTCATAGAAGTAACTAAGCATGGACCCCAACATTATAATGTATTAATATAAAAGGTTTATAACTACAAAGACCAATGCTACTATACGTAGACCGTATATGTTTTCCAAACTCACAAGCAGCATACACAAGTTTACTCTTATCTACTTTTTTTTAACAAATCAGGGTATAACTGACTTAAACTCTCAAATGACGGATGTCCCAAGCGACGATGATGTAACAAAACTTCTCCCTCAACTCCTCCCGTAGCCACAGCCAATGCCGCATCAACCTGATCAATGTACCACAACCCATTACGCCTTATTCTAGTCACAATCCTCTTCCCAGTTCTCTTCTCCTAGAACAAACACAAGTCCTCGTCAAATATGACAGTGCATTTGAATTGGTCAATGCTAGAACTAATTGAAAGAAGATTGACTGGAAAGGAGAGAACATGCAAAACGGAGGATAAACCAATGGATAGTGTGCACTCTATAGATCCTACACCCTGAATAAGTTGGAAGGTTCCATCAGTTGTTTGGATATTTTCAGAATGAGTATATGGGGTGTAAGATGCGAATGCATTAAGTGAACCCGTGACATGCTTGGATGCCCCTGAATCAATGATCCAATCAATATGAGAGTGCTTATATGTGGATGCGAGTGCGTGTGCCTGAGTACCTTCACCCACGTGGGCGTAGTTGGCAAAGTTACCAAAGAAGGTGGAATCATAAGGAGTCTCCAATACCTTTCCCCACTACCACTTCTCCCACTGCATAGCTTGCTCTCCTATTAGAGTAATAGACATGCTCTCCTTTGTCAGGGTCATATTAGCCCTGGGGCCAACTCGGCCCCTTCCTCGACCTCCATAATCTCCACCACCTCCTCCATGACCACCATGACCTCCACCTTGGCCTCTATAATCTCTAGTTCGGCCTCCACGACTACCGCAACTTCCATCTCGGCCTCTATGCCGTGGAGAAGGACAAGCGCGACTCAGATGTCCTCTCACCCCACAGTTGTAGCACTCACTATCATTAGGTATAGCATATGTGGACCTAACAGAGTTGTTGTTCCCCATTACTCGTAGTCGAATCTCCTCCTGCACCATAGCTGAAATAGCCTCCTCCATAGCAGGCAAGTTCGCTAAGTGGAACATGCATCCCTCCTGCTCCAAACTTTGGGTTCAGTCCCTTCAAAAAATGCGTAACCCGTCTATGTTGCAGTCGCACCCTAGCAGCCTCAATATCATCAGCACATGTTAACTACAGTGGATCATAGTGATCCATGTCTGCCCATAGCTGTTGCAACTTGCTAGCATACTCCTGGACAGTCTTCTCGTCCTGTTGCAGGGCCTCCACTTGGCTCTGGACCTCCACCATCATCATCACATTTTTTTGCTCTGGAGCACATGTTGCTTAGCGTCCTCCACATTGTTGGTGCACTCTGCATCATCTTCCACCATTCGAGCGATGGATGGAGACATCGAAGTTAGCAACCAAGCCACCATCACAGAGTTGGTGGTGTTCCACACTCTCCAATCCATGCTCACTTTGTTCGCAGGCTCAACACAAGTCTTCCGCAGGTAGCGCTCCACCCCCTTAGTTCTCAGAATTAGTTTAGCCCTCCTGGACCAACTCAGTTAATTCTTGCTTTAGTCCAACTCTACATCATTCGACATCAGCTCCAGCTTTAAGTCAGATGACCCTGCACCAGCCCTCAGACCTATCATATCCATCGCAAAGAGGTCCTGTAACATGCTTTTCATGTCACCTTGCGTGACCAGCGGAGAAGTAGTCTTCGCAACTTACTTCCTCTTTTCTTCTACCACCCTTATTGCGGCTTCTTCCTCCTTCCTTGTAGCCTCAATCTCCTCTGGGGTCATCTCATACAACTAGAGCAATGCTAATCACTACCAAGATATGTCGTGTGTATCTCCCACGATCACGACAATCCTTCAAGCATCAACGTTTTGCCAAATCTCGATGTCTGCCTTCACGGTTACCCAAATCATGCAGTATTTTTTTCGACCAGAGAACCTTCCTTGTTTCCCTTCTTCTCTCGCCTCTTTTTTCCTACCACACATGCTTCTGGCCTTCCTTCCTCCTTTCTTCTTCGGCCGATCCAAACCCTGATCGAAACAAAAAAAACCACCGCAAGCCTTCCTTCCTCACGCCTTCCTTCCCTCCTCGGCAGACACGACCATAGCTTCCTCCCTCGGTAAACGCGAATCGAAGACCATGGCTACAGCACCAAGGAGGCCACTCGAGGCAGCAACAACGATGTCATCCCTCAAGCGGCGGTGGCAGCCCGCATGTATGAGCACTGGATCTGCTCGCAGCCGTAGTGCGGGCTCGCCCGCGAGGCGAGGTGGCTCAAGGCGGTGCAGCGCAGCCCAGGCTGGCCCGCAAGGCAACATGGCAGCGTCTCGGTCACAGGAGGTGGAGATGATGATGAACACAACGACGACGACGGCTGAGGTAAGCGACGGGTTAGGGTTAGGGTTCGGTGATAGCTCTGATACCATGTAGATTTTAGGGAACAATTGTGTGTCTCTCGTATGATCCCCACACCCTTTATTTATAGTCTAAACATTGAATCCGACTCTAACACATGATTAAATCCGACTCTAACACGACTTCTTACTATATTCTAATACTAACTCACCAACAAAATACATGTCAACTCTGTAACTTGGTGGGTCTCAAGTGACTGATAATGTGAAAAGTATGAAACATAGCCGCTTTCTTGAACAATCAGAGCATTGACCCTAATACTGAAGTGATGCAAGTCTCATGCAATGTGCCTGCCCTTGCTGATAAGTTAGGAATATACTGCTCAGCAGTTGGTAGGGAAACATAGTCTTACCGCACCATGGACAGGAGCTTAGCACAATATGCTGATTTCAGAATACATGGCTTGATGCCTTCTCCACTGGTATGCATGCACTATAACAGCAAGCTATAAGATGCTTAATTCGAGAATCTTGTCGCAGAGAAAGAGAACTGTGTAAGGTTTCAGGAAGAGCATGACGGTTTGTATATACATGACATAAATGCTCATATTTGCCTGGTGAAACGCATTGCTACCACATAAATTTTGGATTATCAATAGGCAAATGTTGCACTTGAGCTTGCGTTAGAATATGCAGGGGTTTGGCTGTGTTTGCATAGAAGTATGCCAGAAAATGCAAAAAGAATACATCCACTAGTCTCTAAAATGTTGTATTTTCTCAATAATATGCCTAATGCGATAAGGTAAAGAATCATTAGATCCTTGTTAAACCTTGGCCCCAATATCATGATGCATTTTGAAAAATGAAGAGAGTAGGACAATACACCTAATCTTTGACATTATTGTCTTTGAGCCCGTAGGACCATAGCCAAAAGTGCTAACCACTTCAATAAGACATGGATCTCAAATTAGCATTTGCTAATAATTTTTTTTATGAACAAGCAACATTTGATGATATCATTTATTAGTATGAAGTACAGAGATTATTGCACTTTTTTGAGAAATTGTAAATTAGATTTATTCTGACATAGCTATTACATTTTTACAGAAGCTTTGCATAGTACAATTTATCCTAGCTTTGAGAGTTAGAAATAGCATTTTTTTTTTTAAAAAGGGAAAGCAGGAGAGCTGCCTTCATTCCATTAATAGAACAGGAAACCAGTACAAATCAAATAAAAGAAAAACGATAGCCACAACATGTGGTGCTTTGCACCCGCGTCTGCCTAAGTTGTGAGTTTGTCCTTGATACGTCTTAGCATCACCGTCGCCGATCTTTCAGAGTTTTGAAAGATCATGTTGTTTCGCTCTCACCATAGTTCCCATATTATGGCCATGATTGTTGTACTTATTCCTTTCTTGGCTATCCCCGGACAGCCACCCCATACATCCGCTGTCCATCACGTGTTGTGGCTATAAATCAAACAGTAAAAAATAGAGGGACTTAGGACCACTACCCGCAGCGAGGGGGTAGGGGTCTTGAGGTCCCCGAAGTGTGGAAAACGGTATAGAGGGGCGAATGGTATTTTTATTTGTGTTATATTCACAAAAAGTCCTCCACTGCTTGATGCGCAAGAGGGCCTATTTATAGCATTACAAGTTAGGAGGTATGAGATTATAACAGTGCCCCTATAAAGGCACTACAACTATAGGGGCATTGTGGTCTTTTTCTCCTTCGCTGGTAGCTTCGGTGCAGGGTGGACTCCCGTGGGTGGTGTCCGCCATGCCACCTTCTTTGGTCCATTGCGGGGCCTCGCCCTCCCCCTTCGTCCTTCGCCCAAAGACCCCCTTCGAGCCGAGGATTCCTTCGGGCGAAGGCCAAGGTGGTGGACCAATTGGCCGAGACATCGAGGTGACGTCCTTCCCCTTCGTGTATGTTGAAGGGGCTAATTTATTTGGCTCTTTGCTGGGCTGTTGGTGGTGGCGGACCGTCCCTACAACAGGAGCCCCTCGCGGTTGAGGGCTCGCTTCGCCTTGGCTGAAACTGTACCCTTTTTGATCCTGAAGAGTTTAGGCACTCCGTCCCCTTCGGCCTTGCGAAGTCTCACAAATTCAATAGGTGAAGGTTATTTCCGAGCGGGTTTTAGCATGATAGTTTGGAAATTGAAGAGGCGTGACTATTTTCGCACTCATCTTTTCAATTTTTGAAAGGGCGTTAGTGTGCTCCTTGTCTCGTGTGTTGTAGAGGGTCTTGGGCAGGGTCACACCAGTTTGTGTACCGTAGTGGGCACATGCTGCGCTGGGGTTGGCTTGACTTCCTTCGATTAGAGTACCCACTCGGTGCCTTGCGATGTGTTTTCTTCTTCTTCATTTGTTTGCGAGTCCATATTGTTGTTGCCGCTCTTGCTTTCTTTGTTGGCTTGGTGTGTGTGTGTGTGTATGTGCTTTTGCTTCTCTCCCAGAGTGCTTTGTTTGGTTCATCATGACCAAACGGGACAAGGGTGCAGCGGAAGCCGCGTAGGAGGTGTCGTATTCCAGCAAGCTTGGGCGGTCCGAGGCGACGGACAAGTTTCTCACAACCCTCGTCGTCAAGGGGTGGTTTTCAAGTATGAGGGTTGTCCGGCCTCCTAGCTCGGAGATAACACCGACTCTGCGCGATGACGAGGCTATGATCTTCACATTTTTCGATGCGGGGCTTCACATCCCCTCGGGGCCTCTCATGGCGAAGGTGCCAGGGATATACCAGGTGGAGCTTGCCCAGCTGATTCATAACTCCACCACCTGCTTGAGCATCTTCGAGTGGGTGATGTAGTCGCTCGGCGCGGAAGGGAGTGGGAGGTTGTTTGTGTTTCTCCACGACGCGCGTTGTCGGTCGAAGAATAAGGACACCAACATCGTGGTAAGACGCGATGTGATGAATTTGGCGAGCGTAGGTGTGTCACTGCCTCTTGGATCCCAGGTCCAGGGAGGAACCCTCGGTTATGGTGCTGATGACCCTTCGGGCACGATCCCCTTTGAGGGCTTCGATGCACACCTGCTAATGCATTGGGAGCCATGGATTGTCGTGGCACCGGTCTTCTCGTGGATGGCAGATTGGCCCCCAGTTCATGTAGTCCCTCATGGCCGTGATAGTATGTCGTTCTTTGTTAGGGTCGAACCCTTCGCCATGCAAGTCGCACCACTGTGCTGGCATATCGGTGCCATGTTGTGCATCATGCGCGTGGCCCTACCCGCGGCTCTGGCAGCCTTGTCATCCTCCTTCGGTGGGGGCGTCGTCCCCTTCGGCGTGGAAAGTGTGTCGTCCCATCCGCCTCGAGCGGTTCGAGCGATCATCGCTGGCGTGGGTTACGGTGGCACCATCTGCCTCGTTTGGCGACTATCGATCCACCTTTGTCGAGGTGTTGGCCTTGCCCGTCGCGGCCGTTGATGTCTCGTCTGCTCTACACACGCTATTTTCCTCTATGCGCGCATACTCCTCCATTTTGTCAAACAATTTCTCCGCCATGTGGATGGGTTTTCGAGCCATCCTCTTTGCCATGGGGCCTGCTCTACGCCCGCACCTAGTGTTGTTAATGATGGTGATGTATGTGACGCTATTCAGCTGGCACTTGACCTCTACGAACCTTTTCAAGAAGCTTCGTAGGGACACGTTTGGCCCCTGCCATAGGCGAACAGTCGGACCCGGATTTCAAAAATCCAAATCTTCTATGAAGAAAACACTGTGTTATTCCTTGGATCGGTAGATAACACTCACAGGCACATTGCTGGATCAATTCATACAAGTCGTAAAACCAAACCATCCAATATATTACAGACATCGGAGTGATATAGACCACGTCGGGTCGAGTTTACAAAAAGGGCCGGACAGGCCAACAGATTATATCACAAAACACAGCGGAACTACAACGGAAACGAAAGGGGAGGTAGAGCGCATCTCCCCATAGGCAAGCGACTAGGGTACTCGTGTATGACTGGTATTAATCAAGGACTTGGACAATACCGGTCGTATGCAAGCACCGACAAAGTCAGCTAGACTGGGGCGAGACTAGAATAACTACGACTACACTACGCTTCATCGTTGCCTTGACCATCGACTTCGGGCTCCTCGTAGTAGTCGTAGTCTCCAAGATCTGCGAGGTCTGGAGGTTGGAGGGAGGAGCGAGAGTGAGCACAACTTCCGTGCTTGCGAGCCAACACACAAGACGCAATAATATATATGCAAGGCTTGACAAGGGTGGCTTGGGTTCTTTTATTTGCTAAAGCAATGTTTTTAATTATTGATAATAGTAAAGCCCTATCACCTAGCATTTTAACCAAATTGTATTTTGTAAAGAGAGTAATTGTGCAATATTAAATAACGGCAGAGGCTACCTCCACCTATGCTTATTTTGGTTGTGGGTACATCCGCCACTTAACAGCACTGGGTACGACCAACCAGGGGAAAAAAATCCAAATGTTGGGTTACATCCGACCGACAAGTTTTTATCCCATCCACAAAGGTTTTTGAAATAGAACTAACTCTAGTAAGTTCCCATGTCCGCCTTTGACCGTAGGCGCGGCTGTTTAAACAGTTTATACTCTACAGAGGTTGTACACTATACCCACAAGAGATAATCAACTCGTAGCCCCACACGATTCCTTAGTCATGTGGTCGAGAGATCATCACAGTAACATTTCAAATTATCTCGCTCCTTCCGTCATCTCACCCATATGGGGTTGCGCCCATACGTTGTGCGAGATGTTCACCACAACGACTAGTGCAGCTGGTCCCAACCACAACGACTAGCGCAGCTGGCAACTTCACCTTACCACGGTGTCCCTTTCAAACCGGAATGCATCCACCGCTTGTACTACCTCGATCCTCTCCAGCGAGATGACTTTCAGGGTTCGATAACTTTACTAAGCCAAGTTGCACTTTGCAGATTTGTACATGTTTTACGATGGGAGGTCATCACCAGATTAAGTCCTTAATGTCAACTGGGCGGTTTATACCACATTCCACCCATTCTCGTGCTACATCTGCACCCACCATCATACCATCCGCCCAGATGTGGTATACCAGTTTGGGGTTTTGAGGAGAAAAACCAATTTATCACAAATACTGCAGTCATGTACCTCCCACGATTGCCCCAAATCATTTTCATATTTTTAAGACATGATGATCAGGGTATTTTAATGCCCCGGTACTTAAGCGAGACTAGCATGTCGCTTAAGTATAACCCATAGCTAGTAATTTACCACATAGTTCCTAGGGTGACATGGAATAATAGATTCAATTGCCAAAGGATGGGGTTATAAATAATTAACCAATAAATGGGTATTTAACTAACTTAGGAGTTAACATATATTTGCTTAAAGAATTAAAGCATGCAATTTTGGTAATTTAAATGAATATAATTTGCATAAAAATATAGGTTCAAAATGATCAAAGTATTGACTCGCATGCGCTAAAGGCAAGAGAGTCTTGGTAGTCTTGCGCTTAATCAAACTGGGGATCTCCTGCTTCTGTGAACTCTACTCGGACGAACGGACTGGAAAAAGGAACAAACAAGCAAAGAGGACAAATAAATACTAAAGAAATAACTAATGAACTCCAACTTAAATAAGACTACTACCAAAAGTAAGATCTTGAATTTAGACAAATTTATAAACAAAATTCACTGAAGTCGGAGTTACAATGGGGGAGAACGGGGCTTCAGAAATATTGTTTTCGAGCATTGCTCATCCGACTTCACATGGTCGGAAGGAGATTCGACTACATGACGTAGTCGGAAGGAGGTTTCGACTACACAACGTGGTCAAAAGAAGGAAGGATTCGACTACTCAACGCGGTCGAAAGAATGAAGGATTCGACTACTAAACGCGGTGGAAAGAAGGAAGGATTTGACTACTCAACCCGATCGAAAGAAGGAAGGATTCGACTACTCAACGTGGTCGAACGAAGGAAATATTCGACTACTCGGGTCGAAAGAAGGAAGAATTTGACTACTCAACGTGGTCGAAAGAAGAAAAGATTCGACTGCTTAACGTGGTCAAAAGAAGAAAGGATTCGACTACTCAATGTGATCGAAAGAAGGAAAAATTCGACTACTCAATGTGGCCGAAAGAAGAAAGGATTCGACTAATCGACATGGTCGAAAGAAGGAAAGATTCAACTACTCAATGTGGTCGAAAGAAAGAATGATTCGACTACTCAATATGGTCGAAAGAAGGAAGGATTCGATCACATGGTCGGAAGGGGGGTTTCGACTACTCGACGTGGTCAAAAAGGGGTGTTGACTATGATGTGGTCGAAGGAAGGGTTCGACTGCTCGACACGGTCGAAAGAAGGACTCGACTGCTCGACACGGTCGAAAGAAAGGAAGGACTCGACTGCTCGACGCGGTCGAAAGAAAAGAACAACTCGAAAGAAGGACTCGACTGCTCAATGTGATCGAAAGAAAAGAAGAACTCGACTGCTCAACACGGTCGAAAGAAAAGAAGAACTCGAAAGGACTTGACTGCTCAACGCGGTCGAAAGAACACGATAGAGAACAGGGCACGAGAAACTCACCAAGACTGAGAGAGAGACTGGAGGAGGTTGGCGAACGACGAACGGCGGTGGGGAAGCTCACAGTAGAAGGCGAAGGAGGACGGCGATGAAGGGGTCAGCCGAAACTAAAGGAGAAGAGGAAAGCAGCAGCTCGTGTGAAACAAAACTGAAATTAAGTAAGGAGATTGCTTCAAGGAGCTCTGGACACGAATTTGATGAGGGTAGAAGAGGGGGCTACACTGGTGCGGCGAGGACCGAGAGGAGGTGCGCGGTGGCTACATCTCGGAGCTCTGGGCTTCGGGCAACCACAACAACCAAAGTGAGATGGAGAAGAAAGAGAGTGTGGATATCATGGAGATATGCTCACGATCTTAATGTGATGGTACAATTGGCAATAGCTTCTTTGGTTTGTCGAAACGATCGTTTTGGTTTTGTTGAAATCTGTTTTCGAGAAGTGTCGGGATAATCGGTAGTCTGCGTGTATCTTGCAGTACTACATGATCTTGATAATACCGGGTTGTGTTTACGCGGTAGTACCATTGATGTATTACCGCAAGCAAAGCGGTATGGTTTTTCGAGCGAGTGTAATTTGTGTTTTGGATTTCTCGAGGAGCGGTAGTACCGTGCTATGGTTGCTTGTAGTACCAAGATGATGAACGACAGCGTGTGGCGGTATGGTTTTTCCGAACAAGTGTTTTTGGAAGTTTTGGATTTCCTTGAGGAGCGGTGATGCGACCATGATTATAGATGGGTACTACAAGATTATCTTGGTAATCTAGTACCGCCATAACATGGCGGTAATACCGCTTTTAAATGATTTGAGTGAATGTTATTTCAATTTGAGAATTGTTTTTGGGTTTTGTCATTTTCATGTTTGTTAATGCATATATGTTGCATATTGCATGTTTTGAGCTAACGTGGGTCAAGTTGTGAAGAACTTGTTCCGGAGACGATTTCTTGGTCTATTGTCGTGCGGTGGCTTGCAGTCAATGACGGTCAACGCACGAGGAGGATCGGGACTAAGCTAGGAGAGCCGAGGTCCGAATCGATCATGGATGCCGGGTGAGTCGGGTGACTCAAGCATGGCATGAATGGACGAGGTGGATCGAGCAGGCGATTCGATCTGGGTTGGATCAAGCGGCGGGGTCGGTGCAAGTGCCTTGGAGGTTCGATGGGATTCGGACGGAGAGACTTGCCGACATGATGAGAGCCGTTGATCAACCTACACGTGGCGAAAGCGGCGATTGCTTGACGAGATTGGACTCGGTCCATGGAGAAGGATCGAGAAGGGTATTTTGGTAATTTCACCAAATACCACCTTGGTGACCTAATGCCAACCAGCGGCGCAAGACGGTGCGTCAAGAAGTGGTTTAGGTCAAGAAAAGTGAAGACAGTAGCTTTAAAATGCGTGCGTGTGTGTCCTGTTTGTTATTGGGCCTAACGGGAGCCCATTAGGTTAAGTCTTCTAGAAGCTCTAGGCCTCATATAAATAGAGAGGGTGCTGTTCACAGCAGCCCAAGCACTTCATTTGAAAACCCTAGTTTGGTTTTTAGGGTTTAGGGAAGAAAAGAGAGGCATAGGCTCTAGAGATGGATTGATGTGTATGCTCTTGGATGGAGCTCTTGTCCTCCTTGAGGGAGTGGTCAGTAACCGAGAACATCATGAATCAATCTATGGATGTTCTTCCAAAGATGAGCTCCCTCTTGTGTTCTTCCTTCTCTTTTGATGATTTTGGGTGCTTCCTTGATCCATTGGTTTTGGTTGTTCTTGTGCACTCTTATTCCTTGTCTTGTGACATGTGGGAACGTATCTAAGGTCACCTAGATCATCAATCTCCCACGAGCAAGAGTTGGATCAAGTTTTTCGTTTTGCTCGGCTTCTTTGCCCTTCTTAGGTAAAACTGAAAAGATCGAAACTTTGGCGTAGATCTGGACGATCGCCACTTGGAATAGGTTCCTAATACCCATAGGAAGGTGTGTTCCAAATTTGGTGGAGTTTGGCCTTACGGTTTAAAAGTTCGTCGATTTTCGATTTTGTTTTCAGTTGTTTGTTCATCGTCGGGACAATCGGTAGTACCGCACTTTTGCTCGAGGTAGTACATGATGCGTAGTATCAAGACATTTGCTCTATGTAGTACCGCACTTACAACAGTGGTAGTACCTTTGTCCCTGATTTTTCAGGATTTCTTCAGGGAGTTTGCTGCTATGCTTTGAGGGTTTAGGAGTGGATTCATTCAAGTCTTCCAATGTGCTTAAGCATTCATCTTCATAGCTCTCATAGCTATTGGAGTGATTTGCGATTTGCAAGTTGAATCCATTATCTTTGCAAAAAAAAAAAAGAATTGGTGCTCCTATTCACCCCCCTCTAGTCGCCTTTCCGGTCCTACAATTGGTATCAGAGCCGGTTAGCTCTTCTCATAGATCTTAACCGTTCTTTGGAGCCATGGCGACTGACAAGTATTCACTCAAACCTCATATTTTCGATGGAGTTGATTTTGCTTACTGGAAGGCTTGCATGCAAGCCTACATCGAGGCTCAAGGGCACGCAATTTGGCTTAAGGTCAAAAATGCTTATGTCGTGCTTGGTAGATGAAGATGTAATCAATCGATGTAGAGGCTAACAAAGGCTCGGAACTTCTTGATTCAAGGGCTTAGTCGATCCGAGTTTGAGCGTGTGTCTCATCCAAGTCTGCTCATGAGATCTGGAAGACCCTCTGTGATTACCACGAGGGCTCTACTGACTATCAAGGAAGTGAGGCAGAACCAACTCAAGAAAGAATACTCAAAGATCGAACAAAAGCCCGTGAATCTTTGGATGAGTTATTGGGAAGGTTTTCCAAGATTCTTCATAATTTACGTCTTTGTAGGTCTCACATTCATCGAGTCCGAGAATGCACGCCATTCTTGGGTGCTCTTGATGTGAGAGTCAGGGAATGAAGATCACATCCATCAATGACAACATCTTGTCATGAGTGAGCTTACCATGGATAAGCTTTACTCGAGGTTGAAGTCGCATGAGATTGATTTCATCTCGCGACTCCCAAGACAGAGTCGATGGCTTTAGTGGTTGACCCATCTCGGGGTAGCTCTTCCGATTCTTTGGACTTTGGCTCATCTGGTCTTTCGTTGTCCGCTTTGCATTCTTTGGCGATGAGCAGCTAGAGAAAATACACGAGGATGATTTAGCCCTCCTAACCACCAAATTCTCGAGAGTCTTCAACAAAGTGAGGAATGTATGAGAGGTGGCCCTCTTACTTGCTTTGAGTGTGGTGAGCCAAACCACATTCGCTCCAGCTTGCCCCAAGTGAAGGGCAAGATGGAGAAGGACTTTCGAGCGTCCTCAAGCTAAGGATCTGAAGCCCAAGAAGCCGAACTATCGCAAGTTCGTCGACAAAGGTCCTTACCGCTCTTGAGTCTGTTGACATGAGCGATGTGGACTCGGGGGACGGAGGACGGCGACTCTCATGGCAAGAAGAAGGATCAAGACTTCACCGGCATGTGCTTTATGGCCAGGACGAGCCACGACGTCGACTCCTCCAACGACGACGACCTTTTCAATGATCCCGATGAGGTTCGTTGTGCGAGGAAGGAGGACATATGGATTGTTGACTCGGGTGTTCTCGACATATGACCGGGATTCTAGATGGTTCTCCTCCTCACACGTGCATCCGCAATGAATTGATCACATTTGGGGATGCTTGTACCGACCGTGATGAAAGAAAAGGCAAAGCGGTCTTGGCGTCAACAACAAATTCATGCTCAAGGGCGTCGCTTTGGTAAGTAAGTGAAATATAATCGCTTCGCTTTCTCGGTTTGTGATGAGGGTCTAGAGGTGAGATTTAAGAGTGGTGAGTCAGGGTTTTAGATTCCTCTGGTGAGCTTGTCTTTAAGATTTCCGTGTTTGAGAGGATCTTTTGTGCCGATTTAGATCTCTTCGCTTCTAGCCCTAGGTGTCTTGTTGCTTCGATTCCCATGATCTAATTTTGTGGCATCGTAGGCTTGGTCACATAGGCTTCACCACTTGACTAGAGTCGATGAGTAAGGACTTGATTAGAGGTTTGCCTAGGTCAAGGTCATTAGAGACCTTGTGTGCACACCTCAGAGACATGGTAAGATGGTTTCGCTTCTCATCCTCCTCTTACCTTAGTGATGACCGATGGACTGGTCGACTCTTGCACTTAGACACTCTTGTTGGTCCTTCTAGAGTCCATCTGCGGTGGTAAGTGGTACGTGCTTGTGATTGTGGATGATTATTCCGTATTCATGGGTTTATTTTCCGGTTTCTAAGGACGAGGCATTTGGTTTCTTTAGAGATTTGGTCCTTAGACTTCTTTGTTGATCTTCCCGGAGCTTTGAGAGCCATTAGGAGTGACAATGGGACAGAATTCAAGAATTCTTCCTTTGCCACCTTCTGCTCGATAGGGGCTAGAGCACCGCTTTCTTCACCTAGAGTTCCCCAAAGAGAATGGTGTTGTAGAGAGGAAGAATAGGACCCTTGTAGAGATGGCGGTGACCATGCTAGATGAGCATTCCACACCTAGGAGGTTTTAATGAGGCTATCTTTACCGCTTGTTATATTTCTAATAGGGTGTTCTTGAGATCTGTTATTGGTAAGACTTCCTATGAGCTCAGATTTGGTCATAAGCCCAAAGTTTCTCATTTCAAGATTTTTGGTTGCAAGTGCTTCATTCTAAAACATGGCAACCTTGATAAATTTGAATCTAGATATTACGATGGCATATTTCTTGGATATCCTGCTCATTCTCGTGGCTATCGTGTATTTAATTTTGACACTAACAAAATTGTTGAGACTTCGAAGTCACTTTTGATGAGGCTAGTCACAGTACTAGACCCGATGCTGCTGTGTACAGTGTTCCTCGATATTCGAGAAAGCATCTTCGTCGACGATGACTCTGAGGATGAAGACCCAATCCATCCTCCAGTCATTTCTGAGAGGGTTGGGGAGCCTGCTTCTACTACATCAGCTTCAAATGAGCAACCTCTTCCTACCTTCACCGACGATCAGAGTGGCTCTGTTCCTACCTCCACAGCCCATGAGGTAGAGGCCACTTCTGCTCCAGGAGCTCTTCTTCACATTCAGCGACAGCATCCACTTGAGCAGATTATTGGGGATATTCATGAGCGAGTCACTCGCTCCAGGTTCATTTCTTCTGATTCTCATGCACATTCTGCTTTTGTCGCTTCTTTTGAACCCCGAGATATCACCCATGCTCTTTCTGATGCCTCTTGGGCCAATCCCATGAATGAAAAACTGGAAAATTTTGAAAGAAACAAAGCCTGGACCTTAGTTGAACCTCCACCTAATCAACATGTAATTGGAACAAAATGGATTTTCAAAAATAAGCAAAGTGAGGATGGGTTGGTAGTTCGCAACAAGGCTAGGCTTGTAGCTCAAGGTTATTCCCAGGTAGAGGGCTTAGACTTTGAAGAGACTTTTGCTCCTGTAGCTAGATTGGAAGCCATTCGCATTTTGCTAGCATTTGCATCATCTAAGGGTTTCAAGCTTTTTCAAATGGATGTCAAAAGTGCTTTCCTGAATGGTTTCATAGAAGAAGAGGTCTTTGTCAAGCAACCACCTGGTTTCGAAAATCCCAAATTCCCAAACCGTGTTTTTAAACTCTCCAAAGCCTTGTATGGTGCAAGCAAGCCCCTAGAGCTTGGTGTGATAGGCTTAAGAGTTTTCTTCTTAGTAATGATTTCAAAATGGGAATGGTTGATAAAACCTTGTTCACTCTTAAGCATGGCAGTGACTTCTTATTGGTTCAGATTTATGTGGATGATATCATATTCGGTGGTTCCTCTCATGCTTTGGTGTCTAGATTTTGATTCTATGAGCAGGAGTTTGAGATGAGCATGATGGGCGAATTGACCTTCTTCCTTGGTCTTCAAGTCAAGCAACCGAAAGAAGGCACCTTCATTCATCAAAGTAAGTATACAAAGGACCTTCTTCGCCGCCGACATGGGAAGCGATAGACCAATGTCTACTCCCATTGCCACGACCACCGTCTTTGGACCAGATGAGGATGAAGAGCCCGTGGACCGAAGGAGTACCGTAGCATGATTGGCTCCTCCTCTACCTCACAAATCGGAGGCCGACATACAATTATTTGGTGTCTGCATGCGCTCGATTTCGAGCTTCCTCGAGCTTCTCATCGTCAAGCGGTCGTCGCATATTCAGTACCTCCGGACACTCTTGACTTTGGACTTTGGTATTCTTCTTCTTCTCGCTCTCTCTATTCGGCCTTTTTCGATGCTTGATTTTGGGGTGTAGAGTAGATAGGAAGAGTACTTCTAGCACTTGTCATTTCTTAGGCACATCTCTCATCTCGTGGTCATCTAGGAAACAGTCCTCTGTTGCCTGATCCTTCTTGAGGCCGAGTATGTAGTCTATGACCGATGAGTTGCTCTCGTGTTCTCTGGATCTTATCTACTCTTCGGACTATGAGTTGTTTTTGGGTAGTGTTCCTCTTTTCTGTGACAACACTAGCGCCATTAATATTGCAAAAAACCCTGTGCAACATTCTAGGACTAAGCATATTGACATTCGTTACCATTTTCTTAGAGACTATGTTGAGAAAGGTGATGTTGTGCTTCATTTTGTTGAGTCTGAGCATCAGGTTGCTGACATTTTCACTAAAGCTCTTGATTCTTCTCGTTTTGCTTTTCTGCGGGGAGAATTGGGGGTTGTTAGTCCTCTTGGCCTGTTTTGAGGGGGAGTTTGCTCTTTTTGCATTCATTGTACCATAATGCATTTTAAACTTCAGCAACTTGCATTGTAATATAACCTTATGGAGCTTTGATTATTATCCTTGTATGACATGCTTTCATACTTTATACCCCGCCATGTCTTGTGCTAGCTTGCTAGATGTCTTTTATGGCTTTTTATGTATAGCTTAGCTTTTGTCATGCTAGCTCTATTATCTGTGCAAACCTGAATTATAATATGACTTGTTGGATCTTGTGACTAGTTTTGCTTTAGTGATCCTCTCATGATTCATGCCATGTCATATAGGCTTAATTGAGTCCTGAACTTATCTTGAGTGTTAAATTGAGCTATGCTAATTCTCAAGTCAAGCAAATGAAAAATGAGCTTTTTGTGCGAATAAAACTGATCTCACCACTTCTTTCTTATGAGACTTGCCATTGCACTAGGCATGAACTCGGGGAGTTTTGGATGACCAGACTATTCTCTTAAGCTTGTGTTGCTTGGGATGGTCGTAGTGAGGCTTGAGATCTAGCACAATGATAAGAAAATAAATTGGCAATTGGTTGAAACTTAGAAGGCGATTGTGGATGGCTCCTAGTCCAGACTTGCTTTACTAAGATAAAATCAATCATTTTCAAAGAAAGTACTCAATGTGCTAAATTCTAATTGCTTGAACAAATTGATTCAAAATTGATCTCAAAGTGCTCAAAAGACTCATTTTCTAGCTTCGCTCCGTTTTGCTTATAGACATGGCCCGACTCATTTTGGATACCTTTAGTTAAACTGTGATCTTGAGCAACCTGGTCATGCCTTCAATTCATTTAATCTCAGATTATTGCTATTTTGGCCTTAGCTTTATGGTACATGTTTTGCCATACTTGCTTATAGCTTCTTCACATAATATGGCTTGGTGTAATACTTGTACAGTCTTCATGGATAATCTTCATGGCTCCTTTTGCTTAAATTTCAAACAAACAAACAAAAAAATTGAAAAAAAATGAAAAATTACAGCCATTCCATTACTTTCATGCTCTATCTTCTTCCATGCACCTTGATGAATTCATTGTCAAAGGGGGAGAAAGATTGGTAAAAATATTGTTTTAGAGCTTTTTGGAGTCATAGGGTTTTTATTGATCATAGTGAGTGGGATCATTTCTATTGCATTCTTTTGGTCTTATTTGCCTTTTCTGAAGTTGATTTGCAATTCTTGAAGACTCACAATGATCAAAGGTCATTTCGAACAATTGTTCTTTCATATAGACCTTAAGTGAGATTTTGACCCGTTTCTGGAAAATGAAGCTTTATTGCCTTCTTTTGTCAGATCTCACTTGTCGATACTATTCTCGAGCTAGCTTGGTCATTTCCTTTGCTTTTTCTTGCATTTGGACCAAGTTGTGCCTTTGATCAGCGTCGAGTTCTTACTCTTTCAAATCTCAAAACATTCATTTGTGGGAAATTGCCAATGTGTTCATCAAGGGGGAGATTGTGGATATCATGGAGATATGCTCACGATCTTAATGTGATGGTACAATTGGCAATAGCTTCTTTGGTTTGTCGAAACGATCGTTTTCGGTTTTGTTGAAATCCTGTTTTGACAAGTGTCGGGATAATTGGTAGTACCGGCGTGTAATCGGCGGTACTACTGATGATCTTGATAATCTTAGGGTTGTGTTTACGGTAGTACTGCACGGTATTACCGCAAGCAAAGCGGTATGGTTTTTCGAGCGAGTGTAATTTGTGTTTTGGATTTCTCGAGGAGCGGTAGTACTTAGTGCTATGGTTGCTTAGTAGTACCGCATGATGGAACGACAGTGTGTGGCGGTATGGTTTTCGAACAAGTGTTTTTGGAAGTTTTGGATTTCCTTGAGGAGCGGTGCGACCCGCGATTATGGGTCTTGATAGTACCGACCATAACATGGCGATAGTACCGCTTTTGGAATGATTTGAGTGAATGTTATTTCAATTTGAGAATTGTTTTTGGTTTTGTCATTTCCATGTTTGTTAATGCATATATGTTGCATATTGCATGTTTTGAGCTAACGTGGGTCAAGTTGTGAAGAACTTGTTCCGGAGATCTATTTCTTGGTCTATTCTTTGCGGTGGCTTGCGTGTCAATGACGGTCAACGGCGAGGAGGATCGGGACTAAGCTAGGAGAGCCGAGGTCCGAATCGATCATGGATGCCGGGTGGTCGTGACTCAAGCATGGCATGAATGGACGAGGTGGATCGAGCAGGCGATTCGATCTGTTGGTTGGATCAAGCGGCGGGGTCGGTGCAAGTGCCTTGGAGGTTCCGATGGGATTCGGACGGAGAGACTTGCCGACATGATGAGAGCCGTTGATCAACCTACACGTGGAAAGCAGCGATTGCTTCGACAGATGGACTCGGTCCATGGAGAAGGATCGAGAAGGGTATTTTGGTAATTTCACCAAATACCACATTGGTGACCTAATGCCAACCCGCGGCGCAAGACGGTGCGTCAAGAAGTGGTTTATGTCAAGAAAAGTGAAGACGGCATTTTAAAATGCGTGCGTGTGTGTCCCGTTTGTTATTGGGCCTAACGGGAGCCCATTAGGGTTAAGTCTTCTAGAAGCTCTAGGCCTCATATAAATAGAGAGGGTGTTGTTCACAGTAGCCCAAGCACTTCATTTGAAAACCCTAGTTTGGTTTTTAGGGTTTAGGGAAGAAAAGAGAGGCATAGGCTCTAGAGAGATGGATTGATGTCTATGCTCTTGGATGGAGCTCTTGTCCTCCTTGAGGGAGTGGTCAGTAACCGGCAACATCATGAATCAATCTATGGATGTTCTTCCAAAGATGAGCTCCCTCTTGTGTTCTTCCTTCTCTTTTGATGATTTTGGGTGCTTCCTTGATCCATTGGTTTTGGTTGTTCTTGTGCACTCTTATTCCTTCTTTGTGACATGTGGGAACGTATCTAAGGTCACCTAGATCATCAATCTCCCACGAGCAAGAGTTGGATCAAGTTTTTCATTTTGCTCGGTTCTTTGCCCTTCTTAGGTAAAACTGAAAAAGATCGAAACTTTGATGTAGATCTGGACGATCGCCACTTGGAATAGGTTCCTAATACCCATAGGAAGGTGTGTTCCAAATTTGGTGGAGTTTGGCCTTACGGTTTAAAAGTTACGTCGATTTTTGATTTTGTTTTCAGTTGTTTACATTTTCATCGTCGGGACAATCGGTAGTACCACACTTTTGCTCGAGGTAGTACCGCGATCTTGATAGTACTCAAGACATTTACTCATGTAGTACCGCACTTACAACAGTGGTAGTACCTTTGTCCCTGATTTTTCAGGATTTCTTTAGGGAGTTTGCTGCTATGCTTTGAGGGTTTAGGAGTGGATTCATTCAAGTCTTCCAATGTGTTTAAGCATTCATCTTCATAGCTCTCATAGCTATTGGAGTGATTTGCGATTTACGAGTTGAATCCATTATCTTTGCAAAAAAGAATTGGTGCTCCTATTCACCCCCCTCTAGTCGCCTTTCCGGTCCTACAGAGAGAATTGTGGGGAAAAACAAGAAGCAAAAAGGGCTCCCTGGTGCTCTATTTATAGTGAAAGGAGGGGGACCGGGCATCAAGATGGAGTGGCGGGATTCGCAACGGCGCTACGGAGACAACGACATTTAATGTGCATACTACATTTAATGTGCTCGGCGCTGCGGAAAGAGAGAGAGAGAAAGACGCGCCGAGGTGATGGTGGTCGAAAATGAGAGGGTGGTTGAACCTTAGAGGCTGGTCGGAAACGAGAGGGTGGTCGAAAGAGGCTTTCGACCACCTGATCGAAAGGAAGGAAAGAGGGGCAGGGGGAAGAGAGGGGACAGATGGGTCGGGCCCAACAGAGAGGATTGGAAATGAAACAGATATTCAAGTTGAAACTCAAAACCCAAATTTTGAAATGGGGCAGAAACTAGAGAACTTTGCAAATACAAAATAATTTAAAATAGGTTTTGAAAACCAAGAAGACAAATAGCAAGGTACTAATCAACATCCGAAAACGGGATGCTACAAACCTACCCACCTTAAATGGAATCTCGACTTCGAGTAGCTTCGAGAACAATGACAAAAACTCCAACTTCAACTGATCTTCGTGCTCCCAGGTGGCTTACCTTGTCGAGTGGTTGCTTCACTGAACTTTACAGAGGCAGATGATCTGGCTTCGGGTTTGCTTCTCCATGACGTCGAGAATCTTTATCGGATATTTTGGATAAGCCAGATCTTTCTGCAAGGTGATGGCTTCGACTGGAGTATGCTCTTCAGGTACTCGAAAACACTTCTTGAGCTGAGAGACGTGGAACACGTTGTGGACGTCTGCCAAATCTTCAGGTAACTCGAGTTGGTAGGCTACTTCTCCACGCTTGGCGACGATCAGGAACAGCCGATATACCTTGGTGCAAGCTTGCCTTTTTCTTTGAATCTTCGAGTTCTACGAAGCGGTGATACTTTGAGATACACTTCATCTCTGACTTCAAAAGTTAAAACCCTTCGACGGTTGTCGGCATAACTCTTCTGTCTAGACTGAACTATTTAAAGTCGATATCTGATCAGTCGAACTTTCTCCTCAGCTTGCTTGAGGGTAGCTGGTCCAAATACATAACCTTCTTCTGATTCTGACCAATGCAGAGTTCTGTATTTTCTTCTATAGAATGCTTCAAACGGGGACATTTTCAAACTCGATTGAAAACTATTGTTGTATGCAAACTCGGCATACGGTAGACATTTCTCCTAGTCCAGGTAAATTCCAAAGCATAAGCTCAAAGCATGTCTTCTAGAATATGATTTGTTCTCTCTGTCTAACTATTAGTCTGAGGATGATATGCTGTACTAAAATCCAGATAGGTTCCGAGTGCGTCATGCAAACTAGCCTAGAAATACGAGGTAAACTGAGAACCTTGATCTGAGACTATCCTCTTGGGTACTCCATGTAAACACACAATACGAACCATATATAGCTCGGCTAATCTGTCTCCCTTGCAGTTGGTCTTCACTGGGATAAATGAGTGACTTTTGTTAGTCTATCGACTATGACCCATACCGAATCACATCCGGATTTGGTTTGAGGCAGACCAGTAATGAAATCCATTCCAACTTCTTCCCACTTCCACTGAGGGATCTGCAGTGGTTGAAGCAATCCTGCAGGTCTCTGATGCTTGGCTTTGACTCGCTGACACACATCGCAACAAGCTAAAAACTCGGCAATGTCTCTCTTCATTCGCGGCCACCAATAAAGAATCTTCATGTCTTGATACATCTTGGTGCTGCCTGGATGCAGTGCGTAGGCTGAGCTGTGAACTTCTTTCAGTATCAATTTCAATTCCTTAAGTTCCTTCTGGTGGGGAACAAAGAGACGCTTCCCGTACCATAGAACTCCTTGTTGATTTTTGATCATATTAGGGGACTTTCCTTTAGCCATGAGATGCTTGAATCTCTGGACTCCAGGGTGTCCTTCTTGATTAGTCTTGATCTGCTCTTCTAGAGTTGGGTGCACTTCCACAGCCGCTAGGGTGCCTTGCTCTACTAACTCATGGTTGAGTGCTTCAAACTCCTTGTAGAGCCCAGGTTGGCATTCTCGAATCATGACATTGCTGCAGTAGGACTTACGGCTCAATGCATCTGCGACTATATTAGCCTTACTAGGATGATAATGAACATCCAAATTGTAATCCTTAATCAACTCTAACCACCTTCTTTGTCGGAGGTTGAGGTCTGACTGGGTGAAAATATACTTGAGACTCTTGTGGTCTGTGTGGATATCACAATGATTTACAATTAAGTAATGCCACCAAATCTTTAGGGCATGCACTACTGCTGCTAACTCCAGATCATGAGTTAGATAGTTGTCCTCGTGTGGATGGAGTTGACTGAATGCATAAGCTACCGCTTTTCCTCCTTGCATGAGTATGCAACCAAGACCTTGGCGCGAAGCATCGCAATAAACTTCAAAGTCCCTGTGAATGTTTGGCAGGGTCAGCATTGGTATAGAGGTTAACCTTTTCTTCAATTCTTGGAAACTCTTTTCACAGGCTTCTGTCTATTTATACTTCTTTTCCTTTTTGAGCAGATGGGTCATCGGTTTAGAGAGCTTCGAGAACCCTTCGATGAAGCGCTTGTAGTACCTAGCCAAACCAAAGAAACTACGCACTTTAGTTACTAAGGTAGGCTACTTCCATTCCACGACAGCTTCTACTTTGGATGGATCAACTGCTACTCCTTCAGCAGATACGATGTGTCCAAGGAAACTAATCTCTTGAAGCCAAAACTCACATTTGCTATACTTGGTATAAAGCTGGTGCTCTTTTAGCTTTTCTAGGACCAAATATAGATATCTAGCATGCTCTTCATTGGTCTTCGAGTAGATCAAGATGTTGTCTATGAATACGACTATAAACTTATCCAAGTATTCCATAAATACTTTGTTCATGAGGTTCATGAAGTAGGCTGGTGCATTGGTCAAGCCAAACGACATGACCGTGAACTCAAGCAGGCTATACCGAGTGACAAAAGCCGTTTTAGGAATGTCTTCATTCCTGACCTTGAGCTGATGGTATCCTGACCTTAGGTCTATTTTGGATAAGACTGTTGCTCCCGACAACTGGTCGAACAGGTCATCGATGCGGGGCAATGGATACTTGTTCTTAATGGTCACATCATTGAGTGCTCGGTAATCTACACACAATCTGGTGGTGCCATCCTTCTTCCTTACAAAGAGTACCGGCGAACCCCAAGGAGAGGAACTAGGTCAGATAAATCCTTTTTATTGCAAGTCTTCAATTTGAGTCTTAAGCTCTTCGAGTTCATCGACTGCCATCCGATAAGGTATCTTGGCAATTGGGGTGGTCCCTGGTCTTAGGTTGATCACAAACTCAACATCTCTGTCTGGTGGCATACTCGGCAACTCTTCTGAGAAGACTTCGGGGTAAGCTTCGACTACAGGTGTTGTCTCTAGGGACAACTCTTCAAGGTGGTGGACTGCTCGATCCAAATGAGAGGAACGATCCACACTAACCCTTATGATGGTTTCTGGGTATTTGGTGAGTACGACCATTCTGTTGGCACAGTCTATCACTCCTTGGTACTCGGTCAACCAATCCATCCCTAGGATTATGTCCAGAGTTTGAGATTCTAGCACTAGAAGGTTTGCTAGGAATCCAGAATTTTCTATAGCAATCTCTACTAGCTGCACTTCGGCAATTGCTTCTGCGGCGGCGAGGTCTTGCTGATCCTCAGCCTTAGGTGCTGCTACTTCTGCTTCTTCTGTCTCTTCTTCTGCTACTGGACTTTCACCACCTCGGGCAGCGAGGTAGTTCTCCCACCATACAGCGGCGGCTCCTTTCAGCTGATAGATGGAAAAGTCCACCTTGTCTTCTTTTGGGTATCGAGCGAGACGAAGCTGCTTCTCTGTGTCTCTGATCCAGTCTTCAGCTTCCAGGGGTTCAGTTGCTGCAGAGAAGGTAAGGGGTCTTGTCCCAAGGAAGTCTGTCAGTTTGGTGTGATGACCAGCTACTCCAGTCTGCTGACTGGTGAGCAAGGCTTGGAGAATCTGCATCTATTGGAACATGACTTGCGCCATTGTCGGGTTTGCTGGCGACGGGGGAGGTAGATCTTAACCACGACCACGGCTGCTGCGAAAGCACCACGACTGGGGGTGGCAGCTCTTCTAGACGGCATCTGAAGGAACGCTGAGGCTTAGAACTAAAGGGGAGTATATGAGGGTTTACTAGCCCTCTAGAGCACAATAGAAATACTTGAACCAAACGAGAAAAACGATCACAAACAAATCAAAGCCTAGAATGGCTGCATTATATTAAGGGGGTTTAAGTATTACATGGCTTCTGAAACATAGCATATATGTTATACTAAGCCACGATACAAGATACAAACGGAAGGGTAAAGCACTTGCAGCCCAAAAGACTGTCTAGCAAGCGCTGCTAGCTAGCCTATACTAGCCCTAGCTACTCCAGCACGACGATGAAGATATCGCAGTCAAAGTCTCCTCAAGAAAGCAAAGGTCCCACGACCACAACGACTAAACAACCATCTAAAATTTTGAACAAGAGAAAGATAAGCCACCGAGTGAAACTCAAGTGAAGTAAAGGCAAGTAAGGGACTAAGAGAGATGAGTAGAAGCAATAAGTACTCTATATTTTGCCAAGGCTTTTCTTAGTTTTTGAAAATAAGACTCAAGTCCTAAGGCTACGACCAGTCTAACTAACGCTCCTACAGTCGTATGCTCTGATACCAGCTCTGTCGGACCCAGATTTCACAAATCCAAATCTTCTGTGAAGAAAACACTATGTTATTCCCTGGATCAGTAAATAACACTCGCAGACACATTGTTCGATCAATTCATACAAGTCGTAAAACCAAACCATCCAATATATTACAGATATCAGAGTAACATAGACCACGTCGGGTTGAGTTTACAAAAAGGGCCGGACAGGCCAACAGATTACATCACAAAACGCAGCGGAATTACAGCGGAAATGAAAGGGGAGGTAGAGCACATCTCCCTACAGGCAAGCGACTAGGGTACTCGTGTACGACTGGTATTAACCAAGGACTTGGACAATACCAGTCGTACGCAAGCACCGACGAAGTCAGCTAGACTGGGGCGAGACTAGAACAGCTACGACTACACTACGCTTCATCGTTGCCTTGACCATCGACTTCGGGCTCCTCGTAGTAGTCGTAGTCTCCTAGATCTGCAGGGTCTGAAGGTTGGAGGGAGGAGCGAGAGTGAGCACAACTTCTGTGCTCGTGAGCCAACACACAAGACGCAATAATATACATGCAAGGCTTGACAAGGGTGGCTTGGGTTCTTTTATTTGCTAAAGCAATGTTTTCAATTATCGATAATAGTAAAGTCCTATCACTTAGCATTTTAACCAAATTGCATTTTGTAAAAAGAGTAATTGTGCAATATTAAATAACAGTAGAGGCTACCTCCACCTATGCTTATTTTGGTTGTGGGTACATCCGCCACTTAACATCACTGGGTACGACCACCCAGGAAAAAAATCCAAATGTCGGGTTACATCCGACCGACAAGTTTTTATCCCATCCATAAATGTTTTTAAAATAGAACTAACTCTAGTAAGTTCCCATGTCCGTCTTTGACCGTAGGCACGGTTGTTTAAATAGTTTATACTTTGCAGAGGTTGTATAGTGTACCCACAAGAGATAATCAACTTGTAGCCCCACACGATTCCTTAGTCATGTGGTCGAGAGATCGTCACAGTAACCATTCAAATTATCTCGTCCCTTCTGTCATTTCACCCATATGGGGTTGCGCCCATACGTTGTGCGGGATGTTCACCACAATGACTAGCGCAGCTGGTCCCAACCACAACGACTAGCGCAGCTGGCAACTTCACCTTACCACGGTGTCCCTTTCAAGCCGGAATACATCCGCCTCTAGCGAGATGACTTTCAGGATTCGATAACTTTACTAAGCCAAGTTGCACTTTGCAGACTTGTGGTTGCACATGTTTTACGATGAGAGGTCATCACCGGATTAATTCCTTAATGTCATCTGGGCAGTTCATACCACATTCCACCTATTCTCGTGCTACATCCGCATCCACCATCATACCATCCGCCCAGATGTGGTATAGCAGTTTGGGATTTTGAGGAGGAAAACCAATTTATCACAAATACTGCAGTCATGTACCTCCCACGACTGCCCCAAATCATTTTCATATTTTTAAGAGATGATGATCAGGGTATTTTAATGCCCCTGTACTTAAGCAAGACTAGCATGTCGCTTAAGTACAACCCATAGCTAGTAATTTACCACATAGTTACTAGGGTGACATAGAATAATGGATTCATTTGCCAAAGGATGGGATAATAAATAATTACCAACGAATTGGTATTTAACTACCTTAGGAGTTAACATACATTTGCTTAAAGAATTAAAGCATGCAATTTTGGTAATTTAAAGGACAATAATTTGTATAAAAATATAGGTTCGAAATGATCAAAGTATTGACTCGCTTAAGCTAAAGGCAAGAGAATCTTGGTAGTCTTGCGCTTGATCAAACTGGGGATCTCCTGCTACCTCGAACTCTACTCGAGCGAACGGACCGGAAAAAAGAATAAACATGCAGAGAGAACAAATAAATACTAAAGAAATAATAAATGAACTACAACTTAAATAAGACTACTACCAAAAGCAAGATCTTGAATTTAGACAAATTTAGAAACAAAATTCAATGAAGTCGGAGTTACAACAGGGGAGAACGGGGCTTTAGAAGTTTTGTTTTTGAGCACTGCTCATCCGACTTCACATGGTCGGAAGGAGGTTCGACTAGACGACGTAGTCGGAAGGAGGTTTCGACTACACAATGTGGTCGAAAGAAGGAAAGATTCGACTACTCAACGTGGTCGAAAGAAGGAAGGATTCGACTACTCAGGTTGAAAGAAGGACGGATTCGACTACTCAACGTGGTTGAAAGAAGGAAGATTTGACTACTCAACGTGGTCGAAAGAAGGAAAGATTCGACTACTCAACGTGGTCGAAAGAAGAAAGGATTCGATCACATGGTCGGAAGGGGGGTTTCGACTACTCGACGTGGTCGAAAAGAGGTCTCGACTACGATGTGGTCGATGGAAGGGTTCGACTGCTCGACACGGTCGAAATGAGGACTCGAATGCTCGACGCGGTCGAAAGAAAAGAAGAACTCGAAAGGAGAACTCAACTACTCAACGCAGTCGAAAGAAAAGAAGAACTCGAAAGAAGGACTCGACTGCTCAATGCGGTCGAGAAAAAAGAACTCGAAAGAAGGACTCGACTGCTCACCACGATCGAAAGAACACGATAGAGAATAGGGCACGAAAAACTCACGAAGACCGAGAGAGAGGGGCCAGATGGGCCGAGCCCAACAGAGAGGATTGGAAATGAAATCGAGATTCAAACTGAAACTCGAAACCCAAATTTTGAAATAGGGCAGAAACTAGAGAACTTTGCAAATACACAATAATTTGAAATAGGTTTTGAAAACCAAGAAGACAAACGGCAAGATACTAATCAACATCCGAAAACGGGATGTTACATGAACAGATGTCCCTCATTCTTTGGCTCTATGTAGTTGCCCTGAAAGTTGTTACGAAGTTGGCCTCGGAGCTGCTTCCATGCGTATATGGACCACATGGGAGGGCGAAGAACCACGTCAATGCCACCCCCGTGAGAGCGAGGGCGATACTTTTTTTTGCTTTGGTGGTGCTGTCCCCTCCAGCTACCTCAATGGTTATCTCGTACACCTGAAGGAACTCCATGGACTCACTGTCCCTCATAGCTTTTGATGGTTGTCATTTTTAAGTCGTCGGGCCATCATGTTGCTTCGAGGCCTGCACTTAGCGAGGAGATCGAGTCTCCTCTGAAGATTTGTCCCGGTCTTGATGCGAGTGGCGTGGTCGCTGCTGCCGCGACGAGGGGTACCACTACTGGAGGTAGCGCGACGAGGGATGCCTCTGCTGGAGGTAGCATGACGAGGGATGCCTCTGCTGGAGGGGGTGCGATGAGGGATGCCTCTGTTGGAGGTGGTGTGATAGGGGATGCGGAGGGGTTGTGCTGGCGAAGGTCTGCCAATTCCTTTTGCATGGCCTCATAGGCTTCCCTGTTCGCACTTGAGTTTGCAGGTAGAAGGTGCCCCGCGCAGTGTCCCCCAGATAACGACGCTTAGGTTCACGCTCCCCATCCGTACTCTCGAACGATCTCCCTGTGGGTAGAGTTTGCTTCAAGAGACGCCCCTGCGGACGCCGCGACTGCCTCGACCACTGCGAATGTCTTGCTTCGCTTCACTCGGGGTGTCCTGGGCATCGCACCCATGGTGGCCACTTTCTTCCTTCTGGGTGCCATCGCGATGCTGCTTCTCTGCCGCTCCTCACGGACGACGCCAACTGTTGTGGCTACAAACCAAATAGTAAAAAGTGGAGAGCCTCAGGGCTGCTACCTGTTGCGAGGTGGGTAGGGTCTCGAGATCCCAGAGGTGTGAAAAACGATACAGAGGGACGGATGATATCTTTAATTGTGTTATATTCACAAAAAGTCCTTCCGTGCTTGATACACAAGATGATCTATTTATAGCATTACAAGTTAGGATATAGGAGATTACAACAGTGGCCCTATAAAGACCCTACGGCTATAGGAGTCTTGTGGTCTTTTCCTCATTCGCTGGTAGCTTTGCTGCACGGTGGACTCCCGTGGGTGGTGTCTACAATGCCACCTTCCTTGGTCCATTGCGGGGTCTTGATCTCCTCCTTCGTCCTTTGTCCTTCGCCCGAAGACCCCCTTCGGGCCGGGGACCCCTTCGTGCGAAAACTGAGGTGGTAGTTCGATTGGCCGAGGCATCGAGGTGTCATTCTTTCCACGTATGTCGAAGGGGCTAATTCCTTTAGCACTTCTACAGGCGGTTGGGAGCGGAACACCACGGCGGCAACTTCTCGTGCGTCCACGCGGAAGGCTGCAGACCTGCAGTTCATCAATTTGCATCCATCTAGCTATCCCGTTCCAGATTTGCCTGCTGTAGTTATAGTATAGCAGTAGGTGACTCGCTGTCTCGAGATTCCGAAGGCAGAGGGGGCAGAAAAAGTTGTTCAGCCATGATCGGGCAAGGAGTTTATCGGCGGTTAGAATTTCTTCCTGGACGTCTAGCCAGCGAAGAACTTGCTTTTGGAAGGCGCACATGGCTTCCAGATGATTGCTTTGAATGGTGTTAGGACTCCACCAAAGCACTGTAATTTGTACGCCGAACTCGCTGAATACTGACCATCTGAAGTGAAACGCTAGGTGACTAGGTCTTCTGCAGCTGCATGCCAGACAATTGCTAAAACTTTACAGCAGGGATCGATGTACTCATGAAGCATGCCTGGAGTGATATTATCCCGACAATCTGTAATCCAATTGCTATTGCTGAGAGCATCGTGGACTGTTCTGTTCTTTCTTTTGGAGATTCTGAACAGCTCTGGTGCCATCAGTTTGGGTGAGGTACTATCTACCCAGCAGCCTGACCTGAAAAGCGTTGTTTTGCCGCTACCAATTATTGTGTGTGTTGCCGCGTCAAAGAGTGTTTTGTCACACATGTTATATGGTGTTCCAGTACCAACACATGGCTTGCTAGGCGATTTTTTGCTATGCCACAACCATAGGAGACGCAGGCGCTAGCAAACTTTTGTAATTCCAGTACTCCCAGACCTCCCTGTTCGACAGGTTTGCACACATGGCGCCAGTTGATACGACAATGCCCGCCATGGACTGAGTCAGCCCCACGCCATAACCATGCTCTCCGAAGCTTGTCTATCTGCTTGATTGTTGCCTTGGGCAGCTCGATAGCCGAAAGAATGTAGGTCGGGATCGAGGAAAGCACCGATTTGAGGATTGTTAACCGACCGCCCTTTGACATCATTGGGCGGCGCCAACCTGCCAAGCGATTTCCCATCTTGTCTATGGAGAGCGGCATCCCTAGATATTTTATTGGGAAGCTTGGTCGCTGGGCGGGAAAATTGTGCAGGACACTGTCAAGGTCAATTCCCTCGCATCTGATGGGGGTAATTGAACTCTTTGTCAGGTTCGTATGGAGTCATGTCACCTCACCAAACCATTGAAGAATCTGACCTAAAGCATCAATTAGAAATAACATATTTAGTTCAACACAATTGAATAGCGTACAATTGTCATTTAGATGTTGAGAAATGAGAATGGCCGAGCTGTACGCCAAGTCATCAACAATAGTGCTTTTGAGAAACCCATTCCCCTTTCAGAGAAAGTTCAGGAATATTCCTAATCTGTGGTCCATAACATTTTGTTTGATATGCACGGAGTGCAAAAGTTTTATACGCAAAAGTGAATTCCAGGAAACTCTGTACAAAATATTGAATTGAGCAACCACAAAGGACAGCATAAAAAAGATAGGCTGTTTTGGTCTAATCACCTCTGCTTGTCTGATGACGTCATTGCCACTCATAGTAGCACTATCATATTGTCGCAACTTGCAATTTTCAATTGCTGTACCAGCCACAAGCTTAATAGATTTAATCTTGCATGCCACCCCTACTCCAGATGGGGGATGTTCATTGGATTCCTGTCAGTCACTGATCCGACCTCTCTCTAAACTGCACTTTTTATCACATCTTTTACATGAATGATGGATCACTACAGAATTCAGTATGTAGTGAGGTTTGGATACCTGAATGTGAGAGCTGTCATAATGTCAATCTAGTTATACATGCTGTCTATACCATAGTCGAGCGACTAAAGGGGGACAAAAAGCTAGTCGGTCTTTTGCTTGGTCACAATACCTGAGGAAGATGCCCTTTTGTTGCAGGAGAGCCAACTCCTAAATATGATGCAACACTTCAGTAACGATCAGCCAATCAAATCTCTTACCAATATGGGAGTGGTATTTTTAAGAACCATACTATTCAGGAATAAAAATAATATTGAATTAACATTCGTAAATTTGTTCGTAAAAAAAAATCAAATTTGAATGATTTCACCTACTGTCAGCAGATGCAAGAGAAGTGGGCAGCATGCGTAACGGTTCAGCCATTCCAATGCACCACCAATGATTTATTTAAGTAGGAGATGAGATAACATATGATCCAATGACTTCTTTCTCATTGTCCTGTGGTGTATCCTAACGTTGTTCCTGTCTAAACAATCACAATAAACACAAAGCTTAGCAAAATAGGGTGGTTGGTCGGCCAATATCAACCACAAAACACAATTGATGTTTAGATTATCAATCTTGTGGTGATCATTTCGCACCGCCCAAAATACTGTAATGCATATTTGAGGCAGGGCATCGAGTCATTAGCGCCATCTCATGTGTATAAAAGGAGACTAAGCAGAAGGAACTCCCTGCATCAGTGTAATCATCCATCTCCTCTGAACTCTCAGCCTAAGGACCCTTTTACTGTCATAGGAAAAAACCAAGTAAAAGATGGTGAAGCTTGCATTTGGAAGCTTCGGTGACTCCTTCAGCGCCGGGTCCATCAAAGCCTATGTCGCGGAGTTCATTGCCACCCTCCTCTTTGTGTTCGCCGGCGTCGGGTCTGCCATTGCCTATGGTGAGCTCCTGCTGTTTCAAACACCACTTACCAGTCATCATTGACCGCTCTGGCTTACTCCCTTGCTGACAGATCGGAAATTCGTCTTGTGCAGGGCAATTGACAAAGGGCGGTGCGCTAGATCCTGCCGGCCTAGTGGCGATCGCGATCGCCCATGCGTTCGCGCTCTTTGTTGGCGTCTCCATGGCCGCCAACATCTCCGGTGGCCACCTGAACCCCGCCGTCACCTTCGGCCTCGCCGTCGGCGGCCACATCACCATCCTCACCGGGATCTTCTACTGGGTCGCCCAGCTGCTCGGCGCGTCCGTGGCATGCCTGCTCCTGCAGTTTGTCACCCACGGCCAGGTTGGCATATTGTCACTACCTTTTTACAAGCCACATTTGCAGATCTTGGCACGTCACGATAGTTGTACACTTGTTCTTTTCACTGTACAATCCCCGACAAAAGTGAAAATACGGTACCTTGCTTAAATGCAGGCTATCCCGACACACGCCGTCGCCGGAATCAGCGAAATCGAAGGCGTCGTGATGGAGATCGTGATCACCTTCGCGCTGGTGTACACGGTGTACGCCACCGCGGCTGACCCCAAGAAGGGGACCCTCGGCACCATCGCCCCCATGGCGATTGGCTTCATCGTTGGCGCCAACATCCTAGCCGCTGGGCCTTTCAGCGGTGGCTCCATGAACCCCGCCAGGTCCTTCGGCCCGGCCGTGGTTGCAGGCAACTTCGCCGGCAACTGGGTGTACTGGGTCGGGCCACTGATCGGAGGCGGCCTGGCCGGACTCATCTACGGCGACATGTTCATTGCTTCCTATCAGCCGGTCGGCCAGCAGGAATACCCGTGAAGGGCACGAATTCCGATTCCCATCCTTCGTTGTTAATTTCATCATCATCAGCTCGCTTCATCTCGTGATAATGTTTGGTCTTTGCATTTCCCTTTGTTTTAATCGACCATGTCAAGAAGTTGTAAGAGAACCGATTGGTCTATATATGTACGGTTCAACGTTTCCACGTATTGCACAATACACGTTCTCTATGGCAACATCAACACGAAGGTGTGACGTGTCGCGTAATTTTGTTCCCCACGTGCGTACGCCCCAGGTCTCAACGGACAACGGGTTGTGAACTTGGAACAGATTGGAACGGGCGGGGCGGCAGCAAACGCTGCAAACCGCCCAGGCGCCGTTTCACTGTACGGTCGTGTCCCCTCTCCCTCTTTATAAACTCTGGAACTCCGCGAAAACCGTGCAAACTTGTGTTCACTGCGCCGAGAAAGTTACTTCTGCAATGGCGTCCAACCTCTGGGTCCACTTGCAGCACTGCTTCTCGCCGCCGTCCATCCGGTCGTATTTCGCCGAGTTCATCTCCACCTTCATCTTCGTGTTCACCGCCGTCGGCTCTGCCATCTCTGCCCGTACGTCAAACTTCACAGAGTCCTGCAGCCATGTCACGTGAGTTAATGGTCTTGTACAATTATATACAGTTCACTTATTGCGCGCCACTTTGAAATGTATTTCCAGGGATGCTCACGCCCGACGTCACGTCCGACGCCTCGTCCCTGGTGGCCACCGCCGTCGCGCAGGCGTTCGGGCTCTTCACCGCGTTGTTCATTGCGGCCGATGTCTCCGGCGGCCACGTTAACCCGGCCGTCACGTTCGCCTTCGCCATAGGCGGCCACATTGGTGTCCTGAGCGCCATCTTCTACTGGGTATCTCAACTGCTCGGCTCCACCCTCGCCTGCCTCGTCCTCCATTTCTTCTCCGCCGGCCAGGTTCCTAACCATCGCTTCACCACCCTCAAAAACCAATTATCTTTACGTCCTTCCAAACGTAAACTCCATAACACCACAATGCGCGTTTGTTGTACAGGTCGTGCAGACGACGAGGATTGCGGTGGAGATGACCGGGTTTGGCGCGGCGATCCTGGAGGGGGTGATCACGTTCATGCTCGTGTACACGGTGCACGTGGCCGCCGACCCTCGCGCGTGCGGCAAGAAGGGGCTCGCGACGACGGCGCTGGGCTCGCTGGTGGTCGGGCTCGTGACGGGCGCGTGCGTGCTGGCGGCGGGTCCGCTCACGGGCGCGTCCATGAACCCGGCGCGGTCGTTTGGGCCGGCGGTTGTCAGCGGGGACTTCAAGAACCAGGCCGTGTACTGGGTCGGCCCCATGATTGGCTCGGCGGTCGCGGCGCTGGTGCACCAGAATCTGATGTTTCCGTCCGTGCCCGAGCCGCTGTCGCACGAGTCGCGGCATGGGAGCGTGTTAACGGTGGTGTTGTGATCTGTGACTTGTGAGTCCAGTCTTTGTTATAAGGAAGTTTGGCCACCGATACGTGGGCCCTTGTTTAAGTTGTTGCATTTATTTTGTAGATTATGTGTAAGTTTTTCTTATACTAGAAGCCAACCCACGCCGAATGGTGAAGTTACCAACGTAAATTCAAAAAGTCCGATGCATACTTGACCGTATCTGTTGCTCAGAGCATCTTTAGTGTATTGAACTGACGTCGATTCAAAGTCATGCCACATAAGCATTCTAGGAACTGAGCTTGTTTTTCTCCAATGTATTGAACTGATTCTTGCTAATAACTGGCACCCACGTTACATTAAAAAACCACAAAATAATAATATCCTCTCTCAACCGCACTCTCTCCTATGTAGTTGTTTAATACTTATATGAGTTGTTTAATACTTTGAATCGTTTCCTAAGTAGAATTCGGTTTTTTTGTTGGAAACAACCCCTCCAATGTATTGAATCGATTCAATGTCTTCTCTCTCCTCATTTGAACCGGCTAAAACACAACATTGGAAATGGTCTCAGGGAGTTTGGTAAAACGGAAACGTACAAAAGCAAGCGGCAAAGCGCTAAAACACGGTAGCATCTGCATCAACATGGTCAAGTCGAAGGGTCTCATTCAGGCAAGCTGAAAAACGTATCAGCATCCTTGCAAGCCAGGCCACTTCAGTGTCCGCGATGGGTCGCATCATCCAATGAGCTGGTTGTGTTCTTCCTCTGGCAGGCTCTTTGGTTGTGAGCTTTCAACGTGTTTGTAGAAAACCTTTTTCATCTGGGATTTGATTAAATCCAAAGTCTGGAATGTTTGCATAACATCACCTGGCAAACGTTGAATCTCTGACTCTAACCGTAGCAACAGCAACCTCAGAAAAAAGGAAAACAACAATATGTCAGAATTCAGGGATATTTGTAATAACAGGTGAAGCATCAACAGTCATCCAGTAACAGACCAATTAATGTTAGATGTACTACCAGAACATCCTGAACACCTCCTCAACAAAGGAATAAACCTAAATGTCAACACGAACATATCTGCCAAGTAAATAGGCGATCACCAGCAATCTTTTTGTTTGGTGCGTGTAATATGTTCAGCTCTAAACCTCAAGAAACTGCTTATGGTTCCATCAACTGGTTCCAGTGTACTAAGTATAATTATTACAATCCAACATATGGTAGCTTGATACACAGTAAGAATGCCAATTGCACAGTAATATATGCACCTGAAGCAACTTGCAAGCCCCATCCTCATCAATGCTAAAAAGCCTCAGATTAGAGTTCCTACGCTCATGCAAGAAATTAAGACCCATCAACGTCACATTCTGACAAACCATCCTCGCAGTCCTGAAACCACACGAGGCATACCAAAAGTTAGATTAGAAATACTCCCCCACATTATAGTACCATTGTACTTCTTTTTGACATTTTATGAAATTCAAATGCTGCAGTGCATCAGAAGTTCAGAGCGGTAAGTGCTCCCATTTCACGGGAAACAGCTAACGATATTCCATGTATTCCACTTCCTACCTCTAGCTGTTCACGGATTGATGGGACATACTTGAGCACATGATACAGACAACATGGCGAGGAATCAAACGACCTAGAATGATATGCAGCATCGACATTGTAGATGAGCCAAAATAATTTCGGCGAACCCAAAACTTTCGATACCTGAATAATCCAAACAACAATATAATCAGCAAAAGAGCAAACGGCCATTAGCTCAATAAATAGTAAGTGCTGAAAGCTCTAGTTTTCTTTACCGTCCTTGATGTGATATAAACAATACATATGGTTAGCACATTTTGCAACATTCAGGACTATCCACTGGAACAATAAAATATGCATGACATCGAGCGAATGTAAGATACCAGACAATAGTTCCAATGTGCACAAGTTGATACTTTTGGTGGCATAATCACCCAAAAGTTATGTATGGATCATCAGGATTCTAGATTATAACTGTTAGTTCTTAATAAGTAAAAATAAATAAATATTTTGCTTTCTTTGTGGGTTGATTCGAGTAACAAACCTGGTTAGCATATTTTCGGAAAGTTCAGAATAAAAGCTGCTTCGACAATATTAGAAAACACATGATACAGAATAAAATATTAATGTGTTAGTCATATGGTCACATTCAGCACAAGCTGATCCTTGACGGCACAAACATTTTATGCATACTGCCAAAATTTCCACACAAAAAATGAGATCTGTATGACACAAACACAAAAGTACAAAATAGTTTTAAAAAAGAGATCATACACCAAGCGACAGGAACAGGAATTCAACAAGGAATACACGACCAACTATCGGCGTGGAGATGGGCAGGCGGTGATGGATACGGCGAGCAAGGCGAGCGCCCCTGTTGGCGACCTACAGAGTCGCCAGTCGTACGCTATCATAGAACAGGCCGCCCAAATCTAGCGCAGCCACACCCACGTCCTGCGACGACCGAGAAGGAACCGGGTCAAGCCGAGGCACGACACGCGGTTAGGGGTGGATAATGAGCCAGCTCGGTTCGGCTCGGTAAAGCTCGTTAAGAAAACGAGCTTGGCTCGGCTCGGCTTGGCTCGTTAAGCTAACGAACAGAATACCAGGCTCGGCTCGGCTAGTTAAAAAGCTCGAACTCGGCTCGTTAGGCTCATTAAGAAAGTCAAGAGATCACCGTTTGGGGCTCGTTAGACTCGCTAAAAAAGGAAAATCGGCCTAATGAAATTTTTAGAAAGTCAAGAGATCACAGCTTGGGGGCTTGGACCTCCTTGGACCATCTAAGGGTTGTTGGGTTGGGCTGGTTTGGTACTACTGCTTAACTGTATTGGTGTTTTAACGAGCTAAACGAGCTTAACGTGCAACTCGCGAGCCAGCTTGAACTCGGCTCGTTAACAAAACGAGCTAAATTGCCTATTCGGCTCGTTAAGGGACCGAGTTAAAGCTGAGTCGAGCCGAGCCCTTAACTAGTCGAGCTGGCTCGCGAGTTTCGGGCTTTTTTTCCACCCTTACATGCAGTGAGGGAGAAAGGCGGGTTTAGGGTTAGGAGAAGAGGCTACCTGGTCATGGAGGCCGGTGGCAAGGGAAAGGAGCCAACGTGGCCGTGCTACATAGTCATGGATCTACACTGTCGCCATGGACCTGTGCTGCTGCCATGGATCCACGCTGTCGTGGATCTTCATCGCCACCTTTGACCACGTAGGCAGCGCGGGCGAAGGGAGGGGGCAGGCAGCAAGGGCGGTGCAAGCGAAGAGGAGCAAGGGGCGTCAGGGGTGGTGCGGCCGAAGGGGAGGGGCTAGGGCATGGGGCGTAGGGAGGGAGGCGAGCGAGTGCGGCGCACAGAAGGGGTAGCCCTAGGGTCAGGGGAGTGGAGGTGGGGCGGGTAGATCTGGGCCTTCCTTGCCTAAGCAAGGGCGGTGGAGGATGATGATGGCAGCGACAGGGGTGAGGAAACGCTGGAGAGGATGAGGAGGCGGAGAACTGTCCGGAGACCAGGCGGCGCGAGGCAAGGCGATCGGTCTTGCCCGGGAGAGAGGAGCGCAGGAGAGGATGGCGCTGCCGGCCGCGAGGCAAAGCGAGGGGCATGGGAGAGAGGAGGCGAAGCGGCAGAGAAGAGCGTGGGAGAGGACGGCGCGGCCGGCCGTGAGGCAACACGAAGGGCGTGGGAGAGAGGAGGTGAAGCGACAGCGGGAAGGTGGAGGAGCCGTCGAGGCGGCGCAAGGGAAAGAGACAGGCGGCCATGCGCGAGAGAGCGGAGGGCGAGACGAACCCGCAGCGGCGCAAAAGGGGAGGGAGGCACGCACGAGCAGCCCTAGAGCTCGGGCAGACGAAGCGCACAGCGCGGACTAGATCAGACGGCTCAAAAATGTGGAGGCATGATCCGACTCTGGAGACACCCACGCGCGCGAGCGAAACCGAATGAACGGTTGGGAATCGAGCCGATCGCGATCCAACGGCCCTCCTTTTTTGGGCGACGTAGAGGGTGCAGGAAGGCTCCCTTCCGTTCAGGAATCAAGGTTAGTAATTACGGAGATGTGAATAGTAACAAAAAAATATATTACGATAATGTGAATACTAACACACACAAAAAAACGTGAAGACAAAAAAGATTTAGGAGTCTACAAACAGCCCAACTACTCTGCTAATGGCCTACCAGGCAATCTATATGTAAAAGCCCAAATCTTAACAATCCCCAAGCAAATGCCATCCACCTGAATAGTTCATCCTAGGCAAAAGTCATGAACCGATAACGAAGGAATACAACGATAGTCAATTTACTACGAAACTGGGCACAAAGCTGGGCTCTATTAGACCATCTCCAATGTTGTGTTTTAGCTGATTTAAATAAGGAGAGAGAATGTATTAAATCGATTCGATATATTAGAGAAATCGATTTCAACAAAAAAAATACATAGAACCGAGCTCTTCTTAGGAGTTGATTCAAAGCATTAAACAACTCATATGAGCATTAAACAACTACATAGAAGATAGTACGATTGAGAGAGGATATTATTATTTTGTGGTTTTTTAATGTAACGTGGGTCCCAGTTTTTAGAAGAAATCAGTTCAATACATTGGAGAAAAACAAGCTCAGTTCCTAAAATGATTATATGGCATGACTTTGAATCGACATCGATTTAATATACTAAAGATGCTCTTAGAATTTATGGCCTCTTAAGTGACCTTTCATTTCAATTTCAATGAGATCATTACGTAAAAGTTGGGCCATGTTACTGTTGTTCTTCGACGCTGCCCAACAAGTAGGTTATCAGGTAAGTGAAAATTTCGTTGATGCCACTAGAAAGGTATGCAATATCAATTCTGCCACCGAAAATTGGACCATATCATTTTTGTCACTCAAATTTTGCGTCCATTTCCTTTTATTCCACTACTGTGAGTATATGTACGTTAGTTTGACTGTTACAATAGATAGGTTGGCTACTATTTTCTTGTCAAGTTTTTCCAAAAAGACATCCAATACCCTTGTCAGCTTGTGGGCCCTATCGTCAGTCCCTCATTTCTCTCATTGCCTCTCTCCATCGCCCCGCACGGCAATGGCACCTTCGAGCCCGTGAACATGTACAGTGGCCAAAGCTCCTCCGGCGTGTGCGCGAAGAAACAGAGGGCGGTGGGGTCAGCGCCGGCGGGCAAGGAGGCGTGATATGGCAGCACGAGCAGAGGAGGCTCTACCAGCGGTAGCGAGGTGGAGCAGGGTGGAGAGGGAGGACATGGAGGCACAGTTGGAGTCAACGAGGTGGGACAACGAGAGGAGGGCGTGGAGGCAGGCCACCGACCCATATGTGGCGGCGACCATGAGCGGCGTCATGGGCTTCTTGTGGGCCCGAGGTGGCTTGGTGGTAGGGCTCAACAGCGTGGAGCGGTGACCGAAGGTGAGGCTTGTGCAGCGTGGCGGTGCCAAGGACGACGCGACGGCTTGGTGGTGGCATAGGCGACGGCTCGACGAAGGCCAGACAACGAGGTGGCACGGCCGAGGCACATGCAGCAGCTTGGCGAGGCCGAGGCCAAGGCGACGGGGTGGGGAGGAGGCATGGGGCGCGGAGGACGACGAAGCGGTAGGGTGGGGGGAGGAGGCATGGCGCGTGATGGAACATGCAGCATCTTGGAGGGGTCGAGGCCAAGGCGGCGTGGTCGAGACATCGCGGTGGCGCGGCAATGCCGAGGCAACGGGGTGGAGAGGAGGAGGCATGGGGCGCGGGCGGAAGCAGCCATGGAGGTGAAGAGAGACGAGAGAGAGGAGGAGGGATAAAGATGAGGATGAAGAGGCAAGGGTAAATATGTCACTTCGCACACAATTTATTTGATGGTTAAGGGACTTTGATTGATAGTAGTAGCAAAAACAAAATGGACGCAAAACTTAAGTGGCAAAAACAACATGATCCAATTTCCGGTGACAAAACCAATGTTGCACATCTTTCTAGTGGCACCAACAAAATTTTCCCATCATGTAAAGATGAGCAAGTCGCTTGATGGTGGTAGCGAAGGAACAATTTTAGTTGTTCAGATTTGATCCTAAGGTTCAACATGATATGCCATATAGTACAACCATAATACAAAAGGTGTGCATTCAGTGTAAAACATGTGTCCATATTCTTGATGTCTTAAGTTTATGTGTACCCTTTGATCCTTAAAAAAATGTTTATCCAGATCCCTTCAATCCTTGCGTAATCGGATAATTGTAGACTTGTTCATAAACCCACCTAGCAATGGCATGTCAGGCATGTGTACATGTTAATTATCCGTATCTACTGTCAAACTACACGCATGCCTGTACTCGTCAATGAGTACATATTAATTCGATCAATTGTTCAACATAATCTACAGTTACCTCGTTCCACAAATCTAGTTGCGCCTTGGGAAACGCTGAAGTAAAGAACATTTTAAAAAAAGAACGCTTGAAGTTGCACCCTTTATATCTCAATTCTCAAGTCACTATGCTCGCGGCGCGGCAAAGACCAGCCCCGCGCGGCCGGCTTCACCACACACCAGGGCGTGTTTGGTTTGAGCTAGAGCTAGAGCTAGAGCTGGACATTGGGTTGTGCTGTGCCAGCACGACTCAGGCTCATCGTGCTTTGGGCCGCGTCGTGCCGTGCCAGCTTGGTCCGGTCCGGTCACCCCGCCGTGTTGTGTCATGCCGACCCACCTCGTTTTCGGTCAGGCCCAGGCACGACTCAAAGCCCGTCGTGCTAGGGTCGTGTCGTGTCAGCCCAAGCCCAATCCTAAGTAACTATAGACGGCGAAGGCGGCGATGGCGACGGCGACCGCCATCTTCATTCCTCTTGTGCGGTCGTGGCCGTCTCATTAAAAACCTAGTTAAAATTGAATTAATTGTGTAAAAACATGGGCACGTAAATATTTTGGGGAAAAAGTGAAATTTTCTTGATATTTTACAGATACAATGTTACTGTCTCGTTAAAAACCTTACACCCCAGAGTAGGGTTCCCCGAGTAAGGAAAAGAGTACAGTAATAACATGTGTACATACTAACTACTCATCAATGTCGAGATCGTTCATGTGTTCGAGGTCAGCGTACGCCTGCATGATCTCAAGATCCTCCAGTTGATGCTGTTGCCGCTCTTTAGCCAATTCCCAGTCCTTTGCGCATGTGATTGCCTCCACCATCCTAGGCGTGAGGGATAATTTTCTTTCTTCAATTATTCTCCTTACCATGCTGAACGTTGCTTTTGAAGAGACAGTGGACACCGGCACCAGCAGAACATCTCGTGCGAAATATGATAGCACAGGAAATATCCGCTTGTTGTTCTTCCACCACTCGAGCAAGTTTATCTTTCCACCGGAAAGATCAGGATCGATGTTTGCAAAATCATGCTCTAGGTAGTGGTTTAGCTCTGAAACAGAATTCCACAAGGGGGCTACCTAAGACTGAGAGGACGAAGAACTAGACTTGCCCTTTAACTTCTTCCACAAGTGGGATGTCAAGCTTTTCTTTCCTTATTGCGTCTGCTGTGAGGCCTCTGATCTCGTACTGCTGCCGAATTTGTTATGATACATGCGAAAAACACGAAAAAGCTCATCTTTGACATGTGCAAAAGCTTCCGAGTAATCAAGACCGAGGCATTCACCTATTCCTTCCATACCGATCTGCAAACTTGGCAACTTTTTCGTAGGATCGAAAATAATAGCAAAGCAATACACGTATGAAATAGAAATAAAATATTTAATAAAATTTTCCTCCATTAGTGCGATAGCATGACCTAAAAGGCGATCCTCCCTAGATTTGGCAATCTTGTCTGCAATTAACCAAATAAATTCTATAACTAAGGAAGAGGTAGGGTAATAAACACCAGATAACATCTTTGTTGCTTTATAAAAAGGTTTTAAAAACTCTCAAAAATGACTAGCAATCTGCCAATCTGAATTAGTAGCTATCAATTCATTGTTTTGAGAGTTAGCATTGACAAAAATGGATATGACATGTTCGTACCCTTGTAACTTCTTTAACATGATGTAGGTCGAGTTCCACCTCACATTCATGTCAAGACCGAATTTTCTTGGCTCCCTCCCATTGGCTGCGCAGTACTCCGCGAACCTGGCTGCCACTAGTGGGGAATTTGTGAGGTAGCGAATGGCGTTGCAGACACTGTTCAAATATCTGCCAATCGCTTGCATACCGTCTTGAACAACAAGGTTCAAGATATGGCATACACATCTCTGGTAGAGAACATAACCACCAATATACGTCTGCAATCTTGGGGTGGGGACGTTCATAGCAGTCGTGTTCACTGATGCGTTATCAAGAGTTATAGAAGCAATCTTATTATTTATCTTAAAATCATCAAGTATGTGTAGTATACGCTCGGCAATAGCCTCTCCCGTGTGTGATTCGTTAATTACTTTAAACCCTATGACTCTCTTGTTTAGCTTGTAATTGTCGTCTAAATAATGGGCTATAATATTAAGGTAGACACTTCTATGGTGTAATGGTGTCCAAATGTCTGAAGTTATAGCAAAAGAGAACTAAACTTGTAGTAATAGTTCTTTTAGCTCTGCTAGATTCTTATGATACATCCGTAAAATATCAGATGTAGTGGTTCTCCTACTAACATGTTGGTACTGTGGGCAAAAGCCGCGTTGGACCATTCTTTCGAACGCGTGACTTTCACCCATCCTAATCGGTTGATCTTCCGCAACAATATATCTAGCAATTTCCTCACGGGCAGAAAGCGGATTGTATACCCAAGTACTTACAGAGCCATCGGCCTCGAAGTTTAGCTGCGTTTGTACTCCTCCCCCTCGGCTCTGCGTCCCGATCTTGCGCAAGCATGCTTTGTAGTGCTGGTTCAAGTGCCATGTCCTTGCAGCTGTACGAGTAGTTAATTTAGCTTGGCAATAATTACAGGTTGCGATATCTATCGTTTGGCTGTCTTGGATTTTCTAGCTCCAGGTCATGTGCTTCCAGCAATTCGCCCTTCGTCTAGACCCACCAATGTTGCTGTCCGTGGACGCGGGAGAGAACTCTGGAGTCCCCATTGGCTCCGGACCACCCTGGTACTCCTGATAGCCCTCTGTACTATTCATATGATGGTCATCCATGCCGTAGTCTCCCATGCTTGGCGAGAGCTGACAAGCATCAACGTGAGTCAAAGCCGGAGGAGAACTAGGAGAGCGGTGGCGAGAGCTTACACTAAGTCGCCCTGCTGCCCTTTTCGTGCTACGACTCCTCGGTAGCATACCGCTCGGGAGCTCCTTGGTGCTCCGACTCCTTGGTAGCATAATGGATGGATGGATGGTGAATAAATGGGAGAGTATATGGATGTTGAAGAAATAAGGAGAGTAGATGTACGATGAAGAAATGAGGTGAGCTGAGAGTGGATGAATAAATGAGCACGGAGCTTCGTTTTATAGGCACGGTCGCGCAGAGCATCGGAGAGAAGAAACCCGTAGAGCCGTTGCTTCTCTATGCTTATCACATCAAATTTATGTCATGTCATGTCTCACGTCTTGCCCGTTGCTTCTCTGTGCTCGCGGCTTGCCCGTTGTCTATATTTTTTCGCCAGATTCCACGGGTCTGTCTCTCTCAATTTGAAAGAAAGCAAAAGCTTTAGTCCTCACCAACAACAAGATTCCCTCTATTCTTTATTTTCTTCCTAATCTCTCTCTCTCTCTCTCTCTCTCTCTCTCTCTCTCTCTCTCCTAGAACCTTCCCGGCCGGCTCGGTTCCATCGTCCCCAGGCCCCATCGCCTATTCGCCTCCTCCTAACCCCCCCTCTCTCTTGCTTATTTCTTAACTTTCCCGGCCGGCTCGATTCCATCGCCCCCATCGCCTCCCCCTCCTGGTGCTTCTTCTTCTATGGTTCTACTGAGCGCCTCCCCTCCTGGTGCTTCTTCTTCTACCTAGCGCCTCCGGCCTCCCCCATCGCCTCGCCCCCCATCGCCGGCCCGCTCTTTGGAGCGCCTCCCCAGACCGATTTGATGCACGCATGCCTGTGCGCCGCCCTCTACCCGGTCAGCGTGGCCTTCATTGCCGGCCTTTGTTTCGGCTCCACGGTCTTGCTTGACTTCATGGTGCCGCCGCCTCCGGTTTGGGCAGCCCCATGGCTCCTCCTCTGAGCCCCTGCCGCTTCCCATGGCGCCGCTGAACTCACCCGCGCCCACAGTGCTCGCGCCTCTCCGGCTCTCCGTGCCCGACACCGCCTCTCTTGTTGCCTCGTGGCCGGCTTTGCCGTCTTGGTCTAGCGCGAGGCGCGACGAAGGCGAGGAGGCGCGGCAGAAATGGGCGAGGCGGCGGAGGCGCGAGGTGTCTTGGCCGTGGGAGGATCCCCGAGGCCCTATGCTCTGGCGCTCGCGTCTCTCCGGCTCTCTGGGCGAAGCTCCCAAGGCGGCCGTGAGGCGTGCTGCGTCCGTCGTGCTTTCATCGTGTCGTGCGGCCCGAAAGACGCAGTACAATTTGCCGTCTTGCGTCTTGCGTGCCGCCCGACGGCCGACTTTCGAGCCCAACCTGCCCACCATTCGTCTTAAGACCAGCCCGACCGCCACGTGTCGGTCAGTCTTGAGTCGGTTGGCCTCGGGCTAGCCCGAAAAAATACGGACCGACTCCTAGCTCTAGTTTGAGCCCTAGCGACAAATTGTCTTGTCAGGAGAGGCCCTGGAAGCTGCCGGGTGTTCATTTGGTTGCTTTTCTGCATCGCTGCCAAGCCCAAGCGAGCAAAAACCAGCGTCTGGGAGCTAGACTGCTCCATCCACCGTTTGTAGCTTCAATCTATTGTTCTATTTTTTATTCATCAATTTCAAACACATGTTTCTAACCAACAACTCATCTTCAAGTTAAAAATTATTTTATTTTTAGATTACTTACGAGCATCAATTTTACCAGACAAATTGTCCGGATCTCCAACCAAGCAAGCCGCCGCACCGCGCGCACGGCCAGGCACGGCACGCGTGCAAAACGACCCAAACGAGCGCTGATGATACGGCGCCGTTACGATCTCCCTGGATGGGGCCCGCGGTTTCTGTACGTGCCACGGTTGTCACTTCTCGCCGCCTCAGCGCGGCGCGGACGGTTGCTTCGCCGTGTTGTTTTGCCTGTATCCACTCCACGCACGCGGCGGCATGCACGCCTGCCACACTCCTCGGTGCGTCATCGCGTCACGGTTTGGACGCCCGCCCGACACGCACCATGTTTGGGCTCGCGTTACGATTCGGAGACCACGGCCGTTGGAGGGCGACGTGAAGCCACCCCACTTGAACATCTCCATCTCTCGACTCCATCCCCAGTCAGCCCCCCACCCCTTTTGGTCTCTGAATTTGTCAAGAGGCGTCAGGCGATGATCCAAACTCGTTATCAGTATCAGGGCTGCTACATCGCCTACATGGTAGTATGCCAGGCAATCGAACGACTTCGACGAGGAAGAAGCTAACGACAGAAGCCATTGATTGTACGCAAAATCAGAGTATCCCCTCGTTGTGATCGTGGATGAGTTTGAACGTCGGTGAAGTTGGAGCAAATACTCTCTCTCGTACTTCCCCAAGGAAAGAAGTTCAGCAATCAGCATGCATCGTCGTGGCATCCGTGTATGGCAAATACTAATATTTATTTACTCCTAATTAATCGAATAAAGTAGGAGTATTAGATTAAGCAACACAAAAGCCTTGGGCGGCACGCAGGAGTTGTTATCACACGATAAAACGAGTTCATGTGCGTAAGCGGTTACATGTGGGTCACGTATCCCTTTGGGTCCACACATTAGTGGAAAAGCGCCCAAATGTGTGTGTGAGCATAATATTCACAAGTGAAAAAGAACAGGCGACGTGGATAGCGTTTGACAATGTCAGATAGAGTAAACACGGTTGAAAAGACATCTAAACAACTAACACTATTGTACAATGAAAAAAAAAACTGTAGAGGGATTGTCGCTTTTCTAGGCAGCTCTCAGATGAACTGATTTATGCACAAAACTCAATGCGGTATCAAAAACAAAACATCATGGGTTTTAAGGTCTAGCTAATACAGTATTCTTTTTTAAAAATAATTTTGCTGTCCGCTTCTAGTCAATATCTTAGGCCTGATGGAGTCTAACATGAGGAGGAGTGTTGAATTATATTGTTTATATTTCCTAATTAGTTTAAGTTTTTGGATGAACTGATTGGTACATACAACTCAATATAAACATTTTTTCCAATACAGACTGTGTTTTTTCTCCGAGAACAATGTAGATTGTGAATGAGTTTTTTTAGCAAGCAATAGCATAGTGTTTTACATCTTTAACCCTTAAGCCACCATTTACACACACACACACACAATTCTGTAGTCTACGCCTAGATAGTCCACCGCGTGCGATGTAGGCCAGACGCGATGCCAGCGCCAAGAATCAAGATATCTGGCCCCACCAACTACGATCGGCAATCAAAAAAAGTCTGCACCGCACGTGGGATTCGATTTTTCCGGTAAATAACACAAGACGTGGCAGTAATTCGTGAATCAGTTTACTACCTTTTCACAGCATGCGATTTTTTTCCAAGCTCGTTTGTTTGATAGTGAAACATAATGGATAAGGTAGTAAAGTTATATATTTTCACTACCTTTCGTGCGGCATGCGATTTTTATTCGAACACGTATGTATTTGATAGTAAAAACACAACGATAAGATAGTAAAGTTATAATATGTTTTAGTGTCGAGAACATCCTTATAAGTCGTAGTGGGGGAGACGAAGAGAGGCATCTGGTAGCCCGAGCGGCATTGTACGATTTGTTTTTGGGAAAATGAGGGTTTGGTTTGATTTGGTACCATGTTTTTAGCTTTGCACACGCGAACATACAAAACAAAGGAGTACGAAGATAGTACAGTAAAATGTAAGGCCACAATGTAGTAAAACATGACACGTATGTAGTAATTGCGAATAAAATAGAAGCTCGGTAATTGCGCTTGCATTTTACAGTAAAGTATAGCGAAAAGGTAGTGTGACAGTAAAAGCACATGAAGGAAGAGGTAATGATCGTTATGAAGTAGTAAATATGTGTTTTTGTCGTGTTTTCATTTTTACCGTATCTTTTTTTTGTGTTCCGACAGTAAACTAAAAGAAAACATTGCAGTAATGTTATATATACATAACAATAAGAACATGAGATAAAAATTCTTAAATATTATTCAGACAAAATAGTGTGGCCAGTCGCATTTTTCTTCTTATTTACATTGCCCGATAATAACAAAAGAAGGAAAGAAAGGGAAAAGAAAGGAGGCCCTGGTGGCCAAGGCATGACCCTATCGCAGCCCTCAGTCGTTCGTAAGCTCGCTCGTGGAGTTCACCGGGGGTTGAATCAGGGAATACGTGGAGATACACCTCCATCTGCTCTTTTGCGGAGGCGAGCCGAGCTTGGTGCCGATTGAGCGAAGGAAGGCTGTTGACGATTGTCTAGATGAGGACGTTCGCCTCTTCCATAGTCTCGGCGTCATCGATATTTTCGTCTTGCCTGCCGATGTAGTCTTCGATCCTCTGGATGGATGCTTTGACTCGGTCCACGTAGTTCGTGAGAACAATCTTTAGGATGAGGTTGGTTTGTCAGACGTTGGACACAAGTACATTGATTTGTCGGACAAGGTTGGTTTGCCAGATGTCAGAGAAATGATAATGACCGGGTGAACGTGTGGGAGGGGTGAGGTGGGGGTAGACCTTATGATCGGTTACGTGGGGAGTGCGTTTAGTGGGATGCATGGGATCGACCGCCTTTTTTATTGCTTCGCGCCATGGGAGGACATGCGGGAGCCTTTTTTGTCCGAATGAATGGGGGATCAAGTGGTCATATCAATAAGTTGTCTTACAGTAAAACTCATTTTGGTGTGAAGTAAAACAAGCCAATAGGTTTAGTAATTAGATACATATCCAAGACAGTAAAAATTCACGCATTTACAGTATTTCAGCGGGAAAAAAAAGTAAACCTCGTTGAACACAGTAAACAGGTGAGAGGACAGTAAACAAATAAGTGAGTTAGCAGTAAAATTAGCTGGGTACACGTGAGACTATCCGTATTTTTGTTACAACCGTTCTAGTGCCCCTCGGGAGTAGCTTTACTGTCAACTACAGTTCGACTAACGGCGTACCAGTGATTCTTTGGTTTTACCGTTGAATCTAGTAGTAACAGTGCTTTTACTACTGATTTAGGTGACGTGCAGTCTTCGTTTTACTATCGATTTTTACCGATATTCACTTTGATATTGGGTTTTACTATCGTATTGGGTGACACCGAGACTTTTACCATTGATCCTCACGCGCGCGCGGGGGTTTTACTGCCGATCTTGAGCGGCAGGCGGGGTGCTGGCACGCATGAGGTTTTTACTGGCGTTTTGACGCGCACATGAGGGTTCACTGCCGTTTTGGACGCGCGCATGAGGGTTTTACTGTCGATCTCGAGCGGGAGGCGGGGCGTTGGCTAACCGCGCATAGCGGGGAGGAAGCGTGGGCTGCCAGGCCGTGCACTGAATAGCCTTACCGTGTGTGTGTGTGTGTGTATGTGTGCGTGTAACGGGTTTTAGCATGTCATGAAACTCGAGTACCACATATCTTCGCTATTCATCTAGCATGGGCATTGCAACTTTAACTCCCATCATATTTTCTCTCTCTCCACTGCACACATCCACATGCAAGATTCTTGGTATGGATATGTGGTACTAGAGTTCACTAGCATGCAACATTATATATATATATATATAACTAATAAAAAAGGAGTTTACCACCGCGTAGCACGACGATATCATTTCTCCTGTGCGTGTGGTTGGCCTCTCCCACCCCTCCCAAATTCCCCATCGAGGTGAACCAACATGTGGACCTAACCTGACATAGACAAGGTCTTGTCCCACCATCTCCCGTGACTCACGTATCTATGCCCCTCCCCCCCCCCCGCTTCTACTGCAACCACCGAAATCATTGTCGTCCCACTTCTTCACATACACACACCAAAATTCGTCGTCGTCCCACTTCTTCCTATCTCGCGCGGCAACTCGCCACCTACGCATGTTTGGTATTCGCTTCGTGCCTTAGAGATCCTGACCCCTCCCCCCCTCCGACACTCAGTCTGCGGGTTGCAACAGTGGCGTACACGAAGATGAGGGAGTCCGACAGTGTAGGAGGCGGTGGTGCGGGGAGGTAGCGCCGGCTACAGAAGGAGGTAGCACCGGCTACAAGAGGAGGTAGCTCAGTCCGCGGGTTGCAACAGTGGCGTACACGAAGATGAGGAAGTCTGATAGTGTAGGAGGCGGCGGTGCGGGGAGGCGACGTCGGGGATGGGAGAAGGCACCAGGAGAGAAGGGGGGAGAGGAGGAGGGCAATACCTTGGAGGAGAAGCGATGGCACCAGGGAAGCGAGGGGAGGCAGCAATGGCGTACGAGGAAGAGGCAGAGACAAAGGCGTTCTTACCTTGGCGCGTCGCCGTCTCGAGTTCACCGCACTATGTTCTCTTCATCCTAATCCTCCCCTGCATCGCCACCTCCTCCTGATCCGTGTTGGCCGAGCAAGTATCGCCATCTCCTCCTCGCTTACCACTGCGACGCCGACGTCGCCATCACCACCGCCTCCTCCCCCAACCTCCCACCTCCTCGCCGCAATGTGCATGGCGAGGGCTGAAGAGGACCAATGGCCGTGAGAACCGAGTCGTGACTTGAGTTCAGAGTGAAAGAAAGTGACTATCGACACATAGCTCTCTTCTTTGTCAGTCGACAATGACTGAAAATTGACAGCACGTCGGGGAGGGAAGTTGGCATCAACTTCAACTTTCAAATGTAAATAATCTATTAGCTCAAAATTTTAATTTCTTGGTAGTAGTAGTAGGTATGCAATATGCAGAGTTAATGTTTTCTGTTTATACGTGTGTGAAAGAAAATTGATATTTATTATGCGGTTTAGGATCCCGTCTGCTGATATATATCACTCTATTTTGAGATTCCGTTGCAACGTACGGACACACTACTAGTGTGTGTGTGTGTGTGTGTATTATGAGGACATATTTAAACATCAGATTGTATTCGCAATCCGATTTCCTTTAAAAAGTTTGCTGTGATAACTAAAAGGGACAATTGTCAAAATGCCACATTTTACTTCTGCCTCATGTAAAATGCCATTATGTTCGACGCGATTGTCTATTTGCCACATGTTATTTTTTCACTTCGTTAATTTGCCCTTTTAGAGTATTTTATTCATATTTCGGTTTGAAGTGCCCTTGCCCACACGTGAAATGTTGGATATGCCCCCTCTGGTCGCTTCCTCGGTCCCTCGCCTCCACTTCTTCACCTCCAACACCATTGCAGACACCACCAACCTCTAACACCAAGAAAGCTAGCAAGGAAGGAATCCATCCATGGGAAGGAAGGAGATGAGCTGGAGGCTCTCTGCGGAATACCAGGGCCTGGAGGTGAAGGTGCCTACCTTCTTCCGGTGCCCCATCTCGTTGGACGTGATGCGGTCATTGGTGAGCCTCTACACCGTGTCACCTCGATCGCGCCTCCATCCAATACCGGCTCGACTCAAGCAACACCATCCGCCTGCCACCATGCTCCGTTCTCCCGCCCACGACCTCGTCCCAACCTCACCTCGCGCTACCTCATCGCCTCTGGGCCTCGATGGCCGCTTCCTCCTCGTCCCCGCGCCCTCTGCTGTCGGCCCCACCCGGCCCGCCGCCAGAGCTCCTTCATTGGTCGCCGCCCGACGCGGATCCTTTCCCCATGCTTCCACAAGCTCGCGGCCTTCCTTTCCGACAACGACATCGACAAATTCGACAAAACGCTACTGGCGAAAGCCGCCGCGCCACGGAGACCGTGGCGTCGGTGCTCTGGCGGAGGAGGTGGATGCTGCGTCGTCGAGGAGGCCGTCGCGGTACTCGCCGTGCTTCGCTACGTCTGACCGCATCGAGGAGAGAACAAGAAGCGGTTCGACCGCCGCCGCCGACGTCGCGTCCTCGGTTGTGTCCACAGCACGCGTGATGCGAGAGGGAGCGGGCCGAGGCACGGGTCGACGCGGCGAGGCTAGTGGAGTCATTGTTCGTAATGTCGACGCCGGACGTGAAGGCGGCGATCACCAAGGCGGAGGAATTGGTTGTCGAGCTTATCCGTCTCATTGGCCCCATGGGCGAGAAGGCGGTCTGGACAAACAGTAGTGGAGGTCGGCCTCTCTGCCTCGCGACCATCGCCGGACGCTTGGCTGGCCTCTGAGATGCCTCGGTGGGTCGCGTCCTCGCTGACCTTGTCTTGTAGGCCGCGGCAGCTCACTGGCCTTCGCTCCAGCGTCTTTGGGCGGCCGTCAGGCTGCTGCAAACCACGGTAGCCATATGGAATCTTGCTATATCTTGGAAGGTAGAGGCGCGATCCCAATGTGTTGTCCAAGATGATGAAGGACGGGATGGGCGGCGTGGAGGCAGCGGTGTTGTCCAAGAGAAATAGAGGAGAGAGAGAGAGGGGCAAAAGCGCCTTTTCACATATAGGCCAGGGTCATTACACCGAAAATATGAATTAAATACTTCGAAAGGGCAAATTAACGAAGTGCAAAAATAATATGTGGTATTTAGGCTATCGTGTTGAACATAATGTTATTTTACCCTAGGTAGAAGTAAAGTGTGACATTTTAACATTATCCCTAACTAAAACCGATTTCCTTCGTGAGGCAAAGAAACCCCTTTACACAAGGGGAGAAAAGAGAATCGGAGGCGAGGCGAAGAGGGAGAAAAGAGAGTCGGAGGCGAGGCGAGGCGCGGCGAAGCAACAGCAGCGAGTTGGTCTCATGGTGGTCCATGTTGTGTACAGGAGGAGGGAGAATAGCTGGAGAGGAGGCGACGCCGACGCGAGTATCCAGCGCGCCGCCATGAGCAACCAGCCAGGCAAGCACCTCGTTCGCCTCGCCAGCCGCGCTGTCGGCTCCTCGTCGCTCCGCGGCGGCGCCGCCCTCACCCCCGCGGCCCCCAGCGGCCGCTTCTGCGCGCACACCGGGGCCCGCACTCTGCGCGCCACCTCGCCGCCGCCCCTACCCTGCTCCATCGCCTCCGCCGCTTGCTGGGATTCCCGCGCGCTGCGCCTCGACGGCGAGGAGGACTGGGAGGAGATCGTCGCCGTGGGCGATGAGGCCGTGAGGGTGGAGGCTGCACCGCTCGACGCCGGTGAGGGGGCGGCGGACGAGTACGGGGTGGTGTTCGGGGGCCCGCCCACCCGCGACGAGGTCCGCGCCGCCGTTGCCAGCATCCAGCAGTAAGATTCTACTCAACTTATCCACTTAGATTGACCAAGTTTTGATTTTTGATGTTTTAGGTTGCCGATGATCATCGTGGTAGAACTGGATTAAGATCGGAACTGTCTTGTGTAATTACTTGCTGATTATTTTAGTCTTGTGGTTATCCTGGAATTAGAGGGGAAGTTTACTGTGATTTGTCATGTGGAAATCATGAGCGGGGCGCCAATCATGCTATGTTTCTTGTATCTGTGAAATTGTTCAAGGGTGTGCGCATATTAGTCAGAGTGGAATACTACACCAGTACACCACGCAGTTGGATCTCCAAAAAGGAGCAATTTTTGCTTGTACTTCGTCCAATTGCAATACACGTCCTCCGTCATTGCTTAGTTCGAGCCTCCTATCCTGTGTAGGACGCACATCCAGACATCCTCCTTGGGTTTTACTTAGATCATGTCTGCTCCGTGTTTGTATAATTCATGCAATGTGGGTTTACAAATGTTCTATCTAAACAAATTAAACAAATTTCCTGTCGTATGCAGGGTATTTGAGAATCCTTCTGGTGTGGATTCTGATGCACCTGAGTTACGAGCTCTCGCATTGCCCATCTCAGGACTTCCTTCATCTGGGATGTTTGTGAACTATTTCGCTGAGGATTCTGATGCATCGGAGAACCAACTTGTCCAGTTAGCCAACTTAGAGTTAGAGCATTCTCCATCCGACACCGCATCAGAGGAATGGATTGAGCCTGCTGCACTTGTCCTAAACTCAACTGCTCTTTTGACAAGGGAACATCGGAATGTGCTGGATGCGTTCCACCTATTGCAAGTAGATTCTTCTGTTCAGGTGAATGTGGCCTGATTTGAATGGTATTCATGTATACAATCCTGTACTTGTTACTAGGTACCACCAAATATTGACAAAAATCACCTAGTTTTCCTGCTTTGCCATGACTTTCTTTTCCCTCCATGCAGAAAATGGTTATGGCCTTGTCAACTGATAAGGCTGTATGGGATGCTGTCATGAACAACGAGTTGGTGCAAGAATTCAAGAGATCCTTCCATGATGGTATGCGACTTTGAGCTTTTTTACATGTACATCTTTAGATTGATTTGGCATGGATGACAACATTAATCTGGTTGTTAAGTTAGGCAGCAACCCTACCATAATCCTTTTGATATCTGTCATGTTAAATTATAAACTTAATTACCTTATTTAGTTCTGTTAAACTCTTGTTTATTATGTTGGATGAATCTGCACCTGACGCAACTCATCCTGTCTTTCAGCTAAGGAAACTGATCTCAAGGGGAGCTCTAGTGCTCCTGGAGTGATGCAGTGGGTCCTGGAAAACACCCAGGCAAAGATCAAGGAGTTCCTTGAGAAGATACTTAAGCTCGTGAACATGCTCTTCCAAGCTCAAAGCAAGGACTATGATTTGTATGACGATGTAGTGAGAATGTCCTTCATGCTCTCGGTGTTCGTCTTCATTGTGGTAACTATAGCTCGCATAAAGTGAGCACAACAATACGTCGACTTCACATTTGGTGGTTTATTAATTGTGTACAGGATGAATTCTAATCTTAGTCCTTTTCGTATGGGTTAGATATAATCAAGGATGGTGTCATTCTTAGTTGCCAGGCCCAGAACTTTAAATTGCTAAGGTGCCACGATTCTTAGTGGAAGTTCTATATGTTTACCCTATGGGGTTATGGATTTATTGTCTTAAACATCAATATATCATATCAACTGCACTGTGCTTATTTTCCAGCTGTGAACATGAATGGAATTGATCTAAAAAAAACATGAATGGAATTTGAATGATTGATAATGCAAATTTGACAAGCCTTATGATGCTCGATCTCTAAGAACGGATCAAGCTTTACACTTTACATTCGTAACAAACTGAACAGATTTATGCACAGTAATTGTTTAGGTGCCTGATATCTGCTGATTAATCATTATAGTTGATGTATGTGATGTTACTCATTCATCTGCCCATAACCCATGGAATCCCATTGGAAAGGTGAGGTGCTTTGGCACCTCAAGTCTTGCCACAATTGCATTCCTTTTCCCAATCTTCCTTGCATCCAGCACCACTAGATGGCATCTGTGCTCGGATACTGCATACTGCAAAAGAGGCAGGAGACATCAGATGACTCATGCTAATTGAGCAAACGTATGAGCTCCATGCTGGTGCGTGCATGTACGTTCCACTCACCTCTACAAGAAGAACATAGCCATGATCCTCCCCACCGCCGGTCGGGACGAAGACTGGCTCCCCGACGAACGTGCGCCCCTCTGGAGACCACCACCGTGCTGATCCATCGGAGACATCAACCTTCACCACGCTGTCAAACGGGAAATACGGGAGGAATCTGCGCGAACCGGATGCAGCGCCGGCGTAGATGAACCGGTTCCTCTGGTTGGCGAAGCTTGGGTTTATAGCCGGGAAGTCCGCTGGCCTGGTCCACTGATCGGACAGTCTCCTGACGGAGCATCGCCGGCACGCCCCTCTCTTGTCGAGCTTGATTGCCACCTGCATTGGATTCAGCAGTAGATAAGATTCTTTGCCCGCGCAACTCCACGAGTTCATCGATACTCGATAGACAGCAAGTCAAGCTCAGATACTGACCTGCACAAGGCGAGGCAGCCATTCCTTGCCCTTCACTGCATTCATAAACGAAGGGTCCAGCTTCTTGTTCTGCCAATTGTAGCCTGTGAGAATTGCAGCACAGGTATGTCACTCGATAACCGTACTCGCGGTAACGTGCAAATGAAGGACAAATGTTTCGTGCCATCTCAGAGTTACCAAACATTCTGTGGAAATGGAACCACTGGTAGGAGCAGCCTGACATGTGCAGCTGTATGTCCAGGCCTCCCCGGCCGTTCTCCTCCTCGAAGGCGTTGCCGACGTGCATGGACCACATCTGCGACGGCGCCTCGATCGGCACGCTCCAGTCGCGGCCGCTCGCCTCGGCCTCCGGGGAGCGCGGCAGCAGGTAGACCGGCGTCGACTGCTTGCTCGGGTCCACGGCGAGGGCCGCTATCATCGGGTGAGTGCCCGTCAGCGCCAGCAGTGATCCTACCAAACACGGCACCAAAAAGTAGGTCACTCATGCCTATCGATCTTAAAACTTAAAAGGACGTGCAGCTAGACATGATTTGTTCAAGTGAAAACAACCAGTTTGATTTTCTTTCCGTACCGGGAATGTCGAGCTTGATCCTGTTGCCGAGGATGACGTAGTGGCTGTCCGTGAACGTCCAGTCGTGGATCATCAGGTGGTCCGGCACGACGAACTCCCGCCTCTGGATGAGCGCGAAGCCGGCGTCGAACTCTGCGTTGCGTGTCGACAAAACGTACATAACATCGGTGAGTGGGTAGGTGATTCGAGGGGTGATGGGCATAGATGGGCGAGAGTTCACTTGATTGATGGTGGGTTATTAATATTATAATATAATGATAATACTATTTTTTTCTTGAATAATAACTTAGAACAGACAAAAAATCTCAAACTTGTATTATGTGTTTTTGAACAATTATCAGGTTTAAAAATTAATTTCCACAAGAGTGAGATTTTCTGCTTTGGTAATGCTAAAGAAGTTGAATCATAGTATACTCAGTTATTTGGTTGTGAAGTGAGTAACTTTCCTTTCAGATACTTAGGTATTCCAATTCAATTCAAGATATTAAGGAATTGTGATTGGAAAAGGGCTGATGATAGAGTTAAAAAAACATAGCGGGTGGAAAGGAAAAAAATGTGTCTATTGGTGGACGATTAGTACTTATTAACTCGGTACTCAGTAGTCTGTCAATGTTTATACTATCTTTTTTTTAAGTTCCTAGAGAGGTTCTTAAAAGATTTGATTTTTACCGATCTAGATTTTACTGGCAAAATGGCAGTTGTAACATCCCGGTTTTTCTGAGTCTTTTTGAAAATTTCAAAATAAAAAGAACCATTTGGTTTTGATGAGAGTTCAAAGCTTAACTTGATATTTTAAAAAGAGTTTTAAATGACTAAATCATACTTCAACTAAATCAGTTCGGTTTCTTTCGAGTTTGTCGGAGTTCTATCTTTCCTCTGTTCGCTCCGTATTCCCCTCGGCCCAGCTCTTTCTTCTTTAGATCTTCCTTCGTTTAGATCTGAGGGTCCAGACCTCCTTTCGTTTGGATCCGAGGGTCCAAACCTCCCTTACGTTTGGACCTCCTTCTCAGTGGAGACCTCCTGGGTGGTCCTGGCGGCCTCCCCCTTTTGTCGTTTTGTTGCAACCATCCTTTGGTCATGTGCACCCTTTTGGGTCACGCCCTCCCTTTGGGTCACGACCTCCCCCTGGTCACGTGACACCCCTTGGACCGCGATCTCCTCTAGGCTGCGATCTCCTCTTTGGTCACGACCTCCTCTTTTTGTCGTGACTTTCCTTTGGTCACAACCAAAGACCACCCTCTTGGTCTTTTGCCAAGACCATCCTTTTGGTCTTTTTGCAAGACCTCCTATTGGAGTCGCGACCTCCTCTTTTTGTCCTTTAGTCGCGACCTCCCCTTTTGTCATTCAGACGTGACCTCCCCTTTTGCCGTGATATCCCTTGGGTTAAGACCACCCCATGTGGTCAAGACCTCTCCTTGGTCACGTGCACTCCTAGGTCACGTGACACTCTTTGGGTCACAACTGCCCTTTGGTCACGACCTCCCCTAGGTCACGTGACACCCTTTGGTCAAGACCTCCCCTTTGGTTTGACCACCCTTTTTAGCTTTGACCAGGCTCCACCTGTCAGTCCTGCTCACCTTCTCCTTCCTCCCGTCGTATCATTGTTGACGCATTTGTCATTGCGTATTAAATGTTGTTGTGCCGCATTTAATGTTGTCACTTCTACAATACCTGCTCCCATCATCTCCTTTACCTGCTCGGCATGCTTTGTCCTGTCATACGTGCCCTTGATCGTGTGCACCTCTGAGTCCTTCAGTGACTCTCCCCTGGCTATATAAGCCTGAGTAGCCCTCTATCATCACCTTTTGCCAATTCTCTTGCTCTCGCCTATCCTCCTGTGCTTCAAGCTTCATCGCCGAGGGAGTCCGTTGAAGCTTGCGCCATCTTCAACCGCCTCGTCGCCAAGGGTTCGCTGGAGCGCTGCACCGTCTTCGATCGTCATCGTCATCGTGGCCGTGCTCCTCCCGCCTCGTCGCCAAGGGTTCGCCGGAGCGCTGCGCCGTCTTCGATCGTCATCGTCGTCGTGGCCGTGCTCCTCCAGCCTTCTCTGGCCTCTTTCTCCCTCTCTCTCCTTCTCGGCCTTGGTGAGTCTCTCCGCGCCCTGTTCTTTCCCTTGTTCCTACGACTACGTTGCGTAGTCGTATTCGTTTCTACGACCACGTTGCGTAAGTTGTATCATGTTGCATTATTCTTACGACTACGCTGCATAGTCGTATCCCTTGTATTCTCCGTGCGACCACTTTGAGTAGTCGTATTGTCATCAGGACCTCCTCAGGACTTCCTGTATCATTTTGTCGTTTTTCCAGGACCTCCTGTCCTCATGACCTCCTCCTCAGGACCTCCTCCTTTGGACCTCCTCCCGACCAGTTGGACCTCCTTCCAACTAGTAGAGCCTCCTCCTGAGAGCCCCCTTTCCTAGTTCCGTTCCTTGCTGTTGGTTTTAGTTTGGTTTGGAGTTCCTTTGGTTTTTGTTTAGTCATTATTTGATTTTGTTTCATTCTCTCGTGTAGATTATGAAGACCCTGAAGAGCCTAAGTACTTTGAGGAAGAAGACCCCCAAGCTTTCGAGCAAGGCAAGTTACATCCTTGATCATGTTGCACCCAGTATCCCAAATTATTTAACTTGTGTTTCAAATTATTACTGCATGCTTATTTCAATTCAAGTAATTTAAATCCCTATTTTAACTTCATAGTTATTTCTGGTTCCTTTGTACAACTGAATTTGATTATTGATTCAATCACCCCTTGTCACTCTAGTAAAGAGCTAGTTGGTACAATAGTATGAACTAGCATGTTGCAAAAATCTGTGCTTAGTCAAGCTTAGACCAAAAATCTTGTTTTAGGAGTTTTACTGCCAAAAGACCAATGCTGTCTAAATGTTTTAATCCATGACATTGGGTTGTCGTGGTAGTTTACAAAATGTTTTTGTAAATCAAAGCAAAAAGGAAAATTAGTTTAGATTTGGGTGAATTGGTTGCTTGGATGGGTGCATGTTCATGCACGGGATCGATCCATTTCTATGGTCGATGCCCAGAGTTCTGTGGAAGTTGCCTAAGTCAATTAAGGACCAGTCTTTGAGCCGCATCTTGCTAGCCCCATCGTGCAACCACATGTCCAGGATGGGGTGGACCTGGCCAACTAATTTGCAATGTTTCACTGTGGTCGTTCCATCCGGTTGTGTAGGTGGTCTTTCACGACCTACGTACATGCATTCCCACTGGCACAAGAGAGGGCTATGAACTCTGTGGGTTTCTATCCACAGTGGGCGAAACCTTAGCGATCGGGGACTACGGTGGAATGTCGCATTGTAAAGGCCTTGTCACGTGCTCTAGACCACTTACCTTCGGTAGTGAGTGGTGGTATCGACGGATGCCGAATAAACTAGAGAAGTCGTGTCTTGTGGGTAAAGCTGTACACCTCTACAGAGTGTAAAACTATTCAAATAGCCGTGTCCACAGTCATGGATATGCTAGCAAAGCCACTCCAAGTTAGATTTTGGTTTTGTTTTCAAAATGCTTACGACGTGGTTTTTGGATGTCTATCCAAATGGGATCGGGCTGGTAGCCTTGTGATAGGAGGGTATCCTTCACTACTTGTTGATGAATGTTATCCAACTATAAAACTGATTTAGAAAATGAATTTTAGTTATTGTATAACTGCTCTGGAATTTAGTACATGTATTTGGAAACAACACTTGGCTTTATGCAAAGACAACCCTATAAGACCTCCTTTGAGTTATCCCTGTATGCATGCATTCAATCTGTTACTTGACGGGTGTGACTTGCGAGTACGGTTGTTGTGCTCACTCTTGCTTGATATGTTTGAGAAGGAGAGGATGTCTTCCATGAGCCAGAGGACCTTGAAGACGACTAGGCTGCGACCTCCAGACGATTGCCTGTGGTGGATCGTGTGGACTGCTCCGCTTTTGTTCCACTGTGTTTTGTTTGTCGGCTGTTAAGCCACCCTTGTAATCAACTCTGTTGTTATTTTAATAAAGTTGTGTTGATGGATGTTACCACTTTTGTTCACTATGTGAGCTAGTTGTTGGTTCTTGGGACTAACTCGGTTGCGTACACGGATTTCAGGACCTCCTTCGAAGTGCTCCCGGTTGGAACAGGCATCAGACCTCTCTGAGGCTCGGGTTGTGACAACAGTCATAAACGCAAATACAGACTAGCTAAATGGAGTTTAATGTGTACACCCAAAGAGTAAGACGGTTTAGGCATTTAGAATTTAGACTCAAAAAATAAGAATTTACTAGGGAAATGGTTGTTTAAGTTGCTTAATGAAGAAGGATTATGGCAATCTTTGCTAACAAGGAAATATTTGGGTGTTAAGAGTCTCTCGCAAGTGGTTAATAAACCTAGGACTTCCCAGTTTTGGTCGGGTCTTATGAAAATCAAAAACCAATTTCTTCGATTTGGTTCATTCCAAGTTAACAATGGAATGCAAACCAGGTTCTGGGAGAATATATGGTTAGGAGATACTCCTCTGAAAAATCAATATCCAATTCTCTATAATGTGGTGAGGAGAAAGGATGATATAGTAGCAAATATTCTGAGATCGGATCCTTTACATACATCTTTTCAGAGACCTATCATTGGACCTAAGCTACATGCTTGGAATGAGTTAATTTTGAGACTTGCTAATTTAACATTGAGTTCTCAAAAATATGTTTTCAGGTGGAATCCGAATAAGTCTAGGCTTTTCTCGGTACCATCTTTCTATGGGGGCACTAATTGGAACTAATCAAGCTCCCAATAGAGATATTTTTTGGTTCATTAAAATTTCTTTAAAAGTGAAAATATTCCTTTGGTATCTCAAAAGAGGGGTGATATTAACTAAAGATGACCTTTATAAAAGAAATTGGAGGGAGAGCAAAAAGTGTTGTTTTTGTTTTAAAGAGGAAATAATTCAGCATCTTTTTATTGATTGCCCTTTTGCATGTCTTGCATGGTGAACTGCTCATTGTGCGTTTAATTTATCCCCTCCTGTGAGTATAACGCATATGTTTGGGAATTGGTTAGCCGGTACTCCAAAAATTTTAAAGTCACAACTCCTAGTGGGAGCTAGTGCCTTATGTTGGTCTATATAGTTATGTCGGAATGATGTTGTTTTTGACAAAAAGACTATCACTAATCCTTTACAAGCTATCAATTTGAATGGGCATTGGCTGAATGCTTGAGCAACTCTACAGATATTGGCTCAGAAGAAGGCAATGCTAGCTGGAAGCGCCAGATTGGAGTATGTAGCGAAGCAAATTCTAAGTTTCTATGGGTGACGGTTTAGTCACAGGATTTGTAATGATTGAGTCTAATTCTCATGCATCTTATGGTTGTGTAAGGCTTCCAGCCACTTTTGTTAACTATTTTTGGGCACTGTGACACTTTACTTCTTAATAAAATAGGTTGTGCGTATCTTTGATATGCAGAGACCAGGAGAGATTTATCTCTTCTATTATCTAAAAAGATGGGCGAGAGTGGCAGACCGTAGAAAGTGAAGTTGGCTCGCGGGAGGAGCAAGTCCTCGGCGTTGCAGGCGAGCATCAGCAGCCGGTTCCGCCGCGGATCGATCTTGTAGTGGGCGAGGAGCCTCTTGGGCGGCATGTTGAACACACCTGCACGGGAGCCACAGGCGCGCGCGCGCGCACAAACGTCAAATGAGCTCGCTCGGTGCGCACCCGCCCCCAGTGGGGCCCTGCTCTGGTGCGCCAGCAGCAGAGGCACTGTAGCAGCAGTAGTATTACGCACCACTAAGGACCGGCCGCAGCATGCGCGCGGCCACGTCGAGCCCGGCCTCCTGCAGCCACGGCCACCGCCGTGCAGCCACGTTCCCCGGTGCCACCTCGTCGGCGCGGGCACCGAGCCCGAGCAGGTCGAACGGGCCGACGGTCTCCAGCGTCCGGGGGTCGACCTCGTACGGCTCGCCGCCCTCCCAGAGGCAGAACAACCGCCCGCCCCACCGCAGCACGCTGGTGTTGGCCACGTTCTTCATCACCTTCACGTTGCACACCCTCTTCCCGCCCTGCAGCACCGAGAAGGGGCCCCGGTGCGTGAACCGCCACGACGCGCCGTCCTCCATCTCCTCTCTCTTCGCCGCCGTCTCCACGTACCTGCATGCGTGCGTACCCACATCGTTATCGTCACATGCACGCGCACCACCCACGGCCACGGTTGCTGCGCGTACGGTCACGCTCAAGGCCATATATGGAAGTAGGTATTAGCCATTAGGTATGTGGTAGCTGCTGCTTACCGTGCGGAGTAGTGCACGGTGTGGTCGTCCGGGTGGAAGCGGAAGGAGCGGAGGTAGCCGTGGCCGTCGAGGGGGTGGACGGTGGAGCCGTGATCGTCGGAGAAGAGGCCGGGGCCGGCGAGGTAGTAGGTGCCAGCCGGGAAGTCCGGCGGGATCGCTCCCTCGGTGACGCGGAGCAGGACGGGGTCGGGGGACTCGGCGCGCTGCGACCGGAAGAGGAGGTTGTAGTCCCAGAAGGCCGCGGACAGCGTGTCCGTCGCGGCCGCGGCGGTGGCCGCGGCGGTGGTGGCGCGGATAACGCAGACGCGGTGGCGGGATAGTGGGGCGTGGTGGCGAGGGTGGTGGTGCACGACGGCGTGCATGGTTGCAATCGTGTGTATGGCCATGTTTGCGTTGGTCTCCTGTCGTCGGCTCGTTGGGTGTAGTGGCGATGCTAGTTTCAGCTGGTTTGGACTTTGGAGTATTCTTCTACTGGTTCAGACGATCGAGCTTGATTTCGTGATGGGAAGAACCGGTGTTTAATGAGATAATGATAACTATTTGAATGTATACTTAGCAATTATATTAGTAAACGGGAGTGTGAATGGTTTTCCTGGGCGTTTTGGAGGGTTTTGGTCAGGGAATCGCCTGGCATTTTGGGAGTGGAACCCAAGGGCTGTTCGTTAGCATAATCGGTAATGCGGTTCTCTGTTTATGTCGAACAAAGTGACCCAGTGTCTCTACTTAACTAAATAGCAGCTTTGTTAGGACATTACAAGACGAGAATTACGCTTACAATAATCTTGAAAGGGACATCAACTTCCCCCACGTCTACAAGCAACCATCATTCGCTGTCGTTGTGTCGTTGATCAGCTCCACAAGGCTGTTCAAGAGCCCACCGTTTTGTTTCCTGCCAATGTTCATCAACGCGTACAACGAAATAAGATGAAAATTGAAAGCAGCAGTACTAGATAATAGGACGGTTGTCCGCACCATGTGATTTCTAAATAGATGCCGAAAGGCGTTTCTTTACTTAATAATACAAAACATAGTTTACCTTGCGCAGCGGGAGAACCATCTCTTCTAATACGCGTTGACAGGTGGACCCACGTCGTCAGCCCCTCCTCTGGTTCACTCGCAACCTCCCTCCCCGAATCACTCGCGCCACGCGCGTTCCGTTCCGTCCCTTCCCCTCGATTGCAACCGCCTTCCCCACGTCCTGCTCCTGGCGTATAATAGATGCCGAAAGGCAAGTTTCTTTACTAATAATACAAAACTGAGTTTACCCCCGCGCAGCAGGAGGATCGTCCCTTCTAATACGTGTTGACAGGTGGACCCGCATCGTCAGCCCCTCCTCTGTTTCGCTCACAACCTCCCTCCCCTCGATTGCAACAGCCTTCCCCCACGCCCTCCTCCTGGCATATCCCAAAACCCAATCACCAACCATGCATGCATTCACCTCCCGATTAGAGCCGCCCCTTTCGACAGGATCCGGAGGAGGGTAGCTTGGAACTAGCCGGCGATGGGGAGGAGGTGGTGGTGGGTGCTCACGGCGCACAGTTGCTGTCTTTGGCGCACGTACCATGTGGGCCGACTGAATCAGGCGACGAAGACAGTCGTGTTCACATGGAGAGAAATGAGGGATAGGCGGGTATCCAGATGGGGAATTTATTTGTATCAAAGCTCTATTAAAAAAAACAAACATTGCATCCAACCTAATGCCCTCAAAGCTCTATTCGAAATCGAGCATTGCATCCAATTTGTTGCCCTGATTCATGCCCAGCTCCCTTTCTATTTTAATTCTTGCATTTTCTGAATCATTCCTTTTCTATCTCTCTTTCATAATTCTCTCCAGGAGTACACACCGGCGGTGGCATCCTCGCCTTTGAGGTTGGCCATGGCGAACCCACCAGGGGCAGCTAGGGTGGGAGCATCGGCTACCCCCAACACAACCCCGGCTACCACGATTTCGTGTGTGCGGCCGCGTTGCAGGTGTGCGGGCCAGAGAAGATGGGGCATGCGCCGTGCGGCACAGCAGCAGACGAACTGGGGAAGCGATGTGCGAGGTGTCGCGCAGGCGAGTGGGGCAGCTTGGAAGGGTGCGGCTGGGAGTCCAGATTGGGACATGGCGCAGGTAGGAGCTTCATATATGTGTTCAACTAATTTGCCCACTATGTGTTTCGTAAAATACCTAAGATACAGAATTTTTTGAACTAATTTGCTTACCACGTGATCTTATTCATTAGCAACCTGATGGCCACCCTAGGTTATTTTTTTCTACTAAAATTTGCACTTTGGTTCCAGCTGGCACCTAGGTTATTTTTTTTTTCTAGAATGATTTCAACGTCACGCTTCTAGATGCTCGGTTGTCTGCGCTGCTAGATGGTCTGAGGCTTCCCTGAAGATCCTACTCCTGTGCTTCAGCACCAGCAATTATATTTTTGGAGTTAAGCACTGAGCAGAGATCATTTGATAATTCCATTTTAGTTACTGTAAGACTTGACAAGATGGAGATGAGTGGCTTAAGAGTTAAGATATGAGCAATTAGATGTGCCTAATAATGTTAAGTGGTTATCTACTGTTGCATCTTGCATTTTCTAATTGAACTCTCACTCTCTTAGTTTCTTTGTCCATGGAAGAGATACCAAACTCTAAAAATTTAGAATAATGTAATTTTTTATCTGATCACATGATTAAGTAAGTCTTTTTCTAATTATGAGAAATACAGTATGGATTTGCAACCATCCATAGTTTTATTGATTTTAAGAGGTCATTGTTTTGCAGGTTTTTACCATTACATCCACTATTGAGATAGCATAACCAGATATGCAGTGGATGAGGGAACATTGAAGGGCAATTGAATGTTTGCTGATAAATGATGTATAAGTATACTTCTCAACTCTAATTCTCTTATTTCTTGATGTATTCAGTTCTTGATTTGAGCAACTTTAGTTCTTACGTGCAGATTTGACATGGCTTAGGCTTGATCCAAGAAGGCAAGGAGAGTTAGCAGTGTGAGGGGCTGAGAAGTAGCAAGATGCTCCTGGTTTCGATGGGGCGGGTTCAGGATCCTAGATGGTAGAGGTCAACAGCCTCTTTATTGGCCGTCATGTTTTCTTATTAAGCAATGAAGTCCTATTTATTGATTATTTTATTATCCAGCTGAAGCAAAAGGAAATATTTACCATATTGTGTCATACCGTACAAAAGTTCTTGCATATGTGAAGGTTACAAATAACTTTATAGCACTACCATGATTTAACATGGCATTGGCACATAGCATTGAAGCATTCTAATTGATTGCACAATTTGTTTGGGATTACATTGCATCGTATGGGCACATAGCTGTTGGTTTACCTTAAATTCATTGCTTATGACAGCAAACGTGTGCAACTAAAAGAATTGTTGCTTTGATAAAAATAAATAAAAGAATTGTTGAGTCTAACTTCAAATGTGTGCCCAAATTTTCCGACATACATTTCCCGTGTTTGCTTGCTTTGAACAGCAGTTTGAGATGTTTCTGCTTTGAACACTAAAAATGCTATGATTTTTCTTACTTCCCTCTGACCCCTACAGAAATCCAAAAAAAAACATTATACATGGTTACCACTGGCACTGGCCAAAAGGAATGAACAGAACACATGCTGAGAAAAAAATTTGAAAAAATATATCAAGCTCAAAATGCCCCCTGGATGGTTGGATCGGAAGCTATGCCATTTTATATTCTTACTAGAAGAGCACCCACGCCATTCGGCGCGGGTCGTTCTGGTGGCGGGCTGGCATTCGATCGAACGCTGCAAAGATGCTTGGGCCGCGTGAAGCAAAGATGATCCGACCACGCCGAGTCAGCACAAGGCGATCGAACAGCGAACGTGCACATCGCCCGCACGGACACAGGAACGGCTAGGCATGCTGGCGTGCGCGATCAGACGGTGGCAGAATTCCTGAAGAAGTGGCCAGGCCGGCTGGGGGCCTTTCTCCCATCCTTTAATGTTAGTAATTGTAGCCGCAAACATTTGAGTACCACGCAAAACAGCGAAGGAGCTCAAGTGCTCAACAGACAATAAACAACACTAACATATGCATACAGTATCAGTCTCACACAAGAAAAGTAAGAGTTTTTGGTCAATACAACACCTTTTCACCCTGTATTTACATGATTGACCATTGCCATTTTTTTTTGTAGATATAGCACCGTTGCCGCACGGCCACCGTGCGGTGGCCTCTCCTCGCCCGCCACATCAGCCCTTTGTCGCACGGCCACCGTGCGCAACCGTTGCCGCTCGGCCGCCATGCGGCAACGCCTCCCTCGCCACCACGTAGCCACCCCCGCCCGCCCACGCCGCCACGTTAGCCGTTACCGCACGGCCGCCGTGCGACAACGCCCCTCACCCCACCACGCGCTGGCCTCTCCCCCTCTCGCACGCTTAGCCCCCCCCCCTCGCCAGCCCTCCTCTCCCCTTTTCCACCGAAAAACAATGTCACGTCATCCCGTCACCTCCATCTAATCGCTGTCTCCCCCGTCAAATCCTTATCTCCTCCATCCAATCCTTGTCTCCCCCGTAATGCATGTCAAACTTAATTAGTGCGCACGGGAGAAGGATTCCCTCCTACAGCGGTTATAAATTAGAGAGCGAGCGAGCGCCATTTCATTTCGCAGTCGCTCGCTCTTCTGCTCGCTCTCTTGCTCTGTCGATTACATTTTTGGGGATATTTCAGTGTTATTAACCGCCATCGTTCACAGGTAATTTGTTCCTCGTCGATTTTTCGTCATTCGTAAATTCTTTATTAACTGCGTACTTGAGTAGTTGTAATTTTCTAGGTGCTATTATAGGCGTTCTGAAATTTTCGTAGGAATTTTGAAGTGGATGTGTACTTAAGTAGTTGTAATTTTGCAGGCATTTACTTAGTTTGTCGTTGTTAGTCCTATGTAATTAGTGTCCTGAGATTTCCGTAGGAAAATCATTTTGACTTTAGGAGTCCCATGTACGCTAGGTATTCAAGTATGCATATACCATGCAATGATTCCCATGTAATTAGTGTCCTGAGATTTCCGTAGGAAAATCATTTTGACTTTAGGAATCCCATGTATGCTAGGTATTCAAGTATGCATATACCATGCAATGAACACGCACATATGCCAAAAAAAAATAGCAAAGGGAAAGAACATGGATTAACATATATATTTATTGAGGCGAGGTTAATTAGTTATGAAATAATTAGTCGTAATTAATTAGTTTTAAAGGGTAATTTTCATGGAAAGCATCATCATTGCATGCAACAAATTATTCATGCATGCACTACTGACCATGCATGCATGCACTGCTGGCCATGCAAGCAAGTAGTTGCCAGGTATTCAAGTATGCACGCACCATGCAATGAACACATACATATGCAATTATTTTTTTTAGCAAAGGGAAAGAACAGGGATCAACACATATGTTTTTTTAATTGTCAGTACACAGTTTGCCATAATTAATTTAGTCATGTTTGAATAGCTGTTACTAATTTTGTACTACTAAATTAGCGTATATTAATTTGTAGTGTTAGTTTGGTCGTAATTTTTAATTTACAGTCTTTTATGGTCATTAGCAACATTCTCTCTATTCCATGTGTTGCAAGTCATGTCTCTACCGGAGCTTCTGAAACACTTCTACGACGAGGACCACCGGTGCAAGCTGTGGATCACCGGTGCAAGCTGTGGATTGCCGGTGACGCCGATGGCCCTCCACCCCTACTACTTCGAGCGGGGAGGGACTACTGGAAGTTTGATGATCGCTACATCCCGATCCTCCGGGACACGGGCTTGTTGCCCCTTGTGAGGCTGGTGTCCGTCGGACGTTGGATCACCCTAGACGCCAGCCTGCTGTTGGCACTTGTCGATAGGTGGAGGCCCGATACGCACACCTTCCACTTTCGGTGGGGTGGGATAACGGTCACCCTGCAGGACGTCTCGCTCTTGACTGGTCTCCTGATCCGGGGTGATCTGCTTGTTCCGGGCCCTCCGGGTGCAGACTGGAAGGCCGAGCTGGAGCAACGGTTTGGCCAACCTCTCCCGGAGCGTGTACGTGGTGTCCCTCGGACTTGGCTGAGGCAGTTCAGTCAGTACCCGTAGGGTACACCTGACGAGGTCATTAGGACGCACCTCGTTGCTTACCTTCTGCAGCTCTTTCGTTGGGTCCTATTTCCAACCACATAGGGCAATTTTTGCTACCCCAGCTTCGTCCGTGTCGCTGAGTCATTGGTTGACGCAGAGCCTGGGACGATGCCTCAATATAGCTGGGGATCAGTCGTCCTTTGCGCCACATACCGAGGGTTGTGTGACGCTTCGCGGCGCGGCACCTGTGGTACCCCCAGCCTGGCTGCCTACCACGTGCTCCTGCAGCTATGGAGTTGGGAGCACTTCCCTGTTGGGCGGCCGTCCATCGAGAGAGCGGTGCACCCGTACACCCCCCCCTCCCCCAATCGACGCGATAGACGGTCCCACCATGGGCTTACGGTGGACTGCTGGCCGTCTATGCATCTTAAGCGCATCGGAGGCCGCCATCCACAACCCAGACACAACACCGGTGGGGATGATGAAAACTATGAAGTACATCTACGCGGAGATGAAGAAGGTAATAAAGAACTTGAGCTGCGGTCATTCAGCGGCTGAAGTCCTGTGCATCGGGCACTAAGTGGGGTCACCCGCTAGGTCACCACGACCTAGCGAGTCCGGCCGGTGTCGTAGCGTTCCCCGTCGGTCATCTGTAGGCCAGATCGGCGGGAAGGTAAGTTATGTACAAATCTACGTTCTATTTTTTGGTTATGCCTTACGTTCCGCTAGCATCATGTCATTCTCCCACCGCAGGTCCGTCGAGATGCAACACTTCTACCGCCCGTGTTCAGTACACAAACTAGCACTCCCGCCGCTTATCGCATTGCACATCCGGGGTATAAAATTTCGCCACGCCCGAGTGCTTAATTCTACTAACATCGTTCCGTCTTGCGCTCTTGCTTGAGTAGGGTGATCGCCATTCACGCCGATGATGATGACGATCTGAGCCTCCCAGCTCCTAGCAGGGAGTAGTACACGCCATCAGGGTTTGGATCATGGCAGGGAGGGTTTGAAGCGTACGCATGGCAGAGCTCCTCCGGGTTCACTGTCCCACCGTACGTCTAAGGACAGAGCTCATCCGCTCAACCGGAGTTGTAGGCACCATACCCCGGGAGTGATTTTGTGGAGTCCATCGCTCATGAATTCTTCAGATGTGTCCCCCAGGTCGGCATGCCTCATCAGGACGACATGTACGCTTACCAGACTCTGCTGGGCTAGACTCGGCCAACTAGGCCACCTTCGCCCACTCAACGGTCTCCATACCCCCTCCGAGCCGACACACACACTCCAGACCGGCTCACGTATCCCACGGGACAAACCCGACATAAAACATCCAGGCGCACGCGAAGGCAGCCGCAGCCGCAACGAGCAGAGGGTAATGACTCAGACGAGTGAGCCATATTGTGTCCTGTGCTATACGAGTATGTTTTGGTATATTTGTTATGTAATGACGAGGGTAGTGGCTCAGATGTTATGACATTATGCTAAATGTTATATAATGTCATTGTGACATTGTGATTTATCGACACAAAATGCGCTTCGAAATAGTCAACACAAATTGTGATCTATTGGAAATAGTCAATAGAAATGACAACTCTACCTTCCGATTTTAATGTACTAAACCGAAAAGACCGGACATTGATGCGCAAACTTTACAGAGGGACATGACAACACTCTGTCACACCCGATTTTTGGACCGAAAAGACCAAACTCTGCCGCTCAAACTTTTCAGGGGGAAATGACAACTCTACCTCCCTAGCTTTTTAGGAAGATGTGACTCGACGAGGCAGCTTTGCGCGGTGACGTGGCCCAACGAGTCTGCTTCCTGCAGAGACGCGACGCGACGCTGCCACACGATTCCTCCTCGGGCACTTTGCTAACGCCAATTTCGCTCAACCCAATTACAATTCACCAAGATACGCAGGCCACCAAGATATAAGTACTAGCCCTCCCACGGCGGGTTCTCTTTCATCAAGACTCCAACACAATCTAGCTCAAATGGAGAACCAATGGGACGAAATCAGCGAACTCGCAAGGCATGCTGGGGCCCTGGACGAACAAAGGGAGCGTTCTAAGAGGGCACCTCCTCGCAATAACGCCCCATGTAGCAGCAATCCCTACCGAAATATTCCAACCGAGCATTCGTCGCAACACCCGTCTGAGGGGGAGACGTCGCCCCTCTGTTGGTGCAGGGACACATGCAAGTTCTTCAAATCCAAGCAGCGGCTTAGCCTGGACATGCGTTACAGGGGTTGCGCCAACTACTCCTCGGACTATCCCGACCGCCGTTGGGACACGGGCCACTATCGGCGGCCGGTAAGGACCGGTTACAGTATGTTCCCCTACCATTTCTCTTTCAAAGTACACACTGACAACATCTCCTGTCTACCCGTAGTCCTCGGATTCGCTATGTGGCTACTGCAAGTGGATCGACCAAGAGATCCACCCACATGACCAGTGGGGTCTCGACTGCAAGGAGTGAGATGCCAAGAGGGACCGCGAGAAGAGGGACGAGGAGCACCGCAATGATCAGCACAACAAGCGTATCCGGCGGGAGACACAAGCTCATCTCATGGTGTGTAGGCGCAGGGAGAGCGAGGCTCGCGAGAGAGAGCACGAGAAAAAGAGGGAAATGACGGCTGAGGCCAAGGTGGCCGGCGAGGAGTACAACGCCGAGTTTGCAAGGAAAGGCAAATGGCCTCGTTCACGCAGTAGGTCGGGCCATTTAGTAGTAGTCTCCTGTCCTACCCGCCATGTTGTTTACTATCCCCTAAAGACATGTATACTTACATGGTCCGAATGCTTGTGTCGCGGTGTACCGTGGTAGTAGCGATTGTTGAGGAACCGTCGCTGGCGAGTCCAGTCCGAACGATTACCTCGCCGACAAACTCAGAATCGTAAGAACGATGCAAGAACACAAGAACAGAATAATAGATTGAACACAGAGATATAAGGGGACTTCATGCTTCTCTTTATTGCTCTTCCAAAACGGTCAATTACAATGAGGGGTCCCCTCTCCTTTATATAGGCTACTGGATGATGAGTAGTCCACCTGGGCTAGGACTCTCTGGTCCTGGGCTCGGTTTCTTAACACTCCCCCTTGGACACTCATCCAACATGTTCATGTCTCGCCAAAACTCCATAAAAACTCAGTGGGAAAAATTTGGAGAAAGAGTACCTGTCATGCGTTCCGTTGCATTGCACGAATTGCCTCATTAAAAACCTTAGCTGAGAAACTTCAGGAAAACTCATCAAGTGAAAAAGAGTACAATCCACCCAATTTCATTTAATCTCCAGGATTTATACTTTGGGTACTCGATCTTCATGATCAAGCTTTAACAAAGAATTCGTGAAGGTTCTCCCCCTGAATTCTGTATTTCTCTAAGTCTCATCATTCCAATTCCACGTATGCATCTTTCAAAGCTAGACGCTAGAAGTGACTTAGTGAATAAATCTGCTAGATTTTCACATGACTTGGTATGCAGTACTTTAATTTCGTTAATCTTTTGCACTTCATGAGCATAGAAGAACTTGGGGTTGATATGCTTTGTGAGATGACTCTTCACATAACCCATTTGCACTTGTGCAACACAAGCTGCATTATCTTCCTAGATAATGGTGGGGGTTTGCGCGGTATTCAATCCACACGACTGCTGGATGTGGTGAATCATCCGCCGAAGCCAAACATATTCTCGTAAGGCCTCGTACAGTGTTATGATTTCCGAGTGGTTCGTCGAAGTCGATACAAGACTTTGCTCAGACGATTTCCACGGAATTGCAGTTCCACCACATAGGAATACATAGACTGCTTGCGACTTGACTATATGCGGGTTCTACAGGTACCTGGCATCTGCATAGCCATTCATATTCAGGTCTTAGTTCTTTCTGTAGAACAGACCAAGTTCTTTGCTTCCTTAGAGGTATCGGAAGATTTCCTTCATTCCCTATCAATGCCTTTGGTAGGTTTTGCACTATACCTTGTTAGTAGGTTAATAACAAATGCAATGACCGATCTAGTACAATTTGCTTAATACATGAGTGCTCCTACTGCGCTCAAGTATGGGAATTCCGGTCCCAGGACTTCCTCCCCCTCTTCTCTAGGTCTGTACAGGTCTTTGTCTTGCTGCAAAGATCTCCCGACCAGTGGCAATTTCGAAGGGTATGCCTTTTCAAATTCGAACCTTTCTAACACTTTCTGAGTATAGGTTGACTGATGTACTAAAATCCCTTCAGGGGCATGCTCAAGCTGCAAGCCTAGGCAATATTTGGTTTTACCCAAATCTTTCATTTCAAACTCCGACTCCAAGTAAAAGCTTGCTTTCTTAATACCTTCCAGGGTTCCAATGATATTCAGATCATCTTCATATACTGAGATTATACAAAATCCATCCTGGGATAGTCGTATAAATACACAGGGATAATTCTTATTGTTCGTGTAGCGTTTCTTGTATAGAAAGTCGCTTCAAGCGATTATACCACATCTGCCCTAGCTTAATCGCTAAGTCTCAGACAAAGGACTTTCTGAGTTTCACACTATACAGATTTCTATTTGCTCTATCTTGGTTCGGGATAGGGATACATTCAAGTATCTTCATATAAATGTCTGAATCCAATATTCCATAAAGGTATGCTGTTACCACATCCATCAATTTCACTTTTAACTTCTAGTTTACTGTCATTGAGATTAAATATCTAAAGGGTGGTTCCACCCATGACCGGGGAATATGTTTCTTCATAAACAACTCCTGGATGTTAAGTGAAACCTTGTGCAACAAGCCTTGCTTTACTTCATTATTTTCATTTCTCTTTTGAACAAACACCCACTTATGCCCTACGCGGTGCACATAGGGAGGCGAACGGCTTACAGGCCCAAACACCTTTCTTTTATTTAGAGATAATAATTCTACTTCTATTGCCTTCTTTCAATCTGATCTTTTCTTTCATTCAGTGAGCGATACAGGCTCTAGATCAAGATCGATGATTGTGGCAATTTTCTTTGCAAAATCAGTGTCGACATTGGTTGTTGTCTTATTCATAGATTCTCTCATGGTCACAAAGTTTATAGCTATTTCTTCAAGTGGCGATTCTTCTAGTGCTTCTACTTGCTCACCGCTGCTTTCATTTACGGGGGCAAGTCTCTTTAGTTTTTCAGCTCCGATGTATGCGCACGCATCCATGCTGATGTCTCCCTTCATGGGGATGTTCAATTCTAGTATGTATTGTTCTGAAGGTTTCATACAAGTGCCAGGTCTCAACTAGCTCCCCTTCTTGCTCTGGGGAACTTCGGTGATCGGCTGTGTTAAGTCCTTCTTATTCTTTTTCACCAGGCGTCCCTAGTTACTTCGGATTCGAGGGGACGGAGTTCTCGTCCTTTCAGAAGCCTTAGGACGGGATTAGGGATACCTTCATCGGTATTTCAACCCTCTCCGGTACATTACGTATAGGCATATGCAACTTGGTCAAGCTTTTCAAATCACTAAAGTGTTCAGGCAGATGATTTGATAATGCTTGCAAATCAATTATCTTCTGGACTAAAATTGTCTTCTAGACTTTAATTATCTTCTAGACTTCAAATAGTGCTTCACTAGTGTGCGGGTCATGTGCATGGATTTCAATTATCTTCTAGACTGCAATTGTCTTCTAGACTTCAATTATCTTCTGGACTTCTCTATTTCCCGAGATTTTCATCAAAAGGTTGATTTCCTCCCCCCCCCCTCCTAATGACGAGAAACTAGTCTCATCTAATATATTATCAACGAATCGGGCAATATGCAAATCTCTCATCATAGGGTCAAAATACCTGATTATGGATGTTGTCACATAACCAGAGTATATCCCTGACTTTCGGAGAATGCCCATTGCAGTTCGCTGTGGTGATGGTATAGGTACATAAACCTTGCAACCAAACCTTCAAAGGTGAGAAATTTTTTGTGTTGACCCTTGCGCTAGTTGCATAGGTGAATGGATGCTATATGCCGACGGTCTAAAATTGATGAGAGTTGCTACGAGTAGGACTGTGTGTCCCCAACATGCAGTTGGTAAATTACAATTCTTCAAGGGTGGTCGGGCAATAAATTTAATCATTTTAATTAATGCCTCTGCTAGTCCATTCTGGGTGTGGACATGCGGTATGGAATGTTGAACTTTAATTCCCATTGTCATACAATAATCATCAAATGCCTTTGAAGTAAATTCTCCAGCATTGTCCGTTCTGATGGACTTCACATGATGATCAGGGAAATTACTTCTAATTTTAATTATCTACGAGATTTAGTTTTGCAAAAGCGTAGTTTCTTGTAGACAATAAACATACATGCGACCATTTCGAGGAAGCATCGATGAGCACCATAAAATACCTAAATGGTCCTTACAGGGGCTGTATAGGACCGCAAAAATTCTCCCTGGATACAGTCCAGGAATGTAGAGACTTCATCCTTCACTTTCAGTGCAGAAGGTTTAGTAATTAAATTCCCGGTGGCACATGCGGGGCACACAAAATCTTTCTGATTCGAGAAATTATTTACATTAATATTATGTCCATGTGAATTGTTAATTATATTTCTCATCATCCTAAGACCTATGCGGCATAATCTATCATGCCAGAGATAGAAAAGGTTCAGAACTTCTAAATACGGTTTTCAAGGCAGTATAGGCTGCAGATGCCTTAAAATTAGTGTAGTATAGCCCAGTTTCAAATTAAGAAAGTCGTTCTAATACCATTTTTCTACTTTCTTCACGCTTTGTAATGAGCAGGTATTCTTTACCATATTCTTCTTCAGTCTCTACGTGGAAACCGTTAGCGCGAATATCCTTGAGAGTTCTAGTCGATTCTAGGTACAACAAGGCTTCTTTAGTGACCAATGTTGTGCCCATTGGGAGTATAACAATAACAAAGTTAAACATGCTTCAAATGAAAAAATTGTTCAAAATTTGAATTCTCGAGGCCTTTTTCTGCTGGAAAATGAATTTTCAGTGAATTCTGCAATTTTTAGGGGGTAAATCGCGAAATTTCAGTTCTGAGAAAAGTTTTCGCGTAATTTCAGCAATTCCGAGGGGTTCTCCGCAAATTTCCTTATTCGCAAAAAGGTTCTCATAATTTTCGAAATTCTTGAGAGTCCTTTTGCAAATTTTGGGATTTTTTCTTTTCTCCTTTTTTTCTCTTTTCCACCGGAATTCTGGCTGGGGCCGTCATGCTGCGTTTCAAAAAGCGCCCATGCGGCCCATTCGGCGTTCTTTTGGCCCATGCCGCTTGGAGCAAAAGGAGGGGGGACCGTAGGGTTTCCCTGCCCCCAATTTTGTGGTGGCGGCGGCTCCTATGGACACCGTGAAGCCAAGAAGCAGCAAAGAAGCAGTCGGTCAAGCGGCATGGCCTGTGCTTTTTCTAAGCACAAGCAGGCCCATGCGAGCCACCGTCTGGCGCTCCATGCGGGAGCAATGCAAGCACAGATGCGATCTTTGGCGGCGAGGTGGCCGCGAGTTGGCGGGTCAGGGCAGTCTGGGCGCCGGCGAGGCAACGCGGAGGAGGCGGCGCCATGCAGTTCGCGAGGTGGCTGGTCGGGATGAGGGCGCGCCGAGGCAAGGAAGTCGGCTGGCTTGCGGTGGGGCGCCATTCTGGCGGCGAGCGAGTTCGGTGGTGCCACGGCGGCCTTTCCTCCTCCCCCTTATTTTATCTTTTATGCGTCGGCGAGGACGACGCCATGCGCGGCAACATTGCGCTAGGAGGACGCGGACGAGGCGAAGCGCGATGGTCGTGGCGGGCTTCAAGTCGGCCATGGCATGGCATGGGCGAGGGGCAGAGGCGAGCGCCGCTTCAAGAGGCGACGCAGGGCCCCCGGTGTTGCATGTGAGCATGGAGGTGCGGCTCGGGTGAGCGAGGCAATTGGCAGCACGGCTTGGTCGGTGTTATACTGCGACACGGCACCGTCTGAATTTTTCAAGTTTACTATTCATGCAATGTATGTGTTGTTCATGAGATGCAATAATCGTTCATGCAATTACCGATCGACTTCACCAACGACTTCAAGTCGGCTCACGGTAGTTTAGAACGAATTTGTAATTTTCAATCTACGGTACAATCGACATCCACTTTTTTTATGCAATCCACCGATCGACATTGTGTCGGTGACTTCAAGTCGGCTCGCGGTAGATTAGAGCGGATTTGCACTGTAGGTTACAATCTAGAAAGCCAAATTTGTAGAATTGAAAGCGATCTAGAAAGAAAAACGATTCAATCTATGAGTGCTGTTCTTCGACAGTTACCTTTCGATTCGAGGAGAGTCGATCGTGCTGATAACGTGTTGAGGAACCGTCGCTGGCGAGTCCAGTCCGAACGATTACCTCGCAGACAAACTCAGAATCATAATAACGATGCAAGAACACAAGAACAGAATAATAGATTGAACACAGAGATATGAGGGGACTTCAGACTTCTCTTTATTGCTCTTCCAAAACGATCAATTACAATGAGGGGTCCTCTCTCCTTTATATATGCTACTGGATGATGAGTAGTTCACCTGGGTCAGGACTCTCTGGTCTTGGGCCCGGTTTCTTAACGGCGATGATGACTCAAGTAATTAGCCGAACCATCATGCATGTGACCATGTGTAACGTGCTTCTGTCTACGGACTCTAATGTAGTTCTGGTTCTGTGCCTCGCACTTTACCTTCAGTCGATTAGCAGTCAACTGACCTTCGGGTTTCTCGAGATCCAGTACATGTCACCGTCAAAATCACTATTGGCCGTCTCATCGGCCAAAGATTGTTTTCCAGAAGTAGGAAAAAGTATAGCATATTTGGAATATCTCATAACCTCTTCTAGACCGCTAATATACCTTGCTGTCAAGACATGTATATCATCAAAATGTAATCCAAGATGTTTATATACAAGCACGTTTCCAAAATGCTATCTATTGACGTTGCTTAATAAGAGATATAGTAAGTAATAAACAATAAGGTCTCATTTGAAACATAAGCAAATCTCAAATAACTAATGATGGCATATTGCATATTGGCGCATGTTTTATAGCAGGCTAAGACATGCTAATGAATTATCCAAACGTAATGTGAAATTCCTGCACCATATTGTATATCGACATCTCCAATGGAGTTGCAATGCAGCTTTTTTTCCACACATTCTAAGTCGCATGAAATCATGAAACCCTAATTTCCGAATCCTAAAGTCCAAATTTTCGCAACCTAAATCCTAAATTTTCGAGACAATTCCAGAATACATATCAAATTGTCCAAACAGTACACAATCAAGTCCACTACGTGAGGAGCCTTCAAAATAAAATTTATAATTTTTGGAGCTCAATTTCAGAATTTCTACATTTACAAATTCATACTAACAGTACATTTATATAAAATTACGAGAAAAATTCTAAACAAATAAAATTATGGCAAATTTACACAAGCAAGTACACTGTGTTGGGAGACTCCACATAAAATTTCATATTTTTTTAAACTCGTTTGCTATATTTTAAAATTCGTACAAACAGCCATGAAACCCTAATCAGTAAACCTTAATTTCGGCCGATAGTAAACCCTAACTGCGACATGGTGGGCTGAGGAGCGTTGCCGCACGACGACTGTGCAGCAACAACTGACGTGGCAGCGGGGGCAAATGAGGGAGGCTACGTGGCGACGAGGGATGCGTTGCTGCACGACGACCGTGCAGCAACAAGTTGACGTGACAGGCGGGGAGAGGCCACCGCACAATGGTCGTGTAGCAATTGGGGTGAAAAAAAAGCTCGTTAGTGGACTCATTAGCTCGGTTCAAAATTGTTTCAGTTAGACTTGTTATTTAGTTAAACATTGAAATAAGTCAATCTCGTTAGCTTGGTTCTAAAAATACTTTCAAACTATAAATAAAATAATATTAAATCAATCTATATCAATTTTAAGAAAAACTCGGTAAAATGACTACTTGATTTGATATCCACCCCGCTACTTGATTTGATATCCAACCCTATGCAGCAACAGTGCTATATGTGAAAAAAAATTCAGCGGTGGTCAATCCCGTATTTACGGGATGAAAAGGTGCTGTATTGGCCAAAAAATCGAAAAGTAAATGGACAACATAATGAGGAATAGATTCTGCAACGACCAGCGAAGGGGGTAGAGTTTTCCTCTTTTTCTCGAAATCTCTCTCATCCAACAGGTCAGAAATGAACGATGGAGGAGTGAAAGAGTTCCCACAAATGCAGTACTTGAATACCAAAAAGAAGGCACCGTTCCATTAGATTTAAGTGGAGTTTGCTGTGTCAATGCCATGGTGGTGGAAAGAAAAGAGAAGAAATGTTGCGTGCAAAGGAACTCAGGGCTCCACCATATGTTCCCCCATCCTCATGGCGAACGTAGTTGGACAAAGATGTAGTGGTGCCAAGTCAAGTCCTTTTCTCCATCCACTTGGTTCACAGTTCAATCCATTACACTGCACCTACATCTGCACCTGGGCTGACTCTTAAAAAAATAACAAAAACCTGGATCAGAAAAAGTTAAGCGTTAATTTGGAACTTCCGAAAGATTTTCAAGCGGAATGGACGGAATGGATACAGCATCCATGATTTCAATTAAGATACAAAAATATAAACTGCAAATTATATACAAATGAGCATCTCAAGTTTTTGGACCAAATGCCAAATGGCATTACCATTTCAAGTTCACACAGAGATAACCCGTCGGCGGAATGTCACAAAATCAGTGTTCTAAAAATGGGTCTACTAGGCCGTATATACAAGTAACGGGTGCCCTACCTATTACCGTTACTGTGTAATTGCCAGTTATGCCGCATAATCGGACCGATTGTGTCGTATAATCACTACTAGATGGGTGACGTGTCGAGTAGTGGTTACCGCTTTTTAGAACCTTGCACAAAATCTATGTTGGCCATCAAGATGCATTTTTCGCGAGAACCATTTTTTTATGCTTAGCAAGTGGCCCACTGAACACAGGGACTGTACAATGGACAGAGACACAAACAAGCAACATTAAGCAACATGTATTGTAAACAAATAGCTAATGTACTATTTTGGTCATCAGCAAAAAAAAGAACTTATTTGTAAACTGTTACTATCCACAACCTTAAAACAGGTTCTGCACTCCAGAGTTCCTTTCCATTTAGTTGTGATAAAAAATCCACGAAGAGTCTAAGCTAATACGTAACATAATACTCTACTTAAAACCCTTTTGTAAGTAAAAAATGGATCTGTATGCAGGTTGATCTTGTCTTGATTCCATCAAAACCATGAAACGATAATGAAAAACACAAGATATATGACCAAACAGCAAAAACTGAGGTAAAGCTGAGTATAAGAAAGTAATAATATAATATACTGAGCAATTGTCAAGACTACAGGTGCATGCGCTGCTAACAGTTAGACGCAAAGAAAGGGGCATGACAGGAAATTTGTAATAGCAGGGTGTCAAAAGATATAAATGTTGAATGTGTACTATGTTAAGATAGTTCAGTACATACATTATTTCATTGTACTACTAAAATGACAAGGTGGAGTAGAATCTAGAAGTATTGGGGGCTGTTTGGTCCGTGTCCTGGGGCGTGGTTGCCTGGCCACGACACTGCTAGAGATCTGCTTCGACCGTGTTTGGTTGCAGGTCTGCTTACCTCCCTGGTCCAGGCACCTCCTCCAAGCCAAGCTGACAAAATGAATGCCTGGCTCCCAGGCGTAGCAACCAGCAGCAGCTAATGCTAGCTATTAGCTAGCTAATTGAGATTAGAAGTTAGTTAATGAACCGTTTTCACGATATTTATTTTCAAACCATCTGTTGGGCTAATATAATTTAGTTTTTATGATATTTTTTAACTTTATATTTTCTCTAAACCCAGGTCTTCAACCAAACACCACAACCCTAGGCTTGTCTGGCCAGACAAAAATTATCTACTTTCCAAGCTACCTCTAGGCACCAGATTTTCCAGGTATGGAACCCAGGTCTCGATCCAAACAAGCCCTTGGTGCTTGCTTCTTTTATTGCTAGGAGCTTTCTTGACTAAGATCTGAAGTACATGATGACTCAGAGAACTTCATGATGTAAGTGGAGAGCAAGAGTTGGAATATAGTTTTGCAGGAAATTTTGACCCCCTTGTTTGTAAAAGTTGGAACGGGTTCCATTAAATATGTTTCAAGGAAGATGTTGCACGTATCTCAACAGTGGACTAGGATGATACAGGCCAGCGGCGTGGCATGGATGCAACAATCCTCATTGTCGTTTAATCAACACCAGGGAAGGAGAAGTTTTGTTTGCTGAAGTTGAGGAGTCCTTCAGAATATAAACCTTCAGATAGTCAGTGGGCTAAAAATAAAATACAGTATTTGCTAAAGTTGAATTGGTCAACACAATCACAGGTCACAAATTGCGTATGGACAAGACTACTCCATCTATACTCTTGTGGCCCTCAATATGTTTGGGAGGGGTGAATGATTCCCTTTTTCGCTGCCTATTTATCTCTGATGCAGCGGGCAGTTAGTTAGTTACTGAAAAAAAGGCTTTTCAGTGTTCTTAATTTCATATACCATAATAATCAAATAATCAATTGCAGTCAAGAACGACGAGATATAACTCATCAAATTCTAAAGAATGTAATTGACCTGGCCTGCAAGACAAGGCTATAATTAATTAGCTTTATCGAATGGGCAGAAATGCAGAACTGAAACATACCATTTGGTGACTTCAGTCAAATAACATTCACTACATTAAGCGAAAGTTAAGAGTAAGAGTAAGTAACATTCCATATCCTAAGAGTAAGTCAGTAACATTCCATATCCATTTAGCTACTATGCACGATGGAACTAAACCCAGAATTACTATGTAAACTTAACTGCTAATATTAAGCTAAAATGTAGCTGCTTTACTTGGAATCGTGGACACAGCTGCCAAGTCAAGATGACATTAATGCGCAGAAGGTTAGGCCTTATAATCTAAAATGAAACAGTGAGATCACTCAAAAAGTATGTAAAGTTACGAAGAAGCACTTCATGTGAAAGATGGTAGATGGTATCATCGTTTCCACAAAAATATTAAACTACACATCCAAATCATGAATGACATGGCATCAAATTGAAATAACTTGGGCAGCTTGGGTAAGAGGCCCTAGTGATGGCCTCATATCCTGTTTTCCTTCAATTGCTTCATTACAGTTTGACAGACAAGTATATGTCTCAAAAGGCTATGGAGTATTAGTGTTCTAAAAAGGCTTTCTTTTTTGTGCAAAACTACATTGTTAATTAAATCTTACTGAAATCACTAGCTACTCTTTTTCTTATTTGGGATGCATCTTTTCTCACTGAAGGAAAAAAAACTCGCTCGCCCATGCATCACATCAATTTACAAGATGTATGCAACTACATATTGTTAGATTGATCTCAACCGATTAGCCCAACGGCTAATCGGGCCTTGATCCGCGCCCTGATCGGGGGTGCCCAGCCCATCTATTGGCTGGTGGGCCCCGTCATGACAAGAAGATATAAAGAGGTGGGGGCCGGCGGCTCTACGCACGAGGTTGGCCTGAGCCGTACATCCCCACCGACACACAAACCCTAGACCGATCTAGAAGGGCGCGCGATCGACGGAAGCGCCATCGCCGTCATCGCCACCGGACCGGAAGCGCCATCGCCGCCTCTTTCACCAGATCTCGCGCCTCCGCTGTCGTCATCCTTCTTCCACGACCGCCGCCATGGCATGGCGGCTCCTCCTCCACGCAATCGGACGGTACACTCTCCTCTCTCTCTCTCTCTCGATCTACCTCCCACGAGAAGAACCATCCAACAATGGTATCGAGCCACAAAGAGGATCGGCCTTACTTTTTGTGCCGCTCGGCCGCCGGCCAGACGGCCGCCGCCGGCCGTCGCGCTGTCTCGGACGGCCGTGCTTGTTGGCCGGCCGGGCCAGTTGTCTTGGCCGCCGCCTCTGCCGGCTCACTTTGGCGCCGTAGAAGCCACCATGCTGCTGCTCGCGTCGAGACCCTCGCTGTCGCTGTTCGCCGCCGCCGCTTAGGCGCCGCCGAGAGTCAGACGGAGCTCAAGGCAAGGCCTCGATGGACCGCGTTTTTGCTGGGGATGGAACCGAATGGGCTAGGGTTTGGGTTGGTGTTATCCCCACGCTTCGCTTCGGCCGTCCGATCCGATCCGATGCGACGGACGGTGAGGGTCCTCCGACTTTTTTTCCCAAAGGAGATAGAAGCCATGGTTTGAGACGCCGTGGGCGTGGTCGTGTATGGGCTTTTTTGGTGTTATGAACAAGAAACCGAGAGAATGAGTTTTAATGTTTTTCGAAGCATTTATGAGTGAATTTTGATTGAAATTTGAAATTTGATCCACATTTGTGGCTTACCGCACCCCCTCAGCGTCCCCCGAGTGCACGGACCAGACGATGGGCGCCAGATTTCGCTCCTCGGCCCTAAGCCTCCGGCGACGGACCTCATACGCCTCCGCCCGTAAGCCGCCTAAATCGATGAATAGAATTTGATTCAAATCTCTGTAATTTTTGCACCAACGTGTTAATTTTTCGTGAGATTAAATGTGTAATATAATGCTTCAATAATGAATTATTTTTAGAATAATTACGCTTCACGCAAAAGTTAATGTTTGATTACTCTTTCAATTAAATTGAACCAACGGAGAATTTAATTTTTTGAGAATTGTTGTGAATTATGATATTGTTATTTTCTGACCAACGTTGATAGTAACAGTATTATAATTTCTAATTGATGTTTTTATGCATTATTTCTATTTCTGCCCAACGGTGATGTAGATTTAATGTATAGATTAAAATTGTATGTCGATTTTTGACCAACGCTGGAAATAAGGCATATAATTTTGTCATTATGTTCTCACTTTTATTTGAATTATTTTTGGCGGATACAACTTGATGAGTTGTATCAAAGAGATCCCCACTCTCAAAGGAGATAACTATGGGAGTGGAAGAAAAAGATAGACTTAGCGTTTATCTTGGCCGAGGTGGATCGGGTCCTCACCACAAGACGCCCCATCGAGCCCGAGGCGCCAAGTGAGAAAAGAAAATGAGGACGACATCGCTTGGCGAGAAAAGACAGAGGGACCATGCTCCTTACGATGTCTTATGACCTTGAGCATAAGAATGGACCACGACCAACAAGAAATGTATGGTCGTGATAAAGAACACGATTGAGCTCGCAATTGTGGGCTCAATCGCAGAATGTGACACCACCACGTATACCTTGAAAAATAAAGAGTCGGTTCTTCGCTCTTCAAAGACTTATGCTACACATGACTAATTAAGCGACTTGTGACAGAAAGAGATTCTCGTGCCACCGGTGGTGGCAATGGCATAAGAGAGCACATACTAAGGATGAGCAATTTGGCATCCAAGCTTAAACCAATGGATTTGGCTCTCAAGGATGAGTTCCTTATTCATTTGATTTTTGCTTCCTTGTTTTAAAAGTTTGACACCTTTGTTGTCAACTACAACATGCACAGAAATGGGACTTAGAAAAGTGCATAGCTATGTGTGTGCAAGAAGAGGAAAGATTTAAATCCTCACATGGTGGTTCTATCAACTATGTGAAGGACAACAAGAAAAAGAACTTCAATACCACTTCTTCTCAAAGAACAAGGAAAAGCCTCATCCATCACCTCAGCAGAATAAATTTGTTGTAGACAAAGATCGTGTCTTCATCTGCAAGAAGACGGGACACTACAAGAAGAACTGCCCGATTACTTAAAGATGATAATGGCAAAGAAAGGCGAGAACATTATTACCTTTATAAATGAATGCTCAGATGTGCAATATTCAAATCCACTTGGTGGATTGACTCAGAGCAACTGCTCATGTTGCTAATTCCTTCAGGATTCCGCTCGACGAGGACTACGCAAAGAAACGAAAGATGCATTAAAGTTGCAAATGGAGTCCAAGTGAAGTTGAAGCCGTTGGCATCTTTCATTAGAGTTAGCTAATGGTTCCAATCTTTTACTTAGAGATGTCCTTTTGTTCCTCTTCTGAGGAATTTGATTAGTGTTTCATGCTTGGACAATAATGGTTATGATTGTCATTTTGGAAACGGCAAGTGTGAAATAATGTTTAATAATGAATGTGTTGGTCTTGCCATCTTACAAAATGAGCTTTATTTGTTATCATTATGTGATGATGTGAATGTCGATGCGATAATGGGAACGTCACGTGCGAGAAAGTAATTGAATCCTCGCTCACTTAATGTAAATGTAAAACGAAAGAGAACTCATAATGAATCATCGAAATTATGGCAATCGCTGCTTAGACCATATTTCGGGGGAGAATAGAAAGACTAGTTAAGAATGAAATTCTTCCTCTATTAGAGTTCTCAGACTTAGAACAATGCGAGAGAATGCATTAAAGGAAAATATGTAAAGAAAATTAAGAAAGACGCCAAAAGAAGCACAGAGTTCTACAAATTATTCACACGTACATTTGTGGTCCTTTTCCGTGAAAAGTGTGGATGGTTATGACTCGCTCATAACATTCACGGATGATTACTCCGTTATGGATATATTTATCCAATCAAAGAAAGAAATGAAGCCTTAGATAAATTCAAGATATTTAAGGTCAAGTTGAAAACCAACACGATTTGAAGATTAAGATAGTCCGATCCGACGCGGAGTACTACTACGACATACCCTATATGGACAAGTTCTGGACCTTTTGCAAGGTTTTTACAGAAAATGGCATAGTGGCTCAAATTCTACACCCGTAACCTCAAAGAAAATGGAGTAGTGAAAAGACGCAACTGCACTCGATGGATATGGTGCGAAGCATGATGAGCTATTCCACACCGCCATTGAGTTTATGGATGGAGGCGTTGAAAACCGCCATTCATATTCTCAACAGAGTGCCTAGTAAGTCGGTGCCCAAAACACCGCATTTGAGTTGTGGATGTGAAGAGTTCCTCACTAAACCACTTACGTGTGTGGGAGTCTCACCGAGGCTAAAGTATTTAACCCAAACCTTGGGAAGCTTGATCCCAAAAAAGAAGTTGCCATTTCATTGGCTACCCCGAAAAGTCAAAAGGTTTTCGTTTCTCCGCCCGCAGAGATATACAAAGTTTGTAGAAACGAGACACGCCTGTCTTCTTAGAGGATGAAATGATGAGAGGAAGTATGGTAGCTCGTGAGATTGATCTTGAAGAGAAGCGGGTGTATGCGCCCATCCGATGATTCAAGAGCCATTCTTCACAATACTGCTGTCATTGCCGCACCGACAAGGTAAGACATCGTGGTGCCAAGACTGTTATTGTTCCTCCCGTGGCAACAATGAATGATAATGAGGAACCCGTTCTTCAGATCCTATAGAACCTATTGCCACAGATGAGGGGAGCAACAAAGAAATTTCAAACGAAGATATACCAAATGAGGAGGCCCCGAGGAGGTCTCAAAGAGTAAGAAGATCGGCTATTTCGATGATTATCGATTTATCATACAGAGGAGTTTCAAATGGAGGATGATCCCACCTCATTTGAAGAAGCCATGAGAAGCGAAAATTCCTCAAAATGGCTTGAAGCCATGGAAGAGGAAATGAGGTCCATGAAGACTAATAAAGTCCGGGACTTGGAAATTATTCCTAAAGGAGCCAAAACAAGAGGGTCAGAAATGGGTCTACAAGACAAAGCTTGACTCCCAAGGAATGTAGAAAGATATAAAGCGCGACTTGTGGCAAAAGGATTTACGCAAAAAGAAGGGATTGATTACAATGAGACTTTTTCTCCAGTCTCATGTAAAGATTCTTCGTAATCATAATGGCATTAGTAGCACATTATGATTTAGAGTTACATCGATGGATGTAAAGACGGCATTTCTTAATGGGGATTTGGAGGAAAATGTTTACATGGCACAACCGAAAGGTTTTGTCATGGAAGGAAATGAAAGAATGGGATGCCGCTTAAAGAAATCGATTTATGGGTTAAAGCAAGCTTCAAGACAAGGGTACTTGAAGTTTGACAAGACAATAAGAAAATTTGGGTTTAAAGAGAATGTAGAGGACAACTGTGTTTATGCAAAGTTTAAAGATGGGAAGTTTATCTTCCTAATCACAGATGTGGATGATATCCTCTTGGCTAGTAGTGATGTCACTGCCATCGAGACAAAGAAGTTTTTGTCCTCAAACTTTGATATGAAAGATCTTGGTGAAGCTTCGCTCGCTCTAGGGATCAAATTCACCGGATAGAAACAAAGGGATATTGGGACTATCACAAAAGACATACATAGAGAAAGTCTTAAAGAAATTTGGGATGCATAAATGTAGTCCTTCACCGCACCTATAGTCAAGGGCGACAAATATGGGGTTTTTCAATGCCCCAGAACCAAAGATGAGATCGATCAAATGAAAGCGTTCCATATGCTTCAAATTGTCGGAAGCTTACAAGATGCTCAAGTGTGCACACGCATACGACTTAGCATTTGTTACCGGGTTATTTGGCGATTCCAGAGCAATCTCGAATAGAACATTGAAATTGATAAAGAAAGTCTTGCGTTATTTGCAAGGAACAAAAGGCCTCATGATGACATACGTAAGATCGATTACTCCATATAGTGGGGTATACTGATTCGATTTTGCGGAGATGATAGAAAGTCTACATCCGGATATGTGTTCACTCGCAGAGGAGCTATATCGTGGAAAAGCTCAAAGAAACCGTCACTACATCCTCCACAATGTATGCCGAAGTTTGTAGCATGTTATGAGGCTACGGGCGGCGAATCGCTAAAGAAGTTCATACCCGCTTAAAAGTGGTTGACGACATCAATAGACCACTTAAGTTGTATCGCGATAATGAACCCATGAGAACGTATGCCCACAACAATAAGTCAAGTGGTCTTGCCAAACACATTGACATAAAGTACTATGTTGTGAAAGATAAAGTTCGGGATCAAATTATAAGTCTTGAGCATATAAGTACCGCAAAGATGTTAGCGGATCCACTTACTAAAGGCTTACCACCCAACGTGTTCAGAGAACATGTAGCCAGCATGGGTTTAAGGGAAAGCCTATGATTCTGGACTAAAAGATGGCCCAAAAGATTAAAGTAACTATTTCGTAATGCAGAGGTGTATTGTAGTCGTTAAATCTATCGGCGATTGACCGTGACGATGAGACATGTTCGTGCACTAACTGTGATGGAATGAGTAAAGTCAAAAGTGATTAAAGTTAAAGCACGATTGAGATCAAGGTGAGAATGTTAGATTGATCTCAACCGATTAGCCCAACGGCTAATCGGGCCTTGATCCGCATACGATCGGGGTGCCAGCCCATCTATTGGTGGTGGGCCCCGTCATATTCAAGAATATATAAAGAGGTGGGGGCCGGCGGCTCTACGCACGAGGTTGGCCTGAGCCGTACATCCCCACCGACACACAAACCCTAGACCGATCTAGAAGGGGCGCAGTCAGCGACGGGAAGCGCCATCGCCGTCATCGTCACCGGACCGGAAGCGCCATCGCCGCCTCTTTCACCAGATTCACGCCGCCTCGCTGTCGTCATCCTTCTTCCACGACCACACCGCCGCCGCCATGGCCGGCTCCTCCTCCACGCAATCGGACGGTACACTCTCCCTCTCCTCTCCTCTCTCTCTCTGATCTACCCTCCCACAGAGAAGAACCATCCAACACATATGTGGTGCATCAGTTTACAATCTTTGCAACTCAATCTCATGTAAACTGCACTTGCAAAAAGGAGGATTGTACAGTCATGCAAACTATATTTTGGAGGGAAAGGGCACAAATGCTATTATTCTTGCATTTCTAGATAAGTTAAATCCATACCACAGCCCAACAAAAGCTACTTCGTTTGAATAAAATTTAGTCTGAATTGATTCAATTTATAGCACGAACTACACAATGTCACCATCTTTCGCAACCACTTGTCAACTAAGTCACAAACAAACAGGCGCATTTCTAAAACAAACAAACGGGTGTGAAGAACCACCTCAACCAATGTTACTTTCTTGTAAATGTGAGGAAGGTATTCTTATTGCAATCATGTAGGCTACACTGTCATAAATTACACGACAATATGAGCAGAGGAGCACAAGAATGTACCATGAAGGCATGAACCACCTCAGCCAGTGATCATGGTGCCAGTTCCCTCGTCTGTGAGAATCTCGAGCAGCAGCGAGTGCGGGACACGTCCATCAATGATGCTTGCAGTGTGCACGCCCTGTGCGAGGGCGCGCACACAGCATTCCACCTTTGGTATCATCCCACCAGCTACCTTCCCATCGGCCACCATCTGCCGCACCCCGGCGATGTTGATCTCCTTCACCAGGCTCCCAGGGTCATTGCGGTCAGCCAATATCCCAGACACATCCGTGAGAAGCAGCAGCTTCTCAGCGCCCACCGCTGCGGCAATCTCGCCGGCCGCCGTATCGGCGTTGATGTTGTAGGCCTGCCCGGTCTCGTCAGCGGCCACTGTGGCGATGACCGGGATGTGGTCGGAGGCGATGATGGGGTGGAGGACGGTGGCGTCCACGCGCGCGACCTCGCCGACGAAGCCGAGGGCCGCGGCGTTGGGGGAGGGGCGCGCGGTGAGGAGGCGCGCATCCTTGCCGCAGAGGCCGACGGCGGTGCCGCCGGCGAGGTTGATGAGGGAGACGAGGTTCTTGTTGACCTTGCCGACGAGCACCATCTCGACGACCTCCATGGTGAGCGCGTCGGTGACGCGGAGGCCGTTGAGGAACTGCGGCTCGACGCCGACGCGGAGCAGCCAGGAGTTGATCTCCGGGCCGCCGCCGTGGACGAGCACGGGGTGGAGGCCGACGCAGGAGAGGAGGACGAGGTCGCGGATCACCGACGACTGGAGCTCGGGAGACTTCATCGCCGCGCCGCCGTACTTCACCACCACCGTCTTGCCCTTGAAACGCTGGATGAAGGGGAGCGCCTCCGAGAGCACATCCACGCGGCTCAGCGCCGCCGAAGCAGCCGTGGATGTGGCGGAGATGCGGAGGCGGCGGCGAGGAGCGGGAGAGGCGGCGATTGGCCTGACGTGGTTGGGGCTGGGAGTGGGGTTAGAGAGCGGCGTGGATGGGAGGAGAGAGGAGGAGTGGTGGGGTTTCGCGAGGAGCATGGCTACCGTGGCGGCCGTCTCGGGGGTTTGGTGTTCCGACGAAACGCCTAGCACGGAGAGGGGTTTCTTGTAGTTGCAGAGGCGCTGGCCTAGTGGCCTGTCTCGCGGGCGGCTCTAGTTGGTGTTAGAGTGTTTACTGGGGAGCACTGAAAATTCAGTCAGGAATGGAAACGTTGCGAAAATTCCAAGAGCGGGCCTCTGCGTAGCATCTCGATAATTTGTTTCTTAACTTAGCTTGTTAAGGTGAGAATACTTAATCTAATAAAAAAATAAGTCTTTCAATAGATTATTTCTTGAGTTTGTATCTAAGACTAAGATCGTTCCTAACATTTCGGAGACCCTGAGGCGAGACAAAATGGAAGACATTTTATTATAACATAAATAAATAGTGCTATTTTTATATCAACTGTAAAGCTATTCAATACATTAAAAAAAATACAAACAACTCATAGAAAGCAATTTCTTCTAACATTTCTAGATGCAAAGTCATTGATAATAGTATCCACGTCAATGTGATCTAACATATCCTTTTCAATGCATAAAGTGGTCAGACCATTCAACCTTTCTTGTGATATTGATGACCTCAAATAGTTTTTCAATAACTTCAACTTCGAAAAGCTTCTTTCAGTTGAAGCTACAGTCACAGGTACAGTAAATAAGATTCGATAAGCAATTGAAACATTTGAATAACCACCTATATCTCTAAAAAAACTTAAAAATCTCAATAGCAGACATTATCACTTGGCAGAGTCATTTGTAACACTATTAATTCAGAGAAAAGAGATGTATCAGGATACCCATTCCTACACTTTTAACCCCTCAATCTAGTTAGTAGTTATACAACCCTGCAAAACAATAGAGCATATATAGGATATATAATAATACATATACGTATATGTAGTATGATGTATCAGGATCGAGGGCCCTTAGCTTTGGTGGGCCTTGGGCGGTCGCCCCGGTCGGCCCTCCATTAGAAATGCCCCTATCTAAGACTTTAATTGCTACTTTAATTTCTACCTACAAAATGAGTTTTTAGGTAATAAGTAAGTCTCCAATAGCTATTTTGTGGTTTCTTGTATCTTGGTAACAACAAATTGCTTGTTTTTCATCTAGGAATAAGCTCACGTTCTCTTCTCACTATCTCTCCTCTATAATATCTATATCATCTAAATATTGATGTGTCCATCCCTTGATAACAAGAGACATAAATTATTGTAGATACTCATGCTAAGTTGAGACGTTTTGGGTTATCGCTTGAGTTCTCTATTCTCCCTCACCCAAAAATACATGTGAAAGCTACCCGAAGCTATAAACAACTCTTAAGAGCAGCATGCTTCTCCTTTACTTGCACTCGTCACGGCCATGTATTTGCCAAGGCAGTATATTAGATTGATCGCTGGAATTATTTGTTTACTGCACCAGCTAAAATATTTAAGCGAGAAAGGAAAATGTTGGACCGAAAATACTAGTTTGATCATTGGAATTATTTGTTCACTGCACCAGCTAAAATATTTAAGCGAGAAAGGAAAATGTTGGACTGAAATAGCGACCAGAGTGGGTGAATGGAAGCCCACCTTTTCTTATCCGGTATTCAACTCTCTTTTTCACTCCGAAGATCAAAGTATCAAAATCACAGCAGAAGATTTGAGCTGAAACCAAGAAAATCAAACTTCAACGCCCCTCGGCCGATCTGACCACCAATTAACCGACGGTCTAACCGCTCCTGCAGGCAGGTCTGACCGCTCCCCTCTACTGACAGAAAAGCAGCACAAAGAAGGGTTCACAAAATGACCTAACCTTTGATCTAGAGATCCAAATCACGTGAGATTTCAAACATAGCTCTACAAGAAGGTCCCCAATCGAAGATCGAGACGATCATAGCCAAAGTTCCATGAATTTCTTGATTGAGGGCAAGAAGGCACAAAACCGGGTGAAAACCTAAACTTGATCCAAAAGCTTGCTCATAGATGAAAGATAGTCAAGATGGCCTTAGATTGATTTCCACAAGTTCTAGCAAGCTAGATCGCAGTAAAATACCAAGGCAAAACCCCTAAAACGGAAGAACCCCAAAATCAAAAGAGATAACAAGATCAAGAGAGAATTCATCTTTGCACGAATATGATTGGATTGATACTGAGGATTGAATGTTTAAAGCCACTCCACCGTGGAGGACAAAACCTCACTCATGAGCACTCAATCCCACAAGTTTTTTTCTCTCAATACATCTCTGTCAAACCCTAGCATACTCTATTCTCTACACTCTCCTCAAATATCAAATTAGGGTTTTCCCAGGTTTGGATAGGTTAGGTGTGCAAATCATGCACTACCCCTTTTATAGTGAAGGCAAGGTCTAGGGAGAAAACTCTAACGGGCACCTATTAAGCACACACACAAACGGGTCTATACTTATGCACGCTTCTCAAAGCTGATGACGATCCGACGCTCCTGAATCTGTCTCTTCATGATCTTGTCCTCCTAATGACCTAAACCGCTTCTCCTTTGCAACATCACGCGTCGTGGTTTCTCTAAGGTCACCAACCCGGTATTTTGGTAAAATCACCAAAATACCTGACAAGGATATAATAATCCTTACTTAACTGTTTATCTATAATTGCTATTATAGATAGCAATATCTTCATATTACTCATAAGTATACCCTTTATTGTTCATAAGGGAAAAGCTTAAATGAGTGGTCGTAAGCCTTTCTACGACCACCCCATGATCGTAAGCCTTTCTACGACCACCTTATGGTCGTAAGGCTTTCTACGGCCAGGTCAGTTATGACCACCCTGTAATCGATAGAGCCTACAGACATGTAGGGCCGCTTGATTAGGAACTCTTGTACGCTATGTTAAATACACAGACCAGTTAGTATATGTAGTTATTCTCTGGAATAATTGCATGTGTTATGCCTCTGTCCTTGATGTAACTGCCAGGCGACATGGGGTGCAGTTTTCTCTAACAATAACTACCATCAAATGTGTGCATTTCATCGGGCGTAGAGGTGTCTCTTGATATGGAGTAACTACCACCCCTTTACACGCTATATAAGAGCTAAAGTCAGTGGACAGAAAAAGGGGCAATCAGGTTAGCATAAAGGGATCATTGAGTCTTAGTTTAAGTGATTTCTCCCCGATTGTAACAAGCATACTGAATACAAGAACACAGGAGTAGGGTTATTATTCTCCCAGGAGAAGGCCCGAACCTGTCTAAATCCCTGTGTCTTTTTTTGTGTGGTTCTATTTAAAAAGAGGCCCCCAAACAATCATTCAAAAGATCGACACTAGATCGTCGACAATACCCCTTCTCTATCATTTCGTCATTGACCGAGTCCAATCATCATGAAGCAATCCCATGTTTCGCCACGTGTAGGTTCAGCAATGGCTTTCATGATGTCGTCAAGTCTCTCCCATCTGACTCCCACCAGACCATCTCAACACTTGCACTTGCCCAAGCCACTTGATGCAATCTGTTGCACCAAACTTCTCGTTATCGTCGTTCTTGTCCACCTTGCGCCTTGCTTGAGACCAACCACCTCGCTCGACATCCTCGATCGTTCTGGATCTTGATTTCACCAAACCAAGTCTCGATCATCCTCGTCATTGACCGTAGTTGACTCCAAGCGTCCCTACACAACAATAGACCAAAAAATCGATTTTGGACATAAGTTCTTAGCAACTTGACCCACGCCAGCCAAAACATGAATTATGTATGCACTAAACCAATGACTTTGGACAAATAACAAACATTCAGCACAACTCACTGCGCATGAATTGTCATGGCATACGGAGGTCATCACGTTTGATGTCGTCAACATGCCCTACCAGTATAACGTCATCCTCGACCGCACCACGTTGAACACCTTCGGCGCCATTGCGCATCACAAATATTTGTGCATGAAGATCTCTATGCCGAAGGGGGTCATTACAAGCTGGGGGGACCAGGACCTTGCTAGGAAAATAGAACCAGAGGCGGCAACGGACACGCCATGTCCACACGGTGGAGCCGGATGCGAAGAAGCGCGAGGACCCATCCTTGGCAAAGTGGGTACCCAAAGCCAAGCCGGAGGGACAACTCAAGAGAGTCCCCCTTGAAAGAAGGGTCCCCTAACAAGATAGTGGCCCTAGGGGCCGACCTCGCACCCGAAGCCGAGGCAGAGCTGCTCAGTGTCCTTCGTGAAAACGAAGACATCATCGCCTGGAGGCCCGAGGATATCCCCAAGATGCAGAAGCTGCACCGCATGTTCGTAGACAAGCTGGAGGCAGCAAAAATGAAAGTAGTGAAGCTACTCAAGGCTGGCGTCATACGCGAAGTCAAGCACTGGAATGACTAGCCAACCCCGTCTTGGTATAGAAGAATATGGGAAAATGGCGCATATGCATCAACTTCACCGATCTAAACAAGGCATCCTCCAAAGATGACTTCCCGCTCCCTCGCATTGACCAGCTCGTGGACGCGACCTTTGGTTGTGAGCTAATGAGCTTCTTGGACGCATACTCCGGCTACCACCAAGTATTCATGGCAAAAGCGGACGAGGGAAAAATGACCTTCATCACCCCGCTAGGCACTTACTGCTTTACGCGCATGCCCTTCGGCCTTAAAAACGCTGGTGCAACTTTCATCAAGCTCATCGCAAAGGTCATGGCCACATAGCTCAGCCGCAACGTCGATACATATGTCGATGACATAGTGGTCAAAAGTCTTAAGGCAGGCTCCCGCCCGACGGACTTATAGGGGACCTTCGCCAACCTCCAAGTAAAAGGGGTAAAGCTTAACCCTGAGAAGCGCACCTTCAGCATCAAGGCATGAAAGATCTTGGGACTCCTCATCTCCGAAAGGGGCATTAAGGTGAACCCCGAGAAGATACATGCGATTCAAGAAATGAAACCCCCTTGCAACGCTCGCGAGGTGCAGAAGCTAATAGGGCGCCTAGGCACCCTTAGCCGCTTCCTATCTCGTTCCGCGGAGTGGGACCTACTGTTCTTCGAAATGCTTTGAGGAGCGGAGCCTTTCCGAAGGACTAACGACTGGGAAAGGGCCTTCGACGAACTCAAGCAATACCTCGCCCATCGTATGAGCTTAGTCAGCCTGAAGCGCAACGCGAAGCTACTGTTGTATCTCGCCGCCTCAACGCTTGTGGTCAATGCAGTTCTAGTCCAAGAAGACAATGGTGTGCAGCACCCCGTATACTATGTGTCGGAGGTCCTTCAAGGGGCCAAGACCCGATACATGAAGCTAGAAAAATTGGTGTATGCTTTGCTGATGGCATCCCGCAAACTACGCCACCACTTAATGGCGCACGAGATAACCATACCATCATCCTACCCCCTCAAAATGCTACTACATAACAAGAATGCCTCGAGCCGAATTGGTAGGTGGGTCGCAGAGCTAGCCCACTTCGATCTCCTCTTCGTTGCCTACACAACCATCAAATCCCAAGCACTGGCCAAAGCACTAGGGGCTCGGAGAATTATCATCAAAAGCGATTCCCTCCTCATGACAGGATATATCGACAAATCATTTCAAGCCTGGGACCTCGAGATGGCCAGATACCTGGGTGGGCTTCGGGCCATCGCGAAGGATTTCTTGGGCATCACAGTCCAAACCATCCCACACAACAAGAACGAGGCGGCCGACGAACTAGCCAAGATGGCTAGCTTTGTGCAGCCACCTCCAGTGAACACCTTCTATGAAGTGTCCAAGGTACCCTCGGTGCCGGCCCAAGCACAAGGGGCTGGTCCTGAAGTCCTCATCATCGAGGACATTGATTGGCACAAACTGATCTTCACCAACCTTACCGCTGGATAGGAGCCAGAGAACTAGCCGAGGGATGGGCTGACAGCGAAGGACGGGCTAGAGGCGAAGGGTGGGATGGATTCGAAGGGCGGGTAACACGCTTTGCCGGTGGGCGCCAACACCCAAGTCTGCCTTCGATCTTCAGGCATTGTGCCAACGGGTCCAGACTTGGCCACAGGGCCCAAGTTACCACTAGGCATCACCGCTCACAGGGGCACCATTGGGGATGGGGTTCAAGGCCTCGCCCTCTTCGCCGACACGAGGTCGCTTCTTCCCCTCGTTTGATTCGGCCCGCTCCGCCAATGATACCCACCGGGCTCAACAGCCCTGTTCAGGCGGGGCTCCCGCACAATGAGTGTGTGCCGAGAGTGTTCATTCATGGTGTACGGACCGAGGAGAACCTCCATTGCTCGCACTACCTCGTCAATGTGCGCAACTACGTAGTCACAGCAAAAAACACATCAAGGTAGAATAAGACAAAATCCTACCCAAAGCAGCAGAGTACTCACCGTCCAGACCATCCGCCTCGATCATGCGAATGCGGCCCAGTTAGTCGCGGAGGGACAACTCTGAGCCCTGGGCGAGGGGCCAGACCTGGAACGCACAAAACTCCACAAGATCCCGCATGGACATCTACGTTGTTGCCTTAAGCAGCATCCGCAGATGTGCCTCATTCCTTCTGGTTAGCCAGACCTCTGGCAAAGGAGTGAGATCAATGGGTCCTACGGAGGACACAAGCCGTCAACCGAGGGCAAGGCTGTTGGTGATATGCCCTAGAGGTGATCATGGAGATGATTGGAATATGTCTATGTTTATGATTTATAGAATATGTTCCTTGGATAAAATATCATTTATAAAGATTAACAAGTATGTGACTTATTGGTGAAGCCCTTTGATAGTTATATGATGTCATTCTAAAAATATCCCTAGTCGGATGCCAATGGTTGGGACACTATTGCCTTATCGACCAACACATGTATTGATTGATGACCATGTTTCATTGGTCATAGATATGCAGATATCGAATCAATAATGTGAGCACGTGTTAGAGAACACGGTGTTGGATTGACCCACCTTGAGATACTATTGAGATTATTATGATTTTATATGTCATCAGTTGGTCTCAAACAATGATGACGTTTAATCCTTAGACCTAAGATCAACATGGTTTCCTACATGTGTAATAATATACTTAGGGGTTGTCAAACGCTACTCCGTAACTGGGTAGTTATAAAGGTAGCTTTCGGGCATGCTATGAAATATGCGGAGGGATGTGGCTGGTCGGATATCGAATTTGCCCCTCCTAATATAATAGGAGAGATATCTCTAGGCCCCTCGATGTGGTCAGATAAAGAAAGTGCATGATCGTGCCACTAGTGGTCGAGGAGTTGACCACACAATGTTATCCGTCACTAGATTAAGAAAGTATTGAACAATCCATGGATGATAAATATCTCACCTGGAGTTCAACTAGATATCGTGAGGCAAAAGGAGAATATGCAAGCAGGTCATTCAGTCTAACCAAATACGAACTGATTGTATGGAGATATGGACTAGTCGTGAGCTGGTTGTACATGATCACTAAATGGTTGGCAAACTGGTTGTAATTTGTTACGAACTGGTCGTGACTAAATATGAACTGGTCGTATGGATATATGAGCTGGTCATGAGTGATAAGGACCTGGATGCATATCATATTTTATAAGGTTCGCCCGATATAGTATTTATGTGTATTCGGGAATCGTTATGTCCTGTTAAGAACCGCTAACGACTTGTGGTCGAAAAGGAGTTTTCTACTCATAACCAATTACGTATGAACCTACAGGGCTACACACTTAACGGGTTGGACCAAACGAGTTCAGATATGATTCGTTATGGGCTCTTTATAAGGGGATGTATAGGGTTGTCGGGATGTAAGAGTTGCACCACCAAAATCCTAGCCACCATCTCCTCGAAGGCCCTAACCATGCACGCTCGTGCTAGCACACCGACGTAGGACGTTCCATCCCTAAACATGTGGATAGCGAAGAGGCGCTGTTGTGATTATTGTTGCGCTGATCGAAGACGATCCGCGACTTACACGAGGAACGTGATTGGTTGCTGGAGGAGATGGACGGTGTCAAGGACGTTGGACGATCGACTACAACCACTACATCAACACACTCAATGTTGGATCAGTCTGCTCCAACTCTTCTTCTGCTGCATTGTGTGTCTAGTGGTAACAATCTATGATTTCTTATTTGCATGGCTTTCTGGTTTACGTGGTAGATTTTTTAAAATTGCGTGCTAGTATAGCCTACTCATATCCCTTCAGAGGCGTGGTAGAACCACCTATGCATCCATTCGGTCTCTCACCAGTTCTGGGACGTAGGGGCTAGCATGTACCGCAACTTCGACGCCTTCGCCTGGAAGTTGACGCTATCGAAGTTGACTACAACGTTGGTGCCCTTCTTCCGCTTCGGCTGGCATCGGGCGTCGTGTAGGTATGCAAAAAGGAGCGTGCTACCCTTCGCTCCTCCGGCTCACAGTGTCCACTTGAAGACACCTAGCCACATGATGGAGTTGGGCGTCAGCTGTGCCAACTCCACGCCATATAAACACAACATCCTCGCCACGAGCCCGACTGACGGAATTCAGAGGCCCACATCAAAGAATGTGGTGAACACCACGACCTCGTGCTTCCGCGGCTCGGGCACCATCGACCTGCCCGAGATGGTCGTAGAGGCGACCCCACCGACCAGGCAAAGACACCAAGTAAGGGCACCCCTCAACTCAGTCGAAGGGTACCGAGTACGCCTTTGTATGAAGCAAAGGGTACAAGAAGGTCGACACAACATCCTCGATCGAAGGGCACAACATATCCCCTTGTGTAGAGCAAGGGGGTCCAGGAATTTGGCTCAACGCTACCCTCACCGCGAGGCCTGATACCCTGTCCCCGGTAAGGGGGCTTTTGTAACGTCCCAAGTTTTTTGAGTTTTCGAGTCTTGCGTTTCTGAGTTTTCAAAAGAAAAAAATAACCATTTGGTTTTGTTGAATTGCTCAAGCTTAATCTGAGATTTTGGAATTTAAAGTGTTTAAAATGACTAAATCAAACTTCAATTAATTCGAGTTTGATCGCTTTGAGTTTGTTGGAGTTCTCGGGTGTTGAATTCCTTTTTCTCCGTCCATTTCGTTCTCCCCGCGCGGCCCTGCTCCGTGTCCTTCGTCGCAGACCATCCAATCTGCGTTGGATAGCCTGATCCTATTGGCACGTTCGGCTAGTCCAAACGTCCACTTCGCTTTGAACCATCCGATGTGTGTTGGGCGGCCCGATCTGGTTGGCGCGTTCAACCGGTCCAAACGTTCACCTCTTTTTGAACCACCCGATCAAAATCGGACGGCCCCGCTTCGCCGCACCTTAGTTTGACCTTCATCTCGTTGGAACCTCCCTTTGGGTTTATACCTCCTTTGTGGTTTGGACCTCCCTCTCGTTTTAGACCTCCCCGGTGGTCCTGGAGCTGATCTTTTTTGCAAAGACCACTCTCTTGGTCTTTTTGCAAAGACCACCTCCCTTGTGCCGTGACCACCCCTTGTGTCGCGACCTCCCTTTGTGCCGCGACCTCCCTTGTGTCGCGACCACCCCTGGGTCTTTTTGCAAAGACCACCCTCTTGGTCTTTTTGCAAAGACCACCTCCCTTGTGCCGTGACCTCCCTTTGTGTCGTAACCTCTCTCTGGGTCTTTTTGCAAAGACCACCCACTTGGCCTTTTTGCAAAGACCACCCTTGGGTCACGCCCTCCCCTGGGTCACGACCTCCTCTGTGGTCTTGACCTCCCCTTTGGTTGGACCACCTCTCCGAGTTGACTGGCCCCACCTGTCAGCTCTGTTTACCTTTCTCCTTCCCCCCGTTGCATCACTTCTGACGCAAAGGTCTTAGCGCATTAAATGTTGTTGTGTCGCATTAAATGCTGCTGCTTTTTGCAATGCCCATTTCCCCTTTTGTCTCCTCCCAGACCTGCCCCCATCTTCTCCTTCACCCACCCTTGAACACGTGTGTCTTTGAGTCTCTCAGCTGCTCTTCGTTTGCCCTGGCTATAAAAGCCTGATGAAGAATCTAAACCCGCCATTATGAGTTAATGGTATATTTTGGTAATTAATGACAATAATTTTTTGGAACTAATATTTTCCTTGAGTTGGATGAATAGGTTATGTTCTATGATGATGAAGACCTTTGGATGACATCATGAGTTGATCGACTTCAAGTCAAGACTCGGGATGAAGGAAATCATCCTGTGTTGATGATGTTCTAGCCAAGATCCCGAAGTAAAGAAGATATGATCATGAGTTGATCATCAAGTCAAGAGAAAATTCTTCATGTGTTGATGGAGTCTTGAAGTGAAGATGTGCGTCATCAAGCTTCAAGAGGATGCTCAAGGCAAAGGTATGACTAGCTAGGGCTAAGAATGTGTTCCTAGTCTTTTACCGGTCTTGGTGTTTGGATGGAAGACCGGATTGCTAGTATAGGTTACCGTACTATTAAGAGGGGTCTGTGACTAGTAGCTTGAGTGTATCATGTGTTAATAGCTCGTTGTGCTTGCTCTAGCTCTCTTTAGCATGTTGCTACTATTTACGAATGTGTTTTACAAATAGATTCAGCTCATGCATAATCTCTGTAGCATGAGACTATACTTTGCAAATGTGTTTTGCAAATGGTTGAAGTCCATGCACGTTCTCCTTGTGGCATGATGCTATTGTTTGCAAATGTGTTTTGCAAATAGTTGAGGCACATGCATGTTCCTTGTAACATGTGACTTTGGGTTGCAAATGTGTTTTGCAAATGGTTTAAGTCTATGTACCTTATTTCTTGTGGTGTGATTCTAAAAGTGTGCAACTGTGTTTTGCAACTTGTTAAGAATCTCACTTGAACCCTTGTTTGCATCGCGCATCAAATTGGCAAATGTGTTTTGCAATTTGAGTTGAAGCGGAATGCAAAATCCTGAGTTTTTCTCTGAACCGGTCTGACCGCCGGTGTAAAGCCGGTTTGACCGGGTCTTAGACCCAGTCAGCTTTTTCCAGAGAGTGCATTTTTCTGGTTTTAGCTAGTGCAGTCTGACCGGCGTGTATTGGCCGGACTGATCGGCCTTTGGCTGGCGGTTAGTCCGGACTTGGTCCAACGGCTAGTTTTATAACCATTAGAGCGGTCGATCGACCGGTCGTGTGCTGCGTCTCGACCTACTTTGCGATTTTCGACAAAGATCTTTCCATAACGGCTAGTTTTTGTGTGGGAGCTATAAATACCCACCTTGGTCGGTTGTGGGGAGGTTGCTGGAGCCATTACCCATTCCCTTGAGCCAAGAGCAAGCCCTCTCATCTCTTTTGTGCGTGTGTTGCACTTAGTGAGCTTAGAGAGCAAACAGTGCATGTGTTGCAATTAGGTAGTGGATTGTGTATCCATTGAGGTTAGACACTTGATTCGTTCAAGTGAGCGTCTCCGACTTGTTACTCTTGGTGTTTGCCGATACCTAGACGGCTTGGAGGAGTTGTGCCGGTGGTCTTCTTCAAGGAGGTTGTGAGAAGACCCGGACGGTTTATGAGTGGTTTGGTGCTCGTCATATCTGGAGTGGAGAAAGAGCAACCCCGAGTGGATTGAGGTGTTGGTTCAAATTGTGAGCCGGTCCTAGTGTTGGACTTACCTCAACATAGATTAGGGGAGACACCGGTAAGTCTCCGATCACCACGGTAAAACATTATCGCGTCATCGTGGTTTGCCTTCTTGTGCTTGTCATTGTGCAATTTACATTCCTCGTATTAAATTGCTTACATGTCGTTGTATGATTGCTTTCTTAGTCAATAGTCTTATTGTTGGTGCACTTAGTCAAGACTAGATGATTTAGATTTTAATTGTGAAAATCTGATTTGATTTACAATTCCGCATTAGAAATCGGTTTTAGCCAAAGAAGTTTTTAAAACCGCCTATTCACCCCCCTCTAGTCGGCCTCCTCGATATTACAAGTGGTATCAGAGTTTGGTCTCTCATTTATTAGATTTAACCGTCTAGAGAGTAAAGGATGGCTAGTGAGGGTTTCTCCATTGGTAGAGCACCACATTTTGATGGGTCAAATTATGCTTATTGGAAAATTAGAATGACCATCTATATTAAGACCATAAGCTCTAACCTATGGAGAATTGTTGATGCGGGTTTTGCTACTCCAATTGATCCACAAAACCCCACTCAAAGGGAAGAGCAAAACTTGTGACACGATGCTCAAGCTTTAAATGCTCTATATAGCGCTTTGAGTGTAGAGGAGTTCAATAGAGTGAGCAGTCTTGAAAATGCTCATGATGTTTGGACAACTCTTATGGAAATTCATGAGGGAACCTCTACGATCAAAGAAGCTAAATTACATATGTTAAAGCTCAAATATGAGTCATTTACCATGTTGCCTTATGAGAGTATCAATAAGATGTATTCTAGAATGATCAACATAGTAAATGAGCTCAAAGGTCTATCTTGCGATTTAACCGATCTTGATATTATGCGCAAGATGCTTAGGGCTCTACCAGAAAAATATGAGACCTTGATGACACTATTCCTCAATTCATCCGAATTGCCAAGGATGACTCCTACCGCTCTTTTGGGCAATCTCATCACAAATGAGATGTACAAAAAGGACAAGGATGAGCTCAAAGAGATGACCTCAACTTCAAGCAAAAGAATTCATGCTTTCAAAGCCAAATATGATTCAAGTGAAGATGAGGATCAAAATAAGGAAGATGATGACACCGATGAAGATATGGTCACTCTCATGAATAAAATGGAAGAACTCATGAAGAGACGTGACTCACACAAGAATTCAAGCTCATCTTCAAATGCAAAGCACCATAAGACTCCAAGGTGCTACAATTGTCAACAAAAGGGGCACTTTGCTTCAAAGTGTCTTTATGGTAGGGAAGATGAAGAAGAGCCCAAATCATCCTCAAGAAAGAAGAAAGATGACAAAGAAAGACATTTTGTTGGGCTAGCTATAAAGGATGATCCATCAAACCCCTCAAATGCAAATGATGCTCCATCTCTATTTGACATGCATACCTGCTTCATGGCAAAAAGTAATAATGAGGTATATGATGATGATGAGCCCTCTTACGATGATTTGATGGATATGCTTGAGGAGCTTAATGAGTATCTAGGGAAGGAGAAGTCAAAATTCAAAGTTTTGAAGAAAGAGTATGTCTCACTTCAAAATAATTATGAGGAGCTAAAGGATGCTCATGAAAATCTCCTTCTCAATGATCTCATCAAGTCCAAGGTGGATATAGGCATTACATGTAATTTAATAGATGATTTGCTTTGTGTAGCTTCTATCTCTTGCATTTCATCTAATGTTAGCATATCCACTTCTTGTGATGATTTGCTAGATATGCCTTGTAGCTCTAGTGATAATGTTTCTATTTCCTCCATACTTGTTGAGACTAACATTGTAGAGGAAAACAAAGAGCTCAAGGCACAAGTCAAGAAATTGACAAATGACTTGGAAAGAAGTTTCAAAGGGAAGGGCACTCATGATGACATTTTAAGCAAGCAAAGAAGCTCTCATGACAAGACTGGCATGTGAGGACCTCAGCTTATTTGGCTTGTAATGCTTAGTCGTCCATTGACCCTAGCATCACAAACAAAATAATCCGTGTCTTCGAGATGTGTATACTTCCCAGAAAAGCAGTATACACACCCCTTTACAAAATCATGCATCAATTCATACAAGACATAGAACCAAAGCACGAACTAGAATAAACCAAAGACATACATAATATAGAGAGAGTTATTACAAAAGGGGCCGACCGGCCAATTACAACTAAGAGAGACAAACACAGCGGAAGCAAAAGCCATAAGATGGCGATAAGCAAAAGAAAGCCACAAGGTTTGCCTTTAGCCCACAAGGCAACCGACCAGGCCGCCTAGCTAGTCTTCCCAACCACCGCACATCTCACAAAAGTAGGGCCCTTAGGGCTCTACCTCCTCTGCAACAAAGTTATTAAGCAAAGCAAATGAGTACAAAAATGTACTCGCAAGATCGACGATGTAAAGGTAATGAGACCTATACATATGCTACATGCAAGCTTTATTTAAGTGGAAGGCTTTAGGCTCATTTTAGCATAAAGCAAGTTTTCATTTGCAATATTTAAATAGATTCAAAGCAGTTTTGCGATTCATTTTTAATTTGCAAATAACAACGAGACAATAACATAATAACAATAGATAGATGAAGACAACAATCCTGGAAGTGACTAACCCAATAGCCACCACAACAATAGCATGAATTACCCATTCATACCACCCATGTCAAGTTTTAAGTAAATGTTTAGTCTAGTTCTTGCACGACCTTACCAAGCATGTCCATAACCTAGGACGAGGCTATTCGAATAGATTTAACCCTGCAGGGGTGTACCAATGTACCCACACGTCAGACCGCCTTTTCGCCAAGCTATTTAGCACACTTCCTTTGGTATACCGGCACGGCTAAGTCCTACGAGGCATTTCTAATGAATGATGCTAATTATGAGTCGCGACAACCCGAAGGATAGGAGACACCGGCCCAGTCTAAGCAATTGCGGGTGCTCTTCCCCTTATAAAAACAGTTTTAACCACCTGCGACCCACAATTAACACCTCCCAAAGTACTTAGCCAAGAGGGGTTCCCAATACCCTCTTGTGGTTAGCACACAAAAGCGCTTGGCTTAGTGACACAAGTAACTCAGTCCTTGGGGACCTAGGCACCATTCCTTTCACACCCAACATATCACATGCACCAACATCCATTGTGCCCAAGTCATGAAACAATTTTGTTTTCATTTTTATTTTATTTGTTTACAAAGTAACATAGCACAAGATGGACATAATGGAATAATAATTTTTGTGTGATCAAGGTCATCGACATAATGTCGACAACCGCCCATTTCTACCGTTATCTAAGCATTTCTAAGCATCATCAACGCAAACTACTAAGTGATAAGAGTCCATCCATCGAACTCTACATCACAGCAAGATAATCTTAGGCTTAGTAGTAGAGAATGAACATTTACCTACAGAATATGCATCTATAGGATCACTAAACGATACCATTTAACAACAAAATAGCAATGCATACATACAAGTTAAACAATATATTAAACTTTAAAGTAATGGGACAATGGATATGATCAAACTGCTTGCCTTGCTGGGGCTGTTTACTATGCTGCAAAGTATCACTCATGGGATCAACGCACTCGTCGGCACCTATCGAAAAAGCGAAAAAGAACCGATAAGAACGAAGAAAACCAAAAGGACTCCACAGCAAACTTTCTTCAAATGCTCTGAAATTTTTACAGCAGTAAGGGAATGATTTATAAAGAATTTAGAAATAAGAACCAATTGATTTGGATTCTCAATGCAAAAGATATGGCCAAAACAATTCCGCTCACCTAGAAAATGCCGAAAATTCAAATCTGCATCGCTTATCCAATTAAATTCTCTAGCATAATTTTCCAAAGAGGTGTTGCACCTGGGATTTTTATGGTAAGACCAGCACCTCATGAGATGAATAACACAATTGAGTTCACCTCATTTGGAGCTAGGATGCATGTTTTATGATTTTTCAAAAACATGCAAAAAAAAAGCACAAGAAACATGCACCCACAATTCTTTTAAAAATAGTGACATGCCTAAATCCTATTCTACCATTTAGTGCACTAATATAGGAAGCCAACAAAGTTAGATTCACTCAAAAAGGATCTATAGATAATTACTTATGCATTTTACAAGTTAAATACCACTTTTAGGATAACAATTAAAACCTACTTCTAAACTATTTCAGCAAACCATTTTCTGGAGCCGAACTGAGCTCACAATCATTTTTAGATTAAAGCTCAATTCAAACCAGAGCTACCAAAATTTGAATCAACTCAAAAGGAGCTAAAATGAAATAGTTATGCATTTTTTAAGTTTATTACCTTTTTCAGTTTGCAAATAAATCCACCCGGGAATTTCTAAAACTAATACGACGTGGACGAACCTGGGCCGTTGATCCTGGATCGGACGGCCCAAGACCTCGGGGAAAACACGCACTCCAAGACTCGCGAGAGCGATTTAACGGGTCACGCCTCCGCGGCATCGCGGCGCCATACCACAAGAAGTCCGATTTAACACGAGCCGTTGATCTTGAATCCAACGGCCCGAGTTGGATCACGCGCGGCGCATTTGGATATCGCGCGTGCGAACGGGGGCGGAGGTCGTGGTCGTTGATCGCGAGATGGACGGCCCGCGACCAACGCACACAGCGCACGCGCACGTCCCGCGAGATCTCGCCCGCAGATCTAAACACGGACAGCCCGGGGATGTCGCTACAGTTGTCGGTTTCGTCCGACAACGAAACCGACGGCAAAGATCTCCTCACCGCCGGCGACCTATGGCACGGTGGTGCGAAAGGGTGCCATGTACGAATGCGCAATAGCAGTGCGCACCCACTGGTACCACTCACACCTGCGGTGGTGGACCAGCGCGCCGGCGAGCCGGAGAGGGGCAGCGCGGTAGCACACGGCCAAATGACAAACAGCATAAGGAGCTCCGCAGCGGTTCATACAAGCGAGTTCCCAGCTCCTAGGGGTTACTTAGAAAGTTACCTAGGTGCAGGGAGGACCCGAGGAGGACTGAGGAGCTCAGCGGTGGAGGACCTTGCCGGCGCCGAGGAGGACAAAGCGGAGAAGAGGACCTGGTCCAAATTTACAGCACCGGGTCATCAAGATGGATACCATAGAGCTAGGAGGTGCTCCTAGAGCAAGGAATTGAAAAGGGGGAGGTCCTTACCGGCGATGGGGAAGAATGGTGCTCCACGGCCGAAAAGGGGGAAAACTCCAAATTAGACCGCCTCTGCAAATGTCCAAACCAATTAGGTTAGGGGTTTTGACCACAGAGGGGAGAGGCTTAAATTGAAGCAAAGAGAGGGAGAGGAAAGCCACTGGGACCCTGTGCCACCGAGGAGCTCCAAGCTTCAACAATGGTGGCCGAGGAGCTCTGGGTGTTTTGAGCTCCACAGAACTGAGAGCAAGTGGGGAAGTGTTTAAAGGAAGCCAAGGAGGAACAAGGGGAGGTCTTATAGTCCGGGGAGCAAAGGCAAGGAGCTAGGGTTAAGCTCCATGGTGAGCTTAGCCCATGGCTCGGTCCATGGCTCACAAGGACGTGGAGGTGATGGGGGCAGGTCTGAGCATGGTCTAGGGGGCGGAAGGCGACAAGATTTAATGCCGGGCAAGAAAAGAGCTGCTGGGAGTTGACAGGCTCGCTCCCCTCGCCATGGCGCCGCTGCGCGTGCGAGCGAGGAAGGAGAAGAACAAAGCGACGAGATCCACCGTTCAATAAGCGAAGGGGGAGGTCGTGACCCTCTGATCAGATTTGGGGTGGTCTGAAAAGAACGGGGAGGTCGCGACCACAGATTTCGAATGGGGAGGTCGCAGCCGCTAGATCTCCATCGCACGATTGTGAAAAGAAAAGGGAGTTCACGCGCGGAAAGGGATAGGAGGTCATGGCCGTCGGATCTGCATCCAAAGGCGCGGAACCGATGGGGAGGTCTTGCCCGCTGCGCCCGATGCAGACAAGCGAGGGGAGGTCGTGGCTGTTGGATTTTAATCCAACGGCGCACAACATAGAAGGGAGGTCGTGGCCATTGGATTCACATCTAAGGGCGCACAACATTGAGGGGAGGTCGTGGGCGTTGTGCACGACGCAAAGGGAGGTCGTGACCGTTGGATTTTAATCCAAAGGCGCACAACAGAGAAGGAGGTCAGGACCGTTGGATTTACATCCAAAGGCGCTGAACAGAGGAGGGAGGTCATGACCATTGCGCACGGCGCAAGGGGAGGTCGTGGCGGTTGGATTTCAATCCAACGACGCACAACAGAGGTGAGAGGTCTGGCTGGTGCGCACGATGCGATGGGAGGTCGTGGCTGCTGCGCACGACGCTAAGGAGGTCGTGGCCGTGAGATCTTGATCTGACGGCGACGCAAGGAGAGGGGAGGTCGTGGTCGTCGATTTGGATCCAACAGAGCACGATCTCGCACGGGGGAGGACTTGGCTGAGCTAGGCCGAGGTTGGCGGTGGCGGAGGTCGTGGCCGTTGATTTGGATCCAACGGGCACGACCTCGCGCGGGAGGAGGAGCCCGGGAGAGCTGGCCGTGCGGTCGGGTTCGACCCGCTTGGAAAGCGGCTCGGACCCAAGGAACAGTGCCGGATTTGAAATTAAATTTGAAGGCTGAGGTTGGAGGAATTTTTAGAGGTAGCAAACTAACTCCAAAAATTCCAAAATTTTAACTAGAGCTTTCTCACTCCAGGATCAACCTTACATAAAATTTCTAGAGGTTTTTGTGAGCTGTATTTTTCTCTAGAAATTCATCAAGGCTGTTCTAGGGTTTGACTTACCTCCAAAATTTGTCAAATAATTTCTAAACATTGTGAAATTTTCCAGAGGGGTCCCACAGCATCTCTAGAACCTAGGAAAAATATTTTCAAAGGTTGGCACAAGATTTGTGACAAAGTGGAATAAGGGTTTGACTTTAGTCAACAGGAGGTTTAGGTTTTTGAATTCCACAACTCTTGACAAGAATTATAGAAGAGTTCAAGAGTTTCAAAATGTGAGAAAAAGTTTTAATTTTTACACATTTTCTTACATTTGAAACACACACCTATTTATACATTTGGGATGTTACATGGCATTGGCTTCATCTCCAAGAAGAAGAATAGTAAGACAAGGCACAATGCAAGACACACGAAGAAATACATAAAGTGTCTTGGATGCAATGAGAAGGGCCACAAAGCCTCGGTGTGCCCAAATCAAATGGATGGCTATTTGTATAAAAATGGTTTGGTAATTAGCTAAACACCTACTTGGCAGTATGACCCCTTGGATAATTGTGTTTGACATGTCGTCATGTACCTTTGGACCACCACAGGTTGGGTATCTTAGTTGGACCTCCTTGTGATAACCAACATGGGTGCATATCTTGCTTAGACCTGCTTAGTTATGCGTTGTCTCGATCACTTGTCTCAAAGATGTTAAATTTGACTAAGAAATTATGGAACTGTGGCACGTATTGTCTTGGCATGTGTTGTCTTGGCAAGCGTTGCTCTGGCCTGCGTGGCTGCTAATAAAATTTGTGGTGCCACGACCAAGGTGGTCATTGGCCATGGTAGAAACCAAAATGTTTTTGCTCAGGCGAGTGATCGTGCAGTAAAGGGGGTGCAGGAAGCATCCTGGGATGAGGAGGTCTCGCCTGAGCACCCATTAAGGACTTAACCTTGTAAGAGTTCGATCCAGGCCACACCGTGCAACCACATGTCCAGGATGGGGTGGACCTGGCCAACTAATTGGCAATGCTTTGATTTGATTATGTTTTGGTGGAAATGTGGAAGGACCTGGGTTAAACGCCCACACTTGGCGCAAGAGGGGGCCAGTAAGGCAAAACCTTAGTGAGCGGAACTGAGTTAAAGCAAAACTTTATAAAGGCCTTGTCATGTGCTCTAGCCTGCTTACCCAAGGAAGTGAGCAGGGGCATCGACGAGTACCAAACAAACTAGAGAACTCGTGTTTTGTGGGTAAAGTTGTACAAACTCTGCAGAGGGTAAATCTATTCAATTAGCCGTGTCACCGGTTATGGACATGCCTGGTGATTTCATGCAAGGGGTATACTTTCTCAAAACTTGTTGGAGTGGTCTAGCTCATGACCAAGGTGGTCGTGAGTGGTCTGGGTAGCGACCAGGGTGGTCGTGGGTTGTTTCAAAAGAAAACTTGTCTACTTATGTGATAATCTTTCAACTTGTGCTTTACAGTCTATTTATTGTATTTCAATTCAATATTGCTTTCTGCAAAGTAATCATAAAGTTGCCCTTGTTGAGCTTTGCATGAATATTATTTGTATACAATTCCCTACGGCTTGTTGAGTACATTCAAAGTGCTCATGGCTTGTGCCCTCTGGTTGATCAACAGCTGAAGAAGATCTCCCGGGGTGTTCCGACCTCTTAGAAGAGGAGGTCTTTGAAGACCCTGTATGCTAGGACGTCCTCCACTCGATTGCCTATGGGCATGTCGAGTGGCCTCCACGTGTTTTGTTTTCCTGCTGCGACCTCTCTCTTGTTGTTAGCCCTGTGTGACAAGACCTCTTTAAAAAGCTTGACCATAAGGTCTCTTGTTGTTATTATTGTTAATTGGTTTGTTTCATCTTTAGTTTGTTGTATGGTTGTGATGACAACGTTGTTGATCTCTGTGCAGACCAGCCACTGATCATGGGACTGGTCCAGAATGCACAGTGAGTCTCGGGGTGGTTTACCTAGGGCATGACAGCTTTGCTCTAGCCCCACCTCGTATGGACCTAGGGGGGGTCATGACTACCTATGGACCAGAAAGGAGACGTGGTGGACGAGGCCCACAAAGACCCATCGTGCACCAAAGTTACATGCGGAAGGGTGTAAAGACCACAAGGCCTCTATAGTTATAGATCCCTTTTAGGGGTAGCATTGTAATCTCTTGTACCCCTTATGTAGCAGTATAAATAGACCCACCCTTTGTATCGGGGAGAGAGAGAGATTTTGAATAAAAAGGACATATTTACTCGTACCAAGACTGCTTCCCCTTTCCTAGGACCTCAGGGCTTCGCCCCTTCTCATTGCGAGGAGACCCAGCGGTCCTTACTCTTATAATGTTTGGTCTGTAGCCACAACAGTGGGTACCAAAATAGAGACGAAACATGAAATGAAAAACACATATAAAAGGGGAAGGGAGTTTTACCGTGCAGGCAAAAGGGGGAGCACGCCATCGGCCCGTGATTGGGTCAGGAGGTAGCGACTTCATCGCCGTGCCTCCTTACTTCACCACCACCGTCTTGCCCTTGAAGTGCTGGAGCATGTCCACATAGATCAGTGCCGCCATCGTGACTGAAGCTGCCGACACATCCATGGATGTGGTGGAGATGCCGAGGTAGTGGTGAGGGGCGGGAGAGGCGGCCACGGGTTTGACATGGTTAGGGCTGCAAGCGGGGTGAGCGAGCGGCACGGGTGACATGGTTACAGATGAAGTTCTTTCTGGGCAAGATAAATTGAAGCAAAAGGAGAGGCAAATAAAAGATGATGATATCTATGAAGGACCACGGGTAGGCTACACTAATGTAATTTCAAAAGTCTTTCGCCCAACCAAGGAACCTCCGCTAGTAATAGATCACAGGATTACCATTAGATGTGCAGACCCGCAGCGGAAGAATAGTCGATGTAGCGCGTTGGTGCGGTTGTAGTCGTACTAGCCTCATGCCTTCTCCAAGTGCTCCTCGTGACTGTCACAATTTGCGGATCATCCTAGCGTTAATGCCTCACAGCAACATCTCCAAGGTATCCACACGTACGGGGCAGGGACACCACGCGTTGGAGTGCTATAACTGGCTGCGCGGTTTTGGGCGAGGGAGGTGTGGTGGCTAGGGTTCCGGGAATTTCAAAATCATATTAACCCTATGCCACCACCCCTCTATATATAGGCATCCATGATGGGTCTCGAACTTTGAGGCCCATTAGGAACTCGTGGCCCATAAGAATTTGGTTCACCATCCAAAACGTGTCCCAACCCTTTAAGCGTGCGACCCTATAGGATCACGTACACTTACATGGCTCGAGTACTCCTACTCGTCCACTAATCGGTAGTGACCCCTAGCAGGACATGCTGACTCCCGAGTATAGATCACATCGAACGAACCTTAACAAATCTCATATGTATTTCCCTTTCCTCACAATATCGGTCAAACTCAAGGCGAGTACGTGCCATCCTTGTTGGTTAGCTCGATCACTCTTTGTCGATCAAGTGACTCGAATTCCCCGACTATGGTCAACTCTTTAACCACGAGTAGCATGGCCATGTATTTCTGGAATCCGATCTGTAGGACCAGAAAGGCGACTAGAGGGGGGTGAATAGACGCTTTCTCTATTTTTCACCTCGATCGAACTCAACACTACTTTCACTCCAATAGCTATAAAAGCTATGAAGATCTGTATACAGGCACAGCAGATGACCTGTGTTGAATCCAATCAAACCCCGAAGCAATAGACCAAAAACATCTCACAACCACATACACAAAATCCAAAGCATGCTCTCACGGATCAAACCACACAGAACTGACACGCCCACACTAGCTCGACCAAAGCAATCCACAAGACACGATCTGACAAGCAAGTAAAAAAGTCTGCAGCAAAGCAATATTCTAATCTGGAGCAGCAAAGGCACAGCAACAATGATTCAGATGAATTGAGGAAAGCAACCCAACAAATATCAGCACGCACAGGATAAGCAGCATCAACCATACCCGCCGATTAGTGGTTGCAAGTTCTCAGCAGGCTCATGACATCTACGCATCACGCAAGAGGCACAAGGACGACAGCAATTACAGAGACTGCGATCTTAATTCTAAGCAGTAGCCTCCCTCGATTTTTCTGTTTTGAATCAAGTAGCTACAGGATTCTACAGCACCGAACCGGCCAGCTCCGAGCCAACAAGCAATAAAAAACAAACTAAGAACAGCAGACTTCAACACACCATGATGGCAATAAACAAAGATCCAGAGGCAAAAGGCTGATCCAAACACTGCAGATCTTGCTTTTCTTGTCTAAGCCGCCGCTGCTAAGATTTCACGGGCGCTCAGATTTTTGCCAGAGCAAACAGCGCCGGCCTCCTGGAAACACGCCGCCACCTAGTGCATCTAATTCTCCAGAAAACAGGCGCCACCAGGGGCTTCCAGATTTTTTCCGGGCGCTGCAAATAGCCTCGGTTTTTTTCTTCCAGAGACGCCGCCGCCGGATTTTGTTTCAGGGGACACAAGGCGCAACTCTACAGCCAAGAACTGGCCGCAAACAATTGCATCAAGATGGCGACCAAGAAAGACAAATCAAAAGAAACTGCTGCCGATCAACTATGCAGTCACAGAGCAATCAAAGCATTACAGAAGACTCCGATTTTTGGGCACAAAGGCGCCGCCACAGCTTTGGTTTTTCCGCAAGGGACAAGGCGCCGCCAGGCTCTACAAGCGCTGGTTTTCACAGAACACAGGCCGCCGTCACAAGCTGGATTTTGCAGGACACTCTCCCGGCGCTAAACCTAAAGCCTCTGCTTTTCTCTGCCGCCAGATTTCGAAGGAGCAGGCGCCAGAAACTCAGATTCCGGACAACAAGCCACCGCCTTTTTTCTTGGTCTCTGGTATGCGCCCACCTCTCCGCTTTTTCCACAACAAATTTCAGAATATTCCATCTCCTATTCCTTTTATATGACAGCCACCAAACCCTAAAACCCTTTTAGAATTTGGAGCTAAACCTAATGGGCTTCCGTTAAGGCCCAACATCAACGGAACACACACGCACGTATTTTAAAGCGTCGTCTTCAATTCTCTCGACTAAAACCACTTCCTTTGCGCCGTCCCGCACCGTGGTTTAGCCAAAAGGCCACCAAGATGGTATTTGGTAAAATTACCAAAATACCCCTTCTCGATCTTTTCTGAAGACCGAGTCTAATCCTGTCGAAGCAATCGCCTGCTCCACCACGTGTAGGTTGATCAACGGCTCCATGTCGTCAAGTCTCTCCCGTCCGGATCCCACCGGCACCACTGAGCACTTGTAACGACTCTGCTACCGCTTGATCCAACCAACAGACCAACCGTCCATTCGGTCATCCTTGTCCATTCTGCGCCATGCTTGAGTCACCTGACCTCACCCGGTATCCTTGATCATTCTGGACCTCAGCTCTCCAAGCTTAGTCCCGATCCTCCTCGCCGTTGACCGTCGTTGACTTGCAAGCCACCTGCACAACAATAGACAAGCAAACACAAATCCGAGAACAAGTTCTTCACAACTTGACCCACGTTAGCCAAAACATGCAATATGCAACACATATGCATTAACAAATATGGATATGACCTATCCCAAAATCAATTCATAACTAACATTATCAATCAGCACAAAAGCTGGTCAGACCGCCGCTGACCTGACAGTTCTGAAACTTTGTCGAAAACGCGTGAAACTTCAAACCATCAAAGCCATTGCCAATTGTTTCATCATCCTAAGATCATGAGCATATCCACACGATCACTCGAGAGGCCTAGCGATATCTCTCCCATTACATGGATGGAAAATCCTATCTTGATCGACCATGTCTCGACGCATGTATCATGACAAACCCGAAAAGCTACCTTTATAACTACCTAGTTACGTAGTAGCGTTTGACAACCCCTAAGTAAGTCACTACACATCTCTAGTATGTGCGGAGATCTCAAGTCTAAGGATATAGCATACGCATTGTAAATGAGACCAACTAATGACATATAAGAATACAACGTTCTTGCAGTGTCTCATGGTGGGTCGATCCAACCCCATGCTCGCTAATATGTGTCCACATTATTGGTTTGATATCTCCATATCTATGATCCGTGAAACATCGATGAAAGTAATGAAGTATTGAAAACCACCTCTAGCTATCGTGCTCATTGGCCCACACACATCTGTATGTACGAGTGCCAGCAAATCAGACACCCTCTCAGTTCGTCTAGTGAAAGGCACCTTGGTCATCTTTCCAAGTAGACAAGATTCACACGTTTCAAATGATTCCAAATCAAATGAGTTTAGAAGTCCATCATCATGGAGCCTCTTCATACGTTTATCACTTATGTGACCCAAACGACAATGCCAAATAAAAGTGGAATTCATATAATTAGGCTGAAGCCTCTTCGCATTAATATTATAGACAAGTGCATCATCAAGATTTAAAATAAACAACCCATTCATAACAGGAGCAAAGCAATAAAACATTTTATTCAAAAATATAGAACAACCATTGTCCTCAATAATAAATTTAAAACCCTCTGCCAACAAACATGAGGCAGAGATAATGTTTTTACTCATGGCTGGAACATATTAATAATTATTTAATTCCATAATAAATCCCAAAGGCAAATGTAATGGCAAGGTCCCGACGGCTAGTGCAGCAACCCTTGCTTTATTCCCGACGTGAAGATCCATCTCACCTCTTGCAACGCTCCTACTCCTTGTTAGACTCTGCATCGAATTGCAAATATGAGCAACTGATCCGGTATCAAATACCCAAGAGTTAATGGAAGAATTGGCAAGAAAAACATCTATAACATTAATACCTGAAGTGGAAGGCTTAGTCTTACCATTCTTTTTTAGATCAGCCAAGTAGTTCTTGCAGTTCCTCTTCAATGGCCTCGCTCTTTACAGTAAAAATGTTCATTCTCTGAAGTTGGGCCAGACTTAGTCTTGGGCTTAGGCTTGTTAGTATGGATCTCATCCAAAGCTTTAGCCTTGTCCTTTCCTTTGACCCAAGTCTTAGCCTTCTTCTTGAAGCTTGTACTCTTTTGCACTAGCATCACATGATTATTGCTTTTCTTAATGTTGTCCTCTGTAGTCTTGAGCATCATATGCAGCTTGGTGAGATTCTTGTCTAAGCCATTCATATGGAAGTTCAGAATGAATTGCCCATAGCTTACAGGAAGCGACACAAGAATCAAGTCAGTAGCCAACTCTTAGCTAAAGGGAAACTAAGTTTTTTCAAGCTCTGTGTGTAACCAACTATCTTGGTCACATGAGGGCTCACCGGACTACCCTCAGCTAGCTTACACCCAAACAAATTATTCGAGATCTCATATCTCTCAGTTCTTGTTTGTGTCTCAAATATGTCTTTGAGCGCCACGATCATATCGTAGGCCTCTATGTTCTCAAACTGCTTCTAAAGGTCTGAGGTCATGGCAGCAAGCATGAGACAACTAACATCAAGGGACTCATCACATGCCTTTTTATAGGCGTTTTTAAGCGCAGCAGTAGCATTTTCAGTAGGCACTTCTGGAATTGTTTTCTCTCGAACATGTTCCTTTTTATCTTACCTAAGAACAATTCTTAGGTTGCGGGACCAATCTACAAAATTTGTTCTATTTAGTTTTTCTTTATCAAGTATCGAACGTAAAGCAAAACTGGAGGTACATACAGCAATTGGTGCCATGATCTACAACATAAATATGCATGTCATAGGGGCGGCACATCGGCCCCCACGACCAGGCGAACAGCGAAGCGGACCCTGCTGGACATCAACGGGATGGCCCGAAGGGCCTCGAAGGGTTCAGAGGGCCCCGAGGGGTCCGGAGGCTCTGAGGGGGCCGGAGGGCCCCCAAGTGGTCCAGAGGGTCTGAGGGAAGCCCAAAGGCATCTCTGAAGCCCAAAGGTTCCGAGGGGACCACAGTACCGCTGGACCGAGCGCATCAGAGGGGTGGAACAAGACCAGGATGGTCCACCATGAGCCAGAAGCTATGCCTAGGGGTAGGAAAGGTCCCTGCAGCCCCTACCAACATAGGGCCTTGTAGGGGACAGACTTGTAATCTCATGTACCCAATAGAAAGGCTATAAATAGCCACCTCCCCGCTATGTAGAGGGGAGAGTTGTATTCAAATATTTGCTTTGAAATATAAGCTCACATGTTTCCTGACAACCAGTCCCCTCTTCGAGGACCCTTCGGGCACGGGGAGGGGGGGTCCCCCTTCTACTGTTTAGTCTTTTTAGCTATGACAGTTGGTACCGTCCGTGGGGACCGACAGGAAAGCTGCGAAGCACTAAACCCTACGCAGGAAAGCTACACCCCAGCATGGCCCCCCAAACGAGGGCCAGGCCCAAGGTCTCGGCAATGAGGCAACAAGAACGGCCATGAGCCGACCACCCCGAGGGCTGCTGGCAGAGCCAGTGCAGCCGCCCCCCAACCAGACCTTAGAGGAGGAAGCAAATAACTCGGTGCACGGGGGCGCAAGCCAAGAATCGTACGAAACACTCCAGCAGGAGCTGGCAGTCCTCCATCGAGAGTTGGCAGACCTCCGACAGCCACCGGGGACAACCCTCGTGGCCCCACTGTGGCAATTGCTGCAAGACGGAGCGGAGCCCACCCCTACACCCCGGGCCCTAGTACTACGGGGCGACCCAAGCTCCGCACTAAGCGTCGGGTTGGAAACAGTCTGCTGGCCACTAGGCTTCAAGATGCCAGAACTCACACCCTTCGAAGGGTGCACTGACCCCTCGGAATTCCTCTGGGTGTATGAGACCGCCGTCGAGGCGGCCGGGGGAGATGACAACACGAAGGCAAAGAGCATCACCCTCGCCCTCAAAGGCGTGGCATTGACTTGGTTCTTCACCATCCCCCCACGCTCCGTCTATGCGTGGGAGCAATTGCGAGACCTCATCCGCAACAATTTCCAGGGGAACTACACAGAACCCAAGGACGCGGGGCACCTGTTCGCAATAAAACAGGTGCCAAACGAATCCCTCCGTAGCTTTTTTAGAAAGTTCGCGGAGGTCAAGTGCCAGGTCAAAGGCGTCAATGAAACCACCATCATAAACGCTGCCACGTGTGGGCTCCGGAAGGGCCCCCTGCCGAAGAGGCTGGCGCGTAATCCTGTCCGCATGGTGACGGAGCTCTTCGACAAAATAGAAGAGTACGCCCGGGTGGAGGAGGACAGCATTCGAAGAGGAGCGCCCACCACCTCCGCCCTGGGAGTACCACCCGCAAAGGAAGCACCCTCCACTACACCAGCCAAGCCGTAGAGCAACGACTACCGGCAGAAGGGCCGGGGGGGTCTACCATGTGGATGGTGCGCCCCACCTAGAAGGAGGAAGGCGCGGAGGTCGCTGGGGCCGAGGCCGTGGACGCGGACGTGGGCAAAACACCGGCCGCCAGCCGGACAACCACGCTGGAGGGCCCGCGCCATTCTGTAACCTCCACGGCGAAGGGACGCACACCACCAACCAATGCCGCACCATCACGGCCATGCAGGACTACATGCGTCGCGAGCAACAACCAACTGAGCCCGAAAGCAAAAGGAGCGACAATCGGCTCCCCGCGCCACCACCAAGACCTCGCATAGAAGGTGGCAGGGGCGAGCACCACCAAAGGATGATTAACATGATCTCCGGGGGATCCTCACTTGGTATGCCCTCGAAAAGACAACGGCGCACCTATTCCCGGCAAATCCATCACCTGGCAACATACCCCGTGTCCAGCCCGCCTCGCTATGCCGAGATACTCATATCATTCGGACCCGAGGATGCCCACAGAGTGTACTTTCCACACTAAGATCCCCTCGTCATTTCCGCGAACATTGTGGATTTCGAGGTGTGGCGTGCCCTCGTCGACGGAGGAAGCTCGGCGGACCTCCTGTTCGTGGACGCCTTCGATAACATGATGATTCCCCGGGATCGCCTGACCCCTCCGGGCATACCCCTGCTAGGCTTCAGAGGAAGACCCGTGACGGCCCTGGGCCAGATTAACTTGGCGGTCACTTTCACCAGCAACTTCGCGTCCCGCGTAAGACATGTAGAGCTGGAAGCCCTCTCACCAGCCCGACACGTCCACACCGTCGAGCCGGACAAGGATCGGGCAGCACCCGCATCCGCAAGATGGGCGCCGAAGCCCAAGCCGCAGGGGCAGCTCCGAAGAATCCCCCTAAGGGACAGCTCACCGAAAAAGATGGTGGCCCTCGGGTCGGAGCTCGGAGCGGAGGCATGCGACGCCTTATTTGAGGTGCTCCACATCAATGCGGACGTCTTCGCATGGGGGCCGGAGGACCTTCCCGGCGTAGCATGGGAAACAATTGAGCACCGTCTAGCAATCCGAAGCGACGCGACGCCCAAGAAACAGAAGCTGCGGCGCATGTCTGCGGACCGCTTGTAGGCGGCCAAGAAAGAGATCGCGAAGTTGCTAAAGGGGGGGGGTCATTCGCGAGATCAAATACTCGGAGTGGCTAGCCAACCCCATCCTTGTAAAGAAAGAAACGAGCAAGTGGCGTATGTGTGTCGACATCACCGACCTCAACAAAGCATGCCCCAAGGACGACTTTCCACTACCCCGCATCGACCAACTGGTAGACGCCACCTCGGGCTGTGAGCTCATGAGCTTCCTGGACGCCTACTCCAGTTTCCACCAGGTGCTTATAGCTGAGGAGGACGAACCGAAGACCACGTTCATCACCCCCATGGGAACATATTGCTACACTCGCATGCCCTTCGGCCTCAAGAATGCGGGGGCAACCTTCGCCCGCCTCATCACGAAGGTTCTAGCCGACCAGTTGGGCCGCAACGTAGAAGCATACGTCGACGACATAGTAATCAAGAGCAAGCTCGCAGGAACACACGCGAAGGACCTGCAAGGAACCTTCGCCAACCTCCGGACGGAGGGAATCAAGCTCAACCCGGAGAAGTGCACCTTCGGCGTAAAGGCCGGCAAGCTCTTGGGCTTCCTCGTGTCCGAGAGGGGCATTGAGGCCAACCCCTAGAAAATTAGGGCCATCCAGGAGATGAAGCCCCCTAACAGCACCCGCGAAGTACAGAAGCTAACAGGCCGACTCGCCACACTTAGTCGATTCCTGTCTCGCTCGGCCGAGAGGGCCCTGCCATTCTTCAAAACACTCCGGGGAATGGAGTCGTTCCGCTGGATAGCCGACTGCCAGAGAGCATTCGAGGACCTAAAGCAGTACCTTGCTGAGCTGCCAAGTCTGACTAGCCCGGAGCAGGGCGTGGATCTTCTGCTATACATTGCCGCCACTTTGGCCTCGGTCAGTGCAGTGCTTGTCGAAGAACGCAACAGTCAGCGACCAGTGTACTATGGCTCGAAGGCCCTGCAAGGCACCAAAATCCGATACACAGAGCTCGAAAAGTTGGTGTATGCTTTGCTCATGGCTTCGCGGAAGCTCCGACACTATTTCCTAGCACACCCCATCACGGTCTGGACATCCTATCCGTTAGCATTGATGCTACGGAACAAAGATGCCTCCGGCCGGATAGGCAAGTGGGCGGCCGAGCTAGCGCCCTTCGATGTCACCTTCGTCGCAAGAGCCGCCATCAAGTCACAGTCCCTCGTGAACTTTGTGGCCGAGTGGACCCCGAATACAAAAGAGAACCCCTCGGCCACACGCGAGGCACCGTGGGCGCCGCCGGAGCTGGTGTTGCGGCCATCTTGGTTTCCCCAGACGGACAGATTGTGTCGCACGCGGTCCGCCTGGACTTTCTCACAACAAACAATGCATCGGAGTACGAAGCACTACTACTCGGCCCCCGCAAAGCAAGAGCCCTGGGAGCAAAATGCGTCATCATCAAAAGCGACTCACGCCTCGTGGCGGGTCACTTCGACAAGTCGTTCATGGCAAGGTGCCCCGAGATGACCCGCTACCTGGCTACGGTGTGGGAGGCGGCAAATCACTTCCTCGGCATCACAGTCCAGGCAATCCCCAGGGGTAACAATGAGCCAGCAAATAAATTGGCGAAGATGGCAAGTGCCGGCGAGGGGCCTCCGCCGGACGTTTTCTACGCGAGACTCACGAAGCCGTCGGCGGCGCCCGAAGCACAAGGGGCTGCACCCAAAGTACAAGGGGTTGCGCTCGGAGCACAAGGGGTTGCGCCCGAAGCGCAAAGGGTCGCACGCCTAGTGCTTCCGGTGGCAGCAGCACACCGGGCGGATGAGACGGATTGGCGAGACACCATTATCAAGTACCTCTCTGGTGAAGAACCAGAAGATACGGCTGAAGCAAAATGCCTTCGTTGCCGGGAAAGGAACTACTACATGGTTGTCGGAGAGCTATACAAGGGAGACGTCTGCGCCCCTTTCCTCCGCTGCGTATCACAGAAGGAGGGTCAGTCCCTCCTTAAAGACATCCATGAGGTCCTGTGCGGTGCGCACCAAGCGCCCCGAGGCCTCATGTGGAGGACGTTCCGCCAAGGGTTCTACTGGCCAACAGCGCTCCGGGACACGCAAGACCTCATCCAATATTGTCAGGGATGATAATGGGCCAGCCGCAACCCGAAGGCACCCGTGCTCCTGCTACAACCCCTACCCCCTGTTTGGCCCTTCGTGCGGTGGGGACTCGACGTCATCGGGTTGTACCCGACAGCCAAGAGCAACCTCCGGTTCGCGTTCGTCGCCATCGAGTACTTCTCCAGATGGGTCGAAGTGGAGCCAGTCGCCAAGATCACCGCTGCTACCGCGCAATGCTTTGTATGGAAAAGCATCATCTGCCACTACGGCGTGCCACGAGACATCGTCACTGACAACGGAACTCAATTCGACTCACAGCCTTTTCGAACGTTTTGCAGCGACCTAGGCATAACGATATGCTTCGCGTCCATCGGACACCCAAAGTCCAACGACGCCGTCGAGTGAGCCAATGGCAACCTCCTCGATGGGTTGAAGAAATGCCTCGTAGGCCTCCCTAAGGGACTATGGCCTGAGGAGCTCCAGAAAGCTCTATGGGCACTTCGAACGTCACCTACAAGAGCCACGGGCTTCTCCCCGTTCAAACTCCTCTTCGGTGACGAAGCCATGACGCCAACGGAGTTTGCTGCCGGCTCCTACCGAACCACAGCCCAAGCGGACCCCGCAGGAAGGGAGCTCTCTCTCGACCTCCTTGAGGAACATCACATGCAGGCCATCTCAACCATGACAAGGTATAGCGAAGGAGTCGTAAGGTCATACAACCGAAAAGTCAGACCCCGCCACCTCGCACCAGATGACATGGTCCTCAAGCGAGCTACAAACCAAGCTACAATCGGCAAGCTGGAGTCCAAATGGGAAGGGACGTACATTGTTACCGGCACAACGAGGGCTTGTACGTTCTGCATCGCCACACCGGAGGGAGACCAACTGGGCCATACCTGGAATGTAAAGAGTCTCCAGAGGTTCTACCCTTAGAACTTTTTTTTGTAAAAACTGGCTGCGCCCGGAGAATCGCCCTGTCGCCCTTAGTCGGCGGGGGCATGTACAAAACCCATGTGTATCCTGCGGCATTTTGCCCTTGTTTATCGAACAAAGTGACACAATAGTGTATAAACAAAGCCACCGCGCATGGCCCTCGGCGCCGGTGCACACCGATACCCTCCGCAGGTACGAGTGTATAAACAAAGCCACCGCGCATGGCCCTCGGCGCCGGTGCACACCGATACCCTCCGCAGGTACGAGTGTATAAACAAAGCCACCGCGCATGGCCCTCGGCCCCGGGGCACACCGATCCCCTCCGCAGGCACGAGTGTATAAACAAAGCCACCGCGCATGGCCCTCGGCCCCGGTGCACACCGATGCCCTCCGTAGGCACGAGTGTATAAACAAAGCCACCATGCATGGCCCTCAGCCCCGTGCACACCGATGCCCTCCGCAGGCACGAGTGTATAAACAAAGCCACCGCGCATGGCCCTCGGCCCTGGTACACACCGATGCCCTCCGCAGACACGAGTGTATAAACAAAGCCACCGCGCATTGCCCTTGGCCCCGTGCACACCGATGCCCTCCGCAGGCACGGGGGTATAAATAGCCTCCGGGCATACAGACCAAGCCAAGCCGAGGGGGGGGGGACGGTGTTGGCTTCGCCTCCCCCTCGCAAAAATTTTAGGGCTCCCCGAAGCCCTACCTAAAAAAGTATGGGGGACGGCGCGAGTCTTCACCTCTCCCTCGCAAAAATTTTAGGGCTTTTCGGAGCCCTACCTAAAAAAGTATGGGGGACGGTGTAAGGCTTCGCCTCCCCATCGCAAAAAAAAGAGGTTAGGGCTCCTCGGAGCCCTACCTAAAAAAGTATGGAGGATTGCAGCAGGCCGCCTCCCCTCAAGAAGAAAAGAGGTTAGGGCTCCCCGAAGCCCTACCTAAAAAAGTATGGGGGACGGCGCGAGGCTTCGCCTCCCCCTCCAAAAAAAGAGGTTAGAGCTCCCCTGAGCCCTACCTAAAAAAAAGTATGGGGGACGGTGCGAGGCTTCGCCTCCCCCTCGCAAAAAAAAGAGGTTAGGGGTCCCCGGAGCCCTACCTAAAAAAGTATGGGGGATGGCACGAGGCTTCACATCCCCCTCCAAAAAAAGAAGTTAGGGCTCCCCGGAGCCCTACCTAAAAAAGTATAGGGACGGCGCGAGGCTTATCTCGCCTCATAAAAAGAGAGGTTAGGCTCCCGGAGCCCTACCTAAAAAGTATGGGGGCGGCGAGACCGCCTCCCTCATGAAAAAGAGGTTAGGGCTCCCCGAAGCCCTACCTAAAAAAGTATGGGGGACGGTGCGAGGCTTCGCCTCCCCCTCCAAAAAAAAGAGGTTAGGGCTCCCCGAAGCCCTACCTAAAAACATATGGGGGACGGTGCGAGGCTTCGCCTCCCCCTTGCAAAAAAAAAGAGAAGAGGTTAGGGCTCCCCAGAGCCCTACCTAAAAAAGTATGGGGGATGGCGCAAGGCTTCGCCTCCCCCTCGCAAAAAAAAAGAAGAGGTTAGGGCTCTCTAGAGCCCTACCTAAAAAAGTATGGGGGATGGCGCGAGGCTTCGCCTCCCCTGCAAAAATTTTAGGGCTCCCTGGAGCCCTACCTGAAATAGTATGGGGACGACACGAGACTTCGCCTCCTCCTCGCAAAAAATTTAGGGCTCCCTGGAGCCCTATCTAAAAAATATATATAGGGGACGGCAGCAAACAACAAGTACATTATTCACCACAATCCCAAGTACATCATTCACCACAATCTTAAGTACAGTATCCGCAACTCCTGAATACACATGCCATACAAGGCCAAGAAGCGTAGCTCTCACAACAGACACGCTACCAGTACACTCTGCCACGCAACGGGGTGGACGCGGGACTACATTAACCGCATGCGGGCGCGAAATCCTCTGCCTTGCGCTCTCATTGTTCCAGCAACACCCATTCGAGCAGCTCCTCGTCAGACGGGTATGAAGCTATGAACTTCAGGTACTCCCTCTCCACGGCTAAATCATCCAACACGTCCGAAGAGCTCGACGAAATCGCAGGGGCAACGTGAGGCAAAAGGGGCCCCTCAGGCCCAGTTCCAACCCCGCGACTCAACCAGAAAGACCGTATCTCGTCCCGAACGTTCAAAGCCTTCTGTTCGCGCAGGCGAAAAAACCTCTTCATCGGCCCCTCGGGGTTCGCCTTCTTCTAGCGTTGCCACTCGGCCCCATGGCATACTTTACCGTAGTAGCAAATCTTTCGGGGCCACTTGCAGACCAACGTTCGCTCATCCTTCGTACCACGCGAAGGATCAAAGGACTTCGTGCGCCACCTCGGATTGCAGGGGCCTCGTCCGACAGTACGACAAAGCAACGGACCCCCTTGAGCAAAACAGAGACTAACATGAAACAAGCCCGCACAACAACAAAGGAGACTCCATCTCGGTTTCTTTTCATTAGCAAAATGAGTGGTTACACGTCGGGCTGTCCCTCATCCCGCCCGGGCTCGTGCAGCGATCTCGGAGCAGGAAACAAAACAGAACCCTAGACTACAATGGAAACAAAATGAGTCTTCGTGGAGAGGAGCGGAGGGTCACACCTTGCCTCCAGTGGCGGCCCCCCGCTCCACCGCCCTGGCACCGTCCACCGGACCCTTCCCCTTCTCTTTCCACGCCAAGGCCACCCGGAGCGACTCCATTGTAACGTCCCGACTGGACGAGGCCCAGAACTCCTTGGCGAGGGCATTACTAGCCCGCCGCACCTGCTTATGGCCGGAGGCGACCTCCGCAGCGGAAGCAATAGGCATGGTGCCAGCACCAAGCCCATCAACGTGCTAGCACCCGGCCTGCTGCAGGGAAACGAGGGCTGCCGTCCATGCCGCCTTCGCGCAATGATTACCATAGGCACAGGCGGCCGGGAGAAACACTTCCCCGGCACGGTGAAGACGTTCTAGGGTAGCATCCATTTGATCGACGGTGTGCCTTCGGGGAGGGGGCACGGCGTTGAGGTCAGTCATAGCACCCTCCATACGTTCCATCGCCTTCCACGTAGCCTGCGCCACAGTGGCCGAAGGCGACCGCTCTGTCACAACCTCTTCCTCAAGCATGGAGTGGGTGTTGCGCAAGGACTCCACCTCCTCTAGCAGAGCGCGGTGTTGCCCTTCAAGCTCGGCGACCCTCACTTCCAGCCCCTTCGCTTTCTCGACAAGACCCGTGCGCTCCTTGAGAAGCTCTAGGCTCCGCACAAACTCTAGGTCGATCGGCTCCTGGATCTCCACGTAGCCGCTCTGGATGTCCCTCTCAAGTGAGCACGACAGCATCATCGTCTGCCAAAGGAAGATACGGTCAAAGCTGCATTTATGGCGGAGGGTCATGCTTACCCGGACTCACCTGCATCGCATTTGCCTCAATGATCCAGAACATCTTGTCCGAGGGCATTCGCTGGAAAAGCTCGGACAAGCAGGGCGGGGCGATAAACCGAGCTACTTCCTCACAAACGGAAGCCACCCTGGCGTTGACTTTGAAATCGGAGGTGCAGAGCTGCCCCAAGCCCGCGGGGCCCACGGTTACATCAGCAGCGCCATCCGACCCGCCTCGCTCGGAGCCTGAGGCACCAACAGATGCCCTCAAGATCGAACCATCCCGGGTCCCCACGGACTCCTAAATCACCGGAGACAAGACCGGCTTAGGTTCCTCGATGATACGCTACGATAACACAAGAGCAAGTCAGCCGACTGCGAAGGAGCAGACAAGGGCGAACAGGGAACAGAGGCCAACGTATCGTGGCGGTGGCCTCGATGCGCGCCTCCACCCGGGTATCCTCGGTATCCCGATCGTAAACCTCTGAAGGTGTTCCGTCGAACACCTCTTCGAGGGCCATGCTCGCGATCCCAAATGAGCTAGCCACCGCCCCTGCAGCGCCGACCGACGCGGCAACCACTGGCGACTCCGCCGAGAAGCTTGCCGCGATGGTCGCTACCCGCGGGCCCTCGGGCTCCCGGGACAACTTCTTCAGAGCTGGCCCAGCCGCGGCTCCCGCAGCTTGGCCAGAAGGACCCGCTCCCTTTGCCCCAAGAACGCACAAGGGCACCGCGCTGACCAGCCCGAGGCCCTCTAGCTCCTTTGGGCCACGGACCCGTTTCTTCTTCCCCGTATCGGGATCCAACCGCTCCACCAAGCACACGGCTGGATCCAGGTACACGCGATTCAACCGAGGCTCGTGCACCGCCTGTCCTCACTTCGCGTGCTCCTCCCCCGTATAGGGCCCCAGAAGCTGCTTTGCAACACGCTCGACCTCGGCAATAGGCAGCACTACACAAGTGTAAAAAAAAAAGCTGAGTGCAGGAGTAAACACCTGTGCGGTCCCCGAACTTCAGGAGGGGCATCCCATCCTTCGGCTCACCGAGCTTCACGCTCCAGCCCTGCGCCAGCGGCCACAGCCGAAGCACGCAGAACTCCTCAATGAAGTCCCGGGTCGACATCCTTCGCGCGGCGCTCAGCAGCACTCGTAGCAGCGCATCCTCCCGGGAAGAAAGATCGATGATCGGGGTCGGAATGGGTTGAATGGGCCCTTCGGTAGAGCGAAGGCCCGCTTCGGGGGCACACTTGTGGTAGAACCACCGCGGGTCCAGTCAATATCCCACTTGTTCTGGGCGGCTGGAGCAGGCAGGTAGTGAAGAAGGCGGGCCTTCGGCTGAAAGTTTACACTCCTGAAGTTCAGCGTCTCCCCGGTGTCCTTCTTCTTCTTTGGTTGGCACCGCCCGTCATGGAGGGACGCGAAGATCCGCGTCTCGCTGCTAGTCACCCATGCGGAGTGGAGCACCCACTCGAAGGCGCCGAGCTTCACGATCGAGTTAGGCGTCAACTAGGCTGGGTCCACCCTGTACAGCTGAAGGACCTAGCTCAACGAGCCAACGCACTACAGACAAAGACCCGCATCCAGGAAGGCCACAAACACGATCGTCTCATCCTCCCGAGGCGTCAGCACAGCCTCCGTCCCGGGAGCACGAACCTCGTCAAGGTTCACTAGCTTCCCCTCGTTCTTGAGGGCCCGTAGAACATGGGCAGTCACGCTGGAGTGGCCTAACTCGTCGGTGTAAGCCGGAACACACCCTTCGTCTTTGTTGCGCTTCGTCATCTGAACAGCGCAGAGCAAGGCACGGGAAGGAGCGACACGGGGGAACCGGGGGAACAGATTATGGCGCATGCGAATAAGGGGGAATACCAGCCAGTGCACCCTATTTATAGATCAGCCGGCGCTCAACAGTGCAAAGCACTGAAACCGAGGAGCCGCAGACCAAACGTTGTGTGACACGTGGCAACTCAAAACCGCCTCGCGCACACAAACATTATGACGCGCAAGAACCGAGAAGCCACATTAAGATGGGCGCTGAGCAGCCTCCGGGTGCGGCGCACGAGGCAACTCAGTAGCCGTAACAATTTATGGTGCACAGAACCCAACACACTATCCAGTGGACAACAATGAGCGCGTGGGGGGCGCACAAAGAACGCTTCGCTAGGCCGAAGGGGACGGTGTACCTGTACCCTTCGGGAAGAGGCGCGGCTTTAGCCATGACGAAGCAAGACCTCGACCGCGAGGAGCTTGTTGTAGGGGCGGCACACCAGCCTCCACGACCAGGCGAACAGCGAAGCACACCTTACCGGACATCAATGAGATGGCCCGGAGGGCCTCGAGGGGTCCGGAGGCCCCGAGGGGGCCGGAGGGCCTCCAAGTGGTCTGGAGGGTCTGAGGGAAGCCCAAAGGCGTCTCTGAAGCCCAAAGGTTCCGAGGGGACCACAGTACCACTGGACCGAGCGCATCAGAGGGGTGGACCAAGACCAAGATGGTCCACTATGAGCCAGAAGCTATGCCTAGGGGTAGGAAAGGTCCCTGCAGCCCCTACCAACATAGGGCCCTATAGGGGATAGATTTGTAATCTCATGTACCCAATAGAAAGGCTATAAATAGCCACCTCCCCTCCCCCCCATGTAGAGGGGAGAGTTGTATTCAAATATTTGGTTTGAAATATAAGCTCACCTGTTTCCTGACAACCAGTCCCCTCTTCAAGGACCCTTCGGGCACCGGGGAGGGGTCCCCCCTCTTCTACTGTTTAGTCTTTTTAGCTACGAAAATGCACAAACTAAGACGTATGTTCAAGAAAAGTAACTTCTATTAAGCAATTTAATAAAAATACTCCTACTAAATTCCATATCCCTCTTATGACATTTAGTGATTCAAGACCCACAATTAGTTAATCTACTAGTGAGCTTTGGCATCACTGCTAGAAGATTAGTGAAATTGGTAAGCAATCATTTGCTAATCATATCTCTATATGACTCTTGTTGTTGAGCAGCATCTCTATGCCCCGACACCCAACCCTATGCCCCAATGTCTATAACCATTATAATGACATTGTCAAGTTTAACCAATCCTATGCGTGTAAGTGTCCGACACAAACCCATCTAGTCAAGGAAAGTTAATGACACTCTGCTTTAGCAAGACCTACCATTAAAATACATGACTTTGGATGGTGCGGCTAATTCGGAGGGCATCAATTTAGCTTAATATTATGTGAGGGAATTTTACTTCTACCATATTAAAAGCATTCGGAGCAACTAAATAACATGCATAGAAATAAATAGGAATATAAATGCATTCACAGACAATCACATTGCATCGTGATACAGTATGACCCTTCCAAATGGTGATCTCCATCGCCGTGCTTCCTATTCGCCATGTCTCCAAGTGGCCAATTCCTCCAAGTACTCCCACAAAGTCATTACTCCTAATAGCACTAGTAATAAATTACAAGGAGTGAACAACCATCACAAGTCGACACGCAGGATGTTATACAAATATAGAAACCTTGGGCTGTAATAAGCATGATACGCAGGTCATGAACATTACACATACACATGCATCCCATACATCATTGGCCATACTATTCACAAAATCCTACAAAAACAAGTTAGGCATAGAATCACATTCTATCTAACGGATGGCATGAACAAACAATACCAAATACCAAGTTAAGATCCTAGTCCACAGGGGGGGGCAACCCACACTAGAAGGGAAAAGCCCTCTCTATATACCAAGGTCCTTTTTAGCGGTTCCGCTCGCCGGCGCCCCTGTTTCAATTTTTTTCGGACTACGTAGATCCAATCTACTGTTCCGTCCATGTAATTCGCATTAGATTAATCGTATTAACCCTTTCCGATCGCAACTCTGATTCGATCAATCAGATTGATTTTCGTGTGCTCCATAGATTTACGATCACTGTCTGCCCCGATGGCAGAAACCGACCGGTAGAGGTAAGTCGTGATTCGACCATGAAAACACGATCACAAAATAACGATCATAACCCATCTTGAGAACACCGCACATGGACAATCATATCGGCCATCGCCAAAAACAATCTATCATATAGAATGACCAACAGAGACAATAATAGATCATATCTATAACTCCCACATATCACAATATATATCTAATCCAAATCTAAAACTAGACGGGATGGCTTTGATACCACTGAAGGACCACTATTAGGCTACACTAGCGCAATTTCAAAAATCTACCACGCAACCAAAGAACCTTCGCTAGTAATAGATCACGGGATTACCACTAGACGCGCAAACCCACAGCGGAAGAAGAGTCGATGTAGCGTGTTGGTGCGGTTGTAGTCGTACTAGCCTCGTGCCTCCTCCAAGTGCTCCTCGTGACCGTCACAATTTGTGGATCATCCTAGTGTTGAAGCCTTGCAGCAATGCCTCCAAGGTATCCACACTTACGGGGCAGGGACACAACATGCCAGAGTGCTAGAGAGAGGTGTGGTGGCTAGGGTTTCGGGAGTTCCAAAATCACATTAACCCTATACCACTGCCCCTCTATATATAGGAATCCATGATAGGTCTCGAACTTTGAGGCCCATTAGGAACTCATGGCCCATAAGAATTCGGATCACCATCCAAAACGTGTCCTAGCCCTTTAAGCGTGCGACCCTATAGGTTCACGTACACTTGGACATGGCCCAAGTACTCCTACTCGTCCACTAATCGGTAGTGGCCCCTAGCAGGACATGCCAACTCCCGAGTATACGTAAAGATCACATCGGACGAACCTTAACAAATCTCATATGTATTTTCCTTTGCCTCACGATATCGGTCAAACTCAAGGCGAGTACGTGCCATCCTTGTTGGTTAGCTCGACCACTCTTTCTCGATCACGTGACTCGAATTCTCCGATCGTGGTTAACTCTTTAACCATGAGTAGAATGGCCATGCATTTCTGGAATCCGATCACTCGAGAGGCCTAGAGATATCTCTCTTGTTGCATGGAGGGGCAAATCCTATCTTGATCGACCATGACTCAACGCATGTGTTATGACAAACCCGAAAGCTACCTTTATAATTACCCAGTTACGGAGTAGTGTTTGGCAACCCCTAAGTAAGTCACTACACATCTCGAGTACGTGCGACGATCTCAAGTCTAAGGATATAGCATACACATTGTAAATGAGACCAACTGATGATATATAAGAATATAACGTTCTTGCAATGTCTCATGGTGGGTCGATCTAACCCCATGTTCGCTAACATGTGTCCATATTATTAGTTTGATATCTCCATATCTATGATCCGTGAAACATGGTCATCAATTAATACATATGCTAGTCTATTCATATGTGTCCTCATATGTTTCCAACTAGGGATAGCTTTAGAATAATCATCGCAGAGATAAATATAGAGTTTCACAATAAGTCACATACTTGGTAATAAATATTAACAATATTATTCTTAGAACAAGATAACATATTATCCAATAAATTATGAACATAACGAAATATAATCATCTCTATGATTGCCTCTAGGGTATATTTCCAAGAATCTATACAAAGGCGTGCTTCTCGAGAAGTTTGGGGACGTCCTTCTGGTTGTTGAGTTTGGCCATGTCGATGGGAGAGTCTTGTTGTTCATGGTTTGCAAGGTCCTGCGTGCATGCACCATAGTGAGACACAAGCAAGGAAGTTTGAGATATAAATCAGGTTCAAGTAACGCGTTTAGTTGTCGGTTGCAGACTTGCAATCAGTTCACTTACACAGCTGCGTCGTGCTCGAGCAGAAGCGCGACACAGTCCTTGCAGTCGTAAGCAGGCGGCGTGGTCAACAAAGAAAAGAAGGGGATGGAAATCATGGCGGGTGAAGGAGAAGCGGATAAAAGTTGGGAACAACGAGGAAGAAGGGCAAATACATCCTTTCACATACAAATTTCAACAAAAAAAATGAAATGCCAAAATATAAAAAGAGTGGCAAACCCTGACCATTTCAATGAATTGGGTGGTATATCACGAAAACCAATATTTGGAGTGTCATTTCTTAGAGCGACAAACTTTGAGGTGGCAAATTCATTGTCTTAAACGAGACTAGTCGTGCTGGTGTAACCTCTATGTTTACTGGTACCTCAAACTAAGTTTGCGCCAAGAAGAGTAACAAAACCTTTCGTAAACATTTGTTGTTTTCTTTTCTTTTTTGTACTTCATATTGCTCTTTTTTTCTTTTTTTCCTTTGTGTTTGTGCTTAATTTTGCTTTTGGTTGTTATATACCTTTTCCTCTTCGAACATAAAGTCGTTTCTAGTTTTAGAAAGCTGAAGAAAAATATGAATTGATTGTCGTGAATATAGGAGTCATGGTGCCCCCTCCTCTCGACCACCTAGATACCATGAGTGAATAAAAAGCTATATCTACATGGGATCTCGCCTAAATCACCCCATCTATCCTCCTGAGAAGAAATTTGTTTGGTTCCAGACTTCGATTCAAACAGAAGGAGTGTACCATGCTACTTAGATTATGAACTGCAGCGTAAGAGGGTTAGGTTTCAACAAATTTTTACCAAGCAATCATGGAAACCAAAACCATATTCTGCCTACACTAAGTCCAAGCTTTATTTCTTAAACCACTTCAAAGCCGCCACCTTGTTCTCAAAATTGTTAGATGTATGCGCACTTTTGTGATTGTTATAATTCCTAAAATAATAATTGAATCGACAACAGCATATATACTAGGCATATTTGGGACTATAAACAGTAACATGATCATCAACTCAAATATATCTATCTCATATATATGCATTAATAAGGCAAAGCTTAGAACAAGTATGCTACTAACAGTAGTAGGCATCAACATCATCATATAACAAATATCTAGGAAACAAAGTCTAGCCATATGAAAAGTTATCACCGTGACTTACAGAGGATCACTCCGATGAAGGTCGCGGTAGAGTCTGATCCGAAGAATACGACACGCAGAGAAGGAAGCAATGAGCAGTCGCGCCAACGCTTCCCAAAAACCTGATTCGCCCTAACCCGTCTAGGATCGTGAGGGACGACGGCTTCGAAGACACTGCTCTCCCCACGTCGGTGCACGTCGAGGAAGGGATGAAGTAGCCGGGTAGCACAGCAACAAGGAACCGGGCAACAGCACAAAACTGAGTCTGTCTATTCTGAGAGCCTCTATCTATTCTGGTTGTGTCTGATCTGAGAGGAGAGGTCTCCTTTTTATAGAGCTAGAGTCAACAGAAGAAATTATCGCTATAATGCTGATTAGAAACTGCCATCATAAATGACATTACACCATTTTAACCGCGGTTAAGGCGTGCCATAAAAGCCAATTGAAATAGTGTATTCAGTTTTCAGTTCCTGATTAGTGTGCATGGTTATGAGGTGCAAAAAAAAGCTGCAACTCCAAAACTAGCTGGACCATTCACGCGCACGTCGCCGTGGGTGGGCGATGGCGTGGTGGGGCGTGGCAAGGCAAGCGAGCATGCGCGTGTGTTCTCCTTTTGCTTGCTTCAACTAGGTAAGACCAACTCCACCTTATATGTTGGTCTCCTCCCACCTAGACTAGCAATATGGTACTAAACTTCTCACATTCCACCATGCATAAGTGGACCTTTGGGATTTTTCTAGGATTTAATTGAAATATTATATGGGCCTAGCCCAAAATTCCAACAATCCCCCACCAGATCCCAAAAGCACCACGAATTTGCCCATTATTCCAAAGTGCTGTTGATATACTAGTTTTTCGATGGAGATCGGTTAAGGTTGAACATCCACATAGAACCTCTAGCTAAACTCGTTCACAACTATAGAACCTCTAGCTAAACTCGTTCACAACTATACAATGGACTAAGCCTTGAATTGACAGTTTTGTGCAGACAAGTTTCACCTAAGGCCTTTGTTGATACTTGGCCACCGATTGGCTACTCCTCGGGTGGAGCATATAGGTCATACTCCTATGTCTTTTCATGAGCTTCTTAGAGATCACCCACATCTCATGGATTGCGACCAACAGTCGGGCTCATATAGGTGTGTTCTTGCACGAATACCCTGTAGGACGGTATTTTGCTGTTAAGCCTCAAAACATATCAAGACAAAGTCATACTGCCTTACAGTAATTAGAGTACTGCATCTCCAACGGAGTGAGATATAAAGTAATAATTTACTCTACTGTTATCCAAACAGTTTGTTTTTCCCAAGGCATATTCCACGGGATCTTCGATCACATAGGTTTGGGTTACCACTGTGTGTAACTCACGCGGGTCTCATTCCCATCTCCTTCGATGCTATTTCAATCACATTCCATGATAGTCTCTTTTTAAAGGGATCTGCCAGATTTTTAGTTGTTTGGGTATAATCCACAGTTATCACTCCGGAGTTTCTCAATTTTCTCACAAGCTTCAACCGCCTTTTTACATGTCTTGAGGATTTCATGTTATCCTTTGCACTTGTCACATTTATGATAACTGTTTGGTTATCATAGTACATAAGGATAGTTGTAATTGGTTTTTCAACCACTGGTAAATCCATCAAGAGTTCTCGTAGCCATTATGCCTCAACAGTGGCTGTGTCTAATGCTGTGAGTTCTGTCTATATAGTTGACCTTGTCAGAATGGTCTATTTACAAGACCTCCATGAGACAGCAGCACCGCCTAGAGTGAATACATATCCACTCGTAGCCTTTATCTCATCAGCATCAGAAATCCAATTGGAATCACTATATCCCTCAAGTATATTGGGATATCTAGTATGGTGAATTCCGTAACTCATTGTACCTTTCAAATAGCGCATAACTCGTTCAAGTCCGCGCCAATGATCACCTCCCGGATTAGCGGTAAACCGGCTCAATTTGCTTACAACAAAAGAGATGTCAGGACGAGTAGCACTAGCCAAGTACACGAGTGAACCAATAATCTGAGAGTACCTCAATTGATCCTTTCCCAGTCTTCGGTTCTTTTGAAGTATTAGACTAGGATCATAGGGTGTTGGAAATGGCTTGCTTTTCATATAGCCAAAACAGCTCAATACCTTTTCCACATAATGGGATTGCAACATGGTAATCCCATTCTCATCCTTGATCAACTTGATGTTTAAAATAACATCAGCCTCTCCCAGATCTTTCATGTCAAAACTTTGGGATAGAAATAATTTAACCTTGTTAATCACATCAATGTTTGTCCCAAAGATAAGTATGTCATCAACATACAAACATAATATTACTCCTTTACCCCACCATAGCGATAGTATTCATATTTTTCAGCTTTAACCCAGTAGATGTCAAAGTTCTCTCAAACTTCTCATACCATTGCTTAGGTGCCTGTTTGAGGCCGTATAAAGATTTCAATAACTTACAGACCTTACCCTCTTATCCAGGTACTACAAATCCATCAGGCTGATCCATGTAAATTTCCTCATCTAACTCTCCATTGAGGAAAGCTGTCTTTACGTCCATTTGATGGACAATAAGACCATGTGAGGCAGCCAAAGATAATAGTACTTGAACAGTGGTTAATCTGGCAACATGTGAGTATGTATCAAATAAATGCTCACCTTATTTTTAAGTATAACCTTTTGCCACAAGCCGAGCCTTGTACTTTTCGATTGTATCGTCAGGCCTAAGCTTCTTCTTGAACACCCACTTGCATCCAACTGGCGTACAACCAAATGGACAATCGGTGACTTCCCAAGTTCCGTTAGCGATAATGGAATCCATTTCACTACGAACCGCATTCTTCTAGTACTCTGCATCAAGAGATGCATATAGATTTGAGAACATCATCCACAAGGTACAAAATGAAGTCATCACCAAACGATTTTGCAATCTTTTGTCTCTTGCTCCTTCGAGGAGCTACATCGCTGTCATCCTCCTCATGAACATGTTCATGTGTGTGTTCAATATACTCAATTGGAGTGGTAGGTTTAGGAGTTAAACCATTTGCTTGACTAGAAGAGCTATGTGAATTCTTCATAGGAAATATATTTTCAAAGAAAATAGCATCTTGAGATTCCATTATCATATTGATTGGCATATTAGATATCCCGGATTGAACTACTAGAAACCTATAGCCTGTACTATGATGAGTATATCCTAGACAGACACAATCCACTGTTTTAGGTCTAAGTTTGCGCTTTTTAGTTATTGGAACATTGACTTTCGCCAAGCACCCCCCAAGTGCGCAGATACGAGAGTGATGGTTTTCTCCCTTTTCAACATTCGTACGGAGTTACCTCACTATCTTTAGTAGAGACTCTATGCAGGACATGACACACAGTCAACATAGCCTCCCCCACCATGCCTTAGACATACCCACAGTATCCAACATGGCATTCACCAAGTCAGTCAAAGTATGGTTCTTTCTTTCAGCAACCCCGTTGGATTGGGGCGAATAGGGAGGTGTCCTTTCATGGATAATACCATGTTCCGCACAAAACTGATTGAACTCATTAGAAAAATACTCTCCACCACAATCGAACCTAATTCTTTTAATCTTTCTATCTAATTGATTCTCAACCTCAGCTTTATAAGTTTTAAAGTAGTCTAATGCCTCATCCTTTGTTTTCAACAAATACACATAGTAGTATCTAGTGGCATTATCAATTAAAGTCATGAAATATATTTTTCCTCCATTTGTTAATATACCATTAATCTCACACAAGTCTAAATGTATGAGTTCCAATTCTACCGAATTTCTTTCCTCCACAGCCTTATGAGGCTTTCGAGATTGTTTTGCTTGCACACAAATTTGGCATTTGGAACCTTTGACTATGGAAAAGTTTGGAATTAAATTTAAACTAGAAAGTTGAGACATACGACCAAAATTTATATGACATAAACGTGAGTGCCATATATTAGCCTCACCACCATTTATAGAGTCATAAATATGGTTCACAACCTTATTACAAAAATCTGAAAGGAAAAAACAGAACAAGCCTCCGCATTCATAGCATTTTCCAATAAAGAGTCCAAATTTTGACACGACTACTTTATTTGACTTAAAGACCAATTTGAACACATCTCGATATAGAAGGGAACCGCCGACGAGATTCTTATTTATTATAGGGGCATGCCGCATGTTCTTCAAGTGCACGATCTTTCCCGAAGTGAACTTTAGATCTACCGTACCAACACCAAGAATAGAAGTATGTGACCCATTCCCCATTAGGACAGAAGAACCCCGTGTGACCTGGTAAGAAGAAAACATAGATGCATAAGCGCATACATGAATATTAGCCCCTTGTGTCAATCCACCAATCAGTAGATTGACATGCCAAAAAGACACAAGGTAAATTACCATACTCAGATGCTTCGACCTCGCCAATAATCACATTAGCAGACTTCTTCTACATAGGAAGATTTTTCTTGCCCATCCGTTTGCGGCATTTCTTGGCTCAATGACTAGTCTCGCCACAAACAAAGCAAGTAATATCCTTCATGTTCACTTTGTTCTTACTATTGTTGGTCCTTTTCAAGTTGGTGGTCGAAACAACCTTGTCTTTCCCTCTGTCAATATGTTGCATGATGTTCGTTCTAGACTGTCCCTCTTGCACTATTGGTGTTACATCATTTGCAGCAACCAGATCCTCGACGGAAATATTTTTCTTTTGTGTTTCAGAGATGTGGCAAAATTTCTCCAGGTTGGAGGTAATTTGGCAATAATGCCTCCAGCCACAAATTTGTCAGGCAATTGATAACCAAGGTGTGTGAGTTCCCTCACAATGAATTGTAGTTCATGAGCCTGCTCGACTACAGAATGGTTATCAACCATTTTGTAATCATGATATTGCTCCATGACATACAATTCATGTCCAGCATCTGAAGCAGCGAACTTATGTTCAAGTGCATGCCACATATTCACAGCGTTCTTCATGTGTATATACACATCACAAAGCTGGTCAGACAGCATACTTAGAATGCACCAGACAAATATTGTCGTAGCCGCGCCGTACTCTGTTTGTTGTGCAGCAGTATGTGGTCCTGCAGGACCTGGTATCACGACCCAAAATACATTCATAGCTGAGAGCCACAATTTGACCCTTGTCTGCCATCTCTTGAAATTCACACCAGTGAATTTCTCTAGTTTCATTGCCTCGGCAAAACCAGCCATCACAAAGTGTCTATCAGATTTTTGGATTGTTAGATGTATGCGCACTTTTGTGATTGTTATAATTCCTAAAACAATAATTGAATCGACAGTAGCATATATACTAGTCATATTTGGGACTATGAACAGTAACATGATCATCAACTCAAATATATCTATCTCATATACATGCATTAACAAGGTAAAATCTAGAACAAGTATGCTACTAGCAGTAGTAGACATCAACATCATCACATAACAAATATCTAGAAAACAAAGCCTAGCCATATGAAAAGTTATCACCGCGACTTACAGAGGATCACTCCGACGAAGGTCGCGGTAGAGTCTGATCCGAAGAAGACGACGCGCAGAGAAGGAAGCAGTGAGCAGTCGCGCGAACGTTTCCCAAAAACCTGATTCGCCCCAACCCGTGCATGATCGTAAGGGACGATGGCTTCGGAGACACTGCTCTCTCCATGTTGGTGCACGCCGAGGAAGAGATGGAGTAGCTGGGTAGCACAGCAACAAGGAACCGGGCAACAACACAAAACTGAGTCTGTCTATTCTGAGAGCCTCTATCTGTTCTGGTTGTGTCTGATCTGAGCCAATCGAAACAGTGCATTCAGTTTTCAGTTTCTGATCAGTATGCATGGTTATGAGGTGCAAAAAGAAGCTGCAGCTCTACAACCAGCTGGACACGAAATCGCCGGACCATTCACGCGCATGTCACGCGCGGGTGAGCGATGGCGAGGCGTGGCGTGGCGTGTCAGAGTGAGCGAGCGCGTGCATGTGTTCTCCTTTTGCTTGTTTCAACTAGGTAAGACCAACTCTACCTTATATGTTAGTCTTCTCTCACCTAGACTAGTAATATGATACTAAACTTCTCACTTTTCACCATGTATAAGTGGGCTTTTGGGATTTTTCTATGATTTAATTGAAATATTGTATGGACCAATCCTAAAATTCCAACAAAAATTTACGTGAAACTGGAGGGAGAATATACATGGGAGTGACAGTAGTACATGTATATATTTTATACTACTTTCGTTTGCGTTTACTTGTGAGTTTTGACTTTGACTCATAAAGCTTTGATCAACTATATTTTTAAAATATATAATTATGTAACACAAAAATAGTATTGTTAGATTTGTAATTAAAAGTACTCCACTATTATTCTACATTTTGAGCTATTTGCTTTTGTGTTGATTAAAAAATAAACAAATTGAGAGTACAGTGGCCACAGGAGGCTAGCCCAGTATGGCACTTGTCTTATAGGTCATGCTCACTAGGTAGGTTTATTGTGGATTTTGGGGGATTTGATCTCATGACCTCCCGGTTCCTTAGCCTTAAGGGAGGTTGTGATAACTAACTGTAGCATTGCAGGAAAAAAATTTGAGATTATAATGCTGCTTTTCAAAGAAACAGGCCTGGAAAAGTCTCAATAAAACTTGCAAAATCTCAAAAGAATCACTCAACAGAAAAAAAAAAGAGGTAGACATAGTCGTGGTGCAATTTTCTCTTCGTTTCCGGCATTGCTGGGCTGGCTGCAAGGCCGCGGCCCAACCTAATTCCTTCTGCGAAGAGCCTCTTCCGCTCGATAACTCTCTCTACACCACCCCTGTCGTCGTATAATAATACCACTGTGATTGCGTTGTCTCCTCTCTCGCGTCTCGTCGCTCTCCTCTCTTCTCCGCTCCTCTCCCTCGAAACGCACACCAAAACCACCGCTAACTCCTGCGGTCCTGCCTCCCACACCTCCCTGATCCGATCCCTTCCTCAGAAACCCTAGCCGAATTCCGCCGCCGTTCACCGCGATCCGCTCGCCCTTCGCTCCGATTCCCTCCTACGACCTTTGCTTTTTTTTTGTTACGATTGTTCTGGTGATCCGTGTGCTAGGGTTTGGGGGTTGCCGGGTTGGGTTTGGGTGGTGGATTGGATTGGTGGGTGGTCGGTAGGTTTAGCTCTTGTGCTTGCGAGGTTGGTTTCAGTCGCAGCATGCGGAGAATTGGAGGCCCTGGGAGAGGTTAGGGTTAGGGTTATGGGGAGCACGGGGGAGCCCGACCGGAAGCGGCGGCTCTCCAGCTCCGTCACGCCCGGCGGCGCCCCTGTTGCCCCCGCCAAGCGCCCGGCACTTGCACCCTGCTCCGACGATAAGAAGGTATACGTGCCATTTCACGCTCGCCCGGTTGCTCCTTATTGCTGGATCTCATGTTTATGCTGATACTTTTGTTTGATACGTTGTTGCATGGTAGTTAGATGGCGCAAGGTATTTTAGCTCCTTTTGTGCTAGGCGTCGTGTATCGGATTTTTTTGCTGCTTGTTCGGTAGCCAGCTAAATGATCTTTTAAGGACTGTTTGAGTCTGTAGACAAGAAAGGAGTTCCCCGATAGCGGTTTAATGTTTATATGCAAATGCTAAGCTCTATGCATGGCTCGTTGTCTTATGACGGTTAGCGGAAGTCCTATTTATATTGCGTATTAGTAGAGTGGAAGGATGTTTTAGGGATTTGCTATGCGTTATCCGTTTCAGATGATGCAACGATCGTATGATTGGTGGCTGGTTAGGACAAGCGACATTTTCTATAATTGTTCAGTGACGGATGAGAAACGGATTAACTGTTAGTTTCCTTACATGCTATGCTTATTTTCTGTACTTGTTAATGATAGTAACAAGTGGAAAATCCTTAGTAATTTTCAGTGTTCTAAATGGTGGCCGCCTAGCCCGCCTAGGCGACACCCTTCCACCTAGCCTGCCTAGCCGATTTATCCCAACTAGGTGGCCACCTAGCCCCGCCTAATAGCGATTAGGCGCTAGGTGGTGGTCTGCTGCCCGCTTAGCGCCTAGCACCTTAGTGAACATTGGTAATTTTTCATATGCTAAGCTTGTTAGATGATATGCTTAGCTTGTTAGATGATAGTAAAAAGTGGCAATTCCTCGATAATTCTTCATATGCTAAGCTTGTTAGATGATATGTATTTTTTCAGGGTACCTTTAAGGAACTTGCAACAATTATTTGTGGAGATATTAATATATTTCTTGCTGGTGATGACATGGTCCTAATGTTTATTGACGATAATAACCATATATTAATGGCCCTTCTTGCATGGCATGAGCATGCATTTTAATTAGAGATAAAGGTCTAAAGTTGCTCATGAGATTAATTATAATGAAGTTTTTTCCCAATTGATCATGCTGTTACTATCTGTGACAGATGATTGCCTACTTGATTATTTGGTTTTACAAGAGGGAAACATGGGCTAAAATTGGGAAGGGGCGGGTCAAGGGCGTAATAGTATGCCTAATGTTACTTTGTTTCTCCATTTATTTGTTGAGTCTTCCGTTTCTCATCACTTTAATCACGTGTTACCTCATTTGGTGCAATCAGGGTTGTTGATTGCACTCTCCACTCTCCTTTCAATCTTGTTATAAAAGGGCTGTTGGTTATTTATGGTTAGGATTCTGGGAGTACATATGGTTTTAGATCCTTTACAACTAATATCTAGTTTCTTGCAATTTGAAACGGTGCCCGTTTGATCTTAAGTATCCCAAGTAATTTCAAAACTACTACTATTCTCTGCATGCAACTTTGTTCTTTGCCCTGTTGCATATCTTTTGCTAGTTTCTCTTCATACAGGCGATATTATCAGTATGCTTATCTACAATTACTGTTTCTGTTTATGTTCTCTGTTTGACTGTGCTATTCTTGAAGTTGAATATCAAAGGTGCTCGAATGCTGGTCTATGCTCTTCTGGTTATGTTTGAATTACCATGGCATTTTTAATATAACGCCTCTTCAGTTTTTAGTTGTGCCACACTGCCAACTTAATACTGTCTTATTTGGCAGCTTGATTTTGCTGTAATTAAATACAAAAACCAAAAGCTTTCGGAACAACTAGAAGCCCACAAGTTTGAGTACCGTGCTCTTGAGAGTAAATTCAACGATCTAAAAGAGAAGCAGAGGACTCATAACGAGACACTTGCGCTGGTCAACCGTTCTTGGGAGCGAGTAAGTAATTACGACCTTGTGCACCATAAAAACATACAAACCTTATAACCTTTCTACTAAAATTCCTTTATTCAAACAGCTTGTGGCAGATTTGGAGTTAATTTCTTTTTGCAAAAGTGGATCTCCAAATTCTGACTGCGGTCCAGGTTACAGCAATGTACAAAAGGGTATGATGTTGTACTTTATGTACTCCGACTATACCTGACTTGCATTTTCCTAGAACAAAACCTTGAGCAGCTAATAATTCTATGATTTTTGCAATATTTATAACTGCTATTTAAGAAGCAATGGACTAGCTGTGATGTAAAACCTTTTCATTTGTGGTGTTTGTGGTTCATTGCACTTTCAAAATTTTGCACGCTAGTTCATTGCAGTTGTCAGTTGATGATTGTTAATTACTAAATTATTCATTCTAATGAGCTTGCTAATTAGGTATCTTCATCGCTCTTTCATGCTGCTTCTCCTAGCTTTTTTTCCCCTGTAGTTATCCATCAGATACTTACAAACCTTGTCTTTCAGATGGTACATGTGTGCCCATAAAAAGGGACTTTTTTAGAAGGCTTGTAGAGGCTGGTGCTACAGAAAGTTCAGGTTGTGTACCCAGTTGCCATGTGGGAAATGGTGTCCCTCCAGTACAGTCATCCACAACTAATGTTCTACAGAACATCTTGTTTCCGTTAAGTGATCTGTGGCATGCAAATAAGGATTTTGCTTTGGCTTCTCTCACTAAATTACCAGAAAATGGTTTGTTTCTACTTCCTATTTTCTATTAGTTAATAGAGCTTTCAGTTGTCATTTATGGTTTGCTGAAGTTTTCCCTAATTTGCTCGTGCACCCTAGATCACACCAGGCAATTGCAGAGTACTACCAGCGACCTATTGTCCGAGCTTAATAACGTAATACAGTCGGTAGGTGACCTTCACTTGAAGCACAGGCAGTTAGCAGATAACTATCAGAATCAAAGAGATTCCAAGGCCCGAAACAGAGCTGAACAGAAACGTCTGAAAGGTATCTTGCTTAGATGGTTGAAGTTATGTTTTTAGGCCCGTTTTAACTTTCTAATGAGCATTTATGCCCTGTACTATACCTTGAGTTACCAAACAAATTAACACTAACACCTTAGCCAAAACTGATATGTAAAGTGTTGTGGCAATAAATAATAGGTTGTATTATTACCAGTTTCTTTTACTTGCAGTGCCAATGCTTCACAGACCTATACTATACTTTTCCCCACTATTTTGACCTAGCAGATATCTGGAACTAATTCCAAGGGTAAAACTAACTCAGACATTTGATTTACTTTGTCAAGAGGAGTTGGCCAGTACTATTGCTGAGTTGGAAGAAAGCAACCACAAATTGGCAGCACTTAAAGCACAGAGAGACAATACACAAGGAACTCCAATCCTTTTTCCTACATTGAGAAACAAAAATGCATCTGAAGATAAGGTCAGAGATAAGCAAAGAGAGCTGCAAGACCTCGAAGCCACTCGCAAGGAGTTAACGGTGAATAGCAAGTTCCAATTTTTAGAGTAACAAATTATTATCTATGATGTGTATGAACTTGAATTTGATGCCCATCCTGCTATTTACCAGGAATTGGCTTCGAAGCGTTTGGTGGAAATTAAGAGATTGCATGAAGAGAGAATTGAACTTTTGAACAAGTTAACAATTTTTCAGGTTTGTTGAACCAAACTTGTTTGATCAAGCACGGAAAGCACCTTTGCTGTATAGCTTTGCATATTGTAGGGCCTTTCTCTTATTGTCATATACAGTACGCCTTGCTTTATATTTCCTTTTGTTGTCTACAGGATACCTTGACAGATTTCAAGAACATCCGTTCTTCCAAAGCTTTTCAACCTGTTAATGATCAACTTCAGAAGTCACATGCAGAATTGGACCACTACCAAACATTATTAGAGAAATTACAGGTGGTTACTGGTCAGTGGATTTGTATGTGTTGTATAGTAAAAATGTCTCACTAAAGCATTTGATCTTTTGTTGAACTTCTACTTGCCATGTTTCAGGTTGATAAGGACAACTTTGTCTGGCAAGAGAGGAAATTTAATTTAAAAGTTGATCTGGCTGAAATTCCCCAGAGGGTTTCTGCATACTGCGATTCCAGAATTGCTGACCTTGAGAAGGATATGCAGAAACTATCTAATGAAAAGAATAAGCTGGTCCTGAAACTAGAAGAGGCTTCAAGAGAACCTGGTGCGGTGATTATTATTTAACTTTACCGAGACTACCTTTCCATGTGGTCTTGTTAAAAGTTAAAACGGGAAATAAGGAATTATTTGCAATTGTCAGGTCGGAACCAAGTTATTGCAGAATTTAGAGCTCTGGCGTCACTGCCAAGGGAAATGGGTGCAATGCAAAGTGAAGTGACCAAAAACAAGGATGCTTCCTCAGAGTTGCATTCTTTGCGAGCCGAAGTTCATTCACACACTAGTATTCTGACCAGAAAGGTAAATTTCTTGTTATTGGCTTGCACACTTAGTTGGCAAGTGTTATGACATTGATCCGCCAATGTGTCAGACTGTTTTGTTTTGTTTTGTTTTATAGGAACATGAAAATGAAGAGGCATCATGTAGATCTTCCCGTGCTGGATCTGATATAAGGCAACTTCAATCTGTGGTATTTATTTCTATTTTGTGTATCTATTTTTAAAAAGGCTCTATGGTTTATTCGCAGCAGGATTTCTTCACACCCTCATGTTTTATTAACATATTAAAATCAAACACTCTGTAGGTTTGTGATCTAAGGGAAACTACTCAGGAGCTTAAGCTATTTGTGGAAATGTATAAGCGTGAGTCTACTGATTCCAGGTAGTTTCATCTTATTTCAAAATCTCCATGCAACTTTGTGCAACTTCTGCTAGCACTACATTTTGCAGAGATACCTCTCTCTCACTTTTTTTTATGAAGATAATTGAATTTAATGCTACTGTTTCTTGTTTATGGCATATTATCTCTTTTAATTCATTGCACACATTCATTGGCCTATGGCTATCAAGAGTTATCACCATTAGTAATTTTTTTCCACTTGCGTGATTCTCTTGTTTTTGATGATGCATAAACTTATTGAGCATTTGATCGTCTGCTGGCAAGTTCATTTATTTTGTGGGAAGGAGCTTCTGCTATATTTATATAGCTTATTGCTTTTTTTGTGGCAGAGAGGTGATGGAATCCAGAGATAGGGAATTCTATGAATGGGCTCGTGTCCATGTCCTCAAATCTTCTCTTGATGAAAGTAAGCTGGAGCAGCGTGTTAAGGCAGGCAATGAAGCTGAAGCTATGTCTCAGCAGAGACTAGTAAGCGCCGAAGCTGAGATTGCTGAATTAGGGCAGAAGCTAGAGACTTCTAGAAGGTATCCATTCATGTATCTACACGCTGTTTCTGCTGATTGGTTAAAAATGCAATTGGAAAAGAAAATTTATTTCTACATTTCATATGGGCTTCAAACTGTTGGAAGTAGAACGGAAGCCATCTTTTCTTTTGCATGTTTATAAAAGGGAAGCGATACTAACTGCTGAATTTTCCATGGTCCAGGGATCTAGTTAGCCTATCTGATATACTGAAGTCTAAACAGGAAGAATGTGATGCTTACGTGTTGGAGATTGAGGTGTGGACCATTTTTCGTTTACACCATTCAAGTATGGTTATAATAAATACTGTAATTCCAAGTCTGAAATGCTATTTACTATTCCAGAGTATCGGGCAAGCATATGAAGACATACAGACACAAAATCAACAATTGCTACAACACATTATTGAAAGAGATGATCATAATACCAAGGTAATGTTTCAATGAACTGATTTAAGCTATTATCCCGTATTGTATTGATGCGCCTCTCTTCAGCATTACTGTTTATGACTATACCAGATGAGTACTTCTGTAAGAAAAGTTTCCATTTGCCACAGTACTAAGTCTGTTTGCACAAATTACTTTCCTGTGCTTGCACATGTTTAGGAGGTTAGATCTGGTTAAAATTGGTAGTATTTCACTTGTTGCTGACAGAGGCGACCACGGTTCCTGCTGGTAAACTTAACTGGCCTGGTTCCATTTTCCAGATCCTGGCCTGGTTCACCCCAAATCTCTCCACATATTATCCATTCTTCTTGCACAATAGATGTATTACTTGTAGATTACATTCCAAACATCTAGATTTGGAAAAACTAAAAAAATGAAATTGGACAAAGAAAACCAGACCATTTAGGGGGGCGAATTTGCGGAAACCCTAAATGGCTTCCAAAACCAATGAAGGAACTCAATTTACAAGCTGTTTAGTTTGCACTAAGTTAGGAAGCAAAATTTCAAACAGGCCAGGGTTCCAAATCCTGGCAGACAGTTACTACCAGTTACTGAAATTCCTGGTGGGTTCCTGGATTTGTTATGCCTGCCGATTTTGGAGATTGTTTTTCAGTTCTCGGTGCAGTAACTAACGTCTTAGTTTGTGAATTGCCTCTGCAGCTTTTCATGGAGGGTGTTAAAGCAAAACAGGCACAAGATGCTTTGCATTTGGAAGTGCGTACCTTGCAAAAAAACTTGCAGCAGGCAAGCACTTTGATGGATTTGTACAACCAGAAAATTATTCGCTTAGAGGACCAGGTAGGTGGGACATGGATACTGTAACATTATATTGTTCTGGCAGGGGTGCTGAATACTTGTTCTTATTGTTTTCCCAGCTAAAAGTTTGGGCAGAGAGGGTTGGGAGACTTGCAGAGGATGGATGGCAGCAATCTGTTTCGTTGAGCAATTCTCAAAGAAAACTGGTGGATATGCATGGAGAGGCTCAAAAGCTCCGTCAGTCAATGGACAGGGCACAAGCGAATGTTGGAAGCAGTCGACCGGTTGCTGCTGGGCTGCTTATAGAACTAGAGAAGGAGAGGTGGTCTTACGAACATCTACTTTTCTAAAAAGAAATTAGTTTTGTAATATTTGGTCTAATAAGATCAGTGATGCTCCAGGTTTAGTAAGAAGAGATTAGAGGATGATTTGGAAGTGATGTCAAGGAAAGCTAATTCTCTTAGAGCTAAGATAGATGAATCAACAGTCTTGGAAAGGCTACGTCATGAGGTCAGGGAGTACAGGGGAATATTGAAGTGTGGTATCTGTCATGATAGGCAGAAAGAGGTAATAATCTTTTATTCCATTCCCCGACAGTCTTTGGCATTCAGCATTGGATCTAATAACATTATTATTTATTTTTAGATGTAATGACAACTTTTCTGATTGTAGGTTGTGATTACCAAGTGCTACCATCTCTTCTGTAATCAATGCATACAGAAGTCACTTGGAAACCGTCAGAGGAGGTGTCCTCACTGTAGATTAAGCTTCGGTGCTAATGATGTGAAACCTATCTATATATGAAACTGAAGTTTCAAGCTGGTGTCACAGGCATCTAGGGCAAGCTGCTCGCTAGATGACCATGGTGTAACATATAAGCATAGTAGTAGCCTAATTTGCTAGGCTACATGGATTGTAGGTACCTCTGCTGGCATATATGATGCTAGTGTTGCTTCCTGCTCCCTTGTAAAGTCTGGCATTTTCCTGTCGAAGCAGCTAGGTTAATCTGACCCGGCTATATCCATTCTGTTCTTTTGGGGGGGAAATCCATCAAACGGGGATTGGTGCTTCCCGCCATACCAAACATTGTATAATATATAGCTTGTAGCTCCATTGATGTAGCTGACAATAAGAATGTAGGTTTTGACTGGTTTTCCAGCTTGTACATTTCAGGAGATTGCCAATAGTGAAATTTCAGATGGATGAAGTTTTTTTTAAGGATAGATGCAGTTTGTTTGCGAGTACTTGAATGTTAGGATTTACGTAGTCTTTGTATTATCTGTTGGTTGCTAAGCCTTGTATTTCAAAAAAGATGGCATAAGCTGAAATTTGCAGTTTGCGTGTTTTAGTTGCAGCGTCCAAAGAAGTATACAGCTCGGGGTACAATGGTTTTAAAAAATGTCACCAGGAATTGCTGTTGTGTGTTTTTTTTTTGGGGCTCTTTATGTAGTTGTGGTGTTCAGAAATGGAGTAGGTGAAGGTGTCGTGGCATCTCCATTCTCCCGTGTAGCATGAACTCTTTTTTCTTTACTTCTCTGGGATATTTAGTTAGTCTCTTATGGAAGCTGTAAGTCGGTGTATCTTATTTGGCGCAGAATAACTGTTAACTCTTTCCGGTCTCTTAATTTCATTTGTAACATCACACGAGAGATAAGAAAGTTGTAGAATTGCACTCTTTTTCGCTTATCAACTGTCTTGCAATATCGCCTGTCTCCTCACCTCGCGAGATGTTTATACATCCATTTTGTCTTGTAACTTCTGACTTTGGCAAGGTGACGTTCCCATGTATAAAAGCTGACGTTTATAGCTAAGGTCGCAGACGTTTAACGAGATGAACAGCGTACTACTAGCTTTATTTGTGGAGACAGGTTGGTAGAGATGGCAGAAGCATATAGACCTTTTCCTAATCTTATCGCCATTCTTTCTTTCATGGGTGATGCTCTCCTCATTGATTCTCATGTGGTACGTTCCTGAATGGTTCGTTTGCGAGCTGCCTTTGCTCGTTCTCATTCATGTGTTGACATACCGGAACGAGTATACTGGTTATGGACGCGTACTGAAGGGTCACGTCGTGAAAGTCGCTGCACTCTGAAGGGCATCATTCGTGCTTGACACTTGGAGGTCTCCACTTCTGGAAACGGCGAAATGTAGGTTAGCGCCCCCTTCTTTTTGGGCTCATTCATCGCGAAAAGTCGCATTTTGACATCCCACAGCTTCGGCTGGATGTGCATGTGTTTCAGTTCTAGAGTTGATCTCAAGTAAGCGCACCTAGCTGAGGGGGTCTGGTCCACTCCATGACAAGCTCCAAAGTCGTACATCTAGGGGTCTCGGTCCCCGGCTGCAGCAACCAGAGAGGATTCCTCCGGCTCAGCGCTTTTGGTGTTAAGCATTTGAACTCGTCCCCGACTTACTATTGAGGCCTGTGTTCTTCCAGGACGTTGGAGCAGTGCATTCCTTTGCACAATTCCATCGACCACGTGGGAAGATGCCCTCATCCTCGTGCAGAATCCGTTGGCCGGGCCCAAGAGGAGAGAGAAAGAGAGAGAGAAACATGGGAAGTGTGCTTAGCCAGTAGCAGCACAATAAATACCATCTTGAGAGAGACGAAAAATCTTTCGATCGATCAGCAAGAATACTGGTAGTCTTACGAAAATCGCAAGCAGCGATACTTGTATAATAGGCTCAGGAAGGACCTCAATTATACCCCTAATAGGTACAACTTTGGTCATTGAAGAAGTCTTGTTGTACCCAGAATCGACTAGAACTCTCAAGGATATTCGCGCAAACGGTTTCCACGTAGAGACTGAAGAAGAGTATGGTAAGAAATACCTGCTCATTATAAAGTGTGAAGAAAGTAGAAAAATGGTATCAGAACGACTTCCTTCATTTGAAATCGGGCTATACTACACTAATATTAAGGCACCCGCACCTATCTTGCCTGAAAACCGTATTTAGAAGCTCAAACCTTTCCTATCTCGCATGATAGATAATGCCAACTCGTCTTAGAATGGTGAGAAATATAATTAACAATTCACGAGGACATAATGTCAATGTAAAGAATTTCCCGAATCAGAAAGATTTTGTGTGCCCTGCAAGTGCCACCGGGAATTTAATTACTAAACCTTCTGCTCTGAAAGCGAATGATGAAGTCCCTATATTCCTGGACCGTATCTAGGGAGACCTTTTTGCAGCCCTATACAGCCCCTGTAAGGGCCATTTAGATATTTTTATGGTGCTCATTGATGCTTCCTCGAAATGGTCGCATGTATGTTTATTATCTACGAGAAACTACGCTTTTGCAGAGCTAGTCTCGTAAATAGTTAAAATTGAAGAATAATTTCCCTGATCATCATGTGAAGTCCACCAGAATGGACAACACTAGAGAATTTACTTCAAAGGCATTTGATGATTATAGTATGGCAATGGGAATTAAAGTTGAGCATTCTGTACCGCATGTCCACACCCAGAATGGACCAACAGAGGCATTAATTACAAGGATTAAATTTATTGCCCGACCACCTTTGAAGAATTGTAATTTACCAACTGCATGTTGGGGACACGCAGTCCTACTCGCAGTAACTCTCATCAATTTTAGACCACTAGCATATAACATCCATTCACATATGCAACTAGTGCAAGGGTCAGCACATAAAACTTCTCATCTTTGAAGGTTTGGTTACAAGGTTTATATACCTATACCATTACCACAACGAACTGCAAAAGGGCCTTCTCCGAAAGTCTGGGATATACGCTGGTTATGTGACAACATCTATAATCAGGTATTTGGAACCTATGATGAGAGATTTGCATACTACCCGATTCGCTGACAGTATATTAGATGAGGCTAGTTTCCCGTCATTAGGGGGAGGAAATCAACCTCTTGATGAAAATGTCGGGAAATAGAGAAGTCCAGAAGATAATTGCAGTCCAGCAGATAATTGAAGTCTAGAAGATAATTGAAATACATGCACATGACCCGCGCACTAGTAAAGCAAATAGAGAAGTCCAGAAGATAATTGAAGTCTAGAAGACAATTGAAGTCTAGAAGATAATTGATTTGCAAGCATTAGCGAATCAACTGCCTAACCACTTTAGTGATTTGAAGAGTGTGACCAAGTCGCATATGCCTGTACGCAATGCATCGGAGAGGGTTGAAATACTAATGAAGGTATCCCTAATCCCGTCCTAAGGCCTCTGAAAGGACGAGAACTCCGGCCCCTCGAATCCCAAGTAACCGGGGACGCCTGGCGAAAAAGGATAAGAAGGACTTGACACAGCCGATCACCGAAGTTCCCCAGAACCAGAAGGGGGGCCAGTTGAGACCTGGCACAAGTATGGAACCTTCAGAAAAGGCATACTAGAATTGAACATCCCCATGAAGGGAGACATCAGCATGGATGTGTGCGCACACATCGGAGCTGAAAAACTAAAGGGACTTGCCCCCGTAAATGAAAGCAGTGGTGAGCAAGTAAAACCATTAGAAGAATCGCCCCTTGAAAAAATAGCTATAAACTTTACGACCTCGGGAGAATCTATGAATAAGACAACAGCCAATGTCGACATTGATTTTGCAAAGAAAATTACCACAATCATCGATCTTGATCTAGAGCTTGTATCGCTCGTTGAATAAAATAAAAGATCAGATTGGAAAGATTGAAAGAAGGCAATAGAAGCAGAATTATTATCTCTGAATAAAAGAAAGGTGTTTGGACCTGTAAGCCGTTCGCCTCCCCATGTGCACCCCGTAGGGCATAAGTGGGTATTTGTTTGAAAGAGAAATGAAAATAATGAAGTAAAGAAAGGCTTGTTGCACAAGTTTTCACTCAACATCCGAGAGTTGTTTATGAAGAAACCTATTCCCGGTCATGGGCGGAAACCACCCTTTAGATATTTAATCTCAATGGCAGTAAACTTGAAGTTAAAAGTGAAATTAATGGATGTGGTAACAGCATACCTTTATGGAATATTGGATTCGGACATTTATATGAAGATACCTGAATGTATCCCTGTCCCGAACCAAGACAGAGCAAATAGAAATCTGTATAGTGTGAAACTCAGAAAAGTCATTGTACAGACGTAAGAAATCAGGCAGGATGTGGTATAATCGCTTGAAGCGACTTTCTATGCAAGAAAGGCTACATGAGCAATGAGAATAATCCCTATGTATTTATACGACGATCCTAGGATGGATTTTGTATAATCTCAGTGTATGAAGATGATCTGAATATCATTGGAACCCTGTAAGGTATTAAGAAAGCAAGCTCTTACTTGGAGTCAGAGTTCGAAATGAAAGAATTGGGTAAAACCAAATATTGCCTAGGCTTGCAGCTTGAGCATACCCCTGAAGGGATTTTAATGCATTAGTCAACCTACACTCAGAAGGTGTTAGAAATGTTTGATTTTGAAAGGCATACCCTTTGAAATTGCCAATGGTCAGAAGATCTTTACAGCAAGACAAAGATCTTTACAGCAAGACAAAGACCCATACAGATCTAAAGAAGAGGGGGAGGAAGTCCTGCGACCGGAATTCCTATACTTAAGTGCGATAGGAGCACTCATGTATTTAGCAAATTATACTAGATCGGCCATTGCATTTGCCGTTAACCTATTAGCAAGGTATAGTGCAGAACCTACCAAAGGTATTGGTAGGGAATGAAGGACATCTTCCAATACCTTCAAGGAAGTAGGGAACTTGGTCTATTCTATAGAAAGAACCAAGACTTGAATATGAATGGCTATGTAGATGCCGGGTACCTGTAGAATCCGCATACAGCTAAGTCGCAAATAGACTATGTATTTCTGTGTGGTGGAACTGCAATTCCATAGAAATCATCTAAGCAGAGTCTTGTATCGACTCCGACGAACCACTTGAAAATCATAGTATTGTACGAGGCCTCACGAGAATGTGTTTGGCTTCGGCGGATGATTCACCACATCCAGTAGTCGTGTGGATTGAATACCGCGCAAACCCCCACTATTATCTATGAAGATAATGCAGCTTGTGTTGCACAAGTGCAGATGGGTTATGTGAAGAGTCATCTCACAAAGCATATCAACCCCAAGTTCTTCTATGCTCATGAATTGCAAAAGATGGACGAAATTAAAGTACTGCATACTAAGTCATGTGAAAATCTTGTAGATTTATTCACTAAGTTACTTCCAGCATCTAGCTTTGAAAGGTACATACGTGGAATTGTAATGACGAGACTTAGAAAGTCACGAGTTCAGGAGAATCTTCACGAACTCATTATTGAAACATGATCACGAAGATCGAGTACCCAAAGAGTAAATCTTGGAGATTAAATAAAATTGGGTGGATTGTACTCTTTTTCTCTTGACGAGTTTTCCTGAAGTTTCTCGGCTAAGGTTTTTAATAAGGCAATTAGTAACGCAGTTATGAACTTGTATCATGTGCTCTTTCTCCAAATTTTTCCCACTGGGTTTTTATGGAGTTTTGACGAGGCATGAACATGTAAGGATGGGTGCCCAAGGGGGAGTGTTGGGAAACTATGGGCCTGGCCCAGAAGCTGGCCCATGTATGGGCTCTCCATCCCAAACCCTAGCAGGGTCTGTAGTCTATAAATAGGGGGTGCTATTCATTGTAAGCAATTGATCGATTGATGAAGGAATAAAGAGAAGCAAGAAGCCCCCTATATCTCTGTGCTCAATCTCTTATTCTGTTCTTGTGTTCTTGATATATTCTAAGCGATTCTACGCTTGTCTGCGAGGTAATCGTTCGGACTGGACTCGCCAGCGACGGTTACTCAACAATTTTGACCTTTCTAGAGTTAAATCCGCTTCGCCCTTGGCTCCCTCTGTTCTCATGCCACCCACCCGTTGATCTGAGTCCTGCCGCGTGCGCGCGTTGCCGGCAATCGCACATGCGCGCGTCCGCATATGCATGGTCGGTAATTTGCTTGGAGGAGTCGCGTGCCTGCATCTGCATGCACCGGGTTGGAGACAGGAATTGTACGGGGGTTTCGCATGAGCCAGCTTACGACAGGACCAGAGGCGTCGCGGACTCTCGCGGAGTGAGTCGTACATAGGGATGAAAATGGATCGGATAGTTTTCGATCGATTTGAACGAAAACGGATTTAGATTGTTCCGGATCGGATTTTTCTTGGATATTTTTCCGATCGGAAATGGATTCGGATTTTTTTTCCCGGAAACGGAAACGAATACGGATTATTCGGATAAGTCTAATCCGGATATCCGGAATTTTGGCCCACTGCCTAGCCGGCCCACTTAGAGTTAGGGTATACCTTAAGGCTTAAGTGACTTAGGGCAGGGAGCTTCACTGCTTCAGGCATTCACAGCCGCACTCGCACTCCACACGAGTCCACGCCGTCGGGGTCCAGTGGTGGCGCCGCCCTCCTCCAGGCCGCAGCCACCACCTCGCCTGCCCCCCTCCGTCCGTCCCACGGCCCACTCTGCCCGTCCGCGGCCACCTCGCCATGCCCACCTTCGCCCGTCCACGGCCATCTCACCCCATGGCCATCTGCCTTCTTCTTAGCCCACCTCACCTGCCCCAAGACCTCCGTGGCTCCTCACCGCCCCAAAGACCTTCATGCTCCCCTCACTGCCCCAAAGACATCCGCCTCGCTCCCTTGCCTCGAGGCCACAGGCCCCACCGGATCCCCTAAATCGCCGTCGGCCGCCCATACTGTTAGTGTTGCCCACCAAGTGACCAAGGTAAGGATCTTGATTCAAGTGAGACAATGAATGATGAATCAATAGATTGAGCTCCTAGTGCTAGCTCCCTGTTGGCAGTGAATCAAAGAATCAATGGCCAATGAGGCAATGAATCAATGGATTGAGCTCCTAGTGCTAGCTAATTAAATTCCATTCATTTAATGTTTTTGCTAATTAAATTCTAGATGTGTTGGAACACATCTGAATTTATTAATCATATAGTGATTGCTCAGGATGTGCTAATTAATTCCATTGGATTGGTGCATAAACTTAACAGTGAATCAAAGAATCAATGAATCAATGGCCAATGAGGCAATGAATCAATGGATTGAGCTCTTAGTGCTAGCTAATTAAATTCCATTCGTTTAATGTTTTTGCTAATTAAATTCAGATGTGTTGTTTCAGAAGTTAATTCCAGATGTGTTGTTTCAGAAGTTAATTTCTACAAATTAAATCCTGAGCAATCACTATATGATTCAGAAGTCTTGTAGTAGAAATCTTCATATAGTGATTACTTTGCAGGAGCACGAGGATATGGATGATTTGGAGGAGGATGTGTTGGAGGATATGGATGAATGACTTTTTGATTGCCAAAGTGAATGACCTTTTGGATTCTTAGCATTATTGAACTGTGATGACCTAAGTGTGAACTACGTTTTATGTATGTGATGAACTAAGTTTTATGTATGTGATGAATTAAGTTTTATGTATGTGATGAACTAAGTTTTATGTATGTTGACTTGTGAGTTATGACTTATGAGCTAAATGTGGTACACTAAGTGTTATGTTTGTGATGAACTAATTAATACACCTTGTTAGTGCCAATATTATGTGTGGTTGCTGAAAATATGAACAGTTCATGAATGTTTGCATCAAACAAACTAGTTATATGTTTTCGTTAATTTTTGGCATGCAATTTAAGGGGTTTTCATGTTCCCAAAAAAATATCCGTGACCGTATTCGTTTCAATTCGTATTCGCTCTATATTCATATTCGATATTATTCGCATCCTTATTCGTATCCGGATCCGGAAAAAAAATGTGAAAACAAATATGGTAGAGCCATTATCCGTCCGTTTTCACCCCTAGTCGTACGTGCCAGTTTTGAGGCGGACAGATAGCTAGCCGTCGGAGCCTTGGGACCAATGGTAATAGTACGATTTTTTTAAAAAATATTATTATTTTAAAAGATAATTACAAAATTACATAGTCAGAAAAAAATTACAAAAGTACGTGTCAGTCGCCATTTAGAGTGACGACAGGCCTGTCGCCATTCCAATTGGCGACAGAGACCCTGTTGCCAATTGGAACAGTGAGGGAGGTTCCTGTCGCCAGTTCAACCGGCGACAGGACCTAGTCTTGTAGCCAATTGAACTGACGACAAGACATCTGTCTTATGTCTAGAGAATTTTTTTCTTTCTAAATTTGTTTTAAAATTTTGGTAACACCTTGAAGTGTCCGTGTAGTTCGGAATGCAAAATTGGAGAAGACAATCTAATGTGAACTAGAGAATGTGATACCAGCAGCGCAATTTAGAACGCGAGATCGGCGGCGCAATGACACAAACAGCCCCCTTCGGAGCGAATTGAAAAAATATTTGGGTTTACGGTTGCCATGCGTGATGTTGTCCGATTATATTGTTCGTGGAACCAATTCCTTCGGGAAAAGATTACGTAATATTTAACAGTTGAAATATCTGGGAAAAGAGATTTAAGTTCGAAGAGTTCATAATTTAATTGTGAAATATATAGCACGCAGGGTTTGGTTACATACATTAGAAATGCCAACATGCATGAATAAACAAACCGAAATACACATACGATACATGCGCGCATTTTTGGAGTCCGAAAAAGGTTAATTGGAATGAAATCGATCAGTTGTTGCGGTCCATCGGTCCCTTCCCCTTGTCTTTGGTTTGCCCGCGATGGTGGACAATCTCGAAGTCAGCCATATTCTGCAAGACGGGTTGGACAATTGAATGATGTTAGCATAGCACAACGTAGAACCAAATTAATAATCATGATGCAAACCGAGCATAACTTACCTCTTCGATCCGGACAAGACCCGGGCGATAGGGAGCACTAGGACGGCCGTCGGTCTCATTAGCAGGAGCCTTCTTCTTGTGCACTGCGCGCTCGAGCTCCTCCGGTGCCTTTTCAGTAGGGTCAGGTACGTAAGGTGTCCAGTGTTTGAAGGTCTCGGCTCGATGAACGCTCTATCGTACATATTTAGTCCGTCGATCCATTGGAAGAAGTTGCATTGCATCTCCGGCTGCCATTATGGGTGGGTGTAGTCAGGGATTTATGAAATGGAACGTAAGATATGAAAAATCTTCGTGTGTGCAAGACACGCTTACAAAGTGGTGGCCGCACGTGTAGTATGCCCGAGCGACCATCGCCGGGTGTGTGGACTGGATGATCTTAGCCGGTAGTTCGCACACACATTGCGGGTGTGAGAACTCTGGTGGTACCGGCGCATCCTTCATAGAATTATCCGGGTAGGGTTTAGCCCTCTCTGCAAGCCACTTGCGCTTCCGCAATATCTTCGCGTAGAAGTTCACTGACGAATCTGGCATGTCCTTCCTCTCAGTTGTGTGAACCATGTTTTGGTGAAGTGTTGGGTGTGGTGGTGCAGTGTTCTCCTCGAGCTCTCTTCTCCTACAGTTCTCTTCTCCCTCCTTTTATAATAGGTCTTTTTTGTCTCAAAAGGTGGAGTGGCAGAGTGTGGTATTATCGGTTTGAAAAGGTAGCGTCGCAATGTGTTGTCATCTCGGTCTGCAAAAGTAGCAGCGTGTGGCGTGACAGGGTGCAGTCTTTTCGATCTCAAAAGGTGGCGTGGTGGAGTGTAGTCTTGTCAGTCCGAAAAGGTAGCGTCACAGTGTGTTGTCATCTCGGTATGCAAAAGTAGCAACGTGTGGCGTTATAGGGTGCGATCTTTTCGGTCTGAAAAGGTGGCGTGGTGGAGTGTAGTCTTGTCGGTCTGAAAAGGTAGCGCCACAGTGTGTTGTCATATCAATTTGCAAAAGTGGCAGCGCGAGGCGTGACAGGGTGCAGTCTTTTCGGTCTGAAAAGTTGGCGTGGCGGAGTGTGGTCTTATCGGTCTGAAAAGGTAGCGTCGCAGTATGTTGTCATCTCGGTCTGCAAAAGTAGCGCTGTAGTGTGTTGTCATCTCGGTCTGCAAATGTAACATTGTAATGTGTTGTCACATCAGTCTACAAAGGTACCGTTGTAGTGTGTTTTCACCTTGGTCTGCAAAAGTGGCAGTTCATGGCATGTCGTGTTGTGTACTTTCGGTCTCAAAAGGTGGCGTGTCAGAGTGCGGTTTTTTCGATCTGAAACAGTAGCGTCGTGTGGTGTAAAGGCTAGAAATAGGGTAGTGCGGGGGTGTCACGATGCTGACTCTCTCAGATGGTTTCCTGTGCACGCAAAAAATAGTATCAAAACACGAGACTAGCATAATATAAATTGTACAAAGATTAATATTTACATGGCATGACTGATATTTATAAGAACAAATATCTACTCATGGTCCCTCTTGGGGTGTACTCCGCGTGTCGCCCTTGGCCTCATCCGAGGCGGTTGTGAGTGCTAGTGCGAGTACGTCAAAGGCTCAGGCGGCCGAGGTACCCGACTGATGCGAGTAGCCTGAGGAGGTGTCGCGAGGGGCTCCTGCGTTGGTTCGCTTGGTCTGGGCGCATCGTGCAGCTGTGAAGCCCTCACGGAAACTTGGCTGCCACGCTGGTCGAAGTCAAAGTCCCCAGAGCGTGACTCCTCATGCGACACCGCCAGCTCGTCCCAAAGCGGTGTACGACCTGTGAAACATTACGTTATGCATGTGAACATGGCGAAAACCAGGAAATAGTACGTTATTCATGCAAGCAAGATAGTCATACCTCATATCACCAAGCGAGAGGACGGCTCCATGTACACCCGCCCTGTGTACTGGTGGAACTCAGGACCCATCAGAGAAAAATGCCGTTGGTAACTAGTGGAGTTCGAAATAAAGAATCAGTTGTGAGTGTTTCATGCTGACCTGCAAACTGTGCTAGGGTACTCCCAGCACGGTGCCACGAGGACCCATTCGCCGCGTCCGGGTGAGGAGTCCTGGGGCGTGACGCACCGTGGCTCACCCCCAGTTCGCGCACAGGTGGGTCCACCGGGTCCCTCGGTGTACAACAAGTCGTGATCTGGCACCACACCATACCCATGGTCGACCAGTCCACGTTGTTGTCCTTGGCATACATGTTGACTGTGTGCACTCCTAGGTCCAGTGTGGTTGTCCGATCTGGAAACGCTCGAAGGACCACAGCTGAAGCAGCAGCGGGCTTCCTCTAAGGATGGAGCTGTCCCAAAACCCAGTGGGACGCATCGCATAGGGTGCGGTACGTCGTGCACAACACCGTCAGGCCCTAGGCGTAGAGCTGGATCTCCTCCAACTGTCAGTCCGCCAGCTGGCGTGTGTACTGGATCATGTGGTTGTCCACGCTGTCGTCGTGGGACCCTAGGAACATCACCCACCCAAATAGCCACAGCAAGTAGGCCACGAAGTGCCTCCTTACCGTGTACTCGGGTGCATTCTCTGCCATACCCTCTGGCAGTAAGACGACATATACACATTAGTAAGTTGCACAAACCAATTGAAGTGGAAGGACAAGAGTTAAAAAAAACTTACGTAGAACGGGTAGATCCACTTTTGTGTCGGCTCGTGGGTGTTCCTGAACTCCCTGTAGCCGCTATAGGTCGGTCGCACCCCCTGGAACCTCACGAGGAACACCGTGTGCTACATGGCCAGGATGCCGCCGCCAGGGGGAAGACTACGCAGGGCAACACGATCAAGAAGGACACATCCTGAAGCATTAGTGCCATCTCCCTACACAGGAGGTGAAACGTGTGTATCTTTGGTCTCCACCGGTCAACCAGTGCTGTCAGGAGACACCGGTCGTACAGAAAGCGCCTCGACGTACAACCACCGCCCACACAGTCCTAGTTGTCCTCTCAGGTCACCTCCACCATCCTAGCTGGTGGAAGGAGGGTTGCCTCTCGCAAACTGCGTTGAAAGAATTAATTAAGAACAAACGCTAATCCACCCATAGTAGTCATACTGCAATTGATTACACGAAGGTCGGAACATAACGTATTATAACATCCCAAACTTGGGTTTGTATTTCAAATATATAAAAATGAGAAGAAATTAAAACTTTTAATGCATCTTGTTGTTATTTTAATTTTCTAGAAATTCTTTCAAACCTTTTGTTGATTTCAAAAACCTAATGCTTCAATTGTCTAGAGCATAATCCTTGAAGACTTTTAAAACAAATCTTGTGAACTGCCTCTAGAAATTATTTTTCCTAGGTTCTGGAGCATCTTAGTGACCCTCCCCCCCCAAAATGTTTTTTATAATTTTTATATTTTATTTGCTATTCTATAGGGGCTAGTCAAACTAGTTAGATCCTTGGTCAAAACTCTAGGACAGAACTTTAGAACATTTCAAGAGGGTAATGCATTGCATGAAAAATTCTAGAAACTTTATGCAATGTTATTCCTAGAGTTAGTAGCCTCCCTTAAAAATTTCATAATTTTTGGAGCTTCCAAACTCTATCTAAAAATCCACAAACCATGTTAGCCTTATTTTCCAAAAATCAGCATTTCACTATTGGACTCGGTCGGACCCGAGTCGACGCGGTCCAACCCAGCCACCTAAGCCAACCCAACGTGCCACTTACCTTCGGCTGCTAACACGTGGGGCCCAGCTGCCTGTGCTTCTTCTCCACATCGGCAAATACCGCTTCATTTCCCGAAGCGCATCGCCGTGGACAAGCTCCACCAAGTCAGCAGCCCAACCACCCGCCCACAGTTCTTGACCTCGTGCCCGTGGTTTGTTGCCTCACCCACGTCGTCGCACCCACTCTCGTCGCTTCACTATCATTGAACCATCACACACGCTCGTCCATGGACCGAGCTCACCTCATCCACTCCGCCTCGCGAGTTCTCCGCCCCTCAGCTATAAGTAGCCCACAAGGAGCACCCTTGTCCCTCATTCGCCATTACCAAGCACTCCCCAACCCCCTGTCTCCTTTCTCCCACTAAACCGAGCGCTGAGAGCTTGAGCCACATTTCTGGCCGATGGCAGGAAAAGCTCCCTCATCGTCGCCGGCCTCTCAAAGGGTTTTTCTCCACTTTGTTCGCGTCAGATTATGTTCCAGAGCACCTCCATCAATTCCCCTAACTCAATTTCAACTTTCGTTTGCAGGAACTCCCAGAATTTGGTTTTCCTCTCCTTTGGCCGAAAACGCTCCCCTTCTTCCTTAGCTCCGGTGCGGTGAGTCAATATCCAAATTGCTTGTTGTTTAACCATCTCTAGACCTCTCTGAAGTTTCGCCTACCTCCTATTTCCTCCCTCAGTCCTCAGGTCGTCCCATCCTCGTGGAAGCACCGCCACCGCCTCGGTTCAATGCCGTCGGCTCAGCTCCAACCTCCTCCGTGCGCCCGCATCACTCCGGTGAGGTCACTGAGCCCCCCTTTTGCTCATGAACGCGTTGGATCGCCTCGGGCGCCCTTGCTTTGCTATAGGGCTTGTCACCCGAATGGCACTGCCACCTTAGCTCGTTGCGCCGCCGCTCCAGTCTAGCTCTGGCGATACTCCGGCCACCCTTGGTTTCGCCTAGGTCTCAGGGTTCCATTTTGGGTCTTGGTAGGCACCGCCATACACGGGATCGCCGGCGAGATGCCGGGCAATTCCGCGGTCGCAAGCTCCTCTGCGTGGCAGCTTAGGATCGACATTGTAGCTAGGTGGTTAGGGTTAATCGGCGGTTAATCATTGCATTAACTTCTGTTTGTAATGACACTCCTGAGTATGACACGCGGGCCCCACGTACAGAAATTCATGTGTTTAATGCGCTGATTTCCGAGTCAAGTTGCAGACAAGTGGGCCCGATGTGCACAGTAAACAGCTCGGTGGTCCATGGACCCTAGTACTGTGCTGTGAACCTTCGGTTCACACACTATTCCGTGAACTCTAGACTATGATATGTGGGTCCCGCCTGCAAGAAAAGGTTTTCTTTAGTATTTTAATTGAAAATGAAAAGGAATCGTGGGGCCCTTCTGTCAGCGACTATGGCTGGGTAAACTTCGGTATAAAAAGTATTAATGCTTATATATTTTCCGAAATGCTTAATTTGTGTACTGAAAATTGTGTAAACTTCAAAATTGCTTAAGTAATTCGTTTTAGCTCCTTTTTAGATGGTTCTGATTTTGTTGGCTTCCTTTTTAAATTTAATTTAATATAAAATTAGTTTGAATCTTGCTTCTATTCCAGAAAATTTTGTTAATAAAATAACTTTCGGTTTAGCATTAGTTCTTGCACTAAAAATTGTTTTAACTTGAAAAATACATAAGTATTTCTCTGTAACTCCAAATTGGGTGAACTCAAGCTTGATGGGTTCCTATGTTTTTGTACTTTATTGCATAATAGGTTTTAAGTCTGTTACTATCTCTGAAAATCTTTTTTTACAAATGAATTGTGCACTACTTTCATGACTTTGAAAAATCCTAGAAAATTCATTTTAACTCCAAATGAGGTTAATAAAATTTCATTGTTCATCTCATGTGGTGTTCTGTCTACTTTAAACTTTTTGTAGTCACCACCTTTCTGGAAAATTTCACGGAAAATTGGATTTCGGATGAACAATACCGAAACCCTATTTTTCTGATTTTCATTTTCGACAGAATTGTTTTGGCTATAACTTTTGCATGCAACATCCAAATGAATTTATTTTTGTTGATAAATTAATTTAAAATCGTGATATACCTTATGTGTAAATTTCATGATTTTTGGATGATTTTAAAATTTTGGAGTTTATTCAGCGTTATCCGTTCTTATTATTTCTTCTCGATTCTTTCGTTAGATTCCGATGAATTCATTGAGTACGAGAGTGAACCTCTATAGCAAACGAGTTATCTCCAGCAAGGCAAGCAACCCCCCTTGAACATATTGCTCCTATTACTTTTGATACAATTATCTTGATTGCAAATGTATGTATGCATGTGCTATTTTGATGATTAATTCTCGTTAGGAGTAGTTAATCTGAATAGTTGCATGAGCTGTAGGTAAATGTTCTCATTTCTACTGAGCCATATAGATTATTGCTAATGATTTAGAGTCTGATGGATGAGCTCTGGTCATGTATATACTTAATATACGAGTCAGTTGCTTAGCAATGCTTAGAACGGTAGAATGGGGATCATCGTTTCAGCGATGGTCATTATATCCACACTTTATAATACTGGGGCCAGGGTACTCATGTATATAATGTATTTGGAAAACTAAAAGTGAAAATCAAAAGATTTATACTTGGGCACATGGTTGATGTTGGATTGTCGGGTGTGTGGTTGGTGCCTAGGTCAATAAGGAACGAACATCTTGTCCTACTGAACCAAGCATTATTGCGTACATTGCACAAGAGGGTATTGGGAACCCCTCTTGACTTAGTACTTTGGCGTGTATTAGTTCCGAGTCGCAGGGGGTGGTTATGTGTTGTGTTAAAAAGAAATGTTCTGTTATTGTTGGGTGTGCGGGGGTGGATTCCTGTCTAGGTTCTCCACACCGAGAAGCATCCGTAGTTGTCCTAGGCTTTATCCTGAGGGCTAGTTGACCTAGGTTTTATCGATGACTCTGACACAACGTATGGGTCTCTATCCATATGGGCGGCTCGTAGCTAATGCATTATATTGGAAAATGTTTCGAAGGACTTAGCCTTACCGGCATAGCTAAGGAAGTGTGCTCTATAGCTTGGCGAAAAGGCGGTCTGGCGTGTGGGTACAGTTGTACACCCCTGCAAGGTTTAATCTAGTCGAATAGCCAAGTCCTTGGTTATGGACACGCTTGGAGCGGTCTTTCAAGAGTTGGACTATAACATTTTCATTAAAATTTAAAATCAGGTGGTGCGATTGGGTTTTCGTGCTATGTTGTGGTGGCTGTTGGGAAGTCACCTCTAGGATGCTAATTATGCTTATAAATGTTGTCTCGCTGTTATTTAAACGATTAAAAATAGATTTGACAAATTGTTTTACAATCTATTACTCTATTGCAAAGAAAACTGCTTTATGCTGAAAATTGCTTAGTGTAGTAGCCTTCTTTTGATACATGAATGCATCTAAATATTCTTTAGCTTGTAAGACTTGTGAATACAATTGTACTCAACCTGGTTCCTGCAATTTCAGAGGAGGCTGATCCCCAAGGGATCAACTTTTGTGAGACGGACTTCGTGCAGGACGACTAGCTTGGCGGTCCAGATGGTTGCCTTGTGAGTAAGGGCAGTCGGTTGGCTTTTGTTTATCGCCATCTTAGGGCTTTTGCTTCCGCTGCTACTTTAGTTATTTACCTTGTCATTTGGTCGTCAGCCCCTTTTATAATAACTTTATTATGTGTATGTCTTTTAGATGTTGTAACTTTGTCGTTATCGATATTGTATTATCTTGTGTATGAAATTGATGCTTTAAATTTTGTGATGGTGTATGTGTACCGCTCCTGGGAGGTACAGTACAATACATCGAGATGCAGGATATTTGATTTGTAATCCTAGGACCAATCAAATGGTTAAGTTTTACAAGTTAAATACCCTGAGTTCTCAGACGTACCTCGGAACCCAACGTGGGTCCACCCTCCATGCCCTCATGGGCGTCCGTAGCGGCAACGTGCTAAGCTCAATCGCCGCTTCGCCCTCCTGGGGGAGGATGGTACTGAGGCGGCTACAGTGATGCGCATCAATGACCGGGTCAAGCAACTCGTACAGGCAATGCGTAGCGTGTCCTGGGTCCACCATACCTTGAAATTCAGTGCATACATTGTAAATACTACGAAAAATATACAGAAAGTAATAAGAAGCGACATTAACAACATAATTAACGTGCACAAATAGAAACCAAATTTAAACTGGGATTATTTTTATTAAGCTATACAAACCCTACTAACCTACTCTGCAATTTCTACAGATATTTTATAGTAATGTTGCCATTTTATTAGTTTAAAAGTATTTTCGGCACTAACAGAATAATTACTGCGCACAAACGGAAATCAAAATTATGTTGGGATTATTTGAATTAGGCTTTACAAACCCTACTAAGCTACTCTGCATTTTTTACATATTTTTAATAGGTATCTTGCTACTTTTCTTTTTAAAAAGTGTCTCCATCATTTTTTTAAAACAATATTTACCGTGTACAAATAAAAACAAACAATAAAGTTCAAAATATTTTAATTCTATTCTGTGTAACCTATATAGCAACTCCGGATTTTTTTTTTTACAATTTTAAGATGTGTCATGCTATTTTCCTAGTTTAAAAAGTATTTTCGGCACTAACAGAATAATTACCACGCACAAACAGAATTCAAAATTACGTTGGGATTATTTCAATTAGGCTCTACAAACCCTACTAAGCTACTCCGCAATTTTTACAGATTTTTAATAGGCATCTTCCTACTTTCCTTGTTTAAAAGTTGTCTGCAATATTTTTTAAATATTTACCGTGTGCAAATGAAAACAAAAAATAAATATCACAATGTATTAATTCAGCTCTACATAACCTATGTAGCAACTCTGGATATTTTTTTTTACAATTTAAGATGTGTCATGCTATTTTCCTAGTTTAAAAAGAATTTTCGGCATTAACAGAATAATTACTGTGCATAAATGGAAACCAAAATTAAGCTGAGATTATTTTTATTAAACTCTAACTACCCTACTTAGCTACTCGGCAATTTTTATAGATTTTATTAGGTATCTTGCTATTCTCCGCGATGTCTTCCTATTTTTGCAGATTTATTCTAAATCGTTCGGGTAGCACAAAATAAATAATATCTGCACGATGAACTAAACTATACACAACTAAAATGATGTACTACATAAAACAACTAAAATTATCTAATCTATTGAATTCTATGTCGCTATTTTTATTTGCTAACCGACAATGTTTCAAAATAATGTACGAAGTTGTAAAAACATTTATCTGCAAAATGGCCGACCATATCTGTTGGTCCGTCTCTCTCTTCTCCGCCACGAACTGGCGGGGTTCGCTACATCTCATCTTCCCCTCTCCTCCTCTCTCTTCTCCCTCTCTTCTTTTTTTTTTCAGGAATTAAAATAACATTTCCACCAATTTTAGGGGTTGTTAGTACTACGTACTCCTACTACTTACTATTAATCACCAAAATTCTCTCGAATTACCTGAAGTGATTCATCTGGTCTGGACCGATCGATTCTCATCTGGTGATATGGACGCTAATTAATTGGATGCATGCTATACTCACTAGTAGCTGCAACCAGCCTAAAACAGGTTCAATTACCATCTGTTTGCGATAGAACGAGACCTCTGCGGGGAAGAACCACTGCACTGGTGCGTAGCACATTCATCCACATGATTCCTCTGAAAGCTATTGCGATTCTTTTTTCCGATCAGACAATCTAACCGATCAGCTGCCTCCTTCGCTACCAGCCATGGAATTTGCATGGCCAGTGCTCCTGCCTACTTAACGCCGGTTCATGCATGGAATCTAAGCTTAAAGCCGCAGTTCGTTCGCACGCGAAAAACGCGGCTTCCTATGGGAAAGTGCGCAGTCCGTGCACCCAACTGACGTCGTTTCGCTGTTTGGAATGTGGGTTCAGGACCACAAACAGGCACAGACGTAGCAGCATCTGATGGTCCAGGTCCTCCTGAATCAAGGGATCCGCCCGAGATGTGGTTCTTGACTCGGAACAGCACAGACAGCATCATACATCACAGCGTGTTAATTAATTGTACACGAGAGCACCAGCAGTCAGTTGACTTACCCACAGGAATGGGAATATGGACGACAGCTTTACGCGGCCATTTCGGATGAACTGTGACTGCCTGACCTGCTGTGTACTGTAATTTTTGTTCCTTCTTTGCCTGGCTTCTCCCTGAACTGCTGGTTCGTGTCTTTGTGTTGCTCTGAGCTAACTAGTGAAATTCTATTCGGTGTTGGTGAAACTGTTGACCTCCTTAGGTCTCCTTTTTCTTTTGTTGGTTGCGACTCTGCTTTCCCGTTGTTTATGCTGATTTGGAGGGTTTACGTAAATATCCATGCAGTTCAACTGCTGATAAAATTGCTGCTGGTGCGTGCATGTAGCTCCTCCTTTCTATATATGCGTGGATTGTCTGTCTCCAAGGAAGGGGAAAATCAAGGAAAAGATTGACGGAAAGAGAAACAGCAAAAGGTAAGCAGACTCCTGTCCTGCCCAACAAAATTTAGAAAAAAGTCCACCATAGTCCCTCAACTTTTCGTATGGTTTAATTTTCATCCCTGATGTCCAATATCGTTTAAAAAAAAATATATTTTACAATCTTGTACTATACGAAAAGTCTGGATTTCAACCATAAACTACAACACTGGACATCCTATACCCCCAACTACCAAAACCGTTCATTTTACCCCCCCCCTCAACCCAAACAGGGGTGGTTTTGGGTGATGTGACGCTGACGTGTCAATAATTTTGACATGTAAGATTATTTTCGATGACATGGTAGCCACTTAGCAAATAAAACAAAAAAAATCTATTTACGGAGGCCCACATGTCATCCTCTCATTCATTTCTTTCCACTCACGACCGAACAACCAGACTTGGTCCCGACGCCGCTCCCGGTCACCGGCTACCGGCGCCACTACCTTGGCTCGCCCACTGCTCGGCTCGGTCTCGACCCCTACACCTCCCTCTGGCTGCGCCACCTGCTCCCTCTAAGCCTGTGAGCGTGCTCAACCCGTTGCGCGCCGACCCGGCCGGCTCGCCCCCCCCCTCCTCCGTGCGCCATCTTCTCCCAAAGCCGTGCCACCACCTCAGCAGATGAGAGTGGACAGAGGAGCGTGGAGGCGACGAGGTGAAGCACACGCATGTCGGCGGCGACGACGAGCTTGTTGGGGCAGTGCTCCCAAAGCTGTGCCACCACCTCCACGGATAAGAGCTCCCACACGGTGGAGACAGCGAGGCACGCCTCACCCTCCTGGACAGTGTGTGTCCATGCTGGGGACTACTGGCCGGCCTCACCCATCCTCAGAAGAAGGTGCATGGCAGAGTTGTTGCTGGCGATGACACCGTAGAGGTAGCAGACGTGGGGGCTGTCGGCGACCATGGCGTGGAGGAAGGGGCCCAATAGAGAGAAGAGGGAGATAGAGAAGGAGAAAACATAGGAGAAGCAAGGCGTGCAGGGACTGTGCTTCTTCTTCCCCAAATCTCCAAATCCCCAAATCCCCCAAATCAAGCTGAAACCACCGATGCCGTCGCCGCCATTGCCCCCTTCCCGTACTCATGAGTACGGCCTCAAGACGGTGGCGGTGGTCGCCTCGGCTTGGCCTAGGTGGTCTCGCAGGCGTTACAGCCGTGGCGGCCATGGCGCTGGCGGTCGTGGCGACTTGGGTCACCTGGAGGCATTGAGAGGAGGAGAAGGAGGCGATGGTGGGCGGTGGAGGCATGGAGAGGAGGAGGATGAGGAGGTGGAGGCATGTAGAGGCGGAGGAGGCGGCAGGCGGCTCGGGGGGCATGGAGGCGGAGGAGGAGGTGGCTCGGGAGGCATGGAGAGAGAGGAGGAGGAGGCGGTGGGGCGTCACGGTGGAGAGGGAGACAGGGGGAGGGAGGCGGTGCTATGAAGGCCTGAGAGAAGGAGGAGAGAGAGAGAGAAATAGCAGCAGCATGTGGGCCCCACCTTACCCAGCAAAAACCACCATCATGTCAGCAAAAACCGCCTCCACGTCAGTGAAAACCGGAGGTGGGAAGGGGCGAAGGGTGAAAACAGAATGGTTTTGAGAGTTAGAGGTTGCGTTTTAGATGGTTTTGATAGTTGGGGGGTGTAAGATGTCCAATTTTGTAGTTTAGAGTTGAAATCCATACTTTTCGAATAATTCAAGATTGTAAAATGACTTTTTCCTATCGTTTAGAATCTACCCCTCCCCCAGCTAGTAAAATTGAAGCAAATCACGTCCCATGGTCGGTTCAGTGGGTGGTTTTCATCAGTTTTGCCATGTGATCTACCACATGATCAACTTGACCCCATCCGTCAAATAGGAAAGAGTGAGGAGGTAAGGAAGAGGTGGGGCTGATTTGATGATGTGGCAAAATTGATGATGTGACAGCCATGTTACTCAAAACTGCCTACAAGACCACTAACCTAGAGACGTGATATGTACCAGTTTTGTTAATTGTAGGATGGCTTCCACTCGATTTTGCAAATGAGAAACAAACATTAGACGACGAACAGAAGAATCGAGGGACCATGGAGGTACTTTTTCCTGAAATTTATTTTGTCGTGCTCGCCCCGTTAGGCCGTTACCCGTCAGCCTAGCGAGTAAACAATTTCCCCCCAAGCTTAGCTGTCTGTAATCATGCCTACCTGGACTTGTAAACCAAAACACGGCAAGTGTTGAAGCAGGATTGGATCGATCCCTCCCATCATCTAAGTAATGTCCCATCTTCTTTTCCCGCGTATCTTTTCATGAAGTTTCGTCCCCTCCCTCTCCCTCTTTTGCGCTTTACTCTGCCTCAGTGAGTACTGAGCGCCTTTTCTGCGTCTCATGAGCCGCAGCCATTGGCCGCACAATCCCATGGAGTCTAATCTCTGCACGCCATTGCTCCACGTCCGATTGTCCTTTGCCCCTTTAATTATTCACCGTGTCTAAGTAGTTGCCCCCCATCAAATCCTCTGATGCGGTGGGTGAGTAGTGAGACGTTCTTATCCGCCTCTCGGCGGTACATGCAACACGTGCATAGGCACATACACCTGCCATGATGGATCGTTGATAATTAGCAGCGGCAGATCGATCGATGGTAATTAGAGGTGCACGCTGCAGACGCATTTCCCTCTCGCGGTTACCATTCTGATCGCGGGATGTCAGAGCATCTACTGATCATATGTCCACTTTATTCTTAGAGATGAATATATCAGTATTTAGTTGATGTGAAGGAGAGATAGTGAGGAGGGAAGAAGAGCTTGTTTCTAAACGAAGAAACAAATAAGCTGTTGATACTAAGACACAAGAAACAACAAAATAACTATTGGAGACTTGCTTGTTATCTAAAAACTTTTTTGTGAGTAGTAATTAGAGTAGCAATTAAAGTCTTAGATATAAGCTCAAAAATAATCCATTAGAAGACTTGTTTTTTTATTAGATTAAGTACTATCTCTCCTTTTAGTAATAAGCTAAGAAATAAACTACTGTAAATGCTCCTGGTACGAGCCAGGCTAGCTCAGCGATCTGTTGGTAAAACGACTCGTATCTTACCGTGATGGTGATGGCCTAGCTAATTATCTCTTTGTTTTTGTTTCGATTCGTCGAGACTACGTATCAGTTTATCATTAGCTATCATCAGAAGGAGTGGCTAGTTTATTGCGTGTATTCTACGATATTCGAGTCGTCCTATATATGAAGAATAACAACAACTACTGTAGCAGTTGACGCCTTCGTGTTGCATGCATGCATCCATATGCAGCTAGCACGCATGCATGGCATGAGAACATGGACAAGTACTAATGGAGACGTTGAGTTGCTCGACTGCGACCTGCTGTGCACTTACGCATCTGGATGGAGCATAGTAAATATTCTACGTGTCGTCCAACACCTGGCCTGCTGTATCAGGTGCAAACCTAACCTGATGTGCCGGTTGTTAATTCTACTTTATGAGTTGATTTGTGCAGAGAATCTTACACAGGCCAGACTTCGATCACTAAACACAAGCCCCAGCTGTACGTACTTAATTAATTACTACACTGTTATAGGCGTTAGATTTTGGCAACCAGTTCGTTCCGACATGACGTGCATGTAATGCGGCAGTTGACTGGAGGCCATCAATGCAAAAAAAAAAAATTAACATCGAAAAATGATCGCGTCAGAAAGGACGCAGCGATATTCCCTCCGTGAGCAACTGCTTTCACGTCGAATTGTTTGACCCTGAAATATCGATCGATCGACGGATCGATCGTACTAGATCGCTAGCTAGTTAGTCATGGCGTCGCTTTTCGGTGGCGATCAAATTTTCATTCCGAGTTTGGTTGCCGATGGCCATCAGGGTGTCGATCACCCCGGTGAAACTACCTCCATGGGAGACAGATTTTTATTCAGGTGATGGCGAATTTGGCGTCGACATGGCAACAACACAAGGAGACCAGTTATAATCTCTCTATCTCTCTCGTACGAGTGGCCTTTTCATTTCTCTCTGTTTCATGTGTGTAGCAGCACCTCATGGACCGGCTCGGTGAAACATTGGAGAAAGCAGGCAAAAAGTGACCACGCCATTACAACTAGATGTGTCTTAATTGGCGTGATAGAAAAATAATGTACTATGAGGATTCTGACATTTACATATAGTACATCTATCTTTGGAAGCTTAAGTATCACTGGCTACTTCTAAACCGTGTTCGTACAGAAGTCGGATGCGGACACAGATTTGAGTAGCATGTAACGCCGTCAGCAACTTAAACCACAAAAGTGGTACAGGCTTGGAGGGAAAGGGAAAGGAAAAGGAGAGAACGGCGGTTTTAAGACGATAATGATTTGGGCTCTGGGGATTAAAAACACAAGGTTAGGTAAGACAAACACAAACTGATTGGCTAGGTAGCTAGCTGGCTACCGCTGTACGTGCTACTAAAAATTGGACATCTGATTGGTTCAAACAGCGTATACTAATTTATCTGTTAGTATCTAACCAGACGTATTAAAAATCAGACGGTCCAAATCAGGCGGCCTTCGACGAGCTCCAAGGACTGGAATTTTTTACTGTTCTGGTCCTATAGTAATTTTTAATTTCAAAAATAGCCTTCATTCGTCATAATTTATAAAAATGGTCCCTACACAAGACTCTTGCCGCACTCTTGGGCGCGACAGCACCTACCCCCCAAGGTGTGAGGATCTACCCGGCCCAGTAGCGAGAAACCGTGGCCACGGATGGGGCAGTGACTTGCCCCATATGGTGGGAGCGGTAGGAGGCCAGGAGAGATAAAATAGAAGAGAGGAAGAAAAGGAAAGGAAAAAAAGAAAATTCGAATTTTTTAAAAAAATCCGAAATTTCAAGAAAATTACATAAAAATCATTAGAACATGAATATATTTCATAAAATATTTTTGAATTTAATTGAAGTTTATTTTATTCATTTAAAATGTTTTTCACTTTACGGAATTTTGCAATTAAAATTTAAAATATTTTTCACTTTCGAATTTATTCATTTAAAACTTTATTAGTTCGTAATGTTTCTCGCAATTTCATATAAGTGTCTTGTTTATGCAATTTGTAAATGTAGAAAATGAGCCCCAAAAATTATAAATTTTATTTTGAAGGCTCCTCGTGTAGTGGACTTTGATTGTGTAATGTTTTGACAATTTTATATGTGTTTTGGAGACAAGATTTAGATCACGAAAATTTGGATTTTAGGTTTCAGAAATTAGGGTTTCATGATTTCATGTGACTTGGAATGTATGGAAAAAAACTGCATTGCAACTCCGTTGGAGATGTCAATATACAATACGGTGCAGGAGTACACACATAACGAATTTTTGGCAGATACGGCGCATTCTGGTTGCGTATTTGCGGATCTGACCATCAGCGCGGCGTATTTGCAGATATGACATCGTTGGCGCCCGGTGGCCGTGCGCCAGCGCTAGATAGCACGGCGCATGGCATTGGTGCATGACCACTGTGCGCCACCGCCACCCCCGTCGCCCCCCGTCACCCCCCACCGACGCATGTCCGCCACCTCCCTTGACCACCCGAGACCTCTCTAGACCTCCCGTGACCTCCCAAGACCTTCTGAGACCTCCCGAGACCTCCCTACACCTCCCGAGACCTCCCTAGACCTCCTATGGCCTCCCGTGACCTCCTGAGACCTCCTGTGACCTCCTGAGACCTCCTGTGACCTCCTGAGACCTTCCGAGACCTCCCTAGACCTTCTGAGACCTCCCGTGACCCCCCAAGACCTCCCTAGACCTTCCGTGACCTCCTAAGGCCTCCTGTGACCTTCTGTGACCTCCCTTTACCTCCCGTGACTTTCCTTCGAGAAACATTCTGAACGAATAAAGTTTTAAATGAATAAATTCTAGAAAGTGAAAAACATTTTAAATTTTAATTGCAAAATTCCAGAAAGTGAAAAACATTTTAAATGAATAAAATAAACTTCAATTAAATTCAAAAATATTTTATTAAATGCATTCATGTTCCAAGGATTTTTATGTAATTTTCTTGAAATTTTGGATTTGTTTTAAAAAATTCGGATTTTCCCATTTTTTTTCTTTTCTTTTCTTCCTCTCTCATATTTTCTCTCTCCTGGCCTCCTCTGGCTCCCACCATATGGGCAGTCACTGCCCATCCGACGCCGAGGCGGGTGGCTCTTGGCGCCGGTAGGGGCAAGTCCTACCACGCCTAGGTAGGGCGGTGCTGCTTGGCCCGGCCGAGGCAGGTCGCCTCGCCTCTCGTGGTCAGGCAGAGCACTTGAGGCCATTTTTGCAAATTATAATGAATCGGGGCTATTTTGAAATTAAAAGATACTCTGAGGGCGAGCAGTAAAAATTCAAGGATCGGCCCCAAGCGGCTTCCCTCCACGGTCCTAGCGGGGGAGGCTTCGCCTCGGCGCCGACTGGCTCCCCATTGGAGCTGCACGGTGGGACCCCCGCTCCTTCCAACTTTAGTCTATCCCCGTACAGTTTTAGCTTGCCGAGACCGCTTCTGCACACCAGGAGCTACACAAGAAGAGGCGCAAGTGACAGCACAGTGGCAAGTCCTCCAGGCGGCCTTGTTCTCCAGCCCGACTCCTTCGCTCATCCCCCCGCCGGCCTCCCCACATAACAATCGCACAACCGGACGGACCAATCCCCATCGTAGCGTTCGCCTGGCTACCAAGAGAAGAACAGGCTCAATTCTTCAACGAGCCCAGGAAGCCCTTCGTCACAAGCTGGGCACTCTGCCAAGGGATCGCCCCCTCACGGAGACAGCGCTCAAAGAGTACCTTGCAACATTCGAAACCCCCCTGCCGAAAGCCACAATTTCAACTCTGGCGCAGCTCTTCAAGGTGGACTGCCGGCTTACTCAGCAAGCGGATGACGCCCTCGTCAAACTTGGAGGCCTTTCCCTGCTGGATAACCAGGAGACTGAGGTTGCGTCCACGCTGCTTGCTGCTAGACCTCCAGTCGCAAAGGGTGCCCAAGTGGCGCCGGCCTAGAAGCTGTAGTTCCTTTTCATGCAAAGACAAGACAATTTCAAGGCCATGCAGACCTCACCCTATGCTGTTGTCGACCCTGCGGACCCTGCTTCTTTTACTGCATTATCATTGTTCAAGCCTCAGATGTTTCCTTTCAGTCTTTTGTTGATGTTAAGTCCACTGAGGAGCTCTAGACACCTGCTACTTATTTTCAGTCGTCTGTTGATCTTAAGTCCACTGAGGATGTCAAGACATTTGCTGTTTTCCTTCAGTCTTTTGTTGAGGAGCTCTAGCCACTTTCTTTGCTTTCGATTTGATCTTCTGTCGAACTCATGTCCACTGAGGTTGCCAAGACAACTGCTATTTTCTTTCAGCCTTTTGTTGATGCTAAGTTTTCTGAGAATGTCTAGCCTGTTGCTGAAATATACCTCAAGGAATCTGCCGTCGTCTACCCTTTTGCTGAAGCTCCAACTTCCTAGCTCCCCTCCCTTGATTTCGGTCAGCAGCTTCGACTCAGTATTTTCACCTCTGTCGACACACTTGCAGACCCTCTGGGACCGACCACCGCCAGCTCTCCCTAAAACCGTCTGCCGCCACTTGATCCATCAGTGCTCCCTGTTGTTCGCCAGGAAGCCTCGGCGGGTTGTTGCTCGCCTCCGCGGTGAAGCAAGTGAAGCCAGTGAAGCCTTCATGCTGCCAACCTTTGCTGACTCTTGTTTGGGCACAACCAACCATACTCTTCACACTCCCAGAACCTCAATGCCTCCCAATCTCCTAGGCCTCTCCCCTCCCTGCGGCAGCTGACCCCTAGCATGACTAGCCCAAGCATCAACATTCTTTGCTGGAACGTGCGGGGTCTCAACAACCAGGCCAGGCATTCGCTCGTTCAGGAGACCCTTAACTCCACGACATGCCATTTAGTTTGCCTGCAGGAAACTAAGCTTGCCTTTGTGGACCAAAACCTTGCTTGCTCCCTTGGGGGTTACAGCCTGCGGAACTTCGCCTACAACCCGGCAGAGGGCTCGAGGGGCGGAATTCTCCTCCTCTGGAATAACGAGGTCATTGCGGTACAAGATGTACTCATCTCGGTCTTCAGTCTGTCAGCAACGGTGCTTCTAAAAGACTACAATTCGTCCTTTCGCCTCACGATAGTTTATGGGCCTTCCCGTAGCAGACATAAGTCGGCCTTCCTTCAAGAAATCACCTCCTTAAAACCTACCACCGGTACCAACTGGTTGGTTCTAGGCGACTTCAACCTCATCTACCGAGCTCAAGATAAAAATAACTCCAATATTAACCCACGACGCATGGCGCAATTCCGCAACACGCTCAACGCTTGTGAGTTCAAAGAAATCCACCTGCAAAACAGAAAGTTCACTTGGAGCAGTGAACGTCGAAGACCCACTTTGGTCAGGCTGGACAGAGTCTTTTCTAATGAAGGCTGAGACATCCTCTTCGAAAACCACGCCCTTCAAGCGCTGTCCTCTTCGATCTCCGACCATTGCCCTCTACTCCTTTCCAACATTTCTGGACCCGCTCGCCCTAAAACTTTTCATTTCGAAAACTTCTGGATTAAGATGCCAGGGTTCTTCGACACGGTCAAGAATGCCTGGCTAGCACCCTGCTAGCACACTGAACCCATGCATAGGTTGCACCATAAGCTAGTGTCCACGGCAACCGCTCTAAAATCGTGGAGCTCTTCCCTCTTCCCCCGGCCTAGGCTCTTCCTCCACATGGCCTTAGAGCTCATTCTCAGGTTCGACGTGGCTCAAGAGCGCAGGGACTTGTCCTTTTCCGAACTGACCCTAAGGTCCAACCTAAAGAAGAGAGTCCTGGGCCTGGCAGTGATCGAGCGAACTAGGAAGCGCCAGAGTTCCCGGATCACAAACCTCAGAGAAAGTGACGCAAACACAAAGTTCTTCCATTTAAAAGCAAACAGTCGCAAAAGGAAAAACCACATCCAAAAACTTCAAAACGGTCTGGGTTGGACGATCTCACACTTTGAGAAAGAGGACCTAACTCAAAAGCACTTCCAAGAAATGCTGGCAAGGCTGGCCCCGCGTGACACGGATCTCAACTGGGAGGCTCTGCACCCTCAGGCCCAAGATTTGCATAGTCTGCAGGCTGCGTTCACAGAAACTGAAGTGTGCTTCACTCTAGAGCAACTACCGGGAGACAAAGCACCGGGACCGGAAGGTTTCTCCACAAACTTCTACAAATCTTGCTGGTCAATCATTAAAGCAGAAATCATGACAGTTTTCTATAGCTTTCACTCCCTTCGCACGTCGTACTTTCACTTACTCAATACAACAAACATTGTGCCGATCCCAAAAAAGGAGGGAGCCGATAAAGTGCAAGATGTCAGACCTATCAACCTTATTCATGGGATTGGGAAGTGGATCGCTAAAACATTAGCGTTGCGGTTGGCGCCTTTCCTCAATAGCTTGGTCTCGCGAGCTCAGAGTATCTTCATCAAGACAAGAAGCATCCACGATAACTTTCTCTATGTCCGCAACCTGATTAGAAGACTTCACCACTCCAAAACCCCCTCGCTCTTCTTCAAGCTTGACATAGCCAAGGCATTCGATTCGATCTGCTGGGACTACCTTCTGGAGCTGCTGCACAAAAGAGGCTTCCCTCTTCGTTGGACAAACTGGGTGGCAGCCCTTTTAAGGTCCACCTCATCGAGAGTCCTCCTCAACAGCATCCCTGGTAATACGATCACTTATGGACGGGGGCTGCGGCAAGGAGACCCCCTTTCACCCTTCCTCTTCATTTTGGCCATTGATCCCATCCAAAGTCTCCTTTAGGCGGCAACGGACTTGGGACATCTCGCCCCCCTACGAGATCGTCTCGCTAGACTAAGAACCTCCATCTACGCAGACGATGCGGCCATCTTCATCAACCCTAGCCCAAGTGAAATTTACCTAACCACCCAAATCATTCTCAACTTCGGGAAGGCCACCGGCCTACACACCAACTTCCAAAAAAGCACAGTGCTCCCAAGCAGTTGTGACCATTTAGACCTTACCTCGGTACTCCAAGACTGCCCAACAATCCGATCAACCTTCCCGATCAAGTACTTGGGACTTCCGCTCACCTACAGATGGCTCCGCAAAGTGGATTTTCAACCACTTCTCGACAAGGTGGCCGGTAGGTTAACAGGTTGGCAGGGGCGTCTTCTTTCTCCAGCAGGGCGGGCCACTCTCGTCAAATCAGTTCTCACCTCGATCCTAATTTATTTCCTCACAGCCTTCAAAATACCAAAGCAATTATCCACACCATAGACAAGCTAAGGCGGCGTTTCCTTTAAATTGGTCATGAAAACTTCTCGGTGCAAAGTGCAAAATCAAGCGGGAAAGAGTGTGTCGCCTGACCCATCTTGACGGCTTAGGCATCCTCGGTCTACCACACTTCCTCGACAATCGATCATACTGCTCGCAAGAATGGAAGAACCCAACTAAACCACAGGTCGGCATGGGAATCCTTGCGATGACTCGGATCGAAATCTCTTTTCGTGACAACAAGGATCTCCTCGGGGGCGAGAAGACTGCCAAATTTTGGTTTTCGGCGTGGTTATATGGAGAGGCCCCCAAAGACATTGCCCCCAAGATCTTTGCTTTGTCAAAGCGCAAAAAACAGACTGTGTTCTCGGCCTTACAAAACGGGCGGTGGGTGCAGGACATCAACCTATTGTTAGGACTTTCGGTCCATCACATCGAACAATTCGTACGACTGTGGACCAAAATCGACCAAGTTCAACTGACTCAAGGCACCCCAGATGAGATATCCTGGAAGCAAAATCAGAATAGAACCTACACTTCCAGATCCGCCTATGCTTTACACTTTCTGGGATCCATAGCGACCATCTTCAAACCTTTAATCTGGCAATCACAAGCCTCGCCGAAAGGAAAGTTTTTCGCTTGGTTAGCAATTCAAAACAAATTATGGACCTCAGATAGGCTTCAAACAAGGGGGTGGCCAAACCACCACTTTTGCCCCCCTCTGTAGACACAATCTGGAGTCTGTCTTACATCTTCTTGCGCAGTGTCGCTTCTCAGGTCGTATTTGGAAGCTCATGGCGGGCTGGACAGGAACAGATAGCTTTCAACCCTCCACCTGGTCTCCATGCACGAACATTCTAACCTGGTGGTCCAACGTGGCAAAAGTGTCAGGTCCCCTTAGGAAGACCAGGACGACGACTATGATCTTAATCACTTGGGAGCTTTGGAAGAAGCGCAATGCGAGAATCTTCAATAATAGAATAACATCACCTCTTGATCTCCTAGCTAAGATTAAGGAGGAGGGAAGAGTTTGGCACCTCGTGGGGGCCAAATCTCTGGAGTTTTTTTTATTTCTTTGTAATTAAGGCCTTGCTTTCTTAACTCTGGTTCTACACGGACTCGTTTCGTTTCTCCTCTATTAATATAACCGATAACTCTCCTGCCGGTTTATTAAAAAAAAATCCAGACACGCGAGCGGTAAACAGGAGTGTCATTCTCGCTCGTGCCATGTTACATCAGTCCAGCATCCGGAGCAATATGGATCTGTATCAAGTATCAACGGGCCACGTGCGCGTACCAATCGATGCCACTGCTGCCATCCTGCCCCGCGCGAAGCAGTCACGCGGATGACTGACAGCCTTTTTTTTCCCATGAGGACACGCGGCCTCGGAGGCTCTGAGCCATCAATTTGCCGTAGCCAGCGGGTCCGCTCCGGTCCGTACAGCGGCGGCAGCCACGTTGCTGCTGTCTGGCCATCCATGCATCCATCCATGTCTCTCTAGTCCCTATGGAGTGTTTGGTTCGAGAAGCCGAACCTAGTCCACTTGTTTGCTTGGTTGAGGTCCTTGAGGAATGAAATAAGTTGGTTTATTATTATTTTATCTCTCGTGAGCACAAGATTAATACAAAATAAGGAAGCGATGTCATAAAACTAAATTTTATGAAAATCATTTTGTGATGGAACAACTCATCTTAGAGCATCTTTAGCGTATTGAACAGATGTCGATTCAAAATTATATCACGTAAGTATTCTGAGAATTGAACTTGTTTTTCTTCAATATATTGAACTGATTCCTACTAATAATTGTGACCCACGTTACATTAAAAAACCATAAAATAATAATATTATCTCTCAAACACGCTCTTTTCTATGTAGTTGTTTAATGCTCATATGAGTTGTTTAATGCTTTGAATCGATTCCTAAGTAGAGTTCGGTTCCATACTTTTTTTTGTTGGAATCAATCTCTCTAATGTATTGAATCGATTTAATACCTTCTCTCTTTAATTGAATCGGTTAAAATATAACATTGGAGATGGTCACAGAACGAGTAGTAGTAGTAGCGTGCTGTACGGCGCTATCCGTACGGGCTACGCGCATTGGCCTCTTTCGTCTTGCCAGCTGCCCAGCCATACAGCACCGGCTGGCCCCAGCTGCAGCTGCAGGCTTATTTATCACCTCGGGCTCATTTCATTTGACCGCGACATACGTACATACTGTATATACATATATTCCCGTCCCGTGTGCTACTGCTACCAGCATAATGTCTATTTTGTATAGTGAGATATGCATGGCCCAACATCAATCGTACTAGTACTACTAGGCAGCATACTGCTGGAACCGCGGCTATGTGGCCATCTGCGTATGATTAGTAATTCCAATGTCTATTTTGTATAGTGAGATGCGTATGGTCCAACTTCAATAATCGTACTAGTACTACTAGGAAGCATACTGCTGGAACCGCGGCTATGTATGTGGCCATCTGCGTCTTTGGTTCAACCACACTATGCAAATACAATGAGTGCTCTGACCAGTTTTTTGTGTGTGTGGTGGCAATTGCATCCATCTCCAATAATTGCACATACAATGCGGTGAAAACGACGATATGGTAGTATGGTATTGGTAACTAGTGTCAAGGAGATGCAAGTTAGATCGGCCAACATACGATGGTCAGACCCAGACCGGTAACCAATCGGTCAGATCGGTCAATACCGACGATCGGATTGCCCACTGAAGAAAAGGCTAAAAACTGATTTAAAATTTTTGCATCCACTTCAACTCAGTTTGCAAAACATATTTACCGATTGATGCGCGATATGCAAGCAGGGAATGAAAGCAAGATTCTCAATAAGTTGCAAAATACATTTGCTGACTTTTAGAATCATGCCAAAAGAATTAGGTATATGGACTCAAAACATTTGCAAAATACATTCGCAAACTTAAGCTACATGCTACAAGAATTATGCATGAGCCTCAACTATTTGCAAAACACATTCACAAATATCGCCAACATACCACAGAGAGCTAGAGCAAGCAAGATAGGCTATCAACACATGGCACACTCAAACTACTAGTCAAGACCCATCTTAATAATACGATAACATAGACCACCAATCCGGTCTCCACACCAAACACCAAGACCAGTAAAATGACTAAGAAACATATCCCAGGGACGGAGGTTGGTCTTGGCCAACCTGGGCTGTGGCCCCCAGCATTTTAGGTTTTTTTTAACAACATGTATGCAGTTTACAACTAGCCAATTTAGTTAGGCTAGGTCCATATAGAAATGCTACTTGCTACTAGTTACGATACTACTCAGCGAGACAGTGACTTCAATCGTGCGGCGGCAGGCGGTGGCGGCTGCAGGCGGCGAGCGAGGCATCGGGCGCCAGTGCGTCACAAAGCTTGCCATGGTCAGACCCAAGCGGCGACACAGATGGGCAATCGACGAATGAGAGCCAAGTTCATGCGCGCATGCGCGTCACCGATAGTGATTAGTGTGCTTTTGAATCTTATTGATGTTGTTTTGTCTTGGTTGATTGACTTGATTCTTCCTACAGTCCTGAGTCCTGCTGGTGGTAATTTGCTTTGATCTTTGCCTTCCCCTGAGATTTTTCTCAAGCTTTGTCACTGTATCCTTAACATATGCTAGATATACCTTTGCCTTGTGCATTCCCTTGGAGTTTTAGGATGATGATCCGCATCTTTTATCCAAAATCGGGTTCTTGACTTGAGCATCAACACATGACGCCACTCACTTGATTTGATGACCTTCAACACATTAAGCCATCAATTGTTTTCATCATCACGTGACTTAAACTATTTCATCAACTCATGAAAATATTAGTCCACATAACAAGTGTCATTAATTACCAAAATACTCCATTAATACATAATGGCGGGTCTAGATTCTTCACTTCACTGTTGCCTCAAATAAATCATCTTTTTTTGATGCTACTAATCTTTGTCATAAGCATCTGGGGCATATGATCAAGTGAAATTAGCACGATGAAGTTATGCAAAAGAGGGATCCTTGGTGGTCAAAGCACCGACAAGTTGAAGTTTTGTGAATATTGTGTCTTCGACAAGCAAAAGAGAGTAAAGTTCAGCACAATAATTCACTCTACAAAAGACATATCAAATTATGTTCACTCTGATTTGTGAGAAGAATCCCGTGTTCCGTCCCTTGGAGGTGTGGCTACGTGTCGATCACCATTGATGATTATTTAAAAAGAGTTTGACCATATCTCGTGAAGCACAAATCATATGTGTTCAAGACTGTCGGTGTTTTAGAACCGAACTTACGTAATGATTGTTTGATTCGGGGGTTCCTCTAGGCTCAAAATCACGTAGAGAGAGAGAGACCTAGGGATTTTTATACAGGTTCGGGCCTTCTCCTGGGAGAATAACAACCCTACTCCTATGTGTATGTATTGAGTATGCTAGATTACAAGATCAAGAGAAAAACTAGAGTATAATGTCTTGTGCTCCTGATTGCCTCTGAAAAATCTCTCCTGATTGTCCTAATGATTCTGCCTTTTATACAGTCTTCGAAATGTGCCGCTGTATCTCTAGTCTAAAGACCGCCTTAATGTTCTAGATCGCGGAGCCGTTACTGGAGGTTATTGTGGAAGTAGTAACGTTCCCACGTTGCTAGGCAGTTATCACCATAACAAAGGAGTTAAATCGTGCCATTATTCTAGAGAATAACAGCGTAATTATATGCTCATATCCTTGGATACGGTACAGAATATTCCCTGATCGATTAGGCACACATGTCTGTGAGCCCTATCGACTAGGTACTGGTCGTAGAAGAACTTACGACCAGGTGGTGGTCGTAGAAGAGCTTACGACTACAGACTGATTATAGTAAAACTTACAATCACGTTAAGTTCGGTTCTAAAACACCGACAAAGACATTCAAGGAGTGAAATAGTATGATTGAAAAATAAACTGGAAAGCATATCAAGAAGCTACGTACTGATAATGGCTTAGAGTTTTGTTCTGGAGAATTTAAAGCTTTGTACAGATCAGAGGGCATTGTGAGACATTACACTGTCCCAGGTACTACTCAGCAAAATGATGTGGTCAAACGCATAAATAGAACCATTATGAAGAAGTTATGTTGCCTGTTATCTAACTTCGGCTTATCTAGGAGCTATTGGGTTGAAGCCACATCCACTGCTTGTTATTTGATCAACCGGTCACCCAACTTGGCAATATATAAGAATACTCTAATTGAGATATGGTCTGATTCTCCAGTAGATTATTCAAATTTGGGAATATTTGGATGTCATGCTAGCGTAGCAGGATAGCATGCCAGCGCAGCAGGTGGCCTAGGCACGTTCTTGCCATTGACTAGGTGCGCGGCATGCCATGTGGCGCGATCTGGGGGCGCATGACGCCGATCGCCACTTGCCTGCGAGATCGCAACCGACGCGGCTTTCCACGACAAAATCGCACGGTAGAGATGTTATTTTTATCATTTCGTTTATGATAGGCTAGTTTTGCTATTTCGTTTTCAAAACATGTCACTTTAGCACGAAGGCTATAGATGCGTAGGTGTCTTCCGTTACAAAATCCAATGTCCCATGAATAGGGAGTCGTACTGCTTGGGTACTACTACCCTCCAGATGAGTGAACTGTACCACCCGAAGCATATGCTGGTCTCTTCTCGCCAGTTGGTCCTCATTACCCCCAACAACAAAGTTTTTGGCCGAAATGGCGCTGTTATGGGTGTTTTTGACACAAGTAGTGCCTCTCGCGATGTATTGGCAAAAATGACAGCTCGGCCGCACATCCATAGCTCGGACACGCGGTGTGCCGACACGTAGCCAAGTCCGCATAGCCACCACCTGGACTTCGCCAAGTCCCCACGGCCACCGCCCGAAACCGAGTCCACACGGCCACCGCCCGCACTCAGTGCAACGTGGCCAACGCGAATAATGGATGGGACAGGGAATCCGAGCTTTCCCCATCCCGTGGGTGAGCTCCGGCCGGTGGGCATGTGGAGGAGGTGAAGTCCGCACGGTGGCCGTGCGGATGAGGCGGCTACCAGGCGGTGGTCATGCGGACCCCGAGTCCGGGTGGTGGCCTTGCGGACCATGAGTCCGGGTGGTGGCCGTGCGGAATTGCACACACTACTACAGAAAAGGCTTTCACAGACGGTTCAAAAACGTCATCACAGACGGTTTCGTGAGCCGTCTGAGTTTATGGGTTAGTGATGACATGAGGTCATCCGCAGGCGGTTTTGAACCGCTCGTGATGTATCTTTCCTGAGCGGTTTGTGGTTCAAACCGTCTGCGATAATAATATCACAGACGGTTTCATCCACAAACCGTCGTGATAGTATATATCACGAGCGGTTTCACCACAAACCGTGCGTGATAAGTACATATCACAGACGGCTTGTGGTGGAACCGTCTGTGATGACTTTTCTCTATAAAGCCCCAGCGTTGGTACGCTTGTACCATTAAATCGGCATCATATATATATATTATATATATATTGTTAAGTAATCTCTCGGCTACTTTGGGGATCGTCCACATGACATGAGAAGGATGAGGCGGTAGCCACGAGCAACCTTATTGAGCCCTGCGGGTTTAAGAAGTATGGATGCAAAGAGGCGTTAGGACATCCAATTACGGATTGGGCGTGGCTATGTTCGAAAGTGTCGTTGATCGCACATACTCCGATCGGAAGTGGCATCATGTATTAGCAACCAACCATTCTTGAGCATGTAATCGTCTTTAATTGTTGCTTAGTGTTCTTGTTGGCTTTAAAGACAATTACATGCTCAAGAATTGTTGGTTGTCGATAGATGATGCCACTTCCCATCGAGTAGTTAAGCATCAACGCCACTTTCTGAACATATCGACGTCCAATCCGTAATTGGATGTCCTAACGCCTCCTTGCATCCATACTTTTTAAACTTACAGGGCTCAATAAGGTTGCCCGTGGATACCGCCTCATTCTTCTCATGTCATGGGACTAACCCCTAAAGTGGTAGAGACTAATAATATATATATATATATATATATATATATATATATATATATATATATATATATATATATATATATATATATATATATATATATATATATATATATATATATATATATATATATATATGATGTCGGTTTTAATGGCACAAGCAACCACCGCTTGGAGACTTTATAGAGAAGAGATTATGAATGGAAGGGTAGGGCGATTCACACGCAAGAGGTAGGAGAACTTGACCGGCATGAACAAGGGACTATTAATATGAACTAATTATCAATTCAATTTCAGCATAAGACTATTGACATCATTACATCACACAAAGAAGAGGACTATTAATATGAACTAATTATCAATTCAATTTGACATAAGACTATTGACATCATTACATCACAGAGCAAGGGACTATTAATATGAACTAATTATCAATTCAATTTCAGCATAAGACTATTAACATCATTGAAGCGGTTCATCGCCAAGAGAACAAGACCAAGGGTGTCCAAACCCACCACACCAAGAGTAGCCCTCGGCATCCATCATGAGCACTAGCTAGCCATTTTCATCACAGAGCAAGGGGTAGAGACAAAGAGGGACCTTAGTATAAGCGCAACCACGGTGGCGACCCCCACCACCACAACCCTCATCCATTTCCTTTACCTTGCATAAATCACACAAACATCGAGGACACAACTTAAGGCTCATGCATAAAAATCAAACTCAACAAAAGACATTAAGCTAACAGATCTAGAGGAGAATAGAGGAGGATGGGGAAAGCAAAGCCGGCCAGAGCCTAGCGAGGCACAAAGGGGTCGAGGCGGCGGCAACGCAGGTCGGCGGCGGCGTCGAGGTGGGGAGGAACGAGTTAGGGCGGGCGCAAACCTAGCGGAGCCGGGAGTGATGAGAGTTTGGGCGTCACCAGAGTTGTGGCACAATGGTGACGCCGCAAAATACACTCTTATCGTGACAGTGTCTTTTGCGATATCACCAGAGTCTACAACCGTCGGCGACGGAAGAATGGCGGTGTCGAGGTGGGGAGAGCAGACGAGAGTAAGGCATTGGGGAGTGACGAGTTCGGCGCAAACCCTAGCGGCCGGCCGGGTACCTCCTACTTATAAAGAGACTTATCACGAGCGGTTCTATTATGGAACCGTCGGTGATAATATCACTGACGGTTCCATAATGGAACCGTCTGTGATATAGGACATATCACGATGGTTCTATTATGGAACCGTCGTGATATTCCCATATCACGACGGTTCCATAATGGGCTATCGTGAAATGGTTTTTCTCAAGTATATTTATCTTGTATATACACTTACATGACATGAAGAAATTACATGTTTATATTAAAAAAGCGAAACCTATAATTAAACAAGGTTTTTCTAGTGGCGGAGGTAGGCTGCTATCTCCATCTGCAATACTTCATAGGCGACGGTGTCGGCATCGGACGGTTCCTGATCATCAGCGAACGAAGCCTGAAATGCGTTCACCCGTTGATGCGCTCATTCGAGTGTCTCCCAAAGACCCTCAGATTGTTGAACCAAGAAGAATTGTGCCCATAGGCTCTCTTCCCTTGCTTGAGGGGTCTCGGCCTGGTCGACTCGGTCGCCTGCCGCCTCGATTACACGGTCCAAGTGACGGCAAGCCTCCTGGAGACGTGCAACGTCGTTTTGGAGGACTACGTCGATGACGCGATAAACTTCGCCGAAGTGGGAGATCACCCTAAGACACGGCGGTGGAGGATGTTAAGGCGGCGGAAGGTGGCCGTCACTGCTCCGCAAATTCTCCGCCGGCGAGAGTGAAGACACTGTTGATCAAGCAAGGTTCTTCCGCAAAGACAGTTCAACTTACACCGAGAGAGGTGCTCGACAAAGTCGCGGCGGAAGGCCATCAATGCGGCGACAAGGAAGAGGCGACCATTTCATTTTTTTTCATAAGTATGTGGGGATGATCATCTTGGATGGCGGATGATCCTTTTTATAAAACAAGGAATAAATTCGGAGCGTGAGACGAAGAGACGCATCGAGGAGCCGAAGCGGATCAATGCGATTAAGAGACGCATCGGGGAGCCGAAGCAGATGGCGACGAACAGACGCATCGGCGATGAAGAAACTCACCGTGGATCACAGACGGTTATTGTTAAGAACCGTCTGTGATACTAATTAATATCACAGACGGTTTTTAACATGAACCGTCTGTGATATTACCTCTTCACAGACGGTTTTTAGCGCGGCCCGATGCCATGAGCGGTCTCTAAACCAAAACCGTCTGTGATTGAATGTAATACCGACGGTTTTGGTCAACCGTCTGTGATGAGGCGTCCAGTATTAGCCTTTTTGTAGTAGTGACACGTGCCGGCATGAGGCTCATCTGGGTGGCCATTTTTGCTAATACGTCGCGAGACACACTAGTTTTGTCAAAAACGCCCGCAGTAGTGCCGTTTCGACCAAAAACTCCCCAACAACGAGCCTGTCATGAGATGGGACACATGTCGCCCATGTACACCTTGTTGCAACAGGCATCATAATACTGTAGTCAGGAGTCTTGCGTTGAAATGACATCTTTTTAAACGAAATAGCAAAACTAGTCTTCGCGCGAACTAAATTGCCAAAATGTTACTTGTACCGTGCAAAATCACTGCGGATGCGGACGTGCCACACGAAATCACAGCAAAAAGCCACCTGCCGCTAGCGGGGACCACAGCAGGCGACCTACCGTGAACTGGGACCGCACGGGTAGCCTGTCGTGGTCCCAATTCGCGGTAGGTGGCTTTTCTCGACAATTTCGGGTGGCATATCGGCATCCGTAGTGATTTTGCACGGTAGAAGTGATATTTTTGCTATTTCATTCGCGCAGAGCTAGTTTTGCTATTTCGTTTTAAAAAGAGGCTAAATGACCCAAAAACTCCTTTATTCAGATACCATACGGACCCTGAAGAAGTGTACCGCGAAATCAACACGTAGCAGCAGAATGGAAAGACAAACAACAACCAGCCAATTTTGTCAAACATTATTTTTTCTGGAAAGACCAATTTTGTCAAACTTGATCGGCTATGTCATTACCACTTTTCGTTGAATTTCTACGTCAGGGACTGTGAAACACTAACACATCGACGAATGCGAGGAGTGATATTTTTGTCAAAGAAAATAAAGAACATGAAAGGGAAAGGAAAGATTCGGTCCTGTACGTAACGTGCCCAAGAAGGTAAGTGGCCGCAGAGACCGATCAACCTCGGACATGATCTTTATTCTGCCCTTTTCGCGAGGGCATGTGATTTTCTCATCATTATTGCTTGAAGAGCAGAGCAGTAGAGAAGCATCAATCCATGTTCGGGCTGTCGTGCCGCCGTGCTTCACAGAATCTTCTTTTCCAAACATCTAAAGGGGCAAGAGCTAATACAAGGAGTATATATGTACTCTCCATAGTCCATACTGATAATCTGTTCGACAGAGCTAACTCGATCTAGGCGTTATACTACCATTAAAACAAGTTACTCGACTCGATATCGCCACTCTCCGATTGATGACCAAATCTTTCCTTTTTATTGAAGCCCGTGGAATCGGCGCTCAACTAGCACGTCCACGTCGCCCGCAAAAGAAGCGGCGCCCGATCGCATCTGCAGTCCCCCGTGTCTGTCCGTGTCACCGTCCCAGCGTGTGTGCATCGGCCGTCCGATCGCGGCCAGCGTGCCGATTGCATCCAGCGAGCCTCTCGGTCCTTCCCGTCCCTTCCCCTTCCAGACTCTTCTCGCTCCTCCACGCCCTCACGCTCGGTCCCTCCCCGCCAGAGCTGCCACCGCCGCTCCCCTCCTCCTCCTCGCCCTGCCGCTTTTCGCCATCCCTCGCCTCTCGTCTCCGGCTCCCGAGCACGCTGCAGCTCTAGCCACGCTCCTCCTCCCTTTGCCCGTTGCCCTCCCTTCTCCCGTGCCGCCCGCGCCGCTCTCTCCTCCTTCCACTGTTCGCCGCCTCGCCAAACACGCCCGTCTCCTTCCTCCGTCGCTCCCTATCTCTTCCTCCTACGTCGTCAGATCGGAACCGCTGCTGACTTCTTTCCCCCTCCGCCTCCCGTCTCCTTCTTCCGTCGCCCCTCGATCTCCCCTTCGCCCCCGCCACAGTCATCGGCCGCCTCCTCCCTTCGCCCTCCCCGCCCGCTCCCTTGCCCACTCCCGCCCATGCCTAGCATCCTCGCTTCCTCCACACCAGAGTAGTCGTCTTTGGAGTCGCCCTCTCGCTAGCTCCACCTCCCTGCCTCTTCCTCCTCTGCCGCCCCCTCGACCTCCCGCCGCTGCGCCCACGATGCTTGCCGCCTCCTCCCTTTACTGTGTTGCCGTCCCTTCTACCCTTGCCCACTCATGCCCTCTCCTAGCATCCCTCGCCACCTCCACGCCCTCGGTCACACGCCTCACACCGACTTGCTCCCCCGCTACCACCGCTCCCTCCTACCCCCCCCCCCCCCATGCTTCGATTTGTGTGTCCGTGTTGCTCTATTTTGTATTACTTTTTAGCCCATATTCTTGTTTTTTTTGCATACTTGTTTGAGTAACAAAGGCTTGATTCTTCAGTTCGTACATGAATGGCTTATTTTTGGTTGTGAATAGATTAACTGGAAGTCGACGCTACTACCAATTTCTGTTCTTGTTGTTCTATCTGGGTCCATGGGAGCAGCCAGCGACGAAGATGGTTGCGTCATGAGACTACCCTGGTGGCAGAGACTCCGGTGGTCTGGCTGTGCACATCTCGGCAGTGAGTCAGTGAGTGGTGAGATGAGTACCTCCATAGCTCATCTAATTGTCTAAATATTTGGAGTCATTTGTACCTTCAAAATGGGAAAGCTTTGAGTTCATCCCACTGACTCCAAAGTCTAAATATCTGGTATTTGGAGTTATTGGTACCTTCAAAATGGGAAGGGAAAGCTGTGAGTTCGCCTCGCTAGCTCCAAATTCTAAATATCTGGAGTTATTGGGTTTTGTTTGTTAGCTGAGCGCTTCATTACTACAGGTTGGAGTGAGTTTATCATATGTAAAGGAGTTCTTTGCTAGAATAGTGGTATCAAATGCCACTACATGGGACACATTTTTTTATTCTGCACATATATTTTTCGTTGAAGCTTTCAGCCTAGGAAGAGTAGATCTTTCAATTTCCCTTGTTGCAATGTTCTTCATCTGCTACAACCTCAATATATTTCCATTTCTCAGATTAAAGACGCTCACAAGTGTAACCGTGTGTTGCTAACTTGCTGCTATTATTCTGCTGATGTGAGCAGCCTTTTGAGTGGTATTGTAGCACGAAATCAAATTTGTTCTTACAAGATTAACAAATATACGAACTTACAGGAAAAAACTTGAAAGTTGAAGACCTTCCGAAGGAAGAGAAGAACTTTCAAAAGAGTTATGTTAAGGCGCCATCCTTCCTTTCTATTCATATGTGTGTCAAAGCCTCATGCAGTTTTACGTGGTTGTACTGATTGCCACCGTTTTATACTTCAGGTATGCATTAGGTTTTCCGCTACTGAGTATGTCATATAGTTGAGAGTTGAGATACTATCACACTAGTGGTAAATTTGTTATGAACAGTTTCTTATGTTACAGGTTAATTGTGAGAGCAATTGGCAGGATGACTGGCCTAACTTGCACAAGCCATATGGAATCATCTTTTTAAGTATCCCTACAGTTATTGATCCATCATTGCCTCCTGAAGGACATCGTATACTTCATATATTTATGACTGCAAGCATAGAAGATTTGGAGGTATGGGCATCGTTCGAGCTTAAATGTAAATTCTGTCGAATAGTGAGAAACCAAGCGTTTTCTATCAACATACTTATTTATTTATAGTATTTACTGATGCTCATAATACTGTTTCGCTTCCATCCTTGGCAGGGGCTATCTAGGAAGGACTATGAGTAGGAAAAGGAGCTTGTGTCAAAGGAGATTATAAGAAAGCTTGAAAAGAGTTTGTTTCCTGATCTTCAAGATTCAATAGTACTCAGGGAGGTATGTCCTTATAGTCCTTCCATGTTGGGATTCTATAAGTATTTTCTATCGTTTAATTTTGACTAATTCTTGTTTGAACTTTAAAGTGCTGCCTAGCAGTCTTTAAATATGGAACATGAGAAAGGCTTTACTAGCTAGCAATGCAAAAAAAAAAAAACCCCTTATTAACTATGTGTTACTCAATATGATTATGGATTAGTCCATCACAACAGCCCAGCTGGTGTATTTGTCATTTCTTGTTGACTTCACTCGCAACACTGGTTCAATCTACCCAGTATGAGGTACTATTGCTAGGTTGGTCCTAAACCGCGATCACTATGGCGACCTCCGGTGAAGAGTGTTGAAAACCTACACAGAACTCTTGAATAGGTTCTTTCAAATAATATAAACCATGTTAGGTAACAAATAGTTAGGTATTAAAGTATGGGCTATGAACCTTCCACTAGGATGGGACTTTTGAATGGGCATGTAAGTACCAATACAGAGTTGGAGTTTTGAGCACTACGAATTTCCTAGAGTTCCTTGTGCGACAAATTGCTTAGTGCATAATGGACCACCTTGCATCGCTGCATCACCAACCTGGTAAAAGATGTTATAACAAGGACTTTCATGGACTAATCACACATTCCTTTGAAAGTCTAAGGATCAACAGAAACAATGTCTTGCTCCTTTATCAGAAGGGGAAATTCATTCGGGATTTGCAGTGACAGGACCATAGGTTGCTTCTTCTGATGCACCAAATATAGATTGTTCAGTATCCAGGTAGCGAAATGAATAAAATATTTAAAGGCATGTTATTGGTGTGTTTGTTTAGGCTGTTGATTTTTCAGTACATGTGATTACTGCCTCTCTTCTCGCTCTTTAATTACGAGCATAACTCTTTCGTAGTCACACTCTAAAAGTAAATGTTCTCGAAATAATAATCAAGTACGAAAACTACTACTACAAGATAACATAACTATTTTAGCAGTCCTCTTTTGTTATTATTATTAGAAAAAGGTATTGTGCATGGATTTTTTTCTTTGCTGTTGTCGGACATCATATGGAGTTACCGTATGTCTGTCCTGACTTGACAGAATGGATAAAATGCTTATAAGTTGTAATTTGGTACTATTTATATCATGTTGTAGTTGAAGTGTTGAAGCTATGTGTTGGCTGCTTCTATCTATCAACTGATGCTGCAAACCGATTTATTTATTGTTTAGCTTGCAACCTGTAGTTTGCATTTTTGTCCAGATTATCGGCTTTTCATCCTTCTAAACCGTATTGCAGGAAGAAAGTCATTCTGTTTATTGCTATTGATGAAACAAGATCTCTGTCAGATCAAGGCCCTTTGCAGGTTGTTCTTCATAAGGTTAGATACATTGCGTTTATTTAATAACTTTATGTGCTATTTCTCTGGAATGATAAATATTTACATACTCTCATGTTGTATGAATTTTTCCTTATTTTATTGCAAAAAAAGCACTGCATTTCCTACAGTGGACTACAAAGGAATGTCAATGATTATTGGAGGGCAGTAATACAAATTATGTTTAAAAAAAAGGTTAAACCTCTCTTTGTGAGAGATGTTCAATATATAATTTTTTAAATATTAGGTCACTTTATCCTTTTATGTTTTGCAACTTTTTTTAACTATTTTGCCTCGATTTTAACAGGAATACGTAGATATACACCCAGACATTACTGTTCTTGCACCACCAAGTGCCGTACAACATTTCCTCAATCGTCAATCTATGCTTCAAGAAGTTCCTAAACTAGAGCTCTAGGATTGTCATGGTATTTTGTATGAAATTTCTTTCTTAGTTCTTGTTATGAAGAAACCCATCAATCCATCATATTTATCACGATGATGCAGCAGTTGGTTTGGTTTTACTGGTTTAACTAAACAATTCATTTCCCAGCATAGAAACAATGTAAAAACACGTGTTGTTATGTGGTTTACATGTGCAGTGCAGCTACAAATGAATGTATATTGTTAGGTGTCCACTGATATATTTGTCAGTCAATAGGCACTTCAAGTACTTAATATATCTTCAATTGTAGATATGTCAGATAGCTTTTAATGCAAGAGAAAATTTAACTTAGGAAGTTGTATTTGCTTTGAAGATTTGTATTCTTCCATAGTTTTGATTCGTATATATCATTTGGAACTCCACATGTTTGCTAACCTGAAGAGGAGGACTCAAATTGAGGTATAATCTGTCGCTTTCAAATTCCTTTTGTTTTCATGCATAAGATCTGATTTGGGGTCCTGAAATTAAAATGTTGTTCTGTGACTCTGAAACCTACACCATGAGTTAAAGAGAGGGACATCAATTGCTGGTAATTAGGAAGGCAAAGATCATTCACCTAGCCATGAAGAACTAGCTCATCTCCATTTCTAGATCTATTTATTCCCATTTGATAGTTTTATGGACTGCACTGAAGTCAACTTTTGGATGAGTGGTCATATTTAGTGATGAACTCATATTAGTGTCTTGGTGCATGGTTTTTTCCTATGTATTTTAGCTTATAAATGAAATGTGAGAAGTTGCTGCTCCATTTGGTTTAGCTTGTTTCTTTTTACTACTCTACATGAAATAGTTCATTTTCCTGTCAGTCTGTCAGATTTACTAATCATGTTGCTGGAGTATAGTTTAACATGCTTGGTGTGAGAGTAGCAACATTCTAATCATGCTATTGTTGTTGTTATTGCGATTCTTCTTAAGCCGTTTCAGTACTTGGATTGGAGGGCACATTCCAGTGTTATCCTCAACATTTTCTGATCTGATCAAATCTTCTCGTGTTATCTCGTGAAATTAGTTTACTGCTCATTAGATATGTTGGAATTTATTTGAATAAAAACCTATCATTCTATGAATAGGTGGGTTATTGAAATGCTACCCAATGACAGGGTTTATAACACTACTATCTTTTATAGATTGCCAAGGAAATGTGATTCCTGATCATTATCGGATCCCTTGTGTAAATTCAATTCATATCAACCAAACCAATCATCCAAATGACCAGAATGGTTCGATCCTGAATATAGTTTGATTTTAGTACAGTGCACAGTAACAGAATTTGTTGTAGAAGCCAAGCTTCTTTGTTACTATGTTGTGTACTAGATGTAATACATATTATCTTTCTCTGTTAATAGCATAGTCATTCTGTTTCTTTAGGATTTTTTTTAGAAGCTAGACAACTTTTAATGCGCACATATGCAATTTTTTACAGAAACAAGCAATAACACCCTTAAAAAAATTTAGTCGTTTAAAACTTTTTTGTGTGTGTGCTTAGTAAAAAAAGAGAGAGAGTTATTTTGATTATTTTATTGCTTCCAGGATACTAAATATGAACAAACACTTACAAAAGCATAAAAACAAATTTAGTTTTCCTTCTACAGAATCACAACATTAGTTAAGCAAAACAGAAGTATGCCTTTCGCACGATTTTTTAAAAAAAGAAAGATATGTCCAATTTTGTTCTGCTTGTTTCGAAATCCATAACTTGATTAATCCTCCATAATTATATGTGACTTTTGCGATAAATTATTTTTTTGAGGTGTAATATGTGATTACTAATTCTAATTCTCCTCTGTTGGAGCTTGACTATGGGTCCTACATGCGTCATCTACGACAAACCCGGACATGTTGACCAACTCAGAATTGAAGTAATGGTTCGGAAGCATCAATATAAATAAAGAAAATTTCAAAGTAATGATAAGTTATGATACTTTAGTTGTAAGTTTATTTCTGGAGTTGGCTTTGGTCAGTATGTAACTTTGGACGTCCTTACATAGGTCAACCCTACGAGGGCTGGATCAAGGATTGGTGTAGTTGTTGTATATGGTGCTCACGAGGCATCTAAGAAAGCTGAGGGAATAATTTCATAAGTACATGGTGCTTGCTGCTATATTTCTAGAAGTTGTCCAGTTTACAATGCATTAGTGGCTTTGATCTTGTATCCACCGGTGGTTGACTGAGAATTGATAAGGTACTAAGATTTTCATTGAAGTTTTCCTTAAGTGGGCAATGAATTTACATCCATCGTTGTTGATGTTGGGACAGCTAATGAAAGTGAGACCCTGTTGTTTTACTTCCAACAAAAGTACGATTTATGCCATGTTGCGCCGGTTGGTATCTGCTATGTAGGAGATATCTATGTAGTAGTGTTGTACGCTTCACACCTTGCCATTAAAATAAGTGTTCTGTTGCAAACATTATAATATACAAATATTACATCATTCAGTCATTGCTCATAGATTGTTCAATCCAGTGAAGAAATTCCTATCCATAAGCGATACTCCGTATCGCCGTTGTCACTTCCACGATCGACGGCGCAGCGTAGCGCGCATAACCTCCTAGTTGCATGCACTCTAGTTGATTCTGGAAGTAAGTACTACTAGTATAGTACGTAGTGCTACATTTTGCGTAGGCAAGACAACAGATTTGTGCTTAACTCTCAAGTGTCGTGGAAATGAGAATCCGACAACTGCCTGACCTCCAAGTTTATAAATAGAAAGCCTTGAGTATTAATCAATAATCACCTCGAAAATTTCCAGCCTTACGTGCACACTGCACAGGTGCTGACCCATTCGGAGCATTTCCAATACTTTGTATATGTAGCTTGTTGCTAAATTTGCATCTAGAGGAGAGATGAGCCCAGTAATTTATTGGTTCCCTAAAAATACTCTCCGTTCCCTCTCTCTTCCACCTCAAAGAAATGATATGAGATGGGATTAGTGACAAGCTAGGTGGATTATTGGGAGTGCCCTCGTGGATTCAAGCAAAGCCTTTTGGGATTGAAGAAACGGCAATTACAGGGTCGCTAATTACGAATACCCCGTAAATATTTAAATATACACCACTACCTATAAGTACCACTCCCAATTTCCGACTAAATCAGGTGCAAGTACAGGACCTATTTTCGTCCTCGGCACAATGACGACTCGGCGCTAGCCAAAACAAAAGGGTCACGTAATCAATCTGCAAGCCTCGTCCTCGAGGATAAACAAAACAAAAGGACCGAAATTAAAGAAAGGTGCAATAGTAGGACAAGTCATTAGCTATGTAGTACACTAGTACTACTACTCTCTTATCTCACGTTAACCCCCGGAGCAAGTTCTCGTTAGTCATTTAACCCGGTGGACCAAACCAGCCATCTAATCTAGATTACGAGTCTTCCCCCACAAGGATCGTTTTCTTCGCAGGCACAGGTCTCTTGCACGAAAGACAACGTACCGGTCGGTAGCGCGCACTGCTCACGCACCGTCGCGGCGGCAACTGGCAGGCTCCGCGAGCGGCCACATTGGCGCTTGCACAGCTCTGTGCATACGCGCGCGTACGTGCTATATTCCACCACTCAGCACGAAGTGACGCCGCGCGGATAAGCCCCCCTAGCTAGCTACCACGCGAGACGGGCACGGCATGCGGGCATCCAGGGTCCAGGCAGGCGGGGGCGCGCGCGCGTTCGTCTTGTTTTGTCAGTGGGTTATACGTGCGTGCGCGGCCTGCGTAGCGCGACCACTCCGCCCGCTCGATTCCGGTGCAAGTTTTTGGGGCTTCTCCTCGTGTGCTCGCTGCGCTGCGCTCGCGCTTAGCTCGGAATCCGTGGTTGCGACGACGGCGACCCGACCGGACACGCGGCGGCAGATCCGTAGCCCGAGCGCGGGTCGTGCCCGTGTGACGAGGCCGCATTAACTCTCTCTTACCCGGGAAGCCGCTTTTTCACGCAGCAGCCGTCGCTTTCACGGCCTTTACGCGCTCACACTGAGCGGCACACGTCACCGTTGCAGTGCAAGTCTGAAGCGCGGTAAAGACCTCTATTTCCGAAAACAAAAATGTGAAGCGCTGTGCAGTGCAGGACGAACGAAATCAATCATAAGTGTGGGTTTGTGCTGCGGCGCGCGGAGGTGGAACTGAGCTGACCGATCGAATGTCACGGCCGAATCTTACCGTGGCTTGGAAGGCCGGTCACGACTCATGACTGGCTAGTATTATGACCGGAAAGGTTCAGATCGAATGCGTAAATATCACTGTCCGTTTGGCCCAAATCTTGCTACATCACCTTTTTACCACTAAACAAACACAAGCCAAAAGGGATAGTAGAAGATAAGATGCTTGTTAATTATACATATTCTTGTCCGCCAAAACAAGCAAGGAAGGAAAAGGAACTAACTTTATACAAGCTCGCCTCCTAAATTTGGTGAAGAAAAGTAGAAAACGCAGCAAGGAAAGAAAAACAAATCAAAACTTACAAAAGAAGAAAACCAAAAAAAAAAACAGAGCAGAGGAAGGAAGAAAAGAAAAAAAATAGCGGTATTTACAAGTCTCCGATCGATCTAATACTGAAGTATGAGCGATCCATGAAGTAACTGACTGGCGACTGCTCCAAGAACTCACGCAGCAACATTGATCAGTACTCCCACAGCAGGGGCTCCTCGAGGCGGAACACGCCGCCGCCGGCCACGTCGTCGTCGACGGACCACGACGCGCCGCACGAGAGGCCCGAGGACGACTCGTATCTCAGGTCCAGGAGCAGGTCAGGGAGGTCGAACAGCGCGTCGTCCGGGTCCGGCTCATCACGCGGCGGCGGAGGCGGTTGCAGCGAGGGGGCGCTGCCGTCGGAGCTGCTGTCGGGGCTCTTGGCATTGGCACCGGAGGGGAAGTCGGCGGCGGCGAGGGCCGCGGCCTCCTGGACGTCCTTGGGTGCGGCGCTGGCGGGGCGGGGGAGCAGGTGCGCGAGGTCCGGGAAGTTGAGGTGCGCGGCGGGGCCCTTGATGGCGAGCGCGGCCACGTCGTGCGCGCGCGCGGCCATCTCCGCGGTGGCGAAGGTGCCGAGCCAGATGCGCGACTTCTTGCGGGGCTCCCTGATCTCGGACACCCACTTCCCCCAGCTCCGCATGCGCACGCCACGGTACGTCGGGTGCCGGCCGTCCTTGCGCGGCCGCTTCTTCGCGCCAACGTTGGACGAGGAGGAGGAGGAGGAGGTGGCGGTGGGGGAGGTCGGGGAGGCGGGCTCGTGGGTTTCGTCCATGGCTGCGGTGCTGGTGGTGGAGTAGTTGGTGGGGAGGGGAGTCCGGTGGGAGGAGCAGGGGGGGGTTTTATGGTGTGCCGCGGAGGCGACGTGGCACGCAGTGGAAAAGGAAACATTCGACGGCTCGAACTTGAACCGTGAAGAGGATCTCACCCGGTTTTTGGGACCCATGTTGTTGTTCCTTTTTTCAACCTTTTTTTTATTTTTCTTTTCTTTGAAATGATTACAGCTTAGTTGTACAACTCGTTTTACGCGCAGCTGGAATTAAGTTTCTTTGAGAAATTCATTTCATCCGATCTACTTAGGTGTTAATTGGATTTATGGCATCCTATCGATGAACTGCTCGACCTGTTAATGTATGTAATACTACTAGTACGTATATGTAAAATTCGTTTAATTCAGTCCGGCTCGGTGTGAATTGGATTTATGGCATTGTGTATAGCAATGATGCGCTCTAACCGTAAATTATATCACATAATTCTCGGATATAGAATTCGTTGAACTCAATCTACATTGGTTAATTGGATTGAAGAGCAAGGTTGTTCCAAGTGGAAACAAGTAGTGTCCCTAAATTGAACTATTATTCGCTACTCTTTTGCACAAGTAATATTGCTTTTATCCAAGTGTCGTATTCTAGAAATTTAAAGATAGACACAAAGCGATTGTTTTACTCGCCAGATCTTCTTCTTTTTTTTCCTTTTTTTTTTTGCACAAAGACAACAACCTGTATCAAGTCTGTCTCAGCTAAATTCTTTTTGGAAGATTTATTTTCTTGTGTCTTTATCTTATTTACACATTCTCCACCCACCTGTTTCACAAAAGTACATGTAAAATGACTTGTCGACAAATTGGCATGACTGTCATACTTGTATATTTGCAATTAACATTTGCCGATGGAACATGTCTACGGGCAGTTCGTCGCTGACTCCACCCACCTAATTTCGGAAAGTTATATGCAAATAACTTGCCGACAAATTGGTACGACTGTCAAGTTCGTATTTTGCGATTAACATTTGCTGATGAAATATGTTCACGGACAGTTCGTTGTTGACTCCCCCCTAATTCGCAAAAGTACATGCACATGACTTGGCTATCGATAAATTGGCACGGGTGTCAAGTTTATATTTTGCAATTAACATATGTTGATGAAACATGCTCAAGAATAGTTCGTTGTTGAAATTACGAAGTTTGGCCACTTTGCTTGAAATAGATTGGGGAGTGAGCAACACAAACATTCTCAAACTGACAATTATAGATCATTACACCATCTCTAATGTTGTATTTTAGTTGGTCTAAATGAGGAGAGAGAAGACATTGAATCGATTCAATACATTAGAGTGGTCGATTTTAACAAAAAAAAATGCATGGAACCGGACTCTACTTAGGAGTCGACACTACTACAGGAGACGTTTGAGTTTATGGGTCAGTGATGACATGAAGTTATTACGATTTTGAACCGCTCAGGATACATGCTATCACAGATGGTTATTAACTCGTAACCATCTGTGATAATCGACTATCATGCATGATTAGTGTTTAAAACCGCCTATGATAACTATTCTCTATAAACCCTCCAAGCAAAGGGCTATTTGTGTTTTTAAAATTGGCTTTATATATATATATATATATATATATATATATATATATATATATATATATATATATTGTCCCTGACCACTTTCGGGGTCGTGAGGAGGATGAGACAAGCGCCACGGGCAATCTCTCATCGAGCACGCAAGTTCAAGAAGTATGGTATTGCCCGAGAGAGCGTGGATATACAAATACGGATGTCGTTGATAGGTAATTGGACTTAACATCAAGGAATGGTTGATTCTTGATATATTAAGCCCCGACGGATACCGCAAGTATGGTCACGATCCGATCGAAGTGGTTTCATGTATCAGCAACTAACCATTCCTTGATGTCAAGTCCAATTACCTATCGATGACATCCAGGTAATTTGTAAGACCCTGGCCTACTCGTAGTGCGGCCCATGTGGCCCATGAGGAGTCATGTGGTGGGATTAGTCCCATATTGCTTGTCTAAAGTGAGTTATAGTAGTATATAATACCTGTTGGGTCCAAACTTAGCACCTTCGGGTTAACCCTTTTACACGAAGCAAGGACGAAAGTGTAAGTGAGGTGCTATGTATGCGCGGGTCCGCCCCACGGTGGGCTGGGCATTGAGCGGATTTTGGGCCATGGTGTTACAGATGGTATCAGAGTATCAACCTTCGCTGCACGGGCACGTGCAGGATAGGGGCGTGGGTATATGGCGCATGGCGCGTGTGGTCTCGGGGTGGACACACGGCATGATATATGTGCGGACGCACGGACGTGTATTGAGGGGTGGTTCTGGGCATTTGCCGCGTATGCGGTGTGCTGTTGAGGGCGTCAGCCCTTGAGGGGGGTGAATGTAATACCCCGGCCTACTCGTAGTGCAGCCCATGTGGCCCATGAGGAGTCATGTGTTGGGATTAGTCCCATATTGCTTGTCTAAAGTGAGTTGTAGTAGTATATAATGCCTGTTGGGCCCAAACTTAGCACCTCCGGGTTAACCTTTTTACACGAAGCGAGGACGAAAGTGTAAGTGGGGTGCTATGTGTGCGCGGGTCTGCCCCACGGTGGGCTGGGCATTGAGCGAATTTTGAGTCAGGGTGTTACATAATTGTATGTCCACGCGCTCTCCTGGCAGCCATACTTCTTGAACTTGCAGGTTTGATGAGAGGTTGCCCGTGACAGCTGTCTCATCCTTCTCATGACCCCTCGAAAGTGGCCGGGGACTACGAACAATATATAATATATATATATATATGAAGCCGGTTTTAAAGGCACAAGCAGCCACTGCTTGGAGACTTTATAGAAAAGAGATTAGGAATAGAATGGTAGGACGTATACGTACCTAGGACGCAAGGGAGGAGAACTTGACCAGCATGAACACGATTACATAGACAAAGGTGAAATGAATGGCGAGAGACAGGTGAAGAGGTGTTGTAGTAGTTTTTGACTCATTTGGTCTTGTTTTCGAATAGAATACACACCAATTAATAAATAATTTGTATGTTAATTGCAGTTTTACAAATTAGCCTAACCTTTACAAATCTGAAAAGTTAATTGCAGCCAAGCCCCATCCGAACCACATCCTATGTAAGCCAACCAAGCACAAAGAACCGGTATCAATAACCCTCAGTATCCATCAGAGAGCCCTAATAACTCACCATTTTGCCCCATTCAATTTTGTTAATCTGAACCCATAGCATGAACTAAGCAAGATGCACATACACTAATAGCCCTCAGTTTACATCACAGAGCAAGGGGACTATTAATATGAACTAATTGTCAATTCAATTTCAGCATAAGACTATTAACATCATTACATCACAGCAAGGGGACTATTAATATGAACTAATTATCAATTCAATTTTAGCATAAGACTATTAAATCATTGAGCGGCTCAACAAAGAAGACCAAGGGTGTCCAAACCCACCACATCAAGAGTAGCCCTCAAAGATCTATCGCAGAGCACTAGCCATTTTCATCACAGAAAGGGGGTAGAGACAGAGAGGAGTAAGGGAGGTAATACCTCAAGATAATGCAACCACGGCGATCCCACCACCAAAGACAACCCTCATCCATCTTCTTCACCTTGCATAAATCACACAAACATCGGGATACAACTTAAGGCTCAAGCATAAAAATCAAACTCAACAAAAGACAGCTAACAGAGAGGAGAATAGAGGGAGGATGGGGAAGCAAAGCCAGGGGGGCCAGGGCCCGAGCGCAGGAGGTCGAGTAGGCGCGGGCCACGCTGGAGAACCAAGCTATGGACGCGGGCAGGCAGTAGGTGCAGGTGGCGGCACAGGCGACACGCGAGGCCAAGCCCAGTGGTTTGGGTGGCGGCGTCACCGTAGTTGTGGCACGACCCTGACACTACATAAGACACTCCTATCGCACGAGTGTCTTGTGTAGTACAGAGTGGTGTCACAACGGCGACGGGAAGAAGGGCGGCGTCGGCGATGGGGTTGAGTGGCGGCGTCGAGGTGGGGAGGGGAACGGACGAGAGTAAGTCTTGTTGAGTGATTTAGTTAGGGCGGGCACAAACCCTAGCGGCCGGGCTCCTACTAATAAAGAGACTTATCACAGACGGTTCTATTATGAAACCGTCAGTGATAGTTATCACAGACGGTTCCGCAATAGAACTGTCAGTGATATATCGCATATCATAGACAGTTCCACAATAGAACCATCTGTGATATGTCACATATCGCAGACGGTTCTATTAAGGAACCGTTTGTGATATTGTTGTTCTCAATTTCTATGTTTTGAGCATATTATCATGTATATACATTTACATGACATGAAGAAATTACATGTTTATATGTCAATTTTGTCATTTAAATACTGTTGAAAATTTGCTTTAACTATATATGACACACACACATGTATGTATTTATGTATATATGTATGTATAGAGTAATAATTCAACATATAATTAATATAGTAACTTCACCTCCAAACTATTTTTTTTTCATTTTGGAATTTTTGTATGGCCAAACAGCGTGGCCAGTCGCTTCTTACAAAGATTAAAAAAAGTAGAAGCCTATAAATAAACAAAGTTTTTCTAGTGGTGGAGGTAGGCTACTATCTCCGTCTTCAAAACTTTGTAGGCGGCGGCGGCGTCAGCGTCGGACGGTTCGTGATCGAACAAAGCCTGAAATGCGTCCACCCGCTGACGCGCTCGTTTGAGTGTCTCCTGAAGAACCTCGGATTGTTGAATCAAGAAGAATTGAGCCCACAGGCTCTCTTCCCTTGCTTGAGGGGTCTCGGCCTGGTCGACTCGGTCGCCCGCCGCCTCAATTAAGTAGTCCAAGTGACGGCAAGCCCCCTGGCGATGTGCAACGTCGTTGTGGAGGACCACATCGATGACGCGGTAAACTCGCCGAAAGTGGGAGATCACCCAGAAGACACGATGACGAAGGAGGATGTCAAGACGGCGGAAGGTGGCCGTTACCTGCTCCGGTAAATTCTCGGACAGAGGAGTGAAGACACTTAATGAGGATATAACAATCCTCATTTAATAATTTATTTATAATTCATATTATGGATAATAATGACATCATATAACCCTTGAGTATACCCTTTAATAGTCATAAGGGAGAAGCTGGAGGTCGTAAGGTCTTCTACGACCACTCCATAGTCGTAAGTCTTCCTACGACTACCCCATGGTCGTAAGTCCTTCTACGACCATACCATGATCGTAAGTTCTGCTACGATCAGTTCATGGTCGTAAGCTCTTCTACGACCACCACCACCACCAGGTCGTAAGTTCTTCTACGACCAATCCCTAGTCGATAAGACTCACATACATGTGGGCCTAAGTCGATCAGGGAATCTTCTATACCGTATCCAAGGATATGAGCAATCAATTACGCTATTATTCTCTAGAATAATGGCCCGTTTTAAACTCCCTGTTATGATGATAATTGCTCGGCAACGGGGGACGCATTACTCCCATAATAACCTCCAAGAACGGCTCCACGATCTGAAACATTAAGGTGGCCTTTAACCGGAGATACAACTGCAGCCCAAGGATCGATAAAAGGCATAATCATCAGGACAGAGGGGGGTACAGAAGGCAATCTGAAGCACAATACTCTAGTTTTAGCCTCCATCTTGTAATCCAGCATACTCAAATACATACATATAGGAGAAAGGTTGTTATTCTACCAGGAGAAGGCCCGAACTTGTATAAAAATCCCCGTGTCTCCATCTCTGTGTGATTTTGAGCCTAGAGGAACCCATGAATCAAACAATCTTTACGTAAGTTCGGTTCTAAAATGCCGACAGTTGGCGCCGACCGTGGGGATTCTCGAGTCATCAGCTTTCCTTCGACTTTTTTTTTCCAAACTCTCATGCTCTCATGGTAGGAGAGTGGAACAAGAAGAACTGGTTCAACTTAGCCGATTACACAGATATCGATATGGATGCCGGTTTCAATTACGAGCCGAGTGATGCATCATCCGATGTTGATGTCAACTCCGGGGATCATTCTCCAGGAGACCATCCCACCGGTGGAGTTGAGGAGGGATCCATATCCTCCGCAACGATACGTCCAGATGAGGAACTAGCCTTCTCAGAGGGCAAGGGTCAATCCGACCACATCAAGGACTGTCCCAAGGCAGGCTCAGAGCACGACGAGGGTTCTCCCTCCAAATATTGAAATCCACTTGAGGCAGTCCGACCTGGCGCAAAAACTCTTGGAAGTCGTAATTTCGGATCTTCATCAACACCTGGTGGTTCTCTCGCTCCGGCTAGTCCAGCCGAGGATGCGATCGAACATACTCTTTCTGCGAGTACGACCATCCCAACGTAGGGCTCGCTTACGGATGGAGACGGCTATAACCTGGAATTCCCCTTCCTGGAGGGGTTTGCTCCAAGTCGCCAGATGGTATCATTCGACGACTCCTCAAGCGAGGAGTCTTCAAGCGCAAGTAGAGATCATCAACGGGAGGTCTTCGTCCTTCCCTCAGGTAGCAATAACTCTCCTAGAGACAGGATTGAGGATGCTCCCCGACGATCACACCCTACGACCGCTCGTGTCAATGGCAAGGACACCTCCGGCGATGACCAGAGTCAATACTTTGATGAGTGTGCGAGAAATTCTCGAGATCATCGCACTTCACTGAGGCAAGCTGAAGGGTCAGGTATGGATAACTGTGAAACAATCCGACGGAAACGAGTTGTAACCCAGAGAAATTTTCCTGGGCGCACTCAATACCAATCGGAAGAAGCTCAGGAACTTCAACATATCAACGACCTGCTCGAGAACCCATCTCGAGAATTTCCCCAGCACCTGGCTACTACCTCTTCGCTGAAGAGATTGCATGAAGGTTATGAAGCACAATGAACAAGCTCGAACATCCTCACCGACATCACTCTGGAAGTCGTAGCAGTACGACTTCATCAGCTTCTAGTCATTTGAATAACTCACCGCATGGAGATCGATACAAGCTGCATCGTTCCCCAAACTGAAAAAGGGTTCCTCGAACGCCTGATGATCAAAGGGCTCTCAAGAGAGGTGATCATTCACTACTCCGACCCAGAGGTCTGCAACAGCAGGCAAAATACGAGGAATATTACCCTCGTAGGATGGAGACTTATCACAAGTCCGATTTACCCATTGCTAGGTATCGTCGAGTATGATCGCCTAGCGACGTCAACCCCTCTTTCCTACAAAAGAGGTGTTACGACGTGATTACCGGACGTCGGGCATTCTCGCTTGACCTCCGAAAGCGCCATCGCCGACGTGATTACCGGACGCCGCATTCTCGCCAACCTCCGAAGCGCTTCATCGCCACGTGCGCCATCGACAGGAACATGGAGAAGTTTGATGGATCGAGTTTCTCTAGATCTACATGACCGCCATCCGAGCAGTAGGAGGAGCAGAGCGTGTCATGGCGAATTACCTTCGAACTGTGCTCGAAGGGTCCTCTTGATCGTGATTGTTAAACCAACCACTCGAGTTGATCTACTCGTGGTAACACCTCTGCGACCTTCTACTTGCTAATTTCCAAGGCACCTACCATCGCCCCGGGAAGGAGAACGACCTGCACAGGATGAGACAGAATGACCACAAGACACTATGCTAATTCATCAGGCGTGTCGGTTAGGTTCGTAACTCAATTTCTGAGGTTTCTGGCTCATCTGTTATCAGAGCCTTCAAGCAGGGAGTCCGCAGCAGAAGAATCGCAGAGGACATCGCTTTGAACCGTTCGGCTACTATCGCTGAACTCTTCGAGATGGCTGATCAGTACGCGACTGCTGATGAAGCAATCGAATGGACCAAAATCATCAATCGAGATGACCAGCACCCTCAAGAGGTTGGCAAAGGTGGCAAGAAGACGGATAAAAAGGCCAAGAAATCTAAGAACAAGGCAAAAGGCCAAAAGTCTCAAGCCAATAGTTCTAAAGAGGTCCTGCCGTAAGTGATAAGGAACCACAAACTGCCAAGCAATACCCTGATCGAGGCAAAGGTAAGTGCCCCGAACAGAAGAATGATAAGCCTAGGTGGTGCCCTTTCCATAAAAAGGAAGGACATGACCTTCACAACTGCCGAGTTTTCCAACAGAAACTCGATGACTACTACAACGGCAAAGGGCCACTTCCTATCCTCGAAGAGGTAGGGAAAACTAGTGGACGCACACAGTCGGACGACAACGAGGAGATGCCGTTTCAAGATCTTGAACACACCATCGAGCACATCTTTGGGGGATCGTCGGCATACGAGTCAAAGCAACAGCTCAAGGCGGTCGAACACGAGGTAAACTCTATTGACCCTCCTTTTGTCAGTAAATTGCTGAAGTGGTCGGAAGTCACCATCTCTTTCGAGAAGGTTGACTGTCCGATCCCTTTGACTCGACCAGGTCGCTTTCCAATCGTGGTCGAACCCACCATCAACAACTGTCGAGTAAATCGAGTGTTGATTGATGGTGGTAGTTCGTTGAATGTTCTGTTCACGAATACCTTGGACGAGATGCAAGTACCTAGGACCAAGGTAAGACCCGTAAGATAGTCTTTTCATGGTATTGTACCGGGGTCTTCGGCCAAATCCACTGGTCAAGTCTCTCTTCCTTTAACATTTGGTTCACCAAATCATTTCAGGACAGAGAAGATTTTCTTTGATGTGGTCGATTTTGATACGACATATAACGCCATACTCGGACGACCAGCTTTGGTAAAATTCTTAATAGCAACTCATTATGGGTATTAATGTCTTAATATTCCAGGTCCCAAAGGAGTAATCATAATTCATTGTGATAAGAAGGTGGCGCATACCAGTGACCGTCGATCCCTCAAGATGGTTGGTCAGATACCAATTCGGGAAGAAAGAGGGCAGCCTTCAACCAAGTAGTTGAAGCCTAAAGCTGCACCTAAGCCGAACGACCAAGTCAAAGTAGTTCCCCTGGACCAGGAGGAGCCTTATAAGACTGTTCGCATCGGGGATACTTTCGACTCCAAATAGGAAGACACCCTCATCACTTTCCTCTGGGCAAACATAGATGTCTTCGTGTGGCAAGCATTTGACATGCCAGGAGTCCCCAGGGAAGGGATCAAGCACAGGCTAGCTTTACGGCCTGACAAAGTACTCGTAAAACAAAAATTACGGAGATTTGCCCCTGATCAGATACTATAAGGTTAGAATTGGACAAGCTACTTAAAGCAGGCTTTATAAGAGAAGTCGACTGCCCAGAGTGGTTGGCCAACCCTGTAATAGTTAGGAAGTCTAACGGCAAGTGGCGAATGTGTGTTGACTTCACTAACCTTAATAAAGCTTGTCCAAAAGATGATTTCCCTTGACCTCGTATCGATCAGTTGGTTGACTCTACTGCTGGTTGCGAAACATTAAGTTTTTTAGATGCATATTCTGGCTACCATCAGGTTAATATGTGTCTAGAAGATGAAGAAAAGACCGCATTTATTACTCCATTTGGTATATTTTATTATGTCAAAATGCCATTTGGTCTAAAAAATATTGGCACTTCTTTTCAACGCTTGATGCAATCGACTTTTTCACCTCAGCTAGGCCGAAATTTGGAAGCCTATGTTGACGATCTAGTCATAAAAAGTATTAAACGGCTTGATCATATTTCAGACTTGCAGGAGACGTTCGATAACCTCAAAAAACACCGCCCGAAACTCAATCATGAGAAATGTGTGTTTGGAGTCTCTTCAGGAAAGTTGCTTGGATTCCTGGTCCCTGTACAAGGGATCGAAGCAAACCTCGAAAAAATAAAGTCCATCGTACAAATGCGCCCTCTAACCATGAAGAAAGAAGTCCAAAAACTCATAGGGTGCATGGCAGCTTTAAGTCGTTTCATCGCACGACTGGGAGAAAAATGACCGCCTTTCTTCAAACTTCTAAGGAAACACAAAAGTTTCGAGTGGTTGGAAGAGGCAAACGCTGCCTTTGAGGATGTCAAGAGATATCTTATAAGTGCTCCTGTTTTGGTTTCTCCGAAACCAGAAGAGACGCTTTTAATTTATCTAGCTGCCACGCCACAAGCAGTGAGCGTAGTACTCGTCGTAGAACGTGAAAACGTCCAATGACTAGTGTACTACGTAAGTGAAGTTTTGCACATGCCTAAGGAGCATTACCCTCAGGTCCAAAAACTTCTCTATGCCCTTCTCATGTCTTCGAGGAAACTGCTGCATTATTTTTAGGCGCACAAGATAATTGTGCTGTGTGAGTTTCCCTTGGGAGCGATCCTCCAGAATAGGGAAGCAGCGGGACACATGCTAAATGGTCAGTAGAACTTGGGGAGTTCGACCTCTGTTTCGTGTCCTGAACGGCCATTAAATCCCAGATCTTGGCAGACTTTGTCCCCGAATGGACAAATCCTGAACCTGTTCAGGATCCCCAGTGCGATACCCACGACCAGTGGACGATGTACTTTGATGGGTCACTTACTTTAAATGGCTCGAGGGCTGGGGTGGTCTTGGAATCTCCTAACGGAGAGACTTTAAAGTATGCCGTACAATTAAACTTTCAGGCTACTAATAACGTGGCAGAATACGAAGGTTTGCTAGCTTGCATACGAGCTGCGAAAATACTCGCGATTCGATGACTACTCGTGAGAGGAGACTCTCAACTAGTCGTGAATCAGGTCGGAAAAGAGTATCAGTGCTCTAATTCGACCATGTATCGGTACTTATCAAAAGTTCGAAAGCTTGAAAAGTATTTTTTCGATTTTAAGGTACAATTCATCCCTCGAAAGGATAATTTCCTCGCAGACCAGCTTACTCGGATAGCTTCTTTCCGATCACAAGAACCAAAAGGAGTCTTCTTGGAGCAACTCTAGAAGCCGTCTCTGGTGGACACACCAGAGACATCTCCTATTGAGACAGCCTCTCTAGAATACGAGGATATTTGGATCAATCCCGTCTATGAGTATCTTCAGACGAGTTCCGTACCCGACGATGATCTCGAAGCAGATCGTTTATCCCAAAAGGCCAAAATGTATACTTTGGTCGAAGGAGTCATCTATAAATGAGGCACTCAAGGGGTACTCATGCGATGCATACCGCAGAGAGAAGGACTAAATCTCCTTCACGGCATACACGGGGGTATCTATGGAACTCATGCTTCCTACAGAACGTTGGTCGGAAAAGCCTTTCGACAAGGATTTTACTGGCCAACAGCTCTCTACGATGCCAAAGAGTTGGTTAAGAAGTATGTACAATGCCAGTTTCATAGCAGGCAAATACACCAACCGGCTCAGACATTACAAACAATTCCTCTATCTTGGCCTTTTACGACCTGGGGTCTCGATATCCTAGGACCGTTCCCAAGGGCTCCAGGAGGCTTCGAGTTCCTTTTTGTGGCTATTGATACGTTCACAAAATGGATTGAAGCCAACTCAGGATCGAATAACAACTAAGCCGCAAAAGCAGTTCATGATGAGAAGCGTGATCACTCGGTTTGGAGTTCCAAGTTGAATAATCACGATAATGGTAAACAATTTTCGGCGCCAAAATTTCGTGAATTTTATGGCGAGTTGGGTATCGAGCTCATTCGCCTCTGCCGCCCATCCCCAAAGCAATGGGGCACTAAACGAGCAAATGGCCAAATAATGCAGGAATTAAAACTCAATCTTCGACTAGCTTGTTAAGCGCTCGGGGCTTGAGTACAAAATTACCCTCAAGATATGGGCGATTCAAGACGACCACCGGTAGCAACAAAGTAAACACCTTTTTCCTAGTTTTCATCTTTGAAGCCATGCTTCCGCCAGAACTAAAGATCAGGTCTACAAGGGTCGAGAGTTTCAATGACTCAGCCCAAGAACAACTTCGAGCGGATGATATTAACCTGCCCGAAGAGAGGAGAAATCAAGCCTTAATCCGTTCAGCAGTCTACCAGCAAGCCCTGCGCAAGTACTACGATGGAAAGGTCCAACCTCGCAGCCTTGCTATATGTGATTTGGAATTGAGGAAAATTCAATCCCAGTCTAATCGGTTCTTACACAGTGGCCGAAGTTATGCGTCCAGGTTCGGTACGACTGGCAATGGAAGACGACCGGATTCTCTCTAATTCTTGGAATATCGACCAGTTACACAAATTATATGTGTAAACGACCAACCATTCAATAAAGCATTAGGTTCTTTCTACCTTTATTGTCTTACTTTGAGTAGTGCTTTGACATTTTTTTTCAACCATACCCTGGTCGAAGGACTCCCTTCAACCAGTTCCTAGTCGTAAGCTTTTCTATGACAATACACTGGTCGTAAGATATTCTACAACCAGTACCCAGTTCATCTTTACACTGGTCGAAAGGATGGTAACATCACCTAGTCGGAGTTTCTCCTCTCTGCACATGGTCCCGCCCACTAGAAGGAACTTCCTAGCGTCGACTCGTTCCTCCCTTTTTACTGCCAATACAAAGAGATTGGGTTTAAAACATGGTCGAAATAATGTCAAGCCAACTCTTAGTACTTAGTTTATTTCTTCATTAATTGTTTTTGAAAAATAAATTAAGTAGAGTATACTTTTCAAATTTGCTCGACTTCTTTTGGTATACTAGCTTTGTTTTCGCTGGTCGGAGGAAGTTACAACACCTAGTCGAAGACTTTCCCCTCTGCACATGGTCTTGCTCACTAGAAGAAACTTCCTAACGTCGTCCTGTTTCTAACTCTTGCTACCAGAGCAAACTTGCTGAGTGTACTAGAATAAGTAAAACAAAATTTTAAAGAACTCTAGACATTTATCTAACTCAAGTTGACCATTCTTGATTTGATTAATCTAGTCGGAGATGGTAACATCACCTAGTCAAAACCTTTTCTCTCTACACGTAGTCCTGCCCACTAGAAGGAACTTTCTAGTGTCAACTCGTTCCTACTCTTTCGACCAAGGCATGATAATCGTGATTGAGAAAACTCCACGTTAGCTAAACCTCTCTTTTTTTAAGAAAACCTATTTCACACTTTTACTCGGTTTATCTAATTAGGGCTAGGATAAAGTTATTAACTTGACTTCAGTTCTTAGTCTTGCTCTTTTTTCCATTCATTATCTTATGAGTTACTAACTACTCAACAAGATGATTTTCAGGAAGCCAGAAGGATTATATATATATCAACAGCAACAAAAACTTGTCTTTACAGGACTCTAGTACAGACTATTCTGACAAGGGGGACCTTATTTCCATATCCTCCATGACCTCATCGACGATCGACTGCATTTCCTTCATTAATAGCTCCGCTTCTGCTATAGGGCAGACGAAGTTATCTATGACGGGTTGCAGATTAAGGCTGTGGTCGTGAGCTTTGAGTTTTGCCAAAACAAAACTCATTCCATTTTTGACTGCTTCCTTTATCGATTCGACTTGGTTAGTCTTCATAATAGTCACCAATTCCTGCAAAGTTTTGACTTGTTCGCCAATGGCACTTGAGTGGGCAGAAATCGTGTCTTCACAAGGAGTGATCCCCTCAGCATGAAGCCTACCGAGTACGTTGTTCAGAAGTGAAACGTTGTCTTGGAGGTTTCCCTTCATAGACTTCATTTCATCCTGATTACGAGTCGAAGCTTCGCCGAGTCGTTTTATCTGTACTGCTTGTTTTGAAAAGAATAAAACTAATCAGATAAAATGACCTCAAGTGAAAAACACAACCAACCGCAGGTAAAGATTTGCTTACCAACAAGTCGAGAATCTAACTTCTTGACTTCCTCAGCGTGAGAGGCAGCTTCCTTTATATAGCGCTACTCCCACGTTTGGACCTCTTGGTCTTTTTCTGAAAAAGAATGAGAGTCAGAGAAAGAAAAGGAGGTCATAAGCGGTCTTAAGTTCAGCACTTACCGTTTATTCGTTCCTACAACCTTTGATTTGCAGAGTCTCCCTCCTGAAGCTTCTTCAAGAGGTCTTCATTGTTGTTACTTAGCTTTTTCGTCTCGACTTTCTCATAATCGTGAGAATCAGCTAAGGTCTTCTCGTCACTCTTGAATCTACAAAGGGAAAGAGTAGACGTTAGCATAAAATAAGTGGTCGTAAGCTCTTGTATGACCTAAACCTTGTCGTAAGTCTTTCTACGACAATTTTCTGGTAGTAAGTTCTCCTACGACCAGTACCTAGTTTTAAGATCTTCTACGACAATCCCCGCAAGTGCTGTGTAAGTAGTCGAAACGTAAAAGACTACAAAAAGCAGTTACTTACCATCTCTCTGCCTGCTCGCAGAGTACCGCCTTCTCCTGTCGAAGCTGGACAAGTTGTCTATTGTACTTGAGAACAATGATAATTTGCTCCAAGGCTCTCTGTAAAGAAAGATAGTAAGAAGCGAGAAAAGACATGTATGTGAGTATCAAATTTCAGGCACTTACAGTCATGGTCGTCCGAGCAAACGAGGACACCACCCTCGTGGGGTTTCTCAGTTCATCAATCTCTTCAACTCGGTCCCACCATACCCTTTCGAGACGCTCGTCGTCGAAAATATCCCCTCTGTTGGGAATGTCCTTAGGGTGAGGGACCCGAGCGAGAGATCTAAACGCACAAGATCCCACAATGGTAGGAAGGTCAAAAAATCAGAAGGAATGTTCGAAAAACCGACATTCTTCTTCTTCTTCGACAACCACTGCATCAGTAGCTCCTTCTTGGGAACCAGGAAAAGCGTCCTCGACAACTTCCTTCCCGGCACGATGGACCAATGATCCATCGCCTTGGCCTGATATCTCCGTAGCATCAGGCGCCGTCCTCACTCTTGTGGTCACAGGTGCTTTCGACTCTACGACCATTCCTATGGTCGTAGGCACTTCAGCACCAACGACACCCTCCACCACTCGAACGGTGGACGACTCTTTGACCATCGCCACTGTTATTTCTCCGGTTACTGGAGAAACAGCGGTGGGTTCCCCGGCAGGAACATCCTTGATTGCGAGAGGAGCCGGGCTAAGATCATAAAGGAAAACACGATTAGGTGGTAAAAAGCAAAAGGTAAATACTGTTCTTACACTTTTGTCTCTTTCTACGTACCTTCAAGTGTTAGACTTAATCTTGAACTTAGAAAAAGCCTTCCCTAAGGAAGGTTTCTTCGACTTTTTCTCAACCACGTCTAGTCGAGACTTAAGTTGAGGAACGGCCACGACCACGTCTGGTCGTGGGTCTTGATCGATAGCCATCCCTCCTCGAGCCTCTTGGCTCTCTAGATGGCTGAAACCAGTCTCGACCACCTCGACCATGGGTACTGCTGGTGCAGCAGTTTCCTTCACAAAAGACATGAAACTCTTCCAGTTCTTCTTTTCTAGTCGCTTGATTAAGCCGCGAGAGGTAGAAACTGCGAATGTTTTATTGTCATAGTCGATGGGTACCTTGGTCTTGGGGGCTTTAGGTTTAAATACTTCGGCTAGTCCTGCTGCGATTGCTTCCTCTGCAGCAGATATTTCCGCTGCAAGATTAGCAAGAGGTGTAGACGAAGTAGCAGAGCTCGAACTTACACCATCCTTGTCGGTGACTTGAACGAGCTTCCTCCTCTTGGTCTGAGGAGCATCTGTTTGCTCAACAGTAGGACTCGAGCTTGCTCCTCCCTTATCCGCGACTCGCACGAGCCGACGTCTCTTGGCCGGGGGAGAAACAAGCCGCTCTACGGCCACACCGACAACCATCAGTTCGACTTCTTTGTCGTCCCGACGGTCTCGATGCCTACTTTATGCAAAAATCAGAAAGAGAGATATTATAAAGCGGTCGTAAGTTCTTCTACGACCATCACCATGTCGTAAGCTTTTCTACGACAATCCCCTGGTCGTAAGCTCTTCTACGACCAGAACCTGATCGTAAGCCCTCCTACGATCAGTACCCAGTCATAAGTTCTTCGATGACTACAAAGTCCTAATGACGAAATCGCCTCGACACAGAGGCGCCCACCTTGTGCTCTAGGGACAAAGTTAGCTGAGTGGAGGTGCCACCACATGGGCTAGCGCTTTCTCACAAATGAGGTTGACTCGAGCGTCAATCTCCTCTTGTGAGAGGTCTACAAGGATAAGAAAACTTTAAATAGGCCAACTTCGAAATTAACAGAAAGAAGGCTAAACTTGAAGTTTACTTACTCTCCTCGTAATCCCTGGTTGGGTCTCTCGACCCAGAGTACCTCCATATCGGATGAGCCCTTTCCCTCAGAGGACTTATGTGGCGCGTGATGAAATCTTTCACCACGTGCCATCCGGTAATCCCCTCTTCCTTCAAGTCTGCAATGGCTTGAACAAAAGGGGCAATCTGACCGAAATCCTTGGAAGTCGAATCCCAGGAAGAGATCTTCTCGGCCGGCTTCTCGGCGAAGGAGAGGCTGTCCTCATTGGTTATCTCCCAATAGAATCACCTCTTCTTTCACCCCGGCCACGACGACCAGGTAAACATCTGAATATACTCCTTCGACTTCCCATCATGGAGCTTCAGACTGCAACTACCGGCGACTCCGGACAGCCTGGTCATTCTGTAGAAGTACCGGAACAACTCCAAGTTGTGTGAATCCCAGGTAGGCCTCGCACACGAACACCCCCAACATTGTGATGGAATTGGGAACGAGGTTCACCAACTCCACCTAGAAGTATTCGAGCACCAATGTAAGAAAAGGATGAGCGGGCAATCGAAGACCACACTCACAGAACACCTGGAAGACAGGGATTTGCCCAATCTCCCCCGACAGCCAATGTTATCTCGCAACCTCGATCCACTTCATGAAATCCCTCTTTGGAATCTTCTCGGCGGCGACCAAAGTATCGATCTTGGTCACGTCCATCTCCGATTCGGCCCACTGGGAAGCGCCTCCGGCCATCTCTCTCAGGAAACGAAGACTCGGATTTGGGAAGGTTTCGGGAGGAAATTTCTATTTGGTCGCTGGCGGAGAACTCAAAAGTTTGAACAGTATGAACGATTTGGGGGAAGGTAAAAGACCTTAGTCTTACCCGCGGTTAATATTTATAACCGCACGCCTGAAGTTAAAAAGACATAGCTGTCCAACGGTTGCCAACGCTTTGGGAACCACTCCAACAGACAGATATGAAGGGGTCGATTGGGATTCTTAAATTTGTCTACTCGAGGAAATCAGGTAAGTCTTTACACCTCAAGCGAAATTACCTTCTTGACCAAGTCTTTTTCTGGTCAAATGCACCAGGGATTAGAAAGATTTTTCTTCCAACCACGATACTGTAACCACTCGGTGTTCGTAAGATTTCCTACGACCACCTTGTAAGTTACAAGATTGTTCCACAACCTTTTTGACCAAGTAAATTTCTGGTCAAATGGAACACCAGTCTAAGAGTTCTTCCTTCGACTACTTCTCTACGACCACTTACTGGTCGTAAGACCATCTACTGCTACTTTCCCAAGTAAGTTATTTTCGTTTGAAGCTGGGGGGGGGCCTAGATGACGAGAATATAACAATCCTCATTTTAATCATTTATCTATAATTCATATTATGGATAATAATGACGTCATATAACTCTTGAGTATACCCCTTAATAGTCATAAGGGAGAAGCTGGAGGTCGTAAGGTCTTCTACGACCACTCCATAGTCGTAAGTCTTCCTACGACTACCCCATGGTTGTAAGTCCTTCTACGACCATACCATGATCGTAAGTTCTGCTACGATCAGTCCGTGGTCGTAAGCTCTTCTACGACCACCACCACCACCAGGTCGTAAGTTCTTCTACGACCAATCCCTAGTCGATAAGACTCACAGACATGTGGGCCTAAGTCGATCAGGGAATCTTCTGTACCGTATCCAAGGATATGAGCAATCAATTACGTTATTATTCTCTAGAATAATGGCCCGTTTTAAACTCCCTGTTATAATGATAATTGCCTGACGACGTGGGAACGTTACTACTCCCATAATAATCACCAGTAACGGCTCCACGATCTGAAAACATTAAGGTGGCCTTTTAACTGGAGATACAATGACGCACTCCAAGGACTGTATAAAAGGCAGAATCATCAGGAAGAGGGGGGGTACAGAAGGCAATCAGAAGCACAATACTCTAGTTTTAGCCTCCATCTTGTAATCCAGTATATTCAAATACATACACACAGGAGTAGGGGTGTTATTCTACCAGGAGAAGGCCCGAACCTGTATAAAAATCCCCGTGCCTCTATCTCTGTATGATTTTGAGCCTAGAGGAACCCTCGAATCAAACAATCTTTACGTAAGTTCGGTTCTAAAACACCGACAACACTGTTGAAATAGTATTCTTCCGCAACATCCGCCAACGTACGGCCGGAGAGGTGCTCGTACAGTACGGCTAGGTAGGTCATCAATGTTGGCGATAAGGAAATAGAAGAATGAGCCATTTATGCTTTTTTTAGAAGTAGTAGTAGAGTTATATGTGGGGATGATCATATTCGATGGCAAATGATCCTTTTTATAAAACAAGGAATAAATTCGGAGCGTGAGACGAAGAGACGCATCCGGGAGCCGAAGCGGCATTGATGCGATGAAGAGACGCATCGGCGACGAAGAAACTCATCGGGCTTCAACGGGGAGCTGTAGCGATATTATCATAGACGGTTATAATTAAAAACCGTCTGTGATATGTAGTAATATCACAGATGGTTATTATTAAGAACTATCTGTGAGGTATCACAGATGGTTGTTTGTTGAAAACCGTCTGTGATATGTAGCACTATCACAGACGGTTATTATTAAGAACCGTCTTTGATACTTCACAGACGATTTTTATTATGAACCGTCGGTGATATTATCTCTTCATAGACGGTTTTTAGCGCAGCTAGTAAAACAGACGGTCTCTAAACCAAAATCGTCTGTGATTACATGCAATACAGACGGTTTTAGTCAACCGTCTGTGATGAGGCGTTCAGTATTAGCCTTTTTTGTAGTAGTGCGATTTGAAAGCATTAAACAACTACATAGAAGATAGTGCGGTTGAGAGAGGATATTATTATTTTGTAGTTTTTTAATGTAACGTGGGTTCCAGTTATTAGTAAGAATCGGTTCAATACATTAAAGAAAAATGAGTTCAGTTCCTAAAATACTGACGTGGTATAACTCTGAATCGGCGTCGATTCAATACGCTAAAGATAGACTACGTATGTCAATTATGCAGCTTACGTGTATATCAAAACTTGAGGACAAGTGTCCCCCACTTCCAAACCCGGTTCCATATCTGCAACCGGTAGGCGATAGCGGTGACATTAAATTTCAAGTCTAATGTTTTTTAAGACATATTCTTTTTCAACTCAACATGGGTTTGTCTTGGGCTGGATCGGTTTAGGGTTAGGTAGGGCCTACGTTGGGCTTGGGCTGTTGGGCAAGGTTGACCCAACCAGATTGGGCAACATTAAGCTGGGGCGGGGCTTGGCTAATGCGAATATCCAAAAGCTAGTTTTTTTTAACATCCATTGCAAGGCCTGGGTTCAATGTATTTAAAGGATGCAAATTAGCGACCCTAGATTATGACTTCTTGAATATCACTATATAAGTTTGCAATTGTGGAATTGTGGTATGATCAGACTCCTTTGCTTAGCTTACTATGGCTTCAACTGTATGCAGCTACGGATGGGCTTATAATTTGAAGCCGAGATTAAACAGGGGCTCCATGTGTATAGATTCCTACATAGGCTTGGGCCTTCTTTCCATTAGAGACCCTAGATACACTGAAGCATAGATGGTGGTTTTTGGCTTCTAAGCTAAAGCCACGGCAAATGTACTCGAAGAAGCCACTTTTAGGCCAAAAAGATTCGCTCCATGGAACAACGCCTCATCTGTGAAAGCTATATATACTACTAAAAAAAAAGGTCTTTATAGACGGTTCAAAAACGTCATCACAGACAGTTTCATGAGTCATCTGAGTTTATGAATCAATAGTGACATGAGGTCACCACAAACGGTTTTCGAACCATCTGTGATGCAGAGTATCACAGACAGTTATTAACTCAGAACCGTCTATGATAGTTGACTAGCATAAACGGTTTGTAGATGAAACCGTCTCTGATAGCTTATGTATCACAGACGGTTTGTAGGTGAAATCGTCTGTCATAGCTAATGTATCACAGATAGTTTGTAGATGAAATCGTCTGTGACAGCTGATGTATCATAGACGGTTTGTCTTAAGAAACCATCTGTGATATTCTTTTGTATTGCTAAATCTATTTCTATTTATTCGCTAGCCTCAGGAAATGCTAGCCATGCCCTCTGAAACAAGTAGAAACATATCAAGTACATGTATACATCAAATTCACATTCATTTCAGAAACAAGTACATCTATTTTACAAATCAATTAACTCAAATGAACTAAAATTAACCATTCATTAACAAATACACACATGTACCATTAAATTCAATTTTATCTCAATCAAGTTCAATCTACATTGTGGAACAACCCTTCTGGGTTTATGACCTCACACAACAAGAAGGACACAAACTGTCCTCGAATGCTTGTGAGCTCGCCCTGTTCCAACGAAGTTGTAGCGATGGTCGCAACTTGTCGCTAGGTAGATTAAAGTCGTGCATATATAATTTGATAAGAATGAAATAATTATTACAAGATTGACAAACCTGAGGATCATTGGTCATCGCAGAACCGACGAGTAGTTCAATGTTGTGGCAAACATGCTATCCACAGGTGTTGCCTGGCGACTGCTGGCGGCACTGCAAAAATAGAATTGATTAGTTCGAGAGGCATTACTACGAAGTGTTATATAGGATTAATGTGTACTAGCGAATACCAGGAAATTTAGATTGTGTCGTAGGATCCCTCCCTTGCATTTCCCTTCAAAAGCAAAGTACACAACGAACGACCTACGTGATTCCAAAAAGTTAGCCTTAACCATTGCAAAGGAAGGAAAGACTACAATAGAGTTATCAATGGAGGAAATGTGTTTACTCATCGATTAATTTTCAGACAACTCTAAAGTCATTTTGGGCCCTCTTTAGGGAATCTAGGTATATTACCTTGTTCCGTTTTGGTATAATTACAATTAGAATCCAGTAGAACCTACACATGTATGTCGCCATGGTCATTAAACCTAAGTTCGTGTTACTTATAAAGTACAAATCAACAAGTATAGCCACTAGTGCAGCACTTACTCCTGATTGTAGGGCAAAAGTATGAATTCCTTGTCGTAGTGAGCCAGTAATGACTTCGTCATGTAATCCTCAACAAATTTTGCATCCTTCTTTATGCTTTGCATGGAAACCAAGTGTGGGTCGAGGAAACCTACCGGTGATTTCCTTAATTCGGCTTCAAAAATCATGTTGGCGTTATATATATACAAAAGCAATGAGTTATATATAACATTTATTGGTATCAACTTCAAATCTTCCATCGAAACAAATTTCTTCATGTTGGTAGAGTAACCAAACGGAACTTTCACACCATGCAAGCACTGGCACAGTTCAGTTCTCTCGGCCTTGGACAGAGTGTAACAAGTAGGGGGAAGGTAAGTTCGTCCTTTATCGGTCTTTGTCGGTGCTAACTCAGGTATGATGTCCATGACAACTAAGTCAAGTTGTGTGTTGACACCATCCTTTGTTTTGTCACGAATGTTCAGTAAGAGACCAATCAAGTTGTCACATACATTCTTCTCTACGTGCATGACGTCGATGCAGTGACAAACTTTTAGGTGTTAGTGATATGCCATAGAGGCGATCATAGAGATAATTGTATCATGTCTGTGTTTATGAGTTATTGAATAAATGTTATTCTGTTATTTGAATGAATCATTTGTTATAAAGATTAACAAGTATGTGACTTGTTGGTGAAGCTCTTTATCTTATATGATGGCATTCTAAATGCATCCCTGGTCAGATGTCACTGGTCGAAATACTATTGACTTATCGACCAGCACATGTATTGATTGATGACCACGTTTCACCGGTCATGGATATAGGGATATTGAATCAATAATGTGAACACATGTTAGAGAACATGGTGTTGGATTGACCCACCTTGAGACTCTATTGAGATTGTTATGATTTTATGTGTCATCAGTTGGTCTCAAGCAATGATGATGTATAATCCTTAGACCAGAGATCAGCATGGTTTTTTTACATGTGTAATAGTACACTTAGGAGCTGTCAAACGCTACTCCGTAACTGGGTAGTTATAAAGGTAGCTTTCGGGTATGCTATGAAACATGCAGAGGAATGTGACTGGTCGGATATGAGATTCACCCCTCCTAACATAACATGAGAGATATCTCTGGGCTCCTCGATGTGGCTGGATAAATAAAGTGCATGGCCATGCCACTAGTGGTCGAAGAGTTGACCATATGAAGTTATCTGACACTTGATCGAGAAAGTATTGAACTGTCCATGGATGACATATTATCTCACCTAGAGTTCAACCATATATCATGAGGCAAAAGGAGGATACACGAGTAGGTCGTTTAGTTCGATCAGATAAGGACTAGTCGTATAGAGATACGAGCTGGACATAGACTGGTCAAAACATGATCACTAACTGGTCGCAAGGAGTTACGAATTGGTCATGGCTGTGACGCCCCGTGTCATTACCCCAGGGGTAATCACACTTAGGCATACAAAATACTATTCGTTTGCTCGGTAGAACATTGCTCCAACGAATAGTAAGCCTTTACCAGAGTTAGCGCAGCAGAATAATAAGATAGAAACTGTTCTTTATTACAACAGTAGCCACACAAGGCTAATGTTCTGGATACAATTATTTAATTACAATGGGGTAATACATTCCCTTGCTTGCCAGCTAGGTTCCTCCGGCAGTCTACTCATCCCAAGAGTCGAATAGGGTGTCCACCTCGCCCTACTCCTTGTAACCAACGCCCTCGTCACCTGCGGCCTTCTCAGTACCTGCAAATCCCTCATCCCACTCGGGATAACTCCCGGCTGGATTAGGATCTAAGCAAGGGGAGAGATAGCAAGAGTGAGTACTAATGTACTCAACAAGCATTAATAGCAAACGATGCACTATATGACTATCTCTGTTTGTTATCACATTTTCTATATCTTCTCTTTTCTAAAAAAAATAACTCGTTAAAACATTAGGTGGCAAATTTTAATACTGAAAACACTACTTGTCACTCGGAGAGAAGAAAGAGCCCTGGCGGTTTCCATAGACTCCAATCCAGGAGACTGGTATGAATTCATGATTTTGTATAACACCACGCAGGCTTCTACCACTTTACCTATAGTTATTCTGAGCTCTAAATTAGCCAGGTCCCCTGCATTTCCTTTAATGCAGGTTCGAGTTTAGAATACAGAATATTTTCTAGGTTACGTGACTAAGTCTCCACCCATTACTTTTTGTCGGTGCTGATTTAGTCACAGTGCTGAGCTTGTCATCCACCAAGTTTTAGTAATGTTGGTTGAGGCAGCTTCTATACCGCACTGAACACTTCACATTAGCGCTATAGCGCCTTGGATCCCCCACTTTCGAACTTCCCCTACCGGTCCTGGGTTCCTCCATCACACTCACACATATTACTTACCCAATGTGGAGAGTATAGTCACGTAACAAGGTAGCATTTTCTGCTTGCCGAAATGGGAAAATGGTTGGTACTGAATTTACGGTCTCTGACCGAGTAAGAGTTTTGTTGGTCCTTATATTTTATCCATATGTAAAAAGGAGCCCACCTCTTACCTCATCATCATCGTCGTTGTTGCGTTCCCCTGCCCGGGCCCCCTTTAACCATCTTAGTAATTCTCATTTCTTTCCTCTACTAATTCTCAGTTCTTATCTTCCCATTTTCATTTATTTGATTTGATTCTTGAGAAATAGTTTTGATGCAATACATATAAGATAGAGCAATATACGGTTTACATTTAATATAGCTATGTTCATGTCCAAGGGAGTAACTTGCTTGTAGAATTGTGGAAAAGATTGTCGTTGATGAAATCGATCTGAGCTACTCCTGTTGGTTCGTCTGCTGCAATTATATGACGACGCGAATAATAAATAAATGCATAGTCATTTTTGGGTGCTATTATGCGTACATTAGTTAGATGATTCTCCTTTTAGCAGATCTTGATTTTAATAACGTTTTTCGGATTCCCTGTTAGGTTAGCACTTCGTGATGTCTCTACTACAAAAATGCTAATATTGGATGTCACGACCCGGCCCAGGGCACACCCGGGAGGTCCTGAGCCTCCTGGGATGTCCAAAAAGGAGCCCCCTGGATGTCCCGAGAGGACATCCCGGTAGGACCTCTAGACATCCCGAGAGGTCTGATAGACCACCCGGAGGTCTGGGGTCCCGACCTGAGGAGGTCGTTGGACCTCAGACCTCCTCAAGCTCCACACGCTGCTCGAGGGAGGTCCGAGAGGAGCTAACCCGAGGAGGTCGTGGGGCTTGAGGATGAGCCTCAAGTCCACTACGATCCAAACTGGTCCCCAGGGATCATCGACCAGTTCTCACAGCAAGCAAGTGACAGGAAAATATCCACACAACTTTATTAACAACAAAAGGATGTTTGATTACAAGGGTTGCTTACAAACTCCAGCAACCGAGAGCACACAAACGCAGCAGAAACACAAAAGACAAGGTCCACCCATTACACCACAGGTGATTGGCTGGAGGGCGCGGCCTAATTGAGTTGGTCATCTTCATCATCAAAGGAGTCTTCATCTGCTCAAATCATGAATCAAGCAAGAGTGAGCACAACAACCGTGCTCGCAAGTTACCCCCGTCAATTAACAAAATGACATGCATAGGGATATATCAAGGGAAAGCATATTAGGGTTGATTTGCATAAAGCCAATTTTATTTCAAATACAAATATTAAGTTTCAAAGCAGGTTACACTAGTTAAAATTCATTTTTGTGAAATCCATTTTCAGTTGGATAGCATTCATCATGAAGATGGTGAAGAATACCCTCCTGCACATGGCTTCCCGCCCAAACCCAATTTGGTTAAACCACCAACAACAGTTTCACAGTTCTTTTGAAACCAAAACCAAGAGCTAACTTTGAGTGACATTGCCAGCATGTCCATGACCGTGGACACGGCTATTCGAATAGATTTACATTCTGCAGAGGTTGTACACTTTACCCACATGACATGAATTCTCTAGTTTGCTTGGCATCCGTCGATACCACCTCACACTTCCTTTGGTGAGAGGTCTAGAGCACATGACAAGACCTTTACAATGCATTGCTCCACCGCAGTCCACCCACATTAAGGTTTCGCAGATCCCCCCCTTTGGATACAAACCCGCCGGGTTATTGGGGTGCCCCCTCTTATGCCAGGTGGGACTACAATAGTCGTAACATGACAACCCATCGCCTCCGCAGGATCAACCACGAAGGAGCTTTGCAAATTAGTTAGCCAGGTCCCACGCCCCATACTGGAGACATGTGGTTGCACAATTTTGGCATAGCCCATTATAGGCTTAGCAAGTGGTGTCTCAAAGACCGGTCTTCAACCGACTTGGGCGACAAACCTCAACCCTAGGGCATCGGATCACACGACCCCCGTGCATAGACATGCACCAACCAAACAACCAGCTTCGCCCAAGTCAAATCCATTTTTCATTTACTTTGCTTTTCAAACCTCCATAGCACACCAATGCCATGGCCATTTGTAAAACGCCATGACACACCAATGTCATGGCCGGAGCCTCCATGGCACACCAATACCACGGCCCAAATTATTTGATTAAGAGATATTTTTGGTCAAAACTCCCCAAATCAAGATTTTGGTCTAAGCAATACTAAGCATTCCAATTTTCAAGAGCTACGGGTCCTCACTATTGTAAGAACTAGGTTTTATCTAGGGTGACAATGAGGTTGATTCAACATGGACAGTGGTCATACCAAGCAGTAGGCATAACTATGAATTGAAAGATAGGCATTGAAATAACTTAGTAAAGTAAGCATGCATACATCTTTGAAAACGACATAAGTAACTTGAAGTATTGGGTGCAACATGATCAAGAGTGTAACTTGCCTTGCTCAAAGTCTTGAGCTGCTTCCTCTCCCTCATTGAACTCGGGCTCCCCACGGGCTTGACAATCTACACGTGAAAACCAAATGACTCAAATAAAGTTCAAACAAGATTCCAAAGGACTCCAAATAAACTTAGATACAAAACCAACAGAGAGGATGGGAGGTCGGGAGGAGGTCCAATAAGCTTGATGCAGGAGGTCTTAGGACTCAAGAGAGAATGTCCAAGAACCGGTTGGAGGAGGTCCAGAGAGTGCTCAGTTGAGACAGAGAGGAGAAATGGAGAAGAAAGTGAGAAAGGAGGGCTTCCCAAACTATATATAGTGGAAGCCAATGCACATAACCCAGGATAGGGTCATCAGGAGTTGGTAAATAGGACAATAGGAGTAGGCAAGGAATGTGACAATTGGTATGACAGGAGTACTGCAAAGGTGGGAGCATTTAATGTGATACAATATGCATTAAATGCTGTGGAGACTTCCTTGCCCAAGGACACGATCAAAGATAAAAGAAAATCGGGTGTGGCGCCCGATTAAGGCGCCAAGACCCTTGAGAGGAGGTCTGCTTGAAGACAATGAGGAGGTCTTGCAGTGAACAAGGGGAGATCCTCACCCAAAGGGGGAGGTCCTGACGGTTGGATCTCCAAAGAGGAGGTCCAAACGGCCAAGATTAAGGGCACCAGAGGAGGTCCGCAAGAGCTGGGAGAAGGTCCTCACCCGCAGGGGAGGTCCTGACGGTTGGATCTCCCAAAAGGAGGTCCAACGGTCAAGATCAATGGCAAACGGGGAGGTCCGCAAAGGTAAGAGGAGAACCTCACCCGCAAGGGAGGTCTAGAGCCGTAGGATCAAATCCAAGTGAGGTCTGAACGGTTAGGATTTCTAAGAGGAGGTCCTAACGGTCAGATCTGCCAAAAGGGGAGGTCTGGACGGCCAAGATCTCCAAGGAGGAGGTCTTGACGGCTAGATCTTCAAGGGAGGAGGCTTGGACAGTTAAGATCTCCAAGGGGGCGGTCTTGACGGTCCAGATGTTCAAGGAGGGAGATCTGGACGGTTAAGATCTTCAAGGCGGAGGTCTTAACGGTCCAGATTTACAAGGGGGAGGTCTGGACGGTTAAAATCACCAAGGGGGAGGTCTTAACGGTCCAGATTTACAAGGGGAGGTCTGGACGGTTAAGATCTCCAAGGGGGAGGTTTTAACGGTCCAGATTTACAAGGAGGAGGTCTGGATAGTTAAGATCTCCAAGGGGGAGGTCTTAACGGTCCAGATTTACAAGGGGAGGTCTGGATGGTTAAGATCTCCAAGGGGGAGGTCTTAACGGTCCAGATTTACAAGGGGAAGGTCAGGACCGCTGTATTTCGATCGGACTGCCTAGAATGGTCTAAGGCTTAGGGAGGGTGGGACGTTTGGACCATCCGAAAGTCTCACCAGGATCAAATCGTCCAATGCAAATTGGACGACTCACAATCAATAGAGATGCAAATAAGCAAGGAGGAGGTCCTGGAGGGGACCCGGGGAGGTCCAGAAGGACGCGGAGAGGTCCAATAAAGGTAAGGTGAGGTCCTAGAGGACATGGGGAGGTCCTGAAGGACGCGGAAAGGTCCAATAAAGGTAAGGGGAGGTCCTATTGGACATAGGGAGGTCTTGAAGGACGCGGAGAGGTCCAATAAAGGTAAGGGGAGGTCCTAAAGGGAACCTCCAGAGAAGGTTTCAAGGCTTCAAGCAACGAAGGAAGTCCAAGTAACCGAAAAGCTTCAACAGGATTCCAAAGGAGCTCAGATGCACATAAGGGTGGCGCAGGCTTGGGGAGGTTGTAAGCCAGAGAAGACCTGTGAGGGAGAATCGGACCCAGGGAGGTCCAAGCGTTTGGGAGGTCTAGACCCAAGGTGGTCTGGACCAGAGGAGGACAACACAAAGGAGGTCCGGACCTTTGGATCCAAACAAAGGTGAGAGCTGGACCATTAGATCCTAGACGAAGGGAGGTCTGGTCCCGCGATAGGCAAAAAAATGAACTGAGAAGGGGAAATCCTCAAAACTCCAACAACTCAACAAATCTTCAAGGACATTTTAGTTGAAGTTTGAGTTAGTCAACTTAAATCCATTATGAAATTTCAGGTTAATCTTTGAATTCTCATCAAAACAAAATGGTTCTTTTTATTTTGAAAATTTCAAAAAGTTTTGAAAATCGGGTGTCTGCTTCGGGCCTTTGATCATAGGCAGTTCATCGAAACCGCGTATTGAAAAATCTCGAGCGGTTTTTGTTTCTTGACCATCGTGTTATCTTCGCGCTAAAACCGCTCAGAAAGAGGTCATATCACAGACGGTTCATGTTTAAAACCGTCTGTGAAGTATCGCTGAGGAGCTTGCCGCCGTCGCCTCTGTTCACCGATTGATGACCAGCCACCTTGGACCTTCCCCGACTTCATTGACACCTTCCTCGTGATCGAGGTGAGCTACTGGAGCATAAGCATCCTTTAATTTGAGTAGTTTGAGCGCTTTATGCGAAATCGATCGCTAGTGAAGCCCATGGCGCCATACAGGACATCACCGTCGGTTAGCCTCGAGCGACCTTAGGACCCCAAGCCACGACTATTAGCAATGCGATGTCACCCTAAGCCCAATTAAAGCTTCAAATCCTCTTGTTTTTAATCATTTAGTTAATAAACTAACGGGTCTATGGCATGTGGGACCGCCATAGATTTTATAAATAAAATCATGAAATAAAAAATGATTCACTAACAAGTAGGGCCCACATGTAAGTTAATAAAATCCAAAAAATGTAAAATGAAAAAACCACCTTTAGTTCAGAGAAAATCGCTTTCTCGTTGGAAAGCATAATTAAGCATCGAAAATACGCTTTCGAAGTCACCCTTTTATTTATTTCCAGGGTTTTCAATACGAACCGTGTGATGGACCGAAGCTGTATGTACGCTGAGAACCGTGTGACTTAAGAGTACATTAATGACGTGTGTGCTTTTACAAGAGCTGCCAAGGAGGATATATTGAATAAGGGGGCGGAATATATGTAATGTCCATGCATTGACTGCGAGAATCTGAAGATGTTTAACAACCGAGCGCAGATCGAAGCACACTTGTTTCGAAGGGGTTTCAAAAAGGGTTATACATGTTGGACCAGTCACGGTGAAGATAATATTATACAGGAAGTCAACGATATGCATACTATCTGAAGTCAACGATATCTTGCGGATGATGTCGATTGTGGTTCCGATTCGGATAAGTCGCGATGATAATCTAGATCGGATGCTTCGCGATGCGAAGGAACTGTGATGAGAGGAGTATGTTCAATTCCGGGCTTGATGGAGGACTCGGAAACCTTTGTTCCCGGGCTACAAGCGGAATACACAAGGTTGTCATCCGTGCTTAAACTGCTGAAATTGAAGGCAAGCAGCGGTTGGTCAGACAAGAGTTTCACGGGTCATTAGGTGTCTTAGCGGACATGCTTCCAGAGGGAAACGAGTTGCCCAAAACCACCTACAAAGACAAGAAGGTTCTTTGTCCATTGGGAATGGAAGTAGAAAGAATGCATGCATGTCCGAACGACTGTATCCTCTACCGTAGTGAGTATACAAACATGCATGTATGTCCGGTGTGCAACGCATCCCGATACAAGCGTAAGAATCAATCAGATGACGACGAAGGAATCGAGGTGAAGAAAAGACCTCCTGCTAAGGTGGTGTGGTATCTTCCTATAATTCCCCGTTTGAAGCGGTTTTTTGTGAACCCAAAGAATGCAAAACTGCTGTATTGGCACTCAGAGGAGCGTGAGAATGACGGAAAGCTAAGACACCCTGCTGATTCCGCCCAGTGGAGAAACATCGATAGGAGGTTTGCAGACTTCGGTGCGGAACCGAGGAATATAAGGTTTGGATTGAGTACAGATGGAATGAATATTTTCAGTAACATGAGCAGCCGACATAGCACTTAGCCCGTGACGCTCTGTATCTACAACCTTCCTCCTTGGTTGTGTATGAAGCGGAAGTATATTTTGTTGACGTCGATACTTATCCAAGGGCCGAAGCAACCTGGGAATGATATTGATGTGTACCTAGCACCATTGATGGAAGATCTAAAAATACTTTGGATTGAAGGGGTACATGTATGGGATGCGTATAAACGAGAGAACTTCACTTTACGTTCCTTGTTGTTCTGCACCATAAATGATTATCCTGCCCTTACTAATCTGTCAGGCCAGAGTACAAAAGGGGCCAAAGCCTGTACTCACTGCTTAGATGATACCAAGAGTGTGTGGCCGAATCACTCGCACAAAACCGTGTACATGCATCATCGTAGGTTCCTTCGGAGGGCTCACCCATACCGCAGGATGAAGAAACAATTCGACGGAGAGAAGGAGGACAGTTCAGCTCCAAGGCATTTAAGCGGAAAAGAGGTCTATGATATGGTTAAGGATTTAGATATTGCGCTCGGAAAGGGATGTAAATCGAGGACCCGTAAGAAGAACATGTGGAAGAAGAGATCAATATTTTGGGACTTACCTTATTGGGAGCACCTAGAAGTTCGCCACTGCAACGACGTCATGCACATAGAGAAGAATGTATGTGACAGCTTGATTGGTCTCTTACTGAACATTCATGACAAAATAAAGGATGGTGTCAACGCACGGCTTGACTTGGTTGATATGGACATCAGACCTGAGTTAGTACCAACAAAGACCGATAAAGGACAAACGTACCTTCCCCCTGCTTGTTACACTCTGTCCAAGGCCGAGAGAACTGAACTGTGCCAGTGCTTGCATGGTGTGAAAGTTCCGTCCGGTTACTCCACCAACATGAAGAAACTTGTTTCGATGGAAGATTTGAAGTTAATTGGCATGAAGTCTCATGATTGCCATGTGTTTATGACACAAATGCTCCCTGTTGCAATTAGAAGTATTTTGCCGATCAAGGTCCGAGAGACAATCATGAGGCTGTGTTATTTCTTTAACACAATTGCTCAGAAGGTCATCGATCCTGAAGGACTAGATGCTCTGCAAGACAAGGTGGTGACGACTCTATGTGATCTTGAGATGTATTTCCCTCCGTCGTTTTTCAATATCATGGTCCATCTCATTGTTCATATTGTGAGGGAGATAAAGATGTGCGGGCCCGTGTTCCTACGTAGCATGTACCCGTTCGAGAGGTTCATGGGAATTATCAAGTCCTATGTACGGAATCGATCTCGGCCAGAGGGCAGCATCGTCGAAGGTTATGCAGCCAAAGAGGTCATTAAGTTCTGCGTCGATTACATGGCTCAGGTCGAACCGATAAGTGTGCCTCGATCTCGCTATGAGGGGAGGCTCGAGGGTATCGGGACCATCGGAAGAAAGCAATCACTCCAGATATGGATGTGTATGCTCAAGCTCATTTCACGGTCTTGCAACACATGACTGAAGTGTCCCCGTATATCGACCAGCACAAGGACATGCTTAGACAACAGAATCCGGTGCGACCGGATGTTTGGATCACGAGAGAACACAACAGACGGTTCAACCAATGGTTGAAGGAGCGACTCGCTAGGAGCTCGTCAAGTGATATACTGACATGGTTGGCAAAATGGCCAATATTTACAATTGTGACATGGCGAGGATACGACATAAATGGATACACATTCTATACGCAGGCTCTAAATGGGTACACATTCTATACGCATGCTCAGGATATAAAGAGCACTAACCAGAACAGCGGTGTCCGCATAGATGCATTCAGTACCGATGGGCTGAGGAGCTCCTACTATGGGCAAATAAATGAGATATGGGAGCTCGACTACGTGCTTTTCAAGATCCCCCCTATTTCGGTGCCGTTGGGTCCATCTCCCACATGTGAAGATTGACAAGTACGGCGTCACTACCATGGACCTCGAACGTGTTGGATACAAAGACGAACCATTTGTACTGGCTAACCAAATTGTTCAAGTCTTCTATGTTACCGACCCGGCAAATAAGAAGCGCCACGTAGTTCTTCATGGAAAAAGGAGGATTGTCGAAGTTGAGAATGTAGTGGACGAGGAAGAATACAATCAATTTGACGAGTTGGCTCCTTTCGGAAACGGCATAAGGGTCGAGGAAGAAGAACATGACGAAACTAGCTACATACGCGTCGATCATCACGAAGGGCTAATTTTGAAAGATTAATTGAATAATGTGTCTATATGTACATTCTGATGAATGGTTAATTTTAGTTCATTTGAGTTAATTGATTTGTACTTTGAAATGGATGTGATTGTTTCTCAAATGAATGTGAATTGGATGTATATACATGTACTTGTTGTTTTTTCTGTTTGTTTCAGAGGGCATGGCTAGCATTTCCTGAGGCTAGCCAATAAACAGAACTAGATTAACCGATACAAAAAAATATCACAAACGGTTTGTAGACCAAACCGCTCAGATTATATATCCTGAGCGGTTCCTTAGTAAAACCGTATGTGATACAATATATCCTGAGCGGTTGTTGATTGGAACCATCGTGATACATCACATATCACGAGCGGTTGTTGATTGGGCCGCTGCGTGATACATCACATATCACAGACGGTTCTACTTTGGAACCGTTTGTGATGTCCATCCCTATTTATATTCGGACTCTAGGGTTTGCCCGCTTCCGCCACTCAAACGATTAAGTTTCTCAACTCCTCGCTCCCTCCTCCCCCGAGCCCGTCGCAGCCGTCCTCGACGTCGCCTCCTCGAGCCCGGCGTGACTCCTCCCCCGATCCTGTCGATGCCGCCTCCTCCTCCAGCCCGGCGCGCCTCCCCCCGAGCCTGCCACGCCTCCTCCTCCGAGCCCGCCGCCTCCTTCCCTCCCAGGGCAGTGCGCCTCCCCGCCGCCAGCCTGCCTCAGATCTTGCTCCTCGCTTGTCCTTCTCCTCGACGCCCAAAGGTAACCAATGCCGAGTTGCCGACCCCGACACCCCTTTCCATAACTATTTCTATCAATAATCTGCCATGGTCCCTCATGATAATTGTACTTGTTTTAGAAATTTGTATTTGTTCTAGTCAGTTATTCATATGGTATTTGTTTTGATCTCGCTCTTTGGAATATAGTGCAATGTTGTGTGGTGGGCTTGAGATGAATGCTCTGTGATGATAATAGTCTTGTACTGAAATTGTTTTGATAATCGGGTTTGTACTTGAGCTCAAATTGGAATGCTTACTCTACATCCGATAGCAATATCAAAATGTTAAATCTTAGCTTTATGCTGATTTTATTTGTTCACATGATGTTCTATTTCTTGTGAAGATGTCTTCCGCTCATTCTTCGTTATCGCCGCCTCATGTGTCTGATGATGCACCATCCTCTAGAATATCCAACCGCGGTAGAAGAAGAGGAATATCGAAAAGGCCCGCGGGCCGATTTACCATTACGGAGGTCGATCAGTCTGGGACCCCTATCAATCCTCATCTAGCAGCGTCCGCATTCCGGAGAATGGTCGGAATAGTTGCATGGGAACGGGTCAGCGTCACCTACGATTCGTGGAAGGAGTAGCCCAAACAACTGAAAGCTGCGCTGCTGACGGTTATTCTCACATCGTTGAGATCTCGGAACAACACCTGGACTTCGTGCGACGACACGCGTTGCTACAAGCGTGCAAAGCGTGGAAGAACTTCAAGAGCACGCTTGTCAAGAACTACGTAGAGAAGGATCTCAGGCCCTTCCACAAGTATCCGTTCTTGGAAGGGTCCTGGGCTGAGTTTGTGGCGAAAAAGACGACAGATGAATTTAGGAGTGAAAGTGCAGCGCACACGGTCCTCTAGGCAAAAAACAAGCACCCCCCACAGACTCAGCACCACTGGGTATGCGGGTAAAATCTCGATATGGAGGGATCAGGACCAGCAGGCAAGCAGTTTGAATGTCTCCCCATCATTTCTTGAGATCACTAATGTGCGCTCCCGACAGTGGTTATTTGGGAGGTTATGTATTAGGCCTATGGGGGAAGTTTACTTTCCAAACCCCGCAGACCAGAAAGTGTCCTAGCGCCTGGTTAGATATCGAACTATCTAGTTTGTAATTACTCCATAACTTCATAGGAAGTGAAATGACATGTCGAGCTATTGCAGGTAACGCTGAGTGCACAATCTTCCCAAGGCTCATTCCAGGCAGACAGGGCGAAAGATATACTCTCTGCGGCCCTAGGAAACAGTGAGCATTCGGGTCGCACGAGAGGCACTGGTGTTTATGTTACATGGGCAAAATGGTTCCAAGCGGACTTCGAATCGTATCGGAGTAGGAAGAGAGCCAATGACGAGCGCGATGCAAAGCTACGAGAGGAGATTCATAAATCCCTCAGAGATGAGCTCACTGAATCCTTCAGAGATGAGATCAGAGCTGTGACGCAATTGCAGTTGGAGACCTTTGAGCAAAGGATTAGGGAATTGCAAATCCCAAATCAGTTGGAAGCCCCTGCCCCTACTGTGCTAGCCAGCCCCCCAAACTTCCGAGTAGCTGTGCGTCCAACCCTACCCCAATAGGCGACGGCAAATTTCCTATCGATGACATCCAGGTAATAATTATTATATCTAGAATGCTCGATCCATTGATAGGCCTGTTGGAGTAGCTAATTTTGTATCGTTATGTAGGTGGCTATGAAGTGCAAGCTCCAAGTGAGATATGCCTCTGTTGCCCTAGATGCTGTTTGGGGCTAGGTGTGTCCATCCGGTGTCGGGTCTTTGGTGCACGGTGCAACATTTACTCCTGGTTTCGCAAAAGTGAATGTGGACGGTGTTTGTGCCAATTTGGGGCCGATCCATGCATATTCCCCAAGCAGCGAGGCCATGACTCTAGAGCAAGCCGTTGGAACATTCATCCGATGGCCCAAGGGGACATCTCGCCTAGAGCTACTGCTCGGTGTCAAGTCCACGGAGCCGATCAAGACCGGCTACCTACACCGAGCGCGGCAAGGGCGGTGCATCGAATGCATCTACATCTCGTGCTCAATCGACTCTTGTGAAGTCGACCTATACAAAGCGAGACAGCAAGGGCAAATCGAAGACAGTCGACTCCTGTTTTGATATCCCCTTCTTGCTGTTGGCCCGAAAATTCGTGCTAGGCGAGCTGTTGGTCAAGAGGTTAGATAGCCCTACCCTAGGACCGGCTTGCATGGCATTGCATACATGGTACATGGAACAGTCCAACAAGCCGGCTGAACAACAACGCTCGGGTGTCACCGTCAAGTTCAAGGAGGATCATTTTAACCACGAGCATGAAGACTGTGTCTTCACGGTGACCTTCGAGGACTTGTTCTGTCTTTTCAACCTCGACGAGCTCGACGTCTCAATCATACGATGCTGGACATTGTAAGTGTGTACAAGCACGGTCAATATTTGTGTAATACCGATAAATGTTATATATAACTCCTTGCTTTTGTATATAGATACATGATGTCTGAAGCGGAAAGAAGGAATTCACCGGTAGGTTTCCTCAACCCACACGTGGTCTCCGAGCAAACCATCAAGGTGAATGCAACATTCGTCGAGAATTACGTTATAGATTTTTTCCTGGCTCGCCGCAACAAGGAATACATACTTTTGCCCTACAACCAGGAGTAAGTGTTGCACTACTGGCTATACTTATTGATTTGTACTTTATAAGCAACATGAACTTAGGTTTAATGACCATCTTGACATACCGTGTAGCTTCTCTTTGGATTCTAATTGTAATTATACCAAAACGGAAATGGGTAATATACCTAGATTCCCTAAAGAGGTCCACTCACAACTTCACAGTTATCCGGAATTTAATCAACAGGTAAACACATTTCCTCCATAGAAACTCTATTGTAGTCTTTCCTTCCTTTGTAATGGCTAAGGCTAACTTCTTGGAGTCACGTAGGGTGTTCGACGTGTTATATGCTAGAGGATGGAATTGCAAGGGAAGCTCACTGCAACACGATCTAACTTTTCCGGTACTCGCTAGCTAGCTAGCACACATTAATCCTATATAACACTTCGTAGTAATGCCTCTCGAACTAACCAATTCTATTTTTGCAATGCTACCAAAGAATGAGTCGGGTCATAGCGTCTGTGGATACTATGTTTGCCACAACATGGAACTACTCATCGGTTCCGCGATCACCAATGATCCTCAGGTTTGTCAATCTTGCAACAATTATTTCATATATACTTACCAATTTATATAACCACGAATTTAATTTTCCTATCAACAAGTTGCGACCATAGCTGAAACTGCGTTGGAACAGAGCGAACTCATAAAAGTTCGATCACACATTGCGTCAATCCTGAACAGTTAGGTCATAAATCTAGATGGGAATTTCCACAGTGTAGATTGAACTTGATTGGAATAGATTGAACTTAATGGTACATGTGTGTAAATTAATGTACATTAATAGTTAATTTTAGTTAATTGATTTCTGAATTGGATGTGCTTGTTTCTGAAATGAATGTGAATTTGATGTGCTTGCTTCTGAAATGAATGCGAATTGGATGTGCTTGTTTCAGAGGGCATGGCTAGCATTTCCTGAGGCTAGCCAATAAAAAGAAATAGATTTAGCAATGCAAAAGAATATCACAGACGGTTTATAGATGAAACCGTTTGTGATAGTAGAAAATAACAGACGATTTCATCTACAAACCGTCTGTGATACTCTACTATCACAGACGGTTTCATCTACAAACCGTCTGTAATTTTCTACTATCACAGACGGTTTCATCTATAAACCGTTTGTGATAATCAAGTATCCTGAGCGGTTTCATCTACAAATAAATGCATGATTTTCTACTATCACGAGCATTTTGAGTTTATAACTGTCTATGATATTATGTATTACAGACAGTTCGAAAACCGTCTGTGATGATCTCATGTCATTACTAACCCATAAACTCAAACGGCTCACGAAACCGTCTGTGATGGCGTTTTTGAACCGTCTGTGAAGGCTTTTTCTGTAATAGTGTGTGGTCTTTCTACGGTTTATCGGCTTCGGGATCTAGGTTACCGGTACTAGCTTCTAATCGCACGAACATAAAATACTAAATGTACTCGCATGCAACTATGTTTAATTAATTCTACGCATGCAAAACAGCCTAACCGGTTTTATTCCAATGCAGAAGCAATTATTTAATTCTTTAAGTAAACTTGAGGTTGATTAATTTAATTACTCCAACCTGATTAAATTATTTCTAACACAACATGCTCTCTATTTATTTTAGCGGTTCACACAGGTGATTAATTTATTTTAAAAGTCTCAGATAATTTTCTACACCTTTTCCTATTTTTAATTTCAATCGGTCTGCATACTGTTAAAATTTCTAACGTGGTCTAAACTTTGTACTTTGTGCTATTCGTTTAATACTTACAGGTTTGCTACGCACACATACCCACTTTTTACTAACAAATTTTACGATAATTTATCTTATTCTAATAATGACTCAACAGACGGATTTTAAGACTGGTTTCCCAATGAGACCTAAATGAATTCATTCGATCGCATAATTACGTAGTGCTAACATCTATTTATTTTATTTGCTAATTTCTATTGTTACAAACATTAATTATCACAAATTATTAGAATTATACAATTTCCTTAAAATTTTCTAGACTTAACTTCCTAATACCCCATTTTCTAACCCCATTTCTCTTTGATCCCCTAACCCGACCTAACTCTCTCTCCCTTATCTCCCTCCTGGCCGCCGCACACCCACACAACCCCCAAATCTCCCTTGCTCTCCACTCTCCTGGCGCCGCCGCCACCACCCCATGGCTCCCCTCTGGCTGCCTGCCTCCGGCTCTTGGCTCCCTGCGCCCGAGCTCGCCGGTCCCTACTCTTTCCCCTGCGGCTCGCTCACCCATGCTGCCCCTTGGCCCGGGTGTACCCGTTTCCCATGTGCCTCGGCGCAGCGCTGTTGCCGGCTTCCCCTCTCCAGCCCGGCTGCTCCTAGGGTCGTCCCCTACATTACCAGCTCTCACCGCCCCGGTCCCGGCCATTGCCTCGCTCCCTCTGGCTCCCCCTCGGCGCGGCCTGGTGGGCAGCGCTGCCTTGGCTCTCCTGTCGGCTCCTCCTAACCCCCTCCCTTCCACGGCTCGGCCCCGCGGCTTGGCCTCCGGCCGCCGCTAGCCCGCTGCCTCCTTGGCCCATGGGGCTCCCCTCTCTCTAATTTTCTAATTACTTCTTGTTATGCTTGGGTTTACTGATGTTGAATGATTTAACTTTTGATGACACAAGGTTGATGCATGATGGATGCCTTCGGATGGGGGTGCTACTGATGGTTCTGACTCACTGCTATACTGAGGTCCTGCCTTCCTTCAACCCCTCTTCGCTTTCTCTACTACAAGCTTTGCGATGGTACTGAACTGAGAGCTACATGTTGATGCCACTGAGATCTGGTGCTATGTGTGAATGATGTGTATGCGTGTAGTGCCTACTGAGATGTACTAGGGTTACCTCTTGTGCGGATTTGAGGTGGGGAAGAGGATGGCAGTGCCGGCCTTGTGCTGGTGCTCTCCTCTTCTCCCTTGCTGTGGGTGGCTTGCAAGCTGTGATGGTAAGGATGCTGAGCTTGCTTCTCCTCCGGGTTGCCTTGATTCCTTGCGGTGACTTGACCTTGCGGATGGCAGGGGGAGGTTTGTGCCTGGCTTGCGTTCGACTGGGTTTGAGAAAGGGAAAGACTGGGGGTGGTCTTGTGTTGGCTGTGAATGGGTGTGCTTTGTGTGGGGGAATGGCAAGATGGGGAGGTGGTCTTCGGTTGCCTTATCCCTTGCCTGTGCCTTGCTCCAGGTGGTGGCTTGGTTCAGTGAATGAGGCTTGTGTGTTGGCTTTACTGGGGAAAGTCTTAAGAAAGGGGGGATGCATCGGTTGCCTGCCCATTGGTATGCACATTACCACTATGCCCTTGCCCTATCCAAAAAGGTTCTCACATGACACTATTGGGCTAAGGACATTTTGGTCCAAAGGGTGTTTCGGCTGCTAAAATGGTAAACGTGGGTGTTGGGTTTTAATAATGTCGAATGATAAAACCCACAGAAGTGCGAGGGCGCCGATTAACTCTAGTTGGTCTGGGTATCTTGACGATCAAGGGGCTGGCTAGCTTAAGTTGATCTGGGAACCCTAGTAAGCTTCGAGAAATTCTGACGGCCACTTCCTATCCTCTAATTTCTATTTACAACTCTCAACTTGGCTTTCTAACCGTTTTCTGCATTCTTGGCGAGCGATGGAAATGGATCAAAGGATGGTTCGATAGACTAGCGACCAACGGATAAGGATACATGGAGGGCTTCGGCGATATGCAATGCAAGACTTTTATTATTGTTTTGTAAACTACTCTGAGTTGTAACAGATATGTATTAATTAATTCTTATAATAATTATGAGTTGTATTAATGTTTCCAATGTAGCTTGTATGGAATTCATATTGTAATTTGAGATGCACTTTAGTGTAGAACGTTCAGGTGTCACTTGTGTTAATGAATTTTGATGTGCAAGTTCTATTGTGACTCATGTTGATGGTGTTTGTTGCATAACTTTTATGTTCATTATGGCGATTAAATCTTGTTTTTGATTATCTGTATTTTAGTTACTGTTAATTACCAATTAATGATGCTAAATCTAGGTTTAGGTTTTTCGGGTTCTCACATCCTACCCCCCTGAAAAAATTTCGTCCTCGAAATTGAAATCTCTCCTGAGGAGGTTTTGGGGCAGACTTCGCGTAGTGCATTCTTCCTTTTTCCTCTTGAAGCTTCGCTGACAAGGTGATCTCTCCACTATATTTCGCATGAATGGACCTTCCGGTTCCTTAACTGACGGTTTTTTGTAGCCAAAATCTTCACGGGTGTTCTCAAATGTTAAATCATCTTATAGAAGAAGATTGAGATTTATGAAGTAATGGGAGGGCTTTTTTCAGGTATTTCTTGAGCTAGGAGATATGGAATACGTTGTGGATTCAATGATTGACTTGGTAAATCCAGTCGGAACGCGAAGGTGCCTTTATGCTCTTAAAATTCGAAAGTGTCCAACATACGTCTCTTTCTGAGCACAATATCTAAATCCTTAACCATATCATAGACCCCTTTTTCGCTTAAATACCTTGGAGTTGAATTGTCCGCCTTCTCCGCGTTGAATTGTTTCTTCATCCTGCGGTATGGGTGATCCCTCCGAAGGAACGTACGGTGATGCATATACACGGTCTTGTGCGAGTGCTTCAGCCACACACTCTCGGTATCATCTAAGTAGTGAATACAAACTTTGGCCCCGTTTGTACTCTGGCCCGACAGGTTAGAAGGGCATGATAATCATTTATGGTGCTGAACAACAAGGAGCGTAAATTGAAGTTTTCTTGTTTGTACGCATCCCATACCTGTACCCCTTTGATCCACCGTATTTATAGATCTTCCATCAATAGTGCTAGGTACACATCAATATTATTCCCAAGTTTCTTCAGCCCTTGGATAAGTATCGACAGCAAAATATACTTTCACTTTATACACAACTAAGGAGGAAGGTCGTAGATATAGAGAGTCATGGGCCAAGTGCTATGTCGGCTACTCATGTTACCGAAAGGATTCATTCCATCTGTACTCAATCCAAACCTTATATTCATTGGTTCCGCACTGAAGTCTACAAACCTCCTATCAATGTTTCTCTACTAGGCGGAATCAGTAGGGTGTCTTAGCTTTCAATCCTTCTTACGCTCCTTCGAATGCCAATGTAGCAGTTTTGCCTCATTTGGGCTCGCAAAAAACTGTTTCGAACAGGGAATTATGGGAAGATACCACGCCACCTTAGTAGGAGGTCATTTCTTCACCTCGATTCCCTCACCGTCATATGATTGATTCTTACGCTTGTTTCGGCATGCGTTGCACATCGGACATACATGCATATTTGCATATTCTTTACGATAGAGGATACAGTCGTTTGAGCATGTATGTATTCTTTCTACTTCCATTCCCAATGGACAGAGAACCTTCTTAGCTTTGTAGGTGATTTTGGGTAACTCGTTTCCCTCCGGAAGCATGTCCCCTGAGAGACCTAACAGCGCCGTGAAACTCTTGTTGGACCAACCGTTGCTTGCCTTCAATTTTAGCAGTTCAAGATAACGATGTTTTCCCGTGGTATCGAAGATTTGCCGGTCTTCACTAGTCCACGTTGAGGAAGCTTGACAACTCAACTCGGCTCCACGAATTAAGCCTTCCCTCGATCACTATGGTTGTTCTTCTTCTGCTCCGGAGATGGTGAACACCAAACCACTCACAAGCTTGCACCGGGCCTCTTCACAAACTTCTTGAAGAGATCACCGTGCTCCAACGCCAAGGCCGTCTAGGAGTTCGGCAAAACTCCAAGAGTAATAAACCAAGACCTTCGCTTGATGGCGCTCAAGTGCAATAGGATCAATCTAGAATGAATTGATGCACTTAAATGAACTCAACTACCTCACAATGAATGCACAAGAGAATTTTAGTGTTGAGTGAATGCACTTGGCTCCCAAGACTCTACGGATGTTAAATGTTCACTCGCAACCTGTCCAAGGGCAGTTGGGGGGTATTTATAATCCCCACCAACAAATATGACCGTTGGGGAGGAGTCCCCAAACTTTCAGAGAAAATTGGTACAACTGCCGTTCAAGTTGCGGTACAACCGCTCTTGTAACGGAGCACCGTAACGGCTATAACAGTCGCATTTAATGCTCTGACATAGCCGTTGGAATTTCCCGAGTGGTACGACCGCCAACTAAACTCTGGTACAACCGCATCGCTCGGTCGTACCGTATTGACGAGTGGTATAACCGATCGAAGGGTTTCCAAAACGCTAAAACTACATGCCCTCTGGAAAAATCCAACCGCCATACAAAAATCGGTACAACTGCATCGCGGTTCAACTGTTTCATAGAAGCGGAACGACCGATTCTCAAAGAGGGTTTCTGAGCCAAAATGCACTTGTACTATTTTTATTGAACCGCCAAATAAAAATTGGAACGACCGCAATGCGGTAGTATCGCTCAAGGAGCCGGTCATACCGCATTTGTGCTCAATTGGCTGATGTCTTCAAAATCCGGTACTACTGCCAAGTAAAGCGGTCATCATATCAAGACCGAGCAGACAACCGCCATTATAATCTAGCAGACTACCGATTTCTGACAAATGCACTTAAGGCTTTCAAATTCAAATTCAAGTTCAAATTCAAACGCATGTATGATCCTAAATTAATCCATATGGCACAAGAACATGTTATCAAGCTACTAGCCTGATCCCTCTTAATAGTACGGTATTTAACCTATAATCCGGTCTTCCAACCAATTCACCTAAGACCGGTAAAATATAAAAAGATCCTAGACTACTTGTACCTTGTCTTTAAGCCATGTAATTCTTCATATTGTCCTTTAGCATGCCTCTTTGTGTCAACAAGTTCACCAACGGGATTAAACCTTGTAAATACTCAATAAACACGTTAATCCCATATTCACATATTATCATTAATTACCAAAACAATTTTTAAGGGCCTAGATGCTTTCACCTTGTGTACTTTGACTTGTAGCACGTGAACACAGGTTTCTCCGAGTCATCCATCAAACCCCGGAATTTAACATACTCTCTCTCATCACAGTCCTCTTCTACATCGCAAAGCATCTGATCTAGATTGTCATTGTGCAGCCTATTCGAATCGGAACCACAATTGACATCATCTGGCGCTATAACGTTGACTTCGTCGGTGATGTCGTTATTACTACCTTCCTGTATAATCTACTCTTCACCGTGACTCTTCCAACGTGTACACCATTTTTCGAAACATCTTTGAATCAAGTGTGCTTCGTTCTGTGATCGGTTCTTAAACATCTTCAGATTCTCGCAGTCAATGCATGGACAATACAGATATTCCACCTCCCTTATTCAAAATATCCTCCTCGGCAGCTCTTGTAAAAGCAAACACATCATTAATGCACTCTTCACTCACACGATTCTGTGTGTATATTCAGCTTCGGTCCAACTACGCTACGCATATAAAAAAATTGGTGTTAAATATTGAATTAATTAATTAGTGGAATTAAGTAGAAATAGACTATGAAGATGAGAGTAGGAGAAGAGATGGATGGAGGAAGAGAGTGGGAGCAGTGGCTAGTGGAGTAGTGGGGAAGTGATGATGGTTTCTTGCACCGTTGCAGGACAAACCACTACTCACTTCCCTGCATTTAAGAATGGGTTTCACTTCTCTACTTCTGCTGCTCTCTTCTCATTGGCTAAACCCTAAACCCTAAACTATGCTAGATGTAAATAATCTTCTCTCTACATCAAGCTAGATCTAAACCATCTTCAATTCTCCCTTTAGCAAGCTAGATCTAGAATATAATGCAATTAGAAACAAATTACTAACCATAGATAGTCAAGAACAAATGGATCTACAATCACTCTTCCCAACTGATCCGTGGTCGTGACAATATGAGAGTTTTTGGCTCGTTTAGCATGTTTTTAAAGCGAAATAGCAAAAATAGCTCTAAAAACATGAAATGACACCCCTGCCATGCGAAAACGCCGTGGCAGGGGACCTACCGCGCATCCACTGTCGACACATGGCAACGTATCATTCGACGGTAGGCGGTCTGCAACACATCGCGACAGACCACCTGCCACTAACCCAGAGAGCGGCAGGTGACGTGCGCAGGCGACTTGGCGCTCTCTGGGTTAGCAGCAGGTGACCTGCCACAATCTGGGTGCGCGGCAGGCCGCCTGCCGTGGTTTGGGTGCATGGTAGGTCCCTTGCCGTGATGTTTTCGCATGGTAAGAGTGTTATTTTTGTAATTTCGCGTTTTAAGGGGTTATTTTTCCAATTTCGATTCTAAAAAGTGCTAAACGCGGAAAAAAAAAACTTGACATGATGGAGGTTAGGACGCCGAATCCTCACGCATTTTTTACGAGCTTAATTGTCAATCCGATCAAGGCACGTGCTCGTCGTACTCGTACGTGCATATGCAACTGATCGTCAGCGGTACCTTCGGCTTCCTCTGAGGTCGACGACGCTGAAGTTACCGCCTCTCGTTCCCGATTGCTCCGCAGTGCCACCCCACGCGGTGCGTGCATAGCTTCAAGCCTTCAAGGATTGGCGTCTCGCGTGGCGTTATTCGGACTTTGGAGTTTGGAGTGACAGCGAACAAGGCGGCCTCTTCATCGGGTCGGATCGAGTGGCTGCCGCGACCTGCCGTCTCACGGTCTCATCAGTGTAAGTGTGTAACGCGCGCCGAAACGGTGCCGAACCGCGCAAGCAGGCAACTTGCTACGCTTGGGGGCCTGAAAGTGGGGACAGAGTGAGTGACAGTGGACGGTGCTTATTCCCTATTCAGCGTGAATAACCTGCACCGCTGCACGTAAGAGTTCAGATTACACTTGCAACTGTAACCAAGCCTGCACAGGAGAGGCAGAACATAATCTCGCGAGACGGGCAGCACCAACTACCAAGCCAAGAAGATCAGTGAGCCTCGCTGAGTCGCAGTACTGACTGATGCATCCCATAGGACGGACTCAACGTAGCATGCGAGCGTCGTCCCCGCAATCACTGTACGTGCCAACTGGCGCTCCGCATATATGCTGATCGATATTTGTAGCTTACAGCAACCACCACCACCTCTGGCTTAGCTAGAATCATCAATCATAACGCTACGTTGTGGCCGTACCATGATTGGCTAGTTTGCAAACTGCTAGGGACTACAGCTACGACTAGTGCAACGAGTGACAAGAATCCACCGATAATAACGTTATCATTAAGAGCAACGTACGATTCCATCTGACGTCGCCTGCCTCTCCGTTCTTCGTCTTCCATCGGCCGGATAAGACACGTACTACCAACTACCATCGATCATTGGTTCCGTTTCGAGCCGCTAATTAACCGCAGCAAATGATCGATGGGGTACTAGTACGTTGTGCTTCTCTGATGTGTGTGTCCTCTGCAACATTCCCTCGCCGTCCTTCGTGCACGCTGTCATGAGCGACCCGTGTTCAATGATCCTTTGTTACGTTCCTGTACCTGACTGTACCTCCCCTCTGAAGCGCCATTGGATCGTGCTGTGCTCAATAACTTCTGCTAGTACATTTGCTCCTAGGATTCTTGCAAGCAACATTGCTTGACTCGCCCCGCGACCAATCAGAAATGAATTGGTACCAATGTACCTAATGAACAAAGATTCAAAGGAATTCCATACCATATTACCATCCTCTACCTCAAGTACGTACATGTGTAATTTTTTCCCATCGTTCATTGGTTTGCGAGTTAATTAAGCGATGTTGCTTGCAAGAATCTTGCGTGCAAATGTGTTAGGAAGTTATATACACTTGCAAAACTTATTCACAGGACGGCACGAATGAACAGCGACGCTTTAGGGGAGAGAAATGGTTAAGTGGAGGAGATTAGCTTTCGAAAGAATCTTTAGTACTGTCGCGCTCGCGCGCAGAGTGTGCTACGGGGGAGGCAAGAGGATGATGGATTAAAATTTTAAAATGCAACAACAGGGAAGCAAATCAAATTTAGTTTCTTACTTATTTCGTGACATTCTCCTACCTTGCGCTAGCTGTTGCGCAGTCGCACTTGGCTTGTGGTATAATTGTAAACACTCACTTGATAGGTCTTAGGTAATGGGCTCAAAAGTGTGCAATCTTTTGAAGAGATACTGCCGAGATGTACAGCAATCTTACGAATGAAAAACAGGTCTCTAAAGTTTGATATATCACACTAGATGTTCTACACGTCCACTGTTTTAGGTACAGGGCCGATTTTGATGTACTACTTGTCATAAACCACAGAGAAGATTTTCATTTTCCTATTATTTCTATGCTAGGCTCGGCCTATACGCAGGGTAGATTTTTTACTCCGGAACAATTGAGTTTGGGCCCAATTATTTGTGGCATAAATTGGGAAGATTCATTTGGACATTGCTCAGTATTGTAAATTGTTGTAGGACCTATCACTAATATTCCAGCTCATTTACTAGATCATTAGCAGAAGGATTCTCTGGTTGCCTTTGTGACATTGTTCTGAATTTACCTTCCTAACAATGTTGGAGTACACCAATAAACAGGGATTCATAACTGAAGCAACTTCGCCGTTAATGTCAATCTCCACTGTCCCCACACTCTCTGTTTGCTTTGTAAATTGGGAAGTACTACACTCCTCCAGGTCCCCAACTTGGCACAAATCAACACTTTCCAATAATGCTGACAAATTGTTCTACAAGTCCCCAATCTCCAATCCACACAGAAATTGTTAGGATTCTGAACGGGTTTATGTTGGAGCAGTATAATATAGTATACAATAGTACCTCAGCTCAAAACTGCTCGTTTTCAGTGGGCCGGAATATGTACATCAGTTGCCCTTACGGCCTTACCCATGTGTTTGCTTATTGGGAAATATATTTCCAAGGTGATTTATGTTTTTTTTAGTATAAGTGACATTTTTTTTTTCCAATGTAGAATCGGACAGACACATATAAAAGCTAATATAAACATTAAGAAAACCAACTTAGAGTTAACAAAAAATCAGGCAACTTAATTACAGATAGCAAACTGATTGTTTATTCTGGCAGTCAAGTTGATTTGGCCAATAATTGACCAAATGTAATTAAGGACTGCATCAAGCATGTTTAGTCAATAATATACCCACATGACTACATGCGCACAGAACGTGCCATTGCCATGGCGTGCTGCAGGTCAGTACAAAACGGCACTCTATATTGCAACCAAACAGTAGACAACTAACTCTCTAGCTAGCTCTCGGCGTGTATGATGCCCCAGGCACGCATTAGAAAACTTGGTTGGAAACCTCCACATGCTCCTTGACTCTCTCTCAACCCGCCGTTAGTGCTCGGACCCTATCTTGTAATCTTGCATGCCGATTCTTTAATCGACGAAACTACATAAGAAGCTAACCAAAAGCTAGGCCATATTATCATGTACTCACTGTTGACTCTACTCAACTAACCTCATCGCGAAACGGCATGCATGGCTCCCTCCGTTCTGTTCTTTTCAATGTTGTTTTAGAATACGTGCAATCAATTTATTAAAACTTTGGCTGTTAATATACACAGAATTGTTTGGATTTGTCACATGAAAATGATATCATTAGATTAGTCATAAAATATTTTCATGTCATTATATTTTTTATTATTTTTACAACCATATAATTAGAAAAGGTATTGGTCGAAAGATACGTATTAGAAGATTGATTGAAAATGCTTTTGCTGAGGCTTGCAGGCGCTCCACATGGGCTCACCAACCATATACTAAACCTTCTGCACCAACTACACCTTACCGTCTAATGGAGTATATATTATGACTGATCTGGGGACGGCTACAATCTTGAGCAGTATAATATTTTTGTTGGGGATTGCTGCTGCATCACACACGGAAGAGGGTCATTGGCCCAGGAAAAAGGTTAACGGCTGAGGACAGCAAGAGACAGAGTTGGTAGTTAGCTCGTTCTAGAATATTCCTCATGCGTTGCATGCATGATTGCTTCCATTGCAAGTTGGAGCAACAAAGTTGTGCGTATCGTGTTGTTACGCTAGCTAAGCTGGTGCGTGCAGATCGAGCTGGCTTGATTCTGCTAAGAGCAACACGTAAAATAGGAAGGGAAAAAAAAGAAATGTTGCAATAGAGTACTGAAATCTTGACCAGAACTTGCTAAGGGCATACATGTTAGAAAAATAGGGACAAAGGATACACGAATTTTACGTGAAAAACCATTGTTAAAAAAAAACCATGGACGTCAATCGACGATAATCACTATATGAGGAACGATTACAAAACGCAGAGGATTACAATGAGGTGTCCCTCTCCCCGTGCGACTTACAAGAGATATATAAAGGGGGGGTAAACAGACTTGGAGTCCAAGTAAGAAACTAATCCTCTAATATGGCAACTAATCCAGATCCTTCCATATTAAAAATCCAGATCAGAATACAACAATCTCCACCTTGAGACGAATTTCCTCTTGTAGCAAAATAAAGAATCATCAATATCTCCGCAATAAGATAAAAAATCACCGTGCGCCAACTAGTCTCTAGGACTAGACTGTAATACCAACTAAGCTTGAGCAAAGCTCAAACTTAGTAACATGAATTGGCTTTGTCATCATGTCAGCTGGATTGTCATGAGTACTTATCTTGCACACCTTGACATCACCTTGAGTAATAACACCTCGAATAAAGTGATATCTCACATCAATGTGCTTTATTCTCTCATGGAACATTTGATCCTTTGTAAGGCATATAACACTCTGACTATCACAAAAAATAGTAGTGCAAGAACTATCTCCACAAAGATCAGTGTACAAACCTCTCAACCAAATAGCTTCTTTACAAGCTTCAGAAATAGCCATGTATTCTGCTTTGGTGGTAGATAAAGCAACAGTAGCTTGCAAACTTGCCTTCCAACTAACAGCACAACCACCAATAGTGAAAATATAACCTGTGATAGACCTCTCTTGTCCAAATCACCAGCATAATCAGAGTCAACATAACCAACAAGTTCATCTCTAGAATTCCCGAACTGCAAACAAGCATTAGAAGTGCCACGCAAATATCTGAAAATCCACTGAACTGCTTTCCAATGCTCTTTTCTAGGATTAGCCATGTATCTACTAACAACACTCAGTGCATGAGATAAATCAGGGCGAGAACAAACCATGGCATACATAAGAGAACCAATCGACCGAATATGGAACTCTAGACATGTACTCAATATCATAATCGACTCGGGACATAAGGTCAAGATAATCAAATGCGGCTAATGGAGTACTCACTGGTTTTGCATCATGCATATTAAAATGACGAAGGGTCTTCTCAATATAACCTTTTTGACTAAGGTATAACTTGCCAGATTGCCTCTCTCTAATAATCTCCATGCCAAGAATTTTCTTTGCTGCACCTAATTCCTTCATCTCAAATTCATTACTCAATTGTGCTTTCAGTTTTGCTAATTCTGACTTATCTTTTGCAGCAATCAACATATCATCAACAAAGAGAAGCAAATAAATAGCTGAACCATTAGCAGTCTTTAAATAAACACAACTATCATAATCAGACCGCTTAAAATCATGAGAGAGCATAAAAGAGTCAAATCTCTTGTACCATTGCCTTGGAGATTGCTTCAAACCATAAAGAGATTTCTTTAATCTACAAACAAGGTGTTCTTTTCCAGGAGTAACAAAACCCTCAGGTTGGTCCATATAAATGTCTTCTTCTAACTCCCCATGTAAGAATGCAGTTTTAACATCTAACTGCTCAAGTTCATAATCATGCATAGCAACAATACTGAGTAAAGTGCGAATAGAACTATGCTTCACAACTGGGGAAAAGACATCATTAAAATCAATACCTGGAATCTGACTATAACTTTTAACAACCAATCTGGCTTTATACCTTGCTGGTTCAGTAGAAGAAATACCTTCCTTTCTTTTGAAAATCCACTTGCAATGAACATGCTTCTTCTCCTTTGGCAATTTCACTCATTTCCAAGTGTTATTCTTTTCAAGTGACTCCATCTCATCATGCATAGCGGTTATCCACTTGTTACAATCAGTGGAGCTAATAACCTCAGAGTATGATGAAGGTTCTGTATTACCTTTAATTTCTTTTGCTAACCTCAAAGCATAAGCAACAATATTAGCTTCTTCAATCAACCTCTTGGGTGGATTAATCTCCCTCCTAGGCCTGTCAACTGCAATGGACCGTTATGGTGGTTGCTCAACAATAGGAGTATCCTCAACAATACGTGCATCATGAACAACAATATTTTTCTTATCTGATGTGTTATTTGAAGCAACAAAATGGTTCACCTGAACACTTGAATTCTGCTCACTCTCAACAGGAACATTAGTGGGCAGTTTATCATGAAGCATAGCAGATTCATTAAAGACAACGTTTCTGCTAATCACAACCTTCTTTGTTTCTGGATTCCACAACTTATATCCTTTAACACCATATTTATAACCAAGAAAGATGCACTTAACAGCTCTAGGCTCTAATTTTCTATTATCAACATGAGCATAAGCAGTACAGCCAAAAACTCTCAATTCTGAATAATTTGTTGGGGAACCAGACCATACCTTAATTGGAGTCTTCTTTTCAATTGCAAGAGAGGGTGACAGATTAATAAGATAGCAAGCGGTGGAAGCTGCTTTAGCCCAAAAACGCCTATGCAAACCTGCATTAGACAACATGTAACGGGCCTTGGAAATGATGGTCCTGTTCATATGCTCAGCTACACCGTTTTGTTGAGGAGTACCAGGAACGGTGTAATGCCTAACAATGCCTTCACTCTTGCAATATGATTCAAATTCATCAGAACAGAATTCTATCACATTATTAGTGCGAAGTTTCTTTACCTTCTTTTCAGTTTGCCTTTCAACCATAGTCTTCCACTCTTTAAATGATGAAAATGCTTCTAATTTATGCTTCAAGAAATAAGGCCACACTCTTCTAGAGTAATCATCAATAATTGTTAACATATAACGAGCACCTCCTAGCGATGTCTTCCGAGATGGCCCCCATAAATCAGAATGCACATAATCCAAAATACCTTCTTGTGGTATGAACTGAAGTATTGAATCTCACCCTCTTGTGTTTGCCAAACACACAATGCTCACAAAATTTTAGCTTGCCGATGCTATGTCTATCAAGAAGTCATCTCTTGCTCAATTCTGCCAAACCAATTTCACTCATATGCCCAAGACGCATATGCCAAAAATTAGTACCATCAGAATCAGATAATGAACTTGAAATTACAGCAATATTACCTAATATTGTAGTACCTCGTAGATGATACAGATTGGCAGATTTAATATCAGCTTTCATCACAACAAGAGGGCCTTTTGATACCTTCAAAACTCCACCTTCACTAGAATACTTGTACCCTTTACAATCAAGAGTACTCAAAGAGATAAGGTTTCTTTTCAAATCTGAAATGTGCCTAACATCTGTCAAAGTTCTGACGATACCATCAAACATCTTGATCTGAATTGAACCAATTTCTGCAACCTTACAAGATGAGTTATCACCCAACAACACAGTACCACCTTCAACAGGTTCATAGGTGGCAAACCAGACCCTATTAGGAAACATATGAAAGGTATATGCAGAATCAAGAATCCATTCATCATTGGTCTTAGCACATCCAGCAAAGGCAACAAGAACTCCTCTATCATCAGCAGCAAGGGAGGCATTACCTTCATCATCTGGTTTACCTTTTGGCTTATAATTGCCAGTTCTCTTTTCTTTATTTTGCAGCTTCTAGCATTCAGAGATGTCGTGCCCACTTTTCTTGCAATATTTGCACGACTTGTACTTGCCTCTGGATTTCGACCGGTTCTTGTAGCCGTTCAAACTTTTTCTTGGAGATCCATTGTTTGAGTTCTTCTCCTTTTGTCTGTCACGAATAAATAAGCATTCTCTTTGTGAACTTGAATTTTCAGAAGGTACCATCTGTTTCATCTTCTCCTTGGCATACAAAGCTTCATAAACTTAATTAAGAGTGAGAGTATCTCTACTATATAATATGGTATCTCTGAAATTTGAGAAAGAACTAGGCAGGGAACACAAAAGAATAAGACCCAAATCCTCATCCTTATATTTTATCTCCATCGACTCTAGGTCGGCAACGATCTCCTTAAACACTAAAAGATGATCAAGCACAGATTCTCCTTCTTGCAATTTGTGAGAGTATAATTTCTGCTTGAGATGCATCTTGCTGGTGAGATCCTTTGTCATGCAAATTTGTTCCAGTTTTAGCCATAATGCAGCAGTTGTCTTTTCCTTCAAAACATCCTGCAAAATATTATTTGATAGATGAATGTGAATTTGATATAAAGCCTTACATTTTTTACGCTTCTCATCTGCAGTCCATGTGGTAGGTTGTTTATCAAACCCTTCCAACGCATCATCCAAATCCATCTGTGCCAACACAACTCTCATCTTAACTTGCCACAGCGAGAATCTTGTGTCTCGATCCAGGAGTGGAAGATCATACTTCAAAATCGCCATGAGGAATAAAACCTGTGCTGCTGAAGTGCTTTCGCAATTGGATTTGGCCTGCTGTCCTTGATCCGGCTCTGGTCGCTGCTGCTTGCTTGCACATGGACCGAGGCGACGAAGGTCGTGGTGACGACGCAGACGAAGAAAATCCACGCTACATTGTCGGTTGAAGGCGACGCCGACGACCGACCGAGGAGCTGCTTGGACCGAGGATCGGCGACGAGCGCGAGGCGAAGACACGCCGTCTGCAAAGAGCCGCGGGATCGAGACCGACGTTGGCGATGCTGGGTGGCACGTCACGTGACGGAGGCGACAGCGGCAGATTGATCTGCTATTTTTTTGTGTATCTCTCTAAACCCTAATCTCCTGTGCTCTGATAACACTTGTTAGAAAAATAGGGACAAAGGAGATACGAATTTTACGTGAAAAACCCTTACGGGAAAAAACCACGAGCGCCAATCGGCGATGATCACTATATGAGGAGCGATTACAAAACGCAGGGGATTACAATGAGGTGTCCCTCTCCCCGTACGGCTTACAAGATGTATATAAAAAGGGTAAACAGACTTGGAGTCCAAGTAAGAAACTAATCCTCTAATATGACAACTAATCCGGATCCTTCTATATTAGAAATTTAGATCAGAATACAACAATACATATGATATCGCGTAAAGCTATGCCAATTTTATTGACCTGTAAAGGAATCAACATATTGGTTCAATCTTTCGCTATGATGTTAGCATCGCAGTGGAAGAACAAGGTTAGTAACACTAGCATATTGACCAAAATTGAAAAAAAAAGAATCTCGTGCATGCACTGGGTTGGCGTCCTGGTCAGTGTTCCCAGAGCAGCAGCGGCTCCCCGAAGAAGAGATCGTCGGCGACGTCATCCCACGGCCAATCACAATAAGACGGCGGCGGCGTCGGCAACGTGAACCCGAACTCCAGGAGAGCATCCGGCACGTCGAAAAACGTGTAGTCTATTCCAATGTCATCATCCTGTGGTGCTGCATTCTCGATGACCAAGCCATCCCGCGTTGCTTGCTCAGGCGATGCCGGGCTTGCCGGCTCCTCCTCGGCAATGGCAGCGTCGTGGGAGGGCGCGACTGGTGAGGCCGTGGCCGCGGCGAGCGCGGCCGCGGCCTGTACGTCCTTGGGTGCGGCCGATGCCGCGCGCGGCAGCTCGTGCGCGAGCTCCGGGAAGTTGAGGTGTGCGGCGCGGCCCTTGATGGCGACCGCGGCCACGTCGTGCGCGCGCGCGGCCATCTCGGGGGTGTCGAACGTGCCGAGCCAGATGCGCGACTTCTTGCGCGGCTCCCTGATCTCGGACACCCACTTGCCCCAGCTCCGCATGCGCACGCCGCGGTACGTCGGGTGCTTCAGGTCCCTGCGCGGCCGCTTCTTGCCAACGACGACGCTGCCGCTGCCGGAGTCGTCGGAGCTCGGCGACGACGCGTTGAGCGAGCTGGAGCTCGAGTTGCTGCTACAAGTGCAGCTATTCGACACCTGGGACAGCAGCACTTGCTCTTGCTCCATTTGACGTGACAAGGGACGACGACCAAGCTTGCTCGCTAGCTAGCTAGTGATCACGAGCTTAGAAGTGAGTGAGTCGCATGTAGTATACTTGGGGAGATGAATGCGATGGGAGGCACCATTCGTGTATATATATTGTGGCCACACATGTAATGATCTCCCAAAGTCAATGTGAAAACAGCCATTAATTCAAGTGGCACGTTTTCTTTTTCTCCTACCAAAGAAATGTGAATGACATGCACGCACATAGAGAACGAGAAAGGCAATATTCACTCGAGGCATGTAACGAACGTACGCGCTTCTCTAATGGACGGTCAATAGGGACTACAGTACGATCACACTGTTGGTTTCATTATTTTATTCTTGATCTGCACGCCCGGTACTAAATACTCTTCAGTCACGAAAAGAAGTTCTCCTTCCAACGACAAAAAAAATGTTTTTGACTTTTCAAGGTCAAAATAAAAAACTTATCATCATATTTTCGAAAAAAAATATAAAAATGTAATGCTATGAAAGTATTTTTGTGATAAATTAACTTATATCATTCTTGTATATCTAAACTATGTATTTTAGATAATATCTCTAATCAAAATTATTGTGATTTAACTGCAGGCATTCTAGAACTACTTTCTCGTGTGACGGGAGAGTATAATCGCTTCGTGCAAAATGTGTGTGCCCTCTTTGATTGGACGAGTGTGATGATTAAAGTAACCGGAAAATCTCATGCACAGGCACCTCCATGTCCGTATCAAGTTGGCCTCGTGCAAATTAAGTAGGAGTATTAAAATGCATGGAATCGTTATTCATTCATGGATCCAAAAGATTTGGATCTACGCTTACTTATTGCAATATTATACAGTTCAATAATGCGAACGAGGGAAATGCTGGCCGCGTCAAGCAGCAGATCGGCGGAGAGAATTTGGGTTTGTTGGGGAAAGGATACAAAGATTGAAGAACATATATAATTCAAAGCAAAGCAGGCCGTGTGTCTGTCCTGTTCATAATTTCCACCTAAACTACTGCAGCTCTCCGAATATAATGTTATCTGACGAATTAATCAATATAAACACTTCGAGATTCCAACGCGGGAACATAAAGAAACCCTCACGGGAGGAACTCATGGCATGCTTTCGAGATACGGATGTTTCCTAAGATCACACTTTAAAGCTTTGTCATGTTTATTAAGTTGCGATCAAACAACCAGAATTCCTCTGGAAAAAAAAGCTTGGACCAAACAATCATTTCGTTATTTGGGCTCAAGCTTTCATTTGGCCCCATGTTTACTGAAAAACTGAAATGGTGATAGTCTGATAGAGACACGTTTAGGCCCTAAACGGCTTATACTTAACACTACTACTTTCTACTCGAAATCAGGGATATGTTGGTCAAAAGGCCCACTCGAAGGGCTTGCCCTGGTTACGTCGTTTGTTTCAAGGTAACTGGGAATCAACTCGACCAAAACCTACAAGATATTCCGGCGGCTGGACAGGGAAGGCAATTGGTAATCAGCGTTCGTTCAAGGAAGTACTTTGCCATCTAAGAGCCATGGAGTTTGGACAGGGTCGTGTAGGCGGCAGTGGAAGTTTCTCCGTCAACAGCGGTACAGGTGGCCAAGCTGCTGGGTTTGGCGGCGCGGTCGGCTTTGGTGGTGGGCATTTTCCGGGGACCGGAGGCACTGGTTGTCTTCGTCTTCCCATCCCATCAGCGGTGGTGTGGGTGGACCGGCGGTTGGCAGCCAGGGAACTGGGCCTAGCGGCGCTGGAGGTTTCGGTGGTGGGCAATTCCCGGGTACAGGAGGCGATACTCAGCTCTCCAACAATGGTGGTATGGGCGGACAGGCTGTTAGCGGTCAGGCAACTGGGCATGGCGGCACTGTTGTTTTCGGCGGTGGGAAAATCTCGGGCAACGGAAGCGCTAGACATTTTTCTTTTAATGGTGGGGCCGGTGGTTAGGCTGCTGGGCTGGTGGCGCTTTTGGTAGGAAGGGTGGTTTTTCAGTCGTTGGTTTTGGCGATATTAACTTGCTCCCTAACCAGCGTTAGGCTTGTGTGGTTGGCAATGGCCGTGGAAGGTTTGGAGAAGGCAATAGAGGCCGGGGTCGTGGTCGGTCCGGTGGGGGCAACCCTCATGTAAACATCGGTTCCGCTGGCGATGTTTCCAACATAGTTTGCTTTTGGTGCAAAGGGAAGAGGCATGGAATTGCCAACTGCAAAGCTAAGTTAATGTGTGATATTTGTGAGGGCGATGACCATCTAGCAAATAAGTGCCCGTTGGCACTGATGCCGTGACCTATTGCTAATTTGTGTGGATTTGGTGCTGATTGGTTGGGGTTTTATCACATTCCAACATCTGGGACGAAGAAGTTGAAGAAAGAGAACAATAAGACGGGGCTTGTTCGGATCATTGGTGATTCACTGTCTGAAGACCTGCTGATTGCCGAGCTGAGAAGATTAATTTCACTGAATTGGCAGCCACTGGTGGAGATTTAGGGGGGGGGGATGTGTTTTTGGTTCATTTTCCAACTAGACTTGATATGCTTTGTATGGCGGCCATTAGAGACGTGTAGGTGAAGGAGCATAAGGTGGTATTGCAATTTGTGGAATAGAATTTAAAGCCCACACCTAAATACCAACTTCAACTTTAGAAGGCTTGGGTTTAGGTGTTAGGAGTACCTTTTGAAGTTCGTGACTTTTTGAGTCTTTGTACTATAGGGTCGATCATTGGCATAGCCTTGAGAGTGGACATGAAAAAGGTCTGCAAGAGCGATTTGGTTCGTCTGCTGGTGGGAGTCCTGGACATAGATGCCACACCTTCAAGTGTTGAGATTGTGGTTGAGGAATATGTCTATGACATCTTTTTCAAAGTTGAAGTTGCGGAGGTGGATTTTGTTGACGAAGGCTCTCTTCGGCAAAAGGATCATGAGGGGGAGGACAAAGCATGTAGAGGCAAAGATGTTGAGATGAAAGATAGAGATGCTAAGAGATTGAAGAATAATTCAGATGTTAAATTAAATGCTCCTGAGAAACGTGAGGGACAATCTACCTCAAATACTAAGGGAACTTCTTTGGGGCTTTCGGCTTTGGACTCTATCTGGGTTACACTGAGGGCTGTCAGAAAGGAGGTTATGACTAATACACGTGGGGTTGATGTGTTTGATTTGAATATTCCGGGACAGAGTGCGGCTGCTGACTTGGTTGGTTTACTCATAGATCCAAAGGGGCCGGAGGATTGTCTTGTGGTGGAAGATTGTTTAATGGTAAAGGAAAAACCGAGTGATGCTGCGGACATTCCCACGGGGCAGGACAGTGACTCGCCTGTCGGTAAGTTAGGCGACGTGTCCTTGGTTGACGGAGGAGCTTTGGTGTTGGGGAGTGTTATTAATGTAGTTGATGGCTTTGGTAATGAAGTAGGTAAGGCAGAGGTGGGCTTTGAGGATGCTGTCGCAGCGGTGGTGGTAGTGTCGCACCCTAGGTCGGTTGATTCCACGGCTAACCGAGGGGCGGCCGTGGAGGCTTCTGTGACTGCCAAAGCTACACCACTAATCAGCAAGGAGGCGGCTAACCGAGGGGCGGACGTGGCGGTCTCGGTGACTGCCAAAGCAGAGCCATTAATCAGCAAGGAGGACCTCCGCAAGGTTTTTCGGCCGGCGCTGGTCCCTATAACTGATTCAGTGGAGCCTAGGAAGAGCGAACGCATCAAGAGGCTGCAGTCCGGTGATGAAGACTTGGTTCAGAAGGCTATGCGGCGTGCGAAAGTTCGTAACATCGAACTCGATCCAAGTAAGTCTAGTAATAAAATTTCCTTTTTGTCCTTTTCTGATGAGCAAGTTATTGAAAAAGTTACTAGCATTGGAATTTCTTTAGGAAATGATAGTGTAGAGATTGTCAGTACTATTCATAGTATTAAGAATCTTGAACTAGGAAGATTAAAAATAAAGGAACTGTCATTGTTGAGGAGTCGGAGGATGAGAATCAGGATTACAGTGATATCTCAGCTCTTAATCATTTTTGTAGTGATTTCGATGAGGTTCTGTTGTTGGACGATTTTACTTTGGTAACCAATAAAAAGACGTCATCCAGCTTCAGGAAGAAGAAAGGGAAAAATTCCCATAATAAGGCAATTAAATTACAGCTAAAATGAAAGGTCTCTTTTGGAATAGCAGAGGTCTAGGTGACTTGGCTAAACATCGTTACATTTGTGACACGGTTAAGGAGCAGCGTTTAGATTTTATGGCCATTCTTGAAACTGATAAAAAAGACTTTTCAGTGTCTAGTCTTAATCATCTTTGTGGTCGACGGGAGTTTTTGTGGCATTTTTCTCCACCATAAGGACGGTCGGGCGGTATCCTTTTAGGGGTGGACCCCCGGGTTTATGATATTGGTTCTATTGATGCTAGTAATTCTATGTAAAGTTTCATTTTAAAAATTGAGATAATGATTTTCAATGGGTTCTTGTGGCTATTTACGGTGCAGCTCAAACTCATTTTAAGGAGAAGTTTCTTGATGAACTTGTTCATGCCTGCAGAAAAGAGTCACTTCCCATTTTAATCGGGGGTGATTTTAATATTATCAGGCATTCGGGTGAAAAAAACAATGATAACTTTGAGTATAGATAGCCTTTTCTGTTAAATGTTGTGATTAATAATTTGGACTTAAGGGAAATTGAGTTATCTGGTAGAAAATATACTTGAGCCAATTCGTTGGCTAATCCAACCTTTCAAAAGCTGGACAGAGTTCTAATGAGTACAGACTGGGCGCATAAATTTCCGTTGGTTATAGTCAATGCTCTTGCAAGATCTTTGTCCGATCACACGCCATTGCTTTAAAATACGAGAGAGGCTCCTTATCGAGGGAATCAACCTTTATTTAAATTTGAATTAGGCTGGTTCTATCGGGAGGGGTTTAAAGAAATGGTGGCAAATGTGTGGAAAAAGAAACATAGAGGTCATTCTGCCTTACAAAATTGGCAAAGTAAGGTTAGAGCTTTTAGACAATAACTTCGTGGTTAGTCTAAAAATAGCAGTGGGACTAATAAAAAGGAAAAGAAAGAACTCAACTTGTTAATTGATGAGTTAGATAAAAAAAAGTTGAGTTTTTGAGGTTGTCTGATGAAGACCTTACTCTTAAAAAAATCTGCTAATGAGAGATTGGCACATCTTTTAAGAGAAAAAGAAATTAAATGGTACCAAAGGTCTAAAGCAAAATTTCTTTTAGAGGAAGATAGAAATACAAGAGTCTATCACTTGATTGCGAATGGTAAACATCGAAGACAAAGAATTTTTCAGCTCGATCAAGAGGAGGGGATAATTAGGGGTGATGTAAAATTAAAAAAGTATATCACAAATTATTATAAAGGTCTGTTTGGACCATCTGAGGTCAATCATCTATCCATGACTGATGCTTTTAGGGATGATATACCTTAAGTTTCGGATACTGAAAATAATTTACTTACTGAACCTTTCACTGAGAAGGAGGTGAAAGAGGCAATCTTTCAAATAGAACATAACAAAGCACCTGGACCGGATGGCTTCCCAGCTGAGTTCCATCAGGTGTTTTGGGAAGTCATTAAAAATGACTTGATGGCCATATTTCAGGACTTTCATAGTTGTTCTCTACCTCTTTTTAGTTTGAATTTTGGGATCATTACTGATATTTACATCAAACCTAAGGATACAACTACTACTTCGACCTGTTGCACTGCATCCTTTACTTCAACAACATCTTTCCCAATAGGACTTTCGGCTAATGCAATGTCATATTACCCAATTGGATCGAGCTACGTCTACATGCCATGGTGCTACGTCTACATGCCATGGTACTATGTCTACATGCCATGGTGCTACTCCACGTGCCAAGCAAGAGTTCATGCTGGATACGTTTTGGAATCCAGTTCGGCCTCCGGAATCAGCCTGACATCACTAACTTAAAACATGCATAACTTTCACATACGGAGTCCGTTGGAGGTCCACGAGTACTTGATGGAAAGCTTATTTCGTCCTCTTTCGAACGGATCTAGCTTCACCTCCAAATTCCATCCGTATAGACTGCAATCATCAAAAGAAGATATCGTATCACCTATTTGGGCCAAATTGGGCCTTGTAATTGTACTCAACTTGGCCCATATGCCCGCGGGCCACCTAGGGCCGTGTGACTGTTCACATGAACAGTAAAACGTGAATAGTACCACCACCTTAGTTCTTTTAGATTTGTGGCTCCTCATCCCCTATTTAAGGAGGCCGCACCCCCTCTAGTTTTATTGGATTTTGTTTATGTTTAGTTTGCCTTGTATCTTTTGCGTGTGTCGACTAGACCACCTAATTAAGATCCTTATTCAGAATCCTAACTCAATTCAATATTCCAATTCCTATTTGCAATTTCAGATTGCTTTATCTTGTTCTTGCGTGCTTCTTCGGTGTATGCAGGAATCGACCTTCGTGGTCAGGTCATCCGGGTATTCGTGCACGGTTGATAACGACTTGTCAATCAGTTCAGCGATTGCGTGGTTTCGAACCTTGCGAGTTCGTAGCTAGGATCGTGAGAGTTGAGCGACGACTACCGAACTTATCGTCTTATCGAAAGATCAGGCCAAAACAAGGACCTTCGAGTTTATCAGGTGGTATCAGAGCTACAGTTCATCAGTGAGAATTTTTTTCCTACAGTCCAAATAGCCAAAAAAAATCAAAAAAAAATAGGTTTAGTTCATCGTCCAAACCAATATATGCCTTTGCAATTTTTTCTTTTTAGTTTGCGTTGTTGAATTTTTGTTGTATCGTCGAGTCATTGTGCCGGTTTCCTATCTAGATTGGTCTAATTTAGGGTCTCTTGCAAATCGTCTAGTTCTGTTCTTCGCGAAAAAAGTTAGCAGATCGGTTCGGCCGCCGCCATCGCACAGCTAGTTCGTCCTCCCTAAGCCGCGTCTCTCCCTCACCATCTGCGTGTGCCTGGCCGCCACGCGAGCAGCGGCAGCAGCCGAGCCGGATCCGCGCCGCCAGTGCCAAATCCCGCTCCTCCTCGTGTCGCCCGAGCGGCGTCGCCTCCACGCCGCTCCCTCCGTGTTGCCAGTTGCAAGACGCTACGGACGCGTCGTTCGGAGAGCCGCCGCTAAAGCTTGCACCGCCGCCGCTGAACGGGCCACCTTCGCCATCACCGAGGCTTGATCGACCGCCGCATGCGCCGCCGCTATCTTCGCGCCAACGGCCGCCGCCAAACGCCGCCGCCATTGCCGCCGAATCTTGGAGCCGCGCGCCGCGACGCCGCCGTCATCGCCGAGATTACGTCGCCGCCGCCATCTTGCGCCAACGGCCGCCGCCGAATCTTGGAGCCGCTGCCGCCGCTGCTACCGATCATCTCCGTTGCCGCCGCCGCCGCCGCCGCCGCTTAGCGCCCACCGCTTTCTTGTGTCGAACGCCATCGCCGCCAAAGCCGCCGCCGCCAGACGCCGCCGCCACAGCGGCGAAAACCACCGCCGCTGCTCGTCGCTACTCGCTGCCACACCGATCGCTTCAGACGGATCCGTGCCACCACTCTAGCTCATCCTCGTGCCACCGAGCCGACGCCGCCTCAAGATCCGCTCCTCCATGCCGCCAGCCGCCGCCGCAAGCCGTGCCACCGCCGCGTCGCCGTAGCCCGAGCCGTCGCTGCTGTCGATTGGCGCTGTCACCGCCGCATAGGGAGCCAAGTCTGAGGATCCAAGCTCTTTTGCTTTCTTCCAGTAGCTTCTGATCTATAAGAACAAAAAAAAAAGAGAAAAAAAGGAAGGCGAAGAAAAAGAAGAAGAGAAAGACATAGAAGGAAAAAAAGAAAGACAGAGAAGGAAAAAAGAAAGAAAGAGAAGAAGAAATAAATCAAAGCTGCCTTTTTTGTTGACTTATTTTCTTGTTCAGTTTGGCATAGTTATCCATTACTCGTTAGCCTTGATAGTTCTTGTGCTAGCTTTCTGTTGTTACTACTAGTCGTTCTTGTGAGTTACTCTAGCTAGGCTTGGTTTAGACTAGGACCAGCACGTGTGGCTAGTACTTTGAACTGCTTTTCAACTTTGCATACTGATCTGAATAATTGCTACTCCTTTGCTACTTACTAGCCTTCCGAGCTCCACTTCCTACTAACTCAGCAGGTGCCGTTCCGCGCAATTGTTGGGCTAATCGCAAGTGAGAGTATCATGAACCAGCCACCGGTTGTACCACTTTCTTGCTACATTGGTAAGAACTTGTAAGAACTGGGTATAAGCTTGAGTGTGAGTGACTTGTGAAACTCCAGAACCTAGTAGTTCATAGGGACATATACACTGTGATTTGTTCTTTGCTTTGATAGTAACAATGATAGGTTCATGGTCACAAGGGGAGAATAGCAGGCCCAACATTGAGGAAGATGCACCTCTCACGCCTCGCACGGGAGACATCATGTAGCGCATTTCACGCTTGCTGAATCAACAGTCGAAGCGTATTGAGGGGGTTCTAGATCGCACCAATAACGATCTTGCTTCGATGGTTACACGTGTGGAGCAGCTAGAGAGAGCTCCACCTCCTACTGCCGCCCCCGTTGCTGTCGGCGTTGCACAACCGCGCCGTAACCCATCTGTTGCTAGCTCATGGGCCGATGAGGTAGAAGATGAAGCGAACCCATATGTTGCTGATACGGAAATCGATGGATTCAATGTTCATACTAATCGCAACAATCGTCGGTTTCATCACAATCGTCAAGGTATGGGACGAAATCAACGTGAGGTACGTGACCATAATGATTCACTTGGTAAAATTAAATTCACTATGCCTCCTTTTGCTGGTAAATATGATCCTGATGCTTATCTCACATGGGAGTTAGTTGTAGACCAAAAATTTGCATGCCATGAATTTCCTGACAATAAAAGGGTTAGAGCTGCTACTAGTAAGTTCACAGATTTTGCTTCTATTTGGTGGGATGAATTGTGCCGTAATAAACGAAACATACCTAGAACTTGGGATGCTATGAAGAGAGCTATGTGAGCTAGATTTGTGCCTTCATATTATTCTCATGGTTTGCTTAATAAATTGCAACGCTTAAGACAAGGTAGTAGTTCTATAGAGGATTATTATCAAGAATTGCAAACTGGTTTGTTGCGTTGTGATTTAGAAGAAACTGAAAATGCTAAGATGGCTAGATTTTTAGGAGGATTAAACCGTGAAATTCAGGACATAATTGATTATAAAGAATACAATTGTATCACTCGTTTGTTCCATCTTGCTTACAAAGCTGAAAGAGAAGTGCAGGGTCGACAATCTCGCTCTAGGGGCAATTTTGGAGGAACTTTTGCAGGTCAGCCAATGCAGCAACAACACATGGCATCCTCCTCCACTTCTGGCCGTGCACCCCTTACTGCTCCTTCAACTCCTATACATGTCCCTGATGCAAGCAAATCAGTAAAGGTACAAGTCCCCACAAAAAGTGCTTCTTCTGTTGCTTCTGCAGGGCGATCCAGAGATGTACAATGTCACCGTTGCAAAGGATTTGGGCACTTCATGTGCGATTGCCCAAGTTAGCGAGTTTTGCTTATCAAGGACAATGGTGAGTACACTTCAGCTAGCAATATTGAGGAAGAACATGTTTTGGTTGCAACTAACAATGCAGGTGATGAAACCGAGGAGGAACAATTAGGCCATGAGACATCTGACAAGTACCAAAGCCTAGTTGTTCAGCGTGTGCTAAGTGCTCAAATGGAACTTGCTGAACAAAATCAATGCCACACTTTGTTTCAATCCAAGTTCGTCATCAAGGAATGTTCATGTAGAGTCATCATTGATGGCGGAAATTGCAACAACCTTGCTAGCATAGACATGTGCGACGCCCCGTGTCATTACCCCAAGGGTAATCACACTTAGGCACACGGATTACTATTCGTTTGCCCAGTAGAACATTGCTCCAATGAATAGTAAGCCATTTATCAAAGTTGCGCAGCAGAACAATAAGATAGAAACTGTATATCTTTATTACAGAAATAGCCACACAAGACTATAGTTCTTATTACAAGTATTACACAACTACAAAAGGAAGCTTCTCTGCTTCTCTCGCTTGCACTGATGTACCGATCGCCTATTCGTCCCACGAGTCAAAGATGGTGTTCACTATACAGTCCTCATAATCGCGCTTTCCCTTCTCACGGTTGCCTTTGGTACTCAAAGCTCCTCATCCCACTCGGGATAATCCCCAGTCGGATTTGGATCTAAGCAAAGGGGGAGAGATAGCAAGAGTGAGTACTTTAGTGTACTCAGCAAGCATTAATAGCTAAAATGCATCTGATGACTCTAACCTTCGTCCTTATCAAAATTCCTACCTCATCTCTTATTCTGAAAATAGTCATTTAAAACTTAGGTGGCAATTTTACTTCTGAAGAGACTACTAGATTACTCGGAGACCCCTGGTGGTTCCCGTAGAGACTCCAATCCAGGAGACTGGCATGAATTTATGATTTGATAGCACTGCGCAGGCTTGTACCACTTTACCCATAGTAATTCTGAACCCTAAATGAACCGGGTTCCCTGCATTTTCTTTGATGCAGGTTCGAGTTCAGAATACAGAACGTTTTCCATTTACGTGATTAAGTCTCCACCCATTACTTTCCGTCGATGTCCAGAGACGTGACCTCCGTCATCCACCGAGTTTCCGGTAATGTTGGTTGGGTCGGATCGACCCAATACCCAACACTCCACCTTGCAACCCGTTGTGGAGAACGTAATTACGTAACAGGGTAACATTTTTTGCCCGCCGAGACGGGAAAATGGTTGGTACTGAATTACGGCCTCTGACCGAGTAAGAGTTTTATTGGTCCTTATATTTTAGCTATAGGTAATGGAGACCCACCTCTCACCCTATCATCATCATCGTCGTCTTGTTTCCTCGCCCAGATCCCCTTTTACCAACCTAGTAATATTACTCTGCTTTCATTTCATTCCTCATTTCTCAATTCTTCCCATTTCTATCTTCTTTCTTATCTTTTTCATCTTCATCTCATTTATTTGATTTGGTTTTTGAGAAATAGTTTTGATGCAATACATATATGATAGAGCAATATACGGTTTACATTTAATATAGCTATGTTAATGAACAAGGGAGTAGCTTGCCTGCGGAACTGTAGGAAAGATCGTCGTCGACGAAATCGATATTAGCTACTCCTGTTGGTTCACCCGCTGCAATTTATACGATGGTGCGAAATAGTAAATACATAATTAAATACTTAGCAATAATATGCGCGACTATGTGCAAGCTATTTGGATGATTCTTTTTGTTAGCGGATCTTAATTTAATAACCATTTTGAAACCCCGTTAAGTTAGCACTCTCCCAGCGCGGTCGTTCTAGTACACCGGTTCTAGGGTCAAAATGGCCAATGCTCACGTTCTATCGCACGGAACTAAAATACTACTCGTACTCACATTTTACTAAGTTTATCAAATTTTATTTGCGCAAATACGCTTAATTGAGTTTATTTAATTTCATACGCATTTATCTACTCATCTGAATAAACTCGGTGTTGTTCATTTTAATTATTTAACCATGACAAATTATTTTCAACGCCACATATTGTTTGCCTAATCTATTAGGTTCTACCAGTGATTTATTTATTTTAGAAAGTCTTAGATTAATATTTTACACATTTTCCTAGTTTTATTTTAGACCGATTTATCTATTGTTATTTACTTGTACGGGGTTTAGGAATTCACTTTTATGGCAATCTAACCGACACAAGACACGCGTCCAGTTATCTATCTAACACAGTGGCAATTTTATTAGACTTATTTTACCTCCTTTTCTATGCTTTTAATTGTGCTACCGATCGATCTATGACTAAATATTCTGAGGCGGTCTAAAACTCTCTACTTCTGGTGGTTCGTTCGAAAAATTGTACGATTGCTACAAACGCGTTCTCTCCTATTATTAATATATTTATAACATTTTTATTTTGATTTTTCCTTTCTTTTCTTCTCGGTCTGCGGCTATTTAACCGTGCGCGGCTTGACTAAATGCGTTTGGTCCAAAAGTTACACAATGCGAATATTTATTAATACCAGTGCTCGACTAAATTTATTACTAATAATATCCACTAGAAATTATCTTACCTCTAAATTCTAATTCCTTGTCTAATCTTTTCTTAATTCTTAATTTCCTTTTTAATTAACCCCCTTTTCACTTAACTTGACTCTCTCTCTCCACCTCATCTCTTCAAGGTTGAACACCCAGGCTACTTCCTCCTTTCCTCATCCCATTTCTTCCTTCCCATTCCACATCCCCTCCTGGTATTTCTTCTTCCACCAAAACTCCATGACGCTACCGCCAAGGCTCCCCTACGCCGCCGGCTCCCCTGCGCCCCGGCCCCTACTCGGCGCCTCCTCTCTATGGCGACGCTTCTCCTCCTCCTCCTGGCCCGGCCGTCGCCCGATGTGCCACCACCAAGCGCTCCCGCCGCCTTGGTCTTGGTGCCGACTCTGCCGGTGGCTTCGCCCCGTCGGTCGCTGCTTCCTCCTCCGGTTTCCCCGGTCTCGACGCCTCCAACAAGCTCCTCCCTATGCCACTGGCTCCTAGCGCGGCCCAGCTCCTCCTCCCGGCTCCTCCACCTCACACCACAGCAGCACCACCACATGCCAGTACTGCCACACAGTTGTTGTCTGCGTCCTCCCGGTCCATCGCCGCCGCTCTGCTCGGAAGCCGCCACCGCTCCTGGCTGCCCGCCTCGGCCCTCCCTGCTCTGGCTCCCCTCCACCTCCCATTGCCGCCGTGAGGCCCTCGCCCGCCCGTCTTGCTCCCGCCTCAGTGCCAAGCAGCCAGCCTCGGTTCGGTCCTCTTCATTGCCCGCCCCTTTGGCTCCTGCGACTCCACATCTTGCCATTGCTGGTATCTCCCGGCTCCTAGCGCCGCCACCTCTCTGCTCCACCCTGGCCTCACGCGCGCCTCCACTACTTCGGCTCGCCCGACCTTCGGCCTCTCGCCTCACTCACCTAGCCTGGCTTGGATTTATACCCCTAAATTCCCGGTCTAGATGCTAATTGATTTGGTTGATTAACCCACTTTGCTTGCTAGTGCTTACTGATGCATAACACAGGTGGTTTGATTGCTACATGATGCAAATGGAAAGTGATTGGGGTGGTTTTGGCCGATGCTCACTGAGGTATTACCCCTCCTGTGCTCTCTGACCCTGACCTTTCCCTTGCTCTGTGATGCACAAATGATGATTGAGAGCTATTGACAAAGTTGCTGTGATTGATGTATGTGCTCTATGAAGTGGGGTTCATACTGGGGTTTCATCTTTGGGCAAAAGACAGAGGGTGGATGGGTTAAGGTTACCTGTTGGGTTGGATTCTAGGATGGGGAAGGGGATGGTAGCGTCGGCTTCGAGCTGGTGCTCTCCTCTTCTCCGTCGCTGCAGTTGGCTTACAGGCAAGGATGAGGTAAACTCTGAGCCTCCTCCTCCTCCTTGTGGGCTTGATGACTGGTAGGGCGACGATCTTGGTCCTGCAGGTTTTTGCCCTTCTCCCCTGCTCCCTTTCTCTATGCTATCTTCCTCCCTTAGCTCCTGGTGTGATCTGGTGAGGCTTGTGCAAAGCAGTAGCCTTTGTGGGGTGATGAGCATGCTGGGGAGGCCTTTGGCTGTGTTTACCTCCTGGCTGTGCAGCTGGTTTATCCTCTCCCTGTTGTGCCGACCTATCTCTTGGGGTGGCTTATCTATTGGGGAGGGCTGGCTTCTTTCTAGGGGGTGCTGGCTTATCTCCCTGGCTTATCCCTTGCCCTTGCCCTATGTCGGTTTGGTTATGGCGGTTGCAAGATTTTTCTTGGGGGGTTCTTATCCTCAGCACTGTGCATCATTTTTCTTTTTACCCTTTCCTATTTACTCTAATTCTAATACTCTCTTATGCATGGCTGCCCTTCACTGTGATCTAAATGAGCTAACTATTGATGGATTGGGCAACGTGGCTATTACTGTGGCTTTCTGGCTGATCGGAATGATTTACTGTGGTTGTGGGATTCGGATGCCCGATGATGCTTTGGCTGAGGGTTGGGTTTAATGAAAGGTGAAATGTGGGCTTGTGGGATTATACTGCGATTGTGGTAATGAAAAAGATGGGTGTTGGATTCTACTGATGCCGGATGAGGATACCCCTAGAAGTGAATGTTGCCTATTGACTCTGGTTGATTTGGATACCTTGATTACTAAAGGAGCCGACTAACTCATGTTGGTCAGGGTGCCTTGGTGATCGAGGGACCGGTTGATCTAGGTTGATATGAAAATCCTATTGTACTTCGGGAAATTCTGACGGCAACCTCTCTCCCTTCTAACTAGCTATTACTGTCTCCTTTTTGCTTGGCTAACTGTTTTCTAAGCTTTTTAGTTGCATGGGACGAAGAGGCGAAGGATGACGGAATGAGATGGCAGGAAATGATTCGATAAGATGAATGCATCAACATGAATTGTAATTTAATTTTCTTTTGTAATTAACATTGTATTTGTTTTGTAAAATTAATCTGGTATCCATTCTTGTGTTGTAAAGTAATTTTTGTAACGAAAATTTGGTATGTAATATTTTAATTCTGCTTTGTAAACGGACTGTTATAAAGCTGTAATGTGAATAAATGATGTTTGCTTAATTTGCCAAGTTTATTGCGTTAATTATGCAATTGGATATTAACTGAGATTATGCTTGAGATTGGTTTAATGAAATTTTTCCTTACGCTAATTACTGATTATTGTTGATTAGCTTAGTTTTAATTATGAGGGTTCTCACAACATGGTCGAGAAGCTTGACTTGATCACAACTCAACACCCTCATCCTTACTACATTCAATGGCTGAATTCTTGTGATAAGTTGAAGGTGACTAAACTTGTGCACGTACATTTTTCTATTGGATCATATCATGATTATGTTGATTGCGATGTCGTACCTATGCAAGTATGCTCATTATTATTAGGTAGACCTTGGCAATATGATAGATATACTAAACATCATGGTAGATCTAATCATTATACTTTCACATATAAAGAAAAGAAAATCACTTTGCTTCCAATGTCTCCTATTTGCTATATTAAAGGATGAATTAGAAAGAATCGAGAGAACAAGTAAGGAGAACACAAAAGATGATCATAAGATTATAGCTCCAAGTGAAATTAAATTGAAAGCACCTGTTATGTTAGCTACAAAATCTGCTTGCATTGACTTGGAACAACATCAATCTGAATGCTCTACTATGGTTTGCAAAGAATCTTTGTGTCCTTTAGAAGATATGCATGTTTCTTTGTCTCCTATTGTTACTAACCTTTTACAGAAAAGTGATGATTTGTAGACAACGATTGAGTCGAGGATGACTCAAATTCAAGAAAGAAGGATGATGAGGACATCAAACCTAAGGATGCAACCACTGCTTCGACCTGCTGCACTGCATCCTTTACTTCAACAACATCTTCTCCAATAGGACTTTCGGCTAATGCAATTCCATATTACCCAATTGGATCGAGCTACGTCTACATGCCATGGTGATACGTCTACATGCCATGGTACTATGTCTACATGCCATGGTGCTACTCCACGTGCCAAGCAAGAGTTCATGCTGGATACGTTTTGGAATCCAGTTCGGCATCCGGAATCAGCCTGACAGCACTAACTTAAAACATGCATAACTTTCACATACGGAGTCCGTTGGAGGTCCACGAGTACTTGATGGAAATCTTATTTCGTCCTCTTTCCAACGGATCCGGCTTCACCTCCAAATTCCTTCTATACGGACCCTAATCATCAAAAGAATATGTCGTATCACCTGTTTGGGCCAAATTGGGCCTTGTAATCGTACTCAACTTGGCCCATATGCCGGCGGGCCACCTAGGGCCGTGCTACTGTTCATGTGAACAGTAAAATGTGGATAGTACTACCCCCTTAGTTCATTTAGATTTGTGGTTCCTCATCCCCTATTTAAGGAGGTCGCACCCCCTCGAGTTTTATTGGATTTTGTTTATGTTTAGTTTGCCTTCGTTGCAACTTGTATCTTTTGCGTGTGTCGACTAGACCACCCAATTAAGATCCTTATTCAGAATCCCAACTCAATTCAATATTCCAATTCCTATTTGCAATTTCAGATTGCTTTATCTTGTTCTTGCGTGCTTCTTCGGTGTATGCAGGAATCGACCTTCGTGGTCAGGTCATCCGGGTATTCGTGCACGGTTGATAACGACTTATCAATTAGTTTAGTGATTGCATGGTTTCGAGCCTTGCGAGTTCGTAGCCAGGATCGTGAGAGTTGAGCGACGACTACCGAACTTATCGTCTCATCGAAAGATCGGGCCAAAACAAGGACCTTCGGGTTATCAATTACACTAATTCCCAAAAAAACGGATGCTAAACAGATACAACAGTATAGGCCTATTTGCCTTTTAAATGTTAGTTTTAAAGTGTTTTCTAAAGTGGCTACTAATAATTATAGGTGTAGCTCAAAAGGTTGTTAGATCATCCCAATCAACGTTTATGAAGGAAAGATTTATTTTTGATGGAGTTGTTATCCTTCACGAAACCATTCGTGAGCTACATAGACAAAAATTGGATGTAATAGTTTTCAAGGTCAATTTTGAGAAAGCTTACGACAAAGTAAAATGGTCATTTTTACTTCAAACCTTGAGGATAAAAAGGCTTCTCAACAAAGTGGTATTCTGGGGTGAAAAGTATCGTTAAGAGCGGGAGTGTTGGTATAAAAGTCAATGATGATCTTGGCTCTTTCTTTCAAACTCAAAAGGGTCTTAGGCAAGGAGATCCTATGTCCCCAATTCTTTTTAATCTTGTTGTGGACATGCTGGCCATCTTTATTTCAAGAGCTAAGGATGAAGGTCTTTTATCGGGATTAGTTCATCACTTGATTCATGATGGATTGTCAATTTTACAGTATGCTGATGATACTATTCTCTTCTTGAATAATGATATAGAGCAAGCAAAAAACCTGAAATTTATTTTATGTGTCTTTGAACAGTTATCCAGTTTAAAGATTAATTTTCATAAGAGTGAGATTTTTTGTTTTGGTACTGCTAAAGAGGTTGAACCGCAATATACTTAGTTGTTTGGTTGTGAAGTGGGTACCTTTCCTTTCAGGCACTTAGGAATTCCAATTCACTTCAGGAGATTAAGAAATAGTGATTGGAAAGGGGTTGAGGATAAAGTTGAAAAAAAGCTTAGCAGTTGGAAAGGTAAAAATATATCCGTTGGTGGATGTTTAGTACTTATTAACTCGGTGCTAAGCAGTCTGCCAATGTTTATGTTCTCTTTTTTTGAGGTTCCTAGAGAGGTTCTAAAAAAACTTGATTTTTATCGATCTAGATTTTACTGGCAGAGCGACAGTCATAAACGAAAATATAGGCTTGCTAAATGGAGTGTAGTGTGCACACCCAAAGAGCAGGGTGGGTTAGGCATTCAGATATTAGACACAAAAAACAAAAGTTTACTAGATAAATGGTTGTTTATGTTGCTTAATGAAGAAGGGATTTGGCAATCCTTGCTAACAAGGAAATATCTGGGAGAGAAGAGTCTTACGCAGGTGGTTAACAAACCTAGGACTTCTCATTTTTGGTCGGGTCTAATGAAAATTAAAGATCAATTTTTTCGCTTTGGTTCATTCCAGGTTAAAAATGGTATGCAAACCAGGTTTTGGGAAGATATTTGATTAGGAGACTCTTCACTGAAAAGTCAATATTCACTACTTTATAATGTGGTGAGGAGAAATGATGATACAGTGGCGAGTATTCTGAGTTCAACTCATTTACATATTTCCTTTCGAAGGCCTATTGTTGGGCCTAAGTTACATGCTTGGAATGAGTTAATTCTGAGAATTGCTAATTTACAACTGAGCTCTTAAAATGATGTTTTCAGGTGGAATTTGAATAAGTCTGGACTTTTCTCGGTACAGTCTATATATGTGACTCTAATTGGAACTAATGGAGCCTAAATTAGGGATTTGTTTTGGTTTATTAAAATTCCATTAAAAGTGAAAATTTTCTTATGGTATCTTAAGAAAGGGGTAGTGTTAACTAAATATAACCTGCTCAAAAGAACTTAGAGGGGAAGCACAAAGCGTTGTTTTTTCTATTAAAGAGGAAACAATTGAATGTTCCTTTGCACGTCTTGCATGGTGGGTGGTTCATTGTGCGTTTAATTTAGCTCCTCCTGCGAGTATATCACACATGTTTGGGAATTAGCTAGTCGGTATTCCAAAAATTTTAAAGACACAACTTCTAGTAGGAGCTAGTGCCTTATGTTGGTCTATTTGGCTATGTCGGAATGATGTCGTTTTTGACAAAAAGATTATGAAAATTTGCAGAAATCGGCTCAGAAAGAGGCCATGTTGACTGGAGGCGCAAGGTTGGACACTACTACAGAAAAAGCTTTCACAGACGGTTCAAAAACGTCATCACGCAGCGGTTTCGTGAGCCGCTCGAGTTTATGGGTCGATGATGACATGAGGTCATCACGAGGCGGTTTTGAACCGCTCGTGATGTATACTTTCACTGCACGGTTTGTGGTTCAAACCGTCTGCGATAAGTAATATCACGACGGTTTCATCCACAAACCGTCTATGATAGCATATCACACAGCGGTTTCATCCACAAACCGTCGTGATAGCACATATCACGAGCGGTTTCAGCCACAAACCGCTGCGTGATAAGCACATATCACGCAGCGGTTCCAGCCACAAACCGTGCGTGATAAGCACATATCACGCAGCGGTTTATGGCCGGAACCGTCTGTGATGACTTTTTCTCTATAAAGGCCCAGCGGTGGTTGCTTGTACCATTAAATCGGCATCATATATATATTACATATATATTGTTAAGTGATCTCTCGGCCACTTTGGGGGATCGTCCGCATGACATGAGAAGGATGAGGCGGTAGCCACGGGCAACCTCATTGAGCCCTTGCAAGTATAAAAAGTATGGATGCAAGGAGGCGTTAGGACATCCAATTACAGATTGGGCGTCGCTATGTTGAAAGAATGTCGATTGATCTTGTAGGTACTCCGACTAGGAAGTGGCATAATGTATTAGCAACTATCCATTCTTGAGTATGTAATCGTTTTAAACCCAACAAGAACACTAAGCAACCATTCTCATATTTCAAAAGAATTCTCAACTTGTTGCTTGGTGTTCTTGTTGGCTTTAAAGACAATTACATGCTCAAGAATTGTTGGTTGCTAATACATGATGCCACTTCCCACCGGAGAAGTTAAGATCAACGCCACTTTCAACATAGCGACGCCCAATCCAAGTAATTGGATGTCCGACCGCCTCTTTGCATCCATACTTTTTAAACTTACAAGGGCTCAATGAGATTGCCCGTGGATACCGCCTCATTCTTCTCATGGTGCGGGACTAATTTCCTAAAGTGGTCGAGGATCATTTAATAATATATATATAATATATATATGATGTCGGTTTTAATGGCACAAGCAGCCACTGCTTGGAGACTTTATAGAGAAGAGATTATGAATGGAATGGTAGGACGTACCTGGTACGCAAGAGGTAGGAGAACTTGACCGGCATGAACAAGGGGACTATTAATATGAACTAATTATCAATTCAATTTCAGCATAAGACTATTGACACCATTACATCACAGAGCAAGGGGACTATTAATATGAACTAATTATCAATTCAATTTCAGCATAAGACTATTTACATCATTACATCACACAAAGAAGAGGACTATTAATATGAACTAATTATCAATTCAATTTCAGCATAAGACTATTTACATCATTACATCACGAGCAAGGGGACTATTAATATGAACTAATTATCAATTCAATTTCAAAGATAAGACTATTAACATCATTGAGCGGTTCATCGACAAGAGAACAAGACCAAGGGTGTCCAAACCCACCACACCAAGAGTAGCCCTCGGATCCATCGCAGAGCACTAGCTAGCCATTTTCATCACAGAGCAAGGAGGGTAGAGACAGAGAGGGACCTTAGTACAAATAAGAACCACGGTGGCGACCCCACCACCAAAGACAACCCACATCCATTTCCTTTACCTTGCATAAATCACACAAACATCGAGGACACAACTTAAGGCTCATGCATAAAAATCAAACTCAACAAAAGACATTAAGCTAACAGATCTAGAGGAGAATAGAGGAGGATGGGGAAAGCAAAGCCGGCCAGAGCCCTAGCGGGCGCAAAGGGTCGGGCGGCGGCAACGACGAGGTTTGAGCGCGGCGTCGAGGTGGGGAGGGGAATGGCGGCGTCGAGCGACGGGAGGAGGAACGGACGAGAGTAAGGTCACTGAGAGTGGCGAGTTAGAGCGCAAACCCTAGCGGCAAGTGGGCTAGCTCCTACTTATAAAGAGACTTATCGAGACGGTTCTATTATGGAACCGTCGGTGATAATTATCACGACGGTTCTATAATAGAGCCGCTCAGGATATAGATATATCACGACGGTTCCATAATGGAACCGCTCGTGAAATGGTTTTTTCAAGTATATATATACAATTACATGACATGAAGAAATTACATGTTTATATTAAAAAGCGTAAACCTATAATTAAACAAGGTTTTTCTAGTGGCGAAGGTAGGTCGCTATCTCCATCTCGCAATACGTCATAGGCGGCAGTGTCGACATCGGACGGTTCTGATCATCGTGACGAAGCTCGAAATGCGCCCACCGATTGACGCCATTGCTCGAGTGTCTCCCAAAGACCCTCGGATCGTTGAACTAAGAAGAATTGAGCCCATAGGCTCTCTTCCCTTGCTTGAGGGTCTCGGCCGTCGACTTCGATGCCTGCCGCCTCGATTTCACAAATCCAAGTGACGGCAAGCCTCCTAGAGACGCAACGCCGTTTTGGAGGACTATGTCGATGACGCGTAAACTCGCCGAAGTGGGAGATCACCCTAAGACACGGCGGAGGAGGATGTCAAGACGGCGGAAGGTGGCGTTACACTGCTTCCGCAAATTCTGCGCGGCAGAGGAGTGAAGACACTGTTGATCAAGCAGTGTTCTTCCGCAAAGACGGTTCAACGCACACCGAGAGAGGTGCTCAGACAAAGGCGGCGAAAGGCCATCGATCCGCAACAAGGAAGAGGCGACCATTTCGTTTTTTATAAGTATGTGGGGATGATCATCTTGATGGCGGATGATCCTTTTATAAAACAAGGAATAAATTCGAGCGTGAGATTTAAGAGACGATCGGAGCCGGCGGATCGATGCGATGAAGAGACGATCGGGAGCCGGGCGGATTGGCGGCGAAACGAGCGCGACGGCGATGAAGAAACTCACGCTGGGCGATATTATCACGAGCGGTTATTTTAAGAACCGCTCGGATATTATTAATATCACGAGCGGTTCTTCGTAACCGCTCGTGATACTTCACGATGGTTGTGTTTTAAAACCGTCGTGATATCGATTAATATCACGAGCGGTTACGAACAAGAACCGCTCGTGATACTTCACGACGGTCTTCAACATGAACCGTGCGTGATATTGCCTCTTCACGAGCGGTTTTTAGCGCAACCAAGAGTACGAATATCTCTAAACCAAAACTGTCTATGATTGAATGTAATACCGACGGTTTCGGTCAACCGTCTGTGATGAGACGTCCAGTATTAGCCTTTTTGTAGTAGTGGGAGTTTGTGGCGAAGCAAATTCTGCACATTCATGGATGACGGTTTAGTAACATGATTTGTAATGATTGAGTTTAATTTGTAGCCGTCTTTTGATTGTAAGGCTTTGCGCTACTTTTAAACTGTTTGGATGTTTTGATGCTTTCAACTTTGTAATAATTTGAGCTGTATACATTCTTGATGCAGAATTCGGGAGAGTTTTTTTTTTAACTCTTCCATTATCTAAAAGAAATACTATTGAGATGGACCCAACTGAGTATATATAGACTCGTGTAGAGTTTACTAGTGCATTTGACTTAATTTTTGACTGAGATAGCTAGCATATGTGTCAATACGGTTAGTCGACAAAGAAAATAGCCAAGCAGAATAGGTGAGGTGACTTGACGAATAAAAAGAGTAAGGGCATATGCATGCATATTTGGAAGCTGGAATTTCGTAGAGAACAGTGCAAATAGATAACTGAATTTTGAACCTGTACTACTAGCTAGTTTATGTTGATAGCTTATGTGGAGGAAAAAGTTATGATATCTAGAAAAGAAAAAGGGCCCTAAGTGAAATCTAACATACATGCAAATTTACTCTCCTTTTGCCTTTAATACGTTCAAAGCAAATCTGAATCTTAATTAAGTAATTAAGTAGTATGACCTATAGTTGGAATTTAACATGTTAACTTGGTCAAAAGCACATGCTATCGACGAAAACTTTGCACGAAAGCCCAGATGATCAGTTGAGTTGTTACGTAAGGTGCAACGCGAGGTCGACGACTGTCAAACAAAAAAGGGGGAAAAGATGAGAAAGTACACGCAGGACGATTCATTCCAATGGGCGGCAATTAAAAACTGAAAACACATTATACATCTAACAAATAAGAAAAATCTTTTTTAGCGCTTTTGTTAACAACGGCGCTAGTTTCATATATATGGCCTCGCTTCAGTTCTAACTTGACCTTCCTCCCCTGTCCCATTTCTGCTTAAGCTATGACGATTACTAGCTAGACACGCCGAGCTTGGTCACTCACCGGTTGATTTAACGAGACGTACTAGAGACAATGGGGGGAGACGACAGAATCACTGAAGAAATCAAACCATTAATTATAGAATACGTATCACAAAGTCCCAGCGTATATGAGTATGACGTGCCCATATATGGCCAAGTAAAAGAGTCGTTAGTACGTCCATAACTCCCCACAGGCGAAGTAAAGAGTGGTTAATACGTCCATAACATATTAACTTCCATACGAGTGGTCATTTTCCTGCAAGAACAACATGATGTTTATGCAGACGGATGGCAAAAATAATTGGTGGCGCTCAGTGTCCCGAAAGCTACACTTCTACTAATCGATATGATGCGTCAAATTGACAGACAAAATGATGCGATTAATTAGCTGAGGCCACATGTGCGACAGTTTCCAGTGAGACTAACACCTTGACGGATCTGCTAGGCATTATTGTCACATGCAAGAATAAGTACAAGGAGCGATCGCGATCTCTATTGTATAACAGGTTACATGTATTTTTGGCTGTTTTGAATATAATAGAAAAAGACATTTGTGTTGTATATGGTCCGTTTCCAAGACCCAATTATTTGTGGACACTTTACCAAAACAAAGGCTCGCTAGGGGGCTGACAGCCCACAAGATCTATTAGTTAGTTTAGTTACATATATTGTTTATTCATGCATGAAGGAGGCATCCTCCTCCTATACAAAGGGAGGTATGGTTCTTACTGAACACACAAACCTATTAGCAAAGAGATCAATTGTAACAGCCAATTTTCAGTTTTTGAACAGTATTTTCATTTTGTCGTTTTGTTTCAAGAGCTTAATTCAAAAAAATTCCAAAAAGTTCAAATCCTCAAAATCTCTCAAAAAGGATTTCAAATCTCAATTCAAATTCAAAGCTTCGGTTCTCAAATCTCCTCCAAATCCCTTTGGGCTCAGCCCTTTTTCCCTTGGCCTTCCCCCTCCTGCTTTTCCCTTGGCCGGCCGAGCAATCAAGCCACCCAGGACGCCCGGTGCGCTCCCGTGCACCCTGCCGAGCTCTGGCCGCGCTCGTGTCATTACATCCTGTCGATCTTCCGCTCCCACCTGCCGCACAAGCGCCTGCACCTACCTTGGCCATCCAAGTTGCCGCTCCCGTCTGCCCGTCTGCCGCCCGACCACTAGCGCGCCAATGCGCGCGCACCAGCGGCTTTCGGTCCACGCTACGCCCATGCGCCGGCTTAAGACGCCGCCCCTCGTACTCTCGCGTCATCGCTCATGACCGGACTTCTTGGTCTTCAACGTGATGCCAGCACCTCCGTCCCGTCGCCTGCACCGCTCCACCTACTCGCCCTCACTTGTGAAAAGTCCACCAGAGCACACCCGTGCCGCCGCACTTGCTCCCTGACGCCCTTGGGACCGTGCGCCGCATTCGCGTGCCTCCAACGGCTCCTTTATAGCGGCTCCTTCACCTCCCTCCGGCTATAAAGGAGCTTCCTACCATGCCCTTGCCCTCCCTTCCTCGTCTTCCCTTCTCTCACGGTGAGTCTTCCCAAAGAAAAGCCAGCGCCCGCTGCCGTGGCCGCCACGCCCTCGCCGTCAAAACGCCGCCCTGGTGCGCCTTCAGCCGCGCCACCACCATCACCGTGCGTCCCAAGGGCTGAGGAGGCCTTCCCCCACCTCCACTCTTCCTCCCCACCGCCCTAGGCCGTCGTCGCCATGAGCCACCCCGACGCCGCCCCAGGCTCACGGCTCCGGTGTCACCGCTCCCCTTTCTCCTCCCAAGCCCGGCCGCTTCCACGGCTGCCCACCCGCCGTGGTGCCCGCCCAGCTGCGACTCCACCTCTCTCGGCCTCCTTCCCCACCGGCCACCTATTTGGATGGCCTTCGCCGCCCCTCCGGCCATCGCTCACCGTCGGCAAGCCCACAGCCGTGCGCCCCCTTGACTTCCCCAATCGGCCGTGAGCCTCCTCTGTTTTATTGTGTGTTACCTCTCTCTCAATTCTCTCAACGGCAGTGGGCCCTTGCCCCTTTAAAAGCTGATAAAAGCAATTCAATCTATTTAGTCCATCTTGCTATCTAAAGATAATGCAAAATTATTTAATAAACTTTCAATACCATGAGAACCTCTCTGTGCATAATGTCTAGTAATTGATGAAATTAATTTAATTAATCTTCTACTAATATGTAAAAACTATGTGATGCAAGAACTCAAATTGCAATTTCGGGAAATTGAATTTGAAGCTTTTCAAGAATAATTTTGATGCTCTCAATATCTTGCTCTAGAAACTTGAAGTTTAATTTAAAATCCTACCAAATGTCCTATGGTCCAAATAATAACCATCACGTCTTTATCCCTCGATCTAAAATTATCAAAGATAATTAAAAATAATTAGTGTAAAGATAAACTCGACAAAAATATCTAGTATCATCTCCACACCCAAAAAATCATGAAGACCTTTAAAATGGTAATCTAATAATTAAGGAAAATCATTTAAATCTTAAGTCCCTAATCTATATCTCAAATATAACTTTGATATATGGATATATATACATTCTTGTGTAAGCGGGAAATAAGTTAAAAGATAAATTAACCAATATTCCTTGCCATCTAATTTAAAATACCACTTAAATTAAATGTCTAGCTAAAAGTATCATCTTGCCCAAACAATATCCGACCTATCTTTATCTCTAGATTTAAATCACCAGTGGTAATTAAGAATAATTAATGTATGAACAATTCTAGGCACAACTTTAAGAAGGGAACTCCGGTAAAATATGGACTCCAAGTTTAACTCGTCAAATTAAAAATTATGCTCTTCGCATCATAAAATCACACCCTAATCTCTATTGGTTAACGCTCATCATCTAATGCACAGTGTTCTTTTAAGACTCATATCTATCAACCCAACTCATGGAACTTCTTTAATAATTATCCAATAATTAAAAGAAGTTTTTTTGAATCTAAGATCAAGCTATGTCATTTCCTCGATCGGTGATATCTTGCCATCTTCCAAATCTAAAATGGAATATTCCTATAAATGTTCCTTTGACATTGATCCTTCCTTGTTTTCCTTCCCGGTAGAGTTTCTCCGCCATTTCCTCTTTCGCTCAAATTGTCGTTTGACGTTGTCAAACATACCCAATTAGCTACATCTTCCCTCATAATCTCGATCATCGCAAAACTTAATCAAGCTCAATTGAATTTAATTGGTCTATTGAAGTTCTTTGGATTTATTTGGTTTTCGATCGATTATCATGTAATTAGAAGTTGGAGTCCCGAAGAAACAAGTCGAGCGGGATCAAGATTGGGAAAAAGACGCGGACCAAGAATTCAAGACCACTGACTGAGAATGCTTTGAGTAAGATCAAGGCCGCAGTAAATTGACCCAGGTGAGTGGATACTTTGATCATGTTGAGCCTACGTTTCATGTAAATTATATTCATTTAAATTACTAAAATTGCATGCTTTAATTCTTTAATTAATGTATATTAAATCTTAAGGTAGTTAAATATCCATTTGATGATCAATTAATTATAATACCATCCTTTGACAATTGAGTCCATTATTCCATGTCACCCTAGTAACTATGTGGTAATTACTAGTTATAGGTTGTACGTAAGTGATATGCTAGTCTTGCTTAGGTATCGGGGCATTAAATGTCATAATCATCATCTTTTAAACATGAAAGTGGTTTTGGACAGTCATCGAGGGTAAATGACTAGAATGTTGAGATGATGAGGAGTAGTTTAGTTCTTTTAGTCTAGTTCTCGCCTCAGTCTAGCTGACTCCGTCGGTACTTGCATACAACCAATATTATCCAAGTCCTTAGGTAATATCGGTCATCAATGGGCAACCCCAGTCGCTTGCCTGTGGAGAGATGTGCTCTACCCCTTTTGGGTTTGAATTTTGGGTTTGTTCTCCCTAGTGGGTATGTCTGTAGTGTCCATGCTCGCTGATAGCATGCCACGCCTATCCACTGTTTGTCGGGCGTTGGCCGTATATGGCAGGCTACAGTTTGAGGGTTTGTCGTGTGTAATGAATTGTTGCAGGTATTATGTATATCGGGTAACCTGAAGGTATATCTAAACTGCGAGTTCCTACTATACCATGTGCATGACATAGATCCATGTCAAACTTCTGCAAAATTTTAAGTTGGAGCGTGAGAGGGCTCAATGCTTCGACACGCAAACAAACAGTTCACAAGTTGGTAGCGGACATGTCATGTTCTATCCTATGCCTACGAGAAACAAAACTTGTGGTAGTTAGTTCTAATCTTGCGAATGAGATTACGAGAGGAAGGCTTCAGGGCATGATATTCAAACCGGCTGACGAAACCAGAGGGGGCATAATGGTTTGTTGGGATCAGACCCTAATGCAAATGGACAACTCATTTATACTAGATAAATCCATCACAATGAGAGTCATTCCACAACATGATGATCAATCATGGTTCCTAACCGTCGTCTATAGCCCTCCTGAGGATCAACCTAAACCGGCATTCATTGAGGAGGTAAAACATATACATACTATGGTTGACGGACCTTGGCTTATAATTGGAGATTTTAATCTTATTGATAAAGCCTGTGACAAGAACAACATGAATTTGAACAGAAGGCTAATGGGACAATTTAGAGCGGTGATTAACCACTGCGAGTTAAGAGAGATTCACCTACAGAATTGAACGTTCACTTGGTCCAATGGGCAGTACAATCCAAATTTGGAAAGGATTGACATAGCATTATGTACTCTAGAATGGGACTCAATCTACTTAGACTGCCTAATGAGGCCATTATCATCCTCAATCTAAGATCACTACCCTCTACTAATCTCGGGAGAGGAGCGAGCTAGAACTCCAAGAAGGTTTGTTTTTAAAAACTACTAGCCATTAATGACTAGGTACAAAGAGGTGGCTCAAGAGGCTTGGTCCCAATTGGTAGAAGATACTGAACCGGTAAAGGAGCTGCTATCTAAAATGCAAAAAACCGCAAGGGCCCTGAGAGCCTGGAGTAGATCAAATATTGGTGATACGAAATTTCAGATGCATATAGCTCTTGAGGGTCCTTCGGCTTGACAAAGCACAGGAACAAAGACAGCTTACACAATCAGAAAATGAACTCCAAGTGGCCCTGAAAATCAGAATTCTGGGATTAGTGGCCATCCAAAAGATGAGATGGAGACTGCGATCTCGAATGACATGGATGAGATTAGGAGATGTAAACACCAAATTCTTCCACTCAGAAGCTAACTAAAGGCGAAGAACAAAGCTGATTCATACCTTAAAGCATCAGGGCAACACATACACACTCCAATCAAAGAAGGAGGAGGCACTAGCCCAACATTTCTCTGAAATTCTAGGCACTAGAAAATCGGCAACCTCCACCTTTGACTGGGACCTCCTTGAACCGCAACCAGTGCTGGCCAGTATCTCAGCTGATCTAGAACACCCTTTTTGTCGGACTCGGATTTCGCAAATCCAAATCCTCTGTGCAAATACTGTGCTATTCCCTAGATCAGTAGATAGTACTCACAGACACATTGTTGAATCATTTCATACATGACGTAAAACCATACCATTCATTAATTTAACACATCAGAGTTTACATAGACCGCATCGGGTCAAATTTTACAATAAGGGCCGAACAGGCCAAACTGATTACATTACAAAAGTAGCGGAATCGACAACAAAAGCAAAAGGGTGAGAGCACATCTCTTCACAGGCAAGCGACTGGGGAAACCCGTGTGCATCTGATATTACCCGAAAACTCATATAATATAGGATGCACGCAAGTACCGACGGAGTTCGCTAGACCGAGGCGAGACCTAAACTAAAAGAACTAAGCTACTCCTCACCATCTCCTGGGCCTCCAACTTATGGATCCTCGTAGTATGCATAATCTTCAGGATTTCCTGTTTTTGAGGGTTTGGGGGGGGGGAGAGCGAGAATGAGCACAACTTCCGTGCTCGTAAGCCAACATACAAGATGCAATAATAATACATGCAAGGATTAACAAGGATGGCTCGAGTTCTTTTATTTGCTAAAGCAATGTTTTTAATTATCACAATTACAAATTCCTATCACTTAGCATTTTAACCAAATTGTATTTTATTAAAGAGAGTAATTGTGCAATATTTATATCAGCAGAGGTTACCTCCACCGTAAGCTTATTTTGAATAGAGCTACCTCCATTATTAACACCACTGAGTTCGAAAACCCAGAAAAATTCCAACCTCAGGGCTAGGTGAGCCCACCATATTTTCATACCACCCACAAAGGTTTTTGAAATAGAACTAACTCTAGTAACTTCCCATGTCCGCCTTTGACCGTAGGCACGGCTGTTTAAATAGTTTAAACTCTGCAGAGGTTGTACACTGTACCCACAAAAGATAATCATACTTGTTACCCCACATGATTTCGTAGTCATGTAGTTGAGCGATCGTCACAGTAACCTTTCAAAGTATCTCACCTCTTCCGTCATCTCACCCAGATGGGCTACCCCCACTTGCGGTGGGTCTCATAAGCTTTGCGGGATGTTCACCATTACGACTTAGCGTAGCTGGCAACTTCACCCTTCCTTGGTGTCCCATTCATGTTGGATCGTATCCACTACTTGCACTACCTTGCTTGACCACCAATGAGATGATTTCCAGGGTCCAATAAATTTACTAAGCCAAGTTGCACTTTGCATACTTGTGGTTGCACATGTTTTACAATGGGAGGTCATGATAAGATTAAGTCCTTAGGGTTATCTGAGCGGTTCAATCCACATACCAACATTCCTTGAGCTACATTAGCACCCACCATCATACCATCCATCATACCGTCCACCCAGATAGTAACAGCAAGTTATTGGGGTTTTTAAGGAGCAAAATATATTAACTCGACCATCTAAGTCATCTACCCACAATGACTGCCCAAAACCACTTTTATGTTTTAAAGATGATGATTAGGATATTTAATGTCTCGGTACTTAAGCAAGACTAGCATGTTGCTTAAGTACAACCTATAACTAGTAATTACTATATAGTTACTAGGGTGACATGGAATAATAGATTCAATTGTCAAAGGATGGCATAATAATTAATTAATCATCAAATGGGTATTTAACTACCTTAAGATTTAATATACATTTGATTAAAGAATTAAAGCATGCAATTTTGGGTAATTTAAATGAATATAATTTACATAAAATATAGGCTCAAAATGATCCAAGTATCGACTCACTTGGATTAAAGGTAAGAGAGCCTTGATAATCTTAAGCTTGATCGAGTTGGAGATCTCCCGCTTCTTTGGACTCTAATGGACGAACGTATCGAAAAAAGAACAGACAAGCAAACACAACAAATAAATACTAAAGGAATAATAAATGAACTCTAAATTAAACAAGACCAGTGTCATTAGCAAGATCTTGAATTTGCAAATTTTTAGAAACAAATTTCACTAAATTTGGAGTTATAACGGAGGAGAACGAAACTTTCGAAGTTTAAATTTGAATTAAATCGGAAAATCAAAAAGAAAATAGAGAATTGCCCACTGACATGTGGGACCCATGAATAGTGCCTAGTCCATGTGCACAGTGCGTGGACCGGAGGTCAATATGCACTGTGCACCGGTTCATGGTGTACCAGGTGCACACTGTGCATGGGGCCCACTCGTTAGTCACTAGAGGCAAACCAAAAAAACAAACCGACCAATACTGTTTTGCGGGCCCGCACGGCAGAGAGTTAAGGGGGCTTTAAGCCAGCAGTTAATGCGTTAATTAAACCATCCATTAACTAGCTAATCAATTGATTGTCTTAAAAACGACCGTGATTTGGTTAAAACACACGCGCACAGCGCCGGTCCGGAGTGCAAACAGAGCAGGAGGGGGAACCAGGGCGCGTGGGGGCTTTACTGGCACCGATGAGCGGCGGTGCGGGGAGGAGGGTAAGCCGACAAAATGGGACCCCGTGAGGGTGGTGGCCCTACGGGTAGTGGAGGCGGTGCCGAAAAGGCACAAGGGCGGCGGTGGCAGCGGCATGGGAGTGGAGGCGTGCGGCGGCACCGGCGGTGGGGTGGCGCGGGAAGGAGGGCGGCGTGCATGCGGGCGGTGCCTGGAGGTGGGGAAGCTGGAGGTGGAGCCGGGGTGGCCTGGGGGTGGCCGAGGTGGCGAAAGCAACAAGAAGCGGAGAAAAAGTGGCAGCGGTGGAGTGTCTCGGCGGTAGGGAGGAAGAAAGGAAGTGGGGGATGGCTTCCTCGCGCAGGCGCCTGATGATCGGGGTGGTGGGCAATGGCTCACCGAGCGCCGAACGGCGGTGGGCGGCGCGCAAAATTGGGCGGTGGCCAGCGTGGCTTCGCTCTATCTGTGCTTGGTGGAGATGAAGAGGCTTGGTGGGAGGAGGGGAGAAGCAAGGGCCGTTGAGGTTCGGTGGCGCGCGACACAGAGGCGCGGGGATGGGCGCGCACTAGTATAGCGGTGACTTCGGCGGACTGGAGCAGGCGTAGGATGGGACGGCACAGGCGAGCTAATGTCACGGCGACAGAGCGGCGACTTGGGAGGCTGGGGCAGATGGCAGAGGTGACAGGATGGGCAGGAGCACGAGCGCTTGCCAAGGCAGACGTAGAGCGCGCAAGGCGTGGGCCGGACTAGACACGGGCGCACACACGGCGATTAGACAGGACGCGGGTGGAAGCTGGAGTCCACGGGAGCAAGTGCGCGACGGTGACTTCGGCGACCAGGGTGACGCGGCGCTCGCTCGGTCCCAAGGTGCAGTGAGGACAGGGGCACATGAGGTGGCAGGGGCGCGGCGCTCATGGCTGGCGTGGCGTGACTCGGCTGGGGAGGAAGAAAGTAGGAGGGGGAGGGAGCTTGGGTTGGCTGGGCCGAAAGAGGGAGCTAGGCCAGGGAAGGCCAGGGTGAGAAGATGGGCCGGGGCCCTAGGGGAGATGTGGGTTGAGCCCAAGAAAAGGGGAGGGGCAAAAAGAGATAGGGGCCCAAAATTGAAAAGATGAATTCAAATTTGAAATTTGAATCAGGAATTGCAATGAGGTTCGAAACTCAAATTTGAACTTAGCTAGATGCTAGAGGATTTGAGAATATATGCTAATTTGAAATAAGGTTTGAAATCCAAGAATCAACTTGTAATTACTATTCACCATTTTGAAAACGAGATGTTACACCTTTTCAGAACAAGGGATTGCGGTAGCAATAAAGGAAATGCCGACCGACAAGGCCCTTGGCCCGGATGGATATACATGTTGTTTTGTCAAGGAAAGCTAGGAAGTCATAAAGGAAAGCATAATAGCTGTGTTCACAAGAATATACACTCTACACAGATCTCAGTCATTTGGCAAAAATCAACACGGCTAATATAATTCTTCTGCCAAAAAAGGATCAACCCGCTGAGATTGCGTAGTTCAGGCCAATTAGTCTAATTCATAGTCTGGCAAAGATCATCTCAAAGGTGTTGTCCCTGAGGCTCTCAAAACACATGGACAACTTGATCTCCATGAACCAAAGCGCATTCGTAAAAAAGTGTAGTATACAACTTTCTTTATGTGCAGAATTTAGCTCGGAGCTATCATTGGTCAAAAATGGCGATGCTCAGGATAAAGCTTGACATTGCCAAGGCTTTCGACTCTATCTCATGGCCATACATGCCAAACATGCTATAGTACAAGGGCTTTGGTAGGCGATGGAGAGAATGGATTTCGATGCTACTAGGCACATCAAGCTCCATGATTGCGCTAAATGATGTTCAGGGACCGAAAATAAGACATCGATGTGGCATACGGCAGGGGGACTGCCTCTCTCCCTATCTATTCATCCTTGAGATCGACGCACTGCAATGCCTCCTGGACAAAGTAGACCAACATGGATGGCTCACACCCCTCAACGGGAGAAACGTGAGGGCAAGATTATCCATGTATGCGGATGATGCAATGATTTTTCTATTACCAATCAAGGAGGATGTAGATAACCTCAAAGAGCTTTTGTAGATTTTTGGAGAGGTAACAGGGCTGAACATAAACATCACCAAAAGTGCAGTCATACCAATTCAGTGTCAGTCAAGCACTTTGTCTTCGCTGTCTTTGGTACCATTGGAAGGTGCTGGAGAAGCAATGGGATGGGACGTCGCTACCGATAACTGAGATAGACTACGCGTTGTTTTGAGCGTCCACAACAATACTGTTGGGAAACGACGGCAAGGCGAATTTCTAGAAGGATAACTGGCTCAGTCCAACATCACTGAAAGAACTGGCTCCAGGTCTATACCGTATAGTTGCAAGGAAAAGCCGAATGGTACAGGAAGCTATGTACGAAAGGAAATGGATAGATGATCTGAGGAGGAAAATTAACGTGCACCTGTTGGAGGATTTTGTCAAAGTTTTCAACACGCTTTTGTCAAATCACACTTTCTCGGGATGTGCCTGATGACATAACTTGAAAATGGACGTCCACTGGCACTTACTTGGCCAAGTCGGCATATGAGGCACAATTTCTGGGGTCGGTGGAGAGACCATATCATTAGCTCATATGGAACATATGGGCGCCGCAAAAGTGCAAAATATTTGCATGGCTCCTCATTCAGCACCGGCTTCTGACAGCAGACATTCTGACGAATCGCCACATGCAAAATGATCATTGGTGTCCCCTATGCACGAACACCCTGGAAACAGCTATGAACCTGTTCGTCGAATGTGGACCCGAGTGCAATGCAACAACCTAAACCCCACACAGTGGGCCAAGACTCACCGATCATTCTGATCCTTTGGCAGATCTGGAAGGAAAAAATAGACGGATTTTGCTACATCAGAGAAAAGATGCAATAGGAACGATGGTGATCATCAAAGAAGAAACCTGGGCATGGACGATAAGTGGAGCGACCAAGCTTTAGACCTATTTTACTAGGAGGGGAAACTCACGACATGGCTCAATCCTAAAACCACCGATTTTAGTCTCCCCCACCTGCGGGAGCTTAGTTTTATTTTTGCTTTTGCTTCGTTGCTTGCTTGTTTCGTGAGATGCATAGAATGTCTTGCTTCCGGTTTTGATTTTGTATGATTGAACTTACTTTATCCTTCTTTATTGCATAAGGGCAGCTCCTCCTGCCGTTACTTCTAAAAACAATTGTCATAATGGAAAAATCTTCAGAACGAACCGTGCATGATCTGTTTTTTCCCCATACTCTGAGAAGTTTGCTTGCAAGAACTGAGTAAGATAATTAACACAAACTCCTACATAACTCTGGATGTGAACAGTTTGTTTTCAGAATTCACAATACCACGTACTACATTTAGTTCTGTTTGCAAACTAGCGTCATTATGCGTGTACAGTATGCAGCAAATCTCAATCAGAGTATCAGATACTGAATGAATAGGATACGTACACATCATAAAGCGAGCATTAAATAGAACTAATCTCGATCAGCTGGTTGCACCAACATTCTGTTGAGGCTAGCTAAACGATTAGGTGCCTCATTGTCATTGGCCAGTCCAAATCCACGTTAATCCCCATCGATCGCTCTGCGAGCTCCAAGAGCAATTGAACCGGCAACGAACGAACTCGGTACCACTCACCTACCGTGAACGCTCAACCGAGCCCCGCCGGAGTCGACCGGTCCGGCGCGCGGCCGGGCCCGCGACTCCGGCCGGACGGCGACAAGATCCCGCGGCATAGGATCCCCCCGGAGCAAACGCACGAATTAGCCGATTTGATTAATGCCGTTGAATTGATATATCGTGCGTTGTTAATTGGACGCAGGAGAGGGGGGGAGAGAGAGAAAGAGAGAGCCAATCAGCCAACCCGGCTAGCTCTGTTTTCGTCGCTGCAGTGTGCAATGCGATGCGATGCATACGTGCTGCCATGTGTTGGGCATGTGAGACGGTCGTTTGGGGCCTTGGTTATGCGTACCTAAGACCCTTAATTTGCGACAAAAGAGATGATTAATTAGGGAAAGGTATATGGGGAAGTAATTAACTTGGTGTTGCTGGTGGAACACCAATTGGACTCGCATGGGAGCCGGTAATTGGCGTGCGATTGTTTTGTACCTAACCTACTAGTAGTCACTGGCTTGTTTTTTTTTTTAAAAAAAAACTAGTCAGGAGCAGGAGGAGACGAGAATATTGTGTGCTCAGGATGGAACTTTCTTTGCTCCTCCCCTCTGTTTTGTTTTGTTTTGTTTTTTTCTCTTATCTACATGCCTTTCCCTCTCTGGTACCTCTATTGTAACCTAGGATAACGAGGAGTCTGTACCGAACCATTGAAGATTAAGTTCAGTACGTAGTTAAATATGAGATGCAAGTAAAAGCCTAGTCGGCATTTTAAAGTTTCTTCCCCGTCTTCTGAAGACCTTTCAATCTTTCATAACAACGACGTAGCAGCAGCAAGATCAGAACTTGTGAACCTGTGCGTTCTAGTGAGAATTTGTGAAAATGCACTCCATCTGCTGGAGAGTGAAGCAGTAACACACACAAGAATAAGTTCACTTAGTGCCAAACTCATTGTGGAATCATTGAGGAAATAAGCACGGTTCATTTTTATTTGCTGACCGTCCACTGTTTCACCTGACCATAAAAACGACTTCCAAACGGCAGGCAGACCACCACATATCAACATATCAAAAACGCAATCCATCTAGAAAAAAATTACAAACTGATCAAATTAATTGCTAGACGTATCTTTTCTTGATACAGAAAGAAAGCACACAAGCGTCATGGCCGAATCAAGCACAACCGAGGCTAACTCTGCCAATAGTAGTCGTAGTAGTAGTAGTTTTTTTTTTTTTTTGAGAGAGAGAGAGTTACTATAGTAGTTGAGCTATTCATGAGCCCAGAACGGTAAAATAGCTACTCGGCCCACAAGAGTGGCTCATTGAGCCCGACGTCGCCACCGTCGTCCTCCTCGGCCGCCAGTGCCACCGGCCAGACCGGCGACCACAAGAGCCCGTCTCTCAGGTCGAGAAGAAGGTCGGGAAGGTCGAACAGCGCGTTGTCCTGGCCGCCGCCGTCAGCGTGCACCGTTTCCGGACAGGCAGGTTCCAGCGACTCGGCGGCGGGAGACGACGACGGCGAGTCGGCAGATGGAAACGATGACGCCTCGCACCGCACCTCCGCTGCGGCCTTGGCGGCGGCGGCTTGGATGTCCGCAGGGGAGGTGGAGACCGGGCGGGGCAGCTCGTGGGCGCGGTCCGGGAAGTTGAGGTGCGCGGCGCGGCCCTTGATGGCGAGTGCGGCCACGTCGTGGGCGCAGGCCGCCATCTCCGCGGTGGGGAAAGTGCCGAGCCAGATGCGCGACTTCTTGCGGGGCTCCCGGATCTCGGACACCCACTTGCCCCAGCTCCGGCGCCGCACGCCGCGGTACGACGGGTGCTTGAAGCCGCTCCTCGAGGCGTCCCCGGCGCCTGACGCCTGTACCTTGCCGCTCGCCGCGTTTTCGTCGGTGCTGCAGCTGCTGCTCTCCTCTCCCTGGCCATCGGTGGACGCGCCTTCCGGTTCTTGGCCGGTGGCCGGCGAAGCGGCTCTCTTGCGCTTCTTAGGGTGCTTCGGCGCCTTGGAGTTCTTGGACATCTCTTGCGCGGCATTGACGAAGGAAGAGGAGGAGGAGGAAATGGACAAGGACGAGGAGGAGGAGGAGGAGGAAGAGGGTGCATGGCTTGCGTCTGCTTCCATGGCTCTCGTTAGGAGGGAGCTGTAGGCCTGTAGCTAGGACTAGCACTCTACCAGAGCGAAGTGTGGGGAGCAGAGTGCCTCCGGGCTCCGGCTATAAATAGTGGTAGCTCACTTCCGGACGCCTGGGGCCATGGGGGCGTTAAAGCGTTCTGTTTTCCCTTCTTTTTCAAGTTTTTTTATCCCTCTAAAAAAACTTTTTAATTTGGGATTTTTTTTTAATAAAAAAGATGAAGTTAGGTTATGATCAGTATTCAGTACACCAAGGCTACTATAGTACTCTTGTATCTGCTCCGGTTTTGATTTTGCGGAGGAAGGAAAAGTTGAAAAGAGCACATATTTCCCCTTTAAAGGTGTCGAAACTAAAGCAATCAGAGATTAAGTATACGTGCTAGAAAAAACTAGGAAATGATAGAAAATGTGCAGAATTTGTCGGCCTAAAACAAAGCAAAGCTAATGTCCTGAACTAACGTATAGATTAATACTCTAAGAAGAGGTTTTATTCATGTGTGTGTTGTGGTCATTTAAAAAGAAAAGTTACTGAACTGTATTTAAATCTTGCTGTTATTCAACTGTTTTATACAAGGTTCTAGACATCGAGGTTTATTTACCGCTGAATCACAACGGGCTTGAGCACTATACTTCCTCCATCAGTACATATAGATTTCCCGCAGGATTCGTACGATCGAACTTTTAAAACTTTAACAATTAACAAATATAAAAGTATATAGATTGATCACATTAAAATAATTTCACATTTTTTTTAACAAAAATACTTTCATAGTATATACTTTTATCATTTTAATATTATATTATAAAATAAATTGACTCAAAGTCTTGCATTAAAGAAAGTGAAAAACAAAAAAAAATGTTTAGCGATGGATGGAGTACTAAGCATCTCTGCCACTCTAGGCTAAAGTATCTGGCCTGCATACGTGTTGAATACGTTGATACCTCTAGCTGATTGGCTCAGGCCTCAGGGTTACCTTTAACTAACAGAGGCAAGTCAATCTTCTTCTAGAGAAAATAGTAAATACCCCTAGATCAATCATCCCAAATAAACTATTTCTGAACCGATTAATTAACAGGATTTTCGGGCGATTGGGAGAGCAAGTGGTGGCGTGTTGCTCGCACAGTGCATACAAAATGGTTTGGCCATAACGTGGGTGCACGCCTGCCCGGGCGCCCAACCTCCCGAGTCCCGACAACCAAAGGCTGGAGATCGACTTGGGCAAATCTCAACGAACATTTGGCCGAAAACCGGTCGTGACTTCCGCGCGCGATTCAGGAGCCAAATTTGGGTTCGTTTTGTCAGGTTACTGCTCATATCCGGCACACAAACAGAGAGGAGGGAAAAGTGATGATGTTAAGCCATGGCACACCGTGCATCCTTGCGAAATTTCAGTTCTGAATGATTGGAGCGCATACATGCATGTAGCATCCGGATTGAAATGTGATCCGTTGTCTCTCTCCAAAGGCTTCGTCAAACCTCGAAGTTGGATCGTACGGTTCAATAACTCCAGCGAAAAGGAACCCAGGGGCTGTTTGGTTCGTATCCCCACCCCAGTGAACCAATAGCTAGAACTTAGGCAAATTCAAAATTTGGTAAAAAGAACATTGTTTGTATTGTAGCTAAGTCAAATTTTTGGCGTTACCAAAATTTTGGTGTGCAATTTCCTCACCATCGGATTGTCCGTATATGACATTGGATTTCATTGGTGTTACCAATTTTTTGTTGATATTATCAAATATTAGTAGTAAACCAAACGACGGTAGATTTTCATTGGTGTCACTAAAATTTGGTTTGGTTCACGTTAGTAACAAACCAAACATATCTCAGTGTATATCGCACGAGATACCCTGAAATATAACTACGCATCGTCGGGCGAATAGAATGGAGAATAATTTTAAAAGCGCCGTCAGTAGCAGGGAAGAACGTACACACCACAACACATGAGCTGTGGTTGCCATGCTTGGCATCCAACGCGATGCACCTGGCGCTACTGCACAGTTAGAGCATGTACAATGGACTTATATCAACCGTCTATAGTCATTGTTACATAGGATTTTTGCTGACGTTGATGAAAGAGAATGAAGAAAGAGAAAGATGATGTCTATAATCCTGTAACCAACTATAGCACAAGAAACAAGAAAAGCATTAAAAGATTGTGTGTTCTATAAAGACAACTAAAAAGGCAGCAGTCGTCTGTATTATTGTATGAGCTGTCTTTAGTACTGTCTATAGATGACATGAAGAGTTACTATAGGCAATAGCTGTCAATACTATTGTAGATGCCCTTAATGGTTTCAGAAGCTTCGGACAAAGTACAGTAATCTATCCATAGGAGCAAGAGCCACGAGATCACACTGTACTTTCACTCACACACTCACACCGGCTGACAGAGAGGTCCCATCGACCGGTAAATTTTAGGAGGGCCCCGTTGTCAAAGATAGCCGATAGTACATAGAAGGTCATACTCGCTCTGCTACAAAAATTATTTCGTGCACGAAATCCTTCTGTTTCAGAGACCAGGCCACCAGGGCCTGGAACTAGAACAACGAGCCGTGTAATTAACGCAATTCAGGGGCAGGAAACGGGCATTACTCTTCTGTGTAAACTACAGTGTTCTTCGTGCAACACGTTCTTGACCCTTTGACCCGTGGGACGCAGGAAAAAAATATGCAATTCCCCATGAGCTACCAATCGAGTTGTGCAACAGATGCCGAGAACTCACGTGGGGTCGCCGCTGCCAGCGGAGCCCGCGCGGAGAGGAGCCAACTACTAAAAACCTCGTTTTTCTCAAGCAAATGGCAGTGGTTTCGCACGCAAACGCCCACCAAATTGCAGAGTCCAATCAACCGCCGGCGCGTCCCGCTCGCGCGGTGAGCGGGAGCGGGAGCCAGCGCGCGTTGAGTACGTAGATCGCAAGCATCAGCGACCAACGGGCTGCGATCTAGCTGAACAAGTGAACCGCTCGGCTGAATGCGTACTTGCGGTTGCGAGCCCTGCAATCTTAAGCATTCTTCTGATGAGAGTAACTAAGCATGTGACGGTTCTTCCATCACAATGTGCTTGCTTGGTTGACGATCCTGTGTACGTGTTCGAGGCGGATGATCTCGATCGTTCGATCAGTGACCGGGCAGCTTTGATACAGGGTAGGAGTGTCCATCCATCGTTCGGTCAGAATTTGCGAGCCTAATTAACCAGTAAACCAACCTCAGCCCAATCAAAGGCACCGGCCGGTCTGCTACGCTGTACCAACAAGAACGACCAATCGATCTTAGTAGACGGTAGCCCGGTACACGTACTCGCACAACACGCATTACTTCTAAGTTATAGAGCTTGTCTGTTTGTCCAACGCATTAATATTCTCTACGACGAACCCGGCGCGTACGCGTATCATACTGCACAGCACACTAGTCCAGTAGAAGCCTCAAGGTGTCGTACACTATTACTCCTACTTGCAAGTAACAATTCGCCGTCACAGTTGGCCGGTGTATCCAACTTCTTCCGTATCAGTTCGATCGAGTCTTCGACCTTAAAACCTCACCAGGTCAAAGCAGCAACCGGAAAAGTCTTGCAGTAACTAACTATACTAAAAATGTACGGAGCTACTAGCAGGATTATACTATTACTACTACTGGTACTTTCATTAGAGCATCTACAATAGTCTATATCACTTGTTATTAAGATCATCTACAATAGTTCATGTCACCTGTTACTAAGGGATTGACGCACCAGCATTTAGGTGATATGGAGGAGTAATGGTAAAGAGAGAATGTGGGTTTGTTTCTACGGGAAGAAATAAGTTGTTGATACCAAGACACAAGAAACAACAAAAACTATGCTGAAGCCTTGATTGTTAATTAAAAACTCGTTTTGTGGGTCATGCACACTTGTAGCAATTAAAGTCTTAGGTCATGTACAATGAGTTTACATCAGTTGTCTATAGCCTCTGCCATGTAGGATTTAAGCTGGTGTGGATGAAAGACAATAAAGAGAGAGAAATGTGCCGTCTACAATTCTATAGCCACTGTAGCATCAGAACCAAGAAAAGCATTAAAAGATTGTATGTTGTCTACAATCCTGTAGCCGACTGTATCACCACAACCTATTGTATGAGCTATCTTTAGTGCTGTCTACAGATGACATAAAGAGTTGCTATAGAAAGCAACTGTCTGTACCATTGTATATGTCCTTAGATATATGCTCAAGAAACAATCCATTGGAATATTTGTTTCTTTTTATTAGATTAAATGCTCTCTTTTGTCCTAGTAACAACCTAATAAACAAACTATTGTAAATGCTCCAAGGGATTAACATATCAGCATTTAGGTGATGTGAAGGAGGGATGGTGAGGAGAAAATGTAAGGTTGTTTTTAGATGAAGAAACAAGTAAGTTGTTGATACCAAGACACAAGTTGGAGACTTGCTTGTTACCTAAAAACTTGTTTTGTGGGTAGCAATTAAAGTCTTAGATACAAGCTGAAGAAACAATTCATTGGAAGACTTGTTTCTTTTTATTGTATTAAGTACTCTCAACTATTGTAGATACTCTTAAAGCATCTTTAGCGTATTGAATCGATGTCGATTCAAAGTCATACCGCGTAAGTATTTTAGGAACCGAACTTGTTTTTCTCTAATGTATTGAACCGATTCTTACTAATAACTAGGACCCACGTTACATTAAAAAACCACAGAAAATAATATCCTCTCTCAATCGCACTCTCTCCTATATCGTTATTTAATGCTCATATGAGTTGTTTAATGTTTTGAATCGACTCCTAAGTAGAGTCTGGTTCTATGCATTTTTTTGTTGGAATCGACCCTTTCAATGTATTGAATCGATTCAATGTCTTCTCTCTCCTCATTTGAACCGGCTAAAATACAACATTAGAGATGGTCTTAGTTATACTGATGCAAAAACTTACAGTCTCTCCAATTTAATTGCGAGCTCAGGAACAGATATAAATATACAAGACAATCGCTATGGTACCACGAACCGGGAGTTATTACTCCTGCTTACGACAAGTAAAAAATATGGAGTACGGACTGCCCTAGATGCCGACGGCAGGCCATCAATGCTAACCATCCCGTTCTAACAGCAAATTACAGCATTGGTTAATCCTCCATCACGTTAACGAGCACAGAAACCACATATGCTCCTACAGTCCTAGTATAGCTATAAATGCGTTCGATCGCTCGACACCAACACCCGACTCCCGATGCTTTCCCCCCGCATAACCTTCTCCAATGTCCAGCTGAGAGTGCAACGCAACAGGCTGCAACGGCCGTATTTAAGACGTCGAGTGCCGTAGAGTAGCTGATGCCGTGGTAGTTTGGCATAACCAATGCGGCATTTAACCATGTCCACAAGACCACAACCAAAGATAAGTACGTTTAGTTTTACATAACCAATGATGCATTTAACATTAACCAACAACCAAATACTCGAGTGGCAAGTAAGAGTAGCTCAAGTTCTGCAAGTAACCATGTCCGCACGCAAGAATGGCTTGCATTTGCGATTCATGATGTTAGGAGTTTGAACGTTCAAGTTGGACACCTGAGAAGGAAAGGCTATACTTAAGCACCAAATTAAACTATCGGTACTATCAGTACGGCGAAGCAATGGTTTACAAGTTTATACGTGTCTGCTCTGTTTTTGTATGCTTCGGTCGACAGCAAAGTTGGCCGCGACGGTATGGCAGAGGCAGACCACATGCCATCCGTATTCAGATCATCAGATCGGCAGAGGCAGCCATAGGCCATAGCTACACAGAAGCTGCGGCGCCGTCAAGAAGGGGAAATTTTAGCGGATCGGCAGTTAAAACTTGGAAAGATTTCAAGCACATATGCCTGGCAAGAGAATGGGTTAATGGTGAGAAGGAAGTGGCAGATACTAAGTACCAGAAAGAGCAGGATTACATACTAGAATCTGTTTCAGCTAGTGGCGACAGAGTGTAGAGCATGATGTCAAGGTCCTTTGAATGATTCACTAATACAATGGCAGACAGTGAAGTCACACTTGCCGAAATACAGTTACTTTATGATGTGCTAATCTGCAAAATACTTGACATGCCTTTTCAGAAAGAATTAGTTTCTGCTATATGGCCAACAGAGGACAACCAGTTTCGGGAATTCTGGCCAACCTTTAGACTTCTCGGTTAAGAATCACAAGTCAGCTTTTCGCATAAAAGCTTGTTGCTCAGGGACTTTATTGACTGTTCAACCGTCATTTCATACTCCGGTTCAGCTTCTCAAACAGAAGCACGTTAGTCCCACCAGCATACCATTTCAGTGAAGACGCAAAAACATGTAAAATTAACAAATGTTTTATCACCAGAACAACAACAGCAATAAGAAGAAACGTTCATTCACCTTCCCCTCCTAAAACCTAGCTAAGTCACGTCAACACCCTCATAATTCCTGAGAAACTAGATACCAATAACTAATATCAATATATGCCCAGCTGCTGGTATGAATGCCAAGATAGCCATTATGTTATTATCACACAACCGTAGGTCTCAGACGACAAAACTTACATGTTCACCTTTTGAAAGTGGTGCATCAAAACGAACAACAGAAAGGTGTCACTGTAAACTACTGTAGTCTGCGTGGGGTATTATCACTTACGGCAGAACGTGAAACGTTTTCTTACTTCTTACTGCTGAGCACACTGTACTCTTGGACCAGCATCCTCATCATCTTCATCATACGCTTCCTGCCGCCTTTGGTACTGCCTGCGCCTCATCTCCGCTTCTATGTTGACATCATGCATGGAGATCATCATGCATGATGATCTCCTCACATTGATCCACCTCCATGTCTGACAATTGGCTCCCAGGCCTCTGTGGTAGGATCTTCTCAAGTGCCCGGCATTGGTCAGGGGAGAGTACACCAGATTCAGGGAACTCAAGATTGAATTCCACAAAGAGACGACCCTTCACGAAAGGCCGGCCATGGTGCGGCATACCTTCATCATTTTATGGCTTTGTGTTGACCTTTTTTTAGATAATGGAGGAGATAACTCTCTTCCGGTCTCTGCATCAAAAATATACACAACCTATTTTATTAATAAGTAAAGCACCACAATGACCAAAGATAGTTAACAAAAATGGCTGGAAGCCTTACAACCATAAGAAACTTAAAAATTAAACCCAATCATTACAAATCCTGTGACTAAACCGCCACCCATGAAAACTTAGGATTTGCTTCGCTACATTCTCTAATCTGGCGCTTCCAGCTAGCATTGCCTTCTTCTGAGCCAATTTATGTAAAGTTGCCCAAGCACACATCTAATGCCCACTCAAAAGGATAATCTGTAAAGGATTAGTGATAGTCCTTTTGTCAAAAATAACATCATTCTGACATAACCAAATAGACCAATATAAGGACTAGCTCCCACTAGGAGTTGTGACTTTAAAATTGTTGGAATCCTGATTAACCAATTCCCAAACATATACGCTATACTCGCAGGAGGAGATAAATTAAACGCACATTGAGCAGTCCACCATGCAAGACGTACAAAGGGGCAATCAATAAAAAGATGTTGTATTGTTTCCTCTTTAAAACAAAAACAACATTTTTTGCTTCCCCTCCAATTTCTTTTAGACAAATTATCTTTAGTTAAAACCACCTCTCTTTTGAGATACCAAAGGAATATTCTCACTTTTAATGGAATTTTAATGAACCAAAAATAATACCTATTGGGAGCTTGATTAGTTCCAATTAGTGCCCCATAGAAAGATGGTACTGAGAAAAGTCCAAACTTATTCGGGTTCCACCTGAAGACATCTTTTTGAGAGCTCAATGTTAAATTAGCAAGTCTCAAAATTAACTTGTTCCAAGCATTTAGCTTAGGTCCAATGATAGGTCTCCAAAAAGATATATATAAAGGATTCGATCTCAAAATATTTGCAATTGTATCATCCTTTCTCCTCACCACATTATAAAGTATTGGATATTGATTTTTCAAAGGAGTGTCTCCTAACCATATATCCTCTCAGAACCTGGTTTGCATTCCATTTTTAACCTGGAATGAACCAAATCGAAGGAATTGGTTTTTGATTTTCATAAGACCCAACCAAAACTGGGAAGTCCTAGGTTTATTAACCACCTACGAGAGACGACTTTGTGTTGACCTATTTGGACAGAAGATACAAGTCAATACATTTCAAGAAAAGACTGCAACCGAATATAACTTAGACAGTAAACCAGACTTATGAAGTGGAAAACCAAAAACTTTAGAACTTAAAGCGGGAGGCATTAACCAGGATTAATAATTTCACCAGGATTGGACTTGATTAGAAGCTGCCTACTGTCGAGATGGGTCAGAACAAATTGGAACCCGCACAAAGCCTCAGTTAGAGAGATTGTGTGCTCAATGAATAGGTCATCATATCTTAACTAATAAAAGAAGAAGTTTACTCCCGCGCAATGGGACGATCGTCTCATCCTGGAAAAAAAAAGTTGCGCTGACTCCTCTCACCCCTCTCGTGCGCTGTTAAATAATCCTTGATGATTGTTTGTCTTTTTTTAGTTTTTGTTTTTGCATGGTGTTTCTGTTTTGATTGCATGGCTGGGTAGTGCGCACCATATAACGCTAGCAGTCATGATCGTGGGTTATGTAGCATTTGTGTGTATTAAGCCTTCAATTACTCATTTTTGTTAGAGTAAAAGGGGAAGGAAAACCAAGAAAATGTTGCAGCAGTTTTTGGGTAGCACCAAACTTCTGTCTCATGAGTTCATCTTCGTCTTTGGCGTTCCAGTGTGCTCATGTGTGTGTACAGGTTTTCGCGTGCGTAGTAGCCGGTGAAGCCAACAATTGGTATCAAAGCGTGGTCCACTTTGATCCTGCGACATGCATCGAGGTGCGAGGTTGGTCTTGCCACGGTCCACACGCAACTCCGGCTGGAATAGCCGGATGCAGGATACTTCCGGTGGCAGTGGCCACCGTGAACTGGTGGTACTGCCGGCGAGGGAGGGAGTTGTGACTCTCCAATACCACATGTGGGCAGTGAAGATGAATATCATCATACGTGCATAATGAGTGTGGATGGCAGTGGAGGGCGAATAATTGGTCGATGAGAAGAAAGACCAAATGGCTCTCATCGCCATAGTCCAAGCTGTGCCGGAGGCCGTTGTAATGGCCATATCCGCGAAGGAGATGGCAAAGGAGGTTTGGGATGTGCTCAAGGAGATGCACATCGGCGAAGAACGTGACAATAAGGCACGCATTCAAACTCTCAAGAGAGAGTTTGAGCATATCTACATGGGAGACTCGGAGACAATCATTGAGTTCATCTTGAAGTTCACCAACATGGTCAACGAGATACGTGCTCTCGGTACCAAGGTGGAGGAGAGCGCTGTCGTGGAGAAGCTCTTACACTCCGTCCCCAACAAATGCCTACCGATTGTCGGCACCATTGAGCAACGGGATGATGTATCGACGATGTCGGTGATAGAGGCCATCGAACGCTTAAGGGCATATGAGGAGAGCTTGAAGGGGTGGCGGTGTGACAAGGAAGAAGGGGAGCATCTATTGCTCATGTGCACCGAGTGGGAGGCCAAAGCCGCCAAAGAGAAGAGGAACAGCGAGGACTCCAACAGCGGCACAAAGAAGAATGGCGGGTGTGGCGATGGCCGTGGCCAAGACGGTGACAAGAAGAAGCACCGCGGAAAGTTCAACAGGTCGAAGATCCAGTGCTTCAATTGCCGGGGGTTCGACCATTTCGCGTCCGAGTGTGATGAGCCGAAGATAGGACGGGTATATCTCACCAACGCCCAAGAGGACGACGAGTCGGCTCTCCTAATGGCTATGGCATGAGAGCACACCGCAGATGTCGTCATGCTGAAGGAGTAGGAGGACGGTGACGAGGGCTTGCTGCTCGATGACACCGGCGAGGCTAACACGAAGCTCGTCCCGATGGCAGTGACGGGCGACCAGGACGTCGCGCTCACAGGGGTGCAATGCGACGCCAGCCTTGTTGCCGAAGGGGACCTCTTCGTGTGCACGGGTGAGGACAGGCTTGCTGGACTCACCAAGGCTAATAAGCGTGGGGCGGTTGCTGTCGTGGCCGAGCAGGTCGTTGTCATCAAGGGCGCCGATAGTAGGTGGCTCGAGGACGTGTCAGTGTTGCCCGTGGAGGAGTTCTAGGTGGCTGTCGAGGCCATGCGCGCGCACTTCGCGCACGACCATGACCTCATGTACACTATCATCGAGAACCACAGGGGAAAGCTATCAGAGGGGGAGATGAGTCCCGTCTAGTACCTCGACATAGGTGCATCCAATCACATGACTGGGTGCCATGAGTTGTTCTCCAACCTGGACATGTCGGTTTGGGGGTCAGTGAGATTTGGCGATGGATCTCACGTGGAAATCAGCGGTCGTGGCGTGGTGCCGTTCAAGTGCCAAACCGGTGATCACAAAGTCTTAGCTGATGTTTATTATATACCTAAGTTAAGGAGTAATATTATCAGTTTGGGACACCTCGATGAGCATGGCTACAAAACGGTGTTGGAAGAAGGCATTCTAAGCATTTATGATCAAGAGAGAAAATTGTTGGCCTGGGCAAATAAGTCATGGAATCGACTATACTTGCTTCAGCTGGGCCACACCCAACCGAGGTTTGTCCTGACAAAATATGGTGTGAAGGAAGACGAGTTTTGCACAAGGATCGGCATTGTCAAGAAAGTGCATCAAGGATTAGGGGGGTGTTTGTTTAATAATCCTTGATAATTGTTTATTGCATTTATTGTTTTCTTGTAACGTCTTTTTCAGTTTTTGTTTTTGCATGGCGTTTCCGTTTTGATTGCACGGCTGAGTAGTCCACAACATATAACGCTAGCAGTCATGATCGTGGGTTGTGTAGCATTTGTGTGTATTAATCCTTCAGTTACTCATTTTTGTTAGAATAAAAGGGGAAGAAAAACCAAGAAAATGCTGCAGCAGTTTTTGGGCAGCACCAAACTTCTATCCCGTGAGTTCATCTCCGTCTTTGGCACTCCAGTGTGCTCATGTGTATGTGTCCAGGTTTTCGCGTGTGTAGCAGCCGGCGAAGCCAACATGCGCGCCCCACACTCTCCCGGCCTAAAAAAACCGCAAGGAAAGACAGAAGAAAACTGCTAAACAAAACTCCGTGACATCGACCAAGTGCGCTACTGGGAAAGCCTCATCGGCATCGCAACATCTGTGCTGCTTGCGCCTAGGGAGATCCACGAGGGCTAGTTCTGCTGCGTACGGAAGGCTCACTTGAATCTCTTAGTCCTCCTCATCGACGACAACGTAGCTACCGGTGGAGGAGGTGGTGTCGCCTCCTTCCTCGCCTCCCACCACAACCGCTCCTTTGGCGCACGTGTGTGCGTCCCCCTCCCGCTTCACGGTTCTCAACTCCTCCTCTCACTTCTGCTCGCTCTCATGGGGTATGTCCCATCTCATGTACGATTCTTTTTATCTATTGCAACACACAAGTATATAACTAAGACACGATGATATGAGGAATCAATTCATTCATGAACATGTTATGGTTGATTTACCTAAAAACATCATTGGTTCTGAGTTTTGGCTACAAACGTGTGCATGACTTAACCTATTAAAACTGTTTTGGTCTAACTTCAAATGTGTGCCAACAATTTTTCAATATAAATACACGTCTTTTGCTTTTTTTTAACAATAGTTTGAGATTTTATTCAAATAAATTTTGAGTCATAGAATGCAATGCGAAATTGTTTTGCATTCCTGACTACTGGAAATTTCCAGTGGAAACTGATTCAGAAAGCTCCATCTTTGTACGTACGCTTCACACGATATAAAAATTGTTTTGTTCAAAATATGAAATTCCATCACAACGCACGGACACCTACTAACTTCCTCTTAAATCTGGGATGGTCTTTAACTTGCAAGATAAAAACTATATCTCCTGCTACTGTATCAGGCTGCAATAACATGAAACAAACATCGAAACATTAGTGAAAAACTGGTGCATGCAGACATTCATCCGTGTGAGGTTGAGTAGCTCAGTGGATGTATATGTGGCTGCATGTGTGTGCAGGTATAAGAGGACGAAATGTCTTTTGGCCGTGTTGCATCCCTTTCTCAATCTGAACCTCAAGCACCTTTTTCTCCTGAACAACTTTGCTAGCTCTGCAGTTTGGGCATTTATCCCTATCACTTATGATTTCACCTGACCAAGTATACAACATTGCAATCATAAGGCAGGATCAAGGAAAGTGCCTTTTGCAGGAAGATGCAGCATAGTCAGTGGATGCAAAGATGGATCAAGAGTTGGATGCCTGACCCTCTACATTCAGGACAAACAGTGTTCATCTGTTGGATCGTGCCTAGTCCAATCTGCCTTGTTATAGTTCTCATTCCTTGACAACCATAGCATGTTCCCAGTGCCCCAGACTTGGACCCTTTTCTGAAAGTAGAGAAAAGAAGAAACAGCAAGTGAGATCACACAATCAAAACAGAAAAATGCAGGACAAATTGATTGTGGCGACAGAGCTAGCTACACGCCAGAAGGGTCAATGAACCTGAGCAGAAATAGGCCAAATAAATGGCTGAGTGTCAGGTGGGTTTGAATGGATTAGTAGCAGGGAACTGAGGTGGACTTCGTTTTAAGGTTCACTGGGGTTGTGAATCTTGTGATAAGTGGGTTACAGGGTTAGAATGTTAGATTGTGACTCGAAAGTCGAAAGTCTAATGTGGGCCTAGTTTGTATTCACACAATAGGATTACTGTACATGAGCAGCCCAAATTGGTGGGGGGAAACTTGATTCAACGAAATGAGGAATATCCTAGCTTAACTAGCACATTCGAAAATGATGAGGGCTCAAAAGATCAAAGTCAGTTGGTGCATTATAGTAGGTAATGGGTACTACATGGTTGGGAACTTGGGATGAGCAGCAGTGGATCTCGATTGGATCATGTGCAGTGGACCAGTTTTCATTTTAAAACAGGAGGCTTCATTTGGTTGGCCATTGGATTGTGTACTTGGTTTGAGGCCGACCTACGGTCCTACACACAACCATCTCAATCAGGATTTAACTGATTTATACACCACAAACTTTCTACTATAATGTAATGTACTAGGTAAATTAGAAGGGATAAATACTATGGAAAGAAGACCGACGGCGACGGTTAGAGGTAGAACGGTGCTTAGAGGAGATGGACTTGACAGCCTTGAGACTAATTCATATTATTGTTTAATGTCGACGATTATAATAGATCTTCTTATATAGAGGACTCTTCTAACAATTATGGATAAAATCAATCTAAATGATGACCTTCCTAACTAATAGATAACCTTTCTAACTAATAGATAACTTCTCTACTCCTTGACAAGCAGCTCATCCTCGAGCTGTGACGGCAGCCATGGTTACAACCCTTGAAAGCCCCACGTCAACGAAGTATAGCGCTTTCGGCTTCCTGTCATACTAGAGTATGTCAACGCCTTGAAGATTGTCGTCTCCACACACTTAAAGTGGAAGCCCGACTGTTGATGCGGCCCATCATACCGGCACAAGTGCCAACCCACCTTTGATTGGGTTTCACCATGCAAACCTCCGGCGTTGCCTTGGATGGTTCCGCAGCCGCCGGAGCTCTAGGCTACAATGCCGCCGTCGCGCCTTGGTGCTCCGCCACCTTCGCCTAATGCGTTGGCACCTCGCCTTGGAGCTCTGCCGCTGTTGGACACAACACAGCTTGTTGCTTGAATTCTTTGTTGGGTCACACGTCACACGGGGAAAACTCTGTCACCCTTGGGGTGGAGGCCACACCGCCGTTGGCAGTTGTAGCTCTGCAACCGCTTTCTCTAGCACCACCGCCGTCATGCCTTGCCACATGCACCATGTGTGTGGGCTTTGGGAGAACCAGTGCCGCCTCTATATAAAAATGGCGTGCCACTTGAAAAGGTCGTATCGCCCATATTGGAAGAAGGCGTAAGGTGTGCATGGTTGTGCCTCCACCGCTGCAGCCTCTAGCAATGCCACAACCCACCTTGCCGTCTTCATCTCCTCTGTCGTTGTCTTCTCCTTCGCCATGAAAGAGCAGGCAGCAAAAGGACACTCAGCATCAGAAGCCATGGTGAGTGGCTTTGATACCAATTGTAATGTATTAGGTACATTACAAGGGATAAACACCGTGAAAAGGAGATCGACGGCGATGGTTAGAGGTAAAACGACACTTAGAGGAGAGGGCACCTTGCTAGGGTAGAAAAGATCTAGATTGGGGAGAGGGACTTGTGAGCCTTAAGACTAATTCATATTATTGCTTAATGCCAATGATTACAATATGTCTGCTTATATAGAGGGCTCTTCTAACAATTATGGATAAAATCAATCTAAATGATTACCTTCCTTACTAATAGATAACATTTTCAATTAACTAATCCCTATACAAGGAAACTAATCAACTATTCAGGAAAATAGATATTCTTATTGAAGAAGTTAATCCAAACGCTACAGTACCCATGGTACTGTTCACGGACATGAATAGTGCTTCCAGCACGTGGCATATAATTACACAGGTCTAGCAAAAACATTAGCTTTAGCATGGAACCCAACATGTTTCCTAAATGTTGCAACAAATCCTTGTTATACTAGTAAGGAAGTTGGTTCAGGTTGTAGGAAACTATGTTTGCACTATTCTTAAATTCAGAAGTTCGAGATTTAAGAACAAAAGGAATTCAAATGAAACAAAAAAAAATTCTGAAATTATCGGATGAGGTTGTAGGAAACTATGTTTGCACTGTTCGTAAATTCAGAAGTTCGAGATTTAAGAACAAAAGGAATTCAAATGAAACAAAAAAAATCTGAAATTATTGGATGACACAAGCATGGCACCAGTGACTTCAAGGTCAGCATTGGAAGGCCCAATATTCATGAATTGCAAGGGATAGATTGAAACAGAACAACATAAGTGGAATAACACATGTGAAAGCATTATCCAGGAAGAAGTGAAAACGTGTTTCAGGTTCCATGCATCTCAAGTACTCCATGGAGTACTCCACAATTCCAAGGTGCAAATGTGACGACAACATTTATGAATTCTGGCATCACAAAGTGCAGGTTCTGACCCCCAACATTGATATCAAAGATACCAGAGGTAAAGTCCAAAAAGCTTGTTATCAATGTCATCCTACAAGCCCACAAATAATCTAGCAATACACTGATGAAGCACTGTGTAATTTGTATATTCTATTCAAGACGATAACAACAACCTGCTATGCAAGTGATGACACCATTGCGCACTACTGTGGAAACTTGGCTGGTCAAACAAAGACCATAGTAATAGGTGACCCAAAATTCCAAGGACACCCCATTTAATTTTCCCTTAATGATTATATTCCATGAATTTCTCTTCTTACCACCAGAATCAATCTGATTAATATAGCTCTGTACTATTCAAACGCTCAGTACGTAATGAACAAACCAAACTTGTGATGGAACAAGAGTTGACTGCATATACAACGATAATCAACCTTTCTAGTTCTATTCTTCACACCAAACTTTCAATTAGTCGGGATCATAAGTGTAGACAATGCTAAAGTAAAAGGTTAATATATGTAATATAACAACTTACAACTTATATTCCAAAATTTGAACACAGTGTTTCTTCCAGGTGGAAAAATGAAGTACCAACAATAGCTTACAAAGACATACCCCTTGCATTTTGGGCAAAGAATGTTTTGTGACAATGATAGTTTCTTGGCAGTTCCATTATAAACATCTTCTAAAGACACCTTCAAAGTATGAACCACATCTTCACCGCTTTTCTGTCTGCGCATTCTTGAGCTATTTCCTTTGAACCAACAAACCTTATGTGAGTGAATAATTTACGGCAAAAACATAGAAAAACTTAATATAAATGATTTGCATTACCCCCAAAGGCACCACCGACAAAAAAAACTCAAATATGGCAAACGGATTATGGAAGTCACCGCCTCCTCCCATTCCCTCCTTAAGGGCTCTGGGCAAATTGGGGACTGGGTAGTATCACAATTCACTCGTCAGCTCAGTTGGGTGCCAAAGTAATCATGCTATGAATTTGGGTCTGACTTGTCTCTCATGAAGAAAGTCAGCAGGGTTGCCGTCACCGAGGAGGTCCTGGTTCCGTTTTCTAAGGTTTATCGTGTAGTTAGCGATGCAATCGGATCACGGTTTTGGCAATTGCAAGAGGGTGATTCTTCTGATGATGAAGATATTATCTTGGCGGAAGTGAGTCTTGAAGCGAAGGAGGAAATTCGATTATCAGTTGTGCTTGACTTCGCTTCGAAATCTTCACAAGGTACTGGAGTTCATTCTTTTGGTTCACCTAGTTTTTGTAGATCTTTGCAGGCTGAAGGGAATGGGGATTGCGTCCAAGGGTCATCTTTGAAGATGGCAATTGATCTGGTTTTTGGTGAGGCCATTTTTGCGGGGTATTCTCCAGCAGAGCTTCGTGAGGTGGGGATTTTGCCAGACCAGAGTAAGCAGAGGATCGGTAGTGGTCGGCCGTGGCAGGGGCCTTTGCCGCCTCCTCGATTGTCACCTCCGATGACGGTGGGTGCTGCCATTGCTCGTGTTTGACCAAATATTTTGGCTTCGGTGGACAGAGTTCACCCATCCATTCAAATTTTGAATGGTCCATCTGAGTTGCTGGTTCCATCGCCAGCAGTTACTCCGGATATTTTGCCTGTTGTGACGCCAGCTGGTGGGTCAATTCAAAGTCAGGCTGGTGTGGTTTCTACGGAAATTTTGCCTGCCGAGATGCCGGCTGGTGGGACGTTTCAAAGTCCGACTAGTGTGGTAGCTTCTAGGCTGGGCTCAGCAGAAATTGTGTTGCCTGGAGTTAGATCCGAACAGGCCCATACTTCTGGTTTGCCCTGGTTGCGCTGTTTCCTTTGGCATAACTGGGATTCAGCCAGGAGTAAATCACGTAGTTGTCCCGGTGCAAAGTCTAAAATGACGGTTGGTGCTCCTCAAGCTTTCATGTGGTTGGAGAATCAGCGTGGGGATCGGAGATCGATCACGCAGGTCAGTCTCGTCTGGGCATGGAGTTCGGTAGGGGTAGTGCTGGTGCACGAGTAGGCTTTGCTGGTGGTGGTGGTAATTGTAACAGCCCAAAATCCTTAAGTTGGATTAGTTAAGCATCTAATGTGCATTTATGAAATTTTGGACTTTTTTAAAACTTTTTGTAGCAAAACAAATAGGTTACAACCTGGTTTTTCAAAACCTAGAAATGAAATTTCTAAAACAAAATAAAAGTTGGGCAAGAATTTGAAAACTTAGTTCAGAGTAGGGTATAAAACCCTATGTAGAAAATCCCTTGATTTTGAAGACTAGATTGAAACCTAGTAATCCAATACTCCTTCTCCCATTCAAAAGTATAATTTGAATTTGAAGCAAGGCTACAAAGGTTCCATGCGTGGGAATGCTATTTTGGGATTCAACTTTAGCACAGCAAAACCTCTAAGGCCCTATAATGCCTGAGGTAATTTTGAAAGCATTCTTGTTTTCAAACCCGAAACTATACTTTATTTATCTCAGAATTTCAAACTGACTTTTATTTTTGGAAATATGGTATACCCATAGCTGGGAATAATGTATTTGGATTTTATGTGCTCTGTTATACTTGTTTAAATTTTTCTGGAGTTCTTGAATGATATTTGGTTCTCATGTGATTTGCATGTTCGAATTTGAGTTGGAATTTAAAATACAAACAAACCTTGAACAGTGCCTGGAAATAATTTTCCTAGGTTCTGGAACACTTTATCAACTCACCTTTAAAAATTCACAATTTTTAGATTTTAATTACTATTTTAAGTAACCAGTCAATCTAAGAAAATCGAAAGTCAAACATCAAGAACATGCACTTAAAATAATGTTGGGGAAAATTTACTTTAAGTAAAACCATTGAAAATTTACAGAATAGTATTCTTTATATTTTCAGCCTTCCCTAAAAATTTCATATTTTTCGGAGCTATTTTGCTCTATCTAATCAGTACCTAAACACCTCTGCCAATTTACAAAAATCATTCTAACTCATCCACTGTTCCTTCGCCCACGGTATTGACCGAGCGCCCACCATTTTCCCCACCCCTCCTCGCGTCACGCGCGTCACCTCGTCATTCCAGGTCACACTCGACCGAAGCCCACGCTGCTGTCGCATCCGGCCGTCCTCCCCAACGGCTAGAAACCCCTACCCCCAAACCATTTCTTCTCAGCATCCTTTTCTCCACCAAGAAGCCAAGCCATTTCCCTCTTCCTCATTTTCTCTACCAGGGTTGGGCCCTTCACCACCGAGATCACCTCCCAGCTCCTCCCTCCAGGTGCCGACCGCCACCTCCACCACCTGGCCGCCGCCGCCTCTCCCTCCCCCTTAGCGCCGGCCACCTCCCACCCGGTCCGCCTCCCAGATCCGGCCGCCCCAGTGTTTTGCCACCGCCGCCTGCCGTCTCTGGCGTTGATCTGCCCGCTCCGCCCATTATTATGGCTCCTCCTCCACCTCCCGGCCGAATCTGCGCACGGTCACCTCCACCGCCATTGATCCGCTCCACCGTCCCCACGGCGCTCCCCATCTGGCGCCTCCTCATATCATGCGCCTGGCCAAGGCTGCCATCGCCACCCGCCGATCCGCCGCCTCCAACCGTGCGTGCCGCCTCGGTCAGCTCAAGCCGCTCCCGCCGGCGATGATCACAACCCCAAGCTGCTGGCAGTAGTCTTTGTGTTGTCCCCGTGAGCTCCTCCCTCTCCCCTTGATTGCGTTCATGTCGTTCTCTGTTGTTGCCATGTATTCCTTCTCCCACTGCAGATGGAGATCTTGTGCTGCTATCAATCTTTAGGTTTGTCATTGCAGCCAAGCAAATGAGTGAATGAATGGTTGTTTAAATCTTGAAAGAAGATTAGCTCATAGCATTTTTGTCACCATCTCTTGCTATTGTTGGAGCATGAACAAGAAGTGAAAGTATAAACATTGTTAGAAGGTTAATAATCAGGTCTCACTGCAGTAGTTAGAGATTTTCTTGATTCATGTAGTCTTTTGGCAATCACCTAACAAGTAGCATCCAAATCTATTAAGGACCCATAGAATTGTGAAGTTTCGAAACTAGCAGAGTAGCCAAATCAAAAAATCAAGAATAGATTGTATTTTAAGAAACCAACAGAGAAATAACCTTTGCTTCTGTCAATCTTAAGGCTGTCATTTGGTCACTCCACCGAGTTAGTGAACTAGAAGTTTAGGTTCTAAGGAAATTAGTTCATAGCTTTTTAGTTCTGAAAATGCTTGCTATTGTAGCTGTGTAGGTGCATGAGTAGTAGGCTGAAAATTTTTAGAATTGTCAGTAGACTATGACTTTGCTAATTCCAGTAGTTAGTAGTGCCTTTGTTCTTTTAGCCTTTGAGCACTTGTACAACAGTAGAAGTAACCTAATCTGTAAACAGGATGAATAACTCTTGGAGTTTGTCAAGCTTACAAACCTATTGATGTTTTGGTGAAGTCCAATACTTAACAAGCACTATGTTAGGTAATACTTAGTAGTCCTTAACAGCAGTTTGAGCATGAGATCAGATTTGTAAACCTCATCAAGATCAGTAAACAACCATTAGGAATTAGTCCGAAGAAAACGAGAGCTATCTAGGAGGCAAGTTTGTAATGCCATACTCATCTAAAACAAAGGATAGATTAGTCTAATGCCAATACAAATAGATTCTAAGATTTAATTGTTAGTAATTCGCATTAAACCTAAAAGAGCAAAACCAGTTATAAGCCAAGATTAGGTTATGAGTAGTCAATCAACAGTAGACCTTTAATCTTAACTTCAGAAATGCATAACTAATTCAATTTAACTCCAAAGCGAGTGAAACCAATTTTGTTAGTTTTCTTTATTAATGCACTTTAACTTGGAATAGGTTTGAATCATGTTATGGTCCCAAAGAATTTCGAAATTGGAATTAATTTCTGGAATGAACTATTTTTACACTAGAAATGAATTAACTTCAAAAATTCGTAAGTAATTCATTTGAACTCCAAATGGGACGAATCCAATTGGGTTGTTCATATAATTTTATCCTCTACTCATTTCGGTAATCCTTATATCCACCACATCCTACAAAATTTCACTAATAAATAATTCGGATGAACAGTAACAGATGAGAATTAATTTGATTTTTCTGAAATCTGAGTTTCAAACTACTATAGCTCTCACATACTAAATCCAAACGGAATAATTATTTCACCTAAATTCATCAAAAGTCATGCTCTTCTTTCTGTGAATTTTTCATGATTTTTGGATGACTTTGAATTTTTGAGTATTCTCGGTGTTATTCGTTCTTATTTGTTCTTCTCGTTTCTTTCGGTAGGTTCCGACGATTATATTGAATACGAGAGTGACCCTCTGCAGCATAATGAGCATCTCTAGCAAGGAAAAGGCAAGCAGTTTGATCATATCCCGTTAATCCCATTACTTTTAAAGTCTAATATTTTGTTTAACTTGTATGTATGCATGCTTTTGTGTCAAAGTAATTTATCGTTTAGAGGTAGCTATTCCTATTGCATGGTTGCCCGTAAATTGTTATCCCCGCCACAAACCATAGGTTAATAATATCGCCGGTGAATTAGAGCCCGTGATTTAATTATGCTCTTCTATTGTCTTTATGTGTCATGCTTAGAATGCTTAGCTACCGTAGAATTGGGCGGTTGTCGACTTATGTCGATGGCCTTGATCACACAAAAACTTTATTATTATTCCATTATGTCCAAAGACTTGTGCTTTGTTACTTTGTAAAGAAATAAAAATAAAAACAAAATTATTTCATGACTTGGGCACAATGGATGTTGGTGTGATCTGTTGGGTTTGAATGGAATGGTGCCTAAGTCAACAAGGACCTAACATCTTGTTACACTTAACTGCAATTTTATGCGTGCTAACCACACGAGGGGATATGGGACCTCTCTTGACTAAGTACTTTGGCGGGTGTTAGCTTCGAGTTGCATGGTGGGCTATTGGGTGAGCGAGAGTGGGGTTTATCCATCGCAAGGAGCACCACCAGATAAGGGGTGAGCATCTTTGATGACTCAGATCAACGTATGGGGAGGTTGTATCCCCATATGGGCGACTCGTTGTTGACACTCAATATTGGAAATGTCTCGTTGGACTTAGTCTTGCTTAAGATACCAAAGGAAGTGTGCTAATAGCTTGGCGAAAAGGCGATCGACGTGTGGGTACATTGGTACACCCTTGCAAGGTTCAAACTATTCGAATAGCCTTGTCCTAGGTTATGGACACGCTTGGGGAGGTCTTTCGAGAGTTAGACTATAACATTTTAATTAAAACTTGATGTGGGCGGTATGAATGGGTAATTCATGCTATTGTTGTGGTGACTATTGGGTTAATCACTTCCAGGTTGTTGTTGTCATCTATCTATTGTTATTATGTTATTGTCTCGCTGTTATTTGCAAATTAAAAATGAATTGCAAAACTGCTTTGAATCTATTTAATTATTGCAAATGAAAACTTGCTTTATGCTAAAATGAGCCTAACGCCTTCCACTTAAATAAAGCTTGCATGTAGTATATGTATAGGTCTGTTACCCTTACACGTCAGTCTTGCGAGTACATTTTTGTACTCATTTGCTTCGCTTAAATTTAATTGTTGCAGAGGAAGAGGTTGATCCCCAAGGGATTAACTTTTGTGAGTGACCTTCGCTTTGATGACTAGCTGGCGGCCCGGTCAGTTTGCCTTGTGGGGTAATGGCAAACCGGTTGGCTTTTGTTTATCGCCATCTTATGGCATATTTTTCTTCCGCTGTTATTTAAGTTTTAGCTTGTGTGGCCGGTTGGCCTTGTTGTAATTAAATCTCTATTATTTATGTCTTTTGTAAAGTTTGTGCTTCGTTTCTATGTTTGTATGGAATTGATGCATGATTTTGTAAAAGGGTGTGTATACAACACTTCTGGGATGTATACATTTTCCCGATGCACGGGATATTTGGTTTGTGATACTAGAGTCAAGTGGATGGCTAAGTATTACAAGTTAAATACCCCGGGGTCTCACAGTAATCCTGCCTTTGGGGGTGCTGTCGGCCAAGTTGGATCTGGCAGCATTGCTGGTTTTGCTGGGCCATTCGCTGGTAGCAGGGGTGGGGGTGATCATGCGGCTAATGGCAAGGAAATCTGTCCGGCAAGAGGTGATGTTGGTTTCGGTGGTGGGCATGGCAGTGTTGGTGGCTTTGGCGGGGGACAACTCTCGGGCGCCGGAGGTGCTGGCCAGTTCTCAGTCAATGGTGGCACTGATGGCCAGGCGGCTGAGCCTGGTGGTGCAATTGGAGGGCAAGGAGGTTTCCCGATCGTTGGTTTTGGTGGTAGTAACTCGCTCTTTAATCAGCGTATTGCTCAGACGCCCAGCCTTGGTCGTGGGAGACTCGGTGATGGTTACAGAGGCCGGGGTCGTGGTCGGTTCGGGGGTGGAAAGACCCAAGTCAACACTGGTTCTGTAGGTACCGGTGACAACAGTCTTTTTTTGGTGCAAAGAGCAGGGCATGGAATTGCCAATTGTAATGCGATTTATTGTGTGACATTTGTGAGGGCGATGACCATTTGGCAAATAAGTGTCCGTTGCTACTGATGCCGAGGCCTATTGCTAATTTGTGTGGATTCGGTGCTGATGGGTTGGGATTTTATCACATCCCAACGTCAGGGACGAAGAAGTTGAAGAAAGAAAACAATAAGACGGGACTTGTTAAGATCATTGGTGAGCCTTTGTCTGAAAATATTCTTATTGCTGAGCTGAGAAGATTAATTCCTTTGAATTGGCAGCTACAGGTGGAGATGCAGGGGAGAAGTTGTTTTTGGTTCACTTTCCAACTAGGCTTGAATTGCTGCGTATAACGGCTATTGGAGATGTACATGTGAAGGAACACAAGGTGGTGTTATAATTTGAGGAATAGAACTTGAAACCTACACCTAAGTACCAATTATAGAAGGTTTGGGTTCAAGTGTTAGGTGTGCCTCTTGAAGCTCGTGATTTTCTGAGTTTATGTGCTATAGGTTCGATCCTTGGTTTAGCTATGAGAGTGGATATGGAGAAGGTTCGCAAGAATAATTTGGTTCGTCTGCTGATGGGTGTTTTGGATATAGATGTCATACCTTCAAGTGTTGAGATAGTGGTTGGGGAATATGTTTATGATATTTTTTTCAAAGTTGAAGCTGCAGAGGGGGATGGGGTGGTCGAAGGACTTCCTAGGCAGGAGGATTATGAGGGGGAGGACAAATCAGGCAGAGGTAAAGATGTTGAGATGAAAGATAGAGATACTAAGAGATTAAAGAATAATTCTGAAGTCAAATCAAATGCTCCTGAGAATCGTGAAGGGCAGTCTTCCTCAATTACTAAGGGGGATACTTTAGGGCTTTCAGCATTAGATGTCGTTTGGGTCACACCAAGGGCGGTTAGAAAGGAGGTCGGCACTGAGGCAGGGGATGACATGTTTGTTGTTAAAGTCCAGGAGAAGAAGTTGGGTGAAGGTATGGTTATGTCGGTTGTAGAGAGGAATTCAGCTGAAGATTTGGTTGTTTCGGGTGTTGTGGTAAAGAATGATTTCGCTCCCAAGGTGGATGAGCCGCTTGGTTCTATGAGGCAGGCAGGGGGTTTGGTTGTTGCATGCTTGGAAGGAGCTGTGGGTGCTAATGCATGCATGGCAGATGCTTTGGGAATGGATGTTGCGTGCATGGAAGCTCGCAAGGTGGATGAGCCGCTTGGTTCGGTGGAGTAGGCAGGGGGTTTGGTTGATGCATGCTTGGAAGGAGCTATGGGTGTCATTGCATGCATGGAAGGAGTGGTGGGTGCTGATGCATGCATGGCAGATGCTTTGGGAATGGATGTTGCGTGCATCGAAGGAAGTGTGGCCTCTCCTGCGTTTGAGGCAAACGGATCTGATGCAAAGTTTGCTGAGTTTAGTGATCATGCATTGATTAATGGTGGCAAGGTCAGGGTGGGTGTTATGATTGGGGAGGCGGCTGTGGAATTAGAAGTGGACAAGATTGCTACTGTTCATAGCAAAGAAACTATCAGTTCCAGTGGGTTTCTTCGGCCGGCAGGGGGCATCACGGCTGCTTCGGGCGTGCCTAGACAAAGTGAACGCATCAAGAGGCAGCAATCCGGGGATGAAGACATGGTTCAAAAGCTTCGCGGTGTGCACAAGTTCGTAATCTCGAACTTGATACAAGTAAGTCTGGTGATAAATTATCCTTTTTGTCCTTTTCTGATGAGCAAATTGTTGAAAAAGTTACTAGCATTGGAATTTCTTTAGGTGCTGATAATGTAGAGATTGATAGTACTATTAAAAATATTAAGGATCTTGAATTAGGAAGATTAAAAAATAAAGAAATTGTCAATGTTGAGGAGCTAGAAGATGAGAATCAAGTTTGCGATGACATAGCAACCTTAAATCATTTCTGTAGTGATTTAGATGATGCTCTATTGGAAGATGATTTTACTTTGGTTTCCAATAAAAAGAAGGCCAGTTATGGGAAAAAGAAAAGAATCAATTCTAATAAACGACCAATCAAATTTCAGTTAAGATTAAAGGTCTTTTTTGGAATAGCAGAGGTCTAGGAGACTTGGCTAAACATCGCTACATTTGTGAAGTGGTTAAAGAGCAACAATTAGATTTTGTGGCCATCCTTGAAACTGGTAAAAAAGACTTATTTGTATCTAATCTTAATCATCTTTGTGGTGGACGGGAATTTTTATGGCATTGTTCTCCGCCACAAGGATGATCCGGGGGTATATTGTTAGGGGTGGATCCTCAAGTTTTTTATATAAACTCTATAGATGCTGATGACTTTTATGTAAAGTTTCATCTAAAAAATAGAGAAGATGGCTTCCAATGGATACTTGTGGCTGTTTACCACCGCTCAAATCCAATACAAGGAGAAATTCCTTACTGAATTGGTTCATGCATGTAGAAAAGATTCTCTTCCCATTTTAGTTGGGGTGATTTTAATATTATCAGGCATGCTGGTGAAAAAAACAATGATAATATTGAATATAGATGGCATTTTCGTTTAATACTGTGATTAATACATTGGATTTAAGGGAAGTAGATTTATCAGGGAGACAATTTACATGGGCCAATTTGTTAGATAACCCAACTTTTAAAAAGTTGGATAGAGTTTTAATGAGTACTGATTGGGAGCAGAAATTTCCTTTAGTCACAGTTAATGGTCTTGAAAGGTCTTTGTCTGATCACACGCCGTTGCTTTTAAATACGAGAGCAGCCACTTTTAGGGGAAGTCAACCTTTATTCAAATTTGAACTAGGTTGGCTGTGTAGGGAAGGCTTTAGGGAGATGGTGACTTATGTGTGAAAAAAGGACAGTAGGGGTCAATTTGCCTTACAAATTTGGCAATATAAAGTTAGATCGCTTAGAAAATATCTTCGAGGTTGGGCTAAAAATAGCAGTGGGATTTATAGAAAAGAAAAGCTACAACTTAATCTGTTAATTGATAAGCTTGATAAAAAAAAGCAGAGTTTTCGAGATTGTCTAATGCAGATCTTTCTCTTAAAAAATTTGCTAATGAGAGATTGTCACAGCTCTTAAGAGAAGAAGAACTTAAATGGCACCAAAGGTCTAAAGCGAAATTTCTTTTGGAGGGAGATAGAAATACACGTTATGACCATTTGATTGCGAATGGTAAGTATAGACGACAAAGAATTTTTCAGCTTGAACAAGAGGAAGGGATAATCCGGGGTGATGTACAATTAAAAAAGTATATCACCAATTATTATAAAGACTTGTTTGGGCCATCCGAAGTTAATCATTTATCCATGATTGATTCGTTTAGGAATGACATACCTTAGGTCTCGGATGCTGAAAACAAATTAATAATTGAACCTTTCACGGAGAAGGAGGTGAAAGAATCTATCTTTCAAATGGAACATAACAAAGCACCTGGACCGGATGGTTTCTCAGTTGAGTTCTACCAGATATTTTGGGAAGTCATTAAAAATGACATGATGGCTATGTTTCATGAATTCCATACTTGTTCATTGCCTCTTTTTAGTTTGAATTTTGGGATCATTACACTGCTTCCCAAAAAGACAGAGGCTAAGCAAATTCAACAATATAGACATATTTGTCTTCTCAATATAAGTTTTAAAGTGTTTACTAAAGTTGCTACTAATAGAATTATTGGTGTAGCTCAAAATGTTGTCAGATCATCTCAGCCAGCTTTTATGCAGGGGAGATTTATTCTTGATGGAGTTGTTGTCCTTCATGAAACAATTCATGAGTTACATAAAAAAATTGGACAGAATAGTATTCAAGATTGACTTTGAGAAAGCTTATGACAAAGTAAAATGGCCTTTTTTACTTCAAAATTTGAGAATGAAAGGTTTTCACCTCAATGGTGTTATTGGATAGAAAGTTTTGTTAAGGGAGGGAGTGTTGGAATAAAAGTCAATGATGAACTTGGATCTTTTTTTAAAACTCAGAAGGGTCTTAGGCAAGGAGTTCCTATGTCCCCAATTCTTTTCAATTTAGTTGTGAACATGCTTTCCATTTTTATTTCAAGAGCAAAAGATGAAGGTCTTTTATCGGGAGTAGTTCCGCACTTGATTGATGATGTGTTGTCAATTTTACAGTATGCTGATGACACTATCCTCTTCTTGAATAATGATCTAGAACAAGCAAAAAATCTTAAACTAATTTTATGTGTCTTTGAACAATTATCAGGTTTAAAGATTAATTTTCACAAGAGCGAGATTTTTTGTTTTGGTACTGCCAAAGAGGTTGAAATGCAGTATACTCAGTTATTTGGTTGTGAAGTCGATACCTTTCCATTTAGGTACTTAGGCATTCCGATTCACTTTAGAAAATTAAGGAATTGTGATTGGAAAGGAGTGGAGGATAGAGTTGAAAAGAAGCTTAGCAGTTGGAAAGGAAAAAATATGTCTGTTGGTGGATGGTTAGTACTTATTAACTCGGTGCTTAGTAGTCTACCATGTTTATGCTATCTTTTTTTGAGGTGCCTAGGGAGGTTCTCAAAAGATTAGATTTTTATCGTTCTCATTTTTATTGGCAGAGTGATAGCCATAAACGTTTTATAGGCTTGTTAAATGGAGTTTGTTGTGTCTACCTAAAGAGCAGGGTGGCCTTGGCATTCAGAACTTAGACATAAAAAACCAAAGTTTACTAGGAAAGTGGTTGTTTAAGTTACTTAATGAAGAAGGTGTATGGCAATCTTTGTTAAAAAGAAAATATTTGGGGGGGGGGGAGGGTGTCTTTCGCAGATGGTAAATAAGCCTGGCACTTCCCACTTTTGGTCAGGGCTAATAAAAATCAAAGATCATTTTTTTTTCATTTTGGTTCTTTCCAGATTAAAAATGGAATGCAAACTAGGTTTTGGCTAGATACTTGGCTAGGAGATGCTTCCCTGAAAAGTCAATATCCAAAACTTTATAATGTGGTAAGGAGAAAGGATGATACAGTGGCGAATATTCTGAGAACGGCTCCTTTAAATATCTCTTTTAGAAGGCCTATTATTGGGCCTAAATTACAGGAGTGGAATGAGCTAATTTTGAGAATTGCTAATTTGCGTTTGATCGATCAACAAGATATTTATAGGTGGAATCTGAATAAATCTGGGCTTTTTTCAGTACAGTCTTTCTATATGGCACTAATTAGAAGTTGTCATCTCCCCAGTATGAACTTTTTTGGAACCTTAAAATTCCTTTAAAAGTGAAAATATTCCTATGGTATCTCAAAAGAGGGGTAGTGTTAACTAAAGATAATCTGATCAAAAGAAATTGGAGGGGAAGCACAAAGTGTTGTTTATGTATTAAAGAGAAAACAATTCAACATCTTTTTATTGATTGTTACACGTATGGCATGGGGGGTTGTTCAATGCATATTTAACTTATCTCCTCCTGTGAGTATAGCAAACATGTTTGGAAATTGGTTATCTGGTATTCCTAAGATTTTAAAGTCACAACTCCTGGTGGGAGCTAGTGCCTTATGCTGGTCTGTATGGCTATCTCGGAATGATGTTGTTTTTGACAAAAAAAAAATTTCAATAATCCCTTGCAGGTTATCTTTTTTAGTGGACACTGGCTAAGAGCTTGAGCATATTTGCAGAAACCGACCCTGAAGGAGTCTATGTTAGCCAGGAGCGACAAGTTGGAGATAGTGGCGAAGCAAATTTTAAGTAGTCATGGGTGGCGGTTTAGTCACATGATTTGTAATGATTGAATTTAAATTTTAGTCATTACTTGCTTGTAAGGCTTCAAACCACTTACACCAAATTTGGTTACTTTGGTGCTTTAAACTCTTTAATAAAATAAGCTGTGTGCATCCTGATGCAGAGGCCGGGAGAGATCGTTCTCTTCTATTATCTAAAAAAAGAGCATCCTCCCCATATTGGTCGTATGCATCCCTCTTCTCAAGATCACTAAGCACCTCGTAAGCTTGAGATAATTCTTTGAACTGTCCAACCCATCAAACAATTGTCAGAACAAACGAAAAGATCCAAATTCAAGTAACTTCATGTCGCGCACTTCAACTTTTCTGGGTCTCCACCCTTGTCGGGGTGGTTCTTTATGGCAGCTTTCCGGTATACCTCATTGAGCTCATCCTGGCTCGCGGTCTTAGAGATGCCAAGTATCTCATAGTACTTGGGTATTGTTGCTCTTCCTTGGCATTAGGGGTGAAAATGGATCGAATACGGACAGATAATGGCTCTGCCATATTTGTTTTCATATTTTTTATCGGATGCAGATACGGATACGAATACGAATTATGTCGAATATGAAGGGATACTGGTAGCTTACGCTAGCTGACAATTCAAAAATTCCACCACGTAAACCAGGAAGCCATGCAAATAGAAGATCACAGATCGTTACCACCAGACGCGTAGTGCAGCGGAAGAACAGTAGGAGCAGCCTGGTCCAACGAAGAGTGCGTCGATGTAGTGGTCGTAGTCGATCGTCCAACGTTGTCGATGTTGATCGACTCCTCCAGCAACTAATCGCTTTCCTTAAGAAGTCGTGGATCGTCCTCAAGCGCAACAGCAACCGCAGTAGCGCTTCTATGTTATCCACACGTCTAGGGAAGGGACACCGTACGCTGGTGTGCTAGCACCAAGTCGCATGGGAAGGCCCTCTCAAGAAGATGGCGGCTAGGGATTCGATGGAACAACTCACGTGTCTCGTCCCTCTCTCCCAACAGCCTCAAGCATCTTCTTATATAGTGCCTGTGACGGATCCTTTCCGAATATGTTTGACGAATCGTATCTGTACTGGTTTGTTCCAACCCGTTAAGTGTGTGACCCGTTCTGTTCATACGTAATCGGTTGTGACTCAGAAACTCCTTTCCGATTATGAGTCGTCAGCGGCTCTTAGCAGAACATAACGATTTCTGAATACACACGAATTATATCGGATGAACCTTAATACAATATGATCTACGACCAGGTCCATATCACTAACGACCAGTTCATATCTCTATACGACCAGTTCATATTTGGTCTCGACTAGTTCGTAACTCCTTACGACCAGCTTTCGACCACTTAGTGGTCATGTTCGACCAACCTACGACTAGCTTGCATCTCCATATGACTAGTCCGTATCTGATCGAACTGAAAGACCTTCTCGTGTGTTCTCCCTTTGCCTCACGATATCTGGTTGAACTCCAGGTGAGATGTTGTGTCATCTATGGACCGTTCAATACTTTCTCGATTGAGTGTCGGATAACTTCACGTGATCGAACACTTCAACCACTAGTGTCATGGACATGCACTTTCTTTATCCAACCACATCGAGGAGCCCATAGATATCTCTCCTATTATGTTAGGAGGGGCAAATCCCATATCCGACCAGTCACATTCCTCCGCATGTTTCACAGCATACCTGAAAGCTACTTTTATAACTACCCAGTTACAGAGTAGCGTTTGGTAACCCTAAAGTGTACTCTTACGCATGTAGGAAATCATGTTGACCTCAAGTCTAAGGATTATACATCATTATTGCTTGAGACCAACTGACGACACATAAAATCATAACAATCTTAACAATGTCTCAAGGTGGGTCAATCCAATCCCATGTTATCTAACATGTGTTCACATTATTGATTCGATATCCCTATATATATGACTGGTGAAATATAGTCATCAATCAATACATGTGCCGATCGATAGAGTCACTAGTGTTCCGACCAGGGATTCATTTAGAATGACATCATATAGGCTAAAAGAGTTTCACCAACAAGTCACATACTTGTTAATCTTCATAACTAATGATTTATTCAAGGAACAGAATAACATTTATTCAATAACTCATAAACATAGACGTGATACAATCATCTCTATAATTGCCTCTAGGGCATATCACCAACAGAATACAAATACGAAGTGAATACGAATAGAAACGAATACGGTCATAGATATTTTTCAGAACATGAAAACCCCTTAAATTATACACTAGAAATAAACGGAAACATATAACTAGTTTAGTTGATGCCAGTGCCGGCGAGCGGCGGCCCCGACGCAGCGGTTCCGACTGAGCCATGTCAATCAAGACCATGGTGCACGGGGGGGGGGGACAGACGCACGTGGGATGAGACGATTGCCCCCACTGCGTAGGGGTAAACCCCAATCTTTATTAGTTAAAATAAGATGTATGGAAGAACATGGAGACTGATTTGATGCATGCATGCATGCATAAATCATCTTGCTTCTGAACTGTAGTTAGTGGATTTGGTGGTTTGGTTCTGGTTATTGACAATCTTTTGCCACGTTCGCACCTCAGTGTGGCAGATAAGCATTAGTGATGCTGAACGTGATAATTAGCATTTTTTTGTACGAAAACATTGCCCTAAAAATCTATAATATACATACGTGTTTGCAGATCTGAAAATAATAAAATCACGAGAGCATCATCAGGTGTCACACGAGCTAGCTCAACCCATCAGCGGGCAACATGCCGAGCCATGAACAGCCCGGCAGCCCAGCATGCGTGTCGTTGTCTTGGCGCCCGTGCCACCTAGAGGCTCGCGCAGCAGCAGCTCACCACCCACCACCACCTGAAGCTCCAGGGTCACGGCACGTCTGCGGCTCCACGACGCCATGTGCATTGACGGATCGAGCATTCAAGATCGGCGATGCCCCCACCCACACCCACACACACACCCCGATGACGGCAGAGAGCAAGGCCTAGCTCTACGTCTCCTTCAAAAGGATTGATGGGCGGTGCGGCGGTTGGTTGTAATGAAATCTGGGATATCCAAAGATTATTATTATCTAGATAATCTGTATTCGTATTCGACGGATAACAAGGCTACTGTATTCGTATTTGTTTCCAACAAAACAAATCCGTATTCATTTTCGATTTGAGAAATTATCTGAAAAAAAAATTCGATCCGAGACAATCCGAATTCATTTTCATCTGGATCGGTCGAAAACTATCTGATCCGTTTTCACCCCTACTTGGCATACGTCCAAACATGTCTACAGATCACAAGACAACCCCCCTATAAATCTGCAGAACAGGAACTCAAATAAAATCAACAAAATGAGCCCTTAAAATTTACCAATGCTAAATGATCACATCTATTGCAGAAATATATAAATAACCGGTATACCATGTAGTTTAAATATATGCTCCATAAACTAGTGAATATTTGTTGAATATTCACAAGTTTATGGAGCATATATTCCTTGAAATAGATTTCTGGTGAATACCCGATCTCTGTCAGTGACTATGACAACCGGCATACCATGTAGTTTAAATATATGCTCCATAAACAGTTGAACCACTTATTGAACTGAATAAGGATGAGATAATGGAATGAAGTGTGCATATTTTGTTAGCCTGTCAACCACCACCAAAATAACATCCTCCCCTCTAGATTTCGGCAATCCTTCAATAAAATCCATAGAAACATGTGACCATGCCATATCTAGGACTTCCAATGGATCCAGCAAGCTAGGAATATGTATGTTTTCAGACTTTGCTACTTGGTAGACTGGACAAGTGATAATCATGGCATCCACACTCTTTTGAAGTTTTGGCCAATAAAATAACTTCTTAACTCTCTGATAAGTAGCTCTTTTTCCAGAGTGTCCTCCAAAAGCTGAGGAATGAAAATTTGCCAAGATTTTCTACCTCATTTCATTTCCACTGCCCACAAAAATCCTACCCTTGTATCTAATCAGCCCAGATATATTTGAATAATCTTCCATTGTTCCTAATTGGTCTAGTGGTTTTTCCAGTAATTATTGGTTGAACATATCTCCCACATAACTATCTTTGATATCATTTATCCATTCAGGAAGAACAATAACTATAGCTTTGCAAGATGATTCTACAGAAGGTATTGGAGTGTCTCTTTGTGAAAGTGCATCAGCCACTACATTTTCCTTTCCTCTTTTGTACTTTACTGTATAATCAAATTCCAAGAGTTTAAGGAGAAGTTTGTGTTGAATACCTTCAGTGATCCTTTGGGTTGTGATGTACTTAAGACTTTGTTGATCTGTCTTTATGATCAATGTGCCCCCAAGAAATAATGTCTCCCACCTTCCTAGAACCTCCAATATAGCCATGGCCTCCTTGTCATAGATGGATTGTGTTGTAGCTTTAACTCCCAATGTTCTACTAAAATAGGCTATAGGCTTTCCTTTCTGCATAAGAACTCCACTGATTCCTCCACCACAAGCATTTATCTCCACAGTGAATGGCTGCAAAAAATTAGGAAGGGATAACACTGAACAATCAGTCATGACCCTTTTTAGTGTTTCAAAAGCTTCTGTGTGTGCTTCTTGCCATTCACTAGCATCCTTCTTCAATAGATCAAATAATGGTCTGCATATTTGACCATATCCTCTTACAAACCTTCGGTAATACCCAGTTAATCCCAAAAATCCCCTCAATTGAGTTATTGTTTGAGACCTGACCAATTCAAAATATCAATGATTTTCTTAGGATCAATTGTCACACCTGCTCCACTAATGACATGTCCTAGATACTCCACCTAAGTCACAGCAAATACACATTTGCTACCCTTTGCTGACAAATGGTTGCTTCTTAATATGTTTAACACTCTATGAAGATGTCCTACATGTTCTCTCAAGCTCTTACTATAGATCAATATGTCATCAAAGAATACCAGGACGAACTTTCTCAGATGTGGACCGAATATGTTGTTCATTAAGGCCTGAAAAGTAGCAGGTGCATTGGTTAGCCCAAATAGTATCACCAAATACTCATAATGCCCCATGTGAGTCTTGAAAGATGTTTTAGAAATGTCAGCTTCATTCATTCTGATCTGATGATACCCAAATCTGAGATCTAACTTAGTAAAGATACAAGATCCATTGAGTTCATGTAGCAGATCTTCAATAACAGGCATAGGAAACTTATTTTTTATAGTCGTTGCATTCAATTGTCTATAGTCCACACACATACGCCAAGATCCATCTTTTTTTTTCTAACCATTAGATCACACTATTCCTAAGTTCATTGTTCTCCATAAGCTGGTTGATAATACTTTCCGTAGCTTCTTTCTGGACATGAGGGATTCTGTATGGCCTATTGTTAGGGGGCTCAGCACCCACCTTGAGATGAATGAAATGATCACAATCCCTCACTGGTGGCAGTCCACAAGGTTCTTGAAACACATCAATGTATTAACTGAGGACTTCTGAAATTTCAACTAGAACTTGGTTGTTTTCTTGTCCTGCCTCTTCTTGTACCATTTTACCCTGTATCATGCATCCCATCACTCCCTTCCTAGCCATTTTCTCCAATTTCACTGAATTGATCCTACACTTTTCCTTGGGTTCAGTAAAATCCTTGAGTGTTACCATCTTTCCTTTCTTGTTAATAGATAGTTGTCTCTTCTTCAAATCCAGCATAATAGGGTTGTGCTCATAGATCCAATCAGCTCCCAGTATTAGGTCATAACTCTTAAGTGTCAGCAGCCTGAATGAATTCTGGAAACAAATCCCTTGGATTTTGTAACCTATACTCTCCACCAGTGCATCAGTTTTTAACTCACCCCCTCCAGCCACTGAGACTTTCCTTGCCAGTGCAGAACTGAATTGACATTTGCTTCTTACAGCAAATTCATAATCCATGAATGAGTTGGTGCTCCCACTATCCACCAAAGCTACGACCTTCTTTCCTCCAATCACAGTCATCAAGAGAAAAGTAGCAGAACCAAAAGTCCCTTGTGTTGCATGTTGTGACAGTTGCATCAGTTCTTCCTTGGGTTCTAAGTCACTACTTTGCTTAGGACTGTTAGGGGCAGTGGTATAGCCTTCCTCCATACATTTGTTTTATTCCTGAGTTATTGAGTCTTCTCCATCTTCTCTTAATAGTAAAGCATGTATGGCTTTCTTGACCTTACATTTGTGCGCTACAGACCGAGGTTCTTGACAGTACCAGCAGGGTCTCCTCTCCCTTTTTCTAGTGTGAGGTACATTTTTGTTGCTAGTGTTCCTGTCCACATTCTGTTGCACTGATTTTGGTGTAGGTTTGTAATTGTTGTTTCCCGAAGAGAAATTGTTTTTGTTATACCCTCCAAACTGGTTCGATATTTTTGCAATAGCTGACTTCTCATATACCCTAGAGTACCAATAAGCTTCCATCAGCTCTTGTGGTCTTTGCCCACACACATCATGTTTGATTTCTACTCTCAATCACCTAACAAAACAACTCATCATAAATGCTTCTTGTAGATAAGGGTTGTCTCTCTTTACTAGTGCCATGCATTCCTCAAACTTATCAATATATTGAGTTACTGACAATCCACCTTGTCTCATATTTTGCAATTGTTTAATAGCATCATGTGCATTTGCTTCAGAGAAACAGTCGACTACCATGAAACATAGTTGACTCCAGTTCAAGATCTGCCATGGAACTCCAATTCCCTTCAGCCACCTTGCTGCTCTTCCCTGAAAGTGAGATGTGGCTAAGTTCACCCACTGTTCTACTGGAGTGCCTGACAAAGCGAAAAATTGTTCACACTACTTCAACCACTCAACAGAATCATCCCCACTGAAATAAGGATTCTCTAGTTTAGGTCCTCTTATCATTACTTCAGCATAATGTGATGCATTTTCCATGTTACCAGATTGGGAGATCCCTTGATGATCAAACATCCTAACTCTTGCGGACTGTGATGTATTGTCTGTATTCAGAAATTGTTCAGTGATAGGGTTATACTGGTGATTACTCAAGAAAGGGTGATTCCAATTGATGCCATAATGATTTCCATTTCCAACTTGTGGTTGCCCACCAGTTTGCCTATTTTGTATGTTCAAACCCCCTTGTGAGCTTGTTTGAACAACATTGGTATAAAGTGGGGCCAAAGACGGAATAACAGTGTTTGGTTCAATGTAAAACTGTACTCCAACGGTATCATTCGCAGTATTAGTGTTAACTGGATTAGATGTGAATCTACATCCTGCACCCCAATTTACGTTACCCCCCAGAATCACTGGTGGTGGAACAGAGACAGTTACCTCACTAGTTGTTGTGTGTGCGTATTTCCGTCGAAATCTGGTGGGCATAATCTCTTCAGAAGATACTTGACCTCACCATCTTTGTCCTCATTTCCCTGAGTTCTGTGATTTCTTCTCTAATAGCAGCAACTTTAGATCTCGTGTTAAAAACTCCTTCATCCCCAGCCAGCCAGCCTAAGCCAACCTCTTCCCTCTTCGTCCTGCGAACTTCTTCCAGTCGCCAATCTTGTCTCAGAGTGCTAGACTCAACCGAGCTCAGGGATTTTACAACAGTAGATCGAAATCCACTCCTAACCTTCACTGATTTGGATCTTTCTTCCAAGAATTGATGTGTGCTCTGATACCTTTGTCAGGATCTGAGAAGATCCGATAGCGATTTGGTGTGTTTCCGTGGAGATTTGGGAAATAATCGACGAGCAAAACCTAGGGCTACTTTACTCTAAGATAAGAACTAGGAATATGTTCAGTCAATTCTTCATTTATTACTGAGTTTAGGGTTTATATACCAACAGAGTTACAGCTTGTTGAAATGTTATATCTCAGTTTTAATAGCAATACAGAGTAAAAGAGATGAATGCTGCTCAGCGACAACAGGTGACGCCAATAGTAGTTCTTGACAAACATCAGACCCCTTTTCAGCTGTGCGATGCTCATCAAATGAAATCCAACGACTTCGGCTGCTTCTAGTGTCCACAATTGAAGTCGTCTAAGCGTTGCCCTGAGCGCTATTTTTCCCCTTCTGAGAAACAATGCGCTGAATTCACCAGCTCTGTTTTAGTGAACCTGACACCCAGGAACACCCAAAATTCCTCCCCACCGAATCCAACCCAACCCTCCACCTCTCCTCTGAATCCAACCAACAAGATCAACAGAACAACCAAGAATGACACAAATCAAGCAAAAGGACTCGATTTTCCCCGCAGGAAAAGCACAGGAGCGATCTAATCGGTCCTAGGGAGACTACTAGCCATGAAAGATTGGGTTTTGCCGAGCGATTGTACCTTAATCAGCAGAACCTAGGGCGGCGACGAGGCGAACGCATGCGAGCAGTGTCCCGTCACCGCTCGAACCATGTGACAAAGAGAGTTTGCAAAGTCAGTGGTCGTGCGGCTTTATGCCCTACCATTGTCGGTTGGTGTGCTCACTCAGGTGCTAAGGTAATCTGGATCGCTGATGAAGGCCATTGGGGTCGGATTGATTTTGGGATGCCATGGTGCCGGTGGAATACGGACAGGGAAGGAAACCAATGGGTGCCTGGCGGCTGGCAGGTGCATGCCATGTCATCTCATTAGACTTGCTTAGCCAATATTTACACTCAAATACGTGCAGTCAAACTTGCAGTCAAATTTCCAAAACTTTAGCTATAGATATCTTTTTAAATATTTAGATTGGATAGATGAAAATCTTATGTGTAAATTTGTCATGCAAAGTACTTTCGTAATGTTATACTTTATTGGGTTTTATAAATATATTACAATAGAAATTACTGATCAAAGTTGTGTATTTTGGACTGTGTCGATATACAAAACGATACGTATTTGTGACCGGAGAGTACTCAATTTGTAGCTTGTAAATGTTGTTCCCTTGCACACAAAAAAAAGTGTGTACATGTTTTTTTAAGGAGTTGTGCCTGATGTTTGGACCTGTGTGAACAAAATTGTACTACTTCAGCTTCTTCTCTTCTTTTTTTGGAAAATCAAGTAGGAGTACGTCTTTACAATCATGGTGAATACACCGATGTAAGAAGTCCAGTGTCACAACAGACCACTCACACATGATGCTATCTGATGGGGCCTGCTAGGCACACACATGAGTAGCAAGGTTTGCTTCCCACTATCTTCGCCCCCACCTGTCCATTTTGCTTTGAGATTCGTGCCCGCCTTCTCCCTCTCTCTCCCCCTCTCTCTTCCTCTCTCTCGGCTCATGCCACCAGCCCAGAGCAGCGCAGCCGAGACCTCGTCCGCCGTCACCAGAAACATCACCTAGAAACCCCGCGTCGCCTCATTCCACCGCCAGAAACTTCTCGTGGCGTGGAGTTTCCAACGCGAGCCGCGGGGTTTTCGGCGAGGGTGGTGGCACGGTGAGCGATGGACCGCAGTGGCTCAGTGGTGGATGGGAGCGGCGGCAGCGCGACGCAACGCGAGTTTGAGAGAAAGAAAGGGAGGATGGCGTACGAATCTCGAAGCAAAGCCAATGGTGGGGACAGTATGTGCAGGAACACATACATGTATCCTTGCATTTCCCATTAGTAACGCTGTTATACCATGTGGCAGCGCCATGTAAGAAGACTCCTCTGCCATTCCAAATCACCGCCCCTGCGGTGCCATGGAACTCAAGTGGGGACAAGGCCCCATCAAGATTCAACTTAACTTCTCCAGATGATGGCACTGCCCAGTTCTTCAGTTTCTTCTCCTTTCTAGCATTTTCACCCAGAGATGCAAATGAGCATGTATCAGTCACCACTTCCCTTGCCCATTTCACTACAAGTTCTGGTTTCAGAGCATCTTTACTATAACATCCCATTTTGAAGCGTTTGACTGAAGTTCACAGTTTGGATTCAAATTCAAATGTTCAACTCGTTTTTGCCAAAAAAAAAATCAAAATTTCAAATCTCTTTCTCCCTAGGCTCAGCCCATCTCCCCTCTGCCTCACCTCGGGCCTAGAACGCACCATGCTCCCCCTGCTCACGCCCACCACATCTACCGGTAACGCTGCCTCGCCAGCTCCGCGCCGTGCGCCAAGCCGCCCGCTCCAGAGCACGCCTTCGCGTCTGCCACGCCCGAACCCCCCTCCCCCTGCTCCTTTCTCTCTCCGACACGTGCCCTCGGCCCGTGCCCGCCGCTTCGTGCGCCAAAGCCACGTCGCACAGTCATCATGGCACCCTCCAATGGCCATTCCCCCTGGCTATAAAAGTTGCCCGACCCCTGCCCTTGCCCCCTCCCCACCATTCTTCCCCTCTCCCTCTCTTTGCTGAAGAAGAACGCGAGCTCCGTCCCGGCCGTCGTGCCACCATCGCATTCCCGCTGCTCTGGTGGGCCTCTTCCCTAACCACTTGTGTCATGTTGTGTTCCCAAGCTCTATGTTCTCTTCCCCTCAAACAATTTTGGATTTCGTGGAGTGAATCGCTGGAATTTCGTCGTTTCTTTCTCAAGGCCAATTTCACCCCCGTCAACCGATCTTCTTCTCCGGTGAGTCTTCCGTCGAATTGACCGCGTCACCACGTGTTCCCGGTCATCCTCTTGCTATCCCCCACCTCAATTTCACTTTTCCTGTTGCCGGAGTATGCCGCTACTGTGGCTCTCCTTCTTGCGCCATCGATCGCTGTGGAGCCACCTCCTCGGAGCTCCTCGAGCCTCCCCGAGTAGCCCATCCCCTTCCCCATGGTCAGGCGCAGCCCGTGCTTGCACCACCTTCATCACCGCACTGCCACACTATTGCCGCCACCATTTGTGCCGTCGCCGTCGCCCATAGGACCACCACCCCCACGAGGTTCCATTTTTGCTGTTGCCCGGCCGCCCCGCCGCTTGCCTCACCGGCATCATCGCCATGCCCGAGCTGGCCATGGTTTCCCCTATTTTTCTCTCTGTGAATGCTCTCTATGGATTGTTGCTTTGAGTTCACGACAAGATGGCCCCACATGTCAATGTCTCTGATTCCTTCTCTGTTTCCCTCTATCTCACTTCCAAGTGGGCCCAAGTTGTCATATGCTATTGCTTTGCTTGGAAAAATCAAAAAGCATCTTCCACGGTATATTCTTTCCATTTTTCATATTTGCATCATTTTATGGGAAGATCAAACTTCGGGATGTTTGTTCTCTTCTGTACAAACTCTGAATCTATCAATTCTTATTTCTAAAATTTTGTAAATTCAAGATCTATCTGTTGGCAATGGCTTTGTTCAATTTGGAATTCATTTGATATTTCTTTTGTATTTACTTGCTTTGCTCATTTGTTTGTTCTTTTTCTGGCATGATCATCCGAGTAGAGTTCGAAGACGTGGAAGAGCCCTCATTCGAGCAATCACAAGGTTTCCTAGACCCCCTTGCCTTTGAACCAAGTAAGTCAATACTTTGATCATATTGAACCTATATTTGAGCAAATCTATATTTGTTTAAATTTTGAAGTTGCAAAGTTGCATGCTTAATTCATTATGCAAATGTATGTTAAACTTGAAGATAGATATATGCCGACTAATCAATCTTAGTAATATTATACCATACTTTGGCATTTGAATGACATGATCCTTGTTATCCTAGATATTTAAGTGGTAACTTTACTAGCTATAGGTTGTACTTAAGCGCTATGCTAGTCTTGCTTAAGTACCAGAGCATCAATTGCCATAATCATCATCTTTTAATCATAAAAATTGTTTTGGGCAGACATTGGAGGTAGATGACTGGAATATTTGAGCAAACTTAGTTTTATACTTCTCAAAATCCTAATAACTTGTTGTTACCATATCTGGGCGGATGGTATGTTGATTGGTGTGGACGTAGCACAAGAAATGGTGGTATGTGGTATACACCATCTAGATAACTTTAAGGACTTAATCTTGTGATAACATCCTAATGTAAAACAGTGCAACTACAAGTAAGGGTGGAAAAAAAAGCTTGAAACTCGCGAGTTAGCTCGACTCGTTAAGAGCTCGACTCGACTCGGCTCGAACTCGGTCCCTTAACGAGCCGAGCCGAGCCGACAATTTAGCTCGTTTTCTTAACGAGCCGAGTTCGAGTTGGCTCGCGAGTTACTCGTTTAGCTCGTTAAAAAAACCAGTACAGTTGAGTAGTAGCACCAGACCAGCCCAACCCAGCAACCCTTAGATGGTCCATGGAGGTCCAAGTCCCAAGTTGTGATCTCTTGACTTTCTAAAAAATTTATTATGTAGATTTTCCTTTTTTAGCGAGCCTAACGAGCCCCAAACGGGGATCTCTTGACTTTCTTAACGAGCCTAACGAGTCGAGTTCGAGCTTTTTAACGAGCCGAGCCGAGCTAGGTATTCTGCTCGTTAGCTTAACGAGCCGAGCTGGCTCGTTATCCACCCCTAACTACAAGTCTATAATAGTGTCGACCTGGCTAAATAATTTGTATCCACCAATGCGAGTTGCACCATTGGAGTGACCCACGAGTCATGTCGCTGGTGTAAGCCGTTGTGGACATGGGTCGTGTCGCTGGTGTAAGCCGTCGTGTGGCACAAGAGGGGGTGTGAGTGTGGCTGACGTAACCACCCTCAAATGAAACCTTAGTGGGTGTAGCTTCACTGAGGAATGCATTGTAAATGCTTTGTAATGATCTCTTTGACTCACATGTCTAAGGAAACGTGTGGAGCACAACAAGGTGATTATTTCTTGTAGGTAAAGTGTACAGTCTCTGCATAGTATAAACTGTTCGGACTGTCGTGCCTACGGTCCAGGACAGGCATGTGAACTTGCTCGAGTTAGTTCTATTTTAAAAACTTTTGTGGGAGGGATGAAAACTCGTCGGGTGGATGTATCCCTAATTTTGGATGAATGTATCACATTGTTGTTAATGGGTGGACGTACCCCTAGTAATAAAAAAAAATAATCATATGGTGAATAGAACCATGTAACTGGTGGATGGAACCTGCACCGTTATAAATATTGCACAACTTCTCTCTTTAATAAAATATGGTTTTGTTAAAATGCTAAGTCATAGGAATTTATAATTATTGTAATTAAAAATATTACTTTTAGCAAATAAAAGAACCCGAGCCATCCTTGTTAAACCCTGCATGTATAATTATTACATTCTGTGTGTTGGCTCGCAGAGCACTGTTACTTGTGCTCACTCTCGCTCCCCACTTCCTCGGAAGCTGTGGACCAAGGACATTACACATACTACAAGGATCCAGAGGTTAATGGTCAACAAGACGGTGACGAATAGATTAGTCTCTAGTAGTCTAGATCTCGCCCTAGTCTAGCTGTCTCAGTCGGTGCTTGTGTGCACCAATATTATCCAAGTATTTGAGTAATATTAGTTGTACACATATTACTCTTGTCGCTTGTCTGTGGAGAGATGTGTCATACCCCTTTTGCTTCCACTGTTATGTAATGTATCTATTTTGCCTAATCGGCCCTATTGTAAACTTGACTCGATGCGGTCTATATGAACTCTGATGTTATGTAATTAATATATGGTGTGGTTTACGTCATGTATAAAATGATTCAATAATGTATATATGAGCATTATCTATTAATCTAAAAAATAGTACAGTAGTTTCACATAGAATTCTGGATTACCAGATCCGACAATTACCATGGCGGATATATTCTTGTTAGACCAAAGAGACCACGTACCACGAAGGATAATAGAAGCTTCTTCCGAGCTACACACCGTGCTTGTAACAGGGTGCTTCTTCTCGGGAAAAGTACGTGCATAGCCGTTACACCTTAGATGCGATCGTGCGAGTGGTGAATGACCATTTTTTTACAAGGATGTTTTTTCAGGAACGGTGAATGACCGTTACACGCCATCATGCTTTACAACAGAGAGTACTAAATTTTATACACACTTTATAAACATTACTTTCTGCATCTCCTAGGAAACATTGTAACTTTCTAACACAAGCTCTGTCCATGATCATGATCGAGACTCACTGTGTATTGGAAAATAATATGAGAGCGCAGTCTATACGAAGATCTTTATTGTCGTGGATACAACGAGTGCTTGTATAAGAATACAATAAGAATGAGATTGACTACAGAGATCATGGAGATTATAAATATTGATGTATTGAGAAATTATTGATATGCTACCGAATACGTGGGCTCATTTATAGTTATAGAAGGGGTGACAGTTAATACAGCGAAAGACGTCTTATGTCTTCACGAACGTTCCTTTGTTGAGTATTGAACCGTCACGTCCCTTAGGACTGTCGTAAGTTGTTAGATGCGCTAACAACCGCTCTCATGTTAGTCGTATGGGAAATTGTCATGACCCCCGATCAGTTTACTGGTCGGGGATGACTCAAACCGTATAGAAGGTTGTGTAGTGTCCATGGGTAGTCGTCTCATGACTCAAACTGGTCTAGTCGTAAAAAAGGAATTAGACTTTTTTTAATACTGGTTGTAGGTACATAATCGTTATAAATAGACTCTTATATGTAAGGCATGCTTTTACGGAGATTCTGGGTTTTACCGAGAATAGTGATCTGGTCAAGAATCCAGTTCAAACTCTAATATGAAATGCAAGGTTCAGTAAGTAGGCTGCTACCTAGGCTAAGTACAACCTATACTAATACGTCAGCTATCCCAGAACAGGTAGTCCGTAGTCCAAATGCACAACCAGAAAAAGGATTATCAACCACGGCACACGTCCATCCACCAGACCAGCCTTAAAGTTCAGAGTTCGTCCTCGACGGCGACAACGGGGGAGGTAGCTGATCAAGAGCGACGAACATGTCCGGCGGGAGGTCGTCGAAGAACTCATCGGGCGCATCCCCAGGCTCGGCCTTGACGGCATCATGCGCACACCCCATGCCGAAGAACGGCAGCTTCATTGGAGCCGGCTGCACCACTGGAAGCAGCTCCTGGTAGGCGAGATAATCCATAGCACTGGCATCGACGAACCCGGGGCCGATGTCGCATCTCTCCGGCAAGCCCGGGAAGTCGAGCAGAGGGTACGGGTGCTGATCAAACGGCAGCTCTGGTGGTGCCAACTGAGCTGCATTCGACGAGCTCGCTTCGCCATCAGTGGCCGGTGCTACCTGAAGCGGAAATGGCCCCTCGAAACTGAGGAATCCAGAGCCTGTCTGATCATGCGGGATTCGTGCGGCATCCTGGTATTCCATGAACAGTGCAGCTGCGCAGCATTGGCCACCGGAAGAGTTGCCCTCGAATGGAGCTTGATCCAGGCGTGGACCCTGACGGCATTACAAATTTCCAACAGGAAACTCAAAATCATACGAAGAACTTCGAACAATTGCACACTGGAGCCCAGTGAAAGCATACTGTAGATAATGATCATATATCTGGAGAATACGAATGAACAGTGAAGAAAAGGGGGTGAATCGCAAGTGCATACCGTGACGGGTCGCGACTCGAGAGAGGAGGCAGGCGCTTTGGCGTTGCCGCTGTTCTTGCTGGACCGGGAGGGGAGAGGCGTGCGCAGGAGCCTGGCGAGCCGCTTCTGGCGAGTGCTCCAGAAGTTCTTGACGTCGTTGTCCGTCCTGCCAGGCAGGTAGGTGGCGATCCTCGCCCACTTGTTGCCCAACTGCGCCTGCAGCTCGATCACCACCCGCTCTTCCTCGGCCGAAAACTTGCAGCCACTTTTGGAAGCGAAAACGTTGGTTACATTGCCATTGTGACTAATGGGGAGTTTGGGACAAGATTGCACAAATTGGAGAGAACGACAATTCTGTGTAGCACACTATCATTGTCTCGTCTAAACATTATTATTTTTGCAGCTTGTTAACAAAAAGTATTTTTTTTAAAATGGATGAAACTCGAATGAAATATCCAGAGTAACACACACACACACGGAGAGAAAGAGAGAGAGAGGATTTGCGCTTACGTCTTGAGGTTTGGCCTGAGCTTGTTGACCCATCGGAGGCGGCAGGACTTGCCGGTGCGCGGCAGGAGGCCTTTGGATCGAATGGAGCTCCAGTGCCGCGGCCCGTGCGTGCGCACGTGCTCCAGCAGCACCTCGTCCTCCTCCGCCATCCACGGCCCTTTGCGCACCGCCTCGCCGCTGCCTGCCGCGTCCCTCCTGCCGCCCCTCCGGCGGGCGCCGCCAGGTGCTCGCGCCATTGCCTCACCGATCGAGAGAGACACCCTCAAAAACAAAATGCAGCCTTGCAGGTAGTGTTCGGGAAGGAGGCGCTGCTTCGTGCGTGGTTTTCTTATGGGTTTGGACAGGGGGGAGTGGTGCACGTGGCGCAATGGAGAGCGTAGGGTGGGGATCGGACGGACGGGTTTGATTCGCGAGGGGGCGCCGCGGGCAAGGGGCGTGCCGAGCGGGCGCACGAACGCGCGGCTAACCGCTTCACCCCCCACGAACGCCGATTTCCACGGCCCTGGATTTTCTGTGTCTAGTCGCCGTCCAACTCGCCACTTCGTGGCTCGTGCAACAAGATTTTTCTTTTGTTGCGAGCGTCGTACTAGAAATAAAAAAAGTCGCCTTGCTGCCGCCAGATCACGAATTTGCGAAGATTCCAACCAAATGTTTCGTAAGCTATTTGTTTGCTAGGTTTCCATTTGAGATACAGGATCAAATTTGATCAAACAAGCTTTCGCTACAGACTGACAGAGTACAGTTGTGATTATTGCCTCGCATTCCCAATTCAAAACGCCTGGCATTTTAGCTCTCAGATGTGATGAAATCCGGATCACATGCAGCTCTCGCCGCTCTAGTTTCCCAGATCCCGTTATCCCAATACACCGGAACCTCGCACTGGCAATGTGCTGGTTAGTCTCCTCCCTCCGCTCGGCGAGGAGGAGCTCCCATCCACTTCCGGATGCCCGCGCCCGCGCCCGCGCCCTTCATCTCCTCCACCTGCAGATACAGATACACAGACACGTACCACGTCAGTACAGATTTGTCGCAACCAGGTCGCAGAATTCGTCGCACGGGTGCAAGAGTTTTGGCTCCCCGTCTTACCGATCCGATGCCCTCGGCGAGCACTCCGGCAGTGACGGCGGTGGCGCCGGCGCCGACGAAGAGGGTGGCGATGGCGAACGCCTTGAACGGCATCGCCACCGCCGCGCCGCCCCTGCCTCGCCGGAACCACGCCACCTGCGCCGCGCTCGCCCCCGCCCACCACGGCCACATCTCCGCTTCCCCGCCGCTGCCGCGCCGCTCATCCATCTCCGCCACCACTAGGGTATTTGGGATAACGCGGAAAGCTCACCGACATGCGGACCCCATCTGGAAGGCGTACCATGTCTGGCCACTGACATGTGGGACGGGCCACCATCCACATCCACATCCACCACCACAAGGTCCACAACCCGCGCTATGGTAGTATGTTGGAAGATCGCGGTAAGCTCACCAGTTACCACTCTAACCAATCCACCGGAACACTCGGCTTCCATGGGTCGCAGCAACGCGCAGCTTCTCCTAGGCCTCCTGCTGCTACGGTTCAATTGGTGCTTGGTGAGTGTTGATCCTATTCGATTCGGCTTTGTAAATTTTGGACAGGTTTGCGGTATCATTGATGGATCACTGGGGTTTTTGGGGTGGGGGGATTTTAACCAGGCGTTCGGTGGCGGAGGCACGGAGGAAGGGGGCGGGGTGTTTCCGGTGGTGGTGAGCACCTGGCCGTTCCGGGAGGCGGTCAGGGCGGCGTGGGAGGTGGTATCTGCCGGTGGCGGAGGGGGTTCGGCCGTGGATGCCGTCGTCGCCGGCTGCTCCGCCTGCGAGGTGCTCCGTTGCGATGGAACAGGTCAGTTGTCTACTGCCTGATGGAAAGGTTGTCTGCTGCCTGTGCACGTTGGGGGTTGCGGATTGGTTGTGGTTAGTGGCTTGGCCTCGATTTTAGCTCACGAGTAACTGAGCTGAAGTGGGAACACTGGTGAATGGTGATGATATATGAACAATGCTGATACATTGGTAAGATTGGTTGGAAAAACCTGCTAAAATCGATATGTGATAGCAAAGTTATAAAATAGCAGTGGATCAGTTGCAGGTGATCATACCTGCTTTACCCTCTTCGCTGGCAGATATGCTCAATTGTGGTCAATGCATAAGGACGGGTACACAAAACTGTATTTTTAAAATTTGCATGACAGTATAGCACACTAGCACAGTGAACTAGGACTTCTCCATACATGCTGTTCTGTGCCATGAGACTCTCATAGTATAACACTTTGAACATGTTTGCTGCCAAAATGTCTCTGATAAGCCACTGATCCCATTTGAGTTCCCCCTGCTGATTAGTTTACATAGAACCAAATTGTTGTTCACTCTTTTGATGCAAGAAATAGACACACAATAGTTGCAGAGCTCAAATAGGATCTTGCTCAGTGTTTAAGGCCCATTTATGTTGAGAACCTAAAGCCTTTCTCCAGCATTTTTAGAAGCCTAATTTATAACCATTCTAGCAGAAGCTTAATCACAATATCTTAAGTGAAGAGTGCTATTTTGCACCCTTTTTTAAATCGAGTGTACTCTATATTGATGTGCCTCTCTGAAGACCAGTACTTGGAGCTTAATTTAACTTTGAGAAAGTAAAACCAAAAAACGATGGATATCAGGAATCGAATCTCGATGATCAAAATTCAAAAGATCGAAAACATTTGTCATGCTAGTTCGCTCTTACCTAATTACAAAGGTCATCAATTCACCCACAATTGTTTTTCTGCCTAACATTGTGAAAACAACATTAAGTGCAGTTGCTGTTATGCTGCAGTAATTATTAGCAACGAAATGTTACTGTGCTCCGAAAGTAATCTCCAGTTATGCCTACTGCCTAGTGATCTAAATCCATTAACATATAGTAAAGATCTAGCAGAACCCCTTGCTTGTATGCCAGCAACTTTTAAATTTTCACAACTTCCATTTTTGGTGTGCCTCATAAATCCACCAAAGTACTGATTTTAATGGGTTTGCACTTTACTCAGTTGGTCCAGGTGGAAGTCCAGATGAGAACGGAGAAACTACATTAGATGCTCTTATCATGAATGGGGTAATATCTGTTTTACCTACTCAAGCTGCAGTACACATTGCTGTTTATGTTCCAGCATTCATGGTGGATGTAATATGTTGCATTCTTTTTGCTTAAGGAAACTGGCAGGCAACAATGGAAATTGGAGCTGTGGCTGCCATGAGATTTGTAAAGGATGGAATTAAGGCAGCAAAGTTGGTCATGGAGCACACCGAGCATACTCTTCTTGTTGGAGAGAAGGCAGCAGCCTTTGCAATTTCAATGGGCCTTGCAGGACCAACTAACCTCAGCTCACCAGAGTCTATCAAGAAATGGACAAATTGGAGACAGAACCATTGCCAACCTAACTTTCGGAAAAATGTTGTTCCTGCTGGTGCCTGTGGCCCATACCATCCTGTTAAAGGTGCGGTAGAGGATACTCAAGGGCACATCTGTCAGGTATGGTTCCAATGTGATAATTTACTGGAACCAATAAACTCCCATTTGAAGTTTGTTAATCGCCACAACCATGACACCATCTCTATGGCCGTGATTGACAAGGTACCTAGCACATTCAAAATTAATTGACTCTTTCTATTAATGTGAAAAGTAACAGTAGTGTGTTTTTGTTAAGATGGGTCATGTAGCAGTTGGCACATCAACCAACGGTGCTACGTTCAAAATTCCAGGAAGGTGAGCATTTTGCTTGCTGTTGGGCAAGTTCACATTACAATTTAGCACGGCATCTGTTTTTGGTTAAATCACTAGTCCTTCGTATAACGCTGGCATACTATTCTCATAGCCATAATCTATGTTCGTTTTGTCATCTAGTTCCAGTTCGTCTTTGTGTCTGGTCATTCGAAGCATCAACAATGTATGCATGAGTGCAGTATTTAGCCGGTCTCTTGTCTTTTCGAACTTCTGTGTGACGGATAATTATATGACTCATTACTGCCATGTCTTCTCGTGGTATCTATGCTGTCCATCGGTATATTTTTAAAGTCACTGGTGAGTGGTGAGTGTTGATGACGTTGCTACTTTCTGCGTGGCTGCATAAAATCTAACAGAAATGCTGGTGCATAGTCAGAAATTTCATCACCTATTCACCTCATTAATGATGGGATTCATGTGTCCTATTATACAAATTTATATTATTTTTTTCTCCAAATTGGATTATGACGAGACATAGTTTATGTTCAACTCATAGTTATATACTAATACTACTTGAAGTTGCCTTTTGGTTTGCATATCTTCCTTCTCAAATACTCTGCATGTCATGTGGGGATTGCATTACAAGCGGCGCATGAAGGGAGTTTCGGCTGGCAACCAACCCATGTTGGATTCGGTTGTGCCAGCTGGACTCTCGGATGCGCTCGAATAGGATTAGTTTTAAATTGTTAGGTTCCTTTTACAATTCTTAGTTTAAATCAGGAATAGTTAGAGTTTAGTTCCATATTTAGAGTTTGAATCCTAGTCAAGTTTGTTAGGGCCTCTCTATTTAAAGAGATAGGCGTGACTGTGTTGAGATTAATAAGAAATCAGAAAATCCAATCTCCCCTCCCCTCTCCTACCGTGAGCCCTGCCTTCGTCGTGCAGCAGCCGTGACACCACGGCTCCCCTGCCGCGCCGCCGAGGTCTAGGGCCACGTCCGGATACACACCACGACTACTCTCTCCGCTCCAATCCCCTCTCCAATATGTCTACCTGTGACAACTTGGTATCAGAGACATCCGCTGCTTAGATCACCATGTCCGAAGGAGATAGCTCGGATATGGTTAGCAAGGAGCTCGACGCTCTGTTGCAGCAGATAGAGGCCGACCGACTTAAGCTATACGACAAGATCGATAGCCTGACCGGTACCGTCCGCAACATCGATCATTAGCAATGGGCGCATCACGTGGCTATTACTCGTCTAGAACAAGGACGCCATCAACCTCCTGGCGACCTCGACCAAGATACGACCACCGATGCACGACTCTAGGTGGCTGAAGGTCTGCTGCCCACGTCGGATCCCGCATGGCTCGCCGGCTGCCTCCGTCATCGACGTGCGCACGGACGACCGGGGCGGATTCCATGCTCCCTGACCGACGGCAAATGGCCACCGCGCTGGACGTGGTAGCATCCCTCGCTATCACAAACTCAACTTTCTGACGTTCGATGGCCCCTCTCCACTCCAATCCCCTCTCCAATACATCTACCCGTGACACTGCATGTTTGACAACATAATGAAATTTGTCGCAAATTCACAGTTTTCAGTGTTTTGGAATTGCTATTTAGGCTCTTGATAATCATTCCAGGGTAGGTGATGGACCAATACCAGGATCTTCTTCATATGGTGATGATGAAGTTGGGGCTTGTGGAGCAACTGGTGATGGTGATATTATGATGCGCTTCCTTCCATGGTAATTGAGAAATGACTCCTTGTTCTTGGAAAAAACAAGATGGCTTCCTGTGATCACTGGCTTCTCCATTAGAACTTCATTAGTCACTAGCAAGCTGCAATTTTCCTGGAAAAAAAAAGGGAGAAATGATAGGATGCCATCTTCTGATTGTCATACATCTTTTTCCCTCTGTGGTATTATTCGGAAAGCTGCATCCTAGGATATGATGATATTCAACTATGTCCTTATTTTCGCATCCAGATTTAAGACTGACCCTTGCAATATGTACTTAAGCTGATGTTAGCTTTTTTATCAGTAGCCAAGTTAACCAATGGTCTCATGCACTGCAAGGTAATATTCTCGTAAATTTTGTTGCAGTTATCAAGTTGTAGAGAGCATGCGACGAGGGATGGAACCTAAGGATGCTGCCATTGATGCTATATCGAGAATCACCCGTAAGTACCCGGATTTCGTTGGTGCTGTATTTGCGATTAACAAGAAAGGAGTGCATGCTGGGGCGTGCCATGGATGGACATTCCAGTATTCTGTCAGGAATCCCAGCATGCAGGATGTGGAGGTCATCACAGTAGAACCTTAACATAGGCAGATCATAAAAACAAAAAGGTGCTTCACCAACAAGTCATGTTTATCAGTGCTCCTAGTGAAGATCAAAGAGGAGGGAAGAACTTGGTTCCTAGCGGAAGGCAAATGCCTAGAGTTTTTTAATATTCCGTAATTAAGGCCTTGTAATCCTGTAATTGGTTCGTTGCAGCTCGCATTCCGCTCTTCTCTATTAATATAACAGGCAAATCTCCTGCCCGGTTGTCATTAAAAAAAATGTTTATCAGTGCTGAATTTTCTTCATTCACTCCCGTGCTAATGCAGCAATGTCATGAGGGGATTGTTCTGATTTATCTTTTGGATTGCATTTTTCTCTTGAAACCACCATGTTGTATGCTAGCAGATCGAATGCAAGTCCTGTTCCGAAGCCGTCTCTAGAAAAAGTTAGAAATACATTTAGTCAACTTTTTCATGCAAGTCGGCTACCAGTTTATGTTACAAGCTGGGTGCACTCGAGTCATCTTCAAAGTCCACCTATCTGGTGTTCCGGTCTAGATTCTGGAGAGCTTGCTCCTTGTTTTTGCTTTGGGTTGTTTCTCTCGTTTTTTTTTCATCAGTTGACTTTGTTCGATTATAAAGTTTTTAGCCATTTCTGTATGGATACATTATAGTATTGTTGTTTTTTGAATTTTTTTTTAAATAATTTTTTTTAAAGATAATTACAAAAATATATAGTTGCTTCAAAAAATTACAAAAATGTATCACAGTCGCCAGTTCAACCGGCGATAGGAACTTATCGTCAGTTGAACTGGCGACAGGGACCCTCTTGCCTTCCTATCGTCAGTCCAAGTACCTGTCACCAGTTTAACTGGCGACATGAAGACTTTGTACTGTTCAAACTCTATGAAAATTACAAGGAAGCAAATCAGATTATGGTTTCAGGTTCCTGTCGTCAGTTGAACTGGCGACAGGGACCCTCTCGCCCTCTTGTCGTCGATCTAGGTATCTGTCACCAGTTCAACTAGCGACATGAAGGCTTTGTACTGTTCAAACTCTATGAAAATCACAAGGAGGCAAATCAGATTAGGGTTTCAGGTTTCTATCGCTAGTTCAACTAGCGACAGGAAGCTATCGCTAGTTCAACTGGCGACAGGTACCTGGACCGACGACAGGAAGCTGTCGCTAGTTCAATTGGCAATAGATTCCTGTCGCCAGTTGAACTGGCGACAGGGATATATTTTTGTAATTTTTTGGGGCGACTATATATTTTTGTAATTATCTTTTAAAAAAATATTATTTAAAAAAATTCATTGTTTTTTTTATCCAACATTTTGTTCTTACATACCTAAAGGGATAACGAGGAATTTTTTATTATTTAATCTTTTTTATTAATATTTTAAACTTAACACCTTGCGAACTTTATTTCCAATTTCGACCTCTTTGGTCACGCTACCTCCTGTGGTGTGACAAAACAACTCTCACACCGCCCATAGCGACGTGACCAAAGGTGCCACGCAAGCCCTCACGCAAGCATAGAGGACTTGCGTGGCAATTGTCACGCCAACTATCCTTGCGTGACAATGGCCCCTGTCATGCCAACTCGAATGGCGTGACAGTGGCGACTTAAACCCTGGGTGCCAGGCACCTCTTCATCTCTCCCCGTCTCCCCCAACTCAATCGCCGCGACCTCTGGGCCCCCTTCTCCAATCGTCGGCCCTCCTCCCTCCCGTTCATCCCGCCATCGCCTAGTGCTCCCTCCGCCAGGCCTCCTCCTTCCGTTGGGCCTCCTCCTCCCACCGCTGCTCTCACGACGGTCGGTCGTCTTCTTTATCTTACCTGGCTCTTTTCTCACCACGCCGCCTCACTTCATACCGTGTCCTTCCCCGCCGACTTCTCCTAGATCGAGGTATACATGTGTGCTTGAATATAGTTTTGTGATTGAATGGGTGCTTGAATATAGTTTTGTGATTGAATGGGTGCTTGAATATAGTTTTGTGATTGAATGGATGGGGAACAATGTGGGTGATTGAATGGATGGGAAACATTGAATGGATGGGGAACAATGTGGCTTGATGATCTGACAAATGCTTCAGTTTGCAGCTGTGGATATCATAGGGATATGCCCACGATCTTAGGATGATGATACAATTGGCAATGGCATTGAAGGTTTGTCGAAACACGCTTTTTCGGCAAAGTCAAGATTATCGGTAGTACCGGCAAGTAAGGTGCGGTACGACTGTAGGGCGGTATGACCGCAAGTGAGATAGCGGTACTACCGCAGGTCAAGTGTCTGAACGGGTGATCTGATCGGACGGTTCAAATGAGTGGTCCGAACGTTCAGAAATCGGTATGACTGCAATGACAGAGCGGTAGTACCGCAGGGCGGTAATACCAGCTTTTAGTTGGCGGTATGGATTTTCCAGAGAATGTGTTTTTGGGAGTTTTTGATTTCCTTGGAAGCGGTACGACCGCAGTTATTGGAGTGGTACTACCGCAGTGCGGTAGTACCATCCATTACATGGCGATAGTACCGATTGTGTTCTGAGTGTTTGCCGACTTGGTGAATTGGTTTTTCGTTAGGTCATGTTCGTGGGTTTCAGTGTATATGTGTTGCATGATGCATGTTTTGGCTAACGTGGGTCAAGTTGCGAAGAACTTGTTCCCGGAATCGATTTCTTGGTCTATTGTTGTGCAGGTTGCTTGGAGGTCAACGACGGTCAACGCTCGGATGGTCAGGACTAGGCTTGAGAGCTGAGGTTCAGAACGATCAAGGATGCCGAGTGAAGTCAGTGGATTCAAGCATGGTGCAAAATGGACAAGGATGACCGAACGGACAGTTCGGTACTACGGGTTGGATCAAGCGGTACGGGGGTCGGTGCAAGTGCCATGGTGGTTTTGGTGGGAGCTGGATGGGAGAGACTTGTCGACATGAAAAGAGCCGTTGATCAACCTACACATGGCGAAGCATGGGATTGCTTCATGAAGATTGGACTCGGTCTTCGGAGATGTAACATCCCAAAGTTTCAATTTTGTTTAAAAATAAAACTTAAATATTTTCCTTGAATTTCTGGATTTTAAAAAGATTTTTCCTATTTATTTTAAAGGCAAAATAATTTACTTGCAAATATAAATATCAATGTTAAGTCGAAAATATTTTATTCAAGCCAAAAAATGCTTCATGGAATTTATCTGAATTTTTATAGAATTCTTGGACTATTTTTTTGCTATTTTCTAAAACCCTAAATAAATTAATCTTATTTCTGAAATTGCCAAATCTTCAAAATCCGAAAATTCGGTCTCGAGCCGAAATCCTTCAACCGGCCCATTTCCCTTCTTTCTTTTTCACCCACGACGGCCCGTTCCATTTCCTCTTTTCCGGCCGCACCGGCCCAACCCTCCCGCCATTCCTTTTTCCTCTCCCCTGCTCATCTTCTTGCTTTGCCCGAAAGATCGCCTCGCCTCAAGGCTGCCACTTGGCCAGCCTTTTGCCTCAAGATGGATGCCACGAGGTCGGCCGCCGCCACCATGCCTCCTCACGTGCCACGCCACCACCGCTTCTCTCTCGCACACGCACCTTGCCTTGCCGTCTGCACACCAGCCACTTCCGCCTATGCCGCTTACTCACCACCAAGCTGCTCACCTCCTCTCCCTACTTAAGCCGACGCTGGCCATTCTTCTACCCCTTCCTCCGCTCTAGCCCCTACTCTCCTCCATCAAAGCACCCCCCCACCCCACCGAAGGTCCCGCCAAGACTTTTCATTTGCTTGCCATTGCCCGCCTAACGCCATTTCCTCTCTCTGGTGAAGCTTTGGCCTCCGTGACCGCGTCACCACGTGCACCCAATCCTCTACTATTATTCCCCCTCCCCAATTTTCCTTCTCCCCCACCCGAGCGTCGCCTCCACGGCACCCCATCACCCTCGCCGCCGGCCCACGTCGCCAGAATGCTTCGACCCTTCCCCGGCCGTCCCAAGTGCCTCAATGTGCTCCACACGCGGTCATCGTGCCCATGCGCATGCTATCCCGCTCGCCACGCCACCGAGCCATCGGCGCCACCACACACCCACGCCTTTGGAGCCATTTCGCCCAGCAGCCGCCACTGCAGCCGCTCACGCCATGACCGCCGCCGCATGGCCTCCTCAAGGACCTGGCCATCCACTTTGGCCGCTGACCGAGCTTCACGGGCCCACCTCGCCACCGGCCGCCCCAAGCCCGAGCGCCGCCTTCCTTTTCCCCTGCCTTTGCTCTGAAGTTCTACCTATGTTTTGGAATCTCTCAGTGGCTTTGTGGGACCACTCGTCATAGGCTCAACCCCAACCCCTTAGTCTTATTTGGTTCCCTGCTTGAATGCTTGTTAGATGGTCCTCAACCGAGTAGGAGTTTAGTTAGCTAACTTCTGCTTTTGGTTTAGGGGCTAACCAAGTTGGGTTAGAGTGTAATTAATATAATTAGCTAATTGTATTAGGTTAATTGTCTTCTTAGCCTTTGTCTATTCTTGTAGCTTGGTGTACTCAAGTAGTACTAATTTTTGGTTGAGTCATGTAAGCAAGGGTTTGTTAGAATTGTGTAGGGTTTAGTAAAGTGTTTTGTCATAATCTTATGACCTCGTGTTTAGGATTAACTTTAGTATAGTGATCCTATTATGAGTCTCAAAAGCTCTCATACACATAGGAACCATTCAACCATTAGCCTATCTCCACACTCCCTATCAAAAGTGACCCAGAAGTCAGCATTCTTTTATCTTAGATCCTGAAATGGAATATTCTGACATATTCCATTCTCTATACTTTCTATCATTTGATGTGATCGCAATCTTCCGGACGTTCGTTATCCCTCATACGAACTCCGATACCGTCGATTCTCGTTTCTATATTCTTATAAAATTAATACCTTACTTTTGGTTCTAATTTGATAATTTTTGGATTTATTTGAAATTGTGTATTTATTTGGCTTTTTTTCGCTCGTGTAGATTCCGACGTTAACGAAGATTTCGCAGACCCGTCGACCGAAGCATATCAAACCTTCAACGAAAGCAAGTCGTAGACCTTTGATCATATTGCACCCATTTTATAAAATTATATTGCTTTATATCAACACGCATTGCTAAGTTTATAATAAATACTTTCGGGAGTAGTTAAATGCCTAATTGTTATTATGCCTCCTTGTATAATTGCTATCGACATGTACCCTTGAATGACATAAATCCTTGGACACCATAGAATGGTAAATTATTAGTTGGACATTATTGTAATACCAACATGGGTGCGTATTATGCTTAGCCATGCTTAGTCACGATGGGATTCGTGATCACATGTTCAAAGAATGATAAATTTGACTTAATTATATATGGAATTGTGGCGCGGCCACTGTTGTTAAAACTTGTTGTGCCATGGCAAGGGTTGCCATTTGGCCGGGATTGAACCCAAAATGATTTTATACTCTGGCGAGTGATTGTGCAGTAAAGGGGACGATTCGGGATGTGGTTGCCTCGCCTAAGTAGACACTAAGGACTTAACTTTGTGTGCCATTGATCTGGGCCATACCGTGCAACCACAAGTTCATTTATGGGGTGGACCTGGCTGAATAATTAGCAATGCTTTGTTTCGGTTCTGTGTTGGTGGAAGTGTGAACCCTGGGTTAGACATTCACACTTGGGGCAAGAGGGGGCCTAGAATGGCGAAACCTTAGCGAGCAGAACCGAGTCAAAACGGAACTTTGTAAAGGCCTTGTCACATGCTCTAGACTGCTTACCTAAGGTAGTGAGTGGTGGCATAGATATATACCAAACAAACTAGAGAATTTGTGTCTTGTGGGTCAAGCTATACAACCTCTGCAGAGTGTAAAACTTTTCGAATAGCCGTGTCCCCGATTATGGACAATGCCTGATGATTTCACACGAGGGGTAGATTTTTGATAAAACTGTTGGAATGGTTTAGTTGGGATTGGAGTGGTTAGTGTTGGTTAATGGATGGGAAGTGAACAGGGTTGTTCACTAATTGATTCAAAGAAAAACTGTTTACTTATGTACGTAATCTTTTAATTTGTGCTTTCAATCTATTTACTGTATTTCCAGTCAATTCTGCTTTCTGCAAAATAACCTAAAGTTATCCTTGTCAAATCTTGCATGAATACTATTTGCATACATTTCCGTACGACTTGCTGAGTACATACAAAGTACTCACGGCTTTATGTCCTCTGGTTGATCAGTCGCTGAAGAGGACTTAGGGAGCTCCGAGTTCTATGAAGAGGAGTACTTTGAGGATCAAGCGAACTAGGTCGCGTGCTACACTCGATTGCCTGTGGGCATGTCGAGTGGCCACCCCAATACGTTTTGGTTTTCGCTGCAAGTTATCTTTTGTCGTTAAAGCCCGATGTGACCAACTTTGTAAGAACTGACAATAAGGTCCTTTTAATTTGCCTGCTTCATCGATATTGTGTTGTATGGTTATGATTGTCACTGATGACGTTACTGTGTGAGCTAGCTACTGATCCAGGGACTAGTTCAATTATACACAGAGGGTCCTGGGTCCGGAGACATGAGGTCCTGACAGGAGAGGATCGAGAAGGGGTATTTTGGTAACTTCACCTAAATACCGCCTTGGTGACCTTTTGCTAACCCGCGGTGCAAGAAAAGCGGTTTAGGTCAAGAGGAGATGAAGACGACGTTTTAAAATGCGTGCATAAGTGAAACTCGTTTGTGTGTGGGCTTAACGGGTGCCCATTAGGGTTTTATCTTCTAGAAGCTAGCCTCCACTATAAATAGAGAAGGGTGCTGGCTAGCACCTCCCTAACCCTTTCATTTGAGAAACCCTAGTTTGTGTTTTTAGGGTTTGGAGAGATTTGTGGGAGGTTAGGGTTCTAGAGAGTTCGATTTGATTTTGTGCTCATGTGTTGAGTCTTTGTCCTCCTAGATGGAGTGACTGTAAACCGACATCATATCAAATCAATCCAAGGAAATATTTCTCAAAAATGAGTCTCTTTGTGTTCTTACTCTATATTTTGTGATTTTAGGGCTTTCTTTGATCCGCGAGTTTTTCTTTGGTTTTTAGCCTAGATTTAGCTTGCCGTGACATGTGGAAATACATCTAGGATCATCTTGATCATCAATCACCCATGAGCAAATGTTTCGATCATATTTGAGTTTCAAACTTGGTTTTGAAGCAACCTTCACTCAACTCAAAAAAGGTTGAAACTTTGGCAATGATCTTCACGATCTTTATTTGGAATAGGTTCCTGATATCCTAGAGAAGGTATGTGTCAAATTTCGTGAAGTTTGGAGTTGTGGATCAAAAGTTATACCAAGTTTGGATTTCGTTTTTGTGCTGATCTACAGGATAATCGGTAGTACCTTTCGTTTGCCTGCGGTAGTACCGTAGATCGGTGGTACCGCTCGGTACACTACAGTAGTACCGATTATAGGTACTACCGCTGATTACACTGCGGTAGTTCCGATTTTGGAATCTTTTGTGTATTTGGTTGTTTTGCTTAAGGGTTTGACTTAGATTCAGTTCTAGTCTTCCGCTACGCTTATCTATTGATCTTCATAGCTCTCATAGCTATTGGAGTCAAGATCTTATTGAATCGGATCAAAGCGAAAAAGAGATAGTGCTCCTATTCACCCCCACCCCCCCTCTAGTCGCCGTTTCGGTCCAACAGCAGCCCTTGTAGTGATTAATCTAATCAACCAGCCTAAATAGCATTAGAAGATTACTTAGTTTGTAAATACTCAATTAATAGGTTGTAATTTTAGGACAATAACAATTAGTGAGTATAATCCAGTAGCTCTCATATATGTATGTGTGCTAAGGTGAATGTTAGTGGATCTTCATTTTGAAGGTTGGGTGGTATGTGCACTAAGCAATTAACCTGAGAATGAATACATATGATAACAATCATCCTCATGTTTAAAATAGAGGAGGATTTAAGATGAGCAGTAAGTCTCAAGGATCAAAGCATATGTTGTCATGTGTTCCTTTTGGGCACTACATCGAAATAAACACTACTTTCTGAGTCTTGTTTTGCTGCTATGTTTCAATTGGTCAGTAAATCACTCTAAGGGAGTGCCCTCTCTGGTTTATTGTTATGTTATGATATAATGGGTCGTCAGATTAGGAGAGTAATTAGAAGAGTTAATCAGTAGTTAAGTCTAGAGTATTTGATTAGTGACATTTCACTTAGTCAATTCCATGTTGAACTAGTTGTAGTTTGATCAAGCATAATAGTAGCATGTTAATTGTATAAGTAGTAAAGGAATTCATGTAGCTAAAATGAAGTAATTAGTAAGTATTGTAAATGCAATGTATACTAGCATAGTGTTCCCCATTATCCGATTAGTAGGATAAAATTATGCAAAGTTATTGTTAAAATTATGGATAATTGTTACTCATGGCTGCAATATGAATTTGTTGACCTGATTTTTTTTGCTTGTGGATGAGAAACACTAAGTTATTTTCTAAATCCTAGAGGGTCATGATCATTATCTCTAGAAGCCTGAAACGTGATGTTCTGGTTAGAAACAATTTAGCCAATTAAAGAAATCAAATATAGGCCGAAGGCGAAAAAATATGACTTATCTCCTTTCTGCATATAAGATTTCCCGAACGAGTGGATCGTGGCACTCCGAGCATGTAGCTCTGGCGTACCCAAGAGCGAAGTCCTGGGCGTACTCAGGAATCAGCCCTGAGCGGTCCCAAACACGTGGTTTGGACGGTCTCGAGAACGGGATCTCGAGCGTACCTGGGCACGTGGATCCAGGGTAGTGTAGGTCACACTCAGAGGCAAGCTCTGAGCGGTCCCAAACACGTGGTTTGGGCGGTCTCGAGAACGAGATTTCGAGCGTGACTGATCACGAGAGACTCAGATAGTGTATGTTTTGGATCTTTTTGCATATCCTTGTTTCTTGGTGTTATTCGTCCACTGTGTATGGCCTAACACACCATAATTGCGGCCAAGGCCAAAGAGGCTGGTAAGGAGTTCAACACCGAGCTAGCAAGAAAGGGAAAATGGCTCTGGTCCACGCAGTAGGTCGGACCATTCTGTACTAGTCCCCGTGGAAGGTTTAATCTATTTCCATTCCAAAAAGGCGCATATGTATCGTAGGAGTACTTCGGTTTGTTGCATCGTGCATGATGTTGTTTCTTATGCACGTAACCAAACCCTGTGCGCCCCGTTATTCTAAGCTTTATTATGAAGTCTATTTTAATTTGCAGCTTTAAATCCCGTCGTCTTTTCGCATTCAATTATTCGCGTAGCAAAGCATCCAACAACATGAAAAAAAAATGAGTTCTAGAAGTTTACAGTTTGGTCTACGACAACAAAGTTATGTTTTTGCCACCTATCATTCCACTAGGATGTCTATGCATCTTTGATCAGCGGTACTATCTAGCATATGTGCTTAATTGTGCCTCATGTTGTACCACACAATCCACATATTTCTCATTTTTCCAGTATGCATTATGTATCACTTCTGGGGCACGCTTTGGAAATATTGTGAAGTGTCAAAGGCTTTCAAAGCACAAAAAAGATTACCGGTCCATATATATATATTTACTCTCATTTAAAAGGATGGTCTTATATTTAGTTACGTAGAGAGGTCTCCATTTTCAAGTTGTGGATTGTTAAATGTTACATGTACATGGTGTTATGCATCACCGTACCTTCATTTGTTTTTGATCTTTCAAAAGGAAAACCATTTGTTATCATCTTACTACAGGTTCCAAATCTATAAATCAAAATGAAATAACTGTCATAATTTACAAGCAAACTAGAAGTAGCCCCTGTCACGCCAATCTGGCTGGCGTGACACAGCACTACTGTCACGCCGTGCTAAATGGCGTGAAAAATGGTACGTTCGGACCGTCCGAACGTCTCCGTCTGTTTGGACCGTCTGATGATGGTCTGAACGTCTCCTCCGCATCGGGCTCTATCATTCCATGGGATATGGCGTGATACAGAACTACTGTCACGTCGTGATAAATGGCGTGACAAAGGGTACGTTCAGACCGCCCGAACGTCTCCGTCTGTTTGGACCGTTCGATTCCAATCGAACGGTCCGAACGTCTTCTCCGCATCGGGCTCTGTCGCGCCATGAGATATGACGTGACACATGCCACGCAAGCTCCACGCTGGCACGGCATGCGGCCGAGGGCTTGCGTGGCATGTTTTGTCACGCTGCTTCAGGTGGCGTGACAGAGTTCATTTGCCACTCCAGGTATGGTGGCGTGGTCAAAGCGGTCAGATTTGAAAATAAAGTTCGTAAAGGGTTAACTTTAAAATATTAATAAATAAATAAAAATTGGATAACGAAAGCTTGGCATTATATTGTTGAGCGGGCGAGAAAGGCAGTTGGGTATCTTGTTGAGAAGGTCGTATCAGGCCGCAAAAATGATTCGTTTGGCTGTATTTTTTGTGGCCAACGATGGCCTGGCCCTTGTTTTTTCGCTGCCTTTTTGGCTCGGATAACAAGTGGCCCATTTGCACGAAATGAATGTGCATTTGACCCATCGGGACCAAACAAATATCTATACTCAGAAATAAGAGTACCGGTTACTGTCCGAGTAAATCCATTATTAGTGGTACCTGGCGCGTATTATGGCCCCCGAACTCTCGAAGGGCCATTTGTGCTCAGCAGATCCTTTACCTTTTCCTGAGAATGACTTCACGAATGGTACTGACTGCTGAGATAACTTCAAAAGGATGGTCCCTATTATCGATAGCTCTCCAATGAGAGAAAGGACGGTCCATATTGTCGATAGCTCTCCTGTTGTGGTCGTTGGTTGGTTGGGTTCGAGTTCGAGTATTGCGGGTAGAGCACTTGTCTTTATCATCATTGGTAGTGTTCTTTTCTGTTAAGGTAGCGAGATTCTGATACTTAGTTGAATTTTTTATTTCTTATTGTTTAATGCCAACGATTACAATAAACCTCTTTATATAAAGGGCACTTCTAATAATTCTGGATAAAATCAATCTAAATGATCACTACATTCCTAACTAATAGATAATCTTCATAACTAATAGATAACTTTCCTAACTAATAGATAACATTTCCGATTAACTAATCACTATACAAGGAAACTAATCAACTATCTAGCGAAATAGAAATTCTTATTAGGAAAGGTAATCCTTTTTCTAATCCTGGTGCTACAGTACCTATGTCACTGTTCACGCACGTGAACGGTAACCCCAGCGGTCGGACACAACCTTGTGCGTTTGCACCTAGCCCTTTGTTGTAGTATCGTGCACATAACAACTCCCCCCCCCCCCGGCGCAAGATAGCTCTGAAAGCATGTAGACCCTTAAAGATTGTTTTGGTAATTAATGATAATATATGAATATGCGACTAACATGTTTATTGAGTGTTTAGAAGGTTTAGTCCCGGTGAAAAATATAACAACTTGGATATGCATGCTAAAGGTCAACTTTTAAAAAAAAAATTACCGGTCTTAGGAGAAAAGGATGGAAGATCAGATTTTATGTTAAATGTTGTACTATTTGAATCAATCTAGGATCATACATGCACTTAGAGTTCTTTTTGAAAGCCAACTATGATTTTCTCAAAAAAGTCGGTGGTACCAACGGTTACTTGACGGTACTACCGCACAGCGGTATTACCAGAAAGGTGGTGAGGTACTACCGCAACCCGGTCGGACCAAAAACAAGTTGGCGGTTCGTGTTTTCAAGAGAGAAACCTTTAGGAGCATGTTTTCCCTGAAAGCGGTAATAACGGTGTTCATTTAGCGAACTATCAAGATCATGCAGACGACTGTTATATCCCGAAAGCGTAACTACCTCAATCCGGTCTGACCGAAACTTAGTTGGCGGTACGTTATTTCCAGATATGGCCAGTTTTGGACCTCCAAGGGAAGAGGTAGTACCGCCCTATGTGAACGAAAGTACCGGAGAGCGAAACTACCGCATATACAACGGCGGTGGTACTGTGCCAAAATTTTAACGGCTAGTTTAGAGGCATTAATTATATCTGCTATAGCCATCTTCGCGGCGGTGGAAGTCTGATAATCTATGGTCGATGAACATGGCGCAAGATTATCACCGCTTCATTTGAAAAATTCAGGTTCTTGCCTCTAACGGTCGAATTTGTTTGTGGGGGATATAAATACCCCTCCACCAGTTCAAGGACAGGCAGTAGGAGACCTCATTTAACATCCTTGAGCTAAGAGCATACTCTCTACACCTCATATACACTTGTTGCATTCATTGTGAGGTTGTAGAGCAAAATTCAAGTGCATTCATTTCTAGATTGATCCTTGGTACTTGATTGTCGTCAAGCGAAGATTGTGGTTTATTACTTTTGATGTTTGCCTGCACCTAGACAGCTTGGAGGGAGTTCGTGCGGTGATCTCTTTAAGGAGATTGTGAAGAGGCCCGGCGCCAAATTATGAGTGGTTCGGTGTTCGCCATCTCCGGAGAAGAGAAAGAACAACCACTAGTGAAATCGAGGAGAAATGCTTAATTCGTAGAGCCAGACCAAGTTGCCTGGGCTTTCCTAAACGTGGACTAGTGACGACCGGCAAGCCTTCGATACCACGGCAAAACATAGCGAGTCATCATTTGGTTATTTCTTTGCCTCTACTTTACGCGTTTATATTTCTAGCAAATTGATATTGTCCTTTCTAGTTGTGCTAGAGATTTATTTGTAGAGTCTTATCGAAGGCTTAGGTCTAATATTGTATAAATTAGTTTTAGAAAGCTAGAACGTCCTATTCACCCCCTCTCTAGTCGGTTATCATTGATCCTACAAGTTCGTCCTCGAGCTGTTAGGTGGCAGCCATGGACGAAGCCTGTCATGATCCCACGTCGAAGACAAACTGCATCATCGATGTTGTGTCGGGCGTAGGATCAACGGCTTTAGTAGGGAGGTTGTGGCGCTAGCCGATGTTGAGGAACATGCCAGTGCCATGGGGAACTGATGAGGGGCAGCATTGTCGTCGTTCTCATCACGGAAGACAACTGTGGCAGTTGAAACACAACAACATCGATGTCCCCTAACCGACCGCTGCCGTGCTCCACCGCGCCATTGGCACGGCTTTGGCCGGCGATGGAACAGATGTCGTGATGGCACCAGTAGCGTGACAGAAGGTTGTTGCAGCGTCGTGGCCACCTTCAAAGGCGACGCCGGAAGGGGCGACGACAAGACCAATAGTGGTGCTAATTTCGGGGCCAGAGGTGATGATACTGGTGGTGATGCTAACACCGATGGTAGCGTTGGTGGCTTGACCAGTGCACCCTTGATGCTGGTTGTTGTCGTACGAACAACCTCCACTCTGATTGACTCACCGAACATCGCATTCTCCAAGCGTGCAAGTAGCACATCGTGGTTGTCAAGGCGATTGTTCGTGGTGACCAATTGTGCCAGGATGTAATCCAATTTAGCATTGATTGTCATGGAATCGAAACCCCGGCTGCTGGTCATGGATGACGGAGCAGCAGTTGGCTCTGATACCAAGTTGTTGTGGTCGTTGGTTAGGTACGGGTCTGAGGACCGAGGGTAGGGCACTTGCCCTCATCTAACCACTGGCAGAGTTCTTCTCTTTCGAGGTAGCAAGACTCTGAGGCTTAGTTGAACTTTTGATTTCTCATTGGCTAATGCCAACGATTACAATAAGTCTCCTTATATAGAGAGCTCTTCTTACAATTATGAATAAAATTAATCTAAATGATGACCTTACTAACTAGGAATAATTCAGAATTTGCCCTAGTGAATAGATGGATTTCAGAATTTGCCCCCCATGTGTCTATGACATGTGGGTCCTAATAGATAACCTTTCTAACTAATAGATAACATTTTCGATTAACTAATCCCTATATAAAAAAACTAATCAACTATTTAGCGAAATAGATATTCTTTTTGGGAAGGTAACCCTTTCATAACCCTGGTGCTACAGTACCCTTAGTGTTGTTCACGCGCGTGGACAGTAATCCGGTGGCCGGACGCAGCCTTACGCGCTTGCACATAGCCCCTTGCTGCAGTATTGTGCACATAACATTTCTAATAAGAAGTTTTCATCGAAGTTATTGTACAGAAGGGTCACCTGCAGAGACGGAGCTTCAGCACGTTGGCTGGGGGGGCGACGGCCCAGAGTGATGTGCGCCTCTCCCCTGCAGACTGCAGTCCCTCGTGCTGCTGTACACCGTCGGTTGCCACTTGCGAGAGCCCCGCCACTCGAACGTGGCCGCTGGTGAGCAAGCCGGACGACTTGGGCGCAGCTGCAGAGGAGATAATGAAGAGTGACGAGCATGCGCATGGCGAGGAGGCGATGGACAATGGTCTCCGGTTAGGTGGCGCCGTGGCGGCGGCGCCCAAGGCAAGGCAGCCAGGTTGGACTGGGCCTGTCAGTAACATCGCTCTGTTGAAAGCTAACTTCACTACTTCAGTCTTCGGCACACATCGTAGCAAGATGATAAAACCCGCCAACGACAACAGCACCACCAAGGCATCATGTGGGCCTACAAAATAACCCTTCGAGCTGTAGCTGCCCCGTTGTCTAACATGGGGAGACTTCAATTATTAGAGGAAAATAGTAAACTAATAGCCCCGTTGTCTAACATGGGGAGGCTTCAATTATTAGAGGAAAATAGTAAACTAAGAGCAGCGATAAGCATCCGGCGTCCAGACGAGTGTGTGTGTGTGTGTGTTTCAAAAAGAAGGTTATATATGCAAGCAACTCCCCAGCTACAAGGCAAAGCAACGCTTATCAAAGAAGGAAAGAAAGAGGCCTTGTGGAGGAAAGCCACAGCAACTCAGAAACCTGAAGCAAAGCAGAAGTATCAAGCAGCAGCCAGCATGCTGATACTCGAGTTGGGGGTCTGGATCATCCCAATGACGCTCGTCCTCGTGCCGTGCCGGCGGCTGGTCCTCCTGGTCGCCCAGCTGCAGCAGCTGGAGGAATGCATCATGCGGCCGAGGCCGTTCTCCCCGGAGACATGGAGTCGCGTGGCGAGGGTGCACACGATGGCCATCATGGTGTGAAGGTTAATTTGAGGTGCTCCGGCCGGAGGCGACTCCTGCGCTGGAGGTGCGCAAAGGGCGCCGAAGCTTCAGTTTTATAAGGTGGGAGCTTCTTAGGATTACTGCTTTTCATATTTATGTGTAGAGTGAGCCCTGAGCAAAGCCTAGCAAGCTCCCATTAATTGTACCTGGATAGTCTGTTACTCTGTTCATACCTCTTCTCCTTTTCTTGCTATCATCCTTGCTTCTTCAAATATCTAGATGCAAAAATGGACTACGAAGCAGCAGTGATTCAGGCTTTGTACTTTAACCTTCTTTGTGCATATGTTTCCAAGCGCATACGCTGCAGGCAGATGAAATTTACAGTGCAAGTGCATGAAGCATAAAATTTGCGCTGACATGAACATGTCATCAACAAATAGATGAGAAGCGCGTCTTATATCTGAATTCTGAAACCATGTAGAGGAACTGTACTGACTGACACGGAGGGCGTGCCCCGGCAACACCAACGAAAATAAGTTGTTGTTTGGATTGCTACCAAAATTTGACAACGCAAATAAAATTCAATGTCACACGCGAGTAATCCGAGCACGAGAAAATTGCTCACCAAAAAATTTGGCAACGCCAAAATTTGGATTGGCTACGATCCAAACAACGTTTTTTCCCCAATACTAGCAAGGTGGCCCACGTTCGTGCACGGACATCATTATTAAAGATTGATGAAGTGTAGTTCATTGTGCATAAATATTACTAGTTTACAATCACGCTAATGTAGATATATTCCAAACATTTGTCTTATATTTAACCCTGAATGTTTTCTTACATGTGTGTCGTATTGTCCATATAGTTGGAAATCAAGCAAAAAAGAACATTTTTCATACAAATTATTTTATTCCCGACGATTGAATGACAACTTACTAGTGGAGACGTGTGGGAACATCCCACCTACCTGGGTTCGATCCTTGGATTGACCCCGTGAGTTTTGTCTAAATAATTTGGGTACACATGCGCGTGTGCGAGTATTCGTCTTTTAGTGACGCTTTAGGGTTTCCAAATTTCCTTGCGTGGGTAGGGGACACACACACGTGCGTGTGTGTGGTGTGTGTCCGCTTTCTACCCTCTTAAAAAATATTTTCTTTGTTTCTATTTTTTCATTACAGAAATTCTTTCTTATTTGTGCTCGGAAAGATGGCCAAGTAAGACGTACATGGGTTAGGGTTCCCTTTTTTGTGTTCACGTCTGGCCTATTTAGGCTAAGCGCTATTTTTTACTTTAATTCCCTTCTTATCTTTTAATCTTAAAACACATCCATTATCTCTTATCTAAACTAACGGGCAAATATTTTTATTTTTCGTGAGAATTTCTAGGCTATTTATTTATTTATTTTCTTAGCAGTAGTAAACCAACCATCATCGATTTTTAGTATATAATAGATAGAGGTGTTCAAACGCTGGGCCAGGCCGGGCCAGGCCCTCAAGCCCGACCTCAAACGGACAGGCCCGAGCCTAGCCCAGCCTGAAAATCAGTTTTTTATTTAAAAACACTATTTTAATTATTTTTTGGAATAAAAATAATAATATTTAATTCATTTTTAGAATAAAATAAATAGTTTTTTTATTTTTTTTATCTTATTTCTCGGGCTTTCGGGCCGAAAACTAAGTCCCAAGCCCGGCTCGAAATGGCTCGGGCTCAGGCTGGGCCCCCGGGTTGGGCCGCCCGTGAACACCTCTAATAATAGACATGAGTCGTTATAACTTGGGTCTACAAGATAGATGGGTAGATCTTTCTGGTTAACATGGAAGATTCCTCGGAATGCCTAATCAGTATAGGTTTTAATATTTTAATATTTTTGAAATTCAGGTTTCAATTTCGTTTACAAATAAAACATCTAATCATCATTTTATTTTATTTTTCGAATTGGCATGTTTTTGGATCACACTTGTCGTGGATTTTTTAAAGTCGAATTCATGTAAAAATCCTATTTTTATTTTGATTTAATTATTATTCCAAATTTTAGTTTTTTAGAAATTACTTTGGAATTCATATGAAAATCAAATTGTTATTTTTTTATTTTAAGTCCGAAATTTATTTCATTTGAATTGTCCTCGACATGAACTCTGCTTTTAAATTTTCTATTTTTCATTTAAATATTATTCCTAATTTTAGTTATTTATGGACGTTACTTTGAAAGTCATATAAAAATCAAATTGCTAATTTTTATTTATTTTTAATCCGATTCTCTTATTTTGGATTGTGTTTGATATGAACTCTTTCTTTTAATATGAGCCTTTATAACTCGGATCCGGTAGATAAATTGCTAGATCTTTTATCTAAATATATAATTAGTATAGATATAGGTAAATAACTCGGATCCGTTAAATAAATTGCTAGATCTTTCCTCTAAATATATAATTATTATAGATATAGGTAGATTCTTATATCTCTAAGTAAACAATCAAATCTAAGTCTTTAAAATTAGGACACATCAAATTAAGGGCTAGCTTTTAGTATATAATAGATAGATTTGACTTTGTCCAAGTTTTAGTAATGCCAAAATTTTGGCTCGCTCGTTTGGACCACCAACCAAACAAATTTCGTGTGTCCCGTGTAGTGGTGGGCATTGGGCCGGACCGTGTCGACACGACACGGGCTTGTTGTGCTTCGGGTCACGTCGTGCTTATCTCGCGCTCGGCAAACCACTCCGCTTATGCCGCGTCTGCATCGCCCGCCTCGCCTCCGGCCAGCCGAGCATGGCCTAAAGCCCGTCGTGTTGTGGCGTCGTCAGAAGCGTCTTAAGCCTAAGTCGACCTAAGTAACTATATACACCCGAGAAGACGATAACTGCCGCCGTCCAGGAAGACAAAGACACTCGTGCGCCATCCACACCCGCTCCCCCTCGCCATAGCCTCCTCCTTCTCCTGGACATCGATGAAGAACTTCGTCCACCTCAGTCTCACCGCGCGCTTGCGAAGGGGGTGAGAAGGACAGTGACGAGGAGGTGCCAGGCCGGGTGGTAGATGGGGGTTATTGATTAGGCCAGACTGGGGTGGGGGAGTGATTGGGCCAGACCATGGGAGGGAGGAATTAGGCTAGAACGGGAAGGTTGGGCATATTTCGTGTCAGGCCGGCCCAAGCACGGCCCTACTGACCGTGCCGCTCAACGGTCCGTATTTTCAGGCCCGGCCCGGCACGTCGTTCGTGTCGTGTCGGCTCAGCTCATCACGTACCGTGTCTAGATCGTATCTTACTGATCGTGCTTTAGATCGTCCCGAAAAAGCACGGCCTCTAGTCCCGTGTCCACGGGCAGCTCAGCCGCGCGGTGTACGCAGAGATCGACTTGCTTGTGCTGGGTTTTCCCCTTTCTTTGGGCTGTACCATCCGGACGCGCGGCAGCAGCAAAAGCCTCCTCGGCGGAAAACCATCGGTTTGCTCAAGGTTAGCGTGGCTGCGTGGGCCGTAGGATTTCTTGGTTTTTCTTCTATAGGCCTGGGATTCCTCGTGTCCTTTCCCAATGGGCTTTCGCTTCGAGGAGGGGCACGCGCGTTTGGGCTTTGGTAGAAGCTGCACACGCCGGGCTGGGAGGAGCACCACTACCGCAGCACGCTCACGTAATGCACGTCAAGCTTTTCCTGCCAAGGCGCATGGGATAACGTAACGTTGCACAGTACATCCGGCCATTCAACGCGACTATGATAACTCCCTCAGGAGTCAGGAGAACCCTGGCAGGCAGGCCTAAACAGCATCATGGCAATGAAACTTCGGAGCCTTTACACGATGGACTCGATCATCAGGAGGTGACTATACTCCAGACATGCTAGCACCTACCTATACAGGGCAACCCGTGAGAACCCGGAAACGGGCGTGGTCAACGGACAGCGGCACATTTCCTCAGCATTTGGCGCGGCAATGATTCCAGCCATGTCATGATGAGGAAGAGCACATGATGGCAGGGGCAGCCCGGGCATTGGCTGATATAGGCACACATGTCAGGTCGACATGGCTCTCTTCCTCTTCTCCTCCCGTTCAGGATCGTTGTCCTTGCTCCTTTCACTTATGGCAAGACAAGTGCTAGCTGCGAGGCCATCGTCCTGTCCCTTGCAAATCAAGCTACTCCACTCAACTTTTGGATGTAATGGTCTTTGGCAAAAGGCGAAGACTTGATCATAGACTCCTGCCCTTCACTATCTACTCAGTTCAGACTTCAGTGTATTCTTGAGTGCGAAATTTATGGCCCTACGGAAGTCATCGGTTACAGCATTCACTCACTCTCCGTAGTCAGGTATGTATTGCTGGTTATCCACCAGCTGGTTTCATCTGAATGACCGAATGGCTAGTAGCTCATGATTCTGACGGTAACGGGGGACATGATCTCCGCAGGCGTTTCAACGCTGCTAGCCAATAAGGGCTCTCGGACGGTAGGACACCGGCCTCCAGGTTTCAAGTTTGCAGCAGTGCAACACATCATCCGGCAATCCTTCTACTCGTGCCGTCTTCTTCGCTTCTACGTCACTGAATCTGATGTGTGGGCAGTAGTTACTCTCCGCAGACACGGCGCATATATATATTTACCTTTGTCTCGTCACGCGGTGAAAGTGCATGTCTGGTGGTAACTTATCATTTTTCAGCCCTGCCAAATTCTCTGCCCAGGTTTGCTGGCCGGGGCCTAGTAGTCAACCTGTTCCCATCAGAATCAGACTGCACATAGATCCATTCCTGGATTGCCCAAAAATCACATGACATCACATTCATGCTGTACAGTAGAATGAACTTTTTTTTTCTTCTGAACCTACGTCTTCGTTTAGAACTGTCTTAGCCTAAGTTCAAATCGACCACAAGCTCAATTAACCATTCTAGAGAAGATGTGACTGAAAGGTTTTACGCACAAAGTTACTCCTAAACCCTTTCTATATCAAGAAGCTTGAACCTCTCGATCTTGTACTCCACTTGTCTAGACACCTGTTTTACGAGACTTCTGAAAGAATTTAAACCATACCAAATAAAACCTTTACTATGATTACCTGTAGAGCTATGCAGACACATGACGCGGTCGGGCGAGCCCGATTAATCGGTTACATGGATATGGATGATATATCTCTTCCGGGTGAGGGTGAGGGTGAGGGTGAGATCAGGACGGCAATGATTGGCAGTGGTGGATGTCGAAGACGACAGGACGACACGCGTGAGGGCGGATTGTTGGTGGTGGGCGCGGGCTCGCCGAGTCAGCGTGGTGGGTGGCCCCGCCGTCACCTTCGGTTTCTTGCGCCTTTCCGCTTTGGCACGAGCCGAGACATCCCGTCTCTGGACGCCGGGCGCGGAGGGGAGACCCTGCCCACGTGCCGGGCCACGGCATGTCGGACCGGGCCACGTGACGAGATCCCGTTGGATTTTGCCGTCCATGGGATCCTATCCCCCACACCACGTACGAGGTTCGCTCGGTTCCCCCCTGTCGCTCCCGCGTCGTAGCGCACGTCGCTCGCGCGCGCCATGCCCCCTCTTGCTGCTGCGTCGATCGCTAACTTTTCCGTGTAAGGCTTGCTGTGCCGGCCGGACTGGACGGACACCCATGCCCGTGTCTAGTGGTGGATAACGAGCCAGTTCGGTTCAACTCGGTCAAACCTGCTAGTAAATAGGCTCGGCTCGGCTCGACTCATTAAGCAAAAATGCATTCTCAGCTCGGCCTAAAAGCTCAAGCCGGTTCATTTGGCTCGTTCGGGCCAAGCACTAACAAATAACAATGTTATGTATGTTAGTATGTACAATTCTTGACACTCGCCAAGAAGGCAGCTGTAGTAGTCAGCGCCGATCGGCGAAGCGAGACGGCTTTGTAGCAGAGAAGACGAGTCGGTGAGGGGTTCCACGGTTCAACGCCAGTGTCAATTGCAGAGTGGGAAGCGGAGGCGGACGACTTGCTCCCTTGGTGATTCTTAGACTCCATGCTCGATTGTTGTTCCATCGTTGGCGGAGGTCGGAGACAGAGGAGGTGGGACCGTGGGAGGAGGCCGGAGTCGTAGTGGGAAGGCAGAGGCAAAGGAGGCGGGACCACGGGAGAAGGCTGGGCGCGGATGGGGAGGGCAGAGGCGAAAGGCAGTGGTGTCGGTAGCGGCTGTGTCGTGCGCGTGCATGTGTTGGCTTGGTTGTGCTTGTGTGCTAGCTAGTTAGGGTTATGCGGCTATGGGCTAAGTGGGTCATGGGCTTAATTCTTGTCTAGGTTATGGGTCGAATTGTTTGCTGGACTGGAAAACTAGGTTTTGATATATTTTTTTTAGTTTAACGAGTAACTCATGAGCTGACTCGAACTCGATTTGTTAAGCAGGTAAGCAAAAATATCTGCTCAGTCCGACTCGCTTATGGCACGAGTTCAAGCCGAAGCCGAGATTCGAGCTCTCTTTTTCTCCACCCCACCCGTGGCCATGATTGATGGGGTGATCGATGCGTGCTGCGTGCTAGAGAATCTCCCTCGTGGGTAGACGGAATGTCGGGCGGAAACGTACGTTCAAATCAGGAGGGGCTTAGATTTCAGTTTTTTGAAAAAGATGGGGGAATCTAAGCTTAATTATCATGTCAACATGTGGGTTAACTAGATGTTTGATTATCTGAGAGGCAAATAGAGCAAATGGATGTTCCGTGAAATCGTAATCACAATAATATTGGGTCCCCCAGCTGTACAGTTCAAATAGTTGAGGCATGCATGTTCCTTCCGGCCCCATAGAATGCTTGTGCTATCTGCAGTTTGTCAGAGAGAGACAAGTTGCAAATTGATGTGGTCCGTTTATCTATGTTAAATTTGATTGCAATAAACTTTTTTTAGAATAATTAATTTTATTCGTTTTAAATAGTATGTTATAACTCTCTTTTTTTCCGATAGAGGATAGTACGTATGAACAAGTTTTTTTTGATGTTGCAGGAGGAATTGGTTGATATTTAAAAGGAATAAGTCCATTTGACCCCCCCCCCTCAACTATCGTGTTTGTCTAAAATTCAACCATCAACTACGAAACCGGGTAACCGACATTCCTTAGTTGTCAAAACTGGTTATATTACCCCCTTGAGACCAAAACTGCCATGTTTCACAAGTGCGGCATCCACATGGACCAACTTTACTAACATCACGCCCATGTCGCCTCTTCTTCCTCATGCCCTTTCTTCCTCACTCTCTCTCAGTCCATGCCTCCCCTCCCATGGTCCACCTACGCCGACACTGCCATTTGTTGGGCCTCGTCGTTGAACTCTATCTGCCGCCTCCTCTTCCTGCTCCTCCTTCCCTCTCCACCACAACCACGAGGCTGAGCTTGCAACGTTGCTCTCTTCGCGCAAGCCGCCTCAATCTGCCTTGTTGTTCTCTCCGATTCTGTGAGCCTTGACAAAAACAACAACATCATCTCGTGTTCCACATCCACTCCTTATTTCCCTCTTAATTAATTTATCCATGCTCGTAGTGAGCTTGCCATATTGGTCGTCACCTATCCACTAGTGTGTGAGCGTCGTCACATCGATTTGCTGCTTGGTGATCTTCTTGCCGAATCGAGTTGCGCACTAGCTTCCTAGCCTTCCTCTGAGCCATTCCCATCCCTCAATTGTAGGGGTTACACGCTGTAGTGCCGTTGTCTCCATCGTCTTCTTCCTCGCCACCAACAGCATGTTGCCCCACTGCCTCGGCCTCACTTCTCCTCCACCTTCCGCACTGGTGAGCTCCCCATGTCCCATGGATGCCCATGCACCCCTTCCTGTTTCCTCTCTTCTTCTCTGGTGAGCTCGCTACATTCTCCCTCCTCGTCGGCCAAGAAGACGCCACATGAACGCTACCGAAAACCTTTATTTGGTGGCGGCACCACCCATCTTCTCCTCTCGTCGCTCCCTTCCTGTTTTATTGTTGCGCCCCCCCCCCCCCTCCCGCCGGCAAGCCCTCCCAGCCATCGTGTGCGCCTCTCTCCCTTCCTTTGTTTCCATCTATGTCAACAAGTGGGCCTCACAAGCAATTTTTTTCTATCACTGACCAGTAGGTCCACGGTTGCAAGTTCTTTTCCTAAATCCTTTTTAAATCATAAATTCATGCGCAGCGGACCCCACCTATCCGCATGAGTAGACTGTTTCCACATCAGCACCACCTCGGATCAAAACGACGATGGAATGGCCGCATGGGGTAAAATAGACGGTATTGATAGTTGGGTGTCGGTTACCTGGTTTCGTAGATGATGGTACGTTGAATTTTAGACAAAAAGAATAGTTGAGGGGATCAAATGGACTTATTCCTATTTAGGAAGAAGTGTAAATTTCACTTTGCACTGAGGAGTGCATTGGTATCTTCATGGTGTGTGGAGCTCATTGGTGAAGACGACAAGTGTGGAGACGCTCGGTAGCGAGCTGTCCACATGCGGCCGGTGGCGGAAAAGAAGGTGTTCGACTTGGCGGTGCTCCGTCTATGGAACTATGAACACTACTACAAAACAAGCTATACTAGATGCCTCATCACAGACCGTTCTGTTGGAACCGTCTGTGTTGTAGTTATCACAGACGGCTCCTCAAGAGCCGTCTGTGATACGGACTTATCATAGGCGGTTTGTAAGTAGAACCATCTGTGATAATTCACAGACGGTTCTTAATAAGAACCATCTGTGATAATCATAGATATCACAGACGGTTATTGTTAAGAATCGTCATGCATTATCACGAGCGGTTCTATTTACAAACCGCTCGTGATAGTCTGCGTCACGAGCGGTTCTTAATAAGAATCGTCTGTGATGGCTCCATATATCATAGACGGTTTATATTAAAACTCGTCTGTGACTTGGAATTTCCCCCTGGCCTAAAATTTTTCTTACTCTGTGATTTTACCATGGCTTGAAAATTTCAAGCCATGGTAAATCACGATCCTGCACGGTTTGTATAAAAAAACCGTATGTGATTTCAGTGAGGAGTTCGAAATTTTTGAGCGCGTCTTGCTGGAGGCTTAATCATATATATTTCCCAACTTCACTTCTCATCTCTTTTTTCCAACTGCAACTTCTCATTATTGGCATGCCCTCTTTTTTCGTTACTACCAGCATTTTTTCATCTCTTGCTAGATTAACATTTTCTTCCTTGTTTCCAGGATCCTGAGGATAAGAAGGTCATTGTCTGTGATGAGAAGTTGAAAGTCATGTTTGCTAGGCAAGAGCGCGTTGGATTCCTTGAGGTCGCCAAGCTTCTCAACCCTCACTTTGTGAAGTGTGATGCCTCTTTTATGCAATTAATAGTTAGCCTAGATGGTTTCTACTGATCTTGAGGTTGCGTAGGTTGGTTTTGGTTTCCCGAGTTAGCTCGACTTCGTAGGGTTTGTTCTATAGCTCTCTGTAGGCAATGTTAGTGTACCTCTGGCAGTAGTAATCTGGATCTTGTTAACCACTTTAAGCTTGTATGGTATGCTTGTACTCAGCTTGTGATGCATGAGATGCCAACTATGAAACATTCAAAATCCGATTTTTTTTTTTTGCAATAGAAAACATTATCACAGAAGGTTCTGAACTATCATAGACGGTTCTTGTTCAGACCCGTCTGTGAAAATAGACTATCACAGACGGTTTGAAAACCGTCTGTGATGACCACTTGTTATCACAGACACATAAATACAGACGGTTCAGAAAACCGTCTGTGATGATGGTTTAGAACCATCTGTGATGACTCTTTGTGTAGTAGTGGAAATTAACATAGGCGAAACACTCAGGGAGGCAAGGCAATACTTGTGACGTGCTCAATTAGGAGGAAGATCTCACCACGACATGGATCGACCTTGGTGCAACGCGGCGGCGTTCTTAGGCAGGCGACGAGAGATGGCTTTTAAAATTCGACGGGCTCACTGTACGAATAGAGAAATTGGATGAGGGGAATTGTAGGAGAGTTGGAACACGTCGTGACACAGTAGGTTCTTGGATGGTGCTCACCAGTTCGTCGGGAACGCCCTTTGCTTCGTGATTTGGGCGTGTGAACGCCAAGTCAATCACTGGTGGTGCAAGTGCAACACAAGGTAAGATAAGGTGGTGCCAAGTGAAAACAATTGCAAGACCTGATCCAAAGTAACACTTTGATAATATTAGGTGGTTCAAAGCGAAATTTACTCTAAAAAGATAGAAACCGCTAATTTTAATGCACTCCAATTTGATATACGAAGGCATTACAGTCTACAACCATAGAATCGGTACACAGACAACTCGTACCAATCCTCTGGTTTCTGTCACTCACTGTACCTACGCCATGCATGTGTTAACAATTGCGGAGATATTCGATCGTACGCACAAAAGCAAACGTTCCATCAAAATACACACGTATATAATCGCCGATATGATACTCCATTCTGTGAGACCAATCAAACAAAACAAACACGTAGTACCATGCTGGGGAAACCACCAGCCAGATCAACCCAACACAAGCATGCATGCATGCATGCATGTATACGTATGAAGCACAAGCGAACAAGGCGCTTGCCATGTCAAAAGGCCGGATGGGCGGCAGGTAATGATGGGGTGATGATGGATGGGAGATGAGACGCGGGGTGGCCGGGTGGGGCCGCGCGGGGGGATAGGTGCGTGCCGGCGCAAAGAGGGACACGATGATTTGGGCCTGGGGTAAGTCCACGCGTCCGCGTGAATGGACACTTGAACTGGCCTTTCCCTGTGGCGCCCTGCCAGCGCGAGCACGCCCGCTGCAATCATGCCGTCCATCCTCGAGCCGGGGCAGCCTTAGCGTTTTGGTTGGTACCAACTCGGAAAGCCAATCATTTCTTCATACACTGCTCCTACGTGCTGCGATCATTGCTCATTTGCGCAAGATACTTCACAAGAGTTCCATGCACCTTGGTACCTACGCACCCAAATCAATATCCGATAATGTGTTTTGATATTTATAAAGTTCAAACTTCGAAAAAAATCGTCTTCAATTTAACTAGTTTGAGCTAGTTTCATGGTATATATAAAATCACTCTTGTTGCACTAAATTCAAAAGTAGTTCAAAAGAGTTCAAAACTCAATTGTCATAAATATATCAAGGGTATAAAACATTTTTATACCTAAACTCCAAAATTTGCATCGATCATACACGTGCATCAGATGGTTCATGACGTGGGTGATGCAAATTTTGGAGTTTGGTGTCGATGATCGGAACACGGGATTTTCTATCGAGTTTATCTGGAAAAATAATATGAGAGCACTACCTAAACAAAGAATTGTTGATGATTTAGTATCAATCTTACAAATGAATACTGAGGACATTTCTTGAGTTAGACCACACAGAAAAAGACATAGATTTTATATAGGTTTATGCCTTCTCCGGAGAGAATAATAACATACTGCTGTGTTGTTGTATTGATTGTGCTTTACAACATGGAAGAAATCACTAGAACAAGGGCTTAATGACTTCTGTATGTTGATCGTGTCTCTGTTGTTGTTGTTGCTGCTTAGCTTCTCGATTCGCCCTCTGTCCACTGGCTTTACTCCTTATATAGCGCGTGAAGGGGCGGCAGTTATCCCGTATCAAGAGGCGTCGCATCGCTTGATGAAATCAGTGGCGGATCTAGAAATTAGATGACAGGGGTTCACACTTTACCTCCGCCTGAGAAAAAGTCAATTGATTCCCACTTGCTTGAGTTCCTCTTCTACCTTCTTGAGTCTCCTCCACCCCCTGGACCCCTTCAGCTGGTGACGAAGAAGATAAAATATTCGTTGCCTTCACTTCTCGATCCTGAAAAAAAGAAAGGATATCTCTATTCCTCTTCATGTCTCTATAATTAACATTGACATATCGTAACACAATTTTTAAATTTCCATTCACAATTAAGCTCACATTCATGGATTGACATAACAATATAACATGAACATGATAACAATATAATAGTGGAAGACAGCGGGCTACGGCATACCAATAAAGCAATAACCAATTTCAGTGCTTCACTCCTTCTGCTCTAGGCTCCAAACCTCCAAGCCAGTAGCCACCAACCACCTTATAATTGAAAATCCCAAATCCAATCGGCCATTCCAATCCAACCGATGAACAACTCGATCGGCTCCTTCATCCTTGGCCGGTCATTTCGCTTGCTCCCGTCGTCACCGCCTCGCGCCACCCTCCAATATTGTGTATACGCCCGCCCGGTCCGCCCTCTGCTTGCATGCTGCCGCCCTCCCAGCGTGGCCACGCCTCCTCTGTGTGGCCTTGCGCGCCTCCCGGCCTCTCCGCGTGGCGCGTCGCCTCCGGCCTCCCGCGTGGCGCGCCCTCCTGCGTGGCCACGCCGCGCCTCTCGGCCTCCGCGTCGCATCGGCTGTCGCTACAGAAGCCTCATCACGCAGACGGTTGGGAACCGTCATCACGAACATTTTCGAACCGTCTATATTTGTTGATGCTGTGATATGAGCGGTTATCCTGAGCGGTTCAAAACCGTCGTGATCTGCCTATCACGAGCGGTTTTTGTTGAAACCGTGCAGAAAATATCACGAGCGGTTTTCATCAAAAACCGTGCGTGATCGAGAATATCACGCAGGCGATTTTTATCAAAACCATCTGTGAAGGCTATTATCACGAGCGGTTCTTGTTCAACCGCTGCGTGATGAATTCCTGAGCGGTTCTTGTTTAGAAGCTGTCTGTGATAGCCTTCTTCGACAAAAAAAACCGCTTATTCGCTAAAACCGGAGGCCGTTTAGAGGCCCTAAACGATCTTTTGGGGTTTTCACTTTTTGAGACCTCGCGAAGAATTTGACCTTGGCTTATGGATTTTCGGATTGAACTTTTCGTTAGCTTTCCAGCGAGCCAAAGAACGTCTGTCGGAGTTCGTATGCAAAAGTTATGATGATTTTACCGAGCGGTGCGCGATCTACCATCTATATTTTTGCCCAAACCAAATAATTCAACATGAACTACACACATCACGGTAGCATCACCCACATCACGGTAGCATCAACTCGGTAATCCACATCACAAAGCAAAGGGGAGTAGAGAGTGAGGTCGTGGGAGGCCGGGCGACAAGTGGAGGAGGCCGGCGGCAGGTCGTGGGAGGCCGGGCGGCAAGTGGAGGCCAAGGCGGCGAGGTCGTGGGAGGTCAGGCGGCAAAGTGGAGGAGGCCGCCGGCGACAAGCTCGGCGGAGGCGGGCGCAAGGTGTGAGGAGGAGAAGCAGTAGAGGAGGAGATGGAGGTATGAGCTGTGAGGAGGAGAGACCGCGAGAGGAGGAGATGGAGGTTATATAAAGCGAGTTTGATAGCCGCCCATTATGTTTAAATTTTCGTTTCCGCCCAACAATCGAGAGCGGTTCTTGTTAAGAACCGTCAGTGATCATCCTGACAGTTCTATTAAAGAACCGCTCAGTGACCTGAAACCTCGAGCGGCGGTGCGGCAAAGGCGATGGCGGTCTGGCGAGAGGATAGCGAGATATCACAAACGGTTCTTAATTAGAAGCATGCGTGATAACTAATTATCCTGAGCGGTTCTTATTGAACCGTGCGTAGCATATCCTGAGCGGTTCTTATTGAGAACCGCGTGATTAACTAGATTATCGCGAGCGGTTGGTGAATAAAACCGTGCAGGATAATTCCTGAGCAGTTCTATTCATGAACCGTCGTGATAGATGACTATCCTGAGCGGTTCTACAAAATACCGTCGTGATAGTCGGCCGCGCCACCCGCAGTCGGGTGACCCAACACGAGCGGTTCCAAAGGCACCGTGCGTGATAAGCGTCTACTATAGCTGTTTTGTAGTAGTGGTGGCGTCGTGCCTCACTGGAGAGCGGCCGAGCTTACGGGCAGGCCGCAGGAGGGGAGAGGAGGAGAGGAGAGATTAGGGTTGGAGACTTGGAGTCTTGGCCTCTTGGGAGGAGTAGGACTGAGCTGCTAGCCTTTGCCATCTTCTTGGTGTTGAGGAGGGCGTGGGAGGAGCAAGTCTTGGGCTTGGATGGACTTCGCCGGACCACCGGGTGGTGGGCTTTCAAATTTTTGGGGGTGCCGGGGCATACCCGGCACCCCACCTGGATCCGCCCCTGGATGAAATGCACACGTTTTATGATGGTTATTGTCAGAGACTAACTCTCCTATATCGCCTTGCAATTATGTCAAAGACTGAGGCTTAATACGTGCAATTATCCCCGAGAATAACAACACATGTTAACTACGCTGTGTATTAAACACAAAGCATAAATGTCCCTAGTCGATTGGACCCACATGTCTATAGGTTTTGTTGACTATATAGTAGTCGTAGTAAAGCTTACGACCATAAAGTGATTGTAGTAAGGCTTACGATCAGGAGGTAGTCGTAGAAAATCTTGCGACCACTAGGTAGTCATAGAAGTACTTACGACCATATAGGGTGGTCGTAAAATGGTTTATGACCTCGTAAAATGGTTTATGACCACTCAACTAAGCTTCTCCCTTATTAATGATAAGGGGTATCTTTACAAATAACATGAAGGTATTGCTATTTATAATAACAATTATAGATAAACAATTTAATTAATTGATGACTCTTAGATCCTCGTCAAGACCCTTTATTGATATGTACATAATGAGTGTACGAGAATACAATGGAGATGTTACAAAATTGATCGAATGATCGTAGCGTATATCCAGATGTTTGATGATGAACTTGAATCTAAATTTATCTGAATGATTCCTTATGCAGAATACGTGGGCTACCCCTTTTATAGCTATTGAAGGGGTGGTAGTCAATGCCACTAAAGATGCCTCTAATCTTCACTCATGTTCCACTATTGAGTCTTGAACCACCACGTCTCTAGTCAATTGTCGTAAATTGCCAGATACACCAATAACCGCTCTCACGTTAGTCATGTGGGAAACTGTCATGTCTCCTGACAAGTTTGTTGGTCGGGGATGACCCAAAACTGTATAGCAGGTCGGATGATGTCTATAGCTGGTTGTCTCATGACTCAAACTGGTATGCGACCAGTTTAGTTGTAGTAAAAGGTATTAGACTTTCTTTAAATATTAGTTGTAGGTTCATAACCGTTATAAAATGAGCCTCTAATATGTGGGCCTACTTTGACAGAGACTCTGACTTTGACCAAAATAGTTGACCTGGTCAATAATCCTCGTCAGCTAGTCCCCAAGGCTTAAAAAAATAAAGAATATTTACTTAAGGCTTTCTTACCTCGAAACATGCATAAATAAGATTTGAGATACAATCATTCCAATCATTTAATGAAAATATGGGAGAAAAGAAAAATTCTTGTTTTCTTGGAAAACGTATCCAAAGGTTGCGGTGAGTGAGCGAACGGTTTGTGATAAAGAGAGATAAAATACTTCTTTTTTACCTTTACTAATGCTTCGCTCTCATTGCAATCTCCGTCTCCCGTCTTTAAGTCTCTTCGTCTCCGATCTTTCTTGTTTCCAAATATATTCGTCTCCAAATTATAAAACATCCGTCAAATAGCAAAATGCCCACCTTTTCCTAAAAGAAATCCTAGTTTGGGTGGAGAATAGCTGAAGTTGGCTAAGCTAGCAATTTTAAACCTTTAAGGTGAAGGGAGGTGGGGAAGTTATGATTGCACCAATTAAGGAGCCCTCCCCACAAGTTAATCATTGCTGTCCCAAGAACTAAGTGAGATCCAACATTCCTCCCCATCTCTTTAAAACCCTCGCTCTCCCCGACTTCTTTATCACTTCCAAGTTCCAACTCCAACTGCAAACTCTATACACACACATATACGTACACCCTCACAAAGAGGTTGAGAGAGAGGCCGGGAGAAGAAGGGGGGGAGAGGCCAGGGAGATGATGGAGAGGGCCGAGGACTTAGGGCTCAGCCTCAGTCTCAGCTCATCGCATGCTCCTCGCACTACTCACCATGTCGCCATGTTGCTCCACGCTCCAGGTAAATGCTACTCCAAAGTCCAAACACGTACAAAGAGCACAACAATTCCTAGTTATTAAGCTAGCTAGCTAGTGAGGTCGACTAGATAGTAACACCATGTGTGGCTCTCGATCAGAGAGGAGATTCCTGGAGATGCCGCTGCTCCCTGCAAAGCGGAGCGAGGTCGCGGCCGACGAGGAGCGCGCGGGCCTGCGCGGCGGCAGCGACGATGAGGACGGCGGCTACGGCATCGACGGCTCCCGCAAGAAGCTCCGGCTGTCCAAGGACCAGTCCGCCGTGCTCGAAGACAGCTTCCGGGAGCACCCCACTCTAAACACTGTAATTAACATGCCCCTTTCTTGTTACAGTGTTACTTATTGTTCTTTCCAAGAAGCATGCATGGGTTAGCTAGAGATAACATATGTGTATGTAAGTATGTTCATGTGGTTCTTATGTATGTACTGTCTCTCTAAACCCTGCGTGTTGCGTGCAGAGGCAGAAGGCAGCCTTGGCGCAGCAGCTCGGCCTGCGGCCGCGGCAGGTCGAGGTGTGGTTCCAGAACAGGCGCGCAAGGTACGTACGCACATGCAATAGTATACTGTGTATTCTTGGAATACGTACGTTTGGATGTAGGAGATTGGACTGGAATATAGTTTTAAGGTTTGGCTCGACGCGCTCGATCAGATCGAGTTCTGATTTCTGAACCAGTGCAACTTTTTTTTTTTTGCGTGTGTTTGTTTAATCCAGGACGAAGCTGAAGCAGACGGAGGTGGACTGCGAGTTCCTGAAGCGCTGCTGCGAGACGCTCACCGAGGAGAACCGGCGGCTGCAGAAGGAGGTGCAGGAGCTGCGCGCGCTCAAGCTCGTCTCGCCGCACCTCCACATGCACATGTCCCCGCTCACCACCCTCACCATGTGCCCCTCCTGCGAGCGCGTCTCCAACTCCAGCTCCACCACCGCCGACCGCCGCGCGGGAGGCGGCGGCGTCACGACCGGCAGCGTCGACGGCGCCATCTGCCACCGCCCGATCGCCGTCCGGCCGCAGCAGTCATGACAAATCTACTAGCTAGCCACTACTAGTCCACTAGGCTCCATGTCAAAGGCAACAGTTTGCACATTTATTCGCGCAAACTGTTGCACGCGTTCTTAATTTTCCTTCCTTGGCAGCTGGGTATTAATGTGTCAAGTGGATGTAGCTATAGCTACTAGAACAGCGGCAGCTTGCGGCCGAGGTGTTCCCGGCCGGGAGCTCAGCTGGGCCGGTAGGGAATATTTAGCTGGTCCTAGAGAAAGTTGGATATGGTGGGATACGGGTGTAGGGAAGGTGGGGTGCAGGGGGGTGGCACGGTGGTTTGTTCTGTCTCAGCTGATGATGACGGCGATGAGGAGAGGTCAGTTCGTTTGTTGGACAGTCGTGTCTCTCAAGCTTAATTCCAGCGACTAATTAACACGGACAGGCATGTGCATTTGCTCTGCTTAATTAGCTTAATTTAGGTGATTAGTGCATGTCTTGAGAAAGCACGCATATGCAAAGTTTTCCTTAATCCTTTGCTGATCGATCGCCTAATTGATTAGAAGTGGTTCGATTATCCGCGGTTGGGTAACAGTTAGACACGGACGGTTGTTCACTTGTGTGAACGGCTACCGACTCGGCTGGACAATCAAACCGCCCTGCCACGGACGTAACGGAAACTAACTTGGAAGTTGGAACCATATACTATTCGTAGATGGCATGTCAGTCCACAGATCCATACATACCAGGGTGTTTGTTTCGCGTTGCTCTCATGATCATGACTGCATAAATAGTACAGGAAGTGTAGACATGAAGATAAATCCGAGATCGCTGGCCCCAAAATCATGCTCATATAACACCTTGCATAATATAATTGCAAACTTCCATCTTCTAGCAGTAGCAATCTGTGTCCTCTCCCTTTGCTAAATTTTGGCCACTTTAATTACTCCCATCTGTCCAACTCAAAAATGTGGACAGAACAACTCCAACACAGGAGACCTTGTCTCCAAGATGAATATTCTGCACGTACGTAAACAATGCAGTTTTTTTTCGTCAGCATCCACTTCAGTTGGTGTGCAAGTATGCATAGCTTGAGGTTGCCAGGTTTCAGGGGTAGATGAGAGATGATGAATAGCGGCCACCGGCCAGGCTTTGGAGCTCACGCGACAGCCCACCATAACTTCTGGAGCAAAAGCTGGGGCTTTTTCGTGTTGCATGTTAAGTTTAGTACAGACTAGTATTAATCCGTGCCGTGTGTTACTACTCATTGGCTCCCCCCGGCTTTTACGAGATTGGCTAGCACAATGATTCGCATGTGAGAATGTCCTCACATGGTTGGTCGTACTGCGGTATCTGCTGGAGCCCAAACAAAATCACCGAGTAATCAAACAGCGAGGACTAAAGAGCTGTGTGCCTGTATGATAACAATGGCAGATTACAACTCCTCTGAGTTAGGAAACGAGCTCGGTTGTTGGAGGGTGTCGTCGAACCCACATTCATTCGGTTCGAACCCAGGTGCCTATCTTCTTACTTGAGTGAATAATAGAGACTCTGACCATTTTTTAAAAAAATAAAATAAAATTCCTCTGAGTTTGTATATGTTTGTCGCAAAGCTTGTCATTGCCTGTTGGAGCACGGAATAGGTCATGTGGTATATAAAAACGCGCGGAGAGGTTATAGTTTCCACCAGGATAGATGTGAGTGTAGTGACAAAGGTAACCTAAGCTCTGTCACTGATTTGATGATCACTTGTTTGAAGAAAATGGCCATTTGACCTATCCAACTCTCGCTGAATAGTCTAGAGGTGGTTCAATTTTAACCAACTAATAGACTTGTTGTAACCCACTAACACTCAGTTATTCAACTTTTGTTAATGCGAGTACTACTTTACTACGTTGGCCGTTAATCAGACCGTTTACTACTAATTAACTGGTTTTTAGTACCTCCTCCCAAAAGGAAAAAAAAAAGAACTCTTTTTAGAAAAATCTTCTGATCTATATGAACTAGCAGAATTTCCCGTGTAGTTGCATAGCAAGATACTATGCTGCGTTGTTTATATCTAAACATAGAATTGTACTATATATAATGCTTACAACGTAAATATAGTTGTATCCTTTATACAACTACAACAACTCTTGTACATATGTGATTGATTTGCACCGTTATAATATAAACTCATCAAAATTGACGGTATAGATCTTTCATTTTTTTTCTTTGATTAACGTGAGAATTTCTAACCCTTGAGAGAGAACGTGGTAGCTTCTTTTGCCTTTGTGTTAATAAATGATAATAACACAATTTTATAGTATAGGGGAACCCAACTTTTACATTGAAGACCATCGACAAACAATTTATTACCATCAAGTCTTTGAGTCGATAAATGTGCTGAACTTCTTTATGTTCCTCACCAAAGACTTTGGATCTTGCAACGACAACATGATTGCCGATGATCACGGAAGCAGGAATTAGATTGTCAAGGATCTCTATGGATGTAATACATGCACCTCGGTAGTGGTATTGTTCGTCGAAGCAAACCATAGGATATTTAAATACAACCAACTTGACATGACGTAGATCTTTGGTGTAGGCATCGTCATTGTCGTCCAGGTGAGTCGGTACACCTAAACACATAAGAGCTTGTTTGGATACATTGTAATACGACTCAATCACTTCGAATTAACATGAAATTTAAACTAAAATCCCTTGAGTTTAATCCCTCCTTATCTAAACAAATCCTAATGGGTTAAGAAATCCGAAGAAAAAACTAGAACAACTTGATGTACGAAAAATCACAAAAAAAAAAGGAAATCTAAAGTTACTTCTGGAAAACAACGGTACCCACACATTCAACGCTGGTGCTAGGGTTTCGCCTCACCAGACACGTTCGTCCATGCAATTCTAGTCCCCAAAAAGGTGGGGAGAGAGAGAATTTTTTTAGATGAGAGAGAACTGATGATGTCACAACATTGGACTATAAGACTATCCATGTTTCTCATGTGCTTGTGTCTAAAGAAAAGAATAGCTGGACCAAACCTATCCAGTTTTTGGCCCATGGCCCAGTACTCTAACCCACTTCGGACTCGTTTGTGTGGATGGCTGGAATGTTGGATGCTGCTCAGATTTTGCATTTTTCTTACTGCAGACAATGCAAGTCAGTGAAAAGTCAGCAGCTATTTCTCCGAAAAAAAAGGCATGTAAATTGTAAAGTGCAGAGACGGTAGCATCTGCCAAGAACAGAATATTACTGCCCTCTTCTCTAACCTACCAGTAACTTCGATTTTATCTACCCTTCCGTGGAGAAGTAACCTGAAGAAAGTAACGCAATGGGAAACGCGCAGCGTCTCATTTCGGGGGTGGTAAAGAATAACTGCACAACTAAGCAATGGATAACCCATGCGAAGAAAGCTTGAAGCTACTTTTTCCTTCCTGAAATCTACTGCGCTCCCCTTAAGAAAGTTGGCGTACGCATCTCAAAAGAAGAATCGCAGCGACAAATCAGATCGCACTACAAGGGATTAGCATATTTGTGATGACAAATTTCGCCGCGCTGTAAGTCCATTTTTCATCACAATTACCACCTTTTGACGAAATTTCGAGTCGTCACCACATCATCACTAATATTGGCGTCACTAATTACATAGTGACGAAGTTTTTTTCACCACAAATACTGCTTTTATTTGTGAGAGCAAAATTATCACTATTAATCACTGCATTGGAGACGACAATTTTGTCACAACTACGGTTATAAATAGTGACAGCATTATCATCACAAATGTATGATACTAATGGCGACATTTTCCCAACAAAATATGAACAAATAGTGGCAATTAAATCACCACTATTACTTTTCAAATAATGACAAATTAATCTTCACAAAAGCACATCTATCTGCGACAACATGTTGTCACAAGTAAGAGTCTTCCTATGACAAGATTTTATTTCATAGTGGGGAGTGGTCGTCACAAACTATATGTTTTATTGTGAATAAAGTTTGTGGCAATTTTTTTTGCCACCATTAACTATTATATGTGTGACAAGCTTGATACTTTCGCGTGACAATAATTTTGTCACTGATTACAGGGCGAATTAGTGTCAAAAAACACTTTACTAGTAAAAATATTTTTTTATCACTGTGGTATACATTTGTAGTGGCAAACGTTTTATTAGTGACTAAATCTTTGCCACAAACCACTTATATTTTAGGGACTAAGTACGCTTTTTGTGGAAATTTGTTTGTCACGGATTATGAATTCGACAGTGTCAAAAAAAAATTTGAGACGATTTCTCTTGCCAGTAAATGCTACTTGAGTAACAATACAAACTCGAATATGATCCATAAATTAAAATATTCATAAATGAGCATCCTTTATTGATGAAAGATAACAATGTGCTCAGACGCAGAGTACTGCACCTAAACTAAAAGTGCTCCTAACACTCATCTAAGCTGAACACCCTTTTATTGAAGAAAGATTACACTGTGCTTGTAGAGCACTGCGCCTAAATTAAAATTATTTCCTAACACTTACTGAAACTCTTAAGTGATAACTAAAACCAACAGTAAAGGAAAACATGGATGCTAACTCCTACAGGATGCTTGCTTAGATGAAGGATATCTGGTATGACAATTTCTTGTCAATTGGTGACATCCTGCAAAAAAACATAAAATAATATTAATCAGGTTATAGATTGGAATACTGAATTAGTCGACTAATATTGAATATTATGTCAGATGTTAATCTTACTTGGTTGAATAGGTGCACTTGAGAATGCTGGAGAAAAGGAAGCATCACCAACAGTGGTGATGTGTGCCAACATGGTGTTAAGTTTTTCCTGAAGTTTCTGGTCCATCAGACGTTCCATGCCCACACTTTGTGTCTCAACAGTTTGTCTTTGAGAGCTTAACTCTTCACGTTGAGGCCGCAACTCACCATGTAACTGCAAGTTTGGTTCTGTTAATCTTTGAACTTCTTCTTGCAAAGCAGCAGCTTGTTGCTGTGCATCGTCAGCACGTTGCTTGGCGGCCTCAGCTTGTGCATGAATTATGTGCCTTTGTCGAGCCCCTTGGTTAATTGCACCAACACCACGCGAGTGGTTTGGTTTCCTACCAAGGACTAACGCAAAGTGCTCAACTAATGGCACTGGACCAGATGAAATCTTTTCATGCTCTTGTTCACTTACCGCCTGAAGATTGTTCTTCATATATTTAAATATAAAGGGTAAGCACCTCTTCGAAAGCTTTATGTATAAGAAGTAGAGATGATAAATATTGATGCATACCAATATTTCTTCACCATTTGGAATAGACCATGTTCCATTGGGCTTCTGATAGGTTGGCCTTACAAACTTCCATAGCACTAGGCCAATCTCCAGTCTCGGGGTTTCTCTACAATTACATCACACACATATGAAGTTTACTTTACAATGCTAAAAAGAAACATGCCAGAGATTTTGCTTAACAACAACACAAGTTATGAAGATGGTTCCTCACCGGTTCATATGCTATCTGCACTATAGACTTTGTTCCAACAAGCGACTTCATCTCTTGCTTTGATCTGTTGAGTGAGTTTTGCTTGCTTCTGTCATGGGCTAGGGCTACTGTTCATACGTGAACAGTACATGTGGTACTGTAGCATCACGCGCTATTTATGTCGGGCTCCCGGATGCATTAGTAGTTAGAAAATAGAGATAGAATAGTTAGTTTCCTTATTAGTTGGATTTACTTTCTTAGAGATGCATGTATTCCACCTAATAGAGATAAGTTTCTATAGAAATAGATATTGTTTTTTAGAGGTCAAGTTGGGTCGTCCCTATAAAAGAGATAGCATGTATTCATTACCAAACAAGAAGCCGACGCCGTCCGGCCTTCTTCCTGGCGGTGTTTACCCCGTAATGATCTAAGATCATTACATTTGGTATCAGAGCCAACACCATGGTTTCTGCTACCGAGAATTTCCAGACCATGAGGGTCACCCTCAACGAGGACTCCTTTGCTACCCCACGCTGGTCACTTGCAATGTGGGCTATATCTTGCATCATGAAGGAGGCATCTTCCGCTCCATGGTCTACCTTCAAGGGTTGCATCCTGCTGCAATTGTGCTACCTCCTAGGGATGCAGCCATGGCCGCCACCACAGCTCGAGGACGAGCTGTCGCGAAAGGAGGGAAGTAGTTGTCATGGGCCAGGGATGCATTAGTAGTTAGAAAATAGAGATAGAATAGTTAGTTTCCTTATTAGTTGGGTTTACTTCTTTAGAGATGTATTCTAACTAATAGAGATAAGTTTCCATAGAAATAGAGATTGTTTCTTAGAGGTCAAGTCGGGTCGTTCCTATAAAAGGGATAGCATGTATCCATTATCAAGCAAGAAAGATGAATTAATCTAGTCTCCCTCTCAAGGTTTTATCATCCCAGTCTATAGTCTAAATTCTCATTCCACCAAACCGACGCCGTCCGGCCTTCTTCCTACGGTATTTACCTCGTTAGGAACTAAGATTCATTACAGCTTCTTTTCTGGATAAGCACGATCACATGAGTATTGAATAATATTGTTGTGCGCCAAAAAATAAATGTGTACCTGAAACCGCTCATCACTCAACAGGTTATCAATTAACCACTGCCAGTCATCTGGGTCTACATGAGTTGGACAACCTTTTTTTTTTTCTTGGCGCAATAGGTCTTGTACAAATTGTAGCGTCGTATATTATACTGTCGCTCTACTTGTGCCATGACACATCCATAGTCGTTCACTGAAATCCCAGGAAACTTGTCCTACATCATAGAAATAGTTACTAGATCACCCTTCGCTGCTTCAACTTAACCATGGAGGAATAAGGATGGACGACAGAGCCACCTTTCTATAGTCTACTACAACTTGATGACTGATGACAGCTTAGATCTACAAGTTGTAACTAAATACGTAGAAGGACATCTTACTGGAAGAGTTTAAAGTTGACTCGTTGATGCGTTTAGAGCCCTGACTTTTCTCCAGCTCCTCTGAAACCAGTAGCTGAAACCTGAAGTGGGCTTCTACGACGTTTTAGCACCATTTTTTTTTAATAATACATGTTTAAGTAAAATTACAGAAATAATGTCCATTTAATAAAATTACAAAAATATGCTTCTTAACCCTTCCGTCATTTGGCAAAACAGTGTCAAAGGTCACAGTCATCATTCGAAATGACGGCAAAGACTTAAGTTATCATTCGGAATGGCGAAAAGTTTCCATCGCCAGTTGAAATGATGACAGGAGCTAAGTTTTATTTTTTATTTTTTTGACAGAGAATGCAGAGCTAGCCTTGGATCATGTTGGCACCAACATACGTGTCATTTCGGTGGGGTTTATTCGTTTATTTGGTCTACACGATGTGTGGGATGTCGTGACGCTAAATCCCGCTCAAGGTTAGTCATATGCACAACAACAACAAATGATATCGAAAATAGACACGAGCATAATGTTAGTCATACAAAAATTAATTTTTACATCATATGGGTAGTACATCTAGTCACGGCCCCTCTTCGGGCGTACTCTATGGGTGACCCCTGCCCTCGTCCAATGGTCACACGGGTGGTGCGAGTACGTCAAGAGCTCCGGCAGTCGAACTACCACTACTGCAAAAAAAAGGTCATCACAGACAGTTCAAAAACGTCATCACAGATGGCTTCGTGAGCCGTCTGAGTTTATGAGTCAGTAATGCCATGAGGTCATCGCTGACAGTTATTAACTCAGAACCGTCTATGATAACTGATGTATCACAGACGGTTTGTAGATGAAACCGTCTGTGATATTTTTTTTGTATTGCTAAATCTATTTCTGTTTATTGGCTAGCCTCAGGAAATGCTAGCCAGTAAACAGAAATAGATAAATAAATAAAAAGGAATGTCAACCGTCTTCATGAAGATCAATTCCCGAAGAGATGGTGATGCTTTGATTTTCTAACGATTTATTGGGACAGATTCTAATAAAATTTTATCCGTTGGACTTCCCTTTAAGTTTGCCACAAGTCGATAGCCTATAAATAATCATCAGAAGGGCAGAACTTACGCACAAACTTTCCATCTTTCCAACTTCTACTTCGTTTTAAAGTTCTTATCTACAAACTTCTCAAGTCCGAATAGATTTCTTTAGAAGTCCGAATAGATTTTTTTAGAAGAAATAATCGGTCCTTGGAGTTCTTCCACTATGGGTAAGATCGTGGAAAAGATATATTCCACGGAACAAATTGACTTTTCGACCACCGTGGAAAAGACAGAATCCATGGATCATGACTTCAAGATGGTGGAAAAGTTAATTTAGTCTATGGATTGAAGTCTTCAAGAAATTAGTAGAAGAAAAAAATCTAGAGGCATCAACAATTAATTTTCACACGCACAAGCATCAAGATTTACATGGCCGAAACCCTAGCCATCTATCAATTTCGTAATTTCAGATCCAAGCATCAAGGAAGAGAGGGGAGGGGATCGGATCGGATGGGGGATATCACCGGCAATGAATGAGAGGCAGCGGCAGCGTCACCGTTGTGTCATGACGGTGACACTGCACAAGACACTCTTATGACAAGATTGCCTTCTGCAGTGAATCATGGCGTCATAGTCGGAGGCGAAGGAGCTCACGGCGGTAGTCGGCGTCGTCGGGGGGACGAGGCACTTCGATCGGTTTGGGGGAGGCGGCGGCGCCGAGGAGGCCGCGAAATTAATCTGGAGTAGTTGGGCGCGTGCAGGCACTATATATGGCAGAACCGATCTCGAGTAGTTGAGAGGTCACGGCGCCGCTTCGGTTTGAAAGTTTGAACAAAGGGGGGGGCAAATCTGGAGGGATATAAGGCGGCGGCGAAATATCACAGACGATTTTTAATACAAACCGTCTGTGATGAGTTAATTATCACAGACGGTTTGTATTAAACACTGTCTATGATATTACCTCTTCATAGATGTTTTTAGCACAGCCAGTAACACAGACGGTCACCAAACCAAAATCATATGTGATTGTATTTAACATTGACGGTTTTGGTCAACTGTCTATGATAAGGCGTTCAGTATTAGCCTTTTTGTAGTAGTGTACCCTTGAGGGATGACCAACCTCCGTAGGTGTGGCAACACCGTCAACAGGTACGGTCGTATGGAAAACGTCTGGACGAACGGATATCCTGGTCGTCCTCCCATATGGCCTCCACCATCCTCGCAAGCGAAAGCATATCGGACACTCTCAGCCTACATCAAAATGATCAAGTCGTGGATTGATCCTACATGCCCTCATGGGCGTGCACAGATGCAATGTGCCAAGCTCCATGGGTAACTTGTCAGGCTGGGGCTAGACGGTACTGAGGCGGCTACGGTGGCTAGCGTCAACGACCGGTCCAGTAACTCGAAGGGTCACTGCGCAGAGCCTCCTGCGGATGCCATACCTGAAATGGTGTGAAACATAAAAGACAGTGCTTACATTACTAATAAGAAAACATCAACGTGGAAAAACAAATTTAACTGTATTCCTAAGTCAATCGTCATTCAAAATGGCGACATAGGCATCTGGTAGCGCCTGTCGCCAATCTAACCGGCGACAAGGGCATGTCACCAATCAGACCGGCGACAGGGCCATGTCGCCATTTCAAATGACAACATAAGCGCATGTTTCTAATTTCATTAAATGTGCATTTATTTCAGTAATTCTATTAAAAATTACTATTAAAATAGAAACATTACCAACATGTCTACAACTAAACTACACACATCTAAAATGATTTACTAGACTACAAAATCATACATCTCAAACTATCTAATACATTCAATTACTACATCATAAAAAAATATCTACATAATTAACGACATATCTAAAAATAAACTGCACAGACCTAAAAATATTTACTACAAAGAACTACGCTACGTAACTATACATCTAAAACTATCTAAATCATTCAATTACTACACCATAAATAAATTCTTTACGACTAACCACATTTCTATAACTAAACTACACACGCCTAATAAAGATGTACTACACCAAACTACACTACATAATCATACATCTACAACTATCTAATCTATTGAATTACGAGCCTACTAGTTTCGGTTGCTAACTTACCAGGGTTTCGAATTTAAATATAAAGTTACAAAAAAAATACTGCAATGTAGGCGACCGAATCTACTCCTCCCTCTCTCCCCTCCACGGCTACGGACGGACAGGGCTTCGCCACCTCTTCTTCTTCCCCTCCTCTCCTCTTTTCTTTTTTCCGGATTAAAAATGAATTTAGGCTGGATTTTTGAATCTCTTATAACCTATCATCTGTCGCCATTTGAAATGACGACAGATACCTTTGCCTCTGTATTGCTAGTGACAAGGCTCTTATCGCCAATCCAAATGGCGACAAAAGCCATTTTTGTAATTTTATTAAACTGACATTTGCTTCTGTAATTCTATTTTAAAAATATTGTAGGATCGTTAATGACAATCAGAGGGGGGGTGAATGATTGTAATCCCTAGTGGAAGCTTTTTTTTAAAAAAAAATTCTACGGTCTTCTGAGTTTTCAACCTGCTAAACCAGTATGAACAAAAAAAAACAAAACAAAAAAACAGCAAACAACTTTCCTGGTACTGTAGCAATGTGGACGTGTACTGTAGCAGCGTTGGGTACTGTAGCTACAGTACCCGTTACCACCAGCGCGTTTTCTGTGCCAGCGGCAAGGAATCCTCCAAAAGCAAATCTAGAGAACAGAAGTAATGCTTGCAATACGTGAAAACAAAAAAAAACAATCTATAGTTTCCTTTGTCCTGCGCTACTTAGTTCTTCTTGGTGCATGTGCTTCCTGTTCGCACGAAGCCCAAAGCTGCCAGCTCGCACAAGAAAGGTTGTCTACCAAAAACCTGCATGCACATACAGCACAAAGAGCCGACAAGCACAAGCAAAAGGCTGCAGCCAAAAGCAATAAACAAACCTAAAACTCCAGCACCTCCTGTAGCAAGCACATGATCAAAAAAATTTATTCCTTCAATCCAAAAGCTAGTGCTTCCACCAACATGATAGGACAATCCAAGATTTGTTTCTCTGGACCTCTCTACAAACAGCCGCCGGCCCTAAACTTCAAAGCCACGCACCTTAACAAAGGCGCCGCCAGAGCCTATTTTTTCAAGCCGGCCTTTTCTGCCGCAGCCAGCCCTAGCCTTATATCATGTAGACTTAGGACTCAAAACCGCTTCGGACTCCAATCCTAATTCCATCCAAGTTCTAGACCCAATACGTAACCTTATACGTATGGTCACCTAATACAACTCTCAGCTTTCCAATTTTGGACACTCCAAAATTATCACATGTCGTAACCTCTGGACCGCACCTCCGTAGCTCCAACACGCATCATTCATCTTTGATCTCCACGCGCCCCAACTCGAGCTCAACCGTCTCCTCCAGCATCCTTGACCCTCTGGACTATGACTTCGCATCAAGCCATCTCCCGGTCACCACCGTAGACCACGATCGCCTCCGAGTTACCTTGCACATGCAAAGACCAAAACACCATCTTTTTCCGGCACAAGTTCTTTCCAACTTGACCGACATAAGTCCACACACACCTCACGCCTCAGATAACATCAGTACCAACATTATCAATTATTCATCAACTAAAATATACTCGACCTATCCACATGGTCTAACAATCTCTCCCTTGATGAATACATTGACAATACTTCAAAATAGTGAGTTGAGTTTTGAAAGAAAAAAATTACAAAAAGAAAGTTTCAAAGCTGCAAAGCAAACTTCAAAACCACAGCTGAAAAACTCCCCCTCAACACAAGGAAAGCAAATTTCTCCAAAAAAAATTTTCTCAAATTCTCCCATTTTTCTCCCCCTTTGGCAATGGAATCATCAAGAACTTCAGACAAGGAATAATTCAAAAACAAGGGAGCAAGGAGAGTAAAAATCAAGAAGCTTTGTAGATTATGCAAATCAATTTAATGAAGTAACCAAGCCATCTTGTTGAGTAGAGCTTAACAGGATCATATAAAATCATGTATCATGTAGCAAAGATAAGACAAGTCAGTACCACTTGAAGGATGATTATGCAATTTTAACTTAATGACATGCATGTCAACAATGACTAAACCGATCATAAGCACCACAAAAAAATATCACCAGGAAAAGTGAGAGCCTAACAGTGAGACACAAGTTAAATCTAGATGAGCTAGCAGTCTCATATAACACCCTATTGCTTCACTTTCAATTCTTATTTGCATGTGGCATGCTTGGAGCATACTTCTTTTCAAGGGTGGCATGCTTGGAGCATACTTCTTTTCCTTTTAGCACTTCTGTGTGTATTTTTTTTTCTTTTGAATATACATAGCTATGTATGGCATGCTTGAAGCATACTTCTTTTTATTTGAGCACTTTGATGTGCATATTTTTGTTCTTTTGAATACACAGCTATGTATGGCATGCTTGAAGCATACATCTTTTCATTTTTTTTTCTCAACCCCCTTTTTTTATATATATAACATGCCAAATTGAGTGAACATAACAGGATTGCAAAGAGAGACATACTTGCTACAAATCCAAGATTTAAAAAGACTCACAAACAAGCTCATCATTTTCCATGGACATCTCCAAGTGATAACAATAATCAATCTAGTCAAAGTTTTCAGTCATGTCATGCTTTAGTTCTAAATATAGTAAGTTTATTGAAATGAGTCAAGATCAAAGCTACACAGCATATGAATAAATATGATAAAAAAAGCTCTACAACTCATTCGATTTCAATGGCTTGGACTTGATGAAATTATTTGACAATAATAATAATCAAAGCTTCTGAACTTTCAAACACAAGCTCCCCCTCAGAATAAGCCCAAAGGATGCAACACACCTAACTCACTTTGCAAAATAGCAGATCATGTAGAATCAAATAGTTTTGAGAAAGAATCGTCAATCTAAAAATTAAACTCAACAAGGTGAAGATCAACATCACCTTTTTCCACATGGTCTCTCAGAAAATGAAATCTCTTGGAAGCCATCAAAGAAAATGAAGAACCATCAAGTAATCCAATCAAGCAATGATGCAAAATACTGGAACCAAATCAAGCTCATGTTCTTCAACCACGTCATTTGTTCTTCTGACCTGAGAAACATCGGTCTCCACAGGCTGGAGTTAGTGAGATAAGATTTAGGGATCAATCTTGAGATACACGATGAGCAGAGCAACAAAACTAGAACAAGAACTATGTGTGCGTGAGCGTCGAATGCCAAAAGAGGTCTCTAAGCGCCCTTTTAAATCACGAGCAATCTTTGGGCGAGATTTATTTGAATGATAACCCAAACCAAAGATGTGAACCGAATTAAAATCATCATAAAAGTTTTCTAAAAACCTAGCTTTAGTATTAGTTCTAGGAACAACAAAAGTGGATGCACGTTTTGTTTTAATGCATTCAATCTTTCCTTTTCTCTTTCTTAACACGTCTAAAGCAGAATCCATGCATGTGCCCATCTCTACCACAATAGGTGCAATTATATTTAACATAATTAGATTTCTTTTGAGCAGATAAGGTAGTACCTACACCATTAGCGAAGAACTTTGCACAAAACCGATGAGATTTAAACACGGTTTGTTTTGGTTGATTTTACTTCAAATTTTCGAGTTCAAGAAGCTTAACAACCTTAGGAGGATGATTCTTGGCATGCTCAATAAAATTAAATCCTAGACCTTGACTTTTAACACTCACTTTTGATTTGTCTAGGATCATGTTCAAATTTTTCTTGCCAAAAGAAAATCTCTCTAAAGTGTCCTTGAGATACTCATTTTCTTTAGTTAAAGTAGAACAAGTTGTGCAATTAACAGATTCATTCACAGTTTTCTTAGAAGCACTAGACTGAGCCAATCTTTTTTTCTCAGCAAACTCATTTAGTTGTCTAGTCAAAACTTCTATTTCTGTGCTAAGCTTAAGACAATTAGTGCAAGAGAGTGTCTCATGATAAAGCATCTGTTGGATTGTTTCTTGAGAAGTATTGAGTCTACCTTCTAGCAATTCACATTTAGAGCAAGTTTTAGTTTGAGCATTTGACATACTTGACTCTAAACAAGCAGAACTAGATTTGAGCTTTTCAATTTCATCATATGCAAGTTTTAACTTCTCATCACATGCAAGTTTTAACTTTTCATCACAAGAGTCATGTGCTAGTCTTAACTCATCAAATTTAGTATGTATTGACCTAGCAGTCTCCAATTCAGAAAATAAAACTTGGCATGACTCACAAGATTCATCATCAGGAATAGAAGCTTTAAGTCTATCAATTTCAGAATTTAAGCTCTCAACAACAAGATCATGTTTCTTTATTTTCTTTTTATACTTTTTGAGCTCATCTCACAACCTAAGCCTGACGAGATAAATCTGTATAAGAAGGTTTTACCTCATCAGGATCACTGTAGAGATCATCATAGTTAAGCTCCTCACTGCTCGCCATAAAACACATCCCTGTGAAATCCACCTCCTTTGCCTTCTTGCCGTTGTCCTCGTCGTCGCTTCCAGAATCAACATCACTTAATTCAATCTCATCAAGTGCTGAGAGTATCTTTTTGACTGCCTTACGATAATTGTGCTTCTTACTTGAGTCAATCTTGGATTTTGTGCGACGAGTTGGTACTTTGTCATCTTTGACCTCCTTACTCCTCAGTTTGGGACAATTCATCTTCATGTGGTTTAGCTCACCACATTCATAGCATCTGATTGGACCTCCTCTCCGCCTTGTTCTGGTGTTGTTAATTGCCTTGGTCACTCTGTTAGAGATGAGTACAAGCTGCTCTTCTGGAATCTCCTCTAACTGTTCATCTGAGAAAGAAGACAAAGCAGACACAAGACAAGAACTCGAAGAAACATCTTGCATGGGGTTAGTCATAAGAGCTAAAGATGAAGATTTATCAATCTTAGATGGCACAGCTTCCATCTCATAGGTTTTCAATCTAGAGTAAAGATCATCCATGGTTAAAGTATCTAGATCGATAGTTTGATTGATAGTTGTGATGACCATCAACCACTCAGAACATAAAGATCTCAATATCTTAGTTGCATTATCTTCATCAGTTGGAATAACACCAACACCACGCAAACTACTTAGTATCTTTTCAAAACGAGCAAAAAGATCATCAATAGATTCACCAGGTTTCATAGCAAAATCAGAATACTCTTTTTGATAAAGATTTTTACGTACTTTCTTAATTTTAGTAGTTCCCTCATGATAATCACAAAGAGTCTTACATATTAAGTGGACAGAGCTAATATGAGCTACACGATCAAACTCTTTGCGAGAGATTCCTTGAAACAATAATTTACGAGCTTGAGCATTTAGATCAACATCTGCTTTATTTAAATTAGTAACAGTAGTAGGAACCACATAAGGACTAGAAACCTTATTCCATACATCACTACCACGAGCCTCAATATATGCTTGCATCGACACTTCAAAAAGCGAAATCGATACCATCTAGCAAGGGGGACGATTCACATACCTCTCTGACGCCATAGCAACTTGGCTCTGATACCACTTGTATGATCGTTAATGACAACCAGAGGGGGGTGAATGATTGTAATCCCTAGCGGAAGTTTTTTTTTTAATCTACGGTCTTCTGAGTTTTCAACCTGCTAAAACAGTATGAACAAAAAAAAACAAAACAAAAAAACAGCAAACAACTTTCCTGGTACTGTAGCAATGTGGACGTGTACTGTAGCAGCGTCGGGTACTGTAGCTACAGTGCCCGTTACAGCCAGCGCGTTTTCTGTGCCAGCGGCAAGGAATCCTCCAAAAGCAAATCTAGAGAACAGAAGTAATGCTTGCAATACGTGAAAACAAAAAAACAATATGTAGTTTCCTTTGTCCTGCGCTGCTTAGTTCTTCTTGGTGCATGTGCTTCCTGTTCGTGCGAAGCCCAAAGCTGCCAGCTCGCACAAGAAAGGTTGTCTACCAAAAACATGCATGCACATACAGCGCAAAGAGCCGACAAGCACAAGCAAAAGGCTGCAACCAAAAGCAATAAACAAACCTAAAACTCCAGCACCTCCTGTAGCAAGCACATGATCAAAAAAAATTATTCCTTCAATCCAAAAGCTAGTGCTTCCACCAGCATGATAGGACAATCCAAGATTTGTTTCTCTGGACCTCTCTACGAACAGCCGTCGGCCCTAAACTTCAAAGCCACGCACCTTAACAAAGGCGCCGCCAGAGCCTATTTTTTCAAGCCGGCCATTTCTGCCGCAGCCAGCCCTATCCTTATATCATGTAGACTTAGGACTCAAAACCGCTTCGGACTCCAATCCTAATTCCATCCAAGTTCTAGACCCAATACGTAACCTTATACGTATGGTCACCTAATACAACTCTCAGCTTTTCAATTTTGAACACCCCAAAATTATCACATGTCGTAACCTCTGGACCGTACCTCCGTAGCTCCAACACGCATCATTCATCTTTGATCTCCACGCGCCCCAACTCGAGCTCGACCGTCTCCTCCAGCATCCTCGACCCTCTGGACTATGACTTCGCACCAAGCCATCTCCCGGTCACCGCCGTAGACCACGATTGCCTCCGAGTTACCCTGCACATGCAAAGACCAAAACACCATCTTTTTTCGGCACAAGTTCTTTCCAACTTGACCGACATAAGTCCACACACACCTCACGCCTCAAATAACATCAGTACCCAACATTGTCAATTATTTATCAACTAAAATATACTAGATCTATCCACATGGTCTAACAAATATAGTATTTAAACAAATTCTTTTAGCACCTGCTCCAAAGTCGAAACTAGAGCTTATATCAGCAAACAGGGCGCGTACTTAGCCGCGCGTTCCTAGAAACGTCTACAAAACGAGACCATAAAATTTCTTCCAAGAAAACAAATCCCGAGGTTGGAGAGCCATGGCCCGCCATGGGTGGCAATGGCAAAGCTACGGTTGTGCCCCGACAACCATGCCCATGCCCATGCCCATGCCCATGGGTTCCACCATGTATCTCGGCTAAGACCATTTACTGGCGCCTGCAGTTCTAGAGGCTACTATGCAAACAGGTCCTTTTCGCCAAATAATGTTTGATCCAGCACATTCCCGCGGTTTCCGTCAACAGTTAATCACTCTCCAGGAGGATTACGTCGCTAAATTAACCGCCTTTTAAACGACAGCGGCATCCCTTCCCCTTCTCTTTGCGTTGCTTTGCTTTGCCTCCGATCAAATTCTTTCCCTCCGGCCACTCCATTGCTTCCCGACCAAGTCTTCAGCTTCGTCTCCTCGCCCAGAAGCAAAGGATCCCAAGTTTCCAACTCGAACGCAGCCGAGTTGCCGAACAAACACATCCTCCGGAACCCAAGAACCGGGCAAACAATCGCGCAAATCTTCGCTTTTGCAATGGCGGACACCGTTCCAGCGCAGGCTAGATTGAGTGGCGGCGATGTTTCCGCGAGATTGCAGCAGGTTCTCGCACTTTTGTTCCCCTCCAACTTCGCCGCGAAGGCGGTGCTGTTCGCCGCCGTCGTGGCGATGCTGCCGCTGCTGCCGACGAGCCAGGCCCCCAAGATTTGGGAGCTGCCTCACATCCTCCTGCTCGGCCTCGTCATCTCCTACGGCGTCTTCGGCCAGAGGAACGCCGATGCCGAGGTGGCTGCCGTGGCTGCTGCCAAGCCCGTCGACGACGAGTCGGTGGAGTCCTACGTCTCCCAGATGATGCAGGGCTCGCTGGTCTTTGAGGACAACTACGGCGGCGACGACGGTGGCGCTGCCAAGGACAGCGTCCAGGCGTGGAGCTCTCAGTACTACCCAGATGACCCCCTCATCGTCGTTGCCGACACGGGGAGTAACAACGGCAAGGGCGACGCGAGCGAGAAGCCGCTTCTCCTGCCGGTGAGGAAGCCAAAGCCGGCTACCGAAGAAGCCGCAGCACTCACAGGGGATGTCAGCGACGGCATTGAAGAAGAAGAAGCAGAGTTCCTTGCCCCCAAGGAAGTATACGACGGCGTGCGCGAGCATGCCATTCCTTCGCCGTCCTCTGTCCTCGACGCCGACCTGATCCTCTCCCCGTGCTCGCCGCATCCGCTTCCGCCGCCGCCCCCGCCACCTCCGCCACCGTTTCTTGGCCGTGGACGCAGCCTCAGGAAGACCAAAGCAAGAAGTTTCAACAAATATGGGGTCAGAAGTCTGAGCATGAGCGGAAGGGTGGGCTTGCAGAGCAGCGGCGGCAACAAGTTCGGGTCAAACTCAGCGATCCAAGCAACGGGGAGTACTTTCGCCGGCTATGATCCTGCACCTGCAGTGTCATTCGACGACCAAGTTGCCGCGGATGATGAGTTCGATGAGATGGTCGCAGCGTCAGACAGCTCGTTCAGCAGCGATATGGTCACCGACGGCGACGATGACAACGACAAGGAGGAAGACAACTACGAGGAAGAGGAGGACGAGGACGAAAACTCTCGCGACGAAGAGCTGTTTGAGTTGGCGACGAGACCGGGGCCGGAGGCAGAGGAGGAGGACGAGGTGGACAGGAAGGCCGACGAGTTCATAGCCAAGTTCAGGGAGCAGATTAGGATGCAGCGGGTTGAGCCGGGCAGGAGATGATCAGCGAACATGGAGGCGCCATCAGGTGATGCGTACGTCTGAAGGAGTGCTACTACCTCATTGCTCGTCCCGTAGCATGTGATCGGATTTCCTCATGTGTAACGCAGCGCTTTTTTCATGTTTCTTCTTTTTTGGGCGTTCTGATGTAATTTATGTAACGACCCCGAAACTAGGGATCGCTAGAATCTTTACTGTTGTCGGGATGTGCGATCGTAAAAGCCGTGGTTTCACAAGCAAGCAAGCGTTACAACAAAAGATGACTTTTATTACGGCGAGATGAGGGCTTAACGGCCCGGTTTAAAAGCGAGCGGCGTCGAGCCAAAGTAATATAATACACTTGCAAAAGAATTGCTAGAACCACGGGAAGCTTGGCGTAAGCGAGACCCTAGTACCGGTGAGTCGTCGAAGTCTCTACGGTTCTTCTTGTTAAGTAGAGAACACACGGATCTTCCCAAAACTCTTACGTTGATTGATTTAAGCAAGAATGAGTACAACTACCGTACTCAACAAATCGCATAGGAAAAGCTATTTAACTATATCTTTGGAAATATCAAGGAAATGGTGCGGCTTTACCAAGCGGTATATGTGGAATGCAAAAGTTGACTTTAAAAGCTTTACAATAGTGCAGACGATAAAAGCGATAATAAATATAGCCACGGGGGTTTAACAACCGACATTACCAATTAACATCTGTAAATTCTACTTATGCTTTGTATGTTGGAATCACCCATGAACACGACTTCATTAACAGGAAGCACGGTGTATTGAATAACATTGATTACACTCTGCGAGTTGCCCAACTTTACCCACGATATCACAGACTCATATTGCCCGCATAACATGTTTGCGCTGGCGAGTAAGGATAACAAAGCCTTTTCACTTTGCTTATCCTTTTAGTCTCTACGGTAGATCTTAATCCATCTGACCCTCGGGAGACCACCGGCCAATAGTGGACTCTGCACCCAGGTGACGAATATCTGGTTGCAAGGATCGTGAGTGTCCTTAGGGGTCCACCGACTTGCCTTTGATGCTATAGATATTCAATTGGATGAAGCGATGTACTAAGCTAGGGAGTAATGACCACGCATGTGGTTGAGCGGTTCTTGTATGCATTACTTAGCACAAGGTTCTTGTCCTTACTTGTCATCGGTGAGGCGATGGCCCAACCAGCGGTTGCCCGCCTCTTGATCTCACCGATGACCCATTTTACCAAGTATATTGGGTTGCCCAACTCAATGGACTGACCCTCAACTTACACCCAAAATCCTATTGGCCTAAAGCCAACATTCATATGATATTTAGAACAGAGGTTTTCATGACTTAGCGAATATTTACTAATATTTTATGTGAACCAAGGTTGTCAAGGTAAATATGGCTTACAAGAATAGGTGGTTTAATATGTGGGGTTAAGGACTTATATCTAATCAACATGGCATTCCAAAGTATTATTTCTTTGTTGAAATACTTGGCTAAAATATTTTAATGAAGATAATAATATGAATATATGACATGTGGGTTCAATATGTTCAAGGTATGCAACTTGCCTCTGGTTGGCGTCCTCGAATTGTCTGCGATGTCGGTTGTCTGTCCGTGAAGTCTGGTGGCTCGTCGGCGTCGAAACCTAGCGCAAGACACAAAACCAATAAACCACTGGCTCGACAAGGATTGAGCCTAGCAAAGCGAATCCAAGTACAACAAAAATACGAAAAGAAAGAAAATTAAATGAAGTTTGGATGCAATTTGAGCGGAGTTAGGATTAGACTTTACGGTTTGAGGCGGTAGGAAGGCTATACTAACTCAAGTTAGGGTTTTCGACAATTAATAATCATTTCTTTGTTTATATCTATTATTTAGACACAAACAATAAATAATCATTAATCTAGGCTTAGGAATAGGAATTTTGGCTTAAAAGCAATTTACGGAATTTTTGGAATAAAACCAAATTTTCTTGTGCAAGGAGCAGTGTTGGGCGGTTTTAGGATGAGCGATCTTGGGCTTTTCTTGTCGGCCTAAAAGAAAACGGGCCGAGCAGCGGAACGCTTGACCCATGCCCCACTCATGTGACCAAAAAGTCGGAGGACTCATGGTGACTTGACCAAAAGCGCCCATGGCCCACTAGGCAAGTGGCGGAGCGAGCGAGGCGGCTCGGGAAGCGGCCAGCCTTGAGCGCGACAATGCCAACGGGCGACAATGGCGGCAACCAAGGGGACGGGGAGGGCAACAGCGAGGCGCCGCCAGTAGGTCTCAAAACCCTAGGGTTTCTTGGCGTGTGTGGGCTCGGGTTTTCTAGGGTTAGGGTTTTGGGGTCGGGAGGCGGCGGCCAAGCATAGATCCGGCGGTCTGCGTGGCCAAGAGGAGAATGGTAGGGAGGGCTCTGGGTTTACACCGGGTGGGGATTTGCAAGGGTGGGGTGTTTTGCTCTTCTGGTGGGGAAGCAGGCGGTGGGGCTTCTTCTTGGAAGTCGGGGAAGAAGGGGAGGGTGGCAGTGGTGTGAGCTTGGGAGGCTGGCCAGGCTGACTATTTATAGCCCATGAGGCGATGAGAGCAGGAGGGCATGGGGGCGGCGTGGGTCGCCTCTGCCAGGGGTGAGTGGTTGGCGCGAGGTTTAGGCGGTGCTGCGGTGGTCAGCGGCGGAGGCGTCTGGGCGGTCTGGGGCCTTAATGGCGCAAGAGGTGGCGGCGACCCCTCACCGAGCAATCCGGAGGTGGCGCCTTGCTTTGCCTTGAGGTGGCGAGGTGCATTGAAGCGAGGCGAGGTGGAGGCGTGTTATGGCGGCTCGATCTGGCGGCAAAGGCCAAAGGCGGGTGGAGACAGACCTTGGCGCCTTGATCACAATCGCGGGTGAAGGCGAGGGCCGCGGCCGTGAGGGGAAGCGGGAAGGAGAGGAGAAGCGGGTTAGGGTTAGGGTTTGGGATTTGGGCGAGATTTGACCGAAATTTGATTTTGATTTGAATTTTGAAATTCGATTTTGAATTCAAACTGATTTTCAAACTTTGAAATTTTTCAGTGTTTCAACCTACCCCTAAAGGAATCTCGACCTCGAGATTCACGCAGGAACCGAGAACAGTTGGGAAAATCTCATTGCATTTTCAATTCCTTTTCCCATGTTGCTTCTTCCTCATTATGATTCTTCGAAGAACCTTGCAAAACTTAACATTCTTGCCTCTCAAGCGCCTTTCTGTGAGTGTCAAGTACCATCGGGGTTCCTCTTCATAAGTCGAGATCATTCTGCAGTTCTATCTCTTCAAGTGGTACACATTACATTGGTTGCCTCAAACACTTTACGGTGAGAAACATGGAACCGTCATGTATGCGATTGGGTTGGATGTCGAGATGTAACTTGTATGCCACTTCTCCAATTCTTTTCACAATTTTATAAGGACCAATATACCTTGGGGCCAATTTTCCTTTTACTTGAAATCTTGACTGTTTTGAATGGTGTAACCTTCAAATATACGAGATCTCAATTTCAAAACTTAAATCCTTCTGCGTTTATCTGCATACTCCTTCGACGGCTTTGAGCAATCTTCATCTTGTCTCTTATCGGTCTAACTTGATCTTGAGTCTTGGGCTATCGAGGACCTAACAAGCGCCTTTCTCCGGTGTCGAGTCCAATTCAATGGTGTTCGCACTCTCGCCATCTGAGGGCTTCAAAAGGTGCCATCTTGATACTAGCTTGATAACTATTATTGTAAGAGAACTCTTCAAAAGGCAAACACTTATCCCAAGTTGCTCCATAAGCTAAAGCACATGCTCTCAACATATCCTCCAATACGATTGACTCTCTCTGTCATCCCCAGGTTTGTGGATGGTAAGTGTCTTTGAAAGCTAAATCCGTTCCCATGGCTTCTGTAGTTTCTTCCAAAACTTAGATGTAAACTGTGCTCCTCTATCGGATACTATTCTCTTTGGAATCCCATGTAAAGATATTATCTTGGTCATATACAATTCCTTAACTTATTCTTTCCATATGTTTCTTTGAATTGGTATGAAATGTGCCACCTTAGTTAATCTGTCTACTATCACCCATATTGCATCAAATCCTTTTTGTGTCCTTGGTAATCTGTGTGAAATCCATGCGATTTCTTCCCATTTCCAATCAGCACTGGTAAGGGTTGTAACAACCTGCGAGGTTTCGATGGTTTATCTTGATCTTCGACAAATGTCGCACTTGGCTATATATTGACTATCTCTCTTTTCATCTTTTTCCACCAAAACCTCTTCTTCAAGTCTTGATACATTTTTGTTCCCCACTGGATGTATTGAGAATTGAGATGAGTGAGCTTCTTCTTGAGAATCAAGCTTTTGAGTTCTTCTTTGTTTAGTACACACAAGCGGTTTTTGAACTTTATCATTCCTTGATCATCTTTCTTGAATTCCTTTATTTTTCCACCTTGATTTTACGCCAAGAGTTCTTTGAATTTCTTGATCTTCTGTTGTGCTTGTTTGATTTGGTCGACCAACTCATTTGTATCTCCAAAGTGATATTAACCCTTGTTCAACAATTTCCAAGTTTAGGCTCTTTGCATTTCCAACACTAACTCGTGACATTCTGCAATGCATTAGGACTATGATGTGCCTTTACGCTAAGTGCATCTGCGACAACATTTGCTTTACAGGTGATCTTGAATATCCAAATCATAATCTTTTATTAATTCTAGCCATCTTCTCTTTGAGATTCAAATCTGGTGGGTAAAAATATATTCAGACTCTTATGGTCAGAAAACACTTCACAATGATTCCCCAGATAGATAGTGCCTCCAAATTTTTAATGAGTGCACAAGCTACGCTAACTCCAAATCATGTGTGGGGTAATTCTCTTCATGAGTTCTTAAGCGCCTTGGGCGTAAGCCACAACTTTGCCATCTTGCATTAGCACACAACCTAATCCTTGCTTTGAAGCGTCACAATAAATCTGAAAGTCCTTCTCGGGGTTTGGTAGTATGAGCAGGGGTAGTGGTTAATCGACCTTCAATTCTGAAAGTTTTCTTCGCCTTATCCGTCCATTTAAAAGGAATATCCTTTACGAGAAGCTGAGTAAGTGGGCGGGCTATTCTCGAAATTTTCTATAAATCTGCGGTAATATCATGAGACCTAAAAACTTCTTATCTCGATCCTTGTCTTTGGTTTGCTTCCACTCTTACCTTTGCTCGACTTTTTACGGGTCAACTTTTACTCCTTCTTCCGTGATGATGTGCCCCAAAAATGACACTTCTTTCATCAAAATTAGCACTTGGAGAATTTTGCATACAATGATGCTCTCTCAACTTGGTTGGGGCCAAATGAAGATGCTCCTTATGCTCTTCTTCACTTTTGAATAAATCAAAATATCATCCACAAATACTACCACAAAGCGATCCAAGAATTCCATATAGACTTGGTTCATCAAATTCATGAAATATCTTGGAGCATTGGTTAATCCAAAAGGTACTCTGTGAACTCATAAAGTCCATATCTTGTAGTAAATGCGTCTTCTCTCTATCTTGTTCTCTAATCTTGAGTGGTGATATCGATCTGAGATCAATTTTGAGAATACCTTAGCTCCTTTTAGTTGATCGAACAAATCATCTATTCTTGGCAAAGGATACTTGTTCTTAATAGTTCTTGCATTCAAAGCTCTATAATCCACACACAATCTCAAAGTTCCATCCTTTTCTTAACAAATAAAATAGTGCGGCCCAAGGTGAGACACTAGGTCTTATGAAACCTTTTCTTCAACTCATCCAAGCTGTTTCTTAAGCTCCTTTAACTCCTTTGGTTGCCATTACATCTTGTGCCTTAATTCTGAGCTTGGTCTCGTGTACTAACTCTATAGTAAGCTCAATCATTCTATCTGGAGGTCTTAGGGTAGTTTCTCTGAGAACACATCTGGGTATTCATCAATTCTTGGCATCTGTATAGTGACTTACGAGATGGTGCTATTGACCTTTCGTCTCTGTTTCCTTATCAAAAGGCGATCTGTCATGGTATCACTTCTTGCCCTACGCATTCTTCAAGGTTCTTGTCTTCTTCTCACATCAAGCTGTGGCTTTATATTTTGATAACCAATCCATTCCCAAGATGACATCTATGCCTCTCATCTGGATCACCAATAACTACGTTGCAAAGCAGGACCCTTGAACTTCTAGGTTCGAGTTCTTGCACTTATCTTGAGATTTCAATATAGTCGGTGTTTGCAACACATAGGGATTTAGCAAAACAATAAAAGGCAAACAACTCTCCACACAAAATCCAAGGAAATAACCGAATGTGTAGCTCTGAATCAAAAAGCACTAAAGGCGATCTTGCATTGGTAGGAACATACAAGCGATGATATCGGTGGCCTCATTGCATCTGAGTGGTGATATGATTGATCTTCCCTTGCGATGGTCTTTGGTGCGGTATCCTCCTCCCGAGAATTGACTGATTGCCTCGGTTGGTTTACGGGTCAGCATTCCTCCTCTATTGGCACGGAAGGTGGGAGGATTCCTTACTCTGTGGTGGTTTCTTGCTTGAGCTTTGGTTGCATCGATGACATGTTCTTCAATGGGCCTTTGTCCTTGAAGTGACGGGTTGTCCACAATGAAAGCAATTGGAGGATTTCGAGGACAATCCTTCAAATAATGGTTTCCTCCACGAGTTATAGCATTGAGCTATGGCTGCTCTGTTTCCACTAAAAGTGATCTTCTTCTTTGGGTTCATTGATGGTCTTGGTATTTGTATTCATAGAGGTCTTGGTGAAATCTGGAAGATGGGTGGGCGTCATTCTCCCCTTGGTGCACTTGTGGTGGAGTTATTTGCTTCATTTTCCTCTTTCGGGTTTCTTCCATATCGATTACAGCTATTACGAGATTATCAATTTATTCACCATGGAAGCTAGGTCGAGAAGTCAAGAGTGAAATGTGAAATTTCATGACTTTTGCGCACCTTGTGAAAACTTCTCCATCTTCTTAGCCAATATCCACCTCATGTGGAGCATCTGCGCCAATTGGTTAAATTGGTGCAAGTATTCTGTGGATTGTCGGCCTCCTTGCTTAAGAGCAAGAAATTCCCACACTTGGTCGCAACTATGCCCTCGGGGACATGGGCTTTATGAAATGCTTCCTTGAATTACGCCCATGGTATATCTCTACTGGATGAAGAGTCGATAATTCATCCACCACTGCTGCTTGACCTTGTAGTTGATGAGAAGCAAACAAAGTCTTCTCTTTGTCACTACCTTTGGATAGTGTCAACTTTCTCTCAATATCCCTTATCCGGTCATCGACTACTAACGGCTCTGGTGACCTTTGTGAAAGTTGGTGGCCTTGTTTTCAAATCTCGCCCATCTGAAGCACAGAGTCACTCCTCCATTGTTGCCTCGGGAGTATGTCCATTTGTGAGGTCTTGCGGCAATTTGTTCGAGGAGTTGAGTATGTTGCTCCATTAATCGGCTTTGATTACATTACGCTCGGAATCTATTTCTCTCCATCATAGCCATGACCTCTGCCAAGCTTGGTGGTTGCCAGATTGATTAAACGGTTTCATTGTTGTTATTTCGGACATCTTTGTGAATTTACTTACGGCGGTTTTGACCAAACACGATGAGATAAGTAAGACTGATTCTTAGATAAGCGGTGAAAGCAATAGGTAAGTGATTAAGGCGAGCAGAAGAAATGACTTTTGACAAGATGATATCTGAGATATGGATAGGGAAAACAACTTATTTATTATATTTTACACAAAGTAGACAAATTAATTTATAAAAGCTGGATGTATACTACTTAGAGTACAATACACAACTTTTCTTACAATCAAAAGTCGTTCTACTACTAAGGTAGGTGGATCTACAATACTCTATCGTAATCTAACACCTTGCGGAGGACTCTACCACCCACTGGACGGAGGGTTGCTGGTGGTGTAGTGGATCAGCATCTCTGGGTCTTCCTCCTCTTCAGAATCCTCCTTCTTTTCTTCTTTAGCAGTTTTCGTCACCTGCTGGCTGGGTGTTGCCTCTTCCATCTTCTCCTTTCCCTTGTTGGATCCTCGGGCGGCGGCGGAGAAGTGTGCTATGCCCGTTGGATGAGGGCGAGCGCCTGGAGGTGACTCTGGAGTAATAACTGGAGACAAAGGAGTGTAATCCGGTGATCTCAGTGTATATTCCACTGTTGGATCTTCAGGAACGTCGGGGCTCTCATCACAGATTGATCTGTCCCCGATGCGGTTCATTATAACGATCTAACTCCTTCGCATGTTCTTGATTCGTGCTTGGCCAAGTGATATACGGTGCACCTTACGGTATTCCTTTAGGACCACGGTATATAGAATCTCTGGCTATGCGTGGGTGGCAACTTCACGGATGCGGGGGTCTTCATCATCACCTGGGCAAGGAATTTGGAAGCTGGATCCATCGCTTCCCCTCTGTGGAATCAGCTGATATTCAGAGTGTTCAAACTCTGAATCATAATGCTGACGCAGGTGTAGCACTGCCTGCCTTGCAGCATCCTGTATCGCTTCTCTCTCTCTGTAGCGTTGACCCTGGCCGACATTGATTATCGGGTTTGTAAGCTAACGAACGGTTTATCCATGCCTTCGGTGGTACCTTTTTCCATCACAGATCTGCTCCTCGTGTGGAAGGCAATGCTTCTTTCTGTTTGTGGCGCCGATAAACCGTGCATCATCTCGAGTAGTCTTTTGCTCCATCCTCTAAACTACGAGTGGTGGGAGTAGGATTTACGCATTTTCACGACAAGCGGAAAGTTTGAAAGGTTAGTTAAGAGGAGATAAATCTTTTAGAAGAACAACACAAGTTTTTCAAGTCTAAAGTAAGGTAAGGTAGCAAGAGAGGAAAAGAGACGACAATTTAATACTTATATTTTTGTTTTGAGAATTCTTTTGTAGTTTTTGAAATTATTAGTTTTAAAGGTCTTCAACCTATAACCAAGCTAAGGTCTCAACTTACGGGCAAGTGGCTCGATACCACTTTTGTAACGACCGAAACTAGGGATCGCTAGAATCTTCTAGCTGTCCGGGATGTACGATCGTAAAAGCCGTGGTTTCACAAGCAAGCAAGCGTTACAACAAAAACAGACTTTTATTACAGAGATAGGGCTTAACGACCGGTTTAAAAGCGAAGCGGCGTCGAGCCGAAAGTAATATAATACACTTGCAAAAGAATTGCTAGAACCACGAGAAGCTTGGCGTGCGAGACCCTAGTACCGGAGTCGTCGAAGTCTACGGTTCTTCTTGTTCGTAGAGAACACTGGATCTTCCCAAAACTCTTACATTGATTGATTTAAGCAAGAATGAGTACAACTACCGTACTCAACAAATCGCATAGGAAAAGCTATTTAACTATATCTTTGGAAATATCAAGGAAATGATGCGGCTTTACCAAGCGGTATATGTGGAATGCAAAAGTTGACTTTAAAAGCTTTACAATAATACAGACGATAAAAGCGATAATAAATATAGCCACGGGGGGTTTAACAACCGACATTACCAATTAACATCTGTAAATTCTACTTATGCTTTGTATGTTGGAATCACCCATGAACACAGCTTCATTAACCTAAGCACGGTGTATTGAATAACATTGATTACACTCTGCGAGTTGCCCAACTTTACCCACGATATCACAGACTCATATTGCCACGCAACATGTTTGCGCTGGCCGAGTAAGGATAACAAAGCCTTTTCACTTGCTTATCCTTTTTAGTCTCTACGGTAGATCTTAATCCATCTGACCCTCGGGAGACCACCTACCAATAGTGGACTCTGCACCCCGAGGTCGACGGACCCATCTGGTTGCAAGGATCGTGAGTGTCCTTAGGGTCCACCCCGACTTGCCTTTGATGCTATAGATATTCAATTGGATGAGCGATTGTACTAAGCTAGGGAGTAATGACCACGCATGTGGTTGAGCGGTTCTTGTGGTGCATTACTTAGCACAAGGTTCTTGTCCTTACTTGTCATCGGTGGGCGATGGCCCAACCGCGGTTGCCGCCTCTTGATCTCACCGATGACCCATTTTACCAAGTATATTGGGTTGCCCAACTCAATGGACTCGACCCTCAACTTACACCCAAAATCCTATTGGCCTAAAGCCAACATTCATATGATATTTAGAGCGAGAGGTTTTCATGACTTAGCGTAATATTTACTAATATTTTATGTGAACCAAGGTTGTCAAGGTAAATATGGCTTACAAGAATAGGTGGTTTAATATGTGGGGTTAAGGACTTATATCTAATCAACATGGCATTCCAAAGTATTATTTCTTTGTTGAAATACTTGGCTAAAATATTTTAATGAAGATAATAATATGAATATATGACATGTGGGTTCAATATGTTCAAGGTATGCAACTTGCCTCTGGTTCGGCGTCCTCGAATTGTCTGCGATGTCGGTTGTCTGTCCGTGAAGTCTGGTGGCTCGTCGGCGTCGAAACCTAGCGCAAGACACAAAACCAATAAACCACTTTGGCTCGACAAGGATTGAGCCTAGCAAGCGAATCCAAGTACAACAAAAATACGAAAAGAAAGAAAATTAAATGAAGTTTGGATCAATTTGAGCGGAGTTAGGATTAGACTTTCACGGTTTGAGGCGGTAGGAAGGCTATACTAACTCAAGTTAGGAGTTTTCGACAATTAATAATCATTTCTTCGTTTATATCTATTATTTAGACACAAACAATAAATAATCATTAATCTAGGCTTAGGAATAGGAATTTTGGCTTAAAAGCAATTTCTGGAATTTTGGAATAAAACCAAATTTTCTTGTGCAAGGAACAGTGTTGGGCGGTTTTAGGATGAACAGTCTTGGGCTTTTACTGTGCGGCCTAAAAGAAAACGGGCCGAGCAGGCGAAACGGCCCACGGCCTGCCCACTCATGCGGCCAAAAGGCCGGAGGGACTCATGGTGCTGCTTGCACCAAAGCGCCCCCATGCTGCTGCGTGGGCGGAGGCGAGGCGGGCTCGGGAGCAGCAGCGCGGCGCGCGGCAGGCAACCAGCAACAGCAGGCGGCAGCCAAGGCGGGACAGGGAGGACAGCGCAGGCGGCGCCGCCAGGTAGGTCTCAAAACCCTAGGGTTTTGCGCGTGTAATGGGCTCGGGTTTTCTAGGGTTAGGGTTTTGGGGTGCGGGAAGCGGCGCCAAGCATAGATCCGGCGGTGCCGTGACCGGGAGGGTAGGGAGGGCTCTGGGTTTGCACCGGGTGGGATTTGCAAGGGGTGGGGTGTTTTGCTCTTACGGGTGGGGAAACCGGGGCGGTGGGGCTTCTTCCGGGGTCGGGGAAGAAGGGAGGGTGGCGGCGAGCTGGTGTGAGCTTGGGAGGCTGAGCCAGGCTATTTATAGCCCATGGCAGGGTGATGAGCAGGGAGGGCATGGGGGACGGCGTGGGTCGCCTCTGCCAGGGGGGGTGAGGTGGTTGGCCGCGAGGTTTGGGCGGTGCCGGCGGTCAGGCGGCGAGGAAGCGTCTGGGCGGTGCGGGGCCTTAATGGCGCAAGGGAGGTGGCGACGACCCTCACTGAGCAATCCGGGAGGTGGCGCCGCCTGCTTGGGGCGCGGGGTGGCAGGTGCATTGAAGGCGAGGCGAGTGGAGCGGGCTGTGCGCGGCTCAAGAGGCGTCTGGCGGCGGCCAAGGCGGGTGGAGACGGACGCGGGCGCGACCGCGACCGCGTGGGTGAGCGCGAGGAGAGGGAGGCGGCCGTGAGGGAAGCGGAAGGAGAGGAGAAAGCGGGTTAGGGTTAGGGTTTGGGATTTGGGCGAGATTTGACCGAAATTTGATTTTTGATTTGAATTTTGAAATTCGATTTTGAATTCAAACTGATTTTCAAACTTTGAAATTTTTCAGGTGTTTCAATTTAGAACCTGAACAAATGGTGTAAATGAATGGAGCCGGGGGTATCACTGTTTGTTGAGGGTTTTTTTAATTAAAGTGCACCTATCTCCTCCGATTTTAATCAGTGAAACCAGCTACAATACCAAATACCAATTACAGTAGGCATCCCGAGCGACTCGGGTGCACGCCATCTGAGCAAAGCTGCGTACCATTTGATTTGCTTTCTCTGCCTTTTCTGCTAGAAAAGAAGCCTAGTAGAGCTAGAAGTTTCGTTTTAGGGAGGTCCCACAGTACGATGAACTTCAAACCTTAAGCCCACCTGATCGTAACGACCCAGACGATTTGAACCAAGTGAAACTAAGCTCTCGGCCCAAAGGTCTTCTGTTTTTGTGCGTATTTTGCTTCGGCAACCCAACTTTGGATTTTTCGGCCGAAATTTGAGTTTGTTTCGCCACTTCCCCATCCTGACACCCGGCCCAACGCCCACCGGCTGCTGCCATCGCGGCACGGCCCTCGTGGACGCCGCTTCCCTGTTCCTGGGCTCCTATTCCGATCTGTAATCCCAACTACGTGGCATTCACCTGTTTGCTTCGACTCTGGTGGTGGGCCCACGCTTTTTCCCCTAATCACAGATGATGTTTTGATTCCCATTCCCATTCTGCGAGGATTAAAGTTTCTATATTTATTTTAATATATAATAAAAGATCATATATCTTCATGGTCTTAACTCCTAAGGCTAACGACCTGATCGTTAGGATTCCAGAGATTACATAATGTGTACTCTGATCGGACAAGATCTTGTGCTTAGTCTCTGACCAGATAACTGCTCGTAGGAGCTATGAACTGGTATCTGGATCTAATTCCAAATATATTCTCTACCGTGTGATGAATGGAACACGTGCTGTATACTCCATATCACGCGATGTTACATAATCCTAAGACACTGACAAATAACCACCGTACAGTTGAGTGTCTCATAGACGCTCAACCACAAAAGCGGTTGATACTTTATCAACCACCACTTCGCTCCGACCAGTCGCAATGCTTCACAAGGGATGTCTTCTCCAGGAGTAACTGCCACATCTTCGGAAGTTATTTAAGGATGGAGTGCGGACGAAAGGATCATCTGGAATCAGACTGGAGATTAGAGGATTGCCTTGCATCATAACACAGCAGCGCAATCAGCCTTAGATTCAAGCCTCAAGTCTGGTTAAACAGCATAAGCAAGCATCATTCTCAATATAATTAAGATTAGTCCACCACCTGGTTGTAGGCACCCCCTGTAATAGCCAGTTCATATCAATAAAGAGTAGTCTCATTCTCTCCCAGGAAATCTGCGTCATTTTCCTCTATTTTATTTCGTAAGATCGGCGACTCGATCGTCGACAGCTAGGGCCGTTCGTGGGGAAGAAGGCGCAAATTTCCTGAAGAAATTCTTCGCTCATCAAATCCTCGCTCATTCCTCATAATCACTCATGCGGCTATGACAAGAAGTTGGGACGAGGAGAACTGGTTTGACTTAGCGGACTATTCCAACCTCGACATGGATGAATGCATTCGTGCCATGCAAGAAAGGGGTTGTCATCATCCTCCTCCTCCGCCGACTCGCATGTCGCCGATATTAGTGAAATCAACCGGATGGATGAGGATACACCGCTACGATAAGTGGCGTTTTCAGATGAACCAACCATTCCGACCAGCTCGGAATGTCCAATGGCCTCTCCAAGCCCAGCCCTTTCGACTGACGAAAAAGGTGACGAAAATTCAGCACCACAACTCGAGGATCAGTGTACTCTCGATGAGATCATGGCTGAAAGGTACTCAGAAACGGCTTTTGGCGATTCCATGGGCTAACCGACATCTGGTAACGGTGTCGATGAAGCACCCATTGGTCGTGGGCCAATTGGGAATGATAAGGCTCAGCATACGATCGGCAATCTGCCGGGTCAGGCTGAGCCCACCACAAAAACCTCAGAAGGTGACAATCTCCAACCGCTCTCCATCGTGGAAACTCCTCGCAGAAGCATTGGAAGGCTCTCCATTAGTTACGATAGAAGATCGTCGGAATATCACTACTGGAGGCACGAGGTCAATGCGATCGGAGATACAGATCAAAATGTCGTGTACGGTCCTACACAATCTGCCACGCCACCACGTACTGGTGGAAATGGTACGGGCCATCAAGCACCAAATGCCAGAGGCAACAGAACTGATAGACGTCCATCAGTTAATTCGCCTAGTTCTGCCCCACCTAGAGTAACGGATTGGACGGAACCAACCAGAAGGTCGGGGGAAAGTTCAGATCTTCGAACACCTACTGCTGGCATGAATCCTCCGAGACCTTCGGTAACGGTACAAATTCTGTAGCGTGTTCAGAATATTTTAAATAATTCTAACTCTGCTCTAGTAGAGACCCTAGGTTTTGTGCAACTCGTAGGTCAGGTATCAGAAATTCTCTAGTAGACCATGCAATGAACGGAAGCATACCGGGAACAAAGGAATTCACAACGTCAAACCATGACTTCATCCCAACGTTCCTCCCTCAGTAGGGGGTAGCATGGTCGGATTGGAAGCCAATCGATATCGTGAACTCCTCGACGATTCCGACCAAGGAGTCATGAGGGAAGAAGGCTATTTCAAGCAGCCACTCCCTCACCTCGTTGAGAGGAGAGATCTCTTGGCCCTGATGATCTCCAACATCATCTAAACCAAGCGGGCGGTCGAAGGCGTCATACCAACGTCCACGATCGAATCGGGACACCGGAGATTCGGCATTCCAATTTTAGAAACCGGTCTCCAACCGATTATAATCCGGCGCCCTTCCAAAGAAGACGCCATGAATCAATTACAGGTTGTTGAGCTTTCTCCGCAGGGCCCCAGGTTGTACATTGGCCAAACAGGTTCTGACCGGTCAACCTGGATAAGTTCAATGGGACCCAGAACCCGTTGGAATTTCTCCAAATCTATACCACCGCCATCAGAGCCGCTGGTGGTGATGAAAACGTGATGGCAAATTATCTACCAACAGTACTTGAAGGATCTGCCCGGTCGTAGTTACTTAACCTACTGGTCGGATCGATCTACACTTGGGAGCAACTTTGCGACCTCCTGATTGCAAATTTCTAAGGCATGTACGACCACCCTGGAAAGGAAGATGATCTTCACCGAATCCGACAAGGATCCAATGAGACTCACCGTTAGTACATCAAAAGATTTAGCCAGATTCGTAATTCAATAACAGAGGTAGCAGAATCTTCTGTCGTCCAAGCTTTCAAAGCAGGTCTAAGAAATCGACAGTTTACGGAGGATATCGCAATGCACCCTCCAAAAACGACCTTCAAACTTTTTGACATGGCCGACAAATATGCAGCCGCTAGCGAAGTAGTTGAATGGTGTGAGGCCATTGATCGGAAGGATAAAATCCCCCAACCTGGCTTGGATAAACCAGAGAAGAAGCATAAGATGGCTCTTAAGAAAAAGAAAAACAGCAGACCCGATGATAAGGAAGTCCTTACGGTTTCTGGAAAGTTTACTAAGAGTAAGAAAGATTTTATCGGCCGAGGCAAAGCAAAAGTTCCGACCGAAGGATACAATAAGAACAAGAAGTGGTGTCCACTTCACCAGCAGGCAAGGCATGACTTGCGCACCTGCCGAGTCTGGTAAAAGAAGCTGAAAGACTACTATGCAGGTAAAGGTCCACTCCCCTCAATACAGGAACTCGGAGAAACGAGCTCTAATAAGGACAAAGATGGCAACGAAGAAATAGAGTACCAGGAGCCTCAGCATACGGTCAATATGAACTTTGGTGGGTCTTCTTCGTACGAATCAAAGCGTCATCTAAAGGCCATGGAGCGGGAGGTCAACCTTGCCGTGCCTCCGATCACCATCAAGCCATTCAGGTGGTCGAAAACTGTAATCTCCTCCAGCAAAGAAGACTGCCCCATCCCTTCAACTCGACCATGTAGGTTCCCTATTGTCGTTGAACCTACTATTAATAATTGTAAGGTTAATCGAGTCCTAATAGGTGGAGGTAGTTCTTTAAACATTTTATTTGCGGGTGCATTAGAAGAGATGCAAGTTCCCAAGTCAAAGGTGAAACCTGTGAAATATGCCTTCTATGGTATAGTTTCTGGTTCTACCGCCAAACCGATATGACAGTTTTCCCTACCGGTTACGTTTGAAAGACCTGACAACTTTTGAACAGAAAAAATTTCAATTTGATGTGGTGGATTTTGAATCTGCATACAATGGAATTCTTGGTCGTCCGGCTTTAGTAAAATTCTTGATAGCCACGCACTACGGCTATCAGAGTTTGAAAATGTTAGGACCAAAAGGGGTCATCACAGTTCGAGGAGATCAAAAAATGGTTTACGCATGTGATCGAAAATCCTTAGAGCTGGTCGATGAACTTCCGACCAGAGAAGCTAATCTACCTACCATGCAGGTCAAACACTCGAGGCCAAAGATGACACCAAAGCCTTCCGACTAGACAAAGGAGGTACCGCTCGACAAGGGCACTTCTCCGAAAAGCGCCAAGTTGCTACCTAGGTTAGGAAACACTAACGCATCTACCCTAAAAGTACTGGTCGGGGCAAGACTCGACCATAAATAGGAAGAGTTGCTCGTCTTCTTCCTCCGAGCAAATCAGGACGTATTCGTCTAGCAGGCGTCTGACATGCCAGGAGTCCCCAGGGAGGTGATCGAGCATAGGCTAGCTGTCCAGCCTGACAAGAAACCGATCAAGCAGAAGCTAAGACACTTTGCACCTAATCGGAAGGAGGCAATCTAGTCGGAAATTGACAAGCTTCTCAAGGCTGGATTTATTCGTGAAGTCGACCACCCTCAGTGGCTCGCCAATCCTGTAATGGTTAGGAAAAATAATGGAAAGTGGTGAATGTGTGTTGACTTCATAGATCTTAATAAAGCTTGTTCGAATGATGACTTTCCCCTTCCACGCATTGACCAACTTGTAGAGTCTACTTCTGGGTGCGAGTTATTAAGTTTTTTAAATGTGTATTCAGGGTACCACCAGATTAATATGTGTAAAGAAGATGAAGAGAAAACTTCATTCATCACCCCATATGGCACTTACTGTTATGTTAAGATGCTATTTGGTCTAAACAATGCTAATGTAACTTTCAAAGGTTGATGCAAAAAAACCTTTAATCCACAGATAGGTCGAAATCTAGAAGCCTATATTGATGATCTGGTCGTAAAGAGCATCAACGCTGACGATCACATTCCTGACCTACAAGAGACCTTCAATAACTTGAGAAGGCATAACCTCAAGTTAAATCCGGAAAAGTGTGTGTTTGGAGTTTCCATTGAAAAATTACTTGGTTTCCTAGTATCGGCTAAAGGTATCGAAGCGAATCTAGTAAAAATATCGGCCATTGACCAAATGTGCCCTCCGACCACGAAGAAAGACTTCGTATGGTAAGGCTCAGTTCAATGGCGCACAAAGTTAAGTCATTAATTGACCAAGGCAAGACTTCCAATTTCTAACTATGCCACATAGATTAATGTTCCCTTTCACACAACCCATCATGTCACACAATATCCACCACTTGCCTTAGTTTAAATACTTTCCCACCCTGTTGATTAAGTGCAACGCATGCCACCAACGAGTAATGACACACAGTGTACACAGTTTTATCACAAAGTTTTATAATCACTTAGTCGGATTCATATTTGCAACTCACATAAAATGATGACTCGTGGCATGGCTAAGCAATCTACTCGTATCTAACCAACCCACGTTGGTGCTACGATAATACCAACTAAATAATAAACCAATCTAGGGTGACAAAAGATTATGATATAACAATAGACAAGGTGGATATAACAATAAGGATTAATAACTACACCCAAAAGCATTTAAATAAATACTTAAAGTAAATGCAGTAATTTGAATCAAAGTAACTTTTGAAAACTAGGTTCGATATGATCAAAGGTATAAATTGCCTTGCTATAGCAATGATAATCTTATTTATCTTTGATCTTCTACTTCTTTGACCTTCAACTCCTTTGGACGATTCCGAGACTTCAACGTCTAACGGAAAAGAAAGCGCAAAAACAAATAAAATTCAAAAAGACAAATCAAATAAACTCCAAATTGAAATTGAATGGTACTGAAAGGTAGATAATGACTTTAGAAACTTGAACGGGTTCAATCGAAGTTCGGACGGAGAAGAACGGACTCTTAGAAGTTTGAAATTCACATGAAATGACGAAAAAGAAAAAGGGAGAGAGAAAACTGACATGTGGGTCCCACAGAATATTCCTCAATTAATTTATTTTGGAAATTCTGTAAAAAGGGTGAGTGGATGACAGGTGGGACCCACTGGATATAAGGATTTATAGAATATAAAGAATTCCAGAAAAGGTTAAAGTGAATGGCAAGTGGGCGATCGGTCATAGACCAAGTCCACGATCTAGGGTTTATGGTGTACAGTGAAATAGGTTTATAGAATAGTGCTGAGAAGGTGGGGGTCTAGGTGTCATAGAGTAGGTTCATAGTGAATCATGTCCACTCGGTTTGGTTTTAGGGTTAGAGCTAGGTGGACATGTAGGTGGCTGTGGTAACTACATGGCATGCAAGGTGGCAAGAGGTGGCGGCTTATGTGGCAAGATGGTGGCAAGGTGGCAGTGACGTGGCTCTAATGAGGTGGCATGGTCCTGAGTTTGGATCTGGTCCACAGGATCGATCGCCACAGAGAAGAAGAGAGAGAGAGAGGTGCAAGCCCACACGTAAGGGAGACAATGAAGGTGGAGGAAGCCATGGCCCTCTCGGGTGAACCTTGTCGGCGGCGATCAGTGGCGGGTGGAACTCCGGCGAGAGCAAAAATGGAACGGGGACACTGCCCCGATGCTATGGGAGGCGGCGGCTCGGCCTGAGGTGCACCGAGCCTTGCCGGCATCGGAGGTGAGCGGCGATAGTGACAAGCAAGCGTGGTGGTGGAGTTTTGGTGCCGGAGAAGATGAACTGACAAAGGGGAAACAACGAGGAGTAAGGGAAGGTGTTGCCGGATGGAATTTTTTCGACGCTTACCGAGGGCGGCGATTCAGATGCGGCGGCGGGGCATCGGCGTTGAAGAAGACAAGGCTGGTTAGGGTGAAACTCGGCTCGGGGGCATTGGTGATTGAGCACCAAGCGGAGAGGAGGACGATGCGATTTTCGTGACGTGGGCGCGGCGTCTTGAGGAGGCAAAGACGACCGGCGCCGGTCGCGAAGAAGAAGGCCACATGCGGCTGCGTACGGGGCTCCTCGGCGGAGATGAGCTAGGGCACGAAGGTGGCGTGACCAGGTGGACCAAATGCGCGCACGGGGTGGCCTATTTATGGCGCCTTGGCGTGCGTAGCCAACTCGGACTCCAAGGCAGCGACGCGATGAGTCCCGGTCGAACACAGGTACGCATGCAACATTAGGGCTGCAGCGGCTTCATCTGCCAGGCGAGCCTGTGCGGCACGGAGAAAAGGCCAAGGTGGAGCTGGGCCGGAGCAGGGAACAGGAATGGAATGGGCCGAGCCAGATTTGGCCCACAAGATAAAATAAATAAGAAAATGAATTTAGGATTTAAAGAAAAGCTGAAAATCCAAATGAGGTCAAATAAATAGCAAGTAAATTCAGAAAAAACGAAGAAAATGCAGAAAAATTCCTTGGAGCATAAGGAATGCAACTAAAACTATTTTTTTTTTAAAGTTGATGTTTAGATTAGTCAAATTAAAATATTTTTTATTTAGGAAATTTCTAATTAAGCTTTATTAAATCAAATAAAATTGGTGAAATTTTCTAGAGACCTAAACTACACAATTTTTTTTTGAAAAGACAAAATTTGGGACGTTACAGAACCCAACAGCTGCATTCCTCTGGCTACGAATATTACCACCAAGCCTCATACACGCATGTGCCTAAACATGCTTACAATTTTTTTTTTATATTGGACAAAAATCATCCGAAACCGATTTTTTTGCCGGTTTTGAATTTTACTGGGTAGCCGATTACCCAAACCCTACTTAGACCAGACTTGGCGGTAAATCGATAGAGACAGGCGGTCTTGTGGCAAGCAAACAGGGCACAATGCGACGTGAGGAAAAACAGAGCGAAGGCGGGTTTGGCCTGGGCCGTTTCTTGGCTGAGGAAAGCAAAAAGTCAGAAAAAGAAGGAGGAAAATGGGCAAGACTTTCTGGATTTGACAAAAACTCAAACTCAACTGAAATTCAAATCAATTCAAAAATTTTGAAATTTTTGGGGGCGTTACAACACAGATCGGAACATACCTAGGGGACAGAGATTCAGGGAAGCCCCACCCGCTAGGGCGCCTGGCGCACAAGGAATTCCGCGTTTCACGACGTGGTGCCGGCATGCTGCTCCTGGACACCACGCTTGTGATGACGCCCTCTAAACGCTGGAACCAAGACGCCACGATCACAAGATTTGTCGTGCAGTAACAAGGCTTAAGTCCAGTGTCTGTGAGTTGTTCTTCTTTCCAAGAATTTTTTTAATTTGGCCCTGTGCTACCATCTTAATTGCAAAAATAGTCTTATTGGCACGAAATTTGTGAAACTGCCCCCTGCTGAGCGCGGAAGAACCGGAGGCTGACTCGTGGAACTTTCCGCGCTTGGGGAGTGTGGAACGACGGTGCTAGGAGCGAAAAACAGGCGTTCCGCGCCACCGGAGCGCGGTAGCTCGCCGGCTGCTTTCCGCGGTACCGAAACATGGAAGCAAGTTGGCCGTGCCAAATAAATTTTCTTCTCTCGTTGCACTTCCATGATGCATGCATGCATTAAATGCGTGAAAATAAATATTCTTCTCTCCTTGCTCTTTGCATGCAACATGCGTATTTTTCCTCCCTTGCCACGCTCTGGTAGCGCAAAAGGCAGCCAGCGAGCTCCCATGCTTCGGTGGCGCGGAAGCCACCTTCCGCGCCCGCCAGGTTTGCCGTGTTGCGCATTGGCGTTCCGCGCCTCTCGAGCGTGGGAAATGCCACACGTTGGCCTCCGGGTCTTCCGTGCCCGGCAGAGAATCAGTTTCGTAAAATTAATACCAAGAGACTATTTTTATAATTAAGATGACAAACGGGGCTAAATTAAAAAAAAATCTCTTACCCATACCCGCAGGCCGCAGCCGAAAGGAGACGGCGCATGGTACAGAGCTTCTGTCGCCGTCATTTGCGCCCGCACTTGGACGGCGGCTGCACTGACCGATTGAAACCGTTCGGACGGCACTGCTTGCCGTCGGTGTCAAGGGCCACCGTAGTATAATAATGGTTAATGGAACTTCGCCGCCTCTCCGGGATCTCTTGTTTTAAGCATTGCTGATTGCTCAGAACAAAAAATCGATCGTTTCTAGTCGAAAGACACGAGATAATCCATGGTTACTTCATCTGAGTTCCTTAGAAAACGTACATTCGGCTTGTATGTATGCGTGTGTCTCTGTCGTGTGTGCTTGTTCGCCGGTGTACCGTATACATCGGCGCTATATACGTACATACGCGCATGTTGACCATCGGTTTTCACTGGATTTTTTTTTGGAAATGGCGCAAATTCGCTCCATATTTGTAAGAATGACGGTCTTCACGTGAAATTTACAAAAATTTACACAGACCAGTACACTGTGTCGGAAGACTCTACAAAAAAAATCATAATTTGTGAAGCTCATTTGCTATATTTAAAAATTCATACAAAAATATACTTAAATAATTTTAAAAAAAAAAGAGAAGAAAAAAAAATACTACAGTACCCTGCCGCAATGGGTCCGTGTGGTCACCGTGCGGCAGGACGTCAGACGATCATTCTCACAAATACAGAGCAATTTGCACTATTTCGGCTAAAAAATGGTTACCACTGATGTATCACATTATTCGTATGCAATGTATCACACACCTATTTGATTTAGGAGGTCTATCAAAAACAAGGACCGAGCTTGTTTCACGGTGCAACGAAATCAGAACAGGAATTAATTCGTTCGCAACTGCACAACAGCAAAATCGAGTAGATTTGTCTTCTTAAGTCTCAACCGAACACACAAGTGTAGTAGATGAAAAGAAATGAGTTGCATTGAACAACTGGCGTGAACTTTTTTTTATTAATTAACTTTTTTTTGAATTTTATTTTAAAGTTAACCCTGATGCAATTTATTTCTAATTCTGATCCTTTTGGCCATCACCACGTGACAAAACAACACTGTCACATATCAGAATAAATCCCTAAAATAGCACTTTTTGTTACGCCACTAGTTGTTGCATGATCAATAACACTGTCACGCCACTTCCAGTGGCGTGACAAGAGTTTGACTAGAAATAGGCTGACGTGACAGTGTTATTTTGTCACGTCACGGGTGGTGGTATGATCAAAAGGGTCAGAATTAGAAATGAAGTGCGCGGATAGTTAACTTTAAAATAAAATTCAAAAAAAGTTAATTAATAAAAAAATTCAACTGGCGTAGACCAAGGAATTATTTGTCTAAAGTAGTCTTTCTGCATGCCATCATTTTGAGCATTATTCCACACTATAATAAAGGTATTAAAAAAAAGGGACATGTAGAGCCAATGCCATTTCGAATGGCCTGTGGGATTGATTGGATCACTCACTGGGTGGCAGATGCCAGGCCCACATCATCTGACATTTGAGAAAGAGCCATCAGAACTTCAGAATGTGTCATTGTCCACAATGCAAAAAGTAGCCTTTTCTTTAAAATTCTAAAAGAAAAAGTTGTTGAAATGGTAATCCTGTTTTACTTCATTTAAAGATAACACAAGTGTCGGGCAAGAAGCCACCAGGAGGAACTAGCTGGTTGGTAACAAGTATTTATACACTTTAAACATTATATCACGTATTACACAATAGAGATCATGCGCGTTATTATTCTGACATATCATGAACAAGCACATCCCCCACAAGTCCCCAAATATTCAAATAATTATGTGCAATGTGTACATTTTGACCAACCTCACACACCTAAAGTGAAAACAATCATCACTGTGTAATGAGCGTATATATAGTACTCATAATCACATAAATAGCTTTACATTGCCATCTAATTTAGATTTCAGAGTTGAAACTCAAAGTCCAAACAAGCCAACCCAACCAAAGGGAAAACAAGATCCATCACTCTCAGGCTCTCATACTGTCACACATAGGAAGAATTCCAAATAGAATAATTCAGAATTTGTCCACATAGGAAGAATTCCAAATAGAATAATTCAGAATTTATCATAGTAAATAAATAGATTTTAGAATTTAACTCTCTATATATCATAGATATATAGATCATAGATATATAAAAGACAAATTTTAAAATCCATCTAGGCAAGCTAGCCTCCGCACCAATATGTCATAGCTCACACACAAAACAAAGGAGGGAGGCGGCCAGAGTTCTCCACCCAAGGAAGAGAGCACCAAAGCAAAGCAAACCACAGGGGAAGGGAAGGAAGAATCTTTGGAAAACCAAGCTTGTACCTTTCGCCCAAGAGAACACCAAACCCTACTATATACTCCTCCCCCATTGTTCCCCAGAACCGAGCACACCGCCGCCCCGTCTCTCCCACCAGGAGCGCGCCCAACCCAACCCTACCCAGGCCAAGAACGCAGCAATGCGCAAGGCAATCATCAATGCCATCCTCTTCCCGGTCATCGCCGTCTTCGTCGCCCTGACCCTCTGCTGCTTCATCCGCCGCCGCCGCCGCCGCAGCCGGCCGCGGGGCGCACGGTGCTGCCCTCGCACGGCGCGAGGGCCGACCGGCTCCAGGCGGCCGGGTCCAGCGCGTACGGCGTCAGCGGGGAGGAGGCGCTGGTGAGGTTCCCCGGCGGCGAGGGGCTTACGGTGGCCGCGATCCTCGAGGCGCCCGGCGAGGTGTTGGCCAAGTCGGCGCACAGCACGCTGTACCGCGCCGGGCTGAGTGCCGGCGAGGCGGTGGCGTTGCTCCGGTTCGTCCGGCCGGCCTGCTCCGCGGGCGCCGGGGAGGCGGCAGCGGCGGCGCGGCTCCTCGGCGCCGTGCAGCACCCTAACCTCGTGCCGATCCGCGCGCTCTACGTCGGCCCTCGCGGGGAGAAGCTGCTCGCGCACCCCTTCTATGCCGCCGGCTCGCTCCGGCGGTTCTTGCAAGGTAGGTCTGTGTGCGCCGCATCGTGTAACACTGTAGCTTCCTTCACTTCGCTTTGGAGTCAAGTTACCTTTCAGTAAAACTAATCATGCCAAATGCGTGTCTTAGGACTAATCATGCCAAATGCGTGTCTAATTATTACTGGAGCTTTAGCAAGCTTTGCTCTGTCTATACAAGATTTGACTGTTTTCTAAGCCCAAAACAGTCAAATTTTAATTCATTTACAACTTCATTATACATAAATTACAGTAATTTACTTATGTAATTTTTGTTCTGGGTCACTGTAATTATTATCAAAAGTCTTAAAAACTCATATTTCCATCACATGATTCAAAATCTAGCATATACTTTGAGATATTGACCAGGAACAAAGACAAAATAAAATAAAATTCTATACCAACAAAATACGTCAACGTGGTGAACCCGTTTTGTTCCAAAAAAAAACCATAATAAATTTGGACCCAATTCATCATATGAGAAGAAGTACAAATCTCAAAGCATATCGGACGGATGAAAAATTGACTATTTTCACAAAAGAAAACAGTCGAATGTTGTTTAGCAAATCTCTAATTTATGTGCTATGGCATCCAATTTACCAAAAAAAAATCCCTGAAGTTTAGCTCTAATTTATTTGATAAATAGTTTGCTCATTTGATTAAGCGTTACATGCAATAATGTTGCAAGGATTAAGCAAGTTGTTGTGGTGGGTGCTATGTAACAGCCTTGCAGGGTGGCTTTTCTTACTTTTAGCCATGTGTCTTCACTGTTACACTTCGTGCTCTTGTCGTTAAGTTAACCAGAGCAAGGGACAGCTCACAAAGTTTTTAGTAAACTTTTACTGCTTGGTTGTTAGCTTGGACACTTTACAAAGCATGATCTTCATGTTTCTTAAGGCCATTGGTTCACCTGTACTCCTGTAGCAATCTCATTCATTTTTCTGTATTAATTTGTGTGGTTTAGTCCTATATCAAATCCAGGCTTTGGGAGAAAGACTTCTTTCCAAACATAGTTAATGAATTTTTCTTATTGAAGAGAAATGCATCTTCCGATCTTCGGGAAGTATTTTTTTTCTTCTGAACTGCTTGCGTTCCCTGCATCTTTCAGCTCTCGTTTTCAGGGGAGTTGTTGAATCGTATTCTTTTATTAAACATGTTTTATATGTTGGTCCATCAATTGGTCACATAGAGAAAGACTTGCAAAGATGATAATTGTCTTTTACACAAAACAGTTTATGCAGTTTTTGTTGCCAAACTTTTGAGGCGTTTGTATTTGATGGTAGACAGGTTTTGAAAAGGACAGTTCCAAACGGTCCTCTTGGTTAGTCCGTTTCTTGTATGGGATTCAAGCTGGGTTAGCTACCCACATTTCTGGTTTGAATTCAATTACATATTTTCTGATCCCAAGCTTGACCTGAACTCAGCTAGTAGCCATTTTGTGTTTCTTTTTCTGATTTTGTATTTTGTACATGACTCAGTTGAAAATGGGTGATTCTTTATTCTGATCATACTAGGAGATTTACCCATTACTAGTGCCAATCGGTCACTAACTGGCTAGTTACTGTCAATTCTTAAATCATGATAGTCTCTAAATCATATGCATTTTCTGCGCTTTCTGACCATTTATCTTTTCTTTTTTACCTGCAGAGGGAATCAATGATTCACAGAGATGGGATATAATTTGCAAGCTATCTATTGGCATTGTCAAGGGACTGGACCACCTTCACACAGGATCGCAGAAACCAATCATTCATGGCAACCTCAAGACGAACAATATTATGCTTGATGCTGATTTCCAGCCCAGGATATCAGACTTTGGCTTCTACCTTCTGCTGAATCCTGCTGCTGCACAAGAGATGCTTGAAACATCTGCAATGCAGGGTTATAAGGCCCCTGAACTGATCAAGATGAGGGAAGTCACAAGGGAGAGTGATATCTACAGCTTGGGGGTAATTCTGCTTGAGATGCTTGCTCAAAAGGAGGCAGCAAATGTTAGCCCACCAAATGCCCGTGACATCCATCTGCCTGCCTCCTTCAAAGATTTGGTTCTCGAGAGGAAGATATCGGATGCATTCAGTTCCGAGCTGATCAAACAAAGTAAGAACTCAGGGAAGGAAGAGAATCTCAATGCGTTCTTCGAATTGGCAACGGCTTGCTGTAACCCTTCACCATCCTTGAGACCAAATACCAAACTTACACTCAAAAGGCTTGAAGAGATAGCAAGATAATATATCTGCGTCCAGTTACGTGCTTGCTAATTAGAAAGTGTCGTGTTATACTAGCAGGGTAGTATTAGTATTTATAATTGTATTACCCGCTTGCTATTTGTTATTCTGAAGCATACAGAGTTTGTATTGAGGAATTGGAGAATGGTGTATTACACTTTAGGAGCTACAAATATGTAAAGTTTCCGTGCAGTTGAAGAGGAACTCTTGTGGACAGATAACGCGGGTCCTTTCGAAGAACAAGGCTTTTCTATGATTTTCTTGTATTTTGTATGTCTTACCTGAAGTGTCAGTACGGGCATATAATGCTTTCAGTTTTCCATGCATAAGACTGACAGTATGCTGATGGAATTCTACCGAAGTATTATGATTTATGAAACAAGAAGGTACTATCGTTAAGGTGGTTCGCGTTGCAACGATGCTTGCGATCATACTGCAACTGAAGAGAGTGATGTCCCTGGTATCCTTGCCTAATGCGCTGTCGAAGGTTTGTCCTTGATCCCTTGTCATCAATAATCGTTCATCTTTCCACATAACACATTAGCGAGCAAGCAATGAAGTACGTCGCCCCTTTTGGAAGCACTAAGTACTGACATCTTGTCAACATCTCTTTATTGTTGGATTACTGGCCTCAAAACCTTCATTTCTTTGCGGACCCAAATATGTCGACATCAGTAGCACGGCTACCTGCACTGTTGAATCTACCCTACCATGTCCTTTCAAAGCTTTGCTAATGCTTGCCATCCGGTTTTCAGCATCAAGTTTGCATGCGAAAACGCAGATATATGATTACTGACTGCAGCTTGGTTTACTATTAATACCATGACTAATATGCTTCGCCAGGTCTGGAATTGTTTTTTTGGCCTAGAAGGAAGTGAAATCTACAATTGGACAAGAGTGGCAACGAATTAAGTAATGTTTTTACTGCCTGCTGACCTGCACCTAAAATTTCACCCAGGGCTTGGGGCCAAATCTGGGCTCAAAGTTCAGTGTGAAAGAGGCATGTCACGGTCGAAAGAGATCAGGCTGTCTTAAAACCACCATTCTTAGTTTCTGAGTGTGTCAGAAATCGATTCCGCGAGATCCACAGAGTGATGTAAACAAGGCATGCCATGAAAACAAATCCGGCAATCTTGCCGCAGCAAGAACACAGCCATTAAGATACACATTAAAAATCTGAAGAATTCCAGATGCCTTAACTTCTCCATGTGCTGTTGTTCCTGGCACGTGCTTACCGTGGTGCGTGGTGCACATCTCCCCAAAAGTCACTGCGCAGTACATCCAACCAATTTTGACATCCTAATTGCATTACACAAGTTGAACAGATCAGTCTAGACGTCTCACTCACTAGACACGTGATGTTTACATGTCGGTGTGACAAATAATCACCGTGGCAACGTTTGAAACAAAGGTAAGCTGCCTTGCGGCCATAACAAGGCCATACAACATGAATATCGTCGGTGCACGCTCATTTACAGCAAAATTTCTTTAATCCAGACCATTCATCCAAAGTGCGACTTGCATACAACTCACATTTTTTAAATGATCTACTACCACGAAGGGCATAAGATTCACTTCATTGGCGCTAGAGATTTCACAGGTACTGCCGGAGGCTTTCACCGCTGAGGGTTTCCATCTCTTTCAAAATCTCCTGGGACAGAGTCTTGACAGGAAGCTCCACATCCTCGAGTAATTCGCCGAGGAATGGGATAGTCTCCGGGAGGAGAACGACGTACTCCTCCTTGAGATGTTCGACCATGTACCTCACAACCTTCAGGCCGAGCATTTTGGGGCGAAGTTTGTCACTCCTTGTCTGAATCAGCACCTGCAGTATTATCAGAAAGTTCCGTGTCAGTTAGTGACAGGGAGTGCACAAAAGGTCTGAACAACGGCTCTGGGCTCTGGTTCGAATATTTGTTTATGATATATTGGCCCCTTTTGATGGGTAACCAAAATCTTTGATAAGTTTAGCTAGTGCAATTCTAAGTCATATATTGCTTGGTTCCCACCTCATGGTTAAGAGGCTTCCACAGAACATCTGACCGTGCAGTAACTGCCATTTGCCCCAAGCACAAAACAAGACCTTCATCAACTTCTTCAACCGATGGAGCATCTGGAACCGTTTCAAGAGATTCAGGCGGTTCCACAGCAAACTGAGAAACAATGGGTTTCAAAAGAACCTGCAAACAGCCACAATTTTTTTAAAAAAAAAATGTTGGGATCAAACATAAAAGATTACCAAGAGAAAAATAAAGGCAGGAAGAATGCATATATGATTCAATAGAACCATTGCCGTCTACTTCTTGGTCAAATCATAATATAATGATACAGAAACAATGCCAATGATCCATGTGGGTAGGGAAAAGAAGCAAGAAAGACAGTCCAAAGTCAATATCACATTTCCTTTCTCAAAGTAGAAATTTGGAAAATAGGACCGAACCTAAAGGATGCCCTTTCTAACACCTGGTTATTGACATTGAAACAGAACAGAAGGCACTTCTGGTGGCTTGCAAAACAACGCTAGATATGAAAATGAACAGCTCAGAACATGTAAATCTCATATAATAAAAAACTAACCTGGAAATTAGAGGAATCAAGGATCTTCTGGTCATTGTCATAAAGGAAACACTTGTGTAAGGATTTCAATATCAGAGCTCTTAAATTCCACAGTTTTGGTCCCAAAAATCTATCCTTCTGTTCGACTCGAGCATCTCCAAGTTTGGCCTTCTTCTTCTTTTGCGTGGAACTGATCAAAGCATTATCTTCTGACAGATATTGTACAGAACCATCAAGTAGGTACTTGAAGTAAGGTGTAAACAAGGACCTTCGCAGACAGATGAAATGAATAAGGTGCAAAAAAAGAAGGGGAAAAAACACAGCAGAAGGTAGTTGACAGTTGACACTAGCATGCTTCAGTGGCAAGTAGTTAAGAATAGCAGACTGTCATTGAAGATAATGAAACATGGGGAAAATACAGAAGATTAGCACAAGACAAAGTTGAATAAACCACAAGCCACCAAATCATAATCGTGACAAGGGTTTCAAAACCCATTTCTGGATAATAAATGCAATCCCCCGATCCAGTTCCGGTTGTTAATATAGAAAGTATATAGTATTCTGGGAAACTTAACAGGAACCAGCCATAAACCAATAGATAACTGGCTTGTTTTACCCTGGCATAATTCTTGTGTGTTTTCTGTCCTTTTTCCATTAATATTATGAGACATTGTTTACAACAAAGAGCAATACAGTGCCCCAAATTGGATCAGGATCTGCTCAACTCAGCCACAAATATACAAACTAAATGAAATTGCATCAACACAATATCGTATGAAACAACGGCCTCCAACTAGAATTTTCTGGCAGTAGATCAGTCACTGCTGGTTTTAGAAACAACGGACGCGAGCCCACGACTAATATATACTTTTTTTATATTTTGCTTCTAGTCACCATGTATTTCTTTACAAATATACTTATTATTAAAGTTGGAGTTCATCTAAAAGATGGCTGACAGGGCATGGTGATTAGCAGGTGTGTGGTGTGCCCAGGCACATGCTATACCAATATCCTGCCATCCCAGAATAAACAAAACCAATCATGTCAACAAGAACAGGCGAAGAAAAGAAAAGAAAATCTAGCCAGAAGAGGTCATAGTCTATATATATGCTCTGTTGTAGCATTTGGCAAGATTTATCGGAAAAGTACAGTCTATGTAATCTTTGCCCTTTTCTGTTAGCCCTCCGGCGCACATCACTTTACATATACCCAAAGAAGCATAGAGGCAATAGTGACAAAGCAAGCGAGTACTTCAGTTCTATCAGAATAGCAATATCCAGTGAACAAATCTAGCGTGAATGTGGCTAATGAAAATTATTTATAACTTAGAAGACAGTATGGCATACAGATACCTGTGTTGTTCAGCAAGCTTGTTGATCAACTTGTAGAAAACAATTGCACGGTCCATACTTCTTTTTGATGTGGACTGATCAACTTCAGACTCTGCCCATTCAAGAGTACGAAGGAAAAGAGGCCTAAAAGTGGACTCAGTAAGCTTCATTGTGAGAGTGATAATGGTATGGATAATACTTTGCTCCACTATATTTATATTCTTCAATGAGTCCAGATGTTGACGACGGAGATCAAGAGCTACCAAACAATGTTCATATATTTTTGTATGGTAAGTTCCTACAGCCAACCGATCCATTGTACCAACTAGACTTGCAAGCATTTGGAATGACAATGACAGGTTTGCTTCTCCACATTTGGCAGCACTGGCGTACAGATTCAGTAAAGGTGAAAGGATAAGCCGGACCTGCAATGCCAATAATACAATTAGATGGAAGTATAAAGAACATTCATTGTCCATCATATAACCCAGAAAAAAAATCATGATGTGCTTAGATGAAACATACTGGAACTTTCTCAGTTAGTAGCTTCCGAACATCTGCTGCTTTTGCATCTAATTTTGTATCTATTTGAGAAGCACATTCAGGATGCAATACAACCAGATCCAGTATTTCTTCCAAATATGGATTAACAAATTCACCAAGCTTTTCGACAATCACTTCGACGGTTGTCAGTACAGATAGCAACACAGTTATAGCTTGGTTAGAAAGTCTGGCGTCAGTTCCAGTGGAACTATTTGTATATTTTCCATTAGGGCAACAAGACAACTGATGTGATATTTGCAGCATATTTTTCATGATAAATGGGAGCTGAGGTAATGCTTTTGATCCCAGCACATTTATCAGTGAGCCTGCAGTATGAATTAACCCAGAAGAAGTGACTGCATCACCATTGCTGATGTGATTAATGATTGTTTCAAGGCACTTGCTATATGCACGATTATCAGAGGGATATTCTTTTGCTAGTATTTCAAGTGAAGAAATAGCAGCAATTTTCACCGAAGTGTCTGAATCAACCCCTCTGTCAATCAACTCTAGAATCTTTAAGCACAACTCGCTGAAATAAGGAGCAGAGCTCTTGTCCACTTGGAGAGCAGTAGTAAGTGAGCTATGCTTCAGTTTTCTTGTTTTCCTTTGCTTTTTATGGACCAAGCTATTCCCCCTTGCAGTTTCGCACAATATTCCAAGTGTCTGTTAAGAAAAGTGCACATCAATTGCAATCAAATAAGCCAAAAGTTAGTTTTAAGGAACTTAATCAATGAAAATTAACACACGGCACACAGAACCAAGGTATCTTAAACAAAAACTACCTTTCTTTTCACAAGACTTTCTGAATGTTCTAGCAACTGAGTAATTCCTTTGAAATATGTTGAAGTACTCATCCATCCTGTAATTATTTTTAGAACTGTATTTGCAGTGTCTCTGACTTCCTTTAGAATATGAGCAGAAATGTCCGTTTTTTTGTCTCTGACAGACACAGTGCACAAGACAACTTCCTTCATAAGCGCTCCAAGAGAACTCTACAACAGCCAAATGAATATGACAACAGATAAATATCAAGCTTAAAATATTTTCGAGCAATCAGCAATCCAAGATTAACTGAACAAGAAATGAATAAAGCAATACCAGTTTTACTAACTAATCGGAGTACCTAGAGTTGAAAAATAAGACAATACAGAACAACAAAAAAGCAACACAGCCACAATTTCGATTACATAAAATACCTGTATAGAGTTAGCTGCTTCCTCGGATTCAAGCTCAAAAATCAACTCTGTATCTTGCAGCTTAAATAAAATAAACCGCATTGCCAAATGTAGCATAGGAAGAAGACCTTGTTTCTCATGCACCCTGATTTCTTGTAGTAGTTTACACAGACAAGGAAGCCATAATTTATAGGAGTATTGGTCCGTCATATTGACTGCCAATCCATACTCCCACTCTTGTGACATGGTACTCAAGGATAGGACATAATGGCTCCCCTGGTGTTCGGAAAGAGTGTGTGACATCCGCGCAACCAATGAGTGTAATAGATGCATGATCACAGTACTCAAACTATTTTCTTCCCCTAAGGTCCTGAAAACAGTGTAAATGAATTCAGCTAGCTTCCAAGAATATAAATATGAGGATGTTGATTAATTGCAAAATAGAAAATACCTCAAGAGGTAAATCATGAGGGTCAGGCGCCTATGTTCGGCAACATCAGCCAAAGCTTTAATGAATATCTGCAAAAATATTAACGCATGATGTGTCAACTAATTGTTTTATTCACAGGAGAATGTAACACAAACAGGAAACTTCCAAGGAAAATTACAGAACCTGAAGAAGTTTCTCTATACTTGTGGTCCTTGATAACCAACATGGGACTAGAACAGATAATAAATCCTCCAAAACACGCTGTGAATGGCTATCATCCTTCAACATTGAAAAGCAGGAAAAAAAAGTATTAGGTGTTATGAACAAACTAAATGAGGATCTAACTAGCATTAATTTTACAAAGAGATCTAAAATAGTATTACCTCAAGAAAGAAATCTGAAATAATAGATAAGTTTCGAAAGGAAAAAAAACTAAGCAAAGATTCTAAGTATGGTACTACACTACTATGCTGGATACATGGCATTGACATTTTCTCCAAGCTTTATCAACATGCCAAGCAGGCTTTTGGATCACCTTTCCTAATGGAAATTTTTGTCCTAGCAGCTTGGCACATATGAAGCAAAGAAATGGAAAAAATTTTAGAATATTATGTCATGGTCGTGGGCCTAGAGGAACCACGTCCATGCAAGGAATGTTATGGGCACGGTATTGTGGCACTGTGCACTGTTCATGTGTATACTGTTCACCCGCTGTTAGTTTATTTTGTTAGGGATTAGATTGATTTGGTTAGTTTGGAAGCTTATCTTCAGTTAGTTTGTTTCTATAATTTAGAGATTGTTTCTTAGGGGAAGTCAAATTATCCCTATAAAAGGGATGACATTGTATCTTCTTTAATCAAACAAGAATAAACAGAAGTTCTTAGTCTACCTTCTCTTAGCCCTTGTGGTGCGGCTGCCAGCCATGGCGGCGTCGCGCCCCTTGGGTCCAGGGACACCTTGATCAGGCCCTAGGGCCCTTATCCAAGCACGCCCATTACATATTAACCCTACTTTTTCTTCCTGGAAACAATCATTTATTGGGGAAGTCACTCTACATATGCAGAGTGAATGAAGAACTTTGTCCTTTAATATTTCCCTGGCTAGAATCTTTATAAGTTTTGAATTGTACCAAGTTTTTTCCTTTGTGGCTTTGCCTTGTAATTATTTATTCTATTAATATATAATGCAGTAGGAGCCTCTCACCCTCGCCTACCGTTTTCCCATCAAAAAAATAAGTATGGTACTATGAATTGGTTAGCGATACTTTAAATATAAGTCCACTTAATAATAAATGTAAAAACTCAAGAAATGCTTCAAAAAGGAACACCACTTATTCTGAATGAAGGCCTATGGATAACAAACTGCAATAGGACTATTGCTCCCAAGAAAATTACACAAACCTGTTTCACCGCATCCCCAATAGCAACAAACAAATCAACAATACTTTCTGAAACCAGTTGCGGGAAAGCCTTTGCCAATGAAGCAAGTAATGAAAACCCATGATTACGAGTTCCTACATCCTTAGCAGACTGTACGCAATTAATAAGGAGATTTACATTTCCACTGTTGAACAGTGCATCCTGCAGAAACACGTCAGCCATGAAAATCAAAACCAATAAATTGGAGAAAGCAGCCCATTTTTTAAAAAGGAATAAGTCCATTTTACCCCCTCAAACTATCCAAAAAGTCCACTTAACCCCTCAACTCTGAACGGTTTTACCCCCCATCTTTCAAAACCGGGTCAAATAACACCCTGAGGTGGTTTGGCTGGGCGGTTTTGCATACGTGACAGGAATAAGTCCATTTTACCCCCTCAAACTTTCGAAAAAGTCCACTTAACTCCCTGAACTACAAAATTGGTTTTTTACCCCCTAGTATTTCAAAATTGGATCAAATAACAACATGAAGTACTGAAGTGGTTTAGCTGATGTGGTTCCTAGGGACCACCTGTTGTATAGAGAGAGAGAGAGAGAGGGAGAACAGAGAGAGCATAGCAGAGGAAACAAAGGAGGAGGCGTGCTCGGCGAGCGGGCCAAAATGAGTCCATGGGACTGTGGGGAGTCAAGGGGTGCCGACGGCGCTCCTAGAGATGGCCCATGGTGGCGGTGCAAGGTTGAGCGGCTGCTGGTGCTAGGAAAGAATAGGGGCGGCGGTGGAGAGGGTGAGGGACAAAAAGGAGGTGAGCACATTCATCTTGGTGAGCTCTCTCTCTCTCTATATATATATATATATGACATGTGGGCCCTAGTAACTACATTAGTCAAACCACCTCTGGGTGTTATTTGACCTGATTTTGAAATACTAGGGGTAAAAAACAGGTTTTGTAGTTCAGGGGGTTAAGTGAACTTTTTGGAAAGTTTGAGGAGGTAAAATAGACTTATTCCTGCCACGTATGCAAAACAGCCCATTCAAACCACCTCAGGGTGTTATTTGACCCGGTTTTGAAAGATTGGGGGAGGGGGGGGGTAAAAACCGGTTTTGTAGTTGAGGGGGTTAAATGGACTTTTTGGAAAGTTTGAGGGGGTAAAATGGACTTATTCCTTAAAAAATAACAATTGGAGTGAGAACTTAAAAGTTAGTGGAGCAAATTACTTGGTGACCCAATTGCAGTGTATCGGTAATATCTTTGAGAATCAGAAGTACCAACAGCTGGGCTTCTTTTACAAAACTGGATAAATCAGGAGTTTCAGAAGAGGCATCATGGCCTTTGTTATACTGACAAACTATCCCCAAAATCCATTGATCAGAAAGAAGCTTTGTTAGAATCTGGAAAAGTGGTTGTATTAAATATGTCCTGCATGGAAGGTGACAACATATCAGACATATACAACATAGGAAATTAAAAAAGAAATAATAAACATTGCCAGCATGGAAGGTGACAGCATATCAGCCATATACAACATAGGAAATGTTATTTTTAAGAAGTGGCTTTACCTTTGGTTCACATCTTTCTTAAGAAACAGAATATTTAGAAGAGAAACAAGAATAGAAGCTGTAGGTTTTTCTCCAAATAAATCTTCAGAATTGTTAAAGACATCACGATTCAGATCATCCTTTCTCTTTATTCTTTTTGAATGTCCTTTCTTATCACCTTGCGCTACAATCAATTCAATAAATTTCACCAGAGTGGAGGCATGAACCTGTCATGAGTAGAATTAGGTAAGCAACTAAGCATTGATTAAAAATGGTATATGCCAACAGATGTCCGACGATATATGTTAATACATGTACAAACATAGGAGAATTATCCCCCCTTTTTTCTTTCTTTTTTTAATTACTGTTTTGGCTTTCAACCAATAGTAACCCTGAAAAGAATTCATGCATTTGTAGTAAATATTTATAACCGATTTGTTGTGTTAAAACAAGAGAGAAACAGAGAACTAGAAAAGGAGGGGGGAGGGATGAATCAGAAGTTAGATGTCAACAGAAGATTCTGCCAATGGTTCCAATCATGGGTGCATCAATTTCAGCAAACAAAATAAAAATTATACACTAATAAAAAAAAGGGAAATAAATGTAATGGACTTCTGGAGCACGCAATTTTACTTACCCTAAGAAAGTAAACAGAAATAAATAAAAATAGAATAAGGATACGGATACTAACATTAATTCGCAGTAGAGCATCTCGTGTGGCATTTCGAATCTCAAAGTTCTCAGTTCGAAACAGAGAAATAAGGCGCCCAAATACTTTTTCCTGCAAAAGTATGAGACCAATATAAGTATAATATTTTCAAATTCAGCTGATCTAACAGTATGTGAAGAAAAAGTCATAGATAGGGCTACGTAGGAATGCTCTAGGACACGGCAACAGGCAAAACAACAAATTGTTCAGTGTGCTAGTTGACACCAAGAACTGAATAAGAGATATTATCAATTAAGATAATTAAATGTTGAGAGTTCGAGTCTGACATTGACAATCTATTTGCTGTAGTTCAATCAAGAATTCAGCAAAAGTGATGATTAGCTGTTAAGCTATTGGCACCAGTACCTTCATGGTTCATAACCTGATGTTAGCATCACTACAAACAAATTGACAAATCTTCACTTTTAAGGCAGGATGCACATCTAACTAATTTGGTTAACAACAATGATTAGGCATAGTAGTAGAAGACCATGCGTCACTGCTAGCAGTATCATCTTTTGCTAAACTTATATTTGTTACATGCTGACTCTGTTGGTGTGCTTACAAATGCTCAGCTGACAAAACTTCAGTACATAGTCCGCAATAAAAATAAGTAATAAAACTAGAACATTCTATGTTCCCAGGGTTTTCCACTTAAAATGTGCAAATAATTGAAAATATCACCAAACGAACAGTTTTAAAATGAAGCCGATATAACGTCAAATATTATAACGCAAAAATGAACCTTAGTATCGGTCTTCAAATTTTCAAAGAATACTGGTTGAAGACTTTGCAGGGCAGTAAGACATGGCATCACAACAACAGGATCTTCTGCAGACAAACCATCAACCTGAAATTTCATACAATCAGAGTAAATCTCAGTAGATAAATTTGGAATATGTATAGAATTGAAGGTTTTGCTCACCCTTAAGGCTTTCAACAGAGCTTCAAACTTGTCAAAACCAATATTTGCACAATCTGACACTGAGAACAGAACCTGCGGAATAATAGTAAATAAACACATCAGCAACAAAGATGTATAATGGCAATGCCATTGTATGGCGTATAAAAACTGTGCATGGACATACAGGCATGATGATGCATTTACCTCCAAAAGCATGCACAAGATCTGTATTTCATGGGTGGATAGGATCTTCTGCTTAGAATCAAGCCCACTCTGATAATGACTACGACGGTCCAGAAGATCAGAGAACAAAGGCTTCACATCTTCTGCCTCAAATAAGTTGCTTCCTATTCCTTTCAGGACTGATAGAACCACCAACTGCAATATTTTTTAAAATATCAGCTGTCATCCAAAACAAACATCAAGGATCGTGCTCGTGCGTATGCATTTGCCTTCCTTTTCTGTGGTAGTGATTGGGGTGAGTGGATGGATGGGGAGGGGGGTTTGCTACTCTGCTGATATGTGTGGCATATCAAGCAGGACTGACTTGACTCACTCGACACTGCAGAACAACTGACCTTTCCATAAGGAGAGAGCTTCATAGCAGAGCGCAAGATGAAATGAACGATAGCATCTTTTGTAGGCTGGTCAAATCTGAAAATAGACACAAGAGTTAGCTTGCATTCCCATTAACAAAACAATAAGTAAAAAACTAGAGATCAGATCAATTGAGAATTCGCCAAATTAAATGTACAGAAACATGCACAGAACTCCAGAAAAGATATGACCAATTGAGAGATTTGATCTCAAATATAAATAAGGTTGCTAACACTCACCACCTGCCTAGTTAAGCAGACTCGGATGCTCGGCACACAGGATGCATCTACTTTACCAGCAAACACAACAATTATGCATGTGTATGCATGCAGAGAAGGTAGGCCACCTGCCTAGTTAAGCAGACTCGGATGCTCGGCACACAGAATGCATCTACTTTGCAAGCAAACACAACAATTATGCTTGTGTGTAAGCATGCAGAGAAGGTAGGGGGTTACAACACCCAAGAAGAATGGAACAGACCTTATCTGTTGCACGAACCAGGCAGCCTGAGGGTTCACCGCATAGTTGGGTGTGATGAAATGATAGAACTAAGGGAATGTGGGGCAGGCATGCAACTAATGATGCAAATCTTCAATATTCACTATTCAGGATCCCCTCCCCTCTCCGCAGAATGATAATGCACTACTTTCTGTCACTCCGCTTCTGTTCTTTTTCCCTTTCAACAGTTGCCCCTCTCTCTCGTATTACCATACCTATAGTGTGTACATTTGATTCATCAGATAACATGCCTATGACCTGCCTGCTTCACCATTCAAACAACCTCCTGGTACTTCAAGCTAGAGGGTGTTATCTCAAATTGGTTTTAAGAACATACATGCACCAAAGTTGATTAAAAGGGGGGGCATTGATCAATATGAGTGTCATCTGGAGTCTAAATTTTAATGTGAAACGAAAGAAAGGGACCACTATAACCTTTCGTGAAGATTTTCAGGAACCATCAAATCTTGACTTGGGCTTAGCATTGACGAAATATATGCAGGTAGAAATCCTGCGTCTGAGGATATCATGGTCTTTTGATTAACCAATGACTCAAGGAAAACGCCAAAGGTTGGAGATGACATACATTTAGGCAATATGCTGTTGTTTCCTGTTGATATGTTAATTACAGATAACAAGGATCATTGTCGAATTCCTCAAGTTGAGAATATCAATATGAAAGAAGGTTAACAGACCATTTCTTGATAGATAAGTGCTCAACCGCTGCCACACCAAACATAGCCCCTCAACACACTTAATAGCAGAGGACCTTACATCCTACAACATAAGAGAATGAACATGTTCAATATACTAACCAAGAGAACTGCAGTCAGCACGAAAAGGAACTATCTCACAGATCACAGCAACAAAATATTTTACAGAGCACTAGTGATACCTTGTTTTCATGAGCAAGTGGGAGAATAAGAGAAGGAAAACCAAGTAGAAACTGCATACATAAGCTCTCGTCCAAACTACTGCTTTCAGATAAAGCACATGTAGAACAAATAGAGGCAAGCATAAGAAGACTCTCAACTTGAACTCCTGCTGATAAACCTACACCAAAGTTCAGGAAATTAATCATCAACAATTTTCAAAAAGAGAAAGGGGGAGGGTAAACTGCTACAAAGAAGAATGAGATGAACGAAAAGACTAGAAGAGTAGCCAAACAACATCTTAGCTAATAGCCACCAATGAAATATAAAAATAGCAAAATAAATCCCAAACAAAACAATCTATTTCAAGAATGTGAAATGACAAAGAAAATAAGCACAAAACAAAAACAAAACAAAGGCACATTTGAAGGTCGGACAAAAGTATAACATCAGAAGAGAATGTCTAAATTTTTTCATCAATCACATGCTTAGCTCTTACATAGTAACAGAATGACTTCAGCTAAAGATAAAAATAATAATCATAGCAAACCTTCATCCACAAAGTACTTCGAGATAAATTGAAAAGGTGCTCCAGTGCAGTTAACCATGAGATACTGTAGGTGCTTCTGAAAGTTGGTTTTGCCAGGTGATGTGATGAAGAAGAGAAATATATCATCAAGCATTGCATTTCCACCAGTCTCGATCTGCATATACCAGAAGTTGAGGATAGAACATGAGATACTCTCAGAAGTCACATGTCCGAACAACAGAATGAAAATTTTATTGGTTAGCAGTTACACACCATAGAATTCTGCTTAATATAGGAAGGCTGCACCCTTAGCAGACCCCAAAATATGCAGACAAGAATTTTAGCATTCAATGCCTCTGTGTCATTATTGAAAATATGCTTCACCAATTCTGTAGTGCACTTCTCAAGCTTGTCAATGCTGATCTGCATATGCAAAAAAACAAAAGGTCCGAGACCTAAATATTGGGCAAATCATCCAACATTGCAACAGAAAATAGTAAAGTAAATCGGAAATACCTCATCACCAACACAATCATCTTTGGGCTGTATGTGACACCATTCATTCTTCAGAGCTGGCAAACAAGCTTGGCACAGATTGACTTGCTTGTCCAAAACTGGAAAAGAAAAGAAGAAAGAAAACACAGTAATTGGTCCACTTGGAATACATTGGAAGGAATTATCAACTGCACCGGTGCTAATTTAAGTGATCTTTTGGGTGCACGCGCACTCTCACGTGAGAGAAAGAAAGGGAGAGGGAGAGAGATTCTGACATCAAATTTATTTTCATATAAGAAAGTCAGAATGCTATTAAGTACAAACTAGCTGCAACGGCATGACATCACACCTGTTAGGACTCGAGAGTAAATAACTCATTTTATTTTCAGATGTTACAATTATAATCAACAAATAACAACACTCAGAGTAAAACAAAATAAGTAAATACGTAACACAGATTTTTTATTGCAACTATGACAAAAGCTACCAGAAATGGTAGAGCAAAAGGTAGCTGCAGAGATGTACATACCTTCAGTAGGAACAAGCAGTGCTTGTAATACTATGAGTAGAAACAAAGTTCTAGAAAATCTGCTTCTGTTTCCAGAGTCAACCAGCCACTCCACATGCTTATTTGGGTGTGCTAGGAAAGACTCAGCAAAAGCTTGGATGTTCTTCATGTTAATGGAAGCTATGGACTCTGAACTCATGTTCTGCAATGACATAAAGCAAATAAACAACAAAAACAAAAGCAGCATGTCTTGATAGCAATATATATAGAAACAAGAGATGTTTCATTTCATTCATAAAAACCAAAAAGTACACCTTTCATGTATCTAGCCACATGCCTGCAAGGGGTTCAAGATGTGGATATGGGTACGAAGAACAGGAAGCAATGATGCGGTAATTAAGGAAAAACTGAACCACTTGTGTTCATTCAATAAGCTTACACTAACATCAACATATGAGGACAAATGATTAGCTGTCTTGCCAGTAAGAAGCCTCACCTTCATTTTATCAGCAGTGACCTCGTCATAGACAAGATAACTACTCATGTAGAATTCCCATTGTATTTTCTTAGCTAACTCCAAGGCCTTCAAGTTTACCCTGAGGGTCTGCATTTCCATTTCAATTGAAAGTGAGAAGAACTGCACGAAAATAAAGGACAGAGGCAGATAGTGATATAAGATAAATAGTTAACCTTCCGGTGAACAATAAGGAGACGAAATACTACTATAGCGATGTCCTTGGCACGTTCCATATGATGTGACTGATATTCCATAACCATCTTTTCCAAGCATGAAACAGCAACATCACAAGCCTTTGATGCTTTTGAACCACCTAGAGTAGCATAAAACAAAATTTATAGTCTTGTCATAAAAAAACAAATAAAGGCTAAGCCTGTGCAGAAGGAGACAACTATTTCTCCATGAAGTTAAAATAAATTTCAGGTCACACGAAGGGGGTCACACCAAGGCTAAAGGTAGGAGGATAAACCATCATATAAGAACTTAGTAACTAGTAACTTTTATGAATATAGTACTGAGCAAGAAGTGGAGTAAAATAGCGACACGGGTTCTCTTAATATGTCATGTTTTGATTTTCTATGTTGGTCTGCATCACAAATCATTGTCGGCTGTACTTTGTGTACAACTCGATCTCCTCCATTATTTTGAGATCTTATAAGGATGCCCTAGTGCTAACTTGCAGTGTTTTACATGTAAAGTGCACTTTGCACTGGCTACAACCTCTTGTGAGTACATGAACAATCCTAGCAGTCTGCTAAGCTATACAAACATGTTTCTGCAGACTATCTTCCACATCAAATCATAAAACTAACTCACCAAGAGGCCAACAAAATAACATTCAGACATTCAATGAACATTACCCACCTTTGTGAATGATGATGATGCATTTGGTAAGCACATCATCATACGCTTTTAGAAGCGTGTCAGGGCTGGCAACAGCAGCAAGTCCTTCTATAGATAAGGCAGCTTGAACAACACTTAGATCATCATCATGCAAACTACGTATTATTGCATCTTGCATATTGATAAAATTCTGCAGTAACCCAGAAATAACAACATAAGCCATCAGATCATAACTTGGGCAAAGAAAGCTTCAAATGCAACGAGGAACATATACAGCAACAAACAAATGTCCAAACAACAATGCAGAAAATTACCTGTGGATTTAGAGTATTGTTCTTAAAGATGCCGGCTGTAGCAATTTTTGAGAGAGCAGATTGACGGACCACAGCCTGCATCATGAATCAAATTGTTTGCACCGAAGACCAGAAAATAAACGAGACAATTGGGCTAGAATGACTACCAATAGCAAATTATTTGTCATTCACAAAATATGATATGAACAATGGCAGGCAACTATTCTAGAACATATACGCAGTTCCAAAATTATCAGGATTTTAATTAAAAAAATACATGGAAGTAACTCCGTATGAGAACATACCTTTGGGTGGTCCAGACTGAACCAAATGTTAGAGTCAGATATTTCAATAGGCATGCCCTTGCTTTCGTCAAACAATAAGCCCAACACCTCGGAAGTAGAATCCCCTCCAATTGAGTTAATTTCAGAGTTCTGGTGGATTAATGTTTCAGATAAATATCAAATTTCAAAAAATAATGGGAAAACAAGAACAGACAAAAGGGAACAGAACAAAAAGACAACAATAAGAACTAAGAAATTAAATAAGTGGCAAGTTTGTCATCTTGTACCTCAAGAAATTTACGGATAGCATCCCGAAGCTCCAGTGGATATTTTTTTTCAATTGCACTCAAGATTTTCTTTGCCCATATGCCTGAGGAATAATAAATCATTGGTTAAGAGGAAAACACCTTAAATGATCTTTCATAAATGAAATACTACCGATATTAGAGAACACCTAGATATGCTGGGCATGAATGTATGCACAAAGAGTAAGACAAAAATCACCTGAACAGTTTAAAACAGAATTGAAGCAGATGTAATAATTACCTGTGCGGTTTATATCTGGGTTTTCTGTGGCCCGCGATGCCTTGACACAGTTGCCAAGAACCTTGCACACGATCCTTTCAACAAACTTCATTATAGGTAGAGTCTCAACAGTTTCAATCAGGTGTATGTGGCAAGAATCATCAGAAGTGCTGTTCACATGTTGTAGAGTTAAAAACTCATACAACGCCAGGACAATAAAATATAAAAAATAATCACAATTATAACATGAGCAAATCACCTGTAGTCAACCAATGATTCAACATAAAGCCTAATAAACCTCTCAATGTTGAACTCACTGGATAATACAGAAAGGACACCAGAAAAATCCCTAGAAAAGAAATTACCATCAATAATCAATGCTTAATGCTAGTAAAGGGAGAAAGAAGAAAGCAAATATGCAGTGCATGTGGTAAAACATAACCAAAAGTAAACGTCACCTGATGTCTTTCAGAATCATCAATGGCTTCTTAGGGAAGTCATGGACCGACTGTGACTGCAAAATCAACAGACAAATATCAACCTTTCTAGATTAGGATTCACCTTGCCATTGAAAAAAAACTACAGTGAGTTCAGATGTTCAGTACTTATATAGCAGCACATTTAAGGGTACATATGACAAGAAAGGTGTTATGACCAAACCTGAACGAGACTTATAATAGCCATCACTGTAACACGAAGCCATGGTAAATCAATCGACACTAGTGCATCATGGTGTGCAGCCCTTGCAACAAATAAGATCAAATTTTGAACAAGTTTTGGCGCTAGCGTTGCTCGCGTTGCCAGTACTCCAACAATCATCAGCGCGCCAGCCTGATCGCAAAAGAATTCATCACAATGATATAGCTTAAAGAGCTTGACATAAAAATTATACTAAAGATTAGGTGGATTCAGACAAGACAATAAAAGGTTCATAATAAAGTACATAATAAGATTATGCACATGAGCACTTAATTCCATTGAGCATGCAATAAATAAATAAATAATAGCATAGTTAAGAAATCAATCTTCACAAAAAATGAATGTCAAAAGTTACACATCTTTCATGTTCACCTTATAATCTTGGTCTACCCTCATTGCAGGATTAAGCGAGTCAAACACAAATCCCAACACTCTCTGCACTAGATCCGTGTCAAGCTTGGGGATAGCACCCAAGCACTCCACAATCACTGCAGTGCAAAAGCAGACAACTGCCCTTGAGTGATGGAAATCCTTTGTCGGTGTAGCCTGAAAATGAACAAAAACATCAACTACAAAGCTTCAAAAGCAAGGCATAAGCCTCCAATAAAAATTATAAAATAACTCCCCAACTTACGTAGTTGCAAAGGGTCTCCAGCACAGCCTTATCACGGATGCACTGTTGCACTAGAACACTCCTGGGCGGGGGTGCACCCGAGGACCTCACACCATCGAGAAATGCCCACTTACTATTCCTACACCTCTCAAGCAAACATTAAGAAAAATAAAACAGATAAAAGGAGCAAAATAAGCATAAACCCAGAGCTCTCACACTCACCCCAAGTTGACCAATTGCACAATCCGAACAAATGCGTGTGTATCATGGTACGGCAGTGCACTCAGCAGCAACTCATCCGAGTTGTATACATGCACCCTGCATGAACATTTCCACCATGCACAAAAGAATAAGGTAGAGCTCATAGTAAGCGATGAAAAAGTAGGCTGAGCTTAGTCCGTACAGGTATCGGCGGATAAGGTATTCAAGGGTTTTGAGGGCAGCTGGAAGCTGCAAATAACCAGCTAGAATGCGAAGGTAGGAGGAGATGGACTTGTCGAGCTTGTCATTCTCCTTGGGTGTTAGCTGCTCACGGTTCACCTCAAGGCTAGTCTCACTGAACAGCGTCTTACTGTACCTCGCAAATCTATCGTCCACACCAATAAGGTGCTCCAACCCTGCAAAGCAATTCGAGTCAAATATTGCAAGGTAAGAGGGGGGTCGATGTAAGTGCTTCATATGCAAAACTAAAATAGCTTGATGTGAGAAGTTAAAAAAGTTACAGAAAATTACAGGTAAAGCTGTAAATGTGTGCAATTCAGTGTACTGGGATCAACTGAAACATCGCAGCTAAATTTCAGGGGAAACTAGGGAGGGAAATGACTGGAGTAATCGAGGAGCTCAAATAAGAGCCATACGACCCAATTATTCCAATTATTAAACGAAAATACTGAACAGTATGCTTGGATCGATCAGGCTGGTGGTTAGGCTAGGGGTAGGCACCGGAGAGGGCGATGGGGAGGATGGCGCGGAGGTCGATGTCGGCGGCCTCCTTGGCGTCGAAGAGCACGGACGGCCGGGTGATGGGCCGGCGAGTCGGCTCCGGCGCGGCGCCGAGCGCTGACTTGATGGCCTGCAGCTGTGACGCGATCGAAGCCATCGCCGGCAACTTGTTTCCGCGGCGGTGAACGTCGGAGCCAGGAGTTGGTGGGGTGAGGGTGGGGGTGGCGCCGCCGCTAAACCCTAAACCCTGCGCGACGGGAGAGGAGGCGGCGGCGAGCGGGTCGGGGAGGGATGCTGGAAGCTGTCGGTTCTGTGGTGGTGTGAGAAAATGAGAAAGTAATAGGCCGGAGCACGCAGACGGCCCATTTTTCAGAGGCGTACACGGCCCAGCCGCCCAGCCCTCTATCTTTACTCAGTTATTTTTATTTGTTAATCTTTTTTGCCACACCGAGGTTCGGGACGTGATAAAGTATTTTTATCACGTCATGCGTTATGGCGTGATCAAGGAGGCTAGAATTGAAAATAAAGTTAGAAAAATATTATCTTTAAAATATTACCACTTCACCCATGACCCAGAGGCTAGAACTGAAAATATGGTTGTAAAATTTTTAGAGTTTTTGAGTTGATTATCGTAGAATGTAGAGTGTATTAGCGAGGCTCTCTATTTGGTGGGCTTAAAGCTAGCTTCGGCTTTCGAAAAGCTAGTAAGCCTCAAACGGGTCAACTTGCAAGCGGCTTTTGGCATAAGATGAAAGCCACATATACCTAGCGAAAGCCAAAAGCAGGAAGCAGGGTGGGACATGCTTTTGCAGCTTATTGCGGGGGAGTTAGCTGTTTGCCTTTGGAAGTTCGAGTAATTTACCCGCCTCATACCACTGAATAAAAAAGTCCCAAGAACCCTAACCGAAACGAATTAGTCCCTTCTCCGGCCCTCATGCCTCTCACATCTCTAGGAGCGGCGACTCCCACTGACCCACCTTCCCGACCCCACCGCTAGCTCGTCCTCCTGCGGTCGATGTCGAGCTCATCCTCTTGCCAGTTGACGCTGCCGCGGGTCTTTGGCCCTCTTTGTTTAGGCTTAGGCTTTTTGGCTTATAGCTTAAAGCCAGCTTTTTGGCTTAATCAGCTTATAAGCCTCTAAGCTTTTAAGCCAAGCTTTGTTGTTTGGTAATCAGGCTTTTTGTAGGATGTTTGGCTTATTGAGTTGTGTGTGAAGGATAAAAGGTCTGAAATGCCCTTAAGGGTTTAAAGGACCTTGTTAAGCATGTATTTAAACTGATTTTTGCATAGGGTCTGAAAATATGACGATACATGCATGTGTACCTATGAAACAAAATAGATATCGCTCGTACATGGCGAAATTCCCACTCGATTGTAACATATAAATGTTGACAATACAAATCAGGCATTTTAATTCGAGGTCTAAACATTTTACTTCCAAAAAGAAGGTGCAAGCAATATTACAAACACTGTTACAAATATTTTGGCGACCCTCTCCGAACATTTCACAAAGGCCGGAAAAGAGAAGTACAAAATCTCAATGTTTCTAACACTTTTGACAAAATCATCACACAAATATCAAGATGCGCTTCTACAAAGTGCGGTCGCTATGGTTCTTCCTTATTAAGTTTAGCGAGTGCTCGATGAGCGAACAACTTCTCTCTCGGCCTGCTTTCTTCTCCAAGGCTTCCTCATCCAAAGACTTGGATGGGTGACCACTCGTAGAGCAAACCAATCTTTGTCTCCAGATGAATGCTCTTTCAAGGCATGCATGCCATTGAGGGCTCAACTTGAAGCAACAGTAGTCCAATGCAAGGTTCCGCAGAGCAAAGGCGATCCCATATTTCACCGCTCCAAAGTGTCCACCGCAATACAAGCAAGAATAAGAATGCAAATAACAAAACATCACTGGTGGTTTCAAGATATATTGATAAATGACATATAAATGAGTTTCTACCCTTTCAAATGCTAGCTTGAGCTCCACCTTAATGAACACACCGGTCATAATAAAACCTTTTGCTTGATTCCACTCTATATTATGTGTACCTTTTAGCAAGAGACTATAAAATCTATTTCACTACCTTAACACAATCTGTCTCAATAATGACTAGTTGAGAACCACACTTTGAAAGAAATCTGAGCAACAATGTACTATCAACATATCCACAACTAAATTTACAGGCCATGGTACTCAATTACTACAACCATAAATGGCACTACAATATTTTCAAGATAAACAGCGTGTGTACTATCTAATCTCACATACACACGCTGTAGAAACTCAAAATATTGTGTAGCATTGATTTTGCTATGTGAGAGCTCAAAATGAACAGTGATATTCAAGCAGAGATCCATAGTAGAGAATTCCTCAGTGATAAAATGTGCTGTTACATTGGCAACAAAGTATTGATTTCAATCATCTAGTGAGCATTGCTACTGATGCTATGCTCCAGTGAGCATCAAAGTATAGCATTCAATCATCTTCTAATGCTCCAGTGAGCATCAAAGTATTGATTTCAATCATCAAAGTATTGCTTTTCTTACTGTGTAGGTACTCAATTCCTGCAAGTGTGCAACAGATTAAGGATTTGAAGAACACTGAAACTCTCGGAGAACAGTCCTAAATTGCTGTAGAGGAAGCTAGAATAGATAGTAGTGTGTCAATTACCTTTTGCAATGCCTCTTATGATGGAAACTCTTGTAGGCCAATCAAGAACACTAGCACTGCTACCATATCATTCAGCAACCTCAATTGGCACAAACCCATGGAGGCGGCGGGGTTAGGGAAGGGTTGGGGGAGGAGAGGGGAGGCGCCGGCATTGGGGATGGGGAGGGGAGGCGGCGGGCGTGGGAGGCGGCGGGAGGGGACGGGATTGGAGGCGTCGGGGTTGGGGAGGAGAGGAGGCGCCAGATTGGGGATGGGGAGGAGGCGGGCGTGGGAGGCGGGGAGGGACGGGATTGAGGCGTCGCGATTGGGGAGAGAGAGGGAGGCGCCGGGGCTTGGGTTGGGGAGGAGAGGAGGCGCCGAGGTTGAGGTTGGGGAGGAGGCGGGAGGGATGGGGTTGGAGGCGGCGGGGTGTTAGCCGAACAGTGAAAAGAACGGAATCGAGAGGAAAAAACGAAACGGTATGAACTTATATATGATGGCATTTTGTGGGTAATTTTAACGAAGTTTAGTGGCAAAGGGGTATTTCATTCCGCAAAAGCCAAAAAAAGCACCTCTTCCCTGGCTTATACATTAGATTCATATTTCAAGTCTGATTCAATAGCATAGCAAGCATTACGCTCAGTGTAATTAGGATTAATCCACTGCCTTGTTGAGGGCACCCCCTGTAAAGAACCCAGTTCATAGAAATAAAGAGCAATATCATTCTCTCTCAAGAACTCTTTGTCATATTCCTCTATTTATTTTGTAAGATCGACGGCTTGATCGTCAACACTATTCTGCAACAAATTTCGCTAACTTAACATTTTTTCCCGATTGTTCCCAATAGAAAGTCAGAACTGAATTGCATAATTCAAAATTCCATAACTCCTGTTATACTTGTCCAAAAAATGTGTTCCTGGATTTTCTGGAATCATTATAAAGTCATCTGCCCGATTCATGCTGCCTGAAACCACGGAACTGAATAGGCAGTCGGATTGTAAAATTCATAATTAATTATTTACCCATCCAATTATCATGCACAAATATTCTATGGAAAGCTATTTGAATTCTCTACTTATCTCTAGTAGGTGAAGTTTCCAGATTCTACTCACTAGGAACTTAAAACTCCATCGCAGTAGAAACAACTATATCGATCTAATCACAAAACTTCTACAGACTAGACGAAACAATAAACCAAAAGAAATTTAACAATTGAGCGTCACGATGGAGATCGAGATGAGGGAGGTGAAATCTCAGCGAATCCCCACGACATCTCCCTTCTCCTCTTACTTTCTTCTTCTTCCTTTCTCCCCTTCCTCTTCCCTAGGCCGAAACTCCTCTTTTCTTCTCCCTGGCTGGCAACACTAGCAGGGATTGATGGCAAGGCTGCCCAAGAGGGTGGAGGCACTAGGGAATTCAGTTGGGAGGAGAGGTGGCACAAGGGGGAATCAAAGGGGCTGCTACTACAGGGAAGGAGGCGTAGGGAGGATGGGGGTGGTGGCTGCAAGGGGGTGGCCTAAGGTTTGGTTCCCCCACCCCCCCGGGCCAAAATATTGTGGGCTTTCGGTCCACGGCCCAGGTTCTCAGACTTAAGAACCCCCCCCCCCCCCGAAAGGTTATCAAATCCATTCTCTAATTAAATTCTCCTCTCTAAAGCATTTTCCCCTCTTAAATATATTTGAGATATTACATTTTCTTTGACTAGCCTTTGACCAAGGTTGGAAGTGGGTTTTGACACACAAGGTGGTGGGGCGTAGAATAACTATTCTACACTCAGCTATAGAATTAATGGTCAAACTTGTCTCATACATAATTTTACATTGACTATGGAGAAAAATATTATTTTACCCCAAACATATTTTATAAACATATGTTTTTAATGCACATTTTTTTAGTGCAGCGGCGGTCTCTAGCATAAAAGTATACAAGATAATCTCATCTGGAACTTCATAGTTCATGCGTGCCAACTTTCATATGCTATCTCGTGGCTCAACTTTCTATTTTGTAGCGAGTTTAGGAAGAGACGATAGAAATTCTTCTGAGACTCGGCTTTACGACACTGATTTGCATGGGGGCGGGGGGACAACTTGAGTCAGGGGCTTCATGCTTGCTTCGGTGAGGAGTCCATGTGCATGATGTGTACTACTCCAGCTACATGGCGCGTGGACATCCTCCTTATGCGTCAACTGCACCTTGCGACAGCTGGAAAATCACCATCTTCATCTTTGGACTTGCATTATTGGAATCTGGCACCATAATTTGTATTGATCTATTATATGATCATCAGATGTGTTGATGCATAATGATATTGACCTTCGCCCTATGTAACATATGCTTGCTATGATCAATGTGTCCATGTGCCTTGTGGTTCCATCAGTCCCTCATTGTTATGCGCCAATTGTATGATGCGTCCATGCATCATACACATCTTTTTGCTATATTTCTTCTCATTCCTTCCATATCTAGCACTTGCACCAAATCTCTAGTTAAAATATCGCACAATTGTGGTTAGATGGTACAATACGTATATTCAATTGCTGCTAGATGCTACAATACATATATTCATATTTGCAAAATAGAGTTATATTCCTAGCTTGTACAAATATCAACAAATAAATGGTGTAGATTCTCCTCCGTTTATTTTGATTAACGAGATTTTTTTTCTAGGATTTGTTTTTCCTATTAATGAGATAATTTGAAATTAGAGGAGAGAGATAGAAGAAAGAAGAGGTAGCATGCATGCACATGAACATATAGAATCAGTCTCATGCACGCGAAGGTTGTGTTATTTTTTTGTTTAGCACCCCCTCCCTCCCATAAAAAAATGCCGTTTCGGGTACATGCATTCAAACTTTGTGAACTTTGGTTATTGATATCTTTTTCAGTATTTAGATTGAACACGTGAAATGATATGTATAGATTTGTCTCGAAAGGGACTTTCGTAATAGTATAATTTTATTAAGTTTTATAAATCTATTACAATAGAAATTAATTGTCAAATATGCGTTTTGGGTACCATGCCAATGTCCAAAACGACATTCTTTTGTGATTGGAGGGAGTAACATCCAACGGTGAAAAGCGTATAGGCCCCTAAAAATACTTTTGGTAATTAATGTCAACAATGTATTAAGGGACCAACATGTGTGCTAAGATGTTTAAAGGTTTAGTCCCGAAGTTTGAGTGATGATATGGAAATAGCAATGCAAAGGTTAAGGTCGGCATGGCTCAAGGCAAAGGTATCATATAGCCTAAGGATCCTTTTGTAGAATTTTACCGGTCTTGGAGAAAAGACCGGATTTGTAGGCTAAACGCCTACTATTAAGAGGAATTAAGGCTAGTAGCTTGAAAGTTTATTTATATGCCATCTTGATCAACTAGGAATCATGCATTGTATTTGTTTGTGCTTTTGGAAAATTATTCAGAAAAATCGGTATGACCGCAAGTGATCAGCGATACTACCGCAAGTCGGTAGTATCGAGATCTAGTTGGTGGTATAAAAATTCCAGAGCATGTTTTCGGAAGTGTTTCTTGAAATCTCAAAATCGGTATTACCGCATTTGAGGAGCGGAATTACCGCGGGTCGGTAGTACCGAAATATAGTTGGCGGTACGTATTTTTCAGTGAACATGTTTTTTGGGTGTTTCTCCTTAATTCTAAAACGGTATGACTGCATCTCTTGAGCGGTACTACTGGAGTACGGTAGTACCGAGTTTTACATGGCGGTACGTTATTTCCAGATAGGGTATTTTTCTTGAAGTTTTCAATCATCTAGAAATTGGTGATACCGATCTAGCTGAGCGGTATTACCGCTCTGCAGTAGTACCGATTCTAGTTGGCGGTAGTACCACAAATTTTCCGTAACGGCTACAACAGGCGCATTTAATGAATATCAATCGACCGTTGATCATCGATTGTGGTTGTACCGGGTTTGAATGGCGGTATTATCACGTTTGTTGAATTTTTCAGGGATTTATTCCAAACGGCTAGTTTTGTGGTTGGGGAGTATAAATATACCCCACCTGCACCAAGCTCAGGACCTTTGGCCATATTGAATACACTTGAGACTTTGGTGCTCTCTCTTCTACTCATTTGCATCCAATTCACATTTTGAGGTAGTTGAGAGTATTCAAGTGCATAGCATCATTAGTTGATCATCTTGGCACTTGATAACTTTCAAGCGAGAGCTTAGATTTGTTACTCTTGGTGCTTGCCGGCACTTAGACGGCTTGAAGAAGTTTGCGCGGTGAGCTCTTCAAAGAAGATTATGAAGAGTCTCAGCAAAGGATTGTGAAGTGGTGTTGTACTCACCATCTCCGGAGAGGAGGAAGTGCAACTCTAGCGATCAAGGTGTTAAGGCTTAATTCGTGGAGCCGGTCCAATTCAATTGAACTTACCTCAACGTGGATTAGTGAAGACCGACAAGTCTTCGATACCACGGGAAAAACTTCATTGTCTTCATTATGGTTTATTCTTTGCCTTTACTATTTCCGCATTTACATTTTTAGCAATTTACTTGTATAGAATTGCTTAATTAGAATTGTATTTAATATCGACATAAGCTTTGATTTGTCTTAAATAGCATAGTTTTCATTCCTTGTTGTTGTGCTGGAATACTTTAATAAGACAATCAAGATAAATTTGATAATTAGTTGAAAAGTTTTAGAAACCTCCTATTCACCCCCCTCTAGTCGGTTATCCTTGATCTACAAACGGCCGATGTAGCTACCAGATTAATGGGCAAATGTTTTGATTTTTATGAGAATTTCTAGCATATTCCTCTCTTTTTTCCTTAATTACTGTAAATCACTTGTAATTTTTTTCGCGAACACGCGAAGCTCATTCCATTAAGATTGAAACAAAGTGCAAGCTACAAAACATCCAATGAGAGCAGACTCGTGAAGTCCCACCAGCCATAGCGAATTCAGGGACTAGGACGACATATGGAAACTGCACTAAGCTATTACAAGATGATTATAAATTGATGACCTAGACAAATTACTAAAGCCTAGCTGCCCCTAACCAGCTCCTGCAACTGAGACGCTCCGACTAACTGCCATTGTTATCTCTCTTCTTGGATGGCCTTGACGAGATGATCTAGTATTCTATTCGTCGTCAAAGACTCTTTTGTTCCTTTATTTCCATACCATCCAAGCAACTAGGATTACACAAGAATCAAAACCCCTCTTGATTGCACCTCTCAGCATCCGTCGAGCAAGCAACCACCAGTCATCGAATTTGTCTTGTGCTTGTGGTAGACATTGAGGCTGCATGATCTAGGAGCAGATGCATGACCAAACTTGCGATACCACGACACAACCTATAACAAGATGATTGATTGTCTCCCGTGCTGAACTATTGAACACACAAGTTCCTAGTTTTGGAAACCAAGACGTTCCAAACGGTCGGCTGTCCAGCTGCGATGACAAACCGGCAACCAAACAAAGAACTTACACCTAGAGGGTGCCCAATGTTGGTGATATGCCTTAGAGGCAATCATAGAGATGATTGCATCACGTCTATATTCATGAGTTATAGAATAAATATTATTATGTTCCTTGGATGAATTATCATTTATTAAGGTTAACGAATATGTGACTTGTTGGTGAAGCTTTTTAAGTTATATGATGTCATTCTAAATATATCTCTGGTCGAAACACTATTGACTTATCGACCAACACATGTATTGATTGATGAACATGTTTCATTAGTCATGGATATGGAGATATCGAATCAATAATGTGAATACATGTTAGAGAACATGGTGTTGGATTGATCCACCTTGAGACACTATTGAAATTGTTATGATTTTCCGTGTCATCAGTTAGTCTCAAGCAATGATGATGTATAATCTTTAGACCTGAGATTAGCATGGTTTTCTACATGTGTAATAATACATTTAGGGGTTGCCAAACGCTACTATGTAACTAGGTAGTTATAAATGTATCTTTCGAGTATGCTATGAAACACGCAGAGGGATGTGGCTGGTCAGATATGATATTTGCCCATCCTATCATAGCAGGAGAGATATCTCTGAGCCCCCTCGATGTGGTCGGATAAAGAAACTGCATGGCCGTGCCACTAGTGGTCGAAGAATCGACCACACGAAGTTATCCGTCACTTGATCGAGAAAGTATTGAACAGCCTATGGAAGACAAAATATCTCATATAGAGTTCAACTAGATATCGTGAGGCAAAGGGAGAATATGCAAGTAGGTCGTTCAGCCCGACCAGATACGAACTGGTCGTATGGAGATACAGATTGATCGTAAACTAGTCGAATATGATCACTAACTGGTCAACGAACTAGTTGTGACTGAATATGAACTCGTCGTATGGCGATACGAGCTAGTCGTAAGTGATAAGGACCTGGTAATAGATCATATTGTATAAGGTTTATCCGATATGTTATTTATGTGTATTCGAGAATCGTTATGTCCTGCTAGGAACCGCTAATGACTTGTAGTCAGAAAGGAGTTTCCGAGTCACAACCGATAACACATGAACCTACCGGGTCGCGCACTTAATGGATTGGAACAAACGAGTTCGGATAGGATCCATTATAGACTCTTTATAAGGGGATGCATGGGGCTATTGGGATGTAAGAGAGTTGCTCCACCAAAATCCTAGTCGTCATATTTCTGAAGGCTCTATCTTGCGCGTTGGTGCTAGCACACTAGCGTACGACGTTCCACCCCTAGACGTGTGGATACCATAGAGGCGCTGCTACGGTTACTGCTACGCTGATCGAGGACGATCCACGACCTACGCAAGGAATATGATAGGTTGCTGGAGGAGACGATCGGTGCCGAGAACATTGGACAATCGACTACGACCACTATATCGACGCGCTCCACGTTGGATCAGGCTACTCAAACTCTTCTTTCGCTGCACTGCGCGTCTAGTGGTAATGATATATGATATCTTGCTTGCATGGCTTTCTAATTTACGTGGTAAAGTTTTAAAATTGCCAACTAGTGTAGCCTATCTGAGCCATAAAAGAAGGTTAAGTAAGCTGAATGCGAGGAATAAACGGACGACGAGTCCCACCTCTAGATCAACACGTTATGCACCCCATTGACATATATCTAAAGGAGCTTATCCCAAAGTCCCATAAATTATGTTATGGTATGAAAATCACCTGTCATGAACTTTTAATATATAATAATAAATTTTTTCTATAAAAATCTTCAAATTACATGATTAGCTTTGAAAATTCATATATGGATCATTCCTTCCTACATTTTTTTTGAGGATTTCAACCATTATGTTTCTATTTCCTTTGAGAAGTCTAAGGTAGCACATCTCTTTGTCTCTCATCTCTACGCCAAGATGCATTTCCCTCCAACACACTTCTCTTGACTAATTCGTGCGTTTTTAATTCCCGGAGGATTTCACTAGTCATGACATCCAATTTTCGTGTTTTCTTGTTCTCGTGTTCTGTTCGCCCTGGAGTGCTAATTGAAGTCCCACATAGCCCGCTCAACCTGATCAAAGACTCAAGAATTAATGAGGATCTTCAAGTTTTTATTTTTAAAAAATGCAATTTGTCTCCCTTGTATCTTGTAGTTGAATCCAACCCATTAATTTTTCATCCCTTGTTGATATATACTCGTCATTTCAATTTTCATTGATGCAAGTTAAAATGACGATTTAATGGGGTTTGTGGGAACTGCACTACCATATAAAACTCAGGGACCAAAATATCGAGCTACAATTAAATACACATAACATTTAATTAACATAATTCCACTACCTCGTAATTATGCATTGCTCATGCTATGATTCTCAGCATGTTAGGCCTGTAGCTAGTGGCTGTAGCTTTTTATGAGAAACCGTTTGACAGTCTGGCTTTTTGGGGGTTGACTGTCTGCTCAACTGTGGATGAAGGTTGAAATGTATGGAATACCCTTTATGGTTCTAAATGCATGTTTGTGTACTGATTTAGTGTAAATACGGTTGTTTTTTTAGAAATAAAACACAATTGTTTTTTAGTATTTTTTTGGAAATAAAATAAGATTGCTTTTTTGCTTTTTTTTCTCAAAAATGTTGAAAACAACAATGTATATGCATACATACTCGCTACTATAGAATTTCAAATTTTTGCATTAGCAGATTAATGAACTTGAATAAACAAGGAAAATATATTACAAAACTTTAAGTGCTCTCTCATTCATTGTTATCATAGGAGAAAAAACATTCACAATTATAGTTTGTCATTGGTTTCTCAATGAACCCTATATAATCTCACATAAAATACTCAAATGGACACATACATCTACATTTGTTTCCAACTCGATGAATCTTCGTATTCTCGTGATAGTATCCATTACATGCATTGCAAAATGAAAACATGTACAAGATAGCCATGATTTCAAAGCAGTAAGGAACAGATCGAGGCTACTAGTGCACACCCAAGAAATCAAATAATGCTACTAGTACTCATCTAGATAAACAAAGAACAATGTTGTATAGAAAATAATTCCTCAGCTGTTGCTTCCCCTCCGATCCCCCAACCAGTACATCAATTGGAGGAAATGGTTCGCCAATTGTTTGTAATTAAACTCATGAATCGGTAACAAGAAATCAAGTAATTAACTCTAGATCACATACACATGAATACACATGCCCACATATGGATGCATGACACATCCAACACACATGAACTCATGAATCTACTGTCAGAAAAATGTATACTACTAATTTATTGATCCAAATGCACTAACAAAGGTTGAAAGGCAATATCAATATTGATCACTAACAATAGATCTGGGGCGAGGATGAATGAAGTGGCGGCGGCCTAGGTCGGCGGGACGATGTGGTCTACAACGTCGGGGGCGGCGATCGCGAGGACGCCTGGGGTGGAGTGGGCTTGATCTGGAGGGTTGGCGACGGCGACGACCGGCGGGAGGATGAGCTCGGCGACGTCAACTGGCGAGAGGAAAATCTGGTCGCGACATCGACCGACATGAGAAAGAACCTCTTTGTTTAGGCTTTTTGTCTGGCTTAAAAGCAAAAAAGCCTAAACCTAAACAAAGGGGGTGCTTTTTTGTCCGGCTTAAAATAAGTTAAGCCAATTTAAGGACGTGCTTCAATCCGATGCCTTTGTTCTTCCGTGCTCCATCTTTAAATAACCATCGAAGGGGTGGCAGTTACTCCTGGAGAAGACACTTGTTGGAAGTAACGATGTCTCGTCGAGGGTCGATTCATGATTAGTGAAACGAGATCGATCGCTTGTTAGTGTCTGTGTGACACTAAACCGTATGGTGATTTTTGTTAGTGCCTTAGGACCATGAAATATCGCGTGGTATGGAGCAAATATGATATGTGTTCCATTCATCACACGGTAAAGAATATACTTGAAGTTAGATCCAGATGCCAGTTCATCGCTTCTACGAGCAGTCATCTGGTCGGGAACTGGATACATGACCTCATCCGACCAGGGTACCCATTATGTAACCTCTGGAATCTTTACGACCTCGGGGGTTACGACCATGAAGACATATGATCTTTTATAATGTATTAAAGTAATATATAGATATTTTAATCCTCGTCAGCTAGCCCTCGAACTTTAAAATGAATTGGTCTGTGAACCTTCTCTCGACGAAAGTCGTATCGGGTAGACCCTTATTTAATGCTGTGAGAAACGAGATGGTCTATATTCACTTTAAAGTTGAGAAACTGTCTTGGGAACTGAAGAATTTTTCTGTCCGTTTAGAGAAAATGTATTTATGTCTTAACTCCCGATTGCAATTAAGGAATTGCGGCTATAAAATCCCGTCAGCTCGGGGCTTCAGGGGTTTTATGCTCTTAGATTTTTCTCCAATCATTTTCATCTTCTTGCGAATAATCTTCTCTGACCTCCTCTCATTCTTCCGTCGAAAGCTTCCTCCGACCTCCGTTCATCCACTCAAAGATTTCGTTATGTCAGACTCGATCACCAAGCGGTTGGTTTCAGATCTAAGTGGGAAGAGGCTCAAGGCGCTGGAGGAGATCGGGATGCTTCCGGACAAGAGTTTTATCAAATGGAGGTCGGCGGCCGGAGAAAACTTTGCGAGCCACGAAAAATGGAAAATCCGGATTTTCCTCGCCTACATCGAGTGCAGGCTTAGGTTCCCGGCTCACAAGTTCCTTTCCCGAGTCCTGGAGTACTATGAGGTCAAGTTGGTGAATCTAGCCCCTAATTCCATTGCCAATCTCAGCATCTTCGTCTATCTTTGTGAGGCATACCTGGGGATCTGTTGGGACCAAAAAATGCAATTTTGGACCATTTGTGTATATTGTACTAGTCCAGGATCACGCTAATGCACACAGTGGCAACATCAGTGAAATATCATTTCCATATACAAAGACGACTAATAAATAGATAAATAACAATAAATATCAGAGTAAAGATCTTAAGGTCAAAGCTTACAATTAATGCCTCAGAAGGCAAATAACTCAATGAAACTGCAGCAGAACATAACGGAATAACTTTAGTGAAGCCCATCCATATGTCCACAGGCAATCGGCTGGGGTAGCGCGACCTAGTTCTCCACAATCCTTGAAGTAGACTTTGTTGACTGACGATTCCTCCACTTCTGTTGCATGTTTTACAACAAGCATGAGTACACAACCGTACTCGCAAGTCATACCACAGAATGCAATGTATAGATGCAGGCTTATTCTAAAGGAATGGCTTCTGTGGTTCTTTTGCAGAAATGCAACATTTGTAGTTTGAATACGGATAATAGATTGAAAGCATAATTCAAAACAAATAGACAATAATAGTTTATCAGTTGTTTTCACAAAGACAAATAGCCTAATCAAGTTATTCACATAGCCATATGACTTAGGTCACACAGCTCCCTTCCCAAGGTTTTTATGAAAATCTATCCCTCATGTGAAATCCCCAAACATGTCCATGACCGCGGACACGACTATTCGAATAGATTGATTAACACTCTGCAGAGTTTGTACACTTTACCCACAAGATGCAATCAACTGGATCAAAGTTGATCACAACAAAACCTTTCAGAAACTTCATCTCAAACATTGACACCCCCATTGTGCTTTATGCTATACCAACCCTTCCACAGTGCTTGGCATAACACACATCGTTGGACAGGGACACGGCGAACCGCCCCGTGATGTGCACCCAATCACAACGGTAACACACCTCCACCCATACAACACAGTCTAACCTACTACCTGAGTAGTCAATGTCAAGAATCCATAACTTACTAAGTTAGGCCTGTCCCATCAGTCATGTGGTCGTACAGTAAGGCTCAGTTCTATGGCGCACAAAGTTAAGTCCTTAATTGATCAAGACAAGACTTCCAATTTAATATAAATCCCTATGCATACAGATTTTTAAGCCCGTGCACACAGATCCACCAAAAGTAGCACACAGTATCCACCACTTGCCTCAGTCTAAATCCTTTCCCACCTTGTTGGTTAAGTGCAACATATGCCATCAACGAGTAATAGCACATAGTACACACAGTTTTATCATTTGGTTCCATAATCAATTAGTCAACTTTATATTTGCAACTCACATGAGATGATGACTCGTAGCATGGCTAAGCAATCTAATCGTATCTAACCAACCCACATTGGTGCTATGATAATACCAACTAAATAAACCAATCTAGAGTGACAAAAGATTATGTCATAACAATAGACAAGGTGGATATAACAAATTGGATTAATAACTACACCCAAAAGCATTTAAATAAATACTTAAAGTATATGCAATAATTTGAATCAAAGTAATTTTAGAAAACTGGGATTCAACATGATCAAAGGTATAACTTGCCTTGCTACAACAATGATGATCTTATTTAATCTTTAATCTTCTACTTCCTTGATTTTCAGCTCATTCTTGATCAGCATTTCTCGCAGTATCAACGTTTACTCGCAAACAAGCAAATAAACCAAATAAATAAATAACAGAGAGCAAAAAAACTCCAAAAATTAAATAACAATCTCAGGTAACTAGATCTTGAATTCAGATGAATTTAGGAATTTGAGCGAACTCAATCGGAGTTCGGATGCAAAAGATACGACTCTCGGAAGAATCACATGAAATGATGAAATTGAGAGAGAAAAGAATATTCAGAGAATATTCCTTCGGATTAAAATAGATAAAAAGGGTTGAAGACTTACAAGTGGGGTCCACCGGTAAGTGAGAGAGAACAAAGATAGTGAATGACATGTGGGACCAATTGGATAATTTGAATTTCAGAAATTAAATGAATTTCTGAAAAGGAAAAAGAGTATGATAGGTGGGCCATTGGTCCATAGACCAAGTCCACGATCTAGGGCTTAGGGTGCATGATGCAATGGGTTCATGGAATAGTGCACTGACGTGCGGGGCTGGCCTGGCATAGACTCGGTTCACATGAACCATGTCCATACGGTTTTGGTTTTGGGGATAGAATTAGGTGGATGCCGTATGGGCGTCTACATGACAGGGGAGGTTGAGGTGGCAAGGGATGGTGGCCACATGGCAGGTGACACGAGCGATGACATGGCACTGGCAACGTGTGCAGAGCACGGGCATGGTAGCTCTTGGACTTCTTTGTTGTCGGGCTTGCGAATCTTCTTACTCATGAGAGATTACTTGTCTTTCTTCTCTTGTTTCTCCAAGCCAGGTTGAGGGATCTTGTCTTTCCGATCGATAGCTTCGCACCATTCAACAGCTTCGCTAGCGGTTGTATATTTGTCCGCCATGTCGAAGAGTTCGACGGTCGTTCATGGAGGATTCATTGTAATATCCTCCATAAACCACCGATTCCTTAGCCCTGCTTTAAAGGCCTAGATAACGGAAGACTCTGCGACCTCTGGGATAGATTTTTGAACATGGCTAAACCTCTCGATATACCGACGAAGAGTTTCATTGGTCTTTTGCCTGATCCGATGGAGATCGACTTCTTTTCCAGGGCAGTCGTACGTGCCCTGGAAGTTTGCGATCAGCAAATCGCAGAGTTGCTCCCAAGTGTAGATAGACCTGACCGGTAGGTTTAGCAACCACAACAGAGCGAATCCTTCAAGGACCGTAGGCAAGTAATTTGCCATCACGTTGTCATTACCACTAGCAGCTTTGATGGCGGCAGTATAGATTTAAAGAAATTCTAATAGTTTCTGAGTCCCATTGAACTTCTCTATATTAGCTGGTCGAAACCTGTCCGGCCACCAAACATCTTGGAGTCCTACCGAGAACGCTCGATAGCTCATAATGGAGTCATGGCGCCTTCTCTGAAAAGGAGCCTGATTATAATCACTCGGGGACCGTTTCTAAGGTTTGCATACCTTGCATCTGCTATCCCAATCCTATTGTAGACGTTAGTGTTACGTCTTTGACCACCTGCTTGGTTCAGATGATGCCGAAGGTTGTCGAAATCAAGCGGTCTTTCCTCTTGACGAGGAGGAGGAGAGGCTACCAGGAAGAGCCATCTTTTCTCGTGATTCCCTTGTCGGAATCTATGAGGGAGTCTTAGTATCAATCGGTCCTCCGTCCGACCATGTTGTCCCCTACTGAGGAAGGAGCGCTGGGATGAAGTCATCGTCTGACTTTGCGAATGCCTTTGCTCCTAGTACATTTCTATACACTGCATGGTTTGTTGGAGGATTTTCAACACCTGTCCTGCAGTTAAGCATAACCTAGAGTTCCTGCGAGCGTAGGATCTGGATTATTTAGAATATCCCGGACTCGTTGAAAGTTTTGTATTATTATCGAAGGTCTTGGAGGATTCTGACTGGCAGTGGGCGCTTGATGAGTCGAATGTCCTTCCGTCTTGTTCTGTCCGACCTATCACGCGCTATGAGGTAGGAACAGATGAATTAACTGATCGATGTCTATCTGTTCGTTTGCCTCCACCAGTTGGTGCTTGTGCGTCCGCACCATTTCCATCAACAAGTGATGGCGGGACAAGGCGTGGAGGACTGTGGTTGGCATCTTGACCGGTATCTCCGATTGCATTAACCTCGTGGCGCCAACAGCAATCCTTCGATGAGCTCCCGTCGTAGCTAAGGGAGAGCCTTCCATCACTTCCGTAAGGAGCCTCCATGGTGGACTCAGCTTGATCTGGCGGATTGCCGACCACATGCTGAGTTTGATCATGCCCACTTGGCCTACGATCGGTGATAACTTCATTGATACCTTTACAAGATGTCGGTTGGCCCCCGGAATACGTAGGAGCCATTAGCGAGTACTGGTCACCCATGACAATATCGAGAGTACATGGACTCTCTGGTTGTTGCGTTGGGCTCCCATCGTCGTTTTTGCCGGTCGGATCGACCAGGCTTGTAGAAGCGTTCGGACATTCCGAACTGGTCAGAACAAGCGGTTCCTCTAGGAGCGCCATTGATGGTGGCAGTGAATCCTCATCCACCGGTTGATTTCGCTAATCTCAGCGAATGGTGAACCGGCGGAGGAGGAGGAGGATGACATCCCGTTTTCTTCCACGGCGCGAATGCATGCGTCCATGTCGAGGTTGGAGTAGTCCGCCAGGTTAAACCAGTTTTCCTCATCTCAAGTCTCTGCCATGTTTGCATGAGTGGCGATGGAGCGAAGGGAGTGGATGAAGAATGCTTGAGCCAAGTAATCTTCAAGAACTCAACGCCTTCTTCCCCACGGACAGTGCCAGTTGTCGACGATCAAGCCGTCGATCTTACGAAATAAATAGAGAAAAATAGCAAAGTGTTCTTGAGAGAGAATGAGATTGCTCTTTATCGCTATGAACTGGATTCTTTATAGGGGGTGCCCTCGACAAGGCAGTGGACTAATCCTAGGTGCACTGAGCGTAATGCTTGCTGTGCTATTGAATCAGATTTGAAATATGAATCTAATGCTGATTGACGTCCTTCAATCTGATGCCTTTATTCCCCCATGCTCCATCTTTAAATAACCATCGAAGGGGTGACAGTTACTCCTGGAGTAGATACCTGTTGGAAGTGATGCGTCTGGTCGGAGAGTCGGTTACAATTTGTAAAACAATAACTGAACGTCAGTTGGTGTCTGTGAGATACTAAATCGTATGGTGGTTTTTGTCAGTGCCTTAGGACCATGAAACGTCGCGTGGTATAGAGCAAATATGACATGTGTTCCATTCATTATGCGGTAAGGAATATACTTGGAGTTAGATCTAGATGCCAGTTCATCGCTTCTACGGGCAGTCATCTGGTCGGGGACTGGGTACAAGACCTCATTCGATCAGGGTACCCATTATGTAACCTCTGGAATCCTTACGACCTCAGGGGTTGCGACCACGAAGACATATGGTCTTTTATTATGTATTAAAGTAATACATAGAGATTTTAATCCTCATAAAATAGAAAAATTAACTTAAATTTATTATGGTAGCTAATTCCCTGTGGATTCCAGAATGTCTTAGATCACTATTTTTGGATGAACCAATTAAAAGTTATGGAATTTCTAAGTCGATATTACCGAAGATTACAGATATGTTTTCGAAAAAACAAGGGTTTAGACGAAATAATCTGGACTTTTGATCACCTAATAAATTGTGGATATATGTGTGTAGATTCTAGAAAGTATGAGTTTATGGTTTTTGGAACTATAGATCAAAAGTTATGATTTTTCTAAGGTGACTGTTCTGTTTTTGATAGAATGATGTTCGGGAAGGAATGATATCATTTTGGGTTACGATTAGGAGCGTATATGTCTATTTAGTTTTATTGCATTGTTGTGCGCTTTTGGATGGTATTCTTAGTATGTTTTATGAATGCCAAGTGGTGGTGTGAAACCGGGGTTAGAGCCCTCTACTCGTCGTCACCCATTACACGGTTGAGGCAAGTTCATTTTAGAGTAAATTGGATGTTTGGTGGTGCAAATTGGCTAAATGACTGTTGTTATTGTATCCATGTGAAGTATGAATATTTTTAGTTATTTAAATGCTTTCGTTAATTGATGATGCATATTGCAAAAATATGGAAGTCATTCATTTCATTTCATTTCAAAGAGCTCCCCATATTTGAGATATGACCAATGAGATCCTCGTATGAAAAAGGACGGGCACAAGATCCCCACATTTGAGAATGCGGGCAAGTGAACACCGATGGGTGTTACACTCAGCTATACCGGTATATGTAGAAATGGAGACATGTGCATGATTTGGACCGCATTCATGGCATTTACTTATTTTTTTTTAGATTATGAGAATGACCGGTCAATGTTTTAATGCTTCTTATGTTGTTTGTTTGTACTTGTTGAGTCTTGGGCTCACTCTTGCCATTTATTATTTTGGGTGGACGTTGAGGATGACATGCATCGGGTGGAAATAGTTCACAAAATGATTACACTCTGTTGCACTTCACACCATCCAAATATTAATTTTGTTACCATATTCCAGTGATAAACTTTTATTGTAATAAGTGGTTATCTTGTGATCCCGATTGTTCCCTAGAGTTCTTATCCGTGCTAGTCAATGACCTTTACCATTTGAAGCTTATTCTTGATGCTATTGATCTTGATTGAATCGTAATAATGGTGGATTTGATATTTATTTCCTTGCTGAAATCTATGTTATCCAAGTTGTTAAAAATGTTTGTTTATGAAGCCTAGCTGTTAGTAGTTGTTGTTTTGATAAAAAAAAAATTGTAGTGATATTTAAAGATAGTAGTTGTAGGTTACATCTTGGCTTTTACTAAGCCAATGTGTTACAGTTGGTATCAAAGCGGGCATTAGGTCCGTGGTAATTGAATTATTAATTTGACACACTGTGCACAGTAGGATGAGAATGGGCAAAGCATTGCATTTACGTTTTCATTATGTCGCATTGATGATTTTTGTTATGAGATGGTCATGTATGCTTATAAATTGACTATATGATTGATATGTAAGATAATAGTCGATGCCGAGAGGCAGAGATCGTTATCATGGCCAAAGGCATGGCTAGGTTGTACCACTTTTTGTGGTATGGGAATAGTGAATGTATTTTCTCGGGTAATTTAGTTACCGAGGTTGGGGATGAGTTCTTTGGAGTAGTTGTTGGCTTCCTTGAGAGTGTATTTGTTTTTTTTAGTTGTAGTTTCTTGTGGTTGATGAACTTTCTTCAGATAGTGGTTATAATGTAGTTGGTGGGTTTCCATTGGTCTTTATTGGTTCCATAAGGCGATTTTTTGTTTTCCTGACTATCGAACTATTTGTGCTATTGCGAGGGTTATTAATGGGCAAGGTGGATCTTTCCATGGTTGTTCAATTTTTCTTACTGGAAAACATGACTCATTTATTCGTTTGATATTTTGGATAATGAAAGTTTTCTGTTGCAAGTTCGTTAACATGTGAATGTTTTGGCTCTATGTATTTCTTTTGGATTATTTCAAGTAATGAAGTTTAATGCCTCTCTTTTCTGAAAGAGAGTATTAAAACTCTTTTGTAATGTCTTGTTATGCTTAAGCAAGATGTGGTAAACATAGAAATTTATTAATAAGATATGAGTTATCCTGTTGGGACATTAGCGTGGTGCATAATTAATTTTAACTAACATCTTTGGAAGTGAAGTTGATTAATTTAAAGTTATCTTGTAGTAGTTTCTTGAAGAATTGTGATTAAGAATTTGTTTATATATGTTTGGAACTCATGGAGTTATTAAGGAGTGTGAAACAATAATGAACTGGTTTGATCATTACGATTGTTTAAATTTCTAAACTTGTTGGATAAATTGGGTTATTTGGTCTTAAGTAATTAATCTAACCGTTTGGGATGATTAAGTAAGGAGGTATTGGGTTATTGCCTTGGTAAATATTAATTTTGAATCTGTCTTCTATTTAAATACTTGATGAACTTGTACAAATGCTAGCTTCACCTAATTTTTGCCATGCTAAATTGTTGAAATATGTATGAAGAAATGGATGAAGATTGATGTATTGACTTGTGAAACATTGTCTTATAAATATTCTATTATTGAAGTTTAAAGGTATTTCATTCTAATTTCTGAACATATGGTAGAATGTTGAATCAATACTTATAACTGTTTTGTGATTGCAAACAGAGGTAGGAACATGAATGCTTCCATGATTAAAATAATCATCAATTATTAACAGTAATGGCTAGAGTGCAGTTAGTGTGTGCTAAATTGGTGTTGAGTGTCAGTAATGGTTAAATGGATGAAATCTATTAAGTGATTCCATATTGGTATGCTTTGTGAGATTGTCATGTACTAGTATGATCTTGTTAAAAGAGTTTTATTTCATCATTGTGGCTGGTGCATTAGGTTTTCTCTAGAACAAGTTGTTATGGCAATCTTACTGTGATAATGGAAATATTATGACACAATATGTTGTGTTTCTTTTGGAAAATTATTGATGGGGTAGTAAGGTATGTTGATTTTTGCCAAGAATGTACGATATTGATGTTAATAAAATGGTCAGTAATGTGAGAGTGATGTTGATTCTTTTATAGAGAAAGTAATTTGATCGTCTCTCGTGATATCGCTTAAATAAAAATATTTCAAGTTTTGTGTTTGTGATATTTTGGAGTTCATGATTTATGTGGTAGTTGAAATTTGTTGAGTAAAGCGACGTGTTGTAAAGTTCTATTGGTTCTTAAGACAAACATATTGTAAATAGGATAAATGGTTTAGGAGATATTATCGCTCAAAGTTTGCAATTAACCCACGCTTCTCTCTTCACTCGCCCCTCTGCGCTTAGCGTACCAGTAAATCTCTTGTAGTCCTGCAGTAAAAGGCACAACGAGGTTGTGTAGGGCGCAAGCGGTTTTACGGTCGGTTGCACGGGGGACGGCCAGAGCGTAGAATAACCTATTCTACACTCAGGCATGCGTGTGTGTGTGTGTCTATATATATATATATACATATATATATACATATATATACATATATATACATATATATATATATATGATTGGGACACCATGGTGCCTAGGCATCATGATTTAAAACAGGTGAACAAACGTGATGACTTCTTTTTTTTCTTTGCTTTAATAAGATAACTAGTAGGTGGCCCACGTATTTGCGTGACTAGATTTGTAGCAATTTTTTTATGTACCAAAACATACTACTTAGATGGTTTAGAATATCTTTTATCTAATATTTAGGAGATATAGATCTTTTAAAATGATCTTGAAATTAATGATAATAAATTTTGGAGGCAAAATACATCTTGAGGAATCATAATTAAATGATAGTATTTGATTGTAAAAATTAATTTCAGCCTAATACGTGTATAGGCCCTTAGAAACCTATATTCATTTATGCCTTAAAAAAAACCTCGACTAACACCCTATGAGCTATGACGAAGGTTGTCAGGATCACGATCCTAGGTGGGATCGTTTTTTGTCTAACAGGATCGGATCATAGAATCACAATACTATTAGATTTTAAAAAGTATATATATTTTATATAAAATTTGAATTATATTTTCAGGACATGGAAGGCTATAGCATAATTTTTTAATTTAGTTTTGTAAATTTGGGTACACTTAATCATTTTACATGCAATTAAGCTTGTTTTTTTACTTTGTAAATTATTTCTAGTAAACTAATCATTTAAAATCAAATATTTTGATGGTAATATTTTTTAAAACCTTAGAACAACATAGCAAAAACAAAGCAAACTAAACTATTGTAACCTAAATTAGCAATAGGTAAAATAAAATTTTATATGATGATATAGTTTGTTGTCAAGATCATGATCCTACTCGATTCTGAGCACGATCCTACCCGATTCTATGCGATCCTACCTTCGGGATCATGATTCTATGAAATTTTGATCCATATACCGATCCGTGTCATTTTAGATCCGTGGGATCGTGTGATCCCATGATCTGTGTCACGATCCTGATAACGCTGCCTATGACAATGATCCCAAGCAATCTCTCTCGTAACTTCTACTATTTTTCATCTGTTCATGTTATTTTTCGTTGAGCTCTGCTTTGGTAGTTAACATAGTTGTTTCATCCAGAAGAACGAGGAGCTCAAATTAGGCTTCATCCTACATAAGGATATACATGATCGTATACTCGTATTTAAATATCTACTTGTATTCTAGTTAGTTGTGTCTAGTTTCCTTTTCGAAATAGTGGCTACATCTACAATTTGTTCAAATTATAGTTGTATCTACATGACTAATATGCATTATTATAATTTGGACCCACCAGAATTGATGGTGATTTCTAGCTAAGTTGCACACGCAATTGCATGGCTAGCCTCCGCAAGTCTTTAGATTTTAACAAAATATAATTATGATCAAATCTACTTAACAAATTTTGCTCTTTACAATTGGTCCCAATTATAAAATTCTACCTCTATTGGGAATATATAACTCAACAAATACCGTTCTTAAAAAAATCACAAAGGAAAAGTAAATGAAACACACTGCAACACTATATCCTTGTTTTATTCTGTAATTAAATTACCGTGACTTTCCTATCCGAATCATAATTCCACACAAAATAGACTGTAAAATTGATAACAGGGGTATATCTATATGAAATTAAAAACTACAACATGTTGACTAACATGTACTAGAGTCGTTTTTAAAATATCCCTAATGCCACTTAATTAAGCATATTCTTAATATTTGAAATGAGTTCTTTTAATATGAATGATCACATATGTTCTCTTTTCCATCCTTTAGTGGTTTAGGTAATTAAAACATCTTGGATATTGCTATGTAAGATGGAACGATAAGCAATGTTTCTCTCCTTTTGTTCTTTGTTATGTGATTATCTACTTTGTCCAGTCACAAAATAATTATCGCTTTGGTCATCGATCTCCAAACGCAACTTTGACCACCAACTCCGATTATCATGTTTTGCAAATCATAAAATTATTGTAACATTATGCAAGTTTTTGTAGACAAATCAACTCATACATTTTTATAATATTATGTAGATCTTTCTCTTGCCCCTCTAATTAGTGTGAGAATTTCTAGCTTCTAAGAACGAACGTGGTAGCTCCTTTCAACATTGTTTTAGTTGAGTCAAATTCTGATTAATTAAATTGTTTTATTTTTGTGAATATTCCACAGTTAATATCTTAGAGTGGTGTTGAATTCGATATATATTACATAATAACGATCGATGATAGGTGATTTACAACTGCTAAGAAAGAAGTAGAGAAATATGGTATAAATTCTATTAAAAAAACCAGCACTTAATTTGGTCGACCCTAAATTTAAAGGTCTAAATTTGATAGTTCGTTGTGATATATAAGAATTTGAAATAATTCTCACAAAAAAAATCTAGCCCTTAATTTTGGGGCCCTAATTCGGATTGTTTTTTTTTTAAAAAATTAATCCATTTAAAAAAAAGATTTTAAAGATGACCTCTCAATAACTTTATTTCCAATTCTGACCCCTTTGGTCACGTCATGACCCGTGGCGTGACCAAATTATGTTGTCACACCACCGATCGCGGCATGACCAAACCTACAATAATAGCCATCTGAGCCAACACACGTCCATTGGACTAAGTGCTGTCACGCCAAGAGGAGTGGCGTGACAACACTCGTTTGCCACGCCGTGGTCCGTGGCATGACAACGTGCTTTTGCCACGCCACACATTGTGGCGTAACCAAAGGAGTTAGAATTTGAAATAAAGTTAGGGAGGTGTTATCTTTAAAATATTTTTAAAAATAGATTAAATAATAAAAAAAGTTCTAATCTGGAAGACTTGGAATTGATAGTTAGCTTAGAGATATATTAATTTGAAAAAAAAGATAAGTAGCACTACCTATTATTGAAATGTTGAGAGTGTGTAAATTTGCTCAACAAGGACACCTCTCAATATTCTCTTTCACGTCAGGAATAGAGATATCAAAATAAATTGCGCTAATTAAATATGAAATCAAATATCCCCAAACTGATAGAGATCTCAAAATAAATTGCGCTAAATATGATATCAAATATCCCAAATATATTTTGTTCGTGAAATAGGAATTTCAATATTTGGAATTTGTAAAGAAAAATTATACGCATACTATAATACACTACACCGTGCAGTTGAGCAGGCTAATCGCCTAATTGGAATACAAAACTTACTTATATTTGATTAATTTTTGTATATTTCTTTAAATCAACGTGCAACAGTTAATGGCATGCAATGACGTCATGGGCATCCCAATGCTGCTCGCTCGCAGCACCCAACAATGTAGCTCGTTGATGTGATCAACTTGTACGCATGAGCGGATGAGCCTCGTCAAGCCTGCAGGCAACAACGACATTGGCTACCTTCACATGGCAATTGATGCACAAGTGGCTATTGATGAAGTGCAAGTTGAGCTCAGCTTGCCTCCAGACTAGGCATCGCCCATGCGTTGCTTTGTTTACCATCCCGTTTTCAAAATGATGAATAGTAATTACCGTTGTCTTTTGGTTTTAAAAACCTTAATTCAAAGTATCGAGTATTTACAAAATTCTTGAGCTTCTACCTAAATTCAAAATTATGCTTCGGACCTCACTGCAATTCCCGAATTCAAAATTCAAAGTCGAATTCATCTTTTCAAATTTTGGGCCTTTTCCCCAAATTTTGCCCTCCTCTTCTTTGGGCTCAGCCCGTAAGCCTTCCTTAGGTCCCGGCCCACTCCCCTCCTGCCTTGGTCGGCCCAGCCCAGCTCCTTTTTGGCCCAACTCCCTCTCCCCCTACCCTTCCTCCTCCCCTGGCCGAGCCAGTCAAGCCGCGCACGCTGCTCCTTGCAACCTCCTGGCTCCCTGCATCCCATCGTCGCCCACCTGCTCCACCTGCCCTTAACCCCGGTGCCCACTCTCGTCACGTCCCGCCCCTCACCTGCTCTGGCCGCGTGCTGTGCGTAACCAGGCCGCGTCATGGCCACGCTCCACCTGCACTAGCCACACCCATCCGCGCACCCCATGCCTTCCGTGACGTCGCTCCCTATCGCCCCATCAAACCTTCACCTGCCCCCCGCCTCCCAAGTCACACGCACCTGCTCCTAACCGCGTCTTGTCCCGTCGCCGCTCAGTCCGCCCGTGTTGCGCCATGCCTCGGGACCAAGCGCCGTCGGGCCCAACGTCTCCATCCTCCTCCAGCACTATAAGAGGCCTCACGCCTCCCTTCTCCCCATCCCCCACCCTTTCTCTTCTTCTCCACCGAGCAAGCCGGAGCCGAAGTTCCCATTTCGGCCGCACCGCCGCACCGGTGAGCCTTGCCCTCGGGCGATCCTGTCACCACGCATCCCAAGGGCCCGAATGCCATCCCCCACCTCCCCTCGCCTTCCCCGTTGCCAAGATGTGCCACCACCGTCGCCCCGGCCGCCGCCACCCAACCACCACAGTGCGCCTCTAGTGCCCAAACCACCCCTTGCCTTCCTTCCCCACAGGCGCGGCCCATCTTGCGCCGCCCTCCTCCCGCACCACTCTGCCCTTTTTAGCCTGTGCTGCTCGCTCCAGACCGCCAGACCATTGTCGGTGCCCTTGAGGCCGTCGCCCTTAGGGAGGCCCATTTCGCCCACTCGTCGCCCGCCCCCACCGCCCACCACACCGGCCCTTCTTCTTGCCGAGCCTCTGCTCCTCTCCCTATGTGACCGAAGAATCAAATGGGGATTGGGTGATTTTGCTTTGTGCCCCCCATGTCATTAGCCTTCTCTCTCCCCTTTGTCTCCCTTCCAAGTGGGCCCAAGCCCTTTTTAGTGGCAGCCAAGGACCCATGGACCAGTGCGCATGGACCTGGCTCATGCACTGTGGCATGGACTGAATTACTGCGCAGGGGACCCCACTTGTCAATGAGACACTTCCTCTCTCCCCTTTCTTTTTCTTGTTTTAATTTAAAAGCTCAACTTCGAAAGTCCCGTTCTCCCTCGTCGTAACTCAAAAAATTATGAAATTTGTTTCTAAATTTTTGTAAATTCAAGATCTTGCTAATGGTACTGGTCTTGTTTAATTTGGAGTTCATTTATTATTCTTGTGTATTTATTTGCTCTCTTTGCTTGGTTGTGCCTTTTTTCGGTACGTTCGTTCGAATAGGGTTCAAAGACGCGGGAGATCTCCATTTTGATCAAGCACAAGATTGTCAAGACTCTCTTACCTTTAATCCAGGCGAGTCAATACTTTGATCATATTGGTCCTACATTTTATATAAATTATCTTCATTTAAATTACCAAAATTGCATGCTTTAATTCTTTAATCAAATGTATGTTAAAGTTTAAGGTAGTTAAATACCCATTTGATGATTAATTAATTATAATATCATCATTTGACAATTGAATCCATTATTCCATGTCACCCTAGTAATTATATGGTAATTATACTAGCTACAGGTTGTACTTAAGCGACACGCTAGTCTTGCTTAAGTACCGGGATATTAAATGTCCTAATCATCATCTTTTAAACATGAAAGTGGTTTTAGGTAGTCATTGAGGGTAAATGATCGAGATGATTGAGTTAATGTTTTTGATCCTCAAAAACCCTAATAACTTGCTGTTACCGTCTGGGCGGATGGTAGGATAGATGGTATGTTGATGGGTGCTAATGCAGCCCAAGAAATATGTGGTATGAGGAATGAACCGCCCAGATGACCCAAATGACTTAATCTTGTTATGACCTCCTGTATAAAACATGTGCAACCACAAGCCTGCAAAGTGCAACTTGTCTTAGTAAATTTGTTGAATCCTGAAAGTCATCTCGCTACAGAGGTGATGGGACTGTGTGAGTGTGGATACGATCCAGCTTGAATAGGACACCAAGGAAGGGTGAAGTTGCCTGCTATGACTAGTCGTGGGGGCGACATCCCGCACAACTTATGGGACCCACTGCAAGCGCGACTCATATGGGTGAGACGATGGAAGGGACGAGATATTTCGAAAGGTAGGGTCTCTCAACCACATGGCTGAGGAATCGTGTGGGGCTATGAGTTGACTATCTCTTGTGGGTACAGTTTACAACCTCTGTAGAGTTTAAACTATTTAAACAGTCGCGTTTACGGTCAAAGGCGGACATGGAAACTTAACTAGAGTTAGTTCTATTTTTAAAAAAAACCTTTGTAGGTGGTATGAAAAATGTTGTAGGTTCACCTAGTCCTGAGATTGGATTTTTCCTGGGTCGTCGGACTCAGTGGTGTTAATAAGTGGGGATAGCCCCAATCAAAAGAAGCATAAGATAGAGTTTCCGACGGAGGGAACCTCTGCTGATATAATTATTGCACAATTACTATTTTTAATAAAATGTAATTTGGTAAAAATGCTAAGTGATAGGAATTCGTAATTATAATAATTGAAAATGTTGTTTTAGCAAATAAAAGAACCCGAGCCATCCTTGTTAAGCTTTGCATGTATATTATTGCATTTGGTGTGTTGGCTCGCGAGCACGGAAGTTGTGCTCATTCTCGCTCTTTCCTCCAAAACACTCAGAAGCAGGAAATCTCGGAGATTACGACTACTACGAGGATCCAGAAGTTGGAGGCCCAGGAGATGATGACGAGTAGTTTAGTTTTTTTAGTTTAGATCTCGCTACAGTCCAGTTGACTCCATCGGTGCTTGCGTACATCCTATATTATTTGAGTTTTCGGGTAATATCGGACGTACATGGGTTTCCCCAGTCGCTTGCCTGTGGAGAGATGTGCTCTCACCATTTTGCTTCCGTTGTCGCTTCCGCTACTTTTGTAATATAATCAGTTTGGTCTGTTCAGCCCTTATTGTAAAACCTGACCCGATACGGTCTATGTAAACTTTGATGTGTTAAATTAATAAATGGTATAGTTTTACGTCATGTATGAAATGATTCAGCAATGTATCTGTAGTTGAGTGCTATCTACTGATCTAAGAAATAACATATTATTTGCATAGAGAATTTAGATTTGCGAAATCCGGATCCGACACTCTGGCCGGTTCACGCCTAGGCCGTAGCTGAGTTCGAAGCTGCAAACATCAACGTGTGCGAGTTGAACACCGAAGATAAAAACTGGGCTTCTTTCTGTTATGCTGGATCCGAATAAGAAAACGAAAAGCTAGCTCCTGTTTAGAGGTATTTTGTCGCTGTAATCAGGTATATCTATAATCTGGTCCATGATCTTTATCTTTTTTAAAACCAATTAACGTGGTAATTTTCCTCCTTTGTTTGATCCTTTTTTCTGCTGGCCTTCTTCATCCCCTGCTGCTGCTGCTGCTCCGGGCCGCCGCCGCTGAGTAGACGGTCGGCGACGGCCCCTTCAACGTCTTCAACGTCGAAGATGTCCTAGGTATCTAGTCATCCGGTCTATGATCATACGGATAGTATATGATCCATATCAACACACACGCTGTTTTTGAGCTAAATGAACACTCACGTGTATGCTTGTGATAGCCTTTCCTCTTTTTGCGGAAAGTAAATAACGATGAAGCAAGAGTAACCTGGCCAGATTCGTAAACAATAAATACAGCATGCCTTTTGGACTCGGATTGGAGCTCTGTTTTTTCTTTCTTTCACGTTGCTACAGTGCACAAGAATCTGAAATACATATCAAATCTTCACGGTTATATAATCTAGACCCACCCAAAATCAACGGTGTGAATCTTTTTATTTTTACTTCGATTAATGTGGTAATTTCTAGTCTTGAGAGGGAATTTAGCAACTTCTCAAAAGATAATAATAGATAGATATATGGCAATGTTGGAGTCTAGCAAAAAAAAAGAACGTTACTATACACATGACGTTTTGACATCGTATGACGATCAATCAGCAACATTCGTCCAGTTTGCAGCTGCCGAGAAAACCGTCTGGCTCACGTGAAGGCCAACGTCGTATGTGCATCGTACGCTAACCATCGTATGCATAACATTTCCAAACCCCCGCCCCCCAAAAAAAATCGTCATCTTATATTTGACCGATGCAGAAGTGATCATCTACCAGCTCCAAAGATAACCTTACAGTCTTACGTCGCTCCTTCCACGCATTTATAGCGGATTTGGATGCTTCGCTCTTGTCTGGCTTTAGGTTATTAAGTGTGTTGAGCTTATGATTCGTTCAGATAGATAAACTGCCTACTTGAACGGAAAAAAACTGCCAGTGCAGTGGCCAATCTTTTTAGAGAAATTTTACCGTACATTATATTAGTAGTGTACCGTGGTTGTATAAATTAAATCTAACTATTGATTTGTTAAGGGTATAACGGACTTTTCTTTGTATTTATAATTTTATTCGTGGGGGTATTATGGACTTCTCAACTAGAGTTGAAAATATTACTCTTCTGTCATACGTCATACGATCCCATCTGAGCAATTACAATTCTACATCCTTAGGATTTTACTACCCATAGTACCAGGTGTAGTATAACTAAATTCTAACTAATCTGAATCATTGGATAAAAAGGAATGAACGGTTTATATTGAATTGAGTGTACTATAAAAGAGCTCTCTTTTTAATCTGCGGTATCTTCGCATCCGCTCCAATCTCGTTGAAGAGCTTCCGCAGGAGTTGAGTTGCCAAGTTGGGACAATTACATGGAGTAACTTGCAAACTTTAGATGCCAAGTGATCCATGGTCCAGATATTACCACATAGCATAGCAAAGCTCAAGAGCCTGCACCACCTGATACTGTTTAGACTGCAAGCTGCAGATCTTAGGTTTCCTAGCCCTGGTACAGCAATTGCGCTTCCAGATGGGCTAAAAAATCTGACCTGCCTGCAAACTCTTAAATATGCATTGAAGCTGATGAGAAGATGGTTAGATCCTTAGGAAGCTTGAAGCAGATTAGAGCTATTTGGTGTTCATGAAAGCAATCTTGTTCATTTGCCGTCATCCATCACCAAAATGAGCTGCCTTCAGCGCTTGGGAATTGTCAGTCGGGATGCTAATGTAAAATGACCTGGAGCCATTTTATCCACCACCACTAAAGCTACAAAAACTTGCCTTAACGGGGATGGTAGCAAGAGGTGAGTAACCTTCATGGTTTGGCTCCCTTAATAACCTCATGCAGTTGCAGTTGCGTTCATCTGAACACAAGGAAGATTCAATTGGATTGCTTTCGTCGCTTCCCAGGCTGTTACATCTTAGCCTCATCAATGCATACAACGAGAAGAGCTTGACATTTGCAGAAGATTGTTTTCCGGTTCTTAAGAAACTAAGCTTGCATGACTTGCCTAGCCTATCAGAAATACCCCAAGGCATCGAGAACCTCATACATCTCGAAATCCTGGAGCTTTTTGAAATGCCAAGTGAGATAATACAAAAGATACAGGATGGGCAAGGATCAGAGGAAAACCATCAAGACTCAGCGTACAACTGTCAAGAACATCCGCTGGCATAACGGGCAATTGTTGGGAAAATTTTTTACACCAACCAATCCGCTGTTGATAAATAGGGCATTCAAAGATGGATGCAGCATCATGTGAGGTCTTCTGAATCTCAAGTTTGTCACAATCAGGGATGAAGCATGCCCATCGATCGGAATTCTTGCAGGTAAAATACATGACACGTGCGCTGATGTTGTACAGCGTATGATCGATCATTTCATTTAGGGAACCAATCCTGAACTGTGGACAGTTTTTATGAAGCCTATGCCAGGTTCCTTCAGTTGTTAACTGGTGAGTTGATAGCTTGGTGGTCACATTGGCACTTATCTCCAGTGATCATGCGGCTGATCGACTGCACAGATTAATACCCCCAATGCTACATTGGCAATACTCTTCGTTACAGTGTAGCTAGATTTTTATAGTGATTTGTAAATCTTGTCAATTGATTTACTATCCGTTCTCGAAGCGATGACGTTTCTAAAACCTCGTGCGGATATGTATTTTTCTGCAAATTACTGCAAGGAACACAATGGCTTTGGAGATAACTGTAAAAAAGATGAACATAACGTAATGACATTGTAAAATGCCTCTTTACATGATAACTGAAGAGGGAAAGAACCGGATTGCTAATATAAACGTGATTTTAAGTAGAAATCAGCAGGTATGCCATGGAGTCGTGTAAGAGACCTGTCTATGGCAGCTCGTCAGCACTGGACCAATTATGAAGTTTGCTTCTAGCGGTAAGAAAGAAAGACTGCACTGCACGTATTGTCGATTGCAGATTTCCTAATAAGCCAGCACACCCAATCACAGTTGAGCGCTGAAACTTCAAGAGAAAACATCAGCACAAGCATCTCTAACGCCACTTTGACACTTACATATAGGTGGCTAGGAGCATTTGGATTCGATAGGAAGGCAACATCTCTGAAGAACAGACAGACGGGCGAAGAAACTAAACATTTTGCAGTGTGGGTTGCCTGTAAAGATTCTGAAAAAAAAATCAATCATCAATCCCACTAAAGTAGCACATTGAGAATCAATCTGTTATATTACAATCATTGGTTTAAGGTTCTATGCTACTAATTTGTTACAACATATGCTGGTGGCCATACAAGCATTGCGCTAGACAAGGGTTTGGCATTAGCGCTATCAGGATCCACGACTTCGTGCCAATTTCGGCTCTGTTGACTACATCAGGCCATTGCAACCAAGGATGACAGCATTTCCTAGTAGCTTAAGGCATTTCTCGAACAAGACAAATAATAATGGAATCATTACGCGATAGCTCAGTAAACAACAGAGAATAAGAAAGTGCCCTTTTTGTCGGACAATCCATATGCGCATAGACAGCATAACATAGCGGGGAAAAAAAAAATCAAAACAACGACATTCAACTATACTTCGATATCACGCCACCTGGAGAAGCACTTCATTCATGTCAGCTGCAGGAGTTGAACTTACAACTGTTACAATGCTGCAGGGAACCCAAAAGGGTGGAATAATTCAGAGAAGATCTTTGGCTAGCTTTGGTGGCACATCTACAGAATGAAGGTCAACAACGGTTGCTGCTGGCAACAGGTGCTGGTCCAGCTCATCCACATCACTGTCCCCGTTAATGGATGAAGATATTGAATCCATATCATCATCTAGGAGTATATTTCAAGAGGAAAAAAAAATCAAGAACAACTGAATGTTAATAAAATTGAACTGAATATTGGAGGTGTATATTTATTGGAGGTGTATATTTTAAGAGCAACAAAATCAAGAACAACTGAAATGTTAATAAAATTGAACTGAATTTTAGTAACATTTCAAGCAAAAAAAGAAGAATGTTAGTAACATTGACAACAATTAGCAAATAGAAGAGTTCCAAAAAACTAACAATAGAACAAAGTGACACAGTATGTATAAATCATCTGTCAATCCTCTGCCGTTCTTTACAAATCTCAGTAGGAATTTGAAGTGGCTTAAAGAGGACAGTTACATGAGTTGAAGCAACTGAATTTGTAGAGACCAAGAAATTGCCACGTTGTTCTTTCAACTCTATCTAAGTTCCCCTAAAAAAACTAAATCTAAGTTACTGAGTAGACATTATCAATAAATACCCTTTTACCAGGGCTAATATGAAGCATACATTAACTCCCACAGAATTATGATTGGTGTACCTTCAAGAATAAAGCATCACCAAACAGCCAAGAATGAGAAAAGAAGTATCGGATTTATTGGGGAGATGGTAATTTTGCACCCAACCAGACCAAAAAGCTCTCTGATTATTTGATAGTAAAATATTTAGGAGGTGAACATCATTCAATACACCAAACAATAACACTCAAATGGCTGTTTAACATTTCCGAGTATGTAGCTAACAACTGCATGCAGTTTACTAAAAAAGAGAGAGAGAGAATAAACTAAAATATTATAGTAACCGGCTAAGTGCGCAAATCATAAGTAAAATGTAGGTACTAGACACAAACATACCAGAAAATGCAGGATGAGTTGGGACGTGTCTAACAGTAGAGACTTGAATGCTTTTTGGTAGGAGGCAGTTGAAAAAGGAACCTAAGAATTACACAAAAAACAATCAGTTACCTGTGTTGTCAAGCAAATCAGGTGGAGACTGGAGAAGACATAAAACTAGCGATACTGACCCACTCTCGCCAGCCGATTTACCCATCCAGGGATTGATTTTCTGGTTAAGTTTTTACAGACATCATCTGTAAAATGGTTGCAGTTCTTTGAAATCAAATGATATGCATTACCATTGTACTTTCCAGTGAGATTTTCAATGAATGAGCGGAACTCTGCCCTAGACATCTCAGTTGTGCCCATCCATACAGACCTTCTATAGACAAAGCCAGGGCAGCTTTTTGGTTCAACCTCAAAAACCCCACTTGTTGGGAACTCATGTGCTCCAAATCCATACTCCATGCCGTGAACTGTTCATTTTGAGTTAACAATAAAACAATATTTGAGTATAGCTCATCTAAATCGGTTAACTCTAGCACATAACAAGACACAAAATGCATGTCTAGAAAAAGTAAGAGACTGATACAGATAAAAGCAGATAGCTAATAACCTAAAGTAGAGTACGTAAATATTTTTACACAACTAAAAACCTCGATCAGTGAAATGTAGATTGCTACCAGTGACCAGATCATATAGGGCTAGGAGGAAGTCCACCATTTTCATTAGCTGCAAACAATTAGCAAACTACATTTCCACCAGTTACTTTTAGATGGGTCAATAGCACATATGCGCTAATATCACACCAATCAACACTACTTCTGCCAAGAGCAACATTGCAACCTCACGCACAATTCTGTCGAGGGATTTGTCACCAACCTTGCCAATAGATACAACCATGCAGCATCATAGTTCAGTCTTGTTCTTTTATTTTCAGTTTCCCCCTACTTTCCCCAATTTCCCCAGGCAACTGAAAACAATGTCTCCCTAGCAACTTCATCATCTGCATAACCATCCATGGAAAACTTCAAACAAGAAAACTGATCCCGGAATAGCAACATTCCACAATTTACTTTTTCTTGTTTACTGAACAGCATCACAAGTTCGGACCACGGCCACCCCTCACAAGTTGGTAAACAAAGATCGCCGAACTTCCCCTCCTCTTCTCTTCTATCCAACTATCTTGTCTTACAGCTCAAAAAACCAAAGTATCTTGTATTCTTTCAAGCACTAAACTACAACTTGTGATAACAATTAATCTCAAGAGAAGCCTTACAAGCTCTTCTAAACAACTACTCCACACGAATATCTGTGAAGCATGGACATCCCCGCATTAACCAAATCAAATACCAGTAAGCCCTAAGAAGAAGCGCGAAGAGTCAAAACCTTCGATTCCGGAGTGGAAGATGCCGAGGCCAAACCAGTAGAGGTAATTGTTCATGGGCGTCAAGTCGTACACGTTGAGGACCACCGGCGCGCCGCCGCCGCCACCGCCGCCTTTCTGGGCCTCCATGTCCGCCGCCCGTGAAACCCCCTGGGCGCTACAGATCTCTCCACCGGCACAGCATTAGTGCCAGGATGAGTACTTGTGGAATTCGGAGTGGAGAGGAGAGGAGAGGGATTTTTATTTCGTTTCGATTTGATTCAAAGAGAAGAGAGGAAGGGAAAGAGCAGTTAATCAAGGAACAACTAGTACGATTCTTGACCCTTACGTGCTGCTATTGGGGTCGTATTCTGGGAAGTGAATGGCCAGTGGGGTCCACGTAATGTGGGTCCTAGACGTCATGGGCTGTTTAAGGTTGTGCGGAATGTGTGGAAACTTCAGTCTTATTTCGTGATGGAGAAAGCTGTCTGATTAAAGTAGGGTTGTTGATTAGTGGGGTGCCACAAAGGCGCGCGAGCAGGTGGTGCTACGTCGGTCCCGCACGTCTGACGTGTGGGCCCGGGTGAGCAGCTGCACGTTGACTCCTGACTTTTCCGGTCAGAGAGAGAGAGAGAGAGAGAGGCTGCTCCTCGTCCGGCATCGGTGGTCACCGGTAAGCCGATACCGCTCGGAAGTTTGCGACGTTTGCCCATGAATCCATGATGCATGCACGGTACCAAACTAGCGAGACTCAACAAGAGCAGATAGGAGCTAATTTATTTCTAGACTAGCGGGTGGTTAAATTTAGTATAATATTATTATCTCAAATTTTATTCATATATATAATAATAATAGTTTCCTTTGTCTCAAAAAAGTTAGAGTTTCTTTGGTTACATATTTCTAAAAGGTAATTTCATAAGCATGTAGCATGATAAGATGGACTCACACTAAAGCTTAGATAATATGCCAATGTACACTCTATTTCTTCCTCTTATTTCGAGCATGTGGATTTTTTTTTTTCTGAATTTTTAAACACTAATTGGGCTAAAAAAATCAACAAAAACACAAAAACGATTTAAAATACTCGATTGGTGTTAGGAATTTACAAATTGGTTTAGAAAAAAAATTCTAGACCTGACCAATAAAAAAAAACTTTCCATCCGCCTCTTCTTTAAAATTAGTGTTTCTTTTATTTGAATTATCTGTCTAGCAATTGCATTTTATTAAAGTAGTCACAAAATACTCCATCATATATCGTCCATCATATTGTGTAGAAAGCAATCAACATATTCCCTTTGAGCAGGTAAATTCCCTTTTGAGCAGGTGGTAGGCTCCAAGCTCTTTGAAGGTGGATGGACTTGACAATTCATCAATCTCTTTGAGTTGCTCTTGATTTTAGATGTAGGTTGTGAAGACATAACACATGCATTTTAGTTGATTTATTCTTCATGCTTCTTAATTGCATGCTTTGAACCAAAAATATGCGTTCTCCGAATCCCGGACGGTAGCAATCATTTGAACTTTCAAGCACAGGCTATCCAAGCACATAACTTTACCGGCGAAAACTGTAATTTCATTATGGAAGATATTAGGTTACTTGAACTAGCGTCAACGCTAAGTAAATAGATAATTCAATATGCACGGTAGATGGAATTTATTTGCTGCACTACACTCGTTAATTGAGGATAAACTAAATGTTTATTTCTATCTCTAATTTTAGTTTTCAATTAATCAAGCCAATTATATTCAGTGATAGACTTACGTCGATGCTAGGGGAGGGAACAAATATGATAGGAAGAGAATGTGATGTGGCACACCTTACTACATCTTTGTGTGCTTGGGGATGGAGATGCCCTTATATTTGTTATACAACTATAACGACTCTAATATATACATTTACATTATTTGCATCGCTATAATTTGGACCTGCCAGGAAGTCGGCCTGTGGTCAGATGGCTAGTCGTGCGGGTGTGCACCCAACCCACCAGCGTTCAGGTCCCAAACTCGGTGTTGATGTCCACTAAATTTAGGAATAAACACGTGTGTATATTCAGTGGAAAAGTGTCCGGCTTGTACTATCTCAAAATGAATAGTTTGGACTTGTTAAATATTTGCGGTGTAGATCTTTTGCTCCTTTTATCCTATTATTGTGGGAGTTTCTAGTCAATTTTTAGTTTAGACTATGTTTTAGTGTGTGTGGGTTGGGGGGGGGGTAGCAAGACTATTCTATACCCGCATAAAATAAGTATTTTGTACCCTTTCCTTCTCATGGGCCAAAACTCACCTCTCACACTATTCAAAAGCTTGGTCAAACAAAACCTGCCATTCCCAACCTCCCGTCAGCCCCCGCCACTGACTTCTCGCCCACTCCCACGTCACCCCTCCACGCTCAGAAAAATGCAGTAACCCTCCTGCGGTTGTGCAGTAACACCACAGGGTTCGTGCAATAACACAACTTTTGTAGCGTCAAACCATACTCAACATGGATATCATTTTGTTAACCTCGTAATTTCGAATACAATGGTGCAAATGAATTGTGGGGCAGATGTTTAGTTAAAGAGATATTTTGCAATCAAAAGATAAACTCCCACATCACCCCTCCACGGTCAGAAAAGTGCAGTAACCTTCCTGCAAATATGCAGTAACACGACTTTCGTAGTGTCAAAACATGTCCAACATGGATCTCTTTTGGTTAAGCTCATAATTTCAAACATAATGGTGTAAACGACTCGCAGATCGGATGTTCCGTTAAAGAGATATCACAATTCAATGTTTGCAATGAAAAGAAACAACTCCTACGTCTCATCTCCGCAAGCAATAACCATCCTGCAAGTGTGTAATAACAAGACAACTTCTGTGCAGTAAAAATCCTCATGTTCGGTGAGGGAGTGGGGGAGAGCGACATAGGAGGGAGGAGGGAGCTTGGTTTGTTTGAGGATAGGATGGGATATACAATAGTTATTCTATGGAGGGGTATAGAATAGTCTTCTCATATATATATGGTGGCCCCATTCTGCACCTCAGCGTAGAATGCCTATTCCACGCTTCAGTCGTAACTAGAGCCATTTGACACGACTAGGTCCCCTACGCACCCGACCATGACCCACCTGTGCGCGATCCTAGGTGTCCCCGTGCAACCGCCTGTAAAACCAACACGCCCTAGAAATAACCAGCATTCCTATGACTCGATCCACACCCCACACCCCCCATCTTCAACCTTGTCGCACGACGGTGCCACGACGAATAGATAGTAAAACGGCGTGAGGCCATCCACCACATGGGCGCGAGAACCCACCAATCGACAATAATTTATCACCATCGATCGTGTCGTGCAATTTTGTTGCCACCACACCTCCTCCATCTCCCGTGCTGATGCCATGCAGTTTCCCTCAGCCATTTACTGTCATGTCAGATAGAGCGGTGACCACACTGATCCCCTCCATGTAGACGGCTACACTAGTGGTAAACGTGGTCCCGCGGGCAGTAAGTCCTCTCGACATCTGGGATCCTCTATTACACACCTCGGTACTATGCCACCTCCTGCGTTTTCTCTGAGCAAGACGACGACACCGAACACAAAGCGAACATGCACTCATGTAAGTTGTTTTAATATTATGTATGAGCTCTCTTACTGTGAAGGCACACAATATTACTAAAGCTTGGCTTGTTGGAAATTACTGTGCGTATGAGTTATGACAAGGTTTCCTTGCATTGAGACTTGTCTTTTATTGGGTATCCAACCACAATTATTGTGTTTGATGGTAGAAAAAAATGTCTCGTGTGACAAATATTTCCTATGCTAAAGGTTATCATTTACTGTTATCAAGACCTAGAGGTTCCAGACTACATGGTGTCGCAACCCTGCATGCGGTTCATGGGTGAGGAAGAGGCTTACCAGTTCTACTTATGGTACGCACGATATGCTAGGTTTGGCATCAGGAAGAGCATGACCAAAAAGGTAGTCCGAGAGTTCTGTTGCAATCTAGAAGGAAAGCATCGGTACTACATGTCCGAAAAGGAACATGAACGTGGCAAAATTTCAAAGAGTATTGTGTATAGGGCCTTTATGAAGCTGAACATAAAGAATGGCTCTGTTTATGTCTAAAGGGTTGTGTTAGAGCACAACCATCCCCTTTCTAGAACGCCATCCTTGGTCGCATTCATGTAGCTGCACAAAAACTTTGATCCTTCCTTGATATCGCTCATCTACGCTATGCAGACCAGCAAGGTCCCTCACAATGCATTGATGAACGTCCTATCCGAGTTGCATGGAGGGTAACAGAACATACTGTTCACTACTAACGACCTCGAAAACATGTATTTACTATATCCTATCACCGTCTTACTATTGTGTTCCACACAAACTATTGGATTGTTTAGTTAAGACCGCGGATTCGTGCATATTAAAAAGCCCTTCCTTCTACGACATGTCTATGGTCAATTTATTGTACTTACTCAACCTCATTACTATCCTATCACAGGAAGGCTGCGAATACGTGAGCTGAGAACGATGATGATATAAACAAGCTGATGGCTTTCTTCAAGGAGTATCGAGGCAAAACGAGAAGTTCTACCACGACATACAGGTGAAAACATCTTATGGAGCCACGCGAGCTGCTGTGTTGAGTATGCTGGCTTCAGGAACGTCATCACGTTCGACACAATGTACAGAACCAATAGGTACAACATGCCTATGGCGATGTTTGTTAGCTCCAACCACCATCTGTAGAACACTATCTTCGGCTGTGCGCTACTCTGGGCCGAGAAGCCAGACTCCTTTAAGTGACTGTTCAGAACATTCGTAACTTGCATGGATGGCAAAGACCCCATCTGCATCCTCACAGGTGATATTTATTATAGCTGTCAGTATTTATTGTCTTAACTAAAACATTTACCGATGCTGGCGTACATAATTACTATAGGTCACATCTTCCCGAGCACGCATCATAGGCTGTGTAGGTGACATGTTCTAAAAAAGTACAAAGAGCTCCTGGACAAGTTGTACGCGCAGCGCAAAGGGTGAAAGAACGTTTGGTATCTGTCATAAACCATCCGCTAACTCCAACGGAATTCAAAAATGTGTGGGAGGAGATGGTCTTAGACTATAGGCTCGAGCACAACCACACTGTTGCTAACCTCTATGACCCGCGGGAAAAGTGGATCACATCATACTTCAAGGATGTATACTGCGGCAAGATGACCTCGACGCAAAGAAGAGAGAGTACGAACAAGGTCAAGTAGCACTTCGTGGATCACATGACTGAGCTCCATAGATTTGTGCGACAGATGTACCGTGTGCTACAAAAGAGGAAGCACATAGAGTCTCAGGAGACGCACTGCTCCACAGTATTCGTATTTACCGGAATTAAGTTTAACATTTACTTTTTAGTATAGCATTTACTGTTACACATAGTCGTAATCGATGCGTTACAATTTGATATGTTTTGCTGGGATAAGGTAGAAAATTACTTCAATTTGTTTATATATCTACTGCATGTTATGTCTGGTTTTTCATGCGCGCGGAGCCAACCGGTGAGCGCCACACTATTCCCATTTGAAGAGCAACTGAGCAGGGTACACACTCCTATGGTGTTCATGGAATACAAGGAGACTTACTTCATTAGTACCTCCTTCCGCATAAAAAATGACCCCCAATCAACCTGGGCCATATCTCGTGTCTCATGGGAAACAGTCCAAGCCATTTGCGTGGTCGCTGCATGAATTCAAGGTGCTTGCCGATGAAGATTTTGGGAAGTACATCTGTGAGTGCCACCAGTGGGAGCGCACAGGTAACTTTTACTGTCCTACCGTTGTGATCTTCCTTCTATTACAACATCAAATTTATTGTCGGTCAACCTCAACAATTACTGTTAACTTCTTGTACATTTCCTGTAGGATTGTTCTGCGTGCACCTGATTAGAGCGTTCACCCACTTGCAAGTCGAGAGTATCCCTAGCTGATACGTGCTCCATAGGTATGTGAGTAATGCAAAGGTGGAGGTGCCCTATGACAGGCATGACCCCATGCAAATCGGTCAAAACAGTACAACTGAGATGTATCGGCACTTGACGCTGCTAACAGAGGCTATGGGCGTGGTGAGGTCAGGGTGCAAGTCGAGATAGGCATATGACAGAGCGATGGAGGTCATCAAGGCACTTCAGGTGCAGCTTGGTAGCATCCTGAGTGACATTGGCCAGGTGACTGCCGAGAACGATGCACCTGACGAAGGAGACGACTTGTCGATTAATTCATCTGCACCTCTGGTGTCTTAGACAAAAGGTCAGAAATGCGACCAGAATGAAACAAACACTACAAGTGCACCTGTAGAGAAGAAGTGCAAGCGGGCGTGTAGCATATGTGGCTTGAAAACTGGCCACAATACGCAAACCTGCCCCACCTTGCATAGCCCACCACTACAAGAGGCAGAGGAAGGGGAAGGGGCAGGGAGAGGAGGGGCAGGGGAAGAGGAAGGCCAGCACACGTTTCCAACTACTTCATGATGACAAATTTGAAGAGGAAGAAGCTGAGGATGATGGTGGTGGTGGGTCAGATGACGACGATGTGTACTAACATATAGAATTACTGTTATTAGAACAACAAATTACATTTCCATGTTCTGAGTTCAATGACTTGGTGCGTGTCGTGCACATAAAAATGTTTTACTATCAAATTATGTCACATTTATGGCATTAACTTAGTCATTTTTACCGTATAAGAAAAGGATGTTTTCGACAATTTGTGAAGTTTTATTAACATGGGGTCTCACATTTACGGCATGAAATTCATCATTTCACCATGTTGTAGGTTCTATGGATAGGTGCCTTGTGTGGACAGAGTATACATCACAAACGGGGCTGATGCTTGACTTTTTACGACATATAATATGACATTTACTCCATGGCATGTAATACTTTATTGACTATAGATGTTAGACATGAAACAATGCTGACTAACTATAGATCGGCTGCCCAGGATAATAGTTTCAAACTCAAACATTGTTGTACAAACATGTTTACTGTAAAGCCATTGATATTATGGGATAGCTTATACAAAATTATTGGATTCTTCATGTGGCACCCCGTGTCATTACCCCGGAGGGTAATCACACTTAAGTATACGGATTACTATTTGTCTACCCGGTAGGACACCGCTCCGACGAATAGTAAGCCTTACCAGAGTTAACACAGCAGAACAATAAGATAGAAATTGTACTTTTCATTACAGTTAGTCACACAAGACTATGGTTCTTTATTACAAGTAATTTACAATTGTAAAATAGGACTAAGTCCCCTCGCTTGTCTGCCCTGTTCCAATGGTTGCCTACTCATCCCACTCACCGAATAGGGTGTCCGCCTCACCCTAATCCTCGTAGTCAGTGCCCTCGCCTCTTGCGGTCTCCGCGGTACCTGCGTGTCCTTCATCCCACTTGGGATAGTTCCAGGCCGGACTAGGATATAACAAAGGAGAATAATAGGCTGAATGAGGAAATCCATAAGAAAATGGACTCCATTAGGTCAAGTTTTTTTTGGAGAGGGGCTAGTGATTCTTTTAAATACCATATGGTGAGATGAGGTGCAGTTTGTAGACCAAAAGACTTTGGGGGTTTGGGTGTGATTGATACAAGGTTGATGAATGACTGTCTTTTGTGCAAGTGGTTCTGGAGAATGAGCTTGGCCAAAAATGAACTTTGGTTTAGGATCCTGAATGCCAAGTATTTTCCTAGGGGGTGTGTGAGAGATATCAAGACACTTAGGGGCTCTTAATTTTGGAAATCCCTACAAAAAGTTAGATATCTTTTCAAAGGAAGGTATGTTAATCAGGTTGGGAATGGTCAAGACACCTCATTCTGGAAAGATGTTTGGATTAACAATTGCTCTTTGAAAATCAGTTTTGATAGACTGTTTAAAATTAGTTTGAATCCTGATGTTTGTGTAGCTGATAGTCTAAAGAAAGGAGAATGGAATATTATCTTTAAAAGACCTTTTGGTAGGGAGGAGGAGGATTCGTGGGATCACTTGAAAAATGCTTTACAGGGGGTGGAGATTAATAATGATAAAGACAAAGTGAAGTGGTGTTTGGAGAGTTCTGAAAATTTCTCTGTAAAATCCTTGTATAGAGTATAGACATTGGTCCTTTGGGGGGGGGGGGTACTCTTCTAAGAAACCAGAAACTTTGGAAAAGTAGAATTTCGTTAAAAGTGAAAGTCTTCCTCTGGTTGTCTTTCCAAGACAGACTTCAAACTACAACACAGCTCAAAATCAGAAAAATGGAAAGGTGATGAAAATTGTTGTTTGTGTGGGGTGCGAGAGGACACTAGCCATATTTTCTTTAAATGTGTTCTAGCCAAATTTGCGTGGGTCTGTGTCAAGGAAAGCTTGATGTGGGAGAAGGTTCCGGAGTCTCTTGATGAGTTTAACCAAGATTGGCTAGATACTAGGGGTGCTAACAGTTATCACGTTTGCTTATTTAGTTTTGCAGCTGTGGCGTGGACGCTTTGGAAACTCAGAAATCGAATGGCAATTGAGAAGACATTTCTTAAGCAACCAATTGAAGCTATATTCAAATCTATATCTTGTTTGTAGAAGTGGCTGGTTTTGATCAAGTAGATGATCGGGAAGAGTTGGACAAAGTGATCAATATGGCTGAAGAATGGACGAAAAGCTTTTGTGGGCTATAGGCAGTTTGAAGACTTGTCCCAGAAACTTACCTTTGGAAGTTGCTAGGGCTTCTGAGTTTAGAAGTAGCTCTTTTGTTAGCTTGTTGAATATCTCGTATTTTCTTTTGGTTGCTTGGTGAACTGGTAATCCCAGTCTGGTTGGGACTTTGTGGTTGTTTGTAAAACTTGTTATATGCTTTCTATAAAAGCCGGGTTATTCTTTTCAAAAAAAAAATTCAACTTAGGTCCAGGTGTTTAATCAACAATTCAGTACCATTCCAAGCGCAACTCCCATTGATTTTGTTAATCGTGAGGCGAGTTGTAGGTCTGCCTCTGTATCTGACAAGTGGTCTGTGCGCCAAAAACCTGATGCAGAACCTGATTTCATGGAGGATGAAGCAAACCCCACCCAACGACGGCATATGGCGTAAATTGGCAGTTGCCCAAAGTTCCTGAGCCGACAAAGTGGGAACTTTTTTTATTATTAATTAACACTTTTTTAAATTTTATTTTAAAGTTAGCCCCTGGCGCATTTTATTTCCAATTCTGACCCCTTTGGTCACGCCATCACCCGTGACGTGACAAAACAACACTGTCACGTCATAGGATAAGTCCTCTAAATAACACTTTTTTTCACGACATTGGTCGTAACATGACCAAACAACACTGTCACGATACGGGTGGTGGTATGACCAAAGAGGTCAGAATTAGAAAAAAAAGTGCGTCGGGATTAACTTTAAAATAAAATTTTAAAAAGGATTAATTAATAATATGCAAACTGGCCATAAGCACATGATGATCCTATATTATAGGCCGCTTGCCAGTATCAAGCTAGGTTTTACACGGTTACGTACCGAAGTGCTAAATTCTGCACCCTGTTTGCGCACAAGAGCTGAGGTCGGAGGTTCTGGAACTTTTCTTTATTAATTAATCTTTTTTAAATTCTATTTCAAAGTTAATCCCTGACGCACTTTATTTCCAATTCTGACCCCTTTGGTCACGCCACGGGTGGTGGCGTGATAAATAATGCTGTCACGCTATAGGATAAGTCCGCTAAAATAGTACTTTTTGTCACGCCACTAGTGATAACGTGACCAAACAATACTGTCACAAGAGTTTGCCCAAATACGGGCTAGCGTGACAGTGTTATTTTGTCACGCCATCATCAGTGGCGTGACCAAAAGAGTCAGAATTAGAAATAAAGTTTACGGGAGGTTAACTTTAAAATAAATTAAAAAAAGGGTTAATAAATAAAAAAATTGGTGGTTCCGCTGCTGTTTCTTTTTTTTAAAATAAATAGCTGAACGTCAACCAGTGTTCACTGTTCAGTACCAACCTTCTAATGACGCACATCCCGTATCTTGATGCATATTCTTTTCTTTTTGGGAAGGAATACGTCGAACTTTCTCTGGTGATACTGACCGCATATATAGTATCAAGGATCCAAAACCCGTACCGGAAGAAATCCTGGTCGCCAGTCGGGAAGAAAAACCAGCTGGTTAACGGATTTCTTGGGAAAAAAATCCGAACGAAATTCACTTGAAAACCAGCTGAAATTCAAAAATTAAAATTAAAATTAAAATTAAAATTAAAATTAAAATTAAAATTTGCAAAATCAGGAAAAACCGGTCGGTTTTTTTCCCGAGACAGGCCGGTAAATTCGGCAACCGGCCGGTTATTTTTTCCCTGTATAGTATAGTGAAACTGAGAGCAAGTATTTCTTCCAGATAGTTGCCATGCATCCGTGTGCAACTGCAACTGCCCATCAAATCGCTCCGTTGATGAATATTACACGACAAAGCTACCCGATCTGTCTTTATCTAAATATCTTCTACACATATTTACAGAGGCCAATTCAGTTGCCTTGCGCTTCCTGTTGCTTCACATCATATCAGCAATCGCAGTACTGGCATGCCGCACGCTGAAACTCTGCACTGCCCCATGCCTAGAGGCCAGAGGTCGCAGAGCAAAAATAGGCACTAGGCGACCTGTCAAGCGGCGCTGCAGTTAACATCCTCAGGTTCGGCAACGTTGTAGTACAGAGTCGACCTTCTGCCGTCGAACTTGGAGATGACATTGTGCGCTTTAAGGCCGCAGTAACACTTCCTGAGCCGCTGGATGCATATGTCCATGATCTTCTGGAACATGTGGTCTTCTTGAATGAATGGCTGCTTGACGAACTCCTCCAGTGGCATCCACTGTAAAAGCGCAGCGCAAAAGAAGTATTTCAGAAGGTTAGCGAATCAATTCTGCTTAAAGCAGTTGTTGTTTCAGCAAAGATACTCTGAATACCATATTATGAAAATGTTTTCCAGGTGTAGTTTAAAGGTGATGTACCTTGGCTGCCTGAATCTCCGTTTCATCAATCTTGATCTCGTTTGATACAGGTCTCAGCATGCAGATAAAGAACAGGTCGGACTTCTGAAATGCCACATTGTGTGCATGCCTATCATTGTGAACGATAAGAGTGGTGAGACAAAATTAGATGCAACAGTTTCAGGATAATTAATCCACAGGGTTAATAACTGCGATGAGGTAGATAATCACCTAAAAGCAACCACGTCCACAAATTCAGTGTCAACCTGCACAGAGCATCACAGGAACAAAACTTTCAGAATTGATCCTCACAGGAAAATTATAGAGAATGGGGGTACAAAAGTGCTCAATTTCTTACCCCAGTTTCCTCCTTGACCTCTCTGATAGCTCCTGTGAAGATTTCTTCCGACTGCCAGAAAACATTGTTTCAGTAACAGCAGCACACATCATGTACGGTTTATATAGTTGATCATCTTCAATATGTTCTTACCGCGAGAATGAACCCTGTGGGGAGTTTCCAAGCACCATCCAAAGTCGAACCGCGGTACTTCTCTTGCACCACGAGAACCTATTCATTTGTTCAGGAAAATGCCATCAGACACACGAACTTCTTCAGTAATTTGTTCCTATCGAAACAATTAGCACAGTATACGTGAGACCTACCTCCATTTGATCGTTGATCACAAAGCCCCCAACGCCAACCTGATTAGAAGCATTTGCTGGGAGCAGACACGGCTCATCAGGGATCCAATATGTCAGCATCACGTACGCCTCCTCTGCGTGGTGGTACTTGAATCCTTCCTGCAGACAGAATTAAGAATTACAACCAGTGGGTTTCAGAAGAAAAAAAACGAATTACTATCAGTGAACTACTGAGTTTAGTTTCAGAAAAAAAAATGAACTACTGAGCTTTCCAAGTTCGGACATCGCCGTTCAGCATGAGCCAAACATTACTGGTTTAAGGAGCTGGTAAAGAAGAAGAGCAATCATCATACCTTTACTGCTATGGGAACAAACTCAGAACGATCCACTGGTAACTTTAGCCACACCCCTTTCTTTCCCTGCAACATCAAAATCATAACACACAGGTCAATTGGTGATGTGCTCAGTATTGCAGTAAACAGTTTACAGCTTCAACAATCCGCATAACATTATTCCGGTCTTTGAAACGAGCTGAATTACTGAACTCAAATTTGTCCTAGCTACGCGATCTCGGGGATTGGCCGTACCACGGACTTCCAGTAGGAGAGCGACGCCGCGAGCGACCGGGCGAAGGCGGCCTTATCGAACGGCAGCCTGTCGGCGTCGACGACGACCCCGCCGTACTCGTCCTCCGAAGCCTCCAGCACGAAGTTGTTCTCCAGAGCCACCCACCAGTGTTGGCCGGCGCCGTTGGAGTCCGGCCAGTTGATGCCCGGCAAGTCGACCGGCTCGTTCCTGAACAGCTTCTTGCGCGCCGCCAACCTCACCCCGCTCAGCATCCGACCGATGGAGTAGGACGCGCTCACCCTGTACTCTGAACAGCAACAAAAACCGGCGAGCACGGTCAGATTGTCCAACACCAAACTACATTACTGGTGATGGAATGATAGATATGTGCGTACCTCTGGAGGAGCACGAGCAGTTCAAGAAGCCCGCAGCACTTCCGGCACGGCGGCGCCCGCCCGCCGCCGGGCACAGGCTGGCAGCGGCAGTCTCGACCAAGCTGCTCTCCATCGCTGGTCAGTGATCACGCTCGAGTCTCGACTCTCGACTGGGATCAATTAAGGAAGCTCGCTCCCAAGCTGCCGGAACAGCAGTGCTATCACTTGCGGCACTACCGTTGCGGTGTGCAGTGTTATTGTCCGTACGAGCGCGAGCGCGAGCGAACGCCTGAGCTCCACACGATGCTCGCGGGCGCCTATAAAAATCGCCTTGAGGATCCACGTCACTCTCGCGAGGATAAGGGGACACGTCAAATGCGTGGGATTGTCGCGTTCCGGAGCGGGCAAAGATCCCGCGCACCGGCTCAGTCTACTAGAAATACGTTTGAATTGGGCTCATATCCATAAAGACCAATTCATTACTGAAATTTTAAAGTGTGCATGATTTAGTCTTATATTGTTTAGCCAAGTATTAGGAGAGTAATTTATAAAGTAGAGTTCTTATCACCTCTTGATACATGTGTCACATGATATGGGGTGGCATGAGGAGAATTATAGCTAAAGTCACACACACGTACGTACGCTCGCACACGTGTATATTTGTATGACTTGTGACTTGCGACCGTGATCGTGTCGTGAACCCAGTCCATCTTTCTTTTGTTGACCGTGCATTTCTCTTTTTTTTTATACCGATCAAACTAAACAGGTCGGAAGACCAGTGTGGTCATTCAAAAGATCAATGTGGTCATTCTAAAGACCAGTTTGGTCACTGGTGGAAGACTAGTGTGGTCACTGGTCGGAATACCAGAGTGGTCATTGGTCGAAGCTGTAGACCAGTGTGTAATCAAGATCAATAAACACCGCTTAATAACCATTAATTGGTTTTGAATTAGCAGTTACCAGCGGTTTAGTATGACAATTACTGGAGAGTAATTGTCTCAACCTTTAAAAAGGATCTGGAGACGTACAGACAATGGTTGACAATTCGACATCCATTTTCTTTCTTCTTTCTCTCTGTTCAACTGTGTTGGAGGTTTGTGCTATCGAACCAAGCCGTCCCTTCTCCTCAGCGTGCACCGAGAAGGAGGGTGAGCGGGTATCTCCAAATCATTGTCGCAATCATGTCGTGAACCCAGTCCATCTTTTTTTTGCTGGCCGTACATTTCTCTCTTCTTTGATACTGGTCAAACTAAACAGGTCGGAAGACAAGTGTGGTCATTCTAAAGACCAGTATGGTCATTCGGAAGACTAGTTTGGTCACTGGTGGAAGACCAGTGTTGTCATTCTAAAGACCAGTGTGGTCATTCGGAATACTAGCTTGGTCATTGGTGGAAGACTAGTGTGGTCATTGGTGGAAGACTAGTGTGGTCATTGGTCAGAATACTAGTGTGGTCATTGGTCGAAACTGTAGGCCAGTGTGTAATTATGATCAATAAACACCGCTTAATGACCATTAATTGGTTTTAGATTAGCAGTTACCAGTGGTTTAATATGACAATTACTAGAGAGTAATTGTCTCAACCTTTAAAAAGGACCTGGAGACGTCCAAACAATGTTTGACAATTCGACATCCATTTTCTTTCTTCTTCCTCTCTGTTCAACTGTGCTGGAGGTTTATGTTGTCGAATCAAGCCATTCCTTCTCCTCAGCGTGCACCGAGAAGGAGGGTGAGCGGGTATCTTCGAATCATTGTCGCAGAGTTCACTGCTGACGGGACAACAGATTCAGCTGACCGCCATCGCGATGTATCATCTACGACCTGCTCTACTTCGAGTCTGCACTGCTTCCTGTTCTTCATCGAGCCCGATTGTAAGTTGGTTGTACAACCAGTATATTTTGTTAACAACCTAATTTTGAGTATGTTTAGAAGTGCAATGAGTTGCCTACTGTTAGTATCGCTTTATGCATCTGTAGTTTTAAGTTATCTTCGCCTCATAATAAAATCTGGAATTAAAATGATGTCCTCATTTCTAACAAAATACACACGACCAAGGGTCAGATAACCGGACCGGGTATGAATCCGGCCACCACCTCGCATCTGCAGAATCCATCTTGCTTACCTATCAAATTCGGTGAAATTCTTTTAAATTCATTTGAAATTCATTCGAAAATTGAAAAAAGCAATGATTCTTCCTCCGGCCACCCTCCCAGATCGATGAATCGCCGGTAACCGTCGGTTACCGGTAGAGATTTTGATCCTCAGACACGACCTTCGCACAAGTGCTCTTTATCTAACTAACAGTGTGCATCAACGCATGGAACTAAGCGATCGGTAGCAGGGTTCTAATCTTTTTGGTCGAAAATGGGTCCAACCCTCCCCCCCGGAATCCAAACAAGCACAAAAAAGCAGTTTGCCTGAATTTTGCTCAGAGTTATTTGAATTTTGCTCGAATTTGATCCCTTTTTATTTAAAATTCAAATTTTGATTTGAAAATTTCGGCAGAAATTAGCCAAAATTTTCCTATTTTCGGTCAAACCAGTGTTACTGGCCCCAGTAAAAAAAATCCGGTAGTGAAAACCCTGATTGGTAGTAGTAGTTAGTAAGAGAGAAAAGAACTGGTAACTTGACTGTGTGCAGGAGCATATCATCACTGCTAACAATAACATGGAGTGGCTTATCATACCCTAAATGCCATGCTAAATCCAAACGCATGTGGCTACTAAAAATGTTGTCTGGCCGGTGGTGGGTGACAAGGATCGACAATGCAGGGACCCATCAAAAAACATTACACGGGCGTAGCCACAAGGGGAGCTTCATTGGGCTCCAGCTCACACTCCACTAACGCCGGTAACCCTATGTGAGGTGTCTTCATTGCATTTAGTTTTTTTTGCCGCTCGTATATTCATATATAAATTTGGACTGCACAATACTATGTTTGTCTTGATTTAGTTTAGTCCTCTTCAGTTTCTAGTAAAAAATAACTTAGTCCTTTGAGCATCCCTCCATTTTTATTCCGGTTTCACCACTGCAGTGCAACACGTTAAAAAATGTTCGAGAGGAATTAGTTACTATAGTCCTCGATTTGCACCGCACCGTTCGCTTCGAATTTGACTGCCCACATTCACTATAAGGAACCCATCGTTCATGTAAATGCAGATGGTACGCTTCCCTGTGAAGATGGATGATTCTTTAATTTGTACTTCATCGATAAATATCATGTATTGCAGTACTAGATCTCAGGGGCCCATGGTCAAATCCATTGGGGCTTCGTTAGCCCCTCCCTTCCCCCGGCGGCGACAGCAATGACCAATGGACCATAGATGCAAGACGTGAAGGTTGAGGGAGAAAGAGATTAGAAGTCATATAAAGATGAGCCATTTCTCAGCAGTCGGGCCGCAACTGAATGGGCAACTAGCAACCACCCACCAAATTGAACGAGTGCGGCGTACCTGAGCAGGCACCAGGCAAAGCTATAATCCTAGCGGAGTAGTGGCGGGCCAGTGGCGCACGAAGAAATGGGGAAGCCAGGGTGTTGGTATGAGGAGGCGTGGCCCGGTGGACGGTAGGAGGCCGTGTGGCGCGTTGGAAGCTCGAGCCTGTGGCGGCGGGCAGCGATGTGATGAGCTAGAACCGGGGAGGACGGGGAAGTAGAGGAGAGGAGAGGATCTACCAAGATGCATCACGATGAGCTAGAACCTAGGAGGGGGAGGACGGAGGAGCCAAGGAGGGGAGGAGATCTGCCGGTGCCGGACACCGCCGCAACAAGCCGCTGCGGCTAGGACTAGAGGGCGGAGGCCGAGGAGCGGAGGAGGCAAGGATAGAGACACATAGGAGGGATCAACCGGTCGAGTTGTCAGCACCTTCATTGTACTTCCATCTGATTTTTTTTTGCTTTGCTTCTTTTCTATTCATGTATGAACTTTGGATTACGTAAAAGGAAATGACAATATTTATATCAATTTAGCTTAGTCCTTTAAATCCACACTCCTTTTTCACAAAATCTTCTCACGGCGTGATCACTGATTACTGCCACCGGCTAGGTCACTTCTTCGGTGCATGATTTGCCTTTGCGTGCTTGCGTCTGCATAGCCACGGCAGCTTTATTGATTGATTTAGTGGTTGCAATTAGGTCGAGGTGGTATGCATGTTCCAGCTTTTTTTCTGTGCCGTGTGATTGTGCTCCGCGTCGGATCGCTTTGTTTTATCCAAACATTTTTTTAAACGATTTTGTTTATCCAAACTGAACGTATTGGATTGTCAGAAGCTTTTGAGTTCATTAAAGCGTTCCTCAATTTGCCGTTCAGTATAGAAATAACTATTCTTGCATGCCGCGGAGTCTTTGGGTTGTGAATTTTTATTATTATTTAATCTTTTTTTAATTATATTTTAAAATTAACCCTGGCGAACTTTATTTCTAATCGATTTTTGGTCACGCCACCTCCGTGGCGTGACCAAATAAACTATCACGCCACCGATGGCGGCGTATTAAAGGTGCGAGTAAGCCCTACGCCACGCGCCCGCGTGAAGGGTTTATGTGCTTTATCCGCAGCCGAACGCATGGCGTGACAAGGCATATAGTCACGCCATGAGTCCGGCGTGGCAAGGAAACTTATAGCCTGGGCGGTCAGGCCGTTCCTCATTTTCCTATCTTCTCACCTCTTATTCTCGTTCATGCCGCCGCCACGCTGTGGACGCCGTTCTTTGCTTTCGCGCCACCGAGGCCGCCTCTCTTCCTCACGGCTGAGCTCCTCCACCGGCTCTCTCACTGTGCGCCCTCCTGCCGCCCTCCTCCTCCCGTCGTGCCGCCTCACGCCGCCGTCGTCCTCACCTGGTCCTCTACCCGTGCCCCTCCCCGCCACGGGTCCTCTGCTCACCCGCCGGCTTCGAGGTATACTTTGATGTGGGTTGATTTATTTAGAGCTGCAATGCTCCAACTGTGCTTGCGGTTGCTATATTACGTTTTTTTTCCGCATCATTAAGATCTAATTGTATGTATGACAAATCAGATGCAATGCAAGTTGAAATTGGATATGGTTTTATGTTGAAATTGGATATGGTTTGAAGTGAATATTCTCATTGTCTTTCAAATATGCAGTATACTTTAGCGTGTGCCCGCCGAACGCAGATGTCGCCATAGTGGAGCGCTTCGCAAGGGTGTGGATGTGGCATCTACTTGGCTCATTCCTCTTCCCGGACGGTACCGTGAACGCTGTCTCTCTGGATTTACTTGCGATTTTGGCAAATTTCACGGCAGCGAGGACCTCGGTTGGGGTTACGCTACATCGGCGTGTCTGTCTCGCAAGATCTGTGCGATGCATGCCGATTAGGTCACGCGAGGGCAACTTGGGTGGTGCGCATACCTCCTGCAGATCCGGATGTGGGCGTTTCCGTGATCGACCCACTCGTCTTGCCTTGCACGGATTTTTTAATTAATCACTCAAGTCTCGTTCGTAAGAAATCGGACCGATATATATCTCCATGCGAGCATGGCCATGGCCCATTGAAGGCGAGGCCTCACGTCCCCACATGGCGTACCTCGGAGCTCTATCATAGCACCTCTCGGGCGTCCGAGGTCGCGATACCTCGCATATCTGAACGAGCTCGGCGTCATCACACGTGACCAGTCTTGTTTGAAGTTATTTTACTTGTTGCATTGACCTATTGAACTAAACCATTTCTTTGCGCAGTCACGTGGGCGCCATACGTCCGAGACGAGGTCGATGGCCTTGCGCTAAACCCGATGTGCGGCGGTGGCTAGGACTCGTGGTTGACCCTCTCGCCATTGATCTACTTCCATGCGGTGGAGTACCATTTGCCCCATCGGGTCATGAGGCGATTTGGGAAGTTTCGCATGGCCACCGCGGTGTTCTCGGCAGATATAAACCTTCATGGGTAAGTCTTAAATGCGTGTATGTGCGACCGGTAGCGGTTTTCGTGCTAACTTTTAGATTGTCGCCGTCGCAGATGAACCGGCGGCGGAGGTACCGCACACCTAACCGGTCACATTATCACCGAGCCTCGTGTTGGAGTGGCGAGGACCGAACAAATTGGTCGAGGGCGTGACGCAGATCCATCGAGAGCATAACTTCGTCGATACCTCTGATGGCTACGGCGTCGCCGTCTCCGGCCGGCCCGAGCGATGGCGATGCGGATGTAGATGATGGTGATAACGACGAGGAGGACATCGTGGGCGACTACGATGAGTTCACACCGACGGGCACTCGGTAGGAGAGGCCCCATCAACGCTTACTACGTGAGTACATTGTATCACACCACTAATTAGCAATGTCACTATCGTGAGGCTAATTGAATGTGTTTTCCGTTAAGTAGGAACACGGTTCGCCCGCATAAGCAACGAGGCCGTGAAGGTTCTTATGCTACTGAGGAGGGTTCGAGGGAGCTTCCAACGCTTCCGGATTTCACGAGGTAACACACACTCGTTAAATTAACATGTTGTCCCTTTGTTATTTATTTTGTTGCATTAAACTTCACTACCTTTTTGTTGTTCAACCTTGTAGTTGGTTCGCCGCCAATGCTTGCGATCGTCAAGAAGATGAGTGTGGCAAGATCGGGAGGTCGTGCTACAGGCCGGCTCGGAGTGGCTCGGATGAGGCCGAGGAGGATGAGGAGGAGGCCGGGAGGCCGAGGAGGCCGAGGAGGAGGCCGGGGAGGACGAGGAGGAGGCCCCGGGAGGACGAGGAGGAGGGCGTCATTGCTAGGATTCCCAACGAGATGCTCCTTAAGGACCTGGTTGATGCACCGCCCCCGACACAGCCGACTCAGGACACCCCACCACGCCGCCGTAAACGGCGTGATCGCGCGGACATTAGTTCCGTAAACGTCGTCGAGGGCACACGAGCCCAACAGCCAGTAGCGAGGTTCACGCCGGTTTGGTGTGTCGAAAAGCAAGCCGATGGGATGGATTCTCGTGTACTTGCCTTTTATGCAGTTCATATCTTATGGAACTTTGTCCGTCATTTTGAAAGTTGTATAAAATGAGATGGATGATGGTTGCATGTTATTCTTTGTTTGAATGAAATCATTGTAATGAACTTTGGATGGCTTTGTTTGGATGAGAAAATAACATTACTGGCGATATGGATGAAATCACTGTTTGGTTGATTGCTGTTTGTATGAAATCAGTGTTTGCTTTATTCAATGCAGGTGAGTGCTACTGTCACGCCACTAATAACGGCATGACAAGTCTCTCCTGCCACGCCACTTAAACTGGCGTGACAGGACTTAGCCCCGGCGGCGACAAGGCTAGGTGCAAGCCTACGGCACATGAAGCATACTGGCGTGGCAGCACGTTTTTGCCACGCCGTTTATGGTGACGTGACAATACAGTCTTGTCACGCCAGTGTAAGTGGCGTGATAGGACTTAGCCCCGGCAGCGATGCCCTTTTTTGGCAAGCTCTCTGGCACACGAAGCATTTTGGCGTGGCACAATGCTTCGGCCACGCCGTGCATGGTGGCGTGACAAGGGCTAGGAATAGGGTTCTAGGTTTTTTGAGTTAGGGTTCTAGGTGTTTATGTTGAGTTAGGTTCAGGGTTAGGGTTAGGGTTTCAGGTTTATAGGTCAAGGGTCAGGGTTAGGGTTTCAGATTGAGGGTTAGGGTTAGGGTTAGGGTTAAAGTCTTAGGTTTTAGATTGGTTCAGGGTTAGGGTTACGGTCAAAGTCTTAGGTTTAGGTCTAAGTTTAGGGTTTAGGTTTAGGGTTACACTTTTCAGACTGATAAGACATCATTCTGCAAAGCAAGACAGGACTCTGCATGAAATTAACCACACCATGCGCAGTGATAAGACCAAATGAGTCAGCTTTGTGCAGTGACAAACCCACACGGGGCAGCTTTTGGCAGAGATAAGACCAAAGGAGACGACCTTGCATGACCGACAATCATCCTTTCTCCGGTCGACGTGATAACACTCTCGTCTTTCCTTGCGAGTAATATCTTTTAGCTTAAAAAAATCGGTGAGGCGATCGAGTTGTCACCGTGCAAAGTTGTCCGTCTTGTCTTGTCACTCTCTAAGGTCAGTGTCCTTTGGCCTTATCCTTTGCAATCTTTGCAAGTGTAGTCTTATTCTTTATCGCAAAAATTGCCCCGCCTGGTCTTGTCATCTTCAGCAAAAGCCGCCCGTCCGGTCTTGTCATTTGCAAGCAAGGTCAGTCTCTTTTAGTATTATCCTTTGCACAAAGCTGCCCGCTTGGTCTTATCTCTGCAAGCAGCGATAGCCCGTTAAGTCTTGTCATCTACAACCTAACACATTACCCCATCAAGTCTTGGCCTCCCATGCAGGCTATAAATTGTGCACCCATGCTCGGAAGGACCACTCGATCCTTCAAACCGTAGAAAGAAGAACCTTCTCCGTCATACACTAACATACCATGGCAGACACCGAGGACCACCCCAACCGGTCGCTGGCGTAGCCGCTGGAAAGGAGGAGGACTTGACCCTAACTCACGGTTGGTGACGAACAAGCGTGCCCAACCTAAGTGGCGAAATGCGGACACGGGGAGGACGCCGTCGTGCGAGTCATAAACGGCCCTTCGATGGCGGACGATGTTTCTTCCGATGCCCATACTGGGGTAAATAGTTTTGTTCAGTTACTTATCGCTAATACATCCTCCATACTAACCGTCCCTTCTGAGGATGGCGAAATGTGACTTTACCCGCTAGATCGATCCTCCCCACGCTTACTATGTTGTGAGGTACGTGGAGGTATTGTGGAATCGAATCTTCGATTTGGAGGCGCAAATTGAAGATCTCAAGGAGCAAAATGATGACCTCCGCCAACAGATGCACATGAGAGGGCAACGAGGAGGTCGTGAACATAGGAAGTTCCTATGATCCCACATGCTTCTTCCAACCCTAGTCGCATATGTGCGTGCCACTACAACGACGGCCACCACGCCCGAGGCGCCCACCGGAGAACACTCCATGTGGGTTGTACGAGGCACCTTTCCGCATTAGTTCCCTAAGGTCTAATTTATTTCCATTCAAAAAGTCGATATGTATCGTAGGAGAACTTGGTTTATTGCATCGTGCATGATGTTGTTTCTTATGTATGTAACCAAACCACATGCGCCATGTTATTCCAAACTTTGTTATGAAGTCTATTTTAATTCGCAACTTTCAATCTAAATGCGTCTTTTCGCTTTCAATTCTTCGCGTAGTAAGGCATCGAACAATATGACAAAAACAAGTTCGAAAGTTTACGGTTTGGTCTCGACCACAAACCTATGATTCGATAGAGAATGTCTGCGCGCCTATCATTCCACTAGGATGTCTACGCATCTTTCATCAACAGATCTTGTCTAGCATCTTGTCTCGCATCTTTACACTAGGATGTAAACTCATTTTTTTCAAAGTTGCATTATATATCACTTCTAGGACACGCCCTAAATATATTGTAAAGTGTCTAAGGTTTTCAAACCACAAAAAGATTACATGTCTATATATTCTATTTACTCTCAGCTAAAAAGGATGGTGTTATATTTGCTTATGTACAGAGGTCTATATATTCTATTTTCAAGTTGCGAATAGAGACATGTTATGTACCACCGTATCTTCAACTATTTTTCATACAAATAGAATCCAAACAAGTTGTACAGCCCTGTCACGCCGTGATACATGGCGTGACAGATAAATTTGTCACGCCAAAAACTACGGCGTGACAATCGCTATCTGTCACGCCAAGAAAGAAGGCGTGATAGATGCCACGCAAGCCTCCACGCATGGCCATGCGCAAGCAGGCTTACCTAGCACCTTTAGCCACGCCACCGGTGGCGTGTGATTCTATTTGGTCACGTCATGGGAGGTGGCGTGACCAAAGGGGTCAGATTTAGAAATAAAGTTCGCCAGGGGTTAATTTTAAAATATAATTAAAAAAAAGATTAAATAAAAAAAAATTCTTGGGTTGTCAGGAATAACAAATTTTTCTAGAATATGGTTCTTTCAGTGGGTGGTTGGAAGGCTTGGTTCATAGTGGACTTCGCTATTGTTATCCATCATGCAAAAAAGATTTTTTTTCTCGCAAATTAAAAAATGACTAGATAATATCTTCTGATTTTTTAATCTTTGTACATCTTTTTTCTCTTTTCTTCTTGTAACTAATTTAACTCCTTTTTTATATATTTTTTTACGGTTGGTCCATCTTGGTCTTACTGTTTTATTGTAAAAAAAAAAAAAACTGAACGTACTCCTTTTCTCGATCCATGGGCAATTCGGCATGTGCATCACGGCGATGGTATCTTCCCGGGCCTGGAATGCAACTGCATGCGTTAGCGACATAAGATTTTTTGTATCTGGAAAAGGGCAGAAGATATTTTCCAAACGAGCTGCAGGCTGGCCGAGAAGTAAAAGCAATCTTTGTGCTAAATAATTAACATCGTAGTCGATAGACAATCAATTTAATCACACAAAAAACACCAACTAGATATACAAGGTATACAAGAGATCCAATATCTTTATTCATCTCTGTGTATCATGTACATAGAGAGTCATCATATTTATAGCCTACAGGAGTGAAAGCACTCTAGGACTGGTTTAGTTTTTTTGCCTATACAAAGCTTTTGTAACACCGCCCTTGGGACAATAGACAATGATATACAAATGCCTCATCAAAAACTACTTCCAAAAATCCATTGAGAAAAAAAAAGAAATAGATAAAAAAGTACATTACATTCGTAAGTTGCATTACACTTGTTGCCTCACCAAAAACCTTCATACGAGAAAACTTCAGGAAAACTCACTAAGGAAAAGAGTACGACGTTTAATCTTTAGGATCCAATCTTCAGGATTTTGGATAAATCCCCGGGATTTGATAAGGGTCATGATTTAGGCATTTACTCCCCCTAAATTGTGCAACTATTTAAACCGACCCATTTAAATGCCATGAGTGCATCTTTTAAAACTGGATACAGACAGAGACTTAGTGAATAAATCATCTGAATTTTCAAAAAGCTTTGTTTGCAGGATCTTTACCTCACTATTCTTCTGGATTCTATAAAGGATAGAAAACATTTAGCAGCAATATGCTTTTATAGATAATTGTGGGGGTATCGACGGTGTTAATGCTACAATACTCCTAGATGTGGTTAGTCACACGTCTGAGCCAAACACATTCAAGTGAGGCTTCATATAGTGCTATAATATATGAGTAGTCGGTAGAAATAGCTACCAGGGCCTGCTTAGATGATTGCTAAGAGTTGGTTGCACCACCACGAAGTAATATAAATCCATTATGATATTTTGCACTATAGAGATGGTATCTCACATCCTCCAAATTGAGGATATCTCAGTGTTAACCAGATCTTTGTTAATTCCCAAACAAAAGATTATTGGTCGTTCCGCATTCCCAGCATTGTAAAATGTGCATATCAAATTGCTGGGGCTTTCATCTTCATAATGAATCTCTTCATGAGGTATTTTACTTTCAAGGTGAGTTTTCTCCAAAAGAGTTAAAGGAGTGATTAATAATTGTTTTAATTAGTGTCATTAGATCTTAGACCTGCACGCATCCCCACAGATTTTAGATAAGAACCAATAAGTCAATTTCGCAAAGATTGATATACAATTCAACCCGAGGTATTCCACTCTTTAGCGGTCTTGGTAGAGGCTGCTTCGAACCACCGGCTTGTCGGGCGACGCAAGACGTGGAGGAGCTTGCCGTTAGGGCCGGCGAGGCAACGATAGTGAGAGCTCGGCTTTGGGCTGACAGCGCTGGTGGGCGGCGTTTGGCGGCGCATTTTTTTCTTCATGTGTGAACAGTAACATCAACGGTGAATGGTGATAGTTAATTACGATGAGCGGTATACCGATCTAATCTCATGTTCACAAATTAACCTACCAGATTAATTTGATAGCAAACTAGGGATTAAAAAGATGGAATTCCGAACGACATACCGATTTGCCTGAAGAACAATTCATGCTGATAACGTATTAAATAATCGATGCTGTTATCGAGAAATAATTAATCCAATCACACAACAAACATAAAACAGAGACACGAGGTATAAAAGAGATCCAATAGCTTTATTTATCTCTCTATGTATTATATACATATATAGATGTCCTCGTATTTGGTTTAGTTGAATGGTTGTTGGCTTGCGGGGGCCGAGCGGCGTGTCCGTCTCGCGGATAGGACAGGGTAATTTGGGAGGATTACGTGGAAACAGTTGTGCCGCGGGGCCTGTGGGGCACACGAAAGGTACGGAGATCGGACGGATCTAGAAGGCGACGTCGCACGGTGCGTGCCAACACGGCAACACGTGGGATTTTGGGAACGACCCGAGCTCCTCCGGGAGCGGAGGAACAGCCACCGTTAAACGCGTCGCCCACAGGCGTGTCCGGCGGCCTTGCGTGTGACGTGCCGCGTGCCGGTTGAGTTCAGCTCAGTCTGCTTGTTCCGAGTCCCCATGAGAAAAGGCTGCGCTGCGAGACACAGATGTTTGCTTCAACCTATCGTCCTATCACCGTGTTTCCCTCATGGATCACGAGCACCCGCGACACGGTTTCCTGCCCCGGACGAAATCATAGGCGACACACCGAGGGCCAGCAAAATGTAACAGGCCACGCAAATATTACCACTGTAACCTTCGATACTCAAACAGCAGGCTCGGTTAATTGGGCCTTTTGGCCCATACAGCATTCGTAGTCGCTTCCGGCAGCCTGAGTCCTAGCAGCACATCTTTGATCGAACGGTTGCCATGGCCGAATCGCTGGTCGCTGAACGTTGCCGCAGCTCATACGCCGGCGCAACCTCCCGATTCGCCAGGGACGCGCAGCCGGTGCGCGCGCCATGGTGGCCGAGAGCTACGTGCTCATTTCTTACGCAACTCCCTGCCCAAAGGCGAGGGCGTGAGGTGTAGCCGGTACCGGTAGAGCTTGCCGACGCGGGGGCAGTGGACGGAGGGCCATACAGGGACGTGTGGTCACCTTGGGTCTCGGCAATTGCACGAGAATTACACGTCCTTCAAGGAGCAGCAATGTGAGCCCATTGTCGATCCTGGGCTGGTCGTCGAGGCCAGCAAGATATTCGCGTGTGCCCGCAAGAATGGTCGCATTCGCATCGGGTTCTTCTGCGTGGCACCGTGAAGTCGTGAAGGTCATCTTATGGCCCAAGTATTGTAATGTTTTGTATTCTGAGCTCCCATAGGCCATTGCCCCACGCGGCCAGGGAAGTTGTAACGTTGTACTAAGACTTCGAGCCGATCTTGAGCTAGGAGAAATACTAGAGAAGGCCTTTATTTCATAACCCCCGTTAGCGTTAAGTAACCGGGCTGAAAACTGGGCATCAATCATCAAACCTGTCGTAGGAGCGCCTAGTCCTTATTGGGCCGCCAGGAGTGCCTAATGGTCATGGGGCAAGCCCCGAGAACAAACTAGTGTTCGTACGGGGTAGGAGTGTTTAGTGGGCCTTATGGTAAACTCATAAATGGATTAATATACATATGAATAAATATACTAATCTACCCTTACCTTTTTGTAATTATTGGAAGGCAAGGTGGGGAATAAGCCAATCCCCCACTACTATATAAAGAGTCCAAGGGAGGCATAACAGATCTCACTCATTTTTACTACTCACACTCTCTCTCAAGTGGCCAGTATTCTTTAGGTCCTCCATTTCTATGTCCCCAAAGGAGAAACGATATTCTTTACCCACTATTTGACTTCGTTGCCACAACAAAACCAACTGTGCATCAAGCACCCAACTCATAGAAAATATGTGTTCGTTCCTCATGCAGACTATATTTTTCAACATGACGCAAGTCCAACTGATTTGAACACCACATAAAACCATATGGTTGTGCAACACTATTGGTCACACATGGGGAATTAATTATTTACCCCCTTTATATGGCAATAGAGCATATACTCTCCTTCCCGAGGTAATCGATAATTTACCCCTCTTTAGTTAAGATGCTTGAGGATATGCCACTATGGACGATTTTACCCCTCATCTCCTTCCTCCTACTCCTCAACCATGTTTGGCGTCTCCTCTCCCCCGCCACCTCTGGTCGCTGCCCTCTTCCCTACCACTGTATATCTCTCTCACCCTCCCCGATGTCATCTTTATTCTTCACTGGCACCCACTCTCTCCTACCTTGTCACCCTCTCCCCCACCGCTTCTGGCCCCCACTGTCTCCGAGCTTGTCGGCGTCGACCCATCCATATTCGGCTTGTTGACATCTGGATCCAGCTAGATCCAGACTCCAGCGAGCAGGATCCAGCCGAATCGAGCGGGTCTCCCCAGCGTTCGTCGCCATTCCAAACGTCCATTACCGTCACGTCCGGTGTGGCATATCCTCAAGCATCTCAACTAAAGAGGGGTAAATTATTAATTACCTTGGGAAATGAGGGCATCTGCTAGATTGTCATCTAAATGTGGGTAAATAATCAATTCCCTGTCACTGTAAACGAGTATAGGAGGAAGACATGCAGCAAGCCAATAGATTGTCGGCCCTTCTATTAATATTGCCAGATGGACAACAGTATCCGACAATAGATGTCGGACCCCAGGCTTTGAATACCTGAAGCCCTCGTGTATGTACCGTACCAGTCCCATAATCAATGGCTAGTACACACATCCACAACATTGGCATACATATTCATACACAGTATACATACAACATGAAACAAATATGATACTTAACTTAAGCGGTTACATCACAAGTGTATATTACACAGCCGACCGACCAAATTAAAATACAAGTATCAGAAGTAGCAAGTTAAACAACATAAGCATATTAAATAAAACCCAAAAGCCCAATGGTATGCTCATCCAAACCCTCAAGCAACCAACAAGAGCAAATCCTAGCAAGACCCGTCACCGAACCCTTTGGTACCGAGTGCAAAGAACACATCGCCTAGCATAGACTCGTCCTCATACTCTGATAAAAAAATTTAAGCAAGATTGAGTACGTTTTGTACTCAGCAAGACTTGTAGCATATCACAACATAATTATAAATGCAAAAGACTAACAAAGGATAAAGCTCTACTCTACAAGTTATTTTCAGCATTAAGCAAGTTTTATTTTCAATATCCATATGTAATAGTTTGCAATGGAAATGTCAAAGAGCCGTTGACCGATAACGACATAACAAGTATGTAACTCAATAATAACAAAATCACAAGCCTCCTCGGTTGCGATCAACATTTCATTCTCAGCTAGAGACATGGCACTCACACAAACCAACCATCCCATCATTTTTCCAACAAACTGTTTTTGTGAAAAACAAGACTATACCCGGCAATACTACACTTAGTACGCTCATCACCGCGAGCACGACTATTTAATGTCACGCCCCGGCCAGAGGCCACCCGAGAGGTCCTCTAGGATCTCCTCGGAAGTCCATCAGGACCTCCCAGGAGATCCGGTAGGACCGCCCAGGAGCATCTCCACGACCACCCAGGAGGTCTAGCAGGATCTTCTGGAGGTCTGGAGACCCCACCGAGAGGGAGTGTGAGGCACAGGAAGATCACCACAGCCACGAGCCAACTCAGGAGAGGTCGAAAGACCAATCCCGAGGAGGTCGTGAGACCAGGGTGGCCCAAGTCCTCCCACCACTCACCCCCGGTGAGGTCGTGGAGGCTGGGATCACCCCAAAGACCTCCCAGACTGCACAGGGGTGGTCGTGGTGGTCGAGATCACCCCATGCTTCCCGTGTGAACCGAGCTAGTCCTAAGGATCAACAAACTAGCTCTTCACAAAGATACAATAGTGGTAACATACACTTCAACGAAAGCTTTATTAATATCAACAAAGTTGTTTACAAAGGGGAGGCATACAAGCCAACAAATCAGAACACAACGGAAGATAAACATAAAGACCATCCAATACACCACGGGCAATCGGCTAGAGGGCGCATCCTAGTCGTCCAGGACCTCTAGGTCCACAGCAAGATCACCTCAAAGCTTTCATTCCTACTCAAAAGATTAATTTCAAGCAAGAGTGAGCACAACAACCGTGCTCGCAAGTTACACCTATCAATTAACAGAATGACATGCATAAATGGATATCACAAGGGAGAGCTTATATGGTTAATTTGCGTAAAGCCATGTTTATTTCCAATTACAAGTAGTAAGTTCCAAGGCATATAAACATAATTAAAATTCATTTGCAAAGTCTCATTTTTCAGTTGGATAACATTCATCAATATTCTAGTGAAGGATACCCTCCTGTCACAAGGCTCCCTGTCCAACCCATTTGGATAGACATCCAAAAATATTTTCACAATTCCTTTGAAAACCAAACCAAGATCTAACTTTGAGCTGCTTTGCTAGCATGTCCATAACCGCGAACACGGCTATTCGAATAGTTTTACACTCTGCAGAGGTGTGCAACTTTACCCACAAGAGGTAATCCACTTATACTGTCTACTCACACACTTCCAAAGGTGTGCGACGAAGGGATTACCACAAAGCCTTTACAATGCATCATTCCACCACGATCCACCCCACTCTAAGGTTTCACCCCACCCTACGGATAGAAACCCGTAGAGATCAAGGGCCCCCTCTTGAGCCAGTGGGAATTACATAGTCATAAAAGACAGGCCATAAAAGACCACCCACACCCCAGCCGGATCAACCGCGATGAAACTTTGCAAATTATTCAGCCAGGTCCCGCCCACACAGGACATGTGGTTGCACGATAAGGCATAACAAAATACACTCGCAGACCGGTCCTTAACTGACTTGGGCGTCTAAACACAAACCCAAGGGCATCGATCAACTATAACAGGCACGATCCCGTGCATGGACATGCACCAACCAGACATCCAACTCCGCCCAAGTCCAAACCATTTTCCATTGTACTTTGTTTTGTCAAAACATTTATAAACCCTTCATGACACACCAATGCCATGGGTACCGCCATGACACACCAATGCCATGGGGACCTCCATGACACACCAATGCCATGGTTCAAATCATTTCGACAAGAGATATTTTGGCCAAAACTTCCCAAATCAAGATTCTTTATCTATGCATGACTAAGCTCTATTTTTTAAAAGGATCTTGGCCCATACTATTGCACTAGCCAGGTTTTGCCTAGGGTGACAATCATGTTCGGTTCAAAGGTGATAGTGGCCATACCAAGAGATTTAGGCATAACTAAGATTGTAAAAGCAGGTGTTGAAATACTTAGTAAAGTAAGCATGCATTATTATTTGAAAGGGAACATAGATCTGTTGAAATAATGGGTGCAACATGGTCAAGAGTGTAACTTGCCTCCTGCTCGAAAGCTTTACATATGTTCTCCCTCACAAAGCTCAGGCTCACTAGCGACGTTGAGGTCTACACGTTAAAACAACGCAAATCAAACCAAAGTCGAGTAAAAACCAAAAGAACTCCAAAGAAACACAAAACTAGAGCCAACAGAGAGATTTGATCGGTTTGGAGGAGGTCCAAGGAGCTTGCTGAAGGAGGTCCGACGGCTTGGGAGAGGATCTAGAGGGCTCGACAAATGAGGCTCAATGTTTAGAGGGAGGTGAGGGAGGTCCAGAGAGCAAATTGAGTGAGCCAGAGAGTTAAAATGAAGAAAAGACAAAGGAAGAGAGCTGGCTCAAGCTTATATTGCCAGAGCTACTGGGAGGTCCAAGGGCACACGAGGTCAAGAAGCAGGTGTGGGAAGAGATGTGAGCAAGTAAAAGATGAGACAAAGGATAGCTCGGTGCTGCAAAAAGTGATAGCATTTAATGCGACACAACAAGCATTAAATGTGGGGAGATTTTCATGTGCAAAGAACATGGTCAGAGGATAAAGAAAAGTGGGCGTAACTGACAAATAGGACCAGTCAAAGCTCAAGAGGAGATCCTGCGGAGACCCTGAGGAGATCCCGCAGAGGCCAAGGGAGTCCTGCCCCGCAAGGGGTGGTCTTTGTAGAAAGACCAGGAGGTGGTCTTTGTAAAAAGACCACAAAGAGGTCTCGAGCAAAGGAGGTCGCGGGAAACAATGAAAGAAAGGAGATCGCGGCAAAATAACAAAGAGAGGAGGTCGCAACAAACGATAAAGAGAGGAGGCCGCGACAGAAGGGTGATCCTGGTAAAAGACCAAGGAGGATCGTCTTCGCGAAAGATCGATCAGCACCGTCGTCTAGGCCACCAAACTTACAACGGCGTTTGTGCAATAAGCTTTTGAAACATAATACAGGCAATCTGCTTCTTAAACATATGTTTGTTAGTCGCTACGATTCCGAACTGTGCTCATTATCTCTGAACCTTCCCAGCTTGTGTTTGCAAGAAGACAGTCGCAAACTTTTTGGGACTTGTTTGGTTGGTGCCCAAATTTACCTTACCAAATAGTATAGTCAGTAAGAAATTGATTGCCAGGACTCAACTGGCAAATATTTGGCAACCTAAGAGTGAACATTTCAACGGCTGAATGCCTCCACGGGCACGATTGGGAGGTAAATATCCCTGTCTATCATGAAGTAACCTGTAAGTGTCGAAAACGATGTTTACTCAACTAGGCCCGCCAGTTCCTCTTCTGTTAAACCGAGTTTAGCACTTGGGCTAATCGAGCAGTGTGCAAGGGCCCTGCTGTCCTGTCGAGGACCTTGAGGTCCGCACCTGAGCTGCTGGCGTCTCCGGACATATCGAACTCTTCAAGTTCTCAGGGAAGTTCGCCTTTTTCTTCCTCTGAATTCAAAAGTTCAAGTCCGGCCGTTGTGAGCGACGCACAGCCCATGCCAGGACAGGAGGATGCCGTATGGCATCGGTCGCATACTGCCACAAACCGGTCACGTGCGCTTGGGTTGTTGAGCGGCGTGCGAATACCTGCATGCCCTTGCCCTGCATGCATGACAGCGTGAGATACCAATCCAAGCACGCGAAAGCGACGGAAGCATGGGGTTGGGTCGTACTTTGCGGGGAGCGCTTGTTGGGAGCTAGCTAGCTCTCTCGTCGTCGCCGTTTGTACTTTGAGGGCGTCCAAGAGAGTTTATCGATCCGGGAGGGAATGGATGATCAGCTTCAGAAAAAGTCAACTGTTGGACTGCTCATAATGTTGCCCGCTGACTCACACGTCCCCGAAGAAGTATAAATTGCGGTATCTAGGCATTCTCAGCTCATCTTAATTGCAATCACATTTTATATCAGCAATCTTAGCTGAAAGCGAGTCTTTTCGCGGTAGCTTCTCGTACACACTTCAGCAGCGAAGTGCTTGACTTCCTCCTAGCAACACTTAATCTGACTTTGGGATGGCGAATTGGGAATCCCTAGGAGGACTATACAGACAAAGAGTTTGAAGATAAATAGTTTGGAATGCGGCTGGATTAATTTGGTTAGTCCTCCTTATTTATATATATATATATATATATATATATATATATATATATATATATATGAAACGATCAACTCCCTGTTACTATATATGATTTAGCTTGGTGATGTCTTATAATTCAGCTTTATCAGTTTCTGTTCCGTTTCAGTGCCTGTCTTGTTCCAGTACTCAACTGGAATTACTATAAGAAGGTGTTTAAAGTTGAACCTCATAATCATAAAATGAAATGATAATGGATGTGAAAATCACCATGTTCTGTGTGTGGCCTGTGTCTCCTTTCTGTAATTTATTCAAGTTTCTCCTGGACAGCTGTAAGTCTATTAGTCTATAACACGTAGTAGTTGTTCAGAATTTCATATTAGCCTTGCAAAGCATGCAGTGCAATTTTGAGTCAGACTTCGAGAAGACGATTCAAACATCGTAAAATTTTTGCCACATGCAATGCACCGGTCTTTCCCTTGAAATGAAAGGCTCTGATCTGTAATTTCTGCTGGAAAGTACGTAGCTACATTAGTCCATACGTAGCGGTCAAATCCAATTCGGTAGACGTTCTGTACTTGTACGCCAGCTAAGAACAGAATAGGCTGACTTGTGAAGCGAATCCCGCGTACCATTTCAAACCCGGCATACAGGTGATTATTTGTCGTAATGGTTGTTAGTCAAAGTGGCCGTTGAAACCGGCGTGGCAACCTCAGGTAGAATGAGGGGAATCCGAACGATATCTTATATGGTTTTATCTTCGCTTTAAAATTAGACTTAGGACTTGTTTAGTTTGATGTCTTGCTTTATCTTACCAAAATTTTGGCTTACCCAGCTTATTTGACTACTATTTGATTTGAAGCCAAAATTTAGCTCTACCCTGCCAATATTTGGTTTGCCTAGCTTTTTCTTCATCATTGCTTGGCAAAAAACGGGCGCCCAAAATGGCCGCCAGCGAATTGGCGAGGCTTGTTGCCAATGTGCTTGCCACGTGTCAGAATTTTGTTGGTTAATAGTTCTTGACATTAATGCAAGGGTAGCTTAATTAATCAGTTTCAAATGATTATATTTTCTAAACCGAGTATCTGATTTGTGATCCGATTGAACCATTGTGTTCCTTGTCATTTAATCAACAAAACAAGACCACTGTTGACATATTTTGGTGCAAAAAATCATACGGCCCCACATGTCATACTCACTTTTTTTGGCAAGTTTTGGTATGGCTGCAATCCAAACGCATCAATTTCGGTATTGCCCTTGAATTGGCATGGTTACAATCCAAACACAATTTTTTTGCCCTGGTTTTGACATTGCCCCGAATTTGGCATTACCAAAATTTTGGTTTGGCACATTAAGGCCATGAACCAAATAGGCCCTTACATCCTGTAACACCCTATTTTTGGGTTTTGTCAAAAGTTCAAAACTCGATTTGATTTCAAATTTTGCAAGTCAAAGTTCAACTTCAAATCTAAAAACTCAAATTCAAAATCTCGAATTCAATCTTTCCCTCAAATTTCCTTTGGGCTTGGCCCGTCCTTTTCTTCCTGACACCCTTCATTTTTTCCTCTGGCTCGACCCATTTAGCCCTCCTTTCCTGCCACCCGTGCGCGAGCCGCGCGCTAAGCGCCTTCGCACCATCTTCTGGTTCAAGCGTGCAAGACGGCGTATGAAATTGCCCGGTCGAGCCTCCCCGGAAGCTCCTTCCCCTCCCCGACTATAAGAGGAGCCCCTGGCCTCCCTTCTCCCCCTGCCCACCATTTCTCCTCTCCTCCTCCGAGCTAGAGCCGAAGCCCCGTTTCCGCCGCGCCGCCTTGTCGTCGAGACGCCGCCCCACCGCGTCTCCGCGCGCCCCCAACCCCCTCTACTTCTTCCCCTACCTCCCCTGTTCTTCCCCGCCGCCGAGGAGCGCCACGATCGCCGCCCCTTCTCCTCCGCCCATGGCAGCCGCCCACCACCTGCCGCCCACAAGCCCCTGACCTCGCCTTCGACCTCCAGCCCTCGAAGCAACTCCGTCTGCGCGCTCCTCGTCGTTGCTGCATGCGTCGTCGCAAGCCGCCAAGACACCCGTGGTGCCGCCGCCGCTCCTCCACCGCGCCGTCGCTCCACTAAGTCGCCGGTACCCCCGTGGCCATCGTCCTCTTGGCGACCCGTTCTGGCCCTTGCCCGGCGCTGCCACGTCCTCTGCCACCGACGACAAGCTCAAGCCAGGAGCACCCGAGAGCCTCCTCTGTTGTCTAAAGCTCAGACAACACTATTCTTTAGCCATTAATCCACCTCAAATCTTTGTCTTAAGGATTAACTACTAATTAGCTTAATTAACTACCAGATTAATTGATGTCTTAGAATTCAATGGCATATGGGCCATTTAATTAAGCTTTGGACAAAAAGGACTCAGTGATTAACTGCCCTGATCTCAATGTCACGCGGGCCCGAGAAGCTTTTAATGAAATCAATTAAGAAAACCTGTTTTATTACCCTCTATTGTCTCTATGACACGTGGGACCAAGGTAAGTTAAAGTAGCTATGTAAACTCCGGTTTCTTCTCGGTAAGACAATGACCAGTGGACCCAAGCCCTCTGATGCTCAATCAAAGTTTTAGTGGACCGGAGCCCTGTGTTGGTGGACCATGTCCATGTGCTTTTTCCATGAGCCATGGTACTGCGTAGTGGCCCCCACCTGTCAATGAGACATGTTCTCCCCCCCCCCCCCATTTTCTCCAATTTATTTTGAACTCAAACTTCGGACGTCTCGATCTCCTTCATTCTAAGTCCGATTAAAGTGAAATTTGTTTCTAAATTTGTATAAATTCAAGACATTGCTATTGGCAGAGGTTTTGTTTATTTTGGAGTTCATTTGATATTTCTATTTTATTTATTTGTTTTGTTTGTGTGTTGTTTCTTTTTTCAACGTGATCGCCTGAGTAGAGTTCGAGAATGCGGAAGGACCTCAGTTCGAACAAGCCCAAGACAATCAAGACCCTCTTGGCTTAGACCTAGATGAGCTAATACTTTGATTATGTTGAGCCTACATTTTATGCAAATTATATTCTTTTAAAATATCAAACTGCATGCTTTAAATTCGATATGCAAATGTGTGTCAAATGGTCTTAAGGTAGTTAAATACCAACTTAATAATTAAATAATATTATACCATCCTTGACAATTGAAATACTTAACCCTTGTCACCTTAGTAATTATGAGGTAACTATACTAGTTGTAGGTTGTACTTAAGTGACATACTGGTCTTACTTAAGTACCAAGGTATTCATTTACCCCAACCATTATCTTTAAAATCATGAACTTGTTTTGGGCCGTCATTGTGGGTAAATGACTAGCGTATTTGAGTTAATGTGGATTTTCACTTCTAAAAAAACTTAAAAAACTTGTTGTTACCACATCTGGGCAGATAGTATGATGGTTGGTGCGGACGTAGCACGAGAATGCGTGGAATGTGGTATGAACCACCCAGATAGCTTTAAGGACTTAATCCTGTGATGACATCCAATGTAAAACAGTGTAACCACAAGTCTATAATGGTGTCGACCTGGCTAAATAATTTGTATCAACCAGTACGAGTTGCACCATTGGAGGGACCCATGGCTGTGTCGCCGGTCGTGGACTCAGTGGGGTCGCTAGTGTAGGCTGTCGTGTGGCGCAAGAGGGGGCCTGGGGGCGGGGTTGACGCAGGTGTGAGGGCGTAACCCCTCTTAGGTGAAACCTTAGCATGTATAACTAATACTGGAGGATGCATTGTAAAGGTCTTGTGGTAATATCTCCTTGATTCACATGTCTAAGAAAACACGTGTATATATCAGAATGATTATCTCTTGTGGGTAAAGTGTATAGTCTCTGTAGAGTATAAACTGTTCGAACAGCCGTGTCCACGGTCAAGGGCAAGCATGGGAACTTACTCGAGTTAGTTCTATTTATAAAACTTTGTGGGTGGGATGAAAAACTTGTCGGGCTGATGTAACCCTGAATTTGGATTTTTCTTGAGTGGAAGTACCCCAATGTTATTAATAGGTGGATGTAACCCCAATAAAAAAATAAGCATAAGGTGGAACTAACCTCTGCTATTATAAATATCGCATAATTAATCTCTTTAATAAAATGTGATTTAGTCAAAATACTAAGTGATAACAATTTCTATCTATAATAATTGAAAATATTGCTTTAGCAAATAAAAGAACTTGAGCCATCCTCGTTAAAGCCTTGCATGTATAAATATTGCATTGCATATTAGCTCGCGAGTACAGAAGTTGTGCTCACTCTCGCTCTCACCAAAACCCTTCAGAGCCCGTAGATCTAGGTCATTTTGCATACTACGAGGATCCAGACGTTGAAGGCTAGGGAGCTGGTGGTCTTGCCCCAGTCTAGCTGACACCGGGTATTCGTGTACTACCAATATTACACAGGTCTCTGGATAATATCGGTCGTACATTGGTTTCCCCAGTCACTTTCCTGTGGTGAGATGTGATCTACCCCTTTTGCTTCCACTACTGCTTCCGCTATTTATGTAATGTACTCATTTGGCCTGTTCGTCTCTACTATAAAACTTGACCCGATGCGGTCTATGTAAACTCTAATATTGTTTAATTAATGCATGGTTTGGTCTACGTATGTATGAAATAATTCAGTAATGTATTCTGTGAGCGCTATCTACTGATCTAGGGAATAGTGCAGTATTGTTCTCAAAGGATTCTGGATTGTGAAATCCGGATCCGACACATCCTGTTCTTCCAATAAGCATAGTCGAGCCCATCGATGACATACGGCTTGGTGGAGTACTTTTCAGTCCCTAGATTCATCAATCAATTAAGATCAAGTATGAACTATCCGGTCTCTGATAACACTTGTTGAACTGAATTAGCGAATAAAGGAGGGGTGAATAGGAACCACCTATTGTTCACCTCTACAGAATTCAACTTTTTTTCTTCACTCCAATAGTTATGAGAACTATAAATATCAAAGCTATAAGATCACAACAGAAGTCTTGTATTCAAAACAAAAAACCCTGAGCTCAAGGCCTCACGGTCAGTCTGACCACAGGTGTGGCCGATGTGACCACCGGCTATGTGGACAGTAGTCCAAAGGATCCAAAAATCGATCTAACTTTTGATCTTGTGATCAAAATCCCCTGATATTTCATACATAACTTATCAAGAAGGTCGTGAACCTATTTCATTCGACGATCGAGATGATCAAAGCCAAGGTTCCATGAATTTCTTGATTGGAGTCAAGAAGGCTCAAAAACTAGGGAAAACAAAAACTTAATCCAAGAACTTGCTAGTGGGTGGAAGATGGTCACGATGACCATAGAACAGATCCCACAAGTCTTAGCAAGCTAGATCGCAGCAAAAAAAGAAACCAAAACCCTTAGAACACAAAACCCCAAAATCATTAAAGAGATAACAAGAACGAGATAGAACTCATATTGGAGCAATCTTGGTTGGATTGATTAGAGTGATTGTAGGTTTACAATCACTCCACCATAAAAGACAAAAGCTCACATTTGAGCACCAAATTTCTCAGGCCGTCTCTATCAAACACTAGCCTCCTCTATTTCCTTACATTTCCTAAATCACAAATTAGGGTTTCTAATGGTTAGTTGTTCAAATCCTGCACCAACCCTTATATAGTGGAGGCTAGGTCTAGCAAGAAAACCTTATCGGGCACCTGTTAAACCCACACATAAATGGTCTACACTCACGCACGCTTCTCAAAGCAGATGACGACCTGGGTCTCCAGAATCCGTCTCTTTGTGATCTTCATCTTCTCTTAACCTAAACTGTCTCTCCTTTGCGTCGTCCTACTCTACAGTTTCTCTAAGATCACCAACCTGATATTTTGGCGAAGATACCAAAATACCCCTTTTCGATCCTTCTCCAAGACCGAATCTAAATAACGTGAAGCAATCTCATGCTTCGCCACGCGTAGGTTCATCAAAAGCTCTTTTCATGTCGGCAAGTCTCTTCCAACCGGCTTCCATTGGAACTACCATGGCACTTGCATCGACCCCAAGCCACTTGATGCAACTCATTGCACTGAACATCCTGTTCGGTTGTTCTTGTCCATCTGCGTCATACTTGAGTCTAACCACTTCACCCGGCATACTCGATCGTTCTGTACCTCAGCTCTCCTAGCCTAGTCCTAATCATCCCCACCGTTGACCGTAGTTGACTCCAAGCCACCTGCACAACAATAGACCAAGAAATCGATTTTGGGCACAAGTTCTACACAATTTAATCCACGTTAGCCAAAACATGCATCATGCAACACCTATACACTGAAACTCGTGACTTTGTCCAATTCCATAAAGTTTACCACCTTCCTGGTGCATGAACTCCATCTGGTCGGTCAGACCGTTGCACCTCGGCCGGTCTAACCGCCTACCAGCCTAACCACCTACCAATCTAATCGCCAACCATTGGCCAGTCAGACCGCTTCCCAAACCGGGAAAACTCCATCTTTGGACATTTCAGCAAAACTTTATCTAGTTTCGCATTCAGTCTTCATTTTCGATAACACCAGGTGCAAACACAATCTTCAAACACTCTCACAGAAATGTTTGATCACATTCCTAGCCGGTCGGACCGTCGGCTCTTGGCCGATCAGACCACCTGCAGCCTTATAGTCAGGCTACACTTCGTTAAACCGAGGGTTTCTGCTAAATATCGTGACGCCGATGTCAATTGTTTGACACATTAAAATTAGGATCATATCACATGATCTCCACACGATTATATATCGATCTATCTCTTACCAGTCTGAAACTTCCGTTTCTGATCTTTCGCTTCCAGGAAAGGAACGAAACACATGGAAAGAAAGCAGCAAAAACGGAAAGAACAAATACATAGCGCGGTCGGCGAGGGCCAAGAAAATCAAATGGTATTCCTCTAGCTAGTTAGATATCTGTGGAATTCTAGCTTGGCGCATCAAGGATAGCCTGATCGTGTAGTAACATTTCCAGGCGTCATTTGTTGACCTATGATTCCCTTGATATCGAGAGGGCATAATATATAGCCACAAAGCTCGAGCACCACGCGCGTTCGGTTACATTTTGAACGCGGACTGTTCGACAAGGGGAATTGACCAGACAGAGCGCGTACTAGCTAGCCAGCTAAAACAAATTTTACGTCTCCCGGCAATTCCGTTATTGACTCGTGACCTTATGGGTTCCATGCTTGACATGTCCGGCCGTAGCTTTAACTAGCCCAGTCATGAACTGGATCGAGCTTAATTTAATTATTTTGGAATTTGGATCTTAAGTAGAATCAGATCCAAGTAAACACACCTTCGCCTATTAAATTTTATTTCGGACCTCACTGTCCTGCAGTCTAGTGCTAGAAAACCGCTACGTTGACTGTCTTATGGATTAGTAGCATTGTTGTTGTTTGTTCAGTACTGTCCTTGCTAATATGCTAGTACTTCGCTATACGTCTAAACTAAGTTGCATTGCTCGCCGCATCAGATAGGTGGAGAACCCTGTAAAATGGTGAGTTAAAATTAAGGAGCAAAAGAGATACATATGGCTGAAAGATTCTCCATGTGTGTGCCTATACGTTGGTTAATTTAGTACCCCCTTGTTTGGGAGATCGATCATGAGATACGATGTGAATACACGACATCCGAGATATATCAAACCATTATGTTTCGTCGCCAAGTTTTGACTCAGAAAAGCAGTGAAAATGAATACTATGATCGATTGTACTTAAAAAAATTAACGCTCATTACGAACGTCAAAGGCACAAGTAATAGCACTTCCAAAAAGGCTCAAGTAATAGAAACGCATCTTTAGTGTATTGAACCGATATCGATTCAAAGTCATACTACGTAAGCATTCTAGGAACTGAGCTTGTTATTCTCTAATGTATTGAACCGATTCCTACTAATAACTAGGACCCATGTTATATTAAAAAACCACAAAATAATAATATCCCCTCTCAACTGCAGTCTCTCCTATGTAGTTGCTTAATGCTCATATGAGTTGTTTAATGCTTTGAATCGATTCCTAAGTAGAGTTCGGTTCCATACATTTTTTTTGTTGGAATCGACACCTCCAATGTATTGAATCAATTCAATATCTTCTCTCTTCTTATTTGAACCGACTAAAACACAACATTGGAGATGGTCTAAAAGAACTCTCTTGGTGCAATGGTGGACATACAAGATTGTGAACTCATCCAATCAAGTTTGAGTTTCATTTATACCTTAAATTAATGTGGAATTGCGGGGGAGAAGTCTTATCCCGCCAAATCTTTTAAAAAATAGAAACACATGACAAATGGCAGAGATGGAAAACAAAATCTAAATCTGTCTTCTGCGTATATTGCACATTGCTGCATCATTTCATGATCCCAATACTGAGACCTGACCACACTTTAATTTCTCCAAGGCTAGTAATTAAGCCTGATGCCCGCTTGTAAAGGGCTTAACATCTGATGATCACTATTAATTCCTCAAAGAACGTAGCAAAAAAGGATCGCGGAGTATAATCCACAGAGGCTCATTAAACAAATTCAACTCGAATTAATTTACAGGTATCATATCAGGAGGAACTTTTTTTTATTAATTAACCGTTTTAAAATTTTTCTTTTAAAGTTAACCCCGATGAACTTTATTTCCAATTCTGACCCCTTTAGTCATGCCAGATAAATTCGCTAAATAGCATTTTTTTGTCACGCCACTGGTTGTGGCATGATCAAACAACACTGTCACGCCACTAATCGTAGCGTGACAAGAGCTTGCCCAGATACGGGCTGACGTGACAGTGTTGTTTTGTCACAACACGGGTGGTGGCATGACCAAAAGGGTCAGAATTGGAAATAAAGTTTGCCGAGATTAACTTTAAAATAAAATTAAAAAGGGTTAATTAATAATAAAAAAATCTATCAAGATCCATATCCCATCCTTTGCTTATTTTTTACTAGCATCGACCGATCTCCATGTATCTCTATGACTCCATTATTGTCACCTCTTTGTTTCCCTTGTGTCTTTGTGATCTATACACGCTCGTACCTCCTAAAGTTTCCAAGACACATGCCGTTAACAGCTATAAACCGCTTATTTGTTAACCCCACCTCAACCATAATCATTTCTTAATTAACGGTGAGCTGCGGGAACCCCAACGACGGGTGCGGCGACAATGGCGAGAGCGGCGGCAGGCCTCCGAGCAACCCTTCCCAATCCTGCTCCCAGCTCCAGCTCGACGGCGTCGGCGGAAACCCCTCGACAGATGCGGCAGCGCCCCCCGACGTCGTAGTCGACGTCACCGTAGATGACGTGGTCGCCGTTGTCTCCCACGACATGGACGACCGCGAGGTGGAGGACACCTGGGTCGACGGCGACGGCTTCTCGGACTTTAAGGCCTTGTTTACCACTCCGACCACCCCGACGTCGGGGTCCACCTCCTGTCGCTTCCGTTTATTCGTGGACGCGTTGGCAGGCGGCGGCGCGGCGGTCTGCGACGTCGGAGCGGGCGGCGGTGGGACCCACAGGTCGGCCCCGCCGGTGCCGACCTCGTTGGGAAAGTTGAGGATGGCCTTGGCGCCGCGCATTTGGAAGGCGGCGCGGTCGTAGGCGCGCGCGGCCTCCACGGCCGTGTCGTACGTGCCGAGCCACACGCGCGAGCCCCGGCGCTTCGGGTCGCGGATCTCCGCCGCGAACTTGCCCCACGGCCGCTGCCGCACGCCACGGTACTTGCGGAAGTCCTCCTCTGCTGCGGCCGCCGTCGGCGCAGCCGCTGCAGCCCCCGCCCACCCGAAAGAGCTCGGGGGCAGGGAGATGGTCAGCGACGGCCTCACAGGGGATGTCTCGCCCCCAAACTTTATCATCACCGGTGCGGCCGGCTCCGTCCCCCGGAACGCCACGTCGCCAACGGCAACCGCCGGAGCAGCATCCATGTACCCGTGCGTTAGGTCTACGTATCCTTGCTGCTGCTGCGGCAAGAACATGGGCTGGTACGCCGGTTCGGCCGTGGGAGGTGGCAGTACGGGGAAGGTGACGTCGTCGGAAATTGCAGGGTTAGCCGACGCGGGGATACTGCCGCCGCCGCCGAGCAGGTGCTCACGAATGAGCTCGAGATCGAAGTCGTCGATGTCTCCGGTGAAGTCCATGCTGCTTATCGTCTTTCGTTATGATTGCCGAACAGCCGTGATGACCAAGGAGATATGACACGAGAACTCGAGTCTCCACGGCAGAGAGGTGTGTTTGTGTTTGTTCGTCGGTGTCGAGTAGTCTGATGAGAAAACTACATTGGTGGTGTGTGTATTTATAGCTAGGCCGGACTCCGGAGTGAGACGAGACACGAGAGACGAGAAAGCTGAGGGTTTCAGGCTCTCGCGGTGATCTGATTTTGACCACGCCTACCGAAGGGACCCACTTTGGGTCTTTTGGTTTCATACTACTCCAATTGCTATGCCGAGATTAAGTAGAGAATTACTGATTAGTTTAGTTATTGCAAAAACTGTGACTTCTTTCGAGATCGAGTAATGGTCATCTGGGACTTTAAGAGACGGTCATTTTTCCCTAATAGTGGCCTTCGGAGGTAAAAAAAAGAGTTTCCTAATTAAACGGACTACCATTTTCTTCTTGTTTTTGTTCGATCTCTCAAAGTATACGTTAGATTTTGAATCATGTAGTGAAAATATGAGTTATTAAAACTTTCAAGAATAATTACAATGTACAAGAATAAAAATTACATAAGTAAAATACTGTAATTTATGTATAATAAAGTTGTAAATTTTGGACTAAAAAGATAGTTGAATGTTGTATAGACGACCCAGCTAATTCATTAGTACATTTGCTGGAACATGTTCACCATCGCCATGCATGTAGTTTGGTTGGTTTCCGGCTGTTGCAAAATTAAGATAGAGTTGCAGCGCATGGATATGGACGCACGTAACGTAAGGTGGTGAGCCGAACTCGTAGCCGGCGCCATGCAGGTCGATGCAGCGGACCTGGTCCAGTACTAGCTCGTCCGCCGCTTTACGGTTCGTTTGGTTTGTTTAAACATATGGTCCTGAACCATCCGACGAAAATGAGCTCGTTCACACATTTAGTTGGTTAGATGATACTAAACCATCCTGGGATGATGGTTCAAAAAATAAGAATATTTTTTGTCTATGCCGTATCAACATGTTCGAAAAAAAATACCGAACCACGCTGTTCACTCTGGCTCTCTCTCTCTCACCTCGACCCTCCTCAACCTCCCTGCTTCCTTAACGCCACCACCGAGCTAGCACAGCCGCTCCGACGAAGCCTGGCCCGTACGTACATGCTCCCAAGGGAAAAACTAGGGCCAACGGTGTAGCAACCAAGCAGCCGAGCCCCAAGCGTCAGGCCAACCCTGAGCGCAAGGGCGCGGGCGAACCAAGCAGCCAAGGCGTGCATGGGCGCGAGAGGTCGGGCGACGGCAACAGACCGAAAGGGCACGGACCGAGCCGGATCGAGACAGCGCCATGGGGAGGCCTTGAGGGACACGGCGAGGCACCAAAGCCGAGGAAGGAGCGCCATGGGGAGCTTCGGCCGAAGGAGCAAATCCCAAGGGAAGAAAAGAAAGGAAAAGCAATGGGGAATGGATGAGGAAGACAGAAATAAAGAAAGGCCAGGAGCTCTCTCGGTCAGATCTAGAGAAAGAGAAAGGGGAAGAATGACTGTCAGCTGAAGAAAAGGAAAGGGAGAAAATAAAGAAAATAAAAAGGAGAAGGAGAAGGAAGAAAATAAAAATAGTGGGATCATCCAACCCAACCAACCAAACAAAATCTTGAACTATTCAGGATCATCATATCCAAGCAACCAAGCAAAATCATATATCATCCTATCCCATCAACTAAACACCAAATTTATACCATATCATCCTAGATCATCATCTCATCCCATTCATCCTGATTCACCTAATCAAACGCACCATTAAATAAGCATGCACTACTAGTCCTGGCCACTTGAGGATACTCCGGTCCAGTATATACGTGGGCTCGTTCTTCTTAAGTGGCCTTCGATTCGTTAATATTCGTGGACGCTTCCGACCTCTTGACGAACGGCTGCGATCGATGGAGGCCACGAAGCTAGATCGCTAGCCCTGCTGGGCGTACCTGTTTTTAGCGGCTCGATCGATCGGAAAGCCTACGCGGTGCGGTGAGATGGGCTCGTTCAAACCTGGCTTTGCAAGGTCAGCTAGCTTCCAGCGGCTTCTCTTTTACTCTTCTCCGTGGGGCCTAGCTGAGACCAGCTAGCTTTCCTCGCGATTTCTGTCCTTGGACCTCACATGGACGCCTAGTCTGCAATTACCCAACTAATGATTAATGAGATACTGCCCGGCCGGTTTGTTTTGCATGCATGGTGTAGTAACTAGATGACGACTAGATACAGAGCCGGGCGGAAGGACACCTGCAGGCTCCACATATAAATCGCTAGACGCACACGCGCACATCAAGAATGGGTCAGCTGGGGCCTGCCTGGGGCGATTTGCAGGTGTACATGCACGTCAATAATAATGACGAACAGGAAGCATTCTCACGCCTTTGCCGTTCTGGTCTGGGAATGGACTGTATCAAATTTTCCGCTTACTTAGGGATTGTATTACTATTTACTAGTACTAGTACTTAGTCAGAACCCCTGCTCCAAGTGGTCACATATATATCCACACGATGCATGCATTCCACTTGCTCTGCTATTCCTCATTTTGATGTGTGAAGGACGCGGGAAATGCCGTCACCGTCCACAAATTTAGGTTGCCGTGGTTCCATACGGTTAATTTTTTAAAAACCTTGACCATTAATATATTTACTAGCTTCGTAAAAACTAGTGTTAGAATTTGTCTCGTAAGATACTTTCATAATACATAATTTATAATTATTTTTGCTAGTATAGTATGATAAAAGCCATAGTTAAAGTGGACCGTAAAAAATCAAAACAACACACACACACACATATATATATATATAAAACGCCCGTTTCGTACTCCTGGGAGTATATACTCTCACTTCCAATATACAACTTAAACTCATATATTATACTTCTTTATCACTTTCAGTATACTTAAATACCACTTATAAGATACTCCAATACGACTTGATTGAAATTTTTTTATTGGAGCCCTTTGTTTTTTGCTATATACCTTTTTTCATTTATAAAAAAAGTACATACACAAATTTTGCTATAAAAAGTGAACTTTGATGAATTTTTTTATGAAACTCACTTTTATATATATGAAAATGGTATGGTACTCCTGGGAATACGTACTCTCACCTCTTATATACCACTTAAATCGTGTGATGATACCTCTTTATCAATTTGAGCATACTCCAATAATAATTATACGATACTCCAAAGTGAGTTTCATAAAAAATTTCATCAAAGTTCACTTTTTGTAGCAAAATTTGTGTATATACTTCTTGTACATATGAAAAAGGGTATGTAACAAAAAAATAAATGGCTCTAATGAAAATTTTTCAATCAAGTCACATTGTAGTATCTTATAATTTGTATTTAAGTATACTGAAAGTGATAAAGAAGTATAATATATTCGTTTAAGAGGCATATTGAAAGTGGGAGTACATACTCCCAGGAATACAAAACGGACGTTCTACACACACACACACACACATACCATTGGTTTAAATTTATACGTTTTGACCGTACAAATTGTAGGACGACTTTCTTTTGTTACCGGAGCGAGTAGTATATTTCGACTCTCCAAAAGGTCCAATTAGAGTCGACTTGGGTCGTGTTTTGGGCGGCCGAAAGCTCGATCGACACAACCTGATCTAAATGCAAGACGTCATGTGGTGGTCAATGCTTCTTTCACGAACGGCGGGCCGGGCTGGGCTTGAGAATGTAGCCGTTGGTGGCACTGACACGCAAGACGGCTAGGCAGTGCTTGGGCCACTTCGGCCTAAATAGGCCCAACCTTCCCATTCTAGCCCAATCCCTTCCTCTCTCAGCCTAGCCCAATCACTCCTCCACCCCAGACTGGCCCAACCAATAACCCCCCTCTGCCACCTGGCCTGGCCCAACATCCCTCTCGGCCTCCCCCAACCGCTATTCCCAACCCCTTATCCCGAGCCCTGGCTCCCAAATTTCCAATCCCTAATCACATTCCCTAATTCCCCTCCCTCCAGCTCCAGTCACCTCCCTCCCTCCCACGCATCGCCGATCGCCGCCTCCTCCCTTTCCTCCCCACGCCCGCCAGCCCTCCCTCCACTCCTCCAGCCACCTCCCTCCCTCTCCCTCTCCCTCTCCCTCTCCCTCTCCCTCCCCACGCGCCGTCGCCCGCTACCCTCCCTCCAGCCACCTCATCATCACTATCCTTCTCACACCCTTCACAAGCGCGCGGCGCGGTCGAGTTGGGCGGAGTTCTTCATCGACGCCTAGGAGGAGGAGGCTATGGCGAGGGGGAGTAGGTGTGGATGGCGCACGAGTATCTTTGTCTTCCTGTGCGACAGCGGTTGTCGTCTTCCCAGACGTCTATAGTTATTTGGGACTAGGCTCGGGCCGGCACGGCACAGCCCCGACACAACGGGCTTTGGGCCATGCCTAACCCTGACCGGAGGCGAGGCGGGTTGGCTGGGCCGAGTCGGCACGACGGTGCCCGAAGCACAGTAGACCCGTGCTGTGCCGGTCCGGCCTAGCCCAATGCCCACCACTAGGTCCAGCACACTCCCTACGGATCACCAGAAATATTAATGTGCTAGTAGTATTTCGGATCTCACATTACAAGCCTCTCTGTGGCAATATGATATTTCCAAAAAATCGAGTTCAAAACCTTGGACGCACGGATCGTAGTTTCATACCCCTGCTCACATGACACCCCAGTTTGAATCTGCCTGCGAACTTTGGTACGGTCCAAAAGGTCCTAGGTGCCGGAGGAGCAGAGAGGATAGGAGCTAAGGCAGGTCAACACGCCCCCAAAACGGCCGAATTGACCTTGAACCGTGCACGCCGCTTCTTCGGACGGCCGGACCGGCCCGCGCGCTGCGCCACGCCAATTCTGGGCAGGCCGCAGGGTCGAGCTCGGCCCCACGTATGCTAATTAGGGGTGGGTACGAGCCAACTCGGCTCGGCTCGGCTCGGCTCGGTTAAGATAACGAGCCAACTCGGTTTAGTTTGACTTGGTCAAGTTCGTTAAGCAAATGAGTAAAAAATATCTGCTCAGTTTGACTCATTTGGTTTGGAACCACGAGAGGGCTCAGGCCAGACGCTAAAGAAGAGGGCGTTGGGCGGACGGTACATGGATAGGAGAGGATTGTAGTTTGCTGGGCTGAGCTGATAGGCTTAGGTTGAGTCTGACTGACTCATTACGATAATGCGTAGAAATATCAGCTCGGTTCGGTTCATTTAGTTTGTTTATAATCCGAGTTTGAACCGAATTCTTAACGAGCCAGCTTGACTCGTGAGTTTCGAGCTCCCCACCCCCATTGCTAATTGATACAAGACTCGCGCCTTTGGATTGGACCGCTTCGTCCTGGACCCATGTTTTCGCGCAACAGTACAAGGAAGCGTTCAGGACCTTCGCTAAATTAGCGCAGCGCGGCGCGATTGCAGGCTTGTAGCAATGATGATGTGGCCCGAGCCAGCCTAGCGGGCACACCACCAAAGTGGCAAGGTCCCACTGGACATTACACATGACCACATGACTCCACCATGCATAATGTGCGTACCATGCAAGGCAGGGAGTGTCTATACATCATTCGCATATATTTTTTTTTCTGTGCTAATGTTGATGATGCTTTCAGACTCTGGTTTCACCGGCATTTCTCTCTTGTCGATGTATCGAGCAAGTAAAATTAAAGATTACTGCAGCAGTCTTCTATCCGTGGTAAAATATTACTGCAGGAGTCTTCTGGCAACCGCCTTATACTTTTTATAAGTGAGCTAAAGTCTCTTGCAGGCAGCATCTAGTTATCATGAGAGCGAAGTGGTTATATTCACTAGGCGTGGGCTAAATTGACGGGCGAAGATAGAGAAGCTTTGTAAGTCAAGAGTAAGAATACAGCAGCAGCAGAGCACATTCCTACAGGCCACAGGGTCGCGATCCTACGAGAAACACAGTGATCTGTACCATCTGCTTAGGAGATATCCGTAGTATATAATATATTGGACTCTCTTCATGGGTAATAACGAGCAATAACGGGCTAAAATAAGTCACCATTTCAGCGTCATCGCTCAGTGCCAATCAAAGCGAAAACTACCTCGGCGTTACACTCGCAGGAATATAAAACAGCAGCATAGCTTTGAACGTAAAATTAAGAAAATCATCCGTCGCTCACATCATGCTGGTCTTCTTCAAAGTTCAGAACGGCGCGAATAGCAATGTTTGTTCCTGAATCCTGAGGACTCTCCGAGTGTACACCAAGTTATATCCAAGAAACTTACTAAAATGTGTCAGTTAATTATTAGATCGGACGACCTCGGCGCCATCGATCGATAGGGTACGAAAGCGACCACTCGGCCTCAGCGCAACCAACTCTGACTCGATGCTGGCCTCTTCAAATGCAGAGCCAACGCAATCAGTTACATATTTTTATAGTCAAAGGAAGCATGGCGGCAGTACATGTTTGATTTGTTCCTTCGGTTTACCGGAATTTTGTTCCACGTTCGGGAGTCGAGACAGCAAAGTGGAAAGATCTGTCGTAAAATTAGCGGTTTTAGTAAATATTTTGAAATAATTCTAGCAACAATTATCATAATAAAAGTATATTTGTAGCAGCATTTAAATGACAAAAATAACATAAAAACATGTATTATCTTCATGTCATTTAACACATGATAAAATACTCAAAAGCTAGGACTTGACAACAAAATAAATCAGCATAATGCTTAAATTAAATTTGATTGTTTAGTGCTCTCAGATATCGGACTGCACAAGATAAGTTCTTGGCATCCTTGCCACTATTGTCTATACTCTTCACAAATTGGATATGACAACCAAAGATCCGACTTTGAGCTCTAAAGACTGCTTTACTAATATGTCAAGAATTATCTCAAAACAGCAAGTTATATTTTCAGCCAACTGAGAATCAGATTTGTATAACAGTGCAAGGGATCACAGAATTAACACTATAGCATTTCACCCAACAGAGAAGAAAATGACTAACAGAGCTAAAGGATCACAAGATGCAGCTTGTAAGTCTGTCGGCTAACAGAGAACCAACAAAGTCACACAACACAAATTAATTCAGTCCACAGCGGCGACGACAACCAGACCCGGTGGACGGCGCGCTACTCGTAGCACGGTTTGGCGCGCCACTTGTGGGCGCCGCAGGAGAACCGCATGTTCCCTTGGCGGCGGTGGTGGCGACGAGAGCAGTCGACGGCTTCGAGGAGGACCGCGGTGGCATCGACAGTTCCTCGAGGAGGAGGTCGGAGCGCACGTCGATGAACGACGGAAACGGCCGCTACCGCTTGAGGAGAGCGGCCATGTACTGGAACTTCTCGTTCAATCCACGCAAGACGTTCAGAACGAGAGTGCGGTCATGGACGGTTTCGCCAAGGTCACCGAGGGCGTCTGCCATGCTTTTCGGTTCTGCGGCGATGTCGGAGATGGAGAGATCGCCCTGCACAAAGTTGCGAAACTCGGCGTCCAGGTGCAACGCACGAGTCTCACGGTTGCCAATGAACTGTTGTTTGATGCCGAGCCAGGCGGTGCGAGCAGTGGTGCCTCGGCTCCTCACGATCTCCATGAGCTCGGGGGAGGTCGTGCCGTAGAGCCATGAGAGAACGACACAATCCATCCGATGCCAGTTGGGGGTGTTGGGGAAGGTCGCATCGGAGAGGACGTGGTCAGTGAGGGAGTACCGCCCTAGGGGTGAGGAGGATGATGTCACGCCACTTGGTGTAATGCGGTGAGAGCGTGTCAAGAACAACCGGCACGAGGGCCTTGATGTTCTGGACAGCCGCCGCCTGTGCATGGAGGTTCGCAACTGCGGCGGCCTCGTAGTACATGGCGTGCGCGGCATCGTAGTGCGGTGCCTCATCGTTCTGCCCGGGGTGGGAGGCACGAACGCGTCGGCGGCAACGACCTCGTGCTTTCGCGCTCGAGTGGCGGCGGCGGCCTTGCGCGCGATAAGCGTCGAGAGGCGGCGTGTGTGGCGGCGATCGCGTCGCTATCACGAGAGGCGGCGGCTTTGCTCCGGGTAGCAATGGCGGCGGCCTCGTGCTCCAGGCGAGAGCGGCATCGTGCTCACAGGCAGCGGTGGCCTCGTGCTCGTGGGCGAGGGTGGTTGCACGCTCACGGGCAGCGACGTCGACGGCATCGTCGGCCATGGGCGGGGCGGCGGCGGCACAGGGCTAGGTTTAGGGTGTTTAGCGGAAGCGATAGGACACAAGATGTGTGGAATCTTCTGATACCATGATAGTGGAAATTGTCACACGTAATTGTCGTATATTGAATAGGTAACAAGAGTTACATATATATAGACCCAACCAAGAGATCCAATCCTCATTGATTTATAGAAATAGGATCAAGAGGAGGAAAGTATGGCCGTGATTAGGGGTGACGCGTGATGAGCCGGAAATATTGCTAACACAGTAGGCTCAAAGCAACTGAACAACTGAAAATAATAGAGCTTGATAGAATGAGATGAAATGACAACAGTAAGCAAAGCAATAAACTCAAGTCTGATCTAGTTTATCAAATCAATTTAATTACATGACAATTATCCTCATCAAGCATTTAAACCAAGCTGCGCAAGGAGGGGGGAAACCAGTCCTCACCATCGACGGTGCTGGGTCTAACCACGGTGGTGCAGTGGCTCTCAAAGCCCCACAAATCTAAAGACAAATTGGGAAGAAAAAGAACAAAAATTGGGGGATTGCTCACTTGTTTTTCGGGGTGAAGAAAAAGGAGAAATGAGCCACCTTAAGAAGAAGGAGGTAAGCCACGCGGTGGCAGCCAACGACTGGCGCCAAAGTGCACAGGCCGCTAGCGCCTCCAGCGCGCTGTCGACCGCGAAAACGCCGCCCCGGCCACCACACTTGGGTGCAGCCCAAGCCACACGTGCAACTTATCTATTCCCCTTCACTCACCGACAAGTGGGCCTCACCAATTCTTTTCATTTCATTTTCATCTTCTTCTTTTCTCTAATTGAGAAATTACCAAAATGACCCTCAAAATCCAACAAGATCACAGTGGTTTGCTTCGTGCGGCAACAAACTAGGGGCATATAAATCCGAAAAACGTGATCCGGTCATGACCAAGCTCACACGCTCACCAACTGAACTGATCAAAGCAAAACTGAATATGGAATCCACAAATTCACTTCAAACGGCGAAGAACATTTGGACAAGTGTTGGTAAACTAAAAAAAACTAAGGAGCAGGTCAATCGCCAACATGTTTTATAAAGCAGGTTGGATGGTAGTAAAGGCTGTGCTTGACTGATTCAGGTGTTGGTAGACAGATTAGGGAGTATGGAGCATAGAATGGCAAGAACCCAGCTGGATTCATCACGAAATTTATTACTAGTACTACTATGGTCTACTGTATGGTGATGCAGCCCTGCATTTTCCTAACGGAACCAAGAATCAAGCTTCACACTCCATTTGATCATTCAGCGCTGTGCTAGGCCATCCCAAACCACTAATGATGCCACATTTCCAAAGCCTTCAATGCATCCTATGGACCTTGCAACTCTCCTTGACAAAGATGATGGGATAGACACCTTAATTATGCCCCTAGAGGCTTTGATTTGTAATCAGATATTGGCACATGAGACAGAGACGACGAGATAGATGGGCAAAAAGTCCCATGAGCTGCAATTTCTCGTTCACACCATCAAAATTTTCACTAGAGCGTCAATATCACTTGGAATAGTTAGCTTGATGCTATCTGAAGTGACAGAGATAGATGGGCAAAAAGTCCATGAGCTGCAATTTCTCATTCACACCAACAAAAATTTCACTAGAACGACAATATCACTTGGAATAGTTAGCTTGATGCTATTTGAAGTGACAGCTAAGGATACAGATTAGATTAGCGTATGTATGACAGCTAAGGATACAAGAGCTATGATGTGTCACTGACAGATAGTAGGTTCCAGTAGGACTTTTCTGATTTTTTTTTTTGGTGGACAGAAATCCTAGAAAACCACGCAGCAATGGTAAACATTTTGTGAAAAAATCACTGATCATTTAGGGTTGAGAAATATCTTGTGCGTTCAAGAGACTAAATGGATGGATCAAAAGGCGAAAGAGGTCGAGCATACTGGCTATGAGTTGTAGTATACGGGAACAGAACGAAACAGAAACGAAGTGTGCATCTTAATCGATAAACGCCTCAAGAGCGGAGTTGTTGACATGAGGAGACAGGGGGATAGGATTATCCTAGTCAACCTAATCTTTGGCGACTTGGTTTTGAATGTTGTTAGTGTATATGCTCTACAAGTAGGTCTAGATGAGGCCGCTAAGAGGCAATTTTGGGAAGACCTAGATGACATGGTTAGAAGTGTGCCTAATAGTGAGAAGCTTTTCTTAGGAGGCGATTTCAATGGTCATGTCGGTACAACTAGTGGGGGTTTCAAAGGGTGCATGCACTCTTTGGAGGCGGGCTCTTTCTCGAGAGTGCTGTTGCACTCGGCAAAGCGACTTTACACTTCGGCAAAGCCTTTCTTAGAGTGCAACACTCGACAAAGAGCCTCCGTCGAATCCCTTCCGGTAAAGGCGCTTTCTTAGAGTGCCAAATTCGGGCACTTTCGGCAAGGCTTCTTAGAAATCCGTCTTGAGCACTCGACAAAGATTTGACGCCGTCGGCGCCGTCTATTTTTAAACCTCTTTCTTGAAGTGCCACAAAGACCCAGACTCGACAAGCGTGTTTTTATTTTTTTAAATTTTCTTTGCGAGTGCAATGGGCATTGCACTCGACAAAAGCGTCATTTTTTTTTTTTTAAATTTTTCTTTCTTAGAGTGCAATGGGCATTGCACTTTCGACAAAGCGTGTTTTTATTTTATTTTTAAATTTTCTTTCCGAGTGCAATGGTCATTGCACTCGACAAAAGCGTGTTTTTTATTTTATTTTTTAATTTTCTTTGCGAGTGCAATGGTCATTGCACTTTCAAAGCAAAACCTCTAAAATTCCTTTTTTTGGTTTTTGCTTTTCCATTTAAACAACAATGCATATATATATAATAGAAACCACAATTCAACGACAATAAATTACAAACCACATTTATATATTACAAACGACCAAATTTGTCCGAAATCCACAATTTATTACAAACCACAAGTTCATAGTCCACAAGTTCACAAGTTCGATACATAGAAACTACTCATAGCGGCTCACGGCGATCGCGCTACGTCGGCGATCCGGCGACGGTCCGGTGCGGATGGCCCGACTTGCGATCTTGGCGACCCTTGACACTGTTCGACGTCGCCCGATGTCATTGCACAAAAAGAAGATATTGCACGTGGTGACAAGATAAAAATGTAAGGAGTTTAAAGAAAAGTTAAAAATTTGTGAAGACCTCCTGCACGGGGCGTTTCCAAAACACGCAAAGAAAAACGTCGGCCTGAAGGTCGACAACCACATTCGACGCGAAGGCCGTCACATCAACTAACTTGGCATGAAGGCCCACACATCAACAAATCCGACACGAAGGCCATCTCTAGGTTTGACACTAAGCATGAGCACGAAAGTAAAACATACTCACCGGAGTAGATCGTGGTGGTGGGCGTGGTGCAAGCGGTGTAGTGGGATCTGCCAACCTTGTTGCTCCCCAAGTTGTTGCACGAACTCGAGCAAACCTTCTTCTTTGGCCTCAACGACTTGTAGCCTCGGCCTTTCGGCCTCACTCGGCCCGCTCAACCGCCTTGCTTCGGCTTCTGGGCCTCTGCTTGGGCAAAGTTCTTCTGCTTTCGACACCGCAACATTTGACCCCAATGTTTCAATATTGCGAGCTAAGGAGCGTAAAAGTCAAAGAACGCGAATGAAACGGAATACTTACGGAGTGCCGCCACTGTTGTCGGCCGTTGGCTTATGGGCACGCTAGAGCTCGTGCTCATTGCTCGGGGCGGTTCGGAGGAGGAGTAGAGCCCGTGTTGAGGACGCCAGTCGCCAAGCCACCGCAATCTTATCTCGTTCACTTCATATAAATCCTTTCGCATTCATATGAATATTTAGACCTATAAATCCTAACGGAATAACCAAAATATAACAATGTTGTATTAGTTGGCGTACGATTAAATCATAATTTTACCTAGAGCGACATAGTTTAGGATGAAATTTAATAGTGGGTGTATATAGTACAAAACACAACATAATTTGTCCGTTTAGAACCCAATCCACGGAACAAAGCACAAGCCCTTCTAATCTGGTAGTTTTATGAAACATTTGAATAGAACATCTCGATTGCACCACAGAGGTCACAATTGTTATCTTCTCCTTTATCAAGTATGCTCAAAAACTATGTGATGAAAGGTAGAAAGCAGACCTCTATCTACATTGTCAACATCATTACATTTGACAAAACTCCAACCAAACAACTTTTTCCTTTGATAGCTATGAATGTTTTTCAAGGAGTTATCATGCCAAACTACTTTGACAAGGACCATCGGTTATTTTTTCATCTACTTAGCGACCACAAAAACATCTTGCCACAAGATCCCATATCACCTTCTGCTTTATGCTTCTTATCATTAGCATTTTGCATTCATCAGTAGTAAAAAAACTTTGGTTGCTCATTGCTTCAAAAGACAAGTCATAATGAAGCAACTTGCAAGGGATTCTTTAACTGAAGGAACATGAACTTTGATCAATGATTAGGAAGATGGAGAGATGACCATCATTTTCTTCTTTCCTTCACAATAAATTAACTCATCTAACTGTACCAAGTTGCCCAAAACAAACAGCAAAACATAGTGGATAAAAATTACCTCCAGGAGGATTGAGGGAGTCGGAGGGGCGTTGTGGGGGCGGATCGGCGCCGGCGGGTCAAGCGAGGAGCTGAGGACCGAGGGAGTGAAGCAGAGCGATGGCCGAGACCGAGGCCGGGCCAGTCTTGCGCGGCGAGGACAGAGGAGCTCAGGCGTGGAGGAGTCTTGACTCGGGCGGTGGTGTGTTCTTCTTGGAAGTGAGCTGGCCGGATCCGGCCGAAGGAGGGAGGAGCAGGCGAGCTGGGCGGAGGAGGAGCCGAGTGGAGGTGGTGGCGGAGTGGGGCGCCACGGGAGGAAGGAGGAGGCCTTGCGCAAGCCGGAGCCGAGCATTAAGCCAGTGAGGAGGCCATGAGGAGGGAGGAAGGGGTGGAAGAAGGGAAGAAGCCCTTGTTGCTTAAATCTTGAGGGACCTTTAGTCGAGGCGGTATACTAACCGGACTAAAGACCTTTAGTCCCGGGTGGTAATATGGACCGGGACTAAAGGTTGGACCTTAGTCCCGGTGGTGCCACGGCCGGGACTAAAGGTTTCTTGTGAGGACATATTTTCGAGAGAACCTTTAGTCCCGGTGTGTGACCTTTAGTCCCAAGCGTGTCTGGGCCGGGACTAAAACTGGACCTTTAGTCCGGGTGGTGCCACTGACACGGGACTAAAGGTTCTTGTGAGGACATATTTTCGAGAGAACCTTTAGTCTCGGTTGTGTGACCTTTAGTCCCAAGCATGTCTGGGCCCGGGACTAAAGGTCCCCACTATTCGATTCCATACGTTTTTCACAGTTTGGGTTTTGTATTAAGTTTATTTGTATAAATATGCTAATTCTTGTTAAATGCATAGTAAATTAAATACTAGGCATAAATTTTTTAAAAATAATAGTTGCATTTCCTTTTATCTTATTGACATTTCAAACGACTTTTATAGTGACCACAAGCTAGGAAGTGAAGAGCCAACTATAAACAAAATGAAGGGCTCAAACCACAAGTGGGAATTTCATTTGAAGGCATAAATACTTGCTAAAAAATTTCAAGTCATTTTACACGGTGGAGAAGACATGCTTCACAGAGGTACATGTGTCCTTTTATCGAATAGGAATTTCATTTGAAGCGATAAAAAACAAGAAAAATATGATAGAAACATCTGAAGTTACAATTATTACATAAAATCTCTAATACACACTATTTATTAAACATCACTATATATCAAGCGGGCACAGATGGTGAACTTCTTCTTGACGTATGACCCTTGGTTATGATCATGCCGTAACCATGGAGTGTCCTCGGCATTTAGCGAGATGCTTGGGTCTTTGGTCTGCTTGAAGGCGGGATTCGGTCATCCTTTCATAATCTTGACTTGTCGACTTGTCCTCAATTCCCACGATGTTTCTTTTCCTGAAAGAACTATGTGGCGTTTTAGCTCATTGGTTGATTTGTCGTCGTTTTCCCTCTCTTGGGTTTTGTAGACATGTCTTTCACATAGAACACTGATTCACATCAACAAAGAAGGACGAATGGTTCGTCTTTGTACCCAATATTGTTGAGGTCCTTGTTGTCATTCCATACTCCTTGTCATTGTTACCCGCCTCCCATCATCTTCACCCATTAGCCTTTGGAACAAAGGGACTTTAAAATTAGGTCGTAGTCTAGTTCCCAAATCTCCTCTATCGGCCATAATATGTTTGCCTCTTTCCATTTGGAGTGCATCATGATATTAAAGAAGGATGGAGGAACACCAACTCAAAGTGACAAAACATTGAACCACATCATTACGTAGAGTAGCTAGTTCCATTGGATTGATTGCCTTCGAGAAATTGCATTGAGGAATGCACATAGCTTCACGGTGGCAGACGTACATGTGGAGGTAGAATTCCTCTTAAAGCAACCTAAGCAATTGCGTCATAAGCACGTGGCGATCATGGGACTTTAAGTGTAGGAATTTCTTCTCGGCACATTTATTATCGCTTTATATTGGAGGAGAATCAAGATGGGACCTTGATCTTTGTTTAGGCATTCAAACATGCTTTCCTTCTCTTCTTTGCTAAGAGTGAAGCTAGCGAGGTCTTAAGTAATGGCGTCCATCGTCTGTCTTCTCTGGATCACGAGTTGTCTCGTTCTTTCATCTTGCGCCAAGTCTGTCGTGCTTCGAGTGAATCCTTAGACTTTCCATACACATCCATGAATCCTAGCGAGTTCACACAAAGATTCTTTGTCGGTGCATCACATCGATCGCGTTGCGGACCTCTAGGACTTGCCAATAGGGTAGCTCCCAAAATATGGACTTCTTCTTCCACATGGGTGCGTGTCCCTTAGCATCTTCGAACAGGTTATTTGTCTTGTCCCTTTCAAAGACTACTTGCACATCCTTGACCATATCAAGTACATCCTCCCGATTCGGTTCGCGAGGCTTGGTTGATGTTACGCCTTCTGTTAAAATGCTTGCCTTTCTTTCTTAGTTGGTGATTCATAGGAAGAAAGCAGCGATGGCCAAGGTACCGACCTTTCGACATTTTTCAAATATATCTTGTCAATGTCATCAAAACATTGTGTGCATGCATTGTATCCCTTGTTTATGCATCTGAAAGATTACTTAGAGCGGGCCAATCATTGATTATTCTGAACAACAATGCTCGCAGGTCGAAGTGTTCTGTTTGTACTCATCCCACACACGTACACTGGTTTGCTCCATAAGCGGAGTTCCTCAACTAATGGCCTCGGTAGACATCGATGTCGTTGCGGGTTGCCTCGGGCCTTGGATGAGCACCGGCATCATAATGAACTTCGCTTCATGCATAACCATGGAGGAAGGTTGTAGATACATAGAGTAATGTGGGCCAAGTGCTATGACTAGTGCTCGGTCCCCAAAAGGATTCATACCATCCGTGCCAGCGAACCTTAGGTTTCTTGCGTCATCTGCAAACTCAGGAATTCTCTGTCTATTGCTCTCCTTTGGGACCCATCGGCAGGTGTCTCAACATGTTGTCTACCTTACGGTCTTCTTTGTGCCATCGCGACAACTTTGCATGGTCCTTGTTTATGAGCAGACGTTTGAGCGTGGTATTATAGGAGCATACCACATAACCTTGGCGAGGATTTTCTTCTGGGGCGTTCTTCGCCCTCAACATCGCCGAGGTCATCTCGCTGATCTTATACTGCGACGCTTTGCATACGGGGCATTCATCCAAATTCTCGTAGTCCTTGCCACGATCGAGGATGCGATCATTAGGACATGCATGTATCTTACGGATTTCTAATCCCAAAGGCGAGCGACTGTTTTGCTTCGTGCGTAGTGGCGGGCAATTCGTTAGGCTTCGAAGCATCTTTTTTGGATCTTGATAATTGCCCAAATGCCTTGTCGGATACACCATTACATGCCTTCCATTGTAGCAACTCGATGTTGTACCCAACTTTTTTGCCCATCTTGGTGGGCGGGTATAGTAATTTCTTGTGATCCTCTAGCATGCGGTCAAACTTAGCCTTCTCCTTTTCACTTTCGCAATCTCTTTGTGCATCACGAATGACATCACCAAGAGCATCATCTTGACGAGTGTGTCTTACCTTTGCCTCTTCTTGACCGCCCATTGCGGTATCATCGAAGTCACCGTATTGAGCAATAATGTCGTTAGGGTCCAATTGTTCTTCTTCACCTTCTTCCATTATAACCTGGTTTCTCCGTGCTTGGTCCAACAAATATAGTTTGGCATGAAACCCGACTTCAACAAGTGTGAGTGAAGACTCCTTGAGCGAATATTCCTTCAAATTCTTACAGGGCACATGGACAAAGACATGAAACCATCCGCTTGTTTGCCTCGGCCACTCTTAAGAAATAATGCACGCCATCAATGAACTCTTTGGGCGGCGATCGACATTGTACATCCAATGGCGTGTCATCGTCTGCATTATATGACATATCACATAATTAAATTTCAAGTTTCAAATTTTTCCCAGATAGTACACATGATAGAGAGGCTACCCAAAAATTTTAGAATTTTTGAAATTAAGATGAATTTATTTTGAATTTTCAAAGAATCGGCGCTATTTGACGTTTGCACTAGAGCTTCGCCTTGCCGTAAGTATGGAGTGTCCGGCGGCGACGGCGTTCGACTCTGTGATGAACGCAAAACAGCAAGCTTAAGGAGAAGGGACATCAAGTTAAATGATAATTAATAATTAACTAAATTGCCCAAAGTCATTAATGGTGAATGACCCTAGGTCAACAAATGTGAAGATGTCTGGGTTTTAGGCATCCGACGTCGCAACTTGCTCGAAACCTTCTCAATTTTTTACCATAGACACTACATGCGATAACACGACGCCCCGACAAGTTTCGTCATTTTCGGACTTCGTTCGGATTTTATATAATTTAAATACACTTTTCTCGCAGTACCTCGTCATATTCGTCAACAAGATGCTCGAAATTTCATGTGAGTTCTGGATACGGCCTCAACATACACCAAATATCATGAATATCATTTTTGAGCGACCAAATTCGATTATTTCATGCACTGCGATTCAAATTTGAAATATTCCATAAAATTCAACGAAACAAAAAAAACTAACGAAATATAGAAAAAAAAGTCAAAATTGTCCCAAATTTGAATATGGAGTTTTAAATAATGTGGGAAGGCCTCACAAAAAAAAATAGGTCAAAAAAAAACAAAAAACAAAAATTTAGAGTCTTAAAGCCTGGCGCTCGGCGAAATCCTTCTTCGAGTGCGAGAAGTGGCACTCGGCAAGAAGGATCTTTACCGAGTCACGAGGGTGGCACTCGGCAAGATTTTTTTAAAAAATTTGACGCGTGGTGACTCGTAGTCATGGGTCATTTTTTTTGCTTAGAGTGTTGCACTCGGCAAAGAGGCTTTTGCCGAGTCTTACTGTCTTGAGTCTCCGGGCACTCTGAGGCACTCGGCAAAGCCACTCTTTGTTAGAGTGCTAGACTTTGCCGAGTGCCACCCTACTGGCACTCGACAAAAGTGGCCGCACGAGTGCCCGATTTTGGCACTCGGCAAAATCAAGCGACACTCGGCAAATCTGCGTTCTCCCGTAGTGATGGGGGTTTTGGTTATGGTGATAGGAACCAAGAGGGAGAAGATATCTTAAACTTTTGCCGTAGCGTATGATCTTATGATAGCTAACACCCATTTTAGAAAGAGACATCTCATCTAGTTACCTTTAGTAGTGGGCGACATTCTAGCCAAATCGATTTTGTCCTTGTTAGGAGGGAGGACAAACGAGCCTGCATAGACTATAAGGTTATACCTGGAGAGTGTGTTGTCCAGCAACATAAGTTGATAGTCTCCGACTTTCGTTTTAGGACACGGGTTCGACATGCTAAGGTCGCCAGAGCCACAAGGACGAAGTGGTGGAAACTCAAAGGGGACTCCTCACAGGCGTTTAAGGAGAGGATGATCATGGTAGGGATATGGAACGTGGGAGAAGAGAATAGTATGTGGACAGAGATGGCATATCGCATTAGGAAGGTGGATACGGAGGTGCTTGGAGTGACATGAGTGACAAAATGCGAACCTAAAGACACGTGGTGTTGGGACGAGGAAGTGCAAAAAGCTATCGAGGAGAAGAAGACATGCTACAAGCTTATGCATCATGATAGGAGCGATGACAACGTACAGAAAAGTAGCAAAAAAGATGGCAAAGAAAGCAGTAAGTGAGGCACGAGGCAAGGCCTATGAGGAAATTTACCAGAAGCTAAGTACAAAGGAGGGCGAGAAAGATGTCTACAAGATGACTAAACTTCGAGAAAGGAAGACGAAAGATTTCAACAAAGTCAAATGCATCAAAGACGACACTAATAGACTGTTGGTGAAAGATGATGAGATCAAGGATAGGTGGAGAGATTACTTTGAAGAGCTGTTCAATCATGACAATGACGATAGTATGATTGAACTGGATGATGCTTTTGATGGCACCGATAGACGGTTTGTTCAAAGAATCCAAAAGTCGGAAGTAAGAGAGGCATTAAAAAGGATGAAAGTGGATAAGGCGTTGGGGCCTTATAACATTCCTATCGAGGTGTGGAAATGTCTGGGAGAAGTGGCGATCGTTTGGCTAACTAACTTGTTCAATAGCATTTTTAGGTCGAACAAGATGCCTAACGAGTGGCGGAGGAGCACATTAGTACCAATTTTCAAAAATAAAGGAGACATTCAAAGTTATACTAATTATAGAGGAATTAATCTCATGAGCCACATAATTAAGCTTTGGGAGCGAGTGATCGAGCACCGTTTAAGAAGAGTGACTAGCGTGACGACAAACCAATTTGGTTTTATGCCTCGAAGGTCGACCACAAAGGCTATTTTCTTGACATGGCAGTTGATGGAGAGGTATAAGGAGCAAAAGAAGGATCTTCACATGGTGTTTATCAACTTGAAGAAAGTCTATGACAAAGTGCCAAGAAGGGTCATATGGTGGGCGCTCCAAAGGAAAAAAAAATCCCAACAAAGTATGTTACTCTAATTAAGGATATGTACCAAGATGTTGCGACTAATGTCAGAACATGTGGTGGTGACGCTAGTGACTTCCCTATTAAGATAGGACTACACCAAGGGTTAGCATTGAGCCCATACATTTTTTTCCTTAGTGATGGATGAAGCCACACGGGACATACAAGGATATATCTCTTGGTGTATGCTTTTTGCTGATAATGTAGTGTTAGTTGATAAGAGTAGGATAGGTGTTGATAGGAATCTAGAGATGTAGAGGAAGACCTTAGAACCGAAGGGCTTTAGACTTAGTAGGACTAAAACTGGGTATATGAAGTGTGATTTCAGCGATGCCAGGGCAGACCTGCATATGATGGAGATGTTAGTCTAGACGGAGGAAGAACACGTTTCGAGATTTGGTATCAGTGCTACAGTTGGACAGCGAGATTGATGAAGACGTGAGCCACAAGATTAGAGCAGGGTGGGTGAAATGACGCCAAGCATCGGGTGTCCTATGTGACAAAAAAAATCTCTCAAAAGTTAAAGGGCAAATTCTATAGGATGGCGATCAGACCTGCGATGCTATATGGAGCAGAATGCTAGGCGACTAAAAGACAACATATACAGAAGATGAGTATAGCATAGATGAGGATGCTGCGGTGAATATGTGGCCACACAAGGCGGGATCGAATCCGCAATGATGATATACGTAATAGGGTGGGGGTAGCACCAATTGAAGAGAAGCTTGTCCAACATCGCTTGAGATGGTTTGGACATCTCCAACGGAGGCCTTTTGAGGCATCAGTATGTAGTGGAATTTTAAGACATACTGAAAATGTAAGAAGAGGCAGATGTCGATCAAGACTGGCGTGGGAAAAAGCAGTTAAAAGAGATTTGAGGGATTGGAATGTAGCTAAAGAATTAGTTTTGAATAGGAGCACATGGAAGTTAGCGATCCACGTACCAGAACTATAAGAAGGTTTAGGGACGGTGTTTTAGGCTCTTGGCTCAGATGGCAAGATGTACGACTTAAGATTTTAGCTTTGTAGGGTTTTTTTTATAAGGCTCTCGTCTCTTTGACTTTGAGGAGGTTTAATTCATAGTCTACCCCAACTTGTTTGGGACCAAAGGCTTTGTTGTTGTATTTAGGGTGAAAAACATATCTCACACTTCGGCACTGCCCTGTGTGCATATTTTATCTGGTGTTTAGGCGAAATCTAGTTCACGAAAGTGAACCGTTCGAGATATATTTGAATGAGATGTGGTCAAATTTTCGGTTTCATGAACATGCGAGACACAGAATTCTCTCTCTTTTTTTTTTTCTTTTTTTAGATAATAGAAGAGAAAAATCTCCCCGGCCTCTGTATCAACAATGCACATAGCCCATTTTATTAAAGAATCTAGAGTAACAAACAAATCACAGTATAAAAACGGCTTGCAGCCTTACAACCAAAAGGCAATTGCAACTTCAATTCAATCATTGCAAATCCTGTGACTAAGCCTCCACCCATGAAGATTGAGGATTTGTTTCGCCACAAAACTTCAACCTTTGGCTTCCCTCCAACATAGACTCCTTCTTATCTGAATTCTGCAGATTTGCCCATGCATTCAACCAATATCCACTCGATAAGATAATCTGCAAAGCATTAGTTATATTCTTGTTGTCAAAAAACAATATCATTTCGACATAACCAAATAGATTAACATAAGGTACTAACTCCTACTAGGAGTTGTGACTTAGCATTTTTGAAATACCATCTAACTAATTCCCAAACATATTAGCCATCTCTCTTTTTTCTTGGGAAACACAAGCAGAATTTTCATGGCGAATGGTGTTGAGCCAATCAACTAATGGGCCCATATTAACAGATAAATGAAGGGAAACTTCATGTGCGGAGAGGTAGGCCACGTAGGCTCGATTTTTTGCCCCGTGCGATCCTGCGCTGGTCATCGTCCTCGCCGTACGATTTTCATGTCCCTCCCCTGCTGCCGCGCGTGCGCCTTTTCCGCTCGTCCAAGGGCCGCTGCATGCACGTTTTTTTGCTGGCGCTCCTAAGGGCGCGGGTGTCTACTAGTCATGTATGATATCAGGGTCATTCTACTACTAGACATAATTTTGGCCTTCCTAAACTTGACAACTTCAGTGGAGCCAACATATACAGTTAATTACCGGAGTCAATTTGCCCCCAAAGACATTCAGACGTGTTAAGACAATGTAAAGGCTGCAAAGTACTGAAATTCATACTGGATCAGCAGGTTATCCAACCCAATTTCCGGGTAAACAAAAGATGATGTTCAGAGTAAAAATCGGAGCAGTTTTTTTTTGTTTTTGTTTTTTTTGGGAAGCAGTAGGAAAACGTTCGAGCAGTTACAATCAGCAGCGTCACGGAGCACACAGTGTCGTAAACAAGGGAACAAAAGGAGTTATGCAGTTTTTCTTTTTGTTTTTTTGGGAAGCAGTAGGAAAACGTTCGAGCAATTGCAATCAGCAGCGTCACGGAGCACACAGCATCACGTGATAAGCGGCTTTGAGCAGTTCAACCGTAGATGCTTGACTATGACCTGCAGCAACTCACATACAGATAAGTCCGAGAGATGGATCAACGCGGGCAGTCTCGATGAGGCCAGTTTCTACATTATTTCCGCTAGTAATTCAAATGCCACTGTTGATTTTTCTCGATCACATCGTGTCAAATTATTGTTGATCGAAGTAGGAAAAATGGTAAGAACGAGAGAGATGTCGTGGCGATTGTTTTACCTCACAGCAACGACGATTTTGGAGGCCCGGTGTGGAGTAGTCGTGGCCGCAAGAGAAGTAGCTAGGCCGACACCTTCGACCCGTGAAACCACAGGAAAAGGTACGGGCTAGCCTGGGCCGTATTTCCGCTTCCTCGACACCGTCGTCCGCGACGCTATGGAAACCGGCCGACATACCACACTACATCACGTCACGTCGCGGCCGCGGCGGATGCGATGTTGCTTCCAAATCAACGGGCCGCAGGCGTGGCATCCTGGACTACCACGGACCAGGGCACGTGAGGTCGTGAGCTCGGCTGGCCTGCTTAGATCGAAGCTACACAGTTCTGGGCTGGGTCAAGACGTGACCCCCGGCGCTGCTCGCCCTGGCTTCCGTAATGAAACCGATAGGGATGGGGGCCTGTGGCTGCGTCCAAGTCCACTGCGGGTGTACGAGGAAACGAGGGCGGCCCTGCCCTGCTATCGTTTGTGGATTTTCTGCCTTGTGTTATTTAGGCTCCTAAAAAATTGCTGTTGGCGCAAAGATGACGCCCTAGCACACTAACGAGACGCTCTTTTCCACAGCGAAAACCAGGGCAATCTATCTACATTGTACAGCCCACTCGGCACTCACCATTGGATAGCCTGCAGAATTAGGTTCGAGCAGGAATGGCTGCCACGTCACTTGGCAAAAAAATACAGGTGGCCGCAGGGCCACAAAAGCACAAAGCACAAAGCACCACCACTGGAACCCGTCCTCCTCCTGAGTCCTGACGTGGCAGGCGTGGGACGCTGGTCGATGGTTCATGGCATCTAGACGAAGTGACAGCATAATTTTTGCTCTCCGGAAAGCACGAGCAAGTTTTCTTTTGTGTGCAGTGCGTGCAGATTGCAGATGCACTGATGCAGGCATGCACTGATACTGTGACTGGCCGTAGGCGCCTGTGTTCACTTGCCGAGTGGCTACACCGTACACTTCCATTGCGTGTTGCTCGTCCTACCCCATCCGTTAGGCGCAAGTTTATCTCGCAGAACAATCATGTGCGTAATTTATCGGGGATTATTAAGTATCCTATGTATAGTCCGGGTCACACAATAGGAGCCGGATATTTTGATACGCAGCCAACAAGTTTCTTGTCGTGTAGCTTGGAATAGAAGTACTCCATAAAAACAATTTTAAACCACAACACAAACTACTCCACCTTTCTACTCAGAACCAACAGACTAATAATGTATTGACGGCCGTACATGCGCGCTTATCTCCCATATAAAACATGTGGTTAGCTGAACGGCTACTCGATATGCTTGCCGGCCGGCGCGAGAGCTGAAACGAGAAATGTGTCGGGTGGATGTCACTTTGCCGGAACTATATTGCATACCGATGAATAGTGAATAGGGATTTGTCATTTTGTCTTTTGTGTGTATGGCACACGAGAGCCTCATCTTTTTTGCATGCGAAAGGATCGTGACGTGGCATAAAGTGCTTTCGGTTCAGGTGGGCCAGTGGTTTTCTGGTCTGGGTGCGATGAACCAAGGACTGCCAAATAGATGCCGTGTCCATGTCAGTTCCACATGCTCTGGTGCACTAATAAATAATAATACGACTCTAGTTTGGTAACGTTTACGTACCGTCGGTCGAATACTACAAACGGCAGTGCTTTAATATGTACTCCTGAAATTTTTTTTGAAAAGCACATATTTCTAACGTAGGTTATCTCTTAGAAAGTGCTGCGGAGGTACGCTTCGGATTCCGTTTGTGCTTCAGTCTGTGCCCCTGATAGTGGGATTGTTTGGAGCAATCGTTTTTTAGGGCTCTTGGCGAGACCGCGAAGAGAGGCCGAGCGACAAAATTCAAAGGTCACGTTTGTCGTGTCACAAATTGACACCGGCGGAAAGCAGGCGTGATTCGCTAATGGAAGGATGATCGATGAAGAGTCATGTGTACGCACGTCTCGTGATCTCTCTCGTACGAGTACTTACGCCTGCACGTGAGACGATCGTGCGATCATGTCTTTGCCTACACGCCATTAGCCATGTAGTCTCCTCATCAAGAATAGAACTGGACCTGTCCAACCGAGCGGCACAGCACAGTATGAATCTGTTTAGGCACGATCTGACTCAACAAGTTAGACGAGCCATATCGTGTTGGCCCGTGAGTTCAGTCGTCGACCTAGACACGACATACTAAGTTCATGGATCGTGTCGTGTCAGTCTAAGTATGGTTAACATGACGGGCCAGAGTCGATTCGTTTAGCGCATCTAAAAAATGAGGAGATTTAACCATTGTGCTTCGGGTCGCCTGGCAAACACGGTCATTTGCACTAGCGGCGTTAGGGGGGGGGGTGCCCCTGGTGCACAGGCACCCTAAAAAAATCATCAATTTTTTTTACCTAGGTGGCTAATGCACATATGTGGATATTATGGCGATATGTGCATGATCTTATGATGATGATACAATTGGCAATGACATTGAAGGTTTGTCGAATCACGCGTTTTCGGCGAAGTTGAAAAGATGTCAGAACTGGTGCGGTCAAACCGACGTGTTGAGAGCGATCAGACCGGCCTAGTTGATCGGCCGGCCGATGAATCTGCGATGCGGACCGGGCTGTCTTGATTCTTATGCCATCTTGGAAATTTGGCTTTGGGATAGGTAATGTTCATGGGATATAGTGCATATGTGTTACATGATGCATGTTTTCACTAACGTGGATCAAGTTGTGAAGAACTTGTTCCCGAATTCGATTTCTTTGTCTATTGTTGTGCAGGATGCTTGGAGATCAATGACGGTCAATGGCAAGGATGATCGGGACTAAGCTTGGAGAGCTGAGGTCCAGAACGATCGGGGATACCAGTTGGAGTCAATGGATTCAAGCATGGCGCAGAATGGACAAAAGTGACCGAACGGGCAGTTCGGTGCGACTGGTTGATCAAGCGGCGCGGGGGTCGGTGCAAGTGCCTTGGTATTTTCGGCGGGAGCCGGACGGGAGAGACTTGTCGACATGATGAGAGCCGTTGATCTACCTACACGTGGCGAAGCAGGCGATTGCTTCACCAAGATTGGACTCGGTCATCGGAGAAGGACCGAGAAAGGGTATTTTGGTAATTTCACCAAATACTGCCTTGTGACACTTTTGGCTAAACCACGGCACGAGACAACGCATGGAGAAGTGGTTTAGGTCAAGAAAAGATGAAGAGGGCGCTTTAAGATGCGTGCGTGTGTCCCGTTTGTATTAGACCTTAACGGGAGCCCATTAGGGTTAACTCTTCTAGAAGCTAGGCCTCTCTATAAATAGGAGGGGGTGCTGTCAAGCAGCCTCCAAGCACTTCAATTTGCAAAACCCTAGTTTGTCTTAGGGCTTAGAGATGAAAGGAGAGGCTTAGGGTTTTAGAGAGATGAGTTGAGTGAGTGCTCATGGATTGAGCTCTTGTCCTCCATAGATGGAGTGGCTGTAAACCCTCTAAATCTCAAATCAATCTATGCATGATTTCTCAAAGAGGAGTTCTCTTTGTGTTCTTCCTCCTTATTTGGTGATTTTGAGTCCATCTTTGATCTTTTAGTTTTTGGTTGGTTCCGTGCCCTCATCTATCTTGCTGTAACATGTGGGAATATATCTAGGATCATCTAGATCTTCAATCTCCCACGAGTAAGTGTTTGGATCAAGTTTTCGTTCTTGCCCGGTTTTGAACCAACTCTCGTTCAAATGGAAAAAGGTTGAAACTTTGAAGTGGATCTACTCGATCGTTGCTTGGAATAGGTTCCTAATATCCTTAGGAAGGTGTGTTCCAAATTTGGTTAAGTTTGACCGTGTAGATCAAAAATTATATTGATTTTCGTTTTGGTTTTTGGATGTCGACACTATTTCTGGTCAGGGCCGGTCAGTCCGAGTTTATAACGTCGGTCTGACCGCCCATACGCCGCCGGTCTGACCGCTCCACCAGATCGCTTTGAGCCTTTTGGGTTTTGCGTTGGGGGTTTTGGTTTGGGTTCAATATAAGTCCTCTGCAGTACTTGAATGTTGATCTTCATAGCTTCTGTAGCTATTGGAGTGATATTGATGTTGAATCTGATCAAAGTGAAAAATTAGGCAAGCTCCCATTCACTCCCCTCTAGGCGCTTTTTCGGTCCTACAAGTGGTATCAGAGCCCGGTTAGCTCTTCTCATAGATCTTAACCGGTCAGAGGAGTCATGGCGTCTGACAAGTATTCCACCAAACCGCCTGTATTTGATAGAGTCGATTTTGCTTACTAGAAGGCTCGCATGCATGCCTACATCGAGGCTTAAGGGCACGTAATTTGGCTTAAAGTCAAAAATCCTTATGTTGTGCCAGCCAGTGACGATGTGATTACTCCAGATGTGAAGGCAAATAGCAAGGCTCGAAACTTCTTGATTCAAGGACTTAGTCGATCTGAGTTTGAGCCTGTCGCTCATTTGAGGTCTGCTCACGAGATCTGGAAGACCCTCTGTGATTACCACGAGGGATCTACTGCGATCAAGGAAGTGAGACAGAACCAACTCAAGAAAGAATACTCTAAGATCGAACAAAAGCCCGGTGAATATTTGGATGAGTTGTGGGGAAGATTCTCAAAAATCCTTCATGACTTGCGTGCTGTGGATCTTGTGTTTACTAAATATGAGAATGCACGTTAGCTCTTGGGTGCACTTGACGTGAGAGTTTGGGGAATGAAGATCACTTCCATCAATGACAACACTGTCATGAGTGAGCTTACCATGGATAAGCTTTACTCAAGGTTGAAGACACATGAGATTGACTTCATCTCGCGTCTCCCCAAGACAGAGTCGATGGCTTTAGTGGTTGACCCATCTAAGGGTAGTTCTTCTGATTCTTTGGATTTTGGCTCATCTGGGTTTTCATTGTCCGCTTTACACTCTTTGAGAGATGAGCAGCTAAAGAAGCTACCTGAGGATAACTTAGCCCTCCTATCCACAAAATTCACGAGAGCCTACAACAAGGTGAGGAGCAGAAGGAGAGGTAGCTCTGTTACCTGCTTTGAGTGTGGTGAGCCAAACCATATTCGGGTAAATGCCCCAAGTTGAAGGGCAAAGAGGAGAAGGACTTCCGGAGGCGTCCTCAAGCTCGGGATGTGAAAGCCAAGAAACCCAATTACAGGAAGTTCATCAACCGGGTCCTTGCCGCTTTTGAGAATGTTGATATGAGCGATGTGGACTCGGGGACGGAGGACGACGACGATGATTCCCATGGCAAGAAGAAGGTCCAGGACTTCACCGGCATGTGCTTCATGGCCAAGAACAACCACGACATTGACTCCTCCAACGATGATGAGCTTTTCAGTGATCCCGACGAGGTATGTCCCTCACCAGATGAGATGAAACGTGCTTTGGTTGCGGCTGAACGAAATCTGAAAAAGCAAGCTAAAATGATTAAGAGACATGATATAATGATTGACAACTTGAACCTAGAAGTGGTTAGGCTCAAATCCATTAATCCTGCTGATGATTGTGATTCTTGTTCTAGCTTGCATGATGAATTAGCAATTCTGAAATCTGCTCATTCGTCTAATGCAAATCAACTTAAAGATGCTCTAGATGAACTAGAATCTCTCAAATCAAGTCCTAGTCATGTTTGCTTGGATGTTATTGCTCTAGATGTGACTGTTGTAGATGCTATTCCTTCATCTTACTCAAACTGTGCTTTGCTTGAACTGAAATTGGATAATGCTACTAAGAAATTGCTGGAATTTGATGTTAGTTACACTTGCTCTCATTGTGAGGATAATAAGATTAAAATGAAAGAAATGACTGAAATGGTTCTTCATTCTAAATCTGCATCATGTGAAAACTATCTTAAACTCACAGTTGAGAATGATGCTTTGAATAAGACTCTAGCGGAGAAATCTAGAATTGAACAATCTATGTCCATAACTGTATCAAAAAAAGTTGTTGATTCTGCTTCTTGTGCTTTTTGTACTAAAGTTGGGACAAATTTAGATGAGATACATGAGACATTTAGAGTCAAATTCAAAGAGCAAGTGAGTAGGATTGAGAATGCATCTTGTGTGTCTTGTGAGGCTTTAAGGGTTGAGGTAACTCTTGTTAAAGAAAAACTTGCTAGGACAATCAAGTCAAATAGGTGTGTCACCTGTAAGGACCTAGCTAAAGAAAATGATTAACTCAAAAAGACCCTTGAGAGATTTTCTAGTGGGAAGAAAAACCACAACATGATCCTTGATCAATCTAAGGTGAGTGTGAAGAAAAGTGGCCTAGGTTTTAATTCCCTAGAGCATTCCAAGAACCATCCACCTAAGGTTGTGAGAGCTGTTGAGAGTGGTATGTTTGAGGTAGAACCTCCTGAGCCATGTAAGGTAGTTTTTAGATCTGCAAGTTTTGCCCAAACTCCTTCTAGCAAGACATGTGTTTCTACTTCAACAGGCCAGACCTCTCAAAAAGTTAAGTACCATTGCACCTTCTGCAAGAAGGATGGCCACATCGTTGAGTTCTGCTTTCGTAGAGCCAAGATAGAGAGGAAGAAGAGAATGAGTGCTCTGAGGTCCATTAGAGGAGTTTCTTCACCTGCTATAGTCTCTAGAGCCAAGCAGCCTGTCTTTCCTGCTAGACATAAGCCTAGGTTCGTAGATGACTTCTTTGACTCTTTTGGTGGATGTAGGCAACATTCTGGGTTAGGATATCGTGAGGAGAGATCACGGGTAGCATCTAGACAGGGGAAGTACCGATCTTTTGGTAGGTCGATTCGGAGAGGTCTAGGTGTTGCTCGTGTGCGTTCTTATGATTATCCCTCTAACCATTTTATTGCTACTTCTTCTGCTATTCCTAAGCATCGTGTGTCTCAGTACTGGATTCCCAAGGCCTTTATCACTAACCCAGTACCGAGGCATAGATGTTCCCTGCTTATGCCCTGTAGGTCCGTCGTGCGAGGAAGGAGGACATTTGGCTTGTTGACTCTGGGTGTTCTCGACACATGATTGGAGATTCTAGATGGTTCTCCTCCCTCACACGTGCATCCGGCAACGAGTTGATCAGATTTGGGGATGCTTCTACCGGGACTATGATAGCCAAGGGCACAGTGCGCGTCAACAACAACTCCATGCTTAAGGACGTCGCTTTGGTAAGTATGCTGAGGTATAATTTGCTATCTGTTTCTCAGCTTCTTGATGAGGGTCTGGAAGTGAGGTTCAATAGTGGTGAGTGTAGAGTTCTAGACTCCTCGGGTGAGCGTGTCTTTGGGATCTCTAGATTTGATAAGATCTTTTGTGCCGATTTCAGTATCTCCTCTTCTTCCAGTCCTAGATGTCTTGTGGCTTCTGACTCCCATGATCTAGTATTGTGGCATCGTAGGTTTGAACACATAGGCTTTGACCATTTGACCAGAGTTAGTAGCAAAGATTTGATTAGAGGTTTGCCTAAGTTTAAGAATGTTAGAGACCTAGTGTGCACTCCCTGTAGACATGGTAAGATGGTTTCTGCTTCTCATCCACCTCTTACTTTAGTAATGACTGATGGACTAGGTCAGCTCTTGCACTTAGACACAGTTGGCCCTTCTAGAGTACAGTCTGCTGGTGGGAAATGGTATGTGCTTCTGATTGTGGATGACTTCTCCAGGTATTCATGGGTTTATTTTCTGGATTCTAAGGACGAGGCTTTTGGCTATTTTAGAGAATTGGTCCTTAGACTAGCTGTTGATCTTCCTGGAGCTTTGAGAGCTATGAGGAGTGACAATGGGACAGAATTCAAGAACTCTTCTTTCGCCACTTTCTGCACTGATAGGGGACTTGAGCACCAATTCTCTTCACCTAGAGTTCCCTAGCAGAATGGGGTTGTAGAGAGGAAGAACAGGACCCTCGTAGAGATGGCTAGGACCATGCTAGATGAGCATAGTACACCGAGGAGGTTTTGGGCTGAGGTGATCTACACTGGTTGCTATGTATCCAATAGGGTGTTCTTGAGATCTGTCATAGGCAAGACTTCTTTTAAGCTTAGATTTGGTCATAGACCTAAAGTCTCTCATTTCAAGATTTTTGGTTGCAAGTGCTTCATTCTTAAACATGGCAACTTGGATAAATTTGAATCAAGATGTTCTAATGGCATTTTTCTTGGATATCCTGCTCATTCTCGTGGCTATCGTGTGTTTAATTTGGATACTAACAAAATTGTTGAGACTTGCGAAGTCACTTTTGATGAGGCTAGTCTGTCTTGACTTAGATGGTGCGGTACACGAGTTTCTGAAAGTATCTTCGTTGATGACGACTCTGAGGATGAGGATCCAATCCATCCTCCAGTCACCTCTGAGATGGTTGGAGAGCCTGCTTCCACTTCTCCAGCTTCAGCTGAGCAGCCTCCTCCTATCTTCACCGGCAATTCGAGTGGCTCTGTACCTACCTTCACAGTCCATGAGGTAGAGGCCACTTCTGCACCAGGACCACTTCTTCACATTCAGCGACAGCATCCATTTGAGCAAATAATTGGAGATCTTCATGAGCGAGTCACTCGCTCCAGGTTTATCTCTTCAGATTCTCATGCACATTCTGCTTTTGTCGCGTCTTTTGAACCCCGAGATGTCGCCCATGCTTTATCTGATTCCTCTTGGGTCAATGCCATGCTTGAAGAGCTTGAAAATTTTAAAAGAAACAAAGTCTGGACGTTAGTTGAACCTCCACCTAATCATAATGTAATTGGAACAAAATGGGTTTTCAAAAGCTTGACAATCGGCTTGACAAGGTTAATATGGAGTTGCTTGTTCACATGTCCGCTTTAAATCCTATGAATTCATTTGCTTGTTATGATAGAGGCAAAGTGCTTAACTTTGCCAGCTTTATCTAATGATTTTTCAAGTACGGATTTAATGAGATTTTATTTCCAAACGGGCCACATATGGCATGATGGGCCAAGCGGCTCGAGCCGAGCCAACACGACACGAATATGCAGCCGAGTCGTATGCAGGCTGCGCCACCCTAGCCGTGGGCGGCCCGACACCTGATTTAATAGTACATGGGCCAGAATGAGCCGTGCCTAGCCGGGCTTTGAGATTTGTGCTACACATTGTATTTATATATGTATGAGCTTTCAAGTAACTGTAGTATTGTTGCATTTGGAGGGGACAGGAAATGGTGATCTGACAAACTGTACTTGCCTCTATTTGAAATTTGATATTTGAGTAAGGCTCTGATCTACACCACTTTAAATTTGTATGTACTACACAAGTACTGTGCACATACATGAACACATTGAGGCTTGAGCTGTATAATACATGTAAATAAACACTGACCTGTACAATACACGTACATACATGAGATTACACACACATATAGCAAACTGTACAAGTGTGTGTGCAATACAAGTATCCAGAGAGAGTACACATACATTCTGCGCAACCCAAGGCACACTTTTGCATAGAAAAAATGAAATCACAAAAGTGCATTGTGCAATACAATATGCATACAGATACACCGGGCGGAGAGAGAGATGAGCGCGTAGTCCCTCGAGGGAGACGACATCGAGGAAGTAGTCGATGGCTTCCTCGATGTCGGCCAGAAGTGATCAAGAGCTCCAGGTCGCTGGAGATTAGGAAATCGCCGGTCGCCGGAGGTGAGGACGATGCAGAGATCCGACGACCCTGCACTCGAGGTTAGCAGGGACAAGGAAGTTCTCGCTGGCTGGGGACGAAGCGGTGGCGGCGGTGGAGTACTCGAGGCAGCAATGGAGGAGTACTCCCGGTGACGGCAGAGTACTCGAGGCGGCAGCGGCGGCTGAGTATTGCTCTCGGCAGCGACGACGGAGTACTGCTCCTGGTGATGGCCGAGGAGTACTCCCTGCAGCCATTGGGGAGTAAGACGAATCCAGTTGTCCCTCGTCGCACCGTCGCCGGACCTGGCCTCTCCCCGTCGCTTCGCAACCGGATCCGGACGCCGTCGATCGCACAATGCGCCATCGCCGGACGTGAGGAAGACGGTCGTTACTTGCTGCCCCGCCGCCGGATCTGGATCCGACCTCTCCTTCGCCGTCCGCACCACAACCGGATTTGGCCACCGTCGCTCACGGGTCAGGCCGCCACCAGAGGTGAGGATGACGGTCGGATCCGATCGTTCCTCGCCGTGCCACCGCCAGACCCGACCGCCGTCGTTCGCGCGCTGCGCTACCACCCTTTGGTGGTTGCCGCACCGTCACCCGCCGCCGGCCGTCGGAGAGAGAAGTGAATGTGGGGGTGAGGAGATAGGTTTATTTACGAAGAGAAACTAAGGCACGTTATACTGTTAGGAGTCCTTCCTAATGGTACAACATCCAGCCACCCAGTTTCATGCTCATTGAGTATCATCGTGTTTCATCCAGTTTTACTTAGATTTATGCTAATGTTTGAAGTGTTTCATGTAGTTTCATCATGTTTCATCAAGTTTTATGGAGTTTTATCAAGTTTCATACAGTTTGATCCCAAAGTGCCATTGTTTCATCCCAAGTCTCATGACATTTCATCGTGTTTCATCCCAAGTCTCATGGAGTATCATCGTGTTTCATCAAGTCTCATGGAATGTCATCGTGTTTCATCCAGTTTCACTCAGATTTATGCTAATGTTTGAAATGTGTCATGAAGTTCCATCCCAAGTCTCATAGAGTTTCACCAAGTCTAATGGAGTATCATCGTGTTTCATCAAGTTTCGTATTGTTTCATCCCAAAGTACTATCGTTTCATCCCAAAGTACTATTGTTTCATCCCAAGTCTCGTGGAGTTTCATCGTGTTTCATCAAGTCTCATGGAGTATCGTGTTGTAACCCAAGTCTCATGGAGTTTCATCGTATTTCATCAATTCTTATGGAGTTTCATCAAGTCTCATAAAGTTTCATCAAGTCTCATGCAGTATTGTCGTGTTTCATCTAGTTTCAATCGGATTCATGCTAAGTGTTTCATGAAGTTTCATCCAAAGTCTCATAGAGTATCATCAAGTCTCATGGAGTATCATTGTGTTTCATCAAGTTTCATATAGTTTCATCCCAAAGTACCATTGTTTCATCCCAAATCTCATGGAGTTTCATCGTGTTTCATCACGTCTCATGGAGTATCATCGTGTTTCATAAAGTCTCATGGAGTTTCATCATGTTTCATCAAGTTTCATATAGTATGATTCCAAAGTACTGTTGTTTCATCCCAAGTCTCATAGAGTATCATCGTGTCTCATCAAGTTCATAGAGTTTCATCCAGTTTCACTCAGATTCATGCTAATATTTGAAGTGTTTCATGAAGTTCCATCCCAAGTCTCATGGAGTTTCACCAAGTCTAATGGAGTATCATCGTGTTTCATCAAGTTTCGTAGCGTTTCATCCCAAAGTACCATCGTTTCATCCCAAGTCTTATGGAGTTTATCGTATTTCATCAAGTCTCATAGAGTATCATCGTGTTTCAACCAAAGTCTCATGGAGTTTCATCAAATCTAATGCAGTATCGTCGTGTTTCATCTAGTTTCACTCGGATTGATGCTAAGTGTTTCATGAAGTTCCATCCCAAGTCTCATAGAGTATCATCGTGTTTCATTAAGTTTCATGTAGTTTCATCCCAAAGTACCAGTGTTTCATCCTAAGTCTCATAGAGTATTATCGTGTTTCATAAAGTCTCATGGAGTATCATCGTGTTTCATAAAGTCTCATGGAGTTTCATCATGTTTCATCAAGTTTCATATATTTTGACCCCAAAGTACCATTGTTTCATCCCAAGTCTAATGGAGTTTCATCGTGTTTCATCCCAAATCACATGGAATTTCATCGTGTTCATCAAGTCTCATGGAGTATCATCGTGTTTCATCCAGTTTCATATAGTTTCATGTAGTTTCATTTTGTTCTATGAAGTTTCATCCCAAGTCTCATGAAGTTTTATAAAAGTTTCACCCTTTTTTTTAGGACAAGCGTTCAATAGTGACATCATGTTTCATATAGTTTATGAGACATATGTGTTTCATGACGTTTCATTTCAATTCACGTGGAGTTTCATCTTTTTTTTGTATAAGACAAGTTTTCAATAGTGACATTGTGTTTCATCAAGTTTCAGTAGGAGGATCTTTCGCGTATAAGATGAGGGTTCAAGCCCTCATCCAAAGGAGGATCTTCGTTAGCAGGCATTACCCTCGCCAAATTTTGTTGAATTGTGTAAAAATGAACTGACCAAGATTTGGCCCTAACAAACTGACCTTCAGAAACATTAACATTGAATCGTATATGCTCAAAATCAGTCACAAAAACTTTGATTATTACTCTGGATTGATAGTTTTCATCTTTTTCCCAGAGTAACTGCGTACCAAAACTTCTAGAGAGCAACTAGGGCACGCTATACCGTTGGGAGCCCTTCCCAACGGTATAGCATCCAGCCATCTACCGCAATGGAAGTCTCATGGAGTTTCATCAAGTATCATTGTTTCTCCATATTGTGTAGAGCAATTTTCACCTAGTTTCATGCAGTTTCATCAAGTATTATTGTTTCTACATATTTTCTAGAGCAAGTTTCAAGCAGTTTCATAAAGTTTCGTGGTGTTTCATCCCAAGTCTCATGGAGTTTCATCGTATTTCATCAAGTCTCATAGAGTTTCATCATGTTTCATCAAGTTTCATATAGTTTGATCCCAAAGTACTATTGTTTTATCCCAAGTCTTATGGAGTTTCATCGTATTTCATCCCAAGTCTTATGGAGTGTCACCGTGTTTCATCAATTTTCACTCAGATTCATGCTAATTTTTGAAGTGTTTCATGAAGTTTCATGCCAAGTCTCATCGAGTTTCATCAAGTTTCATAAAGTTTCATTCCAAAATACCATTGTTTCATCCCAAGTCTCATAGAGTTTCATCGTGTTTCATCAAGTCTTATGCAATATCATCGTGTTTCATCAAGTCTGAAACTTGGGATGAAACTCCACGAGATTTGGCGTACATGAGGAGGAAGGTGAGCAAGAAGATCATGGTGAAGATGTCGACGACGATGGCGATGCTCGATCGGAATGAGACCTTGATGCCAACTCTCGCCGGCGTCTCCGGAGCAGCCTCGGCGGTGGCCAGTTGCGCTGCGGTGGTGCACACCATCGCGGAGAGGAGGACGGCGAGGAGATGGAGGCATGCTATGCTCGTCGCCCCGCCGTCGTCGGTGGTGCAGAACACCGGCAAGGTAGCAGCATCACCGTTTCTCACGTCCTTCCCGTTCAATTCTAGGTCCATGGTGATGGTCTTCATGGTAGCGGCGGCCTCGTCGTCGTCGAGATCGGCCGGCTCACTCATCTCCCTCCCCTTGCCCCACAGCACCATGTACAACTAGGCAACAATGAGCATAGAGCCAATAGCACTGAAGAAATGGTAGATAGAGAAAAACAACAAAATGTTACACAGCAGAAAACACCAGCTACAGAGAGATCACGCAGGCAGGTTGCTGTGCATACCTCCCGACATGTATCTTCTCATCGAGGTTGGCCCGGCCGATGACCAAATCGGGTAGCGGCACACTGGAGATAGAGATTTGGGGGGAAGGATTGGGAGTATTAGAGAGAGAGAGAGAGGGACGAGTGGAAGGGAACATGTGTGAGGAATCGAGAAGGAGTAAGCAAATGGATAATGTTGGAGGCATCGAACGGATCCAACGGTGTGGTGAGATGGAGCCACTGATCAGCACGATCGTTAAGGTCGCGCCGGAGATCGCCAAGGCGGTGAGGACTGCTCACCGGAACAACAGTAGGTGCCTGTAGCTCGCCGAGCGCGCGCGGAACGTCTGTGAACTCTTGTATGACTCCACGGTGGACAAGGACACGGTGACGAGGACGAGGGTGCTGGTTAGCGTCAGCAAGGCTCTCGGCGACGCTTCGAGCTCGCCGAAGTCTGTAGGCCGCGATCGCTGATTCTGAAGGCTCTTGGCCGCCAAATGACGCTGGGAGGTTCGCAACGCGTCGGCAGGAGGATCACCAACTATCTCTCGAACTAGGCATCGCCATACGACGCCCATAGCGAAAGCGGTTCATCGAGATCACTTGCAAACACGAGAGCGCTCGGTAAGCCCGATATATCATATCATATAGAAAAGACTAGTTGATTGATAACCCTCGTGCTTTAGTTGCTCCCTCTTGGCTAGCTAATCAAGAATCACACCCGATCGGAGAGTAAGGTTGGAGGCATCGAACGGATCCAACGGTGAGGTGCTATCTCGTCGTTCTAAAGAAAAACGCTATAGTAAGGTGTGGTGTATGATGATTTGTACGTTTTTTTTTAAAATAATATATTTTAAAAAGATATTTAGAAAAATAAATAGCCACCCCAAAAAATTACAAAAATGGGTCCTACTGACGACAGGGACCCTCTTCCCCACCTGTCGCTGGTCCAGCTACATGTCACCAGTTAAACAACTGGCGACAGGATGCCATATATAAAACCCCCAAAAAATTCCTCCAAAACTCATTTTAAATCCAGAAAAAAAAACAAAAGAGAGGAGATACCTCAATCGTCCACGCAAAATTCTTCAGAAATTCACTACATTAGAACAACATACGATGATCACAAAATGTTATTGCAAGTGTAACAGATTTTGTACCGTTCAAAATATATGAAAATCACAAATAGACAAATCAGTTTAGGGCTGAGGTACCTGTCATCAGTTCAACTGGCGACAGGTAGCTGTCGCCATTTCAACAGGTACTTGTCGTCAGTTCACATGACGACAGGTACCTGGACCGGTGACAGGGGGGACGGGGGGGGGATAGGGACACATTTTTGTAATTTTTTGGGGCGACTATTTATTTTTGTAATTACCTTTTAAAAAATATTTTTTTTAAAAAAAAATCCTGATTTGTACCATGTATTCTAGGTACATGCATTTCATAAAGAAAACCACACGATTTTTGATGTGCACATGTACGGTACAGATAGGGGATGGATATACAAACAGTTGTACAGAATCCATTCTCTTCGAACTCTGTCTTTTAGCTCACAGTTTCATGTTTAGGTGGGTGAATGGAATCAATGGATAGGAGTGAAAACATGGTGTTGAACACAGAAAAAAAAAGTAGCACTGTATGGATTACAACTGCTTAGTGTTTGTTTTCCATGATAAAATTTTGGGTTTGTTTTACTAGGATACAACTGCATGACAGACTCGCTAATCTCAAATATTGGTGTCTGAGCTACCTGACCAGTGTGATACAACACTCGTGTTCGTGTGAACTTATACGGTGATCATAGCCATAAGTACCTTACATTGATCGAGCGACATTGCTGGGAGTTAGGATCAAGATTTCAAGCGTACAAAAGCCTCCCGTTGCGATTTGGGCTCACTTCAATTTTCTACGTCAACTAGACGTCGACCATTTATGGGCTAATGGAGTTCGGAAGGTGGAAGACACCATGAAGCTTCATTTGAAGCTTTTCTTAAAACTTGTACCGCCCCTTCTTCAGTACCGCCGCAGACAAAGTGCTCTTTTCCAACTTTGATTCTTGGAAAGGTTTATTCATTTTCCAATAAAAATTGGGGCCCTTTTCATGTAGTATGTTGCTTGACATTGCTTTTTGCAGAGTTTAGTACTAGTATAATATCAACTAAACTGTATAGTCATAGTCTAGGGGAAGACCATGCATGAACAAGAAACTGCTTTTACTGATCACAGTAAAGAAGGTCGCTGCTTCTGGTAAAAGGATCGAGCAAGTGTTTAGCAAGTTGAAGTCCAAAGTCTTTGATCACTGCTGTTACTGTGGCCACAAAAGTTGATCACCAATCTGTTCGAGGGAAAAAGGAGCTGATCACCGAGTCTGCGAGAGTCAAATGGTAGCTTCAGAATGTTAGTTGAGGTGCGGTAGAGAAGCTACCTATATACATCGGGCTAAACTTGTTCTGTTCTCGCGCTTGTGTTTTGAGTCGTCTCGTCCATGTGTAACGTGCTAGGTTCATGCCAATAATTCAAATCCAGCATGAGAATTTCTCATTTTTGTACGAGGACTAATGGGCCGATTTACAAAATGCATAAAAGTAAACTAACCACAGGAGTTTACCATGGACGGAGCTAGGATTCGTGCCCACTATGCACGTGCACATCAAAAAAATTCAAAAAAATGCAGAGAGTATGTAGGTATTAGGATCAAATTATTTGTCGCCTTCGACTTTGGTGAGGATCATTATAAAAAAACTTTAAACTTATGTAAAGTGTGATTAAAAATTTTCTAGCTCCACCACTATTTACGATGGGGCATGAAAATATCAACTTTGCATGCCTTGCACTGAACGCAATGTGCATGGAAGCGTTTGTTTTAGATCGGACGACACACATTAAGTGCCCATCAAGTGCTGTATTGCAAGCCATGTTACTCCATTACTCACTACTACTAGTTACGTTACATTCTCGGCGACTAGAAGTTTTGCCTCGATCAACATCTTTCAAACTATTATCTTTCCTTCTTCAACACACTCTCCAACAGGGCCTCATCTCCCTCTTTGTCCTGCCCGAAGACCGAGGTACATTAAGGTGGCCTCTCTCTTGTACCCATTCGCAAGATTCGTAGGGTCTTATAACCTCCGCTTCCTTCCCCCTTCGTGTATGTCGAAAGGGCTAATTTTCTTGACTTTTTGCCAGGTCGTTAGGGACGGTGGGCTATCCCTACGACATAATCAAATCACTACTTGCGGTTCAGTGGCTACATTCTTTTGTGTAGTCGAAGATTGCAATGTATGAAAGCAACACTCTAGCGCCACATGACATGACAAATGAACCTAAGTATCGATTGGTTCATTACTTAATAGTAAGTACAGATCAACAGTCCAATAAAATGAACGTGTAAAATTATGTTCACATAATACACATTGGTAATCCACGACCGCATCGCCTGCGCTGTCTTGGGATTCTGCACGCTCTCCCTGCCCATGTTGTGGAACGCTCGGCTATGCACAGTTTGGGGATGCCGTTACCGCGCAAGCCCTGGTGGATGTCAATGGCCACTTTCTCGACGTCTTCGTCGAGTGAGAGGAAATGGATCCGGAGGTGAAGACCACCCTAGGGGCTGACGGTGGTCAGGACAACACGGCGGCGGCAATGCTTGAAGTGGTGGCGTAACCAAAGGTTTTGCGCTGGCTGTTGAAAGGAGAAGAAAGAAGAAATGAGGATAAGAAAAATAAGAAGAGAAAATAAGAGAAACGGGAGAGATGGAGTGAAGAGAGAGGGTGACATGGATGTCCACATGGCAAAATAGGTGGCACATCAGCAAAAAACGCCTATCCATACCAACTTGGGTGTAATTTGCCTCGGTTTTGAAAGATTAGGGGGTAAAAATCTGTTTTGTAGTTTATAGGGTTAAATGGACCTTTTGGAAAGTTCAAGGGAGTACAATGGACTTATTCCGTATGACAATGATGATGATATGACCATGATGGTGATATGGTACTGATGGTAATATGATGATAATAGAACATGTTAATGGATAATGAAAACATTGCATCATTTGCATTCACATCATGAAAGGAGCGCATTTGAGCCAGGTCAGTGAGGAAGTTATATAACTAGTCTGGAGTGTATGTGTCAGGTCAGTGAGAAAGTTATATGACTAATCTAGAGCGTTTTAAAGAAAGACCCACATCGGCAGGCACTCCACAGGAATGGAGGGGAATGGAGGTTGGACCCATATGAAAGAGGATGGGGCAATAGTGGTTCACTGGCAGGTGAATACTCCGCTATACCGGTATAAGCTATGAGATGTGCATGTGGACATGTAGTGTAGCCAAATATTGCATTAACGAAACAATATGGTGATGATGATGGAAAACATTAATGATAAGATTAATATGTGTATGTTTATTGTTTTATTACGTATTTGCTGAGTCTTGGACTCATCCTTGCTTTGTTGTTATTTTTAGATGATCAATGAAGGCGACATGCATGAGATGAGACTATCACATACGTATCACACACTATCAATCACATAATTATCACTATTTAGTTGTTATAATTAAACCCAGAGACTTTGTGTTTTCATCTAGAATTGATTAGTAGACATGGATTCCATTATCTTAATAATTAGAATATGAGCGAATTTGTTATGGTTTATTTATTTAGTTTTGTTGCTAATTCCGGGAGTTCACGGGCGCGTGGCTCCAAGTGTTCTTAGGCATGAGGTCCTAAGCTGTGTGAAAGTTTATCGTTTATGCATTTATCTCATTATGCTTGTTGAAAGGTAGCCCGTTGTGGGTTTTATTCCATGCAAAGGTTGCTGGAATTATATGTAATATTGGTTTAATTTGAGAGTGACAAATGTATAGATGACATTCTAAGCTATGTGTTAAGCTGGGTTGTTACACCTCTTACTTGGAACTCTACGGTTCTTGCGTAGACAAGAGCACGTGGGGTAGACTTGAGCCCTTAAACCGCATGACTTGAGCTGTTGACAGGGCAACCGCCGGGTAGTTCTGCGCCCGCATGAAGACATTGACGACAATCGTCGCACCTTGAGGAGCAGTCGCTGACAATAACCACACGTGCAGTTCATCCAAGGGACGTACAAGCGCCTCTCCATTGGCAACAATTGTCACCTCTTCAACGTTATTTAAGGGATTGTAGACGGCGGCACAAGGAGAGAGCAGTAAATTCATAGTTTAAATACTAACAACCATTGTGATCAATAGCAATACAAGAATACAATATTATGGTTGTTATCCTTGCATAAGAATACCCAAACTTAGCTAAAAAAATCTGATCTATTTGTGCATAGTCTCGACAGTCGTACATCATCTCAATTATTTCGTAAGATAGACAGTAATTCGTCAACACGCGTTCGTAAACTAAACTAAAACTGAGAAAACTCAATTTGTGATCTTATCTAGACGGTTTCCTAAACGACAAAGACAGGCGTGTGGCCGTCGAAAGTTAGAAAGACTATTTCTCTTTTTTTTTTCATTTTGATGACTTCCACAAGTTGAGTTCGTGCATCGTCCATAGTCAAGATCCGAAGAAAATAATCGCGTGCTCTGCTCAGAATTATTTAGTTCACGACATGCTAGTCGAAATTTAACAAGCAAGGACTTCATTGGCGTGACGCTGCTGTTAAAGTTAAATATTTAATCTTCTCAGTTATCTGCGTGAAACATTGAACTCAGGTAAGCGTGACGAGGCACTGTAATTTTCTATTAACAAATTCCTCTTATCACACCAACAATCATCCCGCGGGTTTAGATCGTGGCACCAATCTAGAGGCGAAGCAAGTAAGCGGCGCACTACAGTACAAAGTTGCAGGTGCAGGGTGTCTGTTTCCTGCGTGCGATCGAGCGCAAGTACCAGACGGTCTAGAAACAATGAACCGCATGACTTCTACGCTATTTCTTCCATTGATGACAAACTTGAGGGCCACATGCCATTCAATACCGATCCATTGTTTTTGTCAGGGCTCTCAGGCTGTCGTTTTTTTAACTTATCCAGCTAAGGCGGGGGAATTTCCAAAGGAGGGCGATGATCTAGTTTATCATAAACAGATACAACTAATTCATCGCGAAATTGCTAATGCATGGTTTGTGCAAGCCATCTACAGACAAGGAGGTAAAGTTGATCGTACTACAAGAGAGAATCGCATGCGATATAGCGTTAACACAGCAAGACAGCACAAGGGCGGCAGCTTGATCTTGCGTTCTTGCCCACTAAAGCCACTCATAAATAATAATCTGAAAAATCGGAGAATATGCCCAAATCATGCGGAGATTGGATGGAAAGAGTACTGGACCATCTAGAAAGAATGCATCAAGATCGCACCAACAGCGCTGCTACACGATCTCGATTGCCGCGCCCGCGACGGAACGAGAGGGGAGGGGGCCACGCCCCCGGGGCCGGGCTGACGACCTCATCGCTGACGTCACTCCCACCAGCACGAGACGAGACTATCCAACAAAAAAAACCAAGGTAAGCAATCAGCAACCTCTCCGCAAAATACTCCCGCTACTGCTTTAAGAGCATGTACGATAGGTTTATGTCAGCCGTCTATAGTCATTGTCATGTAGGATTTTTGCTGATGTGGATGAAAGAGAATGAAGAGAGAGAAAGAAGGCGCATAATCGCAGAATGTCGTATAAGCGCGAAAAAGAAAAGCGTTAAAGTTTGTGTGTTACATAAAAGACAACTAAAAGCGACAAAGAATCATCTGTCTTAATTGTATAAACTGTCTTTAGTACTATCTATAAATGACATGAAGAGTTATTGTACATACCCTAACTAAACTAGCATCGCCTATGGCTATCTGGCTCACTGTCTTTCCGCTTATTTTACTCGTAAAACCCCATTCCGTCACGTGGCTCCAACGGAGGAAAGTTCAACGAACCCCCAAAGGGAATGCCAGCTCCCTCTCCGCTATATATGAGCCCCGACCCCGGCTCTGCTTACCATTCAATTCGACCCCTTGAAGTTCACACTTACTCGTCAGCACAGAGCCACAGAGACCAGGGGGCGGCATAGAGCGAGCAGAGGAGGAGGCGAGGATGTTGCTGAACCCGGCGTCGGAGGCGTTGGTGCTGGACACCGTGCGGCAGCACCTCCTGGAGGAGCCGCGTGGCGCCGCGGCGGTGGCCGCAGCGCCGGCGGAAGGGAAGAAGCGGCCGGCGTACAGCCGTAGCACCAGCTTCGGGAGCCTGGTGGCCGACCAGTGGAGCGACTCGCTCCCGTTCCGCCCCGACGACTCCGACGACATGGTCGTGTACGGCGCGCTGCGCGACGCCTTCTCCTACGGCTGGCTGCCCGACGGCTCGTTCGCCGCCGTGAAGCCCGAGCCCCTGCCGTCCCCGGACTCGCACGACGGTTCTTGCTTCGGTTTCCTGGAGTCGGAGCCGGCGACGCCGAGCGAGGAGGCGTCCGGGGCAGAGGTGGCGGCCACGCCCAGGAGGGAGGCCGCCGCGGAGGTGGCCAGGGGGAAGCATTACAGGGGGGTGAGGCAGAGGCCGTGGGGCAAGTTCGCGGCGGAGATCCGGGACCCGGCCAAGAACGGCGCGCGCGTGTGGCTCGGCACGTTCGACACCGCCGAGGACGCCGCCGTGGCGTACGACCGCACCGCGTACCGCATGCGCGGCTCCCGCGCGCTCCTCAACTTCCCGCTCCGCATCGGCTCGGAGATCGCCGCAGCCACCGCCGCGGCCGCAGCCGCCGGCGACAAGCGGCCGTCGCCCGAGCCCGCGACCTCGGAGTCGTCCTTCTCCTCTTCCTCTTCCTCCTCGTCCGGTTCTACAAAAAGGAGAAAGAGAGGCGAGGCCGCGGCCGCGTCCATGGCCATGTCCCTGGTGCCGCTGCCTTCCCAGCTGACCCGGCCGGCCCAGGCTTGGTTCGCGGCCGCGCCGGTCGAGCCTGTGGCGATGGCGCCACTGGTCAGCTAGGTGCGTGGCGAACCGTGCCAGCGATCGGTTGCACGAGACAATGAGCTATGTGTGCAATGGATTGACCAGCAAGCGCATGCAAGCACGGGACAAGAGCCAGACTTGCACGGCGCGAGATGCCAAGGAATGCGAATGTGATAGCAAGCAACCCAGCGAAAGCTCCACCGGATGGAACGTGATAAGCTCGGTGCAATTGGGTGGTGCTATTGGGCGTGGGCGAGGTCTAGATAGCGGCGTTGCTCGGTGCAACTCGCCCAAGTGGGAGAGAAACTGTACTATCAAGTTGTTGTCGGAGGATTTACGGTGTCGTCGTAACGTTGTTCGCGTCATTGTCATTTGTCAGAGTTAGTGTGGTGAAACACCCTTGTGGCTTGTGAGGAAGGATGGAAGCGAAACTGTATAGGGAGGAGAGACGAAGAAGAACGAATCCCCTTTGTTCTTTGATCATGTGAGTACTAGGAGTTGGTATTGCGTTCAAACAATGAAACAACCAAACAAATCAATGACCGCATCATGATCTAATAACAGTGGCACAAACATTTGACTCACAGCCGTGGCACTGGTACCCGTTGGTTTGACAACAAAAAAGTCTAAGAGGCTTAACCGAAGCACAAGTCAACAAACAGTGACCAGAACGCAAGACCAAACCGAAATGGTCCACGAAACAAAAACTCCAAATCCCAGCATTGAACAAACACGAGGCTTTCCCACATGGAACGGCAAGATTAACTAATCAACCCCCCCTTAAATCGAGGGGGGAAAGTCATCGTGGGGTTCAGCGCCGATAGCTCGGCGGAGCAAGTGGACAAGGAGGCGCGAAGATGTCGGCATCCTGCTTTGCAATTATGCTGGAAACAAAAGGGGAGAAGAAAAAAAGAACCACAAGCAGTGAAGCAATCCCCATCTATCTTTAACTAACAACAATCCAATTTGTGCTTATCCAAGACGTAAAGAGGGATACGAATTCATGATACAGGAGAATTACCCTGCTTCCAAGCAATATCCAGTAGGATATCCAGGCATGTACGGGATAATTCTCCATACTTGTTCGGTGATTTCTGGGTGGAAAGGGAACTCACAAGAAAATCATACTGAAAGCTTGCCAACCAATCTGCGTGGTGCCTGATTGATGAATCCAGGTCATGCAGCAAAGTACCACTTATGAATATTTCATCACTAGATAGGACTGTTATGCTGTACAACAAGCTAATTAAAAAACAAAACAAGGCAATAAAAGAAGATACAAAGGACAAATGCGTGTTTACTTTGGTGCGAAAAGTTGACACGTCAAAACTGGTGGCAATCAAATGGATGGAGCCGGGGATCGGCGAGCCAAATGGGCTGATTTGGCAGCTAACAGCGCTGCACCGAAAAAATATTGCAGCAAATCTGCCTGCAAGCCAACGGCCAAAACCGTGCTGCCCAACGTTCAGCAGCGAAGTAAACGTGACCTATAATTGGATTAGCCGTGCTGACATTCTACTACCCTAAGAAGGTATCTTACGACCGAGGTATATCGTCCGGAGACCAGCTCAAATGTAGCAGGATGCATCCTAGTCATTACGAAAGGGAGAAGCCTCGCAATCACGATGACCATAAATTAAAAAGGTTGATGCTAATGAAAAATAAAACTGCAACGCATAATCAACACTCAGGCAATCCGCCGTAAGACGATGGATGACATAAAGGGTAGACGACCTAGACTCCGTGCACGTCGGCACGAGCGGGGAGCGATGACTATCTAGAAAGACAAGTCTTCTAGTCTTCTAGAACGACCCAAGCATATGCAGATGCAGGTGAGAGCAATTAAGTTAGTAGCACTAACTAGCATGCAACTACTAGTACTACTAGTCAGATAATTAAAATTGCCTCTATGATTCCATTTGCATGATTGCAGCTACTGAGCTACAAATGTAAACAGGCTAATCAATTAAACTATGGGGCCTCGCCAGCATGGGTTGGGGCCGTTGGGCGGCTTCTGACTCTTTTCCCTTGGATTCCAGTCAGACTCACTCCTTTCCGGTTTCCAAGTCGTCCTGACTTTCCAGGCCACCACCGGAATCAGCTCATAGCCTCGTACCGGCGGAAAAACGAAGACAACTTTCTGTAGGCGCCTAGGCGAGAACGTGTTTTTTTTAGAGGACGAGAATCCATGCAACTTGTTGATATGGGTTTGAACACAGTTCGATCTGATGGGCTGAGAAAGGCTGTTGGGCCCGCACCGTCCAGTCTGCAGAATCGAACAAAGACTAGCCTAACATCCATACAAGAGGGTTTTTAGCCAGGTAATTAAACAAGGAGGAACTAGAGTCCGTACGTCCGATTAAACCGTTCATACCGTACACCCCATTTTTATGCTAGCGAGGCAGTATGCAACATTATAAATTAAAAAATCTTAGTGATGTTGAACATCACCGGACAATTAAAAATTAAAAAATCTTAATAGTGTTGCAACATATTCTTGGCTCACGGTAAACATTATACAAGATTTTTTTAAAAAAACATCATAAAGAACAGTATGCAACATTTTTGTCCTATAGATGCAACATTTTTTTTCAACGGACCATAACATTGTTTTTATATACATGCAACATCGCAAAGAAGTATGCCGCTGTATGCAACATCAACATCCTAGGACAACGGTTGCAACATCCCGAAATAACGATTGCAACATCACCGGACAATGGTTGCAACATTCTCGGACAATGGTTGCAACATCCTAAGACAATAATTGCAACATCCCTGGACAACGGTTGCAACATCCCTAGACAATGGTTGCAACACCCTAGAACAATGGTTGTAACATCCCCGGACAACGGTTGCAACATCACAAATCAAAAAACAAAGCATCTGGAAAAAAACGTGTTGAAAAAAATTGCAGCATCGCCGTGAACAGTATGTAACATTTTTTTTCTACAGATGCAATATTTTTTTCTACAGATACAACATTTCAAAGAACAGTATGCAATATTGTTTTCAACGGACCACAACATTGTTTTCAACGACCGCAATATTGTTTTCAGCAGATCGCAATATCAGAATTAGACACAACAGAGGATAACTTGCCGAGTCTCCGAGTGGACCCTAATTCTTGTGATGTGATACAAAACACTATGAGTCTATCTATAACAAATATTTTGTTAATACAAAATTAAAAGATTATGTGGTCTACAACTTAAATTACAATTTATAAATGACATGGAGGTTGTACGTAACCTAAACCAGTGGAGCATTGTGCGAGCAAGGTGGCAGCAAATGGTGGCTGCGTGGGCGGGTGGGGCCCAATAGGCGCTCGCTTTGTGCGTGAGCTGCCTTAACTCGCACGGCTCCTGCGTGACAATCTTTTTTATCCGTATAGCAACGTCCGACGTTCTGGACGTTCTAATCCTATCATTACCCATTAAACAACTTCACGCAGTTTCCAACATTACCTCACTGGCTCCCTGTCGAAATACCACTCCAATCCCACAGCGATGCCCCGTGGTACAGAAGAGCCCAAAGCTATGTGATGAACTCGCCGCCCTCGCCGAGCCTCTTCAAGTGCGTGGCGGCCGGAACTCCGAACAGAACGCGGCCAGCAGTATCCATCGAAGGTAGGTGCGGTTCCTGGACAACACGGTGGCAGCGACGTAGTGCGGCCTGACCTCGTTCGAGCCCACTGGCCGCCTGCGCGACGGGCGCGATCTCACAGAGACCGGTGGCTGTGCGCAAGGTCACGGTGGTGTTAGGGAGCAGAGAAAAGTTCAAAAAACAAAGAGAACACACGGAAGGCAAAGCGGCTGGACTTCAGCCCGTGACACTATGGGCTACAATAGATTCAGCCCAGCCCGTTCGCCCAGGGGGGCCGAACGAACGTCCATAACCTCGTACGTATCGCCTCGCGGAAGCGGCCAAGACCGTGCGCGCGACACCACCACATGTCCACATGTGTCGCGGCGCTCCCGACACGAGTCCCGCATGCGCCCCACGCGGCCGCTCCAGCTCCCGCCTCCGCGTATCCCCATGCACGGCCCTCCTCTATAACCCCCTCCCCTTCCCCATCGTTCGCTTCACTCGCACGGAGTGTGCGCGTGCGGTAGTAGCTCTGCAGGTGCTCCACCCATGGCTGATCACCACAGAGGCGTCCTAGGGGGCGGCGGCGACCGCGGGGTCGGGGTCGGGGTCGGGGTCGGCGGTGGACAGGCGCAGCAGAAGCAGCCCGTGATGATGACGGCTTTGAAGGCGGCCACGGCCGCGACGGCCGGCGGGTCGATGCTGGTGCTGTCCGGGCTGATCCTGGCCGGCACCGTCATAGCGCTCACGGTGGCCACGCCGGTGCTGGTCATCTTCAGCCCGGTGCTCGTGCCGGCCGCCATCGCGCTAGCGCTCATGGCGGCCGGGTTCGTCACGTCGGGCGGGCTCGGCGTGGCCGCGCTGTCCGTGTTCTCGTGGATGTACAAGTACCTCACCGGGAAGCACCCGCCGGGCGCCGACCAGCTGGACCACGCCAAGGCGCGACTCGCGTCCAAGGCACGCGACATCAAGGAGGCGGCGCAGCACCGCATCGACCACGCGCAGGGGGCTTAGAGGAGGAACTGCTTGGACGCACGGGACGGCGGATGATCACCAAATACAGCGTACGGTTGCTGTTACGTACGTTTGTCGCCGTGGCCGCGCTAGCTCGTCGACCTTACCGGTTGTGCTTCATGCGTGCATGTTTAGACTTGGTTGTGTAGTAGTATGTTTCCTGATCGAAGTTGTGATCTGCATGTTGGATGTCTGGTGTGGATGTCATGCGTTTATGATGAGGAATAAATTGCAAACTTTGGGCGAAATGCTGGTTTCCAATGAAATGTAATTTGTAGCGGTAAGTACTGCTTGCTAGTATTTGTCAATGAGTAGTAGCCCCTGTAAATTCTCATTATCACGTGAGAAGTGCAACAGTGCAAAACATTTCGCGCAGGACTACAGAACTCGAGAGGTGAGTGAAACGACCCTATTTTTTTCAAACAGGTACAGCGCAATCGCTTAAGATTTGCGGATCTGAATGACACCAAACCTGATTGAATTATAGCCTAAAGGCTATTTTGCAACAACAAAACAAAACTTTGACAGGAAAGCTTGAATACGATCGCAACCCTAACAAATTGTCTTTGCAATCCATGGCATTATTATTCGTATCAACTTACAGAAATCTTGCATATTAACCTTGCAGTTCAGTAGATATAGCTCGCAAAACGAACTCAGCGTTGTCAAGTAAGTGTAAGATCTTGCATATTAACCTTGCAGTTCAGTAGATATAGCTCGCAAAACGAACTCAGCGTTGTCAAGTAAGTGTAAGATCAGCTTAGTTCAAACTTGAAACATCTCCCTCAGGGCCTTTCTGCAATGCAGTTGTTAGCACTGAGCACATGTTTCAAACTAGAGATAGCCTTAACCCTACAGAAACGCCAGATGTGGAGAGGAATTTTAAGCAGGCAAACCCATCTATCTAATTCTGGTCAATTCAGATGCTAGAAATTTGCAACGGTGGGGAGACAAACACCATCTGACCATCATATCGAATCACAACACCAAACTGACCCAAACACCAACAGTATGCAGACAATACCTCTGCCATTAGGCACAACTCTAAAAGAACTCAAAGTCAAGGTATTTCCCGCCGGACTTCATGTCCGCACCAACCATCCGCTTGCTGTTGCTTCCAATCGCCTCTGCCACCCCGTACTTCACGGGCAGCTCAGCCTCGACAGGCCTTGGAACCTCAGGAGGTGTGCTGCACCGGATGAGAGCCCAGTTCACACCCTCGAAGAACGGATGCTGCTTTATCTCTGTCGCTCCCCTCTTCACGCCGAGGCGGTGCTGCGGTTCCTTGGCCAGGAGCCCCCTGATGAGATCCCTGCTCGCATAGCTTGTGGACGGTGACTCCGGGAATCTTAGCTGCTGACCAACTACGTTGAACATCGTAGCACGGTTATCTGACCCCTTGAACGGTGTCTTGCCGTATAGAACTTCATGCAAGAAGATACCGAATGTCCACCAGTCAACAGCACTTCCATGGCCTTCGCCTTTGATGATTTCTGGGGCCAAGTACTCATGAGTCCCAACAAATGACATTGATCGAGCTGATGTTGGCTCTGCGACGAGCTCAGGAAGGGCGGTGGCACTCTGTCCCAGCTCAGACCTTGTCTTTCTAGTAATTTTCTTGCTCTTCTGACCAAACAATTTAGGCATGAAGCACACAGGCTGAATACAGACTGAAGTAGGTTCCATACAAGCAGGTTGTACACAGAATGAACCACCCGCTCTTCTGGGATCAGAATCAAAAGCTGATGTCCTGATGAGTGTGGGTGAGACTGCACATCTCAGGGAGAGGTCAAAATCTGAAAGCATTATGTGGCCATCATCGCGCACCAGAACATTTTCAGGCTTCAGATCCCTGTAAACGACTCCCAGCATGTGTAGATACTCCAAAGCTAGAAGTACTTCTGCAGCATAAAACCTGCTCGGAATCAGAGCACACCATGTCAGTGCTTGCAGTTGCTTAGCAGGTATAAGCGACTCAATATGACAATGTGGCATTGAAGTAAAAAACACTGAAGCAAAATCAGATTGGAGCACGACTTATAATATCTCTACCTCTTGCCAACCATGGCGTGGACAAAACTGTATAAATTTCAATCCATAAAAATAAAAGCACCATTTATGGGCACCCCCCTAAGTACATTTTGGACAAAATTCCATCATGTACAAGTTATCTGTATCATCTCATAAAAGCCATAAGACTATTCATAAAGGTAACTGGGTGAAACTAGCTTCTAAGTGAAGCCCCAAAAGACGAGCTTCATATAATACTTTCTAGTTATATATAGACTAATTTTTATTACGGACCCCGAAAGGCTCAAGTGAACTAGAAAGAAGCAGAAAGAATGGTAGAACTAAACTACATTACATCGATAGTATATGGAGTACTAAATTTGATTAACAAAAATCCTATAATTTGAATACAATATGATAATAGGCAAATATAGTACTGACGAAAATAACTACTCTATTCTGAACAAATTATATTTCTCTAAAGAACTGATTCATGCTTTAATATAGATTACCTTGCTGCATACTCGGAGAAATGTTTTCCTGGCTGTCTCTGTCGCAGAGTGTGCAGATCGCCACCCGGACAGAATTCCATGACCAAACACGAGAATCTGTCGGTCTCAAAATGTGTATACAGAGTTGGGAGGAATGGGTGATCCAAAATCTGTAGAATCTCCCTCTCAGTTTGAGCCCTGTTCAACTTCTTCCTACTTGCCAAGGATGCCTTGTCCATTACTTTCATTGCAAAGTAGCACCTAGTCCCACTTAACTCTGAGAGGTAAACACTGCCAATGTCACCACAGCCGAGACGCTTGAGCAGTCTAAAATGGTTCATCCCGAGCACACCATCTGGAGTTCGTACAGCATGAATTGCCTTCCATCTGGGATCATTCCCTTTATGAGGCTTGCTGGCACCTCCAGTGATATTGCTCCAGCTGCTGTCATCGCTAACACCACTGCTGTCGCTTGCTCGACTCATGCTAGTTTTCGCACTTTCTAGATAGTCGCCTCGAACACTGCCCTTTACACTTTCAAAGTTCCTTTCCACACTAAGCACGGTTTCACTAGCTACCGCTTCACTTTTATATGTGTTTGTGTAGCTGTTCACGATGTTCATGGCAGTGACCACACCCATGCTGTCAATGCTACTATGAGGGCTGACATTGCCGCTAGGAGGGAGTGAGGCATCCCAGACACACTCCTTCTCCTCTGAATCCAGAGACAAGGACACAGCTTCTGTAGCCAGTGATGAGTGTGCTGTGACCAACGATGCCACTGCAGCACCAGACACCTTCCTCTCTTCAGCCAAACCTTCACCGCTGCCTGCATCAACCACTGCATTTGCCTTCATGCCTGTAACCCGGATTGAAAGGTCATCTATGAAGGGCCCTTTCACTGATAGTCCTCGCACTAAACACACTGGTGACTCCGACTTCTCATCAATTGCGACGTAGACCGTCTTCATAAGATCCATATCAATTGGCTCTGGGGGGTGACTGGCCCCAGAGAAAGAACTCCGGCCACCCTCATCTGAGGAATCGACGCTCCGGAAGCTCTCCTCGCTATCAGCTGGCAAATCCTTCTCATCCTGCTGCAGGGAGCTCTTCCCTTTCCATGATGCCTTTATGGGTATTGGTGGCTCCATGTTCTGCACCTTCCGAGCAGTGACCATCAGATGTTCTTTGGGCTCGGCAATCTTATCAACTTTCTCCATGCAACCTTAGCATAACAAGTGCACAACCACTAACCAAGATTCAATCGCTTCTACGCAATTAAACCAAATTAGGCAAATCCCCAAGCAATTCTCTCCTACAGAAATGCCCCAGGGACAATTGGCACCAGGTAAGCAAATTTCAGCACATAAAGCACATCACCTGCAACGAGCACAAAGATTAACGAGCTGAAGAAAACCAAAATTTCTCTTCAATCCGACGGGTTCCGAAAATCCAACCTGCTTCCAGGCTAATTATTGGCACCCAGCGAAGCCAACTTTCGGAAGTATGAGCTCCACCCTGCAGAAACAGAAAAGTGCCGTTCAATCCACCAGATTAGACATTACTTTCTTAAGAAAACAACAATCCACCAAATTACGCCTTAGTTTCTTAACTCCCAAGATTCCCGACCCAGAGCAAAATCCGAAGAGCCACACCCCAAATCCCCCAGTGGTTTTGTCACCTCAAAATGCACCCACCCACATATAGATCTTTCCCCAACACACAAACAGGCCAAACAGCAAAGAAGAACAGAAACGAGCGCTTCCCCAACAAAACAAGAATCAAGCCAAGAAACTCTAAAAAACAAAAGAATGACCTCGAATGGGGGGAAAGTGGAGATCCCCAGGGAGGCCTGGGCCTCGGGTGTGCTCCGTGTTCTTGGCTCTTCTCCACTCCGCTCGCCTCGCCACCGCCCACTAGTGTTCACTACTGCTAGTACCCAGTCCCGGATTAGCTCCGCACTCACACGCATCCTCTCTATCTCTCTCTCTCTCTCTCTTCCCCCTTGTGAGGAGGGGAAGTGGAGGAGGAAAAGCAAAAGCAAAAGGCAAGGTAACCGTGGCGCTGGGGAGCAGGGTGGGGGCGTAGAACTTTTTTTATTAAATAATTTTTTTTTAATTTCTATTTTAAAATTAACCTCCAAGTGACTTTATTTTTAAAATAACCTTTTAACACGCCATGCACACTATAAGCGTGACCAAACAACACTGTCACGCTAGGGTAAACTTTTGTCACGCTATAGGATAAGTCCGCAAAAAAATCTTTTTTGTCACGCCACCACTCATGGCGTGACCAAACAACACTGTCACGCCACCACCCATGGCGTGACAAGAGTTTGCTCAGAAACGGACTGACGTGACAGTGTTATTTGATCACGCCATGAGTGGTGGCGTGATCAAAGAGGTTATTTTTAAAAATAAAGTGCGCCGGAGGTTACTTTTAAAATAAAAGTTTAAAAAAGATTATTTAATAAAAAAAATTCGGGGGCGTATGATATTTGTTTCCTTTTGTTTTCAGAAATAAATAAATCAGATTAAGAAAGAGGCGAAAACTGAAAAGCTTTCTCGTGGGCTGCTGCTGAACTTTTTATTTATTAATTAACCCTTTATTTTATTTTATTTTAAAGTTAACCTCTGACGCACTTTATTTTTAATTCTGACTCTTTTAGTCACGTCACCACTCGTGGTGTGACAAAATAACGCTATCACGTCATATAATAAGTCCGCTAAATAACACTTTTAGTCACGCTACTAGTGGTGGTGTGACCAAGCAACATTATCACGCCACCACCTATGGCGTGATAAGAGTATGCTTCAGCGTGATAGTGTTGTTTTATCACGCTACGAGTGATGGCGTGACCAAAAAGGTCAGAATTGGAATTAAAGTGCGTCGAAATCTAACTTTAAAATAAAAAAAAAGGTTAATTAATATAAAAAAATCGCTGCTGCTAGTTTGCTGCAGCCTACAAATCTACAATCCTGAACAACGTTTCACGCTGCTAATCTCCAATTTGTTTACTTTCCCTAATCAAGCAAACCGAACCCTCCATGCATAGCCAACTCTTATCACTCACCAGTCATCAATGAGAGTATCAGACACAGACTAGTCTTTTTTTGTCATGCATAGCCAATAAACTTGTTCATACATTTTCTTATGGTTGGAGAAACATATTTTCCCTATTAAATTATTTGATTAATTATGATCTGTATATTTAAAATTTTATAATAAATCTGATTATTACAGGTGGGGCTTTCTGCGTAAAGATTCTAATTTCGTATAAAGTATCTTTTGTCAATTAAACATCTAAAAAATGAAAGAATATAAAGCAACTTTTGCATGCAGTTTTTGCAAAACAGGACATAATCATATAAAAATGGATGGCACTAAATAAAAATATTTTCAAAATGGGAATAATAAATTGTTAATTCTAATTAAACCATCACCAAAAGTGAATTTATTGTTGTGTTTTTTTCTTCTTCTTGAAAGCAGAATTAATTGTTGTGTTGATATGGGTCGGAGACTCGGAGCTTTCGGACACGCTTGGACCCGGCACGTGGGACCATGTTACAACTCGTTTGGACTACAACGGGCCCACCTGTCACCATCCCTCCGGCAGTGGTGCGGCCCAAACAAAGAAGCATAGGTGAAGTGACTCATTGGAGATGCCATTTGTGATTTATGACGTTAAATCACCTGTTCACTTAAGTCCCTTTTTATTTCAGGATTCTAAAAACGCACAGATAAAAAAAAAACCCGTAGAAATAGCGTATGAATGAATATATAAAATAGAGGATCGGAAATACATGAATTTTGTAAGATCTGAGTGTTTGATTCGCAGGAAGAGGAAGAGCACATGATTTTTTTTTAGTGAATAGTAATCACATTTGCTTAATCGGTAAAATACAAAAAAAAATTATTTGCAGACTAATGACATATGGGGGTCATTAGGCAAAAGGACCCACCCATCAGTGCATGTCAAGGACTATTGGACTATACGTCCTTATCCATTCATCTCGTTGACTCGTTGCATCATCTTCCTGTCATGCGCCCTCACAGGCTCACACACACAGAGAAAGAAAGCAGATCAAGGCATAGCGCTGGGCCGCTGGCCGAGGGCTTCGAGCCGCGGTGGTGGGGTTGGTGGCGCAGAGCAGCACGACGAGCCGCGGGAGCTCGCCGCACTTGTGGAGCTCGTCCACTAGCGGGTCGGGGATGGCGGCCTTGAGGCCGTTTAGCGCGCGCACCGGCGCTGGTGAGACCGAGACGGACGCGGAGGCGACCAGAGCGCCAACGGCGGGGCCTTACTCCGGCGACGACTACAGCTGTAATATTATCTGTCTTTTCTCCCTTTCTCTCTTTGCGTCGCGCGCGATCAGTCGCGAAGGAAAATTTCCATCCACACCGAGTGGATGTCTAATTTCCTGTGAAATTCCTCTAGGGAGTGAACAGTGTTCCTGAATTCCTTCGATCGATTCCTGCGAATGAAACGGATGTACAATACTCGTTACAGAGGACGGTGGATTCCTACTTTTTTTTTCCTTTGGAAATCCCGTGAATCAAAGAGGGCCTAAACATGGCTGTGATGCAATTTGAGCAAGGAAAATATGGTTTCTAGATCTACTCCATTTCTCTTAGTAGAACAATATGCAGGTGTAATTCGATCCTAGGTTACAAACCACAGGCCCAATATGTGTATCTATATTCCTTTCTTTCTTTCTGTTCTCTAAATACATATTTGTAGACATTTCCAAGCCTGTGCTGGGGACATGCGCGTGTGTTTTTTTAAATAATATTATTTTAAAAGATAATTACAAAAATAAATAATCAGCCCACAAAATTACAAAAATGGCTTGAACTGGCGACAGGTATTTATCGTCATTTGAACTGGCGACAGGACCCTGTTAACCTCCTATTGTCGGTCCAGCTTCCTGTCACCAGTTGAATTGACGATAGGGAACTGAAATCTTAAACTGGTTGGTCTGTTTATGATTTTCGTAGATTTTCAACGGTACAAAATCTGTTAGACTCGTAATAACATTTTGTGATCGTTGTATGTTGTTCTAGTGCGGTGAATTTTTAAAGAATTTTGCGAGGACAATTGAGATATCAATGATTCATAAGTAGGAAGGTAAGTGATATTGCGATGCGCCACGGAATTCATACACGGTGGAGAACTTTGGAGAAATGACCTCTTGCCATTACTTGCTCATGTACATACACTGTATATTATGTAAGGAAACAAATGTGAATTTACCATTACTATCAAAACTACGACAAAACATACTAATATTACGTAACATTCAGCAAAATGTCATAACATTTAGTTTATATCAAAACTACGATAAATCACATTAATATTACATAACATTCAACAAAACGTCATAACTCTAAGTTTTTTCAAATCAAAATAATAATTCAAAACATTGGCAATAGCATATTACAACTGTCCATGCTTTCCCATGGCCGCGACCTCAACATCCCCCATGCGGACTGCCTCGTGTCGGTCGACCGAATGAGGTCCCCGCGGCGACGTCCGAAGTGCCGATGTCTTCTTCGTCCTGGGGATTTCTCGTGGGGCATTTCTTGAAGGTGTGCTCAGACTCCTTGTAAATGGAGTACTTCTTCGTCTGACGTTAAACCTCGCCGTCCATGTCGTTCTGATCTTGCCAGTACTGTTTTGACCAACCTTTCCCTTAAGCCTATCAATGTCTATGTCCCAGATTAGTTGTTCCCAGGTCAGATGGCCAGTGAAATGACCAACCACGGTGTAACCACACATCTCTCCACTCCAGGTTTGCATCACCGCCTCCTTGGTGAAATAGTCAAAGATGTATTGGCCGAGATGCTACGCCACCGTTGAACATGCGGCCATGATATGGAAGCAGTGCCTATGCAAAAGAAGGGGCTTGTTGCAAGTGCATATGCAACTACCGCGGCGTAGTGCGCACTCGTGGGTGACCCTCTCGCGGTTCGTCTCACGGCATCCTTTACCCTGCACATTATCTCGAAGCGAAGCTCCTTTGTGCCCATCTTGAACCGAGGCGGGCCGCCGCTGACGACCTAGGCGCCGTGGCGAGTTCGCCGCGCCGGCGACACTGTGAAAGGGGGTGGGCAAAATGGATGATTGGGTAAGGTAAGTGAGGTGTGGAAATGCTCCAGTAGGGAGTAATAGAAGAGGGGCTCACTATACGGGGAATAGAGACCAGAATCGGCGGCGGAATGGAAGAGCTTCAATAGGGATTCGTGTCACCACAGTGTGGGAGTAATCGAGTAGGAGCTCATTGTGTGGGGAAGAGGAGCTCATTGTGTGGGGAATGGAGGAGCTTTAGTAGGGAATATTCTCAGAATCTATATCACCCCATCTAGGGCAAGTTGGTTCGGTTCACTTAACAAAACACAGGGATGAGTGCATATTTAGGACCATCCCATACATGTATGCCCTGATTCACCGAACCAAACACACCCTGAGAGGATAAAAGGGTATGTTCCCGGCATCGCATTTCGTGATCAGGCTGTATTTCCCCTGCAACCACCTAGTGACGCCAAAAAACGAAAAAGGGATCCCGTATCTCGTACATTGTCTTTCTCGGTTCCCGTGGTTCCTATGCCGTCGTGTTTTTTCGGTTCTTTTCTTTTAGTGCTGTGGCAGATTCCAAAAGAAGAAATAGAAACTCGAAAAGGAAGTGATTGTACAGATGGTAAGTATGAGCTTTTGGCCGTATTAGCTTGATTTTGTTTTGTATTTACAAAAATAGCCACATCGTTTTTTTTGTTGCAAATTAGCGCCCAGACCACCGTGCTTTCGCCCCGCCCGGCCGCCACGTCTTAGGGTTAGAGTTTCACGTGTTAGGGTTAGGGTTTCGACCGATAATCCATGAATTTCGTAGCATTTTTAAAATATAGCAAATTAGTTCCTAAAATTATGAAATTTTACATAAATGCTCATAACAAGGTATACTTTCTTGTGTAATTTCTTTTTCATAATTTTCCTCGTTCTGATTTTACCTCGCAATTCCATTTAAGTGTATTCATTTTATCTCGCCACATGTTACCCTTTCTCCCTCCCACACGCATGGCCCCCCTCCCGCTAGCCCTGCTCTCCCCCTCCCACACGCCCCCCTCTGGTGGCCATATTTTGAACCGTCCATCCTCCCTCATCCACACATCTGTTGACTCTCCATGGTTGTCCCCTGCCATGATCTTTGCGATTGACAACGCGTCCAAAATTCCCGGCGCCAACGTAGCGGCTCCTCCTTCGCTCGGCTATAAATACTGAGATATCACAGTCGCTCTTCGCTCATCCCAATTGTGTTTCGCTTCTCGTTCTGGCGCTCGTCGCTAAGAACTCAGAGAACTTAACCTAATTTTTTTTTGGAGATCAAATATTAGTTTGCTGCTCATCGCTTGTCGCTCAGTTTTTTTGATAGCTTACTGTGAAGGGCAGGTAATTTGTCGGATGCTTTTGTCGTTATTACCGTAATTAGTTAGTGTACTGGTTATTAATTAGTTATGAATTAGTTAGTTTACTGGTAATTAATTAGTTTAAAGGTAATTAGTTAGTTCGCTGGTAATTAATTAATTAGTCGAAATTAGTTTAGTGGTTATCAGTCCCGCATATTAAATTAGTACGAATAAACTTCTCGTAATTTATGTAGTGGTAATTAATCAGTTGTAATTAGTTAGTTTAGTGGTAATTAAATAGTAGTAATTAGTTAGTTTAGTCTTAGTTAATTAGTTTAGTGGTAAATAATTAGTCGTATATAATCACACATATGTAATCCATCACTTGCATGCAATTTGTCGTATCTAATGACACAAATGTACCGCGAATGGGGTTGTTGTGGCTTTAGGTAATATCGAACATGCAAGATTTGTATGTTTTTTTATGACGATGGTCTTGTACGGGCCAGACCCGGTGGGTTAGACCTATCGAGATGCCAGTACAAGGTGGTCCGGGCGGAGGGGCTCCACTCGATGAATATTCACGAGCTTCGGAGTTGCATCCGGAGGGAGTTCGTCAGGGAGACAACGAGGTAGAAAGTTGTGATCGAGGGGATCGCCTGCACGAATGATGTGTGGGAGCTCGTCAAGGTGACTGTAAGTGTAGCATGGAGCTAGTACATGCAGATTGCCTACCAGCCCGAGGCGGCCATTTACGGGAGGCTGATGGTGTATGTGAATTTTGTACTCAGGGCGCGGGGCCACCTTGATGATGCCGGGGCCTCTACAAGCGGGCAAGCGCAGCCCGAGCCTGAAGATGGTAGCACGGAATGTGCTGCCTCAGAGGATTTCCCGCGCATAATTTTGTGCAAAATAAGGGGGCGAAATCGTGGTGGTCGGCCCGCAATCACTGCCGCAAGTATCTACCAGACCAAGCTCTCGCGTTGGAGTCCGATGAGGACGTCGACCCAAGCTCGGATGGTAGTGACGATGACGCACATCAGGCCGGTGGTCCAACCAGGGGAATTTTGTCATCGGAAGTGCCTTACGTGGCATCGAAACTTGATGATGTCACAGTGTGTTCGCACGTACTACCGCAAGAAGAAGGCTCCCACTGGGGGTTTGATGCCGAGACCCTCTTAGTACGACAGCGCTTCCCTAGCAAGAAGACCATGCAACAAGCTATAGCACGGTATGCCTTATCCATCAGGCGTGTGTACCAAGTGCATCGGTCCAATCTCGGACATTATGCAGTGAAGTGCATAGTAGAAGGCTGCTCTGGCAAGGTCAGCGCTCACCAAGCAAAGATCTTCGGCTTGGTATTCGCGGTCAAGGCGGTGCCCGACCACAATTGTGAGCTTAGCGAGCCCCTGCGGTAACATCGGAACGTGACTTCCGCATATGTGGCGAACCTCATCAAGCACCTAGTTGTGGCAGACGTGTCCGTCTCTCCCAAGCTACTAATGTCGGAAGTCGTCAATCAGGTTGGCTATCCAGTCAGTTACGACAAGGTCCAATGAGCCAAGTAGAAGGTCATCGAGTCCATGTACGGGACATACGAAGAGGCGTACAACCTTGTGCCGAGATTACTTCACCAGATTGCCAAATCAAACCCCGGCACATACATAAACAAGCTTGAGCGTGAAGATGCTGAGAAAGGGCCCAATTGCTTCATCTTCGACCGGTGTTCGGGTTTCGCTCGAGCCATCGGGGCTTCGATTCGTCGTCTGTGATGACGATAGATGGCACTTTCCTCACGGGGAGGTACAAGGGCACGATCCTCACCGCGGTGGTGGCCGACATTAATGATTAGCTTCTCCTTGTGGCATTTGCCATTGTGGAGAGTGAGAACACATCAAGTTGGTTGTGGTTCCTGTCGAACGTGAAGACGGCGGTGGTGAAAGACCGGCCCAACGTATGCCTTATCACAGACCACAATGCTGGATTGTTGGCGGCCATCAACACCATGCAGCACGGGACGACCCCCCCTACCAGTAGAACGACGTGCAATCTAGGTGGTGCATGAGGCATCTTGCATCTAACTTGTTCAAGCGGTTTCGCAATCAGGATGTCATGAAGATGTTCAAGGCTTGTGTCTGTGGAACCAGCGGCGGAAGTTTGACTCCATCTGGGGAGATCTCGAATGCCGGACTACGAGGCATACAAGGGAGTCCACTCCGGAGGTACTAGAGGGAGAGCAACCCTACAGTGCCATAAGTTTCTCGGAGTGAATTAATGGCCACGCTCCTGAATTGGAAAAATGATCCCTTCTGTATGACACAAACATTGCAAGGTACGAGATTATGACGAGCAACATGTTTGAGGTGTACAACAGCATCCTCAAAGGTGTCTGGTGCTCCTTATCACTGTGATTGTCGAGGATACATGGACTCGCACTGTTGGTTATTTCGTCAATAGAGCCACCGCAGCCAAGCGACAAATGGAGGAAGGCAAACAGTGGTCCGAGAACATGCAGAGGCACATGGATAAGAAGATAGAAAAGGCCCGGATGCACGGCATCTGGGTGATCGATGACCTCAGGAGGAAGTACGAGATCAAGCTTTGGTCGAAACACGTCAACAGTCATGCCAGGGGGAAAAGAAACAGGCATGCACCCTGGGTGATGTGGCGACATGCACCCGCAACAAGCTGAAGCTTCTGCACAAGCCATGCTCGCACGTGTGCAAAGCGTGTGCGCAAATGAAGCAGATGTGTATGCCGTACATCTCTCAGTACTGCAACACGATCACCTTTTTGGTGTATGGAGTGCGGAGTTTCACTCGTATAGCTTGGAAATGAAGTACAAGGATCTTTGGCTGGACATAGTGCAATGGGCCCGAACAAGGACTTGAAGACAACAGCGAAGGGGCGATAGCAGATGTGATACTTCCGGAATGACATGGATGCCAGTCAATGTACCAGTATTAGTCGCACAAGCAAGTGCAGGATATACAAGACCCCTGGCCACTCAGCGAAGGATTATCCCAACAGACCGAGCTCGTCTGGTCGTTATTCGGTGTCATAATGTAATATTTTCTCAGCCTTGTTTTCTTATGTACAACGAAACTTGTACAAGTTATGCATAATTTTCATCCTTGCTACGTTCTTCACTGTACGGTGCACTGACATCATTGCTATGTTTTTGTTATGTCGTAGGAAGACAACGAAGGTGCTACTGGCTTGAAGAGACTGCAAACACCAATCTACTTATTTGAAGATGAATGTGCTTTCTGCCATTCATTTAGAATCAGTTAGGTAATACAATCGAATCATTTGCATCTATCAAGTCAGAGATGGTCTGTTGAAGTCTTCTTAGTTCTTACTGTTATGAACTTACAGTCAGAAATCAATCGTGCTTTAAAATTTCCTATTTCTCATCACTACTGTAATGTTCTAACATGCCTATTTTTTATGCTATAGGATAATGGTCATGTCTTGTGCCCTGAACATGCTTCGAAGGTGCTACTATGTGATGAGGTCAGCTCAGCAAGAAAAGAGATTGCCGTGGATAATGGTCCAGTAGCACCTTTGTTTTCTCCCAACATTCCATGTTTTCTAGACATAGTGCTTTCTCTATAGGAATGTTGATGCAGTCCAGTGTTACTTAGGTTAATATCAGGAAATGAAACTCCGGTTGCATCTATACGAATGCTGATGCAGTCCACGTTGGAGTTGGACATGCTACATAATATAAAGTCTAATATAGATGTAATTAGAAAATTTATCACATAGATAAATCCGACTTGAGGCTATTGCAAAGAAAATTCTTGAGCCAACACACACTTGCCTGACTAGCAAGCTCTAATTGTGTTAGAGCTCCACCATTACAATGCAGCCTGGATATACATACAAGTTAGGAGTAATTATCTTTCACGAACACTAACAGAATATTTGTTGGTGAGTTAGTGCCGGAATCTAAGAAAGAGCCGTGTTAGAGACACACAATTGGGATGAGTGAAGAGCGATTGCGAGATTTCGGTATTTATAGCTGAGCGAAGGAGAAGCCGCTGCGTTGGCGTAGGAATTTCGGATCGTTGTCTCGTGCGAAAGATCTGCGGGCAAGGGCGACCACGAGTCGACAGATGTGCGGAGGAGGGAGGATGGATGGTTGGAAAGGTGGCCACTGGAGAGGGGTCGTGCGGGAGAGGGGGGAGCGGGAGGGGAGGGATTGACACGTGTCGGGATAAAATTAGTACACTTAAATGAAATCGTGAGGTAAAATTGGAACACGTAAAATTATGTAGAAAATTACACAAGAAAGTACACCGTGTCGGGGGCATTTACATAAAATTTCATATTTTTTTGAAGTCATTTGCTATATTTTAAAAATAGAACGAACACAGCAGAAACTCTAATCCGCGAAACCCTAATCGGGGAGGGGGCACGTGGCGGGCAAGGTGATGCACGCCACGGCGTCTTGCGACAATGCCATCGCACAGCGATCGTCTTGAAGCGGTCGCGTGGCGGTGAGGCCGCCGCTGCGTGATCGTCTTGATTAAGGTGTTAATTTTGCAAAAAAAAAACCGCTCCGGTTATTTTTGTAAATACGAAACAAAATCACGCTAATTCGGCCAAAAAATTGTCTGAGTATGATGTGTATTGACTACATGTGTTTGTCTTGTGTTTTGAAAAAAAACATATGCGTAATCTACTCTGAAAGCCTATAGAATTTCGAGAGAAAAACAAATAATCAACCTTGCAGAATTGCTGCGATATTCACACGAGGTCCAAACAGACCTATACGAGCATCTATACCAATCCACCTCAGCTGTTATTAAGAGATTGTCACATCAGCTTTTAGATGATGTGGAGGAGAAAGATGAGAAGAGAAGGTGAAGTTGTTTCTACGTGAAAAACTATCGATTATTATCCAAGACATAAGAAACAACAAAAAACTCTATTGGAGCTTAGTTGTCACCTAAACACTCATTTTGTGAGTCCCATCGCTTCTACCAACAAAGCATGTGAAGAATTAATGTTTTAGATCATGCTTAAAAACAATCCATTAAAATAGTTATTTCTTTTTATTAGATTGAAGACTCTCTCTTCTTAAGAATGTAATTTAAAAATAAACTATTGTAGATGCTCTACTAACCCACACGTCGAAAAAGAAGCCAAACAAAGGAATCAGGGCAAGTCACATCCTCAAAATTAATGGTATCTCTTTTTGGTATATATCGTACCAAGCGTGCCTACTAACATCACCTCTCATCGGCTTTCAGGTCGGCGGTGTGGTGCTAGTGAGAGCAATTAGCAGGCTAATTAAAAAGATCTACTACGCATAGGTGGATTTAGATACGATATGGTGCGTGATAGCGTGTGATGCACAATGTGGCAGTTGTTGTCAGGACAAGAAAACAAGCCGTCAACTCACCCTACATAGGATGTCCTCTACTGCTATACTTTCGTCTCCCCTCTTCCCTAGTGAGTAGTGACCCATAGGTTAGGACCACATGGCATCGTACCTGTCTTGCTTTTTAGACTATAGTTTTGTCTATTGACCGAAACAATTGGTTTTCCAAAGACTCCTTTTGGATCCATCACCATGTGTCGCTGTACGGTTTCACCTTTTACGAAATGCTTTGGCAAGAATCAGATAATTGGGAGACAGCGAAGTGACCCGATGTTTTTTTTTTGAACCACAGTTCCGTTCCATTATACAAAATGAAAGTGAAAAAGTGTTCAGCAGCAAGCTCACGAAAAGTGACCGGATAATTCATGAGGTTAAGCCACTTGTTGCTCCATTATTAATTCGTTTATCAAGCTGATAGCGGAGAAAAGTGACCTCATAGCAGAGTTGTTCGTGTCGTGTCCAAAACAAGCTGTTTTACGAGAAAAATAATTGCAGGCTCATATTCGCACAAATTATCCTAGTGGACCTACGAAAACTGCACGAGACCAAACGGTTCATCCGTTCCAGCTAAGAAATAAACCCACTGGCGCATCGGATACGATATGAGGTGTCGAGTGTGCGTCTCTCTATCGAATCCTAGAAAAAAACTCTATATAATATTGGAGTACGTAAATAAAGAAAATCCAAAGTTTAGTGACCTGACTTCGAAAGAGATCTGACACGGGGGAAAAAATTGTTACCGTTACCGGTCCGAGAAAAAAAAATCTCAGCTGAAAAAGTTTGAAACTTGATTTCGATTTTTCGACTTCTCCAGAGCATTGGATATTAGGGATATTAGCCCAACATCAGTTTAAGTGTTATGGGTATTGTGTTTCTTTAGTAATTTGCATTTCAAGCTTCCAATTGCTAGAAATGTTAATCAAATATAAACATCACTGATGCACATCTTTAAAATTAATCACTAAGAGTTGCATAAAAGAGCATGAAGTTTACCCTTAACCACACCTGGAAATTGGCTATGCTTAGATACAATATCCATTACTAGAATTCTAGAAGAGATCTTAGCATGTATAAGTTAAAAGTTAAAACCAATTTCCTTTGTTTTCCGGTTTTAACGCTTTTCCCGGTTACCGCCCGGTAACCGGCCAGAAGAAATTCGAATTCAAATTTTGTTTTCTGAATTTTGATCGGTTTTTAGCTGGCTTTTCCGGTTACCGGCCGGGAACCGTTACCGGGCCCCGAACGGGATTTTGCCTGATAACAGTTCTTTGATCCCCGAAGGGGACATATGTCAAAAACAGCACGGAGAGAAAAAAAGGGAGAAAAAACTGAAAAATCCAAGATGGACTGAAACAAATCACGGACCTGGTCAACGATCCATCCTATGCGCATGCAATTAGCAGGTATCATAGGATTCTCACGCTTCCACACTGCAAAAATCTGCAATGCAACCAGATTTCTATGCACCGCCTGCACACCTGCACCTCCAGTTTCATGATCAGATGCATGGTGTCAATTATACCTCATGAGTCTCATGTGACCCTAAAGAATAGTAGAAGCAAAATGGCAGTGTCATCAGTTAGACTAGTCTCTCTTAAGTTCATTTTTTTCCAAGCAGGCTTAATAATTACCATGAGTGAATTTGGTGCATAGTATTATGCAGTAAACATATTTTGGACAATGCTTAGTTTTATTAATCAGTGAACCATTCAGCACGATTTCCTTGTGCTATGCCCCCCCCGCTCCCTACATGCTCTCTGTTCATCATCATCAAAGAAGGGGGGGGGGGGATGATATAATGATTAGCTTTAGATTCTAATATCAGTTGGCCCCATTAGTTAAACTAATTGCATGAGGCATTGGGATGTTGGAGAATGCAATTTTACAGAAAAAGGTCAAATTTTGGGATGTCGGAGAATGCAATTTTACAGTCAGTACAAATAGTACAAACATGTGCCAGGTTGGAGGGAAACCATACCAAAAGTTGGGTAATTGAATAATGCAAGCAAAATAAATATGAAGGAAAATATAATACAGATGGATAGGATCAGGGCCCAATAATTCGAAAAAAAAGAAAAAGGAAATAAATGGATAGACCACTAGCCATTGATTTGGTCTTGGAAATTGGAATGTTGTTGCCACCTATCACCAATTCAATGTCATGATGCACGATGGATGAGATAAAGTTGAATGAGATGATGCAAGTAGAATGTTTGGTTGGTTGGATGGGATGATACAAGATTTTGTTTGTTTGGTTGGATAGGATAGTTCTGGATGATTCAAGTTGTTGTTTGGTCTAATGGATAAAGTTAGATATAGTAACCCTCTCACTAGAAGTGGTGATTTTACCTTCCACAATTGTCAGGTTAGATCCTTCAAGTCTATTCCTGCTTGCAGAATCAATGTCGCGGCCCCGAATAAACAATCCTCGGGACCCTCTATGCATTCTGGACCAGTCCTATGATCAGTAACTAGTCCGCACAGATCCAACAACGATGAGATCACAACCATACAACAAACTATAGAAGAAGCAGATAAATTAACAATAATAATAGCAAAAGACCTTATGGTTAAGGTTGTACAAGGTTGTCGCGCAGGGCTTACAACAAAATAGCTCGCAGCGGAAAAACAAAATAACACGTGGAAGCCATTCGACATGCCCACAGACAATCGAGTGGAGGACGTCTCCTAGCACGAGAGGTCTTCGAAGACCTCCTCTTCATAAAGCTCGGACATCCCTGGGTCCTCTTCTGCTGTTGATCAACCAGAGGACACAAAGCCGTGAGTACTTTGAATGTACTGAGCAAGCCGTAGGGAAATGTATGCAAATAGTATTCATGTTAGGCTTGACAAGGATAGCTCTATGGTTACTTTGCAGAAAGCTAAATTGATTGGAAATACAGTAATAGATTGTAAAGCACAAGTTGTAAGATTAATACATAGGTAATCAAGTTTTCTTTGAACAACTCGTGAACAGTCTATTCACTGTCCAGACCACACGGAACCAACCACGACAACAGTTTTTGAGAAAGTCTACCCCTTGCATGAAATCACCAGGCATATCTGTAACCGGGGGCACGGCTATTTCAATAGTTTTATACTCTGCAAAGGTTGTACAGCTTTACCCACAAGACACGAATTCTCTAGTTTGTTTAGCATCCGTCGATACCACTGCTCACTACCTTAGGTAAGCAGTCTAGAGCACGTGACAAGGCCTTTACAAAGCTCTGTTTTGACTCGGTTCTGCCAGCTAAGGTTTCGCCATTCTGAACCCCCTCTTGCACCATATGATTCCATCCGGTAACTCGGAGATCACGCCACCATAACAGAACAAAACCAAAACATTACTAATTAGTCGGCCAGCTCCACCCCATAAATGAACTTGTAGTTGCACGGTATAATCCAGATCAATGGCTTACAAGGTTAAGTCCTTAGGGACTACTTAGGCAAGACAACCACATCCCAATGTGCTTTCTGCACCCCCCTTTACTGCATGATCACTCGCCCGAGTATAATATTTTGGGTTCAACCTGGCCAAATGACCACCCTGATCATGGCACAACAAATTTTTATTAGCAGCCACACAGGCCATGGCAACATATGCTACAAATCCATATTCACTTAGTCAAATTCATCATCATTGAATCATGTGATGGGGGGACATCGCATAACTAAAGCAGGTCTAAGCAATATACGCACCCATGTTGGTATCACAAAGAGGTCCAACTAAGATTACCCAACCTATGGTGTCCAAGGGTACATGTCAACATGTCAATCACAAGTATTCAAGGAGTCATACTGTCGAGTAGGTGTTTAGCTATTTCCCAATCCATTTTTATACAATTAGTCATGCATGTTGGTATAAAACAATATAATTTTGCAAACTAGATTCAACATGATCAAAGGTCTACGACTTGCCTTCGTTGAAGAACTGAGGTTCTTCGGTAGAGGTTGTCGGGTCCAAAAAATCCTCAGAGCTGCCGAAATCTACACGTGCGAAAAGAGCCAAATAAATACAACAAATACAAATAAAAACAAAAAACTAGCAAACTAGAACCAAAAGAAAGGCACATAATTAGAAACAGGCTCTCGGGGGAGGTCCAACGAGTCGGGAGGAGGTCCAACTGAGAGGAGTCGAGGGAGGTCCTAAGGAGGAGGTCCCGAGGAGGAGGTCCAACGGGTCGGAAGGAGATCCAATGAAAGGTACGACTACTCAACGGGGTCGTAAGATGAATACAAGAAGGATACGACTACGCGACGTGGTCGCAAGGGAAAGGAAAAGAACAAGGCACGAAGAAACTCACCAGGACAGAAAGAGAGACCAGAGAAGACTGGAGGAGGACGGCGAACGGCGCAGACGCTCCGGCGAATTCTTCGGCAGCGAGAAGGTCGAAGACGGCGCAACCCCAGCAAACTCTTTGGCGACGAGGAGGCGACAGCGCAGCTTCTGTGGACTCCTTGGCGAAACTTAAAGCACGGTGAAACTAGGTGAGAGCAAGAGAGTAGAGGTGAGGAAAAGAAGATGAAAGAGAGCTGCTCAGGCTTTTATAGCTAGGAGAGACGGGAAGAGCCGCTGAGAGACTCAGGGGCGCACGAGATCAAGGGTAGGTGAAGGAGGAGATGGGGGCGGTGGGGAGAGAGACAAAAGGAGAACAGTCTTCGCAGGTTTACAACATTTAATGCGACACAATAACATTTAATGCGAGCAGACCTTTGCGTCAGTAGTGACGCGACGAGAGGAAGAAGAAGGTGAGCAGGACTGACAGATGGGGCTCGTTAAAACTCGGGAGGGTGGTCCAACCAAAAGAGAGGTCGTGACCCAAGGTGTGGTCGTGACCCAAGGGGTGGTCTTCCAGGACCACCCGGGAGGTCTAGACAGAGGGGGAGGTCCAAACGGGAGGGATGTCTGGACAGAGGGAGATGTCCAAACGGGAGGAAGGTCTGGACAGAGGGGGAGGTCCAAACGGGAGGAAGGTCTGGACAGAGGGGGAGGTCCAAACAGGAGGGGGGAAGAGCTGGGCCAAGGAGAGAACGGGGCGAACAGAGAGAAGGGAATTCAACACCACAGAACTCCAACAAACTGAGATCAAACCAAACTTTGGATTAGTTGAAGTTAGATTAATTCATATTAAATACCTGCCAATTCCAAAATCTCCAAGTTAAGCTTGAGCAATTCAACAAATCCAAATGGTTATTTTTATTTTTGAAAATCTCAGAAAACCCAGAAAATTTGGGATGTCACACGGTGGTTTTAGCCGCACGTGGGGAAGACGAGGCCATCGACAAACTGTGGTTGAGGATACCCAAAATTAGTTGGGGGAGGTGGAGGATGGAGGAGGGTCTAGAACATATTTCAACATGAGTAGCTCACGAAGGGAATCACCTTGTTAGCCAGAATGGCATGTGGCGACGGCGGCCGCGAACGAGTGTCGCCGAACAGAAGGGAGAAGGGGCATGTCCTCCGTGCTTCGACTGTGGAGTGAGGAGGGGGAGGTGAGCGCAAGGTTGAGGACACCAAGACGAAGGCAATGACCTTGGCGGGGGTGGCCAAAGCTCACCGTGCATTTACGCTCGGTGGAGAAGGGGAAGAGGAGGGGAATGGCGGGGGAAGATGAGCGTAGCGCGCTGAGGAGGGTGAGCGCACGTAGCGTGGTTCGCGAGTTCTTCTCGAACGAGATGGTACAACATCTGCACCGAATATTCCATCGGATCGAACAGCTTGGTCCTGAACCGATCGGTTCCATACAGCAAACCAAACACATTTACATGCCCATTTCCCGAACCATCCGGTACAGGATCACTCCGTTCACTCGTCCAAACGGACCCTTAAAGATGGTGTGTGCGCTACTACTAGCATGATATTATTCAATATAAAACCGGTACAAATTTTAAATCAACCGCAATACGAGAATTTGAATGTCATTGAATAAAGATGAATGAAAAGAAACATAAGATTGTATGAAATCGCATAAGTTGTCATCCTAGGTAGTAAACAGCATGCAAATCGCATAAGGATGAATAAAAAGAAACATAGAGGCATCTTTCTAAAAACCAGTCGCTGGTTCAAATGGTGGTGTACCGGCCTATAATTAGGTGCACTGCGCCACCTACTCAGCAAACAGTTCAAACAAGTGAATTTGTCAATTCAAAAGAGAATGTTAAAATAATTCATTAGGAGATTGAATAGCATCGTAGACGGACGCAAATTCTATGTGATGGGGCCTAGGAGGGGCCTTGGAGAGGCCCCGTTCCATAAATTTTTTTTCCATCGCAGACCCAGAACAGCTGCATTGGTTGTAAACAAAATGATATCATGTCCTTGGATCGCAAGAAAGTAGACCCTAGAATAGATTCTTGACAATTAGTTTACAACATTTCCAAATTCATGATCAAGTAGGTTATCGTGAAACTACAACAGGTTGATAGCACTCTGATTATCTGACATATGACATATAACTAGAATAGTTTTATAGATTTCCGCAATAGAATCAAATAAGATGGCATGGACATCATTTGGAACAAAGCTTGAGCGCTAGCTCCTCAGAACTAACAAACCGAGATTTAAAAAACAAAACAAAACAAGCCAAATGAGCTTGTCTCGCAAGGTCTAATTTTGCAAACACAATGTGCTAAAACATCACTACTCAAAATAGAAAAACAGAAGAAATATAAAATATTAAAAGGTCGTTTCCATCTACTTTCTTACAAAATAGAACTTATGTAACTTATTTATATCGAAGAGATAAACAAGAAAAATTATCAATTGAGAAAAGATTTTATAATACCAATTTCATACAAATATAGTTAACCCAAGTCAGATGGTGCTTAATAAGCAAAAGCAATATGTAAAACTGGTCTGATTCGGTTGTAGTGGAAATAGTTTAAAGTTTAAATATACCGACCCTTGCTCTCCCCGTGAAGCTTGAATACAATTGAAGTTTTGCTTACTTGAACACAGACATTATTTTATTAGAATGCTAACAACAAATTTCTGTAAGATGAATGATAATGAAACTTTGAGGTGTCAAATTGATAGAGTTGTGCACTCCCATTTGCAAGTGCACACTCTACACTCCACTTAGCACTTAGCAGCAAAAACGACCGCATCTCACAAGAGAAATGTCATGGCAATAAGACAGCAAGATGTACATACAAATAATGAGATGTCACGGTATATTATAGTAGCGCGAATGCTAATTTTTTACCCTTAACGAACTCAAGAAGGGCATGTGCAAAGAAACACTTGCATTGCAATAGAATACTAATCAAGCAAATATGGACCTGCGAAGATGGTTTAATATCACACAGAGATTGATGTTCTTAACGATTGACCTACTGCAACAGAAAATCATCTGCCCCACTCAGAGTAAACTGAAGCAGAAGACCATATTCGCTTGATTTCCTATCCTTGGGTGTAATAGTTACAAAACCCAATCTGCTAGAAAGTAGGAACAGTATCTGAGCATTTCCAGGTTTTGTTTTTTTAAAAGGGCAATTAAGAGACTTGTAACCTCTAGAGATATGGTTGAAAGTCACGTAGAACTTACTTTAAAAAAATCTCAAGGTGAGGGCATTCAAAGCAAGAAAGAACCAAACCCACACCATTTTTAATAAAGCAAGAGAGAGAACACGAATTCAGAATCACTGTGGCAAATTCAATTCCATTGTCTTGCAAAAGTTGCCCAGAAGACTCCAAATGTTGCTTGGTCAGCATCACTGTAATCAGCTGGAAAGATCATAAGGAGCAAGAGTCAGCGACACTGCGACACTCATGATTATCATTGGAGAGAGGCTGATTGCCTTTACAAATGGTTTGGAGAGGAGAGTTGTTTTCACCCCCAGAAATGAGCTGAGTCAATCTAGAAATATCTATATTCTATTTCCAGGCCTAATCCAAATTCCAAATTTCAAACAGATCTTCTGCAGTACAGGAAAGTTTAATTTGCATTTGCCTACATTAGTCTGGATAGGTCAGATCATCTGATCAAATAGATGTCTTCCCAAACAAGATCGAAGTATCAATTTACGTATGTGCTATCTAGGTTAGACCGACATCTAATTTGCAATCACTACCTTGCCAAAATGCATTCTTGACTTAATTATAGTCAGAGTGCTTCGTGACCTAAAAGAGAGGCAGTGTACATTGAGCTTCTCTTCATGATGAAGGCTAGGCTATCCAACATGTAGATATCAAATTGTCTTCTCAGTTATTTCTAGTTTACCACCATGTCAATCAATAATAAAAAGGTTGTAGTAAATCTAGCACTAGATACTACTTAACGGTTTCCAATTAAGGGCAAGTTCCCCCTAGAAAATGTGAGAACATGTTCTACAGTATAAGCTCCTGTGGCAAATGCATCCACTCAGCATAACGATCAGCAAAGCTAAGCTAAATTTCACTCTGCTGAGTGCATAGCATAAATATAATAAGAATTCATATATAAAAATAGCTTTCTACTTCTCAAGCAACTAAAATATACAATACATTGAAATTTTGTTGGAACTAGCTACTCACAGTGGTCTGTGATTGCCTTCTGAAACTCATTTGGGGGCACTAAGTTGAACCCTGTTGCTGAAATCCATGAGTGGAAACCTGTCCTTTGGAGGCACTAAGTTGAACCCTGTTTCTGAAATCCATGAGCAAAGCCACCATATCGAACCAGCAAAATTCAGCAAGCAAGAATCACCAGCCCATGTCAACCATCACTATAGCCTTGTTCATCCTCATCACCAGGAGGCCCATCATCATCCACAATCTCCATTCCGAAACACTCGACATCAGCATCCTCATCCATCCCCTCACCTTGAAACTCCTCATCTCCATCCAGTGCACCCTCCTCATCACCATCCTCATCCAAAACAAGCTTGGACAAGCCCTTCCCCCTGTACAACACGCCGGTGCGCATCACGTAGTACACCTTGTCCCTCACCGCCGCGAGGGGATGCTGCTCCACGAGCTTCCCCCTCTCGTACCCCTCCCGAAGCACCACCGTCGTCGTCTTGCACTTCAGCGACAGGTAGAACACCCCAGGATACCGCGTGAACAGCCTAGTGAACTTGTGCGGCAGGCCAAGCTCCTCCCGGAGCAGCCGGATCGCGTTCCTCCGCACCATCTTGTGCACCGTCAGCCCGAGCAGCTCGTGAAGCAAAGCAATGTTCCTCTTCTCGTAGATGTCGCTGTCCGGGTCGATCCCCGAGGCATCGTCGTACGGCGAGATGTACGGCAGCCGGTGGAACTCCTCCATCCAGGCCTTGACCTTCTTCATCCCGCCGTACCCACGCGGGAAGCGCATGGGGAACGCGAGGGGGCGTTCGACGAGGACGGCGGGCGGGACAGCGCACGGTAGGTCGCCCTCGCGATGGCCTCGGCGTTGCGGCGCTGGAGGGAGGAGATGGTAATATCCTCAGGGAGCTGCGAGGTGGATAGGGAGATGTGATTGTTGGAGACGGCGAAGAGATGGGGGTAGGAGGAGGGGAAGGCGGCGGCGAAGTTGTAGGGTAGACCGAGGTCGAAGCGTAGCGGGAGGACAGAGGCGAGCGGGAGCGAGTTGGAGCGGGTGAGGAGGAGGAGGCGCGCGAGGCGGAGGTGGGAGTCGATGGCGGAGGCGCGGGCGTGGCGAGCGAGGAGGAGATGGGAGGCGGACGTGAGGGAGAAGGAAGGGAGGGAGGGGAAGCGCGGGTGGGGCTGCTCGGCGAAGAGGGTGGGGTGGCGGCGGAGGAAGCGGAGCACGGGGAACGTGAGGCCGAGCGGCTTCTGGAGGCGCGCGAGGGAGCGGGCCGGCACGGGGGACGACGGCGGGAGGCGCGCGAGGTGGTCGAGCAGGAGGCAGGACGCGCGGATGGAGGTGGTGCGCGCGATGAGGTGGTCCAGGCCGCGGTTCTTCACCCACTTGAGCCGCACCTTCTGCATCGCGGCCGCGGTGGAGGTTGGTGGCCTGGTTGGGGAGTGGAGCGCGAGGGCGAGGGTGAGGGTGGCGGCGCGCGCGCGGACTGTTCGAGGAAATGCCGAGGAGGAATTGCTGAGGCAGGCAGAGGCGTCAAATCGCAATTTAGGCCAGTCCGGTTTGATGTGATCGGCCTCTTCGTCCGGCCAGATGCTCAGGTCCTACGTCCACTCTTCCTGTCAGTGGTTGTCTTGTGGGAAAAATCAGTACTCTGCGTTACGCGGCCCACGCGAGCACGATAGCCTTGTCGCGGCGGCCCACGCGAGCGACTTCCCACACACGGCGGGATGGATAGCGCGGACGCAGCGAAGAGGCTCCGCGTGGACAGAGGTGAAAACGGATCGGATATAGATGAATAATAGCTATGTCATATTTATTTATATATATATATTTGGATCCGGATATGAATATGAATACCCCGGATACGAATACGGATATGAATAATATCAAATACGAATATGGAGTGAATACGAATCGAAATGAATATGGTCACGGATATTTTTCGGAATATGAAAACCCCTTAAATTGTATGCCATAAATTAACGAAAGCATATAACTAGTTTATTTGATGCAAATATTCATGAATTGTTCATATTTTCAGTAACCACACATGATATTGGCACTAGCAAGCTGCGTTAACTAGTTCATCACAAACATAACACTTAGTTTACCATATTTAGCTCATAAGTCATAACTCACAAAGTCACAAGTTATCACACATTCGCACTTAGTTCATCACATACATATATAGAACTTAGTTCACATTAACATTGATCAGGCTGGATGATTAATCTATACGCAAATAACTGCAACATCCCAAAGTATGTTACCAAAATAAAATTAATAAAGTTATTAGTTTATTGGATTTTATGAGATTTAAAAGAGTTTTCTTGGTTAAAAAGAAAAATAATAAAATAAAGTCAATTATTTAATTTCCTAGTTTTTAATGTCAAAAATAAAATTTATTGAGTTTTCGTGATTTTATTGAATTTAAAGTGAAAAGGAAATTTTAATTAATTTCTTGAATTTTCTCGGATTTTAAAAGGTTTTTCCTATTTTTCAGAAATTAAAAATAATTTATGTGAAAAAATAAAAGCTAAATTTAAGTTGGAATTAGTTTTATTAATTTCAAAATAATTCAAGAAATTTCGTGATTTTTCTAGAATTTTTTTTAACTCTATTTGCTATTTTCTAAAAGGCTATTTGATTTGTTGCATTTTCTGAAATTCAGAAATCAATTAAAATCTCATTTTCTTTTTTGGGCCAAAATCCGGATATCATCTTATGCGGATAATCCGTATTCGTATCCGTATCCGCCGGATAGCATGCCTACCGTATTCGTTTCCGTTTTCGACAAAAAAAATCCGAATTCGTTTCCGATCCGAAAATTATCTGAGAAAAATCTGATCCGAGATAATCCGTTTCCGTCCAGATCAGTCAGAAACTATCCGATCCGTTTTCACCCCTACGTGTGGATTACATTATACTTTGGGCTCACACGACCAAACCGGAGCGTCATTCTTGCTAGCAGGTAGGGCTGGAAATGAGCCGAGTTGAATCGGCTTGAGCTAGGCTTGGTCAGACTCATTCGAACAGTCGGCTCGACTTGTTCCGAACATGAGCCAAAAGGATGGTTCGGCTTGGCTCGAAATATGGCTCGAGCCAGCTCGGTCAGGCTCGCGAGCCATGAACATGCAGCCTCATGCCCCAAGCAAAGATTCTATTTGTTGCCCAGATTTCAATCACACAGAGTCACAGGCAACCATGGATTTTCTCGTGAACTAATTCCACCAACACAACATTTCATACAAACAATTCCACAGATCTAAACAAGAATCAAAATCCAACATAAATCCTCATTCTAGCTTTGTTGCTCAGAAGTCAGATCTGAAACGAGGGCAAACGGTGGCGTCGGTGCTTGGAGCTGGCGAGTGGCGTCGGCGCTTGGAGACCACGGCGGCTCCATGAGCATGCTGCATGCAGAGCTTCATCGCGAGCTGGCCCCCCACCCGACCTCCTCCACCTCGAACGCCGACACCACGGGGGGAGGCTCCTAGGCCTCTCCGGCGGGCGGAGGTGGCTCCTGCTTGGTGGGACCAGGGGAGGAGGCGACGGGAGGAGGCGGCGGGCGAGGGAGGGGATTAGGGAAGGAGGCGGAGTGGCGGTGCATGGAGCCATAGAGGGGGAGAGGAGGAGGGTGGTGGCAGCGGCGGAGAGGTGGGAACGGTGGTCTGCTGGTGGCGAGAGAAGGCTGAGCGGCGGGGGCGGCGCAGATGGAGGGAGGCGGCCATGGATGAAGGCGCAAGCCGGCAGAGAGGTGAAGGGGATGGCCCGGATGGGGATGGGGAATTGGGGCTGCCGGCTGTAGGGTGAGGCATGTGCTGGGAGTTAGGGTTAGGAAACCTTTTGTACACCGGTTCGTGGGTCGAGCTGGCCTCCTGGGCTTCGTGGGCCGAGCTCACGAGCTAGCTTGGGCTTGGCTTGGCTCATCGTACTGAGCCGGCTCACGAGCTTCGAGCAATTTTTCCAGCCCTACTAGCAGGCAGTGGAACCTCCTATTGTAAATTTATTACTTTTTACATTTCCATTTCCATTTTTCTTTTTCTTTTTCTTTTCTTTCCTCTATTTTTTCTTTTTGCTTCCCGGGTACTCTATGCACCGCTATTTTAATATAATGGTCATAAGGTAGAGGTGCTCCGCGTCGGTAGTTGGTGGTGCCTGGGCGACGCGGGCGGCAACGAGCGAAATGCTATGTAAGTGTGCTACGCCGCTTGCGATTGCAGACGGGTCACCGCATCCGCGGATGCCATCCACTGATCTGCGTCGTGACGGACGACGCGCTAGTCGGCCGAGGAGCGCATCTTTGTATTACGAGGGACATACGGTGGCACGAGACCTCAATCGTCCAATGAAACGGTACTACGAGAAGAGTGGTTCAGCACGTTGAGCACGCGCGCCTAGCACTGAGCTGCTCCTGATGTGAAGCTGCCAAGCTGTCGATCGAGTCGATCGGAATGGTGGTTTCGCTGGCTTCCCAGGACGTTCAAGGTTGGCAGCGCAACCTGAGCTTACCTCTGTGTATTTTTCTTGGCGTGCATGCCAGGGGCCAGTACGTGCGGAGAGCGCTCGTGCTAGGATTAATTCAGCAACGATGGCTATCTTGCGGCTGAGATGGGGAGGCACATCCGGCACTGGCACGGTCACTGGCGCGGCCGAGCACGACACGCGGCTTGCAGCAAATTGGCGTTTGCCATGTCATGAACATGTTTATTGCCTTACTGGGTATATCTATCTATTTATTAAAGCTGGTGGGATTGCCGCTCACCCGGTCATGCTACGTCACCCTCAAATTGCCGGCCGTCGGATGGCGCCCACGCTCGCTCGCGGCCGCACGATCCGGTAGCATGCGTCGAGCAAGCCCGTGGCCTCGCGAGGTCCACGTCGACAGGAAGACCCACGCCGTCCGATTGCTCACGTGTGCCGAAAACAACCTGGAGCCTTCTTCCCCAGCTTTCCCTTCTATCCCTTCCATTGCTTCTCTTTCCCATTCTATTTCTCTTGCGATCTCTTGGTACCGGCCCCTGGAGCCGCCTCCTCGGCTTGGGCAGGTCACTTCACCCTCTGGCGCCACCCGTGGCCCACTTCTGTCGCTCCCGGCTCTACCATGGCGCCGCTTCTCCAGCTCCATGGCGCTCCTTCTCCAGCTCCCATGGTGCTCCTCCGGCCAACCTCTCCCTCCGGCGCCTCCTCCTCCTGCTGCCTGCCCAGCCTGCCCCTTCTTTGCCACTGCCGCCTCACCCGCCCTTGCTGCTGCCACCAGCGCCACTCCGGCCTGTTGTGGCCCACGCCCTCCGCTCCTCCCTGTCCCCTACTCGGCTGCTGAATGGCCCTCTGGCTTAACTGCTGGCGCCCAAGCGCTTGCGCTTCGGCCTGCACCGCTGCCTCACGCCAAGACTATCCCGGCACCTCCCCGAGCTGCCTACGGCCCGGTTCATGCCCCAGCCTGCCTCCCCTGGCCGGCTCGACCATGGTGCCCGAGGCTCCTCTCCCCTCTTACTTTTCTTTTGTTTGCTTTGATTCGATTATACTAACAGTGTTATCCTCCGGAAATTCCTCAGGTACTTTGATTCTGTTCCTCCAATACAATTTGCAGTCAGTTTCATTTGTCTCTTATGTGCTGGCGAGCGCCTCTTCGAGACCAGGCCAAGATTGACGGAGCTACGCATAATCTGAAGACATGGCTACAACCTACAAGACTTCAGAAGAAGGATGTGCATACAGTGTCGGTCCCTGTTTTTTTTTCTTTTGGAATTGTTAATGTGTGGTGTGATGCTGTGCTATCCTAGCGTTTATGTGTTTTGAATTATTTGTGTTAGTTTCATGTTGTGCTGATGGTTTCATGTTGTGCTGATGATTTCATGTTGTGTTGATGATCCTGTGGTTATTACCTTTCAATTAAAAGCTAGGTGATCATGTTATCTAAAAAAAATAGTTACATCAACACAGGCAACCTGTGCAGTGGCAAGCACTTCACTAGCTATAAGATAGAAGGAAAAACCGCTCTCTGTCACTGGTTGGTTTATAGTTTTGGATTATGTCATTACTTTTCACCTAATAGGTGCTATGCCACTGGATTCAAAAAAATTATTTGGAAAATGTGTTTCACTAGCTAGAGCATGTGTCCAATGTAATGTTTCTTCCTTGATGCAATCACACTAGAGCATGTGTCCAATATAATGTTTCTTGACGACCCATGTAGCTATTTGCTTCCGTATGCATTCAGGTATTATTTGCAGCAATGTTAGCTTCGGTTATGTGTCTTCAAATCTTCCAGGGTGTTTTTTTTGTCTTCAGATCTTCCAAAGTGTTTTTTTTTTGTCGTTCGCGGTTGTGTTATCCTTCGGAAATGCCTTAGGTACTTTGATCCTGTTCCTCCAACACAACGCTTTTACCTGGATTCCAATATAATGCTTGAATTCATTCATAGCTTGAAGCCGTCTTTGATATATACAACGAGATACTGTGTTCTTAGCATCCTTTAGATGTGATGCACACAAGATGCTTGATATCACAGATCCAGATTGTCAGGAACTCAATACATGCATTCCTGCTCTCTTTATCCAACATAAGCATTCCATTGGCCAGTGCTTTCCGGTTTCGAATATTGCTCTTTCATTTATGTTGAAGAATGAAATTCATGAAAATAAATTGTATCATGTCATTTGAAATGCATATCTCAAATTAAACCCGATAATTTAGCTATTGGTCTTCACTATTAATGCTATAATCCTTTTTTGCCTTCTAGTTGTAAAAAACTTAATAGACAAATGTGTTATGCTTGTTCAAATACTTTTTTTTCCAGATATAACTATAAACATTTCTGTTTTTACTGTTAGATATAACCTAGCAGTTGAGGCAAGCTTTATATCACACATCCAAGGTCTTCCAACATAAACTGACACCGATGGATATATACGCCCTCATGTTCTACACACGTAAGTTGAACTCTCTCTCTCTCTCTCTCTCTCTCTCTCTCTCTCTCTCTCTCTCTCTCACACACACACACACACTCATAGATCGTTGACTTGCAATTGCTTCACCTTGAACTATAATTTCCTTGACAGATATGGCCTCCTTCAAGTATTAGAGTTACAGGTTCGCACTTCACTCTAAACTTAAGGAAGCAATGGTCAGGTTAGATCCTTCAAGTCTATTCCTGCTTGCAGAATCAATGTCGCGGCCCCGGGTAAACAATCCCCGGGACCCTCTGTGTATTCTGGACCAGTCCCATGATCAGTAGCTAGTCCGCACAGATCCAACAATGATGAGATCACAACCATACAACAAACTATAGAAGAAACAGTCAAATTAACAATAATAATAGCAAATGACCTTATGGTCAAGGTTGTACAAGGTTGCCGCGCAAGGCTTACAATAAAAGAGCTCGCAGCGAAAAAACAAAATAACACGTGGAAGCCATTCGACATGCCCACATGCAATCGAGTGGAGGACGTCTCCTTGCACGAGAGGTCTTCGAAGACGCCCTCTTCATAGAGCTCGGAGCTCCCTGGGTCCTCTTCTGCTGCTGATCAACCAGAGGGCACAAAGGCCGTGAATAATTTGAATGTACTCAGCAAGCCGTAGGGAAATGTATGCAAATAGTATTCATGCAAAGCTTGACAAGAATAGCTCTATGGTTACTTTGCATAAAGCTAAATTGATTGGAAATACAGTAATAGATTGTAAAGCACAAGTTGAAAGATTAATACATAGGTAATCAAGTTTTCTTTGAACAACTCGTGAACACTCTGTTCAGTGCCCAGACCACACGGAACCAACCATGACAACAGTTTTTGAGAAAGTCTACCCCTTGCATGAAATCACCAAGCATGTTCGTAACCGGGGACACGGCTATTCGAATAGTTTTACACTCTGCAGAGATTGTACAGCTTTACCCACAAGACACGAATTCTCTAGTTTGTTTGGCATCCGTCGATACCACTGCTCACTACCTCAAGTAAGCAGTCTAGAGCACGTGACAAGGCCTTTACAAAGCTCTGTTTTGACTCGGTTCTGTCCGCTAAGGTTTCGCCATTCTGGACCCCCTCTTGCGCCATGTGATTCTATTCGGTAACTCGGAGATCACGCCACCATGACAGGACCAAACCAAACCATTACTAATTAGTCGGCCAGCTCCACCCCATAAATGAACTTGTGGTTGCACGGTACGGCCTGGATCAATGGCTTACAAGGTTAAGTCCTTATGGACTACTTAGGCGAGACAACCACATCCCAATGTGTTTTCTGCACCCCTTTACTGCACGATCACTTGCCCGAGTGTAAAACATTTTGGGTTCAACCTGGCCAAATGACCACCCTAGTCATGGCACAACAAATGTTTATTAGCGGCCACACAGGCTATGGCAACACATGCCACAAATCCATATTCACTTAGTCAAATTAATCATCATTGAATCATGTGATTGAGGGACATCACATAACTAAAGCAGGTCTAAGCAATATACGCACCCATGTTGGTATCACAAAGGGGTCCAACTAAGATTACCCAACCTATGGTGTCCAAGGATACATGTCAACATGTTAATCACAAGTATTCAAGGAGTCATACTGTCGAGTAAGTGTTTAGCTATTTCCCAAACTATTTTTATACAATTAGCCATGCATGTTAGTATAAAACAATATAATTTTGCAAACTAGGTTCGACATGATCAAAGGTCTACGACTTGCCTTCGTTAAAGAGCAGAGGTTCTTCAGTAGAGGTCGTCGGGTCCAAGAACTCCTTAGAGATGCCGAAATATACACGTGCGAAAAGAGCGAGCCAAATAAATACAAATAAATCCAAATAAAAACCAAAAACTGCCAAACTAGAACCAGAAGGAAGGCACAGAATTAGAAACGGGCTCTCAGGAGGAGGTCCAACTGAGAGGGGTCGAGGGAGGTCCTGAGGAGGTCCAACAGGTTGGAAGGAGGTCCAATGAAAGGTACGACTACTCAACGGGGTCGTAAGAGGGATACAAGAAGGATACGATTACGCGACGTGGTCGCAACGGAAAGGAAAAGAACAAGGCATGAAGAAACTCACCAGGACAGGGGGGAGAGAGAGAGAGAGCGGAGAAGACTAGAGGAGGACGGCGAACGGCGCAGGCGCTCCGGTGAATTCTTCGGCGGCGAGGAGGTCGAAGACGGTGCAGCTCCAGCAAACTCTTTAGCGACGAGGAGGCGACGACGCAGGCGCTTCGGCGAATTCTTCGGCAGCGAGGAGGTCGAAGACGGTGTAGCTCCAACAAACTCTTTGGCGAAGAGGAGGTGACGGCGCAGCTTCAGCGAACTCCTTGGCGAAACTTCAAGCACGATGAAACTGGGTGAGAGCAATAGAGTGGAGGTGAGGAAAAGAAGATGAAAGAGGGTTGCTCAGGCTTTTATAGTCAGGGGAGACGGGAAGAGCCGCTGAGAGACTCAGGGGCGCACGAGATCAAGGGTAGGTGAATGAGGAGATGTGCGCAAGTAGGGGAGGAGACAAGAGGGGGAACAGGTACTGCAGAAATGACAGTATTTAATGCGACACAACATCATTTAATACGCGCAGACCGTAGGTTCCTTACCAGGTATCACCCATATTGCAAGATGAAGAAATAATTCGATGGAAATAAGGAGGACTATTCAGCTCCAAAGGCTTCTAGAGGGAAAGAGGTTTATGATATGGTTAAGGATATCGATGTTGTGCTTGGAAAGGGACGTAAATTGAGGACTCGTCAGAAAAACTTTTGGAAGAAGCGATCAATTTTTTGGGACTTGCCTTATTAGGATCACTTAGAAGTTCGCCACTGCATCGACGTCATGCATATGGAGAAGAATGTATGTGATAGCTTGATTGGTATCTTACTGAACATTCATGACAATACAAAGGATTGTGCCAACGCACGGTGTGACTTGGTTGGTATAAACATAAGAACTGAGTTAGCACCGAAAGAGACCGATAAAGGATGAATGTACCTTCCCCCAGCTTGATACAGTCTGTCCAAGGCCGAGAGAAAGGAACTGTGCCAGAGCTTACATAGTGTGAAAGTTCCATCCGGTTACTCTGCCAGTATGAAGAAACTTGTTTCTATGGAAGATTTGAAATTAATTGGTATGAAGTCTCATGATTGGCATGTGCTAATGACACAAATGATTCCTGTTTCAATTAGAAGTATTTTGCCGAACAAGGTCCGAGTGGCAATCATGAGGATGTGTTATTTCTTTAACTCAATTGCTCAGAAGGTTATCGATCCCGAAGGACTAGATGCTCTGCAGGCCGATGTGGTGACGACTCTATGTCATCTTAAAATATATTTCCCTCCGTCATTTTTCGATATCATGGTCCATCTCATTGTTCACCTTGTGAAAGAGATAAAGATATGTGGCTCTGTATTCCTACGTCATATGTACCTGTTCGAGAGGTACATGGGAATTCTCAAGTCCTATGTACGAAATCGATCTCGGCCGGAGGGCAGCATCAACGAAAGTTATACAACCGAAGAGGTCATTGAGTTCTGCGTCGACTACATGGCTCAGGTGGAACCGATAGGTGTGCCTCTATCTCGTCATGAGGGGAGGCTAGAGGGTATCAGAACCATCAGAAGGAAAGCAATCTTTCCCGATCTGGATACGTACACTCAAGCCCATTTGATGGTCTTGCAACACATGATGCAAGTGTTCTTGTACATCGATGAGCACAAAGACATGGTATGCCGATAGAATCCAAGCCGGTCAAAGGTTTAGATCACGAGAGAGCACAATCGTCGGTTCAACGAATGGTTAAAAGTGCGATTCACTGCGAGGTCATCAAGTTATGATATGCTACCATGGTTGGCAAAAGGGCCAACATTTACAATTGTGACATGGCAAGGATACGACATAAATGGGTACATATTTTATACCACATATCAGGATAGGAAGAGCACAGTTCAGAATAGCGGTGTCCGCATAGATGCGTTTTGCGAGCAGTTTGATACCATTGGGTTGAGATCCTACTATAGGTTCGTAGAGGAGATTTGGGAGCTCGACTACGTACTTTTCAAGATCCCCCTGTTTCGGTGCCATTGGGTCAAACTTCCACTGGGTATGAAGGTCGACAAGTATAGCATCACTACTGTGGATCTCGAATGTGTCAGATACAAGGACGAACCATTCATACTTGCTAAGCAAGTTGTTCAAGTTTTTTATGTAAAGAACCTCGCAAATACAAACTACCACGTAGTTCTTCATGGAAAAGGAAGGATTGTCGGAGTTGAGAATGTCGTGGGTGAGGAAGAATACAATTAATTTGACGAGTTGCCTTCTTTCGAAAACGGCATCAGGCTCGAGGAAGAACCCAGTGAGGAGGCTAGCTATGTGCACGTCAATCATCGTGAAGGGCTATTTTTTTCAAACGAAATAGCCAAGTGGAATTAAACACGGTGAACACCTATTTGGAAAATTATTCCATTGTAATTAAGAATTAAACTTGGTATGTAATTAAGAAATTATTCCATTGTAATCGATTCACTAATTAAGAAATTATTCCATCTGTGATTGTATCTGCTTTCTTGTTTTCAGAGGGCATGGCTAGCATTTCCTGAGGCTAGCTGAAAAACAGAATATTTTTTAGCTATATAAGGAACTGTCACAGGCGGTTTAGTGGAACAAACCATCTGTGGTATATGTATTACAAACGGTTCCTAAGGCGCCAAAATATTTCACCTCCCGTGCACGCATCCCCACGCACGTGTCCAAAAATTCTCCCCATCTACGCTAAGCATCACAGACGGTTCTATAATAGAACTGCCTATGATACTTATCACACATGGTTCTCAAATATAACCGTCTATGATATCCCTTTATAAGTAGGGCCACGATAGGGTTTGCGTCCTTACTCCTCAGAGCTCAATCGCCTGTCTACCTCCTCAGCGCCCTTACTTCCCGTGTTCCTCTCGAGCATCCTCTCTCCGCGTCGTCCTCCTCCCCTACACCGTCGTCATCCCCACGCCTCCTCCTCCCTGCGCCGGCATCCTTACTTCCCATGTTCCTCCCGAGCCTCCTCTCTCCATGCCGTCATCCCCGCGCTGTACTCCTCCCCTATGCCGCCTTCATCCCCACACCTCCTCCTCCCCGCGCCGGTGTCCTCCCTCCGCGACCCCTGACCTCAATGACGCTGCCCCTGACCTCGACGATGCCTCGCACCCCCGACCTCGGCTCCCTCTTCGTCCACGCCTCCCGCCAAGGTATGAGATCACCACTTTGGATTGTGCTAGTAGAAGTTTCAAAGTGTGCTGATTTGATTGACTCTAGGACTGGGCGATATTGCTTAGTAATGTTGTGGGAGGTATGAGCTCACCGCTTTGGATTCTCTAATATTGTGTCATGTTATTCATGCTCATCAGATCACTCTGTTTCATTATGTTGATATTGTCTGGTCATTTTGCTTCATTTTGTTGGTTGCTTCGGCTCACTGTGGTTCACTATAATTATTGTTCAGACATTGTTTATATTCCTGTCAATTGAAATATTACGTAGTTGGTTCAATTGAAATATTGAGAATGAACTCTCAACTGATGATTTGTTTTAAAGTGTCATATTAGACAAAGCAATATCTTACAGTGATACCATTGAGTTAATCTTATAGTGATGCCATTGAGTCACTTACCTTATACTAACTATGTTGAGTTCATTACATTCCTAGTTTTAGAGAAAAAAATTGAATCAAGAAAAATTTCTTGTCTTTTGTTGAAAAGTTTCCATAGATAGCAAATAAGCGAGATGACGTCCGCACCGTCTTCGCTGCCATCATCAACATTGCCGAATGCGTCTGGATCTTCGAGGAAAGTGATACGTAAGCGAAATGGCAGAGGAATATCGAAAATGCCTGAGGGCCGAATGACCATCACGACCGTCAATACTGCTGAGGTCCCTCTGCTTCCCAAGAAAGCAGCGGTAGCATTCTGAACCACCTGCGGTATACTTGGAAGGGCACGGGTCCCCATCACCACGCAGAGATGGAAGTCTTTGACGGGCGTAGAGAAAGCGCAGCTGTGGACTGAAATTACAACGTCGTTCGATATCTAGTAGAAGTCCTAGGACTCGTGCGACAGCAGGCGTTCCTCACGATAGGAAAAGCGTAGAAGACCTTTAAGAGCAAGCTTGTCACAGAGTATGTGAACAAGGATCAAACGCCCTGCACGAAGTATCATTTCGTGTTGTCGGATACATGAGACACCTTTGTGCGGATGAAGACGACGACCGAATTTCAGAGCAAAGTACGGTGCACAAGGCTATCCAGGAACAAAAAACTCACCCCTACAGACTCGGCACCGCTGGGTACGCTGGTAAAATCCCGCAATGGATGAGTGAGGATGATAAGGCAATCCGGTCGGAGGTCACCTCGCCATTTACCGGGATCACAGACGAGCGCACCCGAAACTAGTTAGGAGTGAGGGCCTCAACCACGTCGTCGAGCACCATCTCTTTCACAAACTCAACAAACGAGGGAGTGTCCCAACGCATGGTAAGACATGTTGAACTATATAGTTGGCCTCTTGCAGTAAACATTAAGTACCCAATCTTCCTAAGACTCCTTCGAAGCAGTTAGGGAAAAAGATATGTCATCCACGGCCCTGGGATTCCCACACGACCTCGAGGCGTATAGGAGTCGAAGAGATCCAAGGCCAAGTACGAGGAACAGTTGAAAGAGGAGATTAGTGCATAATTTCAAGGACATATAACATCATTACAGGAACAAATGAATCAACTCATCAACCAGTCGCAAGCCGCCCTCATGATTTTGGGAGCTAGTCCCCCTCAACGTTGGAGTAGCGTCGCATCCACGCCTGCACTTTTTGAACTTTTTGAATATGTCATCCAGATAATATACATTTCTAGAATGCTCCAAAGATATACCTGTAGGACGTTTTAGCTAATTGTGTATCATTTTGTAGGAGACCACACTCTCTAGGCTCTAAGTGAGGCTGGTTGGGTCCATTTCTGTTGAGGCTGAGCGGGGGGTGGTGTTTCCATGCCAGGAAGGGACAGTGGTGCACAGTGCCCAACTGGCGTAGGGTTACGCCAATGTCCAGGTAGACATGGTACATGATAATTTCATGGCTGTCCTGCTGGAGAAGCGACCGAACGAAGACATCATAACAATAGGGGATGCCTTGTATACTTATATCCAGTGGCCCAAGAGGGACATCGCCCTTGACCCTGCAGTGCCGCGATCTCCACACGACAACCATGCCTCTCCAATAGTACCCTCGATTACTCCACCTCAACCTCCACTTCAGAAGGCCTTTGTATCGGCTCCCATGGAGACGACACCGAAAAAACAAGAAAAGCGTCTTTGAGTCGCCCCCCAAAAAAACGATACCACGCAAGGCGTTGAGGCCAAATCGAATAAGATTAACGTGCCCACAATGTCGCGTTCTCCACATGACCATACCTCTCCAACAGAACCCTTGATGACTCCACTTCAACCCCCACTTCAGAAGGCCTCCGTATTGGCTACTGTAGAGACGGCGCCGAATAAACAAGAAAAGTATGCCGAGTCATCTTTCCGGAAGACGTGTAGCGGGCTAGGCGCTAAGGCCAAATAGAAGAAGATTAAGGCGCCTCGCAAGCCTGGGATGTTCTCCCTCGGAATGTCGTTGGTCCCCAACACAATGTTACGCCACATAGGTTTGGCTTGCGGGACTTTGCATGCCTGGTACATGCGGCAAATCGACGAGGCGAGGGAAGACCAGCTTACTGGATTCACCATCAGCTACACAGAGAACCATTTCCTCCACAAGCCATGCTACTTCGCCATGGGCTTCGAAGACTTATTTGATATATTCAACCTCGGCGCCCTCGACGCCTCACTTCTACGATGTTGGACACTATAAGTATGTACAATCAAGTTCTACATTTACGCAATACCGATAAATGTCATAACTCATTGCTTATGTATAGATACATGATGCAAGAAGCCCGACGATTGCGAGAACCGGTCTCGACCCACATTTGATATCTGAGCAATGCATCAACCTAGACGCATCCTATGTCGAGAAATACATAACGAAGGGGTTGCTTGCTCACCGTGACAAGGACTACATACTGGTGCCCTACAATCAGGGATAAGTACTTCACTACTTGCTATACAAATTTCATTTGTATTTTATACACAACACGAACATAAGTTTAAGGCTATAGTGACATACTTAGGTGGCACTGGATCCTTTTAGTCATTGTACCAAAGTGGAACAAGGTAATATATCTTAATTCCCTAGTCCAAAAAATCACGACTTCACCCTTGTGCAAAAAGTACTCGACAGGTATGCTCATTTCCTTCATACGTAACTCTATTGTAGTCTTCCTTCATTTGAAATGGTCGATGATAACTTTTTAGAATCACGTAGGTCGTTCGGCGCCTATGTTGCCGGGGGAGGGATACAAAATGAACAAAGCGCCACACTGCGACAAAGGACACGATTTCTGGTACCTGCTATAGCACAATAATCCTGTATCACACTTCGTAACCTGGCCTCTCTAACTAACTATACCTATATATGTAATTCTATTTTTGCAGTGCCACCAGCAACTACAAGGCAATGTATGTGCATTCTACGTTTGTCGTCATATGCAGGAAATCATGAGTGCTAAGACGAAGGATCCAGAGGTTTGTCAGTCAATCTCACAATAATTATTTCCTAATTATGAATATATATATATATATATATATATATATATATATATATATGTGTGTGTGTGTGTGTGTGTGTGTGTGTGTGTGTGTGAACACGCTTTTACTACTTTACTCCTAGCGACAGGGCATGACAATTGAAGCAAGTGCCTTCGATCTGGACAAACTCTCGGACGTTTGAGGACAGCTCATCGCCTTCATCACGGGAGAGATCATTAACTGGAATGGAGAGTTTCACCTTGACAACACCGATTTTTTGTAATTCAATTGTAACTCTAGCGACAATACATGAACTTTCTTTTGTAATTGATTTTGAACTGTAAATCACTGAGTTGTTTATATATGTGATTTATCTGTTTTCTGCTTGCTTGTTTTCAGAGGGCATGACTAGCATTTCCTGAGGCTAGCCGAAAACCGAATGTTTTTTAGCTATAAAAGGATCTATCACAGACATTTTTGTAGTATAAACCGTCTGTGAAGGCCTACTATCATAAGCATTTTTGTAGTATAAACCGTCTGTGAAGGTTTATACTACAAAAATGTCTGTGATAATAGGCCTTCACAGACCGCTATAACCAACAACCATATGTGATAAGTTGGATATCACAGACAGTTCTTTTTACTAATCACAGACGGTTATTTTTATTAATAATCTGTGATATGTATCCAATCATAAACGGTTGGTACATATAACCATCTGTGATGGCTGGCGTATCACAGACGGTTCTTTTTACTAACCGTTTGTGATATGTAGGATATCACAGACGGTTATTTTTACTAACCGTCTGTAATATTTCACCAATCACAGACGGTTGCTACATATATCCGTCTATGATGGCCTAAGAATCACAGACGGTTTTTGGTAGGAGCCGTCTGTGATAGTAGACCTTCACGGACGGCTTCAACTAAAAACCGTTTGTGTTGTGACTTATCACAAATGGCTCATAAACCGTTTGTTATCGCAGACACATAAAATCAGACGATTCATAAATTGCCTGTGATGACGGTTTAAAACCGTCTGTGATGACCCTTTGTATAGTAGTGCTCTATCCTCTCGCGAACGAAATAGTAAAAATAACACGTGATGCACTCAAAAGAGACGGGACGAGGTCTACTGCGCCCCGGGTACGCAGCAGACCACGTGGTGAGCTCCTATTCGACAATGGCCCACCTGTCGTGTCCCTACGAAACGGCAAGTAGCGTGCCGCGCACCCAAGTACGATAGGGGGTGTGGCAGGCAACCTGCCACTCTCGTGGGAGCTGGGAGTGTGAGCTTGTTATGATCCGACAAGAGAAGAGAGGCGAGGAAGCATCGAAATCAAGAACGAGAGGAAGAAAGAGGTCGGCGATAGAGGAGATTGTCTTTTGAAGAGAGAGGATTCCGTCTTTACAAGGTATTTTCATACCCCTTCAGCACGCAGGCTGAGACCTTAAGTACTAGCCGACAAGAAGTTTGTTTAACCCTTCCATCTACTGTTCCTAGTAAGGCTGAAAACTATGTAGCCCATTCATCTGATAAATACCTCCGATTGGGTTGGCGCCTCCTCTGGCCCAATATCCTTACCATGCCATCCTCCTTGTTAGCAGATACACCACCCTCACTAGACAGCACAGACTTAGTAGACATAGCAGGCATGACAGAGCTTCGTATTTTGAGAGGCTATTTGTGCTATTTTGGTTCGAAAAAGCGAGCCAAAAACTCCTGGATTGACTCTAGAATTAGGCCAGACCAGAGCTGATTATGGCATCAGGGCTAGAACACCTAGCCGATCCAATCCTAAACGGCTAAACCACTATCTGTCCAGGCCAAATCGAAACCTGCCAGACTCTAGTCGGTTCTACCTTTTCAAGCTGTTGGGCTCGCTAAACCCAAATGCCCAAAGCACGCTATAAAGGGTCTGTCACGTGACCTCTCCTCCCGGACCCACTATCCTGCAATTGGCGCCAGTACTTCATCGTCCTATCTTACCCATTCAATACCCAAAAAATCGACCAAATCGTGGGACCAGATTAACATGAGCCCGCAAGTCATCGAGTAAAATCACTAAACAATCAAGTACAAGTGACTGTAGTGTCTGAGAAGAAAGAACTCGAAGCCCCCACACCTGCTTCTCCTATAAAACCCCCTCGCAGTCTCGCAAGTCGCAACCCATTCCTCGCCCGCCGCGCCGACCACTACCGCTGCCTCCCACACCAACTCCCCGCAGGCCTCCCCGCGTCGAAAAGCTAGGGTTTCCGCACCAAGTCAGCTCCTCCCCCCATGGCCATGAACCCGAGATGTTCGTGCCCGCTCGTCTCCGAAGTCCGAACACTCTAATGTGCTTTTGGTTTGCTTTGAATGGTTCGTTTTGACGGATATTTTTTTTTCGGTTTGTTGTCTCGACTCTCGATCGGTGTGTGCGCAGATGAATTTGGGAGCGATGGTTTCGTGGAGGTCGTGCGAGGCTTACACCCGCGGGGAATCCCCAAGTCCGTAGCGCGAGGGGGAGGCGGCGTCGCCGTAAGCAACGTCAAGCACTGGCTCGCGAAGATGGACAAGGCGGTGGACTACGGCTTCTACGACGACGACGACCTCCGCTACCGCCGCTTCAAGTCGCCCTTCGGTCGCCGCCCCCTCGTCGGACGCCGTCGCCGCTACAGGTATCACCGTGCTTCTCTGCCTTCTCGGCTTTTAGTTTTTTTGCTCTTGTGGTTGGATGGGACGCGCGTGACGGTTAATTTGGGGGCCTAATTTGGATGGGTCGTGTGATCGGTGGTGTTTGCGGTTTCTTCGTGCAGGACGAACGCGGCGAAGCGCACCCTCCGCCTCGTCGGGAGCAGCAACCCGGACTATCTGCTGCAATGGTGGGCGCGGCTTAATTTGTTCATTTCGGTTTTTGTTGGTGGCCGTGTGAATGTGTGATTGATTCTAGCGTTGTTGTTGATGTGATCTGTTCTTCTGTTGTTACTACAGTGAGGAGGCTGCGTTCGGTGATTGGGAAGACAGCTATGAGTGGGAGGACGAGGAGTAGGAGAGCCACGAGGTTGTGATCCTGCTCTTTCTGTACTCGAATATAGAATTATGTTTGATTTGTTTTCGGTTGTGGAGTAGCACTTTTGCAAATTAGTTGGATTCCATTTTATAACGTGCGGTCTGTGTTGTTTGTTTCAGTCATCAGAACAGAACGCATTTATGTTCCACGTTAATGAAGTACTTTGAAACGGTGGACATGTATGTGTCATAGTTGGCCACAATTTGAAGCTTCAATGCTTAATTACTTGACAATATTTTTATGGGAATTACTTGACTTGTGACTAATAGCATGTGAAATAGAGGATCTTAGTAGATCTATCGAACCTCATGTCCTTAACTCCTTATTCAGCATGTCACTATAGCCCAAACCCGGATCATTTAGCTCGTCCTGTTATTTGCTTGTGATTCTGCCACAACAACATGAACTTGTTGATGTGGTCATTTTCATCGTTGGTTCCTAGAACAATTAACAGGCTCGATATCCACCCCTACATGTATCTGACTCGATATCCACCCCTACATGTACAGTATGAAAGATGCAGCCACTTGCCTACTTCTTGTAGTTTACTGGTTATCTCTTCTTAATGTTGGCCTGCTTCCATTTATTACTGTTTGTCTTACTCCATGATCGTGTTAGCCATAAGAATGGAGGATCTGATCCATCATTAACACGAGTAAGTGGCATTTTGATGATTAGTGTGACTGATTTCACACGTCCATTTATTCTACCACTACCCAACCAATCGATAAGCTTACATAGTTACATGTTTGGTATGAACAATGATGAATGTTAGCTCTGTTCAAGCATATCTTTGTAGTTTATATATGCCTAGAGCAGTTATTTGTTGGCTCTGAAACAAGAAAATTGAATGGGTTGCACAGCATTAGCCAGTTCCATCGGTTATTTCTCTGGTCTACTGATCACTAGTATCAGAAGTTTCTAGAACAGGAGGTGCTTTGGTACATGCTTCAAATTAGTTTGTTTAATTGCCATTGCTTGTGTTTCAAATTTATGATCCTTCAAGGGTGTGACATACATCTTTTGTTGCTTCGCAGCGCACCAACGGTTTGAGGAAGCGAGTAGTAGTACAGTACGAGGATGGTCGTCTTTGTCTTGCGACGTTGGACTTGCACATATCTTAATACAACGTTTTATGTTCCAGAACTTCCTGCAGTGAGTTCACTGAGTTGAGCGTTGGTCTGTAATAATTTTTGCACTCTCCATGCCCCTTTCCCTTTTCATATACGTTCTCGCAATGTTGGATTTTTCTCTCCAATACTTTCAGTGAGAAAAGACCTTTGGAACTGGAGTTATAATGTGCTGTGTATGTTTTTATCTTCTTTTTTTTTGAGACCCTGTGTAGGTTTATCTGGTAATACTGCGATTGTTCGATTAGATAGACTCGGTGGATGACGTTGTTTGTGATACATCAATCGTGTGGTCGCGTGCGTTTAGCTGCACATACCGTTGGTTAATATGTGCATGTTTCCAAAAGTCAAGTTTCCTATTCAGAGCTTCTTGGGTATCAATATGTGCATTTTTCGATATGCGCAGTGCATATTCAGTGACGTTTGTCAACATCGACTATTTCGAGCTTCATGCGAGTAAATGCGTGTTATGATGTTATCAGCTTGCCAAACTGCCACCGCGACAAAGGCAGAACAAAAATTTTGCGACAGCAGGTTTGGAACCAAGAGTTGCCTGGACTCTGGATACCACAAATACTGAATTTTTTTTAAAATAATCTATTTTTTATTAAAAATTACAAATATATTCTTGCGACTTTTTATTTTACAGGATTATACTCATATCGCCTAACGGTTGGGAGACTGGAGCCAGTCGTCCAACCGCAAAACGATTGACCAACTGTCGTCAAACCGTTCAGCATTTAGACTGCAGGCGTCGAATCGTTGGACGGCAATAATTGCAGTCGTCCAACAGTTGGGCGATATCACCTATCGCTGAACCGTCAAGCGACAGGAAAGTCCAGTCGCCGAACCGTTGGGCGACTGGTTGCGCTATATAAGGACCCGCGCGCGGTCCCCCCCCCCGGGCCAGCGAGCAGAGAGAGAAAGCAGAGAGCGAGGGAAGCGGGAGGAGCAGAAAAAAGGAAGGGAGAGGAGGAAAAAAGGAGAGGGAGAGGGAGAAGAAGAAGGCTTCGTCTGTGAGATGAGTTTTTTTTTTTATTTTGTAGTGTTTATTTTTTAGTAAGTAAATAGTTTTTGTAGTTAAAATTAGTAGTATAAGTAGCACCCGTAGAAAATTTTAGTTAGAGAAAAAAAATAGAAATTCAAAACGTTGTTAATTAAGTAAATAGTTTATGTAGTTAAAACAAGTAGTATAAGTAGCACAAAATTTAGTTAGAGGAAAAAAATTAGAAAATGGAAATGTTGTTAATTTGTATGTAAGTAGTAGCGATTAGTGCTGTTTATGAGAAGTATTGTAGTTGTGTAGGTGCATGCGTGACGGACTATTATTGGGTGAATAATGCGTGACCGAGCGCATGAGGAGGATTGCAAGTTAGCGTTAGAATCGGATAATGCCTGATATGGAATAGCTCGGTTTTGAGGTTGAATCTGAATATTGTACTGCACGTTCATTGTGGCCTCTGCCTTAGGGAATGAATGACGTCTTGATCATGTTGTAGTGTAGTTGTTGACGATAGGCGAAGGGCCTTACAAATGTAAATTACAATGTAGCAGTAGTTGCATGTCGTGCGTTGTGATCTAACTAGTTGCAATATTTGAAATATTTGCAAGCATACAAAAGTCATGCCTGTACCCACTACATTGAAAGTGCATTAGGGTGTTGGCACCGTTCGTGAAGGTCCGTGCAGTGTTGACTTGAGCAGTTTTCCGCAAGCCACTCTGGTACACCCAGACGGCGAGAATGCACGAATCGCAAATGTGATGCACTGGCTGACTTGTAGCTTCTCCTTGGACCCTGAGGTGTGCAGCATCTTCATACAAGGGCTTTGGAGCCGGTCTCCCACGTACATCAGATGGGAGTTGAGAACACTGATGCACACGGCTGTGTGGAAGGGCTTTATAGAAGGTTGTCGGCGCCATGGATATGAGTATGTACTGCTTGTGCAACCATGCCCAAAAGAAGCTGTGCAGGGCACCGCCGTCAGATATCATCCGGGTGGTGGGAAGCGGCTGGGTGCTCGGATGTTGGTGAAGAAGAGGAGCCGAGGGCGGTGTTCTGGCGTTAGGAGGATGTTGCTTGTGATGAGCCCGACGCGGTAGATCTGAGAGAGGAAGATCGATCACGCATGGTGAGCCTCTGAGACGAGCTAATGAAGGAGAGCATAAGGAGTACATATTGTGTCAAATGGATAGCGATGACTGGATGGCCTTGGCTGAAGAGGAAGCTTTACAGGAGGACGACGAGGACAGTTCCGATGAGGACGGAGCACCCATCCCCCAGGAATGGAACAGATTTGACGTTGAGGGTGTAACTACGCATGACGAGCACAAATTGCCGTGGGAGTATCATGCTACGGAGGTTCGGTTGCACTCAATGTTTGCTGATAAGACATCCTTGTAGGATGCCATTAAGCTGTGGGCTATATCCATGCAGCGAATATTTCGGGTCGTCAAATCTAGCCAGGAGCGGTACACTGTCAAGTGCGAGCAGACCGGTTGTCCTTGGCGAGTGCACGCACATAGACCGAAGTATGAAACTCACTAGATTGTCTCGAAGGTAGAGGCGCACTTCTGCATGCTCAGCAATGTTTTGTCCAGACATCGTAACCCAACGTCGACCTTCGTAGCCAATTTGATGTATGGAGAGATAGTGGAGAAGAAGGATGTGGAGGCCAAGCACATTATGGTGGCTATTGAGAAGAAATTCAAGTACAAGATCAGCTACGCGAATGCGTGGCGTGCGAAGCAGAAGGCTTTGAAAAGACGGTTTGGATCCTTTGAGGCGGCGTACGACAACCTTCCTCGTATGCTTGGGGTCTTTGCAGAGAGAAACCCGCACGACACTCATCAGAAGGACATGCCATCTAAAAATCCGTGAGGTTTTTCAATATTGCAGAGGGCCTTCATAGCCTTCGGTCCCTGCATCGAGGGTTTTAGGTACATGCTTCCCGTGATCTCAGTTGACGGGACCTTTTTGACAGGGAAATATAAGGGGCAGATCCTTACGGCCATAGGCGTTGACGGGAACAATCAAATTCTGCCATTGGCCAACGTCGGCAGAGTCGTCGTATTACCAATGATATGGACGAAGCACAAAATTTGGGCGTTAGATCGACAGCCGCGGTCAGGCGTCAGAGGGCCCTACAACGAGCGATGCAAGGCACTAGCCGAGGTAAACCTTCGCCATGGTTTGCGGTAGCACTTCTTACAGTGCGCAAAGTGGGACCAAAATTACAAATCGGTGTACATTGGCATGTGTACTTTGTATTGTTTATGTAACTGTTCTGCTATTACCCAATTTTGAAAGTATTGTCCAGGTGGCCTAGTACGTTTTGGTTTGTTCGTTTACAAGTTAAATTTACTCATGCTGTACATTCGATGTTATATTTCCACGTATTTGCTAACTTCAAGTTGTTTTGCAGGTATGGGTTGTGAGCCTCACGGATCGGGCTAGAGTTTCGGCCTCCTGGACGAGCGCATCGACCGGCTACATCGCGCGTTGCGTCGTGTTCCTCATCCTGCAGGTGCGGCCAATGCGACTGTGTTGGGGGTGATTCGCACGCGGACACCTTGGGTGGCCTAGAGGCTAGACCCACGCTGGACAGCCAGGTTAGCATACGTCGACACTATCTTCTCGCCATACGTACCTTTTGTACTGACCTTTTCTTGCTTTGTAGGCTGAGCACTGCCGGTCTACTACCTCTCGCCCGGATGGTGCAAGCCACGGACGAGGACGAGCCGGCAACACCCGCGGTCGGTGACGACGGAGACGTCCATGCTGGGCCGGAGCGGTCACGACGCTTCCCGTTCGACCACTCCTTGCTGAAAGCTCTTGTGGACCGGTGGCGGCCTGAGACTCACACTTTCCATCTCTCGTTCGGGGAGATGGCCCCTACTCTGCAGGACGTCTCCCTGCTTCTTGACTTCCCTATCACGGGAGGTCTTTGCTTTCGCAGAGCCTCCGCCGACCGGGCGCGAGGACCTTCCGCGGTTTCGAGGAGTCCTTCCGCTGCGTCGCGGCGGTACTACATCTTCCCGAGGCACGAGAGGCTGATGCGCCTTGCGATGGTCGTCGTAGTTCGAATGCGTGTTCGACGACGTTCCCGTTCGAAGCACTGCTTTCCATACAACGGTCTTACTCTCTTTTTCCTTGTACACAGGTCGAGCAGATGGACCCTGCCGCGGACGACCAACAGGTGTCACGCCATCTCGAGGCCTACTTGTTGTGGCTGTTCGGTTGGATGCTGTTCACTAGCAGCCACGGCGACACCGTCGACGCGCGGCTCATCGCGTATGCTAGGGCCATCGCCAACGGGGAGGCCCCCCAGATCAGCTGGGGTTCGGCCGTACTTGCCGCCACCTATCGCGGCTTGTGCGACGCGTGCTTCAGGTCGAGGCCGAACTCCGTCCTCACGGGGTGTCCTCTCCTACTGCAGTTGTGGTCGTTCGAGCGCTTTAGCCTCAGACGGCCCATGTTGGACGACAGCGCTCTATACGGGCAGGAGATGTACAACGCAGACGAGGTGGATCGGCCGACAATGGGCTCACTTTGGTGCCGGCGACGGGTACATACTTGTCGGTGTTTTAGAACCGATCTTACGTAAAGATTGTTTGATTCGGGGGGTCTCCTAGAATAGAATCACACACAGAGATTGACACGGGTATTTTTATACAGGTTCAGGCCTTCTCCGGAGAGAATAACAACCCTACTCATGTGTGTATGGTATTGAGTGTATTCTGAACAATCAGGAGAAAAACTAAGACTATTACAGATGATAGCACTTGTCTTCCTGATAGCCCTCAATAGCGTGTGTGTACGCCTTGATCGCCCTCTCTCTTTTCCTCTCTGACCGTTGCCTTTATATAGTTGTGAAGGAATAGTCGTTTTCCCCTGCTGAAGAGATGCCTTATCAAATCCAGTAACAGGCGCACGTTTGTAGTAATCATCGGGCTGGTAACTCCTTCACGCCGCCTAGCAGTTACTTGTCAAAGATAATAGGGTATTGTGTGTTATTATTTCGCATAATAACAGCGTATATTGACTGTTTGGATTCCTTAATCAATTGGACCCACTTGCCTGTAGGTTTTATTGATCATAAGGTGGTCGTAGCTGACCTGGTCGTAGAAGAACTTACGACCATAAGATAGTCGTAGCAGAACTTACGACTAGAGGGTAGTCGTAGAATAACTTACGACTGGGTAGTGGTCGTAGAAGAACATACGATCATAAGGTAGTCGTAGTAAGACTTACGACTATGGGGGTGGTCATAGAAGAACTTACAACCGCCTAGTAGGCTTCTCCCTTGTAAACTTAAGGGGTATACCTAGGGACCATATGACAACATATTTACTTATAATAAGAATTATAGATAAAAGATAAAATGAGGATTATTAGATCTTCGTCAATACTCTTTCATGCGACTAATTTCTTCGTATAACCAATCGTCGTATCTAATATCTTGTGTTCCTTGCAGGTACAGTTTGTGCACGTGCAGGTGACACGGGCGTACGAGCCGTTCATGGAGCAGTTCGACTGGCTCACGGCGGACGACGTTCGATGGGAGCCATACTCCCCTCAGGAGTTAGATGCCCGCGCTCCTCATGGCCTGTCCTCGTTGTGCCTGCGCGACCGAGACTACTAGCTGACCTGCAGGACGCTTGTCTTCAACGTCTTCGTCGAGGACTACAGGGCACATCGTGTGATGCGCCAGTTCGGCCTACGGCAGGAGGTTCCAGTACCAGTTAGGCGGCCAGTGCCCGACAGCGTGCACGCGTGAGTAATTGCTATACATGCCCTATTTTTCACTGTTGTCTCGTACGCACGACTTCTAACTGCATGTTACGTCTTGCAGGTTCAGTAGGAAGGGAGTCCGCCACGGCACGAACTGGGGGAGTAGGAGAACACATGGGTAGGGCAGTGGGAGGGTGCGCTGTAGGACCGTGTGCAGGAGGACACCCCTTACGACCTCAGCACCTACGACGCGTACCTTGATGCGCGCCTCGACACCGCGTGCAAGCTCGTACTTGTTGCAGACGAGCCCGCACCACGTGTCCCGGCACCGACAGACACATACCCTGTGCATTTTGCACATGACGTCCACCGCGCGGTATGTTACATCGTACTTCGAAATCTTCGCTTGTGGCATCCGCCATTATAGTTTTCACCCTATCTTGTTTTCGATGTAGGCGAGCATTGCTGCTGAGATTTCGACGGACTGCCGCTCCTGGCTTCAGAGGTTCACGGACGGTGTGGAGGGCACACGCGAGGAGACGACCCAGGCTATCCATCGTGTGGCTGTTCAAGCCACACGTATTTTTGGCTTGTTGTCGTGCACCAGGCTCCCGGAGGTTGATCGCTTTCGGGCACGTGGTCGATCCAGTCGTCATGGGCGCCGTCTGTCCGGCGAAGACCACAATGAAAGAGAGGTCGGTCAGACCACATCCGACACCCACCGTACCCTGTCCGCCGAGGCCTGAGGAGCCCGGAGGGTCCGCTTGGGCACAGCCCCGTACACCTGCACCGTCGCACTACGTCGGTCCTCCACACCCCTTCGCCTTCCACACGTAGTACACGCAGGGCGCGTACGACGTCCCATACTTCCCTACGGACGCCTTCGCGCGCGCCATGGCGCTAGCCAAGGGTACGTCACGTCTCTGTTTGTCAACACTCATCGCGTTTTTGTTATGAACTAACGATATTTTCTTGTCGCGAGTCCAGCTCCCCATGCGGAGGGTCCTCCCGAGCTCATGAGCGCCACGACTTCTTGGTGGACGAGGACCCAGCACCTCAGCCCACACCAGCTGAGGTTCTCTCCGGGTCACAGCTTGTCGGTGCGCCAGTACCCACACAGCAGCCAGTTGTGTCCACCCCTTCACCTCTCGGTCCTCGTCAGACCAGGGCTCTAGATCGTCTTTCTCTCTCGGGGCCGAGGCCCCGACACCCAGCGTAGAGGAGGGGGCCCAAGCGAGCCCGTAGGGGAGGACACGGAGGTAGAGTGGGCGGTGGCGACACGGGAGGGGATGCTGGGGGTGCGGTTGGCTGGGCCTAGTAGGGGCGTCCGCCTACACTGGCTGTACATTTGTTCGTTATGTCATACTTAACTTTTGCACTTAATATGTGATGCATGTAATACTTTTACGTTCTTATGTGTACTCGTTCAGACAACACATGTTTGTTCACTACATATTGACTCGTATAGCTTAAAGCACGCGACACATCGATGCGACATGTCCACGCGATAAAAGGCAACCGCAATGACGCGTCCACCATTTAGCTACATGCTTTAGGAGATTGAACATAAAATGTCATTGTGTATTGTGCCATTATGATTTATCGACATAAAATTTTCTCCTCAGGCCCGCTACCTCGCGGACGCAAATATCCTTCAACCCAATTGCAATTCAGCCGCATGCTATATATGGATGCTTTCGCTGCCATTCACCTCACTCTTCATTTCATCCTCTCCTTTCTTCTAGTCTTAGACGGGATGTCTTCGGCCTCATCTAACTTTCGAGTTAGCAGACAATTACAATCACTGCGGCAGCAGCTGGTTTGCCCTCGTTGCAGTGATCCGGTGAATGTTTTCACCTCGCATACGCCAACGAATCCATCCCAAGTGTTCATGAAGTGTTCTAATCTTACGGTAACTTGCACCCAATCAATTCCATTTGAAACAACATATTTTTTCTCACTTGAAGCTGCAATTCTTTTTCAGAGCACAACATGTCGGTTTGGCAGTGGGCTGACGAAGCTGTCCCAGTGGTTCAAGATATTGCAATGCAAATTGCAGCCTTGCAAGATGACTCTCGTGGTGTTGCTGCATTTCGTCCAGTGGCTTGACCCTCTGACCTACCAATGTAGAATGAAGAGAATAGACTTAAAAGACTGGATGAAAAGAGTTGAGAACATGCTTCAGAAATTAGTTAAGCTAGTTAGTTTTGCGGCCTTTCTTCTATTACTTCTTGTTGTTGCCAAGTAGAAGTCCAGTTGTGATGAGATTTAATGTCCACTCTTTATCTATGCATCGCAGTCCGTCATGAATGAGAATAAACCAGTAACATTATCTACCCATGAATGAGTTTGTTCAATGCATACCGACGCCTATAACTTAAAGCACGCGACACATCGATGCAACATGTCAACTCGATAAAAGGCAACCGCAATGACACGTCCACCATTTAGTTACATGCTTTAGGAGATTGAACATAAGTACGTACAGAAGAGGAGACCATTGAGGTAATGTATTAGCATGCTTTGCGCATGGACAATAGCACATGGGACAGCTTTGCGCAGTGACAAGATCAAAGGAGACAGCCTTGCGCAGTGACAAGACCAGACGAAGCAGCTCTGCGCAGTGACAAGACCACACGGGCCAGCTTTGCGCGGTGATAAGACCACACGGGGCAGCTTTGCGCAGTGACAAGACCACATGGGGACAGCTTTGCACAGTGACATAACCACACGGGACAGCTTTGCGCAGTGATAAGACTAAAGGAGATAGCCTTGCGCAGACTAGACGAACCAGCTTTGCACAGTGATAAGACTAAAGGAGACAGCTTTGCGTAGTTTAGGGTTTAGGTTTAGGTTTAGGGTTAGGCTTTTCAGATAGACTTGCGAATCATGGACATGACAATGCTATGCCTCCTCAGCTTTTCAGATGGACATGACAACACTCAACCTCCTCAACTTTTCATAACTAAATGACAGGACTCTGTATAAAATTAACCGCACCATGCCAACCATGGGGCTTATAAAAGGGGGTTGAACCAAACCCAACACTACACAACAGATACCCAGCTATGGACTCTTCGGCAAACTTCTACGCGAGGATGTTGCAGAAGCGCAAGTAGCTTGCGCAAAAGAGGAAACAACTAAAATACCCATATTTTTCAATGAAAGATGCTGAAGTACCACCACGTTTTCTAGTCCCACTGTGTGTGTGTGGCGAACCGGCAGAGATCATTCAGTCCACACACCCAAACACTGCCGTCCGGGCGTACTACACGTGCGTGCACCACCTCGTAAGTGTTTCTTTCGCGCGCATCGATTTTCCTCTCCCAACGTTGAATTCCTTACATTTTTAACTTCATTCCCACGTAATGGCAGCCCGAGATGCGCTGCCACTTCTTCCAGTGGATCGACGGTCCAGAGATGTACAACAGAGCATTCATCCAGCAGAAGTACATGCTGAACTATTCGGTGCAGGCTGAGAACTTCGTGTGGTGGAAGCCTTACGTACCGAACCCTCTTGAGGACGTGAGTTATGAAGAATTTACATCATTATTACGTTTTTCACTGTACGGTATACTTACATCATAGAATCGCATGACATGCATGACTTCGACATACCAGCCTGACGTGGACAGTCCAGCGACAAGGGCAAGGGAAAGGCTCATGTGGTTGAGCCCGGCCGCCACAGCGTATCCGGTTGCCCAGGCGTAATCCGTACCGACGACGTGAGTTATGAAGAATTTACATCCTTCTTACGATTTTTACTATACGGTGCACTTACATCATGAAATCACATGACATGGACGACTTCGACATACCAGCCCGACGTGGACAGTCCCGCGACAAGGGCAAGGGAAATGCTCATGCGGTTGAGCCGCGCCACAACAGATCCGGTCGCCAGCGTATCCGTCTGACGACGTGAGTTATGAAGAATTTATATTCTTCTTACGATTTTCACTATACGGTGCACTTACATCATGGAATCGCAGAACATGGACGACTTCGACATACCAGCCCGACGTGGACAGTCCCGCGACAAGGGCAGGGGAAAGGCTCATGCGGCTAAGCCCGACCGCCATAGCGTATCCGGTCGCCCAGGCGTAATCCGTATCGACGACGTGAGTTATGAAGAATTTGGATCCTTCTTACGATTTTCACTATACGGTGCACTTACATCATGGAATCGCAGGACATGGACGACTTCGACATATCAGCCTGACGTGGACAGTCCCGCGACAAGGGGAAGGGGAAGGCCGGCGAGGAGTTCAACGCCGAGCTAGCATGGAAGGGAAAATGACACCGATCCACGCAGTAGATCAGATCATTACGTAGTAGTCCCCCGTCATACCCCTCATATTTTTCACTATCCCCTAAAGGCATGTATACTTACATGGTTCGGATACTTGTGTCGCAGTGTACCGTAATAGTAGCAAGGATGACTAAAGCAATTAGCCGAACCATCATGCAATGTGTCTCTGTCCGCAGACTCTAATGTAGTTCTTGTTCCATAGGGCTTGTAAGTATACACCTCTTCTAGTGGAATCCCAGAAAAAACCATTCGCACCGACATCGAATCCTCCATGTTTTAGGACATCTTCATAATCACAATGAGCGTTCTCAGCCCTTTCAATCGTATTTTGTATAAGCTTCATAAAATACTTCATTGACTGCCTGGCTATATACGCGTATATGTTCAGACGACTTCATCGAGGAGAGACTCTAATAGTACTTATGCCTTTTTATCCCACTTCTAGAAAACAACAAGTGTTTCAGCAGACAATGTTTGTTTGGACGACATCCTCGAGGTTATACCTCGTCTGATATGCTTATCAATCATCCTTTCTCTGAACGAATAAAATTATACAAAAATTACAGAAACAACAACACTATGACGAGAGGCTTATCAATCATCCTTTTTTTGAACGAATATCACTTATCTTTCTACTTACAACTCATTAAAGCACAATTAAACAAGAATCAAAAAAAAAAAAAAAAATAAAAACAAAAAAACAACCAGGGAGCCCTGTCGCCTAACCGCTAGGCGACTAATGACAGGACCTTAGTCGCCTAGCGGTTCGATGACAGCAACCTGTCGTCGAACGGTTGGACGGTACATATTCAGTCGTCCAACGGTTCGGCTAGTACATTCCAATCGATTTGTGGTTGGACGACTGGCAGTCGTCTAACCGTTAGATGACAGAAGTATAATCTTGTAAAAAAAATCCTAAGAATATATTTGTAATTTCTAATAAAAAATAGATTATTTAAAAAAATTCCACAAATACTCCACTCTTCCAGGTAGCATTGGGTAGCCAGCAAGGAAATGAAAACAATTTTGTGAAATGAGAAATTGGAAAATAAAGAACCGAGTTGCTTGCTCGAGCTCTGTAATCAGCTGAATTGTATAAAAATGCTACTATTAATGCAATTAAGAGGGAATAATACAAACGCATCGTAAGTAGGAAAACAGTAGTGACAGTGCATCACAGTTTACACCAAATAAAAGAAACGAAGAATCTTAAGACGAGCAGCAGGACGTCTTCTTGTCGACAGCTTGCCCACGGAACTGCACGGTCGGCGGCCTGGCATTGGCTGCCGCCGGTTGGCTAGCCATCCTGAGATCACAAAGGGAAAGCGGATTCTCTGTTAGGTACGATCCAAGAGGTCGAGAAATGAGCATTGTTACTTGACAATAACATTGCGCCGTACCTGTTCTTGATGGATGCAGCCATGGCCATGAAGGCTTGCTCCACATTGGAGGCGTTTTTGGCACTAGTCTCCATGAATGGAATGCCCATCTCATCAGCAAGTGCCTGATAAAGATCATGTGAGTAAGTGAGAAAAATGTAAGACATCGCAAATGAAGATCACACACTATTCTGCAACCTACGTAAGAGAAGCATGGAGAAGACAGTTTAAATTGATCGATTATTAATTGGTTTCCCTGCATATAGACCTAACAAAACCATATCAAAGAATTATAATGCCGGGACTTCTCTCTTAAGTCATAATTGAGAATCATTATGATATCCCTCCCAATGACCAACATGTTAGTTTATCCTTAAAAAACTCACCTTGCCTGCCTCATACGACACAACTTTATTCGCGGTCAAGTCACATTTGTTCCCAACAAGGAGCTTGTTTACATTGTCGCTTGCATAGCGGTCAATCTCATTCAACCATTGCTTTACGTTGTTGAAGCTTTCTTGGTCTGTCACATCATACACAATCTGTGAATCCACAAATAGCAAATTAAGTTCTATAAATAAGAGCAGCATGGGAAGTTGAAGAACTCTGATGAGCTCCAGTGGTGTCAACTTACGATAATGCCATGAGCTCCTCGGTAGTAGCTGCTAGTAATTGTCCTGAATCGTTCTTGCCCAGCAGTATCCCACTGAGACAATGTTAAAACAAGAGTAATTACAAAAAATTGCCAAGTAATCATGAGGGTGACTACTGACTGAAACAGCTCCATAGATAGTCCACGGTGATTTACTAGTCTAGAGCACTTGAAGAGCTGCTTGTATAATACATTAATACAATATATCTATCGTTAAGGAAAAAAAATAAAATGCCAGCTGTACAAGTTAACAGATACATTTGCTATTCATGGCAGACATGACTTCTTAATCTTAAACTATACAAATGAAACATTAACTGTAATATTTTAGATTTATTTGAAACTGATCATAGTAAAACAAGGGACAACTTAGATTTTTTTATTAGCTGGTGAATTTTTTATATAAATTAAGTCAAATACACGCCCATTAGTGGCGGAATGTTGAGAAACAAAAGATAACACGCTGGACTTACAATTTGAAGCTTGATGGTCTTCCCATCTTGCTCAACTGTGCGTATTTTCTGCATATAAGCAATGAAATTAGTACCGTGCATAGCATGCCATGAACTTCACATTTTAGAGTAAAACAAACAAAAATATACTCACAAAATCGACCCCAATTGTGCTGATATAGCTGTCCAAGTATGAGTCATCCTACAGAAAATATGACTGTTAGAAACAACATAACGTACTTGTGGAGGAAAACAGTGCAACAACCTGCAAGCATGATGCCTTGAATTGCACACATTATGGTGCTGAGATTACAAGACATTCAAAGGCTTCATGTATGTTTATTATGCACATCTGTGCTAAAGTAACACACAACAGACTCCTACCAAATCATGCATTTATGAGTGTCATACATAACAACATTCGTAATTTGATTGCATAAACATGCAAAAGTGTCACAACTAGGTGAAGGACATCAAATTCATACCGCAAATCTCAGAAGTAAGCATGACTTCCCAACACCAGAATCACCAATAAGCAAAAGTTTGAAGAGGTAGTCACTGAAAATTGACAAAAACACATATTAATGTTATGCTAGTGCAACAATAACAAAGTAAAGGATTGATTTAGTGGCATCATCCACCAGTGTTTGTCACTTTTATAACAGTTTAACCATCTCATTATCTTCCCATAAAAAAAGTGCTTGTATAATCCAAGGTAAAATCAGCAACACGTAATGCTAAAACAAACTAACAGGAAAAAAGGGAATGGTGCTCTGTAAGTGGCAAAAGCCCAAATTTAGCATTGTAATTCTAACTCCATACCAAAGACCACAAGCCATAAATAAATGCTAAATAGCCCAGCATACTGTTTGCATTATACTAGCTCCAAGTTCCCACGACCTCTAGAATGGATTTCTTTGGCTACAGGAGGGTTAAATCTACAAGTTAACACACGTCAATTAAACAACTAAGCAGCATTGCATGATTGAGCGCAAATCATACTCCATGGGGGCAAATGCACAATGTATTGGTTAGCACAATATCAATTAGATAACTTGAAACGCACATTGTAATACCCGGTTGACAAATGCACAGACAGCATACATTACATGTAACACTCTGCCCACTGAGAGTTGAAACACTTAACAAGGACTTCGGCATATCACATCACATAATCCCATTACAATACATGAATCTACACAATATGAAATTATCTGCCTATTATTATTCTACAATTTTTCAATATGCGGCCACGATGAAGAACAGTCAACTAAGCAAGGCAGAAAAGGGTAGATCTATACACATGAATCAATCATATTTCGTAATGACCGGGCTGCAACTTGCATCATCATACAACCACAGTTCGCATCGCAATAGCAGATTCGAACAAAACAACCTCCACGTGCGCTCATCAGATCCAGATCCAAAAATCTGGGAAGAGCCAAACTACGCGAACCCGATCGGATCCATTAAACATCTTAATACATCTCTAGTGAATCGAACCAACAGCATACATCCACCAGATAATTCCAATAAACATACGGAAACCGCGAAAAACAAACGCTCGGATCAGCTGGGAAGGGCGGGATCGGAGGCCTTACTACTCGGGATTCATGTCGAATCCAATCGCCTGCCCCCTTCGCGCCTTCTTCTGCCGCGGTGGTTTCGACGAACGAATCGGAGGGATCGATCGGGGCAGGAGGCGACGGGATTAGAAAACGGGGAAATTTTGAGGGGGTGAAAGGATGAGTAATATAGGAGGGTCTTCCATTCCGCGTGGGGCCAAATTACGGAATTGTCCTTGCACACGTGTAGTGTGGTAATTGACCTCGTGTCGTGTACTAGTGTTTGCTTAGTTGTCAGTCTATCGGAGGTCGAGCCAAGGCAGAACCAAATTGGTTTACCTGGTGTCACAGGACACCAGGTTCAAAAAACAATTTAGTGAGGATCATCTTATTTATACCACATATGCACCCTCTAGCTCAAAAATTGTGCACCCCGGAGTCATCTCAGGCGACGACTTAGTACAATATTACGTGAAAAATTCATATGTTGCTATATGCATAGTGAAATAGTGAACCCCAGTCAAATTCGTTCTAGTTCCGCCCTTGGGTCGAATAGTGGGTGTTGTATTTCGGCCTCCGATGTACAATGGTACAGACAGCTGCTGTTTATAGTAATTATCCATATCGTCTGTAGACAGCACTAAAAACATCACATACAATGAGTTGTCTTTTTACTTGTCTTTATAGAACACATAATCTTTTAATGCTTTTATAGACCTAAGAAATATGGTGATCAACTCTAATTTTCATCTTTGTGAACTATTTGTGTAGCTTTATTTTTTATTTTGGATACATGATTAAAAGAAAATGAATATAGTTAAAATAGATAAATAATGATAATTTGTATAATATGATAATTCGGAGTACTACCAAGCTTAGCTAGCTGGGAGTACTACCTGTACATGTACTAAGATACAAACATGTTCTGTTTTGTCAAACTTCTGGAAACCTACATGTTCTGTGTTGTTTCGATTGGTGAAGTACAAAACAACATCAAGATCGGTGCTATTTCGATGATCCAAATTTTAAATTTGCACTTCAATCTGAACTTATCATATAACATAATTATTGTAAAATCAAATCACACACCGGAGGATATAACTGCAAGCTAAAAGCCTTTACAAAGATCATGCATCAAGACTGTAATAAAGACATAGGCAAGCTCACACCTCTCAATAAACAATTCACACCATCATTTCAGATACCCCCCCCCCTCGGTGCACTTCTCATTTTCATAGGCAATGCATGGCGCATTGAAGCAGCAAATAGAGATGGCATCTAAGCTTAAGAGATGGAATTAAGCACAGTATGTCTAAGTCTGACCACGCAAAAGGATATAATTATACATATCGATATATTCAAATTCCAAATGCAGTTTTCAGACTCGACAACACCTCTAAAACATTGCTCATACTAGTAATAGGAAAATGTTGCCTTAAGTGGCACTGTTTTATTCTTTCGATGATATCCTCGCAAGTCGATGCAGAGCTTCATGAACTTGTAGCATGGAAACCAACCATGGTATGAAAGGAGACTACTTGATGTGCATTGGAGATCACCATAGGCTACAAACCAACCTGCAGTGTAACAACAATAATTAGAATAACGGTTGTAAAATATGTTGTTCACATATAAGAAATAGAAACATTGTTTGTTTCAAAAGATTGCCAGTGATTCCAAAAGGACCGGGAATAAAGTGAGTTATTGCATCATGCTCTATGTTCTTGCTTTTATGTGGGAAAACAAGCGGAATTCACTTCAAGAACGAACCAATCCAACTGATTGAAGAAGCTAATAAGATAAGTAGCAGCTCCACTCCCACAAAGCACAGTAACAAACACACTGAACAAGACAGACTCATGAGGTTCAACAACAAGATGGTTATTAGCATGATCACCAAAGTAATTCTCTATTAGTCACAATAAACAGAGTAAGTAAGGTATATACAACAACAACAAGAGATGATAACAACATACTGTTCACTGACTGCTTATCCACGAAATAGACTTCATCAGTAAATATTGCTCCAGATCTGAAAAAACTAAGAATTGTTCTCATGACACTACACTTGCAAGTATGTTACTTAACTTAAAATTCAAGTAATACTATGTTCAAAAAAAGGTTTACCTCTCGACTTCAACCTTCATTAGCAAATAACCTCAACCGCATACACCTAATTGCATTCATGTGCTCAGCTTTCACATCGTCAGGCATGTTACTAGTGTCATGAGTAATAAGTGTCATGTATGTTCCAGCATTTTTTATTCCTTATCAACAATTTTGGCCTCCTTATCGGTCATTTTCGCCTCCTTATCTATCATCTTGGCCTCCTTGTTCTCAGTTGAGATACGTTTATGCAATTCCATCGCCTCACTGTGATTTTTGTTAGTTTGAGCCTGCAGATTTAGATATTTGTCGAGCTCTTCCACTTCTACTATTTTTGCCTTCGGTTTGCCTTTGCCATTGCGTTCAGCCTTGGCTATTTTTGTTCCTATCGGGTGCGGGATATCTTCAATATTTGTAGGAGATGATGTGTGGTCCCCCGCCTCCCCCGCATTGAGCTTTTTATTGTAAGCATGTGTGACGACCCACCCTGAGATATCTGACAAAGGTCCCAGAGGACCATTTTTTTGTTGCAGTACTCCGGTAGTACCGCTCGGCTTCTTCGAGGAGGTCTACCAGACCTCCCAGAGGTCCACAAGACCTCCCGGAGGTCTTGGCCAACAACCACTGCAGGGTCTACCAGACCTCCCAGAGGTCCTCAAGACCTCCCCGGAGGTCTTGGCCAACAACCAAATGCAGAGCACCTCAAGGTATATCATCAAGGAGGTCCGACAGGATCTCCCAGGCTAAGTCCCGTAGGACCTCCTGGAGATCCTGCCCCTGTGCACCGAGCTAGTCCCAGGACACTTGCTGCTAGCTCACATAGGAACACAAGGTATAATCAAATCCATACGACAAGCTCAAAGAGAAAACAGACCAAAATAGCACATATATTAACAAGTGGCCTTATGGCCAAGGTTTGTACAGGGGTGCCACTCAAGGCTAACAACAAAAGAGAACAACAACACAGCGGAGGCAAAGACATAAACACAAGGTCCATTCGGCCAGCCCACAGGCTACCAAGTGGAGGACGCCACCCATCGCACAAGGTCTTCAAAGGTGCTCCTCCCGAGAGCACTAGACCACTGAACTCCAACCTCTGTGATCAAAAACAGCGGGGCACAAGCCAATGAGTACTGAGATGTACTCAAGAAGCCGTGGTCAAAAGTATGCAAGTAACATTTATGCACGGCTTGACAAGGAGAGTCAGATGGTTAGTTTTGCACAAAGCAATATTGACAGTGAATAACATAATAGATTGTAAAGCTCAAGTTTAGAAAAACATAATACATAAGTACATTTGATTTTCAAAGGGGACAGTGAGCACCCACTCCAGAGCACCACAAGACCAGCCCTTGGACCACTTTGTGAGCCAGCCATGACCCCTCTGGAGCCAGCCAAGGTCTCTTCGAGGTAAAGCCATGACCTCTCACCAAAGCGCCCAGGAGGAACACCATTTCAAAAACAGAACTCTACCCCTCATTCGAAATCTCTGGGCGTGTCCATAACCGAGGACGCGGCTATTCGAATATATTTACACTCTGCAGAGGTGTACAACTTTACCCACAAGAGGTAGTCGCTTGATATTACACACGTTACCTTAGACATGTGAATCAAGTGGATACTACCACCGGGCTTTTACAAAGATCAGTCCCAACTTAGCTCTGCACGTTAAGGTTTCGCCAACTCAGTTGTGCGTATAGCACCTGGTGGCCCCCTCTTACGCCAGCGCTTCAACGACTCATCTACCACAGAACCAAATCAGGACTTCCCTACTTATTGCTCCCGGTCCACCCCATAATGGACATGTGGTTGCATGGTTTGGCCCAGATCAATGGCTCCCAAGGTTCAGTCCTTAATTGTTGCTCAAGCAAGGCTTCCACAAACCCAATGTGACCCCGAGCTCTACAACTCAGGGGCACCCAGGTGACCCCATAGTACCAACATATGGAGCCCCCAGATGACTCCATAGCACCAACTTTTGGAGCACCCACTACTCGCACCTTGCCAACTTGCCCGAGCATAAAATAGTTTTGGGTTCAACCTGGCCAAAGACCACCCAGTCCTGGCGCTGCAAATTTTAACAAAGTGGTCTCGCACCACAAACAACACAACTAAGGCTTCAACCCTAGTTGCTTATCAGTGGCACCAACCAATGTTCCATAATTCATTAGTCAAGATTAAGCAATAATGATGATTCATGAGGAGACCAACGTCTACTAGAGCAAGGCTAAGCAAGAACGATACCCATGTTGGCAATAGCAATAAGAGGCCAACTAACAGTACCATCCTAAGGCTATCAAAGGTAACATGTCAACATGTGGATTACCAAATAGACAAGGAGGCATAAAACCAGTAGGTATTTAACTAGAGCCCAAACCATTTTATACAAATAGCCAATGCAGTTTGTAGTAAAACAAAGTACTTTTTGTAAAGATAGGTTCAAAATGATCAAGGGCCACGACTTGCCTTCAGTGGCGAGCTGCTGAGCTTCAATCGGGGCTGCTGGGTCACCGAGCTCCTTAGCGCCAACGGAATCTACACGGCGCAAAAAGAAACAACTAAATAAAGCAGCTCCAAAAGGAAACCGAAAAAGAACTAGCAAGAACAGAAAGAAAAGATCCACAGAAGGGGAGGTCCAACAAGGGAAAGGAGGTCCAAGACCAAGGGGTCCCAGAGAGCAAGGAGAGCTTCTCCCAAAACCGAGAGAAAGAGAGGAGGAGAAGAAATGACGAATCAGGAGAAAATGGGTGCCCCGGTGCTCTATTTAAAGGAGAGGAAAAAGTAAACACCACCAAAAGGAGACGCCTGTGTTCAAGGCATCAAGACAAAGGCACACTGCCAAAGGGTACGAAAAGGACAGCAACAGGGCTAAGGGGGTGACAAAAGGTAGAAGTAAGTACAAAGGTAGGTGACAGCATTTAATGTGACTCAAACCACATCAAATGCACTTAAGGCTATCAAGGGAGCCAGTCAAAAGGTGCACAGACCAATCAAAGGGCATGGTCCAAGGTCCAAAGAGGAGGTCCAACGAGGAGGTCCTGCGAGGAGATCCAAGGAGGTCCGGCGAGGAGATCCAAGGAGGACCAGCAAAGAGATCCAGAGAGGACAGACAGGGAGGTCTTTGAGGACAAGAGGTCCTAAAGGCCACAAAGAGGTCCAAAAGACCGGGGGGGGGTCTAGACCGCAAAGGTCTAAACACAAAAGAGGAGGTTTAGGCCACAAAGGTCTAAACACCAAAGAGGAGGTCTGAACCTAAGGGAGGTCCAAACACAACACAGGAGGTCTTGAACCTAAAGGAGGTCCAAACGCAACACAGGAGGTCTAGACCACAAAGGTCTAAACACAAAAGAGGAGGTCTAGACCACAAAGGTCTAAACACCAAAGAGGAGTAGTCCTATGGACTGGAGGTCCAAAAGACACACAACGAGGAGGAGGTCCTGACGGTTAGATCTCCAAAAGGGAGGTCCAACGGTCAAGATCTCAAAGAGGAGGACCTAAACGGTCAAGATCAAAAGGCAACGGGAGGTCCTGATGCTCAGATCTCAAAAGGAGAACCTGAACGGCCAAGATCTCAAAGGGGAGGACCTGGACGGTCAAGATCAAAAGGCAAAAGGAGGTCCTGGCGCTCAGATCTCAAAAGGAGAACCTGAACGGCCAAGATCTCAAAGGGGGAGGTCTGAGCGGTCAAGATCTCCAGAGAGGAGGTCCTAACGGCCAGATCTCAACAAGGGGAGGTCGGAGCGGTTAAGATCTCCAGAGAGGAGGTCCTAACGGCCAGATCTCAACAAGGGGGAGGTCTGAGCGGTCAAGATCTCCAGAGAGGAGGTCCTAACGGCCAGATCTCAACAAGGGGGAGCTCTTAGAGCAACAGAGAAAACGGTACAACCACAAGAGCGGAGCGGTGTGACCGCACAAGTGCAAGGGAGGTCCAAGAAGGAGCTCAAAGAGATCCAAAGGGCACGGGGAGGTCCAAGACACACACAAAGAGAGAGAGAGAGATCTAGATCAAAGAGGACCTAGACATGGGAAGAAGGTTTTAGACCAAGGGAGGTTAAAAGGGAACACCGGGAGGTCTATTTGAACACAGGGGAGGTCCAAACACAACACAGGGAAATGGGTCTAGATAGAAGGAGATCTAGACAGAGAAAGGTTTAGGCCAAGAGGGAGGTCTAAACACAAAGATTCAAGCCAACAAAAGGGGAGGTCTAGACTAAGGAAAGTCCAAACAGAAAGATACAAGGAAAAGGTCCAAAGATCAAAGAGGTTCGAAACACAAACCTGAGCTGGTCTAAACTCAAAAGAGAGGACTTAGACCAACAAAGGGATCCGAGCAAGGAAAGGTCTAGCTCAAAGGAGGTCTGGGCCGACAAGGAGAGAAAGAAAGAGAAGAGGCACCTGCACACAAAAGAGGTCAGGAAGGAGAAGCCAATCACAAAGGCACACAAAGCAAAAGAGGAGGAAGGAACACTCCAACAAACTCCCAAAGAAAACCGAACTGACTTAGTTCAAGTTTGGTTTAGTCAATTAAAGCTCTTTTGAAAACTCAAGTTAAGCTTTGAACTCTCACCAAAACCAAATGGTTATTTTTAAAAGCTTTTCAAAACTCTGGAAAACGGGACGTTACAGCATGCCACTTGGGTTGGTCTCTAACAACCTTCCAAGTACCCATGTGTAAAAACTGTCCTCCATAGTCTTCACCATAGATACGGTGGGCCTTGTCCATCAACTGGTCATCAGATTGTCCACTGGCATACATACGAGAAGACTTCAACCAATAGCATTGGAACTCATTGACCCATTTGTTAAGTTTATGCCAACAGTCCTTGGCTTGCTTCACTAGTCGTCTCCTATTTTTTGGGGTGGTGTTGTTGTACGCAACAGCAACATCTCCCCAATATTTACCAGTTTTCTTGTTGTTGCCCATGATAGAATCATTTGAATTGTTCAACCATGCACTCATCTACATTGATAACAAAGAACATTAGTTATGTTGAAAACATACAAGAAAAACTTATGTAATTATTCATATGGACTACTAAATATGAGTATATTTAAAATTTACCAATCTTACATCCTCCTATTGTGTCCAGTGCAAGCGCTTCTCAGTCCTACCTTCTCCATCGTCGTCTCCATTGTCAATATGGATGAATGACTGGGTTTGTGGAGTTGATGCTACACGTGGACTTCCTGTAGCTACCAGTGGCCGTGGTGCCAGGGATGGAGTGTAGTGTGAAATGCCACCAACGCAGTGGAAATTTTGTGACATGGGGGGCTGATGAGGAGCATGTTGTAGAAAAGGGAAATTGGATGAGTTTTGTGACATGGGGGCTGATGAGGAGCATGTTGTGGAAAAGGGAAACTGGATGAATTTTGTAAATATTTTAGGAATCCACCAGCCAGCCGATAATCCTTTCCCCTAAAAAAGGCATGTAAAAATTATCAATGGCAATTGATAATCCATCTTATGTTATACACACCAACTGTATTGTAACGACAATTCCTATAGATTGTAGATTATAAATAAGCATTGAATGTAAATAAATAAGCGCTAAATGTAACAACAATTCCTATAGACAGTCTAGTTAAAAATAAGGAAAAGGTACATATTACACCCCTAAACTTTGCGGAGAGTCCAAAATCCCCCCTCAACTCCAAAACTGTTTGGTTTACCAATACCATCTCACCCAACCCCCTCGAGCCGAAACTAGGTGATTTTTCCCCTACGTGGCATCCACTATTGAGACCCCAAAATACAATTCTGGACCATCTGTGTATACTGCACTAGTTTAGGATAATGCTAGTGCACACAGTGGCAACATCGATGAAATATCATTTCCATATACAAAGATGACTAATAAATAGACAAATAACAATAAATATCAGAATAAAGACCTTAAGGTCAAAGCTTACAATTAATGCCTCAGAAGGTGAATAGCTCAATGAAACTGTAGTGGAACGAAACGGAATAACTTCAGTGAAGCCCATCCATATACCCACAGGCAATCGGCTAGGGTAGCGCGACCTAGTTCTCCATGATCCTTGAAGTAGACCTTGCTAATTGACGATTCCTCCACTTCTGTTGATTGATTATAGCAAGCATGAGTACATAACTGTACTCGCAAGTCATACCACAGAATGCAATTTATACATGATGGCTTATTCCAAAGGAATGGCTTCTGTGGTTCTTTTGCAGAAATGCAACATTTGCAATTGAATATGAATAATAGATTGAAAGCATAATTCAAAACAAATAGACAATATTAATTTATTAGTTGTGATGAGAACATCAACCCTAAGGATGCAACCACTGCTTCGACTTGTTGTATGACATCCTCTACCTCAACCACATCTTCTCCATTAGGACTTTCGGCTACTACACTGCCATATTCTCTAGTTGGACCGAGCTACGCCTACTCATACGAGCTGAGCTTGGTCTACATGCCATGGTGCTATGTCCACGTGCCATGGTGCTACGTCTACATGTCATGGTGCTACATCTACATGCCTTGGTGCTACTCTATGTGCCAAGCAATAGTTCAAGCTGGATATGTTTGGGAATCCAATTCGGCCACCAAAGATAGCACCGACTTCAAATATGCATAACTTCCACATACAGAGTCCGTTTGATATCCACGAGTACTTGATGGAAAGCTTATCTCGTCCTCTTTCCAACGGATCTAGCCTTACCTCCAAATTCCTTCCGTGCGCACTGCAATTATCAAAACAAGGTGCCGCATCACCTGTTTAGGCCAAATTTGGCTATGTAATGAGTGGGCTGACTTGGCCCATATGGCCCCCCTCCTTGGGCCGCACTGTTCACGGTGGTACTTTTCACGTGAACAGTACCATATGAATAGTAATACCCCCTTAGTTCTATTCTATATGCGGCTCTTCCTCCCCTATTTAAGGAGGCCTCACCCCTTTAGTTTTCCTTAGGTTTCTTTTTAGATTATTCTGCATAGCAGTAGTCGCCGCACGTTCGGTTAAGGAACCCCAACTTTGAGATAGCCTTCTTGGCAAGGTCAACCGCGTTCGGCACGGTTGATAACCACCGGAGCAGTGGTGTAGTGATTGTGAGGGGTTCGATCTGTTTTGGTTGGAGCCTTTGGATCATCAACATCGTGTTATCCACAATCGACTTATCAGTACCTTTCGGAAGATCGGGCCACAGTCACATTAGGTGGTATCAAAGCAAAGGTTGTCCGTTAGGTAATCGCAATTCTTCCCCTTTTAGATTAGTTTATGTTCATCATCCTAAAAAATCCAGAAAATTAGCCCCACAAAAATAATTTGTTCGTCGTGTTCTTCCGTTGTCCCATCACCCTTTGAGCCATTGCAAAAAAAAATTCGGTATTTCGCTTATTGAATCATTGGTTGCATCGTCGTGTCTAGTTGTTGATCTTTAGTTCTAGTTATTGTCTAGTTGGTCGTTGTTTAGATTGCTTCTTGTGTTTTTCCTTCGCGTCACTTGATTGTTCTTTTAGGGTTCTTAGTTTTTGCATCTAAAACAGAAAATTTGTGGGTTAGAACTCCTCTAATCCACACCAAAAAACGAAAATTTCGTGCTATTGTTAATCTGAAAGAAAAACCCGAGATGATTGCTATGATCTTTTGAGAGAGTTGATGTTATTTGCGACTTACCGCAAACACTAGGGCTAGCCAAGTAGAAGGAGAAAGAGGCATCCGTAAGAACAAAAGTCACGGTAGAGAAAAAAAGAACAAAAGGAAAGAAAAGAAAAGGCGCATCAAATTTTTGCCAAAACTCGTGAAAATTGGTGGAGCCCTTCTACATATAGCCACAAGCTTTCACAAAAAATTTCAGCAAGTTTGCCCCACGGAATCAAAAGATATAGTAGCTTCAAGATTGAACCCAAGTCGGTTTCGAGTCCGAGTAGGATTCTATTTCCGAGACACCTTCAGTAAAACTGGCATAACTTTTGCATACAGTGTCCGTTTTGAGCGTTCTTGTGCTCGTTGGAAAGCTAAAAACGAGGCGCATCCTTTCCACCTAAGAATTATGTTGCCCTCTAGGGTCCCCAAAATCGGCCATCTTCAGCTCCGAATTCGCGTCACAAGTTTTCGGTTTCTGTTTTTGGCAATTCTTTTGGTCTTCACTTCAGAATTTGAGGTTCGCCTCAAATGCAAAGTTGTATATCTCATCGAAACCTTTCAAACGAGCATATATAAGCTATATAAAACTTTGATTTTTCATCGTTTGAGACTAGCTGTTCTTTCTGCTCAATTTAGAGGGTTGTTTGCATTGCACCGATGTTGCTGTCTTTTGTGCTCTACATCGTGCGAACAATCTTGTGCCCTTCACAGAAGTTTGAATAGGTGGCTAGCGTCTCTCCTAGCACTTGTTGTGAGGGTATTCCATTACTTACATCAAGTCACATTTATCTTTGCATGTGTGTACATACACATCTCTTAGTAGGCCTTCGATTAGCTAGCTTTGATTAGGCTAGGATCAGCAATTTTGACTAGTACTTTGAACAATTTTTTAACTTGCATTAACTGATCTGATTATTGCTGATCCTTGCTACCATATTGAAGCCTTCTAAGCTCCACCTACTCTTGATCAGAACAGGTCCCCTCTTGCAATCGTACCCACGCTCAACACGGTATCACGAACCAGCCACCGGTTGTACCACCTGTTACATTGGTAAGAACACTTGTAAGAGTGTGGTAAGACACTTGAGAGTGTGTGATTCCAGCTTCTACCACCTAGTAGCTAATAGGGATAATACCTTTATGTTGTCTTTTGTTTTCTACTAACCATGACAGGTGAGACGTCTGATGAGAAAGAGTGTATTGTAAAGGGAGAGCTCATGACGCTCTTGGATGAACAACGCACTACCATTAATGAGGACATCGACAGGAAGCTTCAAGCTACTACGGTTATATTGCAACACTCAATCAATGATAGTATTGCAGCGCTCACTACACGCCTTGAAAGAATGGTGAATCGGCCACCAAACAATGGACGCGAGTACGATCACGATGCAGCCCAAGATCTTGAGGAGGGAGATGATAATGAGAGACAAAACCATGACGCCGGCGCTGCTCCTGTTGCCCAAGATGCACGTCAACGACACTGCCTACATCACAACCATCACGGTATGGGAAAAAAGGAATTGCAGGGCAGACAACAAAAGACTAGGAGCAACTTTGGAAGCACGTCTACATCGAGATCAACACCGGGGCAAGCCAACGCAGCCCCACCTCCTGTTTTTCGGTCTGCTGCCCCCTCTGTGAGTAGGGCGCATTCAGCAGCAGCACCACCACCGTCACGCACACCTGAGATGAGCAAATCTATTAGTGTGCAGGCACCAGCGTAGAGCTCTTCATCGGTTGTTTTCACAGGTCGTACGACGGGGATTGTGTGCCACCGTTGCAAAGGGATGGGCCACATCATGAAAGATTGCCCAAGTCAGCGAGCGTACATTGCGACAGAAGACGGTGGTTATGTAAGTGCGAGTGATGTTGAGGATGAATATGCTCTTGCAGCTAACCTTGCAGGTAATGATGATGATCATGAGGTAGATAGCGATGGTGAGGAAATTTTAGGTGCCACTGCTACAGAGAATTGTAGGACCCTAATTGTGCAGTGAGTATTGAGCACTCAAAGGGAGCAAGTGGAGAAGCTACAACGCCATAATTTATTTCAGATGTTCCTCATTGTCAAGGATTGCCGTGTTCGTGTCATAATTGATGGCGGGAGCAGTAATAACTTGGTGAATTCGGGGTTGGTCAAGAAGCTTGGCTTGACCACACGCAAGATCTCACTGCATTCACTTTCAAGGGTTCAACAACAATGATAAGGTGAAGGTAACACAATCTGCGAGAGTGCATTTTTCCATTGGTTCCTATCATGATGTTGCTGATTTCGACGTAGTGCCTATGCAAGCCTGCTCACTTTTATTAGAACGTCCATGGGAATTTGATACCGATGCAACTCATCATGGTAGAAGTAATAAGTACTCTCTTATGCACAAAAGAAAGAAAATAATTTTGCCACCTTTGACACCTGCTGAAATTGTGAAATGTGATAAAAAGATAGCTGAAAATGAGAGGAAAGAACGTGAACATGAATCTAAAAATCAGCAAGTAGTGAAGAACGTTTTCCCACCTAAAAAAGAGAAGCTGACACCTAGTTCTAGGACTGAGGGAATTAAATTAAAGTGTTGTGTCATGCTTGCAACCAACTCTGATCTTGCTGAAATACCCCCAGGACTACCACATATTAGAGGGATTGAACACCAAATTAATTTAATTTCGGGAGCGACTTTGCCAAACAGTGTGGCGTACAAAGATACATTAGAAGACATACATGTTTCTTTTCCTCCTGTTGCTACTAACCTTTTGCAGGAAAGTGATGATTTGGAGACAATGATTGAGTCGAGGACGACTCAAATTCAAGAAAGGGAGGATGATGAGGACATTAACCCTAAGGATGCACCCACTGCTTCGATCCGTTGCACGACATCCTCTACTTTAACCACATCTTCTTTGATAGGACTTTCGGCTACTGCACTGCCATATTCCCTAGTTGGACCGAGCTACGTCTACTCATACGAGCCGAGCTTGGTCTACATGCCATGGTGCTACTTCTGCATGCCATGGTGCTACATCTACATGCCTTGGTGCTACTCCACGTGCCAAGCAAGAGTTCAAGCTGGATATGTTTGGGAATCCAATTCGGCCTCCAGAGATAGCTCCGACTTCAAATATGCATAACTTTCACATACGGAGTCTATTTGAGATCCACGAGTACTTGATAGAAAGCTTATCTTGTCCTTTTTCCAACGGATCTGGCCTCACCTCCAAATTCCTTCGGTGCGCACTGCAATTATCAAAAGAAGGTGATGTATCACCTGTTTAGGCCAAATTAGGCTATGTAATGAGTGGGCTGACTTGGCCCATATGGGCCCCCCTCCTTGGGATGCACTGTTCACGGTGGCACTTTTCACGTGAACAGTACCACGTGAATAGTGCCACCCCCTTAGTTCTATTCTATGTGCGGCTCCTCCTCCCCTATTTAAGGAGGCCTCACCCCTTTAGTTTTCCTTGGGTTTGTTTTTAGATTATTCTACATAGCAGTAGTCGCCGCACGTTCGGTTAAGGAACCCTAACTTTGAGATAGCCTTCTTGGCGAGGTCAACCGCGTTCGGCACGGTTGATAACCATCGGAGCAGTGGTGTAGTGATTGGGAGGGGTTCGATCTGTTTTGGTTGGAGCCTTTGGATCATCAACATCATGTTCTCCACAATCGACTTATCAGTACCTTTTGGAAGATCGGGCCACAGTCACATTAAGTTGTTTTCACAAAGACACATAGCCTAATCAATTTCTTTCACACAGCCACATGATTTAAATCACACAGCTGTCTCTTCCCAATAGCTTTATGAAAATCTATCCCTCATGTGAAATCCCTGAGCATGTCCATAACCGCAGACACGGCTATTCGAATAGATTGATTAACACTCTACAGAGGTTGTACACTTTACCCACAAGATACAATTAACTCATCATATTTGCCATGACTCGCCATACAGAAGTATGCGATTGAGCAATCATAACAAAATATTTCAGAAACTTTATCTCAAGCATTGACACTCTCAGTGTGTCTTACCATCATACCGACCCTAACACAGTGCTTTGGCATAACACACACCGTTTGACAAGAAAGCAGCGAACCGTTCCGCGATGTGACTACCTGGTAGTACACACCCCCACCCTTGCAATACAGCCTAACCTACTACCTGAGTAATCAATGTCAAGAATCCATAACTTACTAAGTTAGTCCCATCCCATCAGGCATGTGGTTGTACAAGAGGCCCAGTTCAATGTCGCACATGGTTAAGTTCTTAATTGACCAAGACTAGACTACCACTGTTCCATTCTAACTAAGTCACAGAGATTCACATATCACAAGCTCATCATTTTACCACTCATTTTTCCAGTCATATATCCACCATGTCACACAGTTTACCCACTCGCCTTAGTCTAAATATTTTTCCACCCTGTTGGTTAAGCGCAACATATGCCATCAACGAGTAATAGCACACAGAGCACACAGTTTTACACAAAGTTCTATAATCAATTAGTCAAGTTTATATTTGCAACTCAGATGACAATGAATGACTCGTTGCGTGGCTAAGTAAACTATTCGTATCTAACCAACCCACGTTGGTGCTATGATAATACCAACTAAATAATGAACCAATCTAGGGTGATAAAAGATCATGATATAATAATAGACAAGGTGGATATAATCAATTGGGTCAATAGATAATCCCACAATATTTAAATAAATACTTAAAGTAAATGTAGTAATTTGAATCAAAGTAACTTTTGAAAACTGTGTTCAATATGATCAAAGGTATAACTTGCCTTGCTATAACAATAATGATCTTATTTTATCTTCAATTTTTTACTTCCATGATCTTTAGCTCCTTTGGACGATTCTAGGACTTCAACGTCTAACAGAAAAAAGTGCAAAACAAACAAAATTCAAAAAGACAAATCAAATAAACTCCAAATTGAAATTGAATGGTACTAGAAGGTAGATAATGAATTAGATGAATTTAGAAACTTGAATGGGTTCAATCGGAATTCAAATGAAGAAGATATGGTTCTCGGAAGATTGAAATTCACATGAAATGATGAAAAAGGAAATGGAGAGAGAAACTGACATGTGGGTCTACGGAATATTCCTAGAATATTCTATTCCGAAAATATTAGAAAAAGGCTGAGTGTATGACATGTGGGGCCTACTGATATTTATGAATTTCTAGAATTAAAATAATTTCAGAAATAAAGTAGAGAGAGCGACAAGTGGGATCCATAAGATAAAAGGATTTTTCAATAATTAAATTAATTCTCAAAAATAGGATTAGGGTTTAACATGTGGGCCACTGGTCTATGGACCAGGTCTGCAGAGAGATGCTAGTCCATGGTGGACCAAGCTCATGCACTAGGGTTGACCAAGAGTTGGCTGACATGCGGAACCCGCATGTAAGAGAGAAATAATTAGGGTTTTTAATTGGGTGCATAACATGTGGGGTCCACATGTAAGTGAGAGAGATAGATATATGGCTTGGATTAATTGCATGACTAAAGGACCAATTCACAGAGAGAGAAAAGAAAGAGACTTGAAGAGGCCCAATGGGCAATATATATATAGGAGTACAAGAGGTGTATGCCATATATAAATAAGGCAATACAAAAGGATTCCTATCTCTATCTCTAACATATCTCTAACACCCCCCTCAAATACAAAGTGTATGCAATAGCATTGCATTTGAAGATGGTTGACACTAAAATATGAAGAAAAAAAAAACCAAAGTCCGAGTCTTGATAATGTCGTCATAGCATGCAGCTCTTAGAAAATATGTCGAGTATCAAAAGATCTCCTCCATCAGGGGTCGTGCAACAGCCCATAAAGCACAAGGTGCAGGGGCTGAAAAAGTCGACCGCGGCAACACGACGAAAAAGATGATAAAACCGACATGAATAGAGAGAGCTATCAAATCAAGGCCGAATAGGAATAGGTGGAAGCATGACAGTACAGATCGAAACCCAAGACGGCGGCGGCACGAAAGAAGCGCGGCGACCTTAGAAACTCGAGGCGGCGGCTAAGAAAACGATGGCATCATAACGACTTCTACGATCTGCACGCGGTTCAGAAAGAAGAGTGGGAGCGATGGCTGCTACCATGCATAAGGCAATTCCTATGTTTCTACGACTAACAATAAATTTGTGGACTCGCATGGCTTAGACGAACTCAAAGATTGAGTGGTACGGACTTAGATGGATGCAGCGGAAGAAACGACACAAAGAAAAGAAAAGCCTAAGGATAACTAGCTGTAGATACTAGTAGCAGCAGAAGACCCATCTCCTTATCCAACCAACAAGTGCCAGTGCATCTCCTTAGCTTGAAGCAACACCTATCAGCAGCAACACAGTGCAATCCCAACGAAGAAGGCCACAACAACGCAACAATGAAGTCGGATGCACTGTGGGATAACGCTGGAAGCAATAGCACAGATGTAGTCAGATGCGGCACAACCGATCCATCCTGATAGGCACAGCCGATCCATCCCGAAGCCCCCAATTCCCCTCTCCCCTCTATCTCTCCCTCCCGCACACGAGCGTGAGAGAAACTCGGGAGGACGAGGCGTGGCGGGCGCAGCACGGGCGAGCGAGGACTCGGGCGGCGAAGCGCGGCGCGAGAAGCCGGGCGGTGCCTCACCGCGTTTGGCGACGAAGGGTGCTCGATCCGGAGCGAATCGAGCAGATCCGGCGTGGATCAAGGCCGATGGCGGCGGATGGAGCTCGATTTGGCATGGATCGAGGCTGGCAACGACCGGGATCGAGGCTGGCGACGACCGGGATCGAGGCCAATGGCGGAGGGTGCGCGCTCCGCGTTCTCTCTCGCCGGATTCAGAGGCGACGACTGCAACCTTCGCGGGCAGAGGAGCATTGGGGGGCTCCTTGCAGAGGAGGCACGAGCAGGGGAGGTCCGGGCAGTGCGCCGACGGAGCTCGTGCGGATGGATCCGGATTTGGTGACAGCGGCCGATGCTGCTGCTTGACGACTACAACTAGAAGGAGGCCACCCCCGGGAGCAGAGATTGATCCTCCTAAGGGCAGCGGCAGCGGAGGATGAGTAGAGGCTAGGAGGCGGCGGCGGAGGTAGCAAACCCTAACCCTAACCTTTACTCTGATACCATGTTATGAATATTGTGTATATATTGAAGAGGCCCAATGAGCAATATATATAGGAGTACAAGAGGTGTATGCCATATACAGATAAGGCAATACAAAAGGATTCCTATCTCTATCTCTAACATATCTCTAACAGTTTCAACAACAGAGAAGAGGAACAAAGCAAGACAGGGAATAGGAGCTTCAGCCGGTTCATGGTGCATGGATTTTTGGCATGGCAAAGCTTAGAGGAAAAAGTAACAGAGAAGGCTTAGCAGCCAAACAACAACAAAGAAAGAAGAACCGAACCGAGCAGCTCACGTATGGATACAGACATGAACAGTGACATCATGCATCGGCCAGTTCTTGCGCATGGCAACGTCGGCTTGGCATTGAGTTGGAACTTGCATGGCAAAAAGTGGCAGAGAGATAAAGATGTTGGCCTACATTGCAAAGGGATTAGAGAAAGACAGAGAAGCAATAGGGAAGGGTCACATAGCAACCATAGAGGCAAAATGCTAAAGAGGATGGAGGGCTGCTGCTGTTGGCCAATTCATGGAGCATGAGAACAGATGATGGCAAGCTAGGGCTGTGGAAGAATTAAAAGAGAAGGATTAACAAAGAAAGACTAATAGAGCAGCTGCAACAACAGCCAATAGAAGTTACAAAACAAAGACAACAGAACATGGCGCTGCTAGGCTGATTTCAGGTGCACGGAGGTGACGGCGAATGAAGGCGAGGCGACATCGGCGAAGGGGCAAAACGGAAAGGAAACGACGAGGTGAACGTGATGGCGTGGTCGGATTTTGGAAAAACTCACTGAGGAAGCGAGGAGCTCGACGAACATCATGGCTCGACATGGCCGACGGTGCTCCGGCAATCTTCGGGCGAAGGGGATGGAAGCAAGACATAGAACGCGACGACGCGAACCCAACGCCGTAGACGGTTCAGCTGGGGATGTCGGATGAAGGCACAATTCGCCGGAGAAGAACTTCGGTTGGAGCTCGGTATTTTGCCGATGGCAACGAAAATAGATCGGTTCGGAGGAAACCAGTTCAGGGGATTGGAAGAGGAGATCAAGACGGATGTTTGGGCACAAACGGTTTGCTTTTATGTGCACCGCGGAGGGAGATATGATTTTTGAAAGTTTTGGCAAGAAAACGTATACGCTCGGGACTCAGCTGCTTGGTTCGGAACGAAGGTGAACGATATTTTGCGAGGTACTGTAGCAGCTGAGAGGAGAGAGAAAGGAAAGATTTTCAGAATTAAAGAAAATCCCAAAAATTAAGGAGACCAAATAAATAGCAAACAAAATACTAGAAAATTCCTTGGAACACAAGGATGCCAAATAGCACAGCTTTTTATTTAATTGATGTTTAGATTAGTCAAATTAAATATTTTTAATTTAGAAAATTCCCAATTAAGCTTTATTAATTCAAATAAAATTAGTGAAATTTTTTAGGGACCTAAACTACTAAAAAAAATTGAAAAGCCAAATTTGGGACGTTACATCCATGCTGGTGTCGTTTTGCCTCGTGCACACCTCTAGAACCTCTTCTAAACATCATCATGCAAGGTGCTTTGGCTCACTAGATGTTGGTCCTTTGAAAAAGCAACCATTAAGTCCTATGACTTTCCTACAACCAGCAAGGAGACTTCTCTTATAAACATCAAAGCACACATAAAACCTCTAGAATACTGGGTCTTCATAGTCATGGTCTAGGTGAACCACAACAGTACTTTCTGGGTTGCTCCTCAAGAGTTCTAACTGGTAATCAAACACATTGGAGTACTCACCCTTGGTGGAATCTAGCATTCTTTGCATGACAATAGACTTTACTCTCTTCCACTTGGAGAGGCTAACATCTGCTTGCATTCCTCCTGGACAGTGGCCTTCAAGCTCTCCATGCTCCAAGTAGGATTAGCTTTGATCAGCTTCTCATACTTGTCTGCAATTCTCTTGGCAGTCACATGTTTATTGTCTCTTCTAAGTGGGCATATGTGCTCATTGACAAAAGATACAACCTGCCACCTCTCTGTCCTACTATTAGTGGATAAGAGTATAACCCAAGGGCATTTGGCCCAATCACACTGAGCTCTAACCCTGGTGGCCTCATCCTTCACAAAATTAATCACCTTCTGTTCTACTGGCCCATAGTTGATAACAGCTTCCTTGAACAGTTGCTTGCCTAAAAACTTCATACCCGATGCAAATGTTGGGACAACAGCATGGCGATCAAACCTAGGATACTTGGACTTCTTCCTAATCAGCTCATCACCATCACCCTCCTCTTCAAAAGAACCTTCATTATCACTACTTGACGAGGATCAAAATCTCTATGTATTACTTTAATACATAATAAAAGATCATATCTTCGTGGTTGTAACCCCTAAGGCTAACGACCCCTGTGGTCATAAGGATTCCAAAGGTTACATAATGGGTACCCTGGTCGGATAAGGTCATGTACCCAGTCCCCGACCAAATGATTACTCGTAGAAGCAATGAACTGACATCTGGATCTAACTCCAAGTATATTCCTTACTGTGTGATGAATGGAATACATGTCATATTTGCTCCATACCACGTGATGTTTCATGGTCTTAAGACACTGACAACAAACACCATACGGTTGAGTGTCTCACAGACGCACAACCGCTAAATAGTTGGTACTTTATCAACCACTGCCTCACTCCAACCAGTCACGACACTTCCAACAGGCGTCTCTTCAAGGAGTAACTGCCACCTCTTCGATAGTTATTTAAAGATGGAGCATGAAGGAACAAAGGCATTAGATTGAAGCATCATAATTGGCATTGGATTCATGTTTTAAGTCTGATTCAATAGCATAGCAAGTATTACGCTCAGTGTAATTAGGATTAGTCCACTGCCTTGTCGAGGGCACCCCCTATAATAGCCAGTTCATAGCAATGAAGATCAGTCTCATTCTCTCCCAAGAACTTTTTATCATTTTCCTCTGTTTATTTCGTAAGATCGGCGACTCGATCGTCGACAGCTGGCGCCGTCTGTGGGGAAGAAGGCGTTGAGTCCTTGAAGTTTACTTCGCTCAAGCATTCCTCATCCACTCCATTTGCCCCATCATCGCTCATGCGAATATGGCAGAGACTTGAGATGAGAAAAGCTGGTTCGACTTGGCGGACTACTCCAACCTTGAAATGGACGCATGCATCCGCGCCATGGAAGAAAACGAGATGTCATCATTATCCTCCTCTGCCGGCTCACCATGTGTTGAGACCAGTGAAATCGACCAGATGGATGAGGATTCACCGCTGCTATCTATGGCGCTCCTAGAGGAACCGCTCGTTCCGACCAATTCGAAACGACCGAACGCCTCAACAATCCTGGTCGATCCGACCGGCAAAAGTGGCAACGGAAGCCCAGCGCTGTAATCAGAGGGTCAATGTACTCTCGATACGATCATGGACTACCGGTGTTCGCTAATGGCTCCTACGTATTCCGGGGGCCAATCGACACCAAGTGAGGGTGTCAATGAAGCTACCATCAGTCATGGGCCAAGTGGGAATGATAAAACTTAGCATACGGTCGGTAGTCCACCGGATCCGGCTGAGTCCACCACAAAGCCCACCAGAAGTGGTAATCTCTGACCGCTCTCTGTCTGGAGGCTCCTTGCCGAAGCAGCGGAAGGCTCTCTATTAGTTATAATGGAAGCTCGTCGGAGGACCACTATTGGAGGCACGAGATTCAGGCAATCGGAGATACCAATCAAGGTGCTTTGCACGATCCTCCACAATTTGTCCCGTAATCACATATTGATGGAAATGATGCGAGCACTCAAGTACCAAATGGCGGAGGCAACCGAGCTGATAGACGTGCATCAATTAATTCACCTGTTCCTACCCCACCATGAGTAAGTGGTCAGACAGGGCCAACCAGAAGGTTGAGGGAAAACTCAACTCATTGAACGCCCACTGCAAGTGAGAATCCTCCACAGCCTTCGGTAACAATACAAAACCTGCAACCAGTTCGGAATATTCTGAATAATCCAGATCATGCTTTAGCAGGAACTCCAGGATATGCTCAGCTTGCAGGTCAGGTGTCGGAGATCCTCCAACAAATCATGTAGCGTACAGAAATGTACCAGGACCAAAGGAACTTGCAAAGTCACACGATGACTTCGTCCCAGCGCTCCTCTCTCAGTAGGGGACAATATGGTCGAGCAGAGAACCGATCGACACCAAGACCCCCTCGTAGGTTTCGACTAGGGAATCATGAGAGAAGGCAGCTCTTCACAGCAGCCACTCCTCCTTCTCGTCAAAAGGAACGACCACTTGATTCAGGCGATCTCAGGCATCATATGAACCAAGCAGGTGGTCAAAGATGTTATCATAATATCCACGACCGGGTTGGGACACCGGATCCTAGGCATGCAAATACGAGGAACCGATCCCCAACTGACTATAATCTGGCTCCTTTTAGGAGAAAGCACCGCGACACCATTACAGGCTGCCAAGCGTTTTCTGCAGGTCTCCAAACTGTTTGTTGGCCGGACAGGTTCCGACCAACCAACATAGAGAAGTTCAATGGGACTCAAAACCCATTAGAATTTCTTCAAATTTATTCTATCGCCATCAAGGCCGCTGGTGGTAATGACAACTGTGATGGCAAATTACTTGCACACGGTCCTTGAAGGATCTGTCCGGTCGTGGTTGATCAACCTACCGGTCGGATCTATATACACTTGGGAGCAGCTCTGCGATACTTTGATCGCCAACTTTCAAGGGACGTATGATCATCCTGGAAAGGAGGATGATCTTCATCGGATGAAGCAGAAAACCAATAAGACTCTTCGACAATATATCAAGAGATCCAGTCAGGTTTGAAACTCTATCCCAGAGATCGCAGAATCTTTTAGCATCCAGCATTTTAAAGTAGGGTTGAGGAATCGCCAGTTTATAGAGGATATTGCCATAAATCCTCCATGAACGACCGTCGAACTTTTTGACATGGCAGACAAGTATGTAGCCGCTAGTGAAACGGTCGAGTGGTATGAAGCTATTGATCGAAAAGACAAAAATCCCCAGCCAGGTCTGGAGAAGCAAGAGAAGAGGAGCAAGAAGTCTCTCAAGGGTAAAAAGAATCGCAAGCCCGACAACAAGGAAGTCCTTGCGATTCCCAAAAAAATTACCAAGGGCAAGAAAGACTTCGCTGGTCAAAACAAAGCTAAAGAATTGACCAGCGACTACAGGAAAAGTAAGAAGTGGTGTCCACTTCACCAGATAGCAGGGCATGATCTGCGCACCTGCCGAGCCTGGCAAAAGAAACTGGAGGATTACTACTCAGGTAAAGGTCCCTTCCCATCCATAACAGAGCTCAGAGAACCACGCTCTAAGAAGGACAAAGATAGCGACGAAGAGATGGAGTACCAGGATCTGCAGCACACAGACGATATGATTTTTAGTGGATCCTCCTCGTACGAATCAAGATGTCATTTGAAGGCCGTGGAACGAGAGGTGAACCTTGCCCAGTCTCCAATTACCGTCAAGCTGTCCAGGTGGTCGGAAACTGTAATCTCCTTCAGCAAAGAAGACTGCCTCATCTCGTCGACTCGACCAGGTAGGTTTCCTATCGTAGTTGAACCTACTATTAACAATTGTAAAGTTAATCAAGTCTTAATAGATGGAGGTAGTTTTTTAAATATTGTATTTACGGGAGCATTGGAAGAAATGCATATTCCCAAGTCTAAGGTAAAACCTGTGAATTATGTCTTCCACGGCATAGTTTCTGGTTCTACCTCCAAACCGATAGGACAGCTGTCCCTATCGGTTACGTTCGGAAGACCCGATAACTTTCGAACAGAAAAAGTTCCATTTGATGTGGTGGATTTCAAAACCGCATACAATGGAATCCTCGGTCGTCTGGCTTTAGCGAAATTCCTGATAGCCACGCATTACGGTTATCAGAGTTTAAAAATGTTAGGACCAAAAGGGGTCATCACGGTTCGAGGAGATCAAAAAATGGCTTATGCATGTGATCGGAAGTCCTTAGAACTGGTCGATGAACTTTCGACCAGGGAAACTAATCCCCCTACCATGCAAGTCAAGCACTCGAGGCCAGAGATGGCGCCAAAACCTTCCGACCAGACCAAAGAGGTACCACTCGGCAAAGGTGCTCCTCTGGAAAGCACCAACATGTCGTCTGGGTCCGAAAACGATAATGTGTCTGTCCTAAAGGTACTGGTCGGGGCAGGACTCGACCCTAAATAGGAAGAGTCGCTCGTCTCCTTCCTCCGAGTAGACCAGGACGTATTCGCCTGGTAGGCGTCTGACATACCCGGAGTCCCCATAGAGGTGATCAAGCACAGGCTAGCTCTCCAGCCTGACAAAAAACCGGTCAAGCAGAAGGTAAGCTGTTTCACACCTGATCGAAAGGGGGCAATCCAGTCGGAGATCGACAAGCTCCTCAAGGCTGGATTTATTCGTGAAGTAGACCAACCAAAGTGGCTCATTAACCCTGTAATGGTTAGAAAAAGCAATGGAAAATGATGAATTTGTATTGACTTCATAGATCTTAATAAAGCTTGTCCAAATGATGACTTTCCCCTTCCATGCATTCATCAACTTGTAGACTCTACTTCCGGGTGTGAGTTGTTAAGTTTTTTAAATGCATACTCAGGGTACCACCAGATTAATATGAGTAAAGATGATGAATAGAAAACTTCCTTCATCACTCCATATGGCACTTACTGCTATGTTAAGATAATGTTTGGTCTCAAAAACGCTGGTGCAACTTTCCAGAGGTTGATTTAAAAAACCTTTAATCCTCAGATAGGTCAAAATCTAAAAGCCTACGTTGATGACTTGGTCGTGAAAAGCATCAATACTGGCGACCATATTTCTGACCTACGTGTGACTTTCAATAACTTAAGAAGACATAACCTTAAGTTAAATCCAGAGAAGCGTGCGTTTGGAGTTTTTTCGGGAAAGCTTCTTGGATACCTAGTGTAACATCCCAAGCTTGGTTTGTGTTTAAAATATATGAAAATGATAAGAAATTAAAACTTTTGATGCATCATGTTGCCAATTGAAGTTTTTCTGGATTTTATTTCTAAGGTTTGTTGATTTTGAAAACTTAATGTTTCTTTCGACTAGAAACATAATCCTTTAAAACTTTTAAAATAAATCCTATGATCATCCTCTAGAATTATTTTTACTAGGTTCTGGATCATCTTAGTGACTCCTCTGAATAATTTCATAATTTTTAGAAATTATTTACTATTTTAAACTGGCCAGTCAAACCTGGTAATTGAAAGTCAAACTACAAAAATAGAAACTTGAAACATTTCTGTAGAAATTTTTTCTTCATTAAAAACTCTAGAATAATTACTCTAGGTTTTTCTTAAAGTCAGTAGCCTTCTGTAAAAATTTTAGAATTTTTGGAGTTGTTTTGCTAGGTCTAAAAATCCCTAAAGTCTCAGCCTTTGTAATCATCTCAGTCAACCGAGCCACTTTGACTCGGTTGGGTCCGACCGCCTCGGCAATCCGACCGTGACCTGGTCCGACCTAACCCGCACCGCACCACTTAACCTCACTTACCTGCGGGCCCCGCTGGTCAGAGCGTCGTCTCAACCTGGCACAGCGTTTGTGCCAACTTGCCGGGGCGCCTTCAGACAGCTCCGCTGTGCCTATCCCACGCCATCAAAGCCGCCCATGGATTTCTGCAGCGCGCCCTCGGTTGCTTGTCATCGCGCACATCTCCCGCTGCTCACCGATGCCCTGGGCGGCATTAACTTCCCCGGTCACCTCTTGTCGCCCAACCTTCACTCTCGCCGTGCGTCATGCCCGAGCGGAGCTCCCTCTCATGGAACCTCCGCCCGACGCCTACTTAAAGCCTTCCCAGAGCTCCAATTCTTGCCATTAACCACCCCGAGCTACTCCATTACCTTTCTTCTTTCTCCCATAAAGAGAATCGGCCAAGAGCTCAAGCTCTCATTTTTCAGCCGTGACACCGCCACAGGGCTCCAGCCATTGCAGTGAAGATCTTCCTTTTCCCTCTGTGTCATCTTGTGTACTTGGTCTTTAGAAGTATTTCCCCTCATCTGGTTTTGTATTTCATCCGCTGGAGCTACTGGGATTGAGTTTCTCCTTAACTCCGGCCGAAAGCCCCTCATTCATTCCCAACTCCGGTAAGGTGGGGCATACTCCAATTACTCGCTCTAGCTCGATATTCTAACCATGCTTGAGCTCCCTCTACCCCTCTTTACTCCTATTTTTGCTCAGGCCGCTCTCCCCACGTTGACCTCCCCTCGCCGCCGCTGTCCTTCGCCACCGGCACGTCTCCGGCGATCTCCTTAGCTCTGCGTCATCCCAGTAAGTTCCACATGCTTGTCCAATGCTCGTGCGTGTGTTTGTTCTCTCGAAGGACCGTCAGGTTGCAAAATGGCACTAGGCCGTAGCGCCTCCGCCGCCACTCTCTGGTGCACCGCCGCTTTGCGTCGTCGCATACCAGTCGCAACACTTCCAACAGGCGTCTCTTCAAGTAGTAACTGTCACCTCTTTGATGGCTATTTAAAGATGGAGCACAGAGGAACAAAGGCATCAGATTGAAGCATCACAATCGGCATTGGATTCATGTTTCAAGTCTGATTCAATAGTATAGCAAGCATTACGCTCAGTGTAATTAGGATTAATCCACTACCTTGTCGAGGGCACCCCCTGTAATAGCCAGTTCATAGCAATAAAGAGCAGTTTCATTCTCTCCCAAGAGCTCTTTGGTATTTTTCTCTATTTATTTCGTAAGATCGGCGACTCGATCGTCGACACTACTGTCGTAGTACTCAGTCACATTCTAGTCATCAACAATGGCTTCATTAAATTCATCAACAAGCTGTGGGTGAGATCCCTGAAATAAGATAGCATCAGGATTCAATGTCTCTCCTGCCTTAAGCTTCTTCTTGAACTCTTCAACTTTTCCTTGATCTCTGCGGCCTCCTCCTCATCCTCTGAATTGTCACAATCACCAAGAAGGTAATCACTGCCACTGCTACATGTGTCTGCTTTTTCTCCATAGCTACAGCAGCTTGCTTGTTCTTATCCACCTTGCTCTTTTCACTGCTACATGACCCATAGAACTGCCTAAATAAAGCTAATTCCTTCTGCCTATCCTAAGGAGTAGATGGAACAATGCCCACTTACTTGCTTCCATAAGTTACAAAATGTATGGTAGCACTCTGATTCCCCGCATCTTGGGTAACAATCTGCTTGCCAAGATCTTGCTTGCTTCCAGTAACTCCCACTTCATCATCCTCTGCCTCCATTTCTACACAGTTTATATCTTGCATCTCTTCCTCAAAGTCACTTCCTTCCTCATGGTCGTCATCTCCATCTGTTTCTTGTTTAGCAGCCGCTAAGTCCACATATATGTCAGCAACGCCACCATCAGTAATGCAATCCCTCATTAGTATGCATGTCTTGTCGTCAGTCAAAATCCTCATACCATTAGCAAGCTCTTTCCTGGGGAATAGCCAGTGGAGCAAACTGTCTTCGGTAATTTCACAATGATCTTGCGGGTGGCCTCTAATCTCAGGCAAATAAACTTTGTCTCTATCGATCCAAGATAGTGCCTTAGAACTGCCCAAATAATGCACACACTTGCCATCATTGAAGAAGTCGCCTCGAAAATGATATCGAACACACAAATGGTCCAGCAAATCCATGTCATACGCACATAGATGATGTATGTGGTTACAAACTACTCAATTCCAGCGAAAATATGCACCACAATTTTCACCTACTCCAAGAACAGATAGAAATGAAGACAAACTTTCTCAATCACTAACCTCACAATCCAGGTGAACAATGCGGAGGTCGTTGCGCGCCACCTCAGGGTCGCCGCTGAGTGGTCGTCGTGCGCCGCCGCGGGGTTGCTGCCGAGTCGTCGATGCGTGCTAGGGTTCTACGACGGATTGGGGAAAGCAGTAGAGAGAGACTGCGTGGAATAAGGAGTGGGGAAAGTGAGAGAGAGAGAGAGAGAGACTACGTGCGAGAGGCGCTCGACACATGAAGGTGCTAACGAGGCAAAACCGCGCCAGCGTGGATGCCACGTAGGGGGAAAAACCACCTGGTTTCGGCTCGAGGGGGTTGGGTGAGATGGTATTGGTAGTTCGAGGGTGCAAACCAAACGGTTTTGGAGTTGAGGGGGAATTTTGGACTCTCCACAAAGTTCAAGGGTGTAATATGGATTTTTTTTCCTAAAAATAAATAAGCGCTGAATGTAACTATATATTATAGATTATAAGTGTTGAATGTAAATAAGTGCTGAATGTTAAAAATTAAGGTCACAGCCAAGTTAAAAATAAGTGCCCAGTTAAGCAATCACTTTCACAGTGCAATGCATGCCTATCATTTGTGGAATTAGAGCAACAACTATATGAGTAGGTGTATGGATCGTGTGCTATTAAATCGTCATTTGTATGCATCAGTATGGGTCCTTGATGATGTGTTGGTTGTGATTAACAGGAAGTAGTATGAGTAACAAAGAGTGTGTGTGTGTGTGTGTGTGTTCTGAAATATGTGGCTGTAAAACTGAACACACAAGTTGAGTTCTGGTGCTGTTTTGAAAATGCGTACTAGTCGTCATTGTGATTATCATAAAGTTGTATGTGTGAATTCTAGATTATATATATTTTAATACTAGTCAAATATGAGCATGATGTAGTATTCTTGCATTGGTCTAGCCTTCTCTACATTAACCAATATGCCTACTTGTCTGGTAGGCATATACAATATTCAATTCATTCACATGTATACTATTTCTCATTCTCGCTATAAATCTAAACAAAGAGAAGAGATCAAAGAAAATTAAGTAATTAACAACTTGTCCACTTCTAGTTACATTCTTGAGTTTAGGTTCTTTTAACAGAATGCAATATGTGTAGTGCATGTGACCTAGTATGAAGCAATATAAGTCTAAATAAATATATGTCAATGGCAAATGATAATCCATCTAGACCTAAAAACAAGTGAAAAAGGTCACATCAAAGATTCACTGATGCATGCAACAATTCAATGCGTAAATCACAACATTTAAATAGCTCAAAGATGCAACTATAGATTATAAAAAATTACAGTAAGATCATTATATATAGAAGATAACCACCTAATTACCAATATGTAGTTCATTTTTAGTACCTAGGCTACTTGAACAAATAAACAGACAAAGAATCTCTTGCTAATGTACTCCCTCTGTTCTTTTTTACTTGACTTCCTAGAATCGGTGCTGTCAAACTTTCTAAAGTTTGGCCACCAATAGATTTAAAACTATCTATATTGACTACATAAAAATTATATCATTAGATTTGTCGTTAAAAATACTATCATAATATTATAATTTTATTACTACACCTTAATGTAAAGTTATAAAAAGTAACAGTCAAAGCTGCATCTCGAAGACCGCAAAAAGTCAAAAACGTCAAGTAAAAAAGAACGGAGGGAGTACATAATACGAAAATGAACTGCAAATCCAATCGAGTGGCACAACTCATATAATTGCAGTAAAAATAGCTCAAAGAACAGATGTCCTCAACAACAAATCTCTTGCTAATGTACATAATAGGAATTGGGAAGAGCTCACGTACCAGCTCTGCAGATCTGTAGTCGGGGATGAGAATTCGGCCGCCGCGGCATGGTCTGACGCCTTCTCCGTGTGGAACACATGAGGTGAGGACGCAGCTGGGCTACCAGTGGATGCGCCCTCCCACCAAACCCTAGCACTGGCACGGGCGTCGTCACTCCCAAGCTCCGTAGAAGTGTTTGGCTGCGATCCTGGTGGCGGTCGTGGTGGTGGCGGCGACGGTGGCGAAACGATTCTCTTTCTCCCATGAGGCATCCTCGATTCCACCCAGGCGATGGTCGGTGATATGTAACTAGCAGCAGTAGGGGATGGAGATGGATTAGAGGGGGCAAGGATTTAGAGGGGATTTGGTGGGGCATGCGAATGGATTGTCTACTAGCTACGCGCGCGAGGGATTAGGAACGGAGAGTGCGCGACGGCGCGAGGGATTCGGGGAATTTTGGCGCTGAGCGGGGGAAAAGGGGGGGAGAGGGCTGCCTTTCACGCGCACAGTGGAGAAGAAACACCTTTTGTGTTGGATAGAGAGAGAAGAGGGAGTGCGCACGAGATCGGGAGGCCCACTGACATTTTTTGATGCAGACGACTCTGTCTACAACATCGATACGATGGGAGATGCAGTGGTTGATAGCTTTTTGGTTTTGGTGATACAGTCGGCTATGGAATTATATATAACATATTTCTCTCTCTTTATTCTCTTTCCTCCACATTAGCTAAAATCCTACGTGGCAGAGACTATAGACAACTGATGTAAGCCCATTGTACATGACCTTAAGCGTGGGGTGTAGATACCCTAGAGCTGGGGCTTAACTCCACCAAGTGGATTTAATCAAATCAGAACCATCCTTTCTTTTCTATGGCATAGATTATGCCACGTCAACATCTAATTGTCTTGCTAGATGGATTTGGAGGGAAATTAACTTGTTCGTTGCCTCTAAAACGTTGAATTAGTTCCACCCAAAATGCTAAATGAAATAGAATTGACAATGCAATCATTTCTTCCCCAAAATCCATGCCTTCCCGTCCTACCCTACTAGTTAGTTCCAAGCATCAGGATCCCTCCAAATTAACGAGAAGGACGGAGTTGTCATATACTGATATGAAGAAGATGAGACAAGGTACTGGGGATCTGGAGAAAAGATGCTAGAGGGATGGAGATGAGGAAGGGGGAGAGGACAAACGTGTTCACTCAGTGGTGGAAGACGACGAACAGGTTGAGGTGGAGTGAGAAGAGATAGATTCGAATCGATTCAGATGGGTAGATGTTGTTACGAAACCTAGTTGTATGGACAAAAGATTAAACCGTCCTTGAAAGGCTTCTACCCCTATGAGTTACAAATATGAGGACTCCATGTACAAGTTACATACAGATGAATAAAGATGTTGGCTCTCCTCTATATATTGGTGTTCATTATGTCTCTTGGTGTTTCATGTAATTGTTCTTGTGTGATTGATCTATGCCAATTTCAGATTTACAGTGGATTTTAGATTTTTTTTATATATTCTTGCATAATAACCCCTCGGGAATCCCATTTTTTCGACGGGTCAGTTTGTTCTACGGTTATTTTACAATCTAGACCTTGTCTTATGGTTATTTGCTTTAATATTATTCTTTTTGTGCTATAACCTTAAATTAATCATACAAATTGAATTTCTAAGGTATATGAGCTTCCATAATTTGTGAAACCTTAACCCTAGTACAACTTGGAAGCATCATACTTTTATGGTTTATTTTTTCCTGGCATTTTGTGTTTGTAAATTTAATTAATGGGTTTAGTAATTCTGAAAATTGCTCCCATACCTTAAAAATTATAGAACAATCCCAAAAATACTAGGAAAATTATGGGAATTGTATTAAATTATCTGCTAAATAGATAAATTTAATATTTACTATTTTGCACTCATTTTCATGCATTTATAATGTTTTACTGGCTGTAAACATATAGAAAATTGCATAAATTGTGTGGAACACGCTTGAGATCGCTAAGTGGACATTTGTTTGTCCTGGATGACAGCAGCAATGATAAGCCCATATTATGCTCTGTGGATACATGTAGCAATCTCCTAGTTATCTCTTAATTTCGTAAAGATGTCGTTTTCTTGCACGAGTTGCATTAGTGGTATAGATTCAGTTCTTGTCGAGTTTGGCCCTGCTCATGATGAGTATCTCTTATCTTTTGCTTTAGACTGAAACCTTATGCATTAGATCATTATTTCCCAGATGCCATAAATAAATTAATAGTCTGAGTTGTTCTATTAAAGTCTTATCTCCTGCTGAATAGTCAATTAATTCTGCTTAATAGAACATATTGCAAGTAACATACCTTACCTTTAGTAAACTGATCTGGCATGGAATAGATTTGTAAACCGTATGCCTGGAAATTGAAAATATGTTGTCATGCCTTGCTAACAATATGTTGTATATGTGCTCTTGATATCTAATAAGCCTCAATTCACTAGCTTGTAGTGCACGGATGCCCATATGGCAAAAGGGAAACTATTTTTCTCAATGGCATCGGACCAAGCCTGGTCATATGTTGATCTCTAATGGATCACTTTAGCTAGAAAATACCATATTCCTCAAATAAGTACGTAATAACTTCAGCCCTAAGACTTAGAGTCTATATAACAATATCCTCCACCACATTGATTTCTTAATTAAAGAACTTTATAAGCATAATATTACAGAGTATATATTGGTTTCACGCCAACGAAATTGTACTCCTGTTGAAGTATGATTGCAAATCTTTAAATCCGAATTGATTTCAAGCAAATGCTTGATACACACGCTATCACTTGGGATTTTACAGTTAGCATGAAAAAGGGGGAGGCAATTGGCCATGTGTGGGATATTGGAAGTTAAGAGGCATAGAAAATTGTTCAGAACAAGAATCATGGTAGGCACAGTGGCATATCCTAGGTCAAAGCCATAAACAAATTAGCATGAAGCAATAAAATAATCTAGTTTAATTTTGGAGATAATTAAAGTAAATTGCATTATTATTATCCTTATACAGCCGATATGGAAAATGGTATTTATGCCATTGTCGATACCCATACTATTGGCAACCACAATCATGGTTGCCCACGAAGGGTAATTGATTTATGTCTTCAACAATATGTTAACCGCCAACAAGCGGGAATACACACGGCAAATCGATTGTCGCTTGACACATATGTCATATTCAGCTATGAACCAAAGCGTGTCATACTCATCGGAAATGACACATGCATAAATTGGTAAGTGCAGTCTGCAAATGCATCACCACCAGAAGCCATATCACTTGCTTGAAGCAAATATAGCTCCCAAAAGAAACATGACCTATTGGACTTTGTTGATCCTGAATGATCTAAATTTGGTCATCATGATTCTGGCATTACAAATTAAAGTAAGGCATATAGTTTATCACCCTTAATTAAATTTGGTGTCCCTGTTGAACAATAAATATTCCCATCGAATTTCCGTGCAGATTAACTATGGTCAAATATTTACGTTCCACCATTATATTTATGTTCCTGGAGAGCATCCTGTAGTTTTATGTTGTTAGAACACACTGCTTATGACCATTAGAAAATATGTTGCGTACTTATAACCTTGAAGTTTAATGGTCCAAAGAAGCTAATTAAAGAATAAAGGAAATTTGCCAACTCTCGGACTCCTGTATGGGACCTTCATCGCAGATTAATAACCAACCAAAAGTTGGAATATCCGACATAATATCTGTCAGGGCCCAAAAATGCAATTCTGGACCCTCTGTGTATAATGCACTAGTACAGGATCACGCTAGTGCACACAGTGTCAATATAGATGAATGTCGATCCACACAAGACGATTAATAACATAAACGAGTAATTTGATAAACAAATAATGGTTTTGACCTTATGGTCGAGTTTACACTTATTAAGTCACGCAAGGCTGACAAAGAATTAAATAGCAGCGAAACAGATAACTTCAGCGGAATCCCATCAATTCGCCATAGGCAACCGACTGGGATCAAGACCCTAACGATCAGGCACCTTCGTAGAATTCCTCCTCGAAAGCAGGCGATAACTCCTCCACTTCTGTTGATTGATTTTAGCAAGTATGAGTACACAACCGTACTCGCAAGTCATACCACAGAATGCAATTATACATGATGGCTTATTCCAAAGGAATGGCTTCTGTGGTTCTTTTGCAGAAATGCAACATTTACAATTTGAATACGAATAATAGATTAAAGTATAAAGTAAAACAAATAGACAATATTAATTTAGCAGTTTGATTTCACAAAGACACACATAGCCTAAACAAATTATTCACACAGCCATATGACTTAGGTCACACAGCTCCCTTCCCAATAGTTTTATGAACACTACCCCTCGTATGAAATCCCTGAGCATGTCCATGACCGCGGACGCGGCTATTCGAATAGATTAATTTAACACTCTGCAGAGCTTGTACACTTTACCCATACGATACAACTAGTGTTGCAAGCACTAATCATAACAAAATATTTCAGAAACTTCATCTCAAGCATTGCTACTCCCAGTGTGCTTTGTCGTCATACCAACCCTAACACAGTGCTTTGGCACAACACACACCGTTGGACAGGGACACGGCGAACCGCCCAGTGATATAACTACTTGGTAGCACACCTCCACCCAATCAACACAGTCTAACCTACTACCTGAGTAGCAATGTCAAGAATCCATAACATACTAAGTTAGGCCTGTCCCATCAGACATGTGGTCGTACAGTAAGGCTCAGTTCAATGGCGCACAAAGTTAAGTCCTTAATTGACCAAGGCAAGACTTCTAATTTATAACTACAAACCCTATGCACACAGTTTATTATTCTCATGTACATAGTTCCACCAAAAGTAGCACACAGTACCACTTGCCTCCGTCTAAATCCTTTTCCACCCTGTTGGTTAAGTGCAACACATGCCATCAACGAATAATAGCACATAGTACACACAGTTTTATCACATAGTTTCATAATCACTTAGTCAAGTTTATAATTGTAACTTACATGAAAATGATGACTTGTGGCATAACTAAGCAGACTAATCGTATCTAACCAACCCACGTTGGTGCTACGATAATACTAACTAATTAAACCAATCTAGGGTGACAAAATATTATGACATAACAATAGACAAGTGTGGCTAGAACAAATTGGATTAATAACTAAAACCAAAAGCATTTAAATAAATACTTAAAGTAAATGCAATAATTTGAATCAAAGTATTTTGAAAACTAGGTTCGATATGATCAAAGGTATAACTTTCCTTAGAATAGGTCTAGGTACTGATCTTGCTCTTGAGGTGCTCCTTCTTCTTCAAAGTTTCCCAAAGTATCGACGTCTACTCGCAAACGAAGCAAATAAACAAAACAAATAAATAACTAAGGCAAAACAAACTCCAAAAATTAAATAAAAATATCAGATAAATAGATATTGAATTTATATGAATTTAGAAATTTGAATGGGCTCAATCGGAGTTCGGATGCAAAAGATATGGGCTTTGGAAGTTTGAAATCACATAAAATGATGAAAATCAACATTTATGGATTTACTGGATTTATTTCTCTGAAGGAAAAAGGATATATGACATCAGCATGATGTCACTAGGGTTTTTCAGTCGGAAATAACTCCACCCGATAGGTGGGGGTTTTTCAGTCGGAAATAACTCCACCCGATAGGTGGGTCCCACTTGGAAGTGGCTTGGATCAAGGACTGAGTTTATGGAGGTTTGACTCGGGTGGAGTTTCGGTTGTGCCATATGGCAGGACAAATGGGCGCTGATTGGTATGCCACATAAGCCAATATGCTGAGGTGGTTACTGACTTGGCGGCCACATCAGCAAAGAGGGAAGCATCCGAGAGAAAGATGGAAGCTTCAAAGGAAACCATGGCCAGCAGTGATGGTGGTGCTACGCGAGGACGAACAGAGGCGAGAGGGGCTCGGTGCGGTACCAAAACGGGACCATGGGAACACGGTGAAACTCTTAGCAGTGGTGGCTCAGCTCCAACAGTGATGAGGTGGTGGCGACAACGAGTTAGGCGGCGGGAAGCTCCACGGTGACGACGAAAACAACAAGGGAGTGGCACCCGAGAGGCCGAGACAAACAAATGGGAGCACCGCGTAGCTCACGTTGATGCGATCCCGAGGGAGGTGGAATCACGGCCGGAGGTGGTTCGGCGGTGAAGAAATTCAAGGTTGAAGCTTACGGTGGCGGAGTGCTTCCTCGGTGAAATTCGGCGCAACGAGGAACGAATCGGTGGCAGCGCTTTAGGGTTTTGAGGGAGGAGCTTGGTGCGAAAAGATTGACGCGAGGAAGCTCCTTAAATAGTGCTGGGACGAAGGGATTTGTATTGGAGACGGATGAACTGAAGAGTCCGACTCGGACACGAACACGAAACTCCGCGGGGAAGACGACATGAGCTAGCCCAAAAGGCGGGCCACACTGCAATGAAGAAGGAGAACACGACGCGAGGCTGTCAGTCACATGGAAGCAAATGGTTTAGCCGGGCTTCTACCGAGAGCGGCCGAGAGCTAACAGATCGGCCAAAAGCAAAGGAATGGGCTGGGAATTAAAGAATTCGGCCCAAGCATTTAACTGATATTGCCTTTAGGTTTTCTATTTTAGAAAATAGCAGATATTCCAAATGGCAATAGAAAATAGCAAATGAACTTGGAAAAATTCTAGAAAAATCTAGAAAATATATCCAAGCACATAGAATCCAAATAAAATAGTTTTGACCATTGTTGATGTTGACTTTAATCATATTAAATTATTTTGATGTCCAAAGTCCAATATTGAGCTTTTAAATTAAAATCAAATAAATCCAAATGGTGAATTTTCTCCCTACTAACTGTTCAAAGGATTTTTAAAGCTCAGAAAATTGGGATGTTACAATATCAAGATCATGCAGTTTTATTACCACTATACTGATAAATGGCTAGCTCACTGCATATAATTATCAAACCCCTTGTTGAAATAAGTGTGTGTCGAAGGAATCAAATATTTTCCACATATTATCACCATTGTAGCATACACCTTTGGGCCACCACCAATTGTTGGAGATTATGTTGGATCTGAAATTCAATCGGTCATGTGCCCATGATAGGGGAATTTTTGTGGTATGCTATTAATAAAGATCGAATCTCGGCATTAGTGGAAGAGAAATGTCCAAAAGTTCAAATGTCGTCGTATTTTCCAAAAGAAAAATATCTTTAGTACTAAGATACATGCACTAGTCAAGCTAAACTTAAGATTTAGTTTATATTATTGTACATCAGAAGCGGGGAGTCTGCCATATACTTTTCAATTAGGGAGGAGTTACCATAGTGTGTACTTGCAGTAAATATGTCGCTAAGAGTGGAATACCCTAGGTTGAATAGTATATCCATCTTTGCGAAATTGACTTATTGGTTCTTGATCTAAAATATGTGGGAACGCCTGTGGGTCTAAGATATAATGACACTAGTCAAAATAATTATTAACCACTCATTTAACTCTCCTGAAGAGAACTCGCCTTGAAGGTGAAATACCTCATGAAGAAGTTCATCATGAAGATGAAAGCCCCAGCAATTTGATATGCATATATTACAATGCTGGGAATGTGGAACAACCAAGAATCTTTTGTTTGGGGAATGGCAAAGATCTGGTTAACACTGAGGTACCCTCAATTTGGAGGATATGTGAGAAAAGTTATCGGCAATCACTTTGCCTCTACAATTGCTAAAGTTTCTCTTATGAGAATACGGATCCGGAACCAAAGTCCATAGTCGAGCGCTTGAAGCGTTCATATCGGGTCACATAATGGAAGCATATGAGGTTGAACCAAAATTGCTAAATAAAGTCTTGGAACCAGGTAGTTCAGACTTGATGGGTCATTACGAAGATAATGAAGTGGTGAAAGCTATGGTTCAAAGGTCCCCGTAAAGACTATTACTCTCTTATTATGAATGATACAATGTTCAGTTGCATAATAATTCTGGCAAATAACGTGAACAAATAAATAAAATATGCATTCAATGGATTCTGAAAATCCTTGATGAGATCCTTGGAGGACTCAAAATTCCTAGTAAGAAAGAAAACGAAATCACAATATATATAAAGGTCATACCCAATAGTCTCTTACCTATAGGAAGAGCATCTCCCGGAAAAGAGAATATCTCCCTAAACGAAAATTATCTTACCAGTCGATCTCTTAATCAAACCAATGATCATATGATCCCTAGAAGTGGATAAGTGCCCATCAAGACCCGAAAGAATAAAATGGGGAACCTAAAGACCAGAAGTGCGCTACACAAATTCTTATAAAATGCATCTTCCACCAGAAGTTAGTGGAATGACAGTTTCCTCTAGTAACATGAAGGTACACCACACATTGGTGATATTGGCAATTAATCCCCTAAACGCCAAAACTAAAACTGGTTATATTTTCTCTAGAGTGGTACAACTATATTTTATAGTTCTGCAGGACAGACTATTCATTGTAACTTTAACCACCTAGAGATAGTTACGAAATATTAAGGCCCTGAAAGGTTTTGATAAATCGTACCCGAAAGGCATACAACTTTGCAACTAGTATTACCTCATATTCTCTGCAAGGATAGTCTACATTTGTTGCATAATTAAATAGTGATATTTGATGAGTTAAACATGTTACTCCCGAATAATGTTTATCCTAAACCTCCAGATGAGTAATAGGATATTTGTATGTAAGACTCCGCAGTATGATTATTCAGTAGATTTGATCACAATATTCTTGCCTATGTTCATTTCTGAAAAATGTATGAAAGACATTGGAGCAACAAGGCTTTAGGGGGAGCATATGCTATACACTGATCATAATACTTGAGATTTTGAAATCTTAGTCAAGCCTAGAAGGTGTTGATACGCTGATTACTGATTAAATTCACCTCGAAGGTTTTACAATGCAAAGATCATGAATATCATACATATATCCTGATGATCATTACTAAATCCTAAAGATATCTGTCAAATCTTTATAGCGTAAAATCCCTGAATGGATTTATATTACTTTGTGGTGGTGCAGCCATCTCTTAGCAGTCATCTATGCAGACATTGGTGGCTACTTCTACCAACCACTCAGATATTATAGCACTATATGAAGCCTCACCTGAATATGTTTGGCTCAGACGTGTGATTAACCACATCCAGAGGTAGTGTGGCATTAACCACATCCAGAAGTAGTGTGGCATTAATATCATTAATACCCCCTTAATTATCTATGAAGATAATGTTGTTTGTCTTACACAAATGCAAACAGGTTATGTCAAGAGCAACACCACGAAGCATATTGCTCCTAAATGTTTTCTATCCTCATGGAATCCAGAAGAATAGTGAGGTAAATATCCTGCAAACAAAGCCTTATGAAAATCCAGTTGATTTATTCACTAAGTCTCTATCTGCATCCAGTTTCCAAAAATGCATTCATGGCATTGGAATGAGACAGTTTAAAGAGTTGCAGAGTTCAGGGGAGTAAATCCCTAAATCATGCCCCTTATCAAATCCTGATGATTTATCCAAAATCTTGAATATTGGATCCCCAAGATTAAACGTTGTACTCTTTTCCTTGGTGAGTTTTCCTGAAGTTTTCTCATATAAAGGTTTTTAGTGTGGCAACAAGTGTAATACAACTTACGAATGTGATGTACTCTTTTCTCCATTCCTTTTTTTTCAATGGGTTTTTGGAAGGAGTTTTTGATAAGGCATTTTGCATATCGTTGTCTATTGTCTAAGGGGGAGTGCTACAAAACATAACTATATGGGCAAAAGACTAAACCGCCTCTGGAGGGCTTCCACCTGTATGGGGCTATAAATATGAAGACCACATGTACAAGTTACATACAGATGAATAAAGATGCTGGCTCTCCTCTCTATATGGGTGTCCATTGTCTCTCTTGATGTTTCATGTGATTGTTCTTATGTGATTTATCACGTCGATATCATGACGACTGCCGCTATTTCTCAACAGATGCTAGAATTGGTCACCCTTCGTTTTAGACTTTTTAGTTGTTGTCAAATCATAATGAATTGGAGCCCAATTCCAATTCTAATTCCTTGGTGCATCAAACACTCAAAATTGATAAATTCCAATTCCAATTCCAATTCCCGAATTCCCTACTCAATTCTATGAACCAAACGAGGGCTAAAGGGTATCCAGTGCATGGTCACTATATAACAAGTCACAACACTACCTACTATTTAGGGGTGGGCGTGGATCGAACCGCATCGAACCTTCACTGTCTGTTTGCCCCACACCACCATTTGGAGATCAATGGACTGACCATAGGAGGAAGCAAGCAAGAACCTCTAGGACCCATTGGATCTTTAGGGTCAATCCTTTTAGCTAACCCACCATAGAGCAGCTCAAGATTCTCCAACTCAAGATTCCTCGAGGAACAGCAGATCGATTTGGGGGGGGGGGGTCTTACAGCTGGGAGGCGACGAGGGACCGCGCCGCCATATAGGTCGCCGGGGAGGGGGTGGAGAGGAGGACGCACCTCCCCTCGCTTCGCAGCACCACCATCGCCATCGCTGGCAGCTTCGCTCCTCTGCTTCTTGGGGATCCTAGCTAATTTAAGCTCTTCTCGGTCGCCATGGGCAACTGCCTCAACAAGGCCGCGAAGCGGCGGCGGCACGAGAGGGTGATGATGGAGGAGGAGAATGAGGAGGAGGGAGGAGGAGGCTCGCAACTCAGAAGATCAATAGGCCAGGTGCTGCAGGAGGAGCAAGAGGAGGAGGAAGCGGAGGCGGAGGCGGCGAGGCAGAAGGTGAAGGTCGTGCTAACGAGGGCGGAGCTAGAGTGGCTCATGGCGCAGCTCAAGACCGACAAGCGCTGCCTCGAGGACGTGCTCCACCAGATGGGCAGCGCCATGCCGACAAGCCGCCACATGTGATGGCAAGCGCGCGCCGAGTGCATCCTTGAGTGCCCGGAGACCGCGGCCGACGCCGACACCACCTGACCGCAAGGACTTCCTTCAGCCTCAATTATACCTCAATTTTCTCCATGGCATCTGCTTGCTTGCTGCTTGGATTGGCCATATCGCCTCATCGGTGTGTGTGTATGTGTAGGTGTTCATGCCGGGGAGTCGAGGTAGAGTGCGGCGAGAGGAAATTGGGGTCGTCCCGTGCGATCCAAAGGAGCAACAGGTTAATTGCCCTTTTACTCGGATTTGTTTTTGGTCCCATCTCTTATCTATTTTACTGGAAATTTAGAGGCGGATAGGGTATCCATTGGGTCAGGCTGGACCGTTCCCACCCCTACTACTATTAGACGCTTGTTTTGCACAATGACGAGCCTCTAAGTTTGCATTACGGCGAACAGAACTGAGTTCAGAACAAGCGAATGACCTGTTGAGCTATTGGATATCAGCTAAAATAGGTAATATTTCTGCTCGACGTCCATTGCGCTTGGACCAAATCACCAAAGGTTGTTGAGAGCTTTGGAAATCCGTCTTGATTTGGACCTTCTGTATAGACCCAACATGCCGCAAGTAACACCCCATTTGAACTTTTTTTTATAACACCAATTTGTGTAGATTTGCAAAAAAAAAAAGCAACAGATTGGATTGATTATTACGCAACAATGCACTTCCGTACAAAACTACTAGCTCTCGTCAGTCATCACATAATATATGTGTGACCTGATTCCCCGCGCAATACTAAACCATCAAGTTGCCATGAGTAGCTAGCCAAAACCAAACTACATCGTCCAAAACGAAACTGAATGCTGCCACCAACACCACCTACTGATGTCTCAGCGCTCGAACTCCGTATAGGAAATTAAGCCTAAAACTAATCCCATAAACGATGGTTTCTGTCTAACATTCCCCAATCCCTTGCAAGTTTTTACTTCTAAGCATAGTATTTCTCATCTGTATATAATTAATTAGACAACTTGCATGAAACCCACCTATAAATTGGGCACTGCTCCAAGTCTTCCAATACGCAGCTAGCTTCTTGTCAGGCCTCGAACCTCTTGTTGGTAAGTATTCTCCAAGTCAAAAGCCACAGAGCTGGTTGGCGCGCACGAACGCCTGCCGAATGGCGGCCACGCCGACGCTTATCCACGTCGAGTCCATGCACACCGCCGTCCCGACGCGCGTCATGGGGGCGGAGCAGTCGCGGTCGCGGTCGCTGCCCATCGCCGTGTTGGGGCCGCCGCTCACCGCCGCGGCGCTGCAGCGCCGTTTCCGCGCGGTGCTCTACTACCGCGGCGCGGACGGAGCCGAGCTGGAGGCGGCCGCGAGGGCGCGGCTCGAGCGGGCGGTGTGGGTGAAGGAGTCGCTCAGCGCGGCGCTGACCGATCACCCGGAGATGGCCGGGCGGCTGCGGCGCTGCGGCAGCGGCGGCGAGGGTCCGTGGGAGGTGAAGCTGAACGACACCGGCGTGCGGCTGGTCCAGGCGTCGGTGGACACGACCGTGGCGGCGTTCTTGGAGGCGAAGGACAGGGAGAGGACGGAGGCCGCGCTGGCGATGTGGACCGACGTGGACGTGCAGGAGCCCGAAATTTGTGCTCCGTTCTTCATGCAGGTATTTAAGGACTTCATGCATTTTTGCGAGCTAGGCGAGGGCACACTCATGGTTTCATACTAGTAAATCTTAATACTAGAGGAGAGAGAGGGCGGAAAGATAGAAATTTAGAATGAGGAAAATCCGTAAACACACCCATAAGCCATCTACATTTTCAATTTGCCTCTATTTTCTAATCATCGTTTACTTTGTCTCCACATAAGTTAAGTTAGCGTGCAAACACCAAAGACCATATGTTAGCATTGTTTCTCCTTATTTTCATTATCTTCGACACTTGTTTCAGCGATGTTCGTACTTATTTCAATTATTTGGGTGATTTTGGTAGTTGTAATACACCATTTCATTGATAACATTTTCAAGGCTGAAATTGTGTATTACAAACATCGAAAGGATCGAAATAACTCAAATCATTGAAACAAATATTGCAATCACTGAAATAAGTACTAAAAACATTGAAGCAAGTGACAAAGATAATTAAAACCACGACAAAAATAGTGTGAACATGCAATCTAGGAGGTATTTGCAAGTCAGCTTTACTTATAGAGGACAAAGTAAACGAAAATGATATATGTGGGGCAAATTGAAAATGTGGGTGACTTGTGGATGTGTTTATGGATTTTTCTCTTTTTTTTTGAGGAAACAGCGAGAGTGCCGCTATTGCATTAAAGATAGAAAAACGTATCATAAAGGGTTACAAATAATAAAATAAAAATAAAAAAGAGTTACAGATGGGCTGCCGCTCCTAACGCCTGCAACCACCTATCGTTGGGTAGAGGCTCCCACGCTTATGTCGCTCCTCCGGCCTGAGTCTCATTCTCGCCCTACAAGCAGGTTTGAAGTTTGGTCGCCCCACTTAGCGCCCATGCCCGGGCTTCTTCCTTGATAATGGCCAGTAGCCCTATTGGCGTCTCTCTGCGATGCTGGAAAATTCGTTTATTTATTTCTTTCCATATGTGCCAAAGAGTGAGAAGTATCAGAGAGGCTTGGCCTTTTCTGCAGCTTCCTTCTCCAGAATCGAAGGTGTCGATCCACCAGTCCATCATCCTTGATCAAGTCGGCCACTGTGATGGTAGTAGATTATGTCGCCCCACCCAGATCGCCACTAATGCCTAGATCTGCCTGGCATACGAACAATCTATGAACAAGTGCATAACTATTTCCGGGTTGTCTGTACATAGAGGGCACCAGTGGTCATTTGGCATATGGCGACCTGTTAGGACATCCGCTGTCGGGAGTCGGTGTTGAATGAGAATCCATGCAAAGATTTTACACTTTTGTGGTGCCCAAATGCGCCAGAAGAGTTTTTGAAAAGAGGCCTCCAACGCTCCGAAGAATTGCGTCTCATATGTCGATTTGGTTGAGTAGTTTCCTGAGATTGTCCACTTCTAGGTTATATCATCTGGCACATTTTGGGAAAGCGTGACTTGATGAACCGCGGTATAAACTTTTACAAAAATCCTGAATTAAGTGCATGTTGATTCTTCTTCTCAGATCCGCTATCCACTTTCCTTCGTGAATTGTGTCCTGTACCATTCGGTTTTTTCTCACTGCGATGTGGAAAAGTTCCGGCGCCAGCTCCTGCAGTGACCTTGAACCAAGCCACTTATCTTTCCAGAAGTTCGCCTTGTCACCCTTACCCATGCTTATCGTCGTTGACGCACGGAATAGTTGCTGGTCTTTCTATGTTATTGGGAGCAGCATCCCATTCCATTGTTTCTCTGGTGTCTTCCATTGATGCTAAAGCCATCGAAGACGAAGAGCGCGACTAAATGGCTCTAGGCCCAAAACCCCTAGGCCACAAAACTGTTTTGGACGACATACTGTGCGTTAGTTCACCCAGCACTTACCTCCAGCGCAGATGTCATCCCCAGTCCAGAACCATGCTCTTCGACGTTTGTCTATCTACTTTATTATCCAGGCAGGTAGTTCAGTGGTTGTTAGATGATACATTGGTATGGCTGTGATGACCGCATTTAGCACCACTCACCTTCCTGTCCGGGATAGCATGTTCCTCTTATACCCGCTCAACCTAGCTTGCACTTTGTCAAGTAGGGTTTGGAACGACACCTTCCCTGGCTTGCGGCGGGTGAGTAGCAGTCCAAGATAGTTGCATGGCAGCTGCAGTCGAGTAGCCAGGAAGTTTTCCAGAAATTTATCTAGTTGTAGTGATTGACACTGGATTGGTATGACAACACTCTTTGAAATGTTTATGATGAGCCCTGTTACCTCACCGAAAGCCTGCAGGATCTCCTTAAGGTTATCTACATCCTCCTTACTTGGTGATAAAAAGATCATTGCGTTGTCAGCATATACAGACAGTCTCGCCTTCATGAACCTCCCACTAAGTGGCATTAGCCATCCATGTTGATCTGCCATGTCGAGAATACAGTGTAGGGCATCAATTGCCAAAATGAATAAGAAAGGAGAGAGGCAATCTCCCTACCGTACCCTGCATTGATGCCTTATGTGCAGTCCCTGAATGCCATTCAGTACAATCCTAGAGGTTGTTGTACTAAGCAGCATTGTAATCCATGCCCTCTATCGACCTCCAAAGCCCCTACATTGCAACATGTCTAGGATATATGGCCACACGATGGAGTCAAAAGCCTTGGCAATGTCCAGTTTTAGCAATAACATTGGTGCCTTGGATCGATGGCGACTTCTAGCGATGTTTTGTACATACAGGAAATTGTCTTGTATGGTCCGCTTTTTAACGAACACGCTCTGGCTTTCAAAAGTCAAATCATCCATGTATTTTGATAGCCTAAGGGAGAGTAGCTTAGATAGAATCTTGACAATGCTATGGATCAAGCTGATTGGCCTAAAATCTGAAATTTCAATTGCTCGATCCTTTTTCGGTAGAAGTATTATGTTGGCCGTATTGATTTTCTGGAAGTGTAAGTTGTTCATGGTGTACACTTTCTGGAATACCGCTATCATAGCCTCCTTTATGGTTTCCCAACTTGCTTTAAAAAAACTCCCAGTGTACCCATTCGGTCCTAGGGCTTTATTCGCCGACATTTCAATCAACAACCCTAATGGTTTGATACTTCAATCCTAGGGCTTTATCCGCTGGCATTTCAATCAACCACCCCAATGGTTTGATACTAAAGCTTGTTACTAAAGGGCCCTAAGTGAATTAACTAGTAATTAGCTCCCCAGTGAATGATGTGGTAGGGATACATAAACCCATAATTTTAGTATAAGTCCCCGATGCATTTGTACTTATACTAAAATCTAGGTTTCCTCAAAAGGCTTGATACTTGCATGAGTATCAAGCTTTTTCTATCTTCCACCTCATCAAAAAGTTGTCTTGTCATGTGCTAATTATCAAGCAAAACTAATTGTTGAGACTTGAGAGATTGTTTTGCTTGCATAACTATTCATCAGCCTACTGTTATTTGGTTGACACGTGGCAGTTCCACTGGTAGTAGTTGGTGGCTTGGCTTGGTTGGGGCCAAGGCGCCAAGCACACAGGACAAGTGCTCGGTCGTTCGATTATAACAACATGGATGATTGTTAAAATTGAACCGAAATTGTGATACGCAATCTAACTTGATTCTCGCACTAACTAAACAAAATTGCACCAATTTTGTGTTTCCCCTTGCAGTTGACGCGATTCCAGGACGGCGGCTACGCCATCGGCGTCAGCTGCAGCGTGCTCCTCACTGACCCGCTGTCTCTCATCAATTTCCTCAAGTCGTGGGCTCGCATGCACGCGCAGCTGCAGGCACAGAGCAAGCTCGTCGCCAACCCGGTGATCCAGTACACGCGCTACATCCAAAGCCCAGGCGCTGTCAAGCGCCTCAAGTCCGTTCCCCTCGTCTCCGCCGCCGCCGACGCCACGACCGTGCTCTTCAAGGCCGCCGTTGCACCCGACCGCCGCGCGCTCGCGGCGGCCTGCATCGACCAGGCCAGCGAGAAGCTGGGGGTCAAGAAGCCGTCGCGGTTCACGGTTCTCGCGGGCGATGACTCGGGAGGGCTTAACGTCCAGATGTGCACGCGAGGTGACGGGGAGACGCCGCCGCCTTCCCGGGGACACGCGCTCCGAGCCGCGGACTGGCACGAGTTCGATCTCGAGGAGATCGTGCTGGACGGGAGCAAGCCCGTGCACGTATCGTACAACGTCATCTCGCCGTGTGCCGAGGAGGGGCTTGTCGTTGTCATGCCGGCAGCGGCAGGTGGTGCCGAGCTATTGATCAGTGCAACTGTTCAGAACTAGGAAAGAAGCGTGTGCTACATCAGTCACATGTAGTTTGCAAAAATCATTCGGTACCTCGGCAAAATACACGTCTACGTAGTAGTTAATTCAGTATAGTACTTTGTTGAGGCTACGATAATGTATCCGAATAATGGAATTGATGTGGTGTTGTTGAAATATAACAATTGTAATTAAAGGTATGGGAGCCCCTCCCGTCTTCATCAGTCGAAAAGAAAAGAAAACTTATATTCGAATACGAAAGCCAAGCAACTAGCAAGCAATATATGGAACGTACGCGCTGGTCCTCGTTACAATAATACAGGTAGTTATGTTATGCTGGCGCCTTACGTCTATGTTACCTGTTTAAGAAGCAAAGCAAAACATTCAATGTCGACGTAGATTTTCGCCTAGCAAATTAAAGTAGACGAGTAATCAAATTGGTTTGTTCAACCAACATCATCTGCCTCACGATCTGCACATGTTAGTTACACCATTGATTATTGGGGCTGTCTATTAAAACAATTACCTGAATTTTGCCCCAAAAAACAGTCATTTTTCAATTGCTTGGATTGCTCCAAGATGGATGCAGCCCTGACCCTACTCTTCTTCCTCTACCTCTCCCCTCCCCTTCCATTTGAACGGCGGATAACCGCTGTCGTCACCCACCGCCCTCCTCCATCAGGTGGTCGAGGCAGCGCCCCCATCCCATCCCTCCATCTATAATGCCCGGCTCCGATGAACTTTGAACCCTAATCGATGAACTTGAACCCTAACCCTGCGGCAGTGGGAGACAGCACTGCTGCCGAAGAGGAGGACAACGAGCTAGCCGGAGTACGAAACTCCAAAGCCAATGGACAGAGATTTAGCAAACTTTTAGGTGACTAAGATTTAGCAAGTTCTTTGATTAGTTTTCTGTACCCTTTTTGCTAGCTGTTTCTCCGCAGACAAAGCAACTATTTAGGTACTAAACCCGTCCGTACGCATTGTGCATAGACTAAACCGATGAGGAGAGTTGGTTAGCAATTAAACATGGGCATATCCCCCAGCTACTGCCCATAACCAAGCTGATACGTACGTACATCAGTATTCCACCAAGGCAAAATGAAGAGGGCTAACCACCCGTTGGCCTATATAACGACTGCTCTCGATCCCCTGCATGCGCGCAGTCTTGTCAGCAGCCCAGTCTCCTATAATCTGGGCGCCGCTCTGTTATCCGCATACAAGTCTTGTCAAATGGCCGGCCTTCTACCCGGCATGCTTGTGACCATTCTCCTCGTCGCCGTCGCGCCGGTGTCCGCGAAGGATTACACGGTGGGCGACTCGTCGGGGTGGACTACCGGAGTGGACTACAACGCCTGGGCCAAAGGCAAGACGTTCAACGTTGGTGATGCACTCTGTAAGTACCGGTCCATTGGCGTAGATGGTTTGATAAAGTGGGTCCAATGTCAGTAGCACGCTATGCGTCACTCATGAGTCGTACGTGGCTCGTAGTTTTCGATTTGGCCTATGCTGACTTGTGGGATCTCGTGCGTGCCGGGCCAGTGTTCCAGTACAACAGCGCGCACTCGGTGGCGGAGGTGAGCGCGGCGGACCACGGCGCCTGCTCGGCGAGCAACCCGCTGCGGTTGTACAGGGACCAGAGCACCACGATCGCGCTCACCAGGCCGGGCACCCGCTACTTCATCTGCGGCGCCAGCGGACACTGCGCCTCCGGCATGAAGCTCGCCGTCACGGTCTCCTCCTCCTCCGGCAGCAACGTCACGACACCGGCGCCCGGCACGCGGTTGACCAAGCCGTCAAACCCAGGCAAGGAGGCACCGTCGGACACGACGCCGGCGGACGCAGCGCCGGCCGTGACGACAACCAAGTCCTCGTCCAACACAAGCGGGGCCGGTGCTGCCAGTGAGGCCCACGTTGCTTCGGCCCTGTTGTTCGGGGCCGTGGGGCTTCTCGCCCTGTTGATGGGCTAGGGAAGAGGCAGTGCAGTTTCGTATATTCTGTGCCGTTCCCTTCGTGTGTTCCTTTCATGAGGCACTGATCGAGTTGCACATTTGTACCCCTCTCTATTATTTGGCTACCTTCAAAGTTTGTGTATGTTTCTTAAACTTTGGCTGTCATTTGTGACGGTTTATGGTACACTGCTATATTTCTTGTTGCTGCTTACAGTTACGGACAATAAAATCTTACGAAGAATTCTACTCAAGAAGTCTAGTTGTGCAAATGTTCGACAAATATTCATCCTCAATGGCCTCAATCATCTCGAGGGTAATATCTTGAAAGTTACTTTTTTTTGGGTAGAACTTCAAATTTACAAGTGGAAGCCTGGAAGGTGAGCGAATTATTGGATGGGAAAAATTAGCGATGTTATTCCTTCTAGGCCGTACTGTGCTCGGCCCACTCAGCTAACCGACTGAGCCGGCGGCCGATGCATGGAGCCTTTTTCCCTCGTGGAGTCGTGGGCCGTCCTGCCGTACCGAACGCCCCCGTGCCTATTGACTGAACTCATCCGGCCACCAGCGTTGCGTTAGGTTGGTCTGGTGAGCGTTCCGTTTGGTGGGACGGAGGACTCGCCGCACGCGTTCATTTCAACACAAACCCAACCCCACCCCACCCCCTCGGTCCCTCCCCGCAGAGGATTTCCTTCCCTCGGGCTCGGGGTCAACCGGCCACCAGTGGGCAGTGGCACGCTTGCGACAGGCAAATACTGCACAGGCTGCGGCCTGCCGCCAATTAACGGCGGATGGCTGCATGCCTGCACGAGCAACCAGACTGGCCGCGCTGGCCATATGCAGCGCAGGGTCCACTCGGATCTGGTCACGACGGTGCGCGCCAGGGATACAACGGCTGTTCGTCCAATTGTCGCACGGCCCGTCCTCCCTCTCCCTGTCCTCAAAAACCAAGGCTCCTGAGCAGTGGTGAAACAAGCAACTGTTGTTCTTTTCGTGGGTAAACTGTGTATTCAAGGCTCTTGGGCAATCCAACGTCCAAAAAAAATATAAGTTCGATGTAGATTATTCTACCTGGTCAACGCGATTTACCATGCACATTGAGCACCAAACAGTTCCATTGTATCAAACTCAATTCCTTTCCCCTTATTTTGGGAGAACAGTCGGTTTCAATCAAGTAGAAAAAACATAAAATGCAAGACATTGCTTACTCGAGCAAGGAACCCATGACGCCAACGCCCGGACACAAACTTGGAGCAGGAAAAACTGCTTAACCGCCAATACCTAGCGCCAACAGCACGGAAGAAAGTTGCATCACCAAACCTCACCAAGCATCCCCAAATTCCTCCCGAGGAGATCACCTATTCATATCAAGAGTCCAATGCCGGTCTCTGACCTATGTGTGTCGCTCGCTTGCAACACCTTCCAAACCTCAATAAGCACACTACCTAGTTGATTTCTTTTGCAAAGCACTCCGAAGATTAGGTCACCAATCCTCAACAAGAACTTCCGTTTTCATATATATCCAAGCTTTTTGGCATGCGCACCTTTCTTAGTTCCATAGCCCTGCACTGGCATATTACTCTAGTACGCATTGCCCGTCCATGGCTCAAATTCGCATTGTTCTCGCACTGTGCGCCCTGCTCGTCCACGGCGTAGCCTGGAAAGCTGAAGCGGTCTCGTATACCGTCGGCGATAGCGCCGGCTGGGATCTCAGCGCGGACTTCCCGTCATGGGTCGACGGCAAAACGTTCTATGTTGGCGATGTTCTAGGTATGAATCTAAATTACACTCTCTATCTCGTAAAAAGCAATGGTTGTAGCTTATTGTTCATTTGTTTGTTTCCTTTCTAACCGTTCGATAAGAAATCTAAGCCAAACGATGTTAATCCTGCAAGATGCGGTATCTATGTACTTTCCATGAGTAATCACATCTCTGAACTCACATAATTGGGTTAATTGAGACAATTGACTAATTACTTGCCACGCCTTGTGATCCAGTGTTCCAGTACTCGAAGTACAACACCCTGGACGAAGTTGACGAGGCGGGGTTCAAGAACTGCAGCGCCGCCAACGCGCTCCTCTCCAGGAGCGACGGCAACACGACGGTGCCCCTGACGGCGCCCGGCGACCGGTACTTCATCGACGGCAACGAGATGCACTGCCTCGGCGGCATGAAGCTGCACGTGCTCGTCAACCAGCTGCCCTCCCCGGCCGGAGCCCCGGCCGCCGAACCGCAGTCCTCGCCGCAGGCGAACCCGGGTGCCGCCCTCGGGCCCAGCACCGACGACGCGGGCATACCAACACTCTTGCTCGGCGGGTCCCACCGGCTGGGGGTGGGGCCTGTGCTGGTGACGTGGCTGTGCATAGTTGCAGTTCTGCTTGTATGAAGAGGCATTGCTACGTGATGTTTTTGGATGATTTGTACTGCTGTTCTTTCTTCCTCTTGTTTATGAGCAAACAAATCAGAGAATCAAATCGGGGCAAAAGGCACCGCGTGGTGATCAAACATTAGTGTTATCTGGTACGGAGGCTGAAACATATTCCCTTACAACATATTTAAGAATGAATAATTCTTGTCGAGGAACCGTCACTGGCGAGTTCAGTCCGAGCGATTATCTCGTAGACAAACTCAGAATCGTAAGAATAATGCAAGAACAGAATAACAGAATACTAGATTGAACACAGAGATATAGGGGGCTTCTTGCTTCTCTTTATTCATTCATCAATCGATCAATCGTTTACAATGAATAACATCCTCTATTTATAGGCTACAGACCCTGCTAGGGTTTAGGATAGGGAGCCTGTACATGGACCGGCTTCTGGACCAAGTCCATAGTTTCTTAACACTCCCCCTTGGCACCCATCCTCACATGTTTATGCCTCGTTAAAACTCCATAAAAACCCTATGGGAAAATTTTGGAGAAAAAGCACATGATACAAGTTCTGCTGCGTTGCACGAATTGCCTAATCAAAAACCTTAGCCGAGAAACTTCAAAAAAACTCGTCAAGGGAAAAAGAGTACAATCCACCCAATTTCACTTAATCTCCAGGATTTACTCTTTGAGTACTCGATCTTCGTGATCAAGTTTCAATAATGAGTTCATGAAGATTCTCCCCCTGAATTATGTACTTCTCTAAGTCTCGTCATTACAATTCCACGTATACACCTTTCAAAGCTAGATGCTGGAAGTAACTTAGTGAATAAATCTGCAAGATTTTCACATGACTTAGTATGCAGTACTTTAATTTCGTCCATCTTTTACAATTCATGAGCATAGAAGAACTTGGGGTTGATATACTTTATGAGATGATTCTTCATATAACCCATCTGCACTTGTGCAACACAAGCTGCATTATCTTCATAGATAATAGTGGGGGTTTGCGCGGTATTTAATCCACACGACTGCTAGATGTAGTGAATCATCCGCCGAAGCCAAGCACATTCTTGTGAGGCCTCGTACAGTGCTATTATTTCCGAGTGGTTCGTCGAAGTCGATACAAGACTCTGCTTAGACGATTTCCATGAAATTACAGCTCCACCACATAGAAGTTCATAGCTTGCTTATGATTTGGTCAGTATCTGGTTCTACAGTACCCTAAGATCTGATAGCCATTCATAGTTAGGTCTTGATTCTTTCTATAGAACAGACCAAATTCTTTGGTTTAACACTGTACAGATTTCTATTTGTTCTGTCTTGGTTCAGGACAGGAATACATTCAGGTATCTTCATACAAATATCCGAATCCAATATTATATTCCATAAAGTTATGTTGTTACCACATCCATCAATTTCACTTTTAACTTTAAGTTTACTGCTATTGAGATTAAATATCTAAAGGGTGGTTTCACCCATGACCGGGGAATAGGTTTCTTCATAAACAACTCCTAGATGTTGAGTGAAACCTTGTGCAACAAGCATTTCTTTACTTCATTATTTTCATTTCTCTTTCGAACAAATACCCACTTATACCATACGGGGTGCACATGGGGAGGCGAACGACTTACAGACCCAAACATATTTCCTTTATTCAGAGATAATAATTATGCTTCTATTGCCTTCTTTTAATATTCTCAATCTGATCTTTTCTTTCATTCAACGAGCAATACAGGCTCTAGATCAAGATCGATGATTGTGGTAATTTTTTTTGCAAAATCAATGTCGACATTGGCTGTTGTCTTATTCATAGATTCTTCCAAGGTCACAAAGTTTATAGCTATTTCTTCAAAGGGCGATTCTTCTAATGTTTCTACTTGCTCCCTACTGCTTTCAATTACGGGGGCAAGTCCCTTTAGTTTTTCAGCTCCGATGTGTGCGCACACATCCATACTGATGTCTCCCTTCATGGGGATGTTCAATTCTAGTATGCCTTTCCTAAAAGTTCCATACAGGTGCTAGGTCTCAATTGGTTCCCCTTCTGGTTTTGGGGGAATTTCGGTGATCGGCTGTGTCAAGTCTTTCTTATCCTTTTTCACCAGCCGTCCCCGGTTACTTTGGATTCGATGGGCCGGAGTTTTCGTCCTTTCAGAGGCTTTAAAATGGGATTAGGGATATCTTCATTGGTATTTCAACCCTCTCCGGTGCATTACGTACAGGCATATGCGACTTGGTCACGCTTTTCAAATCACTAAAGTGGTTAGGCAGTTGATTCGCTAATGCTTACAAATCAATTATCTTCTAGACTTCAATTATCTTCTGTACTTATCTATTTGCTTCACTAGTGCGCGAGTCATGTGTGTGGATTTCAATTATCTTCTGGACTGCAATTATCTTTTGGACTTCTCTATTTCCTGATATTTTCATCAAATGGTTGATTCCCCCCTAATGACGGGAAACTAGCCTCATCTAATATACTATCAGCGAATTAGGCAGTATGCAAATCTCTCATCATACGTTCCAAATACCTGATTATGGATGATGTCACATAACCAGCGTATATCCTAGACTTTCGGAGAAGCCCCATTGCAGTTCGCTGTGGTAATAGTATAGGTACATAAAACCTTGCAACCAAACCTTCAAAGATGAGAAGTTTTCTGTGCTGACCCTTGCGCTAGTTGTATAGGTGAATGGATGTTATATGCCGGTGGTCTAAAATTGATGAGAGTTGCTACGAGCAGGACTGCGTGTCCTGTTGGTAAATTATAATTCTTCAAAGGTGGTCGGGCAATAAATTTAATTCTTGTAATTAATGCCTCTGCTAGTCCATTCTGGGTGTAGACATGCGGTACAGAATGCTCAACTTTAATTCCCATTGCCATACAATAATCATCAAATGCCTTTGAAGTAAATTCTCCAGCGTTGTCCATTCTAGTGGACTTCACATGATGACCAGGGAAATTATTTCTAATTTTAATTATCTATGAGATTTAGCTTTACAAAAGCGTATTTTCTCGTAGACAATAAACATACATGCGACCATTTCGAGGAAGCATCGATGAGCACCATAAAATACCTAAATGACCCTTACAGGGGCTGTATAAGACCGCAAAAAATCTCCCTAGATACGGTCCAGGAATATAGGGACTTCATCCTTCGCTTTCAGAGCAGAAGGTTTAGTAATTAAATTCCCAGTGGCACATGTGGAGCACACAAAAACTTCCTGATTCGGGAAATTCTTTACATTGACATTATGTCCCTGTGAATTGCTAATTATATTTCTCATCATTCTAAGACCTGAGTGGCATTATCTATCATGACAGAGATATAAAAGGTTCAAAGCTTCTAAATACGGTTTTCAGGGCAATATAGGTTGCAGGTACCTTAATATTAGTGTAGTATAGCCCAGATTCATATGAAATAAGTCGTTCTAGTACCATTTTTCTACTTTCTTCACGCTTTGTAATGAGTAAGTATTCCTTACCATACTCTTCTTTAGTCTCTACATAGAAACTGTTAGCACGAATATCCTTGAGAGTTCTAGTCGATTCCGGGTACAACAAGGGTTCTTTAATGACCAAAGTTGTGCCTATTGGAAGTATAATTGTGACCCTTCCTGAGCCAACTATACAAGTATCGCTGCCTGCGATTGTCATAAGGATACCAGCATTCTTGCTGATCGACTGAAAAATTTCATCTTTCTCAAGATGATATTCATTGTGTCGCTACCTGCTAAGCACACTCCCTTCATAGGGTGCCACACGCGTTCTAATATAATGTACATGCAGCAGAAAGCAAGCAACATATAAATAAAATACTTCAGATATCAGAACATAACTTGCTATTATAAATACGGGAATAAGTCTTTCAGGACTCATCATAAGAATTTAATGCCTTGCTCTCCTAGAGCTTACAACCATTATTCAATAATTTAATGTTCTGCTTCAATTACAAACTGCAAGTTACTATAAAAGATCCAAGTGCAATGCGTGCATTAGATCGACTCAGCGAAGTATTCAGAAACTCCTGCCTCTATCTGCCCTATAGAGATCTTCTCCTTTTGGGCAACTACGGCTGCGGCCGCTGCTATGTCCAAATGAGGAATTATGAGGGCTGCTACTAGGCTGTCCACATTCATAAGTGCAACTAACGGATGTGTATCCTCCGTGCTTGCAATGGCGAGGTGTGCCTCATGCTGTCCTATACTCTTCTTCTTATGCTGGAAAGCATCAATAATATGTGACCTACGACCTTACCCTTCTTGCCCCTTCTCCTTTGTGAGAGGCTTCATCACCTTGTAGCTGCTAGCATTGGCTTCATAATGCTCTTCGAACTCCCGGTTCGTGATCCCGTACTTTTCTATGCATGATTTACTGCTATTTTCAGTGATTAAAAGCAATATAAACAATCACAGATAATCAAAACAGTAAATACAATAAATAAATTGCATAGAAATAACAATAACAAAGTTAAACATGCTTCAAATACAAAAATTGATTCAAAATTTGAATTCCCGATGCCTTTTTTTTGCTGGAAAATGAATTTTCGGTGAATTCTGTAATTTTCAGGGGTTAAAACGCGAAATTTCAGTTCCGAGAAAATTTCCGTGCGATTTTCAAAAATTCCGAGGGCCGTTATGCAAAATTCCCTCATTCCTGTAAGGGTCCCCGTGATTTTCAGAATCCGGAGGATCCTTTTGCAAAAACAAAACTTCTTTTTGGGTTTTTTTTTTCTTTTTCTTTATCCCAAAAAAAAAGCAGGGCGGCCCTTGTTGGCCCATGCCACTTGGAGCAAAACAGGCGGCACCAGAGGTTTCCTGCCCCTTGCAAATCGTCGTGGCGGTGGCTCGGCCCCGAGATGGGCGCGCCTCTTGGGCGGCGGCAAGAAAGACGGGCTTGCTGGCGGCGAGGTTCGGCGGTGGCGCGGCGACGTGCTTCAGCGGTGGCGGTTGCTCACGCCGCCGACGGCTCAAGCGTGGCGCATGAGGCTCGGCGGCACCGCGCGCGCACGGCTCTGCGTGACGCGAGAGTTCTCGCGGCGGCCGCTTCCACGTGCTCACGGGCCCGTCGGAGGCTCGAGCGGGAGCGGCGCCTCTGATACGGCAGGCGACCCGTCGACCATGGCGGCCGCTTCAAAGGCGGCAACAGTATGCGGCAGACGGTATGGCCTCCATGGCGCTGCTGGCACCAGTGGGGCTTGGCTCCATGGCCGACGGCTTCGGGCCATGATATTTTTTCATGCAATTACTGTTCACACATACATACTATTCATGCTATGTAATGCGATGTAGTGCAATCAACATCGGTTCTTTCGTACAACCACCGATCGGTTTGGCCAGTGACTTCAAGTCGGCTCACGGTAGGTTAGAACGGATTTACAGCTTTCAATCTACAGTACAATCGTCATCCAATCTTTCATGCAATCTATCGATCAGCATTGTACCGGCGACTGCTAGTCGGCTCACGGTAGATGAGAATGGATTTGCACCGTAGAAAACCAATCTAGAAAGCCAAATTTGCAGAATTGAAAGCAATCTAGAAAAAAAAAAACGATTCGATCTACGAGTGTCGTTCATCGACGGTTACCTTTCGATCAGAGGCGAGTCGATCGTGCTGATAACGTGTTGAGGAACAGTCGCTGACGAGTCCAGTCCGAGCGATTATCTCGTAGACAAACTCAGAATCGTAAGAACAATGCAAGAACAGAATAACAGAATAGTAGATTGACACAGAGATATAGGGAGTTTCTTGCTTCTCTTTATTCCTTCATCAATCGATCAATCGTTTACAATGAATATCACCCCCTATTTATATAGACTAGAGATCCTACTAGGGTTTAGAATGTGTTGCCTATACATAGGTCGGCTTCTGAGCAAGCCGGGCCAAGCCCATAGTTTTTTAACAATTCGAACCCGAGTTGACTAGCCTATCATCCATGCTGCTAACAAAATGACTGAGAAGACTGCTCCAACTATTACTGTTAGGCTGGCCCTAATGCTCCACCTTGGCAAGTTTTAAATCCGCCACATGTATAAAAAGTCGATGTGGCATTGTAATTAAGGAAGAAAGAGAGCGGACCAGTATCTTATTTAGATACCACTCATACACGATATTCTGGTAGAAATACTAGTAAATACTCTATATCAAAGGTCTGTGATACCACACTCTGGATACCATGACGTTGGGAAGATTCAAATACTTTTCATGCAATAAGAAACTGTAGTAAGAAACCACCCATTGGGACCAGCCTTACACTCTTTGTGATGAAATCGATGTGTCAGTTACAACGCCGTAACGCATTTAGGATGCCTTTTCTGCTGATCTGCCCGTTCGTCTTGCGCACAGTGGCGTGCGGTTGGCGCCCTCATGGACACATGGCCTGGACGTACCGTTCGGTAGGTTCGTATCTAGCACGGACAAGGGCAGCAGCTGGCATATCACTTTCAAGAAGGTTTCGAAAATCCTATTCCGCGGGTGCTCGTTCGTAAAGTTAGTGACGGAAGCTCGAGCGATTTACCTCTAGGTTAGGCCGGTGACCCAATGGTGTGTGATGGCCGGAGGCGGGGCAACGACGGTGTTGGTGGAAGCGCCGCGAACAACGAGACGTTGCAAGCCAAGGAGAGGCCGCCTGTAATTACGAGTAGACGTCTGCTAAAATACTGCACAAAGTTGAACTCTCTGCACCCCCAAAAGGCCAAAACTACACTCTCTACACGGACTAGAAGAAGTCAAACTTCACTACCCGTGTATGTTTGGTACTACGAGATACGGGTGCTAAGCTACGGAACAGAACTGCTTGTGCCTTCATCGGTGGGTGCTCTTAGCTCTCGAGTCTACTCACCTCTCGTGGGGTGTCTTCTCTTCAGAGCCGCCGACTTCGGAGCAGGTCGTACCGCACCGGAACAAAAATGCCGAAATGCGCACGGGCAGGACGGAGCAGGATTAGGCCACAGAGGGTCAAGAGCTCGAGAGAGACATAGATGTGTTTTCATCTTAACACGATTGATATAGACGATTTAAGTTATTTACAAAAATAGAAGTTTTCTTATGAGAAATTTTTTTATATAAAAAATGAAATAGAACACAAGCCATGAGAATGATAGATGATAAGTTGAGTTTAGTAGAGTTCAATGCATATGCACGTGCGACAGAAGCTAGAGACAAGGAAGAAATGCTTGATCAAGGCCTAAACATGCAGAGAGATGAAATATGATGCAATTGTGTGGTTCAAATTAGACTCAATACTAGTTCAAAAATTTGAGAAGAAAGTAGAATCTAGATGCCACATAAGATGTGTTCACGTGCCACAAATTAACTTCAGTCTTGCTATTTTTAAGTCGTCTGAAATTTTCTTAAGTTTAAGTCACTTGTTATGACCATTGAATTTATGTAGAGATTGATGTGCCATATGATTGGATATTGATCCAATGGATAGAAAAAATGATTTATGCTTAAGAAAATTTTAGTCACCTTATAAATAGACAGTCCTAATTAACTTCTATGCTATTTAGTTTCACTTTAACCGTTAATTAATCACATACAAACTTTCAATGATCTTATGTCTTAACGAGGGGTAATCAAAACTTATGAGTGGGCTAGGTGGAGCGCACGAGTCAGCAGGCCTAGTCATCGGGTGCAGGCGCCTGCCTCGGGGACCAGCTCCAAATGATCGCAGTTCGCACGCACGTACGTGGGTCCATCTTGTCTGTTCGGTTCGTGAATCAGACGATCAAGACCCCTCCCCACCACCAGGCCACCACCAACCGGCGAGCCGGTGACGACCAACGCATGTTTCTCTGCTCCCTTCCTCCCCAAGCTTCTCACGGGTTCGCGCGACGTTCTCGCTCAATCTGGAGCCCGGTTTTATTCATAGCATTGCTGTCCTTTGCCGGCCTGCCTACCTACTTTACTATGCGATCACTCTGCGAGATGGCACGTTGGCACCTGGGTTCCTCTTTTCGATCCCCTGCATACTTTGAGTTCTTGAATCGATCGATGCATGTATGTGAGGGCTGGATGCACGCGTTGCGGCTTTCCTTTCGTTTCTAGCGTGTGACTGGGTCGATTTCCTGAGCTGCATGTGTACCACACGTGACTTTTTTTTTGTCGTGTGAACTGGTGGCGGCGACTGGCGAGTGGGTGGTTGAATGATTTGATCGTAGAACTTTGGGGAGTCTATTTTATATAAGCCTAAAAATTCATCAAAGTACAATCACTTTTTTCCGCTGTTGGATTGAGATCTTGCGGCTCACATTCTGTCCCTATCTCACCTATATAATTCTCATCCCACCCTCTAACCCACTCAACCGCCGCCTCCACCCCTGTGCCCATCTCCACCCTTGCGTTGCCGCCTCTTCGGCACCAGTGAGCTCCTTTCTCGCCGCCCACCTCCTCCTCCAGATTCACGCTGCCACCGCCTCCTAACCACTCCTGTTCTTTTCGCCCCCGTTGACCTCCACCTCCCCACGGCCAAGGCGGTGCCACCTACCACCGTGCTTCCATCACCCCAGTCTCCCTCTAAGCGCGCGCGCGAGGGGGGGGGCACTGGTGAATCCAAACCCAAGAACGGGTGAACCTGTGCCCTAATCCACCGGCCACCGTCGTCAGAGAGGATGTACCGCACGAATCGCGATGCAAAATCCAACAGCGAGGAAATCGACTGTTATTTTTAACATTGTGAGTTGCCTTGTGAATTAGCAAACCCGTAGAACTTTTTCTGCTTGGTCAGCTTTCGTGGGAAGAGGAATGTAAGGAAAAGTTTCTGGCCCTAGGGATCTCGTCTCTGATATGAAAGTGTCGCATGCTTCTTCTCAGCTTCTGCAATGGCGCATGCACGGGTGCCTGTACATGCATGCGCTGCGATATGGCAGTGCCTGGTTAAAATTCTGCATTTATCAGCTAGCTCTCCTCCTACCAAGCATCTGCATCTTCACTTGCATTGACAAAAGAAAGAATAAATCACAAGTCACAACGAATTACATTGCAGTAAGCGTATAAGAAGCAGCATGAGGATTCATTCATCAACCACCGGAATGATACATGATATATCAGAGATATACACAAGATTCTTCTCTCTACAAATCAAAAGTAGCAGCCGATCCATCATCCATATATAAAAAGAAATAAATAACCAATGTGTCGTACACCAAGAATCATACATGCGACGTCCATAACGTCAACGGGATAACACGATCGAGTAACATCATGATGAAAGCAATGGTGACGCGGCTCTACTTAAAACAAGACCACGAGCCCTGCAGCAGCCAGCGCCACCAGCGCGGCAACGCCGGTGCGAGCGCTTGCCGCCGCCGATCCTTCCTCCGTCGGCGTGGGTGCGAGCGAGGGCCCTGGCGACAGAGAGGGACTCACCGAGCTGAGCGGCGACAGCTCCGGCGCCATCGTGGGCGACAGCTCTGGTGCCATCTCTGGTGCCATCGTGGGCGACAGCTCTGGTGCCATCTCTGGTGCCATCTCTGGTGCCATCGTGGGCGACAGCTCTGGTGCCATCGTGGGAGATAGCTCTGGTGCCATCGTGGGCGATGGAGTCGGGACGAGGCTCGGAGCCGGTGACACGGGCGCTGGTGCGGGGGCCTTGGCAGGCGGGGCGACAGGGGCCACAAGTAGTGGAGACGGAGCCAATGCGGGCGGTGGGGTGGCCGGAGGAGGCGTCGCCGGTGGCGTGGCCAGGGGTGGGGAGGCCACTGGCGGCGGTGTCGCCGGAGGTGGTGTTGCCGGTGGGGGTGTCGCTGGAGGTGGCGATGCAACTGGAGGTGGTGTGGCCGGAGGGGGTGCAGAGACGGGTGGTGTGGAGGTGGCAGGCGGAGGTGACCTGGCAGCTAGTGGCGGGGAGGCAACCGTGGATGGCGGAGGTGACGTGGCAGTGAGTGGCGGGGAGGCAGCACTGGGTGACGTGGCAGCTAGTGGCGGGGAGGCAGCCGTCGATGGTGGAGGTGACGTGGCAGTGACCGGCGGAGAGGCAACATTGGGTGACGTGGCAGCCAGTTGCGGAGAGGCGGCCGTGGTCGGTGGAGGCGTCGTGGCAGCTTGTGGCGCCGAGGCAGCACTGGTTGGCGGTGTGGCAGAGACCTGCGACGGCGAGGCGGCAGTGGTCGGCGGTGCGGCAGAGATCTGCGGCGGCGAGGTGGCTTTGGTCGGTGCTGCAACGGAGACCTGCGGCGGAGCGGCACTAACCGGTGGAGTGTTAGACGCCGACGGCGACGAGGCGATGGAGTGGCGAGAGGCAAGATTGGGTGACGGGCGCCTGGGCTATGAGAGGCAGCCGTGGTCGGTGGAGGCGTCGTGGCAGCTTGCGGGGTCGAGGCAGCAGTGGTTGGTGGTGCGGCAGAGACTTGCGGCGGCGAGGTGGCTTTGGTCGGCGCTGTGGCGGGGAACCTATGGTGGCGAGGTGGCTTTGGTTGGCGTTGCGGCGAGGCGGCACTGACCGGTGGAGCGTTCGACGCCGACGGCGACAAGGCAGTGAGTGGCGGAGAGGCAGCATTGGGTGATGTGGCAGCCAGTTGCGGAGAGGCGGCCGTGGTCGATGGAGGCATCGTGGTAGCCTGTGGCGCCGAGGCAGCAATGGTCGGTGGTGCGGCAGAGACCTGCGGCGGCAAGGCGGCGGTGGTCGGCGGCGGCAGAGACTGCGGCGGCGAGACGGCGGTGGTCGGCGGTGGCGGCGAGACTGCGGTGGCGGGCGGCGGTGGTCGGCCGCGGACGGAGATCTCATGGGCGGGCGGCACTGACCACTGGAGCGTTCGACGCCGACGGCGACAAGGCTGGTGACTGCGCGGCGCAGGAAACAAGCAGGAGGGAGAGGAGGAGAGGGAGGAGAGCCATTGGTGTTTAGCTCCCTCGCGAACCTTCTTATTGGCCTTCTCCTCTGCCCTTGCCAAGCTTTGCTCTCTTGGAGCGTTTGCTACTGGCTAGCGTATAGTGTTTCTGTGCCTGTGGCCTGGGCAATGGAGGTGGCCAGAACTCCAGTGATGTATATATAGTGTGGTGATCATGTGCGTGAATAGAACCGATGGAGAAAGGAAGATAAAACACCTTTCCTTTGCAGAGGAAATGGGCCATCTTACAGCTCACTGGAGTCCTCCCGTAATTATGACGCAGGACAGCCACTCAGTATACGCCGTGTGTATTTGCTGTGTACGATGACAAGGGTACGTACGTAGTTTATCAAGCTCACTGGGGGTCCTCCGCTAATTATGACGCAGGACAGCCATTCAGTATACGCCGCGTGTATTTGCATTGTACGATGACAAGGGTACGTAGTTTATCAAATTTTTAGCCGTACTTGCTTATTTCCGCCCCGTAATTAAAAGAATGACGGTCGTCATTCTTTTTTTTTTTTTTGGCAAAGATAGCGGCTGTCAGACGGCAACCATGCAAAGACGCCCTTCTCTCCCGCCACGCTTTGTCCTCCTTGACGCCACTGCGGCAAGACTCCGCCTTCCTCAGACGGGCCGCGGCGCGGCTACCAGACCCACCACGCGCCTCCTCCCCCTCCCACAAGTCTGACCCTCCCCCTCCTGCCTTCCCTTCCCCAGACCGCCATCTGCGGTGGTCCACAAATAGCCTAAAATCCCAAAACACCTTTCCCACCGCCCATCCTCCCTTCTCCGCGACATCTGTCGCCCCGTCGCGACTGTCCCACCTTGCTCGCAATGCTACGTGTAGACAACGCATCTGGAATTCTCGGCAACAACGCAGCGGCTCCTTCTTCGCTCGGCTATAAATACCGAACTCTCGCAGTCGCTCATCACTCATCTCAATTGTGTTTCACTTCTCGTTCTGGCGCTCGTCGCTGAGAACTCAGAGAACGTAACATAATTAATTTTCTTTGGAAATTAAGTATTTGCTTCCTTCTCGTCGCTCGTCGCTCGGCCTTTTTTATTGCTTTCCCCCGAAGGGTATGTAATTTGTCGGATGCTTTTGTCGTTATTACCGTAGTCGTAGTTAATCAGTCTTAGTCAGCTAGTCGTAATTAGTTTAGTGGTTATCAATACAGCATATTAAATTAGTGGAAATGAACTACTAGTAATTTATTTAGTGGTAATTAATCAGTCATAATTAGTTAGTTTAGTGATAATTAATCAATAATAATTAGTTAGTTTAGTGCTAGTTTATTAGTCGTAATTAGTTAGTTTAGTCGTAATTAATTAGTTTAGTGGTAAATAATTAGTCGTAATTAGTTTTGTGATTATCGGTCTGGCGTATTAAATTAGTGGAAATGAACTACTGGTAATTTATTTTAGTGGTAATTAATGAGTCGTAATTAGTTAGTTTAGTCGTAATTAATTAGTTTAGTGGTAAATAATTAGTCGTAATTAGTTTTGTGGTTATTAGTCTTGCGCATTAAATTAGTGGAAATGAACTACTCATAATTTATTTTAGTGGTAATTAATGAGTCGTAATTAGTTAGTTTAGGGGTAATTAATCAGTCGTAATTAGTTAGTTAAGTGCTAATTTATTAGTCATAATTAGATAGTTTAGTCTTAATTAATTAGTTTAGTGGTTATCAGTCCGACATATTAAATTAGTGAAAATTAACTACTCGTAATTTATTTAATGGTAATTGATCAGTCGTAATCAGTTTACTAGCAATTAGTTAGGCATAAGTAATTTAGTGCAAAATAGATAGTCGTAAGTAATTAAGTGGTAATGAACATGTGATTCAATAGTGGTAAGCACGGTAGTAATGAATTACTCGTAATTAATTTTCAGAGGAGTAATCAAATTGCTAGTAATTAATTAAGTATTTGTATTTAATTACACATATGTAATCGACCACTTGTATGCAATTTATCATCATTGTTTGTTACATCGCGTACCGCGGATGGTGTTGTTGTGTCTTTACATAATTTTGAATATGCAAGACTTGGTAGTGTTTTATGGCGATGGTCTCGTACGAGCCAGACCCGATGGGTTAGACCTGTTGAGATGCCAGCACAAGGTGGTCCCCACGCACGGGGGAGGGGGGGAGGAGGGCACGACGCGATGGATATTCACTAGCTTCAAAGCTGCATCCGGAAGGAGTTCGTCATAGAGGCAATGATGAAAATACTTTTGATCAAGGGGATCACCTGCACGAAAGTCGTGGGAGCTCGTCAGGTATCGAAAGCGTACTATATAGCCAAGACACGCAGATTGCCCCAAATATAAGGTGAACATTTACGGGAGGCCAATGATATACGTGGATTTCGTACGCAGGACGCTGAGAAACCTTGATGATACTGTGGCCTCTACAAGCTGACAAGCGCAGCCCGAGCCTAAAGACGATAGTATAGAATGTGCTATCTCGGAGGGAAGACTCGCGCATAATTTTATGCAAAATGAGGGGCCGGAATTATGGTGGTCGGCCCGCATTGACTGCCACGAGTATCTACCGGACCAGCCTCTTGGGTTGGAGTCTGACGAGGACGCCGACCCAGGCTCGGATGGTCGCGACGAGGACGAGCAAAGATGTCAGGACCCAAAAATGCAAATCTGGACCCTCTGTGTATATTGCACTAGTCTAGGATCACGCTAGTGCACACAGTATCAATATAGATGAATATCGATCCACACAAGACGATTAATAACATAAACGAGTAATTTGATAAATAAATAACCATTTTGACCTTATGGTCGAGTTTACACTTATTAAGCCATGCAGGGATAGCAATAAAGAAATACGCAACGGAACAGATAACTTCAGCGGAATCCCATCAATTCGCCACAGGCAACCGACTGGGATCAAGACCCTAACGATCAGGTACCTTCGTAGAACTCCTCCTCGAAAGCAGGCGAAGACTCCTCCACTTCTATTGATTGATTATAGCAAGCATGAGTACACAACCGTACTCGCAAGTCATACCACAGAATGCAATTTATACATGATGGTTTATTCCAAAGGAATGGCTTCTGTGGTTCTTTTGCAGAAATACAACATTTGTAATTTGAATATGAATAATAGATTGAAAGCAAAAGGTAAAACAAATAAACAATATTAATTTTAACAGTTTGATTTCACAAAGACAAATAACCTAAACAAGTTATTCACACAGCCATATGACTTAGATCACACAGCCCCCTTCCCAAGTGTTTTATGAAAATCTACCTCTCGTGTGAAATCCCTGAGCATGTCCATGACTGCGGACGCGGCTATTCGAATAGATTAATTAATACAGAGGTTGTATACTTTACCCACACGATAAAACTAGTATAGCTAGCACTAATCATAAAAAAACGTTTCAGAAACTTCATCTCAAGCATTGATACTCCTGATGTGCTTTACCACCAGACTACCCCCACATAGGAAGCAAGTCCGACACACATCGTTGGACAGGGGAACGGCGAACCGCCCCGCGATGTGACTACTTGGTAGAACACACCTCCACCCCATGCAACATAGCCTAACCTATTACTTGAGTAATCAATGTCAAGGATCCATAACTTACTAAGTTAGGCTCGTCCCATACCAGGCATGTGGTCGTACAGTAAGGCTCAGTTCAATGGCATACAAAGTTAAGTCTTTAATTGACCAAGGCAAGACTTCCAATCTCTAGTTATTATTCCCTATGCACACATTGTTTTATTCCCATGCACACAGCTCCACCAAAGCACATAGTACTACTTGCCTCCGTCTAAATCTTTTTCTACCCTGTTAGTTAAGTGCAATATATGCCATCAACGAGTAATAGCACACAGTACACACAGTTTTATCACATAGTTCTATAATCACTTAGTCAAGTTTATAATTGCAACTTACATGAAATGATGACTCGTAGCATGGCTAAGCAGTCTAATCGTATCTAACCAACCCACGTTGGTGCTACGATAAAACCAACTAATTAAGGAACCAATCTAGGGTGACAAAAGATTATGACATAACAATAGACAAGGTGGATATAACAAATTGGATTAATAACTACACCCAAAAGCATTTAAATAAATACTTAAAGTAAATGCGGTAATTTAAATCAAAGTATTTTGAAAATTGGGTTCAATATGATCAAAAGTATAACTTACCTTGAAATAGGTCTAGGTACTGATCTTGATCTTGAGATACTCCTTCTTCTTCAAAGTTCCCCGAAGTATCGACGTCTACTCGCAAACGAAACAAATAAAAAAATAACAGAGGCAAAACAAACTCCAAAAATTAAATACAAATCTCAGACAAATAGATCTCAAATTTAGATGAATTTAGAAATTTGAATGTGCTCAATCGGAGTTCGGATGCAAAAGATATGGGCTTTGGAAGTTTGAATTTAAAGAAAAACCCTAATTTGGATTTATTTCGAATTTTCGAATTATTTTTTAAAGGAAAAAGTGGATTAATGCGCAATGATGACATCAACGAAGGAATTTCTGAAATAAAAGAAATAAAAAGAATAACTGACATGTGGAACCCACATGTCAATGGCTTGGTTCACGGTAGACCAAGTCTACCGAACCAATGGATCTAGGGCTGGTGGACCGAACACGCAGATGCTGACGCGGCGGTGATTAGACTCACACACGAGCACCACGTAGGACCAAAGGTTGAGGTGGCTGGTTGAGCTGGACATACACGCGGACGTCCACGTCGACGGCGAGCCTTTGGATTCGTCCGACAACGGCGAACGACGGCTCGCCGGCGAGGGTGAGTGGTCGCATCGGGTAGAGGGGTGTATTGCACATGCATTGGTACCGGTTTGAGCACCAAAGTTCGTCGAAGTTGGTCGGCGGCGAGCTTTTGGCGGTGGAGTCCTTCGGGTATTGTCGGATGAGGGCTTCGGTGGGGTATTAGCGTCGGGGAAGGGCGCTGAAGGTGGCTCCAGCGACGACAGACCCGGTGGCGTACTCCACAGGGGCAGGGCGTCACCAACGGCGAAGAATTTCGATGAATACAGTGGCGGCGACCAAAACCTAAAAGCTTCAATTGCGGCGGCTCCCGAGTTCTTGGAGGGTGGCGGCTTAGGGTTTTAGGTTCAGGAGACAAGGGCAAACCTCGGGGTGGCTTTTATAGGGTCGGGGTGAGCCGGATTAGGGAATACCCAAATTGGGATATTTTCGGGTTCATTTGATCTACGAGATAGAGTTCGATTTGGGATTTGATTGCAACCGATACGAATGCAGAAGACTCGGAGATAAGGTTTGTCATCCAAATCCGGGAGGTTTTATTTGGAGACTTGATTGTACCGGACGGAGCTTCGAGAAGGCCATGGTGGACGCGGCAATGGGCTTGCGATGAGAAGAAACCGAGTTGGAGACGACGACTCGACGCGGCCCCACACGCCAATCTGCAATAACACGCACGCCAAGCGCTATGGGGTCATAAATCACGCTACGAATCGGGCTAGCTTAGACGCGTGTTTGGGCCGCTTCGTGGGCCACACGCGAGAACAGGAGAATTGGGTTGAAAGGATTCGACCCAAACCGAATTTCGAGATTTTAAATAGTTTTCTATTTTAGAAAATAGCAGAAATTTCAAATGGCAATAGAAAATAGCAAATGAACTTGGAAAAATTCTTGAAAAATCTAGAAAATATATCCAAGCATATAGAATCCAAATAAAATAGTTTTGACAATTGTTGATGTTGACTTTAATCATATTAAATTATTTTGATACTAAAAGTCCATGTTTAAGCTTTTGAATTAAATCAAATAAATCCAAATGGTGAATTTTCTCCCTACTAACTATTTAAAGATTTTTAAAGCTCAGAAAATTGGGATGTAGCAAAAGATCTGGTGGTCCAACTGGGGGAATTGTGTCATCAGAGGTGTCTTACGTGGCATCAAGACTTGATGATATAGCGGTGTGTTTGCTCGTACTACCGCAAGAAGAAGGCTCCCAGTGGGGGTTTGATGCCGACACCCTCTTAGTTGGGCAGTGCTTTCCTAGCAAGGCGGTCGTACAACAAGCTATAATACGGTATGCCTTGTCCATTAGCCGTGTGTACCGAGTGCATCGGTCCAACCCAGGATAGTACACAGTAAAGTGTGAAGTGGAAGACTGCCCTGGGAAGGTCAGCGCTCAATGAGCAAAGATCTTCGGCTCAGTCTTCGTGGTCAAGGCGCTGATCGACCACACTTGCAAGCTTAGCGAGCCCCTGCGGCAGCATCGGAACGTGACTTCCGCATATGTTGCAAGCCTCATCAGGCACCTAGTTGCCGCGGACATGCGATCCAGATGGTGCATGAGGCATCTTGCATCTAACTTGTTCACACGGTTCTGCAGTTAGGAAGTTATGAAGACGTTTAGGGCATTGTGTTTGCAGAACCAAAGACGAAAGTTTGAGTCCATCTGGAGAGACCTCGAACACTGGACTATGAGACATACAAGGGAGTCCACTCTGAAGGTACTAGAGGGAGAGCAACCAAACAGTGCCATAAGTTTCTTGGAGTGGATTCACCGCTACGCTCCTGAATTAGAGAAATGGTCCCTTCTCTATGACACAGATGGTGCGAGGTACGGAATTATGACAACCAACATGTCTAAGGTGTACAACAGCATCCTCAAAGGTGTGTGGTGTCTCCCTATCACCATGATAGTCGAGGAGACATGGATTCACACTATTGGTTATTTCATCAATAGAGTCACCGCAACCAAGCGACAGATGGAGGAAGGCAAGCAGTGGTTCGAGAACATGCAGAGGCACATGGACCAGAAGATGGAGAAGGCACAAATGCACAACATCCGGGTGATCGATGGCCTCAGGAGAAAGTACGAGATCAGGCTTCGATAGAAATATGTTAATAGTCATGCCAGGGGGAAAGAAAACAGGTATGCACCCTGGGTGATGTGGCGACATACACCTGCAACAAGCCGAAGCTCCTGCACAAGCCATGCTCGTATGTGTACAAGGTGTGTATGCAAATGAGGCAGATGTCTATCCTGTACATCTCCGAGTACTACAACATGCAGCATCTTTTTGGTACATGGAGTGCAGAGTTTCACTTGTACAGCTTGGACATGAATTACAAGGATCTTTGGTCGAATAGGGTGCAATGGGGCCCGAACAAGGCCTTGAAGACAATAGGGAAGGGACAACGGCAGACACGACGCTTCTGGAATGACATGGATACCAGCCAACGTACCAGTATTAGCCTCACAATCAAGTGCAGGATACGCAAGACGCCTGGGCACTCAATGAAGGATTATCCCAATGGATCGAGCTTGTCTGGTCGTCATTCGGTGTCGTAATTTAATGTATTGCCCGCCTTGTTTTGTTATGTACAACAAAACTTCTACGATACCCAGATATTGACTCATCGGCAAAATTCTACGCGAGGATGTTACAGAAGCGCAAGTGGCTTGCGCAGAAGGCCAAACATCTACAATACCCAGATTATTCAATGAAAGATGCTTCGATACCACCACAGTTTCTGGCCCTGAAGTGTGTGTGTGGTGAGCAGGTAGAGATCATCCAGTCCACACACCCAGACACCTCCGTCCAGGCGTACTATATGTGTGGACACCACCTCGTAAGCTTTTCTTTCGCACACATCGATTTTTCTCTCCCTACGTTGATTTCTATAAATTTTTAACTTTATCCCCGTGTAATGGCAACTCGAGATGCGCTACCATTTCTTTCAATGGATCGACGGCCCGGAGATGTATGATAGGGTGTTCATCCAGCAGAAATACACGTTGAACTTCTCGATGCAGGCCGAGACCTTCGAGTGGTAGAAACCTTACGTACCGAACCCTACTATGGAGGCATTGGAGGAGCCCAAGACTCGCCCGACGGAAAAGGGGAAGGCTCCTTCTACTAAGATCGATGATCGTCGTAGCTTCTCCCATCGCCCGGGAGCACTCTATATCGAAGTGGTATGTACAATTTGCGCTCTGATTTTGTATTTGCCCTTTCGTTCTTCTAACAACATGCAAGCTTCCAGCCCGTATCGTAGAACATGGGGGACTTCGACACACGACACCGACGTGGAGAGTCCCAAGACAAGGGGAAGAGAAAGGCTCCTGCGACTGAGCCCGATCGCCCTAGCGTATCCGGTCGCCCAGACGCACTCTATATCAACAATGTGAGTTATGTAGAATTTACATCCTTGTTACGTTTTTCACTATACGATGTACTTACATCATGGAATCGTAGGACATAGACGACTTTGACATACGACACCGACATGGGGAGTCCCACAATAAGAGGAATAGGAATGCTCCTTCGACCGAGACAGGCCGACGTCGTAGCGTATCTGGCCGCCCGGGTGCACTCCATATCGAAGACGTGAGATATATACAATTTACATCCTTGTTACGTTTGTTATTGTACGATCCACTTACATCGTGGAATCACAGGACATGGACGACTTCGACACTTGCCGCCACCGTGGGCAGCCCCGAGACAAGGGGTAGTGGCTATGGCGCCACGAAGACTAGTTGTAGACATCATTGTATAGATGATAGATAGAATATTCTTTGTTAATTTATAGGTTCAATGTGGATGACATTTTTTAATATTGTATTATAGCAAGAGCTAGATAAGCTTGTATATGAACCTACCGAGGGAAATACGTAGCATGCAGATCATATAACAATATACCATAACTCGTACATTGTTATATGATCTGCATGCCAAGTATTTCGCTCAGTTGGTTCATGTATAAGCTTATGTAGCCTATGGTACAATGTGGTATCGTAGAATATCATCCACATAAAAACTGATAAATTAACAAAGAGTGTCCTATTTGATCACGGTACATGTGATAATACCCCCTCCTCTTTCATCCCGATTGCAATAAACCTGCACGTGTATAAAATTCATGAAACCCTTATTTCCGAAACCTAAAATCCAAAATTTTAAGACCTAAATCCTTAATTTTCGAAACAAGTTGAGAACATATATAAAATTGTTCGAATATTACACAATCAAGCCCATTATGTAAGGAGCCTTCAAAACAAAATTCATAATTTTTGGAGTTCATTTTCTATATTTACAAGTTCCTACAAACAGTACACTTAAATGAAATTACGACAAAAAATCAAGATGAATAAAATTATGAAAAAATTACACAAGCAAGTACACTATATTTGGAGCATTTAAATAAAATTTCATAATTTTTTATACTAATTTTCTATATTTTAAAAATCCTACAAACAAAGTTAAAACCCTAATTTCTAGAGGAGAGAGAATCCACACGGCCGCCGTGCGAGACCGCCTCCACCACACGTTGGTCGTGCAATAGCGGGCAAGTGTCGCCTCCTACGCTTCCACCGCGTGGGGGTCGTGAGGTAGGGCGACATTTTTTGCAAATTGGGCGCGACGATGGTCGTTCTTGCAAATACGGGGCGAAATGTGCCAATACAACCAAAAACTCTAGGTTATCTGCCCTACATGCGTATACAAGCAAGTTTCATGCACAAAATTTCACATCTTTGCCTTGATGCATGGATTTGTTTCACTCCGAACTTGGTACAATTTATCTACGAAAAACTTTTCATAAACAACTAAAACTAGCACCATCGTGATTTGTATCGATTGCTTGCACATATCAGTAGGGGTGTCAATGAATCGAATACGAATCGAACAATGCTCTTTCTGTATTCGTATTTGTATTTTCTAAATGAATACGAATTCAAATATTATTGAATACGAATACAAATCGAATGTTGTAACGCAGGGGCGAAGCTAGGCCTCGGGCCTCCGGGGTAATGGCCCGAGGCCTACGGTCAAAATGTCATGTGGATTCTTTGAAAAAATAGAAAGATTTGACTTTGGGCCAGAAGTAGCTGGGCTGATGACGAGGATTAAATTCCTAAATACTACTTTAACATTTAATTAAAGACCACGTGGCCCTTATGGTCGTAACCCCTGTGGTTAAAGACCTCTGTAGTCGTGAGAATCCTAGGGGTTGCTCTACGAGTACCCTGGTGGGAGAGGCATTGTACCTATTGTCCGACCAAATAACTGCTGGAAGAATCTTCGAACTGGTACTTGGACCCGATTCCAAGTATATTCCTTCCATGTGATGAATGAGATACATGTCTTATCTGCTCCAAACCATATGATGCTTTTTAGCCCTAAGCCACTGACAACAACTACAACACAGTTTTTGTCCATGTTCGTCTCCCACTGACACCAACCAGTGATCAACTGTTCTTCCACTAACAACAACTGCTTCCCTGACTAAACGCGTCGTTTCCACAAGGTGTCTTCTCCAGGAATAACTGACCCTTCTTCGCTAGTATTTAAGGGTGGGCGACGAACAGCATTACAAGAGAACAACGGAAGCAGAACAAACAAGATGAAAGAGAGGACAAGTGATTCAATATCATTGTAGACAACTCAATTTCTCTAAGCAATATACTCAATATAATTTGGGCTAGTTTGTTGCCTTGCTAAAGGCATCCCTGTAAAAACCAGTTCATTACAATAAAGAACAACCCTATTCCCCTTCAAGAATTCTCAGTGATTTTCCTTATTTCATTTCATAAGATCGACGACTTGATCGTCGACAACTGGCGCTGTCTATGGGGAAGAAAGCGTTGAGTTCTTGAAAAAAATTTCGCTCAGCAATCCTCATTTGCCTTCCTTCTTTTTCGTTGTCACCTATGTGATCATGGCAAGGACAAGGGATAAGGAGAACTGGTTCAATTTGGCAGACTATACCGACCTCGATATGGACGCATGCATCCGCGCCATGGAACACGATGCGATGACGTCGTCATCCTCTTCCATCGCAGGCTCTCCGCTCACTGAGACCAGTGAGATCGACCGGATTGAAGAAGATTCATCGTCCCCATCAGTGGCACTCCTAGAGGAATCGGTCGTTCCGACTGATTCGGAATGTTCGAACGCCTCTGCAAGTCCAATTTTTCTGACTGGCAAAAACGGGAACAAAAGCTCAGCATGGCAAGATATGGTCATGGGCAACCAATGTTCACCGACGACTCCTATGTATTCCGGGGGCCGACCGACACCTGGTAGCGGTGTCAATGAAATTGCCACCGGCAAAAAGCCATGTGAAGATGATAAAGCTCAGCATACGATCGAAAATCCGTCGGATCAGGCTGAGTCCACCAGAAAGTGTACCGGAGGTGGTAATCTCTAACCGTTTCCTGTCATGGATGCTCCTTGCCGAAGCAGTGGAAGACTCTCCCTTAGTTACAATGGGAGCTCATCGGGAGATTGCTGTTGGAGGCATGAGGTTAACGCAATCGGTAATACCGATCGATATGTCGTGCATGATCCTTAACAGCGTAACCCATCAGCACCCATTAGTGGAAATACTACAGACATTCAAGCATCAACCCAAGATAGCGGAGGCAATGGATCTGGTGAACACCAATAGGCTAATTCACCCGTTTCTACCCCACTGCGTATAATGGGTCGAACGGGACGAGCAAGAGAGTCGGAGGGAAATTCAAGTCATCGAACACCTTCTGCCAATAGGAGTCGTTCAAGAACCTCGGTGACAATCCAGAACCTACAACGAGTTCATAATATTTTAAATAACCTGGACCCAGCTCTGGCAGAGACTCTAGGGTATGTTCAGATTGCAAGGCAGGTGTCGAAGATCCTTCAGCAGACCATGCAACGTACAGAGATGTACAAGGAACAAATGAACTTACAAAGTCATACTTTGACTTTGTCCGAGCATTCCTTCCTTAGTAGAAGTCAATATGGTCAGACTGGAAACCGTCCGGCATCTAGACCTACTCAAAGATTTCGATAAGGGAGTCACGAGGGAAGATGGCTCTTCCATGAAGCCCCTCCTCTCCCTCGTCAAGAGGAGCGGTTGCTTGGCTCAGGTGATCTTCGACATCACCTAAATCAGGCAGTTGGTCGAAGATGTCATACAAACATCCATGACCGAGTTGGGGCACTAGATACACGGTATGCCAACTAGAGGAATCGGTCCCCAACTAACTACAATCCGGCTCCTTTTTAAAGAAGGCGCCCTGACTCAATTACGGGCTGTCGAGCATTCTCGGCAGGACTTCAAGCAGTACGCTGGCCAGACAAGTTCCGACCAGCAAACCTAGAGAAATTCAATGGGACCCAAAACCCATTAGAGTTCCTTCAGATCTACACTACCACCATTAGAGCTAATGGTGGTGATGACAATATGATGACAAATTGCTTGCCCACGGTACTCGGGGGGTCTACCTGGTCTTGGTTGTTTAATCAACCGGTTGGATCAATTTACACCTAGGAGTAACTCTGCGACCTCTTGATTGCAAACTTTCAGGGGACTTACGATCACCCCGAAAAAGAAGACAATCTCCATCGGATCCAGCAGAAACCTAATGAAACTCTTCGGCGGTAAATCAAGAGGTCACAGATTCCTCTGCTATTCTGGTTTTCAAAGCAGGGTTAAGGAATCGACGATTTATAGAGGACATCGTGATGAATCCTCCACGAACGACTGTTGAGCTATTCGACTTGGCTGATAGGCACGCAACCGCTAGTGAGGCGGTTGAATGGAATAAGGCCATTGATCGGAAAGAAAAAATTCCTCAACCCGGCCTGGAAAAGCAAGAAAAGAAACACAAGAAGGCTCTTAAAGGTAAAAAGAATCACAAACCCGATAATAAAGAGGTCCTTGCAATTCCTGAGAAGTTCACTAGGGGCAAGAAGGACTATTCCAGTCGCAACAAGGCGAAAGCTCCAACTGATGAGTATAAAAAGAAAACTAAGGCATTACTTTTAGGCCCACAAAGTGGTTGTCCCTACTGGATATCCTCTTGGTCAAGTTCTCCAAAACAGGAAATCATCAGGACGAATGGCAAAATGGGTGGCCAAACTTGGGGGCTTCGATCTTCATTTCATTTCACGAAGATCGATTAAGTCCCAGGCTTTAGCAGGATTTATTGTCGAATGGACGGACCCTGAACACACCCAAGGGCTTGAGTACAAACACCACGAAGAGTGAACATGTATTTTGACAGTTCCTTGATGATCAAAGGCTCAGGAATTGGAGTTGTCCGGGTAGCTCCTATTGGAGAATACATTTAATACGTCACTCAGTTAAACTTTCTTGCTACAAATAACGTGGCAGAATACGAGGGTTTACTAGCAGGATTCCGAGCAGCCAAAGCGCTTGGGATTCGCAGATTACTAGTGAAAGGCGATTCTCAACTAGTTGCGAATCAAGTTGGGAAAGAGTATCAATGCTCAAGTCCCAAGATGTCATCTTATCTAGCGGAAGTACGGGAAACTCGAAAGGCACTTCTTCGGTTTCCAGATCCAGCAAATTCCTAGAAAGAACAACTTTCTGGCAGACTAGTTGGCATGGATGACTTCCTCAAGATCACTTGTCCTGTCTGGAGTTTTTCTCGAGCAACTCGATACACCCTCAGTGATCAAGCATTCCAAAGAGAAATATGCTCTACTGGAGGTCGTACAGATCAATCCCAGTAGTGATTGGATGACATCAATCTATGATTATCTTCAGCGTGGCACACTTCCTAAAGACAACATGGAGGCTGATCATACAGCTCGAAAAGCCAAATCATACACTCTGATTGAATGTACCCTTTACAAACGGGTAGCTCACGAACTGTTGATGAGATGCATATCTCAAACGGATGGTATGAAATTACTATCTGACATACATGGAGGAGTATGTGGAGCGTATTATTCTTACAGAACTCTGGTCGGTAAAGCCTTTAGACAAGTATACTACTAGTCAATTGCACCCCATGATGCAAAAAATCTTGTGACAAAGTGTGTACAATGTCGGTTTCATAGTCGATAAGTACATCAGCCGGCCCAAGCTTTACAAGCAATACCTCTTTCTTCGTCTTTTGCAACCTGGGGGGCTAGACATTCTGGGACCTTTCCCAAAAGCACCTGGGCTTTTTGAATTCCTTTTTGTTATGAGTGGTACATTAACAAAATGGATAGAAACTGAACTAGTTGTTAAAACAACAACTGAAGCTGCCGAGAGGTTCATCACAAAAAATGTGATCGCACAGTTTGGTATACCTAGTCATATAATCACAGATAACGGTACCCAGTTCTCGAGCGGGAATTTTCAAGAATTCTGCGAGGATCTAGGTATCAGGATACATTACGCTTCAATGGCTCATCCACAGAGTAACGGGGCAGTCAAGCGAGCTAATGTCATATTAATACAAGGAATAAAACGCAGAGTATTCGACCAGTTAATAAATCGGTCAGGAACTTGGGTTCAAGAACTTCCCTCCATATTATGGGCTGTTCGGACCACGACCAGTCGTGCGACCGATGAAACACCTTTTCTTTTTCTTTTTCACGGTGCTGAAGCTATGCTTCCTCCAGAACTAAAAATTGGCTCTGTTCGAATCGATTGTTATAGCAAAACAATCAAGCAGAACGACGAATTGATGATATCAATTTCCTTGAAGAAAGATGAAACAAAGCCTTGATACGATCGGCGGTTTACCAACAAACCATGAGAAGGTGCCACAATCGTAAGGTGCAACCTCGTAGTCTAGCCGTATGTGATCTGGTTCTCAGAAAAATTCAGAGCCACACAAATTGCAACAAGCTTTCCCCTAAATGGGAAGGTCCATACACTGTAGTCGAAGTAACCAGACCAGGTTCGGTACGACTTGCCATGTTAGACGGGCATGTTCTGTCTAATTCTTGGAATATTGATCAATTACGTAAGCTCTATGTATAAATGTTCTTTTCATTTACAATTTCATTAAAGTTGCATTATTTCTTTCCTTTCCGATGAGTGATGTTGTTTATATTTCGATTATCCATTACCTGGTCACACACTATTGTTGTTTAAGATCATCGGAGAAGATCCATTACCCTCTGACATCCTTCTAAAGGATATCTTTTACTTTTGGCTTTGACATATTCGTCAAACGCTATGAGGGTCCTTATCGTGACCGTCACAGAGATGGTTCTCACGAATGACCGCACACTGTTTTCTCACAGAAAAAACAAGTAAAAGGAACATAACACAAACAACTAGATATAATTACTTACATGCTTAAGGACTTAAAGACTTTCTTTCTTCACTTCAACATTCTGCTCTTCTCTTATTATGAAACTGGTCGAGATACAGAAAATCTCCTAGTCGAAATCTCTCCTCTCTGAATGTGGTCCTGCCAACTGGAAGGAGTTTCCTAGCGACAACCATTTTTCTGTGATCTTTGCTTCCAGTTGAAACTTAGGAACAAATACGTTTTGCGAAGTATTATCATGTCTTTGGTTCTTAGCACTTTTACGACCAGCTTGGATAATGTGTATAAATAAAAACACTTATCATTTTTTTTCATAATTTCTTATCATTCGTATCATCAACACAAGTATTATGACATCTTCTGACCTTACAATGTACTATATGGTACTTCGATTATGAAAATAGATTTAAAACTAGACGAAATCATACACTGGTTCTGACCAAACTGGTTTCATAATGCTAACTAGATTATTTTTACAACATAATCAGCACATACTTTGTACGTTGGTCGCAACATATGCTCTTTTTCTTGGTCCACTGCTTCCTTAGTAAGTTTTTCTACTACACAAGCAGTCGGGGGTTAGGAAATATACGAGTACCCAACAAGTTGAGAGATAGACATAAGCTTTATTGATAACAAAATGTAAGTTTTTACATTACAATTTTTTACTACATTTATTTACTCCTCGGAGCCACTTGACTGGTCGCTGTGAGACGGAGATTCGACCTTCATCTCCTCTGCAACCTTGTTTTCGAAGGGTTTTACCCCCTCGAAGATCTTGGCTGCTTCCTTTTCCAAGCAGTTGAAGTCTGCTTTAAGTGCTTGGAAATTGAGAGAGGGGTCGGAGGCTTTAAGATTTGCCAAAGCAAAGCTAACTCCATCAGCAACATCATCTCTCATGGTATTCACGTGGTTTTTCCGAGAGATTGTAAGCAGGCCTTGGAGAGTCTCGAGCTGTTGATCAAGACAGCTCGCCTTCTCAATTGTCTCCCATGAAGACGACAAAAATTCTTCCGCCCCCATGTCGGAAAGCATCTTGTTGAAGGCTAAGATCTTCTCTTGAGCATTGTAATACCCCGACCTACTCGTAGTGCGGCTCATGTGGCCCATGAGGAGTCATGTGGTGGGATTAGTCCCATATTGTTTGTCTAAAGTGAGTTATAGTAGTATATAATACTTGTTGGGTCCAAACTTAGCACCTCCGGGTTAACCCTTTTACACGAAACGAGGACGAAAGTGTAAGTGGAGTGCTATGTGTGCGCGGGTCCGCCCCACGGTGGGCTGGGCATTGAGCGGATTTTGGGCCAGGGTGTTACTGATGGTATCAGAGCATCAACCTTCGTTGCACGGATGCATGTGGGACAGGGACGCGAGCATATGGCGCATGGCGCGTGTGGTCCCTGAGCGACACACTAAGATGGCATATGTGCTTGAAGACCGATGCACCTGGACGTGTACCGAGGGGTGGTTCTGGCATTTGTCACAGATGCTGGGTGTCTTTGAGGGCGCCACTTGAGGGGGTGAATGTAATACCCCAACCTACTTGTAGTGCAGCCCATGTGGCCTATGAGGAGTCATGTGGTGGGATTAGTCCCATATTGCTTGTCTAAAGTGAGTTGTAGTAGTATATAATGCCTGTTGGGTCCAAACTTAGCACCTTTGGGTTAACCCTTTTACATGAAGCGAGGACAAAAGTGTAAGTGGGGTGCTATGTGTGCGCGGGTCCGCCCCACGGTGGGCTAGGCATTGAGCGGATTTTGGGCCAGGGTGTTACAAACATTCCTCTCGAGCTCCTTCTCCTTATTTTGCTCAAACTCAAGAGCTTTCTCTATTCTTTCTAGCTTTTGAGCTTGCTCTACACGAGTAGATCAAAGTTAAAAAAAATGAACTAAAAATACATAGTAAACTGGCCGGGTTTAAGACCAGTTACCTTGAGTCTTCTTCTCAAAAGCTTCAATGATTTCCTTATGCTTGAGGGAGGTCTCATTAAATTTGGTCGACCAGTTTTTAATCGACCGATCTTTGGCTTTGCACATCTCCTCAAGTGTGGGTATGACGGCTCCCTTAGCCTTTGCCTCTTTTTCAAATATCTCCAATTCTGTCAATTATGATAAGGGGAGAGTTAAGAAACAACAAGGAACAAAATAATAAAAAGGGAAGAAGTCAAGAAGAAGTACTTACTTTTCAATTGGAGATTTTCCTTTTTCAAAGATGTTATTCGCTGGGTCAGCTCTCCGACCACAACAATGTTCTCCACCATATGCTACAAAAAGAAAAAAGTAAACTTCTTTAAAAGTTTCATATAAACTCCACAAAAATACCATAAGAGTAGTCGTATGTATTTACCTGGACCATCTTGTCTGCATAGTTGGAGTAAATAATCCCATAATCTGTCTTTGATTGACAGTCTGAGATCTCCCTCCACTAAACCTTATCGAGTCTTTTATTATCGAAGACACGACATCGGTTAGGGATGTTATTACGATGAGGAGACCTCCTAACTAAGGAAGAATTCATCTCCACACGATCACTGAAGAAAGAAGGAAGAAGATTTGCTTCCTCCTCTTCGACCACTTCGGTTCAGTAGTGAGCAGAACTTGTTGGGACTCTTCTTCAGCCTCTGCCTCCTTAGACGGGGTCAAAGCCGCAAGGGATTCCTATGCAGTAGGAGCAGGCACTGGCGCTTCCACCCGCTCAGGGGCTAGCTCAACCATCCCTTCCTTAGGATTTTCCTCCTAAGGAGTACCTTGATCAGAAGTGACTAGAGTACCAGAGGCACTATGAAAACAAAAGAAGGGAAGGTGAAGACTTCAGAATACAAGAAAATCTAAAGGTATCAATTTATGTAAATTTTTCAATGTACATATCTGGTCTTCTTGGCTTTGAAGTTGAAACACCTTGGAGCGAAGTCCAGAGCACTCGCCTTCCTATTCTTCTTATCGACCGACTTCACTGGTTATGTTCTAGTAGGGCTGGTCAGACCCTTCGCGCCCTCCGATCGGAGGTTGGAAGTAATCTCCTTGACCACCTGTTCGGAAGTCGTAGCTTCACTGACCACTGGAACAACAGCTTCAGGAGCAACTGTCTGGTCGATCGCGGCCGCTCTGGAACCTATGACCACCGTGGCTCTAATCAGCGGACTTTCTCTCTGTCCCGCCTAATTATTAACTAAGGTTAGTTTGGCGATGAAATTCTTCATCTAGGATATATACTCCCTTCGGTGCTCTTTTTCTGTCCTTCTCATAAGAGAAAAAGTTGGCTTAAAACAAAAACTTTCATGGTTATAATAAAAGCCTACCTCCGAGGAGCCACCATCTTGAGTGGTCGTTGGAGCACAAGTTGTTGGGGCAGCGACATGATTCAAGCTCTCGGTGAGCTTGCCGCTCTCTGACCCGACCGACTGCACAATAAAAAAAGGGGCGTTTTGGCATACCGATTGAAAAATACATAAACGATGAAAAGATGTTGTTATTTTTCACCTTAAGTCTTTCTATCCTCTCTTCTAGAGAGATAGCTGCCAAGATCCGGGGGACATTAGCCTTTTCACCGGGTTCCCTAGCACAGATCAATTTGAGGGAAGGGAAAGATAGACTTTGAAGTTACAAAACAATCAACTAAAATAAACCTGACTGGTCAGCATTTTTCAGGACTTACGTTCCAAAGAATCCCTGGCCGAATAATCCCGACCAATGTACCAAAGCATGGCATGTTCCCGGGACTTCAGAGGACTTATTCAGCGTATGGAGAAATCTTTCACCATGTGCCAAGAAGTCAGACCTCTGATGCTAAGGCGGTGGATGGCCTCGATCCATCTCCTCACTTTTCCCTCCTTCTTCGAGGAGGATTGCCACCGAGGGTTCTCGACCGCCACTCGACCAGTGAAGCAGAGTTTGTCTTCCTTGCTTAGCGTCCTGTAGAACCAGTACTTCTTCTATGACGACCACGAGGACTTGGAATACATACAGATGTACTCCTTAGCTTTCCCATCGTGGAGGTGCAAAGCGCACTCCCCGGGCGACGCTGTCGATTTCCCCGACTTCGTCATCTTGTAGAAGTATCTAAGGACCGCCAGATCTGGCGGAATCCCCATATATGCTTCTCAGAGGTAGATGAAGGTGCTAAGATTGGCGATCGAATTGAGAACAAGATTTACTAGCTCAATTCCATAATATTCTAGAACTTGGGAGAGGAACGGGTGTGCTGGTAACCTAAACTCGCACTCGACATATGCGAGAAAAACAGGGATTTCTCCCTCGTCACCGCTGGGGAAGTGCTCCCTGACCACCGATCTCCAAGAGATCAAGGCCTTGTCGGGAAACATCCCGCTCTTCTCCATAACCCCAAGCTTCTTATCGGTCAACTCAAAAGCCAGCCAGTTGGAGATGAGATCCGACATTGTTGGTTTCGTGCAAGAAGATGAAAGAAAATCGAAGGTGATTCTGAGAGCATAAAACCCCAAGACGGCGCACTACGGGGATTTTATAGGGGCTTCCCTTTAACTGCAAAAAGGGGAGTTGCTCGAAGCCCAACGAACACAAATCTCTTCGGTTTCCTAGACAGTTCCTCAACTTTAAAGTGAATACAAACCACTTTGTTACTCTCGCTATTGATTTCCCGATATACATCCCATCGGAGGAAGTTCACATTACAAATCCACTTAAAAGTTTAGGGGCTAGTTGATGAGGATTAAATTCCTAAATACCGCTTTAACATTTAATTAAGGACCACGTGGGCCTTATGGTCGTAACCCTTGTGGTCGTGAGAATCACAGGGGTTGTTCTACGAGTACCCTAGTCGAAGATGCACTGTACCTATTGTCCGACCAAATAAATGCTCGAAGAATATTTGAACAGGTACTTGGACCCGATTCCAAGTATATTCCTACCGTGTGATGAATGAGATACGTGTCTTATCTACTCCAAACCACATGATGTTTTTTTAGCTCTAAGTCATTGACAATAACTACTACATAATTTTTGTCCGTTTTTGTCTCCCACTAACACCAACCGACGATCAGATGCTCTTCCACTGACAACAACTGCTTCCCTGACCAGACGCGTCGTTTCCATAAGGTGTCTTCTCCAGGAATAACTGGCGCATCTTTGCTAGTATTTAAGGGTGGACGACGAACAAAATTACAAGAGAACAACGGAAGCACAACAAACAAGACGAAGGAGAGGACAAGTGATTCAATATCACTATAGATAACTCAATTTTTTCAAGCAATATACTCAGTGTAATTAGGGCTAGTCTGTTGCCTTAACAAAGGCATCCCTGTAAAAACCATTTCATTGCAATAAAGAACAACCCTATTTTCCTCCAAGAATTCTTAGCGATTTTCCTTATTTCATTTCATAAGTTCGACGACTTGATCATCGACAGTCAGAACGGGGCCTGGCCCATGGCTAGCTACGCCCCTGTTGTAACGGATATGAATACGAATTGAATGCATACTCAATTCGGTCGAATTTAGATATCCTTATAACTTACGTAATGACAAGATATTTATGATACTTTATTCTCGTACATTACACACTTAATCATTCTAGTTTTCTATTTCACCTAAAAACATGAATTCACATTAAACTAAAAATACTCATTCAACTAATTAGCCATACTGCAATATGTATATTATTTTATCGAATTTGAATACTAATAGTGCGGATAAAATAACATTTCGGATGACAAAAGTCCATACCGTATTTGTATCTATATTTTTTATGCGAATACGAATACGAATAGGAGAGAAATTGTTAATCGGGTGAAAAAATCTAAACCATATTCGTATCCTATTAATTATAGTAATAGAATAAAACAGATAATTCGTACTCAAATGACACCTGCATACCAGAAAATGATACGGAGGGCTATGAATCCAAGCATCTTGACGCTTATTTATTACTAGTATCCTGTGCGCGTCCTTGACGCGCAGAAATCAACGTGCGCACACGCGAGGCGGAAGAGCACGACGCGATCCGATCAAAGGGCGTAAAGCAAACGACCGGTATCGAATGGGCGACGAGGTGGACGGACGTTGGAGCGCAACATGCGAGCGACGGATGGCCGAAAGCAGCGCGCCGCGGCATCGCGCGGCAGCGGGGAAAAGGACGACTGAGTTTCATGACATTTCTAGATTGTTCAGTCAGGAGCACTCAAAAGATTCAGTCATTCAGAACTGAAAGCAACCACGGCTAGTACCAGCGTCCTGTTCTCTGATGGTACATTGCCTTTGGAGAAGGAAGAAGGTACACCTAAGCTCCAGTAACTGCACGCAAAGTAAGCAGCTAATCGGGTAGTTATCCTGATGCTAATGCCATAGTTTTCACAGAGGTTTTTGATCTTTTTGTAACCACTGGGCCTACTACTGTCCTTGCAATTACGCCTGAAGGGACTCGCAAACTAGATCCTGGCCCAGAAGTCTCTATGGACAACCTGGGTCGTATCACTGGCCTCTTCCTCCGTAGCCTCGCTAGGGCTCACTCGAATTCATATTTCCGGTACAATGATTAGACATGCATTAGTGCACCACCAGCAGCAGCAGCACGATTGAGCCCATGATTTCCTTCTCCTTTTCGCTGTGCCATGTCAAGAGCCAAGCTTACATTGCAAGGAAAGCAAAGCTAGCCTTCACTTTTTTTTTGCCTTCCCTCCAACTACCAAGTACTATGATCACCACTCATTAGTGGCACACTTTGACAGTAATGCATACAAAATTGCCCATGGTCATAGGAGGGCATCCTTCTAACCATCGTTAGCAATGCCAAATGATCATCAACCAACACAATGCCGGTGTCTGAAGGTAATGACAAAACGCTTCTGCATGTGGAGCATACACGGAAGCAACGCTTTCGCTGTGCCATGTCAAGAGCCAAGCTGACAACTGCAGCCATTAGCTGTCCTTGATGCTGGGATTAGCGTTGTCGGTGGCATGGAACGTGCTCTCGCTAGCTAATCTCAGCCGGAATGAATGAACAAGCTGGGCAGAGGTTTCCTCGTAATAATTGGCTTGAATAGACGTCGCTTTTTTTGGACTGAACCGCGGTACATCGATCTCGCGAAAAAGCTATCGAGAGCTGTTCGACAAGGCTGGACCAACCGCCGTGCCATTAATCATCGAGAGCATTGATGCGTGCGCGGTGGTGCCGGCCCGCGACGACGGCGTTGGAATGGAGCCTGAGATTTGGTCGGTCAGCGCGCGCAATGTGCTACGCCGCTACGCGTCTCACGTCTCTCCCGTTTGGACCTGTGGGCTGTGGCTGTGGTTCTCGATCGTCGTCGTGAAGGAAGCTGGAGTGATGGAGGCGCTCTTTAGAATTTAGGAGTACTTTCGATCTGAGAGCGTGTCACATCCAGAGAGGCTGAGACCACGAAAGCGCATAACTGCAATACGCTTAAAGAAGGGAAAGGCGCTTCACCGGGAGATAGGTTCCCCTCCCTCCTGCAAGCACGGGGCCCGCATGTCAAGATCACTGCGTTCTCCGAGGCACTATCCCCAAACCATCAGCGCCTCTCTGCCTCCGCTGCTTCCGCACACTCGCCGAGCGACCGCGCGCGCACGCAGCGATCGAGCAATAGCATGCAGCCGCCGTGCCTGGGCGCGTGCGGCGGTAGCCTCGCCCTCCTGTTACCCCGCGGCTGCCGCCACCGCCTCTTCTACTCCCCCGCCTCCGCGTCTAGGGCTTCCGTCTCGTGCGCCGCCGGGGGCGGCAAGGCGTCGCCGAGGGGGAAGGAGAACGTCTGGAGCGTCGACAACGACCGAGCCGCTTCTGAGGCGGCCCGGACACGGAAGCACCGCCGCCGCAGGCGCCCGGGCGGGCGCCACCTGCCGCCGCCGCCGCGGGGGAGGAGGAAGGGGAAGGATGCGGGCTCGAGGGTTCTGGTCTCCGGAGCCATGCTCGTCGAGGTCGAGACTGTGCTTCAGACCCAGGTACATTGATGCTACCACGATCTCACGAGCACAACTAGTTAACGTGATTTTGTAACATGAATACGCGCGTCTAACTTTACAATTTTTGTGGAATCGTGGTGGATTCTCCAACCCGTCCCGCAAAATCCTCCCAATTGCTTCAGTTACACTTATCGATGGATAATATAAGATGTGTTTATTAGACCTAGTCAATGCCTGGCTACAAAACTAGATGTTTAGCCTATAAATCTATAATGTGCACTTTTGTCATGTTGTGGATTTGTTGTATGTTTGGTCGGTTGGAGAATTCGGTTCAAAGCACACCATTTTGTTTTTTAAAGCCAACTAGTGATGGGTTTGATTCAAATAGTGGGGAATGGTGGACACTGGACAACAAGTTGTGTGGGGAAAACCGGAAAAGGCATGCTTCCTGCCAAATAGTGTGCTTACTATTTAATTCCTAACAATCTAGTTCATGCTTCTGATATTATCATTTTTCAATCTTAGGAACCTGTCATAAAGCCTTCTTGGGATACATTTGCGAGTAGCTTAAGTGGCATATGGAAGGGTGTTGGAGCTGTGTTCTCACCAATCACAGCTGAGATGGAGCCTGTTGGAATGGGAAGCAAACAGGATTATCTTTATGATTGCTACACTCTTTCTCACATTGAGAAGTCTGCTGATAGTGGTCATGGGTCTGAGATCCGAAGGAAGACAAATTGGGTGCAGCTCAATCCTTATGGAGAAGCTGAGAAACAGGGTGCAGGAAATGATGGTGGCAATCACGAAAATTCCAGTGAGAAAATAAATGTTGATTTGCCTGCCCATGAATCTTTTGATCTTAAGAGAAGTGATGTACTTGATGAGGATAATATTGCTATGGAGCCAGGGATCGTATATTTTGAGGTGAGATTCTTTTGTCTTGACACCCTTTCTTTTGCTTTGTTTGAAATACTTTGACTGATTTGGCTAATTGGCTGTATGCAAAGCTTTCTCAAATTGAAGTTTAACATACAACGTGAAGCATCTGGTCTTGTTCTGCTGTTACAAGTTACAAGTTCTATGCTTGCTTAGTTGTGTATATTTGATTTGGGCATAATTGGCTGCACCAAAAATATCATTATTATTCAATCACATTCCTTTATGTTGTTGCCAACTGAGATCCACAACCTGTTCCTGCTGTCCTCAATATTTTTACTCAAATTTGCAGAACCAGGAATCTGTTACTTTTTGTTAGCCACCAGGATCTTCATTTGTTACATTGGGGATTTAGGATAACAGCTGTATGTCCCGGGTGGAAATAAAATTTGAACATTTAAATGGCCCTTTATGTGCGAAAAAGAAAATTTAGCTGTCATGTTAATGCCATAAGATGATTAGAACTATGGAACATGTAGCTCTGCAGGAAAGACCTTCAGCAGTTTGTTCTTCATTGCATTATGGTGCAATAGTACCCATGATGCATGCTCACCATTCAGAACCTGGGAAAAAAAATAATGTGCCATGGTGGTCTGTATTGTATATTTGGACTTGTTTGCATAGCTTTACTTTAGGTTTCTTATCATAATGACTTTAACCCAAACAGCTGGATTATATTTGAACATAATTTTTTAAGCTCAAACTACTGATGCAATAAAAGTAAAACTGAGGCAGGGAAGCTTCCAAACAAACTACGGGGCTTATCTCATGAATTAAACTACTGGGTTTACAAGTATAAACAGAATAAGCTCTATATAGGTTCAAACTAGTCCTGGGGAGTTGGGACCCTTACGTACTCTTTTATTTTCTCCATTTAAGTTAAACTAGCTCAATTCCTTGCGCAATTGCGCGGCTGGCTATTACAATACCTCTAAAAATAGTGTTGTATTTGTTATCCAACTCCAATACTTACATATGACTGAAAATACAATTGTATTTTTCATACTACTTTAATAGCTCCCATATATATCTAATTAATCTGCACCGTTATAATCTGGACCCACCGCAATTGGCGGTACAGATCTGTCTCTTTTTCCTCCGATTAACGTGGTAATTTCTAGCTCTTAAGAACGAACATGGTGGCTTCTTTTTCATCTGTCTTAATTATATAATAGATAGATGTTGTTGATGTTTAGTATATGTATATCCATTCTGGTTCAAATGCATTATCCTCTGGTCACTGTTCTTCTCTGGGACACTCTGGCTGTCTTTGCTCTTATAATTCAATGATGTTATTCTGTTTGTTCTTGTCTATGAAAAATGGCCACTGTCTTTTTCATTTTCAGGATGGATCATACTCTAGAGGCCCGATTGATATAGCAGTGGGTGAACATGATGAATCTACGTACTTCCTTTCACCTACGTATAAGTTTGAGCAAGTATGCTTTCTCTACTTGAGTTAACCTTTTCATCTTCAGCAAACACCATGCGCTGGTTTTGGGTTAGTGCATTGATAAAAATGCTTCTTCGTATATGCTAACATGTACATCTAGAATAGAACATTTTTTCCTTAACAAAATTATAGGTGAGATGCACGTCATGAATTTACTAGCTAGGCTTTGCTAGTTGTACCTTTTGTCTGTTCAAGCACAGTACCATTAGAGGCTATAGCTTAGACCCAGTGAAAGCTAGGTTGATATCTTATTCTTGATTGTGCTAGATTTTGGGGGAGAGATTTTGCTATTCACAACTGTGCAGCTTATTCATTAATTGAGAGGGTATATGTAGACATTGTTATATGGGTTTCATGGGCTACATGGGTCACATGGGCCGAGAGAGAGAGAATGTATAACACTCTTAACACTCCCTTTCAAACTCAAGGTGGATCATGAGGATTTGATACACTGAGTTTGAGTAGATGAAGTCGATGTTGTTCTCGAGTCTGAGCTTTAGTGAAGAAATCTGCAACTTGAAGCTCTTTTTTTTTAGAATGCCAGCAATTTATTGATCATAAAACATCATTACAAAGAGTCTCTTAGATACACTCCGGTACACCATTACGAATAAAAGAGCTAACAGAGTGCTCACAAGATCTAGCTAGAGTATGTGTTGCCACATTCACCACACGACTAACATGACGAAAAACAACCGAGGAAAAGCCCTCTGTCATAGACTTGATATCAGAGATAACCGCACCAACAGAGGACCGATCCTGTAGATCGACAAATTCAACCGTTGCACCACAGACAAGCAGTCAGAAGCAAGGATGGCATTTTGATATTCTTCATCACGGGCGAGGGCTGTTGCACGGCGAAACACCAATGCTTCTGCTAACTCCGACGTAGTGATCCCATCAAGGCGCTTGCTACAGGCAGCCAAGCATTCAGCAATGTGGTTTCGGACTACCACGCCAACCCCCATCCGACGAGAAGCAAATAGTGTTGCATCGATATTAATAAGGACCGTACATGCCGGCGGCAGAGTCCATTTAGGGACTGAATCGCAGCCACCCTACGAGGATGCAATAAACCCTCATCGTTTAGTGCACCATTACGGGCCTCCCAAATATACCACAGAGTAACAGCAAGGACCATTGCCTCCCGAACCGAGGAAAGTCCCAGGAAATCGAACAACCACTGTTTAGCACAATTCAACGTCTTGCGGCAGAGATAGAATCCATATTCCAATTTCACTTCACGCCAAACTTCACGGGTAAACTGGCAGAATAGGAAGGAATGTTTGATATGCTCATCCCTCCCACAAAAGACATATGTATCATTCACTGGGATATGCCTCCGTTTCAGCTGGAAACCATACGGTAGGCAGTCATGTGTGAAACGCCACAACAAAATTTTCATCTTGTTCGGTGCCTTTATAGCCCAGAGTAACTTTCAATGTTTTTCATCTGTGTCGTATGCTGAGAGAGGCCACAGCTAGAGTTGCTTCGAGAGGAATAAAAGCCCTCTATCCGCGCTAAAAAATATGCAGAACGTATCGTGTAAGACCCATGTCTTGTATGCGGCCATGAAACAAAATCCTCACTTCCTTGCCTACTAATTGGTACCTGGATAATCTGATCAGCAACCACCTCAGGGAAGATAGAACGAACCAGGTCAACATCCCAAGAACCATGCTCCTCCTGTATAAGAAAATCAACTATTTAATCCGCAGATAGGGCGGCGAATGCAATGAACAGTTAGGTGCCGCTTAGAGTATCTAGTTATCAGATAAGATTTTAATACTTTTGCCATTGCCGACTCCCCATCGTACACCTTTCCGCAGCAATTCCTTCCCAAAGCATGTACTCCTTCAAGTATACAAAGAAGATCTTGGACGAGGGGCATCCCAAAAATCACAGTTAGGAAAGTAACGACCCTTCAACACCTTAGCACAAAGCGACTCTGGCTCCGTCATTAGCCGCCAGCCCTGACGATCTAACATGGCTTGATTGAAGAGCACAAGATCACAAAAGTCCATGCCGCCCAAAGCTTTAGGTGTAGACAGCTAGTCCCATGAGTGTCAATGCATTTTCTTCTTGCCGTTCTCAACACCCCACCAGTGATTAGCGATGGAGGTTTTCATTTTCTCACACATCGAGACCGGCAGCTGGAAGCAGCTCATAAGTTTGAATAGCCTGGATCACCGATTGTAACATGACTCCTTTCCCCGCCCGTGACAACGACCGGTCAATCCATCCATTGATCCGCTTCCACACTCTATCAGGCAAGAAATGGAAAGAACTCATTGGTGCTCGACTCACCTCAATCGGCATCCCAAGGTAGGAATCCTAGAGGGCTTCATTATGAACATCCAGCCGAGCCATGACTCTTTGTTTGACACCATTGTTGCAATGCAAGCCAAAGAAAATAGAGGATTTCTCTAAATTAATTTTCTGCTCAGAATCTTAAACGATACAAATGAAGCGTGGCTTTCGATGCATCAACACTCTTTGCATCACTCCAAGAAAAGAAAATACTGTCGTCTGCAAATAAAAGATGTGATATGGGGGGGGGGGGTGTGAGCCAATCGTTTCGAATACCGTGTAGCTCACCACAGCCCTCCTTGTGTTGCAAGAGACAAGACAAACCTTCAGTGTATAATAGAAACAAATAGGGACTAAGAGGGCCCTCCTGCCAAATACCCCTTGATGGGACCACAGGCATAGTCAGCTCACCATTAACCCGGACAGCATAGCGAACAGACTAACACACCGCATGACAGAACTGATCCAAGCAGGAGCAAAACCCAGCTTATTTAGACAGCCGTGTAGATAATTCCATTCTACACGATCATACGCCTTCATCATATCAATCTTCAAAGCAAAAAATGACATCTTCGATTGTTGTCTTCGTATGGTGTGTAAACACTCGTAAGTGAGAGCATTGTCAGTAATAAGCCTTCCAGGGACAAAAGCACTCTGATACTCGGACACAATTGCAGGCAGAAAAACTTTCAATCTGTTAGCCAAAACCTTCGAAGCAATCTTATAGAGCACGTTGCACAAATTGATGAGACGGAAATTTTTTAGATGTTCAGGCCTCGAAACCTTCGGGATAAGCACAATAACTGAATCGTAGAGACCCTCTGGTATATCCACGCCCTCCAAAAAGCTTCTGACAGCATAGCAAATTTCCTCATGAAAAAAATCCCAATAGGTCTGATAGAAAAGTGCCGAGAAGCCGTTCGGACCCGGAGCTTTCGTAAGCCCCATCTGGAACAGAGCAGCCTTGATCTCATCATCTTGATAAGGTTTACACAACTTGGCATTTACCTCATCATCCACTTTACGAGGGATAGCCTCAAGAACTGCATCCACCAAATCATACGGTTCAGAGGAAAAGAGATCTTCATAAAAACTCTGAACCATACCTTTAATGTCATCTTGATTTTCACATCTAGAGCCATCTTCCCGAACAAGGGCCATGGTTTTATTTGTGCGCCTCCTCGCTGAGGCCCTCGCATGGAAAAAGACAGTATTCCAGTCTCCTTCCCTGAGCCAGTCTACTCGAGATCGTTGCCGTGCCATAATCGCCTCCCTTTCAAAGAGCTCGCAGAGGCGGCGATCAACCACACGCTCCTCTTGGATCACGACATCAGTCACATGCGCCAAGTGCAAAGACTTGATACGTCGCTCAAGCTTTTGTATCTCCTTGCGCACCTAACCAAATGACACTTTGCTCCATCGGCCAAGAGAACCGGCCAGCTAGCGCAAATTCGTCCAAGTAGACTGTAGTGAACGGGAGCCATCGCTGCCGTCTAACCAAGCCTGCTCCATCACCTCTAGACCTGTTCATGGGCGGCCCGGTCCGCTAGTCCGCCCGAGCAGACCGTCCGTCCCAAGACTTGGATCGAAAACCCCAGAGAAACGACCTACCAAATCTCGGTAAAATCAATTTAAAAAGAGGAAATCTATTTATTTAATGCTGAAAATGAATTAAATATTAGTTTTTTTCCCCAAAAAATGATTAAAATATTACTTTTAATCGGAATATTAGGTTTTGGTAATTTGGCTCGAGCTTTCTTGATTTTGGTAGGGCTTTCCAAGCCTAGCCGGCTTCGGCGGCAGACATTTGAACAAGTCTAATCACCTCCTTATACTCCTGTGCACGCAGCCACATAACCTCAAAACGAAAACCCTGCTACACCAGAGGGCTCTCTACCGCCCCACTCTGAGAGGACAAGGAGATGGAGATAGCATAATGATCGGACGTTGTCATTACGACGTAGCTCTGAGGGAACATACTTGAGGGCGATGGTCGACTGCTGACAATAAGATTGTGTGAAGGATGCATCAACACCAATGTGCTTTTCAGCTCATGCTTGATTGGATCACTAGCAATATGAATGACACTTGTATTGTCACAAAAGGGGTGTAGGATTGTAACAATGGACACCGAGATCAATCAAGAGCCATCGAAGCTAAATGATCTCTGAGGTGGTAGAGGCAAGAGCTCGAAGCTCAACCTCTACACTAGAGCGTGACACCGCAATCTGCTTCTTGGACTTCCAGGCAATGAGTGAAGTACCAAAAAAGATACAACAGCCAGTGATAGATCAACGATCAGCAAGATCACTCGCCCAAGTGGAGTCAAAGTAAGCGTGGAGCTAAAGCTAACTCGAACTGGCGTAGAACAGACATCTGGACGCAGTCCCCCTCAAGTATCTCAGCACACGAAAAACATGACCATAGTGGATTGAGGTGGGAGCACTAACAAACTGGCTGAGCACATGAACAACATGAGCAATGTCTGGCCTGGTGACAGTGAGATAAATAAGGCTTCCAACGAGCTAACGATAGCGAGAAGGATCTGTTAGTGGTACACCGTCTGTAGGTGAAGCTCCATGGGTGTGACAGCATTGCGTGTATCAGTCATACTAGAGCGAGCAAGCAGATCCTGAACGTAGCGATGCTGAGAGAGATAGTAGCCATGACTATCAAAATGAACCTCAATCCCTAGAAAATAGCTCAATGGTTCCAAATCGGACATTATAAACTGTTCACTCAATTTTCCCATATAATCCATGTCGTCTCCTGTGACCAGTATATTATTAACATATAGCAGAAGCAAAGTACGACCCCACTGAGAAGTGTGAATAAATAAGGCAGGGTCATGCTCACTTGGAGTGAAATCCGCAGCTCGAATTATGGAACTGAAACGCTCAGACCTAGCACGAGGAGCCTGTTTGAGACCATGTAGAGCACGTTTAAGGCGACAAACATAACCTGTAGGAGCCTCTACACCTAGGGGTGGCTGCATAGACCTCATGTAGATCACCATGAAGAAAAGTATTTTTGACATCCATCTGAGATATAATCTATGTGCGTATCGCTGCAGTAGCAATAAGAGTACGGATGTAGTTATATGAGCAACTGGAGCAAAAGTTTCATCATAATCTCGACCATAAGCCTGATGAAAACCTCTTGCAACAAGACGAGCCTTGTATCGCTCTACTGAACCATCTGGCTTGTTCTTTACTTTGTACACCCACTTGCAAGTTGTAGGAATAGCTCTAGATGGTAGCGGAACAAGATCTCAAGTGCCTGTATACTCTAATGTTGTGAGCTCATCTGTCATAGCCAATCGCCACTCGGTATCTTGGCGACCTCGATAGGTGTTCGGCTCGACCATCGCGACTGCTGCAACATCTCTCGGTGCTGAATAGAAGAACGATCATGTAGGGCATACCGTGATGTAGTAGAACGATCGTCAGAGTCGGTGGTACTGGCCGAAGGGTCAAGGGTCAAGTAAAGGAGAGGAGCGCTGAGGATCAGAAGGAACTCTCTGTCGACGACTATAGTGAAAGGGAAAAGTGGAAGTGTCAGAAACTGGTGGAGTTGGTGGAGTAGACACTAGAAGGTGAAACTGGTGGAGAAGATGTATCTAGAGAAGACAAGTCTAGTGAAGGAATGGGAGGTGAACACAAAAAGGAGGTGGAATCTGTGGAAAAAGTGAGATATGTAGAAGGATGATAAAAGAAAGATCGACCCTCATCAAATGTCACATCACGAGAGATACGAATGCGACGTGCTAAGAGATCATAGCAACGATATCCATTATGCTCAGGACTATAATCCAAGAAGACACACTCAACCGACTAAGCACTCAGTTTTGTGCGCTCACGAGATGCTAGGACATAGCAGACACAACCAAAGACACGAAGATGAGCATAACGAGAAGGTGCTCTATATAGGACCTCACCAGGACACTTGCCTTGAAGCTTGGAAGAGAGCTGATGCTTGATGAGATAGATTGCCGTAGAGACTGCTTCCCCTCAGAAGTGAGAGGGAACAAAGGAGGAGATGAGAAGAGTATGGGTGGTCTTAATGATGTGACGGTGCTTGCGCTCAGCAACACCATTCCGAGCATGAGCACCAAAACACGAGAGCTGAGGAAGAGTACCCGTAGAAGAAATGAACTGACGAAAGGCTGATGAAAGCTACTCTCCCCTAGAGTCAGAACGAAAGACACGAATGGAGTAAGAAAACTGTGTATGAACCATCTTAGCAAAAGACTGATAAATGGAAATTAACTGAGAACGATGTTTTATAAAATAGATCTAAGTATATCGAGAGTGATCATCAACAAATATGACATAATAACTATGACCACCCTTCGAAGCAAAAGGAGATGGACCCCATATATCTGAATGCACCAAATCAAAAGGACAAGAGGACTAAAAGGTACTACTAGAATATGGAAGTAGTTGTTGTTTCCCCAGCTTAAAACCAGTACAATGAAAGCTGGACTCAATAGTGACATGACCTAATGAACCCCGGTGAACTAGAGTGGTGAGACGAGGTCCGCAAAGATGACCAAGTCTATGATGCCACTTGCTGAAGGAAGAACCAACAGGAGACTAAGATGATGACATAGCAGAAGACACTAAGGCTTTCGACGTACTAGTGGAAAGAAGATGTAAGGTGTTTAATACATAGAGACTAGGAGAGCCTCTACGGCGATGGCCAAAACCGATCACTTTTCTGCTCTGACGATCCTGAATGAAACAAGAAGAATCATCAAATCCAATGAATTGACCAACAGAAAGAAAGTTCATAGATAGCTGAGGAACAAAAGACACATCAGGAATAGAGAAGCGATATGTAGAGAGAATGCACTGATGGGTGATAGAACAAGGTGTACCATCAGCAGTGTGAACATATGCAGCATCAGTCACATGCCTACGAGCAACAAGCTAAGAGTTCTCCGATGTAACATGAAAAGAGGCACCCGAGTTCGGAACCCAAGGATGAGCAGGGCTAGGAGCAAAAGGTGTAATTGAGGTCATAGTAAACACTGATCCAGAAGTCACAGTAGGTGTGGGTGTGGCAGCAGTGATTGCTCCAGTAAGTACTCTTAGAGGCCCAGTGGGTGCTCCATGATGACGATCAGATTGGTGTCTAGCACGATAGTTAACAAGTTGATCTGAATGTAACCTGAAGCACTTGTCAACAAGATGACCGTTCCTCTTGCAATGAGAATATACCAGCACTCCTATGGGTGTCGCTCTGGCAGATCTAGACCATTGTGGCGAGGATTAAAATCCGATCGATAGCTAGGATTCTGCGTACGAATCTTCTGGGAGGGTGGATACGGATCTGGCCATAATCGAGTTTTTCAAATTCAAATTCTAAATTTCAGATTTCGAATGGTTTTTAATCAAATTTGAACGAATTTTATCACGGGAAAAACCGGTTTGACCGTGCTTAGGATGTGTAACCGTGGGTTACGGATCCTACCGACCAATGATGAAATAGCCTGGGTCCGGTTCTTTAATCCCCGGCTGTGAGTGACTCAGGATAGCATGTGGTGAGGGTCCTGAGGTAGGCATAAGCGAATGAAAACGAGTCTCCTCTGCAATCAAACTAGAGAGCACCTTAGTCAAAGTCGGTGGAGTGGGATAGTTGAGTAACTGAGTACGAACAGGCTCAAACTCTAATTGAAGCCCCATGACAAACTGGTACATGAGCGTCTGCTGAGTATACTCATCTTTGGCAACACAAGACTAGCAAGCAGGGGCAGCCTTCGGTGTCATAGACTCTAGAGGGTCAATGATATGAGTGAAAGCACTGTAATACTCCACTGTCTGATCCTGCTGCTGAATACTATGAAGGTTCTTGAGCAATGTGAAGCGAAGAGCATCACTGGACTGAACATATCTCTTCTCAAAGTATGTCCACATCTGCTTGGTTGAAGTATGATACTCAAGACTCATCCTCAGAGAAACATCAACATTCCGGACAAGGCCAGTCATGACACGATCATCTGCTTTCTGCTAAGCTTTTACTGCAACAACATCAACATTTTTCGGATCAGGAGGATCATCAGTCAAATAAGAGGCCAAACCATAACCTCTAAGAGTAGTCTTGATTGAGAAAGCCCAAGGTCGGTAGTTCAAACCGTCGAGCTTGATGTCTGTGAACACGAGAGATGAACTGCTCCCAAACATCGAGTCAAACTTGGCCATCTTGATGGACCACAATCAACAATAGCAACACAATAGCATCAACAGTAGCAAGACAATAGTAATAGCACCAAGCAACAGAGCAACAACATCAACAGCAGTTGCAACAGTAGTCGAAGCTCAAGCAGAGGAGATACCACAGTAGTCGCTGGAGTAGAGGAGGTCCTCGCCGGGAGTAGAGAGGTGGTCGCCGGGAGTAAAGGAGGCGGTGGCAGCCTCATCGGAGCAAAGGAGGTCCTCGCCGGGAGCAGAGAGGTGGTCACTGGGAGCAGAGGTGGCGGCTGTAGCCTCGTCGGAGCAGAGGAGGTAGCGGTGGCGCAGATGCGGCCATGAGGTGATGTCTACGGCCCGGATCCGTCATCGGAGCAGCGGCAGGGATGAGGCACTCGTCGAGGAGGCACCAGATCCCGACGTAGAGGAGGTGGGGATCCCGCGGCGCGGCGGGGACGAGGCGCTTGTCGAGGAGGCGCTGGATCCTGGCGTAGAGGAGGTGGGGATCCCACGGTGGCGGCGGCGTCGGGCGACAACGGAGAAGAGGAAGGCCCGAGGCGAGGCTCGTGCTGCGCGGATCCAGGCGATGGAGGTGGCGATGGAGTAGGGGATGGCCAAGGCGAGGCGCTTGCGGTGCGGATCTAGGCGATGGAGCAAGGGCACGAGCACGACCTCCAAAGCAGGGGCACGACCTCTAGGCGAAGAGACGGCGGGGACGAGGCGGCGATGGAGAGCTTGATGATGCGGCTCAGGGCCTGCCGGCCCCAGCAGAGGAGGCTAGCAAGATGGTGGCGGTGTTTTTAAGAAATAGGGTTAGGGTTAGGGAGGAATAGCTCTGATACCATGTTAGATTTTGGGAGAGAGATTTTGCTATTCACAACTGTGCAGCTTATTCATTAATTGAGATGGTATATATAAACATTGTTATATAGGCCGAGAGAGAGGGAATGTACAACACTCTTAACAGATTGAAACCTTCTTTTGCTCAATGTCTTCCTTTGAGAGGCTGTGCTTTTTTTAATGTCACAGAGGAACAAACCATTTTCCTTTATGCAACTTTATTACCCATTGAGGTTCTTTCTAATGTGCAGTGAATGGGTGAATTCTAGGATAATTATAACATAGGGAAGTTAATAGATTTTATATGAATTATGCAGGTGTCTAAAATAGCAAATTCACCAGTCATGTACATGCTTTTGATGGTGCGGTAGGTACTTTTAACTTCTTTTAAAAAAAGAAAAATGCCATCTCAACTTGCCTTATGGGGATCATCTTCAGAGTTTGTTACTAATTGACCAGCTTTTCTTTAAGAGTATGATTTTCAAGTTACAGCCTTTTGTTTAGAGAGGCCCCTGCATGCTGCAAAGTGCAGACATTAGTAGTGAAATATGGTTGTTTATGTATACATATTATTTTGTGTCTAGATGCCTTTGATTTTTTCCTCTTGACACTTTCAAGTTTCAGTGCTGTCTATGTGTTTGGGTTTGCCAATTGAATGAATTGATAACTTATGACATCCACCTCTATTTTAGTGTCTGGTCAAAGGATGTCACAAGAGATTGCGTATTGTGCATACTATTGAGTTCAATGAAGGAGGAGCTAACATACAAATTGTAAGGGTTGCCGTGTATGAAGAACAATGGGTCAGCCCAGCAAATATCCATGTTGAAGAGTAAGTTGAGTTCTGCTTTATTCATTGCTACAAGTTTATCCATCCGCTTTTCTACTCATGGCATTGACCTGACTGCTACCAACAATCATGAATTACCAGTAGTTCAGTAGTTCTATATTGGTACTACAAATCCAGAAAGGACACAGGAGGGTGCAAGTTGTAACAGAGGCCCTCTTGATTTAAACTGATTCAACCAAGGCTATTTAAAAGCTTGATTTCCTCTGGTTTGTTTCGTCCTACGAAGACATTCTTCTGTACTGCTCTCTGCAGCTTTGCGCACCTTGTTCCTGATGATCTGCACTGTCTTCCACAGCATCTTGGCCACCTTGTATTTTGGTTACGTAAACCTTCATGTCTCCACAAAAATCATGTTCTCCAAAAAAATAACATTCAGATTTTTTGTTGGTTAATGAACCTATATCGCTTCAGTTTCCCTGAACTCTTTAGAGCCAGTATGCAGTATGATTCCAAACTAGCGCATCAGGTTCAAACAAACACACAGAATTATGGGAACCTTCCTCAGGTTCTAGTTTCTGGTAGAGTCCTATATTGAATGGATGATTGGTTGGGTGCTTTGAACCTAAATCTTGGATTCTTGGTTCACCTGTAGCTGTATGTAGACTAATGGGAGTAATTGTGAAACTTCAAAGTCCAAACAGGAGGCATTTTGGCTGAATAACTTCAGATTTATCTTTTGGGTGGGCGATGGACCACCTGAGTGATGATTTTTGAAAAGAGATACAGTTCCATGTGTCCAGGTGGATAGGCTGTTGTCTACTTTTGAACAATATTGCCGTGAAGAGTTTTTGATGGACTTCATTTATTCTTTGCAGCGATACACCTGTTGATCTTAAACCTTTGTCTCAAAGAAAGCGGACCAAGCCATCAGAACTGACAGGCTCCTGGAAAGTGTATGAAGTCAGTGCAACACCAATTTTCAGTGAGGAAGTGCAAGAAATAGAGGGTGGTGCTTTATTTGTATACTTAAACATGGAGACCATTAAGAAGAGGACCCTGCCGGAGAGCTCAGTTTTCTTTGGGGAGGAGGAAATGCTCGACATGCAAGATGTCACCGTACTTTGGTTACCTGGCGGTGTCACTGCCTATGTTGATGTGGACAAAGACGGTATACTCTGTATTGGAGTTGGTTGGTACTCGGAAGAAGGGATTAATCTGGTGACGGAGAGAGACTATGGAACTGATGGAAAGCTCAGGGAGGTTCGATGGAAAACTGAAGTTAAGCGCAGGTGGAATCAACCAGTTCCATAATAATTCAAAGAATCTGTTACTTCCCTTAAGTTTTCTGCTTCTATTAATGTTTATGGTGGTATGAGTTCCAAGAAAATTGTGCGCCAGTTGATGTACATCCTCTATAAGTTGTAAAATTTCTTGCCTCGGTAGAATGTGCACGCTTCGGTTTCATCAGTAAGAAAGTGAGCTATAAACAAGCTCATGGAAGGTGACCTAGGCATTTGCTTGCCATGTGCATTGCCATATTTTATGCTATAGATTGACTCATTTAGAATGATTAGTTAGGCCACTTGGTACGGAATTTGCTTAGAATCTTTGGGAGCTCACATTGCACTTGATCTAGATCTTCGCCACTTGGGAGACAATATTTATGACCTTGGTCAGGGTAACGATATGTTTTATTCGGTTTGGATAAATTGATTGGTGTCTGAACATAATATTTGTGAGTAAAAGTTAGCTTCAACTACGATAAAGACAAATAATGGGATGAGGAATATCAGGTTTCAGGCACTTTCTTGTACAAGGTGAACTAAAAGGTACATTTCCCCCTTTTTAGTGCGTCATGCCAGATTGCGCATGGAACGGCACGCGGCAATTGAGAAAGTACGTAGAGGAGAGAGGGAATTTAATAGGATCTGACATTATGTTTGTTTGGCTGCTTTAGATTGTCAGGATATTTTGTTTAGCTCATGGAGCAGATGTACATGCCCAGCTTTGGAACCAGTTAAAAAGGAAGATGCAATCAAGTTACTTAGAGTTCAGACCTAAAAAATGATGAACATTGCAACTTAATTTACAATCTGAAGCCTGATTGCTCTATTGACCAAGAGATCGCTTGTAGTTTTGGCGATCAATGACGCTACAGGTAGGGACTATAAAGTATTTAGCATGAGCATGAGAGGATCATATAATTTTGCATTGCTTTTATTTCAATATTATTAACAGGGCATCCAGGGCTTTCAACAACGAACACATCCTAAAAAGGCGTGTTTAATATAAGCTAGCAAGCTAGAATTCAAAGTTTCCTCTAGCTCTTTTCATGGTAGGAGAATCATCTTCGAATGTAATCATGTTTCTTGTGCGCCCCACCGCTTCTAAGTGGGTCTTTTCATCACCTGAGCGAGCTTCAAACACAAGGTAAGAATTGATAACCACTGGATGACTTGGAGGCTTCTGATTTTCCTTTGCTAAGTAGCTTTTGGTTTCCCTCGCGTCTATCTCTAGCTGAATCACTCAAACCTGAAGACATGGCAACTACTAAGGCCCGTTTGGGACGTGTGAGCTTTCTTGGTTTCGTGCATGAATTTAACTGTTTTTTTGTGAAATTCCTGCTAGAATTGGGCCCATATATGTAAATGTCCATTCATTCCTGAAATTTCAAAGCATACATGGTTTAATCCCACATTCAAGTGGTGAGAATGTAATTTATGAGGTAAAGTCCTTATCACTTGTTAGTCCACATTTTCTTTTGCTGACCGTGCATTTATCTCTCTCTGGTCGAAGCTCTAGCCAGTGTAGTTGAATGCTAGACTAGTGTGTTCGAATCCTCTTGGACCTCCAAACCTTGGAGGTATCTTCAGATCACTCCAGGACCTCTCATTCGCAGAAGAGGTCCTTGAAGCCATAGATCAGTGTGGTCGGAACACTGTGGTCGAAATAGAGTGGTCAAAAGAGCGGTCAAAAGTTAGTTATCCAAATAATCTGGTTGAAGCTAAAGACCAGTGTGGTCGGAACACCATGGTCAAATTACACTGGTCGAAGCTGTAGACCAGTATGTAATTAGGATCATTAAACATTGTTTAATAACCATTAATTGGTTTTGAATTAGCAGTTACCAGTGGTTTAATATGCAGTTACTAGAGTGTAATTGTCTTGACCTTTAAAAGATCGGGAGACGTCCAAATCAAGAATCAATCGATCAACTTCCAATTTTTTCACTTCTTCCTCTCTTGACGAGGATCTAATAATTCTCATTTATTTGTTTATCTGTAATTCTTATTATAGATATTAATATTCCCATATTGATCTTAAGTATACCCCTTAAATATTTATAAGGGAGAGGCCAAACTGTCCGGTCGTAAACCACCCCATGGTCATAAGTCTTTCTACGACCATGGTATAGTCGTAAGCTTCTCTACGACTATCGTATAGTCGTAAGATTTTCTACAACTTGTTTGACTTCGACCAGCCTAGCTTCAACAAACCTATTGATAAGGCTTGCTAACCTGTGGACCTAATCGGTTAGGGAGCATTATGCACCGTGTTTAACACATGGGATATTTAATATACGCTATTACTATCCGTGAGTAACTGCATGAATCACTTCTGTCTCTGACAACAACTACTCGGCAACGTGGGGGTGCCACGTCCTTAACGACAACTGCCATCAAGCGGTTTATCACTTGGAATGTTGAGGCGCCTCTTCGTCTTGAGGAACTGCCACCTTTTCGTATGCTATATAAAGACTGAAGTCAGAAGGCAGAAGGGACGGATCAATCAGGAGCACAAGGCATTAGGCATTAGTCTTCCTCTTGATTGTAAACATCACACTCAATACAACCACACAGGAGTATTGTTATTATTTTCTCCAGAGAAGGCCTGAACCTGTATAAAATCCCTGTTTCATTTTCTGCGTAGCTTCAGTCTAGGAGATCCACCCCTGCGAATCAAACAATCATACGTAAGATCGGTTCGAGATCACCAGCAGTTGGCGCTGTCCGTTGGGAGTCTTCTGGTGATTCCTTGTCAACAAATTCTTTTTCTTTCCTAAATGCTTCCATGGCAGGAGAGTGGAACGAGGAGAATTGGTTTGACTTGGCCGACTATGCAAACATTGACATGGATGCCGACTTTGACTACGAGCTGAGTATCATTTCATCCGATGATAATGTTGCCTCCAGAGATCATTCGCTAGATCCAAGAGATCATGCCACCGATGGAGTTGAGGAGGGATCCTTTTTTCCCCACAACAGTACATCCAACTGAGGGACCAGTTTCCTCAGAGGGCAAAGGTCTATCCGACCACAATCAAGACTGCAACTAGACAGGCTCACAACATGACGAGGGTTCCCCTTTCGAATGTTTGAGTCCTCCTGAGGCAATCCGACCTAGCGAGGCAAGTCCTGGAAGCCATCATCCCGGGACTCCATCAGCATCTGGTGGTCGTAACTCTGCGGTTACCCCCGTAGAGGATATGGGGAGCACCCTGTTCCTATGAGTTCGACCACATGTTTGTAGAGCTACCCTGCAGACACAGACGGTTATAACCCAGGGTTCTCCTTCTTGGAGGGGTTTACTCTAAGTCGTCAGACGATTTCATTTGACCACTCTTCAAGCCAGGAGGCCTCAAGCACAAGTGGAGATCATATATAAGAGGTCTTCGCTATCCCCTCAGATCATAATCTCTCTCCTAGAAGCAGGCTTGAGGATGCTCCCCGCCGATCACATCCTACGACCCCTCGTGGTAATGATGAGGATCCCTCCGCCAATGAACGGGATCAGCACTCTGATGAGCGTGGGAGAAATCATCGAGATGATCGCACTCCATTGAGGCAAACTCAAGGGTCAGATGTAGATGATCCTGAGACAACCCGAAGGAGAAGAATGACAGCTCAGAGAAATTTGCCTGGGCGCGTTCAATATCAGTCGAAGGAAGCTCAGGAACTCCAACACATAAATGTTCTGCTCGAGAACCCAACTCAAGAACTCGCACGAGCGCGAGGGTATGACCTCTTCGCCCAAGAGATCGCGCGAAGGTTTCGAAGCACGATGGCAAGACTTAAGCATCCTCCCCGACATCATTCTGGAAGTCATAGTGGTACGACTCCGTCAACCACCGGTCGTTTGAACAACTCGCCTCATAGAGATCGGCGCGACAATAGGTTACGTCGTTCCCCTAACCTTAACTCCAGTCGGGGAAGAGTTCTTCGAACGTCTGATGATACACAAGCTCCTAAGGGGGTCATCGTTCACCACTCCGACCCAGAAATCTGCAACGGCAGATGGAAAACGAGGAGTATTACCCTCGTAGGACTGAGACCAATCATAGGTCGGGTCCACCCACGACCGGGTATCGGTGTCTATGATCACCTAGTGATATCAACCCTTATTTTCTACAGAGAAGACAGCATGATGTCATTACTGGATGTCGGGCGTTCTCGCCTGATCTCCGAGCTGTTCGTTGGCCGCCGCAGTTTCGACGAGTGAACATGGAGAAGTTTGATGGGTCACATAATCCCATCGAATTTCTTTAAATCTACACGGCCTCTGTCCGAGTAGCAGCAGGAGGAGATCACGTCATGGCGAATTAGCTTCCAACTGTGCTCGAAGGGTCCGCTCGATCGTGGTTGCTAAACCAACCACTCGAGTCGATCTATTCGTGGCAACACCTCTGTGACCTTCTGCTGGCCAATTTCCAGGGCACCTACAATCGCTTCGAAAAGGAGGAGGACCTGCACAGGATGAGACAAAACGACCACGAGACCTTACGTCAATTCATCAGGCATTTCAATCAGGTTCGCAATTCGATTCCAGAGGTTTCTGACTCATCTATCATCAGAGCCTTTAAGCAGGGAGTTTGCAGCATAAGGATTACGGAGAACATCGCTTTGAATCTCCCGGCTACTGTCGTTGAGCTCTTCAAGATGGCTGATCGATATGCGACTACCGCTGAAGCAGTCGAGTGGAACAAAACCATCGATCAGGACGGCAAAAATCCTTAAGAAGCAGGCGAAAGTATCAAAAAGAAGGATGAAAAGGCCAAAAAAATAAATCCAAGAACAAGTCTAAAGGCCAAAAACCTCAAACCAACAATTCCAACGAAATCTTGGCCATAAGCGATAAGGAGCCACGAAGTTCTAAGCCGTACTCTGACTGGGGTAAAGGTAAGTGCCCCGAGCGGAAGAACGACAAGCCTAGGTGGTGCCCTTTTCATAAAAAGGAAGGACATGACCTTCGCAACTGTCGGGTTTTCCAACGAAAACTTGAGGACTACTACACCGTCAAAAGACCACTCTCTACACTCGAGGAGGTAGGGCAAATGAGTGGTCGTAAACAGTCGGATGACGACGAGGAGATGCCGTTCCAAGATCCGAAGTATACCATCGACCACATCTTTGGGGGATCTTCGGTATACGAATCAAAGTAACAGTTCAAGTCCGTCGCACGAGAGGTAAACTCTATTGACCCTCCTCTTGTCATTAAATCACCAAAGTGGTCGGAAGTTCTCATCTCTTTCGAGAAGGCGGACTGTCTGATCCCTTCCACTTAACCAGGTCGATATCTAATCGTAGTTGAGCCCACCATCAACAACTGTCGAGTGAATCGCATGTTAGTTGATGGTGGTGGTTCGATAAATATTCTATTTACGAGTGCCCTGGATGGTATGCAAGTACCTTGGACCAAAATAAAACCTGTACGATACTCATTCCATGTCTTCAGCCAAACCTATTGGCCAAGTTTCTCTTCTTGTCATATTTAGTTCTCCAAGCAATTTCAGGATAGAGAAAATCTCCTTTGATATGGTCGATTTCGATACGGCGTATAATGCCATACCCGAACGACCAACTTTGGCACGATTCTTAGTGGCTGCTCATTATGGGTATCATGTCTTAAGATGCTAGGTCCCAAAGGAGTGATCACAGTACGCTGTGACAAGAAGATGACGCTTACATGCGATCACAAGTCCCTCGAGATGGTTAGCCAGATACCTACTCGAGAAGTAAGCACAAGTCAACCTTCAACCAAGCAGTCGAAGTCTAAAGCTGCACCGAAGCCAAACGATGAAGTCATGGAAGTTCCCTGAATCCAGAGGAACCCTCGAAGACTGTTCGCATCGGGGTTACTTCCGACCCTAAATAGGAAGACGCCCTCGTCACTTTCCTTCGAGCTAACGCAGATATCTTCGCGTGGCAAGCATCCGATATGCTCGGAATCCCTAGGGAAGTGATCGAGCACAACCTAGCTCTACGACCTTACATGAAACCTGTAAAATAGAAATTATGGATATTTGCACCTGATCGACGGGATGCCACTAGATCAGAATTGGACAAGCTACTCAAAGCGGACTTTGTAAGAGAAGTCGACCACCCAGAGTGGTTGGCTAACCCTATAATGATTAGGAAGTCTAATGGTAAGTGGCGTATGTGTGTAGAATTTACTGATCTTAATAAAGCTTATCCAAAAGATGATTTTTCTTTGCCTCGTATCGATCAAATGGTTGATTCTACTGCTGGTTGTGAAATTTTAAGTTTTCTAGATGCATACTCTGGTTATCATCATATTAGTATGTGTCTAGAAGATGAAGAAAATACCACATTTATTTTGCTATGTCAAAATACCATTTGGTCTAAAAAAATGCTGGCGCTTCTTTTCAACGCTTGATGCAAACAACTTTTTCGCCTCAACTAGGCCAAAATTTGGAAACCTATGTTGACGATCTAGTCGTAAAAAGCATCAAATGACTTAATCACATTTCAGACTTGCAAGAAACATTCGACAACCTCAGAAAACACCATTTGAAGCTCAATCCTGAGAAGTGTGTGTTCGAAGTCTCTTTAGGAAAATTGCTTCGATTTATCGTCTCTGCAGGAGGTATCGAAGCAAATCCTGAAAAGATAAAAACCATTGAACAAATACGCCCTCCGACCATGAAAAAAGAAGTCCAGAAGTGCACAGGGTGCATGGCGACTTTAAGTCGTTTCATCGCACGATTGGGAGAAAAATAACTTCCTTTTTTCAAACTTCTAAGGAAACATGAGGATTTCAAGTGGTCAGAAGAGGCAAACAATGCCTTCGAGGATGTCAAGAGGTATCTTACGAGTGCTCCTGTTCTGGTTTCTCCAAACCCAAAAGAGACACTCTTAATTTATCTAGTTTGTCACGCCACGCAGGCGATGGCGCAGATCTTGAGTAAATAGAAGCGTGAAAACGTCTAACGACCAGTTTACTACGTAAGTGAAGTTTTACACGGGCCTAAGGAGTGATACCCTCAGGTTCAAAAACTTCTATATGCCCTCCTCATGTCTTTGAGGAAATTGTGGCATTATTTTTAGGCGCACAAGATGATTATGCTGTCCGAGTTTCCCTTAGTAGTAATCCTCTAGAACAGGGAAGTAGCGGGACGCATGGCAAAATGGTCAGTAGAACTTGGGGAGTTCGACCTCCATTTTGTGTCCCGAGCGGCCATTAAATCCCATATCTTGGCAGACTTTGTCGCCGAATGGACAAATCCTGAATCTGTTCAGGATTCTTAGTACGATACCCACGACCAGTGAACGATGTACTTTGACTGGACGCTTGCATTAAGTGGCTCGGGGGCTGGGGTGGTCTTGGAATCTCCTACAGGAGAGACCTTAAAGTATGCTATTCAATTCGACTTCTCTGCCACTAACAATGTGGCAGAATATGAAGGATTATTGGCTGACATACGAGCAGCGAAAGCGCTCGGGATTCGACAACTACTCGTAAAAGGAGACTCACAACTAGTCGTGAACCAAGTCGGAAGAGTACCAGTGCTCTAATGCGACATTGTCTCGGTACTTATCGGAAGTCAAAAAGCTTGAAAATCATTTTTTCAGTTTCGAGGTACAATATGTCCCTCGAAAGGATAATTTCCTCGTGGACCAGTTAGCTAGAATGACTTCTTCTCGATCACAAGTACCAAAAGGAGTATTCTTGGAGCAACTCCAGAAACCGTCTCTGGTCGACGAACCAAAGACACCTCCTATTGAGACTGCCTCTCTAGAATACGAGGATACCTGGATGACTCCCATCTACGAGTATCTTCAGAAGGGTACAATACCCGATGATGATCTTGAGGCAGATCGCTTATCCCGAAAGGCCAAAATGTATACTTTGGTCGAAGGAGTCTTCTATAAACGAGGTACTCAAGGGGTCCTTATGCGATGCATATCACAGAAAGAAGGGTTAAATCTCCTTCACGACATACATGGGGGCATTTGTGGAACTCACACTTCCTACAGAATGCTGGTCGGAAAGGCCTTTCGACAAGGTTTCTACTGGCCTACAGCCCTTCATGATGCCAAATAGTTGGTTAAAAAATGTGTACAATGCCAGTTTCATAGAAGGCAAATACACCAACCGGCTCAGGCATTGCAAACGATCCCTCTATCTTGGCTTTTGCGACCTGGGGCCTCAATATATTAGGACCATTCCCAAAAGCACTAGGGGGCTTCGAGTTTCTTTTTGTAGCTATTGACACATTCACAAAATGGATTGAAGTCAAACCTGTGACTGGGATTACAACAGAAGCAGGCAAAAGGTTCATGATGAGAAGCGTAATTACTCGATTTAGTGTTCCAAGTCGAATAACTATAGATAACGGTAAACAATTTTCGAGTGCAAAAATTTAGGAGTTTTGCGACGAGTTGGGTACCAAACTGTGTTATGCATCTGTTGCCCACCCACAAAGTAATGGGGCAGTCAAAAGAGCAAATGGCCAAATCATGTAAGGAATCAAAACTCGAGTCTTCGACCAACTTGTAAAGCGTTCGGGGGCTTGGGTACAAGAATTACCTTCTGTATTATGAGCCGTTCGTACGACTGCTAGTCGGGCTATAGGCAAGACACCTTTTTTTTTCTAGTTTTTGGGGCTGAAACCATGCTTCCACCAGAACTAAAGATCCGGTCGACAAGGGTCGAAATCTTTAGTGACTCTACGCAGGATCAACTTCGAGCGAATGACATCAACCTACTTGAAGAGAAGAGGAATCAAGCCCTAATCCGTTCAGCGGTTTACCAACAAGCCCTGCACAAATACTATTATCGTAAGGTCCAACCAAGCAGCCTTGCTTTAGGTGACTTGGTATTGAAAAAGATTCAATCTCGGTCTAATCGGAATAAGCTTTCCCATAAGTGGGAAGGTCCTTACACAGTGGTTGAAGTTACACGACCAGGTTCGGTACGACTAGCAATGGAAGACGGTTGGGTTCTCTCCAATTCTTGGAACATTGGCCAGTTACGCAAATTTTATGTGTAACTCCTTACTATATCAATAAAGTTTCAGGTTTCTTCGCTCTTTATTGTCTTACTTTTGAGTAGTGCTTGGATAGTCTTTCGATCATTTTTATACACTTAGTTTTTCTTTACACTGGTCGAAGAAGGGTAACATCACCTAGTCAAAGTATTTCCTCTCTGCACGTGGTCCTGCCCACTAGAAGGAACTTCCTAGTGTCGACTTGTTCCAAACTTTTTGCTACCAATACAAAGAGACTGGGTTTAACAAATCTGGTCAAAACATTCTCAAGCCAATTCTTTTTAACCTTTGTTTATTTCTTCATTACTTTTGAAAAATTATCTAAGTGGAGTATTATAGTTTGTTTGACTGCTTTTAGTAACCTCAATGCGTTTAAACTGGTCGAAGAAAGACACAACACCTAGTCGAAGTCTTTCCTCTCTGCATGTGGTTCTGCCCATTAGAAGGAACTTCCTAACATCGTACTATTTCTAACTCTTGCTATCAGTTCCAAACAACTTGAGTTTACTAGAAAAGGTCAAATGAATTTTTAAAGCACTCCGTAGAGTTTGTCTTACTCATATTGTTGATATTGATTCGATAACTATGGTCGGAGAACGTAAATTCACTAGCCAAAGTCTTTCCTCTCTGCACGTGGTCCTACCCACTAGAAGGAACCTCCTAGTGTCTATCTGTTACTAAACTCTTACGACCAAAACATGACAATCAAGATTGACAACACATGTACGAAAAACTTCTTTTTCAAGCGAACCCTTTTGTACACTATTTACTTAGTTTATCTAAATAAACTAATCAAATAGTCGGGGGCTAGGATAAAGTTATTAATACGACTTCAATTCTTAGTCTTAAATTCAATTTCTTTTTTTCTATTTCATTGTCTTGTGAGTTACTAACAATTCGATAAGATAATTTGCAGGAAAAAATAGGTATATATATTCATAACCAAAATATTTGTCTTTACAAGTTTTCTTATTACAATCTACTCTGATGAAGGAGATCCAATTTGCATCTCCTTCACGACCTTCTAGCTGACTGGCTTCACCTCTTCGATCAGACAAGTTGCTTTTGCTTCGGAGAGTAGTCGAAGTTGTCCTCCATTGGTTGAATATCAAGATTACGGTTGTATGCCTTAAGTTTTGCCAAGGCATAACCTACTGCACCTTCGGCCGCTTCACTTATCGAGTTAGCCTGGTTGGCCTTCAGAGTAGTTATCAGCTCCCTTAAGGCTCCGACTTACTGTCCAACAATACTCGATTGAGTAGTTAGGGTGTCTTCAAGAGGAGTAACTTCCTCAGCACCAAGCCCACCGAGTACATTGTTTAGAAGTGAGATATTGTCTGGAAGATTGATCTTCAACGACTTCGTCTCCTCCTGACTACGAGTCGAAGCTTCGTGGAGTCACTTGATTTTGACTACTTGCTCTAAAGTAGAGTACGACCAGTTAGAAGCATATCCCTAAACAACTCGTAAGCAACACTGGTCGTTCGTAAATAGTTACTTACCCGCTAGTCGAGAATCAAATTGCTTAATTTCGTTGTCATGGGAGGCATCCTTCTTCGCACATTGTTTTGCCCACGACTTTATCACCTGGTCTTTTTCTTTGGCAGAACGGGATATTTCGTGAATAACCAAGACCTTTTCGTTGACCTCGGTTTGGAGCTTACCCATTTCGACCTCTTTTTCTGAAAAGAAACAAGAGTTAGAGAAAAAAGCAGAGATCATTATCTGGCGGTTTAAGTTGAACTTCTTGTTTATCTCACTCTCAGATCAAAAGTTGCAGAGTTAGCCTCTTGAAGTCTCTTCATCAGGTCAACATTTTTCATCACTCTTAAACCTACAATGGTTAAAGATAGATAATGAGAACTGCACAAGTAGTTGAGCAAAAAATGATTACGAATGGCAGTAGCTTACCATCTCTCTGCCTACTCGCAGAGGTCGGCTTTTTGTTGTCTTAGTATCACAAGCTGTCTGTTGTATTCATCAACAGTGGCGATTTACTCCAACGATCTCTACATAAAAAAGGACAATGAGAGACTGGAAAGACCAAATATGAAAATATTTGGCATGAGGTGCTTACATAGATGGTCGATCGAGCAAACTTGGCGAATACCCTCTGGGGGTCCTTGAGTTCATCAATATCTTCAACCTTGTCCCACCACACCTTTTGAAGGCGCTCGTCATCAAAGGCATCCCCCTTGTTAGGAATGTCCTTAGGGTGAATGACTCGTTTGCGAAATTTGAATGAAGAAGACCCTACAATGGTTGCTGGGCCAAAGAATTCAGAAAAGAAGTTGAAGTACTCTTCTTCTTCTTCCTCGGTAATAGTAGCTTCTCCTTGAGGGCCGGGAGGAATGTCTTCGACAACTTCCTTCCCGGCGGGTGGTCGGAGGCTCCACCACCACCATGCCTAGATGTTTCCGCTGCATTATTCGTCGTCTTCGCCTCTGCCTCCGTAACCACTTCAGTGGTCATGGTTGCTTTGGTAGGAACGACCACCTCCACCGAAGGAACGGCGGTCGATCCCGCGACCACCTCCATGGTCATAGTCGCTTGAGCAGCAACGACTTCTTCCACCACAGAGACAGTGGCCGTAGTTGTGGCCACTCTCGCTGTCGTTTCCTCAACTGCAGAAGAAAGGGCGGCGGGCTTCTCGACAGAAGCGTCATCGGGGGCTAGAGGAGTCGGGCTAAGATCACATAAAGAAAAATACTTCAAAAATTGTAGAAAACAAAAGGTGAATGTTGTTCTTATACTTTTGTCTTTTTACATATCTTGATTTCCTGAACTTGATCATGAATTTAGAAGAGACCTTCCATAAGGAAGATTTCTTCGATTTCTTCTCATCGACCGCGCCTGGTCGAAATTTGAGTTGACGAATGGGGCCAGCCATGACCACGTCTGGTCGTGGGTCTTGAGCAAGAGTTGCTGCTCCTTAAGCTTCCTACTCCTCCCGGTGATCGAAACCTATTTCGATCACCCCAGGAGCAGTACTTCCCTCGACAATAGGCTTTGCCGATGCAGCAGTGTCCTTCACAAAGGATACAAAGCTTTTTTAGTTCTCCTTTTCTAGTCGCTTAACAAAGCCGTGAGAACCTGAGACTGAAAAAGTCTTGTCATCATAGTAGAATGGTACCTTGGTCTTGGAGGCTTTATATTTAAGGGCTTCAATCGCTTTGATCACCTTTGCTTTCTCTACAGCAACTCTTTCTACAAAGAATTTCTCAAAGGGCTTGATCGGATTGAAACTCGAGCTTGCCCCTTGCTTGTCGATGACCTTTACAAGTCGACACTTTTTGGCCGGAGGAGCTTTCGCTTGCTCCGTCTCCGTGCCAATAACCATTAGTCCGACCTCTTGGTTGTCCTGACGGTCTTCCATTCCTACTTTCTGTAAAGGTCAGAAAAAGAAACATTATTTAGTGGTTGTTTCCTATGACTACGAGGACCCAAAAAAGGAATCAACCCTTGATTACCTTTAGGCGTTCCCCCTTCTCCTTTGCGAATACGACCACCAGGATTCGAGGAGCCACCGCATTAGGTGGCAGAGCTTTCTCGCAAATGAGTTTGACTCGGGTGTCAATCTCTGTTTGAGGGAGATCTACGTAAGCAGATAAAACATTTAGTGGTTAGGCTTGAGATTAATCAAAAGAAAGCAAGTTGAAAGATTACTTACCTTTCGCGTAATCTCTGGTCGAATCCTTAGCCCCCGAGTACCTCCACATGGGATGTGCTTATTTCTTAAAAGGGCTAATACGGCGCGTGATGAAATCCTTCACCACGTGCCATCCGGTGAGCCCCTCTTTCTTTAAGCCTTTGATGGCTTGAATATAGGGGGCAATCCGGCCAAGATCCTTGGTAGTCGAATCCCAGAAAGAAATATTCTCGGCAGTCTTCCTTACAAAGGAAGGACTGTCTTTACTGGTCGTCTCCTAGTAGAACCACTTCCTCTTTCACCCTGACCACGACGACCGGGTAAATATCTGAATGTACTCCTTGATCTTCCCTTCATGGAGCTTCAGACCGCAACTCCTGACGATTCTAGATTGTCTGCCCATTCCATAATAGTATTGGAGGAGCTCTAGGTCTGAAAGAATCTCAAGGTAAGCCTCACACAAGTACATGAACACACTTAACATTGTGATGGAATTGGGAACAAGTTTCACAACCTTCACCCTAAAGTGCTCGAGTACAAGTGTAAGGAAAGGATGAGCGGATAGTCGGATGCCACACTCGCATTACACCTGGAAGACGGTGATCTGACCAATTTCCTCCAACGGCCAATGTTGCTCAGTAGTCTCAATCCACTTCACGAATCTTCCTTCAGGATCTTCTCAGCGGCGACCAAAGCTTTTATCTTCGCTGAATCCATCTTCGATTTCGCCCACTTAGAAGCGGCTCCGACCATTTTCTCTAAGTGCGAGTGACCTGGGTTTGGAAGGATTTCAAGAGAGAATGATTTGGTTGGCAGTGGAGAGCACAAGAGCTCGACGAACAATGAAAGAAAATGGGGAAAGGTAAAAACCCTATGCTACGCCTACGATGCCTTTTTATAACTGCACGCTTGAGTTAAGAGATCGTGGGAACTCAACAGTTACCACCTCTTCGGGAATTGCTCCAACGGATAGATTTGTGAGAGTCGATTGAGATTCTTTAATTTGCCTGTTCGAGAAAACCGAGTCTGTCTTTACACCTCAATCGAAATTATCTTCTTGACCAAATCTATTTCTGGTCAAATGAAATACCAGTCGAAAAGTCTTTCCTTCGATCATTATTCTACGAACACCTTATGATCATAAGATCTTCTGCAACTCCTTTTCCATGTAAGTTACTTTCACTTGAAGCCGGGGGGCTAGATGACGAGGATCTAATAATCCTCATTTATTTGTTTGTCTGTAATTCTTATTATAGATATTAATATTCCCATATTGATCTTAAGTATACCCTTTAAATATTTATAAGGGAGAGGTCAAGCTGTCTGGTCGTAAACCACCCCATTTTGGGTAAGTTTCTACGACCATGGTATAGTCGTAAGATCTTCTACGACTCGTTTGGCTTCGACCAACCTGGCTTCGACAAACTTATTGATAAGGCTTACTGACCTGTGGGTCTAATCGGTTAGGGAGTATTATGCACCGTATTTAACACATGAGATATTTAATATACATTGTTACTCTGTGAGTAACCGCACCGCATGAATCATTTCTGTCTCTGACAACAACTGCTTGGCAACGTGGGGGTGCCACATCCTTAATGACAACTGCCATCAAGCGGTTCATCACTTGGAATATTGAGGCACCTCTTCGTCTGAAGGAATTGTCACCTTTTCATATGCTATATAAAGACTGAAGTCAGAAGGCAGAAGGGACGGATTAGTCAGGAGCACAACGCATTAGTCTTCCTCCTGATTGTAAACATCACACTCAATACAACCACACAGGAGTATGGTTATTATTCTCTCCGGAGAAGGCCTGAACCTGTATGAAATCCCTATGTTATTTTCTGCGTAGGTTCAGTCTATGAGACCCTCCGAATCAAACAATCATACGTAAGATCAGTTCTAGATCACCGACATCTCTGTTCTCTTGTGCTGGTGGGTTGTGTTGTCGAATCAAGTCATCTCTTCTCCTCGGCTTGCACCGGGAAGGAGGGTGAGCAGATATCTCCGAACCATTGTCATAGAGTTCAACTGCATGGGGGCGGCAATAAGGTTTCTGGGCAACGCATCTGTGCGATCGCTCGTTGTGCTGAATCATCTACATTATGCACTGCTTCGAGGTCATCTCTTCTCCTCGGCTTGCACCGGGAAGAAGGGTGAGAAGATATCTCCAAACCATTGTCGCAGAGTTCAACTGCACAGGGCGGCAATAAGGTTTCTGGGCAACGCATCTGTGCGATCGCTCGCTGCGCTGAATCATCTGCATTATGCACTGCTTCGACCACTGCTTCAACTTTGCGCTACTTCCTTTGTTCTTCATCGAGCCCGACTGTAAGTTGGTTGCACGACCAATAAATTCTGTTATAAACCTGTTATTCAGTATGTTTAGAAGTGCGTTGAGTTGCCTGCTGTTAGTATCATTTTATGTATTTATAGTTTTAAGTGATCTTTGCCTTATAGTATAAATCTAGAATTAAAATGTTGTCCATATTTCCAACAATCCAGAAACCTTATTGTGGACTTTTTTGTAATTCAGCAATGGTTGGTGCTTCTGATGCTATGAAACCTAACAGGTTTTCTGGTCAGAACTTTTGTAGATGGCAGACAAGGGTCAAGTTTTGGCTCATGTCTTTGGGGCTGTGGGGGGTGATCCATCCACAGTATCCATTTACGATTGAACAGACCATGCATACCGTTCTTGGATGCATACTGACCATACTGGCCGACCAGCTCTATGATGTGTACATGGACTTTAAGTCCGCCACAGAGTTGTGGGATGCACTAGAGCATAAATCTGCCGAAGCTGTGGCTGGTCGTTGGCTCTACATGTGCGAGCAGTTCTTCAACTACAGCATGGATGATGCTAAGTCGATAGTTGCACAGGCTCATGAGCTTTAGCTACTGGTCGAAGAGATTGCACACTTAGGTTGTGTTTTGCCTTCTAAGTTTGTGGCTGTGGGTATTGTTGCCAAACTTTCTACTTCCTAGCGGGATTATGCCACTGGCTTAAAGCACAAGAGGGGAGAGATATCTATTGAGGATCTCATTGCTGCCCTTGATGTGGAAGAAAAGATAAGAGCAAAAGATACACCAAGCACGACCAGTCAAAACAATCGGATCAATGCAAATGTTATAGAGAAAAGATATGGCATGAAAAAACAAAGGTTTTAAACCAAACAAGACAACTAACTTTAAGAAGAAAACTGAGAAGAAGAATATGAGGAACATCACCGGTTTTGTGTGTGGTAAAAACGGTCATATGGCGAAAGACTGTCATTTTCGCAAGAGCAAGGGTGCTGAACAGCCAAAGAAAAAAGCTGTCAACGTAATCATAGGCGAGGCCTCAACAGGAGGGTATGGTAATTCACCTGTTATTTTTCAACATGTGAATCCACTGATTGGTGGATTGATACTAGAGCTAATGTTCACGTATGTTCTGATATCTCCTTGTTTTCTTTTTATCAGGCAATCGGGGCTTCCTTCGTCCTAATGGGGAATGGGTCGCATGTTTCTGTTCTTGGTGTTGCCACGGTAGATTTGAGGCTTACTTCAGGAAAGATTGTCCACTTGAAGAACATGCAGCATGCGCCAACAATAAATAAGAACCTCGTTAGTGGTTCTCTCCTGTGCAGGGATGATTATAAGCTAGTATTTGAGTCAAATAAAGTTGTATTGTCTAAGTTTGGTAACTTTGTTGGTAAAGGCTATGAGAACGAAGGCTTGTTCCGCATAAGTAATTTAGTGTATTGTCATAATCTGAATGTTGCAACTGGCTTGAATAAATGTGATGCCAATATGTGGCATTCTTGTTTTTGTCATATTGGATTTGATAGTATTTCTCGAATGTCCAAAATTAGATTTAATTCCAAAATGTGAAATTATCAAAGTTTCAAACTTGTGTGCAAGCAAAACAACCTCGAAAACCCTTTAAGGGGTTACAGAAGAAAAAGAGCTTGGCGCCATTAGATCTTGTCTATTCCGACTTGTGTGAGATGAATGGATTGTTAACAAAAGGAGGCAAAAGATATTTTCTAACTCTTATTGATGATGCATCACGATATTGTTATGTTTATCTTCTGAAATCAAAAGATGAAGCTTTAAATTAATTTAAAATCTATAAGGCCGAGGTTGAGAACCAACCAGAGAACGAAATTAAAAGGCTAAGGTCTGATCGTGGAGGAGATCATCTCTCATGAATTCTCCCAATTTTGTTTTGAACATGGAATAGTCCATGAAATTACACCACCATACTCACCCCAATCAAACGGGGTGGCTGAGAGGAAAAATAGGACACTAATAGACTTGGTGAATGTCATGTTGGAGAGTGCCGGTATGCCTAAGATATTAGGGGAAAGCTATATTGACAGCAACTTTCGTTCTAATCAGAGTAATCACTAAAAGGTGTGAGATTACTTCGTATGAGGGATGAAGGGGAGAAAACCCAATGTTAATTTTTTGCAAACTTAGGGTGTTTGGCAAAAGTCAATATACCATTGTAGAAAAAGAGAAAGTTGGGACCTAAAACAGTCGATTGTGTCTTACTGGGATATGCTCAGAATAGCACATCCTATAGATTTTTAGTAGTAAAATTAGAAACTCCTGAGATTATTGTTAACACAATAATTGAGTCCAGAGATGCTTCATTTTTTTGAGGGTATTTATCCTGTGAGAACTGCAGGCAGTACTTCTCGAACTGAGAATAATCAAACTATGAATAATAGTAATTTTGAACCTACCATGATCTCTGAACCAATGAGTGATATATCACCAGTTTGTGATATTTCCGAGAAAGATAACAATTTAGTCGAAGAGGCTCCTCGCAGGAGCAAGCGACAAAGGATTGAGAAAACCTTTGGTGAAGACTTTATTGTATACCTCACGGATGATGTGCCAAACACTCTTTGAGAAGTTTATGCATTACTAGATGTTGAGTATTGGAAAGGGGCAGTCCATAGCGAGATGGATTCCATCATAGCTAATGGGACTTGGGAGATCACTTAACGTCCTATCGGGTGTAAACATGTTGGATACAAGTGGGTCTTTAAAAAGAAAATGAGACCTGATGGTACTATTGATAAGTACAAGGCAAGACTTATGGCCAAGGGTTATACCCAGAAAAAAGATGATGATTATTTTGATACGTATTCCCCTGTTGCCAGATTGACCACCATTTGAGTGCTCATTGCTTTAGCTACTTCCCATAGTCTTCACATCCATTAAATGGATGTAAAGACAGCTTTCCTTAATGGAGAGTTAGAGGAAGAAATCTATATGGAGCAACCGGATGATTTTGTGATTTCGGGACATGTAAATAAGGTATGCAAATCAATCAAATCCTTGTATGGCCTAAAGAAAGCAACTAAACAATGGCACGAGAAGTTTAAGAAAACTTTAACTTCTGCTGGTTTTTCTGTGAATGAGACCGATAAGTGTGTATATTATCGTTATGGTGGGGTCAAGGAGTAATTTTGTGTTTGTATGTCGATGCCATACTTATCTTTGGGACAAACACTGTTATCATTAACGAGGTCAAATCTTTCTTATATAGATACTTTGATATGAAAGACCTAGGAAAGGCAGATGCTATTCTGAATATTAAATTGATCAAAAATGAGGATGGGATCGCATTGAACCAATCTCATTATGCTGAGAAAATATTGAGTCGGTTCGGTTTTGAGAGCTGCAAGATATACTCAACTCCTTATGATGCTAGTGTTAAACTTCGAAAGAATCAGGGATTAGGCAAACATCAATTGAGATATTCACAAATTATTGGGTCCCTTATGTATCTATCTGGTGCCACAAGACCTGACATATCATTTGATGTGAGCAAATTAAGTCGGTTTACTTCTAACCCAGGAGATGATCATTGGGAGGTACTTGAGAGAGTGTTGCGCTACTTGAGAGGCACAACCTCATATAGAATTCAATATACTGGGTATCCATATGTATTAGAATGATATAGTGATTCAATTTATTAGAAGGATATAGTGATTCAAATTGGATCTCAGATGTAGATGAGATCAAATCTACAAGTGGTTATGTCTTTACTCTAGCAGGTGTTGCAGTTTCATGGAGGTCGTATAAACAGACCATATTGATGAGGTCATCCATGGAAACAGAACTTGTAGCATTAGACACAGCTACTGTTGAGGCTGAATGGCTTAGAGAGCTTCTGTTGGACTTGCCATTGGTTGAGAAACCAATACCGGCAATCCTAATGTACTGTGATAATCAAATAATGTTGATTAAGGTTACAAGTACTAAGCATAACATGAAGTCCTCCAGGCATGTGAAGCGTAGGCTTAAATCTATCAGAAAACTGAGAAACTCCAGAGTGATTACTGTGAATTATATACGCACTGAGAAAAATCTAGCAGACCCTTTCACAAAGGGGCTAGCACGAAAAGCGATTTCCGTTGCGTCTATGGACATAGGAATGAGGCCTATTGGAGTTACAACTCAACAGTAACCCATACCTTTTTGATCGGAGATCCCGTGACTTAGGCAATGGGAAAAACAAGTTGAAGTTTGTGCAAGAGAGTACGTTTTAATAGTATAGGTACCTATGTTCTAATAGACAAATTACCCTTAACTGTATGGAAGGATGGCTCAAAAGACTTAATGTATTCTAATGTCCAATGAGGGGAAAATGTATTAGCCTACAGGATACCTAAAATGAATACACTTACTTGAGGTTAACTGTGAGGTCGCAGTTCACGAGAATATGGCATTCTCTAGAAAGCTCATGAGCAGATAAGGGAGCATGACCAAATAATGCTTCGTTTAGGCTTGGTTCTTTGACAGCCTAGTATCAAGTGAAATTTAATCATGAAAAATTGTGAATTTAAGGCATAGTCCATTCATCATTTGTGAGAAGATGAATCATGTTATTCTAGGTGCAAGTTCAACCCGTACAGAACATACACTGAAAGACTGGTATATTAACAACTCTTCTGCACAATAGTCTTTATCACCATTTTTGTTGCTTGCCTTGGAATTGGTGGGGGATTATTAGAATTGGACCCATATGTGTAAAGGTCCATTCATTCCTGAAATTTCAAAGCGTGCATGGTTTAATCCCACACTGCTTAGTCAAGTGGTGGGAGTGCAATTTATAAGGTGGAGTCCTTGTCAGTCCACCTTTCCTTTTGCTGACCGTGCATTTCTCTCTCTCTGGTCGAAGCTCTGGACCAGTGTGGTTGAAGGCATAGGCCAGTGTGTTCGAATCCTCTTGGACCTCCCCTGGAGGTCTTTTTAGATCATTCCAGGACCTCTTCCTCATAGAAGATGTCCTTGAAGCCATAGAGCAGTGTGGTCGAAACACTGTGGTCGAAATAGAGTGGTCAAAAGACAGTGGTCCAAATAATATGGTTGAAGCCATAGACCAGTGTGGTCAGAACACCGTGGTCGAATTACACTGGTCGAAGCTGTAGACCAGTATGTAATCAGAATCATAAAACACTGCTTAATGACCATTAATTGGTTTTGAATTAGCAGTTACTAGTGGTTTAATATGCAGTTACTAGAGAGTAATTGTCTTGACCTTTAAAAGATCTAGAGATGTCCAGATCAAGGACCAATCGATCAACTTCCAATTTTTCTCTCTTCTTCCTCTCTGTTCTCTTGTGCTGGTGGGTTGTATTATCGAATGAAGCCATCCCTTCTCCTCGGCGTACACCGGGAAGAAGGGTGAACAGGTATCTCCGAGCTATTGTCGCAGAGTTCACCTGCACAGGGCGGCAATAAGGTTTCTAGGTAGCGCACCTGCGCGATCACTCGCTGCGCTGAATCATCTACATTCTGCACTGCTTCGACCAACGCTTCAAGTCTGCATTGCTTCCTGTTCTTCATCGAGCCCAACTGTAAGTTAGTTGCACAACCAGTAAATTCTATTATAAAGCTGTTATTGAGTATGTTTAGAAGTGCATTGAGTTGCCTGCTATTAGTATCGTTTTATGCATTTGTAGCTTTAAGTGATCTTTACCTGATAATACAATCTGAAATTAAAATATTGTCCACATTTTTAACAATTCCTACGTTTCAAACGAGCTTAACATGCCAACAATCAGCCAACCTGAGGTGATTCAATCGTGCACACACACAGTCCCTGCATGGAAGGGAAGAGGAACTGAAGAGGGTGGCTACAGAGAAAAGTGCTGGCCGAGCACAATTAGGTTCGCCCGTGTTCCCCACGCCTCTGTCAGGGCGAGCCCCACCACCACCACGGATTAGGGTGCGCTTGGTTGAGCGCAGGTGAATTGGCTGGCCGAGTAGTCCACAGGCCGCCGAGTGTTTGTTTGGTTGGGTGCAGACTTTGTCTTTGCCGAGCCGAGAGCGAGCCCAGCGATGGAAATCGGCGCTGGCTCCCGAGCTCGCGTGTAATCGTCTTTGCACCAGCTAATTGTCATTAGAAGTTAATTAATGAACCAATATCATTAGTTAATAAACTGTTTTCATGTTATTTATTTCCAAACCATTTTAAGACGTCATTTTTTAACTTTATATTTTCTCCAAGCCCAGGTCTTCAACCAAACACCACTTTCCCAGCCTTGCCTGGCCAGGCAAAAATCATCTACTTTCCAGGCTACCTCCAGGCACCATTTTTTCCCAGGCATGAAATCCAGATCACCAACCAAACAAGCCCTAGCAGTAGGAGTTCAGGACATCTAATCTAACCACCCACCTCACGACTCACGACCCTTCTCCTCTTGCCAACGTAAGCCCTGTAAATGCACGATTAACTTTGTGGTAATGACGTGCTCGAGACCGAAAATAGAGGAGATGACAGATTAGAAACGGAAGCGCGCAGGTTCTACTTTTGGACGGATTGGATGGCAGCCGCTGCCGAGACCTCATGAAAAGCATGATTAGCTGAACGGTTCCCAAACTTTCGTATGTTTTAGTGGAAAGCGAAGGAGATTAGCTCAGACGACAGGACGTGATGCGTTTGCTTAGAGTCAGCTGAACTGGAAGCATTAGATGTTTTTTTTTTTGACGAAATGGCAGCAGCCTGCCTTTCAAATTTCAGTCAAGTAAGTATAGAACAAATGTACAGGTCGGTCGTCGCAGAGGCAGACCGAAGGCAAAAGAAAAGAGAAAATAAAAATAAAAACAAAGATAACAGCTTAAAGGACAATTACAGATGAAATAAAATTAGTGGCAACCCATCAGCTTTCCGAATTCAAAGGGCATTCCTAGGGAGGATGCAGCCGTTGAAGCGAGAGCGCCCCAGCCTCAATCCACAGCTTAATCTCATCCCTGATCTGGAAGCCCAAAGATCGAACATCAGTGCCATTTCTATTGAAGATCCGAACATCAGTGCCATTTCTATTGAAGATCCTTGCGTTGTGTTCCTTCCGAATCAAGGATTTTTTTTTCTAAATAATATTAATTTAAAATATAATTACAAAAAATATAGTAAAATAATAATTACAAAAATAAGCTCATGTCGTCATTTGGAATGACGAAATTGGCCAATGGCCCTTCTAATTGGCGACAATATCCATGTCGCCAATTGGAACAGTGCTGAGAGGGCTCCGTCGCCAATTCAATCGGCGACATGCCAATTTCGCCAGTTCAATTGGCAACAGGAACCTGTCGCCAATTGGAATAGTGAAATAGCCCTATATATAATATATTTTTTAATTTATGTGTAGAGAATTCAGCCTAAAGATTTAATGTATTTCATAAAGTTTTTTTTGTTAATACCTTGAAGTGTCCGCGTAGTTCAGAATCCAAAATTGGAGACGATAACAGAATGTGAAGTAGAGAATGTGAGTACGACGGTGCAATAACACAAACAGCCCCCTTTGGAGCGAAATGGAAAGAATATTTGGGTTTAGGGTTGCCATACGCGCTGTTATCCTGATTGTATTGTTCGTAGAACTGATTCCTTGGGAAATAGATTGTGTAATATTTAATAGTCGAAATATTTAGGAAAAGATATTTAAATTTGAAGGACTTCATAATTTAATTGTGAATTACATGGCGCACTGCGTTTGATTACGTACATTAGAAACGCCAACATGCACGAATTAATAAACCGAAATACACCTATGATACATGTGCGCCTTTTTGGAATCAGAAAAACGTTGATTGGAATGAAATCGATTAGTCCTAGCGGCCCATCGGTCCCTTCCCCTTATCTCTAGGCTGCCCGCGGCGGCGACCAATCTCGAAGTCAGCCATGTTCTGCGAGACGGGCTAGACGATTGAATGATGTTAGGATAGCACAACGTAGGGCCAAATTAATAATCACGATACAAATTGAACATAACTTACCTATTTGATTCGGACTACGCTTGGGCGACGGGGAGCACTAGTACGGCTGCCGGTCTCACTAGCAGGAGCCTTCCCCTTGTTCACCGCGCGCTCGGTCCGGTCGTACTCAGCTTCCTGTTCGAGGGTCCTCCACCACCACCTTGCTTTCCTGGACTCCTCTGATGTCTTTTTCGTAGGGCCGGGTACATTTGGTTTCCAGCGTTTGAAGGTCTCGGCTCAAATCGCATAGTTCAATATGTACTTCTGCTCGATGAACACCATATCGTACATGTCCGGGCCGTCGATCTATTGAAAGAAGTTACATCGCATCTTCGACTGCCATTATGCGCAGATGTAGTTAGGGATTTGTCGAATGTAACATAAGATGTAAAAAATGTATGTGTGTGTAAGATTCGCTCACGTGGTTACCTGTACACACAAGAATAAATAGCATTGAAACACAAGACTAGCATAATGTAAGTTGTACATAAATTAATATTTACATGGCATAACTGATTTTGTGAACAAATCACAATGATATTACGAAACATTCAGCACAACATCATCACATATTTTATCAACAAATCGCAACGATATTACAGAACATTGAGCACAACGTCCTCACATATTTTGTCATCAAATCACAACGATATTACAAAACATTGAGCACAACATCCTCACATATTTTGTCGTCAAATCACAATGATATTACAAAGCATTCAACACCACGTCATCGCATATTTTGTCGACAAATCACAATGATATTACAAAACATTGAGCACAACGTCATCACCTAGTTTTTCAAAAAAATCAAAAAGATATTACAAAGCATTGAGCATCGCATATTTCAACAGGACAAACCTTTCTCATGGTTGCGGCCTCAACGTCCGCCATGTCGACCGCCTCGAGTGGGGCGGTCAGATGAGGTCCCCGTGGCACCGTCTAGACTGCCGATGTCTCCCTCATCCTGTGTATTTCTCGTAGGGTATTTCTTGAAGGTGTGTCTAGACTCCCTACAAATGGAGAACTTTTTCGTACGACGCCCGGCTTCTGCTTTATCCATGTCATTCCTAATACGTCGTACCTGCCATCGGCTAACCTTTCCCTTCAGCCTATCAATGTCTGTGGCCCAGACATGCCGATCATGTATGACACATACGTTATGATGGCACTATATAACAAAAATCCTCAAATTCCTTAGGAACCACAACTAGTTGTTCGTCTTCTCGCTTTCAACGAATGTGAATGCCACGGGAAGAACCTGATTGTTCCCGTCCATCGCTATTGCAGTCAGCATCTGGCCCTTCTACTTCCTAGTCAGGAATGTGCCATCGACGCACAAGATTGGACGACAGTACCAGAATGCATTGATGCATGGACCAAAGACGAAGAATGCTCGCTTCAGTACCCTCTTATTGCCTCACTTCGAATGCGTTGAATCTTCAATGGCGACAGGAGTACCGGGATTCCTCTCCTGTATGACCCGGAGTTGGCTGGGCAGGTTGTGGTAGGAGTCTTCGAACGTATCAAACCTTGATTCCAATGCCTTCTGTTTTGCCCTCCATGCCTTGGCATAGCTGATTGTGTACTGAAACATTGCCTCAATCGCCCGAATGATGGATCGTGGCTTAAAATCTAGATTATCCACGATCTCACCGTACATGATATTTGCGATGAAGCCTCATGATATGTTCTTGTGGGACTACACTGACTCAGCGACGACACATGTGTGAGAGACCACTATAGAGTATTTTCAGTAGGTGTCCCACTTAGGCTGAAATGCATGCACTCGCCAAGGGCATCCCTTTATGTCGCACTTCATGTCGTAGCATCTTGGGTTAGACTTGACGACTGTGAATGTACGTCACACTAACAAGGCCCAGAATTTGACCACCTCCTGCATGGCCTCCTTGCATTTCTACATGGCTCCTTGCCTGACCTCGCTCTAGTCGTATTCCCACGGCACACAAGATCCTTCGTTAACGACGAGGTTGTTGAACTAGCATGTGTTCCACTCGGATGGAACCGCCTGTTGTTCTACAACATCCTCGTCGTCGGATCCTTCATCTTCTGACAATGCCTGGTAGTCCTGGTCTTCGAGATCCATCCTTTGGACTAGGGCTTCCATCTCCTCACCCTCGTCAACAATCCTACTAGCTTGCCTGACTAAAGGAGCTCCTTCAACACGGTCTTCACGACAGAATCAGCAACTCCCGGACCTTCAGCAATTGTGTGCGCCACGTTGTGGCTGGAGTCCCCGACTTCTTCTTTAGCGTCACCACCCCCTTCTTGTTCAGCCGCCGATGAAGGAGTGGGCTTAGCATATGTCTGCGCCAGAAGGACCAAATCCCACCGTTCCTCCCTCACCTTGCGTACATATGACTGACATGACCTTGTTCCCTTGAGCTGCACTAACTCCCAATATATACCCTGTGGTGCTCGGTTGGCAAGGTAACTCAATCTCAGATCATACACAACATGGTCCAAATCGAATGTGTGGAACAACCACCGCATCACAGCGCCCCATATACATTGCTTTGGTCTTGTTAGGGTCACGATCACTGATTGGGAATAACACAAATCAAACCCCTGAGGACCCTCTAGAATAGTCCCCTGACCGTAGTAAATTTTAAAATTAGTGGCGTCTGACATATTTGACGTACTGCATCGTAAACAAGATTTACACGATTAACCACATATCTAAAACTAAACTACCCACCGAAAAGGAATATGTACAATATACTATACTACGTAACCGTATATTTAAATCTATGTAATCCATTTGGTTAAAAAAAAGTACTTAAAAGGTGGACGACCGGACAGGTAGTGCTTTGCTAGCTTCTCTCCGCCCCTCTACTCCTCTCTGCTCCTCCCCCTTCCCTCCCCTCTTTCTCTTTTTTCTGAATTGAAGTGAGTTATGCCAGAATTTTGGGGTTTTTTGTACGGTAGATTATGTCGCCATTTGGAATGACGACAGGGACTTGTGGGATCCCTGTCATAATTTGAAATGACGATTTTCCTAAATTTTAATATTAATTTTTTTACCCATCACGATTCGATCTGCAAAAGTGGCAGCGTGCGACGTTACAAGGTGCGTTCTTTTCGGTCAGCAGAAGTGGTAGTGTGTGGCATGACCGAGTGCGGTCTTTAAGGTCTGAAAAGGTGGCGTGTCAGAGTGCAGTCTTTCCGGTCTAAAACGGTAGTGTTGTAGTGTGTGGTCATCTCGCTCTACAAAAGTGGGGTGTAAAGGGTAGAAGCAGAGTTGTGTGGGGTATCGCGATGCTGACTCCCTCACATTATTTCCCGTACACACAAGAACAAATAGTATCGAAACATGATACTAGAATAATGTAAGTTGTACGGAAATTAATATTTACACGACATGACTCATACTTACAAGATCAATTATCTACTCGCGAGTCTTCTTGGGGCGTACCCCACGTGTGGCCCCTACCCTTGCTCGGTGCGGCTGTGCGCGCTGGTGCGAGTACGTCAAAGGCTCTAGCGATCGAGGTACCCTACCGACGTGAGTAGCCCGAGGGGGTGCCGCGAGAGGGTGCTGCGTCGACTGGCTCGGTCCGGACACCCGAGGGGGTGCCCCAATGGAGACCTGGCTACTCTCAGCATGCGATGGCCCACCGCCCTGGCATCGAAGTGTCCATGCCTGCTTGAACTCGAAGTCCCCGGAGCGTGACTCCGTGTTTGACACCACCACCTCGTCCCAAAGGGCTGTACAACTTGTGAAACAGTTCGTTATGAATGTAAATATGGCGAAAATGATGAAATAGTATGTTATGCATAAAAACAAGATAGACATACCTTGTCGCACAAAGGTAGCGGGCGGCTCAGCATACTCCTGCACTAGTGGAACCCGCCTGCCACATCCAGGTGAGGAGTCAAGGGGCATAACGCACCGTGGCTCACCCTCCCCTATCCATGCACAGGTGAGTCCACCAGCTCCCTCGGCCTACGACAAGACGAAAGCTGGATGCCTCACCTCGTCTTGTCCACAAACTGGTCCATGAGCGCTCTGATGTCCTACGCCGTCATGCTGAAGAGCTCCCTGGGCATCATACGAGGCACGGAGGTCGCCAACTCATGCATCTCCCATTGCAGATCGACCTGTACACATAATTAACAAGTTAGGAAACCGTGGAGTTCGAAATAAAGAACAAGACGCGAATGTTTAATGCTGACCTACGAACTGTGCCGGGGTACTCCTGGCACGGTGCCACGAGGACCCGCCCGCCACGTTCGGGTGAGGAGTCGTGGGGCGTGATGCACCGTGGCTCACCCCTCCCCCTCCCCCCGCCCCATCGACGCATAGGTGGGTCCACTAGCTCCCTCGGCCTATGACAAGACGCAAGCTGGATGTCTCGCCTCGTCTTGTTTATGAACTGGTCCATGAGCGCTCTGATCTCCTGCGCCGTCATGCTGAAGAGCTCCCCGAGCGTCATACGATGCACAAAGGTCACCAACTTGTGCATCTCCCATTGTAGATCGACTTGTACACATAATTAACAAGTTAGAAACCAAAAACTTGCGAAGCAAATAAGAAGTATAGACCATTCAATATGTACCACGAGATGGAATGCGGAGTCCGGCTGGGCCGGGTACGTGTCGTTCATCGTGGCCTCGTGTCATGGTGGGTCGTCCATGACCCTGACGCAATGAACCCTCGTCCGACTGGAGTACCACTCGATGTACCTGTCGTACGTCCTGGGGTCGTAGGGAGCATCCTCCTGGATGACGTCCTCCAAGGCATGGAATCAGCCCTCAACCCAAGGGAGCATCCTGTCAGGCCAGGAAGTCGTAGCAGGTACTCCTTTCCTAGTGTACCTGTGGAAAGCAAAATGATTATTTCGTAGGTACAAAAGGCAAATGCTACGACAGAAATAAAACATGAACTCACCCATGGACGTTTGCGGCAACTGCTGCCCCCAAGGGACTAGGACCTCCTGTCGCATCACCCAGTGCACGTGGTACTCCTCCACGAAAACTTATACAAGAAGTAATAAGAAGCGACATATCTAATTAATTCAATTATTGCACGATTAGTGACAAATACGAAATTGATCTGCACACAACTGTATCGACGTACAAATTTTTAGAGGTGTCTTGTCGTGTACATATGGAAAGTAAAATTAAGTTCACGATATTTTAATTAACATCTACATACCCTATTTAGCTCTCTAGATTTTTTTACAGAATTTGTAGAGGTGTCTTGCCGTTTTCCTACTTTGAAACGTATTTTCGGCATTAACAAAATATTTACCATGTACAAATGAAAACCAAAATTAAGTTGACAATATTTTAATTGTGGTATACATACCCTATTTAGCTACTTTGGAATTTTCATATAATTTTTTTAGGTACCTTGCTATTTTCCTTGCTTACAAATTATTTACTGTGTACCAATGGAAACCAAAATTAAGTTGGGATTATTTTGATTAAGCTCTACATACCCTATTTAGCTACTCCGCAAATTTTATATATTTTTTATAGGTATCTTGCTACTTTTCTTATTTGAAAAGTGTCTCTAACATTTACAAAATATTTATCATGTAGAAATGGAAACAAAAAAAATAAGTTGACAATATTTCAGTTCAGCTCTACATACCCTATGTAGCAACTTTGGATTTTTTTTTTTTACATTTTTTAGAGGCGTCTTGCTATTTTCCTGGTTTTAAAAGTATTTTCGGCATTAACATAATATTTACCGTGCACAAATGGAAACCCAAATTAAGTTAGGGTTATTTTTAATTAAGCTTTGCATACCCTATTTAGCTACTCTGCAATATTTATAGATTTTTTTATAGGTATCTTGCTATTTTCCTTGTTTACAAAATGTCTCCAACGTTTATAAAATATTTACCATGTACAAATTAGAACAAAAAATAAGTTCACAATATTTTAATTCAGCCCTACGTACCCTATGTAGCCACTCTAGATTTTTATAGAATTTTTAGAGGTGTCTTGCTATTTTCCTAATTTAGAAAGTTTTTTTTGGCATTAAAAAAATATTTACCATGCAAAAATAAAAACCTACAAAGTTTCCTTTGTACTTTTGCAGATTTATTCTAAATCATTCAAGTAATGCCCCATAAATAATATTTATACGATAAACTGAACTATACACAGGTAAAATGATGTACTACATCAAACTGCAATACAGCTAAAATTTTCTAATCCATTGAATTCTATATCGCTATTTTTATTTGATAACCTACCAGGTTTCAAATTTATGTATGTAGAAAGTTACAAGAATATTTACTTGCAAGATGGGTGAGCAAATCCGCTTCTCTCTCTCTCTCTCTCTCTCTCTCTCTCTCTCTCTCTCTCTTCCGTTAGGAACCAGCAGGGCTTCGTTACATCACTTCTCCCCTCTCGTCTTCTCTCTTCTCTTTTTTTGGGAATTAAAATGACTTTTCATCCGATTTTTTGAGTTTTATATAGCCAAATCCTGACGCTAGTTGAATTGGCGACAAGAACCTGCGGGTTCCTGTCGCCATTTCAAATAGCGATTTGCATGCTCTTGAAAGCAAATTACCAGTTCAACTGGCGATAGGAGGTTGGACCCGCGACTGACAGTAAATGGCATCCTATAGTCATTTCAAGTGGCGACAACGGCATATTTTTGTTAAAAAAAATCAACAATTTTTTTAATAGTTATCTTTTAAATTAATATTATTAAAAAAAATCCCAAATCGACAACCAGATCAGAATCACTAGAGAATTCCAGCCCTGCTTCTCTTCTCCTTGGAAATGGGAGCCTGAATGGAGCCACCAATCTTCTAAGACTCAACTCGATCAAGCTTCACCAGCAGGGGCGGATCTATTAAGACTCACCAGGGTGCACAGGACACCGGGTCCAAAATCGTTTTATATACATATATACATCTCATATTCTCATGTATGAAAGCACTGGACACCCGTCGGTCAAAATGAAGGACATCGGCGGACTCGGTAGCGGGCGCGGGTGCGTTAGTGCGTCGTAGCGTGGGCCTTCCGCCAAGGCCATGAAGAGACTAATCACTAGCGGCCAATCGCGTGGGCGCTTCCTCAAGCGCCCGGCCGACTAGCGAGTAGCGATCGAATCGCATGACCCGGTCGGCAATGAGGGCGAGGCGTGTGGCCTGGCAGGCAGAGAGCGGGCATGCTAGCTCTTTGGATCCTATCTCTTTAGATCTGCGATCGAAAGGGGTGCAGCCTCCTAAAGCTATGTAACGTATTGGCCATATATTTGAGTGATGCGAAATATATATGGAAATTAGTTGATCTTTTCCACCTCATATGATATGAGTTAGTAGTACTCCTAGGCCTTGTACATTGTGCCAAAATAATCGGTGCTACAGTCTACAAACCAAAAGTGGCTTTAAGCATCGATGCTTGCCATTGGGCTGTGACGATGCTGGAACTAGACCTGGGAGTTGGGTCGTACTTTTCCAGGTCAGTCCGAGACCCGACCGTCACGACACACCACGTGGTGGGTCAGGCCGGCACGATACGAATAGTTGGGCCAGGTTGGGCCTGAGGACAGGGCCCATCGGACAAAGACGACACAAAGACGGGAGTGGGGTTGTGCTCGAGCTAGCCAAAGACGAATGCAAAGACGCTAAGCCCCCATCACAGCTTGGCAGCGCCCGCTCAAGACGCCCATGTCGCCACACAGACAGAGGAGGAGAGAGAGCCGGAGCGCACCAGATGTGGAGGAGGCGGGGTTAGGGTGTAACATCCAAAAAATCTCAATTTTAGGAAAGTATAATAAAAATAAGTGGGAGAATAATTTGAGCATGTTTTTGTGTGGAAAACTATTTTAGCATGATTTATGAACTTTTCTATAAATCAAATAGTGAAATTACATGCAAACAGCAAATTGTAAGAATTTTTGAGAAAATCACATAATAGATAAAATCCTAAAAAATTTACACAAGAAACTACACGGTGTCAAAAGCCCTCATAAAAAAGTTCATAAATTTTGAAGTATTTTTGTTAGGTTTAAAAATTTGTCAAATTCTCAGCATTTTTCTGAAAATTCCAAATTCTATTTGAATTTCTCGTCGGGACAATGGTCCGAAATCGTCGCTAACCATCTTCTCTCGTACTTGCTCCAGCCCGTGCCAGCCTCGCTCCTCTCGCTCACTGACATGCTGGCCCCACCTATCGGAACCCTTCGTCCACCTCGCTTCGCCTCTGAGTGCCAGTGCGCTCTGCCACTCGCCCGTGGTTTGTGACGCTGCGCCCACCGTGTTCACTCCTCAACCACTCCCGTCGCCTCCGCCTACCAACGCCTATGCTAGCTAGCTACCCCGTCGACGCACCATTATCTCGCGTGGACAACGAGATCGAAGCTCGCGCGAGAAACCCGTATGTCACGTCATTTTCTCGCAACTTCTCTCGCGTATTCACACATTACTATTCTAATTTCTATACAACATTGCTTCATAATTAGACATGTGTGATATGTATAGAACACCTGGTCATTTTTGTTCTGGATCCGCCCCTGTTCACCAGGATGGTGTTGTCTTGTTCATGTAGGTAGATTTCTTTCAGCATTACTTTTCCCACCATCTTTCTATTGATGTTTGTGTTGTTTTTGTCTCTTGCAGATGTGATGAGGTTGAAGTCCCCTGCAACTATCCAAGGCAGTTGACTTAGAGATGAGATCTCTTGTAACTCCTGTATAGAGAGTTCTTTATCATGAACAAGCTGTGGGCCGTAGACGACCGTAAGAAAGCATTAGATGTGACCATATGTCGGAGATTTTACCATTGTCAGGAAAAAGACAGCACGAAGCTCGTTCTGTTAATTTCTCCAATGGAACTGAAGGACTAGTTGCCAACTTGCCATTAGAAAATAACAGTGTAGATTAATCAAATATCTACTGAAAAAATTTCCATAAAAAATATCTACTGAAGAATATAACTTTATTTCTAAAGTTAAAAATGTACTAATTGCATGGGATTTACAGATGGTTTAACCAAATGAGAGCTAGTTAAAATGGGAAAAATAAAAAGACGTAAAAGCAATTATTCGCACCACCGTGGCACCATGCCACCATCCTCTGCCAAGCCAACCAGAAGCGCCCGCAAAATTTGATATATGTCATTTCGAGATTTGCCATTCAGTTTCTTGAAATTGGAAATTTGTCATTCCAATTTCTTTCTTTTTTCAAATATGCCATTATCACTCATTTTCTCCTATTTTATTTTCTATTATATGATTTTCTATATATTCTAATTGTGAACTTCTAGTTTTGCCCCCTCTCTATCCGGAATGAATCCATCCCCTCCCTCTGCTCTGCTAGTGAGTCATCCCATTAGTGAACAAAGACTGAGCCATGAACTATGGCCATGAACTAGGGCACAGCCGCCGCCGGTCCTGCCCCCTCCCCCCCCTCCCCCCGCCGGGGGGTCGCCTCACGGCCACCGCATCCTATCCTGCTCAACAAGAGGAGACGGGTTCAATAGCTCCTCCACACCGCCTTGTCCTCGATTTCATCGATTTCATAATACCTGCAGCTTCCTCAATCTCAAACCTTTCTTCAACCTCGACCAGACTCACTTATCTGCAAAGAACACTACCTCAAGCGGAACTCTCCTCCATCATCAACCACCTAGGGGACTCTGGGATCACAAAAAGCGCAAAGCCAATGAAGACGGATGGGAGGATACCCGACACCAAGCATAATTCTCCAATTGATGTGCTCTGAGAGGCCCGAGAAAGCATAATTGGAAACATAGCCAAGGAGGATCCCAAAATTGATGCAGATCTCAGGGAGGGATGTGAGAGACCCACGGGTAGATGCAGGGGAGATCTCAGCGATATAGACTCCAAATACCATGGTGCCAAAGCCAATGCCAACTCCGGCGAGGAGCCTCCCTACCATGAGCACGGTGAACGAAGGAGCAAATGTCATGATGGCTGCGCTGGTCTGGAAGACTATTGCACCAAGGGCCATTTTCCATTTCCTTCCAATTGCATCAGATGTTCTTCCTCCTGACAGACTTCCCAAGAGTGAAACCACACTTAGGCAACCTATTAGGATTTCTTCCTGAAACTCGGTAATGCGGAGATCTTTCTGGATGTAGATGATCGCACCACTCATGACACCAACATCTGCAGAGAGCAAAGTGTTAAACAACATTGGGAATTAATCCCTTACAAGTTCAAATGCACGGCAGCCATAAAAAACAATCTGTCCTGTTTCATATGCTGATTTGCAGGTTCAGGACAAATAGGGAGCAAAATCCTACTCGGAAATCATCTAAATAGCTGTAGGATATAGAACATCTCAATCAAATCATAAAAACTTCAGCTTTGCTTGCAATCTTCAAATATCCCATTTCGTTTGTTGTAGTGCTCAGAATGAAATCAAGATTGTCTCGTGAAGACATGAAATGATGAAAAGCGTACCATAAAGACACTAGCAATTGCAAAGTGCTACCGCTACCAGAAGGATGGTTACGATTCCATTCACGGGACGCACGAATTTATGAGAAAAGATGTCCTTTCTATCCGTAAACTCAGATCCCTGGGGCGCGCACCGCGGGGTCCATGGCATTGCAGGAACTCACCGTAGTCGAGGAGGATGGCGTTAAGCCAAGTGAAGATGGCGCAGGCGTACACGAACAACTCCTTGCTCCTCCTCTCGGACACCGAGGGCCTCCTCTGCCCCTCTGACCTCGCCGTGTCCAGCTCCGGCTCGTCGCTTCGATCAAGAACCACATACCTGCTCCTGCCATTGGCGGCCTCCGCGCCCGCTATCGCCTCGCTTCGTGCTCCGGGCGATCCTGTGGGAAACGAATCCTCCGATATTGCTAATCAATGTCACGGATAAACAGTTCCGTGACATCGGATCGAAAAACAACGGCCGAGACTAAAACACTATAGCTAAAGTACTGTTTAAAAATACTGTTCGTGAATACCGTTCGGAAAATACTGTGTCATGGTACTGTTTACTACACTGTAGCAGTAGATCTAGTCCGTCCTTCCAGATCAAACGGTCCAGATCTTTCGAATGTCACAATACTGTTCATCGGTGACATTTCCGTAGGAATGTCAGCCAATGCGAATCCGATCCGGTGATGTTGCTCTTTGTTGCCGCGGGTAATTGGTACTGGATTCAGAGGTGGTCATCCATAGCGCCCCAATCTAGGCAAAATTTGATATATGACTCAGTTTTTGTTCACTAATAGGATGACTTACTGGCAGAGCAGAGCGAGGGGATGGATTCATTCAGAATAGAGAGGGGGTAAAACCGGCAGTTCACAATTGAAATATATGGAAAATCATATAATAGAAAATAAAATAGAAGAAAATGAGTGATAATAATATATTTCAACAGAGAAAGAAAGTGAAGTGGCAAATTTTCAATTTGAAGGCAAATCTTGAAGTGGCGGCATTCTTAATGGTGTATGTCAAATTTTGCGCAAGTTGCCAACCAAACGAACCGAACGAGTCGGCCAACGCAACGGAAAATAAGAAGAGAGCGGCAGAGCGCCGCGGCACGAAGCCTCGTGTCGTGGAGTCCGCTCCCCTCGGGATCCGCCCGTGGGATCTCGCGCTCTCCAGGATTGGAAGCCGCGGCCTCCCCACGCCCCCAGGCAGCCATGGGTTCCCGCGCGAATCGCGTCAGGCAGCAGAGAGAGAGGGGCGAGGCGGGCTGGAGGCGGAGAGAGCAGCGCCAGCACGCGCGACATGGACCAGAAGGCCGGCTCCTTCCTCGCCGTCCGCCGCCTCTCCGGCGCCGCCTGCAAGCACCCCTCACCGGGTACGTACGCGCGCGTTGGCCCGCTCGGGTCGCCTTACTTGTTTCAGGGCAGAGGCTGACTTCGATGAGGTTTTCCTTTTGCGCGTGCGTGCGCCGCAGCGGAGGCCGCAGCGGGGTCGACGGCGTGGATCGGGAGGGGCTTCTCGTGCGTCTGCGCGCAGAGGAGGGAGAGCGACGCGCGCCTCTCCTTCGACCTGAACCCTGTTCAGGTGAAATCCTGCTCTCGTTTTAAAGTCTATTTCTCGTCGATGCAGGGATTAGAAGTATTTGGTGATGTCGTAATGTGATTGTTTTGAAGTATAAATGCAAACAATTGCTGAAATAACAACGAGAGCCAGGGTATACAAAGCAAATGCTGTATTTCATTAGACTTGTGCGTGGGACTTATGGCATGATCGATCCCTGCATGCCCGGTTAGTGATTTATAAGAACACGAAAATTGAGCCATGCCAATTCTCACCTTACTGGCTTTTGGTACAATGGTTGACATAGACTTTGGCATGTCATGTGGTAGTCTTTAGGACTTTTAACATTGGAGCTTCCTGCACGAATGACGGTATTTTATTTTCTGTTGCAGGAAGAGTGCCTGCAAAGAATACAAAACCGGATAGAGGTGCCGTATGATAGTTCAAACGGAGAGCATCAGGTATGAGCGGTGGATTATATCACCACCGACGTGTTTGTTTGTGGGTTGTGATGTGCTATTTCAGACAGCCCATATTGTTATATTTGTAAAATTAGCACACGGTATTCCTGTTGAATTTGTCATGACAAGCTTTGTTCTCCGATTATAAGGTGTCCAGTGGCTTGACATAGTATACGCTGAGATGCCTAACAAAACAGCTGTGTGCTCATGCTTGTATTACCGGGAAAGGAAAATATAATGTGTCCATCAATTTAGTTAGACTCACCATAGCCCGCAGGTATAGTTCAAAAACATTTTTATAGGGAAAATAAATTTTTGGTATGAGTAAATTAGCCAATTGATCCTACAGTGCAGCAGCACATTCTTGCTTATGGTTTGTTCCCTAGTTACTATCACTATCAATTGTTTTTGCTACTACTGGTCTAAAGAACTAAAGCTATCTTCTTTTCTTTTCTTTTTTGTAGTTTGATATGGCAATCTAGAGCATATATTTTGATGCTCCACTTCCTCAGTTCAATCTAATTTGTCATCACATGCACTGGTTAGTCTCCAAGAGGGTACTTACCCATTCATCACACCTTTTGTCCATTAGGAAGCACTGGAAGCCCTTTGGCATGCTTCTTTTCCTGGAACCAAACTTCTAGGACTAGTATCAGACCAGTGGAAGGAGATGGGATGGCAAGGGAAAGATCCATCTACAGATTTCAGGTATTGGTTTTTTCCTTCATTCCCATGCGTGCCCTGTAGCAAACAATTTGTTAGTTAAATTTCAGATGTGCAATCATATGTTGGGTTGGAATTACAGGGGCGGTGGCTTTATCTCTTTGGAAAATTTACTATACTTTGCTAGGAACTATCCAGTGAGTGCAAATCTCTTGACCCAGTGCTGGTTCAGATTCATCTCAACTTTCCCCAAATGCTAGGCTGCGTCTCTGATGTAGCCTTCAATGCTTTTCTTTGAGCTAGAGCAGGAAAGAATCTAAGAGCTTATGTAATGTACATATCTGTTGGACAAGCATTGAAACTCTGCCTCCTTGTCTGCTTTTGGCAATTGAACAGCTAATCATCCTTTGACAATGACCTTACTGTGGATAAAAGAAACCATAATATATCTGATAGACTTAATAGAGAGGTAATATTTGTATGTTGGACCTTTCATTCATCTCAGTAAGGCCTTTTCTGTGCAGAAATCCTTCCAGGAGCTCCTTTGTAAGCAGAATGGTGATAGAGCATTGTGGGAATATCCATTTGCTGTAGCTGGTGTAAATATTACATTCATGCTCATTCAGATGCTTGGTCTTCAAGCAGGTTTGTTCATTAGACTTTTCAATGTTTCTTGACTAGTTGATCTATATACTGTATAATGATTCTCTGAGCAGAGTTTCTGAACTGTGAAACTGGTTTTGCAATGCAATTAACAATGTGGATTCGAGCCACAATGACTGATATTGATTTCCTCTTCAGTTAAGCCAAGGTCGTTGATTGGAGCGGTGTTCCTAAATCTACTTTTAGGTACAGTCAGGATTTTACTGTTACTTTTGTGCAGGCTTGAAATCTTACAGAACTGCTATATATGGCACTATAGGTGTAATGAACACATCAGCTTAATGAGGGTTGCTTCTACTCTTTAAAGTACCTGTTAGATGATTAACACATCAGCTTAGTGAGGGCTGCTCCTACTCTTTAAAGTACCTCTAGATACTAACATCTAACCGTTGTTTTTTGTTCAGAAAATGATCGAGCTTTTGACATTCTTTACTGCATAACCTTTAAGCTGATGGATCAGAAATGGCTTGACATGCACGCCACTTATATGGATTTTAATGTATGTCTTTCTTCAATACGAAATCTCCTGGGCGCATTCTTCGTACCAAGTACCTTCTATCCTGACTAAATTGTGATATCCCACTGCAGTCAGTTATTAAATCTACACGACGCCAGCTCGAGAGGGAGCTATTACTTGAAGATATTCAGCAAATCGAGGACATGCCATCGTACAGGTTTCTCACCCGCTAGCAGGTGATCTCTCATCTAACATCGCAGTATGTATTGAAGCTAATCACACATGCATCTAAAGAATTGCAACCTGCGAACCACGTAAAGTGGGCTCGATGTGTGGGGAATCCAGGATCATGTACTGGGGATGTGTTTCAGTGGTTTGTGCCATCATGTTTAGGTACTGTGATAGCCTGAGCTCCTGGATTTGCATTTTGGGGCCTTCTTGGTCATAAGGCGACACCTCGAGTAACTGGGTATCTGAATAGCAGTTGGGGCATGCTAGGGTGTTCTTTTGGGAACGATTTGTTGTAGACACGGAGTCTTCATACTACAGAAGTACAGAATGACAAGTTCCCATATTTCTTTGTAAACAAGAGTTCTTGGGAAGCTAATCTGAGTTGTCAAAAACGCGTTGTAGCCACTTGCATAGATAATTTTGATGCATCCTTCTTTTGCACTACATACCCACGTTTTGTGTGATTTGTCAATGGAGTGTGTACTATCGTTATATAGTTGGCTCTGGCAACAAAAACATTTCTACCTCTGTAAACTCAGACGATAATTCAGGTTCATTTGGGAGTAAAATGAATGAATCATGCACGTACATAAGGCAAGCCAGGGCCATGCAAGAAAATAAGCTAGGCTTTTAAATGCAGACTTTGCAGAAGATTTGGAAATTCGATGGAAGCTTGAAGCTTCTCGTTGAAGGTTTCAGAATTTCTAGCTCTTTCCGCGACTGTTGCTCCAGCAAGCACACATCTAAAACAAAAGGCAGTGATAATAATCTCTCTAAATGCAAGCAAAAAGCAGTAAAACAAAAAAAAATAAAGCTAGACGCTTGAATTCCCTTTCTTCAGAATCTCACTGGGTTAAACTTGTTCGATCCAACCCATCGCATCAGTGATCAGTCTACTCTACTCTAGCCTGATTTGTGCTTGCTTTTCGAGCAATGACAAAACACGTATCTCTTTCCTTTCCTCCCTCGGTACTAGTAACGAGGCGACAAAGCTAGCAAGAACGGATAAAACACTACATCAGCAGATGGATTCGATCCAGGCTTGAAGACCGGATGGGATCTTGGGATCACATCGGGCCATCAGGGGGGCATCTCAAGTGCAATTGACAGGCGGAGATCAGATTAGATATCGCACTCTCCTTGTACCTATCCCTGCAACTATCCCTCCCTATCCAGCTAGTTCTAGCGCCCGTCCTATGTGGTAGTATTGACATGAGAGGCATATCATGATGAGAAATCTTGGGCGATGGATTTCTTCCGTCATCTCGGGATGCCCTTCTCTCTATCTCTCGACACCTTTTGCCTCGCGGGTTCACGTAGTGCTAACTACGGTGAAAAGGATCTACGACCTACATATGTCCTGCCTATTACCTACCTATGATCTTGTCAGTTGTCACTGCCATGGAATAATATGTAGGCTAATATAATACTCGTACATGCTAGCATGCATAGATAGACATGGACGTTTGGAAGCCTTTTTCTGTAAGGACTTGCCTTCACGGCAATGGGAGGCCGGCTGAGGAGCTTGTCCCCAGCTCAAGTTATAGTACCGTGTGGCGATGCTTTGCAACTCGCTGTACCCCCTGTATCACGTGGATGATGCGTGGATTGTTGTGCGTATGTATGCATGGAGTTAAAGAGGTGGCCAAAATGGGCTGGTCGGCCGGGCTGGTCCATCTGACTAAACAAGTCGTGCTGTCCGTCGCCGGCTCGGCTCTACATGGAGTGAAGTTAATCGATTGAACTTGCGAACTCCACCCCGCCGGTGAACAACGGCAACCGCACGCGCCGCGTACGTGACCGGCGGCCGGGCGCGCGCTTATATCTGAGGATGTTTGAACCGGCCGACCGGCACGCATGGGCACAAGCACATGGGCGCGCGCTCGCACAGTCGCACGGCATGATTTGACAATCCAACACAAGAAGCGGCCGAGCCGACGTGGGCCGGGGCACGAGAGCAGCAGCGCGTGTGCCGTGCCGGGACCGTGTGCGCGTGTGCTTATTGTGCGGAGTGGCCGTGTGGGGATCGACAGGCAGGAGGCGGCCGGAAATTTGCGTCGTGTGTTGTGCGCGCGCACGGTGCGCTCGTGCCTGTGTCCCCAAATGATTCTGTTTCCTCCCGCGGCAGCGACCGATGTGGGGCGCCGAAAGCCTGGGAGCTCGGCGCCCACACCGCCAGTACAAAAGCGCCACCTGCACGGCTGCACTGCTGACTCCATGTCTCCATCCACCCTTGCCTTATCGGATTGATCGCTTTCTCCGTTCTCATTTCTCCCTGGAGATCAACAGTTCTTTCTACGTGGTAGTACTAGAATTGCAACAAGGAATTACGAATTAGAAGAACTGAAGACGGGAGCGAGATTGTCTTGTGAGACTAACGGTGCACATGACATGGCACGTCTATTTGCTTCTCTCTCGTATATACATACTCCATGTAGATCACGATGCCCCGTTATCTCACTAGAGACAAAACACAGATGGAACACACACGGGTTACATTGATGGATTGGAGTGATCGGAGTAAGCTGGTTCTGAAATTTTGAGTTAGTAGGTTTAGCAATTCGTGGCTGCAAATACATCACACGTCTCTCCCCATGTAGAGGTTCCTGCGAAAAAGCTATGGACCCAAAGGGCCAAATCACAATCATGAGAAGAGAGAGAGAGAGGAGACGGGGTGCGTCATGATAGTCTGATCTCTAGGCCGGTCGAGTGTGAAGAAGCAAGCGGGGTGGAAGCTGGAAAGGCCATTTGGAGGCATTGGAGCGGCTCATGATTTCGAGCAGAGATAATTATATATATCAGGTGCATCCCATCGACCAAACCGAAAAGCAAAGGAAAAGAAAATGCAATCCTGTCGATTGAATTTGGAACCGATTTGTTCACGAGTGATTGCTTCATGATAGAATAGATTATATCGTCGATACGAGATTGGACAATAAACTTATGGCACCTTCGGTCATATGTGAAGGGATCTTAACGAGAATCAAACAAAATAACCGTGCCGATAGATTGTATATGTGTGCTAAAAGTTACAAGTGGTCTCCCGCTTCCCATTTACAAGGGGTCATATTTATAGAGTGGGAGGAGGAGACCCCTCAAGTTACATTGTTGCCTTCAGGGCTTAGCTTGCTCCGAGGGTACTTTCTTCCATCGCATCAAGTGGATCTCGCCATGTCCGAGATACATGACGTCGTCGGCCCTCCCCTCTATGCGGGTGTTGACGGGATCTCGGTGCGTGGATTCACTGAAGTGTCGCACATCACCGAGGTTATCGTTGTCCTGAGGTAGCACGCCCCAAAATAGTAGCCCCTTGCTAATCCAGGCGATCGTCAACCGCCCGTCCGGGCCGGCGCACCGACTTGTAGAAGGGGTCGGCGCGCGGCCTCGGTTCGATAATTCCACTGGTAATCTGCGGCGCACTCTGATAACATGTTAATTTACCTTGGTCCTCACATGAATTCCAAACGATAGGTGTGTTCCCTTGGTGTTCATCAAAGGGACACACTTTGTCAGGCTGATTCAGGGTCATTTCAGGGAATTCGTCGTCACACGAAAGGACGTGGGGTCACGGTCTCTAGTACTAACCCCTGAGGTGTGTTCCCTTGGTGTTCATCGAAGGGCCACTACTCTGTTAGGTCAATTCCAGGTCACATTAGGGAGTTCGTTGTCACATGAAAAGGACGTGGGGTCACAAACAGCTATGGAGTCATGCGTCGATTATCTAGATGCTGAAGTTACGTGGAAGCACGGAGCTAGGACTCTATCCCAAAGGAGTGACTCGTGAAGTGGAGAGTTCTTGACTCATAGCCTTTGAGATGCGAGTGCAAGAGTTGAACTGTCAAGCTCGGCTCGCTTAGGCGTGGCCAAAGCTTAGCCCTTGAGGAGTGATAGAATGCCGAGGTGTGCAAGGTTGACTCGTGTGAACACGTAGCAATAAGTGTGGCCAACTTGTTAGTCCTAGACAAGCGGAGCCCTCAAGTGAATGTGTCGTTGCGTGCAAACACGTCTAGATGTACATGGATGGACCGCTTGTCTGAGGTGCGATGGAGCTTTAAAACGCGGGAGGCCAATAGGAGCGCATGCATTAATATGTACGAGCTTGATGGGTGACACTAAGTTGAACGACACATTGAGATGTGATCGATCGATGTACGTCAACACGCCTAGATGTGCAAGGTTGGAGCATGTCCAGGGCCAACCCAACGAGGCTTGGCCCTCAAGGTGTGGGGATATATGCTAGGGCATTATTTTCTCGACTTACTGAGACATGGCACACGAAGTGGGGAGACACGCGTTGCAGTGCCATGTGCTTAGCTCACGAAGGCGTGGCCTACGAAGCGAGGAGTGCTCGATGCGGGGCTATGTTTGGTCGAGGGAATGCCCCCGAGGCTGATCATACTGCACTGAGGCAACATGTTGGCGCTCGCCAAGGTAAAGCCACCAATCAAAGGGGGTCACTTAATCGAGAAGATGCCAATAGAGCCGAGCTGGGTTTGGTCGAGAGAGTGCCGTCGAGGCCGAGTTGTACCATGTTGAGGTGAAGCCATTGAAGAGTGTTGTTCCTCGCTAGGCGAACTAACCTAGCGATTAGAGTAGGGGTGCGCTGGGCCCTAAGTACTCAAGGTTAACATGTCACCTACGAGGCAAGGAGGCATGCACCAAAGCGTGTGCTGATTGACTCCTAGATGGGTCATTCATAGTGTGAGTGTGTGCACTGAAGCATTTGTAGCTGGAGCCCAGGGACTAAGTGATGCAGGGGACATATGTGACTGCTGGGTACTTGGCTTGCCCAAGGCAAGACCTACGAAGTAAGGAGCGCCCAACTCACTGACATGTGGCCTTCAATGCAAGGAGTGCTCGACTTGTTGAGGTGCGGCCTACAACACGCGAGGAGGTGTGCACTAAAGCACGAGATGCTAAACTTACTAAGATGAGGAGGCGTGCGCCAAAACATGAGGTGCTCGACTCGTTGGCATGTAGCCTAGGTGTGATAAGTTGTATGCTAGAATGCGAGTAGCTTGACTTGACGAAGAGAGTAGTGGTGCGCCAGAGCGCGCAGTGCTTGATTCATGGGGGCGTTGACTGCGAGGCGAGGAGTACACAATTCACCAGGGCGTGTACTACAAGGCAAGGACCACTCGATTCACCATGACGTGGCCTTCGACGGAAGGGGTTGATTTGGTTATCCTTTGTTGTGACTTGTTTTTTCAATGTTGGAAAGAAATTTTGGGTAGGGCGCCTATTGCTTAGCCTATGACCTTTCATGAAAGGATTTTGCTAGTTTGTTCACCCGTTCTCGTTAAGGGGTACGTTGTTAACCCATCTTCCATTGAGAAAACTTAGCGCTCGAGACGGGCCTCGAGAGCGCTTCATGGTAGGAGAGGGGCCGAAACGTCATTGTCTCCTGTCGAAAAAATCAAGCGCTCAAGACGATCTTCGAGAGAGCTTCTTATGGCAAAAGGTGCCGGAAGGAACATCATCATCTCCCATCGAAAAAGCTTAGCGCTCGATATGAGGCTCGAGAGTACATAAGGTTGGGGAGAGGCTAGAACATCGCAATGTCCTATTGAAAAAGCTTAGCGCTCGAGATGAGGCTCGAGAGTGCTTCGTAGTTTAGGAGAGGTCAGAACATTGCAGTCTCCCATTGAAAAAACTTCACGCTCGAGACGTGGCTCGAGCGTGCTTCGTGGATGGGGAGAGGTCGGAGCATCGCCGCCCTACATTGAAAAACTTAGCACTCGAGAGCGCCTTGTGGATAGGGAGAGGCCGAAACATCGCCATCTTCCATTGATAAAACTTAGCGCTCAAGATAGGGCTCGAGAGCACTTTGTGGCCAGAGAGAGGCCGAAACACCATTGTGTCCCATTGAGAAAAAAACTTAGCACTCAAGACGAGGCTCAAGAGCGTTTGTGTGTGATTGCTCGACCCCGAAGGGTGAGGGTAAGTTTGCTCAGACCCAGAGGATTGTGTTAAGTCCACTCGGCCCCGGAGGGTGAGTATCTATTCACTCAGCCCCAGAAGGTGAGTACATGTTCACTCGGCCCCACAGGATGAGTATGTTATCATCTGACCCCAAGGGCGAGGATGTGGATACTCAACCCCAGAAGGCCTGGTCCACGGAGCGAGGAGTGCGACCCACCAAGGCGTGGCCTTCAGGTAGGAAGGCATGCGCTAGTGAGCTAAACCCAACTAGGTGAGGTGAATCCGTCAAGCTAGGGGAGCCCATAGATGAGGAAACACGATCGAGGCGGAGCCAAGTTCGACCAAGGCAATGCCGAGACAAAGCCTTTGGAGTGTGTTAGAGCTCACCGAGGTGAATCCATCGAGCTAGGGGAAGCCCCTAGTCGAGGAGACGCCATCGAGGCGGAGCGAAGTTCGGCCAAGATAAAGCCGCTGAGGTTGAGTTGCACCACGCTAAGGCAAGCCATCCAGGCATGTTGGAGCTCGCCAAGGTGAATCTGTCGAGCTAAGGTGAGCCCATAGTTGAGGAGACGCCATCGAGACGAAGCAGGGTTCGGCCAAGGCAAAGCCATCGAGGCCGAGTTGCGCCACACCGAGGAGAAGCCATCGAGGCGTGTTGGAGCTCACCGGGATGAATCCGTCGAGCAAGGGGGAGCCCCTAGTCAAGATAACGCCATCGAGGCCGAGCGAAGTTCGGTCAAGGCAAAGCCATCGAGGCCAAGTTGCGCCACACTGAGGCGAAGCCATTGAGGCGTGTTGGAGCTTACCGAGGTGAATCTGTCAAGATAGGGGGGCCTAGTCGAGGAGACGCCATCGAGATGGAGCAGAGTTCGGCCAAGGCAAAGCCATCAAGGCCGAGTTGCGCCACACCGAGGCGAATCCATCGAGGCGTGTCGGAGCTCACCGAGGTGAATCTGTCAAGTTAGGGGGAGCCCCTAGTTGAGGAGATGCCATCGAGACGGAGCGGAGTTCGGCTGAGGCAAAGCTGTCGAGGCCGAGTTGCGCCATGCCGAGGCGAAGCCATCAAGACATGTTGGAGCTTGCCGAGGTGAAGCTGTCGAGCTAGGGGGAGCCCCTAGGTGAGGAGACGCCATCGAGACAGAGCGGAGTTCGGCTGAGGCAAAGTCATCAAGGCTGAGCTATGCTACATTGAGGCGAATCCATTGAGGCGTGTTGGAGGTCGGCGGGGTGAATCTATCGTGCTAGGAGGAGACCTTAGTCAAGGAGTCACCATCGAGACGAAGCCGAGTTCGGTCGAGGCAAAACTGTCGAGGCCGAGTTGCGCCACACCAAGGTGAGGCCATCAAATGGGGGCAATGTTGTTAACCTGTGCGAGACACCAATGCAAGCCCAAGTGCATGCCCAGGGGAGTTGCCCGCTCGGACTAGGTCCGGGGTAGGTAGAGATCAAGGTGAACCCGGGTCTGGTCCATGGTGGGACGAGGTCGAGGTGCGTCGCGAACTTGTATCTTCTCGTTGCGGTCCCCATGGTCGGCGCCAACTGTCGTCAATACAAGATTGGACAGTAAACTTGTGGCACCCCTGGTCAGATGCGTTGACCGCCGAGGATCCGAAGGGGGCCTCAACAAGAATCAAATAAAATAAGTCGTGCCGATATGTTGCATATGTGTGGTAGAAGTTACAAGTGTCCCTCTCTATTCACCGGGTGTCCTATTTATAGAGTGGGAGGAGGAGATCACTGAAGTTACATCGTTGCCCTCAGGGCATATCTTGCTTCGAGGGTACTTTCGTACATCGTGTCACGTGGGTCCTGCCATGTCCGAGATACATGACGTCGTCAGCCTTCCCTCTATGCGGGTGTCGAAAAGACCTCAACGTGTGGCTACCCTGGACCGGATCTGGGGTGGATTCGTCGGCGTGTCACGTCTCGCCGAGATTATCAACTCGAGGTAGCGCGGGGACCCTCCCCCAATAAGTTCAGGATCCCATGCTAACGGTGTGTTAAATTTGGAATGGGGAATTTCATAAGAAATAATTTAACTTCCATAGAAATGGGGAAAACCCTAAATGTAACGTCATCTATAAGTTTTAGTTTTAATCTAATAATTTCTAGTGGAATTTTCCACAAGGCATAATTAAGGCTAGGGCTATCTAGTCAACTTTTCCACCGTACACAACAATCTCGCATTAAAACCTAAACCTAAATCTCCTTCCTCCCTGCTGCCACTTCCCACCCACATCTGCTTCTGGAAAATAAATTCTATGGGACGGAGTCTTAGAGGAGGTTCTATGTATTTGCCGTCCATCAGGAGAGAGAGGTGAAGGATGAGGAGATCAAACGGTGGAGGAGAGGGGTTTCACTGTGAAACTTTGTCCCATGGAATTTGCTTCCTCTGTCCCCCCCCCCCCTCAAAAAAAAAACCTAATCAGAGCATGAGTCATAAGGCTTGATCTAACGGCTTAGAATTTTGATTGCTTTTTAGGAAGAAATCGTTCGATTGACACGCGAATCGAACGATTTAAAAAAAAGATCCTACAAAATTACTGCATGTCAGACTTGGTCTAAGCTAAATTTGTAAGAACAACCAAACACTTAGCTGCTCGTACGAAGATCTAATACTCTAGCTGACGAACAAGAGGAGTGATACGAAATGAAGGCCGACATGCAATGTAGTTGGTGTTTGAGCTAGTCCCCCCTCTCTCTCCTTGGTGCCCTTCTCTGGAGCAAACGGACACTGGTGCTGTCTATCCGAGTAATGATGCCATTTTTTGCCATCAAGAGGGCAAGATGACTATGACTCTGAAAGCAACAACTAGGCAGGGCTGAAAAAGTGAGAGGCGAAGGATCAGAGAAAATAGTTGCACGCAAGAACACTACCAGTCTACCAGCTAGCTGCTGCCTAGCTAGCTCCCTTTCGTCCCTTGTTCCTGTACAGTACTACACTACTACTCTATTACTACTTTATTTCTATTCTTTTCTTGCTGCTGCTGTAGTAGTAGACTCCCAGTACTGTTTGCTTCATCTCTGTGGTCTTTATGTTTCTCCCTTTCTAGGAACACCATGCAAAAGAGTTTGCCAACGGAACTGTACAACAGCACTGCTCTTCACATGCTTTCTGTCTGTCTCTTGACTCATGACTACCAATTGCACACTGCATTTGGATCTAAAGTTCACCAACACTGATCAGAATGTAATCCTGCAAAAATATGCATTGGATTTGGGGAGAGTTTGAAATGGAGAGATAGAGGGGGATACTATCTACTTGAGGGTAGGGCAAAGCAAACAGACGGCCGGGCAGAAGCCCTGAAGAAGAGGCTTTGCAGCAGCTGCAATGATAAAAATTCCCTCTCCCTGCAGCTAGCTGTGGCTTAATCTGGAAACATCAGTGTGAGTGCTTGCAGCAGCAGCAGCAGCAGCAGCAGCTGGCTGCTGCATGCTGTGTGCTGTGTGTGTGTGTGTTGCTTCTGCAATGCATTTGGTTGGCCATGGTTGCTGCAGTTAGCCCCACCACTTGCCCGTTAAAACCTATCTCTCTAGTTTTCAATCAGTGTATCATGCATATGACCATATGCATGAGCAGAATGACCACAACCACTGGCCACTGCAGAAGTGCAGATATATGATTGGCACGAATTCTGCACTTGTTTCCACTCTTGTACATGAAAGAGACTGTACATATGATTTTCGGTGAGGTAGCTTAGCAAGATTCCATTACAAATAGAAGGATTGTTGTGCCAGTATACTAGCATGAGTGTACATATATGCATGGTTGCTGTGCTCCTCTAATGAGCATTTGCATGCATAGGTATCTATCATCTATATATACACATCTGGTAGCTAGGGCCTAGGAGTAGTATCGATGAGTTGTGTCCTGGATGTATCCAGGCAGATGGATGGTGATGATTCAAGAAAAGAGAGGAGTGGATGTGCATGTGTTACAGTGAATGTGTGCGAGCCTTTTAGTGGAATGCCCCACAATTATTGAGCAATTGCAGGGAACAAAAGGTACAATCACTGCAATCTTGTACCCTGAACAAACGCTCCAGTAATATATGCTCCTCCTGAATTTTTTTGCTCATAGTGGGGGAAAGGCTCTGTTGAAAACAGCACTAAAGCTGTGATGGAAATGATTCTTATTACAGGTGCCTATGATTCTTGCAATCACAGTTTGACTGGTGGTTAGTGTAAAAAGGAGTACACCATATACAATGTTTTGCTGCATATTCAGGCAACAAAATCAATTGTAATCACCTAAGAATATAATTGAACAAAACTTGAAATTTATAATTTACTCACAATTAGATGAACCACATGTAGTACAAACAAAACCCCCCTAAGCAATGCGAGAGCTTTACATACGCTTAGCAGCAGTGCAGCACAGTCACAGTGGCATCAAAAACTTGAAGGAAACTTGCTGGTCGCTGCTTCTGACAGATCAAGAAGATAAAGGGCCGGAATTGTCAGAATTACGCACACTCTTTCTTCGCAAAATCTCGAGCCAAAACATGCGTACCCTAAGACAAAACATATACAGACAACGTTAGTTTGTAGGTAACATCAAGACACAAACTAGAAAGCAAGAGCTAATGAATCTGCAAGCACTACGCGTACGATCGAGCCAGCTACAGGAACAAGTACTGCCATCACACCACAATTTGAGCAAAAGGCTCTTTAAAGGGGCTGTCCAGTCTTCCTACCAGCTAGCAGCTTGCCCACCACTTCTCTTTTCTTTCTAAACCTAAATAAAGAAACCATCTTTCTTGGTAGTATCTCTATCTCCTGCCCCCCAAGGCCACTTTGAGTCTTTGATCAATAGCTACCAGACTTGCATCATCTTGTAGTTACATGTATGTATGCATGGAAGGGACTAGCCAATTGGAGACTTGCCTTCCCAGCCTCTATACGCTCAGCCCGTACACCCTACCTTCTCCTTCCCTTCTTGCTCCATTGCCGAGCCAGCATAAGCTTCTCCAGATGCCGTTGGTCCAAGAACAGCAGTCCGGGAACCATGGCGTGATGTTCTCTTCGGATCATGGCGGTTTGTACCCCTTGCTTCCCGGGATACCTTTCTGCCACTCCGCCGCCGCGTGCGAGAAGCCCACCGGTTTCGTGCCCTTGGGCGCCGGCGAGGTAATTGCCTTTGATGCTTGGTTAATTTGAACCATGACCTTCTTGCTTATTCCTTAGAATCTTTGGTCTTTCTTAGGCGGGCACATCGGCGGCGAAAGCCGGCAACGAGATGGTTACTACTACAACTACCACTTGCCATGGCCCTAGTTCATGGTATGATATATCACGTTTTACTAACTACGAAGTTCATGGCTGGTTGATTCTTGTACACGTGTGCTAGAGTAGTGTGGTGTGGAGTGGTTAATCAATTAGGGTTTCCGGAGGTAGGGGCGCGCGGCTGATGGATATGGTGTGGATGGGGTGGGGGCATGCAGGTGGAAGGGGTCGACGGCGGCGGAGAAGGGGAAGATGAAGGTGAGGAGGAAGATGAGGGAGCCGAGGTTCTGCTTCCAGACCAGGAGCGACGTGGATGTGCTGGACGACGGCTACAAGTGGAGGAAGTATGGCCAAAAGGTTGTCAAGAACAGCCTCCATCCAAGGTACATATACACACACAAATGTATGCTAACCCTAATTCTTCTTCCTCTACTGCTAGTATACTACTACTACATATGCCACCCAAATCTGATTCATGGATGTGTGCAAAAGTACACATTAAGTGCCTTAAATCTCGGTGACCTCTTCCTGATGCATGATCATGTTGTTCGGAATTCATATGCTTACGTAGCCAGTATCAGATCGTATATGATATGGGGGAACTAATTGAGTAATTAATTGTGTTGAAATGCGGTAGCGTTAGCATTGTTCGATTGACTAGCTAGTTGAATTACAAGAGCCAAGGTAGCTTTTGTTAGGAGTGCACTGTTGTTTGTTTATCGTTCAGATCAGATAAAAGAAAATTAGAATCAAATAGATCCAATAACTTAATTGGCTCGATATTTTAACTTAAGACTAAGGGCTCGTTTTCCTTATCCACCGTCATGGAGAGTGAATGCAGACTTTCGCTGCTCGCTTGATAGATAGATCGATGTCGTGGGGAATTTTCGTTTTTGGGGAGAGCATCGAAACACCTCTCCATCGCGGGGAATATTGATGTATATATATTGTGCACTATAGCTTTTCAACATGACCCTGAAGTTTGTATTGCACATGGCTGCTTGTTCTTTATTTAGTAGCAAACATTAATTAATTGGCGCCTTACTCTCGTTATATTATTGACAGATATATGTTTTTTGCAAACTGAAGTTTGAATATATACATCGATAATGAACCACGATTGCTGAAACCCAACCTTAACAATATAATAGAGAACATATGCTGCTTAATTGACCAAGGATTTCAACCACCGTAGATCATCCGTACCATCATACTGCATGCTAGCTAGGTAAAGGAACAGCGTCGCAGTTATGGAAGTGATCCCCTTAGTAATCAACAACAGATCAATGAGAACAAAACGGCTTACTTTGAACATTGTAGATACAGTTGCTACCAACATTTAGTAAAACATCAACAGAGCTGTTAGGGTATTTTTGCATACTTCTTCTGTTGATGGAGATATGTTTATGTAAGAAAGCCCACTAACATATCAAACATTAAGATAAAAAGAACTGTACTTATTGAACAAGCAATAGAATAATCGCACTAGGATGTTGTCATACTGTCAAACTAGCCGAATTCCCCCACACAATTGCATGGCTAGTTATTACAATACCTCTAAAAATAGTGTTGTAGTTGTTATCCAACTCCAATACTTATATAGGATTGAAAATATAATTGTATTTTTCATACTATTTTCATAGCTCCCATATACATCTAATTAATCTGCACCGCTATAATCTTGACCCACTATAATCAACGGTGTAGATTTTTTTCTTTTTCCTCTAATTAGTGTGTAACTAGTCGTCAACCCGTGCATCTGTACGGGCTACATATGTGCTTCAATTTATTTTATTAGTGTTAAAAGAACACATGCGTGAGTCCTAACTGAATTAGCATAAAACCTTGAGAAGCACCACCTTTTACTTATTTTAAAGATATTAAACTTTATTTCTATTGTCTTAGCATTATGGGCTTCCATGTTCCATTACAACACTAACAAATGTTTAAACTTTTTATTTAATTAGGATGATCCTTGAACACAATACCATTCACAATCTACAAACATTAAAAAATAGAAGTGAGATGATTTTAAATTTTGGCGTATTATATATATTTATATTAATTCCTATTTTATTAAAAAAGATAATATCATATTGTGTACTTAAATTCTAGTTGCATATACAACTTCAAAGTTCTAAAATTATATAAAATTTATATTTTTCATTGGAAATTTCTTCTGAACTTTAAGTTGTTTATTTACATTTTAATACTTATAAGTTTATTCTAATTTAGATACGACTTTTTTACATTCAAAAATTGAATTATGTTTTCTTTTAATTTAATTTAAAATTTGAGTTAATATTTAAGAAATTTAAATTAATTGATAATGTTTAATGGTAATCCAAATTCCAATTTATGCATTCTAGATTTAATTATATTTTCCAATTATATTTATATCTGATTTAATTTTATGTTGAATTAAAGTTAATTTGACATATGTGTTTATATTTTCCTTTTTTAATCTGATATAATTTATTTTATATGTTTAAATTAACTCAAAAATAATATTAATGATGGATTTAATTTTTCGTTATTAAATTTATATCTTGTGTTCCATACACTATACAACTCAAATTGTTGTATCAATACTGAACCTTTTGAGAGGTGTTGTATGATTTTGTAACTATTGACTCTAGACAAAATACTCTTTATTTAAGGTTTAGAATGGGGTATCACCTTCCATAAATGTTTAAATTTTATAATTCAAGTTTAATACCTAACTATGAAGTTTTTCGTATTGATTTTGCATTTAGTTTAATTAAAATTGTGTGCCATTCTTTTATGTTTAACTTCATTTTGGATTTACATTTAATCTGGATTCAATTTTAATAGAAAATATAAATTAAAAATATTTAATATTATTACTTTCAATATAATATGTATATTCATAATTTTATTTTGAATTTCTTGTCTATTTGAATTAAATTCATGCTTAATTTTATTTCTAAATTTTAGTATATTTTAACTTGGTACATACCATATAATAGTGTGTTATTAACTATCACACTTTGCTTCCGTATGAGAGAGGGAGAGATTGTGAGGACCCCAAAATTAATCTCGTTTCAAATTAAGTAATTACGCCAAAGACGTATCCTTAACAGGAAGCAAGATTAATTTCAAGTACCCGGATATGCGTATCAAGTTAGCTCCCAGGATCAGCTACTAACATGCACATATCCATACAACATTATATCACTTGCATACGCCATTAGAATATAACGAATAAAAATTAGCAGCGAAAAATATTAAGAAAACAAGAATAGAAGGTTAAGCAATAAAAACAACCTTCCCAATGGTGTGCCACAACCCCAAGGGCAACCGACTGGGATTAAAGCCGAAGTACCAATCGTTATCACCTCAACTATGACGTTCTAACCTGCAACAAAGACAAGCCAACTGAGTACAAAAATGTACTCGCAAGACTTACGAATAGCAAGTTTAATTAAATGCACTTGGTGTTAAAGGATAGCTAAAATGGTTCTTTTTCAGCAGAAAACCAGGTTATTTGACAAGATGACTATTATAGATTGAAATTGCTATTTGACAAACATTTAAAATATGGTATAATAGTAGATTCTCCAATTCATGATCAATATTTTCAAGATTCAACCATCAAGATAGTCATACCCAAAGTAGCTATCCTACTCGGGTAAACTAACATCAATACAAGAACTTCTCGTTCACGATGACAAATCTTTTCCAACCATCCCTTTTTCTATTCCCAACAACTAACTGTGCATGGTTTCCCACAAGTAATGTCCATGACCGGAGACACGGCTACTTGAATAGATTTAAGACTCTGCAGAGTTTGTGCTGCTTTACCCACATGATATGAGTATCTCTCAATGTCGGCCAATACACTCTTCCGTAGAAGTGTGACGGAGATATCATAACGAGGCCGTTACATTGCCATGTGTCAACTATTAAACCAACCCGAGGATACACACCATGGCAGACTGTTGGTCGCCTGAACCATGGTTACACCTCGTTGTGTAAGTAAGTCCTTGCGTAGCTTTTCCTCTAACACAAGCGACCCTTAAGAGCAAGTAAGATAAAACTTAATATGCCCCCACTAGATTGACAATACAACAGAAACAATAATAAAAACAACAACTGGCAATCTATTTGTGGTTTGATATATAGCAAACAAACTACAAATTAATAGGCCAAGCCTTCACCATTAACCCAACATGTGGATGCATGTATGACTTGGTTCAACACCACACAGACCAGTCCTTAATCACTTAGACGGGGCTACCTAATTTCATAACAATTTCTCATCAATAACCCTACACCCGTCCAAATTAAAATGTAAAGAACCCAATGTCCAACATGTCCACAATATCTAGAATCAAGATCTAAACATAATCCTCAATTCCAACATAACTCAATTTAATCTCGGGCGATGGACTAGCTCCATCAACCACTTTCGACTACATCTATTAGCATGACTAATCACCGTTCTAAAAATTATCAAATAACCCATATAACATATAACCTTAATTATTCAAGGTAAAAGGGTAAAATATTCAAGGAAGGCCAATGCAGCAAGAGGATATAACTAAACTACCTAATTGACATATAGGTAATTGAAACTAAAGCGATGCATAGAATACTTGAAAATCAACATAAATAGTTTTTGAAATTAATAGGAATTCAACGTGCATCAAAGGGAAAAACTGATTGCCTTTGTTGGTATCACTTGTATTTACCCTTAGATTAAATTCAATATACGTCGGAATAGTCGAAAACCTAACGAAAAGACGATAATGTAATAAACTCCAATTAAAGCCAACAATAACCAATCATTCAAAAATGCATGCAATTCACACAATAGGTAGATTAAGATTTTTAGGTGAATTTAGGTAAAAAATTTAGTTCGTTTGGAGTTCATATGGATTTTCTACATATTTTACAAAGTTAAAGTCATTAATGTACAAATAAAACAATTATCAAAATTTTCTATAACATAAACATATTTAAAACCTAGTCCAATTAAAAGTAAATTAAAAATTAAAACTAACAAAATTGATTTCATCCAATTTGGAGTTAAATTGAATTAGTTATGAAATTTTCAAGTTATTTGAATTTTCAGTACAACTTTAAATCGTTTCAGATTTCTAAAAAGATTAACAACTTTTCTCACTCACTCGCAGCTAGCCAAAGAGACAGAAAAGTGGGACCGGGGCCAAGGGTTTAACCCGGTCAAAGTTGACTCGGTCTCGGCCGAAGCTACGTTGAAAGCGTATTCAAGAGAATACGTCTCCCATAGACCAAAACGTAAAACCGGTTTGAGCTTTAAACGGATTACGTTTCCTTTAAGAGAAAACGTATTGCCTAATTATACACCGTCACTTAACTGGCCCTATGGCCCACAGGTCAATCACTCAATTGTTTAAACGTTTTTCAATTAAATTTCTAAACATGTTTCTAAACGGTGGGACCTACGTGTCATACGATCATTAAGAACAATTAACAACTAATGACGGTCATTACCTTAACTCGTTGGCTGTTAACGGAGCTCTCCCAGTGAGCACTCTGCTGCGCGCGTCTTGTAGATCGCCGCAGGTGTTTTGGGCTCATAATCAACGCGTCCGGGTGCGAGCGACCCCACGAACTTCGTTAGCGGCGCGCTGAGCTCAACGGTCGCCGCGGTGGCCTCGCGACGAGCGGAGGCGCAGCCGGAGGAGCGGCGTTCGAGGGGGCAACGCTCCAGGCGTCGAGGAGCTTCGGGGAGGGTGGCTTCGGGATCACCTCGTCACCAGGAACGCTGCGCACCAGACGATGTCGTCGATGAGGGTCGGAGGTGCCCGAATGGTAGGCGGCGGCGGTCCACCGTTGATGGAGAAGAAATGGAACATACTCCCTCGAGGATGCACCAAAAGCCAATTAGAGCCAGTGATACGTTCAGCTAGACAATGCGATCTTAATGGACACGGTGGCACAGAGGATTACTCACCGGAGCTTCTACGTGCTACACGGCCATGGCCACCGGCCGTGAGGACGAAAACAACGCGCTTGGCGATTCCGTGGACGAGGAAAGCTCGGATGGACTAAAATGGATGCGGCGTCGTGATTGGTTTCCGGTGGTGAGGTCATGGGTCCTCAGGAGACTTCAACGCGGCGGCGCTCCCCTCGTCTCCATTCTTGGCGATGACAAACGAAAGAGCGGTGAGAAGAAAAGAGCGTGAGAGGAAGAGAATGAGTGGGATAGGGAGCTAAGTGAAACTCAGACGATGCCTAAGAGACCGACGCGTGGGCACCAGGTGGCGTTGTCGAGCTCGGTGGAGAGCATGCGGTGCACTAGCGCGCCCGGCGAGCGGCGCCGAGGAAGAGGATGAAGCGGTGCTGAAGGGGACCCGCCCATCAAAGGGAGAAAGGAGAAGCGGCTCAGTCGATTGGCGCAGGCGAGCGGTTCCGATCGGAACGGCTGAGCGAACGGGTGAGCTAGACTTGGGTTTGGGTCGGACTCGGGTTTGAATCAGGTGATGCGGTGCGGTCGAGCCATAACGTGGCCGGGTCCGGTCGGTTAGGATTCAGGTTTGATTTTGTTTGATCGAAATACCAAAACATTTGACCGACTGATTAAAAATAGAAGAAAAATATGAAAAATTATTAAAAAATTTGTGAACATTCTGAGAATCAAATATGACTTAGGAAAATTAGTTTAAAACACTGTTCATACTAAAATTTGTTAGAATTAAATTAATTTCAAAAGCTGTATTAGTGAAATGGTTTGAATTTTGGTGAGATCAAAATAACTTCTAAAAATTTGTGAAAAATAATATTAATTCAAGATAAATAATATAGTATTTAAACAAAATATTTACAACAACTTTTAATCACACATTTTTCTGCCTTCATCTTAAAGCTTGAATTCAAGTTTAAAAATTGAAAAATTTGAGACAAACTTTATTACAACAACCAAAGTTTTTACATTAATACATAATTTACACACATAACACATGATATGCTTAACTAATCCAGCTTAAGGATTTTGAGGACATTACAGAGAGTATTGTAACATTATACGTTTACACCACGTCAAAGGCAATAGATGTTTGTTTGTTTCGGATTCAATTATTCCATGAGAACTCTAGATCCTTTGCATTGATTATAAATAAATCTTAACCATTTAAAAATATATTCACACCATATGGATAGTTAGGATTTTTCTTTTTTCTCTGATTAACGTGGGAATTTCTAACTTTTTTTCTTTCATGGGAATTTCTACCTTTTACCTCTTAGGATTAACATGGGGGTTTCTAAGAGAACCTCCAATTAGTATAGATATAGATTTATAGCCCTTGAGAGCGAACACGGTGGCCCCTTTTCTTCTGTTTTAATAATACAACTAGTCGAATTCCCCGCGCAATTGCATGGCTAGCTATTACAATACCTCTAAAAATATTATTGTATTTGTTATCAAACTCTAATACATATATATATGGCTGAAAATATAATTGTAATTTTCATACTACTTTAATAGCTCCCATATACATTTGATTAATCTGCACCGCTATGATTTGGACCTACTATAATCGACGGTGTAGATTTTTTCTTTTTTTCTCGAATGTAGTGGCTTCTTTTTTCTCTATCCTAATAATATAATAGTTTATATAGGTGAAAAAGGGAGCACCATAACAAGCATTACTGTACTAAACCTGTGTAGACAGAAATTGCAAGCAGAATGAAGAGAATATAGCATCCTTAATGACAAACTAAAAGATGTACCAAAGTGAAGGAGGTCATACTACAACACACGTTGATTAAATGCCAGCCATCAGTCATTTAAAAAAGTTTATGCTAGAAGCATTGACATGTTTTACAGTAATATAAAAACGACTGGTCGAATCTAGTTAGCCTAATTTGCATACAACGCGATATTCTTTCCTTGATGATCTTGAAACATCACGTTGTGTGGATGCCCAAAGGTAGGTAATGTGTCAGTGCCAGACTGCCAGTGAAACTCCGTGTGTTTATTTCGTTCAAATATCTTGTAGTACATCTAGACATGTACATGCATCGGCGAAAATGGTGCTGCAAGAGTCACCATGCAATAATGCATCACGCCAAAAGGACAGATGCATGTTGGTGCAATCTAAAAAACAATCAGTTTTCAACGATTCGTGAAAGAACCTTTTCTCTCTTTTCTGCTTGGTCTAAGTTCTAATCATGCGCCATCTAGGGCACTAGTAAAACATATCATGATTCATGATCTGCAGCAATAGGACGCGCGTGCATATGCACGAGCGCATATGGATGCACCGGGACAAATGGTGCACGCATTTTCAGATTACAATGTTTCTTCAGACACTCAATGCGCCATAGGAAGGGGAAGCTAGCTATAGCCTTGTCCATGATTTCTTGACTACCCATGCATGGTATCTCTGTAATCCTGGACTCGATCGATATTTACTTTGGTAGTATTTTCTTTTCCTAGAGAGCATGCATAGTAGGGGCATAGCCTGAGTTTATACCTAGTTGTATTCTGTGTTCGGAGTAATTTTTTTATTTAGTAGAGCTGATCTTCAATCACAATAAGTACAAAATTGAGTGGAAATTCAATGGAACTGTGTGTAGTGCGCTTTACACATATAAGCATGTGTTCTGCCATATATTTGAGTATTTGACCAAATTTTCGAGTATATTATTTGTATGAAAAGATCAATTTTCGTATTCAGAGATTGTGTCATGCATACTTGAAACCTAGTAGCGTATGTAGGAATATTCCCAAAACACATACCATTTGACTGTTGCCCACCGCATGCACCCAACATGGTGAAGTCTGGCTGGGTCTCAAACTCTCAATTCTCAATTAGCCAATATTGATTTATGCATAGGACGCTTGTATGGCAGTAAGAGTGCTTAGTTTACACAGAGTTTGCAGCAATGTGACGTAGACTAGCTAGTTTCATTGAATTTTTTAGCTTTTCCCACTGATCTAATCAGAATATCATTACAACTACGAAGCATATAACTAACAATGTTATTTAAACAAATGAGCTGTATATACATGTGAGGAAGCCCGATAAACTACAACCGTTTCCTCACATGGATGCATGCAGCTGTTTTCTTAAACCAACACACACCAAAACAATTGACAAATTAAATCAGCACTGAGCACTGCCTTATGGATTCAGTTTGACAGTACTGGTTCCTGAAACCTTCTTCTAATGAGGGATCAATCTGCAAACCCAAGTTGCTTCAGAAGATCCTAAAATACATTGTGCTTATATATGTTAGTAGTTCAATCTCTCAGCTCTTCATTTGTTGCGGCTAGAGTATATTATGGGAGTACATAGGGTGAAAACCATCTAAAAGTATTGAAAACTAGAAAACTTTGTTGCAGCCATTTTATCAATTGTTGCAAGGAGTAATTGATTTTATTGCAACATGTATTTAAAAAATGTTGCAACATACTTAATTTGCTGTGGCCCTTTTGTTAATTGTTGCAATGGGTGTATCACACGTTGCAACAAAATCAAAACACTTCTTACAACAGTTGATAAAAAGCTACAACAAAGTTTTCAATACTTCCCTATATGCCTCCAGTATATTATATGCGCCTGCGCAGTTTGCTTTGCAGGGAGCATAAAATCATTTCTATAAAGATTATGTTATTTCTAAATTAATTATGACACGTTTGATGTGATTAATTAACCGAGTCTCAAAAGCTAGAGCAATCACAACAGTTTACAACTTTACAATGGACTGATCAGTTGTACCTCCCTAAATGGAAACAAAAGATATATAGCAAATTAAAGCAGGGGGCCTAAATCATTACAGCTCAGGTTAACTGTTCACCAACCATGTGGATATAGAGATCCGTTTTTTTCATCATGTATACGTCTACGGAGAGCTTACTTAATTTCAGCGTAGAATTATGATCCATATATATTTATGCACGTATTCTTTCTTTAGAGAAGTTAGATAAGCTACTAGATATGTTGGAAGTCTAGATGCATCTCTAAGCCCAATCAAAACTTGTTGAAATACCAAAAAAAAAAAATGGACCAGTTGAATTTCCGGGTACGTTTCGCTGAGCCTGTGTCTCTATGTCATTTGGGTGCGTGTGTGCAGAAGCTACTACCGGTGCACCCACAGCAACTGCCGCGTGAAGAAGCGGGTGGAGCGGCTGTCGGAGGACTGCCGCATGGTGATCACCACCTACGAGGGCCGCCACACCCACTCCCCATGCAGCGACGACGCCAACGCCGCCGGCGACCACACCGGAAGCTGCGCCTTCACCTCGTTCTGACCTCGACCGATCCGTCGAAACAAAAAAAAGGCTGCTGGATCATATCGATGCATGCATGATTTAATATAGCCACTAGCTACTGCATGAACTTCTGATGCATGGATCGTGTTGTAATGTTCTGAACTTCTGATGCATCTGATGATCTATGTATACGACGAGTTATATATGCAGTGGTGTACACCCAATTAATATATATATGCATCGGAGGCTGGTATGACGGAAGCAGTGCTGTAAAATGGACGAAGCCATCACGCACGCTATGCACATCTATTTGCAGAAATTAACCGATCATTTAATTAATCAAGCTGCATTTCGATCGATCATATCTATCTATTATCTTATTAAAACAGAGTCAAAAGAAGTCAACATGTTTGCTCTCAAGGACAAGAAATTCTCACATTAATCGGTGTAAAAAAAATAAAGATCTATATCGTCGATCGTGGTGGGTCCAGATTATAGCGGTCTAGATTAAAAGAAAGTATCTATGTCAGGTACAATAAAACTGAAACTCAAAATAAAAACAAAATAAAATCAGCAATTTGATTTCCATACGAATTCATGAGTAAAAGAGTTCAAGTCAAGTACAATAAACCTGAAATTCAGAATAAAAATAGAACAAAATTAGCAATTTGATTTCCGTATGAATTCCTAAGTAAAATCCCTAAAAATACAATCTTGATTTGTATACGAAATCCAACAAAAAACTGAAATCCGGGATAAAAAAATTAGCAATTGGATTTCAATACGAATTCAACAAAATATAATTCATAATAAAAATTAAAGAAAATTAGCAATTAGATTCAGATACAAATTCCAAGAAAAAGAACTAAAATTAAAATACAACAATGAAATATACGAAATCAAACCAAACAATAACTAAAATTCAGAATAAAACATAAAATAAAATTATTAATTTGATTTCGATACAATTCCAATAATTATAATTCAAATAAAAGCAAACAAGAATTGATAATTAGATTTGTATACTAAATCCAACAAAAAATAATTGAAATTAAGAATAAAAATAAAATAAAATTAGCAATTTAATTTCAAAGTAAAATCCTAAATAATTGTAATTGGAAATAAAAATTGAAGAAAAATTAGCAATTGGATTCGAATATGAATTCTAAGAAAAATTAATCGAAAATTGTTTTTTTTTGCAAATTGATTTCCATTCTAAGTCTAAAGTAAAATCCTAAATAACTACAATTCGAGAATAAATTAAATAAAATTTAGCAATTTGATTTGTATATGAAATCTAATTAAAATAACTAAAATGTTGAATAAAAATAAAAGTTATAACGATGATAGCACAAATGGTGTCGGATGAGACACAAAAGAAGCCACCACGTTCGCTCTCAAGGTCACGTATTTCTATTGTTGCTCCCTATGGAATAAAAATAAAAAATAACTGAAATTTTGAATAAAAAATAAATGTTATAGCAAGTATAGCACGAATGGTGTTGGAGGAGACCACGAAAGAGTGCAATTTCACTGATGTGTCTTGCAAGAAGACATTGACACATGGGGAAACAAAGAGCCGAGGTGGCGGCAACAGAGATGAGGACAATGTCGTGCTGCTCACCTTAATCATTCAATGAGGACAATGTCGTGCTGCTCGGCGTAGCTATTGAAGAGAAAGTCCAGAATTGAAGGAGACAATGGCCGCGATGACAAGTGGTGAGCATCGACGTTGTTGAAAAAGTTAGTGGCCAAAGAAGCTCGACAATAGGGAAGCTCTGGCAGAGAGGAGATGAAACTTTGTATTGAAGGTGAGCTATGGACAATGTGGGGTCATCGGGTAGCTAGGAGTGTGCCATCACTGGTCAGGGGAACAGCATCGCCGACAATGGCGAAAAGATTCTCTATATCGTTAGACAACGACTAAAGCATATATGCCAGCATCAGTGAAGATGGGATACCGCCGCCGTTAGTGAGGAAGCCACAGTGTTGAGTTGGCCAACGTTGAAGAAGAGGAGCGACTGTAACACCCCAAAAAATTCTAAGAATAAAAATATGGGATTTTTAAAACTTTTTGGTCTTGTATGGTCTGTTGTTGTTTTGTTCGCATGACTTTTGAACATTTGTGGTGATTTTGTTCTTCATCTAACATACGTTGCAAAACCGAAACTCTAAAAGACAATGACGAGGATCTAATAATCCTCATTTAATTATTTATCTGTAATTCATATTATGAATAATAATACTGTCATATAGTTCTTGAGTATACCCCTTAATATTCATAAGGGGGAAGCTGGTGGTCGTAAGTTCTTCTACGATCACCCCATAGTCGTAAGTCCTTCTACGACTATCCCATAGTCGTAAGTCTTTCTACGACTATCCCCTGATCATAAGTCCTCCTACGATCAGTCTGTGGTCGTAAGCTTTACTACGATCACCACCTGGTCGTAAGCTCTTCTACAACTAGTTCCTAGTTGATGGGGTTACAAACATGTGGGCCTAGTCGATCAGGGAATCTTCTGCACCATATCTAAGGATATGGACAGTTAATTACGCTATTATTCTCTATAATAATAGCATGATTTAACTCTTTGTCCTGGTGATAACTGTTTGACGACGGGGGAACGTTACTACTCCCATAATAATCTCCAATAATGACTCCATCATTTGAAGTGTTAAGGCGCTCTTTGGACTGAAGAAACGGCAGTCCACTTCGAGTACTGTATAAAAGGTGGGATCATCAGGAGACAAGGGAGGGAGGGAATCAGGAGCACAAGACATCACACTCGAGTCTTTCTCTTGATTTGTAAACCAGCATACTCAATACATACACACAGGAGTAGGGTTGTTATTCTCTCCGGAGAAGGCTCAAACTTGTATAAAAATCCCTGTGTCATTCTCTCTGCGTGATTTGAGTCTTGGAGACCCCTCAATCAAATAATCATTACGTAAGATCGGTTCTAAAACACCGACAGCTGGCGCCAACCGTGGGGATCTTCTAGTCATCGGGTTTCCTTTGATTTTTTCCAACTCTAATGCTTCCATGGCAGGAGAGTGGAACGAGGAGAACTGGTTCGACTTGGCCGATTGTAAGATCGAGGAGGCCACAAGGAGAACATAGTGATTTTTCCTAACAATTTGCAAAATACACTTGCAAACTTTACTATCATACCACAAGGAGTAGGTACATGGACTTCAACTATTTGCAAAACACATTTGCAAAGTATAGTTACATTCTACAAGGATTATGCATAAGCCTCGACTGTTTGCAAAACACATTCGCAAATATCGGTAACATGCCACAAGGAGTAGTTGCATGGACTTTAACCATTTGTAAAACACATTTACAAATTATAGTCTCATGCTACAAAGAGTTAATGCATGAGCTTTAACTATTTGCAAAATACATTTGCAAACAATAGTATCATGCCATGGAGAGCTAGAGCAAGCGAGATTGAGCTCTCAACACATGATGAGACTCAAGCTACTAGACAAGTCCCCTCTTAATAGTACGACAAACCTATACTAGCAACCCGGTCTTCCAACCAAACACCAAGACCGGTAAAAGACTAAGAACACATTCTTATGCTGGAGTTGTCCCTGGTAAGGTTGCCGGTCTGAGACCTCTTCCTAGCGTCATTAACAGGATTATCAGGGCCACTATCTTGCCTAGAAGTGGCAACAATGACGCTATTCAAGGTCATGCCTGGAATGTCATAGATTATGTGATGCAAGGAAAGAAGTTTGATATTATGCATCTAATCTTGACTGAGTTGCAATCTTGCCAAGGTGACTTGGGAAAGAGAATGTATTATGCACCTTACATCATGAAGCTCATATTGAAAACAACTGACTTCGATAGTGCCACTCCTTTTCCTCACAAGCAGTACAAGCCAGAAGGCGACTACCAGAGAGACTTGAGGAACATGCCTCTTCACCCCGTTGTTGATGCTCCAACTTCTCCTCAGCCCGCCCCTCAGCAGCAGGGTGGACTTGATCCTCTGTTGTTGGAGGTTCTGCACACTGGCATCAATACGATAGTGTCTCGCTTCGATGCAGTGGATCGTCGCTTAGAGGTTCTGGATCATCGCATGGATGCCTTAGAGAGTACCACTCAGTCTTTGGATTCTCGCCAGAGCGGTAGTGGAGCGATCTAACTCACAGTGCTTGACGTTTGGATCAGATGACTGGTTGGGTTTCGGAGATTCAGACTAACATTGCTAAGATGACCTCTCGCGTCTCGTCGATCGAGCAGACTGTCACTTATTCTCGGCATCGGCGCATTGATTCTCCTCCTACAGCCCTTTCCACGTCGACTACCGCTCTGAAACATCTACAAAATTCAAAATTTAAAAATCAATTTGAGTTTGATTTGAATTTCTTTTTCAAAATCCAAATTCAGCAAAATTCAACAAAAATCCCAAATCCCGCTTTCCCTTCTCCCTCCCGCTTTGCTTTCCCCGAAGGCGTCTTCTCCCTGGCGCCTTCGCTCGTCCAAGAAGACCACCTCATCCGTTCTTGTCACCCTCGCTTGTTGCCACCACCACCACCCTTGCGCCCATGCAGATTACCCGCCAACTCCCGGCTTGCTCGGTGAGCCTTGCTCTCACCCCCACCTCACCACCCGCCCATGCCGCTGCCTCCCACTCACGCCGCCAAGCGCCTGCCTGCCAAGACAACAAGACACGTCAGACGGCGCCACCCTCACTCGCCCATGCCCCCACCTCACCCACCACTCGCTGGTCACCGACGCGGTCGCCCTTATCACCGCCTCTACTCCCACCGCCTCCCGCTTATAAAAAGGGCACTGGCTGCCCTTCCTCTTCATCCCCACCACCACCGCCTTCCCCACCCACCCTTCTCCTTCCCCAAGGCGGCCAGAGCTCCCGCCGCCGCCTCCACCCTCATCAGAACCACCGCCGCCGCCACGGTTCTTCCCCTACCTGTAAGCCAACCCCACCCCCAAATCCCCATCCAAATCCCTAGCCCAAAGCAAAACCCTAGAGGGGGACTACCTACTGGTGCTCTCCTTGCGCCGCCTTCCTCCGCATGTTGGCCGTCACATCATCGATCCATGATTGCACACTTGCTGGCTCTCGCTCCTCCGCCTTCCCTCCTCTCGCGCTTTTCGCATAAGGCGCGCCCAGCCTTGCCTTTGGCAAACTTTTAAGGTCACATGTTTTAAGATTTTGGCCGTTGGGCCAAATTAGGCCGTGGGCCAAACAGTGAAAAGGGCCGGCCCAATTACTGTTTAAAAGTCGGCCTTTTACTATTCACCTGCACAGTAAATTCGTTTACTGTTCATTCCAAAAATATATATATTTACTATTCCAAATATACACTATTCATTAGCCAAAAATAGTAAACCCTAGCCACTGATCATTAGATGAAAAAGCATTTCTTGCTTCTGTTCACAACCCATTTTCGTTCATAAATAGTAAAATAGTACTATTCATTATTCGACCATTTTTCCGCCAAAACCCTAAATTGACATTTTATATCCGTTCTGACCATCTCGAGCCCAGAAAGTCCATTTTTTATTCTGATCAGCTATACCAAGCTCCAAATAAATCGTCCCACCTTTCTATAGATTTCTTTAATCCTTTACAATATTTTTGTTGTAGTTGGATCCGAATCTCAAACTCCATCCAATCCAAATAAACGCCAGATAAATCCCACCAACCCACACCACCTTTCCTTTAAGTCTCTTTTTGGTTTTATTTACTTGCTTGTTGTTCCCAACTCATTCCTTGTCGAGCTCGTTTTTACTTGGTTTCTTTTTATTGCTTTGCTTCTCGTTAGGTTACGATCTAGATGACTAGACTCCAGAAGACGCCGGACAAGACCAGCATCCACAGGATTTTGTGCAAGAAGGCAAGTTGCATTCCTTGAACATTTTGAACCCACATGTCATATATTTATATTGTTACTTTCATTATTATATTTGAGCCAATTACTTTAATTATTGAAATGATACTTTTGAATGCCATGATAATTAGATAAATCCTATAACCCCACATACAAATCCACCCAGCACTTGTAGACCATATTCACCTTGACAAGTTCACATAAAATATTATCTATATAAATAACTTTGTCACTCAATTGTGTTCATCAACTAAAAGTAGTATTGGCAGTTAGCCAATGGTTTTGGTGGAGAGTTGAGGGTTGTGTCCATTAAGTTGGACAATCCAATAGACTTGGGTTAAAAGTGAGTCATCAGTGAGATCAAGCAGGTGGACAACCACGAGTTGGGCCATCGCCTCACTGGATGACAAGTAAGGACAAAAACCTTGTGCCAAGTAACATACACAAGATGGCGCTCAACCACATGCGTGGTCATTACTCCCTAGCTTAGTACCTTTGCTCTTCCAATTGAATATCTGCAATATCAAAGGCGAGACAGGTGGGCCTATAAGGACACTCATTTGGTCCACGCATAGCGGTATGGGCCGTCGAAGATCGGGCACAAATTCCACTATTGGCCGGTGGTCTCCCGAGGACTGTATGGATTTAGACCTACCGGGTAGAGGCTAAAAAGGATAAGCAGTGAAAAGGCTTTGTTATCCTAACTCAGTTGTATGCAAACATGATGCGTGGCAATGTGAGTTTGTGATATCGTGTGGGTAAAGTTGGGCAACTCTGCAGAGTGAAAATCAATGTTATTCGAATACGCCGTGCTTCCGGTTAATGAAGCTGTGTTAATGGGTGATTAGAATACATGAGGCATAAGTAGAGTTTTGGAGATGGTAAGTTGGAAATTGTGGTTTGTTGAGAAACCCCTGATGTTATTATGTATTATCGTTTTACTGTTTTGTAAATTGCTTTAACTGCAAATTGCATCCACATATGCCTGTTAAGGTAAAACGTAACCATCCTTTGAACTCCTTGCATGTAATTATTTAGCATTTCCATGTGGCTTGTTGAGTACGGTAGTAGTACTCATTCTTGCATAATCTACAAACAATCTACAGAAGAAACCAGGGAAAATATAAAGGATCTGGTTGAGCATGATTTTGGTGGACCCACGGATGGCAACGACTACTGCTATTAGGTCTCAGCCGCACTCAAGTGTGCCTGTGGTTTGAAGTTCTTTTGTCTTGTATTATATTAACTTTGGGCTTGGATGCCCGTGTTAGTGTCAAAACTAGCTGTTAAGCCTTAATCTTATATAATAAAATGTTGGATTTTGTTGTAATCGAAAGTTTGCTTGAGACACTGCTTACTTCGCAACGACACATCCTAGGCGGTTGTGAAGAGTTTAACGTTCCCAGAATTTGGGGGCGTTACACGCTCCTCCTCCTCCCCCTACTTTGTAGCTTTTGGTATTTGATGCCAAAGGGGGAGAAGTCCTATATACTCTATATTAGATATCTATTATGGTTGTTGAATGCTTGTTAGATTTTTGTGTGTAATAGTTAGAGGATAAGCTTATTGCTCTCTTTTGTTATCTATGTAAGCTTACTGAACCTCTTTTATGAACGCTTAATGTTCTACCGTTTATGAGCATGGTTGAATGATTAAGTACTTATATGCTTGTAATCGGTTCAAAACATTGCTATGATTTTAATTTTATCTGGATGAACTTGTTAGTTAATCTTGTACTTATATTACTCTCTTGAAATGCTATTCATCGTAATCATTATATTGTTGTATTTCCTCAAGTTCCATCATGTAAAAGAAACTCCGCCAAAATTTCTCTAAAAATCTTTACGTGTGCTTGCAAAGATTCTCTACAAATTTTATGCACATGTTTAGGGGGAGCTTTCTTTAAACATGATTTAACAAGGAAATAATTCTCAAAACTCATTTAAGCTTATTGCAAGAATTATTTCGTTGTTAAGTCATCAAAAGAATATACACTCATAGTATATTCAAAACAATCATTCTCTCACATATTAGCTGTATTGTCATCAATTACCAAAAAAGGGGAGATTAAAAGCATCTAGGCCCCTAAAAATTGTTTTGGTAATTAATGATAATATGTGAATATGGGATTAACGTGTTTATTGAGTATTTACAAGATTAAGTCCCATTGGTGCTTTTGATGACCTGGAATTGCACGCGAAAGGATTAAATGAAGATCATTTGGCTCAAAAACAAGGTACAATAGTCTAGGATCTTTTTATTTTACCGGTCTTAGGTGAATTGGTTGGAAGACCGGGTTATAGGCTAGACAGCCGTACTATAAAGAGGGTTCAAGAATTGAGTACCTTGAAAGTGAATGATGCCACAATTGCTCAAATCATATTTGGTTTAATCTTGGATTTGTTTTTGGTTTGGTCTCGATTTAAATTTGCTGAAATTCTTTGGAGGCCGGACTGACCGACGGTACATGTCCGGACTGACCGGGGTCCCAGACCAAAAGGGACGGTCAACTTTCTCTAGAAGGTGGTTTTCCTGGTTTTGCTGAAAAACTTCTGGGCCGGACTAACCGACGGCTAAGTGCCGGACTGACCGGGGTCCCGGGTCTTGGACGCGGTCAACTTTTTCCAGAGAAGAGAATTTTCGGTTGAAATCTTGCGGCCGGACTAACCGCCGACATACTCGCGGACTGACCGTACTCCCGGATTTTCCAAGCGGTCAGCTTTTTCCAGTAAGTGTGTTAAGTGTTTTTCGTTTTTCAGAGGCGGACTAACTCGAGTTTGCTGCTGATGCGGCCAAAGTCACCGTAACGGCTATTTTTCCCAGTGCATTTAATGCGTTTCAGAGGAGGAAAAATGACCGTTCTGGCAGGTCAGATCGACCAAGACTTTTGCTGTGATGCGACCGCGCCTTTTGAAAATTTGGGGATTTCGTGCCTCAACGGCGGTCAAAGGTGGAGGCTATAAATACCTCACCCACTGCAGCTAGAAGTGTTGTTGAACCTCATTAAACATCTCTTGAGCCCTTTGCATTGTTTCCTACTCATTGAGAGCATTCAATTCCTTTTGCAAAGGTAGTTGAGGTTTTTCCAAGAGCATTTAGTTGAGTTTGATCATTGTGGCATTAGAGTACTTTCAAGTGAAGATCTCTTGCTCTATTACTCTTGGAGATTGCCGTCTCCTAGACGGTTTGGAGTTTGGTTCGGTGATCTTCTCGAAGGAGATTGTGAGAAGACTCGGGCAAATTGTGAAGGTTGGAGCTCGCCTATCCAGAGAGGAGAAGAGTTACCATTAGTGATCGAGGGAATGCTTAATTCGTGGAGCCGGCTTGAGTTGATCAAGCTTCCTCAACGTGGACTAGTGAAGACCGGTAAGTCTTCGATACCACGGGAAAAATATCGTTGTGTCATTGTGGTTATTTCTAGTCTTTACATTTCCGCATTTATATTTCTAGCTTATTTCTTGTGTTAAATTGCTTAGCTAGAATCATATCTTACTTAGATTAAGTTGTTAATTGGCTAAATTTGTTAAATTGATAAAAAGTTTAAAAACCTCCTATTCACCCCCCTCTAGTCGGTTATCCTTGATCCTACAATGTGTCTTTCTCTCTGCGTGATTTGAGTCTTGGAGACCCCCCCTGGCGAATCAAACAATCATTACGTAAGATCGGTTCTAAAACACCAACAGGCAATGTTGTAAAAGTAAAACTAACTAAAATATCGTATGATAGTAAATCTCCTGAAAATATTCTCTAGAATAAAAAATCCAAAGTAAAAAAACAAAAACCCTAAAAACCGAAATTGTAAAAACAAAGCTAACGGTAGTGTCATAAGCAAGTAAATCATCTGAGTAACCCTAAAGTCAAATTCTCAAGTGAGAGCACACTTGAAAGGAATCAAGCCATATTTTTTTTCTTCGTCTTTTTCCCTTTTCTTGCCTTTCATTTCTTCCTCTTTTCCTAATTGCTTTCCCCTGTTCCTCTGGCTGAACCACTTTGGGCCACAGGCATTGCAACCAAGTCCTTCGGTCAGCTTGGCTCACCATCATGTTTTCTCCCCCTCCCAAGCTAACTCTCGCATTTCTTCCTCTCTTTCCCGGGTGATGCGCTCCCATGCAACCACTTGCTCTCTCCCTCCTGACGTCATGCTCTGGCGATGGCGCCACGTTGCGACCATGCAAATGCCAAGTTGCTCACCCGTCGCTTAACCGTCGCCCTGCCATCCCGGCTCGCGTCCCGGTTCACTATGTTGCCAACCAATGTCATGTCTGTCGCCTCATGCGCCACGCCGAATGCATCGCCTCGCACACCCTCTCTTCGCTTATAAATGGCCACCCTGAGGCTTCTCTTCTTCCTCCCTAGGCCATTCTCCTTCTTCCCACTATTCTCACCAAGTGAAATCACAAAGAAAGCTTGAGCTCCGGTTTTGGGCCGCCGCACCACTACTACGTCGTCGGCACTCTGGTGATCTCCACATCTCGCCAACAGCGTCAACGCGTGTTCCAGAGTCCCAGGAGTCTTTCTCCTCATCTAATTTTGCTTTTCATCCATAGGTTCTCGCCAGCCTAGTCATCTTCTTCTTTTCCGGCCAAAACTGTCACTTCCACCACTGTTCCTTCCTTGATGAGTTCCACTTGCTTCCACCTCAAGCACTTTCTCACCTCCCTAGAGCTTTGCCGAGGGCTAATTTCATCTATCTTCTCCCAGGTAGCCATCGCCACCCCTTGGGTTCTCGTCGCCGGCCCTTCTCCGACTACCTTCCCCACCCTTTCCACTCCGGTGAGTTGCTAGAGCCCTGTAGATGCTCATGCGTGCACTAGATAGGTGAATGCGTCGCCGGAACAACATAGTCGCTGCAGCCCCAAAAATCATCATCGTCGCTCGCCGTAGCACCGCCACTACTGGCCATCTCTCCCCTCACGACCGGTACCCTTGGGATCGCTTAGGTCGTGGGGTTCCATTTTGGGCCTCTCGCCATCGTGGACTGGTTCGGTGGCGGCAAGCACGAGCAGCAACGCCCTGGGACTCCTCTGGTCTATCTGAAGCAGACATGTACTATAGCATGGTAGTTATGACCAAATCCCAATCTCTTAGGGTGTCATTTAGACAAGCAATGATTAGGGGTTTAATTAGAAGCTGCGTTAATGCCGCTTTGTTAGATTGACACGTGGGCCCGATATTAATCAATAGAAGTTAATGGAAATGGTTTGCTTATGAGTCAATGACAGCCGAGCCCCACCACTTTAAATGCGCAGTGTGCACCATCCCGTAGACCAGTACAGTGCATATGGTCCATGCACTGTTCACATAGACCGAGTCCATGACAGTTGGGCCCCATTTGTCAGTGATGAATTTCATTTAGGAAAATAAAATGAAAAAAAAAATGCATGGGCCCACCTGTCATTCACTGAGACATTACTGGTTAGAAAATAAAACAAAATAAAAAGAAAAGGGTCGTGGGCTCCACATGTTAGAGAGAGGATCCTCTCTCCCCTTTTCTTTTTTGAGGAATTAAACTAGGGATTAGACTTCGGAGAGCCCGTTCTCACTCGTTTCAACTCCGAATCGAACGATTTTTGTTTCTAAATTTGTCTAAATTCAAACCCTACCCATCCAAGTTGAAAACACCCATTTTGGAGTTCATTTGAAATTTTTATTGCGATTTGAATCTTTATGTGCTTATTCGAACTTTGGTTATTTTCGCTTATATAGAAGTTGAAGCTCCCGAAGAACTTCAAGTTGATCAAGATCAAGATCCACAATACCTAGAGCAAGGCGAGTAAACACTTTGATCATGTTTCACCTGCTTTTTGCAATTATATTGCTTTAAATTATGAAATTGCACTGCTATGATTTATACAACTATGTTGGTCTAGCTCATAGTTAATACCTTAATGATAATTGTGTATAAACTTTCAATCCTTGAACTTGGATACTATCCTTTGTCACCCTAGAATGAATGCCTTACATACTAGTTAATAAGTCTGTATTTAAGTGTCATGCTTAGCTTTGCTTAGATACATTGTCATGTGGTCAATGATTTGCCCGACATCATTAAAAACATTTGAAAATGAGATTAGGCAGCCGAGGTTGAATCTTGGCTAATATGTTGGACTAGAAAAGCATTTCTAAACAAAAGTGAAAACCCAAAAACAGATTTAGACTCGGGTGGCTAGAAAGAGTGGCTGGTGCTGGGGGGGAGGGGGCGACAGAGTAGGTATGTGGATGTATTGCCCGAGTCAATTAAGGACCCGAATCTTGTAATGACCTCTCGTGTAAAAACAGTGCAACCACAAGTCTATAATGGGTACAACCTGACTAACTAATTTATGCGCCTGGGCGTGGCTTCGCCATTGGTGGGAATGCGGTGTGGGGTAGAGGGGAATGAAGCCACGAGAACTGTACGGCACAAATAGGAGACCTCCCGGGGGCGAGACCCAAGGAGGTGATACCTAGCGGTATGGGATTGCGTTGAGGTGGGGCATTGTAAAGGCCATGTGGCAATCATTTTAGTCACACACCTATAAAAGTGTGTCAAGACGAACATTATAAGTTGATTGCCTCTTGTGGGTAAAGTGTACGAACTCTACGGAGTAAGAAAACTATCTGGATAGCCGTGCTCACGATCATGAGCGGTGCCAAGAACTTGCTTGAAGTAGCTTTCAGTTTTATAAAACAATTTGTGAGTGAAATGAAAAGTTGGGTTGAAGCCTAGAGATTTGAGATGGCCTGGTTGAGAACCAGTGATAAGTACGGGATGTGACCCGGGCATTGGGTGGATAGAGCCACTCAATGGTTTAGGAGGTTGAAGCCTCCACTAGTACTTTACAACAAAACTCAGTTTATGAAAACTTGTGTTAATTAAAATGCTAAGTCTTAGGAATTGCTACCTTAGCTTTGTGCAAATAAAAGAACGATGAACCTGTTTTGATTGGCCTTGCATATATAACAATTGCATTGTGTGTTGGCTCGCGAGTATGGTTATGTACTCAGGCTCGCTTAATATTATCTTTCAAAGCCGTTTGATCAAGACCCATATGCCTACCACATGGCATCTGGACCGGATGGTGGAAAAGACGGAGAAGCTTAGGCCAGGACCCCCAGTCGCTTGCTTGTGGGCGGAGTGAATGGATCCACCTCTTTATCTTTTGCTTCCGCTCTTATTCCTTCTTTCTGTATTATCGAACTATGTGTACTGTGTTGGCCTGCTTGGCCCCTTTTGTAAGATAGTTGGTCGTACGACCCGTGTTGTAATATAATATGTTATTGTAATATGAACACGATGTATGTGAATGATCCAACGATGTATCTGTGTGTGCTATCTACTGATCCAGGGAATGACACGGGTTTACACAGTGGGTCCCAAGTTACAAATTTGGGGTCCGACAGCGACTGACACGAGAGAAGAGGACGTCGAGCATGTATAACATCATGCATGCGTATGTACATGCATGCATCCGTATGAATAGAAGCACAGACGTACAGAGACAAAGGGGGAAAAAGCTTAGAGTAAAGATGGTGCAACTTAGGGAATAGGCTCGAGGTCACCAGAGAGAGCGTGACACAAGTCCCCAGCTGGGATCGGCGATGGTTCCATGTGTATGCATGTTGATGTCTCAACGGTTAGCATTAAACAATAATTGGGGAGAAGTAGAAGATAACAATATGGTAAAATATTGCATTGAAAGTGGTAGCAGATGAGAGAGATTTATCAATATTTGGGCTTACTGTTAGAGATTGAAGCAAAAAAGTTGTGACGACGAGAAAACACAGAAGACACAGTTCAGTAGGGCAGCCAGCGTGTGAGGGAAGATAAGTTCAAGGTAGGTCGTCCATGGTGCATCGATGTATGCGTGAGCAAGTACTCTAATACCATGTAAACTAATAAGATAATTTATCGTATACATAATCAATGTATTGCTTGAGATTAAAAAGAGGTACGTATGCATAAATACAATTTGGGAAAAAAAGTAACTAATAAAGTAAGAATATTGTTATGCAGCTACATGATCTATGCATAATGGATAGTGATTACATCAAAGTTTATACTTCAATTATGTTTTCATGTTGTATTTTTCTTTAAATTTCTATTGTCATTTTCAATATTTATGATATAAACTTTAAAATAAATTTAGCGGCACAAATAAAGAGTCACCTGCTAGTTCTATACATGCACGGATACATTCATATATCTGATGATGGAGTACCACGTACGTGCTACTAAATAGTATTAGACCGATGGATGGATCATGCATGCTTGCTTAAAGCCTTAGACACGGCTGCAATGCATGCAAGTGCACCGAAAGCGAGGTCGCCTTGCTAGCCGCTGTCGGCCATACATGTGCAGGTAGCTGCAGCCTGCAGTAGCACGAACACCTGAGTACCTGACGAATCCAAAAGGCAGCGGTCCTTTGCATGTACTCGCTCATCATGCATGCAGCCGCTAATGATTGTGAAACTGCACCTCACCAGTGCGCCGCGCTAAACGTCTAAACGAACATGAGCACTCCGACGAACACCCATTCACACGTTGGTATGTTACTATGTCTGACTGTATCGAGGAGACAAAAAGCTGAAAAACCGTGAGATTTTAGGTTAAGCATGTCCAAATCCCGTGGCTACACGCCTACACCGATCCATCTGGTGGTGTAGATGCGATGGTTCCTGGTGTCAAGATGAGCTTGCAGTGTACTCGTAAACTTTGCATAAATCAATTCAGATCCTATATATATCGGAAATGTTTCACGTACGACACTTCATATACAACACCCTACGTACGATTTGGACTTGAGGAGTTGAGGTGGACGCCCTTTTTCCTGCGTGGGACCACCGGACTAGAACTCGGCGAGAGCAGTCGTAACGTCGTATGTATAACAGTGCTTGTATATATAATTCTCACAAATTCCCACAAAAATTCTTTTGTATATAATTTGCACTGACAACTCTCCTGGTTACACGTTTCAAAAAAAATTCCCACAAAATTCCCGCGTTCAAACGACCTTTACATTTCGATTTTTGGACCGATGTACGTGTAGAGGCAATGCTCTTGCTATAAGACTATAAGAGTAGCTCAACACGGCCTGTCCTTGCTGGGCTGATTACCTATGTTGGGCCAGGCCTAGTGGAGTCACTATTGGACCCGAACCCACCTAGCCGCTGGAATCGCGTCGAGCACAAACCGCAGTACAGTTTCAGGCTAGCGGTTTGGGTTGGCTCGACCCGAACACCACGCGCGAACTCCCTTGCCGGCCACCGAGATGTCGCCGCCGCCGCCTACGCCGGCGGCGAGGCTGCTGAGGGAGTACGGTGAGTCGCTTCGCTCCAACACTCTCTATGCTGTGATTTCGGGCTCGCGAAGACTCGAAAACGTTGGGTTCCTGCGCATGAAGGTTTTTATTTCTTTGGGGGGATCTGATGCGTCGGGAGCTCGCTTGCAGGGTGGGACCTGATGCTCGGATCGATTGCTGCGTTCTACGCCGTCTTGGTGCCGTACACCAAGGTGGAGGAGAGCTTCAACGTTCAGGTTCGAGCTTCGACTCCCTCCCCGTTCCGCATCCCATTGGTTGGATCAAGCTTTGGTGGCAGCGTGGTTGCACTAGTGAAGTGTTCTGGATTAGTTGGATTTTCGGTGCTCGTTTCAGTTGTATTGCGGTTGTTTTGTGCAATTAGTAGTGTTCACTCTTTATCTCTGTTGTAGTTTCAGATACTGGGCACAGGGATGCAGGATGCTTAATGAAAATCTGCTAATTTCTGCTAGCTCAAATAGTTTTTTAGTAGGAGTTGTTTGCTAGTGAGTCACTGCGTGTCATGTGTGTATATGGAACTGTAGATGGTATGACTTAACAATGATCAGTTGACGATGATTTATCTATGCTTGCTAAGGGCTTATGTGAGATTTTTTCTGAGCAATAATTGCAAATAGGCCTCATGATAATGTAGTAATCGATACAGAAGACATGCGGCAGTTATGTACTTCTGGCTTTGATCTGTCCATTGTTGCACTTCAAACTGTATGTGGGATTGTATACTCTGCCAGTTCACAATTTCACACACAATTGATCTAGTTGAATTTATCACTGATTTGTGTGGATTGGTTCGTGATAATTGTGACAGAGAATGCATGCATCCTATGGAACTGCTTGGAATAATATGGACATCTTTGCTATGAAAAATCGAAGTTAGCAATAGGCATACTGGTCCACAAGATGCATCCTTTTTGTATGAGAAAATTCACAATATACTATTGAATAACTACATGATTCATAATATGTCACTTATTGTGAGGCTTACATGTGGGCTCAGGACTCATATGTCAGTGAGACACTAGTGGCATATTGTGAAGATCCGAAATTATTCAGTGGTAATGGTATATAGTGAATTGCCCCTTTCTGTATTCATGCTGCATAGAAATTTCCTTTTCATATACTATGAACCTTGACGGCTTGAATAGCTGAAAAATTCCAGCTACTTATGCCACTTATGCAACAACCAAGGTGAAAAGGGTTTTGTTGCAAAATAATTATTGGTTTCATCTTTTTCTGTATGGGTGAAAAGCTACATGTTTATGTTTGGGCAACTTTTCCCTTAGGCATGGGTGCATGACAATTAATTTGCTGGCATTTTGCTTTTGCGAATCTGTTTCATTCTGTACTGTTCATTGTACAATGATAGATGATGAGCTTTCTGTTGCCTGGTTAGTACAAGGTAATTCTTGGCTTTCTCCCTTTCATTTGGTAGATTTTTTTTACCTACTCAATGGCTTGTGCTTGCATTTTTACTGTCATGGAGTTCCAGTGCTTGAGCTAACACTTGATTCGTGTATTCTCTAGGCTATGCATGATATTCTGTATCACAATTATCACATTGAGAAGGTAACCTTCGCTGGTAGTTTCTCTCCAATTTTACTTCAATACAATGTGCTTGATTTTTATTAATTGATTTTCTATAATATATATTTTGTCTGATTTTGCTGCAGTATGACCATTTAGAATTTCCTGGCGTTGTTCCTCGGACATTTATAGGTAATAATCATGTTGCCATAAAACCCTTGATTTCTGCAGCATGATATAGTGTTTCCTTAAACAACCGTTGCCTGGTTCAAGCCTAATGAGTGACAAGTAATTGATCAAACGTAGATAGCATTAACATACTATACCTTCTATGCTTGTAGTGTCAATATATGATATTGATTCCATGGTGTTTCAGGTTGCAGACTTTGTAGTCTAGATAGAATGCAAGACATTAACATCATGTACTATCTATGTTTTTCAGGAGCGTTGGTTATATCTATTCTATCATTGCCTGCAGTCTTCATAATGCGTTTATTTCATGTGCCAAAGGTTTATGGTCTTCTAGCAGGTGACTATCAAAAGCTTGAAACATGCTTCATTACAAGTGTATGCCGTTTGATGTAAGTTTCTAGGTTAATGTAGTTTGATAGACTGATGTTTTTCTGTTTGCCTTTTTAGTTCGATTAGTGTTGGGTTGCGTTACCCTGATGACTTTGAGACTTTTCCGAGTTGAGGTATTTTTTTCAACTCTCATTCTGTGTCATTAGATGCTGTCAGTGTAGATTTATTGTCTGCCCCTGAAAATGAACAAGAGCTAAATCCATTTATCTGTATTAGTTTCCCTTTGATCTAGCAGGCCAACAACTCGTAGAAAGATAACAAAAATTACAAAATGGATCTTGCTTGTCAAATTTTTATTTTGACCATGCAGTGGACCGTTAGCACCATGATCCAAATTTAAGAATGACATTAGTGGATGAGTACCTTAGGTGCATGGTTCTCTTGTCTAGAGTGAGCATACTTCCTGCAGTATGCTGGTCTTGTTTGAAATCCTAGCTGTTATTGCTTGGCTTAGAGCAGATACACTTACAAACTGTACCTTTGGGCCAGTTTAAATTCCATAGAGTAAGTTTCTTATAACCAAACAGAATAGAAGAAAACAGTTCTTTTTCATAACTTTTGTAGAAACTTCTAAATGCTGTATATCATCAAGATATCCCTTTGGCTTGTATTGCTTTGTCTCAACTGTCTTGTGTCCATGTTGCTTCTAAATGCTTTACACCATCAATAACTTCTTTTTTGTTCAGAACTTTTGTTTAAAATTTGTATCGCACTTCGTTGTGAATTCTTTTTGTGACTAATTTTTTGTGACAATGAGCATGAGTCAGTCACTCTGTCCTTGGACATAATCATGATTTGCTTGGCTTATTTCTGACAAGCAGGTAAAAAGGAAGTATGGTCGTCATGTCGAAGCATTCTTTGTAATACTAACCGCTATACAGTTTCACTTATTGTTCTACTCAACTCGGCCCCTTCCAAATATCTTTGCTTTAGCTTTAGGTGAGCACACTGTATAAATAAAGCACAAATCTGTCTGACTGTTACTGTTTTTTATAAATGAAATTATTGGCAATAGTATCAATCTAATTAGGAGTTTGTAGAACAATCATGCAACTCATCTGTGCTTTCTGTCATGCAGTTAACTTGGCATACTCTTTCTGGTTCAAGGGAAATTACCTATGTACGTTACAGGCCCTGGTATGCCTTGTTTGGTGCCTTTACCTTAGCTTCACTCCTTGTTATCTACATGGTGTTGTTTTCACATTTTTGTACAGATCACGGGAAGAAAAAGAAAGAGTTCATTACCAATTTTAATAATATATATTCTAGTTTCAAAATTTTAGTTACTGCACAGTGCACATGAAAATAATAAGCACCACGAATGTGGATTTCTGGACATGGCATGCTCCAGTTGCAAGTTTCTACACGATACTGTGATATAATCCATAGTTCTTCACCCTTGGTTCAATAAAACCTGTTGTTGCTATACTAAATTGAAAAATAATTCTTAATTCTTCACTTTCAGATTAGTAAAAATCATATGCTATATTTCTACCAAACTACTTGCTATTATCCATTTATCTTGCAGATTGTTGCAGCAGTAGTTTTTAGATGTGATATGATTCTGCTTCTTGGTACAATAGGGATTGCACTTTTCCTGGTGAGTTTCTGGCTTATCAAACTTTAATTCCTCTCAACAGTTGCATGGTTTTTTTATACTCTCTTATGTAGTATACATGCTTGGGAAAGGGAGGATCCCAACTGCGTGTCCCTCTTTATTGTGCTAGGTTATGTGCAGCACCAATTGTTAAAACTTCATATTACTTGGTGAATTTTATGCTTGGCTTTTCTGAATTCAGTTCCAAGTAACTTTACTCATATAGTCATAGTGGGCCAACCGTAGTAAAGCCCAACGGTGTGGCACATTGTCTCTCTAGTTGATGAGCAGAGTTTGATCCCCATCATCCACAAGATGGGCAGGTTAGTCGTGTGAATTTCCTACTACGATTTTCCAGGATTTGAACCTGTTACCGGCTTTTTTTAAGGCCTATGACTTGTGTGGGTTGTGAGTCTTACGATGACTATATTAGAATAGGAATCCTTTTGTATTTGTTTATCTGTATATGACATATCCCCCTTGTACTCTCTCTATATATTGCTCATTGGGCCTCATGAATATACACACAATATTCATAACATAGTATCAGAGCTACTGAAGTAGAGCTTGACAGAACTGCTGAACAGAGTCACCTCGTTGAGAAGGTCCTGACGTGCTAGTTTGTCCTCCCGTAGAGGAAGGGCCCCCCTGCCCCCCTTGGATCGTCCACCCCCACGCGCCTTGATCCGCTTTTTTCGCACCGCACAAGTTTGGTAGTCGTGCCCGAAGTTCTTGCAATAATTGTACTGAACCCCAGTTGGTGCAAAAACAGGAACGAAAACAGACACCTGAGGAGGGAGTGTAGTCGAAGCAGAAGTCGTCGATGTAGTCGAAGAAGAGGGGGTAGCAAGTACAGCTGGAACAAACTGTGCTGCTAACCTGCGGCGAAGCTCCTCAGCACAAAGCGTCGTAAGAGCCTCGGCGACGATCGGTCGTGGTGAGCGGCTTAGCAGTTGAGCCTTGACAGGCTCAAACTCTGGGCGAAGACGACAGATAAAGTCATAAAGGTGAAGGCGATCACGTTCCGTCTTCTGCACCTTATGACACTCCTGGCAGAGCGGAGAAGCTAGCTCGTCCAGCTGGCGCCAAAGACTGGCCAGGGCTCGGAAGAAGTCGTCGACGGAGGAGTCCTCCTGGCGAAGCGTCTCCAACTCACGCTGAAGCGAAAAGAACTGAGCATCGCTGCTTTGCTGGTATCGCTCGCGCAAATACTCCTAGATTTGATAAGTGGAACGCAAACCAACAATGTCTGGCTAGATGGAGTCGTCAACGCTGACCACCAGGATGGCTCGAACACGGGCCTCATCAGCACACCAACGCTCAAAAGCGTCTATGACATACTGAAAGGCCTCGCAAACAATGTCAGCAGCGGCGGCCTCATCTTCTGCAGGAGGTGCGTATAAATTTGTCTGGGAGAAAAATTTGAATCGGCGACGGTGGACAAGGTCGAGCACCAGAGACATATCCCCCAAGGCGAAAACCATCGAGCGTGATCTTCATGAGTGAAGACCACAACCTGTAATTCATGCCATGAAGCTTTGTTCCTGAGAATGAGATCGCAGCTGATGGAATGGAAGCCATGGGTATGCGGCGTTGGACGACACGGCGACCAACGCAACGAAGTCTAACGGCGGCCCGGGCGGCCAGCGGCGATTAAGCGAAGTCTCACACTTCGACAAGTTACGCCGATCTACCTCGAGCGTCTCCTCTAGGTAGTTTTTGTGTTCTGGATTCTGGTGCATCATTCCACATGACACTGGACTCCACATCTCTCACTTCAGTAGGACCTCCTGTTTTTCCTATCTCTGTTCAGACAGCTGACGATACTCCTCTGTCTGTTAGCTGTCAAGGCACTCTTTTGTCCACTAATTTTTTCGTTCCAGTTGTTTCCCATGTTCCCCAACTTACTATGCAGCTTCTTTCGGTGGGTTAGCTTACCGATCTCGGCTGTAGGGTTGGTTTTGACTCTCACTCCTGTTTCGTTCAGGATCGATAGACAGAGACGGTACTTGGGACTGGCCGGCGCCGTAGGGATCATCAGGGTCTCTACATCCTTGACCGCCTTCACCTTCCATCCACTTCAGTTGCTCCTATTACCTCTACGTTTACCTTCACCACCACTGTTACCATCACCTCTGGAGTTTTGCGCAGTGGTATCATCGTCTAGGTCACTTGTGTGGGTCTCGCCTTTCTTCATTAGTTCGCCAGAGTGTTCTTGGACGTGTTACTATTGACACGACTATGTTTTGTCAGGGTTGTAAGCTGGGCAAGCAGATCCAACTTCCTTATCATTCTAGTGAGTTCCTGTCTTCTCGTCCTTTTGACTTAGTTCATTCAGATGTATGGGGACCTGCGCCTATTATCTCTAAAGGCGGGTATAAATCTTATGTGATCTTCATTGACGATTATTCCCGTTTTACATGGATTTCCCTATATCTAATCGTGGTCAGTTTCTTGCGATCTATCGTAGCTTTACAACGATGGTTTGTACTCAGTTTGGTTCTTTCACTCACACTTTTCGCTATGATTCTGCTGGCGAGTACTGTTCTGGCGCTTTTAAACAGTTTCTTTCTGAGTAATGCACTCTTTACCAGTCTTCTTGTCTTGGTGCTCATGCTCAGAATAGGGTTGCTGAGCGCAAACATCGTCATTTGATTGAGACTACCCGCACTATTCTCCTTGCCTCTCACGTTCCACCACAGTTCTGGACTAAGGCTGTTTCTACGGCTGCATATTTCATCAATATGCAACCTTCCACTGCTCTTAAGGGTGTCAGCCCTATAGAGCGTCTCTACTCTTGAGCCCTCCAGTACACTCACATTCGTGTTTTTGGTTGTACTTGTTTTGTTCTGCCACGGCCTCGTGAGCGCACCAAACTATCGGCTTAAACAGTTGAGTGTGTATTTCTTGGTTATAGTTCTGAGCATAAGAGTTATCGTTGCTATAATCATTTTGCTTGATGGATCAGGATTTCACGAGACGTTGTCTTTGACGAATCTCGACCTTTCTTCTATCGAGATTCGGCTCTTTCTCCTGTTTCCATTGTTGAGTCAATTTCATGATTGTCTCTTTCTGATTTTTCACTCATTTCTCCACTATCACAATCTTCCCCTGGTCTGTCTCCAGTGGTTCCTTCCGTACCTCCGCCTTTGGTGCTGCCTCCTGCAGCACTGTCTCTTGTTCTTGCAACACCACCGTCTTGTTTCTCTAGTATTCACTACTCTAGGTGTCCTCGTTCTTCACCAATCTCCTCTCCTGGTATCTTGCCGACACCCACATCTGATCCTCCTGATGATGCTCCTCGTTACGCCCTTTGTGACCAGACATCCCTTCGACCTCCTGATCGTCTTGGATTTGCTCTGATAGCTCATGCTCTCTGTCACTGAGCCTAATTCTTATAGTGAGGCTGCTCCTCATTCTGAGTGGTAGCTCGCTATGGTAGAGGAGTTTGATGCTCTTCGACATACGGAGACTAGGGATATTGTCCCGACACCTTTGCTTGCTCGCTCTATCACGTGCAAGTGGGTGTACAAGATTAAGACCCGGTCTGATGCTACTATTGAGCACTACAAGGCTCGACTTATGGCTCGCAGTTTTCAGCAGGAGTATGGTCGTGACTACGATGAGACCGTTGCCCCTGTTGCCCATATGACCACTGTTTGCACTTTTTTTGCGGTTGCTTCTGTTTGCAGGTGGTCTATCTCTTAGCTGGATGTTAAGAATGCCTTTCTTAATGATGTTTTTGCATGAGGAGGTCTACATGCAGCCGCCACCTGGGTATTCTGTTCCTGATGGGAACGTCTGTCGTCTTCGTCGTGTTCTTTATGGCCTCAAACAGGCTCCTCGTGCCTGGTTTGCGCGTTTTACCTCAATGATTAATATTGTCGGTTTCACTGTCAGTTCCCACGATCTTGCTCTTTTTGTCCATGTCTCCGCTCGGGGTAGGACACTTCTTCTTCTGTATGTTGATGATATACTCATCACCGGTGATGATTCCTCATTCATCACGTATGTGAAGAAGCATCTTAGTGAGCAGTTTTTAATGACTGATCTTGGTTCTCTTACGTTCTTCCTTGGAATTGAGGCCTCTTCCATGCCTGAGGGCTACTACCTCTTCCAGCAGAAATATGTTCAGGATCTTCTTGATCGGTCTGGTCTGACTGACACTCGCACTGCTGAGACTCCCATGAAGGTATCTCTACAGCTTTGTGCCACTGATGGTGATCTTCTTAAGGATCCTACTCGATATCACCATCTTGTTGGGAGTTTGGTGTATCTTGTGAGTACTCGTCCTGATATTGCTTATGTTGTTCATATCTTGAGTTAGTTCATGGCTCGTCCTACCCATCTTCACTACAGTCACCTTCTTCGTGTTCATCGCTACTTGCGTGGGACAATCTCTCGTCGTTTGTTTTTCCCTAGCTCCACCTCACTACAGCTTCAGGCGTACTCTGATGCGACTTGGGTTAATGATCCTTCTGATCGTCATTCTCTTTCTGCTTACTGTGTTTTTCTTGGCTCCTCTAATTGCCTAGAAGACAAAGAAGCAGACTGTAGTTTCTCGTTCGAGTACAAAGGCTGAGTTGAGAGCTATGATGATGAGTAATGACCGAGGATCGAAATCCGTGGTTATTGGCCGAATCGCTTAATTCTTGGAAATCCTAGTGGGTACCGGGATAAACAATACCGACTGAAAATTTTCAAATTTGAATTTGAATTTAAGACTGCGTAATGCACTTCCTGGATTGGTTTAGGTCTTTTTTGTGCTAGATTACCTATTGTATGAGCTAAACATGCTTGAATTATTGCTTCGGCTGGTTTGCACTTCATATGAGCTAAATATACTAGATTATGTATTGTATGAGCTAAATATGCTAGGTTACGTATTGTATGAGCTAAATATGCACTTCGTTAAACACTTTCTAATTAATATTTGCATTATTCCAATTGCCGGATCAAATCATTGATGATCATGCCAGTAGATACTACCTACTTCTTTCTAACCTAATCATTCATCAGGTTTTTGGGTTTTTCCAGTTTTTTAAACCGGTTTTTCTTGTTTCTGGGCGGTAACCGGTTTGGTTACCGGTTTTTAGAAACTGCTTTTCAAAATTCAGTTTTTGAATTACACGGTTTTCTTGAGATTTCGGTGCCGTACGGTTACTGCTTTAAGCCAGCCGTGGGGATTTCCTCCTGCTTCGGGTTTTCTATCCTTGGTGATAGCAGAGGTTACTTGGTTGAGGTGGCTACTTACAGACTTTGGAGTGCTTACGATTGGACCTACGACTCTTTTGTCTGACAGTACAAGTACTATCAGTATTGCCCGTGACCTAGTGTGGATGCTTCATACACTCGCTCATAGGTGCAGGATGGAGTATTTGTTTTACAGTTTGTGCCCTCAGAGTTACAGATTGCTGGCTTCTTCGCGAAGCCACAAATTAGGGTACAATATTTGTATTTTCTCTCCAAACTCAGTGTGTGTGATCCACCGTGAGTTGGAGGGGGGGGGGGGAGGGGTTAGAATAGGAATCCTTTTGTATTTTCTTATCTGTATATGGCATACCCTCCTTGTACTCCCTATATATATTGCCCATTGGGTCTCATGAATATACACAAAATATTCATAACAAACTACACTAGCCAATTGTTCCCACCCTCTCAAAACAAAAAAAGTCCTAGTGGCTTCAAGATTCAGTTCAGTTGAGGTCTCAGCGCATCAAATTTTGTGTTTCTGTCGTGAATTAGTGAAACTTTTGCAAGGATGATAAAATATTAAAATGTGAGGTAGGTGAATTTCCCACTATAATTTTCCGGGATTTGAACCCGTTACTGGCTTTTTTTAAGGCCTGTGACTTGTGTGGGTTCATTGTGACTCTTACGATGACTACGCTATTCCCACCCTCTCAAAACCAAAAAAAGTCCCTAGTGGCTTCAAGATTCAGTTCAGTTGAGGTTTCAGCGCATCAAATTTTGTGTTTCTGTCGTGAATTAGTGAAACTTTTGCAAGGATGATAAAATATTAAAATGTGAGGTAGGTGGAGTGTGTCTAATGACTCCAAAGTTGGTAGTTCATATAGGCTATTATAATAATGAGACTTTTAATAAGCTATAAGAATCACTCATAGTCAAGTTGTTATTTCCATTTGGACTTTGTATGTATTCTTGCTGTACTCAATTTATCTTGTACAGTTGGAGCTGAGGCACACTAACATCTGAATTTGACTATGCTGTGGCAGAGCAGGTCATTTTCTCTATTGGAAGCAGTAAAATGTTGCATAAGCACTGCCTTTTTATGCATTGGTATGTTTCTTTATACTAGAGTTTTCTGTAATGGAATTTCACGCCAGTCTGTAAGAAACATTTGTTTCACTATGAATAATTTGCTCAGGATTCACGGTACTGGTTGACTCGATAGTGTGGCGGCGAATCCTGTGGCCAGAATTTGAAGTCTTCTGGTTTAATTCAGTTCTGAACCGAAGTTCAGAATGGGGTGTATCCTTTATGTTTTTGCAAAACTGCACTTACTTTCTTTTCTATTGAAAAATATACAAGTTAAGAATGTCTACAAGTAATAATTTGAGTTAATACTTTGCAATGCACATGGGGACATTCTTTTTCGTATCAACCAGATGCTTTCTTTCTTTTTCTCCCAAACATTTGTTGTCCTCTTTCATTAACTTTGTAGAGAAAAAAAAATTATATGCACTGAGACTTCCAGTTAATCTATTCACACATGCATGCACGAAAGGAGGAAGTGTTATCCTCTTCTTGTTTTTAGATTCATATTGGAAACCTCTGTATTACCTGACTGACACTGATGTGACGCACCTACCTCTGTTCTCCATGACTATTGTAAACTTAAGACACATTCGATCCATTGGTACTTCACCTCTGCACTTCCACGCTCCATGCTTGTAGCATATCCTCTTTGCTTGGTAAGATAAGAAATTTACATCAAAAATTTATGATACTGAATTTTACTTGGCTAGAACAAATATATCCAGTGGTTTCATCTTATTCATGCCATTTTCATCCTGTATGTAGTATGTACAACAGTGAAGTTCCAATTAGATCAACATAGTGATAATTAATTTAACTTGGAAACTTTACACAGACTATATGTCTAAAGTATACCATTTATTGAATCAGCAAATGACATTGTTGTGATGTACTGTTTCTGATTGAGGTATAGTTAAGGCATTACTGGTTAACTGGTCGGTTTTGTGATTGATTTTTTATAGGAGATGTTTCTCATCAAGCCTCTCTTTTCAATGTCAGGTTGGTGCTCTTCTTGATAGAAGGATAGTGCCATATGTGCTTCCAGTCTTCTTATTTGTTGTACTCTATTCAAAGCTTCCACATAAGGTAATTCTACATGGCTGGATACTAGTCTGATTATTATATTTGAAGGACATTAGGCCAATCTTGCACATAATGGCTGCTATTATTTTGTTTCAGGAGCTTCGCTTCATAATTGGTTCAATTCCCATGCTAAATGTGTCCGCTTCACTGGCAGCAAGCAGACTGTGAGCATAACCAATCTACTATATTATCTAGTTCTTACCATTTTAGCAGTGTGACAAATGCAAGCTAGGAATGATGGCATCATGGCATCATTTGTATAACTCCTTTTGTTTTTGGCATCCTTCATGTTATATGTTATTTCCCCCTATTCTTGCTTTCACGATTTTTACTGGCGAATATTTGTATCTCTTCATCCTTGGCAGATATAATAACAGAAAGAAAGCTGGGTGGAATGTACTTTATGTTCTCATGCTTGGTGCCTTCCTTGCCAGGTAGAATAATTCAGCCTTGATGATTATAATGTGTTACTATTTTTTAAATCTCACAATATATGTTACTATTGAAAACTCACATATAATTCCTTTAGTCTAGGATACTCTTCTGTCACTTTCATGGCCTCCTACAACAATTATCCTGGTGGCCATGCTATAAAGGCTCTACACGAAGCAGGTGAGCTCTACATGAATAAAGTGGATGTGTGAAACCAGTCAAACCACAACAATTCCGTTCTAGAGACAGAAACTACAAGTAAGACATAGGTTACGTGTATTTCACAAAGCAACTTAAGCTTGACTGAATCACAAGCACCAAATGTCAAACTGAGTAGCTTTCTACTCTTAGTGGCTTCTACTATTTTAGAGGCCATGAGGTATATTGATGACAGGTGACCTTTGTTGGCGCCACTTTCTATTTATCTTTGCATTCCTCTATCACCAGATTCTTCAGTGAAGGAAAAGATGGTTCACATTGATGCCTTCACCGCAATGAGTGGAGTTTCTCGTTTCTGTGAAAATGAATATCCTTGGAGGTATGCTACTAAGTACTAAACCATAAAGCTTGTATGCTACATCAATTATGCTGTAGATGCTAATCAAGAAATGTCTTCTTTATTTTATCAATTAATCTCTCCAGTTCCCTTTTTGGTGTGGTAAATGGGACTGGAGCGTTACCCTGTCCTATTGGTCTACAAAGAGTTCCTTTTTTGGGAGAAGACGATCTTGGGTCATCAGGCCTATCTTAATTCCTCAATTAATTTTAGAAGTTTTCTGTCAGTAATTGGTCACAGTAGGATGCAACTATTGGAATGTTGAATTGTGCTTGTCGCTTTGCTGCTCCCTAACTGGCGCTCTCTTACCCTTTCTTTTACCAACTACGCTTTCACTTTTTTTGGCAAATTATACTTTCCTAGACCATATGCCTGCCTTGTATGCTCCGGTATAGAATCATCCCAACTTTCTGTTGAGTGTACTGGTTTTGTGCCAGTAGTCGTGTATGTGCATTGCTGGCATCTGCCTAGATCCTGGCTGGGCTCCAGTTATAAATATGTTCTGAACTTTTAGGCACATATAGTGTCGTAGACAGACAACAGGTGTTAGCGTTTCTGCCCCAGCATATGCCATAAGGCAAATATTGCCATTGGGGAATAGTGTGAAACCAATACTTAAATGATAAAGAGGTTGAAGCTAGCCTAGTACTGTCCCATTAGAGGACTCCTATTCAAGTAATATAGTATTGGATTTGGTTTTTTCGATTATATCTTTTTTTTAGTATTTGGAAGCATTGGGACTGCTGCTTACTTTCATCTTGGTCTTCTTTTATTAGTAATTATGGTGACACAGCTTGTTATCATGTTTTTTTTTGGTGTGTATTGTTCCGATCATTGCTAATTTGGTTAACACAGTTTCTGAGCTTTCATTACTTTATATCTAAATTTATACGCTTATTCTTCTATGTTTAATCTTTCTTTCTGTTCACTGGCAGATATTCTAAGGAGGAAGAAATTTCCATTGAAGAATATCAGAAAAGAAATTTCACCTATCTACTGAAGTGAGTATTAGTAGTTTGCTAAAATTATTCGTGTGCTCATTTTTGTCACCATCATGCGTGGGAAGCTCATGGGAGCCCACTTGTTCATACAAAATTTTGTATGAAAAATCTGTGCGCATTAACTACATTTTTATTGTTCGAGTAGAGGCAAATCACCAACCAACTTCTTTCCCTTTTTGATATAGGATCAATTAATATGAATTTCACATTTGATGCTTTCATATCTCTTATTTTGGACACATATCAAACAGTGAACACCGGTACATTAGTGGCTACAAGTGCTTGTTTGCCGTGGATGGATTCTCCAGAGCAAAAATTCAACCCCGAATTCCACCGCTTTCTCTGGTACGCCTTCTATCTTATCTCTTAACATACAGCTAAATTTCAGCACTTGCAGTCTTGCATGACAACATTATCATCCCATTACTTGTTCTGTGAAGCATTTATACTCCCCCCCCCCCCTCTCTGTGCCTGAATACTGGCTCAGGTCGCTAACCTCAGCATTTACTACAGGTGAAAGAGCCGAAAGTGTTTGCACATGGGAATATGAGAGATCCTGATATTCTTTCATTGGATTGGCCCGGTTGTCCTTGAGGTGAGGATGCTCATATCTCTGTCACAGGACCACTATCTGCCAACAGTGAAGATGCTGAGCATGTGTTAAATCCAGGTGGAGCTCCTCCCGAATCCCAACTCTGGAAGCTACAGCTTTAGGGGCCTGCTATTTAAGGATGAAACATCACACTGTTTAGAGCAAGAAAATCTAACATTTTCTTGAAAGCATGAATTTTGGCCTCTGACCCTGTTGTTCTTATCTGATATAAACAAAAGGGAATAGGAATTTGCTTGTGTGCTAGCAATTTGCTTCATTCCTGATGAGTATTCTATCTACCACACGTCAGTACCCTTGGTTTTGCGACTCGTAGTCGATGACATGCCCGCTGCATAATGTTCCATGTGCCTGTAAACGTGTGAGGTCAAACAAACATGGAAATGCAAATCTCGCTGACACTGCATGCTGGTGAGTTGACACGGCAGCCCCCGCCGGAAGACCAGAATAGAGCGGAAGCACCACCGCGTCGGCCTGGGCACGGCACGATGCCAAACCCGAAGCCAGTGCCCCGCCGCGGCGCCCGGATTAAATGGCCCAGGAAAAACAGCGCGCTGCATCGGGATAGATAGCACGTCGAAACCGTGAGATCCCACGGGCCCGGTGGTTTCTCGGAAATCCGCCGAAGATTTTATCGCGCCGGAATTCTCCGTCCTCGGCTGCTTGCCGCGTTCCGCCAAAGCAAACGCCACGGTCGCGCGCCCGCCTGTGCTCGAGCAGCGTTAGGCACGTACGCTGCTTGTTGCCTGCGTGTAAGATGCATGTAACGTTGGCGCGCGCGATCTCGATCCTGCCCGCAGAACGCCGTGCTAAGTCATGTCTACTGCTGTACTGACAGGGAACCATGCAACTGAGTCCGATCTCTGTTCAGCCGTACTACACGATCCAATCCTCTGCTGCCGTCGAGAACTACGTGCCAACGGCAACACCGCGACATGTAACGGCAACGGGCGTTAACGGCGGACTAGCTAGCCACTCGAATCAGCCGTGGAACACTGAACGGGCGATTCATGGACGGTAGAAGCCGTTTCTTGCCTTGCCAGGATGGAAGTCGTCGACTAGGAGATTAGGACATGGAGAGGTTATGGCGCTCATGGGAACAACCGAAAGCAAAGAGGCACTAGTGCTAGTACGAATTTTTGGCTGATTTTGCCTTTTTCTGAAACACAATAGCAAAATTAGCCTTCTCGTGCCCGAAATGACCAAAATGTCACCCCTACAACGCAAAATTGTCGCAAAAAGCCACATGTTGAGCTCCTAGCCCGTGGTAGGTGGTCTGCCGCGCACCCATCCCATGGTAGGTTTGCGTACATTCCCGTCGCGTCTGCCTGATCACCACCTGCCGTGGACTAAGCACGTGGCAAGTCGCCTGCCGCGGGTTGGGAGCTCGATATGTGGCTTTCCGCGAACTGGGTGGACGTATGTGATTTTCCGCGGCGATTTTGCACAATAAAGATATTACTTTTGTCATTTCAAGCACAAATAAACTAATTTTGCTATTCCGTTTAAAAACATTTCATTTCAGCCAAGACTACTACTAGCACTCGCCGGTTGCCAGGGTCAACGAATGGGGAGCCAGCCCTACCTGCTGTTTTGGGCCTGTCGGTCATTATTCCATTTGGTCGGTGGCTTTGATCTGTTTAATTATATTCCTCTTGTTTTAGTTTTGATCTAGTACTAATTGATCAGAGCCTCCAATCGCTACTGGCCGGGGTGAACCAAACTTGCTGTATGAGGACATCCTGCTCATCGGTGAGAGTGAGTTCGAGCCCTAATCACCACCAATGGATACAAAAAAGTGATTTAACTTCTCTTGAGTTGCTTTATCTGATGATTTATACAGGGTTACTTAGCCTGACTACATGACGTGGGGCCAACGATGCAAGGCAACTGGATGCACACACCATTAATGTGGTGGTGCGGGGGGAGCATTAGGAGGCACAGTTCGTTGGCTGATGAGATGCAGGAGTGAGTCGAGACGACACCACCAAAAGGAGGCCGCGTCACATGGACGCGACGAGCACACGGAAGGAAGGAGCCTCACCGTGGAAACAAAGGCAACCCACGGCGACCGAGAGGCCTAATCTAATCTGCATGTCTAATCAGCAACATCTCATAGTGGGGCCTACCATTAGTGGGGCCCACAGGTGGGCCACCGACTTTCAGGGAGCATAGCTTTTCTTTAATTCTTCCTTCCTTCCTTTATTTTTTTTTTCTTTTCAGTTTGCCGTTTTTGTAGAAGAAAAGAAATCGGTGATCGTTCATGCTGATGCATGTATCCATGCCTGTTTTCTGCCATTGGACTAGCTTAGTTTAGCCGCCTTGATTATTTTTCGTTTTGGATTAGCCGGTTGAAAAGGTGTCTAATTTGTCCAAGACGAGGCAGATCCAGTCGGCAAGGTTGAACAGGTCGATGTATGTACTATGTAAGGAGCCACACTTTGACTAATGACCATCTGTCTATTTGAGTAATTAACATTTCTTAAGGCAAGCAAATTGCGAGTATGCAAAGGCACTGAATGGGATGCCGGATTTCCTCTACTTATGCTTACACTTGCCGATCAATGAATTTAAACTCTTTGGTTCTAAAAGAAGGGCAAGCAAATTGCTGGTTTGTTTGATGCATGCTGACTATTCCTAATCCTAGGGGCACATGTAAGAATGGAAAGCCAGGAGTGCGGCCATGATGTGAGCATTATAAAGGCCAACAAACCATTACCTAAATTACTTGTGAACAATTCAACTCCTGCTCAGTAGTATTAATTTCCAAACCCAAAACAAACTAGTACTACTAATAAGGCAGCATGTTTTGGCCAGATACTACTACTGCTGTACTCCACCGTTCTGTACGTACCGGAAAATCAATGTGATATACTAAAGGCGAAATACATCGCACACCGAGATCTGATTCTCCAAATTGACGCATGCCATTTCGTACGGACTTGGAGACTTGGAGTCGGAGAAGAATTGTAGTAGTAGTAGCTGTACATGGGGAAGCTCCTACTTGAAGCCTAGCCAGATTTAATCTCCCTGTCAATGAGAACTTGGAGTTCCCGGCTTATACGCAAGGAGATGAAAAATCCTGCTTTCAGTGATGGGGAAGTTAGCATTCGGCTTTGCAAACTCGATCCAAAAAGCTACGCGTACGAACAAACAAACAAACAACTTGCAGACTCATTTCACCGTTCGGCATCGCCGTAACTTCAAATTACAGCACGTACGGTTTGCACCAGCCCGAAATGAAGGTACAAAATCAGAAATCCCCTAGCCAAAAAAAAAACTAATTTTCACGAATAGAAGTCCAGAATTCGCTGGAAATGAAATCAATGAGAGGTGAAAAAAGAAAAAGAAGAAGAAGAAGAATATCATTTCTTTTTTGAAGCGGGAAAGAATGTTGTTGGACTTGGATTTTTTTTTTTGCGATTGGACACAAATTAATTATGCCAGGCTCATTGGTCATTGCACAAGGCCACAAGGGCCGTGCTCTGCTGTGCCGGGTAGGAGACGGGGCGAGGAAAGCAAAGCGAGAGAATTCGGTGGCATTTTGCTCGCGTCGACCGCGTGCATTCGGATGGGATGACGGGGTGAGTTGGCACCACTACCTGCGCCCGCTCCCTAATTGATACCTCCGTTTCTTATCCCCTCCTCTCCTCTCCTCTCCCTCCAAAGGAGAAAACAAATATACTAGCTACATACACATCGGAAGCCTATCGCCAGGGAAAGGAAAGGGGGGCTGCCTAGGTCAACAAGAATATATATGCACCAAATATTCTCTCTCTTATCTCATTCTCTCTCGTCCCCTTTTGCTGTCTGTCACCGTCCCTTCTGTTCCTTTTACCCAAGCTAAGCTACCTCTCCCCCTCTCACACACCCAGAAGATGGGTCCAGATTTTTGTGGCCTCTCCTTTCTCGGTAGTCTCTTTTTAAATTAAAATAGTAAACGTAGGTCTCTCATGTCTAAAATGGTAAAATTGGTATCTCTACCGTGCTTTCAATCCATGTAAGCTACCTGCCCCGCTCTCAGACCGTGGCAGACCACCTGTCGTGGACTGGAAGCGCGATAAGTGGGTCTAGGAGTGCTGCAGGTCGCTTGCCGTGGTCTGGGAGCGGAGTAGGTGGTTTCCATGAACTGGGAGCGTGGTAGGTATCTGCCGCGGTGCTATTTTTGTAATTTCATGTAAGTAAAACTACTTTTGCTATTGTAATTCAGAATTATGTCAATTCAGCCAAAGACTCTATGTTAGTTGTTCAAACCCCGCCAAGGAGATATAAGCTAAGGACCGTGTCTGGAACATAGGAATTATAGAAAACTATCAAAGGATTGTCTGACTGATTGCAAAATCATTGTGGAACTTATAAGTAGGCCTTGAAGTTTTAATCTGGTGTCTTTGAGGGGAATTTTTTTTTATCTGGTGTTGTTTTAATAAGATTAGTTTAGGTGCATTTGGTTTGAGGCCACTCAGGCCAGGATCGAAATCTTAATGGCTTTTGGTTTGCAACTAATTTTGTTTGGTATAACTCGGTACGTTGAGCAGTCTGTCTGGCACTCTGGCCTGTACTATCTAGTGTGGTCATCGTGCTAACTGAGCAGGGACTTTTGTGTGGGGCCAGGGACTCAAAAGAGTAAAATAATGCCCGGATGAGAAGACGATGCTTCAACATCAAATTTTCTTGAGTAAAATTGTCTCGATTGTGTCATCACTGGATTTAAGTATTACCTGCCTGTTATGGTGTGATAATACGTAAGCTGAGTTCATTAGTATTCTCAGAACTTTGTTAAGACTTTAGAGCTTCTTTTATCGATGAAGATGTGGTTACTGTAACATTGGGTGATATGGTCTAATATTTTAGCTCCATTTGCACTTAACATTTGAGATGAGATAAATGTGGGCAGTACTGAAATTTGCGTGTCAGCAAACTCCAAATGTCAGAGCAATTTAATAACTTGTCGAAATACACTAGTAGTTAATTTGACCAGAGAGAATACAATACAGAGCAGCTTATGCTGATGCAGCGGCAGCCATAACAGAATTAAACGGGTGTCACCATATATTTTTGCCCATGTGTATAATTATCCAGTAACATTATACTAAATACTAATATGTGTAAATTTTTAGTAAAATATTTTTGCCTCCAATTTAATTGGTAAGTGCCAACCAAAATTAGAATCAAACCTAACAATTTCACAAAAATCAACCAATAATAATCAAATTGAAACCCTACTCGACAAATGTAATCCATATGACTGATTGAAATCAAAATAACTACAAAAAACTTAGAGGAGATAAATACCCAATGTCGATTTGCGACTCGTGCCTTGCGTTGTTCTCTCATACCGCTTTTGTGTAGATGTCTGCTGTTGTGCTGTTGCCGATAAGGGCGCGAGGGTGAGCTCGCAAGCGACAAGGCGACCCCCAAGCAGTGGGTGGAGTCATTTGAGCAAGGCACAGCAGCGGCAGCTTAGGCCATATCGTCGTCTCTCCTCGTACAGTGGGCGACTGCTTCGTTAATTTGCTCCATGCTAAACCGCTTGGGGCCTTGGGCTATGACCTACCAATTGTTGGTCTAGGTAGTGGGTTGCGTGAAGGGATACGGATATGCTACACTAGCTGACAATTCAAAATTTCTACCACGTAAACCAGGAAACCAAGCAAGCTAGAGATCATAGATCGTTACCATTAGACGTGTAGTGCAGCGGAAAAAGAGTTGAAACAGCCTTATCCAACATTGAGCGCGTCGATGTAGTGGTCGTAGTCAATCGTCCAATGTCCTCGGTACTGATCGTCTCCTCCAGCAACCTATCGCGTCCCTTGTGTAGGTCGTTGATCGTCCACGATCAATGCAATAGCAATTGCAGCAGCGCCTCTACGGTATCCACACGTTTAGGGGTGGAACATCGTACGCTGGTGTGCTAGCACCAACATGCACGGCAAGGTCTTCGGAAAGATGACGGCTAGGATTTTGGTGGAGCAACTCTCTTACGTACCAACAACACATGCATCCCCTTATAAAGAGCTCATAACGGATCTTATCCAAACTCGTTTGTTCCAACCCGTTAAGTGTGTGACCCTGTAAGTTCATGCGTAATCGGTTGCGACTCAGAAACTCATTTCCGATCACGAGTTGTTAGTGGTTCCTTACAGGACATAACGATTTTCGAACACACATAAATATTATATTGGACGAACCTTATGCAATATGACTTACGACCAGGTCCTTATCACTTATGACCAGCTCGTATCTCCATACGACCAGTTTATATTTAGTCACGACCAGTTTGTAACTCCTTACAACCAGTTAGTGATCATGTTCGACCAGTCTGTATCTCCATACGACCAGTTCGTATCTAGTCAGAGTGAACGACCTACTTGCTTATTCTCCCTTTGCCTCACGATATCTGGTTGAATTCCAAGTGAGATATTTTGTCATCCATGGACTGTTCAATACTTTCTCGATCAAGTGACGGATAACTTCACGTGATCGACTCTTCGACCACTAGCGGCATGACCATGCACTTTCTTTATCCGACCACATCGAGGGGCACAGAGATATCTCTCATGTTATGTTAGGAGAGGCAAATCTCATATCCGACCAGTCACATACTCACATCCCTCCACATGTTTCATAGTATACTCGAAAGCTACATTCACAACTACCTAGTTATGGAGTAGCGTTTGGTAACCCCCTAAGTATACTATTGCACATGTAGGAAACCATGCTGATATCAAGTCTAAGGATTATACATCATCATTGCTTGAGACCAACTGATAACACATAAAATCATACACAATCTCAATAGTGTCTCAAGGTGGGTCAATCCAACACCATGCTCTCTAACATGTGTTCACATTATTGATTCGATATTCCCATATCTATGACCGGTGAAACATGGTCACCAATTAATACATGTGCTGGTCAATAAGTTACTAATGTTCCGACCAGTGATATCCGACCAGGGATACATTTAGAATGACATCATATAAGTTAAAGAGCTTCACCAACAAGTCACATACTTGTTAATCTTTATAAATGATAATCCATCCAAGGAACGTAATAACATTTAATATATAACTCGTAAATATAGACATGATACAATCATCACTATGATTGCCTCTAGGACATATCACCAACATTGCATGCATGTGTTCCACTAGCTTGGACCGCAGTTGTGCGAACTGAGCCTCGGCTCATTTACCGGTACTGGTGGGCTCAAGTCTTGGATGTCCTGGGGTGTCACTAGGGTTGGGCTGGGGGAGTCACACACTATGCATCATGGGCTTCACCAAGCTAAAAAAAACCGAACCTAGTGTCTTGTGCGTCCGGCTGGGCAGTCGATCCGCCCCTACCTGGATGTAAGCATGTTAAAGGGTATCAACAATTTTCAAAGTTATCATAAGAAAAATAAAAAGAACAAGTTTTTAATGCGTGCCTTTTAATTTTAAAAACAACTTATTGGATTGCCCAAGTAATAATATGGCAATTTCTTCCAAAAGATATACGGGAATTCTGTGATACCAAAATATCACAGACGGTTCTTGTTTAGAACCGTCTGTGATACTTCACAGATGGTTTTCAACATGTCACAGATGGTTTTCAACATGAACCGTCTGTGACTTCTCATCCTCTTCACAGACGGTTTGTATTAAAAAACCGTCTGTGATAATCTCATTTATTGCAGACTCGACCCTCACAAATCGATATGTCTTAAATTCCTGCTTTGTCCTCGTTGCTATTGCTGGAGGTGGGGCTTTGAGGCGACTTGGTGAAAGGAGACTGCGGATTTGGTAATTTGTTCTTGACTATCGATGGTTAGTACGTAATTAATTTGTTTCTTACATTATATTCTAGATCTAGCTTGGTAAAGAGAGAATTGAAGATGGTTTAAATCGGTAAAGAAAGAATTGAAGATGGTTTAGATCTAGCTTTTTGTGTTATTTTGCAAGTGCTGGCTTCTTGCCATCTGAAGTTGGGCATGTGCTATCTATAATGTGTTTGTGATGAACAACCTGACCCTAGGGTGCATTAGTATTTTTTTAGTTTATTAGAAATACATATTTCAAATGACATATCAAAAGTTGCATCTATAGTATACTAATTAATTAATTCAATATTTAACACCAAATTGTTACATGCGTCGTATAGATGGACCGAAGTTGGATGTACACTGGCAACCGTGTGAGTGAAGAATACAATAATGGTGTGTCTGCTTTTACAAGAGCTGCTGAGGAGAATATGTTGAGGGGGGGGGGATATATGTATTGTCCATGCATTGACTGCGAGAATATGAAGATGTTTAAGAATCGAGCGCAGAGCGAAGCACACTTGATTCGAAGGGGTTTAAAAAGGGCTATACACGTTGGACCAGTCACGGTGAAGAGCAGATTATACAAGAAAGTAGTAATAACGACATCGCCGACGAAGTCAACGATATGCTGCCGGATGATGTCGGTTGTAGTTCTAATTCGGATAGGCTGCACGATAACAATCTAGATCAGATGCTTCGCGATGCAGAAGGGAACTATGATCAGAGGGAGTATGCCAAATTTCGGGGCTTGATGGAGGACTCGGAGAAACCTTTGTTCCCGGGCTACAAGCCGAAATACACAAGGTTGTTATCCGTGTTTGAACTGCTGAAATTGAAGGTAAGCAACGGTTGGTCCTACAAGAATTTCACGGCGTTGTTAGGTATCTTAGCGGACATGCTTCCAGAGGGAAACGAGTTGCCCAAAACCACCTACAAAGCCAGGAAGATTCTTTGTCCATTGGGAATGGAAATAGAAAGAATACATGCATGTCCAAACGACTGTATCCTCTATTGTAACGAGTATGCAAACATGTATGTATGTCCTGTGTGCAACGCATCCTAATACAAGCGTAAGAATCAATCATATGACGGCGAGGGAATCGAGGTGAAGAAAGGATCTCCTGCTAAGGTGGCGTGATATCTTCCTGTAATTCCCCGTTTAAAGCGGTTTTTTGCGAACCCAAAGGATGCAAAACTGCTACAGTGGCACTCGGAGGAGCGTATGAATGACGGAAAGCTAAGACACCCTACTGATTCCGCCCAATGGAGAAACATCGATAAGAGGTTTGCAGACTTCGGTGCGGAACCGAGGAATATAAGGTTTGGATTGAGTACAGATGGAATGAATCCTTTCAGTAACATGAGCAGCCGACATAGCACTTGGTCCATGACTCTCTGTATCTACAACCTTCCTCCTTGGTTATATATGAAGCGAAAGTATATTTTGCTGTCGATACTCATCCATGGGCCGAAGCAACCTGGGAATGATATTGATGTGTACCTAGCACCATTGATGGAAGATCTAAAAATAATATGGATTGAAGGGGTATAGGTATGGGATGCCTACAAACGAGAGAACTTCACTTTACGCTCCTTGTTGTACTGCTCCCTGCCTGTCCTTCTCCTCGATACCCAAAGGTAACTGATGCCGAGTTGCCGACTCCAACGCCCCTTTTCCTCACTCTTTCTATCAATAATCTATCATGCTATTATGGTCCTCATGGACTCATGATAATTGCGCTGGTATCTAGTTCAAACACTGAGTAGTATGAGGTGTTCTACTTGGTTTAGATATTTGTATTTGTTCTAGTCAGTGATTCGTATGGTATTTGTTTTGATACTACTACTGGAATATATTGCAATGTGGCGTGGTGGGCTTGAGATGAATGCTCTGTGATAATAGTCTTGTATTGAAATTGTTTTGATAATCGGGTTTGAATTTGTGCTCTAATTGAAATGCTTACTCTACATCTGAGAGCAATATCAAAATGTTAAATCTTAGCTTTATGCTGATTTCATTTGTTCACATGACGTTTGTGTTGAGCATATTATTCCTTTTAAATCACTTAGAGTATTTACATGTTTATATGTCAATTATGTCATTGTATTGGTCCTAATTTCTTACCTACATATCCCAATTATTTATTAATTGCTGTGTATACACATAGAGATCGAATCTTATGATAATATGTTCATGCGTATCAGAACTTCTATTTCTTGTGAAGATGTCTTCCGCTCATTCTTCATCATCATGTGTCTAATGCGCCGTCCTCTGGAATATCCAAACGCAGTAGAGGAATATCGAAAAGGCTCGGGGCCGATTTACCATCACGGAGGTCGATGAGTCTGGGACCCCTATCAATCCTCGCCGAGCAGCATCCGTATTCCGGAGAACGGTTAGAGCATCACCTACGATTCGTGAAAGGAGTTGACCAAAGCTCAGAAAGGTGAGCTGCTGACGGATATTTTCCATTCGTTCGAGATCTTGAAACAACACCAGGACTCCACATGACGACACGCTGAAAGCATCTAGGCCCCTAAAAATGGTTTTGGAAATTAATGATAATATGTGAATATGGGATTAACGTGTTTATTGAGTATTTACAAGGTTAAGTCCCATTGGTGAGTTTGATGACTTGAAAATGCATGCTAAAGGACAACATGAAGATCTACATGGCTCAAAGATAAGGAACAAGTAGTCTAGGATCCTTTTGTGTTTTACCGATCTTAGGAGAAATGGTTGGAAGACCGGATTATAGGTTAAATACCGTACTGTTAAGAGGGATCATGACTAGTAGCTTGATAGCATGTTTTTGTGTCATTTGGATCAATTTAGGATCATGCATGCATTTGAATTTGAATTAGAAAGTTATCTGTGCAATTGACAGCACAAACGGTAGTACCGGAGTTTACGAGTGGAACTACCGCTTTGTGGTATGACCGCATATCCTTCGGCGGAGCTACCGTGTGCCGTTCGGACCGTCCGAAAGTGACATGATCGTGTGGTTTAAACGAGTGGTCCGAACGGCCCAATAAATCTAAGCCGTCCACGTGTGCAGTCCGATCGGACCATGGTTCTCTGGACGCTTAGCGGTACGACCGGCTTGTGGTGCGGTACTACCGCAGTCCGATCGTTCCGAATTTTATTTGGCGGTATCTAATTTCCAGAGAGACCCTTTTTGGAGCACTTGTGCTCCCTTGGCAAACGATAATACCGGGTGTTTCATGGCAGAACTACCGCTTTGCGGTATGACCGTATTTCCTTTGGCGGAACTACCGTGTGCCATTCGGACCGTCCGAAAGTGACATGATCATGTGGTTTAAACATGCGGTTTCGAACGGCCTATTGCATCTGAGCCATCCACGTGGCTAGCTTGGTTGGGTGAGTTGGTTCAAGTCTGTGAAGCGGTAGTACTGGATCTTTAGTGGCGGAACTACCGCTCCTCGGTTGTTCCGTTTTCTCTATGGCGGTACGTAAAATCCAGAGAAGCACCCTTTTTGACTGAGATTGAAAACCCTGCAAACGGTAGTACCGCTCCAATGTGTGGTACGACCGGCCTTAGCAGTATGACCGCATGATAGTTGGCGGTAGTACCACGCCGCGTTTAAAACGGCTATAGTTAATGCTCCTGTTGTAGATGTTACAAAGCGGTTGGTGGGATGCGATAGTACTGCACCTTGGTTGGCGGTAGTACCGTCTTTCGCTGGAAAGTTAGGATTTCTCTCATAACGGTTGGATTTGGTTGTGGGGGTTATAAATACCTCTCCACCTGCTCAAGGACAGAATGTAACACTTCATTTAACATCCTTAGAGCCTTGTGCATCCTCTCAACACCTAGAACACACCTGTGCATTCATTGTGAGGTGGTTGAGTTCATTCAAGTGCATTCATTCATTCTAGTTGATCCATTTGCACTTGAGTGCCGTCAAGCAAAGATCATTGGTTTATTACTCTTGGAGTTTTGCTGAACTCCTAGACGGCTTGGCGGTGATCGCACGGTGATCTCTTCAAGAAGCTTGTGAAGAGGCCCGGTGCCAAGATTGTGAGTGGTTTGGTGTTCACCATCTCTGGAGCGGAGGAAAAACAACCAATAGTGATCGAGAGAAGGCTTAATTCGTGGAGCCGGCTTGATTCGTTCAAGCTTCCTCAACGTGGACTAGTGAAGACCGGCAAGTTTTTGATACCACGAGAAAAAACTTCATTGTCTTCATTGTGGTTATTTTTTGTCTTTACTTTCCGCATTTACAATTCTAGCTTATTTCTTGTGTTGAATTGCTTAGCTAGAATTGTATCTAGTTTAGACTTTGTTTATAATTAGCTTAAATCGTTATTTTGTTAAAAAGTTTAAAAACCTCCTATTCACCCCCTCTAGTCGGTTATCCTTGACCCTACAAGTGGTATCAGAGCTTAGTCTCTCATTGATTTAGGCTTAACCGTCTAAGAGATAAAAGGATGGCTAGTGAGGGAATTGCTATAGAAAGGCTCCTTTATTTGATGGCACTAATTATGCTTAATGGAAAATTAGAATGCCAATTTATTTAAATGCCATGAGTCCAAACATTTGGAAAATCGTAAATGAGGGTTACGTCATGCCTCTTAATCCACTAGCTCCCACGGATCAAGAGGTGTGTAATGCTCATTTAGATGCCCAAGCAATGAATGCTCTATTTGGTGCTTTGAACGCAGATGAATTCAATAGAGTGAGCAATTTGGAAACCGCTCACGAAATTTGAACCACCCTTTGAAATTCATGATGGAACATCCACGGTCAAAGAGGCCAAATTACATAGGTTTCAGATTAAATATGAGACATTCGTAATATTACCTCATGAAAACATCAATGGGATGTATTCACGACTCAACAACATTGTGAATGAGCTCAAAGGCCTTGGTACTAACCTTCTTGATGTTGACATTGTGCGCGAGATACTTAGAGCACTTCTGGACAAATATGAGACGTTGGTGATGTTATTTCTCAACTCTCCTGAGTTGCCAAGAATGACACCAACGGAACTTTTGGGCAACCTCATAACCAATGAGTTGTTCAAGAAAGACAAGGAAGAGGTCTTGGAGTCGTCTTCCTCAAAGAAGAAGATTACCGCTTTCAAAACCAAAGCGGAATCAAGTGATGATGAAGATGAAGAAGGAGACTCCGAAGAGGAGTTTGCATTTGTTGTGAGAAGAATGAAGAAATTCATGAGAAGGCGCCCACACAGAAGCTTCAACTTCGACAAGAACAAGAAAGGGCAATCCTCAAGTGACAACAAGCATTATAGCAACATCCAGTGCTATAATTGCAAAGAGAAGGGGCACATTGCTTCTCATTGCCCCGCAAAGAAGGATAACAAGGGAAAATCATTCAAGAAGAAGAAATACAATGGCAAGAAGAAGCTTTTTCAAGAAGCTTCACAAGGATGGCAAGCATGAAGCCCATATTGGAGAATGGGATTCCGATGAGGAGTCAATCGACTCCGACCCCGATGAGGATGAGTCCCCCGAGAAGAAGGGACTCGTTGGCATCGCCACCAAGGAGACTTCGTCGCTATTCTCCACTCCTACTTGCCTCATGACAAAAGAAGATAAAGTAAAATCCATTAATGATAATGAACCAACATATGATGAATTAATGGATATGCTTGAAGACTTGAATGAATATCTTGGAAGAGAAATGTCAAAACATAAAGTCTTAAAGAGAGAGCATATCTCTCTAAAAGAATCTTATGAGGAGCTAAAGAAAGCTCATGACTTGCTTATCCAAGAAAATTCAAGCAAGTCTTGCTATAGTATAGGAATTACATGTGATATAATTGATGAAATGCCTAGTGTAGAAATTGCTAAGACTAGTGTATCTACTTCATATAATGATCCTGTTGCTATTCCATGTTGCTCTAACATTAACCATGAAAATGTGAAGTCTAATGATGCAAAGCTTGTTGTTGAAAACAATGAGCTAAAAGAGCAAGTGACCAAGCTAAGCAAAAGTTTGGAAAGGTCCTTCAAGGGTAAGGCCACCCTTGACAAGCTTTTGAGTGAGCAAAGATGCTCATTCAATAAGGAAGGACTTTGGTATGTGCCCAAGAAAGGTAAGAAGCCAGTAAACAAGCCCACAAGGTTTGTTAAGCAAAATGACAAGTATTGTCATAAGTGCCGGGAAATAAAACATGTGCAACACAATTGTCCTATGGGTAAGACTCTATCCCTTGGTATATATATGATTCATGCTATATGCTTAGAAAAATTAAGGACGGTAAAATCATTGCTAGATTTGTTGGCACTTCGATTTTAAGCGCTAAAAATAATGTTATTTGGATTCCTAAATCCTTGGTCACTAACCTCCAAGGACCCAAACAAATTTGGGTACCTAAAATAACTTGATTCTTGTTTTGTAGGTGAACTATAAAACCGGTGGAAAACATTGGGTGCTTGATAGTAGATGCACTCAACACATGACTGGTGATAGAAAGATGTTCACCACATTCGAGAATGGTAAAGGAGTTGACAAGATCACATTCGGCGATAATAGCAAAGGAAAGGTATTAGGATTGGGTAAAATCACTATCTCAAATGACATTTCTATTTCTAATGTATCTTTGGTAGGATCCTTAAATTTCAATTTGCTATCGTTGCTCAAATATGTGATCTTGGCTTAATTTGCTTATTCTCAAGTGAAGGTGTTACAATTTCAAATGCAAAAGATAGCTTTTTAGTTTTCAAAGGATTTAGATTTAGAAATCTTTATTTGGTTGATTTTATTTGAAATAAATCTTGCTTAAAAACTTGTTTAATTGCAAAAACTTCATTGGGTTGGCTTTGGCATAGAAGGCTAGCTCATATTGGAATGATTCAACTTAAAAAGTTTTTCAAACATGATTTAGTTGTTGGCTTGAAAGATGTGAAGTTTGAGAAAAATAGACTTTGTAGTGTTTGTTAAGCCAGGAAACAAGTCGCTAATTCTCATCCTTCCGAGAGTATCATGTCAACTTCTAGGCCATTGAAACTCTTACATATGGATTTGTTTGGGCCAACAACCTACAAGAGTATCGGGGGTAATAGCTATTGTTTAGTCATTGTGGATGATTACTTTAGATACACATGTGTATTCTTCCTAGATGACAAAGGTGAAACCTCCGGCATTTTCAAAAGTTTTGCAAAAAGGGCTCAAAATGAATTTGATTTCAAAATTAAGAAAATCCGTAGTGATAATGGTTCCGAGTTCAAGAATACTAAAGTTGAAGACTTTTGTGTTGAACTTGGAATAAAGCATGAACTTTTCACAACCTACACTCCGGAACAAAATGGAGTTGTAGAAAGGAAAAATCGTATATTAATTGAAATGGCTACGACAATGCTTGATGAATATAATACTTCCGATAGCTTTTGGGCGGAAGCTATTAACACCATTTTTCATGCCATAAATCGTCTTTATTTGCATCGACTTTTGAAAAAGATTTCTTATGAACTTCTTGTTGGAAGAAAACCGAACATCTCTTACTTTCGAGTTTTTTTATTGCAAATGTTATATTTTGAAAAAGGGTGTTCGTCTTTCAAAATTTGATAGTCGTTGTGATGTTGGTTTCTTACTTGGTTACTCTTCAAATAGCAAAGCTTATCATGTCTTTAACAAAAACTCCAGTTTAGTTGAAGAAAGGCACGATGTGCAATTTGATGAAACTAACGGCTCTCAAGAAGAGCATGATCCATCATCTTCCACCTAAGTTGAACCTCCTACCTCTTCCACAAATCAAGTCCAAATTGATGAAGAGGATAACAAGGAAGATGATCAACCATCCAACCTACCACAAAGATTTCACAATGCACTTGCAAAAAGATCATCCAATAGACTAAATATTGGGTGATGTAAGTAAGGGTGTCCAAACTCGCTCTCGTATTGCTTCTTTTTGTGAACATTATTCTTTTTTTTCTTCTATTGAGCCAAAGCATGTAGAAGAAGCACTTGATGATCCGGATTAGTTGAATGCAATGCATGAAGAACTCAATAACTTCACTCGGAATGAAGTTTGGACATTGATGGATCGACCCAAAGAACACAACGTGATTGGTACTAAATGGGTCTTTAGGAACAAGCAAGATAAAAACGGTTTGGTTGTAAGAAACAAAGTAAGGTTGGTTGCTCAAGGTTATTCACAAGTCGAAGGTTTGGATTTTGAATTTGGTGATATGATGTCTAAGGAATTTGAAATGTCTATGATCGGAGAATTGAGCTATTTCCTTAGACTCAAATCAAGCAACTCAAAGATGGAACCTTTGTGAGCCAAACAAAGTATGCAAAAGACTTGATCAAGTAATTAGGCATGGAGGATGCAAAATCCATCAAGACTCCCATGGCAACCAACGACCATCTCGACCTAAATGTGGGAGGTAAATCGGTAGATTTAAAGCTTTATAGGTCTCTGATTGGTAGCTTGCTTTATCTTACCACATCTAGGCCCGATATCATGTTTAGTGTTTGCATGCGTGCACATTTTCAAGCAACTCCAAAGGAATACCATTTAATAGCCGTAAAAAAGAATACTAAGATATTTAAAGCATTTCTCTAGAATTGGCCTATGGTTTTCCAAAGGGGCTAAATTTGATTTAATTGGATATTCGGATTCCGATTATGCGGGTTGTAAAGTAGATAGAAAAAACACTTCGGGTAGTTGTCAATTCTTAGGAAAATCTTTAGTATCATAGTCATCCAAGAAACAAAACTCTGTAGCATTATCCACCATCGAAGCCGAATATGTTTCCGCAGGTAGTTTTTGTGCTCAATTGCTATGGATGAGGCAAACTTTGATAGATTAAGGAATTAAATTTGATAAAATGTCTCTTTTGTGTGATAATGATAGTGCGGTGAAAATAGCCAATAATCCTGCCCAACACTCAAGAACCAAGCATATAGATATTTGTCACCATTTCTTGAGAGATCATGTGAGCAAGGGAAATATTGAAATTAGCCACATCCGAACCGAAGATCAATTAGCAGATATTTTCACCAAACCATTAGATGAAGACCGCTTTTACAAATTAAGAAATGAATTAAATGTCATAGACTATTCAAATGTTGGTTGAACTCTTGCCTCATCCATTTTGCTTCATCTGGTGTTATTTGAAGCCTTTTATGAAAATATTTTCAAAACAATTATTGAAGATTATTATGTTCATAAAAATTATGTTGTAAGATAGACATTAGTCTATTCAATGCATAATGATCTTAAATGATATTTGTTTGAGTGCAAAACTAAGGATCATTTGCATAATTCTCAAAATCTAGAGTCAAATCCTAAAGTTTCAGGAAAATCGGAACTACCGGCGGGTTAAGCGGGCTCATCATTGCGATCTTGGTACAACCGGCGTTATAACCACTGTATGACCATGATCTTGATACTACGTGATAAAGAACAGTATTACTGTGTGTCGGTTGGTGAAAGGGCAGTAACTCCTCACGGTTTCTCTTTAACCCATGCCTTTTACCTCAGAATGGTTCAACCGAACTCACACTGTTTCCCATTCTCTCTTGGCCTCTCTCTCTCCACTCCAAAGAACCCGAAATTCCCCTTTGCAATTTCCACAAATTTCTTCGGTGATTCTTCGTTCCTTGTTGATTCCTTGCATCACTAGGGTTCATCTCCTTCAATCCTCAAGGTAAATCCCCTTTTGATCTTTGTTTTACCTAGCTTTGGAACCCTAGGTCACATTTTAGGGTTAATTTAGAATGTGGATAATTATTTGAAGTTCTAGTTGGGCAAATAGACAAATTTGATGTTTTATGATGTTCATACATCTATTCCATTGATTCAATCCAAAAGAAACATCACAAATTTCATTAAAATACATGCCCTAGAACTCAGTCTAGAAATACGGTTCTACCGCTGTCTTGAGTGCGGTACTACCGTGAGCGGTCGCACTGGCCCAAGAACGGCGGTACTACCGATTATCCTGACAGATCAAAAACGACATTCCATTCAAATTAATTCTATTTTGTTTGATTTTTTGAACTCTTTGTAACCTATTCTCTCTGCTTGAAGATGCCAAGGACCAGAATTACCACTCGCAAGTCCGTCGGCGTTGCTAGAATTCAATCCTCCTCGTCTCGGCCTTCGGCAACTTCTGTTCAAACTAAAGAAGTTCCAGAAGTGCGACAAAAAGTAGTGCAAGACAGAGGGAAAGGTCCAGCAGTCGATGAACCAGAAAATGAAGAAAATTCATCTCAAGCTGAATCTGAAACAGAATCAAACGCATCAGAAGATCTAGCAGGATCAGATCAGGAAATGGGAGGGCAAGAAGAGCCTCAAGATGACTTAAGGATGATTTCAGCTGATCAGTTTGCCATCAAGCGGCACATAAATCAGTACCTCTTCCCTTCCAACTCCATCAATCCAAGATTCTACACAAAATTTTAAGAGCAAGTTTATGAGCAGCTATATGGACATCACATAAATTTTGCTGATCATAAATGGATAAAGTGGCAGCACATCAACTCTTTGGACAAGTATAGTGGTGTGTATCGGATGTTTCAACAAGTCGGTCTTCATGATCTCGTAGCTTTATGGAATGACTACGATGAGGAGATCATAAGACAATTCTATGCCACTGTCCATGTGTCTCCAGATCTTTCAACAATGAAATGGATGACAGTGACCAGATGTTTGGAGTGCACTAAGGCAGATTTTGAGCGTGTTTTGAGAACACCATCTGGCACATGGGACAAGCTCTATGACAGTCCTGCATTGCTTGCTCCTGCTTGGACTGATTTTTATGATCCAGATGTCAGGTATACCCCAGGGAAAATACATGGTCTCAAGTCCATTCCTAGTCTGATTAACAGAATCATTAATCATACTTTCTTTCCAAAGAGTGGAAACTTTGATGTAGTGAGAGGACATGCTTGGAATATCATTGACAACATCATGAATGGAAGAATATTTGATGTGGTAGAAGTTATTATTGGGGGCATAGTTAATTCAAAGAATGATAGGGTCAAAAGGATTTACCATGCTCCCTACATTATGGCTTTGATCTTAAGTAAGATTGAATACCATAGAGGTTTGGGTTCTCCCCACAAGGCATACAAGCCTCGGGAAGGTCCTCCAATTCAGCGAGGTCAGCAAGAAGAGGATGCTCCAGAGGAGGTAGTTGCAGGTGATGCTCAGGGTCAGGTGACACTAGCACAGATTCTCCAAAATCAACAGTTGATCCTCAATAATCTACTACAAGTTAAGGTCACTCAGCAGGAGATAAGGACAACACAGCTAGAATTTCAGAATGAAACTCACAATAGGCTAACTGCCCTGTCAGAAAGCGTTGAGTCTATGGAACGGATTATGACTACTCCTCAGCGCTACACTCGTCGTCCTCCTCCTCCAAGGCCTTCCTCTACTCCAGTTGTTCCTTCTTTGGCCCCTGCTGCAGCTCCTTTAGCCCCAGCTACTCAGATTCCACCTCCTCAAGCTCAAGATCCAGCTCCTCAGGATCCAGCGACAGCTCCTCAGGATCCAACGACTCTTCCTCCCTAGGACCCAGTAGCCGGAGATGTTTTTGGTACTTTGATGCCAAAGGGGGAGAAGTAGAAAAAGTAGAAGAGAAGAAAGATTTAGGGGGAGCAAGACTTATTATAATATACTCTAAGTGTTTTGTTATTGTTGAACTTGTTATGGATGAATATTTGTAATAGTTTAAACCTTGTTATGGTTGTTATCTTGTTGAACTTGATTAATATAATAATTATGTTCTTCTCTTGCAATGCAATCTTTATTTTGGTCATTATATATTGTTGTAATTATTCCTCAAGTTCAAAACAAGCAAAAGAAACTCCGCCAAAATTCTAAAAATCTACATGTGCTTACAAATATTCTCTATCTTTTATGTGCACATGTTTAGGGGGAGCTTTTTTTAAAATTGGCTTTAACAAGAAAATAATTCTCTAAACACATTTGACCTCATTGCAAGAATTATTTTGTTGTTAAGTCATCAAAAGAATATACACTTGTCTCACAATAATTAATATATTCAAAACAATCTTTCTCACGTATTATTTATGTTGTCATCAAATACCAAAAAGGGGGAGATTGAAAGCATCTAGGCCCCTAAAAATGGTTTTGGTAATTAACGATAATATGTGAATATGAAATTAACATGTTTATTGAGTATTTACAAGGTTAAGTCACATTGGTGAGTTTGATGACTTGAAGATGCATGCTAAAGGACAACATGAAGATCTACATGGCTTAAAGACAAGGTACAAGTAGTCTAGGATCCTTTTGTGTTTTACCGGTCTTAGGAGAAATGGTTGGAAGACCAGATTATAGGTTAAATATCGTACTATTAATAGGGATCATGACTAGTAGCTTGATAGCATGTTCTTGTGTCATTTGGATCAATTTAGGATCATGCATGCATTTGAATTTGAATTAGAAAGTCATCTGTGCAATTGATAGTACAAACGGTAGTACCGGAGTTTACAAGGCGGATCTGCCGCTTTGCGATATGACCGCGTATCCTTCGGCGGAACTACCGTGTGCCGTTCGGACCGTCCGAAAGTGGCATGATCGTGTGGTTTAAACGAGTGGTTCGAACGGCCCAATAAATCTGAACCGTCCACGTGTGCAGTCCGATCGAACCATGGTTCTCTGGACGCTCAGCGGTACGACCGGCTCGTGGTGCGGTACTACCGTAGTCCGGTCGTTCCAAATTTTATTTGGTGGTATCTAATTTCCAGAGAGAACCTTTTTGGAGCTCTTGTGCTCCCTTGGCAAACGGTAGTATCAGGGGTTTCATGGTGGAACTACCACTTTGCGGTATGACCGCGTTTCCTTTGGCGGAACTACCGTGTGTCGTTCGAACCGTCCAAAAGTGACATAATCGTGTGGTTTAAACGCGAGGTCCGAACGGCCCATTGCATCTGAGCCATCCATGTGGCTAGCTTGGTTGGGTGAGTTGGTTCAAGTCTGTGAAGCGGTAGTACCGGATCTTTAGTGGCGGAACTACCGCTCCTCGGTTGTTCCGTTTTCTCTATGGCGGTATGTAAAATCCAGAGAAGCACCCTTTTTGACTGAGATTGAAAACCCTGCGAATGGTAGTACCGCTCCAATGTGCGGTACGACCGGCCTTAGGGGTATGACCGCACGATAGTTGGTGGTAGTACCGCGCCGCGTTTAAAACGGCTATGTCAGAGGTAGTTAATGCTCTTGTTGTTGCCGTTACAGAGCGGTTGGTGGGATACGGTAGTACCGTACCTTGGTTGGCGGTAGTACCACATTTCGCTGGAAAGTTGGGATTTCTCCCATAACGGTTGGATTTGGTTGTGGGGGTTATAAATACCCCTCCACCTGCTCAAGTACAGAATGCAACATTTCATTTAACATCCTTAGAGCCTTGTGCATCATTTCAACACCTAGAACACACTTGTGCATTCATTGTGAGGTGGTTGAGTTCATTCAAGTGCATTCATTCATTCTAGTTGACCTATTTGCACTTGAGTGCCATCAAGCAAAGATCATTGGTTTATTACTCTTAGAGTTTTGCTGAACTCCTAGACGGCTTGGCAGTGATCGCACGGTAATCTCTTCAAGAAGCTTGTGAAGAGCGCCGGTGCCAAGATTGTGAGTGGTTTGGTGTTCACCATCTCCGGAGCGGAGGAAGAACAACCAGTAGTGATTGAGGGAAGGCTTAATTCGTGGAGCTGACTTGATTCGTTCAAGCTTCCTCAACGTGGACTAGTGAAGACCGGCAAGTCTTCGATACCACAGGGAAAACTTCATTATCTTCATTGTGGTTATTTCTTGTCTTTACTTTCCGCATTTACAATTCTAGCTTATTTCTTGTGTTGAATTGTTTAGCTAGAATTGTATCTAGTTTAGACTTTGTTTATAATTGGCTTAATTCGTTATTTTTTCAAGAAGTTTAAAAACCTCCTATTCACCCCCTCTAGTCGGTTATCCTTGATCCTACACATGTGTTGCTATAGACGTGCAAAGCGTGGAAGAACTTCAAGAGCACGCTTGTCAAGAACTATATGGAGAAGGATTTGAGGCCCTTCCATAAGTACTCATTCTTAGAAGAGTACGGGAAAGACTTTGTGGTGAAGAAGACGACAGATGATTTTAGGAGTAAAAGTGCGACGCATAGGGCCCTCCAGGCAAAAAACACGCACGCCCATAGAATCGACACCGCTGGGTATGCGGGTAAAATCCCGCAATGGATGGATCAGGACTAGCAGGCAAACCGTTTGAATGCCTCCCAACCATTTGTCGGGATCCCTGATGAGCGCGCCCGAAACTGGCTAAGAGCGAGGTTATCTATCATGTCTTCGGGGGCCATCTCCTTTCCAAACCCCACAGACGAGGAAGTGTCCCAGTACATGGTAAGATATCGAACTACCTGGTTTGTAATTACTCCATAACTTCATAGGAAGTGAAATGACATGTCGGGCTATTGCAGAAAACACTGAGTGCACAATCTTCCCAAGGCTCATTCCAGACAGTCAGGGAGAGACATATACTCTCCGCGGCCCTGGGAAACAATGAGCACCCGGGTCGCACGAGAGACCTTGATCTTTATGCTCTATGGAAACATGGATTCCCAGAGTACCCCGAAGCATACCGGAGTAGGAAGAGAGCTAAAGCCGAGCGTGATGCAAAGCTACGAGAGGAGATTCGTGAATCCCTCAGAGATGAGATCACTGAATCCATTAGAGATGAGATCAATGATCGCGTCAGAGCTGAGATGCGATGGCAGATGGAGAGCCTTGAGGAAAGGTTTAGGAAAAATCAGTTGCAAGCCCCTACCCCTACTGTGCTAGCCAGCCCCCCAAACTTCCGAGTAGCTGCGTGTCAACCCTAACCCTACCCCAAAAGGCGACAACAAATTTCCTGTTGATGACATCGTGATAATAATTATTATCTCTGGAATGCTTGATCTATTGATAGGCCTGTTGAAGTAGCTAATTTTATATCATTATGTAGGTGGCTATGATGTGCAAGCTCCAAGTGAGATATGTCTCCGTTGCCCTAGATGCTGCTTGGGGCCAAGTGTATCAATTCGATGTCGGGGCTTTGCTGCACGGTATAAATCCAATGCCGGGTTTCGCAAAAGAGAATGTGGACGGTGTTTATGCCAATTTCGTGGTCGTCCCGCTGCAGATTCCCCTAAACGACGAGGTCATGACTCTAGGGCAAGCCATTGGAACATTCATCTAGTGGCCCAAGAGAGACATCTGCCTGGAGCTACCTGCTCCGATGTCAACTTCGTGGGAATATTCTGCAACGTTGTCAAGTCCACGGGAGCTACCTGCACCGAAGCAGCAAAGGCCCGGTGCATCAGATGCATCTACACCTCGTGCTCGGTTGACTCTCGTGAAGTCGACTTCTAAAAGGCGAGGCAGCAAGGGCAAATCGAAGACGGTCGACTCCTGTTCTGATATCCCCTTCTTGTCGTTGGCCCAGAAATTCGTGCTAGGCGAGCCGTTAGTCGAGACGGTAGAGCCCGACCGCACCCTAGGATTCTCTTATACGAGATTGCATACATGGTATATGGAACAGACCAACAAGACAGATGGACAACGACACTCGGGTGTCAACGTCAAGTTCAAGAAGGATCATCTTAACCACGTGGTTCAAGACTTTGTCTTCACGGTGACCTTCGAGGACTTGTTCTTTCTCTTCAACCTCAACGCCCTCGACGCCTCACTCATGCGATGCTGGACACTGTAAGTGCGTACAATCACGCTCAACGTTCGTGTAATACCGATAAATGTTATATATAACTCCTTGCTTTTGTGTGTGTGTATACATGATTTCTAAAGCCGAATTAAGGAATTCACCGGTAGGTTTCCTCGACCCACACTTGGTCTCCTTGCAAACCATCATGGAAAATGCAAAATTCGTCGAGGATTACATAACGAAGTCATTGTTGGCTCATCGCAATAAGTAATTCATACTTTTAATTATCCGACAATTAATCGACGGATAAACACATTTCCTCCATAGATAACTCTATTGTAGTCTTTTCTTCCTTTGCAATGGCTAAGGCTTACTTCTTGGAATCACATAGGTCGTTCGCTGTGTACTTTGCTAAGGAGGGAATTGTAAGGGAAAGATTCTGCGACACGATCTAAATTTCCCAGTATTCGTTACTACACATTAATCCTATATAACACTTCGTAATAACACCCCTCGAACTAACCAATTCTATTTTTTCAGTGCCACCAGCAGCCGCCGCTCTGCAACCTTTGTGGATACTATGTTTGGCACAACATGGAACTACTCGTCGGTTCCGCGATGACCAATGATCCACAAGTTTGTCAATCTTGCAATAATTATTTCATACTTATCAATTTATATATGCACGAATTTAATTTTCCTAGTGACTAGTTGTGAGCATCGATACAGCTGCGTTAGAACAGGGCCAACTCATAAACATTCAAGGACAGTTTGCGGTATTTTTGAACCGTGAGGTCATAAATCCAGATGAGAAGTTCCACAATGTAGATTGAACTTGATTGTGATAAGATTGAACTTAATGGTACATGTGTGTAAATGTACATGAATGATTAATTTTAGTTAATTCATTTATGAATTGGATGTGCTTGTTTCTGAAATGAATATGAATATGATGTATACATGTACTTGTTGTGTTTCAGCTTGTTTCAGAGGGTATGACTAGTATTTCCTGAGGCTAGCTAATAAACAGAAATATATTTAGCAATACAAAAGAATATCACATACGGTTCCTTAAGACATGCCGTGTGTGATACATCAGCTAGCACAGACGGTTTAATCTATAAACCGTCTGTGATACATCAACTATCACAGATAGTTTCAGCTACAAACCGTCTGTGCTAATTTACTATCACAAACGGTTTTGAGTTAATAACCGTTTGTGATAGTCTGCATCATAGACGGTTCGAAAACCGTCTGCGATGATCTCATATTATTACCGACTCATAAACTCAGACGGCTCATGAAACCATCTGTAAAGAGTAATTCTGTAGTAGTGGTGCTTCCTCCCACCAAATCAATGTTAATACGCTAAGCCTTTTTTAAAACGAAAAATGATGCTGCGGCGAGGAAAAACTGTTCCTTTCTTTTACCATTTGGTCCTGGAACAATAATTATAACATTGTTGGGTCCTCGTCATCTATCTTCCTTTTTTAGAACGCCCACGTCATATATCTTGGTCATCTCAAAGATAAATATATATCTTAATCTTTTCCATGCAAGAAGTAAAACTTTAGACACCGACATATAAATTTTGATAATTAAATTGAAGTCACCAAGTAGAGAAAAAATGCACACCTACATCTGCGAATTAACTAATAAGAGCATGTACAATAAATTTATGTTAGCCGTCTATAGTCACTGCCATGTAGGATTTTTGTTGATGTGGATGAAAGAGAATGAAGAGAGAGAAAGATATTGTCTACAATTCTGTAGCCATGCTATAGCACCATAAACAAGAAAAGCATTAAAAGATTGTGTGTTCTATAAAAACAACTAAAAAGACAACATCTGTCTGTACTATTGTATGAGTTATCTTTAGTGTTGTTTATAGGTGACATAAAGAATTGCTATAGACAGCAGATATCTGCACCATCGTACATACCCTAAAGATTCACGAACTAGAGTAGGCATATTGCTATAGTTTTGTATGGCGCTTGAAATCACTTTGTATACAGCGCAAGTCTATCTATAACGCTTAAAATCACTTTGTATCTATTAATGCTGCATTAAAAAAAATACATGCCTAAATTTTCCTGTGCTTTTTAAAGGTTACGTATTTTTTATGCAATCCATACATGTCCCGCACTTTTCATTTAATAGAAAGTTAGCTTTAGCCAGTAGATAATTGCAATGTATCTAAATTGTACACCCGCTTGTATTGTGCTTTCATCGAAAAAAAAAACTTGTGTTGTGCTTAGGAGCATCATTTTAATCCATCAAAATTGACTTTTGTGTGTCAGCTTCGACGTACAATGACCCTTTGGCTGATCTTGTATGGCGTATCCATTGCTCTACATGTACATCGTTGAACCGAACGTGGGCTCTTTCTTAAGGGGGGCAAAATGCAAAGGGCCTAAGGAAAAGATCCTTTCATTGGCACCAGAAACGGAGGGCTTTAAAGGTAAGCAAATTGACCAATTAGTGCAATAAATATCCTCTACTTCTACTTAGTCACACCCACATGAATAAAATGAAATGAAATCACAACAAAGAAAACTCAAAGGCTGAAAGAAACAAGAGAAAATAAGCATTTGGCCTCCCTCTCTCTCTCTACTTTTCCTACTTTGCCCAACTCCTAATAGCTAATCTCTCTCATTAATAAAAAAATTACATTCTTAAACTATAATTCTTTTGGATTCCTCCCAAAATGCCTTTCAGCTTTCACCGAAGACTCACCAGGCCTTTGTAAATACCCCCTTCCTGCAGCGTTCATTCCTCCCTTGTTTCCCCTTCCGGCAGCGTTCATTCCTCCATTGTTTCCCTTCCCTTCCCTTTCCCCTCTTTCTCTCTCCTTTACCCTCTCTCTAAAAGACTGGATACAGAACAAAAGGAAAAAAAAGAAAGAAGGAAAGAAAGAAGAACACCTACGAAGCAAGTCTTGGTTTTTTAGTTGATGGGCTGTGGAATTGTTCCCAGGAATCCCCTCTGGGTCTGAAAAGATTCATACCAAGAAATAGTTCTTGAATTTCCCCCTTCTTTTGCTTAAGAATTACTTGTACAGAAGAACTGCTTCTTTCTTGTTTCCGCTTTGTTTTTCCGTGTTTGTTGGTTGGAATTTTCTCGGGTTCTTCCTTCTTCACTAGTGGGGGTGAGTAGAAGAGAGTCATGGGAAAGCAAGGACCTTGCCATCATTGCGGAGTCACAAGTGAGCTCTTGTTCTTGAATAAAGTTAAAATTCTTCTTCCTATTGCTGTTTCTTTGCTTATTTTAGTTCTGTTTCCCCTTTGTTCCTCGGCGAGCGGTACATCTTGGGTGATGATTTCTTCGAATTATGCATCTGGGAAGCGGGCCTTAGATGAAATCTTTTGAGTCCCTCGGACTTGGATTCCTAATCTTGCTTGTTCTTTCTGGGTTACCTTGGTTTGTTCTTTGGTGGTTATTAGCTGAAATCCATTGAACTACCAGAGGTATTCAAGAGAACTCTCTGGATATGTTTACGGTCTCAGAGGCCTTTGGATGTAAAATTCTGAACATGAGGAACAAGATAAATTATCTCATTCTCACGGACACATTTAGACTTGTATTTGACTATGGTGGATATATGCTTGTTAGATAGTTTGTGCAGATAATGAGCGATTAGATGCATCTTACACTCATATTCTGCTAGAAGAAAAGAACCATCTGCTCTTGCCAATCAGATATTTAGAGTTCCATACGTGCTGCAACTACAGAAATGCTTAATTTTAGGATGACATTGAAGTGAAATCTTTGCTGTGCTGTGTAATTTACACAGACTCGCCCTCTCTTTTGCTTGAACCTCAGCGGCATTATACTTTCGGAGTTCTTTAGCTCTTAGCCTCTTATTGAAGCAAGCTGCTCAATTGAAGTGATCATCTGCATTTAGTATGCCTCATTTTGTAGGACAGCAGATGAATTACATGCTTGTGCTAACAATTGAAAACAATATCTGAAATTGTTTGAGTATGTATGCGATTAATTACTTATTGCCTTAAAGTTACATTCTGGAAATGTATAGGTTTTGACCGTTCTTCCATGCTCCCTTCCCCAATGCCACCATCTCTTGTAATATCACAGGCATGATACTTGTAATTTGTGATACAAACTCCTGATGGACACGCTACCAAAAAATTCTATATCTGTATAGACCGCACACATTCTTGCATATCAATTTTGTATTGTGTTTCTTGTTGCTCATCGCGAATGCTCGAACAGGTACTCCTCTTTGGCGAAATGGGCCACCAGATAAGCCAGTGCTCTGCAATGCATGTGGCTCGAGATGGAGAACAAAAGGTTCATTGGCGAATTACACACCAATGCATGCTCGGGAAGATGTTGATGGTGAGGAACCTAGAGTTACCAAGTTGAAGCCACCGACATCGAAGCTGAAGGAACAGAAGCAACTGAAGAAAAAACCAAGCCACAGCATAATGGAGAATGAGCCATTTTCTGATCAAAACTTCCGGAAGATGGGGGATGCTGACCCAAGCAATCGAACTAGTTCCGGATCAGCGGTATCATATTCAGAGAGTTGTGCCCCATATGGTATGGCTGATGCAAGTGAAATGACTGGTCAGTGATATCTAATTGCCTTGCTGCTGTTAAGACAGATAACTTTATGTTCTTCTCAATTCTTGATGTGTAGAAGGCATTGAACTTGAGGCTTGAGATGTGCAGGTCACAAGTACACTCTTGAATGTTTGTCTGCAATGTTATACTTAATCTACCCCAAGATTTCCTGTAAACATCTTTAGGTAGTTCTTGTAGTAGTACCCTTATAGAATCTATACTAGTAATTGTTTATAATGCATACCTGTTTCTTCTTTTCATTGAGCTTATTGAAGCTACTAAAACATTTTTCCAGCAACAACTCATCGCTGCTGCTTTATTTGTAATCCAGCATCACCAATTCATAAGAACTTATGGTGATTGATAAATCTTTGGCTAATTTTGACTAAATTACTTCTGATCAAAGGGAATAGCTTGTAGCCATGTTGTCCACATATCGAGTTCAAATGGCCTCAAGAAAGGGATATTACTTCTACCACACGATAAGCATCAATTTAGATTCTCTGTGTAACCCATAAATTGCTTTTTTATGTGTTTTTATACAACTATGTTAGATATGTTAATGATGGTTTTCTGGTACCTTTCCAATTCTGGTTCAGCACAATCACATGCTTGGGAGTCACTTGTACCATCAAGAAAGAGGAGTTGTGTCACTCGTCCTAAGCCTTCACCGGTGAAAAAGCTTGTTAAGGATCTTAACTCCATAATGCATGAAGAGCAGTTGTATTACCTTTCAGGATCGTCGGAGGAAGACCTACTTTATCATAGTGAAACTCCTGTGGGTTCCTTTGAGATTGGTTATGGAAGTGTGCTTCTTAGACACCCAAACTCAAAGTCAGTGGAGGAAGAATCAGAAGCAAGCTCTATTCCTGCTGATAATAAATCACACATTACAAGTGAATCCTATTCAGGGTCTGTCTCATTTGTTGTGCATAGTGAAAGCAAGGGAGCAAGCAACTCAAATGCTGCAACTGAGAAGCCAAAGAGGTCGCCAGTGAAGACACAAGATGATGCTAGAAGGTATTCTACACCCTCATTAGCATGAAAAGTTTGTATTGAGCACTTGTTTTTATCCTCTATCCACAATTCCACATTCAATATTAGTTAAGAGAAGCTATTATGGTGCGAATCAATCTAATGAATTTTTTTTATTGGTATGTCTCTTTTGCAGGGATACACTTCATTATGAAAAGCAGCATATCCTGGAGAATATAGATTCACCCTTAGCTTCAGTAGATTTAAAGGTATCCAGGCTATGCGTGCTTTTGTTGTTGAGGACAATGATTCCTAGATGTAATTTTGCATCGAGCGCCTCTGGATGGCTAACATATGCATATTTGACTAAACATTGAAACTAAACCTTTGCACTGTCTTTTCATTCTTGAGCAGGATGTTATCAATTACAATAACTTTGTGAAATATCTAACTAATGAGGAACAACAACAGTTGCTCAAATTTCTTCCTCCTATGGACTCGTTGAAGCCTCCTGAAAGGTCCACTTTTATGTTTGCCCAGAGTTCTACTAAGAGAAATCGAGGCCATTTCGCTCATGTCCTGATTTGTATCTTGCTCTTTCTGCAGCCTTAGAAGCATGTTTACTTCTGTCCAATTTGCTGATGCTATGCATAGCTACCAAAAGCTGCTTGGAGAGGGAGTTCTTGATCCATCTTTCTCTGGTGATGAGAAATGCAAGCCAGTGAAGAGGCTTGCATTAACCAATTTAACGAGATGTAAATGGCCGGAGTGCTATGAAGAAATAAAGGTAACAAACTGGCTTTCTAATATATATGCCTACATCATTTTCTTGTCCCCCTCCCTCCATTTTTTCTTTTAGTTAATCCCTATGACTACATCTGCTTTGGTGGTTTTCTCTTCACGGCATATATGAAGTTATGGACTGCCAAGCTTTGGTTGTACAGCAGTGCATGATTGAGTGTTTGTTTCTCTTTGTTTAGGGAAATGACAGTAAGGAAACAGGAGGAAAAGAAAAGACCAATGCTTCGAAAGGCCTTACCAAGTCCACCATGAAGCCTCTCAAAAGACCTCATGAAACCCAATTGCAAAGCTGCGCAGGTCAGCAATCTTAGTTCCTCTGATTCTGACTTGCGTATTGTTTCTAGATGCAGACATCTAAAAAATGTCTTTATGTATTCAATTCCTATTTCGTCATTTCCTTATCTTATTGTAAGTAACATGGAGAAGCCTTCTGATTTGTTTTGCTTGTGAACATGCAGAAATAAAAGGAACCATGAGGAGTCCTAAAAGAGTCTCTAAATCTGGGGCTATGGCTCCTCAGTTCAAAAGCTCATTTTTGCCAAAATCTGGCAATCCCACCAAAGATTTAGCCTGCACTGGAGGACTGAACTTATTCATGTTACCACCGGATAAATTATCCATGCTAGCCCCTATGCAGTTCGACAACGATTCTGATCAAGACTTGCTGCTGGAGGTTCCTCTTAATGCACCGCACTCGGAGGCAGAGCTTCTTTCCCAACCATCTCAACTGAGCTCGGTAACCCGCAGCTCCACCTCAGATGGCGAGGGGCGCCTCAAGCAAAAGTAGTCCAGTTCCATTAGCAAGCAACTTAGGAACAGGCAGTAGCGGTAGTTTACTTTAGCCTCCTGGATCATGGTGCCTTTATTTACCGATCACCGACGGGGCATTCTGCGGTTTGTTCATGCTTGTGCCGTCATTGCCCTGATTTACATAACAATGCGCATCTGCCAACTCGGCGAGTTGTCCGTTCAGCTAACATTTCTAGCGGTGCTTTTGGACTGGGCTTGTGCTGGTTTCTGTAGCATGTCTTTTGGAGAAATTATAACTTGTATCGTTGTATGGAGTTGGGATGATCTCATTATGGGGGAAACGAAAAAAAAAGGGTATTAGGGAGTTGATGTATGTATTGCAATCAGTGGCTTTTATCTTTGCTGACTTCTTTTCCCAGATGAGCATGATGGTGTCTTCATGGCAGGTCATCTTGAGCAAGACAATATGATTGATGATATCATTGATGGATGATATGTACAATTGTACATGATCTTTATGTCATCTAGCAGCATCGCCAGTGATCTCCGTGACATGTCACTAACGATCTTCCCAATGTTAAGGGAAAGATTTGCAATGCAATGCTTGACGCTACTGCTGGGCAGGTTGAGGTTCTTTTCTCCTACTTTTGTTATGTTATGACAATGTATACCACAACTCTGCTTTTCAATGTGCTTTCAAGCCAGCGCCAACTCGCTACGGAACAACCATAGATAACTTCTCCCTCCGTTCATTATAAATGGTGTTTTAGAATCTGTCTAATTATTTTTTTATAAAAAATTAGACCATCAATACATGCAGAGGTGTCTAAATCGGTCATATGAAAGCTACTAAACGCTGGTAGTAAGAACCATCATTTTTTTTTTGCCCTTGCAAACAAGAGAGGTAGGTTTTGCAACTGAGCGGATAGTACTCCCTCCATTGACTAATGTAAGGTGTATTTCGACTTTGCTCAGAGATTAAGAAGGTGATAAACTTGAGAGAGTTAGGGTATGTACAATGGTATAGACAGCTGCTGTTTATAGTAACTCTCTATGTCACCTGTAGACAGCACTAAAGACAGCTCATACAATGGTACAGACGGTTGCTGTCTTTTTAGTTGTCTCTATAGAACACACAATCTTTTAATGCTTTTCTTGTTTCTTGTGCTATAGTCGGCTATATGATTATAGACATCATCATTCTCTCTCTTCATTCTCTTTCATCTATGTCACAAAAAATCCTACGTAGCAATGACTATAGACGGCTGACATAAGCCCATTGTACATGCTATTATTAAAGGAAATGACTCAAGTATCCTCTCATAATTGCTTTAGAAAGATGGGAAAGGATACTTTGTGTGGGGGAATAAATGCATACGAGAGAGAAAATAAATAAAGTATGGTGGGAAATATATCATTAAATTTACGCCATACATTTATTTATGCGTAAATTTTGCTTTGGACCATGTAATCTTACTATGGTTTCATTTTAGACCATTCTTAGTAAATCTTTTCACTTTGTACTACCTCTTCTTACTATGTGTTGCACTTTGCATCAGGATAAGGATTTGGCCGTCTTCTTCGGTGCTCGCCGACAGTGAACGATGACGTCGGAGACGTCTACGAGGCACGAGATGGAGAGAGCGGAGGTAGATGGAGCCAAGAAATAGGTCAAAAGTAAAGAAGAATAGCCGGAACATCGCCGGTGGTGGCCATACAACGACGACGGCGACGGCAAAGGAAAAATGGCTCTCTTTCTATTTTTCGGGTTTCTGCCACTTCGTCCGCTGTATCTTGCCGCCAATAAGCTCCCCACACGCATCCAATGTTTCTCTCTCGCTGACTGAACGTTCCTTTGGTGCAAAGTGAAACAAAAGTAAGAAGATGTAGTGCAAAGTGGAAAAAAAAATCTAAGGGTAGTGAAAAGTAAAATGATGTAAGATTATATGTCAACGTGAAATTTATAAAGACAAATCTTCAAAAATTATACCTTAACTAATCAACAGAGGATGTAGTACTAGTCCATAGATGGGCCGGCGTGGAGTGCTGATGGGCCAACTACGGCCCAAGGGGAAACGGATCATGGCCTACCAATACGAATCCGCGCGGGAAGATGCGGAGGCAGCGAGCTGTGGGCCCGGCACCCACGGATCCGCCCGGCCGAATCTCAAAGCACGAGCCGGGACCCCTCCAGTTCACCTTATCTCCTCTCTCCGCCCTCCCACCCGCACGCTCCCCTCCAGTTCTTATCTCCTCTCCGCCCTCCCGCCCGCACGCTCCACTGCTAGTGTCAGTGTGCCGCCATGCTGCTCCACCTCCTCACCTCCTCCTCCCTGACCCCGACCCGCTCCTCTCCGTGGCGGCCGTGCGGCGGCTCGGCAGCGGCGACGGTGAGGTGCGCGTCCTCCTCGACCCCGTCGCCGTCGTCGTCGGCCGCGGCGGCGGGGCAGCAGGTGGCGAAGGTGCACAGCTACGGGACGGTGGACTACGAGCGGAGGGCGTCGCTGCGGTGGAGCAGCCTGTACCGGCGCATCGCGGTGGGCCACGGCGGCCGGCCGGTGGGGCGCACGCTTGGGGCCTGGGACGAGGGCGAGCGCCGCCTCGACAAGTGGGAGCTCTGCCGCATCGCCAGGGAGCTCCGCAAGTTCCGCCGATTCAACCTCGCGTTCCAGGTAACGATGTCTTAGGGCATCTATAATAGTAAGAGATAACCTTGTTTCTAATATATGATACAACATCTCTAATAGATACTCTCTAATATTTATATTTTATAATTTTTCTTTGAAACGGATCTACATGTCAACTAGGGTAGATTAATGTATCATGTTTTGTTTCACGTGCACGACAACCTCTTCAGGAAGAGACGACCTGTGCTCTCTCTCCTCGTCTCTTTCCTCTACGTAGGATTTTGTTGACGTGACATAGCTAAGAGACGACAATAAATACACTATTGGAGATGTCCTTAGTCGCATCTCTCGACGATCTATTTATTTTTTACTTGATAAGCGATCCGGCAATTTTGGGAATTGTTATGCTATTAAACAACTGGGCGGAGTTTACTTCGATTTAAGGGGGTTAATGTTCGTAAGATTATGCATATTCCAATCACAGAATTTTGCTAAAGATGGGATCTTTCATGATTACTTGCATAATTGCATTGGCTTAAGTGCTGTAAAATTTTAGGAAATTTTGTATCTCATGCGCGCGTTAGATAATGTTGAAATTCTTACATGTAGTTGGAATACAATTGAGGCTGAAATTTAGTGCCATTTAAGTATGCTGGTCAATGTCGTACGAAAAATACAAGTTAGGAAACAAGGCTAACGGTTAGGGCATGTACAATGGTATAAACAGCTGCTGTCTATAACAACTCTTCATGTCACTTGTAGACACCTCACACAATGGTACAGACGACTGCTGTCTTTTTAATTGTTTTTATAGAACACACAATCTTTTAATGCTTTTCTTGTTTTTTTGTACTATAGTCGACTACAGGATTGTAGACAACATTTTTCTCTCTCTTCATTCTTTTTCATCCACGTCAGCAAAAATCTTACATGGCAATGACTATAGACGGCTGACATAAGCCTATTGTACATGCTCTTAAGGTTGGATATAAGTCGGAATTCTTCTAGTTATACTTTGAGCAGGTTTAGCACCATATCACCGGCAAGCAGTGTTCAAAGGATGACTTTGCAAATAAGTAACCAGATAAAGATAGAGATATAGACTTTTGTACTTACTCTGATTCAACCAACGCACCAGTTTATTAATTATTATTAATTTGGGACTAAATTGAAAAGTTGCCACTGTTTATCCAATGTAAGAGAAAAAAGAGCAGTGGTGGAGCCAAGATTTCGGGATGGGGGTGCGGAGTTAAGAAAATATTGCCTGATAGAACGATTCAATGTACACATTAACAAAATTCACATGACTCAAATGACAATTTGTGGGCTGAAATGTTAATTAGGGTGCAAATATGATGTATGTGGCCATGTATGTATACATATACATACTATACGTATTGTATGCTTGTATTTTCTTAAAAAAATGGGGGTGTGACCACACTTTCATGCACCTAGCTACCTCCACCCCTGAAGAAGAGGTTTGCTTCAGTACACCTCTTTCAAAAAAGGTTTACGAATCTTAAAGCACATTAGTTACTATTAGGTGGGGTTAAATATGTAGGCTGCATATCTAGTGCACATATGCCATTTGGTGCACATATGGAAAAACTTTTAGTTTAGGTATCAAATTAACATAAAAATTACGAAAAAATTCTAGATGTAATTTATGGTGTTTTGTTCCACCCTTTAAAATTTGAAGTTCAAACTCGAAGTATGTTAGAAGAAACAAAAAAGAGAAATTCACTGTGACTAGTATGGAAAGAGGAAAGAGGAAAGAGAAAAGAGGAAATGTTACTATTCACAGTGAATTTCTCTTTTTTGTTTTTTCTAACATACTTCGAGTTTGAACTTCAAATTTTAAAGGGTGGAACAAAACACCATAAATTAGATCTAGAATTTTTTTCAGAATTTTTTATGCTAATTTGTACCTAAACTAAAAGTTTTTCCATATGTGCACCAAATGACATATGTGCACTAGATATGCAGCCAAATATGTATAACCTAAAAAATAAATCAAATCAAAGATTTGCCACTGTTAGATGTATATGTATTTTTCCCGTTGTATAAGGCGTTGCTTGCATATATGCTACACCTGTACTTGTATATATATTGGCCTATTGGCCTCATAATGAATACAAGCACTATTCATAACATGGTATCAGAGCGAGGTTAGGATTAGGGTTTTACCTGTTGCACCCGCCGCCGCTACCGTCACTCTCCTCGTATCCTCTTTTCTCTCTATCGCCGCTAGTGCCCATCGTGGTGCCGCCCACCCGTGCGAGCTCTGCGTCGGCTTCAAGCCGCCGCTAGTCTTCATCCGCCTCCCCAGCGCCATCACGGTTGGGCCACCTTCACGGATCCGTGCTTCTTCTTCACGCTGCGTCGCCGGAGCGCCTGCTTCGTGTCGCTCGAAGGTCTTCCGCCACCTACCTTTGCCGTGAAGTCTTCCATCTTAGGATCCTCCGCTTCCGCCTGCTCATTTCGGCCGCCAAGACGCCTCGCCTCCGCCTCTTCGCCAGAGCCGCTGGGAGCCGCCGTCGGAGAGCCGCTCGAACCGCTTCGCTTGGAGCCGCTCGGCTACCACCGCCGCCACTGTCAGCAGCAGAAGGGAACCCTAGTTCCCCCGGTTCCCTCGTGCGCTTTTGGCCTGTAGGCCATTTTAACTGGGCTATCCCATTAAGAAGTCGGCCAAAAAAAAAGAAACAAAAAAAAGAAAAAATATATCAGTACATCGTTCTAACCGCCGCGTCGTCCAGCATCGTCTATTAGACTTCGTTACCTTGGTCGCCGCGCCGTCCAGCGCCGCCTACCAATGGGCACTGTTTCTGTTCCTCGCTGCCTGGTGATCTTCAATGATCTCAATTATCGGGACTGGTTTCAGCATATGCGCCTCCACATGCGTGGTCAGCGTCTTTGGGAGTTTCTTACTGGCGAGTTGCTTTGTCCGCCACGTCCTGCTCCGCCTGCTGAGCCTGTACTCCCGAAGAATGCCTCCAAAGATGCTCATACAAAGGCATCTGAGGTTTTTAAGGATGTCATGGAGACTTTTTAGACTCAGTATGCTGCCTACAAGACATGGATTGCTGAGGATGCTCGTGCTTCTGCTATTCTGGTTGCTAGCATAGAGGTGCAATTCACTGAGGATGTGGTTGGTTTGGCTTCAGCACAGTTGATGTGGACACATCTGCACAACCGCTACGAGCCATCTGGTGATTCGTTGTATCTTTCTGTTGTGCGTCAGGAGCAGTCGCTGCAGCAGAGAGATGTCATTGTGGACGAGTTCTATGCCTAATTGTCCGCGGTATGTGTAGGATCAAGGATAATCGACTAGAAGGGGGTGAATAGGAGGTTTTAAAACTTTTTCACTAATTATCAAACTAAGGCAATTATGAGCTAAGTCTAAACTAGATACAATTCTAGCTAAGCAATTCTACACAAAATATTGCTAGAAAAGTAAATACGGAAATAGTAAAGACAAGAATAAACCACAAATGAGACGATGAGGTTTTTCCCGTGGTACCGAAGACTTGCCGGTCTTCACTAGTTCACGTTGAGGAAACTTGATCAATCAAGCCGGCTCCACAAATTAAGCCTTCTCTCGATCATTATTGGTTGTTCTTTCTTCGCTCCGGAGATGGTGAACACCGAACCACTCACAATTGGCATCGGGTCTCTTCACAATCTTCTTGAAGAGATCACCGTGCGAACTCCCGCCAAGCCATCTAAGTGTTTGGCAAACACCAAGAGTAATGAACTCCAATCTTCGCTTGACGGCAAACAAGTGCTAAGAATCAATCTAGAATGAATGCACTTGAATTTTGGCTCAACTACCTCACAATAAATACAACAAATGAATTGGAGGTGTAGAGAGTGTGCTCAAGGCTCAAAGATGTTAAATGAAGGCTCAAACATATACGACCATTGGGGGGGCAAAACCCCCAACTTTTCAGCAAATACGGTAGTACTGCCATGCAATGGCCGGTACTACCACACCTTCCCAAAATGCACAGTAACAGCTAGCGCAGACGCATTAACTGCTCTAATATAGCCGTTGAAAATTTCAGCGTGGTACTACCGCTATGTAACATGCGGTAGTTCCATTGTGCGGTCATACCGAAATCCAAGAGCGGTACTACCACTCCCCTTCGAAATCCAAAAGGGTACTTCTTCGAAAAAACGTCATCGCTGACATTTCGGTAACAAAGTGCGGTAGTTCCGCGAGAGGAATCTTGTCATCTGCGATCTTGATAGTACCACCAAGTAAATCTGGAACCACCGCTCATCGGGTGAGCAACCAAACCAAAAACGGTGTCACTATGGAAAATACGTACTGCCAACTAATCTTGATGCGACCGGGTTAAGGTAGTACTCGACCACTATCCGGTCATATGCATTGAGCCAGTAGTACCACTAACATAAAGTCGGTACTACCGATTATCCTGAGAAGTGCAAAGTTGGTTTTCAAAACAAATTTAAGGCGCATGCATGATCCTATATTGATCCAAAAAGCACAAGAACATGCTATCAAGCTACTAGTGATGATCCCTCTTAATAGTACGACATTTAACCTATAATCCGGTCTTCCATCCATTTCTCCTAAGACCGGTAAAACTAAAAATGGATCCTAGATTACTTGCACCTTGTCTTTGAACCATATTGATCTTTATGTTGACCTTTAACATGCATCTCCGGGTTGTTATTCTCATCACTGGGACTTAACCTTGTAAATACTCAATAAACATGTTAGTCTCGTATTCACATAATGTCATTAATTACCAAAACAATTTTTAGGGGTCTAGATGCTTTCAGTATGGCGCCAGATTGACTCCTTGGGACCGGATGTTTGCCAAACGTATCAGTGCTGTCAGCGTCAGCAGTCTCACCTGAAGCTTCGTCGTATCTTCGACTTCTTGACCCGTCTCCGGGCTGAGTATGTGCAAACTTGTGCTCAGTTGTTGGCACGTCACCCTCGTGTGACCTTGTTGGAGGCCCTTGCCGCTGTTCGTGCTGAGGAGATTCGCCTTCGTGTTGCGGGTCTGCTGCCGTCACCGTCGTTTCCTTCGATTCTGGCAGCTCCTCCAGTTTATACACCCACTACGTCTCCAGCTACTCCTTCACCAGTGGTGCCTTCACCAGTGACAGCTGCTGTTGGTAGGGGACTACACTGCACTTACCGCAACAAGGATGGACATGTGCAGCAGACCTGCTACAAGAAGAAGGATTTACGTCGTGGTAGCCGTCCTCCACAGGGAACTGGTGGTTCCTCCTCTCAGAGGAGCTCTAGTGCTTCTGATTCTCAGGAGTTTCTCACACTGTTGCGTCGCATGGATGCTCTTACACCGTCCGGTTCTGTTGGTTCTGTTGCACAGTCTTCTAGTGAGAGACTGCCTTCTACTTCTTCCTCAGGTATATCACCTTGAATTCTCAACTCTGGTGCTTCCTTTCATTTGACATTTGATTCCACCAATCTCACTTCCATTCGTCCTTTAGCTGCTCCTATCACTGTTCAGACAGCAGATGGTACCCCTCTTTCTGTCGTAAGACGAAGCACTCTTTCGAATTGCTCTTTTTATGTTCTTGCTGTTTCTTATGTTCTCAAACTAACCATGCAGCTCATATCTGCCGATCCGCTCACTGATCATGGTTGTCGTGTTATTCTCGATTCTAATTCTTGTTGTGTTCAGGATCGACGCACGGGGACTCTGGTTGGTACTGGCCCTCACCGCCGTGACTCACAGCGTCTCTGGGAGCTTGACTGGCTTTGTCTTCCTTTCGCTGCCCCTGCCAGTCTTTTTGCCTCCACCGTCACCGCCACTTCTGCTACATCCTCCATTGCGTCTTTTGCATAGTGGCATCATCGTTTGGGACATCTTTGTGGGTCGCGTCTATCTTCTTTACTTCATCGTGGTCTTTTAGAGTCTGTGTCTGGTGATGTTTCTCTAAATTGTCGGGGTTGTAAGCTTGGTAAATGCCTTCAACTTCCTTATCCTTCCAAAGTGGTCGGTGTCACGTTCTTTTGATCTTGTTCATTCTGATGTATGGGGTTCAGCTCTTTTTGTTTCGAAAGGAGGTCATCGATATTATATAATTTTTATTGATGATTTTTCTCGCTACACATGGATGTACTTTATGTCATCTCGTAGTGAGGTTTTATCCATCTACAAGACTTTTACCATCATGATCCGTATTCAGTTTGATTCTCCTATTCGTGTCTTTTGTGCTGACTCTGCTGGGGAATACTTGTCAGGAGTCCTTCGTGGTTTTCTTCTTTGGCGGGCACTCTCTCGCTTTTCTTGCCCTAGTGTTCATGCCCGAATCGGTGTGGTGAATCTGAGGCTCGCGTCATCTTCTTGAAATGACCCGGTGCTTTTATGCTTGCTTCTCTTGTCCCACCACACTTTTGGGTCGATCTTTGTTTCTCTCGCCACTTTCTGATTAATATTCACCTCGGCTCGGGCATATTCTGATGCCACCTAGGCTAGTGATCATTCTGATCGCCGGTTTCTCTCTGCTTATTGTGTTTTTCTTGGTGGTTCTATCATTACTTGGAAGACTAAGAAGCATACAACAGTTTCTCGTTCGAGTGCTGAGGCTGAGTTGCGTGCTATGGCTTTGTTGAGTGCGGAGGTTACTTGGCTACGGTGGTTACTTGAGGATTTTGGTGTTTCTGTTTCAGAATTCACTCCTCTTTCGTCTGACAGTATATGGGGTTATTAGCATTGCTACAAATCCAATGAAGCATGAGCTTACAAAGCATATTGGTGTTGATGCTTTCTACATGCGGACACAGGTACAGGATCAAATTGTTGCTCTTCAGTATGTGCCTTCAGAGCTTTAGGTGGTAGACTTCTTCACAAAGGCGCAGACCAGAGCTCAACACAACTTTATTTCTCCAAACTTAATGTTGTTGATCCACCATAAGTTTGAGAGGGGTTGTTAGATGTATATGTATTTTCTCCGTTGTATAAGGAGTTACTTGCATATATGTCACACCTGTACTTGTATATATATTGGCCCATTGGCCTTATAATGAATACAAGAACTATTCATAACAGCCACTACCTAGTATTCAAGTCTATATCCATATCAAATCTTCAATTTGATTTATTTTTTATAGGTTGGTAAAAATTTACTATCATCTAATGTTAAGTAATTTGCTTTAAGATTCGTAACTTTTCTAAAAGAGGCGTACTGAGGCAAACCCTGATAAGTAATCAACTAATTAGGTGCAGGGAACAATAGTTTGATGCCCTTAACGGTCTTGCAAATCCTTCTCAATGCTCACCCTTCGATAATGATAGTTCATGGCGAGTGTTAGAATTTTCGTTCTTGTTGTTATCTTGTGTTTTGGTGCCTTTTGATGGCCAAGCCTGCTAATAGTCATATTGGTTCTCATCAGGTATTTTCTGTGACATGCACAGGTTTACGAGTGGATGACTGAGCGCAGGGATAGATTTTCACTCTCATCTAGTGATATGGCAATTCAGTTGGATCTGATTGCAAAAGTACGTGGAGTTTTACATGCTGAAGGATACTTTGAGGAACTCCCTGATCCCTTGAAGGACAAACGGACATACGGTTCTCTTCTCAATGTTTATGCCCAGGCTAGGATGAAAGAGAAAACAGAAGACACATTTGAGCAGATGAGAAAAAAAGGATTTGCAACTGACACATTACCTTTTAATGTGTTGATGAATTTTTATGTGGATGTTGGAGAGCCTGAGAAAGTGTCAATAATTATTGATGAGATGAAGGAAAGAAATGTTGCTTTTGATGTTTGCACTTACAACATTTGGATAAAGAGTTGTGCAGCTATGCAAGATGCTGATGGAATGGAGCGAGTATTTAACCAGATGATTGCTGATGAGTCTGTTGTTGCTAATTGGACTACTTATACCACACTTGCTAGCATGCATATTAAGCTGGGGAACTTTGAGAAGGCAGAAGAATGCCTGAAAGAAGCTGAAAAGAGAACAACAGGTAGGGAGAAAAAATGTTTTCATTTTCTCATCACACTCTATAGCAACCTTGGTAAGAAGGAAGAAGTCTACCGCATTTGGAATTGGTATAAAGCAACTTTCCCCACAATTCATAACCTGGGTTACCAGGAGGTACTATCTGCCCTTGTTAGGCTAGGAGATATTGAGGGAGCTGAACTTCTATACGAAGAATGGGCATCCAAAAGTTCTAGTTTTGATCCTAAGACTATGAACATTTTATTAGCATGGTATGCTAGAGAAGGTTTAGTTGCCAAGGCTGAACAAACTCTGAATCGATTTGTTGAGAAAGGTGGAAATCCAAAACCGAACACCTGGGAAATCCTTGCCACAGCACACCTTAAGGATAATCACTTATCTGAAGCTCTGTCATGTATGGAGAAAGCCGCAGCAGTTACAAGTGCAAGTAAATGGAGACCAAGACCAACCAATGTTGAGAGTCTCCTGGCAAATTTCAAGGAGAGAAATGACACACAGAGTGCAGACAGGTTAATGAGTGTACTCAGAAGTAGAGGGTGTGCTGAGAACGAAGAGTACAAGTCATTGATTGACACCTATGCTTTTGCGGACACATAACGCTGAACGGACATCAACAATATGATGATTATTACGCTGAACACTTGCATTACTTGTTTGTAATGTTTTCTAGATATCATGAGAACCCCTGCTAGTGCATGTGGTATAATTCTGTCTATTCTGGGGAAATGGATCATCTGCATTTAAGGTATCAATGTAAAGGATCTACAGTGTTGTACATTAGTACGCGATCTTCACCATCCAATAAAAAAACAAAGATCCAGATCAATAGTTGCAGTGTTTTCTCGCTACAGTAAAATTGTTACATTAAATATTCTCCTGTTGCTGCAGTACCATATTCGAGTATTATTCACACAGTGATCCTCTGTATTACAGAGGAGGATCCGGATCCCTGTTCCAGAGAGGTTAGATGCATTCGGTCAGTTGTTTCCATAGACAAAATTGTACAACGAGGTACATAGATCTACCTTCTTTCTGATCACTTAGTTCAGTTAGAAAATAATCACCAAGAAGAGACCATTTACAGATTTTTTTTGGGGTACTTTCTACATGTATATTGATGTTACTATTGAGAATTTAATCATGCCTTCTCGATGCAAGAGTTTCTTTCAGTGACTTGTTGGGTTTGTTTCCTTTGTTTGGTAGAATTCAGCCTTTTGCTTCCTTTGTTTGGTAAAATTCAGTCTTGTATCTTAAATTGCACATATATTACATGTGGCTGTTTTGCTTGATTACTGGGCAAGTTAATCAGACGATGCATGACTGGAAATTTCATCTTCTCGGTCATTTCATGTTCTTGGGATTGAGGGGGCACTTCAATGCTTGCACGTTATCACTCTTTCGACACTGTTTAATTTTACTTTGGCCCTTTGCTTCACACTAACGTACTTGGCTACAGCTTGCAAACTATGAAGCACAACACAGATGTTAAAATTGCATTTGTTAACTTCCATTATCATTGATATTTATTTCAGATTGGTACATCTGCTCTGTAGATCTTGAAACCATGACAATGGTAGATGAACTGCTTGGAAATTTAACAAGGACCACCCGGAATTCTCTCTCGCCGATGGTGCTACTCTGTCGAGCAATCTCTTTCCGTCAGAAAAACAGTGCACTTGATTGCAGATTGCTCACAGTAATGTGAATTAAAAGCATGTGGGGGTCACTAGAGGGACTGCACGAGGGTGGTTGCAGTCACTTGATGCCTTTGTTGCCTCCAAATTTAGGTCAAGATGCAGCACTAAACTAATGGCCAGATTCCTTCACCAGCGAGATGATTAACAAACAGTGAACTCAAAAGGTAAAAACAGGAGGACCTATTGCTCGCTTTATTCAGACGTCATCGACCATTTAATTTCTGGATGAAGATTCAGTTCAGGCTGCAAATTATATATATAGTTCAGCATTCTGTCCTGGACAATGATACAGATAAGGACGTTAGAACATGATCGAGACCCTCCTCCTAATTTATGTCAGCAGTTGGCAAGAAAGGTAAAAACAAGGATATGAGAGACTGCAAACTGCCGTCTACCGTGTATTAGTAATTTGCTCTGAAGCAGCAGAGACAAACCAGCCTCTAGCAACATTAGAAACTAGTAGTACTCTTCTACGACTGGAGAGTGGAGACAAATGCTAAAAGCATAGTATAAATGATTTTTTTAGTTTTATAATCTAGTGTCTTTGCACATCCTAATGAGGTTATAATATATAACTTAGGGCATATTGTGATGCACACTGGTCTCATTATTGGCCGTTTGACCTTTAAGAAGACGTGATCAGCATTTTCATCTGAAGAGTTTGGGAAGAGAGAGAGAGAGAGAGTTGTGAATTTGTTATTCGTACGTCCGGCTGATTAAAAGCATTGAATAATTAAACATGAAAATCACTTTAACTGACTGGAATCATATGCAAAAGCATTGATTTTACACATTTTTCCGCCCACTCGGAGCCGGATTTGTGTGCACTGGTCCATTTGGGCACCGTTCCACTTCCAACGTCACATCTCTACCATTTTAACACGTCTGTGACACCTCTAATGAGCCAAGCGCCAAAGCGCGAGTAAGAACAACCAAGCATGCAACTCTCATAGTAGTAAAGAACGCGTTCTAGTCTATTTACTTCACAGCTACTACCGAACTAGTAATCAACAACCAGCCACGTACCGGCGCCAATCATGTCAAAATGCAAGGAATATTCCATGGTAAATGCCTAAAAGCATAAGGGAAAAGTGGCAAAGGTTTACTTAGAGCATCTACAATAGTTTTTTCATTAACTTGTTACTAAGAGGAGAGAGAGTACTTAATCTAATAAAAAGAAACAAGTCTTCCAATGGATTGTTTCTTGAGCTTATGTCTAAGACTTTAATTGCTACAAGTGTGCATGATTCTTGATGATCAATAATGAAGTACAACTTTGTAGCCTACATATTTTAGCTCATTTATCATATCAATAATGAAGTCAGGCTGCACAAATGATCTGGTGGATATTTTGCTTTAAGACAGTGGGGCCGACAAAACACGTTTTTATGTAACAAGTAAGTCTCCAATAGAGTATTTGGTTGTTTCTTGTATCTTGGTATTAGCAATTTGATAGTTTCTTCATCTAGAAACAACCTCACATTCTCTCCTCTACATCACCTAAATGCTGATATGGTAACCCCTTAGTAACAGCTGACATGGACTGTTGTAGATGCTCTTAGGACATGTTTCATGTGCAGTAATTTAGTAGGATTCCTGTCAGAATTATAATGTTCCCTGGAGAATTGCATATATGTTTGAATGTAAGAAATACCGAAATAGTATCAATCTTTAGGCCCGTTTAGAACACATGCACTTTTTCCTAATTATCATAGTAAATGAATTGATTCCTTTGAAATTCCTATGAAACACGTGAAATTCTTGTGTTCTAAACAGACACTCAAGACAGGGGCAGGGGCTGCAGGGCAGAGTCTCGGGCCTCCGGAGCAATGGCTCGAAGCCCAGCATCAAAATGCTCAAGCATCGAGGCCAGCTATCTGGAACACGGACATAGATGTACAGAGCTTGCTGGGCTGGCCCGAGACCTAGCCCAGCGCCAGCTCCGCTCCTGATTCAAGATACATACTCAATTTCATTGTATAAACATTTTTAAGGTCATGTTTGGAAGAAAAGTTTTATGTACCACTTCTGAAAAAGAAACATGGTGCTATTTCCTACAAAATTCCAACAAGGAGCGAGTTTTAACCACCTGACCTCTCCCTCCATTCTATATAACGAACTCTTCGACTCTCCATCAAGTCCACCCTCTGCTCAAGAACTCACACATACACGCACAGCATCCAAAGGGCCAAGAAGGCAAGAAGCCATCATGGCCGCGGAGGAGGATCTGGCGGACATGCCGCGGGTGGTGGGCGTCCTCTCCGCGCTCCTGGAGCGCGTCACGGAGCGCAACGACGCGGCGGCGGGGGCGGAGCTTGCGGCCGCGCCGGCGTTCGAGTCGGCGTTCCGGGGGACGACGAAGCCCAACATCTCTGTGCGCGCGTACATGGCGCGCATCGCGCGGTTCGCGGGGTGCAGCCCCGCGTGCTACGTGGTTGCCTACATCTACCTCGACCGCCTCCTGCGCCGCGGTCGCCGCCGCGCGCTCGCCGTGGACTCGTACAGTGTGCACCGCCTCCTCATCACCGCCGTGCTCGCCGCCGTCAAGTTCATGGACGACATGTGAGTTTGCCTACACTACACGCCTGGTCGCAATCTAATTGCTATGGCAGATTATAACACGCGTACGATCGAGTTCTTTTTTTTTTTGACGGTATTGCTGTTCTTGGGTCCAGTTGGTGCTCGAGCCACTAATGCTTACCTTACACGAAAGAATTAGAACAGAAACAAGTACAATTCTCTAGTCTTGGTGAAGTGTTATGTGAAATAAATCCCATTTAGTGTTCTATTTAGGAAGGTTCAAATTGGTATGGTCGTGGGCACTGTTCTTCGCAAATTTCCTTGAATCAAGAGGTACAAATGACAGGCATTGGATATACCATGAGAGGAATTCAGAGAGACTATTCGGGAATATCCTAATTGTGGTGGAGAGAGATCTTGATTCTCACATGAATTTGGTTCTTTTGTGCTTAACTTGGTCCATTTTATATACTTGTTGATTTTTTAGACCAATCATTATTGTAGACGTCTTATCTTGCTTCTTTTGTGCTTGTTTAAATCACTGTCAACCACTTACTAGTTGGGACTCAAGCCTATCATGTCAACCCCAACTTTGGAATTGTAAAGGTGTAATCTTCTTCTCCACGGTTAACATTGGTGTTGATGGTGTTAGTGTTACAGATGCAGTATTGTTTAAGCCATAGTAGACAATCTTGGTGAATTGTGGACATAGAAGCATCTGATGAGATAAGATAAACATCTTATTCTGGAAGCCGGTATCATGTTGGATGCATTAGCAGGGTACATTCTTTAAGAAGCAGAACCCAACAACCCCTTCTCTAAATCCTAACAAGCAACTCCTTTTAAAAAAATTCTAACAAGCACAGGGCAACTGAAAACTGCATAGGATAATTTGTTACGTGGCCTTGCTTTAGTTCACCTCTTTTAGATAAGTTTACTCCCGAGGGGTGATAATTGTCTCGTATCAAGAGGTATTTTATCATTTGATAAAATATGCACGTTTTATGACGGTTATTGTCATAGATTGATTCTCCTACGTTGCTTTGCAGTTATGTCAGGGATAGAGACTTAATACATGCAATTATTCTAGAGAATAATAACGCATATTAACTACATTGTGTATTAAACGCAACACATAAATGTCTATAGTCGATTGATCCCACATGTCTGTAGGCTTTGTTGACTATAGGGTAGTCATAGTTGACCCGGTCGTAGTAAAGCTTACGACCATAAAGTGATTATAGTAAAGCTTACGATCATAAGGTGATTGTATGAAATCTTACAACCACTAAGTGGTCGCAGAAGCACTTACGATCATATAGGGTGGTCGTAAAATGGTTTATGATCACTCAGTTAAGCTTCTCCCTTATTAATGACAAAGGTTATTTTTACGAATAACATGAAGATGTTGCTATCTATAATAACAATTACAGATAAACAATTTAATTAATTGTGGATATTAAATCCTTGTCATCTAGCCCCTCCAAATCCAAGTGAAAATAGCTTACTTGGAAAGGAGGTCGTAGAATAGTGGTCAGAAGCAGAGTCTTTCTGACTGGTATTTGACCGTGACCAGAAATTACTTGGTCAAGAAGGTAATTTTACTTGAGTTGAAAAGACAGAATTGTTTTTCCGAATGGACAGATTAAAGAATGCAAACCAACTTTCACAGATCTGTCCATCGGGAGCGATTTTCGAAGGGGTGGTAACTGTTGAGTTCCTACGATCTTTAGCTCAGACCCGCGGCTATAAAAATCTACTAATGGCGTGACTTAGAGTTTTTACTTTCCCCATTTGCTTCAACTGCTCTCAAGTTCTCGTTCTCTCCGCCGCCAACCAAGTTTGCAATTCTTCTCCGAATTCTTCCAAATCCAAATCAAACTCACTTAGAAGAAATGGTCGGGACCGTTTCCAAGTGGGAGAAATCCGAGATGGATGTGGAGAAGATTACTGCTTTGGTCGTAGCAGAGAAGATTACAAGGCACGCTTTGGTGAAGTGGACCAATGTTGATGGTCAACATTGTCTCTCGGGTGAGAAGAACACCATTCTAGTATTCTAGGCGTATTGTGAATGTGGTTTTTGGCTATCTGTTCACCTTTTTCTGATAGTCGTACTCCAGCATTTTGGAGTGGAATTGGTGAACTTGGTTCCTAATTCCATCACAATGCTGGGTGTATTTGTTTATCTGTGCGAAGCCTATCTGAGAATCCTTTCAGATTTAGATCTCTTTCGGTATTACTACGGGATTAGCAAGCACAACAGAATCACAGGCAGCTGCGGTCTGAAGCTCCATGACAGAAAGTCGAGGGAGTATATTCAGATATTCACCCGGTCATCGTGGCCAGGGTGGAAGAAGAAATGGTTCTATTGGTCTGTGTCGAGAGACGATAGCTTTTTCTTCACAGAGAAGCCCACAAAGAAGAGTTTATCTTGGGACTCGACTCCAAGCGACCTCGATCGGATTACTCCCTACATCCAAGCTATCGAAGATTTGAGGGAAGAGGGGCTGACCAGATGGCATGTGGTGAGAGGCTTCATCATGCGCCGTATTAGTACCCTGAAGAATCGAGTACATCCTATGTGGAAGTACTCGGGGACAACTGACTTGACCAGAGATTATGAAGGAGGTAAAGTAATAATAAATTTAGCTCTTTTTATAAATTTTGAGCAATATTGTTGATTATAACTTCGTAATCGTAGATCTTTCACAAAAGAAAATTGACGCTCGTGTCAAGTTCATTTGTGAGAAGGCTCCTATGACCATGGAAGGAGCTCCTCGAATCTTAGCGTTAACTGTAACACCCTGGTTTTTGAAGCCTATTTGAAAATTTCAAAATAAAAAGAACCATTTGGTTTTGATGAGAGTTCAAAGCTTAACTTGAGAATTTCAGTATGGATTTCAATTGACTAAATCAAACTTCAACTAAAACTCTCTTTTGGTTTGTTGGGTTTGTTGGAGCTTTGGCGATCGTCACACGATCCCCCCCTTCTGTGCTTGTTTTGTCCTTCTCTAGTCCAGACCTTCCCTATTTGGTGCATCTCTGGCTTAGACCTCCCTAGGCCTAAGTCTCCCCTCATATTCATTTGAGGTCCTTCTGTGTTCTTTGGAACCCTTCGGTGTTCATTTGGACCTCCCCGAGCTCCTTAAACATCCATGAGTTCATTTGGACCTCCCCCATGCCCTCTAGGACCTCCCCTACGTTCACTTGGATCTCCCTCGCGTCCGTTCAAGCCTCCCGCTTGGTCCAGACCTCCCCTTTGTTAGATCTAAGGGTCCAAATCTCCCCTTTGCTAGATCTAATGGTCCAGACCTCCCCTTTGCTAGATCTAAGGGTTCAGACCTCTCCTTTGTTAGATCTAAGGGTCCAGACCTCCCCTTTGTTAGATCTAAGGGTTCAGACATTCCCTTTGAGGATCTGACCGTCAGGACCTCCCCTTTGAGGATCTGACCGTCAGGACCTCCCCTTTGAGGATCTGACCGTCAAGATCTCCCCTTTTTGGATCTAACCATCAGGACCTCCCTGTCTCTTGGACCTCTTAGTCCTTTGGACCTCCTTACAAGACCTCCCTAATAGGTCACGACCTCCTTTGTCCGGCCATGACATTCCCTTTGGCCGTGACCACTTCATTTTGACCAAGTTGTTCTCAAGTTTGATAGGTCCCACTTGCTAGCCTTGTTATTCCTTGTCATCTCCGCCACATAAGTACTTTGTGCATTTAATACATGTTGTGTCGCATTAAATGCAGCCATATACGTGGCTCATACACTGAATGTGGTCACATTGCGTGGCACCTTGATTTCCTCCCTTGTTCCCTTCCTTCACAGCAAACATTATTTTATTATCTTTTCACTAAGTTTGGTCGTACCCTATCTTATCCATCATCTACCCTTGACCTATCTTTCTACATACCCTTGACACGTATGTTTCCAGTGTCTTCTTGCCTACTTTGGCTATAATTAGCCCGAGTGGTCCTGCCTCATCACCTTTTCCACACATAACACCCTTGCTCTTACTCAGTTGCTCTGAGTTTAGGCTCTGTCATTGAGAACTCCGTTGAAGCTGTGTCGCCGCTGCGTCGCCATCAGCGATTTCATTGGAGCCTCTGTGACGTCCTGATCATCACCTTTAGCTGGTTGCCAACCAACCACTGAACCAGCTCTTTCATCTTGTCCTCAAACTCATGCCTGATTTTGGTAAGTTCCCTTGTACCTTGTCTTTCTTTCTACTCCTACGGTTGCATGGTATAACCGTATCTTCCTTGGGATCCACCATGTGGTCTCTTTTTGCATTGACAACCCTCTCGGTCCAGCAGCAAGAAGATTACCTCCCGGACCTCCACAGTGCATTGAGATCACCCTTTTTAGGTCTTTTGCTAAAGACCACCTTCCCGCCTTGGACCTCTTTTACCCTAGGTGCCCGTTTTTAGTATAATGTTTTCTAGCAGTCTGAGATTTGAAATCTTTTGGAATTTCCTTGAGTTTTTATTTGGAGCTCTGTTTGAATTTGTCTCTTTTCTCCCGTATAGATCGCGAAGACACCGAGGAGCTTGAGTGTCCCGAAGAGGAAGACTCTCGAGGCTGTGAGCAAAGCAAGTTACGCCCTTGATCATGTTGAACCCAGTAATTTACATTTATTATGTTGGTTTCAACTTAATATTACATGCATATTTCAATTCAAGTAATTTAATCCATGTTTCTAAACTCTTTAGTTATTCCCATTATCTCTTGTACAGCCAGGCTTGTCATTGCTTTGTCTCCTTTGACACCATAGATGAAAACCTAGTCGATACCATAGTATGGACTAGGGATGTTGCAAACTACATGCTTAGCCATGCTCAGAGCAAGTCTTGTTTTGGGAGATCTTACTGCCAAAGTCCATTGTGACAAATGTTTTAAGCCATGGCATTGGGTTGTCACGGAGTTTTGCAAAAAGGTTTATGAAAGGCAAATAAATGGAAAATTGGTTTAGACTGGGGCGAATTGGTTGCTTGGTTGGTGCATGTCCATGCATGGGCTCAACTTGGGTAGAGTTGAGGCTCAGGGGTCATGTGGCAGTCGCCCTAGTCAATTAAGGACCAGTCTTTGAGTGTATTTTGCCATGCCTCACCGTGCAATCACATGTCCTGTATGGGCAGGACCTGGCTGATTAATTTGCAAAGTTCCACTGTAGTTGTCATTTGGTTGAGTTGGGTGGTCCTTCATGACCTACGTACATGCATTCCCACTGGCGCAAGAGGGGGCCATGAACTCTGTGGGTTTCTATTCATAGGGGGCGAAACCTTAGTGATGGGGGACTGCGATGGAACAATGCATTGTAAAGGCCTTATCATGAGCTCTAGACCTCTCACCAAAGGAAGTGTGAGGTGGCATTGATGAATGCCAAACAAACTAGAGAAATCATGTCATGTGGGTAAAGCTGTACACCTCTGCAGAGTGAAAATCTATTCGAATAGCCGAGTCCGTGGTCAAGGACATGCTAGCAAAGCTGCTCTTAGTTAGATGTTATTTTTGTTTTAAAAAGATTTGACAAACTGATTTTTGTTGGGATTCCTATCCCATGGGTTTTGGCGGGGAGCCATGTGACAGGAGGGTATCCTTCACCACTTGATGATGAATGTTATCCAACTGTAAAATCGATTTGAGAAAATGAATTTTAATTATAAGATTACCTGCCTTGAAACTTAGTATATGTAATTGAAAGAAACTTGGCATTGTGCAAATCAACCATATTATGCCCTCCGTTGAGATATCCATTATGCATTTCATTCTGTTAATCCACGGGTGTGACTTGCGAGCACGGTTGTTGTGCTCACTCTTGCTCAATATAACCTTTGGCGAGAAGACTCGACAAGAAGAAGACCAAACCGACTAGGTTGTGCCTCGATCGATTGTTCGTGGCGTCTTTGATGGACTACCGTTCTCTTTGATCCTTTTGTATTTTATGTTTAGCCCAAGACCGCTTTTGTAAGCAACTCTGTTAATATTTGTAAATAAAAGTATGTGTTTTGGATGTCACCACTTTCGCTACTGTGTGGGCTAGCAGCTGATCTTGGGACTAGCTCATTTACACAGAGGTCTTGGGGTCATCCCTAAGTCTCACGACCTCCTTCGGGTTATGGTCGTGCGCTTGGGGGTGATCCTGAGCCCAACGACCTCTTCTGGACCTCCAGGAGGTCTTGAAGGATCTTCAGGTGGTCCTATTGGACCTCTCGGTGGTCTGGATGGACCTCTAGGAGAGTTCCTACGGGACCTCTTGGGAGGTCCTGAGGTTCCTTCGTGCAGTTTGGACCTCTTGGAGGGTCTTGGTGGACCTTCTGGGTGGACCTGACCTCTCGGTTGGCCTTTAAGGATCTCCCAGGTGACCCCGGGGAGTTTTCTGGTCGTCACAGTAATCGAAGAAGAAAGAAATGAATGCCTAAAGGTAATCAAAAGTTGATTTCGTCTTTATAGTTTAGTAGTCGTAAAATTCGACCACTTAACAATATTTGTTTTCTGACTTTTGCAGAAAGTTGGCATGATAGACCATCAAGATGACCAAGAGATCGAATTGAAGATGGTCAAAGATGAGTCAGAGGAAGACAGAGTTCCTTTGACCAAAAGGTGTCGCCTTGTGAAAGCTATCGATAAGAAGAAGGATGGAAGTTCAAGTTCCACCCTTCCTTTGACCACCCCCATCAGGCAGTTCTTTGTAGATTTGGTCGCTGCAGAGGAAACTGGTGTGGTCGAAGAACTTAAGCATAAAGCCCATAAGATATTATGACAATAAGATATTTTTTTGTTTCTGCTTCTCATGGCTTTGTTAAGCAAATAGAAAAAGAGCACTGAAAAAGTTTTATATCTTTTGTGAAGGCTATCTCTGCAACAGCAGAGCTTGTGGTCGAGACGAGCACTGTTCCTCAGGTGGTTGAAGCCAATTCTGACCATCAAGAGGGGCATGTAGCTCAGAGAGTTTTAGCTCTCGCTCAGACCTACAACCAGACAAGATTGTTGAGGTCCCAACCCTTCATTAAGATATTCGACTAGACGTTATTGAGGAAGTCATGGCCTCTCAAGCTTGTGACACTGGAAGCCTCCAGAGACCGAAGGTGTTACAAAAATTAAGGCGACCGAAGAAGAGAAGAAGAAAAGAAGTATTCTTTGGGGGTAGGTTTCTTCTTGATTCAAGATTGTATCCAGGAAGCCAAGGTATGTAAAATTAAAAGTTTAAAAATTGTATTTACCTTTTAATTCTATAATTTGACATATCTTCCCCTTTTATTGTTGTTGTTTTAGTCCTACTTCTCCAGCCCCCGAGGATGCTTCCGTTGAGAAACTCGCGGTTGTTTTGCCTACAGTTGTGGGAGTATTGGTTTCTCCTGCGGTTGTAGAGACAACAACGGAGGTGATCGAAGATTCGACCACTATCCATGATATGGCAATGGAGGATGTTACTGCCGCTGAGCTAGCCATGATCACCAAGGTGGTCGTAGAGGAGGAGGCAAAGACGGCGGAAGATCTGGACGCTCTGGCGAGTGAGTCGATTGTTGAGAATCTCAATAATCAGACAAGGGACTTGGTCCTACTATCGCCAGGAGCAGCCAGTCAAGCTGAAGCAGGGAGCTCCGACCGCCTTGCCGGGAAGGAGGTCATAGAGGATGTTCCTCTGGGTCCTCAAGGTAGAGTCGCATCTTCTATCAATAATGAAGAAGAAGAAGAAGACTCCTCCAACCTCTTACCCGAATTCTTTGGACCGCCGATTGTCGGGTCCTCTTCATTTAGATCTCGTGACTGAGTCCCATACCTTAAGGATATTCCAAACATGGCACATGTATTTGACGACGAGCGTCTTCAAAGAATATGGTAGGACAAAGTCGACGGGCTCTGTGAGCTACCGGACTCTAAGACGGTGTATGCCCATTTTACTCGGTCAGCCATCAATGTAAGTACTCGATACCAAATATTTATATATTTGGGTTTTTTTCTTTTTTTCTCACTGTATTTCTTTGTTCAGAGAGCTCTCGAGTAAGTTGCTACTGTTGGTGAATACCACAGACAACTGATGTTACTGAGAAAACAGAAGGCTAAACTCTACGAACAAGCAATGAGATGGTATGTTACTGTTACGAGTAGTCTTTTTTTGTTTTGACCACTCATTCAGTACTCATGTCTATTTTAACCTTTGTAGGTTTAAAAGTGATGAAAGATCCTTGGCCGATGCACTCGACTATGCAAAAGCCAGGTGCAATGGTTACAGGATGAAAAGGAAGACTTGCTAAATAACCTTTAGGAGGTAAATTCTGCAGCTTTCGAGCTGCAGAATAAAAAAAACAGGAAATATTACACTTAACATTGTTCATTTCGAAAACCTTCTTTTCTTTCTATAACTCCTTTTCTTTTTTTAGAAAAATAGGTCGATATAGGTAAGCTACAAACCGAGATCGATTTGAAGATCTTGGTGATCAACGAGCTTACCTATATCTCCAAAGAAAAAGATAAGAGCATAATGGCATGGGGGGAGCAGTTCACCAAGGATGTTGCCTCCCACGATGACGAAGTCAAGAAGCTTGACTCTCGCTTAGTAGGTAAGAATTCTTTACTTACGACCAGCTTTATTTACTAGTCTTTAAGAAATGTTTTTTTAACCAGTCGTGCTCTATTTTCAGAGCAAGTAGTCGAAATAAAACGACTTCAGGAAATTTCGACTCACGGTCAGGAGGAAATGAAGGCTACAAAGATCAACCTTCAAGACAACATTTCTCTCCTTAACAATGTGCTTGGTGGACTCGGTGCTAAGGAGGCCACTCTTCTAGAAGACATTGTGGTCGACCACACGAGCACTATTGAACAGCAAGTCAGAACTCTCCAAGAGTTGATAACGACTCTGAAGATCAATCAAGCCGACTCAATAAGATAGGCGGCCGAAAGTGCAGTAAGTTTTGCTCTGGCAAAAATTAAGGCTCATGACCGTAGTCTTAGTCTTCAACCAGCAGAAGCTGACTTCGACTGGTTTGAAGCAGAGGCAGCACAACTGATCGAAGAAGTACAGCCGGTTGGCAAGAAGGTCACGGTGGAGATGTACATCGGATCTCCTTCATCAGAGTAGTTTGTAATAGGAACTACATTGTAAAAACAATTTATTGCTTTTGAATGTAAGTCTTCATTTTCCTGCATATTGTCTTTTTGAGTAGTCACTAACTCATAAGACAAAAATAGAAATGAGAAATGAATTTTAAGACTAAGAATTGAAATCATATTTATAACTTTATCCTAGCCCCCGACTATTTACTTAGTTTAATTATATAAACTAAGTAAATAGTGGAAAAGAGAGCGCTTAAAAATTCGTTCGACCTTTCTTATTGTACTCGATTTTCTTGTACTAGTAGCAAAAGTTAGAAACAGCTTGACACTAGGAAGTTCCTTCTAGCGGGAAGGACCACGTGCAAAGAGGAAAGACTTCGACTAGGTGGTATTACTTCCTTCGACCAGGTCAATCAAATCAAGTGTATTAATAGTAGTCGAACAAACTATGAGAGCTTAACTCACTTAGAAAATTCTTTGTATAATGAGGAAGTAAACTAAGTTAATGATTAAAAAGAGCTTTCTTTAGAATTATTTCGACCACATTTTGTTGAACCTAGTTTCTTTGTATCGGCGGCTAAAGTTCGGAAGAGATCGACGCTAGAAAGTTCCTTATAGTGGGCAGAACCACGTGCAGAGAGGAAAGACTTCAACTAGGTGATGTTACTCTCCTTCGACCAGTGTAAAGAAAACCAAGTGTTTAAAAGTGATCGAAAAATTATCGAAGCATTGCTCAATGAAAATATTAAGATAATAAAGATGGGAGAAAGCATAAACTTTATTGAGAATATAAGAGGTTACACATAGAACTTGCGTAGCTAATCAATCTTCCATGAATTAGAAAGAACTCTGCCATCTTCCATTGCTATTCATACCGAGCCTGGCCGTGCGACTTCGAGCACTGTGTAAGGACCCTCCTACTTAGGGGAAAGTTTGTTCCGATTAGATTGAGATTGAATCTTTTTCAATATCAAATCACTTACAGTAAGGCTGCGAGGTTGGACCTTATGATCGTAGTATTTGCGTAGGGCATGTTGGTAGACTGCCGAACGAATTAAGGCTTGATTCCTTATTCCTTCGAGCAAGTTGATGTCATCATCTCGAAGTTGTTCTTGGCTGGAGTCGTTGTAATTTTTGACCCTTGTCGACCGAATCTTTAGTTCAGGTGGAAGCATGACCTCAGCACAAAAAACTAAGAAAAATAGGGTTCGCCTGTAGCCCGACTAGCAGTCATGCGGATTGCCCATAATACTGAGGGTAATTCTTTTACCCAAGCCCTCCGAACGCTTTATAAGCTCGTCGAAAACTCGTGTTTTAATTCTTTGCATAATTTGATCATTCGCCCTTTCGACTGCCTCATTGCTTTGTGGATGGGCGACAGAGGTATAACATAGCTTGATACCCAATTCTTCACAAAATTCTTGGAATTTTGCACTCAAAAATTGTGTACCATTATCTGTAATAATTTGACTTGGAACGCCAAATTGAGCGATCACATTTTTCATCATAAATTTCTTGGTTGTTTCCATTGTTATCCCAGTCATAGGTTCGGTTTCAATCTATTTTGTGAACGTATCAATAGCCACAAAAAAGAACTCGAAACCCCATGGTGCTTTTGGGAATAGTCCTAGGATATCGAGACCCTAAGTTGCAAAAGGTCAAGAAAGAGGTATGGTTTGTAATGCTTGAGCCGGCTGGTGTATTTGCCTGCTATGAAATAGATATTGTACATATTTTTTAACAAGCTCTTTAGCATCATGGAGGGCTGTTGGCCAGTAGAAACCTTGTCGAAAGGCTTTTCCAACCAGCGTTCTGTAAGAAGTGTGAGTTCCACATATACGTTCGTGTATTTCTTGAAGGAGATTTAATCATTCTTTCTGTGATATGCATCACATGAGAACCCCTTGAGTACCTCGCTTGTAGAGGACTCCTTCGACCAAAGTATACATTTTTGTCTTACGGGATAAACGATCAACCTCAAAATCGTCATTGGGTACTGTGCCCTTCTGAAGATACTCGTAGATTGGATTCATCCAGGTATCCTCGTATTCTATAGAGGCTGTCTCAATAGGAGATGTCACTGGTGTTTCGACTAGGGACGACTTCTGGAGTTGTTCCAAGAAGACTCCTTGTGGCATTGGTGATTGGGAAGAAGTCATTTGAGCTAACTGGTCAGCGAGGAAATTATCCTTTCGAGAGATATATTGTACCTCGAAATCAAAAAATGCTTTTCAAGCTTCATGACTTCCGATAAGTACTGAGACATGGTTGTATTAGAGCATTGTACTCTTTTTCGACCTGATTCACGACCAGTTGAGAGTCTCCTCTTACGAGTAGCTGTCGAATCCCGAGTGCTTTAATTGAATAGCATACTTTGAGGTTTCTATTGTAGGAAATACCAAGACCACCCTAGCCCCCGAGCCACTTGGCGTAACCCATCAAAGTATATTGTCCACTGGTCGTGGTATTCATACTAGGGTTCCTGAATAGGTTCAAGATTTTTTCACTCGGCGACAAAGTTTGCCAAGATCTGGGATTTAATGATCGTTCGGGACATGAAATGGAGGTCAAACTCCCCAAGTTCAACCGACCATTTTGCCATGCGCCCCGCTTCTTCCCTGTTCTGGAGGACCTCTCCTAAGGAAAACTCAGATGGCACGATTAACTTGTGCACCTAGAAATAACGCCTTAGTTTCCTCGAAGACATGAGGAGGGCATGTAGAAGCTTTTGGGTCTGATGGTAACGCTCTTTAGGCCCATGTAAAACTTCACTAACATAGTAAACTGGTCGTTGAATATTTTCACGTTCTGCCACCAGCACTGTGCTCTCTGCTGGTGGCATAGCAGCTAGATATATTAGGAGGTCTCTTCTGGTTTAGGAGAAACCAGAACAGGAGCATTCGTAAGATACCTCTTAACATACTCGAATGCTTTGTTTGCCTCCTTTGACCACTCGAAACCCTCATGTTTCCTTAAAAGTTTAAAGAAAGGAAGTCCTTCTTCACCCAGCCGTACGATGGAACGACTTAAAGCCGTCATGCATCCTGTGAGTTTATGAACTGCTTTCTTTGTGGTTAGAGGGCACATGTGTTCAATGACTTTTATCTTTTTAGGGTTTGCTTCAATTCCTCGTGCAGAGACAAGAAATCCAAATAAATTTGTTTGTGAAATTGCTTGTTGAACCAAACATTATAGAAAGATAAACCTGGCCAATGGGTTTGGCCGAAGACCCCGATTCGATCTCATGAAATGAGTATTGTACATGCTTGATCTTTATATTGGGAACTTGCATCTCATCCAAGGCACTCGTAAAGAGTATATTTAATGAACTCCCACCATCAACTAACATACTATTGACTTGACATTTGTTAATGGTGGGCTTAACCACGATCGAAAAATGACCAGGTTGAGTGGAAGGGATCTAACAGTCACCTTTCTCGAAAGAGATGGTTATTTTCGACCACTACGATACTTTATTGACAAGAACAGGGTCGACATAATTTACCTCACATTCGACAGCTTTGAGCTGTCGTTTCAAGTTGTATGCTGAAGATACTCCATATATGTGATTGATGGTGTGTTCTGGATCTTGAAACGGTATGTTGTTGTCATCATTTGACTGTTTTCGACCACTCGTCTGCCCCACCTCTTCAAGTGTAGGAAGTGGTCCTTTGCCGGTGTAGTAATCCTTGAGTTACCGCCGAAAAACTCGGCAATTGCGAAGGTCGTGTCCTTCTTTTTTGTGGAAATGACACCACCTAGGCTTGTCGTTCTTTCGTTCGGGCATTGACCTTTGCCCCGATCGGGATATGGTTTGGAACTCTGAGGATCCTTGTTGCTCATAGCTAAGACCTCCTTAGAGCTTTTGACTTGAAGCTTTTGGCCTTTAGTTTTGCTCTTGGATTTCCTAGCCTTTTATCCTTTTTCTAGCTACCTTCGCCTGCTCCTCGAGTGTCCTTATCGTTACGATCAATCGTGTGATTCCATTCAACTGCTTCTACAGCAGTTGCATAACGATCGACTATTTCAAAGAGCTTGGCGATGGTAGCCGGAGGATTTAGAGTGATATCCTCTATGATACTTTGATTGCGGACTCCCTACTTGAATGCTCTGATGACAGAAGAGTCAAAAACTTCAAGAATTGAATTGCGAACCTGACTGAAACGTTTGATAAATTGGCGCAAGGTCTCATGAGAATTTTCACGCATCCTATGCAGGTCATCCTCCTTTCCTGGGTAGTTGTAAGTGCCCTAGAAGTTGGCTAGTAGTAGGTCACAGAGGTGCTGCCACGAGTAGATCGACTCTTGTGGCTGATTTAACAGTCACGATCGAGCAGATCCTTCAAGCATAGTAGAAAGGTTGTTGGCCATGACATTCTCTCCTCCTCCTGCTCGAACAACAATGGTATAGATTTGAAAAAAAACTTGATGGGATTTTGTGACCTATCAAACTTCTGCATGTTCACTGGTCGAAATTGTGCCGGCCAGTGAACTGCTCTAAGGTCAGGCGAAAACGCCCGATATCTGGTAATAATATCGTAATGCCTTCTTTGCGGGAAAGAATGGTTGACGTCACTAAGTGATCGTACTCGACAATACCTAGTGGTAAGTGGACTTGACTATCATAGATCTCAGCCCTACGAGGGTAATACTCCTCATACTCCATCTGTTGTTGCAAATTTCTCGAAAGAAGTGGTGAACGACCACTTCTCCTAGGAGTTTGTCGATCACCAGTTGTTCCAGGGACTCTTCTCCGACTAGAGTCATGGTTAGGAGACCGACCAGACCTGTTGTCTTGTCGTTCTCAACAAGGAGAGTCATCTGAACGACTAGCGTTGGAATGGAGTTATCCCAGTACGACTACCAGAACGGTGTCGTCGAGTCCGCTCAAGCCTAAACATCATGTCCCGAAGTCTACATGCGATCCCTTGAGCGAAGAGGTCGTAGCCTGGCACTTGCCCAAGTTCTTGAGTCGGGTTTTCGATTAGGTCATTCATTCGTTGAAGTTCTTGAGCTTCGTCTGACCGGTATTGGATGCGTCTAGGTAAAGTCCTCTGGGTAGCAATTCTTCTTCTCCGAATGGTTTCAGGATTGTCAACGTCTGAGTCAGCCAGAGCATGTCTCAGTGGAGAGCCATCATTTCTAGGATTTCGGCCACGCTCATGAAGGTGGAGATCCTGTTCATCACCGGAGGCGTTCTCGTCATCACCACAAGAGCCCGAAGTGAGTGTACGATGGGAAACATCCCCAGCCCTACCTCTTGGAGAGAGATTAGGATCCGAGGGGAGGACAAAGACCTCCTAGATGCTATTATCTCCACTTGCGTCTGAGTCCTCCTGACTGAACCCTGCGGGGGTGTGGTCGAATCTGCAGGTAAAGCGAGCTCGACAATGCACCTCGTGGGGGTAACCGAAGGATGACGGTTATCAGGTGTTGGTTGAGTCCCAAAATCATGGATTCCAGGACTTGCTGTGCTAGATCGGACGGCCTCAAACGGGCTTGAACATTTGGAGGAGGAACCCTCGCCATGCTTTGTACTCACCGTGGTGCAATCTTGACCCTGGTCGGATGGACCCTTGCCCTTTGGTTGAGTCCCAGAATCATGGATTCCAGGACTTGCTGTGCTAGATCGGACGACCTCAAATGGGCTTGAACATTTGGAGGAGGAACCCTCGCCGTGCTTTGTACTCACCGTAGTGCAATCTTGACCCTGGTCGGATGGACCCTTGCCCTTTGAGGAGTCTGGTTCCTCATCTGGGCGTAATGCTGCGGGGGAGAAAATCCCTCATCAACCTTGTCTGCGACATGGTCTCTTGGGTCTGGTGAAAGATCCCTGAAAACAGCATTTCCATTGGACACAATGATGTTCTGCTAGTACTCATAGCAGGCATCCATATCCAGTTCTGCGTAGTCTGCCAAATCGAACCAATTCTCCTCATTTCACTCTCCTGCCATGAAAGCATCAGATTTGAAAGATGAAAATAATTTGTCGAAAAGGGTAAACCGAAAGATCCCCACGGACGGCGCCAACTGTCGATGGTTTAGTATCGATCTTACAAATGAATACTGAAGACTTTCCTTGAGTTAGACCGCACAGAAAAAGACATATAGATTTTATACAGGTTCGGGCCTTCACCTGAGAGAATAATAACCATACTCTTGTGTTATTATATTGACTATACTTTACAACAGGGAAGAAATCACTAGAACTAGGACTTAATAACTTCTATATGTTGATCGTGTCTTTGTTGTTGTTGTTCCTTTGCTTGATCTGCCCTCTGTTCACCGGCTTTACTCTTTATATAGCGCGTAAAGGGGTGGCAGTTGTCTCGTATCAAGAGGTGTCTCATCGTTTGATGAAATGTGCACGTTCTATGACGGTTATTGTCAAAGACTAACCATCCTACGTTGCCTTGCAGTTTTGTCAGAGACAGAGACTTAATACGTGCAGTTATCCCGGAGAATAACAACACATATTAACTACGATGTGTATTAAACACATCGCATAAATGTCCCTAGTCGTGGGCCCACATGTCTGTATGCTTTGTTGACTATAAGGTGGTCTAGTTGACCCGGTCGTAGTAAAGCTTACGACAACGCATATTAACTATGCTGTGTATTAAACACAGTGCATAAATATCCCTAGTCGATTGTGCTCATATATCTATAGGCTTTGTTGACTATAAGGTGGTCGTAGCTGACCTGATCGTAGTAAAGCTTACGACCTGAAGTGATCATAGTAAGGCTTATGATCATGAGGTGATCGTAGAAAATCTTACAACCACTAAGTGGTTGTAGAAGCACTTACGACCATACAGAGTGATCGTAAAATGGTTTACAACCATTAAGCTAAACTTTTCCCTTATTAATGATAAAGGGTATCCTTACGAATAATATGAAGAGATCGTAGTAAGGCTTATGTGTGACGACCCACCCCGTGATGTACCGTAAGAGGTCCGGGAGGACCTTTTTTTTTTGAGCTGCGAAGTCACCACGGAAAGATGTGGTAGCACCAAGTGGAGCTTAACCGAGGTTCCGCCAGACCTCCCAGAGGTCTTGCGGACCTCTTGGAGGTCGTGGCCGCCACCCGCTCAGTAGCACCTCCAGCACATCACTAAGAGAGGTCCGGGACCTCCCACTAAAGTCCCAAGGACCTCCTGGTGGTCCCGCCTGCATCATCTGAGCTAGTCCCGTGACAACAGAGCTAGCCCGCACAAGAACACAAGCCAATACCACAACCACGAGGTCAAACAAAGATGAAGCGCATAAATTAAACTTTATATAATAGGACCTTATGGCCAAGCTTGTTAACAAGAGGTCTGCCACCGAGGGCTTACAACACCAACGAGGACTTACAACGGCAACAAGGAGCTTCTAGGGCTCAAACACGAGAACGCAAAAGCCATCCAACAAGCACCACAGTCGCCTCGGGTGGAGGATAAGGTTGGCTAGAAATTCTACTTCTTCTATGACCATTTTCACTTGTGGACAACCCCGTTCGTACTTAGTTACGAGTAGGGATTGAACCAACAAGGCGCCTTAAGAGCAACAACTTCGAAACTAGTGCTTTGGCAAAAAAACTCCGAGAAATAAACGAATGGGAAGCTCCAGAGTCAAACAAAATTGCAGCCGGCACTGAATTTACTAGGAACATACCTAGTACCACATCTGAGGAGGTCTGAGCTTCTTCCACTGCCACATGGTTCACACGGCCCCTTCCAAAAGTCTGGGAGGTCCTGGCTTGAGGAGGTCCTACGGCCTGAGAGGTCTTGGCCGAGGGAGGTCCCAAGTAGAGGTCTTCTTGGTGCCTCGGTCTTGATGGGCATTGATTGGCAAAATGCCCCACTTGATGACACTTGAACAGTGATCCCATTCTTGTGGGGGTCATTTGGGTTGACTTAGTCTTTGCCAAGGAGGTATTGGCTGGTGGGAGGTCTTAATGACAGAGGTCCTGGGAGGTCCAAGAGGTCCTTGGCGCTTGGGTTGGTACTGTACAAACGTCTTGACACGCTGGGGAGGTCTTTGCTGAGCACTGGAGGGTGGCACCTTTCTCTTGAAGGACTCAGAGAGTTCTCTTCGGGATTCCTCAATGAGCATTGCCTTGTTCACCATATGCTGGAAATCAGGATAATCGTTGCCCACAACTTGAACTTTTAAACTGGGATGAAGGCCTCGCTTGAAGCGCTTCTGCCGAGCGTCATCCGTAGCCACATCTTCGCGAGCATAACGTGACAATTGAGTGAACTTTGTGAGATACTCGCTCACCGACATCTTTGCCTTGCTTGAGCTCTCTAAACTCTTCCTTTTTCATCTCTACCTTCCCATCGGGACATGCGAGTGACGGCAAAAGCAATTCGCCTAAGTGATCCTCTGGGGTCAAGATGTGAGGCACAAAATGTGTCCCACCACTCATTCGCAGTCCTTCCAGTTGATGTGAGGCAAACAAAACCTTCTCCCTATCTTCACAATGAGCAATATCCAACTTCTTCTCTGTTGATCTCAGTCAATCATCGGCATCTAAGGGCTCAGGGGAGCTCGAAAATGTAGTCATGCGTGTCTTCATGAACTTTGACACCTTGATTGATGGTGAGTGGGGGTGAAGGGGTGAAGGCTTCTTCTTGCTTGACTACTCGACTCATCATGGCAAGTAAAGCATTGGTGAGTGCGGCTTTGTTGAGCCATAATCTGTTCATATTCGCGTGATCATGGAGCTCATCATTTGGGCTTGTCTTTGCCATAAAGCGCCTAAAACCTCGTGGCGCCACCCGCCAGGTAGCACCTCCAGGCACATCACTAAGAGAGGTCCGGCAGACCTCCCAAAGAAACTCTAGAAGGACCTCTCGGTGGTCCCTTTGTGCATCTGAGCTAGTCCCGAGACAACAGAGCTAGCCGCACAAGAACACAAGCCAATACCACAACCACGAGGTCAAACAAAGATGAAGCGCACAAATTAAACTTTATATAATAGGACCTTATGGCCAAGCTTGTTAACAAGAGGTCTGCCACTGAGGGCTTACAACACCAACGAGGACTTACAACTGGCAACAAGGAGCTTCTAGGGCTCAAACACGAGAACACGCAAAAGCCATCCAACAAGCACCACAGTGTCGTCGGGTGGAGGGCGTCCTAAGCGACTTAGTCGTCAAGAACTCCTCCTCGAAGAGGTCTGCCTTTCGCACTTGATCATCCTCATAATGCGCTTTGACACAGGGCTTAAGCCATGAGTACTTGGAATGTACTCGAGAAGTCACAGAGAGCAAAGATGCAATAATATTCATGCACCTGGACTTACCAATGGAGAGTTGTATGGTTGGTTTATGCAAAATCAGATTTGAACAATAAAATAGTAATAGATTGAAAAGCAGCAAAGTAAAACCATAGTACATAATACTTTTGATGTTAAAAAAAGGTGGGGTGAGCACCAACTCACAACCACAACCAAAAAGAAGGAGTTTCGGTCACACCCGTGACCAGGTCCTTACCCAAAACCCACTCCAGAGCACCCACTCCAGAGGTCCAAACCAACCTGGACCACTACCCAAGCCAACCTTGACCCTCTGAGCCGGCCAAGGTCTCTTCGAGGCAAAGCCAAGGCATCTCGCGAAGTGTCCATGGCACAAGCTTTTGAAACAACTATCCCTTGCACCATTTCATCGAGCATGTCCATGACCAAGGACTTGGCTATTGAATAGATCTTTACACTCTGCAGAGGTGTACAACTTTACCCACAATCCACGATCTCTCTAGCGGGGCGGGTTCCGGTCACCCTTGCTCACTTTCTAAGGTGAGCTTGTCTAGAGAGCGCAGAAGGCCTTTACAAAGTTTTGAATCGACTCGGGCTGCCCGCTAAGGTTTATAATCCCTCCTGTGGTCTAGAAGTCCGCAGGTTATAGGTGCCCTCTTGCGCCAACGAATCACACGCTCAACCACAATGACCCCAAGCCAACCCATTGCTAATTATTCACCCTGCACCATTCCCATAAAATGATCTTGTGGTTGCAATTGTTTGGCCCAGCCCACGCACACAAAGTGAAGTCCTTAATTGTGCCAAGGCAAGACTTCCACAACCAAGTGTGCAAAGCACCCACTACTCACTCCCTGCCTTCTTGCCTCAGCAAAACAATTTGTATAAGCCCATGCCAAAAGACCACCCAGTCTTGGCACAACAGTTTTTAACCAAGTGATCTCACACCACAGCCAACACAGCTTAGGCGTCCTGCCATAGCTGCTCAACAATGGCACCAGCCACACATTCCATATTTATTAGTCAAGATTATTAGAGATGAAGCATGATACGTTCGAACCACGTTTTCTAAGCAAGGCTGTATAAGACCTACGACCCCCATGTTGGCAAATAACAAAGAACACCAACTAAATTATCCACCCTAAGGCTCACAAGGTGAACATGACAACATGATGGAGACAAGGTATAAAGGAGGCATAACGACAAGTAGGCAAGTAACTACATTTCAAACCATTTTCATATAAACATAGCCATGCATGATAAAGTAAAACCGAAATACATTTACTGAAACTTGGTTCAAGATGATCAAAAGGATCTGTGGCTTGCCTTGGTCAAGCAATGGAGAGCCTTCTGCAAAGAAGAGCCGGGTCCAAGATCTCCTCGAACTCGTGATCTACACGTTAAGAAAAAACCAAATAAGCAAAACCACACTAAGCGAGAGAACTTCAAAAGAACCAAAAGGAACTCAAACCAACTCACCAAAAAAGGAAACCAGAGGCTTAACACGACCTCAAAGAGCTCTTAGGGAAAGGTCTTGCACAAGGAAGAACTGAAAGCAGATGAGGCGGGAAGGAAGAAATGAGCAACAAAGTTACAAAGGTGGCCCGCCTGTGCTTTATATAGCCGGAGTTGATAGTGTGCACCACAAGGAAAAACTTCGGTGAGGTGTAGGCAATCGGGACAACTAGGGCAAGGCTTGCCCTAAAAGAATTGAAATAAAGTACTCAGATGTGATTGCATTTAATGTGACCCGACACCTATTAAATGCGCATGAGTTCGAGGCAAGAGCAATAATTACAAGGTGAAGAGGGTGCAAGTGGGGCGACCAAAGGGTGCACCACAAGTCAAAGAGGTGGCCCCACCGCAAGGGTCATCCCCGCCAAAGACCCTTTGTGAGGTCTGGGCAAGAGGTCCAAGACACTCGGAGGGAGGTCTGAGGACAGAGGTCCAAGGACTCAAGAGGAGGTTCTGACAAGAGGTCCGTAAAGCTCACCACGAGGAGGTCTGGACGCCGAGACTGCACAAGGGAGGTCTAAGGGTCAAGATTTCAAGGAGGACCTCAGCGGTCCAGATCAAAGGGTGCGAGGAGGTCCCGACCAATAGGGATATCTGATTTAGGAGGTGGTCCTTACAAAAGACCAAAGAAGGACCGAGGAGGTGGTCTTTGCAAAACAACCAGAGGAGGTCCGGAAACAAGGAAAACGCTAAGAAGAAAGGTGAGCCGCTTCGATTAAAATCAGGCGGCCCAAAAGGATAGGAACGTTTCGACCAAACTAACGTGCCTTTAGGATCGGGCCATCCAAACCACATCAGATGGTCCTAAGGTTAAGAAGGCAAGGCCTCAAGCGATACAGCCACGAGAGTCAAAGATGGGTCCAAGCGCTAAGGAGGTTGTAAGATCGAGGTGGCCGACTAGAGGGGGGGTGAATAGGCGTTTTAAATTCCTTTAGGCTCTAAAACCGATTTCTAATGCGGAAGCTAATACAAATACGGTTTTGCATAATTAAAGCCTAAATCAACTAGGTTCCCCTTAAGTGCACCAACAATACAAGTCTATTAATAAGTATATCAATTAAGCATATGACTTGTAAGCTAATCAATTCAAGCAAGGTGAATAGCACAATGAACAATTGCAATCATACACAATGAATGTAAATGCAATAGTAAGGCACAAGGATGCAAACCACAATGGACACGGTTATGTTTTACCGTGGTGAATCGGAGACTTGCCGGTCTCCCCTAATCCACGTTGAGGTAAACCCAAACTAATTGGGCCGGCTCCACGAATTAAGCCTTCCTCCGAGGATCAATCACCTCGCTCCACTTGGGTTGCTCTTTCCTCCACTCCGGAGATGGCGAGCACCACGCCACTCACAAACCACTCGGGTCTTCTCACAAGCTTCACTTGAGAAGATCACAAGCGCCACGACGCCCACGCCGTCTAGGTGTCGGCAAACACCAAGAGTAACAAGTCTCCAACGCTCACTTGAACCAATCAAGTGTCTAAGCTCAAGTGGATACTAAATCCACCACATAAGGCAACACATGCACTTAGGGTTTGCTCTCAATCATTCACTAAGTGCAACACATGCACAAAGGAGTATGAGAGGCTTGCACTAGCTCAATAGAACTCAAAGGGGCACCAGCAACTGTCCCTCACACGGCCAAGGTGGGTATTTATAGCCTACACACAAAAACTAGCCGTTGTGACAAAGTCTGCTGAAAAAGTTAGGAAATCGGAACGACCGCCAACCAAGGTCCGGTCAGTATCAAGACTAATCGGTACAACCGCACAAACACTCAAGGTCGTATCGCTCCACAAAGGAGCGCCAAATCGCTAAGTCCCACGAACACTGTTCGGAATTTTACAACCGCCACAGAGAAAACGGAACGCCGATGTGCGGTCGCACCACACCAAGAAATCGGTCGAACCACGGTAGCGGTTGTACCGCCAACACACGCGTCGGTACTACCGCTCCAAGGGTTTCTCAAAACAAAGATGAGCAACAAATGCATCTTCTCTGGAAAAACTGAACCGCTAACAAATAATCGGAACAACCGGCCTCCGGTCGTACCGCTCAGTACACGCCGGTACTACCGCTCCACAAACAGAGCAACACATGCTCAATAGGTGCGGTCGTACTGCTGTACAAGAGCCGGTCATACCGCAGCGCGGTCGTACCGCTCTTTACACGTCGGTTCATCCGATCTTCCTGAGAAAACACAGATTGCATTCGCTTCAACTCAAATTGCAAAACACATTTGCCAATTTGATGCGCAATGCAAACAAGGGTTCAAAGGTAAGATTCTCAACAAGTTGCAAAACACATTTGCACACTTTTAGAATCATACCACAAATTGCACTTCGCTTCAACTCAATTTGCAAAACACATTTATAAACCGACACTTGATGCAAACAAGGATTCATGTGAGATTCTCAACAAGTTGCAAAACACATTTGCAAACTTTTAGAATCACACTCCAAGGAATAAGGTACATGGACTTACACCATTTGCAAAACACATTTGCAAACTCAAGTCACATGCTACAAGGATTATCCATGAGTCACAACTATTTGTAAAACACATTCACAAATATTGGCAACATGTTAAGGTGAGCTAGAGCAAACACAATGAGCTATCAACACATGACAAACTCAAGCTACTAGTCAAAGACCCCTCTTAATAGTACGGCAAACCTATACTAGCAATCCGGTCTACCAACAAACACCATGACCGGTAAAAGACTAGGAACAAATCCTTAGCCCTAGCTAGTCATACCTTTGCCTTGCGCAAACACTTGAAGCTTGATGACACACATCCTTGCTTCAAGTTCGGGTCATTGACTTGATATGCATCAACTCATGATGCATCCTTCACTTGACCTTCATCAACACATGATGAAGCTTCACTTCGGGATCTTGACATGATGCCCATCAACACATGATGACATCTTCCATCCCGAGTCTTGATATGCATCAACACATGATGCACTCTTCACTTGACATCCATCAACTCATGATGGGTCTTCACTTGACTTGACGATCAACACATGATCATCTCTTCTTGACTTGATGACTATCAACACATGATATCATCCCAAGTCATCAACCACCTGGAACATAACCTATTCATCCAACTCATGGAAAATGTTAGTTCCACGATATGATTATCATTAATTACCACAACATACCATTAACTCATAATGGCGGGACAAGATACCACAATCTTTCCCTCATTGGTAATTGATGATAACCACTTCAATAACAAATAATTGAATAGAGTTTGGTATGAGTATATAAGCACTATATAAGTTATATATACTCAACATGAGTGTATCTGAACTACACAAGTCGTATTAACTCAAGAATACATGAGCATATATAAACTACATAAGTCTCATATACTCATATGAATATATTAACTACACAAGTTAAACATATTCAAAGATATGTGAGTACACATGAACTACACAAGTTATGTTCTACTCACATATAAGTATATATAGACTACACAAGTCTTATACACTCTTATGAATAGATTAACTACATAAGTTAAACATATTCAAGAATATGTGAGCACACATAAACTACACAAGTTATGTTATACTCACATATAAGTGTATATAGACTACACAAGTCATATATACACACTTGAATATACTAACTACATAAGTTATATATATTCAAGAATATGAGCATATATAAACTACACAAGTTATATATACTCACGTGAATATATTAACTACACAAGTTAAATATATTCAAGGATATGAGTATATCTGAACTACACAAGTTATATATATACTCATATGAATATATTAACTTCACAAGTTAAATATATATTCAAGGATATGTGAGTACATATGAACTACACAAGTTATGTTATACTCACATATAAGTATATTTAGACTACACAAGTCTTATATACTCACATGAATATATTAACTATGCAAGTTAAATATATTCAAAGGATATGTTTCAAAGTAAAGATCCCAAATATGTGTGGAAGCAGAAATATGGATCAATACTAATGAAACCACAAAACATATATTGAGCTCCCCTAAATGTGTGCATACACAAATGTGTAATGGAAACATATGCACATATTCAAGTTAGACTTTTGGTGGAGTTCAACATATATTTTGGATCCGAGGAATGCAACAAGATATATGAATACAAAGTAGAAAGCATACCTCTTTTGATCTTTATATCCAAACGAGACTAAACATGATATAACAAATAGAAATATTAGTCTCACAAATAGATTCATCATTATGAATGCATACCTGTTTGGATTTTCCTTTTGTTTATCCAATGAATTGGATTTGTCATTAATCACATGCATGCCTTCATGATTATTACCTTTATATCCAAATAAGACTACACAATATGTATATCAATGAAAGTGTTAGTCTCACAATTAGATTTGTCATTAATCACCAAAACCCCATTAACACATAATGGTAGGTCTAGATTCTTCAGAGGTCTTGGACCTAAGGAGGTCGGAACCTTTGGATCCAACTAAGGGAGGACCTGGACGGCTAAGATCTCCCGAGAGGAGGTCCTAATGGCGAGATCCTAACAAGGGGAGGTCCGGCGGCTAGATCTCAACAAGGAGAGGTGCAGCGGCTAGGTCTCAACAAGGGAGGTCTGAGGCTAGATCTCAACAAGGAGAGGTCCGAGCTGCTAGATCTCAACAAAGGGAGGTCTCGAGCGGCTAGATCTCAACAAGGGAGGTCTCGAGCGGCTAGATCTCAACAAGGGAGGTCTGAGCGGCTAGATCTCAACAAGGGAGGTCTGAGCGGCTAGATCTCAACAAGGAGGTCTGAGGCGGAGGAGATAAGAGAGAGCGGATCTCAAAGAGGTTCAACCCAACAAAGGAAGTTAAGAGAGAAGAGAGAAACCGGGGACACACAGAGAGGCTCAAGCAAAGAAGGAACACCAACAAAGAACTTAATTAAGGCTTAATTAATTCCAATTGAACTCTCCAGATTTCAAGGCGTCGAGGTTAAGCTTTGGATTCTCAATAAAGCCAAATGGTTACTTTTATTTTGAAAACCAGGCAAGAAACTTTAAAGAAAACGGGACGTTACATTATGATCATGAGGTGATCGTAGAAAATCTTATAATCACCAAGTGGTTGTAGAAGCACTTACGACCATACAGGGTGATCGTAAAATAGTTTACGACAATTAAGCTAAACTTCTCCCTTATTAATGATAAAGGGTATCCTTACGAATAATATGAAGATGTTGCTATCTATAATAACAATTACAGTTAAACAATTAATTAATTGAGGATTACTAGATCCTCGTCATTTACGAATCTTAAAGCAAAGTGGTTAATATTAGGCGAGACAAATCTGTATCAGCACAAAAAAATAAATCAAATTGAAGATTAAATATAGATATATATTTGACTATTAAGTGGGGCAAATATTTGATTTGGTTTATTTTTTAGGTTAATGCAAATTTAATCCCACTTAATATTAACTATTTTACTTTAAAATTCGTAAACTTTTCTTAAAGATGTAGAGAAGCACACCTTTGTTATATTATCTCAGGGTTCACACTGGGTACACCAGGTATTATCTTCTGCTGAGGTGACGTGTGTGGGCAACAAAGAAACAATTGTGGTTCCACTGTTCCTGCCGTCCAACCACACATGCACTGGGGACCCAAGACATAAGATAGAGTTCCACTCCCCACCTTTTTTACCTCTCACCACCTTTTTCTCCTTTTGGAATTTAATTCATTTCCAAGTTGTGATAGAATGGGACAGTGGCAACTTGCCCCTTGCTGATGCTCACTAGCTAGCCCAATTCCCTCCTGGCAGGAGCATCTCATCTAACCCTATCTTATTTTTTCTTAAATAATTGCCCAATTGGCCATTTGATGACATCTTCCTTCTCTGAAACAATTACTAGGCTACTCAATTGGCCAATTGGCATTCTAAAAGAATTGATCTGGTGTGCCTCTTTGGCCCATCTGGTTGGTTGTGCACTGCACATCTGTTTGGTGGCCTGCTACCACTACCAGCCTCGTTTCTGAAAAAAGCTTAAGCTGACGGCTATAAACATCTGATCTGATACGGTACAATGCCTTGCTGCTCTTTGCAGATGCTACAACAACGCCTACTTCGCCAAGGTCGGCGGCATCAGCCTGCCGGAGATGAACTACCTCGAGGTCGACTTCCTGTTCGGCGTCGGCTTCGACCTGAACGTGTCGCCGGACACGTTCGGCCACTACTGCGCCATCCTCCAGTCCGAGGTGCTGTGCCTGGAGCTGGAGGTTGAATCCGTTCCTCCTCCTGCCGTTGCTGCTCCTCCAAGGCCGCATTGTTGCCTGTCTGAGGACGACACCAGCAGTGCTAGTACTCAGCAGCAGCTAGCTGCACAGATAGAGTCGTAGTCTAGAGGCTTGCTTGGAAGCAAGCATGTTGTAAGAACTCTAAAATTTTAATTAAGATAAGCAACGTTAAACAACACTGTACAGTAAAATAAACTAATCAATACAGTAATTACCAACGAATTGGACACAGAACCAACTCAAATTTCATCGTCATTGCCTACTCAGATTTATGAACCCGAAAATTTCGACTAAACTAAAACAACGCTAATCAATAATTGACAGTAAATAAAATTCACCTAAATAAAAAAACAAAAAATAAGCTCAATTGATATCGAACACATGACCAAACAATTTCATATAAAAGTATTTAACCAAGAATTCATGTCAAGTGAAATTAGAACATTAAAAACAAACGCAAAGTAAATTACAAAAATCCATCTCTAGAAAATTACAGAATGAATTATTAAAGCGATAATAAAACACTGCTACACTCTCAAATTACAAGCAAAAGTAAAAGATTATTACAACAACATACAAGAATTTACTTACAAAGCAAAAGTAATGTAATACAAACTTAACATTTATTACAAGATTGAGTTACAATAGGTCAAAATATAAATTACAACATTTAATTAAATTACAATATAGATTGTTGCATTGCATTCCGCCGAAGCCCTCCTTGTACCATTGTCCACCTATCGCTTACCATCGACCAATACACAAGTAGAGAACTAAACGCGTTATAATAGAATTAGAATATAGGAAGCGGTCGTCATATTTCCGCAAAGTGCAGTAGGATACCCGGAACAACCTGAGCAGTCTGTCCCTTGACCATCAAGATACCTAGACCAACCGGAGTTAGCCATCCCCTTGATCGTCAAGATATCCAAACCACTCGAGGTCATTCGGCACCTGTCATTTCTGTGGGTTTTCATCCCCCGGTTGTTTAAAAGCCCAACACACACTTTTACCAATTGCCTCAACCCTAATAAAATCCCACAATACATCTCTCCATAAGCCATATCCTCAGTCAGAGCATCACAGGGTCTCATAAGCAACACCACAAAGCTCCAGTTACGAGCCCAGCCGAAGCAACTCCTTACTCCAAAGCCAACACAAGCATTTCAAGCTTCTAGTTCATAGTGAAAGCAAAATAATAGGATCATGGCAAAATAATAGAAAAGGATGGAAGACCAGATTTTAGGTTAAATATCGTACTATTAAGAGTGATCATGACTAGTAGCTTGATAGCATGTTTTTGTGCCATTTGGAACAATTTAGGATCATGCATGCACTTAGAATTTGTTTTGGAATCCAACTATGATTTGTGATGATAATCGGTAGTACCGACGTTGTATCAGCGATACTACCGCTCAGCGGTATGACCGGGATGGTGATGCGGTACTACCGCAACCCGGTTGTACCGAAAAATAATTGGCGGTACGTAATTTCCAGAGTGACACCATTTTGGTTTGGTGGCTCACCCTGTGAGTGGTAGTTCCGGAGTTTCCTCGGCAGTACCACCGCATTGCGGTATGACCGTATTTGTTCAGCGGAACTACCTCACCCCTTTGTTACCGAAAAATCAGCGGTACGTATTTTTCAGATAGTGCCCTTTTTGGACTCTAAGGTGAAGCGGCAGTACCACTCGTATTTTTCGGTATGACCGGCCAACGGAACTACCGCATGTTGTATGGCGGTAGTATCTGCATGTTTTCAATTTTCATGACTATGTCGAGCGATTAATGCGTATGTTATAGTCGTTCTGTGCGGTTAGGTGAGGTGCGATAGTACCGGCCATTGCATGGCGGTACTACCGCTTTTGCTAAAAAAGTTGGGGTTTCGCCCCCAACGGTCGTATTTGTTTGGGGGGGCTATAAACACCCCTCTACCTAATCAAGGACAATTGCTAGACTCCATTTTAACATCCTTTGAGCCTTGAGCATTCTCTCTACACCTCCAATTCAATTGTGCATTCATTGTGAGGTAGTTGAGCCAAAATTCAAGTGCATTCATTCTAGATTGATCCTTTGCACTTGAGTACCGTCAAGCGAAGATTGTGATTCATTACTCTTGGTGTTTGCCAAACACCTAGACGGCTTAGCGGAGTTAGCGCGGTGATCTCTTCAAGAAGATTGTGAAGAGACCCGGTGTCAATTGTGAGTGGTTCGGTGTTCGCCATCTCTGGAGCGGAGGAAGAACAACCACTAGTGATCGAGGGAAGGCTTAATTTGTGGAGTTGGCTTGATTAGTTCAAGCTTCATCAATGTGGACTAGTGAAGACCGGCAAGGCTTTGATACCACAGGAAAAACTCCATTGTCTCAATTGTGGTTTTTTCTTGTCTTTACTATTTCTACATTTATAATTCTAGCAATTATCTTGTGTAGAATTGCTTAGCTAGAATTGTATCTAGTTTAGACTTAGTTCGTAAATGACTTAATTTGTTAATTAGTCAAAAAGTTTTAAAACCTCCTATTCACCCCCCTCTAGTCGGTTATCCTTGATCCTACAACAGGCAAGAGGTAAGAGCAGCCGAGGCCTCCCCCATATGTTCATTTCACCCCAGTCAGAGCCAACTCAATGCACCATTTCCACCCACAGCCGAAGACAGCCAGGGCAGCATAGCATAAGGGCCAAGCAAAGGGCATTGAGGGAATGCACAGGGCTAAGGGAAGCCATAGCCACAAACCACAAGGCCATAGTGGTCATTAGCATGGCAAGAGCAGCAGCCAGCCGAATGCATCCCCCCTTTCTTAAGCCTCCTCCCCCGGTATAGCCAACCCACAAAGTCATTTCTTCCTAGCCGAAGCACGAGCACAAGGCCAAGCACCACCACCACCTCTCACTGCCAAGAACAAGGCAAGAACTAGAGTTCAAGCAACCCCACATCCATTTCATCCCATAACCACCAAGCAAGAGCCCCCAAAACTAGCTCAGTGCCTACACAAAGACACTAGGACAGACATCAAGACCAGAAGCACACAGAAGGGAACAGGGGAAGCACCACCACCGCGACTACACTGCCGGCATCGCCATTGCGACCGCAACCAACACACCACTACCATCCCACCTGCAACCCCACCCAAACAAGGTAACACATCCCCACTGCCATCTCTGTTTTTGCTCAAGTCAAAACCCACATCACAGTAGCAATATCTATCCATAAACATCATCCAAGCACATCACATAACACTAGTCGTAGCAGCATAATCATCACAGAGCAAGAAAGGTAATGGAAGTAGAGAGCAGAGGAGAGCATTACCTAGATAGCCCCACTACCAGTAGCCATCCAAATCACCTAACCATACATGAACCCCAGGTAGCCCATCTCCATCATTCGCATGCATGAGCAACAAGAACAACAAGCATCACAAATATCAGATAAGAAATCAAACTTAAAAGCAAAAAACCGAACTCATTGGAAGGGGAAGATAGCCAAATCTATACCACCCCAATACCGGGGTTGCAGAACTCCAGTACGCAGGATCGGAGCGGGCTAGGGCGAGCCACAGAGGAGCAAGACAACAAGGCCGAGCCGCAGGGAGAGGCGCTTGGCCGCGCCGCCGGGCGTCAAGTTAAAACCAAGGGGCTGGGCGGTGAGTGGTGAACCGAACCGTGGCCTGCCACCAGATCAGCGCCGGGAGCCGATGGGCGAGGCGAGGCAACAGTCATAGGCGCATAGGGAGAAGCTAGAGGAGGCGCAGGTGGGGAGGCGACGCAGGGTCAGCAGCTGTGTGAGCAAGGATGCCCAGAGCCGCAGTGTGAGCATGAGAGGTGGCGACGGGCTAGGCAAGCGGCAGTGGAGATGCTAAGGGCAAGGGCGGCCGGATGCCCAAGCCGGTCGGGCGGCGCGAAGAGCAGCGAATGGGGCAGGCCAGTAGGGAGCAGTGTGGGGGAGCCGTGTGGGGGAGCCGAAGGCGGCCGGAGGTGGAGCCCAGCCATGAGCCAAGGCGACGGCGCCAGGAGAGTGGAGAGGAAGATGGGATTTGGGGGAGAAGTAAGTGAGAAGGGGAGCTAGGGCTGTGTGTCGGTCGGGTAGGAGAAGAAAGAGAAGAGGGGTAGGATTGGGAGAAGTTAGGTACAATAGAATTAGGGTTAGGAAATTTGGAAGAGAAGAGATTGGGTGGAGTTAGGTATTAGATGATTAGGGTTAGGAAGTTAAGGATAGGAATTATTTTTAGGAAAATGTGTAAATTCTAGTAAATTTTAGTAAGTGAATTATGTAACAATAAGGGTTAGCAATAAAACTTGTAAGCATTAGCACTGTGTAAATATTCGACCAAATGAATTTAATTAGATCACGTAGGGGTAAGCGGTCATAGATCAGTCCGGTACATGATAGAATAATAAAATTAATTAACCCTAAGTTTATTTAGAGGATTAAATAGCTATGTACGCGCTTAAGTAAAATCAACTAGAAGTATGTGCGCGAATAAAATTTGATAGACTCAATAAAATGCGATCATGTGTAGTATATTCTTTTCGTGCAATAAAACGTGAGTATCGGCCATTCTGACCCTAGAACCGGTATACTAGAACAACTGTAGTCGGGAGTGCTAACCTAACGAAGAACCCGAAAAATGTTATTATTTAAAATCTGCTATAAAGGACCAACTGACTATTGTACACCTAATAGCACACGGATACAACTAAGTATTTACTTATTTATTTTATTATTCGCTCCGTTGCGTATTTGCAGCAGACGAACCAACACAGGCAACAATAGTTGATTAGTTGGTACAGATTTCCTCGACGACCATCTCTTCTACAATTCTGAAGGCAAGCTATTCTCTTGAACATGAATATAGTTATATTAAATATAAACCGTATATTGTTGTATCATATATGTATTGTATCAAAACTATGTTTCAAAATTAAATCGGATTAAGATGACATTGGGAAGATAAGAAAAGAGAGGAAAGAGATAAGAATTACTAGGTTGGTAAAGGGGGCCCGGGCAGGGGAACACGACGATGACGATGAAGATAAGGTAAGAGGTGTGACCCCTTTACATATGGTTAAAATATAAGGATCAACAAAACTCTTACTCGGTCAGATGCCGTATTTAAGTACCAATTATTTTCCCGTTTCAACGGGCAGAAATGTTGCCTTGTTACGTGATTATGTTCTCCATAACGGGTCACGTTGGAGTGTTGGGAGCAGAAAGTGAGCCGCACCAAGGTGAGTGTTGGGCGTAGGGGCAGACAGTCGCACCAACCAACATTACTGAAACTCGGTGAATGACTAGATCAGCACCGTGACGAGATCAGTACCGACAGAAGGTAATGGGTGGAGAATTGATCACGTAACCTGAAAAACGTTCTGTATTCTGAACTCGAACCCGCATCAAAAGAAATATAGGGACCTAGCTCATTTCGAGCTCAAAATAGCTATGAATAAAGTGGTACAAGCCTATGTAGTGCTATACAAAATCATGAACTTATGTCAGTCTCCTGGATTGGGGACTACGGGAACCGCCAGGGGTCTATGTTCTCTCTGAGTGACAAGTAGTCTTTTCAGAATTAAAATTTGTCACATAATATTTTAATGCATTATTTTCAGAAAAATAGATGAATTAGAAAATGTAATGACAACAGAGATGAGGCATTCCGTGCATTTTTGCTATTAATGCTTGTTGAGTATTTTTGTACTCAACCTTGTTAGTATTCTCCTTTGTTAAATCTTAGTCCGGCTAGGAATTATCCCGAGTGGGACGAAGGACACGCAGGTACTGATGCAAGCGCGGAAGGAGAGAGCACTGACTACGAGGACCAAAGCGAGATGGGCAACATATGTGATGCGTGGAATGGATATAAGACCGGTAGGGCAAGGAAGACGAGCGAGGGGACCTAATCCCTTTTATCAGTTGTAATTTACTACTTGTAATGTAAGAACTATAGTCTTGCGTGGCTAACTGGAATAAAAGTACAGTTTCTATCTTATTGTTTTGCTGTGTTAACTCTGGTAAAAACTTACTATTTGTTGGAGCAGTGTTCTACTAAGCAAACGAATAATAATACGTATATCTAAGTGTGATTACCTCTAAGATAATGACGCGGAGCGTCACACATGTGTAGTACGTAAGATGCGTAGGCATCAAATCAGAGTGATTGATGTGCTGTTTGGTGCTTAGTTTTAGCGATCAGAGTGATTCATCATTCATCTCCCCCTGTGTTTCTGTTGTAGCGATCGATGTAGGTTAGCTAGAATTGATCTACATGTGTTAAATTAATTTTGGGTGTTTTCCCCGATCTTATTACTGGCTGTATTCAACAGTAGGTAGGCGTGAATGCGTGATATATCGTCAGGTGATCGATGCTGCAGCGCTTGCGATGGATCTTGGCACGCAAGCTGCAACGGGCACACGCACAAACCGCCGAATCATATTTTGCACCGTGCAAAATATGGTTTGATCAATCCGAGGTACCATCCATGCTCAGTATTGGTTATTAGACTGCTCTCAGTGTTTCACCCTAACTGATATCTTAAACCTGTCATGTAGACAAAATGATAATATGACATCATAGTTAATGAAGAGAGAGGGTACTTTAGTATCTAATCTGAATACCGGTTCGGTCTCGAAATCCAATGCATAAAATTTATTGTGATCGATCCCGTGCATTGGGAAGATCATGTATGTATTGCTTTAGTACATGCTACAAATAGACCACAATGCTCAAATACCAGTAAAGATTATACATGTAATTAAACAGCCTAAGATACTATACCATAAGATACCATATACTAGGAAGATAGTATCCTAACACTCTTTATATATTAAAAAAACTATACTAAAATACTGTCCATTGAGAGCAGCCAGCCTTATGTTACAATAGAAACACCCGATTAGATCTGAACTATTTGTCCGTTCGTCTCCTCTCGGCTGCCAAAATTAAAGTCGGTGTTAGAGTCGAAGAAATCAGGAGGGACTATTGGTACTATAGACATTGTTTTGTGTAAAAAAAATTAATAGGAGTAAAGAAGATTGTCGTTTTGCTCTCTCGCTCTCATCTCTTGTCAATTGTTCAACTACTTTTGCTCTGGCTAATTACTGCGATTGTTCTCGTTCTAGTCGGGCTGATTGGTTTTTCGATCTTGCCGACACCAGTTTCTCAACACATACTTGCGTTTGTGCTGGTGGATTGGTAGCGAGAGGAAGAATGGTAGTTCATACTGACGTGCGGGCCCATTATGTATGGATCTTAATATTTTTTTATTTGCTGAGTAAGCATGTCAACGTCCATACCGGAACGTATAAATTTCACGAGAATTTTGCAGAATTTTCACACAAAACAATTCAATTCTGGTAGGATTCTTGAAACCTTACAGGTGAGCCCGGGCTCTCTCTGGAACGGGCTCTCTCTGGAACAAATGAATTTGGTAGAAAAAATAGAGCGAAGCTGATAACTTCTTTTTTTCTCTCTATTTTAATAATATAATAGACTGATAGATTACAATATTTGACACCCTAACATAATCGACTTGGTGGGCCCATCTTATTCGTTGTGCACTGCACATAGGTTTGGTAGCCTACTACCACTGACAGCCCTGCTGACGGCTATAACATCCCATGGTACATGCGTACAAGAGGGAATTGACTATTTACACATATTTGGTCGGCATTCGAGAAAATACTAAAAAGTTTATGGTAATAGATAATATGGCATGTCCTTCGCTGGCCCCTTCTTTTTTTGTTTTTGCTATTTTTGGATTTTTAAATTGATTTTTTTCTTTTGCCTTTTTTGTGCACACAAAATGACCTATTTGCCTCTCCTTCCTCCTCACCCTCTCTTCTTTTCTTCCGTCCTTCAGCCATGGCCGACACGGCAAGCCAAAACAGCCGTGTGCCACGCGACAAGCGGCGCCCATGGGCACACCCCCACCCACCCATGCCGGGCCTCCCGACCTACTCCGTCGCTGGGCTGCCCCTCTTCCTCCTTCGTCTTCCTCCTCACCCTCTCTTCTTTTCTTCCGTCCTTCAGCCATGGCCGACACGGCAAGCCAAAACAGCCGTGTGCCACGCGACAAGCGGCGCCCATGGGCACACCCCCACCCACCCATGCCGGGCCTCCCGACCTACTCCGTCGCTGGGCTGCCCCTCTTCCTCCTTCGTCTTCCTCCTCATCCTCTCTTCTTTTCTTCCGTCCTCTGGCCATGGCGTACACGGCAAGCCAAAACAACCGGCAAGGATGATGCATTCACATCGTGTTCCCACGTGTAGGGAACCCATTTTGGGGATCCACGGGCACGGAGGCGAAGCGGAGGCGGCTGGCGACGGCGACACGCGGCAGCACGGCGAGGATGACGGTGATGGCGGCCCACAATGGAGGAGAAAGATGGATATGGTGCGGGTGAGCTTCAAAGAGGTCGCGCACACCTCGTGACGTGATTGGCAAGGCGTGGGGAAAATGGGAGTGGTAGGTTGATGGAGGCGATGGCGAGGCCGGTGGTGCAATGAGCGGCGATGGTGGCAACGATGATGAAGGCAAAGGCGGCGCATTGGAGTAGGCATGGACTAGCGCGTGTGCACAACCATGGCGACAGGGGCTGAGGCCGATTGGACCGTAGCCGGAGCTAGGCTCGACGGCATGGGTGCCGGCAAAGCAGAGGATGTCAGTGAAGGGAAAGGCAGGGTCGCGCCGCGTATCGGAGGAGCCTGATGAGGACAATCATGGGCGACGTCCGCCTGCTTGAACTCCTCCCCGTCGAGGCAGAAGAGAGGAGTTGGAGGGGCATCGGCCATGGCAGAAGGCAAAGAAGAAAAGAGGATGAAGAAAAGGGTTGTAACCGTCCGGGGGGGGGGCAAAAAAAATCATTTCATGGCAGGTTATGGCCAAAAGAAAAGGAAATCGATTTAAAACCCCGGAATTGATAAAAATAAAAAATAGGGACAATGAAAGATGTGTCACATTATCTATTACCATGAACTTTACAACGATCTAACAAATAGTCAATTATCTCTACATACAATGCCTTGACCTTGCAGATGCTACAGGTCTGTACAGCACGGTAGCGCCTACTTCGCCATGGTCGATCGGCGACATGATGACCGCATGAGCCGGCCAGAGATGGACTCGAGCATGATTTTTTGGCGCAAATAGCATGTTTGCGATGTTTTATTACGAAAGTAGCGGCCGTCGCAATGAGATATCAAATCCGAAGCCTCGTCCGCATGGTCATCGGCCAGATGCGATGTCCACGCGACACGTTGCCTCGTCCAACCGGTGACGGGCCGGACCCCTCTACGTCCCCTCCACGTCGCCTCCACCGTCCCCTCACCGGTCGGACGATGCAATATTAAATGATTAGCAACCGTAAGCAGCGTCTGGGCTGTGGCCGGCCGAACGCAAATTAATTAGCACCCGCAAATTTTTGGTGAGCAGTGAGCACTTGAGAGTTTGGTGATGAAGTATTTTTTTTACTGGTTCTTGTCGCTCTGTTTTAACTGATTCAATGAGTCATAGAATAGGACCTGCTGTAAGTAATGCAAATAGACATGAAAACACAATGCCGCAAAAATTAATCTGGATTAGGCGCGTGAGATGTTAGCAAATTAAATAGCTAACAAATTAAATAGTTAGCAACCGCAAAGTACATTAAATAGTTATCAACCACAAATTACATTAAATAGTTAGCAACCGCAAATTAAATAGTCATGTAGCCTCCTTCTCCAGCTCGAGACGAAAAGTAAAGATAGATATAGACAGATTAATTAATATATAATCTAGCATGTGGTGCAATACAATGTTAAAGAATATCATCTGCATTAAACTGATAAATTAACAAAGATTGTCCTATTTGATCGGGGTACACGGGATACAATATGACTCACTCGTCTGAGCCACTGCTCTTTGCTCACTGCGTCTACGTTCGCGTCTTTGTTTTGCGTCGAGCGTGTCTCGTAGGATACGTCAGCCGGTCCGGAGAGCGCTTGTCGGATCGGAGGGGATACGGAGATCGTTGTATCTGTTCAGTGGGCGGAGGTGCACCAGCAAGCTGAGTCGGAGGAAGCTGAGTCTGGTAAGCGTCGATGTCGTCCTGCTAAGATATGCCGAACTAGGGGCTGCCTGCAATGAAGTCATGAACGAGGGACCAAATAAATCTACTCTTGAATTGTCTGCCCCAAGGTATGATGTCTGCAACTCCGGTCGTGGTGAGGAGCTCTGGCCTTGAACGTTCGGTGTGCTAGCGAACCCGGAGGAGCTCTACCATGCGTACGCTCCAAACCCCGTGTACGCTCCAAACCCCATGTACTGCTGCCTTATAGAAGTTGGGAGTCCCGTATCCTCGTCACTGGATGGATGGTCATCACCCCCATAGTTAAGGGTGGAAAAAACTCGAAACTCGTGAGCCAGCTCGGCTCGAACTCAGTCCCTTAACGAGCCGAGCCGAGCATGCAATTTAGCCCGTTTTCTCAACGAGCAGAGTTCGAGCTAGCTCGCGAGTTGCTCGTTAAGCTCGTTTAGCTTGTTAAAAAACCAGCACAGTTGAGTAGTAGCATCAGGCCAGCCCAACCCAGCAAACCTTAGGCAGTCAGGGAAGCCCTTGAAGGATCTAGACCTACCATTATGTGTTAATGGAGTTTTAGTGATTAATGATAAATCTAATTGTGAGACTAACACTTTGATTGATATACATATTGTGTAGTCTTATTTTGATATAAAGGTGATAATCATGAAGGCATACAAGTGACTAATGACAAATCCAATTCATTGGATAAACAAAAGGAAAAATCTAAACATGTATGCATTCATAATGATGAATCAATTTGTGAGACTAACTCTTCTATTTGCCTTATCTCATGATTAGTCTCGTTTGGATATAAAGAACAAAAGAGGTATGCATTCGACTTCATAGTTCTTATATATTGTTGCATTCCTCGGATCCAAAATATAGGTTGAACTCCACCAAAAGGTTAACCTAAATATGTGCATATGTTCTTATTACACATTTGTGTATGCACACATGAAGGGGGAGTTCATTCTATATTTTGTGGTTTCATTAGTATTGATCCATATTCCTTTTCACATATATTAAGGATCTTTACTTTGAAACACATCATTTGAATATATTTAACTTGCGTAGTTAATGTATTCATGTGAGTATATAAGACTTGTGTAGTCTATATATACTTATATGTGAGTATAACATAACTTGTGTAGTTCATGTGTACTCACATACCCTTGAGTATATATAACTTGTGTAGTTATATATATTCATGTAAGTATATAAGACTTGTGTAGTCTATATATACTTATATGTGAGTATAACATAACTTGTGTAATTTATGTGTACTCACATATCCTTGAATATATATAACTTGTGTAGTTATATATATTCATGTAAGTATATAAGACTTGTGTAGTCTATATATACTTATATATGAGTATAACATAACTTGTGTAGTTTATGTGTACTCACATATCCTGAATATATATAACTTGTGTAGTTAATATATTCATGTGTGTATATGAGACATGTGTACTCATATATCGCTGAGTATATACGACTTGTGTAGTTCAGTATATACTCATATTGAGTATATAAAACTTGTGTAGTGCTTATATACTCATATCAATCTATATTCATTTATTTGATATTGAAGTGATTATCATCAATTACCAAAGAGGGAAAGATTGTGGTATCTTGTCCCACCATTATGAGTTAATGGTATGATGTGGTAATTAATAATAATCATATTGTGGAACTAACATTTTCCATGAATTGGATAAGCAGGTTAGATTCCATGATAATGAAGACTTGGGATGACATCATGTGTGGATTGTCATCAAGTCAAGAGGAGTTACATTATGTGTTGATGGAAGTCAAGTGAAGGAAATCATTGTGTATCGATAATGTTCAAGAAAAGGAGATGATCATGAGTTGATCATCAAGTCAAGATTCTTGAAGAAGAGGAAATCATCGTGTATTGATGATGTTCAAGAAGAGAAGATGATCATGAGTTGATCATCAAGTCAAGAGAAGATCATCATGTGTTGATGATATTGAAGATCAAGAGCTTGAAGCAAACGATGCATCATGTGTTGATGCATGTCAAGTTCAAGGAGAAGAAATGATTATGTGTTGATCATCAAGTGAAGCCCCATTATGTGTTGATGGAAATCAAGTGAAGAGTGCATTATGTGTTGATGCATATCGAGACTCGGGATGGTGGATGTCATCATGTGTTGATGAGCATCAAGTCAATATCCCCAAGTGAAGCTTCATCTTGTGTTGATGAAGGTCAAGTAAAGGAATGCATCATGTGTTGATGCATATCAAGTCAAGAACCCAGACTTGAAGAGAAGATGTGCGTCATCAAGCTTCAAGTTGTTGCTCAAGGCAAAGGTATGGCTAGCTAGGGTTAAGGATGTGTTCCTAGTCTTTTACCGGTCTTGGTGTTTGGTTGGGAGATCATATTGCTAGTATAGGTTGCCGTACTATTAAGAGGGGTCTTGACTAGTAGCTTGAGTTAGTCATGTGTTGATAGCTCATTGTGTTTGCTCTAGCTCATCTTAACATGTTGCCAATATTTGCGAATGTGTTTTGCAAATAGTTGTGGCTCGTGGATAATCCTTGTAGCATGTGACTTAAGTTTGCGAATGTGTTTTGCAAATAGTGTAAGTCCATGTACCTAATTCCTTATAGTGTGATTCTATAAGTTGGCAAATGTGTTTTGCAACTTGTTGAGAATCTCACTTGAATCTTTGTTTGCACCGTGCGTCAATTTGGCAAATGTGTTTTGCAAATTGAGTTTGAGCGGAGTGCAATTTGTGGTATGATTCTAAAAGTTGGCAAATGTATTTTACAACTTGTTGAGAATCTTGCCTACATGCCTTGTTTGCATTTCATATCTTTTGCAAATGTGTTTTGCAAAGTTGAGATTGAAAAAGAAATGCAAAGTTGTGCTTTTCTCTGTGGAGCGGTCTGACCGACGGTGCGCGCGCGGACTGACCGGACTCCTGGACCTTTGAAGTGGTCAACATTTTCCAGAGAGCGACATTTACGGTTTTGGCCGTGATCGACCAACGTGTGTCATGCGGTCGAGGCAAAATTTGGCCGTCTGACCGACCTTCGGTTGGCGGTTAGTCCGGATTTGGTCCAACGGCTAGTTTTATAGCTGTTGGAGGGGGTGCGGTCTGACCGGGCTTATGCCTGTGGTCAGACCGGCCATGGCTGATTTTTCTGGATTCTTCTCCCCAACGGCTAGTTTTTGTGTGTGGGCTATAAATACCCACCTTGGCCGTGTGAGGGGAGGTTGCTGGGGTTGTGATACATTCCATTGAGTTAGTGCAAGCCCTCTCACACTCATTTGTGCATGTGTTGCACTTAGAGAGGTTGGAGAGGTAAATCCTATTGCATGTGTTGCATTAGGTAGTGGATTGTGTATCCACTTGAGCTTAGACACTTGATTAGTTCAAGTGAAAGTTGGAGACTTATTACTCTTGGTGTTTGCTGACACCTAGACAGCGTGGAGGCATCGTGGTCTGGTGATCTTCTCAAAGGAGCTTGTGAGAAGGCCCGGTGTTTGTGAGTGGTGTGGTGCTCGCCATCTCTGGAGTGGAGGAAGGAGCAACCATAGTGGAGCGAGGTGTTGGTTCGGTTTGAAACTGGTCCAATTGGTTTGAACTTACCTCGGAGGCGGGTGCTCAATTCGTGGAGCCGGTCCAATTGATTTGGGCTTGCCTCAACGTGGATTAGGGGAGACCGGCAAGTCTCTGAACACCACAGTAAAACATCACCGTGTCGATTGTGGTTTGCATCCTTGTGCCTTACTATTGCATTTACATTCATTGTGTATGAATGCTTGCTTTACATTGTGCAATTTGTATACCTTGTATTAAATTGCTTATTCATTGTGTATGAATGCTTGCCTTGATTTGTGCTATTCACCTTACTAGAATTGATTTGCTCAAGTCATATGCTTAATTGTTATATATATCAATAGACTTGTTGTTGGTGCACTTAGTGAATCTAGTTGATTTAGGCTAAACCGAATTGTTATTAGCTTCCGCATTAGAAATCAGTTTTAGCCTTAGAGTTTTTTAGAATCGACTATTCACCCCCCCTCTAGTCGGCCTCCTCGATCTTACAGCCCTAGCCCCCAAGCTGTGATCTCTTGACTTTCTAAAAAATTTATTATGTTGATTTCCCTTTTTAGCGAGCCTAATAAGTCTAACAAGCCTAAGGAGCCCCAAACTGCGATCTCTTGACTTTCTTAACAAGCCTAACGAGCCGAGTTCGAGCTTTTTAACGAGTCGAGCCGAGCCTGGTATTCTGTTCGTTAGCTTAATGAGCCGAGCTGAGCTGATCTCGTTTTCTTAACGAGCTTTACCGAGCCGAGCCAAGCCAGCTCGTTATCCACCCCTACCCATAGTTAACTGAAGGCTGCATGACAGAACAATGTTAGTCAAAATAGATAGCATGGACGTAAACTGAGAGTCTCGTACCTCCCGCATGTGCAGTGCAGATGACCGAGGGAGAGCACTAGTGTGTGTACAGGGTGTGGACGGCAGAAGTGTTGCATCCCAACGAACCTGCGATGGGAGAACGACACGATGTTAGCGGAACGTAAGGCATAACCAAAAAACAAAACGTAGATTTGTACGTAACTTAACTCCCCACTGATCTAGCCCGTGGAGGACCGACGTGGAGCGCTACGACACTGGCTGGTCTTGCTGGGTCGTGATGACCTAGCAGGTGAGCATGGTCCCCCACTTGCTGCCCGGTGTGCAGGATGTCGTTTGTCGAACGGCCGCAGCTCATGTTCTTTATTATGTTCTTCGATTCCGCGGAGATGTACCTCAGAGTGCCCAGCAGCCCCAGTATTGTGTGTGGGTTGTGGATGGTAGTCTCCGATTGCTCTTGCGATGCGATGCGCCCGTTGCAACTAAAGTGAGAGACAAAATAGGTTTAGTAACGAAGAGTACAAATATCATCAATGAAATGACCGGAGGTTGTAAGTGTCTCACGGTGTCGTCACGCCACAAAGCGTTGTATCGATCATACGAGTGGCCGAGGCCCTCTTGGTGCGTCACGTGCTCCGGCGGAGTACAGGTGAGTCTGGTGCGCAATCGTGGTACATACCACTGCATGTACTCACGGTATGTCCATACGCCGTATGGTCGCTGCTCCAGCAAGACCTCGACGTGCGTCGTCTCTGTCCATGCCATAGTCCACTAGTACTGGAATGCTCACCAATCTTCAGCATGTAGGCCCAACGTCGATTGCCTGCATTCTGAAAGGATTGATGTTAGAACAGAGGATATAGGTATGAAGTGTAAACATTACTCGGACGGGAGTTGGACTCACAAGTGGACGACTCGTTGTAGCATCTTACCGTTGGAAGGGGGCACAACCTAGTACAGATCGAACTGTAAGCGCTGCGACACGTAAGGCTCCGCCATATGTGTAAACACCATGTGTCATGTCGTCGCCCAAAGTCCGGCGTCCTGCGTGCATTGCAAGGACAACCCGTATGGTGCTACCGAGGCCACGAAGTCTAGGGTCTATGGAGCCCAGATGATATCGTTGTTGTGCAACGACTCGAACTCGTTGTGGAACAATGAGTAGCACCTCGTCGGTCTGTCCTTCGCCCAGTGTAGGACAATGACAGTCCACTGGTAGCCCATGGTGGCCCTGTCTATTGGGTCCTGTAATGCGGGGTACCGGTGGACTGCTCTGTGGAAGGATGGCCACCCAACAGGAAAGTACTCCCAACTCCACAACTGTAGGAGCACATAGCAACAGGCAAGGCTGAGTTTGACACTGATGTCGCGTCTCGAAGCATCACACAACCCCCTATATGTGGCACAGAGGATGGCTGATCCCCAGCTGTACTGAGGCATCGCACCAACCTCCGCGTCAGCCAAAGACTCGGCGATGTGAATGAAGCTAGGGTACACCCAATCACCCTATGACGTGGGAAACATGATCGAACCAAAAATGATATAGAAGGTAAGCGACGAGGTGCGTCCGAACAATGTCGTTGGGTGCATCCTCCAGGCACTGGTTGAAAAGCCTCAGCCAAGTCCGAGAGACGCTACGGGCGCTGTCCCGCACAGGTATGCCGAACCTATTCCCCAACCCGGCCTTCCAGTCCACCGACAGGCGATGTGCAACAAGTGGCTCATCCCGGATCGGGAGACCGGTCAAGAATGAGACGTCCTGCAGGCTGACCGTCATCTCACCCCACCGAAAGTGGAACATGTGCGTATCGGGCCTCCACCAGTCGACAAGTGCTGACAGCAGGCTGCCGTCCAGGGTGAACTGGTGTCTGACGGAGACCAGCCTTGCGAAGGGCAACAAGCCCGTGTCCCGGAGGATGGGGGCGTAGCGAGCATCCAACTCCCAGCATTCTCTCCCCGCCCGAAGCACCAGGGGTGTAGGGCCTTCCTCGTCCCCGTCAATCCACGACTTGCACCAGTGATTCTCATCGTAGAAGTGTTTCGAAAGCTCCTGTAGAGGCATGGTTTGCAAGACATGGAATAGACAGACTATTAGTGAAAAAACAAATTATAAGGGCTAACTAAGGCCACTAAAATAACTAAGGCTAATCTCTTGCATGTATGGACAAGGAAGTGATGGAGGTGACTGATTATGGGGGATGAGGAGATGGGCGTAAAGGTAACTTTTTTACATGATACTATGAAAATTTTTATGTCCAGATCATTCCGAATTTAAGTAAACATGCCTTAATTATGCTGTTAGCACTTGTATTTCATATTCTTAAACCATTTGAATCTGTTAATAATGCGGTTCGTACTAAAAAATAAAATTAGGTTGTTTGTTCTGATTTGGTTTGGACCCTTGTCCTTTTTCTTTACAATTAACATAAACACAATGTTGTTTTAATATTACCAACACATCTTCTGGTAGGTAACTGGAAGGTGCAAAACTCCAAGTATTCAAATTGTGCGAAAGCGTCAAAACGCCTCATTCATTTCGAGGTCACGCAGACAGCAAAGATAAAATAAGAATTTGCCCCCTAGATGCATCTATATCTAAATAATGTTCAACAAAGTCATTGTTGTGTACAACAGTTCACTGTAAGGAAAAATCCTAATCCAAACCATTCAGTGAAAAACCCCAATAGCAATCACCTTCTAGTCCCTCCATTTTTCTTCGACCAAAAAAAACTTCATTGTTCTAGGCATTTGTGATCAGACAAACAGGGGTAGTACTCACAATCACATGGAATCTCATATCCCAACTCACAACCTAGATGCATTGTGGTAAATCAATGCTTCAAGTCTAAGCTCTGCAATTAAGGTCAATTTTATGTCAAAGTCAAAACATGTTGCTTCACAATTAAGGTCAATTTTATGTCAAAGTCAAAACTTCATTGTTTAGAAGGTTGCTTTAAGTTTGTCATTTCATGGAGAAACAAGTCTCTGAATCACAACATTACTTGTATTAATTCCTAGTAGTGCAAGTAGTTAATATATTTGGCACAAGTGGCTATTCTCTATTTTTTAGTCCTTTAATGCTAATTTATTATTACTAAATTAATTACCACTAATTGATGAAAGCAAATTAATAACATCCTAAAAATTACAACTAAAGTATTAACTACTAATTAATGACTGCTAATTTATTAATACTTAATTTCGACTAACTATTTTGGACTAATGAATTGAGTAAAACAATGTACTTATGACTAATTAATTAATTAGTAACTAATTAACCACGCCTAAAAATTACAACTAAGAAATTAAGTAAGACTAATTTCGCTATGAATAATTTACTAGCCACAAAATTAAAAAATAAATAACGTACGAGGAGAGACATACTTGCTGAAATGACTGCTAATGACGGCGGCAAATAATAATGAGTCACTGGAAAACCGAAACCGAAAGAACGAGAAAGCGAGAGCAGCGAGAGAGCGAAGTGAAATCGCACTCTCATGCGATTAAATAGACGCCAAGAGGGTGAAAGCATTTAGGCCCCTAAAAATTATTTTGGTAATTAATGACAATATGTGTTTATGGGACTAATATGTTTATTGAGTATTTACAAGGTTAAGTCACAGTGATGAATATGATAACCTGGAGATGCATGCTAAAGGTCAACACGAAGATCAATATGGTTCAAAAGCAAGGTACAAGTAGTCTAGGATCCTTTTTGTGTTTATCGGTCTTAGGAGAAAAAGGTTGGAAGATCGGATTTTAGGTTAAATACCATACTATTAAGAGGGATAATGACTAGTAGCTTGATAGCATGTTCTTGTGCGTTTTGGGTCAATATAGGATCATGCATGCACTTAGAATTTATTTTAGAAACCAACTATGTATTTTCTCATGGAGAGCGGTAGTACCGACGTGTTGTTAGCGATACTACCACACAGCGGTATGACTGGGATAGTGGTGCGGTAGTACCGCAACCCGATCGTACCGAAGATTAGTTAGCAGTGCGTATTTTCCAGAGTGCACCCTTTTAGAGCTTAAGTGCTCTCATGAACAACGGTAGTACCGGAGTTATGCGGCGGAACTACTGCGTCTCGGTAGTACCACACTTACTTGGCGGAACTACCGCGCCCTGGTGTTACCGAAATAGCAGCGGTACGTTATTTCCAGTGAGTGCCCTTTTGGATCTCAAGTGAAGCGGTAGTACCGCCCTTATTTTTCGGTATGACCGGAGAGCGGAACTACCGCATGATCCATGGCGGTAGTACCGCTCTGTGCTTTCCAACGACTAGATCAAAGCAGTTAATGTGTCTACGCTAGCCGTTACTGTGCATTTTGGGAAGGTGCGGTAGTACTGGCCATTGAACGACGGTACTACCTTGTTTGCTGAAAAGTTTGGGGTTTTGCCCCTAACGGTCATATTTGGTTGGGGGGGTATAAATATCCCTCCACCTGCTCAAGGACAGTGTGAGAGACTTCATTTAACATCTTTTGAGCTTTGAGCATTCTCTCTATACCTCCAATACACTTGTTGCATTCATTGTGAGGTGGTTGAGTTAAATTCAAGTGCATTCATTCTAGATTGATTCTTTGCACGTGATTGCCGTCAAGCGAAGATCGTGGTTCATTACTATTGGTGTTTACCAACACCTAGATGGCTTAGCGGGAGTTCGCGCGGTGATCTCTTCAAGGGGATTGTGAAGAGTCCTGGCGCCCAGTTGTGAGTGGTTCGGTGTTCGCCATCTCCGGAGCGGAGGAAGAACAACCGCTAGTGATCGAGGGAAGGCTTAATTTGTGGAGTCAGTTTGATTAGTTCAAGCTTCATCAATGTAGACTAGTGAAGGCCGGTAAGTCTTCGATACCACGGGGAAAACTTCGTTGTCTTCAATGTGGTTTATTCTTGTCTTTACTATTTTCGCATTTGCTCTTCTAGCAATTATCTTGTGTAGAATTGCTTAGCTAGAATTGTTTCTAGTTTAGACATAGTCCATAATTGTCTTAAATTATTAATTAATCAAAAAGTTTTAAAACCTCCTATTCACTCCCCTCTAGTTTGTTATCATCGATCCTATAGAGGGTGCTGCGGAGGGAATCAGATTCCCTCCCGCGCCAATCTCTTGCATGCATGCACATGCATATAGACAAAGACGTGATGGAAGTGATGGATTTGAGGGTTGAGAGAACGGGCGTGTGCTGCGGTTAGGGGTAGTTGGCCGGCCGGACGCGGCTAAATTTCTACGCTAATTAGCGCGTTGCTAATTAATTTCGCTAATTACGGGCATCGTCCGGTCGGTGAGGGGACTGTGGAGGTGACGTGGAGGGGTCCGGTCTGTAACCGTCTGGACGAGGAACGTGGAGCGGCGTTCGGCCCGTGACCGGTCAGACGAGGGACGTGGAGGAGCGTTCGGCCCGTGACCGGCCGGACGAGGTAACGTGTCACGTGGATATCACGTTCGGCCGGTGACTATATGGATAAAGCTTTAGATTTACTATTTTGTTACGGCGACCGTTACTTTCATAATAAAACATCGTACACGAGCTATTTGCACAAAAAAATTCTTAGAGCGGCATCCTCCGGTCCGAGATGCTCTGCATGGAGCTGGAGCCTGTCCATGCAAGCATCAGTTAGCTGCACTTAGAGAGACTGCTTCCATGCAAGCATTTGTGTTGCACACGTGTACAAGCATGACCACGTACGAAGCGATAAGTAGTGTCAAAGCCGGTGATACGATGCAAGCATTTGTGTTGCAGCTTAGCTCTGCAGATGTTCAGGATGAAGACGGTGATACGGTACCACTCGCCAGTGATGATAAGATTCACTCATAGCATAGGTGGAAGATCCATCCAATTTTCTTTATAGATTTATTTGGGATTTATTTTAAATAATCTAGTTTTTATTTCAAAATACAGTAATAATACTATATATTTTTTATTTTACAGGAATAATCATCTGCTCAACAGTGTACAGCGCATGCTTGCTAGCTGAGTGGCCTGTGCACTTAGACCAACCGTTGAGCGATTTAGGCTAGTCGTCCAATGGTTAAGCGACAGATGATTATTCATGTAAAATACAAAAACGTAGTATTATTACTATATTTCGAAATAAAAACTAGATTATTTAAAAAAAATCGATTTATTTGTTCAGAAAGAACAGTGTAAAGGAAAATAAAAGATATTGATATAAGTCGGTTTTTCTCGTCTCTTGCTCTGCGCTGCCAAAAAGTCTCTATCTTCAGTACCAGCGGTAGAGAAGATTATTAGGACATATTTAATAGTGTTACTTCAGCTGTTTCTAAAGTTGTCGTATAGGTTTTTGGTAATATAGAAGAGAGTAAAAGATAAGAGAGAATGAGGTCGTTCTCTCATGAAGTAACGGACGCATCACGCGAAACAAGACACTAGCGACGAAGCTTTTTCCTGTTGGAGCACAGTCGTCGTTTATTCACGCTAAATAAGACACTTGATTCATGTAAAATTTAAATGCTTGTGAGGTCTTAAAGAGACAGCTTAAGAGACAATGTATTGTAATGATTGTCTCTAAAATTGTCTCAAGATAACATCGAGGATGTTAGAGATAACCTAAAAGACAAACTATTCAACACGCACTTAGAACATCTCCAATAGTTAAAGACAACCTTGTCTTTAACATATGATACATCATCTTTAGCGACAACATCTCCAATAGATAGTCTCTAGTACACTCTTCAACATTTATATTTTATAATTTTTTTTTGAAACGGGCTTACATGTCAACTAGAGTAGATTAATGTATCATGTCTTGTTTCACGTGCATGACAATCTCTTCAAGAAAAGACGACCTGTGTTCTCTCTCTTTTCCCTCTCTCTCCTCCACGTAAGATTTTGTTAACGTGGCGTAGCTAAGAGACGACAATAAATACACTATTAGAGATACCGGAAGAATAGTGAGTGGTACTAGTTCAGGTTTGCACGAACATCAAGGAGATTACTAAGGTTTGCACGAACATCAAGGACATTACTACTAGTAATTACCATTTGCATGAGCGGATTTGACCGGACCAAATTAATCACTGCAGGGTTGCGTGCTGGTTTGTGTGCCAGCACGAGACACTGCCCGACGCATCCAGTTAGCTATTGATGATTTACGGAGTAGCTAGGAACCAGGCCCAATTTAAGGAGGTGGAATTGATAATAGTTTTTTTTAGCATATACCATAGTTTTCGAGATAATTGATAATATATCTTTCACTTAGATGGATCATTAATGAAATACACCATATGTAATATTTTATTGTTATTATTTGTCTTCCTGTTTTGGCCACACGAAATTACCATGTTGTGTTTGCTCGAGTCCAACCCCATCACGAAGTGGTCGCACCCGGCCCCATCCTCGACATACACGACTGCCAATGCGGGGTGCTTGAGGTGGCACGTGAAGCTACGGCGGCCCCGAACGAGGTTGAGCACGGTGAGGCCCTCGTTGCCGATAGCAAGCGCACATGGCTCGAGGGGTGCACGGCGAGGACATCCATGCCTCGTGGCACGGGAAGGAGGGGAGCAAGGCAAGGAGGGGTAATCCGTCGGCGTCGTGGAGGCGGAGCAGCCTGTCGTCAAAGGTGATGAGGAGGTTGCGGGCACTGGCCCAAGGGGAGTAGAATGCGAGCGTGGAGATGGCGACGGAGGGGTTGAGGAGCAGGCCGAGGTTGGCGACGGTAGGGAGGTCGTAGAGGCAGATGGAGTTGTTGGCGTCATCGAAGGTGGTGAGACCGGCGCGGGATGCGGCGTCGATGCAACGGATGGGCCTGAGTGGGGCTGGGTGGGAGAAGAGCAACGCAAGGGCTAGGGTTTCGAAGAAGGCAGAGGCAACTAAGGTTTTGAGGAAGAAATCCCAGATGATGCGCTTGTAGGAAGCGGCGACGAGAGACATTTGAGACGAAGGGGAGCAGGCAAGCAAACAAGGCTTCACGCCACCGCCACTGATGTAAGGGTTAGGGAAGGGAGAGAGATAGAAGGAGGAGAAGGGTTTGGGGCCAAGGGCAAAATGGTTATTTTGCGTGGCCAAAACAGAAAAATATAAAGCATAATAATAAAATATTGTAAACGATGTATTTAATCAATGATCTATCAAGTGGATGATATATTGGCCCTCTTTGTTTAGGCTTTTTCTCTGGCTTAAAAGCAAAAAAGCCTAAGCCTAAACAAAGGGGGTGCTTTTTTGTCTAGCTTAAAATAAGTTAAGCCAATTTAAGCCTAAAAGCCATAAGCCAGGGAAGAGGTGCTTTTTTTGGCTTTTGCGGAATAGAATATCTGTTTGCCACCGAACTTCGTTAAAATTACCCGCAAAATGCCATTGCTATATAATTGCAAATCGTTCCCAAATTTCACATCAATTCCTTCCCAACTGACCGAGGGCGCCACGCTCCCTTCCTCAACAAGGCGATCCCCTCCCGACGGCTCCACCTCCCGCCTCCCCCTCACGAACGCCGCCGCCTCCCGAACGCCGCCGCCTCCCGCCTCCCCTCCCCTCCCGATCGCCGCCGCCTCCCACCTCCCCTCTCGACGCCTCCTGCTCTCCCTTCCCCTCCCGACGCTGCTGCTCCCATCCCCTCCCTAAAGCCGCCGCCTCACACCTCCCCTCCCGATCGCCGCCACCTCCCACCTCCCCTCCCGACGGCGCCGCCTCCCACTCCCGTTCCCCATCACCTTTGCCGCCGCCGCCCCCAAACGCCGCACAGCTCTGGTGAGTTATGGGGACCCGGGCCCTTCTTGATTTGGTTCCGCTCCTGTGATTTCGTATCTTCAATTCTTGATTGCCTGTTAGAACATTGTTGTGTAGAAAATGCGGTCGATTGGTTCATTGATTCGAATCAGATGGAGTGTGAGATTGTGGATGAATGAATTGATATGATTTGCAGATGAATGAATTGTGGAATTGTTGAATTGTGGAACACCAACTCTCTGGCTTAAACAATTTTCTTTGTGCCGTTTCCTCCTATAAAAAAAGAGTTGGTGTCTTAGTTAGTCAAAGATATGATTTGCAGCTGAATGAATTGTGGAATTGTGCGTGGTTGTGAGTTCTTGATCCAGTTGGTTTCATCTGGTGAGCAATGGTGTGGCCACCATGGCCTTTTCTGTTATGCTTTATTTTTGTCTTCAGTTTAAGATAGTTTTAGGCATATTTTTGATGATTAGGCCCATATCCTGATGCTTTGGACTAAAGCACCATAACCTGATGCTTTGGACTAAAGCACCATAATCTGATGTTTAAGTAGAAATCTTCCAACATGTGTTGTCAAGTATATGACCATATATCCTGATATCCTGATGCTTTGTTCAAGTATATCCTGATTCTTTGTTTAAGTAGAAATCTTCCCTTTTGTTTCAGCTCCCTTTGGACGATCACAGAATGGCCATATACGGCCTCATTTTGATAACATGATGCTTTGGCTTTGCTTTCTTATTGGAATGTATTTTGTGAATGCATGATTGATCACTGACTCCAGCTGCACCTATTGATCATATTAATCACTGATTGATCACTGACTCCAGCTGCACCTATATATCCTGATAACCTGATTGATCATATTAATCACTGATTGATCACTGACTCCAGCTGCACCTATATATCCTGATAACCTGATGCTTTGGCTTTGCTTTCTTATTGGAATGTATTTTGTGAATGCATGATTGATCACTGACTCCAGCTGCACCTATTGATCATATTAATCACTGATTGATCACTGACTCCAGCTGCACCTATATATCCTGATAACTTGATTGATCATATTAATCACTGATTGATCACTGACTCCAGCTGCACCTATATATCCTGATAACCTGATGCTTTGGCTTTGCTTTCTTATTGGAATGTATTTTGTGAATGCATGATTGATCACTGACTCCAGTTGCACCTATTGATCATATTAATCATGACAATGTACCTGTACTTTTTGAATCCAGCTGCACCTTTTGATCATATTAATCATGACAATGTACCTGTACTTTTTGACTCCAGCTGCACCTATTGATCATATTAATCATGACAATGTACCTGTACTTTTTGAATCCAGCTGCACCTTTTGATAGTTATATTATGCCCTTACAAATTCTAAATAATCATCTAAATTGTATAGATGGAACTCATACCTATCAGCAAGGCAAACTGGGATGCATTTAGCAACAGGGCATTTTGTCAGATCTGTGCTGAGGAAGTTGGTGCTGGGAATAGGCCATTGGGATGTTTGAATACCAGGGGTTATAAGAACCTTCAACAGAAGTTTTTTGAAATGACAGGGAAAAAACACGACAAAAAACAACTAAAAAAATAAGTGGGAAACATTGAAGAAAGAATACAACTTGTGGAACGATTTGAAACAGAAAGCAACCGGGCTTGGTTGGGATCATCAAAAAGGAACTATATGCTTGGTGGAAGGAGCACAAGGTAGTTATTGCAGAAACATCTATTTATTAATGTGTATGATCTCATATTTTAATTTTAGCTAACTTCAGTTTTTTTTAATTATTTTCAGCAATATCCTAAACATTGTCGTGATGGACCACCTGAGAACCTAGATGATATGGACTGTATGTTTGACAAGGCTCATGTTACGGGTAATACTTCAGCCATCCCGGGTGAGCCTACACAAGAAGACCAAACCGTTGTGGATATTGATTGTGCGGAGGACGGCGAGGAAGATGCCGCCGCTGATGGGGAGAACATTGAGGTCGTCTGCACGCAACCGAAGGTCGTTGCGAAGCGTAGGGCAAATAATATTAATCCTAGCCCAAAGAAGAACAAGAAAAATCCCATCGCTAGGGATTTCAAGCGCATGGTGGACATTATGGCAAAAGGTCCTATTCAGAGTGGTCCATCCATATCGGATGCTATGGATGTAGCTATTCAGGCTGGGGTAGTACCAGGAAGTGACGAACACTTCATTGCGACAAGGCTCTTTACTAAACTAGAAAATCGGGAAGTGTTTGTCACCATGAAGACCGATGAAGTAAAGATAAATTGGCTCAGGAGGATGTTTGATCTCAAGATGAAGAAAGATTAGATCTTTTTTTTCGTTATTTTTTAATTTGAAAACTATTCAGTAATAATCATGCAAGGGGTTGAAACTATTTAGTTATGTCGTACTCATATTATTGTTACGTTATAATGTGTTCTCAGTTAACCATAATGGGGTTGAAACTATTCAGTTATTGTCGTACTTATCTTATTATTACCTTCTAATGTGTTCTCAATTAAATTGTGTCGTGATGTCATGTTCTATGTTACTAATTATTGATATTATTTGTAGATGAGTTCATCAAGTGACATTGATGGTTCAACCACTGATAGTGACATTGATGGTTCAGCCATCGAGAGCGCTTTAAGCAAAGCTGATATCGAAAACACCAAAAAGAGGAAGTTACCATTTCAGGATTTTGTTGTAGCAGCTGGTTATGTAGGTATGCACTACTACGACACTTATCTAAACAAAAAGGAGAGGAGACGACCACTCCAAACTAGTTATGAATGGGTTGTTGAGCAACTAGGCGATGAGAGAGATTGTTACTCGATGTTCCGAATGAGTAGGGCTGTTTTTGATAGTTTGCATGAAACTTTGGTTGCAAATTACGGCTTGAAATCAACGAGGACTATGACTTCCGTAGAATCTTTGGCTTTGTTCTTGTGGACAGTTGGTGGCCCTCAGTCAGTTACTCAAGTTCAAAACCGCTTCAAAAGGTCAACTGAAACAATCAATAGAAAGTTTGGTGAAGTCTTGGAATGTGTCTATCTTTTATCCAAGATAATATTAGACCAACGGATCCTAATTCACAACAAGGCATCCGAGACTTCTAGATAATCGCTTCACACAAGATTTTAACAATTGCATAGGTGCAATTGATGGCACACATGTGCTGTTGTTGTTCCAAAGAGATGAGCGGGTTGCCCACACCGGTCGTCATGGATATACGCCTCAAAACGTGATGGCGGTGTGTGACTTTGACATGAGGTTTACTTTTGTTGTCATTTGGATGGCGGGTTCGATGCATGACACAAGGATTTTCAATAACACTTTGGACAAGTATTCGAACCGGTTTCCACATCCTCCTGAAGGTAATTAGCTTCTTTAATCATATAAATATTTATTATGATAACATTCCAAATTTGTGTTGTCAATATTTATAAGTTTCATGTATACAGGGAGATATTATCTTGTTGATGCGGGTTATCCCAATCGAAAGCGCTATCTAGCTCCTTACAAAGGACAAAAGTACCATCTACCAGAATTTCGCCATGGTCGACAACCGAGTGGGAAATACGAGGTGTTCAATCATGCTCACTCGTCTCTTCGTAATGTGATTGAGCGTTCCTTTGGCGTGTTGAAGATGAAATGGAGAATCTTGTTGGCGTTGCCAAGTTACAAAATGAAGATTCAAACGAAAATTATAATTGCATGTATGGCGCTACACAACTTCATTAGAGATAGTGCTTTACGTGATGAGCTTTTTGAGAGATGTGATCTTGACGAAGATTATGATCCAAACGATACACAAACTAGATCATTTGGAGGGCACAATGTCAATGGATCAGCAATCAATGATGGAGATATGGGTGTTTTTCGTGATAGTATTGCTACTTCTTTAATGGCCACAAGAGGATAAATAGATTACATTAGTATGATATATACATGTTGCGGTGACAAGATAATTGCATCATATATGATTAAATATTATTTTGTTATTGTGTCATTTTGTTTAGTTGGCTGATATTGGCATTTCAGATTAATTTCTTCCGCTATGCAATGTCCAAAATAAATACTTGCATGCACTACTTAACGATATCCATTTTGTTTCATATGTACAAATGTATGTATCGTCATATTTTCGATCCCATGAAAAATCAGTTTAAATACATGCTTAGCAAGGTCCTTTAAACCCTTAAGGGCATTTCAGACCTTTCATCCTTCACACACAACTCAATAAGCCAACATCCTACAAAAAGCCTGACTACCAAACAACACAGCTTGGCTTAAAAGCTTAGAGGCTTATAAGCTGATTAAGCCAAAAAGCTGGCTTTAAGCTATAAACTAAAAAGCCTAAGCCTAAACAAAGAAGGCCATTATCAATTACCTCGAGAATAAAAGTATATGTAAAAAGCCATATAAGTGGATTATATATTATCGATTCCCCGTTTAAATAAACCACCTAGAACAATATGATTCGAGCTGCCAATGAAGAAATCAGAGCAAAATCCGACTCCAGCTCGGGTCACGCCTTCGCACTGCAGGAGCAGGAGGCCTCTATAATAAATTTGCAAGCCAGTCCTGCATTGAACAGGACTCGCCAACCCTTTATTATTGTTACATCAAATCAGATCAACGGGGGAAGGAAAGGGACAAACAGGCCGGGCGGGGCGGGCCGGGGCCTGTGGCTGTGGGACGTGGCCAAGTTCCCTCCGCCGCGGTAACCGCACCGCCGCCGTTCGTCTTGGCCAACCCACACCAGCGCTCGCCCCGAGGCGCGGTGGCTCACCTCCCCCGTCCCCCCCCCCACTCTGACCCGTGCATCTGATTTCTATCCTCTCTGCTCCACCATTATACGAAAGCTCCCCCTCCTCGCGCCGCGTCGCCTCCACCCGCGGCTCCTCCTCGGCATCCCCGACGCGCCGCGCGCACCCTACCGCCGCCACCTCCAGGTATGCTTCGGCGTGAGCTTAGCTGAGAGCTTCCCTCTCGCGTGCTCGCTCCCTTCCGTTCGATTCGTCGTCCTGAGGAGGCCTTGTGTTCTATTGCGTCCAGGGGCAGAGGCTTTGGGGGGTCTGGTCCGAGCAGACGCGCGCGGAGGCTGGAGGGCGCGGCTGTGGATGGAGATGGGGGGACCGATGGTGCCACCCAGGGCGTCCGGCGCGCGGAGGTACAAGGCGCTCGCGCCGTGGCGCTTCCAGCCCGGCTTCGTCAGGCAGCAGGTCAAGCAGCACGCCGCCGCCGCCGCGCCCAGTGGCGGCAGCGGAGGCTTGGTGGGCGTTTCTGACGCGAAGAGTTGCGGATTGGGCCCGGCAGGGAGCGGAGGCAAGAGCGTGGGAGGTCGCGGGGACCGCCAATCGAGGAGATTCACACGCAGTGCCTTTGCCAAGGGCTTTGATGCGGAGAATACGGAGAACGGCAGTCGCCATGGAGCCGGAAATGATGTCGATTTGGGCAAGTCCGGCAGCAATGGCGGTGCGGAGGGCTCTGGGTCGAACGGTTTGGGAAATGGCCGTGACAGTGGCGTTGGCACCGCAGCTGGAGAAGACTGCAGCTTGGGGAGGTCCAACTGCGATGGTATTGTGAGAGATACTAATCTGCAGGATTTTGGGAGTGGCGCCAGCGGTGATTGCAACCTGGAGGGGATTGGGAGTAATGTAGGAGTGGGAAAACGCACTTCTGAGGGTTTGACGAAGTCTTGTGTGAGTGTTAGTGGGTCAAAGAGCAATGGTCCTGCTGTAGATTGCATGTGGGAGAAGTCGGAGGGAAATGGTGGTGGCACAGGCGATGGGGCTGCCAAGGAGAGCGATGCAGCAGCCAAAGGTTGCAGTGTTAGTGGGTCAAAGAGCAATGGTCCTGCTGTAGATTGCATGTGGGAGAAGTCGGAGGGAAATGGTGGTGGCACAGGCGATGGGGCTGCCAAGGAGAGCGATGCAGGAGCCAAAGGTTGCAGTGTTAGTGGGTCAAAGAGCAATGGTCCTGCTGTAGATTGCATGTGGGAGAAGTCGGAGGGAAATGGTGGTGGCACAGGCGATGGGGCTGCCAAGGAGAGCGATGCAGCAGCCAAAGGTTGCAGCTTGGCAGGCCCTGGCAGCAATGGTAATGACACAAATTGCCGCAAGGGGCTGAAAGCAGTAGCACCATGGAGGTTCCAGATCGGTTACAAGCGGTTATTCTCGAAAGCTTTCTGCTCCGATAGTGGATCTTTTGGTTCTCTTGAAACTCCAGAGTACAGGGTTCAAGGCAGTTCAACACAGTGCACTCCGGCAACTAGAAGTACTGTGAGGTGTTATGCAAGTGCTCATTCTAGTGTTAGAGTTTCAGCTATGCATGACTTCTCCTCAGTGAAAGGTGAGAACGAAACCAGCACTGCATATAAAAAGAGGAAAACTGACAAGGATGGTCATAATCAAGTAATGCGAAATAATGGAGTAGTACTCTCTAGAGAAAACATTATGGGATATCTGCAGGATTTTCGGTTGATTTACAGGGAGCTTTTGGATGAAGAAGAACACAAGTCGAGGGAAGCAGTGATAAGGCCTGATCTACAAGCTTACAAAATCTTCAGGGAACGGTTCTGTGAGTGTGATGATAAGAAATATGTTGGCAGTGTGCCTGGAATCCATGTTGGTGATATGTTTCATTTGAGGGTAGAGCTTTGCGTTGTTGGTCTCCATCGCCCACACCGGGTAGGTGTTGATCATATCAAGGAGGAGGATGGGACTTGTATAGCTGTTAGCATTGTGTCATATGCACAATCTTCTGATGCCAAGAATAATTTGGATGTCTTGGTGTACGCTGGATCAATGGCAGCTACAGGCAATCAGAAGATAGAGGGTACCAACCTAGCACTAAAGAAGAGTATGGACACTAACACACCAGTCCGACTTATCCATGGATTCATCACTCATCTTAATGGAAACTGCCGACGGAAGAAATTTCCTACTTATATATATGGGGGTTTATATCTAGTTGAGAAATACTGGAGGGAGAAAGAGAGTGAAGACCGCTACGTTTATATGTTTCGACTGAGAAAAATGGCAGGTCAGAAACACATTGACATCCAAGAAATTCTGAAATCAGGAAAGGCTGAATCATATGATTGTATTATCATGAAAGATATATCCCAAGGTTTGGAGAGGATCCCTATATCTGTTGTAAACTCGATATCTGATGAGTACCCAATGGCCTATCGCTACATTTCACGCCTGCAATACCCCCATAATTATCAGCCAGCTCCTGCAGCAGGTTGTGATTGTGTTGGTGGATGCTCGGACTCTAAAAAGTGTGCATGTGCAGTGAAAAACGGTGGGGAGATCCCTTTCAATGATAAAGGTTGTATCGTAGAAGCAAAACCTCTTGTTTATGAGTGTGGACCTTCTTGCAAGTGCCCTCCTACATGTTATAACAGAGTTGGCCAAAAAGGCATCAAGTTTCGGCTGCAAGTCTTCAAAACCAAATTGATGGGTTGGGGAGTAAGAACTCTCGACTTCATACCATCTGGAAGCTTTGTATGTGAATATATAGGAGAAGTGTTGGAGGATGAAGAGGCACAGAGAAGGACGACTGACGAGTACTTATTTGCTATAGGGCATAATTATTATGACGAAACCCTTTGGGAGGGCCTATCAAGATCTATACCCTCACTTCAGAACGGTCCTGGTAAAGATGAGGAAGCTGGTTTTGCTGTTGATGCTTCAAAGATGGGCAACTTTACAAAATTCATCAACCATAGTTGCACCCCCAACCTTTATGCACAAAACGTTCTCTATGATCATGATGACAAGAGCGTGCCTCATATCATGTTCTTTGCCTGTGAGGATATTCGACCCCATCAAGAGCTAGCATACCACTACAACTATACAATAGATCAGGTTCATGATGTCAATGGTAACATCAAGAAGAAAAAATGCCTTTGTGGCTCTAGCGAGTGTGATGGCTGGTTGTATTAGGTTTGGAGTGTACAATTTCTCGAGGGATAATTGAACTTGTTTCATTGTCATTGAATCTGTTTCTTGCTTATTCTACTGCTAAAAAAATAAACTAAACATCATTATTTTGGTTTCCAACGAGGGCAAGGTTATCCTTCTTTCCCAATCCCACCATTGGTTAAAAAAAATCTATTTGTTTAGTAGCTCCTTTATTTTGTATTCTAGCTTTCAACACGAAGATAATTTCTTGCACATAATTCAGGACTATCTAATTTTATGTAGATTTTCTTTTCCGACAATCTCCATTCCTCATTTGGTGCTTTATGCTTAACTATTACTATGAAGTTATGTGTGAGGCAAAATTGTGGGTCTTGCAATTCCTAGAACATCTTTTCTTGATGGGAAATTCCTAGAACATCTTTTCTTGTTGGGAATTTCCTGGAACATCTTTTTTTTAGCGAAAATCCTGTAGCATTTTTTTAATGGGAAATTCCACATCTCAAGAATATAATTTTGCTATCACTGTAGGCACACTTCGGAAAATATTCTTTGCCCCTATATTCAATTGTTGTTACAAAATTCTTTCCAGAAATAAACTAACATTTACACTATCATCATATTTTTAAGCAAATAAAGAAGGATATATTAATGGGAAAATTAGCTCAGTGATATCGCGTTGGGACGTAATCGGAGGAACGATATTTCATTCATGACGTACTGGAAAATAACATCGCGAACACAAAAAATTATGCCGAATGACATCGCCGTCAGTTACTTTCGTTTGCAGAATTTTTTAGATATAGAAATTGAACTCAACAAATTATCATTTTTTTTGTGGAGCCTCTCAACACAGTTTAATTGCTTGTGTATTTTTTTTTCAAAATTTATATGTTCTGATTTTGTCTCTAAAATTCATTTAAGTATACTATTTGTAGGAATTTATTAATATAGAAAATTAGGTTCAAACATTATGTTTTTTTATGCTCCTTACATAGTGTACTTGATTGTGTAATTTTTTAGAATTTTACAAAATTAATTAATGCAATTTCATAAGTCTTTACATTATGAAATATTAGACTCCTTACACAAAGTACATTATAAAATTGCATTAATTAATTTTGTAAAAATTATGAAAAGTTACACAATCCAATCAACTATGCAAGGAGCCTGAAAAAAAGTTCATAAGTTTGATGCTCATTTTCTATATTAGAAAATTTCTACAAATAATATATTTAAATGGATTTTAGAGATAAAATCAAAACATATAATTTTTTTTAAAAAAATACACAAGCAATTAAACTTTGTCGGGAGACTCCACAAAAATTTGATAATTCGCTGAGCTCAGTTTCTATATTTAAAAATTTATGCAAACGGAAGTAACTGACAGCGATGTCATTCGATATAATTTTTGGTATTCGCGATGTTATTTTTCGGTGCGTCACGAACGGAGTGTTGTTTCTCCGATTTGGTCTCAACATGATGTCGCTGAGCTAATTACCCTATATTAATTTTTATTATTATTAATAACCCTTTTTTAATTTATTTTTATTGTTAACTTCTTGCAAACTTTATTTCTAATTCTGACCCTTTTAGTCACGTCACCACCGGTAGCATGACAAAACAACATTGTCACGCTAGCACCGTATCCTGTCACGTTGGCGTGACAATACTGTTTGGTCACACCACAACCAGTGACATGACAAAAAGTATTATTTAGCTAGATTTATCTTATAACGTGACAATGTTGTTTTGTCATGCTACAGGTGATAGCGTGACCAAAAGGGTTAGAATTAGAAATAAAGTTTGTGAGAGGTTAACAATAAAAATAAATTTAAAATGAGTTAATTAATAAAAAAAGTTCCTCCGGAGGAGTGTTTGATTGGAGATGCTATGAGCAACTCTGGCTTTTATTAGTTGTGTCTCTCTATATCTGTCAAACTTGAACCTATATTCTGGTCTCTGTAACCTTACGATCCTGCCATTTACTTCAAAGAGAGAACAATCTGTTTGTTCTTCTGGTTTTCGTTCGATTTTTACAGCGAAGTAACCTGATATTGCGTCACGTCGAATCTTCAGTCGTGAACATCATGAACACACCATGAATAATACATAAACATGATCAGCTCTGCTCATGCCGAAACGGAAGTATGGAATGGAACCCTTGTCTCTTACCTAGAGTACAGATACAAAGTTCAACCAAAGATGCCCACTGTCGTGGTAAAAAAGGACCAGACAGTAAATAAGAGGGGACCCCTAGCTTCGGAATGAGGGGCCGAAGGGTCCTGAGTTGGGGGAAGGGGGGGGGGGTTCCGGACTAGAAGTGCATTTGTGTTTATTGCTAGAATTTTTTGTCCCTCCTTACATGGGGAAGGAGGAAAGCTATTTATAGACTTTCCTGCTTGGTATATGAAATTACACCTATACCCCTAAAGAAGTACATTAATCGTAGGGGTAGCAGGGGAGTTTCCTAGTCTAGACGTAGGCCTAGGCGCGCGGTGGACCTTCTTGGACCTGGCCTACCCGTGCGGTGAACCCAGTCCACCCTCATTGCGCCCTCGTTGGTGGTGACGAGGCCCCTCCGGAGGCCCCCCCCCTCGGAGGGGCATGCTGGCCCCCTCAGGGGTGTCTTCGATCCTTCCTCCTTAGGACTTCGGGGATCCCTTCGGAGTCTTCGAAGCACCTTCGCGGGCTGCCTTCGAGTTCACCTTCGAAGCCTCCGGAAGCATCTCCGGGGGCCTCGAGGCTCCTCCGAAGGTCCTTCATCGTGATCACCTACGAGGCCCCCCGAAGCGTCGCAGGTCCTTCGGAGGGTGTCACCTGTACCGTGAGGCCAGTAGGTCGCCCCTACGACAGCCACGTTATTCAAAACCCAGATCATGCTGCTAATATAGTAGAGTACCAGTATGCAAAAATACACTGGCCGTGACACCGCATCATATCGTACAATAGAGGACGGCGCGTGATACAAGTCTTGACCATTCAGTTGCGGCCTCCGCGCCCGCCGCGCGGTGGCCGTTGCCTCCCACCGCCGAACCCTCCGCGCGCGCTCCAGCCTCCGTGATCGCCTCCAAGTGCCCCACCGCCGGCTCCCCAGCCGCCGTGCTGGCCGGAACCGCCAGCGTGGTCGCCGCGCCCGCCGAAGCCGAAGCCGAACCCTCCACGTCCGCTTCCTCGCCCACCGCCGCTGCCGTAGCCAAACCCGAACGCGGAGCCCTCTGCAGTGCCGCCCGGGCTCCGCGCTGAGCTGTGGCCGTAGCCCCAGCCGCCTCCGGGCCCCGAGGCCCACTCCCAGAAGTACCTCCAGGAACCGTCGGGGCCGGAGCCCTGCCCGGACCCGGAATCGCCGGTCCATCTAGGCGGCGGTGCCCGTCCTCGCCCCGGCGGGGGACCCCTCGGTCCGTCCATGTCGTCGGTGGCCGCGCCTGCGCACTGAAGAAGCGGAATCGCAAAGAGGAGACTAGCGTTGTACCTGTGCTGTGCTACAAGTCCAAAGCCTCCGCTTGTAGTTTTCACACTTGTTGGTTTTGTTGGACTTGTGAATGACTCGGCCATTGTTTTCGCCGGGAATTTCATGTCCTCGGATTAGCCTGCTATTTGATTGCCCCGTCACCAAGTCGGCGACTTCATCGCATGTTTGCGTTGCAACATGAGCTATACACACTGTTTTACAGCGCCGGGTGATCACTTCGGCAAACGGTTGGCTCTTGCTTCAGCAGGTGCAAATGACAACTTTACAGGCACATATCGTTTCTGCTGATTTCCGGATTCAGTAGTGTACAAGATGGACGTTGAGTAAGGCACACTGTTTTACAGACAAAAAATTGCACTAAAATTGTCAGCTGTAACACTCTGTTTTGACGTTGAAACGCACTCTGCTGCACCAAACAGAATACTACACTATACTTGGTAGCGCAAGCTGTTTGTGAAACAAAATCTATTGCAACATGTTACAACATGTACAGTTGGTTCATCGGGTCATAAGCGAGATATCACGAATCAACGGCGGTGCACATCAGTGTACCACTGCTGCCAACAATGTTTCTGAAGACCACTCCAGCTACATCCACCACGTCCCCATTCCCCAATGAGGCAGAAGTTAACAAAACCCTGCGGACAAGCTGCATATTCTGGATGAAATCAAACTGAAGACAGCAAAAAAGGAGAACCACTGAATTGCAAATACGACAGGAAAAAAAAAGATCCTTTTGTATACACAAAATAGCAAGCTTAAATGTGCCATCAGACATCCAAGGAAGGATTGAGCAGCATAAGTGTTGGGGGCTAAACAATGCAATTACCAAAAGTTCAGCACCTCTACTTGTAGTGAACCAATGAGGATGGTTTCAACCAACAGATAAGCAGCGGAATTAACAATAACAACATGCACAAAGTGACACAGCGATTTACGTGGAAAACCTCCTCGATGTGAGGAGTAAAAACCACGGGGCTTGCACAGCCCACTCTCAAATCTTCCACTATAATCAACAATGGGTACAAGGAGTCTTCTCTAGAGCATCTAGAGGTACATTACAGAAGCAACAACATCATCAAGATATAATCTTGGTATCATCATCAACAACCATACACAATTAACAAGAGGTATACTAACAGCTAACCAGAGAAAAACAGTTTCTGTCCCCTTCGGTTATCAGCTCATATCTCACAGACCACAGATCCAAACTGCATGAAACTTGGTAGGAATGTGGATCCACGAGTCCCTAACATGCTGTCCAAATTTCAGCCAAATCGGACAAAGTTTCACCACTCAAACAGGACTTCTACCAGATCTGCTCAGTACTGAATCTGCTGCTACCCGAACTAACAAAACCCCCCTCAAATCAGGTGTTCCACTCAACCAATCCTCAATCCAACCGTACAAATCAAAGAGCTACAAGTCAGGAACTCACAAACCAAATTTGAGGCAGATCCAACCGCGTTTGCTACTCCGATCGACGTCTTGATGAAGACTGCGCAGAATCACCCGAGATGGGACAGAGCTTCTCTTCTTCTTTTCTCTCTTGTCTCTTGTTTTGGTTGTGTGTAAATGCTTCCTCTCACCCCCAAACTTCCAAAGAAGAGCTCAAAGAAAGGGACTAGGGTTTTTCTTCCCCTCTCCAAGGAGGAGGTATCTCCACCCTTCATTCTTAGGGTAATCAATGGTTGTCATTTCTTGGGCTTGTGGGCTGAGATGGGTCTTCATATGGAGGGATAGCCCAACAAACTCCCCCTCCCGACATCATGGAGAAATTAACACCTCATCTCAATCATGCCACCATTTGCCAAAGATACCTCGAGTTTCTCTCTCATCACTACCTTGGTCAACATATCAGCCCCATTGTCGTCAGTGTGAACCTTCTCAAGCTGCATTTGCTTAGAACTCAACACCTCTCGAATCCAATGGTATCGAACATCAATATGCTTCGACCTTGAGTGGAAACTTGAATTCTTACTCAAGTGGATGGCACTTTGGTTATCACAAAACAACACATACTTGTCTTGATCAAAACCAAGCTCACCAACTAACCTTTTCAGCCATAATAGCTCCTTGCTCGCCTCTGTCATTTGCAATGAATTCAACTTCAGTTGTAGACAATGCCACACATTTCTGCAACTTACTTTTCCATGACACAGCTCCCCCTGAATATGTAATCAGATACCCTGAAGTAGATTTTCTGCTGTCAACATCTCCGCCATATCTGCATCCGTATGCAACTAACACGGCTCTCTTTTTCCAAAGCAAAGCTTCATCTTTGTGCTTTGCCGGAGATATCTCATTATCCACTTCACGGCTTCCCAATGCGGCTTTCCAGATCTCGCTCAACTGTACTAACTGCATGAGCAATGTCTGCCTTGTACACACCATAGCATACATCAAGCTTCCAACTGCTGAGGCATATGGAACATTTTGCATTTCATTCTTCATCTCATCAGTAGAAGGACATTGCTTGGTGCTCAACTTGAAATGAGCTGCAAGTGGACAGCTCACGGCTTTTGCATTGTCCAACCAAAACTTCTTAAGTACCTTCTCAATGTACTTCTCTTGTGACAGTACAACTTGTTGGAGTTTCGTCCTCTCAATTCTCATACCAAGAATTTGCTTTGTTGGCCCCAAGTCCTTCATAGCAAAGAACTTGCTCAACTCTTTCTTCAGCTTTGCAATCCTAGAGACATTCTTGCCAACAATCAAGATATCATCAACATAGAGCAACAAGATGATAAAATCATCACCTGAGAATCTCTGAAAGAACACACAATGGTCATGCTACACCTATTGTAGCCTTGCTCCCCCATAACAGATTCAAACTTCATGTACCATTGTCTTGGTGCTTGTTTCAGGCCATAAAGACTTTTCTTTAGCTTGCACACATAGTCTTCTTTGCCCTTCTTAACAAACCCTTCAGGCTGCTCCATGTATATCTCTTCCTCCAAGTCTCCATGAAGGAAGGCTGTCTTCACATCCATTTGCTCAACCTCTAAGTTGTGACTAGCTGCAATGCCAAGAACCACTCGAATAGATGTCATCTTCACCACCGGAGAAAAGATCTCATCAAAGTCAATTCCTTCCTCCGCCAAATCCTTTCACAACTAGCCTCGCCTTGTATCTTGGATGTGACGTGTGCTCTTCTTGCTTGATTCTCAGAGACCCACTTGTTCTTCAATGCCTTCTTGCCCTTTGGCAACTTCACCAAACTCATATGTATTATTCTTATGCAAGGAATCCATCTCCTCTTGCATGGCTTTCATCCACTCCTTCTTGTGCTCATCTTCAATTGCTTCGCAAAGCACTCGTGTTCTAAATCATCGACAATAACACCACATAATCATCCGAGGAATACCGCTAGAAGGTCCGCACACTCGTGGATCGTCCGAGTGGAACTTCGGTATTGGTGGTTGTTGATCATGATCATCAAATTCACATCAAACTCGTCTTCTTTGGGGAGCATTCTCACCACTGCACCATGCACATCATCTTGTGCATCATCTGCAACATCGCCTTGACTTGTTGTGGAGTCAAGCTGCGCAGAACTGGGTCTAAATCAACCATGCCTTCTTGTTGAGGAACTTGCACCTTTGCCTTCACAATATCCTCAATTGTCGGTCTTCAACAAACACAACATCACGACTTCGACAACTTTCTTTGCTATAGGATCAAACAACTTGTAGCCGAACTCATCCAAACCATAGCCAAGGAGTATGCATTTGTCGTGTCTTTGCATCAAGTTTAGACCTTTCATCTTGAGGAATATGAACAAATGCCTTGCACCCAAACACTTTCAGGTGATCATAGGAGACATCCTTGTTGTACCACACCCTGTTAGGAACATCTCCCTGCAAAGGATAACATGGTGAGAGATTAACAAGATAAACTGCAGTCATCAAAGGCTCACCCCAATAAGACTTTGGCGACTTTGCATGTGACAACAAGCATCGAACTCTCTCCACCAATGTCCTGTTCATCCTCTCAGCAACGCCATTTAGTTGTGGTGTCTTAGGAGGAGTAAATTGATGCCTAATTCCTTGCTCCTTGCAATATGCATCAAATGGTCCAATGTATTCTCCTCCATTATCAGTGCGAATGCACTTTATCTTCTTCTCAGTTTCTCTCTCAACCGAGGCTTGGAATTGCTTGAATGTACTTAGCACTTGACTTTTGGACTTCAAGGGATAAACCCAAACTTTCCTGGAAGAATCATCAATGAAAGTGACAAAGTATTTAGCACCACCAATTGACCTTACCGACATCTTGCACACATCGGAGTGCACCAAATCCAGCAACTCTGGCTTCTTGTGAGGAGGCTGACTTTTGAAAGCAACCCGGTGTTGCTTCCCCACTAGGCAATCTGTACAATTCTTCAATTGCACACTTGAAATCCCTGACAGGAGATTCTTCTTCACTAGCACAGCCATGCCCTTCTCACCCATGTGCCCAAGCCTCTTGTGCCATAAAACACAAGGATCATCCTGTCCTAATGTATTGACAAACACAAGAGAGTTTAGCATGAACATGATACAAGAGTGAAACCATTTTACCTCTTGCAAATACCATGTTGCCCTTGGTGAGTTTGTATCGTCCATTTTCAAATCACTGGAATACTTCTCATTATCAAGCAATCCCATCAAATTATGTTGAGCCGCAAATCTTCAACATGTCTCACAGACTTGAGAATTAGTAGTGTGCCATTAGTCGTCTCCAAATGCACATCTCCTTTCCAATGATTTGAGCACGATCATTGTTTCCCATCTTCACAATGCCAAAATCACCAAAGAACATAATTTGTGAAGAGCCTTCTATGAGATGTAGCATGTATGGTAGCACCACTATCGTGTATCCAAGTCATGTCATCATCACCCACAAGGTTGATGGTTGCATCATCGTAAACAACAAAGATTCTTTCTTCAACAAAGGAACCAATCTTGCCATCATCATTTTCAAAGAATGACTACCATCATGTCCTCAACCGCCAAGTAATGCGACCAACATCATCCATCGCCACTATCTTGTTTCGTGCTTTCTTCTTTTCTTCTTGTTCTCCGCTTGAGCTTTCGTGAGTAACTTTTAATGTGTCCTTCTCATGGCGGTGATAGCACTCAACATCCGAAAATTTTCCTCTTGACTTGCTTCTACTTTCAATTGAATTCTTCTGGACCTCGGCTCTTGCTTCTCCCGTGACTCGGTGAACAACACCTCGGGTTGTGAGGAGGAACTCTCCTTTCAAAGAAGTCTTCTTGACTCTTCATTTATCACTTTGGTCTTCACAAGGTTCCAAGATACTGATTACCATTTGGAGTGAATTGCACAAAGTGACTTTGAGAGTTTCCCAAGTATCCCAAAAAGAACCAAGTAGTAGCAAAGCCCGACCTCATCATCAAATGTGATGCCCATGGAAGATAGTGATTTATAATGCCTTGAAATGCATTCACATGATCACCACGTAAGTGTCATCTCGGTACCTCAAATGCATCAATTGCTTGATCAAAACATCTTATTGGTACCTTCCTTCCTAGCATACAATTCTTCCAATTTCTGCCATAAGGAGCGTGCATGTATCTCATCACTGATATGGTTCAACACATTATCATCGACCCACTGTCGAATGAACCCACAAGCTTGACGATGAAGTACCTTCCACTCATCATCAGTTTTGTCATCCGGCTTCTCAGTGGCAAATACTGGCTTGTAATACTCTTTCACATAGAGCAAGTCCTCCATCTTACCTTTCCAAGCTTGGTAATTTGTACCATTCAGAGATATCATCCTGCTAGTATTCACCTCCATCTTTCACTGCAAGACAATCACCAAAGCAAACACAAGCTCTGATACCACTTTGTTGGGGGCTAAACAATGCAATTACCAAAAGTTCAGCACCCCTACTTGTAGTGAACCAATGAGGATGGTTTCAACCAACAGATAAGCAGCGGAATTAACAATAACAACATGCACAAAGTGACACAGCGATTTACGTGGAAAACCTCCTCGATGTGAGGAGAAAAACCACGGGCTTGCACACCCACTCCCAAATCTTCCACTATAATCAACAATGGGTACAAGGAGTCTTCTAGAGCATCTAGAGGTACATTACAGAAGCAACAACATCATCAAGATATAATCTTGGTATCATCATCAACAACCATACACAATTAACAAGAGGTATACTAACAGCTAACCAGAGAAAAACAGTTTCTGTCCCCTTCGGTTATCAGCTCATATCTCACAGACCACAGATCCAAACTGCATGAAACTTGGTAGGAATGTGGATCCACGAGTCCCTAACATTCTGTCCAAATTTCAGCCAAATCGGACAAAGTTTCACCACTCAAACAGGACTTCTACCAGATCTGCTCAGTACTGAATCTGCTGCTACCCGAACTAACAAAACCCCCCTCAAATCAGGTGTTCCACTCAACCAATCTTCAATCCAACCGTACAAATCAAAGAGCTACAAGTCAGGAACTCACAAACCAAATTTGAGGCAGATCCAACCGCGTTTGCTACTCCGATCGACGTCTTGATGAAGACTGCGCAGAATCACCCGAGATGGGACAGAGCTTCTCTTCTTCTTTTCTCTCTTGTCTCTTGTTTTGGTTGTGTGTAAATGCTTCCTCTCAGCCCCCAAACTTCCAGCAGCAGCTCAAAGAAAGGGACTAGGGTTTTTCTTCCCCTCTCCAAGGAGGAGGCATCTCCACCCTTCATTCTTAGGGTAATCAATGGTTGTCATTTCTTGGGCTTGTGGGCTGAGATGGGTCTTCATATGGAGGGATAGCCCAACAATAAGCTCTCAAGCCCGGCAAGGCGAAAGCTCTTAGGCGGCAACTGCGAATGTTATGAGAAACAAGCCTTGTTTTTATCATCATTTGGCAGGCATAACTATCTCACTCAGCTGTAGCAATGCAATATGCAAAACAAGACAATTTGAACATAAAATAGCATGAGGTCTATTAAACAAAAGGCATCAGACATCCAAGGAAGGAATTAGCAGCATTAGCTCTCGAGCCCAGCAAGGCGAAAGATCTTGGGCGGCTACTGCGAATGTTGAGAAACAAGCCTTGATTTTATCATCACAGCCATTCCAACAATAATAGAACCCGAGTGAAGTATAAAATAAACCTAACAATACTTGGTAAAACATAAACAAGAATACTTCTTAAAACATGGAGGCAAAAAGCAACAGCAATAACCATAAGACAACCAAGGAATGATTTAGCAGCATTAGCTTCAGCTTGGCAAGGCAAAAACTCCGTGACAGAACAGAAAGAAGCGGGGAAAAAGTGAGGGGGACGCTTGAATGGTCAGAAATCTCATGTGGAATTGTAAAAGCATCAGTTCATCGCAGCAGCAGAAGATGATCCCGCTGGCTCGACAGGTGTATGTGTTTCATCACTCCTTTCAAGCATCCGAACAGAAACACTAGAAAATAGAATGGAGCACAGTTGCAAGGCTAGAATTATTCCGCTTTGGAATGATAAGAAATCTCGTGTGGAATTATAGTGAGTTGAAGGAATGCACATGACATCACAAGACGGATGCTTCTGCAATAAAAGACAAACTCAAAATCCAGAAGCAAGATGCTATACTAAAATCTATTTTTTTTTATAGTTGAAGACACAAATTAAGATGGCTCGGTTCAGCGGAAATTCGGCATACAGATCGGTCTCCGAGAAAAGTAAAGACTCGGAGAGAGACCTGTGATTTGGTCTGTTGAGCTTGAATTTCACCGAGTCGTCACAGCCATCACCCAAGAAGAAGAAATCGAGAGAGAGAGAGAGAGAGAGAGAGAGAGATAAGCTTTGGTAGTCGAGTCGAGTCGAGTGGAGTGCAGATCCTTCTGTTTTGACGGCGTCCAGGAGTATTTGGGTGGGGGAGGCGTGTATAAATAGAGAGGTCAATTGAGTTAGGGTTCGAGGCGGTGAGACACAGAGACTACTAGGCCTTGGCGTTTCTGGACTGGACTCCTAGTCGGGTTGGATAAGAACCAACACGTGGTATCTGACACGGCCCAACTTGCTACATATTTGGGCCTGTCCGACTCGGCCTGCGGGTATCGGGAATTCGGCCTAGTTAAACAGACAGGTTCCAATGCTAGACACCTGCAAGACGCCCATTCACCGAGTTAGGCTAGTGCTTAACTACACCATCACAGAAAAGACTGGAGAGGCAGCAAACGATGCAGTTCTCTGTGATCGAATTAAGTCCATGTGACAGACATGGTACCCAAGCTTATCCTTGGCACTGTATTTTTTCCTTCTTAAAAAAAAGTCATCTTGGATATGATACAGTCATCAAAATACAACTTGATCACTAATTATTATTATTATTTGTAAAATCTAATAAAATTATAATATTATGAAAATGCTTTCTGAGATTTCATATATCTAATCTAGATATTTAAAAAGATATTGATAGCTATAATTTCCAAATTTTGAATGCACCTATTCCAAAACGATTTTTTTTATCTTTCTCAAGCAATGGCGATCTTATTGGTACTTGTAAATCTGCATTTCGCTGCACCTGCTTTGTCATAGATCTTCGCCAAAAACAGGGGGAGAAGTGGATTATTACTGGAGAACAGCAAGAACGGCGAGGAAAAACAAGAGCATAGCTTAGCAATGGCCAAACAAGAAATCAAGGGCAGTGTGGTCCAAACATAAAGTTGGGTTCCCCGAGAGCCAGCCAGCCAGCGGCGCCCCCTTAAACCCTTTCGACATTTGCGCATCCAGCCCTGCCTTTCCTTCGTCCCCTCCAAGTCCCACCGAAAGAACAGGAGGGGCCCGATCCTTCTCGTCTGAGCAATGGTGGCCGTCGTGGCGGTGGAGGCGGGGCAAGCGACGAAGGGGAAGAGCGCGGCGGAGGATGGGGAGACCACGGCGGCGGCGGCGGCCGTACCGAAGCGTCGGAAACCCACGCCGGATCACCCACCCTATTCCTGGGTACTACTACTTGCCGCGAACTAATCTCCTCTTCTAACGCTTCGTTTATTCCTCTCCGCTTCTTTCAGTGCTGTTCTATAAAAAAAATTTATTAACCAATTTCGTTTACACGAAGAATTACTGAGTTTGTTCTGTTAATCTCGGCTTAACCCGAACCAAATAGGAAATTAATTAAGCATCGCCTAAGATGTGAAAAGGAATCAAAAGCGCTTAATACAGATTAGCTCATGTTTATGTTGTCAATGGGTAAAAGAATGCTCCAGTTCGCAATGCGGTTTGGAGGCGCTTCGATCGCACCGCCGTTTCTTTAACCGGACACGCTTGACGCCGTTGTGGCCGCGTTGGTTGGCAGATGATCGGCGAGGCGATCGCGGCGCTGAGCGAGGACGGCGGCTCGGCGGAGGCCGCCATCTCTGGCTTCATCCGCGCCCGGTACCCCGGCGTGCCGGCCGCGCACGACAGGCTCCTTCGGCACTACCTCGCCAAGCACGTCGCCGAGGGCCTCTTCGTGTGCGTCGCGCCGGGGCGGTACTCGCGCCGCCCCGACGAGCCCGCGCTCGCGGAGATCCCGGCGATGAAGCCGCCCGCAACGCGCTGCCCCGAGACAAAGAGTGTTGGGTCTCCGGCGACAGAGGCCAAGCGCGGCCGCGGCCGGCCTCGGAAGGATGGCTCGTCGCCGACATCGCCTGCCGGCAAGAAGGGCGGGAGTGAGTCGCGGTCCGCGAAGCCCAAGCGCCGTGGCCAACCTCGCAAGCTGGCGCTGGTCACGGCCGCCGACGGCTCTGGCGATGCACTCGTTACGGACAAGAAGGACGGCAGTGTGGCTCCATCCACCACTCGCAAGAACCATGGGCAACCGCGCGATCTGGCACTGATGATCGCCAGCGACGGCTCTACCACGACATCCGTCACGGAGAAGGACGGCGGCGAGGTTCCACCCGTCAAGTTGGCGCTCGTGGCCATGGACGACAGCACTGCCCCAACATCAATTACAGCCAACAAAGACGGCAATGCCCTGTCCACTACGCCGGAGAACAACACCCATCCTTGCAAACTGGCTCTCATGGCTGCTGATGACGGCTGTGCGCTGGCGTTGGTTGCCGACAAGAAGGACGGCCGTGAGGCTCCATCGGCAAAGCACAAGCGCCGTCGTCAGCCTTGCAAGTCAGCGCCGGTGAATGCCGCCCTCGGCTCTGCCCCAACATCAATTGCAGACAAGACGGTCAGTGCCAAGGCTCCATCCACTTCACCCAAGGGCCGTCGCGGGCGGCGCAAACCGGCGGTGGCCACCATCGACGACGGCTCTGTTCCCACATCAGTTGCCGGCAAGAAGGATGGCAGTGAGGTCCCATCCGCCTCGCCCAAGCTGGCACCAGTGACTGCGGACGGCGGCTCTGCCCAGACATCATTCGCTGGCAAGAAGGGCGCCAACGAGGCTCCATCAGTGCCGGTCAAGCCGTACGGCCTGCCTCGCAAACTGTATCCGCTGACCGCTGATGAGTTACGAGATAATCCGACGTCCTGTGTGCTCGCGCTGCCTGCGCGGATGCGCGCGACGACAAAGGTGTAGTAGCTCTGAAACTGGGCGTGGCAGCACATGAAGCATCTCATAGTTCGAAGCACACCTTTTGATTTGCTGAATGCAATGCACAGGATGATAGCTTTTGGGTTTACTTCACTAAACCAGCCTGCTTATGAGAAATTTACAGCAACTATATGCTTTACTGTTATTTTGGACTAGCTTTAAAACTGAATATATATGAATGAATCTTGTCAGTTCATATGAATACCCGATGCAATTCTTGCCTACCATTTACATTTAGGATTTCAGATCTCAGACCAGAATTCGAGCCAGAATGACAATGAAAACAACTCTGTTGAAACCAGCCGAGGCCAAAATAACCTTTTTAATATCAAAATGCAGCAACCTTTGTGAAACATTAAATACCTCAGAAGGTTTACAAGTTACAACAATTTCTCAATTTTATCATCACGCAGGACTAGATCACAATCGTTGGCGACCCAGGGCAGAGAATTAGCAAAAACAAAGAACAAACACAGCATCTTTGTCATGTACTCTGCCAATGTCAAGTCCGCTGAGAGTTTATGACTAAAATGATATTGTTGTGCGACGAAATAGCAAAATAGCCCATCCGCAAACGAATTGGCAAAAATGGTACCCGTGTCATGCTCAAAACCCACTGCAGGGGGCCTACAGCACACCCAACGTGTGGTAGGCCACGTGGCGGCCGCACGGGAGCCGGCAGGTCATCTGCCATGCGGCCACCACGTGGTCTATCATGAGCTAGGTGCACGGTAGGCCCTGTGTTGTGGGTTTTGAGCGCCAGTGGCGGAGCCAGGAAATAGATATAGTGGGAGCCGACAAATACAACTATTTTTTTATGCTATACACTACCAAAAAAAATCGATGCACATGCTTGAAAGATGTCATATACATACTTCGAGTTCTAAACATGTGCATCTTGGAAGAGACCATATATATATGTTTGAAATTATTTTAGCCTAGAAGATCATGGGGAGTAAGAACACTTACGAAAGGATAGGGGGAGCCGTGGCCCCGGCGGTCCCCCCCTCTGATACGGATCAACGTATAATTGATGCGTAATGTGACCTAATCTTTTATGGTACTTGTATTTCAATCTTGATCGAAACAAAATCTTAGCTTTCCTCCTTCTTGGTTCAGCAAAAAGGAACAACAAGCGTATCTCCAAAGCAAGTAATACTTGGTTGATGTTGAATCAATCCAAAGAGAGAAATAAAATCAAACCCGAAGAACAATACTAAACAGTGAACAATTGAGGATGCTACGAATTGGTGAGATGATCCACAATGAATCACGGATCTTGGAAAGAACAACCTCCCTCCAATATTCACACAATCACAAAACCCTATATGGGAATTTTCGAAACGCATGTATTCATTATGCGTCACATAACCTGTGGCTTTTCTGTATTTTCTTCAACTCTAACTTGCTTACAACGGGGGTCTACCCCTAAATATATAGTCCTGATGAACAGTACGAGCAGATGAACATTAATCCGAGTCAGAATAATGCGCGTGAACAGTAATCCGAACCCACTCCTATTGCAAACTCCTACTTTAATTCGAAATTTAAACTACTCTAATTGCTAAAAATATATTAAGGTCCTGTTTGGTACAGCTTCTACTCCCAGATTCTTAATCGATTCTTGTGGAGCCGTACCAAACACTCTGATTCTCAAAACCACTAGATTCTGCTTCTCACGAGGAGCTGTCTCGAAAATAAACTAGGAACGAGAAGCAGCCTTCCCGCAGATTCTCATGAGAATCCAATCTTGGGAAATAAAAATACCCCTAGAAGTTTGATTTATTTACTCGCTAATGCCATTGAATTACCCTCAACGAAATCCCACCGCGTGCGCGACCAGTCGTACCCCTTCGCCTTTTTCCCCTCGCGAGAGGCTCTCCTCCCGCTGCTCTCGTGGATAGCGCCTCCGGCCTCCACTTCGTGCGCCTCCGGTCCCGTCGACCGACGCCGGCCCGTGTCGCCTTTGGTCCCGTCTCATCGCGCCGCCTCCGGTCCCCATGTGCGCCCCGCGGTCCTCTAGCACGCTGCCTCCGGTCCCCGTGTGCAGCCTCGTCGGTCCTCCACTGCACCGCCGCCAGACCCAGAGTGCACCGCCTCGAGAAGACGACAACCGCCGACCCAAGAAACCCTAGAGGTTGCCGCCGTTCCCTACCTTCTTTGCTGCCGCCGTTCTCGAGCACCACTGGCCGGCTCTTGTGAAGGTAGGGCTCTAGATCCAACCATCCCCCTTGCCCTCCCTACTCCTCCCTTCGTCTCCTTGTTCGTCGGCCGCCATCAATTATCTCTGTCAATATGTTAATGTAGTTTCACTCATTCTGGTTTATTACAGCAAAAAATCCTGAGCAACCGTGGTTGACTGTTGAATGCTTAGACTTGCTGCTACTGAATTTTGGTTTCCAGTTTGCATTGCCTGATGCATGGACATATATGTGTGCGTTTGACAAAACAGAACATGTTTATATCTATAAGGTACATGTATTACTATCTTCATTATGAATTTATGATTGATGATATTGATAGAATCCAAAGCTTGTGGAGATATACAATGGTTCCCACATAAAAGCAAGAACATAGAGCATGATGCAATAACTCACTTTATTCCCAGTCCTTTTGGCATCACTGGAAATTTTCTGAAACAAACACTGAGCATATGGTGAAACAAACATGTTTCTATTTCTTATATGTCGAACAACATATGTTACAACTGTTATTCTAATTAATTCTATTACGCTGCAGGTTGGTTTGCAGCCTATGGTGATCTCCAATGCACATCAAGTAGTCTCCTTTCATACCATGGTTGGTTTCCATGCTGCAAGTTCATGAAGCTCTGCATCGACTTGCAAGGATATCATCAGAAGAAAAAAAACAGTGCCACTTAAGTCAACATTTTCCTGATACTAGTATGAGCAATGTTCTATATGTGGTGTTGAGTCCAAAAACTGCATTTGGAATTTGAATATATTGATATGTATAATTATATCCTTTTGCGTGGGAAGGCTTATTTCCATCTCTTAAGCTTAGATGCCATCTCTCTTTGCTGCTTCAATGCGCCGTGCATTGCCTATGAAAATGAGAAGCAAATTTGTATCATGGATTTTCTCTATGAAAATGAGATGCATGATGCTGTAAAGGCTTTTTAGCCTGCCTGTTATATCCTCTGTTGTGTGATTTGATTTTGCAAGAATTATGTTATATGACAAGTTCAGATTTGAAGTGCAAATTTCAAGTTGGATCATCTAAACAGCATAGTACTAGGTTTCATTCATTTTTGTATTTGTATAGAACAGACAGATGCCGCCCATGTACTGAGATGTTGTCTTTTCTTATGTGATGTGTTCTTTTTCTTGTTTATTTTCTCCCCGAGTGCAACATTGTGTTATGTGTTATCTTGTACCATTCACTGTTCAAAGAGAACAGAGAATGTAGCTTCATGGGGCTTGTTATCCCTCCATTTTCCTGTGGGGGTTGTTAGTGAACACATCCATTGTGAGGTAAACATTGGTTGTGAATATTTAGCAGTCGATTTGATAGACAATTGTTTATTAGATCTTCAGATGGTTTGCTTTCTATATGTAGAATGATAATATTGGATATTGGATGTTGAGATTGACCGCAATTGAAATGTATGTATCACACGTGCTAACCCAGATGCATTGCGAGGAGATGCTTTATCTATGTGCTTGTAGATTTAGCGTGATATGACTCATTTATATACATTCACATGGTCTAAACAAATTTAGGGGGGGGGAATTCTATAATTTGTGTACAAATACATAGGAGAAAGACACAAATACAATTGAATTATTACAACCAGGGGTAACATGATCTATTTGCCTCTAATCCCCTCATATAGTTTTTGGAGCCAACTTGCCAGCCAAACGCTCTCAATAGACAGCTCTAGATTATCAGAGAAGTGAATTCTTAGAGAATCAGGAGCAGAATCTGGAAAATGAGAATCTGGAGCTCTACCAAATAGGGCCTAAACTATCCTATTACAAGTAATTTTAAAATTAACTTCTAGTGCGCCATCTCTCCTTATTGAACTGGCTTCGGTTGACTTGGTGCTCCCCATCCAAGATTGCACAAAGAAAAGATAAAACGTAGATGTAATCTCCTGGCCGAAACGATCCCCTTTTTATCAAACAAATCCGAGTGGCCTTCCCTGAACGTACCAATGTCGAACTCAAGGAACTCAAACTCTTTGACGTGCACTACATAGCCTCCTCCTGGATCAAACACACCCAACAGTATGCGTGCACATGTATATGTATGGCTTGACTCTATGCACCGTTCAAGTACAACATGCATACATGCAGTTTTCTTTCCTTGGCTTTGAACAACATGCGTGATGTCCTCATGCACCACATCAGCCTTGATAATGTCATGCTCATTGTTTCGATCAAGTGTTAAATGAGAAAATAAAAAACATTCGTTATAGATAATCTAGCCGCATCATCCCCCCTTTCTTCAAGAGAAACCGTCCTCGGTTTCAAGGCGATCGTCGAAGCTTCTCCTTCCTGATGGATAGCCAAAGAAAAAAATCCTCCTCTGCCTTTTCTTGTTGTTTCTTCGCATCTTGGTTCCTTCTTTGCAGCTGTTTCTTCTCCCAATCACATTGAATCAATATAATGTCTATTGGGTGCAAACAAATCGGTGTACCCCTTCATGTAAAGATACAACCCTGGGTGCGCCAATTCTATGTTGATGCTCCTTGTTCTTCGCACCATGGTCCTCCCAACATTAGATGACACGACACCATAGTGACAGGTATAACATCACACAAAACCTCGCATGAGAATTTGCCCAATGAAAATAATACCTTAACTTGATTCGTGATCTTGAGCACACCGGAATACCACTTCAGGACATAAGGTTGTGGATGCCGCATCATTAGCAACTCCAACTTCTCAATGAGTTCTATACTTGCAGCATTAATCAAACTCTCGCGGTCGATCGACATGGCACAAACTTTCTCCCTTACTTTGCAACGAGAGTGGAAAGTCCAATCCACGCCGTAGCCTTCCTCTTCATACAAGACGTTGGCATTCAACTTCCTGAAGCTCTCCTCTGAAGAAGTTATAGTAGCACCATTTCCACCGTGAGCAACCATCGCTCTGATACCAAGATGATACGGATCAACGTGTAGTTGATGCGCAATGTGGCCCAATTTTTCACGGTACTTGTATTTCAATCTTGATCGAAGCAAAACCCTAGCTTTCCTCCTTCTTGGTTCATCAAAAAAGAAGAACAAGTGTATCTCTAAAGCAAGTAATACTTGGTTGATGTTGAATCAATCCGAAGAGAGAAACAAAATCAAACTCGAAGAACAACACCAAACCGTGGGCAATTGAGGATGCTACGAATTAGTGAGATGATCCACAAGGAATCACGGATCTTGGAAGAACAACTTTCCTCCAATATTCACGCAATCACAAAACCCTAAATAGGAATTTTTGAAATGCGTGTATTCATTATACGCCACACAAACCTGTGATTTTTCTGTATTTTCTTCAACTCTAACTTGCTTATAACGGGGTCTACCCCTAAATATGTAGTCCTGATGAACAGCACACATGAATGAACAGTAATCCGAGTCGGAATAGTGCACATGAACAGTAATCCAAACCCACTCCTATTGCAAACTCCTGCTTTAATTTGAAATTTAAACTACTCTAATTGCTGAAAATATATTAAACTATCCTATTACAAGTAATTTTAAAATTAACTTCTAGTGTGTCATCTCTCCTTATTGAACTGGCTTCGGTTGACTTGGTGACCCCCATCTAAGATTGCACAGAGAAAAGATAAAACGTAGACGTAATCTCCTGGCCGAAACGATCTCCTTTTTGTCAAACAAATTTGAGTGGCCTTCTCTGAACATACCAATGTCGAACTCAAGGAACTCAAACTCTTTGACGTGCACTACATGGCCTCCTCCTGGATCAAACACACCCAACAGCATGCGCGCATATGTATATGCATGGCTTGACTCCATGCACTGCTCAAGTACAACATGCATACATGCAGTTTTCTTTTCTTGGCTTTGAACAGCATGCGTGACGTCCTCATGCACTGTAACAGTCTTGATAATGTCATGCCCATTGTTTCGATCATGTGTTAAACAAGAAAAATCAGAAACATTCATTATAGACAATCTGGCCGCATCACCCTCCCTCCGCCACTGTTGAGCGTGACACGGGTGCTATTTTTTTAAATTTATTTACACGCGCAGGGAGAGGGAGCTATTTTCGCTATTTCCCTTCAGAACAGTGTCATTTAAGCCAAAAACTCATCTACAGAAGTGGTGACCCGCCGACCGGAGCCGTCGTCCTTTGTATTAACTTTTGTCTTGCACAAGTGCTTGGCATTGTGTGCGAGCACAGCTTCTCTCATTTGCATTCAACCCCTCTGTTTGGTTCTAAGTTCATTCGGTTCGTCTCTAGTTTCTTTGGTCCTAGTAACCTTGCTTGTTCTGTTATTAGTGTTTGTATGGTTGTTGTACGTGTCTTGTGTTGGTCTCGTTTGAACTCGCAGTTTGCTTCTTCAATTTACTTCTTTGTGTAATGTTTTTCCGTGTGGCAACCTGACACCCTCTGAGATTAACTTACGAATGAGCTTGGGGTGGGCCTTGTGTAGTTGTGTTGGCTACGCATCAACACACATAAAGCAAACCAAAAAGCTACATGAAGATTTTAACTTGGAACGCGCGCGGTTTAGGAGATGACAAGAAAAGAACACCAGTTTACCAAACTCTGATTGACATGAAACCGGATATCATCTGTCTCCAAGAAACAAAACTGATCACCATAGACAGATTTAAGGCAATAAGCTTCTTACCCCCAAGATTGAGGAACTATCATTATCATCCGTCCATATAGGCTTCTTGTGGCACCCTTACGGCCTGGTGCAATGCCAAACTTGATGCCTCGTTTTTACACGCTGATGATTCGTCACTCCCCCTGGCCTTCCAGTCCAAAACTGACAGACTTCAATCCAGTCCAAACCTTTGAAGATCATGAGCGCCGGCCTTTCTTTGATGCGCTAACCAATATCAGGCGAGACATTTCTGGACCGTGGATGGTACCTGGGGATTTTAATATCTACAGAAAGGCGCACGAGAAAAACAATGACGATATAAATTGGACGTGTATGGACATTTCAGTACATGGATCCATGATCAAGGTTTGATATGTTGACATCCCTAACAAGAAATTCACTGCGACAAACGAAAGAAGAAATCCAACGATGGTCAAACTGGATAGTATTCTCATTGATACCGAATGGAGCCAAACTTTTATGGGCACTTCAATAAAATCAGCAGTAGCTGCCACTTCGGATCACACTCCAATTATCACTGATGTTACAGCTAACATACCTTCATCCAGAATCTTTCGACTAGAAAACTACTGGTTACTGTTGAAAGTTTGAGGGTTATTTGGTAATTTCTCATTTTGAGAAAAGAAGAAATAGAAAAGGAAAGGAAAAAGAGGTGGGGCCCACCTGTCATTGAGTTAGGGGAGCGATAAGGTTGGAGACTATGTCTCCAACCCTAACCTGAGCACTGCGTTCGGCTGAGTGGGCTTTGGCCTGGCGGCGGCGCGGGCGATTCGGTGGGCGGCTCGGGCGCGGTGCGCGCCGACTGTTGAGGTGGCAGATCGGCCTCCTCCCTTCTTCCCCCTCTTCAAAAGGCAGCTCCTCTCTCTATTTTCTTCACCCCCGAAACACAGTGAGCAATCCCCTCTTTTGGTTCTTCTTCCTCCCGATTTGGCTTCGGGGTTTTGGTGCTTTGAGAGCCATTGCACCGCCGTGGTTGGACCCGGCGGCGTCGACGGTGAGGACTGGTTTCCCCTTCCCCTTGCACATCTCATTTTTCCCACTTGCTTCCTCTTCTCTCTTGAGGTGCGATTAGGGTTGGACTTGCGCCGATTGGAGGTGGGAACCGGTTGGTTTTGGCTTGATCTTGAGTGGAAGAAGGCATTTGGTTTTGGTGATTGGTGCTCCGTTGGTGCATTCGGTCGGTGCATCTCGATTGGGTATTGAGCGCCATTCTTTGTACCTCGTCTTCGCACATTGGTGTGTGCTCAGTTTGTGAAGTTAGCATTGTATCTCCGTCAATCTCGTCTAGTATTTGTGGCACAACGAGACGATTGGTTTTCTGAGTCAGCACCTTTCGGCGTGCCTTGCCCGGTTTACTTCTCGGTGGCTTTGAGTGTCATCCGCATCGTGAGTATTGATGTTTTCATTTTGCGCATCACTTTGCATTTGTGTTGCGCTAGTAGAAGTTTCAAATTGTGATTGATTTGGTTGATACCAGCACAGGGAGATATTGCTTAGAGATATTGTGGGCTCAGATTAATGCTCGATGAGAATAATTGTCATATAATGAAATTGGGTTGATAGCTAGATCAGACTTGAACTAATTGATTTGCTTACTGTTGTCATTTCATCTCTAGCTATCGACTCTGTTATTTTCAGCGGTTCGGTTGCATTAGTGTATACTGTATTGGATTGATTCTTGATATGTGATCTTGCTGATCCTCTATTGGCAGAAATCAGTAAATGTTGATCTGTGACTTCAGTTTTTGAACTGAGGTTTTCTTGGTCTGGTTGCCGAAAGGCTGAAGTGCTGAAATTGTGTTTTTCTAGCACTGTCAAATTATCTCTATCCTTTGTTGGCTGAAAATATAACTTGTTGTTTATGAGATAATTCTTGACATATTAGTAAAGCATTCTTTTGAGCTTAAAGTCTGATTTATGGTTGTCATATCTAATTTGTGAAGAGTATAGACAATAGTGGCGATGAGACCAAGATCTCATCTTGTGCAGCCCAACATCTGAGAGCAATAAATAAATATTTAAAATCTGAGCAATATGCTGATTTTGTATATTTACATGTTCCATCTATTGAGCTTATTATCCTGTTTATTTGATATGAAGATATTGCATGATTATATCATATTTTGTCATTTAAATGCTGCTGAAAATATACTTTAATTATCTTAATTTATGCTGGAATTAATTATGAATATTTAATAAAACCGCTAATTTTACAACAGTTACATGTGCCGGATTTTGATAATTTAGAACTGCAAAGTTGGGCAAGAGGGACAAGAAACCTAAACTAGTATTTCCACGACCAATCTCAAACTACGAAGGCTACGTGCAAAGATTAGATCATGATCCAAGAAGCTACAAAACTTGGCTACCCTACTCTGCAACAAGAGCACAGCGGAGTACTTCGACAAAATGGAAGAATGGAGACCTCTAAACTACTCAAGAATTTACCTTCAGAAAGAATGTTCGGCATAACTTACAGAACCTAACCTGGTTTTGGTCACAAAAATGGAGACGAAGAGCAACGATTAAGTAGTGCAATTTTGGAGACGAGAACACGCATTTCTTCCATGTAGCGTCGACCATCAACCATAAAAAAACAGCATCAAGGTTCTGATTAAAGACGGAATTGAGCACTTTGACAGAGCCTCCAAATTAAAGATTGCCTATTTCAGGGATCTTTTCAGTACAACAATTTAACGGGCGCCAGCTATTGATCTCGCACGTATATACCAAAACCAGCAAAGCATGCAGTCCTTATCGGTCAGCTTGACGGGGAGGAAATAGCAAATGCAATTGTACAATCCCAAACAACAAAAGTCCTACACCTCAGAGGTGGAGCTGGGCTTCAGGCCTCAGGGGCAATGGTCCGAGACTCAGACTCAAATTCTCACATGAATGAGATCAAGAATCCATGAATAAGACCAAAAATTTCCACATGAATGAGATCACGAGCTGGGCTGGCCCAAAGCCTGGCTACGAGCCAGCTCCGCCACTGCTGGACCTGATGGATTTACAAATGGCTTCTACAAGAAATTCCTAAATACATTGAAGTCGGATTTGCTACAATTATTTTCAGACCTACACGCCATTCATCTTGATCTCTCAGGGGGTGAACACATCTTATATCACATTGCTACCAAAAATTGAGACACCCACGGAAATTAAAGACTTCGGGCCTATCTCAAGTGTTGTTGAGAGAAGGGAAATTAAAGACACCCACGCAGCCTCATCATACTGCATACTGAAATTTGTTGAGAGAACATCCACAGAAGTAGGTAATTCCTGTGAAGTTTGACCAATATGTTTTGCAGCTTATGCCCATACACTAGAACTACAAGAAATAAACGGGTGTTTCAAAAAATTGAAGACCACCATCTCAATTCAACGTTAAATTTGGGATTCCATTAGCCTTTGGGCTTGCAGGTCAAAGCCCAAGCACCGAGCTTCTCTTCACCAGTAGAGCCAGCTCTTGCTTAATCTCCTTTATGTAGTTGTCTCTCGTTTTGTACCTCTAATTTTGTACCGTTTCCTCCTTTTTGCTTGATTTTACTTGTTCAAGATCTTTTGACGACGTTGGCGTTGTAATACTCTTTGACAACCATTTAAATATAATGGTCATATGGTAGAGAGTTCTCTATTTTTTTTTTACGTCAAAACGTCAAAAAAAATATTATTGGATGAGAAATCCGGAATGCCTTGTTAATGGTCTCATGCCTCCCAGCCCCTCGAGGGTGGCACGCGCAACCCGGTTGACTCCCAAGGTGAATGCGCTCATCCTAAGGTTGCAATCTTGAGACTTGCACATGGCCTTAATGTGCTGGAAAGCGCTGTTCATATACTTGTGGAGCTCCATGTTCACCTTCTCTTCATCCCACATGAAGCCTTGAATGTTTTGCACCATCAAAATAGCATAAAAAAGCTGCTGGTTCAAGCAAAGAAACCAATGTGGAATGAGATGGCAAAGACTACCATCGTATAGTCAATTACCTGAACCCACTCAAAATAGCTAACAATCACACCACCGGAATTAGCATAGATATCAGGTAATACAGTCACTCCCTTCTTGGCAAGAATCTGTAGCGTTTACAACAAAAGTCAAAAGTTCAGGATACAGGAATTGCCCAATTGACTATATTTCTGATATTTCTCAATGATGAAAAAATATTGTAATTTTTTTAAAGTTGTCTATACCTCATCAGCTTCTGGATCAGTTGGATGATTAGCAGCTTCAATTATAAATTTGGCCTTCACATCAGATGCATTTTCCCTTCAGATAATTAATTAATGCAAATCAGCAATTATTGTAGTATATACTACGTAACTAGGAAGCAATCGAAAATAGATTATTCAACAGACACCAAGATTGAAATCGATTCAATGCATAAACATATCTGCAGAATTTGATGAGTCTGTCTTTCACAGTAGTTTTCAAATCAATTATGTTTGCTATTTACATTAAACCAGCAAAAAGCATTAACAAATATATAAAAAAAATCACGACCTATTGTGAAATCCCAATGAACGATAGATGTTGACAGAGTTAATTATAGATAAGGACACTAGTTGTCACCTGTTAAGGACATGGGATAAGAACATCACATTCATGAACTAGCATCTCTGCGGAATCCATGACTTCCGTGCCATGAAAGTCTTTCAAAGCACCACCCTCATTTCTATGCTTCATCAAAGCTGGTATGTCTATCCCAACCTTGTTTCTGAATTCTGATTGAGCTTGTTACATCTCCAAATGCAATTATCTTACCGCCCTTCTCATGGATGAGTTGCACAGCCCATGAACCAACATTGCCGAATCCCTGTAAATTTTTCACATATTAAGGACAAAAACTACATAAGGTGTTGGCTACTGACAATAGCATATATGTTTGAACAGAACTGTTTTGGTATCTAACTGCTGTGAATATCCCTTTTTAGGAATAGAGAATGAATTCTGGCCCTTCTTTACGTGGTGTATGGCTGTATGCTATTATCTTTTTCCCATCTGAAAACTAGTTCATAAGACAAATGGGGGTCTATGATTTTTTTTGACTCACCTGAATAACAAAGGTTGATCCAGAAATAGACTTTCCATATTCAGCCAGGAGAGCCTCAGTAGCATACATCACACCTCGTCCAGTGGCAGCATCCCTACCTAATGATCCACTAAGATCCTATAACAAAGGGCTTGTTTGGTTGGTGTCCTAGATTCCATATCTAGAAAAAAGTGGTGCCTCGAGGTAACTTGAAAAATAGATAATTTTTGTCTGACCAGGTAAACCTGAAGATAAGTTGTTTGGTTGAAAACCTGTGCCTAAAATTAGTAAATGAAACATAGACCGTTGGATCGAATTATCAATGGTGTAGATTGAGCAGTCTCCAGACAGCCTCCCCTGGCTCCCAGGCCCTCAAATCATACGCCTGGACCTGGTAGCCTGCCAGGCAGCAAGCAAGCACTCTGCTGGCATCCTCCAGGAGCAGTCCCGACCAGGCAGTCGGTGCCTAGGCCCCAAAGCAAACACGCTCAAAGAGATCCGAATTTCAATCATAGTGTGTAAAGAGTTTATTTATACCAAAATAAGTTGTTATATTTATATACTTACTATGGGCTTCCCTGTGACAACTGCTTGGGAATGACAATGGAATTTCGAGTACTTGTCCAAAATCCATGCCATGGTCTGTTTCAGAATTGGGAGGAAATAAGGTTTCAAAAGGAGGTAAATAGCAGACCATACTATAGAAAGGAAGTGGATGACAAACGAGGCAATAAAATCGCATGGCATACCTGTGCATTGGTTCCCATGTCTGGAGCTGGAACATCAGTATGAGTTCCGATAAGATCATGAATTTTCTGAGTAAATACACGTGTCAAACGCTCCAACTCACTTCTACTTAGTTCACCAGGAGAGCATCCAATCCCTCCCTTTGCTCCACCATATGGTACCGCTGCAACGGCAGTCTTCCATGTCATCAGTTGAGCAAGTGCATTTACTTCATCCAGATCAACCTGTCAAGCAGAATTAAGTACAAGAAAAATTATGATAAGTAGGTGATCCTACAGTTGACTTTCTGCCTTAGCTTTTCAGAATCTAATATAAAAGAACAACACCCAGTGAAGACAATTTCTTAATAAAGTAGCGCTTTCTTTGCAAAATTGACAGCAGATGACATTGGTTGCTTACTTACACAAGTAATTCAATCGACCAACTGATTATCTGTTGAGTTAAATGACTGTAGAAAGTGAGAATAACTTCACCATCGTTTTGGAAATCTTTTTTCGGGCAGAGTAACTGACAGTTAAGATTTTTTTTAAATGTAATAGATAAAGAAGGTAATACTAATAATGGTAAAAAAAATTTACTTTGCCGTCAAAGGAAATCCGCTTGCCATTCATACAACTGGAAAGCGACAATAAAAATAGGTACAAAAGCACATAATTGTTTTACACTCGTTATATAGTAAGGTTTTTGCGACACTATGTTTTTACAGATTTGCTATTTTTAAGTCAGTCTGAATTTTTTTTTAAGTTTAAGTCAGTTGTTGTGACCATTGGATTTGTGTAAAGATTGATGTATCATATGATTGGATATTGATTCAATCGATAAAAAACGTGACTTATACTTAAGAAAATTTCAGTCAACTTATGAATAAACAGTCCTCCCATGTTTTTATTACAATAAATGGAACATCCCCCAGCTTCCTTTGGAACCAAGCGGGTGTACATAAAATATTCCAACAAACAGGATTGTGACCATTTTCAATGGGAGAATACCATAAGGCCTCAGTTTTGGAACAAAGTACAAGATTATGCCTTTTTATTAAGCTAAATCAGAAAAGGCAAAATTTTCTTCGGAGTAGTAAACAGCAAAAGATGAAGCCTCCATAAAAACCACAAAGTTGGTTATTTCCATAATTGAATTAGCATTTGGTGTAAGGATGTAAAACTTTCTACATTTGCAAAAATCGCTAGAATATTGGTTCAACAAACAACAGGAGTTGCAGAAATATATTAACAGAACAACAAATATTTGGCATGCGTCCTTTGGCTTTCGTCTGTCTTTATGGACAACAATTTATTTGCTGAAAAATACGCAGTAAAACAACTTAGAAGAAACATTCAGGTGTTTTGACAGTTCGACAAAAAGAAATATCTATGCATAAATCTGAAAACAAGACGCAAGGACACAATAATAAAAAATCAACGCATGATCGTTCTACATAAAAAAGATTCTAGGTTCACATCATCTGCATGACAAATTGACAACCCAGACAATCTACAAAATATCTTAGCCTAAATTACAAACGAAAGTAAAGAACTAAGATATAGAACTGGAAAGGCCATATAAAAACAACCAGAGAACGCTAAGTTTTGTAGAGCTACATTATCGTAGCAGGGCACCAAAAGGCGCCCCGCACCCTAGGATCGTCAGGAATACCGGTGTGCCGTCGGGGGCACTGTGCATATGTAAAGTTAGTCTGTATAGCGTGTTTTTAGGTAAATGTACCTAATTACCCTTTCTCTCTCTCGCCTATGGGGGCAAGAAGGTAAATGTCCCTTCTTGCCCCTATAAGTAAAGCCCCATGGGCATGGGCAAGGGCATGGCCATGAAAGAGGGGGGAGATCACATTTTCCATACACACGAGCAATACAAACATACAGTTGTCTTTGGCTTCTCCCTCCGGTCCTTCTCCCAAGACAAATGGTACGGAGGGTACTCCGTACCCACCGTCTAGCCTTTTTATGCTATGACAGTTGGCGCGTCCGTGCGGACCGAACAAGAAGCTAAAAAACAAGAGGAGCAACTCACACGGCCGAAGCCCACAAAAGTCACCTTCGGTCACCACCTCACCCTCAGCCCGAAGACCCAAAAGGCCCTCGGTCCATCTTCGGTCACCTTCGGTCATCGCCCGCAGCACCAGCCGAAGGCCTCGCACCTGGCCGAGGGCCACTTCGTTCGGCCTCCCCGCCTCGGCAACACCAGGGGGTGGCGCGCAGAGGCATCCCCACCTTCGGACCGACCCCGAAGCGCCCTCCGGCCCCCTTCGCCTGCCTTCGGCACGGCCCTGGAACCGCCAGCGCGGAGCAGCCCGGGGAACCCCTTGGTCACCGGAGGGCCCTCGTGAAGCTTCGGCGCCGGCGCGCAGTCGCCCGGGGCGCCCTCCAGCCCCCTTCGCCCGCCTTCGGCACGGCCCTGGAACCGCCAGCGCGGAGCAGCCCGGGGAACCCCTTCGTCACCGGAAGGTCTCGTGAAGCTTCGGCGCCAGCGTGCAGTCGCCCGAGACGCCCTTCGGCCCCCTTCGCCCGCCTTCAGCACGGCCCCGGAACCGCCAGCGCGGAGCAGCCCAGGGAACCCCTTCGTCACCGGAGGGCCCTCGTGAAGCTTCGGCGCAGGCGCGCAGCCGCCCAGGGCGCCCCCCGGCCCCCTTCGTCCGCATCACCATCAAGCTCACGGTCCAGAACCGCCAGGCCAACGTTCGCCGACCTCGGGGCGCCTCTAGGGCACCAGCCTCGGCCCGAGGCGTGGCACCCGAAGCCTCCTCGAAACACCCGGAGCACCTTCCTCCGGCATGGCACCCGGTGCGCCCGCTCGAAGCCGCCGCCGCCACAGCCTTCGGGCCACCTCCACCTCGCGCCCGAGGCACCCCTCGGGGCTGCCGCCCCACTGCCGCCACAGCCTTTGGGCCACCTCCACCTCGCGCCCGAGGCACCCCTCGGAGCCGCCGCCACCCCGGCGCCCCACCGCCGCCGCAGCCGTCGGGCATCCCCCGCCCCACGCCCGAAGGGAAGCCCCTTCATCATCGAAGCTCGCGCGTGCGCCACCGACCGGCACGCCTCACCCGGAGCCCCTTCATCACCGAAGCTCGCGCGGAGAACGGCGCCCGGAGCACCTCAGGCTCGCGGGCAAGGCCTCGTGCATGCGCCGCCGCCCGGAGCACCTCGCCCGGAGACACTTCGGCACCGGAGCACCTCGCCTCCGCCATCGCCTGCTCCGGCCTCAGGCCCCTTCGGTTTCGGGGTGTCCCAACTTCACCCCGAGCTCACCGCCTCAAGATTGTGGCATCCAGTCAAGTATGGGCTTCGGCCAAAAAACAAAAACAAAAAAAAAAAGAATGAAAATGATAGGGTGGCAGCACGCAGTACGGCTTGGCATTTTTTGCTCACCCATCAAAAAAAAACAGCTTGGCATTTTTTGCTCACCCTTCAAAAAAGAACAAAAAAAAGAATGAAAATGATAGGGTGGCAGCACGCTAGTACGACTTGGCATTTTTTGCTCACCCTTCAAAAAAAAAAAGCCGTCGCGCAAAGCTCTAGTCGCTCCGATGGTCCGGCCTCGACGACTAGGGAGTCTCCCGCCTCGAGTGCTTTACCGCGGCAGAGAGACCTCCCATATCGCGATCAATCGTGCAGAGCCCTAGTCGCTCCGATGGCCCGGCCTCGGCGACTAGGGAGTCTCCCGCCTCGAGTGCTTTACCGCGGCAGAGAGACCTCCCATATCGCGATCAATCGTGCAGAGCCCTAGTCGCTCCGATGGCCCGGCCTCGGCGACTAGGAAGTCTTCCGCCTCGAGTGCTTCACCTCGGCGGAGAGACCTCGGACATTCGCGCTCAAGCGCGCAGAGCCCTAGTCACTCCGATGGCCCAGCCTCGACGACTAGGGAGTCTCCCACCTCGAGTGCTTCACCTCGGCGGAGTGACCTCGCACATTCGCGCTCAATTGCGCAAAGCACTAGTCGCTCCGATGGCCCGGCCTTGGTGACTAGGGAGTCTCCCGCCTCGAGTGCTTCACCTCGGCGGAGAGACCTCGTACATTCGCGCTTAATCGCGCCAAGCCCTAGTCGCTCCGATGGTCCCGCCTCGACGACTAGGGAGTCTCCTACCCCGAGTGCTTCTCCTCGGCGGAGAGATCTCGCATACCGCGCTCAATCGCGTAAAGCCCTAGTCGCTCCAATGGCCCCGCCTCGGCGACTAGGGAGTCTCCCGCCTCAAGTGCTTTACCTCGGCGGAGAGACCTCGCATACCACACTCAATCGCGTAAAGCCCTAGTCGCTCCGATGGCCCCGCCTCGGTGACTAGGGAGTCTCCTGCCTCGAGTGCTTTACCTCGGCGGAGAGACCTCGCATATCGCGCTCAATCGCGCAGAGCCCTAGTCGCTCCGATGGCTCGGCCTCGACGACTAGGGAGTCCTGCCACGAGTGCTTCGCCTCGGCGAAGAGACCTTGCACATTCACGCTCAAGCGCGCAGAGCCCTAGTCGCTCCGATGGCCCGGCCTCGACGACTAGGGAGTCTCCCGCCTCGAGTGCTTCACCTCGGTGGAGAGACCTCACACATTCGCGCTTAATCGTGCCAAGCCCTAGCCGCTCTGATGGCCCCGCCTCGGCGACTAGGGAGTCTCCCGCCTCGTGTGCTTCTCCTCGGCGGAGAGATCTCGCATACCGTGCTCAATCGCGTAAAGCCCTAATCGCTCCGATGGCCCCGCCTCGACGACTAGGGAGTCTCCCGCCTCGAGTGCTTTACCTCGGCGGAGAGACCTCGCATATCGCGCTCAATCGCGCAGAGCCCTAGTCGCTCCGATGGCCCGGCCTCGGCAACTAGAGAGTCTCCTGCCCCGAGTGCTTCACCTCGGCGGAGAGACCTCACACATTCGCTCAGCCTTGAGCCTAGTCGCCTGGCGGCCTCGACGACTAGGGAGTCTCCCGCTTCGAGTGCTTCACCTCGGCGGAGAGACCTCGCACATTCGCGCTCAAACGCGCAAAGCCCTAGTCACTCCGATGGCCCGGCCTCGGCGACTAGGGAGTTTTCCGCCTCGAGTGCTTCACCTCGGCGGAGAGACCTCGCACATTCGCGCTCAATCGCGCACAGCCCTAGTCGCTTCAATGGCCCGGCCTCGGCGACTAGGGAGTCTCCCGCCTTGAGTGCTTCACCTTGGCGGAGAGACCTCGCACATTCGCGCTTAATCGCGCCAAGCCCTAGTCGCTCCGATGGCCCAACCTCGGCGACTAGGGAGTCTCCCGCGTCGAGTGCTTCTCCTCGGCGGAGAGATCTCGCATACCGCGCTCAATCGCGTAAAGCCCTAGTCGCTCCGATGGCCCCCCGCCTCGGCGACTAGGGAGTCTCCCTCGAGTGCTTCACTTCGGCGGAGAGACCTCGCACATTCGCGCTTAATCGCGCCAAGCCCTAGTTGCTCCGATGACCCGGCCTCGGCGACTAGGGAATCTCCCGCCTCCAGTGCTTCACCTCGGCGGAGAGACCTCGCATATAGCGCTCAATCGCGCAAAGCCCTAGTTGCTCCGATGGCCCCGCCTCGGCAACTAGGGATTCTCCTGCCTCGAGTGCTTCACCTCCCTCTGCGTCCCCCCATCGGATAGTCCACTCCCATCACGAATGATGGCAAGGTCAGCGAGGTTCACGTGCGAGCTCTCAAACGAACCCAATCAAATAAAGTTGGAGGACGGCGTTCGGCTCGCCACCCAGCTCTCAAACGAGCCCAATCAGCACAGAAAGAAACAGAACCCCTTCACGGCACTCCAGGTCGCGGGCACACTCAACCAGGAATGGTCGAAGGGGGATTTGCCGAGCCCCCAGCGGAGCATTGCAAACGGTCACCCCGAAGAAATGAATCAAAAACGAAGGCTGCTTGGCGCCTTGAGGCCATGCTTGGCGTGGCGGATCCAAGATCGACTTCGCTTGCCCACGGCACCGCCACGCTCGCGCCCGCCTCGAGGCTATCGCCTCGGTGTGACGGATCCGCGTCGACTTCGCCTCCACGGGCTCCGCCCCGACGCGCCGTCTGCCTCAAGGGCCATGCCTTGGTGTGGCGGCTCCGCGTCGACTTCGCCCCCACGGGCTCCGCCGCTGCTCACCGCCCGTCTCGAGGCTGTAGCCTAGGCGGGGCGACTCCGACATGGATCTTCCTCTGGCGCACCCTCGGCGCCCCGCCGCCGGTCGCCTCTGGAGCACCCTCGGCGCTCCGCCTTCGGCCAGATCCGAGGCCCCTTTGCCGGTTCTCCTATGTCTCCCGGAGTATCCCGGCTCCCGAGGGGCCAGGGGCGACAGGATTGCGTCCGCTCGCCCCTCAAGACCGCGGGACCTGTTCTCGCGACCTCGGACCACGCAGACGAGGGAGTTGTCGTAGCACGGCACCAAAGGGTGCCCCGCACCCTAGGATCGTCAGGAATACCGGTATGCCGTCGGGGGTACTGTGCATATGTAAAGTTAGTCTGTATAGCGTGTTTTTAGGCAAATATACCTAAATTACCCTTTCTCTCTCTCTCACCTATGGAGGCAAGAAGGTAAATGTCCCTTTTTGCCCTCTATAAGTAAAGCCCTATGGGCATGTAAGAGGGGGGAGACCACATTTTCCATACACACATGAGCAATACAACCATACAATTGTCTTTGGCTTCTCCCTCCGGTCCTTCTCCCAAGACAGAGGGTACGGAGGATACTTCGTACCCACTGTCTAGCCTTTTTATGCTACAACATACATCACTAAAAAGAAACATTGGCCTCATTGACGAGAAACAATGGCTGTCAAAAACATGCCAAGTTCACAACCACTTCACTATTTCTGCATTTTATTTGTTCTTTTAGGACAAATCATAATCACTTTACAGAGTGAACAACACAATCTCATCAGAAGAGATCCCTCACCTCAGGGTGGTAGCGGATACCACCTTTCATCGGCCCGCGCCGCGGGCATTGTCATGCTGCACGCGGAACCCAACGAACGACGCCAAGGTGCCGTCGTCTCTGGGGTGGTGCATTCCACCTACAAGGAGCAACACAATGACCCAAGAAACCCATGTACAAACAAGTCAAGCCCCGGAAAGGACACAGCACAAGCACGCAACTCACCTTGATCTCGCGGAACGGGATCAGGAGGCTCTTCTCGAGCTTGGAGTCCAGGTCGAGCAGCCTCGCGGCCTGCCGGAAGTTGCGGCTGGTGGCGGCGAGCGCGTTCATGGCGGCCGGACAAAGGCGGCACCTTTTTTATTCCCGCTCCAAAGAACCGCAAGAAAGATCACGGAGGGGACAGCCGAAAAGGACCCACCTTTCTACCACCGGACAGAAACAAGCGCACGCGAGCAAGATCCGGGCGAGGCGAGGCTTTCGCGCCAAAAACGGCAAGGGAAAAGGGGAAAAGGCGGAGTTTTCTCCAGAGATTGCTCGATGTCTGGGAGGTGGCTCGGACTCGATTGGATTCAGCAACACGTCTTCGGAGTTTTGGATCACAGACTAGAGGAGATTAATTACAGATTGCAGTTGGACAAGGAACAATTGGGGGCAAAGTGGGTCAAAGATGAGGAAGAAAACAATTGCAGTTACTTCTTTCTAGAGCTGGTTAGATGGGCCGGCCAGCCGACCCACGGCATGGCACTAGAGGTCCAACTCAGGCACGGTATGATCCGTACTGTTTATAGGCTGTGCTAGTCTAGCACGACGGTTTGTATTGTGTTTGGGCCGTTAGCTTGGCACGATGGGCCGGTCCGACACGACACGAACAATGTTGTGTCGTGTCTGGCACGGTCCATCTGGCCCACGTGCTGGGAGGGAGGGAGAGCTAGGAGGAGAGGCGGGCGGGCGGCATCGGCGTGGAGGAAAAAGGAGGAGGAGGAGGGTGGTGCGGCGTCAGCGCGGAGAGAGAAGGAGGAGGAGAGCCGGAGAGGAAGAGGGGGAGGCGGCGGCGCGGCGCAGAGGGAGGAGGTCGGGAAGAGAGGAGGCGAGGCGAGGTGGTACGGTGCCAACGCTGGGGGAGAAGAGGAAGAGGGGAGGCATCGGCGCGATGCGAAGGGAGGAAGCCGGGAGGAGAGGCGGCGGTCTGACGCCGGTCTTGAGGAGGAGAGGAAGGGGGGCTGACCTTCTGCAAGCCTGATGTGATGCTGTTGCCGCATGCTGCACGCCCTGTGCCTGAACAAGACAAAGAGGAGGAAGAAGGGTAGGCAGGGCAGGGGTAGCGCTAGGCGGGCTGCAACGGTCTCATGGGCCATGTTTGGCGCGGCACGACCTGACTAAAATCCAGTCGTTGGGCGTTTTGCCTCTTTTTTTTTACCGTTTTTGATCATTTGGCTCTCTAAAAATAGGGGGGAAAATCTAAATTTTCTCTATAAATAGACACCATACCCCCCATTCAACACCCCTCTGTTCCCTGATCTCTCTTTGAAATTATGTTGTGCAAATTCAAATTCGTTGTAAGATAGTTTGGCAAAATTCAAAAAAAAAACTTTGTCATATTTTGGAAAATTCAATTTTTGGCAGCAAGTCAGCAAAAGAGGTGTATAATTCCATTTTTTGTATACTTTTATTGTTAGTACTTGTTATGCTTAGATGAAAGTAATAATAGTATTAGTTTTGATTTTACAGTTTTCGTTATAGACGGTTACGACAGCTTTGCTCTTGGTGATTACGGACTTTCATCGGAGGAAGTTGCATCCATGGAGGCAGCTGCAGCCGCCTCAAGCCAACTAGAAGGGCAAGGCGGAGCTCCGTCATCAGGCTCCATGGCAGCATCAGGTTCCACGCCAACTGGAGCAAAGAGGTCGAGGTCGTCTACATCGGGAGTGTTGGAGAATTTTGACAAGACAACCAAGCAAGACACACAGCGAAATGAGGTATCATATGCTATTTGCAAAATTTATCGTAATGAATTGTCTGCACGGTCTATAGGTGGAACGGGACACTTGCTTAGACATGCTACAAGATGTCGAGCCAAGCAAGGATTAGTGATGAGACAGACGCAGCTGTAGTACAACCTCGACGGTACAGTACGTAGCTGGGACTACAATCCCGAGGCAGCTCGTGAATCTCTCTGTCGTTTAATTGCTTCTGAGGATTTACCGTTAGGCTTTAGGGAGTCTGTTAATTTTCAAAATTATATTAGGACTACGCATAATCCTAGAATTTCTTTTGTTTCTAGACATATAACAACTAGGGATCTAGTAAAATACTACAATAAATATCGTAATAAAATAAAGAAAATATTTAGTACTTGCATATTTTCGGTGACCCTGACCTTGGACATATAGAGTGGTCGGGTTAGAGAGGATTATCTTAGTGTAGTTTCTCATTATGTTAATGACGACTCAGTAATGGAGAAAAGAATTATATGTTTGAAATTAATTGATGTATCACACACGGGTGAGAGTATTGCAGACTGTATTATCAAAGTCGTGGAAGACTTTGGTCTTACAGACAAAATTTTTCAATTACTTTAGACAACTCCGCTTCGAACTCTAGGGCCGTGGATATTCTTACTCCAATGTTGAGTACATATGTCAATTCATTCTTGCTACATCAACGATGCGCTTGTCATATTATTAACCTTATAGTCAAATGTGGTTTGAAGATGTTGAGTTCGTATATTAAAGCTTTTCGCGATGCGATTTCTTTCTTGAATAATTCTAACGTAAGAATAGCACAATATAAGAACTTCTGCAGGACGATGGGTGTACGTCCAAGAAAGTTCGATTTGGACACGGAGGTAAGATGGAACTTTACTTACCTGATGCTTAAGAGTCTTGTACCATATAGGAGCACTTTTATTAGTTAAGATGAATAAAAAATATAAATTATATAGAACTTATTTACAAATAAGATCTCAAAAATTAGCTCAAACTATTGTACTAATTACTAATGAGGGGTTTATATTTAGACTTTACCTTATGGATAGGCCCGTTCACGGGTGGACCCAGCTCGGGACTTGAATCCTGACCCAAAAGCCCGATGAAATGCAATTAAAAGAATAAAACTATTTTTTATTCTCAAAATAAATTAAATATTAATTTTTATTCCAAAAATTTTTTAAATAATATTTTTTAAATAGAAAATGTATTTTTTGGGCTAGGCCAAGCCGCCCGTTCGGGACCGGGCATTTCAGGCTTGGTCCGGCCCGACGTTTGAACAAGTCTACTTACGAATAACCATGGCAAACCTCAGAAAGATGCAGCAAGAATTGTTTCTCCGCTTCGTGTTTTGTTTACATTCTGAGTTTTTGAGTGATTCATATCGAGGAGATTACTTTGTTGTGCCTATTGGAGTTTAGAAGTGCTATTGGTAATTGGTAAATCCGATGGCTTATTTGCCAAAGGGTCTCTCAAGAATTGTAGCATAGGTATTAGAGTTTAGAATTGTAGCAAATTAATCGAGACATCGGCATAACTTTGGATCTCTTTGATCATGATATTTCTCTAAAATAGGTGGTGCTTTTCATAGAACCATAGTTGGTTTTAGGGTCATAGCATGGGTGGAGTAATTTTTTTTGAGGAAATGGCAAGAGCTGCCATTATTTCATTAAAGAGAGTTTTAGAGATGACCACAAAAAAAGCCATTGGATTCCTAGAAAACTGGAAAAAAGACGAAAAAGCTAGAAAAACCAAAAAATGATTGCCTTTTCACTACCCCGGCAATCACTCCCAAATGTGGTTTAAATTGTGATTGGTGTGTCCGCTCCGACCGGTCGGTAGGCTGCGAGCTTGGCTGCCCTGCTTATTATCCATGCCCGGGCTTCTTCCTTTATGATTGCCAACGTCCCTGTCAGCTCATTTCTTTGATGTTGGAAAAATCCTCATATTCCACTCTTTCCAGATTTGCCAGAGAACTAGGATGATCAAAGAAGCTTGGCCCATTCTACTAACAGCTATTTCAGAGTGAATCCTCTGCAACCACTATTCAAGAACGTTTCCTTGTGCAATCCACTGCGTTGGGTCCATGGCATTGCATTGTGTCCAGGTAGCTACCAAGCTCTTTTGGCGTAGCCACATTAGATGAAGAGATGGATTGTTGTCTCCTGGTTATTGTTACAAAGAGGGCATCAGTGATCATTTGGCATGTGTCGGATCACTAGATTGTCTGCCGTAGGTAGACGATGCTGAATGAGGAGCCATACAAAGATTTTGCAGTTTTGCGGCTCCCATGGTTTCCAATTGAAGCGCTGGACATGTCTATTGATCGACCCCAAGAATTGCGCCTCGTATGTCGACTTTGATGTGTAGTCCCCTGAAGGTGTTAATTTCCAGGTAATGTTTTCTGGGATATCCGGCGTAAGTACAACCTCAACGAGCTTAGCAAACAGTCGTACGAACTCCCCCAAATGTTGTTCGGATATCTTTCTTCTGAGATCGACAATCCATTTTCCTTCATTTAAAGCTTCCCGCACCATCCTGTTTTTCCTAGCTGAGATTTGGTAGAGGTCTGGTGCAACCATCCTCAAAGGTATGGAGTTTAGTTCGGTGTGTTTCTAGAAGTTTGCCTTGTTTCCATCTCCCAGCATGATTGTCGTAGAGGCTGAGAACAGGGAACGGTCCATCTCATTTAGCGGCAGCTGTGACCCATTCCAGAGTTTGTCCGGTGCCTTCCATCGATACCATAACCAGCGAAGGTGTAGTGCTCGGCTGAAAAATCTAAGATCAAGGACTCTAAGGCTGCCGAGTTTTTTTGGGTAGCACACCGCATTCCAAATTACCCAGCATTTACCCCCCCAGTGCACGAGTCATCTCCATTCCAAAACCACGCCCTCCGGCGCTTGTCAATCCGTTTCTACATCCATATCGGTAGATCAGCTACGGTTAATTTGTAGATTGGCATAACAGTGAGTACCATTTTCAAAATTGTTAACCTCCCATCCCTCGATAACATCCTCCCTTCGTAGCCTGCCAGTCTTACCTCAACCTTGTCTATTAGGTGTTGGAGATGTACTCATCGAAGTTTGCGTAGCGAGAGCGGTAACCCAAAGTATGTGCATGGCAGATATTTCCTAGTAGCCGAGAAATTTTGGAGGATATCATCCAGGTTGAGGGCTTGACATTGGACCGGTATGACAACACTCTTGTGTATGTTTAGGCGAGTCCTGTTACTTCGCCGAAAATTCATAATAGTTCTTTCAATGTCTGTATATTCTCCTTGGCCGGTGATAGGGTGGAGTAAAATTACTTTGTCAGTAAGTATGTTCTAAGGAGGAGAGCTTTTTTTTTATCTCCTTCCCTCTTGTATAGAGGTGACCAAATGAGCTGTGCTAGCCCTGCCTAGCACAGCACGACTCGACGAGGTGTGTCGTGCTTGGGTCGCGATCTTGGCCTTAGCGGGCGGCCGACCACAGTGCACCTGATGCAAGTCTTTATGTGACCTCATTTTATATAAATGGTAATTATATGCATCTCATAAGCATACATGTCATTTCGGAGTATGTGCACAGATTGTTGCAATTGAAAACCTCAAATTCAAGTAAAATTTAAAACTTGAAGTGAAACTCTAAAAGAAAATTTAAGTTAATGCTAGTAAAGAACCCTGGAAAATAATTTATTCAAATACTAGATTAATTATCATGAATAAATATATATTTTTTCAAATTTTTAGAGTTTATCTTGACCTTAAGAAAAATCTAGGCTCTTTATATAAACCTATTAGGTTAAGGATTTTAAAGTAAGCATTTAAATAATAAACAATATGTTTTAAAATTTTATATGGGATCTATATCATCCCAGTAATCTCCTAAAAATTTCAGATTTTTATAAATTTATTTGCTATTTTTAAGTCACTGGTCAAACTTTTGAAGTTGGAATTTAAATCGGTCAACTTTCCGATTCAGCTCGAACCACTTCGGACTGTTTTGACTTGAACCAGCTGACTTGATCGAACCAAACCACTCGCCGAGCCACACTTGAACTCCGACCCGCGCCGCTTCTTTGCTGCCACTGACGAGCCGACCCTACCAGAAACGCCTTCTTCCTCATGCGCAAGCCGCTTAACAACATGCCCGGCTCATGCGGCCGAGGATGAGGTGGCGTCGCGCTCGCACATCTCCGTGCGTGCTTTGCCATGTAACTTTGCCGCTGTTGACACTGCCTAGTCTAGTGACGCCACGAGTGGACATCAAGACTTTTCCTGTTGTGGAAACCCTTCATAGCACCACATTTCCCATTTCGGTCGAGTAGATGTACTTGGTCCTTCTCCCTCTACACAACAGCGTATCCTCTGGTTCTTGTGTCGTTTTTCTACTCTCTCTACGCCTTGTACATCCTTCTAATTGGAGCTTTTGATTTTGCCCATATGTCGGCCTCGAGTTCTGAGAAGTCTCGAAAAATTGAAGACTCGGTCGTCAAGCTTCAAGCGAAGAAGTCGTGATTATGTTAACACTTCGTCGATTCTACTTAAGTTCACGTGGAAGGCCTGGATGACCGGAGACGTTATAAAAGAAGATCCAACGACTTATGAGGGTTCGAGTATTTACTGTTGGCGTCAGCATTGTTGTCGTTTTTCCCTTTTACTTCAGAACCTGTTAATTCGGAACTTGTGTTTTACCGTTTGCAAGCTACAAAAGCTCTCGGTTAAAAGTTGGGTTATATAACCAGCTTTGTTGGTAATGAGAAGTATGAAAAAGACCATATCTTAGTCTCTAGCTTTAGTTTCTGTTAGAACCCTAGTTCACTTTCCCCATTTCCCGATTTTACCTCTGAAAACTCACACAGATTTCCGACTATCAGGCTATCTGAAGCATTCGGTCATGACATTTTTGGTATCAGAGCGCATCAGATCCTCAGTGTAGAGAGTGGAGCAAGGAAGGGTTGGAGCAATCGAGAGATTGGCTGCTGTAAAATCCCCTAACTTGGTCAGATCTGGAAGTAATGGTTGCAAGGACTCGATCCCACGGATCTGTTGAAGAAGAAGCAATTGAAATGGAAAATAGGGCAGAAATCATTAAGATCCAAGAGAAGCTGTTAGAGTTGGATTCTTTGAAGTCAAATGTGGCCGAGATTAAAAGCTTATTGTTCGCGCGGTTCTCCCAAGCGTCAAGAGCTGATACTGTAGTGGCGACGACGGAACTTGGGGAGGAAAGACCAATACCGCCAGGGTTGGGAGTGAATGTAGCCTGGAACCTCGAGCAGAACAAAATGTATGGGGCTCCAACAACTTTTTTCCTAGAACCCAATACGGTAAGACTGAATCTTTCACCTGTTTTTTCTCCGGCGATTCGAACCACTTCATGTGTGGATTTGGGGGAACGGTCTGGGAACTTCAGTAAGGGAGTGCAGCAACCTTCCGCATCATATCTGACAAAGGATATACCAGGGATTAATCAGGGGCCGGGTACTTCAGTGGTAACGCCGTGGACTTGGCAGAGTGCCCAACCGGCAAATGCAGCTCAGATGTATTACCACCCGGTAATGAATGCAAACAATTCCAGAGTAAATGTGGTCTGTACCAATGGAGATATGAACCAGAACTATAACATCAGTAGACATCAGTATGTAGATGCAGTGATTAGAGGGCCTAAACTGGAAATACCTCTATTTTTCGGAGATGAACCTGGTGGGTGGGTGGAACAATGTGAAAGGTTTTTCGAGATGGTGGGGACGTCGAGAGAGCAGTGGGTAAACATTGCGATTGGACACTTCACTGGAAGGGCCAATACGTGGTTTAAAGGACTTGGAATAGCATGGCAAGTATTGGACTGGCAACAATTCTGCTCTATGCTGTCAGACCGTTTTTCGGAGGCTAGTGCGCACGAGGCAGTGGAGAGACTCCAAACAATGAGACATGTTGGCAACATTAGCAAGTATATTGATTACTTCGAAAAAAGTGTAGAGTTAGTGAGGAGAGATCACCCACATCTTCAAGAAGCATTCCTTTTGAGCTGTTTTATTGGTGGTCTGAAAGAAGAGATCAAGTATGGGGTGAGTATGCATCAACCAAGAGGATTGTTGGAAGCTTATTGATTTGCAAAGTTGGAAGAGAAGGCCATTCAGGCTAGGAGAGCTATTACTCTTGGGGGTCTCAACAGAAACAAGGTGAATTCCACTAATTTCAGAAGTGGACCGAATAGGGGTATGAATGTAGAAGGGAATGATAAGGGAAAGAAACAGTTTTAGGAGGCTAAAAAACGCACATGTTGGCACTGTAATGAGCCCTGGGTTCCTGGAGGACACAATCTGACCTGCAAGATCAAGAAAGCTCTCCACTCTATTCTGATGCAAGGTGAGAATGACGGAGATGAGAACTCTGCAGATCTAGAGACGACAAAAGAGCCGGGTTTCATCATCGCTCCGGGAAGTCCATAGAAGACTGAAGAGAAGATGGAAAATGAACAACTTTTGGTGATTTCCAGTCAAGCTGTAGGAGGAACTACGGGTCCGGCTACTCTCTCCTTGAGGACAGTAATTGGTGGTAAACCTGCAGTGTTGCTGGTTGATAGTGGGAGTTCCAGTACTTTCATGGATCATGAATTCGATGTTCGAAGTGAGTGTAAATTGCAGTACCGACCGGCATAGAAGGTGACAGTGGCTGGAGGGGGAGAATTGCGCACGGAAGCGGTAACTGAAGAAATATCTTACAGTGTGCAGGGATGTTCTTTTAATACATCGTTCCAGCTTTTGAATCTCAGAAACTATGATGCTATACTCGGGGCCGACTGGATCTATGACCACAACCCTATAGGACTGAACCTAAAGGCAAGAGAGCTGTCATTATCAAAAGATGGCAGGATTGTAATCTTCAAGGATTATACCATCCCAGGGAAACACTGCTTAGTGGGTGCCACCAAGTTGGAGAAGCTATTGAAAAAAGAAGTCCTGAGCTGCATGATCCGAATTAACTGGGTCCAAGAATATGAGAACCAAGAGTCCAAAGAACTGCCAGCCGAAGTGCAAAATCTGTTGCAACAATATGCAGATGTATTCAATGAACCGCAAGGGCTACCACCCAAAAGAGATTGTGACCACAGTATACCATTAAAGGGCAATATGGACCCTCCTAATATCAGACCCTATCGAACCCCACATCACCAGAAGGATGCCATGGAGAGTATTATCAGTCAGTTGCTACAGTCTGAAGAAATCAGAACGAGTGTGAGTCCATACTCATCTCCGGCTATAATGGTTAGAAAAAAAAAGATGGTTCTTGGATATTGTGTGTAGAAAATCGACAGCTCAATTTGATGACAATCAAGAACAAATTTCCAATGCCTATCATTATGGATTTATTAGACGAATTGCACGGGGCAAGTGTCTTCTCCAAGCTGGACTTGAGATCGGGGTATCATCAAATCAGAATGAGGGAAGAGGATATTCATAAGACCGCCTTCAGGACTCATTTAGGCCATTATGAGTATCTTGTTATACCCTTTGGGCTAACCAATGCTGACCACATTCGGTCTCTCATGAACCGGATATTGATGGCGGTGAGGAAATACATACTTGTATTTTTTGATAATATATTGATTTATAGTAAGAGCCTGTCAGACCATGTGGACCACCTACATCAAGCTTTGCAAATTTTGAGACAGAATCAGTTAAGTGCTAGAAGGAGTAAGTGTTGTTTCGCCTTGTCCGAAATTGGCTACTTGGGTTATGTGATCAGTGGTTCTAGAGTGGCTACGGATCCAAGGAAAATAGCAGATGTGATGAATTGGCCAGTTCCAAATTCAGTTACCAAACTGAAGGGATTTTTGGGGTTGACAGGGTATTATAGAAGATTTGTAAGAGGGTATGGAAAGATTTGTCAACCGCTCTTTGACGTTTTGAAGAAAGACTCATTTAAATGGGATGAAGCTCAGGCCATAGCTTTTGACACTCTTAAGAAAGGTATGACTACCTGTCCAATCCTTGCACTGCCAGATTTCTCCAAACCTTTTGTTTTAGAAACAGATGCTTGTGGTACTGGATTGGGGGCAGTTTTGATGCAAGGGGACAAACCTATTGCTTATTATAGCAAAACATTGGGGGTAAGAGCAACAGCTCAGTCTATTTATGAGAAGGAAGCTATGGCTATATTAGAGGCTTTAAGAAAATGGAGACATTATTTATTGGGCAATCCATTGGTGATAAAGACAGATCAAAAGATCCTTAAGTTCATTACTACCCAGAGGTTAGTAGAGGGAATACAACACAAATTGCTTCTCAAGTTACTGGAATTTGATTATAAAGTGGAATATAAGAAAGGGAACGAAAATTTGGCTGCGAATGCTTTATCTAGAAGGGATAATGAACCTATGGAAGGCGAAGGGAGTTGCCAAGCTATTGTTACTGTTATTCCAGATTGGGTGGAGGGTGTGAAGGGTAGTTATCATAATGACCCTTTGTATGCGAAATTGTGGGTGGATGGCCAGTTTCAAGTAGCTGGGACCGAATATGCAATGGAATCGGGTGTAGTCAGATACAAAGGCAGAATATATGTGGGACTTGGGAATGATAGTAGGGCCAAAATTCTGGAGTCCTTCCATTCTTCATCTATAGGAGGACATTCAGGGAGACGAGCAACTTACCACAGGGTTAAAAAATTGTTTTATTGGCCAAGGTTAAAGAAAGAGGTGGAAAAACTGATTATGGAGTGCCCGGTTTGCCAAATCACCAAGGCTGAACATATTCACATCCCAGGACTGTTGAACCCATGGGAGATTCCAGACATGGCATGGGCTCATATCAGTATGGACTTCATTGAGGGGTTACCCAAGTCCAAAGGTAAAGAGGTAATTTTGGTGGTGGTTGATAGATTCACTAAATATGCACACTTCCTACCTTTGTCACACCCATATTCAGTGCAACGGGTAGTACAACCTTCATGGACAATATATTTAAGCTACATGGGATGCCAATTGCTATTGTGACAGATCGGGACCGAATATTCACTAGTCATTTGTTCCAAGAAATTTTCAAGATAATGAAAGTATCCTTACGATTGAGTAGTGCTTATCATCCACAAACGGATGGGCAAACGGAGAGAGTTAATCAATGTGTAGAATCTTATTTAAGGAGTATGGCATTCCAAGAGCCGAGAGAATGGATGGATTGGTTAACTCTTGCGAAGTGGTGGTATAACATGTCCTATCACACCTCTTCGAAGATCACTCCATTTCAAGCCTTATACGCTACCCTCCACCACAAGTTGGGGAGTTTACTCTGCCGGGTGGTGTGTCGGATGAAGCAAGGATCACTGTGGAGCAGAAAACCCAAATGCTGGAGTAGTTGAAGATCAATATGCACAAGGCTCAGGAGAGGATGAAACACTTTGCCGATCGGTCCCGGTCGGAGAGGCAACTTGAAGTAGGGGACATGGTGTATATCAAGATGCAACCGTATCGGCAAAATGCATTTGGTATAAGGGGGTCACTGAAGCTTAGATCTAAATTCTATGGACCCTTTAGAGTCTTGGAGAAAATCGGTCAAGTGGCATACAAATTGCAACTACTCGAACATGCTGCCATTCATCCGGTTTTTCATGTGAGCCAATTGAAGAAACATCTTGGTTCTCATGCTGTACCTATTCGTGGACTACCACTGGTCGGGGACAATGGCAAGATCAAAACGAGCCGGTGGCAATTCTAGGCAGAAGAGTGATCCCTCGTCGAAATGAGCCCGTTGCGCAATGGTTGATACAGTGGCTGAATCTGGGTCCAGAGGACGCTACCTGGGAAGACACCGCATTCATTCAGAGCACTTTTCCGAACTTCGCACCTTGAGGACAAGGATGGTTTCAAGGGGGAGGGAATGTCAGCACCCTGAGTTACAGAGAAATCTGAAAAACTGAAGACTCAGTCCGTCGAAGCTTCAACTGAAGAAGTCGGCAGCTATGTTAACCCTTCGTCGATTCTACTTAAGTTCACGTGGAAGGCCTGGATGACCGGAGACGTTATAAAAGAAGATCCAACGACTTATGAGGGTTCCAGTATTTACTGTTGGCGTCAACATTGTTGTCGTTTTTCCCTTTTTACTTCAGATGCTGTTAATTCGGAACTTGTGTTTTACCGTTTGCAAGCTGTAAAAGCTCTCGGTTAAAAGTTGGGTTATATAACCAACTTTGTTGGTAATTAGAAATATGAAAAAGACCATATCTTAGTCTCTAGCTTTAGTTTATGTTAGAACCCTAGTTCACTTTCCCCATTTTCCGATTTTACCTCTGAAAACTCACACAGATTTCTTCAGGCTATCTGAAGCATTCGGTCCTGACACCGTAGCTCCTGCATCACCGAGGTGTCTTTTGCTCATTCAGAGCACGCTCTAAGCGCCACCGTCATGCCATCTTGACATCCGGCGAGTTCTTTCCACTTCTTTGTGTGTCACATCATGTTCTAGGCTATAAGGAGTGTTTCCCCTCAAACTATTTTGCAATCCATTCACAGGATCTTTGGGAATTTGATTTTACCTCATATCCGGCTAACTTCGGCTCCTTCGTCTCCGTCTCCGGCCTGGTGGGCTATTTTTCGATTCCTTTTAGTATTATCATCTAACGGGTCTATGTAACATATCCCGACCACCCATTTCTTGATTCTTTGCTTAGGTTGTCGTGTCAACGTGGAGCTCTCTTGGCTGTTTTGCGATCAATGTCGCCGGCGAGCTACCGTGACTCTTCGACCATCTTCAACCTTCTGGTAGGTCTACTACCTCTCGTAGGTGCTTTTGTGCACGTTAGTTAGCTTAGAATGGCATCGGGTTGTCCTTTGCACATTCACCGTAGTTGCGCTGCAGCTTTTCCATGTCTTGCCGCCGTTAGAGTTAGCTGTCGGCCAAACTTCGGCCACCACTAGAACCGCAAGGCTATTGTGAATCCATTTTTGTCCTTGGTTCACGCCGGGCGTGAAAGCCCTGAGCAGCGAGCAAGCGAACAGCGGCGAGGCGAGTTGCTCTGTTGTCGGAAAGCCGATGATTACTGTAGCGAATTGATTAACCAAATCGTTGTTGGTTTAACGCTAAGCAATGATTAGTTCCAGTTTTAGTTAGTGTTTTGTCTCATTGACTGGTGGGATCGTGAACAGAAACTAAGGCGTTAAATTAAAAAGGTTTGAAGATGTGTCTCTGAGATGCGGGCCCTACTTCTTAAGTGCACAGTCACCTCCACCCTTGGACCATGGACCGAGTTCGTGGACTTCTGGCCCACGCACTATGCGGTGAACTGAGTCGATGACATGTGGACCCCGCATGTCAGTAGTTTAATTCGGGTTTTAAATAAAAAATAAAAACACTGTGCGTTGGGCCCCATGTGTAAGCGACTGTGATTAGTTTCGGCTGGGTATAAAAAGTATTAAAACCATTTTGAAATTCTGAAATGAATTACTTTTACACTGAAAATGGTTTAAACTTCAAAAATTCATAAGTAATTCATTTTTACTCCAAATCAAGTAAAATATTTTTTGTTAGTTTTAATTTTACTATTCTTTAATCTCGATTAGGTTTGAAACTTGTCTCTATTACAGAAAAATTTGATAATTAATTTAATTGTATATTAAGGACTTTAACCCTATAAAATTCATATGAACTTCAAATAAACTAAAATTTTCATATTAATTCACTTAAAATCAAAACTTCACTACTGTAAATCTCTCATGCATTTTTTAGTATTTTGGCATTTTGAGATTTTCTCAGTGTTTATTTGTTGTTTATTATTATTATTAGATTCTGAATTGACTGACGCGAGTGATTGCATACCTGAGATTCCTGAGGTGGAACAAGTGGAATATCAACAAGGCAAGCATCCTCTTGCATCATCTTTGATATCAGTTTTGGTTAATTTAGTATTTTGAAATGCAATGATAATTGCGTGCATGCTATTTTGGTGTATCAATTATTTGTGAGTATAGTTAGCTATGTTCTAATCATTGTGGCTTATCCTTAAGCATTCCATACAGTTAAGCTTAGTTAGATATCATGTGATGTTGTATATTATTTATATGAATGCTTAGCCCTGCAAGTTAGTAGATACCTTACTTTGGTTGACAGGATTATCTCGTCAACCATGAGAAACATTGTACCAATTTTAATTTTATGTCTTTATTCAGATCTTTGAATATGAGGTTTGAGTCAAAAATTTATCTATTTAAAATGATTTAGATCTAGACAAGTGATTGATAGTGAGGGTGCTTTCGTGCATGAGAATTAGGTATTATGGTAGTCTTGTCCGGATCACCAAGGACCAAACTTTGTGCCTTCGTTAATCCAAGTAACACTCGTACTTCCACACGCGGGGTGGGAGCCGCTTGGTTAAGTAAGGGGAAGGTTTATTGAGTTGAAAAACAGGTGGTGTGAGGACATATGTGTGTTGATCATATGTTCATACGAATCCGATTGCAATTTAATATGTGCGAGTGAGCACAGCTTTAAATTCATGTTCATTGGGTCGGTATTCTCAACACAACTTGTGTGCCTCACTTAGCAGGTTCTATCAGTAGTTTGTACTAAAGGGGATCTCGTCTCGCAAGGGTGATTCAACTTAATAAGATCTTCTTGCTGAAAAACACCGAGTCTTGATTTCTCCGGCCAGCATACCTAAGAAAGTATGTCATTATCCGAAGGCTTATGGGCTAATCAAGTCATGTGGGTAAAGGTGTACACTCCTGTAGGGATAAAACTATTCGAATAGCCGTGTCCACGGTTATGGACGACCACTTGGGTTCGAGACAACAATTGTTAGATTTCTAAACTAAAATTGACATGGTTACAACTTGGTATCGGCATGAATGGTTGTTCATGCGTGTTAGTTTGTCAAAGTGGACAGCCACTTTGATATGTTGTGATCTATGATTATATCAAAGTTACATGATGTCTTTTGTCCAAATTTTGATTACTAAATGGCATTTGCAAAATAGAATGTGTAGGAATAAAACTTGTCGCTTTTATGCAAAACTTATGCCAATACAACATTCCTTTGGACAACCTCTAGCATGTATATTCTCATATCCTTTGGATACGCTCTATTATACACTTTCTTTTATTAGTTTGTATAAGACTTGCGAGTACCTTTTGTACTCAAACAGATTAACCACTTGTTGCAGGTGAGGAAGAATATGCCTACTATCAATCCGTTAGCGCCGAATACGTCGACGCTAATGAGTGATGTTGTTTCAACATCCACTCAGTTGCCTTCGGGTTTTGGGCACACTTGGATGGACATTTTGGTGTATTATATTTGTTTTCCACTGCGTACTTTGGTTTATGTTTAGTTGACCGCTTGGTCACCTATGTAACTTATGAACTTAAGCCCTAGTCTTGTAAGTCACCTTTTAATAATGTATGAATTGTGTATGGTTGTGTACAATGTTGTTCATGATATGTGCATATTAGCCATTGGTCTTGAGAGCTAATGCGAGACACATATTCGTGACTTGAAATCATGCTCGTTTCCTGTTAAGAGTTAAACCTCTGGTGTAATCTCTTGATTTGAAACGGATTCGATTTTGGGGTCCTCACATGTGCCATGCATGGCCAGCGACGGAAGAGGAGGAGGTGGCGGAGGCGCACCCGGGCGCTGAGGAGGTGGAGGTGGCGCGGAGGCGGCGACGACCTAGAGCGGAGGAGGCGGCGGCCGGGTGCAAAGGTGGCGGGTTGGGGAGGATCGGAGGAAGAAGTGGGAGGGCCGTGCTTACTCCAGCCCGACTGGGCTTATTGTGCCTGGGTCGGCCCGGCATGGGCCGAGAGGCCGGCGTGCCGTGCTTGGGTCGGTATCTGAGCCTACGGACCGGCATGATGCAACCCGTTTAGTTAGCCAGGCCAGCCATGCATTGCCTAATCGGGCCCATGCCGTGCTGGACTGGGCTGCCCGTTTGGCCACCTCTACTCCTGTAGGTTCAAAATGACCAAAACAACAGGGTGAAATCAATATTAGGGCTTACTATTGAAGCACGTACGATAAACCATGTAACAAATTCCTACAGATTTGGTGTTTGTTTCTTGTGTAGGTAGTTTTAGTAGCACCTCACTAACATGCATGGTTGTTGGTGTCAACAAACTTGATTCGGAGAGCTTGCAGGGTTATGATGAATGGCAGGTAGTGTCTGGTCCTTTTTTTTTTTGAAACTTTGGAGTCCATGAGCATGAGCATGAGCATACTGTACTGGCATGCTTTGGATGTTTGACCTATTTTTGTTTGCTTTTGATGGCAATTGCGATCAGCACAACCGGAAGAACCCCTATGAGCTCAGTGTCGCATCATTAGTTGAGGATGCAGTTCACATCCTATTCAGACACCATTAATGGACAGATTTTAAAAATCACAAATATTTTGAAGATTCTCGTGGTCATATCATGCTTACAGTACTTTGTGCTTTGTTTAACTTCTGATGACCTGACTGTCAATTTTATAAATTGTAATGGATAATTGTTTAATGAGGTTGCGTTATCTGGGTAGTGCGCGCCAATGGTCCAATGCTGACCTTTACCATATTGTTGAAGGTGCTACGGTACTAACCTGTTCATAATTGCTGACCACACAAATCCAATGAGCCACATATTTATCACAATGTAGTTCCCTTTTCTTTGTTTGGCCAGCTTTGGCATTTTCGGGCAAAGCATGATTTCAGCGACATGTCTCATATCCTTGTAAACTGTGGCCACAAATGTGATTCAGTTTTCTTGGTTTAGTCTAACAGACGTCGTTACTTTGCTAAATGTAACTACAACTGCCGTATCTAATGGGCATTTCTGATTGTCTACTTGTAGTCAGAGATTAACTTGCTGGGAAGGCTCTCGCATCCAAACCTTGCCAAATTATTGGCCTACTGCTGGGAGGACAAGGAATTATTGCTTGTGTATCAGTTCATGTCCAAAGTGAGCTTACAAAACCATCTTTCCAGAAGTAAGTTATTACTGCTGATCATTTGTATCATCCTTTCTTTTAGGTATTTTACTGGAAAAATTAGGTTGACTACCTTGCTCATGCTCACGACATTATTTTATCTACGATACTTCTGAAGTACAATATAGGCAGTGGCATAAATTTTCTAATGGACAAATTCTAAAATAGCAAACATATAAATGCATGATGTGTGAAGATATTGGGCAAAACTAATGGTAATCTGCTGACTGGAAGGTCAGAATAGTACTGGATGGGATCAATCACCAATGTGATTCAGAATTACAGTGGTACAACTAAATAGTTAAGCATTAATTGATTGGCTAATTACCCTTTTCCGTTCATATGAGAAATTGTTTGGTATATTTGCCTGATGTTGGTGTTGCCATGTTGCAACGAGAGGCTCTGCAAGCTAACAGCCTATCTACCGGGCGTCATGGTTTGAAACATAGCTGCTCTAGGGTAGAAGGAGAAGAACAAGGAAATAATTTAGGTCAAAATTCCCTTGTATAGGCTGCACAGCCAAGTGCTGATCATTGCTGTCCTAGGCCAACTGGTCAAGCTCACCAAACCTATCTATCTCATCTACCTCTTCACACTAGGCATCGAGTTTCACTCCAATCCCTAACCAATTCTCCAATCCCCATCATGGCGAATTCTAGCGAGTAGCGCCACGGCCATCGTGCAGACATGGGCTTGGGCGTGCTAGGTGGCTCACACAGGCATAAGGTGCGGCGACACTGGGCAGTGCTGCGTGGCACAAGCCTGTGTGAAGTGCGGCAGCTGACAGGGCAGATAGGCAGCACCGACAATCGGACAGTCAAGCAGCGCACGGCTGGGTAGGCAGAAAGCAGCGCAGGCAAGCGATAACATCCCATTAGTATCTCCTAAATTTTAGTCATAGATCAGTCATTAGCTATGAACAAGTCGCAGAGACACTCCCGCCAGGCGTATATCTGTCATGGCGTGAACCAAACGAGCCACTCCATATTAGTTTTTCTTTCTCAGTTTCGCCTGTATACAGTATACGTGTGAATCATCATACAGTTCCATACGTATCTATACGTATTAATACATCAGGTATACACGTGTAGTACTCGACTTCATGGCCCCAGCGCCGCGGCGGGGTAGACCGCGAGGGGGATCCTGACGCTGTGCTTCTTGTCGCCCTTGAGCACCACCTCGCCGAAGCTGAAGGCGTTCCCCGGCGCGGTGGTGTTGAGCACGATCCTCAACGCCTCCGTCGCGCCGGGGGCGATGGTGAACACGTCCGGCGACACGCGCACCACCACGCCTTCGGGCGCCCTCACGTAGGCCATGTACGTCTCGTTCTCCGCGCCCACGCTCCTCACCCTCCGGTCCACCCGCCTCGACCCCACCAGGCTCGCCACCGTCACGCTCGGCGTGTTCAGGTCGGAGCACCACCGCGCCCGCGACGACGGCGGCGAGCAGGGCGCGCCCAACGCGCGTCGCACCGCGCCCTCGTCCACGCCGGGCACCGCGCACAGGAACTGCAGGTAATCCCTGTACCTGGCGTCGAACACCAGGCCCGGGTCCACGGCGCGCGCAGCGTTGATGGCCCCGGCGCCCATGTCGAACGGCGTCGCGGGCTCGACGGCGCCCGCGTCCCGCCGGGCCATCAGGGGCCTCCCGGAACGGTCGGTCACGTCGGCGGTCGTCGTGATTGCCGACATGATCATGGCGGGGCTCCACTTCGGGTGCCTGTGCTTGATCAAAGCCACGACGCCGGCGACGTGCGGAGTGGACATGCTTGTGCCGGACAGTAACGCGTAGTTTTCACCTTGGATTTCTGGCATCGCGTCGCTGGTCGGGCTCCAAGCTCCCCATATGTGATGCCCCGGCGCCATGACGTTCGGCTTCAGGACATCCGCCGACTGCATCTGCATGCTGTCCACGTCTGGTCCCCTCGACGAGTAGTCTGCGACGACGGGTGCTTCCCTCGTGTAGCTTGCACGCCGTCCCTCCAGAATTCGGACGGTTGCCCCGAACGTGCTGACACTCCCGTCCTCATCTCGAGCCGTGTTCTTGTCGTAGTACTCCAGTAGAGTCTGCACCAAGTTGCAGAAGACGATGCAGTTATGCAGAGCCACCCAAACATTCAGAGTTACTGAAATCTTATAGTCTCGGTACCAATCAAAACACTACGGTAATGCAAAGCACTAGCTATAATTGAATTAGGATTTAGAAACTTCTCATTCTTGAAATACATACCAATTATTTGATCGGAAAATTTGTTTCTACACCCACCTGCGTGTCTACTCCGTTCAGAACTATGGCTGAAGGGACTGCAGTTGGAAATGTGGACTGATATTCAATGTCGATGTCACCCGAATAACGATCAGCGATGACGACTCCAGCAGCTCCAATTTTCTGAATCGTATCGACAATGCCAGCAAGGCTGTTGCCTTCATAGTAGTTTGACGGCACATACATGCAAATAATCACCTTCCCCTGGACAAGAGATCTTATGAAGACCTTTGGATCTTGGCAGTTGGAAGATCCATCGGTCGAATTCGCGATTCTCACATCATCAGCCAATGCTAGTGGATACATTATTTCGCCTGGTGTTGACGCTGGACGTAAGAAGTAAGATAGTTAAAACAAAATTAGGCATCGAGTGAAGAATCTAAAACAAATACAATTAAAACAAAATTAGGCATCGAGTGAAGAATCTAAAACAAATACACACAGTATGGATAAACTGTTTAATCTACTTGAATGCAGCAGTAACAGAATGGTGTTGTAAGCGAGGACAGAAAGAAATTATCCTATGCAAGATCATAAGGAAAAGAAAACTGGGCCGAATATTGGCACTTAGCCTCTCCAGTAATTTTTTTTAATAAAAAACTACAAATTTAGTAATCAATCTACCAAGTTAGGTTGAAATGAATTACAGGAAAGGCCGCCGCAAGAAAAGACTTGCCCATTGCCAATTATGATTGATTTGTTATACGTCCTGTCTGTTGTTGAAGCTGCAACACTTATTATCCATGGGCTGAACGAGACTATTGAGTTCGCGTCAGGGCCTCCATTGCCAACTGCTTGAACAACAGAGACTCCAGCCTTGGTGGCAAGGAGCAGTTGTGTCTCAAGCAAACTGAGGAAAGATGCTGGCCCAGATGGAACCGAAGAAGGTGCCATAGAAAGACTGATAACATCGACACCATCTTCTACTGCCTACAGACAAGTAACACATGCAGTTTAACATATAGAGTTGAACGGTAGTAGCTTTCTGCAAAGAATATGATCTACAAACCTGGTCGACGGCGGCTATCACATCTGACATGTATCCACCAAAAGGATAGGCAGCTTTGTAGATCGCGAGACTGTAAGGGCATTCAGAAATCAGAAGAGACAACACAATGTTATATTACACACTTAACTGTTTTTCTCCTTTGGATTTGCTTTCGACATCTGAAGAATGGAACAAGGATGTTCTCTCACCGAGCTCCAGGGGCCATGCCGCTTGCATACCCAAAGTTGTATCCTCTGGATATTGCTGGTGTATGGAAATTGCCAGCTGCGATCGATGCCGTATGGCTGTGTAGACATTATTATGATCAGTTGGTAACCCTTTCGAGTTAAAAAGTGCTTTAACATGGTGAATTATTGATCGACAGTAGTAGATAAGGAGCATGCACCTGCCATGGCCATCGGGATCATAAGGAGATGCATAGTGAATTGTAGCATTGAACTCGCCAGATGCTTGACCAGCGCGTGCAAACCACCTAGCTCCCACTATCTTACCATTGCATGAATCCAGAGGGAATCTATCCCCAGAGCGACATATTCCTTTGAAACTGGCCGGTGGTGGCTTTGCTTGGCCCGACATGCTAACAAAGCTTGGGTTCTTGGGATCAATACCAGTATCGATCATGCCAATAACTACTCCATCACCAGAATTCTCAGCACCACCAAGGAGTGGCCAGACTCCATTAGCCCCGATGTACTTCGGAGTGTATGTGGTCATCTTGGCCATTTTGATGTCTTCTTGGATGAGTCTAACTCCTTTTGCACCACTAAGAATTCTAACTGTCTATTACACAAATAACAAATATAAAAGCATTCAGTTTTCAACCTCAAAAGAGACAAATAACCTATTCCTATTTTCACAAATCAGATAAGCAACTCAGAAAGAAAACTTGCAAACAAATAGAAGATATAAAAAGTTTCAAGCATGTTGGATTAAGAACAAAGGTGCTTGCATTTAATAGTTTATATGAGCCTTTTGACGCTGCCTTGAAAGTATTCATGTAAACTTATGGGTTTCATGTTTGCAAATACACAGAAATATAGGCAAAACTGAACAAGTTAAAGACTGCTCATTGCTCAAAAGTCAAACTGGAGCAGATTCTGACTTGTCTGCAAAATTACTCCTGATAATGTTCAACAAGAACAATCTTCCTTGAGTTTCATCTTCTTGTATATATTAACTACATCATCGTTTATTGTTATGTGTACGTTTAAAGGCTATACCTAGTCCTGGAAATACTACTATGTCAGGCGAGAGAATCACGGCTTTGTAAGAGCACTATCCCTATTTGCTAGCTTATATGTTCAAGTAACAGATAAAAGAATCAAAACAATATTATGCACTTTAGAGGCTAAGAAAAGAGCACCTCTTCAGATTCTGCATGAAGAGCAAAACCATTAAACAGGTGAGTGTAGCTGTATAGTTTCTTGTAAGATCCTATACGGAGAAATGATTCCAGGAAGATGTCATGCTTTGTTGTCACGACTTCCTTGTAGTTCTGAGCTTCCTCACCTCTCCTGAATGAAATTCCATTAATAAATGTTCTTTTCCAAAGAGAACATAAGTAACAAGATTCCTGCGTGGAAATCACGTACATTACATTCTTCCTGCTTGCTCTGTAGGAAATGACTGGGTCATCCTCCATCACCACCATATAAACCTTGGCAGATACATGAGATGGACCACAATTGAGGCTCAGAAAAGTAAGAATAGAACAGAACACTAGAGATGGCTTGAAAAAAGCCATGGCAACAGCGTCACTGAGCAATTGTATGAAGCATTCCAGAATTTCAATGCTTGAACACATGTGCTTATAAGTGCAAGAATAGGATTGTCTGAAAGAATGTTAGGTGAGGATTAGAGGGCAGTAAAGTGCGCCTTGCACCTGACACATCAACAAATGTCTTGCTCATAACTAAGCCACCAAAAGCATGCAATAAGCGCTTCCCGACCTCCATGAGACCTTCTTTGACTCCTCAACTATCAAGCAGTTAGCAGGATTTTACTTGTCCTGGCAAAAGTCAAGTTAATTGAATGTATCATTTGTACTATAACTCTGGCGTTTGGTGAAAATACATACATATTGAAACAACTGATGAATTAGTGAATAAACTGAATAAGCCGAAAACATAAGATCCTTTTCTTCAAATCAATACGGATTGATGGGGGAAAATACGCTGAAGCATTTTATATAAGCCATGCAGCTTGTGCAATCTATCGAATTCAAAGGTTAATCAGGGACAAGGCACTGTATGCTAGCTTGGTTTCAGAAATGTCATATGTCTGGGTCCCAACTGACAGAATTAATCCATATATTCTGGACCATGGTGCATCAGATTTGGTTTCAAGAAAACAAGAAGATTCATTTCCCCCTTCGCGTGCTTTGTGTGACAGCAAGAACCGCCCTAGATTCTTGTCCTAGGAAGCTCATGTACTTTTTGCACAAGTATTTAATAATGGAACCATGGAATGCATCACTTTGTTACTCCTTCCCCGAAATCACACAAGATCCCTGTGATGCTGTTCTTCCGCAAAGGCATGTCCTGGCAAACCCCCTACCAAGGAAACTCTCTTTGTGCCGCGCAGGAGATTGCGCAAACACCGGAGCCAATATCTTAAGTTCCAAACTCACTGCAGCAAAATCATCAGAAATTGTTGTAGCTTGCAAGTGAACAGATGTCCAACAATTAATAGTTCATAGGGAAGGAATCCAAAGGAGTAATACTACTGCGCACAATTAAACCGAAAGAAAAGCAGAAACCACCACCCTCTCGCGCCGTTCCTAGGGCTTCCGTTCGCCGTATTGGAGTAACAGCTTGTTTGGGAACGATTTGGGAGGGGAACGAGAGTTTAGAGGTAGGAGTTTTTGAGTAAGATGAGGCCCTCAGTTTGCTTTTTAATCTCAGCCCTTTGTTTGGCAGGAGAGATGAGACATGACGATGAATTGCTTTATAGCTTCTAAGATATCAGCAGTTACAATAGTCTATGTTACTTGCTATAAAGGGATGAACACATCAGTATCTAGATAATATGGAGAAGATATGGTGAGAAGAGAAGGTAGACTTGTTTCCAGGTGAAGAAACAAGCAAGTTGTTGACACCAAGACACAAGAAACAACAAAATAGCTATTGGAGACTCGCTTGTTATCTAAAAACTCATTTTGTGTGTAGCAATTAAAGTTCTAGATACAAACTCAAGAAACAATCAATTGTAAGATTTGTTTCTTTTTATTAGATTGAGTACTCTCTCTTCTCTTAGTAACACGCTAAGAAATAAACTATTGTAGATGCTCTAACATAACTAATGATAAATGACTGACATGTATTGCTATTACTTTAGACAACAATCCTCTTCTAATTCCCACCTCACTCAACGGGTTTAAAATGGTGAGAGGTATGCCTCATTCCCCACCCCCATCTAAATTCCCATGTCCATCAACCAAACAAGAGATTTATAACTCTCATCCCTAAATTCTCATTCCCTCTCCCTAATTCCCTGCAACCAAACAAGTTGTAAAGAGGAGAAATGGAGAAACGCCTCGCCCGCCATTGCTTTCCGGTTTCCTTCTTCCTTCGATTAGAAAATGTGATATATGCCAAAAACATGCCGCTTCAAGATATATCATCCAGTTTTTATAAAATTGGATATATTTGTCATTTTCTCCCGTTTTCTCTTATTTTTCCGTCTATTCCCTAGTGAAGTATCTCTTTTGTCCCTGTTCTAATCAGATTGATATCCTTCCCATCCATCCGATTTCCACATGCCAGCCAGAAACTCGAGTGGCCAGGGCTTCGGCCAGGTCTCGAGCGAGCTCAGGCGAGACCGGCGCCGCCTCTCCCCACCGGTCCCACTGGCCGGCCGCGCGTCCCTCCCCGCCTCCCCCGAGTGAGCTCCAATCGAGGCTAGGCCCGCCTCCCTAAAATCTCATGGGCTCGCTTCACGTGGCCAAGCATCTCGAGCCCACCCTAGCTCGCTGCCTGCGTTCGGCGCGGCGATGCGTCGTCTTCCCATCCACATCGCCTTCTCCGGCCGCCACGTCATTCCAAGCAAGGCCGACTCCGCCTCCACCGAGCTCCTCGCCGGACCCTCCCCTAGTCGGCTTGCCGCAAGGATCCTGGGCAGAAGCAGAAGCAGCAGATACATTGTTATTGTTGGAATGTGAATAGTGTTTGTGCAATGTGATATTGTTGTGATATGTAGACATATGTATTTCTGGAATTGCTTATAAGCATCGGCATTGTGCATAATATTGTGAATTTTCTCATTGTTTCTTGAAAGGATTTTTTGTTCAAGGCAATGGCATGTGGAATTTTGCAGCACCAAGTACAATCTTTATTCTGGTAGCCCATGGCAGTGGCACCATTACTATGAATATACATAAGAGAAAGAGATTGAAGTTTAACACTACAGTCAAGAAGTATGGTTGTGAAGAACTTAAAAGTTTACTGATTGTATTATCGATACAGAATGTAACTTGTAACATTAAAAATACTGTGAAGTGCATTGTCTAAAATGCATGCCATATCCCTGAAATATCCTAAGCCGTTTCAAAATTGCTGCTGTATGCTAGACACTACAATCAAAGGGGTTGCCGAAAAAAGTTCTCCGAATGAAACTCTCCATTTCGATCTCACAATAAGTATATGATAAAATGATCCTAGTAGGACAGCAGATTACCTTTCCAGCAAGGTTGTCAGAATCGTGATTCTGAATCGGATCGGAGACACTCTGGTAGGATCGCATTTTAGGATCGAATCGTAGAATCTAAGATTCTACCCGATTCTACCAAAAATACATTTTTTTTCAATGTGTCATGTATTCCAAGAGTGATATAAGTGTATATTTGGTCATTTGACATCTAATTTGATTGATAAATGTCTAAATCGTAGTTTAGATTCTATATCATTCAGAGCTATAGCTAAAATATTAATTTTAACAACCTTGCCATTACCTGAATATTTTACATAAAAAGTAAAATAAATAATAATAATAATTTGTATTATTCCAAACCTCCAAATCTTAATGTCTAACCTGCTAATTACTTAGTACTTATTATACAACTTGAATTGAGAGATAGTACACAACCAAACACCTAAATCTTTTATAATTTGAGGTGATACGTGATTCTACCATGATTCTACCTACGACTAGGAGCACAATTCTACCACGATTCTACTAGGTGCGACTCTAGGTGCGATTTAGATCGTATTGGTGTTGTAGGATCGTAGAATCATACGATTCTACGACTAGAGTCGCGATTTTAACAACCTTGCTTTCCAGTAAACAACATTGAGCATAGAAGTAGATCTTGCCTACTAAAGACAGCATTCCTTAAGTCTAGCTTCTCAGTAGCATGCTGTTAGATATTATACCAATATGAAAGCCATTTTTGTCTTAAGTTTGACAACAATATACTTCAAGACACATTCTTCATGCTCCTAACATATGATTCTGGAATTGCAAAGCAAATTTTTTTTGTAGTTGCAAAGATATTGTAAGGACCCGGGATTAACTCTCCCAAATCCTCTGTGCATTTCACTCTAGTCCCATGATCAGTAGCTAGAGTACACAGTTAAAAAAATGATAACAAATCCATATCACACATTTAATAAATAATACATAGGGTTTTATTACCAGAAAGGCTTATGAGCCAAAAATGATGAACACGGCGGAAGATGAAGAAAAAGTAGTAGAGCCCAGCTAATCTGCCACAAGCAATCGACTAGGGTAGCGGCCTAGTCGTCGAGATCTTCAGCAGTTGCGAACTACTTCTCTTTTGTTCAACAATTTATTAAGCAAGGTGAGTACAAATGAATGTACTCCGCAAGTTACGCCCAATAACAGATTATAATGCATAAGAGTATAACAAAGGATGGCTTATATGGTTTATTTTGTGTAAAGCGATGTTTTCTTTAAATACTTGTACTAAGTTCCAAGGCAGATATTCTATAACTAAAATTCATTTTTAAATCAGGTTTTATAGTCATATAACATTCACACAAGAATGGTGAAGGATACCCTCCTATCACATGGCTACCCGTCCAATTTCCCATTTGGATAGAAATCCATAACCATTTTACAAGTCTTTTGAAAACAAAACCAAAATCTAACTTTGAGTGGCTTTGCTAGCATGTCCATGACCGTGGACACGGCTATTCGAATAGTTTTACACTCTGCAGAGGTTGTACAGCTTTACCCACATGACACGAATTCTCTAGTTTGTTTGGCACATATCGGCACCACCGCTCACTACCTTAGGTAAGCAATCTAGAGCATGTGACAAGGCCTTTACAATGCGACATTCCACCGTAGTCCCGCCTCGCTAAGGTTTCACCTCCTTTGGACTAAACCATCCGTCGGAACGAGCCCCCTCTTGCGCCATGTGGGAATATAAAAGTAGGTCATAAAAGACACCCACGCAACCAGATGGCACGACCACGGTGAAACATTGCAAATTAGTTAGCCAGGTCCCCCCACACAGGACATGTGGTAGTACAATGTGGCTTAGCAAGATGCGGCTCGAAGACCGGTCCTTAACTGACTTGGACGACTTTCCATAAAACCCATGGGCCTCAACCCAAACCCGGATTGAGCCCGTGCATAAGCCTGCACCCACCAAACATCCATTTCGCCCAAGTCCAAATCAATTTTTCATTTCGTTTCGCTTTTCAGAAATCATTTGCAAAAGTCCTATGGTAAACCAATACTACAGGCGCAATTAAATCATATTTGAACATTTGGCTAAATTCCCCCTAATTCAATATTTTTGGTCTAAGCATGACTAAGCATAAAGTTTTTCAATCAGGAGCATCTTGTTAACACTATTGTATTAACAAGAGTTTTATCTAGGGCGACAAGGTATGATGGATTAATGTTCAAGAATTGTCAATTTCAAGGTCAGTAGGTCAACCTCCAATATTGTATTCCGTGGATATCATGGGGATATGCTCACGATCTTAGGATGATGAGACAATTGGCAATGGTATTGAGGGTGTGCGGAAACACGCGTTTTCGACGAGGTTTCACTGTCGAGCTCAAGGTCTGACCGCCATGGGGCGATCGGACCACCATGCATTGGTTTGGTTGGTTGTTTTGGTTCTTTGGCGATCTGACCGGCCAGGTGGCGGTCGAGCCAGGCGATGTGGCGGTCTGACCGGCTCTTGCTGGCCTGGTCGACCGGCCACCTTAGGAACCTTGAATTTTGGAGCTGAGACAAAAATAGAGGGTGTAGGCAAGAGAGAGGATTCTACTGCACTTGGTCTCATATTTTTTGGAGCTTCGAGTCAAAAGTTCTATTCATTTGAAATTTCCAGAAGGTTTCGGATTTTTAAGTTGGAATTTTGGCTAAGTCCCAGCTGAGCGGTCAGACCGACCAACAGGTGGCGGTCAGACCGGCCAGGGGGCGGTCAGACCGGCCAAAGTGGCGGCCTGATCGGTTTTAGCTTGTTCATCGGCCAACTCAGTGGCGATGATTGTTTTGTTAGGTCAAGTTTATGGGTTTCATTGCATAGATGTTGCATAATGCATGTTTTGGCTAACGTGGGTCAAGTTGTGAAGAACTTGTTCCCGGAAACGATTTCTTGGTCTATTGCTGTACAGGTGGCTTACAGGTCGATGACGGTCAACGGCGAGGAGGATAGGGACTAAGCTTGGAGAGCTGAGGTCCAGAACGATTGAGGATGCCGGGTGAGGTCAAGAGACTCAAGCGGGGCACAGAATGGACAAGGATGGCCGGACGGGCAGTTCGGTGCGACTGGTTGGATCAAGAGGCGCGAGGGTCGGTGCAAGTGCCTTGGTGGTTTCGGTGGGATTCGGACGGGAGAGACTTGCCGACATGATGAGAGCCGTTGATCAACCTACACGTGGCGAAGCATGGGATTGCTTCACGAGGTTTGGACTCGGTCTTTGGAGAAGGATCGAGAAGGGGTATTTTGGTAATTTCACCAAATACCGCATTGGTGACCTTTGGCTAAACCGCGGCGCAGGTCGTCGCATGGAGAAGCGGTTTAGGTCAATCGAAGACGAAGACGACGCTTTGAGATGCGTGCGTGTGTGAACCCGTTTGTGTGTGGGCTTAACGGGTGCCCTAATGGAATATTCTCTAGATGCTAGCCTCCACTATAAATAGGGCTAAGTGCTGGTTGCACTTTAGCACCCTTTGGCCATTTGATAACCCTATTTTGTGTTTTAGGGTTTTTGGGAGAAAGGAGGAGAGCTAGGGTTTCTAGGGTTTGGATTGAGTGTGTGCTCATGCGTTGAGCTTTGTCCTCCATGATGGAGTGGCTGTAAAACATCCATCTATCTCAAATCAATCCAAGCATCACTTCTTGAGATGAGTCTCTTTGTGTTTTTGTTCTCTATTTTGTGATTTTTGGGCTCTCTTTGATTCTCAGGTTTTTACTTAGTTTTTCCTCCTGATCTTGCTTGCTGGGATATGTGGGAACCTATCTAAGATCATCTAGATCATCAATCAACCACGAGCAAGCTTTTGGATCTAAGTTTTGTTTTTGTCCGGTTTTTGTGAAAGAAAGAGTGATTTTAGGGGGTTTTGCTCTTGAGGGCTTTTAGCTTGATTCTTCCTGTGATTGAGGATGCTAGGACGTATGGGATACTATCCTTAGCCATCTTGGATTGATTCCTCCCACGAAATCATCTCAATCACCGTTTTCGTATTTGGCTCAGTTTTGAAGCAACCTTCACTAAAACGGATAAAGGTTGAAACTTTGGCAACGATCTTCACGATCTTTCATTGGAATACGTTCCTAACATCCTAAGAAAGGTATGTTTTAAGTTTCGTGAAGTTTGGAGTCACGAATCAAAAGTTAGATATTTTTGTGTTTTGGAAGTTCGGTCAGACCGACTATTTGAGAGGTCAGACCGCCCCATGGAGTGATCAGACCGTCAGGCTGAGAGGTCTGACCACCCAACTCATTGTGATTTGAGTTTTTGGTAATTTTGGTTGTTTTGCTTCGGGGTTTCGATTGGATTCAATACAAGTCTTCCACTGTGCTTGTATATTGATCTTCATAGCTTTCATAGCTATTGGAGTGAAATTGGTATTAAATCCGATCTAGGAGAAAAGAGATCGTGCTCCTATTCACCCCCCTCTAGTCGCTGTTTCGGTCCAACATATTCCTATAATCCAACGCCTAGTAATTCAACATCAATAAATCACCTATCCTTATAGTCCGACATAGACCATCTATTCTCCAACAATTTTCTATTTCTACAATCCAACACCCGATAATAATACATTTCCATTATCCAACAATCATGTATAACTATTATCCAACAGTCATGTAAAGCTATAATCCAATAATCATTTAGTCCTATAGTTCAATATTCAACAACAATCCACTTCTATAATCCAACATTAATATATTCTGATAATCCAATATAACCAATTCTTCCCACTAATTCCACAAGGTTTTATACATATTGCTTGATTCAACTAATCCACCATATTTTAACATCATGATTTGTTAATCCTATCATCATGTCTTCATATAACCCAATATCTAATAATCACGTGATTCTATAATTCAATATCCACCCATCATGTATATCTACAATCTCATGTTCATCAATTATGTAATCCTATAATTCCATCTTCGATAATCCGATGCCCAATAATATATATATATATATATATATATATATATATATATATATATATATATATATATATATATATATATATATATAATTCAATCCCAACAATAATAAAATTCTATAACCCAATATCCAACAATCGTGTATTTCTATAACTCACATCCATCAATAGTTTAATATCAATAATTACCTATTTCGTAATTCAACATTCATTAATTTGATATCCATCAACATTCTTCCTTTATCATTAAACATTTATCCACAATCTACTTTTATTATCCAAACATCAAATTCTAACTCCGAATATATATATATGTATATCACATTCGAAATATTCTCCATACCACCTCTCTTGACAATTATTGGTCATACAAGGGAATTGGGAATAACTATAAAGCTTTAAACGGGAATTTAAATTACTTGATTACAAATATGCATGCAATAATAATTTAAAACAGAATTTAAATAATTTAAAATACTGGGATCAAATAAGATCAAAGGTTGTAACTTGCCTTGCTTATTTAGTTGTCGTTCTTAAATGGCGTCGGAATGTGATTCTTCAAATAATTCAGTTTCCTTGGAGTCATCGAAATCTATACGCGAAAACAAACCAAATCCAAATATGTTCAAATAAAGGAAACACTTCAGACAAAAATAAACATATATAGCAACATCTGGAAAGACGAAAGTATTCCAGATGAAACTAATTATACCTAGTGGAGTTGATGGAGGAAATTCTTCAGACGAAGTATATCCAAAGGAGTTGATGAAAGAAATACTGTAGACGAAAATACAATCAAATAAGCTGATGAAGGAAATACTTCAGACGAAGTATAACCAAAGAAGCTGATGACGTAAATACTACAGACAAAAGTAGTTAAATCTAAAAGGGAGAGAGAATGTATGTAGGAACATTCCTCAAAGGTTACGATATGGGAGAGACTACCTGATTAGGTAATACTCTCAGATCTGCTCTCGAATCACGAAAGAGTCTACTACTGAGAATGGATGATGATAGAAGATACCTAGAACGTAGGTGATATTGTTTTCCTTAACAGGCCACCTAGTACTCGCAAGTATTCTCTACAGGCATTCTATGTATACATCTACGATGATCATACAGTCAAAATCAATCCTCTTGTCAACCTTAGACTAATTATTTAATCACTAATTATCCTAATTAAAAAGTATACATGCTAAACAAATGGGCTCCTAACAGTAAGTCATGTACCAACAACTCAAACTGCAGTAGTACCATTAAGATGCATGACAAGGATGTCCTTTTTGAGGTAATAAAAGGATTGGCTTGTGACTGAAGGGATCCAAGGAATCCAGCATAGTGTTATTATCTTCAGCTTGTGCAACCACAATATGCCTGGGAAGGCATTGGACTAAAACAATAAGATGGCTAAGATAGGCTACTAATGTCTTTGGCTAAGGGTTCCATTAAGCTTCTTATCTGATTTTGAATGTTGCTTTCTCACAATTGAACATCTAGCTATCTGTTATCAGATGGCCTCATTGTCATACATTCAAGTATTCAGAGATATACACATACACAGGTGACACAAAGATGGAGCTGAGGCAGAACAGCGGTGGCGGTAGAGCTTGGGCGGCGAGGGCGACACCGGTGGGAGGGTCGACGCTGATGGAGGAGCATGGGCGTAATGGACTGGGGCAGCCGAGGTGAGCTCGTGGGTGGTGGAGACACAACAAGCGTTGGTTGGTGGTGCATTGGGGTGGCTCGCGGCGGCCGGTCCTGGAGGAGAAAAGGGCGGCGGCGCACCGGTGAGGCTAGGGGTGAAACTAGTGGAAGCATGAGCACTACCCGGATGTGGGGGACTCACCTGGGCAGTTGGTGGAAGTTGAGGAGGGCCGAAGTGGCTTGGCGGTGGAAGCCGGCGGCAGCGTGAGGAGGTCGTTCGAGGCGGGGTTGCTCGGGCAAAGGGAAGCTCCGCTCGGAGGTTGCTGATGGATGAGGGAGCCGAGGCGACATTCTGGTTGCGAGGAATTGACGCGGCACGCCTTGGTGCGACGATGGCGACGGCGGCGGCGCCTCAAGCCGGAAAGGGAGAGGACGGAGCCATCGGCGAGCGCCTGAAGAGAAAAAACCAAATTGATTTAGGAGATTGAAGGCTATGGTTCCGGGACATGTTTTGACGCGATTAGAAATGGAGGAGGGTCACGGTGTTGGCCGTAATGGCGAGCGGCGGTTCGGGCGGCGTGACCATGTCATTCAGAGCTTGTGCTTGAAGCTCGGGAGAGAGGAGGAAATAGAGGGGAAGTGGAAGCAAGGAGAAGGCGAGCAAATGGAGGCCAGGGCTACGGCAATGGCCTTTTGTAGGTGGGCGGCGGAGATCTCCTTGAGGCTGGCGACGCACTCGGTGAGGGCTTTGCATTGAATTCGGGAAGGAGGTTGGCGAGAGAAGACAACGATTGAGACTAAACTCGGTGGCACAGTGACGTCGAGGCGACGTTGAGTGGCGGTCGAGCGACGAGGCGGCTGCATGGCTGCGACGTGGCCGCTGAATCCTAGCCGGCATGGGTGGAGGCATGGGCGCCAGCGCCTGATGCGGTCGGGAGGAAAGAGCGAGAGAGAAGACGGTGAGCATGGTGGCTCGGCCGAGTAATAGGTCACAAGAAAAAAAAAGGCCGGAGGATGGGCCATGGAAGGGAAAATGAATCGGTAGAGAGCGTCTGAAAGAAAGCTATTGAAGGAAGATTTGGCCCAAAATTGGGTTTTGGGTTTTGAAATGGTTTTTGAATTACCAAAAATACAAAACTTAAAAAGGCTTTTTAGAAATAGAGAATTAAGTCGAAAAATTTCAAGAAAAATTCACATAAATTCCTTGAATTATTTGGAACCTAATAAAATTATTTATAACTAAATTTTAGCTTTCAATTTTGTAAATAAATTATTTTGGCTTTAACAAACATAGGAAAAAACTTTTAAAATTTCAAAAATTTAGAAACTCAAGAAAAATAATTAAAATTTTCTTTTTAACTCTAAATCTAATAAAAAACCCAAGAAACTCAATAAATTATAATGAAAAGCATTAAAACTCTTTTAAAACTCATAAAATCCAATAAAATAATATTTTATTAATTTAAAATTGGTAATGTAATTTTGGGTCATTATGAGATATTATTCAATTCTTTTGACATGCAGAGATATGACATGTGCTAGTCTCGCCTAGAGCTTGCTCGGGACCTGGCCGACAAGCCCTGGCCATTTGAATATGCATCAACCCAAGATGCATTCTTTCACTTGACCTCCATCAACACATGATGGATCTTCTTTTGACATGATGATCAACTCATGATCATCTCCTCTTCTTGGACATCATCAACACACGAAGATTTCATTTTCTTTGAGTTCTTGATACGCATCAACACATGATGCATCATTTACTCTTGAACTTTGACTTGATGTTTATCAACTCATGATGTCATCCCAAGTCATCATCATCATGGAACATAACATATTCATCCAAGTCATGGAAAATGTTAGTTCCACAAAGTGATTGTCATTAATTACCACAACATACCATTAACTCATAATGGTGGGATAAGATACTTCAATATTTCCTTCTTTGGTAATTGATGACAACCATCATAATAGCAAATAATTAAATATTAAGTTATATGAGTATATATAAACGACACAAGTTTTGTGTACTCATATGATATGTTTTAAAGTAAAGATCATTAATATATGTGGATAAAGAATATGGATCAATACTAATGAAACCACAAGACATAGAGTAAACTCCCCCTAAATGTGTGCATACACAAATGTGTAATAAAAACATATGCACATATTCAAGTTAGACTTTTGGTGGAGTTCAACCTATATTTTGGATCCGAGGAATGCAACAAGATATGAGAATATGATGTCGAATGCATACCTCTATGATTTTCACCTTTTCGTCCAATTAAGACTAAGCAATAGCTATATCAATAAAAGTATTAGTCTCACAAATAGATTTGTCATTAATCATTAAAATACTCCATTAACTCATAATGGCGGGTCTAGATTCTTCAATCTCCCCCCTTTTGGTGGTTGATGACAAATCCTTTATCAATAGCAACATTTGGATATAAATCATCATAAGATAAGAATTTAAGCTATTGAACTATATCCATGCATGTTACTAAGCAAATTAAATTCTCCCCCTTTTGTACTATGCATGAAATAAGGTGAAAACATAAGAGAGAATCTAAATAGAAATATATTGATCATATAAAAATTCTCCCCCTTTTGGCATTAAACACAAAAAAATCCAAAATAAAGCGAAGCTAGAAGGAGTCTTTGCAAATTAGGTTTCCCATATAATATAGATTACCCAAAAAGTTTTTCATTTGCTTTAAGAAAAACTCCCCCTTACACAAATGTTGTACTCCTTTGACACACAATGGCTTTCTACATCCAATCAATATCCACCTCTTTGTCATATCTTTGAAATAGATCCATCCAAAATTCATGATGACTTCAAACTTTCTCATTTGACCATTATTTGCAACCAAATTCTCCTCCTTTTACATTAAGCACAAAAAATGTCTATATGTGAATCACACTTGAAAGATAGTCAAACATCACTTGTGGATACCACGCGTCGATGCAAAGTGCTTGAAACTTTTCTCGCAAAGATCTTCAAAGAAGGCGTCCAAAGAGAAGAGGGAAAGAAAGAATCCACTCGTACACGGAGAGTACATGAGAGTGGTCATTCTGCCTTACAAATTTGGCAAAGTAAGGTTCGAGCTCTTAGACGTTTTCTTCGTGGGTGGGCTAAAAATATCAGTGGTACGTCTAAAAAGGAAAAGATAGAGCTTAACTTTTTATTTGATGAATTAGATAAAAAAAGCTGAGGTTATGAGGTTGTCTGATCACGATCTTAATCTTAAAAAAGGCGCTAATGAGAGATTGACACATCTTTTGAGAGAAGAAGAAATTAAGTGGTACCAGAGGTCCAAAGAGAAATTTCTTTTGGAGAGGGATAGAAATACACATTATTATCATTTGATTGCGAATGGGAAGCATAGATGTCAAAGAATTTTTCAGCTCGAAGAAGAGGAAGGAATAATTCGGGGTGATGTACAATTAAAAAAGTATATCACCAATTATTATAAAGGTTTATTTGGACCATCCGAAGTCAATCATGTCTCTATGGTTGATACTGTTACGAATGATATACCCCAAGTTTCGGATGCGGAAAATAATTTCCTTACATAATCTTTCACTGAAAAAGAGGTAAAAGAAGCAATTTTTCAAATAGACCATAACAATGCACCTAGGCCAGATAGCTTCCTAGCCGAGTTTTATCAGGTGTTTTGGGAAGTCATTAAAGATGACTTGATGGCCATGTTCCATGATTTTCATAACTGCTCTCTACCTCTCTTTAGCTTGAATTTTAGGATCATTACACTACTTCCAAAAAAAGCGGTGTAACACCCCAGCTCAACATTGAGCCTGGAATGCTACTAAAATTAAATTAAACTAAACTAAACTAAGACCAATTACCAATTTTCGGCAGAACCTCCTTTGTATAATTAACTATACCGAGGTTCCAACAATTAATCATAGCAATTAACACTAAACTCAATATTCAAGTTCATTCGGGCATGCAAGATAATCTAATAAACATAAACAAAACTTGCTATTCTCCTTATTACAATTAATCTGAAACTTAAAACCATCCATAAGTGATTCACAAGCGCTTTACTTATTATTGGAGTAAAATCTAAATGATGATCGCCTTAAGGATGAGTGGTAGTGAGTGCATCCAAACATCTACTCCCTCCCATGCATGCCGTTCTTGCCAGTTGTACCTAAAACATATCAAAGCAAGAGTGAGCCCAAAGACTCAAAGAAGTATCAACAAGGCTAAAGCTAAAATCACAGTCATAGCATCAATATTCCAAATTAAACATTACACTAAACATAGCCTTCATGCTTATGTAATGCGACCATGCAATGCACCTTTTAAACTTTATCTCTTTTCGCATTTTACCGGTAATGCGAGGTATACAACCGTCGATGTATACCCTTGCCTATGGACTCTGGCACAGGGACCAAGAGCCTATACTCCACAAGTATAGGGACCTTTGCCCATAATCATCATGATGGGGATCTCTTTACTCATTGCCCACATTCTATGAATGTGGGGACCTCAAGCCCGTCATTTACATGACGGGGACCTCAACTATTCATACTTGGTCACCACATGACCAAGACTCAATCATGCTTACTACATGCATATGTACAATGACATCATCTTCCAAACATATGAATTCAACGTGTACATAATAACATGTAAGCATTAACAACATACATAGGAAGCTTTAACCATAACTTGCATTTACCAAAATATATTGTAATTCATCACATTAACATCCATGCATGGCTATTACGAACAAGACACAATCAATCTCAGTGAACAATCATAATTATTCTACAACCCAATACTTGCCTCAACCGCGAGAACGATGGACGCCAAGAGGCGCCCCTCGGATCACGCTCCCACCGAACATAATGATAACCCAAACTAAGACAAGCATACTGGACCAAAAGCATAAATAAGAACACAATTGAACTCACTAAACTCCCAAGCATTTCCAATCTTCCAATTTCTACCGATCGATTTGGTGTTCATTGCGGACAGTCAACTTCTAAAATACATAACTTTCTTCTCAGGAGTCCAAATAAGATGTTCTAATACTTTCTGGAAATATAATTAAATTACCTAAATAAACTTAGTTGGGGAGCCCTTCTGATTCTGCCATCTACTGCCCCTACCAAGCCAATCTACAGAACATCAATTATCACATCGGGTTCTCTAAACAGTACACTAAAATTATCATAACTTTTGCTACGAGAGTCCAATTCTTATGTTATTTAGCTTTCTGGAAAGGTGAGGAAATTACCCATCTTTTTCATTATAAAGAGATCCTCTGATTTCGTCTTTAACTAATAGATTAACTCAGATTTCTACAGACTGTCAGGATGTTGACAGGTTAACAGGACAGCGGCACTAAACAATTCATAACTTTCTAACCGTTAATCGGATCTGGGCGTTCTTGGTGGCCACAGAAAGCTAACAACATAGCCCAACTATTTATAAGAGGTTAGATCCCTAGATTCTGCCTCTACAGACATGAAAACCGTCATCCAAATTACTGGACAAAACACGATCTATTAAACCGACGCAATTCAATCTATCAAACGACATCAAACGCATCTACTGCACATTAACCAGCGAAGAACACGCGACATTACCCTTGAAGAATCGCTGTAGATCGCGACGAAACCCGCGAACCTTCACTTCCCACTCTTCTCCGCTCTCTCCTTCTTCTCCCTTCTTTGGCCGACCACCACCAATGTGACCTTCTTCTTCTTCCCTACTCAAAGAACGGAGCGGAGGGGGTAGTGCTACAGTACCGGCGGCGCTACAGTAACAGTGAGCTACAGTACCATCTAGGGTTTGGGTGGCCTCCCCCTTCCTTTTAAGGCCGACCAACTCAAATGGGCCAAAACACCATGGGCCAAAGACCCAGGTTCTCCAATAAGAGCAAAAACGCCCCTCTAAAACCTCCAATTATTTCTCTAATTCTATTTAATTTCAGTACTAATCACTTATTTATTTTATGTTAAAATGGGATATTACAAGCGGATGGTAAGCAAATCCAGCAATATAAGCATATTTGTCTTTTAAATGTTAGTTTTAATTTTTTTACTATAGTTGTTACTAACAGACTTATGGGTGTAGCTCAAAAGATTGTTAGAACATCCCAGTCAGCGTTCATGCAGGGGAGATTTATTCTTGAGGGCGTTGTTATCCTTCATGAAACCATCCACGAATTACATAAAAAGAATTTGGATGGAATTGTTTTCAAGATAGATTTTGAGAAAGCTTATGACAAAGTAAAATGGCCGTTTTTACTTCAAACTTTGAAGATGAAAGGCTTTTCTGCCAAATGGTGTTCCTGGGTAGAAAGTTTAGTTAAGGGAGGAAGTGTTGCAATAAAAGTTAATGATGATCTTGGGTCTTTTTTCCAAACTCCGAAAGGTCTTAGGCAAGATGATCCTATGTTGTCTATTCTTTTTAACCTTGTAGCGGATATGCTTGCAATCTTTATTTCAAGAGCTAAAGAAGCATGCCTTTTATCAGGAGTAGTTCCTCACTTAATTGATAACGGGTTGCCAATTTTACAGTATGCTGATGATACGATACTTTTTTTGAATAATGATTTGGAACAAACAAAAAATCTCAAGCTTATTCTTTGTGTCTTTGAACAATTATCTGGTTTAAAGATTAATTTTCATAAGAGCGAGATTTTTTTGTTTTGGTTCTGCCAAAGATGTTGAACCACAATTCACACAATTATTTGGTTGTGAAGTGGATGCTTTTCCTTTCAGGTACTTAGGTATCCCAATTCACTTTAAAAAGTTAAAGAATAGTGATTTGAAAGGGGTTGAGGATAGATTTGAGAAAAAACTTAGGAGTTGGAAAGGAAAAAAATATTTCTATGGGGGACGGCTAGTACTTATTAACTCAGTACTCAGCAGTATGCCAATGTTTATGTTCTCTTTTTTTTAGGTTCCTAGAGAGGTTTTCAAAAGACTTGACTATTATCGATCTAGATTTTACTAGCAGAACGATCGTCATAAACGTAAGTATAGGCTAACTAAGTGGAGTTTAGTTTATTCGCCCAAAGAGCATGGCGATCTAGACGTTCAGAACTTGGACATAAAAAACAAAAGCTTACTCGGGAAATGGTTATTCAAATTGCTTAATGAAGAAGGTGTTTAGCAATCGTTGCTTACAAGAAAATATTTGGGTGACAAGAGTCTTTCGCAGGTGGTTAATAAACTTGGGACATCCCATTTTTGGTCGGGTCTTATGAAAATTAAAGATCATTTTCTTCGCTTTGGGTCATTCCATGTTCAAAATAGAATGCACACTAGATTTTGGTAAGATATTTGGTTAGGAGATTCTCCGCTGAAAGGCCCATATCCACTTCTTTATAATGTGGTAAGGAGAAATGGCGATACAGTGGCAAATGTTCTGAGATCGACCCCTTTAAATGTTTCTTTTCGAAGACCTATTATAGGTACTAAGTTACATGCTTGGAATGCTTTAATTTTGAGAATTTCTAATTTACATTTAAGTTCTCAAAAGGATGTCTTCAGGTGGAATCTAAATAAATTTGGACTGTTTACGGTAAAATCTTTCTATGGGACGCTAATAAGCAATTATCAAGCTCCCATTAGGAATTTCTTTTGGCAAATTAAAATTCCCTTAAAAGTAAAAAATTTTCCTTTGGTATATCAAAAGAGGAGTAGTATTAACTAAAGATAACTTGTTTAAGAGAAATTGGAGGGGAAGCAAACAATGGTGTTTCTGTTTTAAGGAGGAAACAATTCAACATCTTTTTATTGACTGTCCCTTTGCAGGTCTTGCATGGTGGGTTGTTCAATGTGCATTTAATTTATCCCCCCTGTGAGCATAGCAAACATGTTTGGAAATTGGTTAGCTGGTATTCCAATAAATATAAAGTCACAACTCATGGTGGGAGCTAGTGCCTTATGTTGGTCTATCTGGTTATATCAGAATGATGTTGTTTTTAACAAAAAGATTGTCACTAATCCCTTGCAGGTTATCTTATGTTGTGGGTTTTGGCTGAATGCTTGGGCAAATTTACAGAAATTGGCCCAGAAGAAGTACATGCTGGCTGGAATCCTAAGGTTGGAGGTTGTGGCAAAGCAAATCCTCAATTCTCATGGGTGGTGGCTTAGTCACAGGATTTGCATTGATTGAGTGTGATTTGCTTTCGGCTGTTGGTTGTAAGGCTTTTGGCCACTTTTAACAGTGTTGGTTGTTTTGATGCTTGTGACTCTATAATAAAATGGGTTGTGTGCATCCGTGATGCAGAGGCCGAGAGAGAGTTTTTCTCTTCCATTATCTAAAAAAACGGAGAGTACATGAGCGTGGTCAAGAGAGGCATGATTAGCAAGGAATGAAGTTAGATATCATTTGAAATGATAACATGATATTATTTGAAAAGATAAATATCATGCCGAGGTCAAGATGATCAAGAGAAACTACCACTTTTAGAAAGAATACCATTTTTATGATAAAATATCACAATGCAATCAAAATGGCATATGGAGACAAGAAATCACTTGAGGGGTAGCTTAGCGAATATAACAAGGATCAACTTGACCAAAGGATGCAACCAAAGTATATTTAAATTTGAATGGAATGAAATGGCTGTCTTGACAAAGAAATCGGTAGTACCGCAGTTAAATGGCCGGTAGTACTGAGATGCGGAAGTACCACAGTTCAAAGCACGGTAGTTTCGATCTGCGGAAGTACTGTCGTTCAAAGGCCGGTAGTTCCGGTTTTCCAGGAACTTCAAGGATAGATCATATAATTGTGAAATATGCAAATGATCCCTAGTTTTGCACTCAAATAAATATTTCTAGGATCATTATGTATGAAATAGAAGATAGAAACTTCAATGAATATATATAGTTTTTATGAATTAGTCTTTTGTTTTTCACAAATGAAACTTATTTTGATGAAACTTCTTCAAAAGAGCCAAATTGAGCAAATGATGAAACTTAGAGCATCCAATTTCATGTACGAGTCATGAATACCATTATGGACCTATTCATGTGAATAAATTTGGTTCAAATGACAAAACTCACTTAAGTGCTAGAAAGTGACCACTTAGGTCAAACTAGTATTTTGGACGAGTTTCAAAATCAAATAATTTTTTCTAAGTTGGCCTTTTGGAAATCCTTTGAATACCAAAAAGGTTTAAAATAGCCAATTCTGGGATATTCCTTTTAGGACCATTTTCAAATTTCTTTTAGAATAGATTTTATACTAAATCTAGTTTATGTCAAAAACAAGATACTATTGTTAGAATTTTGGCTAGAAACTCATTTTCACTTGAAATAGATTTTTCTTGAGCCAAAACCTTTGGGAAACCTTTGAAAAGCATTTGTATACATTTTACAACTAGTTTTTCAAAGGATTACTAATAGTTATGGGATTTTTGACTTTTGGCTAAAAGGGCTCAATTTTGAAAAATATTACTAGCACTTAATTTATTTGGGCACACTTAGGGATGTGATATAAGATCAAGAACACCCTTTTTAAGATTTTCATGAAATGTAACCCACACAAGGCATAAGGGCTAGATACTTCAATGTAAGTACTTGTTACTGAATTGGTATTGGATTATGATATGACATGATCATCCTCAAGCTTGGCTCCAATTTTGGACATGATGGAATCTACCACTTCATGTGAGCCAAACCTCCAATGCCTCTCCAAGTACCTATTAATCATTTAAACATGTTTTGGTACCCAATACTTGGTTGGGTCCATGAATGTTAGTCACAATACTTTTGGGAATCCAAATGACCCTTGCAATAATTTTAGGTGAGCTAACAACCCTAGCAAACACATTGCCATTTTTATCCTTCCTAAGCAAATAATGGTCATCATAGATAAGAGGCTTAGGAGTGATATCTTTGGGACATTGTTTACCAATGCGTCCCTTTTCCTGACAATTATAGCAAGTTGGGCTATTGCTTCCCTTTCTTGTCTTCTTATCTTGCTCCTTGCCGGCTTGCCTCTTCTTTGAATGTCTTGACTTGACATCCATTTGATTTGGGCACATCGAGGCATTATGGCCCTTCTCATTGCATCCAAAGCACTTAACCTACTTCTTCATATGTCTTGCATTGTGCCTTGTCTTGCTACTCTCTTTCTTGAAGACAAAACCAATCCCTCTCTTGTCATTCAAGCTACGTTGCTTGCTCAAGATATCATCAAGAGAGGCCTTCCCTTTGTAGCTTCTATCCAAATCAAATTTCAATTTGTGACTTGGGCCTTGAGCTCATTATTTTCCTCTACAAGATTAGTCTCACAAGACATGGAGGGAATAGAAGCATCTAATTTTGAGCAACAAGGTAGATCTAGTAAATCATCACAAGAAGTGGATATGCTAACCTTAGATGCAATGCGAGGATTAGCTACTACACATGACATATCATCTAATAAATCACATGTAATGCCTATATCCACTTTGGACTTAGTGAATTCCTTGAGAAGGAGAGACTCGTGCTCATTCTTTAGCATATCATAATTAATTTGAAGAGATGTATGTTTTTTCTTCAAAACTTTGAATTTAGACATCTCCTTTCCAAGGTATGCATTCAAGTCCTCTAGCATGTCTATCAAATCATTATATGAAGGCTCATCATCATCATTTACCTCGTTGTTACATTTTGCCATAAAGCATGTAGACATGTCAAATAGTGATGGAGCCTCATTTGTATTTAAGTGGTTTGATGGATCTTCCTCTATGGCTAGACCGACAAAGTGTCTTATTTTGTCATCATTCTTCTTTCTTGATGATGATTTGGGCTCTTCTTCATCTTCCCCATCATAAGGACACCTTGAGGCAATGTGTCCCAATTTTTGACAATTGTCGTACCTTAGAGTCATGTGGTGCTTTGTACTTGAAGATGTGCTTGAATATTTATGTGAGTCACGTCTCTTCATGAGATCTTCCATTTTGTACATGAGAGTGACTAATTCTTCTTCAGTGTCATCATCTTCCTCATCTTCACTTGAATCATATTTCGCTTTGAAAAGCATGAATTCTTTTGCTTGAAGTTGAGGCCATCTCCTTGAGCTCATCTTTGTCCTTCTTGTATATTTCATTTGTGAGGAGATTTCCCAAAAGAGCGGTAGGAGTCATCTTTGGCAATTCGGATGAATTGGGGAATAATATCACCAAGGTCTCATATTTCTCCGGTAGAGCCCTAAGCATCTTGCGCGCAATATCAAGATTGGTTAAATCACAAGATAGGTCTTTGAGCTCATTTACTATGTTGTTCATTCTAGAATACATCTTATTGATGCTCTCATGAGGCAACATGGTAAATGACTCATACTTAATCTTTAACCTATGCAATTTAGCTTCTTTGACCGTAGAGTTTCCCTTATGAATTTCTATGAGAGTTGTCCAAACATCATGAGCATTTTCAATATTGCTCACTTTATTGAACTCCTCTACACTCAAAGCGCTATATAGAGCATTTAAAGCTTGAGCGTCGAGTTACAAGTTTTGCTCTTCCTTTTGAGTGGGGTTTTGTGGATCAATTGTTGTAGCAAAACCAGCATCAAGAATTCTCCATAAGTTTGGGCTTATGGCCTTAATAAAGATGGCCATTCTAATTTTCCAATGAGCATAATTTGAACCATCAAAGTGTGGTGCTCTTCCAAAGGAGAAACCCTCACTAACCATCATTTACTCTCTAGGCAGTGAAGCCTAATAAATGAGAGACCAAGCTCTGATACCACTTGTAAGATCGAGGAGGCCGACTAGACAGTGGTGAATAGGTGGTTTTAAAACTTCTTTGGCTAAAACCGAGTTTTACGCGGAATTGTAAATCAATTCGGTTTTACACAATTAAAACCTAAATCAATTAGTCTTTACTAAGTGCACCAACAATGTAAGCATACAAAGACAAGTAAGCAATTTAATTCTAAAAATGTAAATTGCAATATAGTAAAGTACAAGAATGCAAACCACGATGACACAATGATGTTTTACCGTTGTGTTCGGAGACTTACCGGTCACCCCTAATCCACGTTGAGGTAGGCCCAAACCAATGGGACCGGCTCCACGAATTAAGCCAACACCTCCGAGGTAAGTCCAACCACTTGGACCAGTTCCAACACGAACCAACACCTTGATCCACTAGGGGTTGCTCTTCCTCCACTCTGGAGATGGCGAGCACCAAGCCACTCACAAACGTCGGGCCTTCTCACAAGCTTTTTGAGAAGATCATCGGACCACGACACCTCCACGGCATCTAGGTGTCGGCAAACACCAAGAGAAATAGGTCGAAGACCCTTACTTGAACGAATCAAGTGTTTAAGCTCAATATATACACAATCCACTGCCTAATGCAACACATGCACTTAGGGTTTGCTCTCTAAGCTCACTAAGTGTAACACATGCACATAAGAGATGAGAGGGCTTGCTCTTAGCTCAAGAGAATGTATATGGCACCAGCAAACATACACAACCGGCCAATGTGGGTATTTATAGCCCACACATAAAAACTAGCCATTGGGGGAAAAGCTACTGAAAAATCAGCATGAGTGGTAGTACTACCGTTCATCGGTCGGTACTACCGCACCTCCACTGACACACAGTAACGGCTACATTAAACCCTCTGAAATAGCCGTTGGAAATGCAGTGCGGTACTACCGGCAAGTAATACGCGGTAGGTCCGCTCTCCGATAGTTCCGATCCACAATGGCGGTACGACCGCTTCCACTTGAGTCCAACACATGGCACTCTCTGGAAATAACGTACCGCTTACTAATCGGATATACTGTGATGCGGTAGTTCCGCCAAGCAAACACGGTACTACTGCAACGCGGTAGTTCCGCCACAAAGCTCTGGTACTACCGCTTCACAAGAGCGACCGGACCACTTAGTCCTGATTGGACTACGCACGTGGATGAGTCGGATTAAATGGGCCGTTCGGACTGCGTGTTTTAATCACACGATCGGAGCAACGTTCAGACGTTCCGAATGTCACACAGTAGTTCCGCCAAAGGAAATGTGGTACTACCGCTCAACGGTAGTTCTGCCACACAAACTCCGGTACTACCGTACCTCAAGAGAGCAACACATGCTCAACAGGTGTCTTACTGGAAAATACGTACAACGAAGGGATTCGTACAACCGGGTTGCAGTAGTTCTGCCACACAACCTCGGTACTACTGCAGTGCGGTAGTTCTGTCAACATAACATCGGTACTACCGCTTTTTCTGAGAAAAGCACAGATTGCATTCGCTTCAGCTCAATTTGCAAAACACGTTTGCCAAATTGATGTGTGATGCAAACAAAGGTTTAAAGGCAAGATTCTCAACAAGTTGCAAAACACATTTGTCAACTTTTAGAATCAATGCCACAAGGAATAAGGTACATGGACTTAAACCATTTGCAAAACATATTTGCAAACTAAAATCACATGCTACAAGGATTATGCATGAGCCTCGACTATTTGCAAAACACATTCGCAAATATTGGCAACATGCTAACGAGAGCGAGAGCAAGCACAATGAGCTATCAACACATGACAAATCCAAGCTACTAGTCAAGACCCATCTTAATAGTACGACAATCTATACTAGCAATCTGGTCTCCAACCAAACACCAAGACCGGTAAAAGACTAGGAACACATTCTTAACCATAGCTAGTCATACATTTGCCTTGCACATCCTCTTAAAGCTTGATGACGCACATCTTCACTTCAAGTCCGGGTTCTTGACTTTGATAATCATCAACACATGATGATCTCTTTTGCTTCAAGTTCTTGACTTGAATATGCATCAACCCATGATGCATTCTTTCACTTGACCTCCATCAACACATGATGGATCTTCTTTTGACATGATGATCAACTCATGATCATCTCCTCTTCTTGAACATCATCGACACACAATGATTTCTTTTTCTTTGAGTTCTTGATACACATCAACACATGATGTATCCTTTACTCTTGAACTTTGACTTGATGCTTATCAACTCATGATGTCATCCCAAGTCATCATCATCATGGAACATAACCTATTTATCCAACTCATGAAAAATGTTAGTTCCACAAAGTGATTGTCATTAATTACCACAACATACTATTAACTCATAATGGTGTGACAAGATACTTTAATCTTTCCCTCTTTGGTAATTGATGGCAATCATCACAATAGCAAAAAATTAAATATTAAGTTATATGAGTATATATAAACTGCACAAGTTTTGTATACTCGTATGATATGTTTCAAAGTAAAGATCCTTAATATATGTGGATAAGGAATATGGATCAATACTAATGAAACCACAAGACATAGAGTGAACTCTCCCTAAATGTGTGTATACACAAATGTGTAATAAAGACATATGCACATATTCAAGTTAGACTTTTGGTGGAGTTCAACCTATATTTTGGATCCAAAGAATACAACAAGATATGAGAATATGATGTCGAATGCATACCTCTATGATTTTCACATTTTCATCCAATTGAGACTAAGCAATAGGTATATCAATAAAAGTGTTAGTCTCATAAATGGATTTGTAATTAATCACTAAAATACTCCGTTAACTCATAATAGCGGGTCTAGATTCTTCACCAAGGGTAAGGCATTGAGCTTTATTGGAAGTTGGCCCATTAAAGAAAAAAGAGACTAAGTTAGCCCACTTAACTCCGCATACCTTGATGGTTAGAAGTTAGAACCGAGTTGGGCTCTGATTTTTTTTATGATGCTGACATGCAACAAAACTAACACCGACCTAGCCCAGACCAACTACATAAATTTTATGAGAATGGGCCGATCCATTGGGGCTTATTTGGATACACAGTCATATGACTCAATCCTTCGAATTGATAGGGAATTTGAACTAAAACCCCTTCCAATACAAAGGAATTGAGTCTAACCCCCTCCCTATCCAAACAAGCCCTAATGGATGGGTCCAACTATTTATGGCCATTTGAAAAATAGAAATTTCACATAAACTAATACAAATCCTTAGGGATACCTAATAGGGGAAATTAGACACATAGCACTGCGATTCAATTCAAAATCCAGAATATATTGAACTTTGGACCTAAACAAATCTCATTTTAAAAAAAAAAATGCCAGATTCATCCTGATCTTATATATTTGCATGTTAGCAAAAGTGGCATACCCACATGGATATGGACACTTACTTTTAGTAAGCACAGACATGGCCAATTGGAATATGATATATGCACCTCATATCCCTATTCCAAAGGGCAGGCTAGGGTGAATGCCTAGACCTGAGCATCCAACCTAGTCCTCCGCTCTGATTAACAGATTATTCCAGTTATTCCATGCTAGCTTCTGCCAAATCAAAAGGGCTGACAATTGTGAAGTTGTCCTATCTCTTTCCTTCAAGGCCATTGTCGATGATCTAGAACCAATCTTACGTATGATTGTTTGATCTGGGGGGTCTCCTAGATAAGAATCACGCAAAGAATGACACGAGGATTTTATACAGGTTCAAGCCTTCTCTAGAGAGAATAACAAGCCTACTCCTATGTGGCTATATTGAGTATGCTGATTACAATCAAGAGAAAGACTAGGGCTTGCGCTCCAGATTGCACTTGTTTTCTTCTGCCTTCTGACTTCAACCTTATATAACGTATGAAGATGTGACAGTTCCTTCAGACGAAGAGGCGTACCAATGTTTCAATTGATGAACCGCTTGATGGAAGTTGCTGCCAGAGATGTGGCACCCCCACGTTGCTAGGCTGCTGTTGTTAGAGATAGAAGTAATTCACGCGGTTACTCACAGAGAGTAACAGCGTATATTAAATACCTCATGTGTTAAACGTGATGCATAATATTTCCTAACTGATTAGGCCTACAAGTTAGCAAGCCTTATCAATTACAGGGTTGTCGAAGCCAGGCTAGTCAAAGCTAACCGTGTCATAGAAGATCTTACGACTGCTTGATAGTCGTAGAAAGGCTTGCTTGATAGTCGTAGAAAGGCTTACGACTATACCATGGTCGTAGGAAGACTCACGACCATGGGGTGGTTTACGACCAAACAGCTTGACCTCTCCCTTATAAATATTAAGGGGTATACTTATGGAGATGTCAATATCTATAATAAGAATTACAGATAAATAAATAAATGAGGATTATTAGATCCTTGTCAGCCATCATTAGTGGCAGTCGATGTGCACATGTGATACCTTGTGTTCTTTCTCCGGGAACCCTCTGTAGTGCCAGCTGCTGCTAGTCCACGGCACTGGGCCAGGCTTTTTTTGGCCGGCCCACGGCACACCGGAAGCACGACACGACACAGCACGAAGCAAAAGGCCTTGCCAAGCCTGGCTCCTAGGCACAATGGGTGGGACGACATGACATGCTTTCGCGGGCCGTACTTGGGATGACAATGTATGAAAAGGTCCAACGAGCCCAAAGCAAGCGCAGCTAGCGGCAGGGAGTCCTGCCCTGCAGGCGCCGACATCCTCCCAGCTGCCGCCCTGCCACCGCCACAACGCAGCCGTCCCCACACCGGCCACCTTGGGCTCACCCCCCTTCCGCGCCCCCTCATGCGGGCTCGCCCCCTACACACGAGCTCCGCCCTTGCGCGGACCCCCTTGCTCCCTTTGTGCCTCTGCCGACTCTGACCCCCTCATGTTAGCCGCCTCGAACTCACCCCCTTCGTGAAGCATCCACCTCCGTCGGCTCCTTCCACCTCGTGCGAGCCCCCTCGCTCCGCCCGTGCCTCCGTCAGCCTCCGTGCGCGACACCGCACCTACTGCGAAGAGGGAGGCAGAGCGGGAAGGAAGAGGGAGGAGGATCAGAGAGGGAGAGGGAGAGGGAGGTGGAGCGGGAGACGGAGAGCCGTTAGGGGAGAGGGAGGCGAGCGGAGTGCCGTTGGTGAAGAGGGAGGCCAAGAGCCATTAGGGGAGAGCGAGTGCGGCAGTGGCAATGCTTTTTGCAGTGATAAGACGGAGGAGTGTGGATGCATGAGTGAGGTAGAGAGGCAACGTGCAAATGCTAATGTTTGCCTGTCCTCAGCCTATAAATTCCCCCCTCCTCATTTCTTCACCGCACAACCAGCTAGTCTTCTCTCATTGCTCTCTCTTCTCTTGTTGCTCTCTAATTTCTAGTTTTGTACAGATACTACTCGCTAGTATTCCAATATGTTTGGCAAGAAGAAGTCAGGAGGGGACGCACGAGAGCACCCCCTCACGCTACTAATACTCCTCTCCAAGAGGAAGTGACAGAGCTAGAGATCGATCCTCGCCAACTCTCCCCGGACATGAGAGTCTATGTCATGGATGATCGTCATATGGACGGAACAGGGGACTTTGAGGATGCCCACTTCTCCACCCCGGAGGCTGCCCACTTGTCCACCCCAAACACCGGGCTTGGTTCATCGGTGAAAGCAGTGGGTGGAGGCTCCGGCGGTCGACGTGCATGGTGTTGGTAGCATATGGAGTACAACATACAAATGAAGAACATGTGTCAGGTACCATATGACACTTGTAAATATTGTCATGTTAAATTATCTACACGCTCAGGTATAGGAACAAATCATCTCAAGCTACACGTGGAGGCTTGTTTGAAGAAGATAGTGGCTAGGCGGATGCAAGGGGGCAGGGAGGGGGGACGTCCAGGCCCAGCTTAACTTGGGGTCGATAGTTCGGTGAGTACATGGATGTACAACCCTTAGGTAGGTAGAGACGTAATTGCTAGATATATAGTTACTAAGGATCTTCCGATTAGGATGGATGAAGGGTCTAGTTTTGAAAGAATGATCCAACGCAGTTTTTTCCCACGTGACATAATAGAACTCTACCAACGTAAACTATCAAGTTTGAAATAGAACTTTCTGAAAGTTACCTCTTCTTTTGCTTTAATCTCAGATATATAGACTTAATCCCACCAAACGACATGCTATTTTAGTGTTGTTGCACATTACTTATATGACTATTACAACTTGAACAAGCGAGTCATACAGTTCAGACCAATCGATGAGGCACATCGCGAAGAGATCATCGCACAACGCATATTAGAGGTCATTCAGGATTTTAAAACAGAGAACAAAATTATTGCCACCACTCTTAACACTGTCTTAGCTAACACGACAGCCATGGAGTTTCTCACACCACATCTGGAGTCCTCCACTGGTGGTTTCATCCTCCACCAAAGATGCATGTGCCACATCCTTAATCTCATCATGCAAGGAGGCTTGCAGGTAATGAAACCTAGTTCAGACAACATACGCGATGCTATCAAGTTCATTACAGCTTTGGGTCCAAGATACACCCAGTTCGTCGAGTACTTTAGGGCCAACAATAAGAGGCCAAGAATATTCAAACTGGACATGAAGGTAAGGTGAAGCTCGACGTATACTATATTGGAGCGGTGCGAGAAGTATAAATAAATCATCACTCTCTTCTTCAATACTAATTATGGTAAGAAGTTGGTTATTGAAGGAGATTGGATAGTTGCTGGTCATTTTCGTGATTTTTTGAAAGTTTTTTACAATGAAAAACCAAAGTTATCTAGTGTTTACTATCATACTTATTGATTAGTCATCGAGTGGCTTGTGACTATTACTAGTGCTTTCAATGAAAACAGAAATGGTACTCTTCTAAAACCTATTATTGAACGAATGGAGAGTAATTTTTTAAAATATTTTCAAGCTATCCCACATCTCTTCTGTTTTGGTACTATTTTTGATCCTCAGAGAAAATTAGCAGATCTGAAGGGGGCTTATGAGGAAATTGGGGAAGCATTCGATCTTGATTTTTCTGAGGCTCACACTCACATTCATAACAAGCTTTTCAAGTTTTTGATTTGTATTATGAAAAGTTTGGCAGCACAAGTCAATCGAGAACAAGTGCTTCAACAACGCAACAAGGACAGCACAATTTGAGCGCTTCTAACGTGCGGGAGAAGCTTAAAGGCCCAACATTCAGGTCATCCTCTCATGTGCTGAGCAGGTCACAATGGAATCCAAGAGTACAGATCAACCATTACCTCGACACACCTTTTGTAGACGCCGAGCTTGACCTCGTGGAGGGCAATGATGTCAACCTCCTGCTGTGGTGGAAGAACCACTTGTTGTCACATTTTGCACGAGATATACTTGTGGTTCCGATGTCGACTGCCTCGAAGCCACTTTCGGTACGGTGGGGAGGATAATCGAGCCAACGAGGTCGTCTCTCACATATGAGATGGTTGAGACACTCACATGCCTCAAGGACCGGAAGAGCGCAGATGAACGAAAGCAACATCAGCTTGAGGGTCTAAAGATCGCGGAGGCGATAGCCAACCTAGAGAATCTCAACATCAACTAGTCTATGTATGCGTATGTAGTTGATCTATGTATGCATATGTAGTTGATGTATTCTTTTCCTTACCAAGGGTACCCCACACTGGGGTGTAAGGTTTTTAACGAGGTAGTAACTTTGTGTGTTGATGCATTATGTGCAATTTTTATTTTGTTTTTCATTTTTCATCAAAATCTTTATTTCCCACACTTTTTTCCATTCTGCCTTTCTTTTTTCCCTCTTTTTTTTCATTCCCTCCAATTATTTTTCTTTTCTCTCTACTTTTCACTCCTTCCCTGAGACCACTTCTTCTTCATTTTCCCCTCTTCTTTCCCCTTTCTCTTTCTGTCTCATGCTTGTCGGTCGTCGCCCTCCACCTCTCCATCTCCTCCTTCATCACCACACACCCCCACCTCCCTTCTCCATGCAACGGCGACGGTGACCACCCTTCCCCGTTCTCCACCTCCTCCTCACCGTCGCCACCCTCACCCCCACCTCCTCCTCGCCGCATGCCCACCTCCACGCCGTTACCCTCCTCCACCGCGTGCCCACCTCCTCCTAGCTATCGCTGCCCTCCTCCATTGTCCCCAACCTTCCACCTCCTTCACCGCCCCCATCCGCACCTCCTCCTCACTGTGGCCACCCCCACCTCCTCCTCACCGTCGGTGCCCCATGCCCCTCCTTCTCCTCCTCCACACCGCTGCCCTCCTCCACCGCGCCCCACCTGGGCCACCTCGACGCACCCCACCTCCACCGCTCCATGCCGCTGCCCTTCTCCATCGCACCTAGCCCTCCACCTCCTCCACCGCCCCTAGCCGCCCTCCTCCACAATGTCGGTGGAGGCCACAGCGTAGCAGTGCGCTTCCTCTGCCCACAACGATGCCGGTGGCCACCTCCACGTGACCCTGCTGCCAGGTAACATCACTCCCCGTCACCTGCCTTCCTCTAAATAGTGCAAAAGGAGCAGGCTGGGCTCGGACCAGCACGACACGGAGGCAGCCTAGTGTGCCCATGGGCTGTGCATGGGCTGTGCATGGGCTCGTCGGAGACGAGGTAGGCCGTGCCAGCATGACTCGGTGGGCTGGTAGTGTTGGACCAGCACGACACGGTCCTAGCCCATGGCCCATCGGATCCTTGCCGACAGCGCAGCATGACACGGCCCAGTGCCCAGGTCAAGCTGTTGCTAACACAACAAGCATCCAATGCGAATGCTAGCTCATGTAGGCTGTGGCTAGTGATCTCTAGCTACTCGTTCCTGAAATCTTTTCGCATTGCTCCACGCAAGTATCGTACATTATAGCTTTGATATGTGCTTTCATGCAGCAATGCCTGTGCATTCTAGACTAATCGCTTTATGCTCTCTTAATCTTTGACTATTCTGAACTTGGCCTGGCCACTCTTTCGAGCCTTCAGAAGTTTAGATCATTGGCCCTATCCTCCGATGTATCTGTCTACAAAGTTGCATGGTTGGTAAAGTTCATCAGGGCAGGATTAGAATACATTGACTCCCTTTACGAACAGTTTTCTTTTGCCTCATATATATCTCAATCGAACGCTTCTCTCAACTACTCAATATACCTAACTAGGTCAAGGATTTGATTCTGCGTATTGCCATACTTAATAATTTTGACAGATCCTATTTGTTATACTTTTGTTGTTCTTCGTGCTGAACCGCCGATGTTAACACATCGTATATTGTTAGGGGGGCTTCTCCTATTATTGCTTCTCCTTTTGGATTCAGCTTTGATACTTTTTTGTAACTACATGTTGGTACTACTTGCAGCAAAACAAAATCTAAATATATATGGATTACTTATATTTGATATATGTGTTGTAATGTATTATATATATGTTGTAAAATTAGCGGTTTCTGCAAATATTAAGAATTAATTCTAGCATAAATTACTATAATTAAAGCATAATCCCAGCAGCATTTAAATGACACAAATATCATATAAGCATGCAATATCTTCATGTTAGTTAAAAAAAATGATAAAATGCTCAGAAGATAGATCTTAACAACCAAAGAAACCAGCATAATGCTCATATTTAGATTGTTTGTTTATTGCTCTTAGATGTCGAGCTGCTCAATATAAAATCTTGCCCTCCTCACTACTATTGTCTATACTATTCACAAATTGGATATGACAACAAAAAAATCAGACTTTGAGCTCAAAAGACTGCTTTACTAATATGTCAAGAATTATCTTAAAACAGCAAGTTGATTTTCAGCCAACAGAGGATATAAATTACTTAATAGTGCAAGAGAATCACAATTCATCACTTTAGCCTTTCGACCAGTAGGACAAAATTTATATAATAGTGCACAGAAATGTTCAATTAGTCACAAGACTCACAACTGAACCATCTAACAGTACACACAGATCACAGAACAAGATCAAGTTCAATTAGTCACAAGACTCACAACCGAACTACCGAAAATTACAGAGCCATCAGAATGAGATGAAATGGCAACCAAAAGCAAAGCTATAAGCTCAAGTCTGATCTAGCTATCAAACCAATTTAATTATATGACAATTATTCTCATCGAGCATTAATCCGAGCCCACATAATCACTAAGCAATATCTCCTTGTGCTAGTATCAACCAAATCAATCACAATTTGAGACTTCTACTAGATGCGCAAAATGAAAAACATCAATACTCAGGATGCGAATGGCATTCAAAGCCACTGAGTAGCAAACCAGGCAAGGCACGCCGAAGGCGCTGACTCAGAAAACCAATCGCCTAGCTGTGCCGCGAATACCAGACGAGGTTGACGGAGATACAATGCTAACTTCACAAAACGGGGACACACCAGTATGCGAAGACGAGGTACAGGGGATGCCGCACAAGAACCACAGTCAAGATGCACCGGTCGAATGCACCAACAGAGCACCAATCACCAAAACCGAATGCCTTCTTCCACTCAAGATCAAGCCAAAGCCGATCAGTTCTCACCTCCAATCGGCGCAAGTCCAATCCTCACCGCACCTCAACAGAGAAGAGAAAGCAAGAGGGAAAACCGAGATGTGCAAGAAGGAGGGGAATCCAGTCCTCACCGTTGACGGCATCGGGTTCAACCACGGCAGCGCAGTGGCTCTCAAAGCCTCAGGAACCGAAACCAAATCGGGGAAGAAGAAGCAAAAGAGGAGGGGAGAGCTCACTGTTTTCGGGGGTGAAGAAAGAAGAGAGGAGGAGATTGCCTGAAGACAAAGGAGGAAGAGGAGGAAGCTCACGGTGCCGCAAACGGCCGGCGAAAACTCCGCCAAGATGCGCGAGCACCGCTGCCAACGATGGGGAATCCCATCCCGAGCGTTGCTCGGTTTTGAGACTGGGTCTCAAACTCCTCCTTTCCCCCAATGACAAGTGGGCCCCACCATTTCTTTTATTTTTCCATTTCTTCCTTTCTCAAATGAGAAATTAACAAATGGCCCTCACATGCACAACAGTCCCCACCAAGGCGATGTGGGCCCTAGCGGGGGATGCCGGACCCAAGGGTGGCACGACGGGGGAGGGGTGGGTTGACTCTGGCGACAGCATAGCCTGGGAAGGCGATGGCCAAATGGGGAAGAAGAAAAAGATGGGGGGTGATAGTGGGCCCAATAAACTGACAGTGCCAACATGGACATTTCTAAAAAAATTGACAAGTCTCCAGCAGTCAAAGGAAGCAAAATTTCAATTCAATAGCATGGAAAAAACCAATTTTTTGGTGACATATGGGGAAACACACACACACACACATAGGAGTACATACTCCCACTTTTCATATACCAATTAAATCGTATGATAATATATCTTTATCAATTTGAGCATACTTCAATAATGATTATAAGATACCGCAAAGTGAGTTCCACGAAAAAAAATCGTTAAAGTCCACCTTTTATAGCAAAATTTGTGTATATACTTCTTTTATATATGAAAAAAAATTGTATATAGCAAAAATAAAGAGCTCCAATGAAAATTTTCCGATCAAGTCGCGTAGGAGTATCTTATAATTGGTATGTAAATATACTGAAAATGATAAAGAAGTATAATAAGTTTGTTTAAGTGGTATATTGTGTATGTACTCCCGTGTTTAGCATGTGCATATGGGTTTCATTCCTTTTTGAGGTGAACACATGGCTCTCGACCGAATGGCATCGTCCTGCCATCATGCAATAGCAGCAGTGAAGCAGTCATCGTCTCGTCTGCACGAAAAGCAGCAAAAGACAAGGCCTAGGCTTTCAGCTAGTCCAGTACGCACTACACATGCACATATATACGTTGTCCCAATTCAAGCAGAGACTTCATTACCCACCGTCCGAATAAACACTGAATTGAATGCTCATTCACAGCATATATAAATAGCAGATGCACCTTCGTCCCGGCTATATCCACCCAGCTAGAAATCGATCAAGAAACCAAGAGCGAAGGACAAGAAAGTGGTACTAGTGATAGCTAGCTGGATTAATGGCGCTGCGAGACGTGCTGCTGTCGATAGCGCAGACGCCGCACCGGCTGAGGAGGAGGGCGCTGGTGACGTGGACGCCGGCGCAGGAGCTGAACGAGGTGCGGGACCGGTCGGGGGCGCGCATGAAGCGGCGGCTCGAGTGGTACGATCTCGTCGGCCTCGGCGTCGGCGGGATGCTGGGCGCGGGCGTCTTCGTCACCACCGGCAGGGTCGCGCGCGACACCGCCGGCCCCGCGGTCTTCGCCTCCTACGTCATCGCCGGCGTCTCGGCGCTGCTGTCCTCGTTCTGCTACGCCGAGTTCTCCGTGCGCGTCCCCGTCGCCGGCGGCGCCTTCAGCTACCTCAGAGTAACGTTCGGTACGTAATAAATTTAAGCCAGCACTTTCATTCTTCTCATCTTTACACCATCATAAAATCTGCAGTTAATGACTGTACAAACGGCTAAAACATTCAATGCCACTGTTCTTGTGAGATCTATACAACCAAAATCCTATGAGAAAAATTAGTGCAACCAAAATCTGCAGCTATTTATATATATTTTTCTCTGGAACACGCAAAGGCTTTGGGCGTCATCGAAACTTGTTGTCAGGTGAGCTTGTGGGCTTCTTCGGGGGAGCGAACATTCTGATGGAGTACGTGCTGTCGAATGCGGCGGTGGCGAGGAGCTTCACGGACTACCTAGCCTCGACGTTCGGGGTCACGGAGCCCAACGCGTGGAGGATCGAGGTTGAGGGCATCACCAAGGGGTACAATGCGCTGGATTTCCCCGCCGTCGCGCTCATCGTCCTTCTAACTCTATGCTTGTGCTATAGGTATATTATTTAGGCTCCTCTAATCTAATTAAGCTCTAGTCATGCTTGATTTGTCCTTGGATACCAGTATTACTTGCCTTTAAGATAGCATTTTGGTTTGTGTTCTTCTATATATAGTTCCTATATTTTACGGTGTTCGTAGTAGTACGACTAATTCTGTGCCTTGCTATGAACTGGTGATGCTTCTTATGTGACAGACTGACAACACATGATTAAGTACACATTTTGTTGATGAACAGTTCTAAGTATTTGCAAGAAAGAAGAAATTATTTGTAAATTAACATTTGACATTGATCAGCATAATTGGTTTTGACTTTTGGGTCAACAAGCTGTCTCAAGTGCAGCACCAAGGAGAGCTCTATGCTGAACATAGTGATCACGGCGTTCCACCTGCTCTTCTTCGTGTTCGTAATCCTGGCCGGCGTGTGGAACGGCAGCGCGCGGAACCTCGTGAGACCCCACGGACTGGCCCCCTACGGCGTCCGCGGCGTCCTCGACGGTGCGGCCATCGTCTACTTCAGCTACATCGGCTACGACTCGGCGTCCACGATGGCCGAGGAGGTCCGGGACCCCGCCCGCGCGCTCCCCGTCGGCATCGCCGCCTCGGTGCTCGTCGTGTCCGCGCTCTACTGCCTCATGTCCATCGCACTCTGCGTCATGCTGCCCTACACCGAGGTGAGCGTATGCGTATGCACGGCGTGGCCTCTGATCGATCGATCGGTGTTCTTGGCTAGCGGCGCTCATCGCGTACGCGTGATATATGTGTAGATAGCGGAGAGCGCGCCGTTCTCGTCGGCGTTCAGGGAGAAGGTGGGGTGGAAGTGGGCGAGCAGGGTCGTCGGAGCCGGCGCGAGCCTCGGCATCGTGGCGTCGCTACTGGTGGCGATGCTGGGGCAGGCGAGGTACCTGTGCGTGATCGCCAGAGCGCGGCTGGTGCCGTCATGGCTGGCCAAGGTCCACCCTTCTACCGGCACTCCTATGAGTGCCACCATCTTTCTAGGTACCTCCTGCCTAAGGTTGTGTTTGCGAGTAATATCTAGTCTCTTGCCATATGGGCAGAGAAATAGCACGAATTAATTCAGGTTACAAGATAAAAGCATACGTTTGTTCGAAGTGTTGGAGAGTAAAAATGTTGTCGAGATGATTAGTGTTGAACACCCACATGTTCAAAATTATATATCGCATAGTATCTTACGTTTTGGGTCAAATTGGTTAACATAAGGCCCCTTTTCTCAGGTAAATTTTAAAATGTAGGTGAGTTATCGGGCTTGTAACCTTAAGATACTTCAGAGCTTTATAATGCTTACGAGTTAACTGTCAACTTATTAGGCTTGTGAACAATCTAAGACCAAACCGATCCTTATAATAAGCTTAGCCTCATTTTGCAAAAGTTTAAATTTAATTTAGGCCAAACAAATCAGCTGTTTTTCGTTTTGAAGCTCTATAATGGACAGCTGCAACATTACTAGGTCAAAAACTCAAAATGCATGGTGTTTACCATGAGTGAGATAAAATTTGGTGTTCTATAGCTAAAGCAGTTTAAGATCAATTGTAGGAATGTACTATACATTTAAGATCAATTGTAGGAATGTACTATAAAACTAGTCAAAGTTCTGATTACTGCAAAATTTGGGCAAGAATAGAAGATGCTCATAGCCTCATAGATGTATCAAAGCAAGATAAGGCAATGCAGGTTATTCTTCTCATAAATACGCGCCAATGATCATGGTATCATCTCTTGCATTCTTTTCTTACCGTCGAGCACTATCCAAACCCAGGATTCTGCACAGCATCAATTGCACTCTTCACAGAGCTGCAGATTGTGTTTGAGATGATATCAATCGGAACCCTCCTGGTCTTCTATCTGGTGGCCAACGCGCTCATCTACCACCGGTACGCGAAGCTCGGCACGAACCGGCCGTTCCATGTGAGGCTCTTCCTGATCCTCCTTACTATGAGCTCCCTCGGCTTCTCCCTCTCGAGGAGGATCGATGGGCGGTGCCGATGGGGGATGGCATTGTTCGGCGCCATCTCGGTAGCACTCACCACGGTCTTCCACTACACAGCACGGCAGGACATGGCCGCGTCACCATCGGAGTGGATGGTCCCTTTAATGCCATGGCCGGCTGCTGCATCTGTTTTCCTGAATGTGTTCCTGATGACCACTCTCAAGGTGAGGTCCTTTCAGAGGTTTGGCATCTGGAGCCTTGCGATCATAATCTTCTATGTGTGCTATGGGGTGCACTCCACATACACTGCAGAAGAAAATGAGATTGTCAATGCAATGATTCATCACGCCAATATGGACATATCTTGGCAATAGCAGCATAATAATTTGACTTAGGACTTCCGAGTTACTTTGGAGCTTACTAGCTCGGCAAATAGGCCGTCTTGGAAATGGTCTTTAACCTAAAGAAGATGGGGTAGAGTTTGATTTTGCTTTAGGTTAATCCCTTCTTTTCCTGCTTTTGTGCTTGCTGATTGGCCAAAACTATTAGCTTGTAACTTGCTTTTTCTCAAGGTGCATGTGCAGGATTGTGCAAGGCATGTGTTTGTTTGATCAAAGGTCTCAAACTTTTCTATTTTAAACATTTTTTTTTTGAATTGAGCTCCATCCGAGCATATTTATAAAGAAGAAGAGAATTGACCCAGTTTATAAGGGAAACCGGGCCCGAAAACCTTAACAAATGCACGATTTCAGAGAGAAAAACCGGCAGCCAACCCCAAGACGACAATACGACCTCAACTTGAACAGAACGACGCTCACATCAAAAGGCACAACCAGACAACAGGCAAGTCCAACCCAGCTCAACTCGCGCGCTAACCAATCAAACAACTCGGTCGACGGAGCCCCGCTCCCACGCCGCTCCTCTCTGTCGGCGGAGCCCTGCTCCCACGCCGCTCCTCTCTGTCACACAACTCGGTCGGCGAAGCCCTGCTTCCACGCGGCTCCTCTCTATCGGCGGAGCCTTGCTCCCACGCCGCTCCTCTCTGTCACACAAGTCGGTAGCGCGTCGATTCGGAGGAGCGCGCATTGGACCAAAATGCTGTCGTGAAGCACCAATCCAGAATGAAGAGCCGCCGTGAATCGAGGACGTAGGGGTAAACCTACAGAAGAAGCCGGCGATTTAAAACGAAGAGAGCATGGGCTTCTCGAAGCGACGCCTTCAGGAAGGTAACGACATTAATGCCGTCGTCGCCCATCCGGACACCCGGACAGGGTTTTCACCCGGAAAAGCATCTAGGGTGGAGGAGACGCGATAATGTTGCCTCCAGGGAGGTAATGACGCCCGAGAGCGTCAACGACATTGGCACCAAAGAAGCGGGCAGAAGCTTTTGCTCGCTGCTCCGCTCCGGAAGCCTCGCACAAAAGGTGGTACGCAGACCAGCGACCGCCAAAGAAGACCAAAGACTGCAACAAAGACTGCGTGCCCGGTAGCGAAGAGGCCGCAGAACCCGCCCAGATACCGGAACCCCACACCACCACCGACGCCAGGAAAGACAAAGAATGCCACCAAGAAGAGACCCGTGGCGGACGCCGCAGAGCGCAGATTCGCCAAAGAGCGCCGATCCGGCCGACGACGCTTATGCCGGCCACCTCCACGCCGAAGCACCGGAGAGGCGTAGATCCGCAGCGAGCTGGCCACCAGGACGCAGATCCGGTCGGCGGGAGACCTAATCCGGCCAGGCCGGAGCGGATCCTGCGAGGACACCACAGGCTCGGCTAGCACCTCTCGACGGAGAAAAACTAGTCAGCATGGGAGGAGAAAGGAGGAGGAGAGAGAGAAAGGAGGGAGAGAGGGGGGGGGGCCAGGCCGGAGCAGGTGCCGATGGCGATGGCGGCCGAGAAGCAAGGCGAGGGGGTGCTAGGCGGCGGGGTGAGTCGCCCCGAGGGGGACGACGCGAGGCAAGGGGGTGGAAATTCGATCAGACTTAAACAAGAAATTATCAGACTTAAAGATTAAAAGTAACAATTTCTAAATACAGGAAACCAACATACATTTGCAGGATGACTTATGCCACAGCTAGAGGTTACTTTGTCTCCCTTGTTTTAGATGCATACTGATTATAATTACAGATGGAACAGCCAATGAGAATGCAAAATAAGATAATCAAATTCGAGTTTACTGGCTACCATATCCAGAACAACGTATCCAAATACAATCTCCACACTTAAAAAATCAGTGTTATTTTCGTGAAAGAAAATAAATGTAGCGGAGCCACGGACAGCAAAAATACCTTAGCTTGAAACATCTACATTCCATGTTACTCAGAGAAAAGGAAACAAGCAAATGAAAATTGAAATGTATTTTCTCTGTTCAGTGTGGACGCCGTAACTACCAATACTAATTAACTTAACTGGAACAATGTGGTTCAATATAATACATGAATATGCAAGATATGAGTTTCACAACATTGGCAAAAAAAACAGTAAAGGATGCAGATAGCATACACCTTTAGTATACTAGCCAATGTTTCAATATATAAAAAACAGCAGACTGATGAGTACTTTATATTAGCAAGAAGAAAATTATGTCCAGGGTAGCTCAGACTATTACATTATTGGCTAACACCAAAAGGAAGCATTAGATTGCCCTCATGAAATTTAATCTTGTAGCATCCAAGCCTTGAACGCGGGCGGGTAGGGCCTGGAGCCCCCTGTGCCAACTGAACTAAGTTCAGTTCTCAATAACAAGCTAATTGTAGCAGATAATGGAATATCTAATCATTTTCGGCCAAAGCAATTAAACTTTCAGCTCAGCTGAGAGCATGAGACTAATAGATAACTCTAGATCTAAGTTAGCTTATCAGGCCGTAGCAAAGGATGGTGGGCATACTCCAACAATATGAAATTCATCCAGACATGCCTATATAATTTCAAACAGGTATGGTTATTTTGACCAACAAACAGATAAAACAGATGCAATTGTTGCATTGTTATCATTGATGATCTCAACTTCTCAAGTTATATAAATTCATGTGAAAAATCAAACTTGCAAGCAGACGCAAGTTGTTGAGCAAAGAAAACAAACAGTTATACAACATTTAATATTGAAACAGCATAGATTTCCAATAAATAATGAAACGACAGTTATAGACAACACTTGAACACCAAACAAAGTAAGGAATTCTCAAGGAAAATAATATGTGTGCAATCCATGCATGTACGCTAGCACCAGCAATAATAATTGGCTGCCGAACCTCTCACTTTCACTTGAACTGAGCTACCATTCTTCTATCTCTTCGTAACACTCGCTTTAGGGTAGAAAAAGCAATTTCTATGGACAAATTACCCTTAGGCAAATAAGGCACATGCAAGTGATAAACAAAAAGGAGAAATATCATAAAAACATTAATAATCTAGGGGGGAAATGGAGAGTGATGAACAAATTCATGCATACATGCACGCACACGCATAAACAACAGGAGACAACCAGATTTAAAATGGAAAAGGAAGGAAATGAGAAACACAACAGCAAGAGAATGGTTGTTCATATCAAAAGAAAAATTAGGTATCCAAGGTTATAAGTTGTCTGAAGAATCATCTTTAAAAAAAACCGGTCAACAAAGGACAACCTGAAGGTTGGAACAACAGCAGCCTATGAGCACCACGGGGAATCTGAATGAAGCACCTATGTATAAGCAAGCATAAACAATTTCAAGGAGGGGGGAAAGAGAACATATTCACTTTTGATGCCATGAGGTAAGATAGCCATCAATGTTAAGAGTAGAACATGTCCTAAAGAAGAGCCTCATTGTACAATAATATAAAGAAGAGCACGCTGAATCTATCTAATTCAACTGTACAATAGTTTTACAAAGAACAGAGGATTACACACTATTGCCTCTGATCAATTTAGAATGGAACTCTGCTCTCTGCATATAAGCCCATTGGAGTTTTCTGGAGGCTTTCAACTTGGCCACTATTTATCATCCTCTAATTGTAGATATGGGGTAATACCAAGTATGAATTTGTTTAGTGCCATACTGTCACCAACCCATGAAAAAAAATGTGGATTTTGATTATCACTATTGCCTTTTCTACCCATAGCTGCTTAAAAGGGCCACCTAGAAAGACATACACCTTGAAGATGTTTAGGGCATTTTTCATATAAGCCTATTGCCTCTGATCAATTTAGAATGGAACTCTGCTCTCTGCATATAAGCCCATTGGAGTTTTCTGGAGGCTTTCAACTTGGCCACTATTTATCATCCTCTAATTGTAGATATGGGGTAACACCAAGTATGAATTTGTTTAGTGCCACACTGTCACCAACCCATGAAAAAAAATGTGGATTTTGATTATCACTATTGCCTTTTCTACCCATAACTGCTTAAAAGGGCCACCTAGAAAGACATATACCTTGAAGATGTTTAGGGCATTTTTCATATAAGCCTATTGGAGTTTTACAAATAAGAGAGGATTACACACTATTGCCTCTGATCACTTTAGAATGGAACTCTGCTCTCTGCATATAAGCCAATTGGAGTTTTCTGGAGGCTTTCAACTTGGCCACTAATTATCATCCTCTAATTGTAGATATGGGGTAACACCAAGTATGAATTTGTTTAGTGCCACACTGTCACCAACCCATGAAAAAAAATGTGGATTTTGATTATCACTATTGCCTTTTCTGCCCATAACTGCTTAAAAGGGCCACCTAGAAAGACATACACCTTGAAGATGTTTAGGGCATTTTTCATACAGAAATAATGCAGCAGGGCAATGAGTTCCTTAAACGATCCAACTAACCATGCTGCACATTGAGATCCATACAGCAAAGAAACATGCATAACTACGATGTTATTCTGCTTAGCCTAACTAAAAATGAGGTCATACCATGAAGCGTGCATTGACATAAAAGTGGTTGGCTCAGCCTGCGACGTAGAGCCCTGTGGTGGGCAACCATTGAAAGCCTCATTCAGTATCTCAATTAATCAAGTTGTTAACTTTTTTAGAGGAACCAAGTTAGTAATTTAGTATCAGCGTCAACCCTCGCAAACCTCAACAACAGCACCATCTCCAGTGCATTCTTTCTGTTCTCGTGTTCATTTTTTTTACTGTCAGTGCTTGCTTCCATAGGTTTGCGGGTGTTGCAAAAGTATCGACGGTGTTCACAGTTACCCTCAGAATTCCATGCTCTAGTGTTCATATCTTATATGAGTTAACTAACATGCTCACAACATAAAACCCAACAAAATAAAGCTCAAGACAAAAAACAAGTAGGCAATAGACACGGAACAGGCTAACTTGTTATTTTCCATAAGTGCTTTTCAGCAATACAAGACAGTAAAAAAAACTACGATTTGCTCGCTACGCCTACATCAGAATTCAGACATGAGACACCCGTCACAGGTACATATGAACAGTTTTAACTCCTAAACTCGCAAGCCAGTACGCAACCAGGACAAGCAAGAAAACCTTGGAAGGAGACGCCTTTGCGCCACCGCATCAATCCAACGCGTCGACGATGCGGCCGACGAGCGCGTCCACGAGCCGTCGCTGCGCGTCGAGGTGCCGGAGCGCCATCTCCATGCGCATCCGCTGCGTCTCCCTCGCCGCCTCCATCCTCCTGTGCTCCGCCCGCAGGAACCCCTCTCCAATCGCCCTCAGCGCCTTCACCACGTCGCTCTCTCCGTCGTCTTCGACATCAGCCCGTCTCCTCTTCTTGGGCGGGGATGGTGGGGGCGGAGGCGGCGAAGCTGGTGGTGGTGGGGATGGGGATGGGGATGGGGACGGGGACGGGTAAGGGGAAGGGCCGTCGAGGAGATCTATGGCGTCGAGGACGGGGCAGGGCCTGCGGCGCTTGGAGCGGAGGCGGCGGCGGAGCTTCTCGACCTTGTGGCGGCACTGCCTGGCGGTCTTGGACGGGGTGGCCGCGGCGGCCACGGCGGCCCAGTCGGCGGAGGTCAGGTGCGCGCGGCCGACCGCGAGGCGGCGAGCCGTGTAGGCGCGGGCGAGGGCGAGGGTCTCGTCGGTGGTCCAGCACGGCAGCGGCACGCGCCGGGCGGAGGCCGGTGTGACGGTGGGGGGAGAAGCCATGGTGATAATGGTGAGGTGGTGGAGGAGGAAGGCATGGTGCGGGGGTTATAATGGAGGAGTTCTTTTTAGGCGGCGACAAGTGGCGGTGGGCGCACGCGGGCGGTGGTGGGCGGCACGCGGCGGCGGCAGCGGCGGCGGCGCCAACCGCGGGATGTGGGGTTGACACCTTGACGTAAAATTTTGCGTGGGTTTTCAACTTTTTTGGTTGAATTTTGGCTTTTGGGGTGGCTAAGATGCGTACTATTGTAGCCAACGGGTGAACGGTAACCGTTGGATCTGGAGCGAGCAACCGATAGATGCTCATCTTCTCTCGAGGTTTAACATCTGGTTTGTCAATTGGCGCGATTATCCTTCAAAAAAATGGGTCGATTTTATTTGGTTTCAGGGGAAAAAAATTTGGCACGATCTCATTTATGCTGCACCGGAAGTTGTTTAATTTCAGTTTTACTTCACGGAGAGGGGAAAGATCATGTAACGTCAACTAATCCTAAACGGAGGGAGTACTAACCTTGTAACAGTTTTTTTTTTTGCTCGTAGTATTGTCTTCGGCAAGAAGAGTGCGGTCGTGGCGTCGTGTGGTTGGCCGCGCTCGGCGGCATGCGGTGCGACTTGGTATACGAAGGTAGCGTGCGGGTGCAGCAAGGTGGCGCGCGGTGCGGCTGCGGCGTGCGCGGAGGGGCGGTGTGACCGCGTGTCGCGAGGGGGCCGCCGACGCGCCATGGTGACTCGCATCACATGCGCCGAGCGGTGACGTGACGCGCCGCTTGTCGCGAGGGCGACGTGGCCGGGTCGGGGGTGGGGTGGCTACTGGTTAGTGAGATCGAGACGTTCGGGCGGTACGGGCTGCGCGCGGTGGTGTGAGCTGCACGCCTGTACCTGCACGGGCCCGGGTGGGGGTGGTTGCGGCCGCGTGCGCGAGTTTGGCGGGGCTCGCACGGCGTGGTTGCGGGCGCGTGTTTCGAGATGGGGAGGGCGCAGACCGCAGACGTGCAGTTGGTCGCGTACTCGCGTGCAAGTTAGAGTGAAAGCGCGCAAGGTGGGCAGCGTATCGGCGCGGATGCCTGTAGGCTGTAGCGGGGAAGTCTACGATCGTCTGTTGGCAGTCCGGCTGCGGCGTGGTTCATTGACGCGGCAGGCAGCACAGCGAGGCCGCGGCATGGCCCCCGCGCGTGGTCCAAAGCGCCTCCACTAGCTTGTTATTTCCGTGTGGTCGATAGCGACAAATCTAAAATTGTCATAACACTCCTAGATAAGTCTCGTTTGGAACACTCAGATAAGTCTCGTTTGAAATGCAGGAATTTTACACAAGAAAAATATTATATGAAACAGTTAAATTCTTACAGGAATTAGAAAAAAAAATTCTCAGTGGAACCTGGCTTAAGGCTTAAGGACTATGAAGAACCATCATCTGCACAAGTGTATTATTGCAGCACAACTGGGCGATGGCCGGGAAAAACTTGTCAACCTAAACCGGTAACAGTTAGCGGTCCGCTGCAGTTTTGTTCTTCACAGGAGTGAAGGAACGCTTGCTAGTCATGGGCATAATCCAGACTGGCCGAGGTTGCACGACCGTAACAATAGCAAGCCAGACGGCCAGAAGCTCAGTAAAATATCAATTAATACTAGTTAAGTGTCCGTGCGTTGCAAAGATCATCCTCTTGACCTTTTTGCAAAGACCACCCATTGGGTCACGACCATCTCTTGGGTTATGATCTCTCATTTGACCGCGACCTCCTCTTGGGTTGGATTATCTTTCCGAATTTTGACCGGTCCCACCTGTCAGCTCTATTCACCTTCTCTTTCCTCCTGTTGTGTCACTACTGATGCAAAGGCCTTTGTGCATTAAATGCTATTGTGTCACATTAAATGCTCTCGCTTTTTGTAGTACATGTTCCTTCTCTTGTCTCTTTCCTGATCTGCCCCCATCTTCTCCTTCACCTACCCTTGCATGTGCGTAGCTGAGTCTCAATGACTCTCCTTCATTTTCCCCTGGTAATAAAAGCCTGAGCCGCACTCTATCATCACTGTTTCTTCACCCAGCTCTCCCTTGCTTTCACCGTGCTTGAAGTTCGCCAAGGAGCCCGCTGAAGCCTCCTCGTCACCAAGGAGTCACTGGAGTTTGCGTCATCTTCGACCTCCTCACCGCCACAGAGTTCACCGGAGCACCTGCGTCGTTCGCCATTCTTCTCCAGTCTTTTCTCTCTCTGTGTGTGTCTGGGTGAGTTCCTCCGTGCAGTGTGTGTCTGGGTGAGTTTCTCCGTGCATTGTCCTCTTTTTGCTCTCACGATCACGTTGCGTGGTTGTATCTCTTTTACAACCACGTTGTGTGGTTGTGTCCCTTATACGATCATGTTGAGTAGTCGTATCCTCCTTTGGACCTCCTCCTCAGGACCTCCTCCTGAGAGTCCGTTTCTATTTCAGTGTTTCCCTTTTTGTTCTAGTCTGGTAGTTTTTGTTTTATTTGAATTTGTTGTACTTATTTGGCTCTTTTTTGCACGTATAGATTCCGGTTTCCCCGAAGAGTTCCTGGACCCGGCGACCTCTACCGAAGACCCCCAGCTCCTCAACGAAGGCAAGTCGTAGATCTTTGATCATGCTGCACCCAGTTTGCAAAAACTATATTGTTTTATATCAACATGCATGGCTATTTGTATAAAACTGGTTCGAAAAGTAGCTAAAAACTTACTTGACAGTATGACTCCTTGAATACTTGTGATTGGCATGTTGACGTGAACCTTTGGACCACCATAGGTTGGGTTACCTTAGTTGGACCTCTTTGTGATAACCAACATGGGTGCGTATTGTTACTTAGACCTGCTTACTTTTGCGATGTCTCTCGATCACTTGTCTCAATAATGAATTTGACTAAGAGATTATGGAACTATGGCACGTACTGTCTTGGCAGGTGTTGTCTTGGCAAGGCATGCGTTGCCATTAATAAAATTTGCTGTGCCATGACTACGGTGGTCATTTGGCCGGGTTGAACCCAAAATGTTTTGCTCGGGCTAGTGATCGTGCAGTAAAGGGGGTGCAGGAAGCACACTGGGATAAGGAGGTATCGCCTGAGCACCCACTAAGGACTTAACCTTGTAAGAGTTCGATCCGGGCCATACCGTGCAACCACATGTCTAGGATGGGGTGGACCTGGCAAACTAATTGGCAATGCTTTGATTCAGTTCCGTTTGGTGGAAGTGTGTAAGATTTGGGTGGACACGCACACTTGGCACAAGAGGGGGCCAAGATAGCGAAACCTTAGCGAGTGGAACCGAGTCAGAGTAGAACCTTGTAAAGGCCTTGTCACATGCTCTAGCCTGCTTACCCAAGGTAGTGAGCAGGGGCATCAACGGGTGCAAAACAAACTAGAGAATTCGTGTCTTGTGGGTAAAGTTGTACAACCTCTGCAGAGGAAAGAATCTATTCGAATAGTCGTGTCCCCGGTTATGGACATGCCTGGTGATTTCACGCAAGGGGTAGATCTTTCAAAAACTTGTTGGTCTTGGCTGGTTCCAAGTGGTTTGGCTCATGACCAGGGTGGTCATGAGAGGTTTAGGAAGTGACCAGGGTGGTCACGAGTCGTTTTCAAAGAAACTTGTTACTTATGTGCTAATCTTTCAACTTGTGCTTTGCAATCTACTTACTGTATTTCAAGTCAATATTGCTTTCTGCAAAGTAACCATAAAGCCAACTTTATCAAGACTTGCATGAATAATATTTGCATATAATTCCCTACGGCTTACTGAGTACATTCAAAGTACTCATGGCTTGTGCCCTCTAGTTGATCAGCAGTTGAAGAAGACCACCCAGTGAGCTCCGACCTCTTTGAAGAGGAGGTCTTCGAAGACCTCTCATGCTAGGGGAGGTCTTTGATGATCAGGCGTGCTAGGGACGTCCTCCACTCGATTGCCTGTGGGCATGTCGAATGGCCTCCACGTGTTCTTTTGCTTCTGCTGTGACCTCTTTTGTTGTAGCCCTGCGTGGCACCTCTGTAACAACCTTGACCTTAAGGTCTTTGCTTATATTATTGTTAATTTGTCTACTTCGTCTATGGTTTTGTTGTATGGTTGTGATCACTTCGTCGTTGAACTGTACGGACTAGCGACTGATCGTGGGACTAGTCCAGTTTACACAATGAGTCCCGGGGGTCGTTTACCTGGGGCGTGACATCACGTTTGACGTTGTTCAAATACAGTACCAATACAATGCCATCATCTGCTGGGCCACACTCAACACCTTCGGTGCCATAGCCCACCACAACTACCTGTACATGAAAATTCCCGCACCAGAAGGCATAGTCATGGTGCGGGGAGACCAGGACCTCGCAAGACAGATGGAGCTAAAAGCACTCTCGCCAACCCAACATGTCCGCACTGTCGGGACCGACGAGAGAGACCAACCAAGCCCAACCTCAGCGAAGTGGGCGCCGAAGCCAAGGCCACAAGGACAGCTTCGGAGACTCCCCCAAAATGACGACTCCCTAGAGAAGACAGTGGCCCTCGGGGCAGAACTCCTAGCGGAGGCACACGACGCCATCCTTAGAGTACTCCACAGCAACGCGGATGTCTTCGCCTGGGGACTGGAGGACATCCCCGACGTGGCACAGCGAACCATCAAGCACCGCCTAGCCATTCGAAGTGACGCATCACTGAAGAAACAAAAACTGCGGCGCATGTCCACCGACCGGTTAGAAGCAGCAAAGAAGGAGATAGCCAAGCTATTGAAGGCAGGAGTCATCCGCGAGATCAAACATTCAGAATGGTTAGCCAACCCTATCCTGGTACAAAAAGAAACAGGCAAATGACGCGTGTGCGTTGACTTCACCGACCTTAACAAAGCATGCCCGAAGGATGATTTCCCCCTGCCCCACATCGACCAGCTAGTGGACGCCACTTCAGGCTGTGAGCTGATGAGCTTTCTGGACGCCTACTCCGGGTACCACTTCGGGCTGTGAGTTGATGAGCTCTCTGGACGCCTATTCTGGGTACCACCAGGTGCTCATGGGCAAAGAGGAAGAACCAAAGACCGCATTCATCACCCCCGTAGGCACATATTGCTACACCCGCATGCCCTTCGGCCTAAAGAATGCAGGCGCGACTTTCAGTCGCCTCATCGCCAAAGTGTTGGCCGACCAGCTCGATCACAATGTGGAAAGCGTATGTACATGACATAGTAATCAAGAGCAAGATCATGGGCACGCATACCGAGGACTTACAAGAAACCTTCGCCAGCCTTCGGGCCGAGGGAATCAAGCTCAATCCAGAGAAATGCGCCTTCGGCGTTAAAGCAGGCAAGCTACTAGGATTCCTCGTATCCGAGAGAGGTATCGAGGCCAACCCCAAGAAAATTAGGGCCGTCCAAGAAATGAAGCCCCCTCACAACACCCGCGAGGTCCAAAAGCTGACAGGGCGCCTCGCAGCCCTACGTTGATTTCTGTCTCGCTCGGCTGAAAGGGCTCTGCCATTTTTTAAAACACTTCGAGGAACGAAGTCGTTCCAATGGACAGACGACTACCAGAGGACGTTTCAAGAGCTCAAACAATACCTCGCCTAGCTGCCAAGCCTGACTAGCCCGAAGCAAGGGGCAGACCTCCTACTGTACCTTGCCGCCTCTTCCTCGGCGGTGAGCGCAGTCCTCGTCCAAGAAAGCAACGGCCAACGCCCTGTATACTACATCTCGGAGGCCCTCCAGGGGGCCAGGATCCGGTACACGGAGCTCGAAAAACTGGCATATGCCCCACTGATGGCCTCGTGCAAGCTCCGGCACTACTTCTTGGCAGTCCCGACGTCTTATCCGCTAGTATTGATTCTTCGGAACAAAGACGCTTCGGGGCGGATAGACAAGTGGGCAGCCGAACTGGCACCCTTCGACATCACCTTCATGGCACGAACCGCCATCAAATCACAGGCTTTGGTAGACTTCGTGGCCGAATGGACCCCACACACTAAGGAACAGCCACCCGCCCCAGTCAAGGCACCATGGGTGATGTACACCGACGGATCTTGGTGCGCTGCTAGAGTCGGCGCGGCGACCATTCTAATCGCTCCGGATGAGCGAAGTGTGTCCCACGTGACCCGCCTCGACTTCCCAACAACAATAACGCCTCAAAATACGAGGCGCTCTTGTTGCGACTCCGCAAAGCTCGTACTGCGAGAGCAAAGCGGTGATCGTTCGCGACTCTGCACGGTGGCGAGCCACCGACAGATCGTTTAAAGAAGAGGGCATGAAATGGCCACTACCTAGTCATGCAGACAGATCAAGCGTCAACACATTTTCTCAGCATCACCGTCTAAGCAATACCCAGGGGCGACAACGAAGCAGCAGATAGGCTAGCAAAAATGGCCAGTTTCGGCCAAACTCCCCCACTCGAAGTCTTCTACGAGATACTTGTCGCACCTTCGATAGCACAAGGGGCTACGTCCGAAGCACAAGGGGCTGCGCCTGAAGCACCAGGGGCTCCGCACGTAGTGCTCCTGGTTTCGAAGTCAGACTGGCGAAGCATCATTATCAAGTACCTCGCAGGTGACAAACCCAAAGACGTTGCCGAAGCAAAGTGTCTCCGGCACAGGGCCAAAAACTACCATATCATCGGTGGGGAACTCTACAAGGGGGGCATCTGCGCCCCCTTCCTGCGATGTCTATCCCAAGAAGAGGGTCAATCCCTCTTGAAAGACATCCACGAGGGCCTCTACAGTGCGCACCAGGCGCCCCGGAGCCTCGTGGGTAAAGCCTTCCGCCAAGGCTTCTACTGGCCAACCGCACTCTTAGACGTGTAGGACCTCGTTCAAAGCTGCCAGGGGTGCCAATGGGCCAACCGACTCACAAAGGCACCTTCGATCCCGCTGCAGCCCCTGCCCCCTGTGTGACCCTTCACACGGTGGGGGCTTGACAAAATCGGACCATACCCAATAACCAGGGGTAGCCTCCGCTTCGCATTCGTTGCCATCAAATATTTCTCCAAATGGGTCAAGGCCGAGCCAGTCGCGGCAGCACAGTGCTTCATATGGAAAAGAATAATTTGCTGGTATGGCGTGCCACGGGATATCGTCACTGACAACGGCACCCAGTTCGACTCGGCCACGTTTCAAGCATTCTGCCAAAACCCGGGCATAACAGTATGCTTCGCATCCATAGGACACCCCGAATCCAATGGGGCGATCGAGCGAGCCAACGGCAACCTACTAGACGGGCTAAAGAAACGCCTGGGGGACTCCCAAAAGGACTCTAACAGGAGGAGCTCCACAAAGCCCTATGGGAACTCCGCACATCACCAACAAGGGCTACAAGCTTTTTTCCATTCAAGCTCTTCTTCGGCGACGAAGCCATGACCCTAGGGGAATTTGCGACAAAGTCTCTCCGAGCAACATCAACAGCCGACCTGGCAGAGAAGGAGATCTCCCTCGACCTCCTCGAAGAACACCGCGTACAGGCCATATCAACCATGGCCAAGTACAGCGACAGCGTCACACAAGCATACAACCGAAAAATCAAGATCCGCCCCCCTGGCACCAGGCGACATGGTCCTCAAGTGAGTTGCCAACCCAGCGACCGTGGGCAAGCTGGAGACCAAATGGGAAGGGCATCACCCGCGGCAATCGGGTCGGTTCCTTCTACATCGCAACACCGGAGGGACAACAATTGGGCCACACATGGAATTCAAAGAGCCTCTGAAAGTTCTATCCTTAGGTATTGTAAAAACCGGCTGCGACCGGAGATTAGCCCCGTCGCTTTCCTACAGCGGGGGCATGTACAAAAGCATGTAACCGATGTCATTTTTTTTGCCCCAGTTCAAAGAACAAGCAATAACAAACTCACCAGTGGCAACAGACACCGCGCATGGCCTTCGGCCCCGGTGCACACCAATGCCTTCCGCAGGCATGAGTGTATAAACAGACACCACGCATGGCCTTCGGCCCTGGTGCACACTGATGCCCTCTGCAGGCATCAGTGTATAAACAGACACCGCACATGGCCTTCGGTCCCGGTGCACACCGATGCCTTCCGCAGGTATGAGTGTATAAACAAACACTACGCATGGCCTTCGGCCCCGGTGCACACTGATGCCCTCCACAGGCAGCAGTGTATAAACAAACACCGCGCATGGCCTTCGGCCCTGGTGCACACCGATGCCTTCCGCAGGCACGAGTGTATAAACAGACGTCGCGCATGGTCTTCGACCCTAGTGCACACCGTGTCCTCTGCAGGCATCCGTGTATAAACACACACCGCGCATGGCCTTCAGCCCCAGTGCACACCGATGCCCTCCACAGGCATGTGTATAAACGAAGACGACGCGCAAGGCTAACCCCGGCGCGACGCTAGGTCCTAGAACCAAAACACACCAGGGGGACGGTGTCGATGGCTCCCCGGAGCCTTATCTAAAAGAGTATGGGGGACGGCGCAAGGCTTTGTCTCCCCCTCGCAAAAAAAGCAACTAGGGCTCCTCGGAGCCCTATCTAAAAGAGTATGAGGGACGACGCGAGGCTTCACCCCCCTCCCTCGCAAAAAAAAAAAGCTAGGGCTCCATGAAGCCCTATCTAAAAAAGAGTATGGGGGACGGTGCAAGTGTAACACCCCAGCCCGACAAAGACCTGAAATGCTACTAAACTAACACTTTAACCAAATTAAACTAAAAACATCTTAATAATTTTCGGCAGAACCTCCTTTGTATAGTTAACTATACCGGAGGTTCCAACAGTTAATTATAACATAACTAAATAATCCATCATCCATCATAATCAAGAGACATTCATAACTGAACTAATCATTATTATATCATCTATAGCAAGATAAACCACTAAAATATAATCCAATGGGCATCCGTAATCATCTAGTAAACTCTGTTACAATTTAATCCAAGCAAAGGGAGTAATCATAAAGAATACTTTAAGCACATTACTCAACTACTAAATCATCATTCTATCAATTCAATTGTGAGTAGTTCGTACCATTGTGTAACTACCCTAATCTTTACTTCCCCCATGCATGCCGTTCTTGTAAAGGGTACCTAAAAACACAACAACAGCAAGAGTGAGCCCAAAGACTCAGCAAGTACAATAGATGGTAACAACAACAGAAACAACTGTAATCATCAACAACTATACACACATCTCTACATCAAACATGTTAAATAATCATGCTATGCAAGATGCTCAAATGCACTTTCTCTTTCTCTTTCTCTTTTACATTTTACCGGTAATGCAGAGCGTGCATCCGTCGATGCACACCCATGCCTGTGCCATCTAGCACAGGGACCATTACCCATACTCCACAAGTATGGGGACCTAAGCTCACACTCCACGAGTGTGGGGACCATAAGCCCATCATAATCATGACGGGGACCTCAACAAATGCTTGGTCACCACGTGACCAAGTCTCCAACATATCAGCATGGTGCATATGAACGAAATCTTAAATTAACATAATCATGCAATCGTAGTAACAACACATATGAATAATCTTATTCATACTACCAGCATACAGGTTCATTGACATCAATAATATTCAACGCATTCATGGATAGCACATAATTCATATTACCAGTAAACATGAGTATTTATATTCATAATATCATAGCATGCATGAACAGCACATATACTCACAATACTAGCAAACAATAACACTCATTCATATTAAGACTATCCATCATGGTACTTGCCTTAACCGCGCGAGAACGGAGGATGTGAAGAGGGTGCTGCCCCCGGGACCAATCCCCCACCTGAATATAATTATAAAGCACGCTAAGACAATCATACTGGACCAAAAACACAACTAGTAATACATACGAACTCGCTATACTATCTAGCGCATTCCCAATTCCAGCTCCTAAAGGTCGATCTATCCCCTCTGCGGACAGTCATATTCTAAAATACATAACTTTTAGTACAGGAGTCCAAATGAGGTGTTCTTAGACTTTCTGGAAAGGTTATTAATTTATCCAACTAAACCTAGTTGATGAGCCTTTCTGATTCGGCCATCTAATATCCCTACCAAACTAATTAACAAAACATCGAATTCACGTCGGGTTTTCTAGACAGTAGTACTAAAACTACCATAACTTTCAGTACGATTGTCCCAATCTTGTGTTCTTGAGCTTTCTAGAAAGCTGAGACAATAATCTACATCTTTCATTATAGTAATATCCTCTAATTTTTCCTTTAACTGTTCGCTTAATTTATATTACTAAAAACTGTCAGCATACCGACAGATCTGCAGAACATCAGTGCTAAATAAATCCTAAATTTTGAACCACTCGTCTAAACGACATGATCTAGTAATCTACGGAAAGCTACTGACATTATCTACAACTTTCTAGGAGATGGCCAGACCTGATTTCACCACTAACAGCCCCAAATCAGATGAACACTAAAAACTGCCATAATACCGATCTATAACAGCCAGGTTCTAATATGAAATCTAGCAACAATTCGCATAGAAAAGAATTACAATAGCTTTTGAGGAACACGAATTTGCCCTAGAATAATCCCGCTAGATCTCGCTGAAGTCTCCGTGATGACTCCCCTTCTTCCCCTTTTTCTTTTCTCCTCTCTCTTTCTTCTCCTTCTTGCTGCTTTTTCCTTGGGCTGCACAGAAAATCCAAGTAGTTCAACAAATTGGCAGCAACAAATGCATCAACAGGGCTTACCTTTTCCATCTTTGTCTCTCTTGTTTTCTTCTGCCCTTGCTTTCTTTCTTTCTTGCCGAGAGGAATTAGCTAGCAAAGACCTTGACAAAGACGTAGTGGCTAGCGCAAAGACGACAAAGACGGTAGCACTTGGCTGGCGCAAGGAAAAAGGCACAAGGAGCAGTGGCGGCTGGGGGGAAACAAAAGAAAGAAGGCTAGGGTTTTTGGCCAGCTCCTCCCTTTTCATCTTAAAGTCGGGCTCCCCTATTTGGGCTATGGCCAGCGGCCTACTATTCTCCTCAATCCACCAAAATTCTGAAATTCTTCATTATTAATTTAATTATTTTCTTTTTAATTCTTTTAGTTACCCAATTGCTTAAACGAGGTATCACAGCAAGGCTTTGCCTCCCCCTCGCAAAAAAAAGCTAGGGCTCCCCCAGAGCCCTATCTAAAAGAGTATGGGGGACGGCGGGAGGTTTCGCCCCCCCCCCCAAAAAAAAGCTAGGGCTCCATGAAGCCCTATCTAAAAAAGAGTATGGGGGCCGGCGCGAGGCTTCGCCTCCCCATCGAAAAAAAAGAAGAGCTAGGGCTCCGAGGAGCCCTAGCTAAAAGAGTATGGGGGCGGCGTGAGGATTCACCCACAAAAAAAAAGCGCCTAAGGCTCCCTGGAGCCCTATCTAAAAGAGTATGGAGACGGCACGAGGCTTAGCTAGGGCTCTACGAAGCCTTATCTAAAAAAGTGTATGAGAGACTACCATGAGGCTCAAGACAAAGCTAGGGCTCCACGGAGCCCTAACTAAAAAAGAGTATGGGGGACAGCGCGAGGCTTCGCCTCCCCCTCGCAAAATAAAAAGAAGAGCTAGGGCTCCCTGGAGCCCTATCTAAAACAAAGATGGGTGACAGTGAGATTCGACCCCCCCTCCCCCCCCCGCCCTCCTCACAAAAAAAAACAGCTAGGGTTCCTCGGAGCCCAATCTAAAAGAGTATGGGAGATCAAGAAGGTCACCGCAAAAAAATAGCTAGGGCTCCATGGAGCCTTATCTAAAAATGAGTATGGGGGACGGCACGAGGCTTCGCCTCCCTCTCGCAAAAAAAAGAAGAGCTAGGGCTCCCTAGAGCCCTATCTAAAAGAGTACGGGGGACGGCACGAGGCTTCGCCTCCCTTCACAAAAAAAGTAGCTAGGGCTCCCCGGAGCCCTATCTAAAAGAGTATGGGGGTAGTCGAGGCTTACACACACAAAAAAAATAGAGGGCTCCACTGAGCTCTATCTAAAAAGAGTATATGATCGCCAGGAGGCTCTCCTCCCATAAAAAAGAGCTAGGGCTCAACGGAGCCCTATTTAAAAGAGTATAGGGGACGACACGAGGCTTCGCCTCCCCCTTGCAAAAAAAAAAGAGCTAGGTTTTTGCGGAGCCCTATCTAAAAGAGTATGGGGGATGGCGCAAGGCTTCGCCTCCCCCTCGCACAGAGAGAGAGAGAGAGAGAGAGAGAGAGAGAGAGCGCTAGGGCTCCCCGGAGCCCTATCTAAAAGAGTATGGGGATTCACGCCAGGCTTCGCCTCCCTTCGCAAAAAGCGCTAGGGCTCCCTAATCCCTATCTAAAAGAGTATGGGATTAGAGGCTTCCTCCCCGCAAAAACAAAAGACTATCTAAAGAAACATAACTGTATGAGGTGAGCAACAATCGCTGTATTCATCACAACCTCATACACGACATTCAAGGGCCAGACAGCCCGACCCATACAATTCAAATACATTACAAATATGATGTCCCGCAATGGGGCCTACAATCCCAGGGCTAGCCACCTCATAGCTTCAACTAAGACGAGATCCTCATGAAACAACGAACATACGTTCTGAGATACACTCACCAGAATATACGAGGCGCGTTACAACTAAACCTCACAACACAACAATCCCACACCTCCGTACACATCGCACACCAACAGATCCTCATCCAAGCGCCCTATCGGCCTCGCAGCTGGGCAAACCCCAGAAAGCCTGTATCTCCTCGTGTGCCCTCTCCGCCTTGCGCTCCCGAAAAAGCTAGAATTCTTCTTAGAGCCACCCGGATTCGCCTTCTTCCACCGCTGCCACCGGGCGCCGTGATACTCTACACCCCGGTAGCACACCTGCAGAGGCCAAACGGACAACACACCACGTTCTTCCTTCGACCCCTGTGCCGAGGCTATAGTCTTACTCCTCCACCCCCAGGGGGTTGGGGCCCCGTTGGGCGAAACGTTTAAACAGGTGTCGCTCACCCTGCGCAAGTCGCCAAGGATAAGAATAAATAACTAAGCCAGGGACCCAAAGACCATCTGAAAAACTCATTTTCATTAAGAGGCGATTACACAAAAGGGGTCAACCTCTACAAAAAAACCGCTCGAGGGCGCAACAAAGCCAGCAGACACCTACAAACTAGTCTTAGCCTTCCTAGCAGCAAGGGGGAGGGGTCACACCTTATCTCCGTGGGTGGACCCCGCTTGCCAGCCTCCGGGTCCTCCGCCAAGTCCTCACGGAGCCTTGCCTTCGCTTCATCGGGCCCGATACCGAAGGACTCAGAGGCGCTGCGATGGTCACAGAGCAACCAAAAGCCCTGTTGGAGGACTTTACTAGCCTTCCTGGTCCGACGCTGTGTGGCGGTAGCCTCCTCGGTAGATGCCACGACAACAGACCAGGCGGCAACGGCATCCATATGAGCACACCCCGCCTTGTCAAGCGAGGCAAGGGTCATCAGCCAAGCGACCTTCGCACAATGATCACTGTATGCGCGAGCCGCGGGCAAGCACACCTCGCCAGCACGCCGGAGATGCTCAAGCATTATGTCCATCTCGGCCAGATGGTGACACCTCGGAGGAGGGACGGCGTCGAGCTCTGTCACATCTTCCTCAAGGACCTCCATCGCCTTCCAGGCAGAGAGACCAACGGTGGTCGATAGGTCTCGCTCTGCCCGGACCTCCTCCCAAGTGCTGCCCAGATGCCCTGCAGATCCCGCACATCACCTCGAAGGGCGGTGCGCTCCGCTTCTAGGTCCGCCACCTGAGCCTCCAAGGCCTTGACCCTCTCGAAGAGAGAATCGCATTCAACACTCAGGGCCTCGCTCCGAGCGTGCTCCGCATCAACCCTTTACTGAATCTCGGCGAAGCCATGAGATATGTCAGCATCAATAGCCCACAACAACATCAGGGTCTGCACACACAGCAGAACGTTAGAACAGAAAAAAAAAGAGCAAAACAAATAAACCTTGTACCAGACAAAACATACCTTCGTGGCATTCACTTCGATGCTCTGGAACATGTCCCTCAAGGATGTCGGAAGAGTTCCCACACAAGGGGTAGGGCGGCAAAGTCAGCAACTACCACGCAAACATGGGCGGCACCCTCTCCCACCTTAAAGTCGTTGCAGCACAACAGACCCAAATCCACCGCCCCCATAGCAGCCGGGGCGAGCACGGGCGAAGGTGCCGCCTCCGAGCCCGCTGAAGCAGATGCAGCACCACCCCCCTTGTCGCCCTCATCACTTAGCACTGCACGACCACCAAAAGTCAAAACGGAACCTCCTTAAACGGTAAATTAAGGCCAAAATGCTTACCGATGGCCAAACGCAGGGTAGCAGGGGCATCCCCGATGACCTCGACGTCCCCTCCGTAAACATGTGAAGGGGTGTCGCAGTTGGAGGACTCCTCCACAGCAAGGCGCGTTACGCCGAACGTGCCTATCGCCCGATCCACCTCTAACATAGTACGACCAACGCCCTCCACTTCGGCACCCTCCACAGGCGAAACAGCGCACTCGTCAGATGAGGAGCTGCTCGACCCGGAGCACTCAACGCGCTCCAGGGTGCCTTCGGCCACCCTCTTAGTCGGCCGCTCCGTGAAGTCCTCCAAACTGTGTGAAGGACCGCCGCCATCGCGAAGGCAAGCGACGCGAAGGGGAGCCACCGCAATCGGGCTCGCGCCTTCGACCTTAGGCACGCGGGCACACTTCTTTCCCGTATTAGGGTCCGGGCGCTCAGCAAGATGAACCAACGCATCATACGTGCGATTCAACCGCGGCTCCCTCACGACCAAGCGACGCTTCACATGCTCTTCGCCTGTGTAAGGGCCCAAGAGCAGCTCCGCGACGCGCTCGGCTTCGGCGATGGGTGCGACTACCAAGGTAACCAAGCCCGGGTTAGCCTAAAGACCACACAAAACAGGCCAATAGGCCAAAGAAAAGGGACTATACCTTCACGGCCCCTCACAGTGAGGACGGGGAGCCCAGACTTCGGAGCACCGAGCTCCACCTTCCACTCCTTGGCCAGAGGCCATATTCCGAAGGCGCAGAACTCCTCCACCAGGTCCTGCGTGAAGAGGCGCTTTGTCGCATCCAGGACCACATGGAGGAGGGCCTCCTCCCTCGAAGTAAGAACAATATCAGGAGTGGCGGTAAGTTGTATCAGCCCATCCCGAGATTGCAGACTGTCCTTCACTGGGGAGGTATGATAAAACCACCTCGCCCAAATTGCGGTCCCAATCGGTTATGAAGCACGGCAGAACATACATTTGGCACCGCGCCTTCGGTTGGAAGTTGACGCTGCCAAAGTTGAGCGTCTCCACCGTGCTCTTATTCTTCTTCGGCTGACAGCGCCCGTCGTGAAGATACGCGAACAGGCGCCCCTCGCCACTAGCTCCGGCAGATCTCAGCATCCACTCGAAGACCCCCAGCTTTACAATAGAGTTCGGCATCAATTGCGCCAACTCCACCCGTAAAGCCGGAGCACCGCGGAGACAGGCATGATGCAGGGAAGCCTAAGGCCAGCATCGAGGAAAGTGACGAAAACCACCACCTCATCAGGACGGGGCGAGGGCACCGTCTCCGATCCAAGAGCGCAGACCTTCGCCAAACTCTCTAGCTTGCCCTCATCCACAAGGGTCTTCAGAACAAGGTTTGTCACAGTGGACCTCCCTAGATTGCTTGTGCAAACAGGGTCACCCCCTCCCTCCTTGCTACGCTTCGTCATACCCGAGGATCCCAGCCCGAACCCTAACAACTCGCTAGCACTGCGAAGAGAGATAGGGAGTTCGACTCAAAGCAAGATAGCAAGATAGGGACAGGGGGTCACCCCTTATTTATACTCACCAGAGGAACCAACGGCCATTTGGGGGGGGGGGAGGGAACCAAAGAAGCACGCACAAATCGCAACGCGACGCGTGGTAGGCATAAAACCACCCCACTAGCAACGTTATGATGTACAACCACCACCCGCTATGCACGCTTTCCAAGGGAGGCAAAATTACTGCTGAACGACGCACAGCGCCCGAGCAGCCGCCAACGCCATCAATTGCACGGCGTGCACCCTCCGAGGAGGACTCCGAGGCCAATCCTCCTCAAACAGAGCTCAGACAAACAACGCCGCCAGCCAAAGGGGCAAGAAGCTGGACCTTCGGAGGAAGGCGCGGTTTCAGCCATAACGAAGCAGGACCTCGACCCCATGGGGCTTGTCGTAGGGGCAGCCCATTGGCCCCTACGACCCGGCGAACAAGACCCGGAGGCCACAGGAATGACTTCCGGGGTCGCCCGAAGGGGACAAAAGTGCACCCCGGGAGGGCCCAAAGTCCCCTAGGGACGCTCGAAGTCCCCCGAAGGGTGACCGAATCACCCCCGATGGGGGCCCGAAGGATCACCCGAAGCCCCCCCCCCTCCCGAATGGGCCCAAAGCTCCTCCGAAGGGGCCCGAAGAGAGCCCGAAGGCTACAAGAGGTGTCCACCAGTACCCCAAAAGGCCACCTTGGGGGCACCAAGGACGGTCGAAGCCCCCTCGGTCCCGAAGCTGTCCGGCCAAGAGTGAAGGGAGAAGGCAGGTGGACCAAGCACACCAGCCGGGTGAGCCAGGTCCACGGGAGCCCACCATGGACCGGAAGCTATACATAGGGGTAGGAAAAGACCCTGCAGTCCCTGTAGGGGCAGTACCTTCCTAGGGGTAGAACAATAATCTCATATACCCTGTTAGATTGGCTATAAATAGCTCTCTCCCCCATGTAGGAGAGGAGGGCTTTTTTGAAGGCATTTAATACACATACACTTCTCCTGACACCAGTCCCTTCTCCGAGGATCCTTCGGTCACTCAGATACCAAGGGATCCCCCCTTTTCGTATTGTCTAGTCTTTTTCTACTATGATAGGAGTAAAAGAAGAGGTGCTTACATGTACTTCCATGGGCCACGTGGATCAAGAACTGAGCACTAGCCTGGACACAACAAAAAAGGACAGTTATATGCTTTTATTAGTGCTCGAGATTACTTATTGGACCTGACCAAATGCACACAATGATTGTCTGTACAAAAGATTTCTAGTTTTGCACACATTTTGTACTCGCCATAAAAATGCGAAGCAACACACATCACATACGACAATCAATACATAGATGCAATGAATCAATTGGCATGATAGCAGAAAAAAAAATAACAGAAATGTTGGCTCCTTTTTTATCATACCATCAATATTAGCTGGGCAAATGCATCCCAATTTTCCCTACATAAACAAAAACATCATCTAAGCTTGGAAACCGATTGCACCTTATAGCAAAGTAAGGAGCTCGCATTCACAACAAAAACGCTAAAACAACAACGGTAGTTGATCATTCATTTATTCATATCTAAAATTGCGCTCAGATCAGATTCCATCGCAATTCTGAAGCTGAATTTTTACCCTCTCGGGCCTCAAGTACATTAATCTTGTTGTGAGGCATTCTGTCGAGTACTCATCAGGCAACACAATAACATGCACGACCTTGTAGAGAGTTCATAGAAGACGGTAACCAACTGGGCTAGGGACAGGATGCTCAATGGGAAGGCCGCGCGGTACGACAGAGAGGAGCCATAGGACGCAGGCAACCTCACTAAAATAAACGAAAGGACATCAAATTTGGGGTATCTTAGAGAGGGCAAGGGGGAAATAGGCCGCACCTGCTGCAACTCATATGGCAAACAAATTGCATTTTGCATGTACATCCTCATACGCTCCGCCGTTGCACAGCCAGTACAGGTTCAAAGGAGGGGAACAATACCATCGAATAGTCTTTGGCTAGTTGTCAACACCACCACCAAGGAGCAACTCCCCTCCCATCCCCTTCTCTGCTACCCATGTGAACCTAAGAAGTAATAAATCAGCAAAGCAAACGAAATAAAAAGGTAGGCATGCCACGGCAAGAGGGATAGTGTTGCCTCAAACTTTTGATATAGAGGTCAGACTGGTATACAATATAAAAGAATATTGTTCTATGAATTAAATATGTAAATTTGTTGTTTATGCACTAAACAAAAGCTTAACTAAGCATAGTTACCTAGTTGTTTGTCTTCTCTCGTGTGCACTACATACCTCTACAAAAGAATAGTCGATGACCTGCCTTTCCAGTGGCTCGAGCCCATCCTTCATGGCGGCACACACAGCAGCAAATCCGGCTACATCCTGTCTCCTCTACCTCAATCTCCCTCTCACCGGAGAGCGGGATGGGGACCGCCTTCTCTAGCGCATGGATTTCCTTGAGCAGGCCACAAGAATTTCTTGGAAAAACATTGATGGTTGTCACTCTGAAATTGCAAATATCCAGTGCACTAAAATTCAACAAACAACAAATTATAAAATTCAACAAACACACATCTTGCTGCTTGTTGTTTGTTGCGATCTTCCCTCCTCTTCCCTTTAGAAGTTGTGGTGGTTGCTCGTGCAACAGAGAAAGGAAGATAAGGAGGAGAAGTAGAAGAAGAGACATTACCATTTGTAGTGTTCAGTTAGCAACCATCGGAAGTGCACGTCCTTACTTGCAACCAGCGTGCATAAGCTGGGCGGTTTGCAATGAGCGTGCTTCACAGTCAAGCTAGGCGGTTGGCGAGGGAGCTGATTGTAGCATCATCGTCTCCATCTCGGTCTCCCTGGAGTGCAGCAGCGACGGCGGATGCATGCTAAAAAATCCAACATTGATTGCAACAATTTCACAATATATACTAACATTTACTAACAAGAATTCAATCGACGAGTATAAACATAAAAAATGCCCAAAAATCAAACATTTTCCTTGTGCCTTCTTCAACTGTGATTAATGGAGGACGTCAAAAGCAAGAAATGAAGTAACAAATTGAAGGGAGGAGAAAAAGAGATGTGCACCTTCGATGTCAGGAGCGACGTCGATGAGGTTGGGGGTGACAAGATCCAGCGCGGGCATCGGGTGCCGGCCGGAGTGCTACCCGCCGTTCGGGTGCCGGACTAAACAGACACAGAGCGATGTAGTCATCGCCGCCGTGCATCTACGAGTGGTGGCTAGCGAGGGCATTGGTGGAGGTGCGGGCGGGGAGGGGGGTGGGGATGAACCCGTCACAGCGGGGGAACGACGCGACCAACAGTGGTGATGTGAAGAGTGAGGAGGAGACGTGAAGGGAACATAGCACGCGGAGCTGAGACGGCGACCAGATCAGGCCAGTGGAAGCGGTGACGAGGGAGAGGGTGGAGATTGGAAATGAGGATGGGTTCGGGAGGAGGGCAGCGTGGCGCCGCGCGAGGATGGAGGTGAGGGGGAGGATGGCGGCATGGGTAGGGCGAAGGAGAAATAGGACTATGGGAGCGAGAGGTTGGTTGACGTCGGGACCTGACGATCCGGTCCCACATGTCAGTGTGTGTTGGAGGTGAGGTGGGTGGTGGGAGGGGAGAACGGACGACCATCAACTCTCATTTTTAAGTAGTATAGAAAATATAAACATGCAAAGCTGCATCAATCATGGTTCTCGATCAGAACTAATGTACAGCATGATCAATGGGAAGCATTGTAGCCAAACAAGCCATAGAAACAAATAATGCGATCACAAAAGGGTTCACATGCACATGATAACATCCGCACAATTTCATATAATCTTTAGCATAAGCACTTCATGCTCTATACACGAAATTCGTTCCATGCTTACAACGCTTACATTACTTCAAGCCGAAAAAGAAAAAAAAATCACGGCGAAATTACCCCTAATAAATACACAGTTATGACACGAAGCAGTTTCACTGTGATCAAGAAAACTACAGTACACAGTAACTACTAGCTACAGCTACACCGTACAATAATTGCATCACCTATTCAAAGCTCAAAGCATGTCTTAGGAGAAGCACAAACCAATGGAGGCATCAATGCTCCTACAATTTTCAAATAGCTATCGAGCAACATTCAAAAAACATAATAATATTTAAGCTCAGCTAACATGTCAACTAAAGAACAACATTAAAACATCAGCATTCAGCTTAGAATTTTGAGTAATAACGAATGCTAGACAAGAATGTTGAGCAAGGTAAGAATCAACACAAGCTTCGATGATAGCTTCACAAAAAAAACTGGAGGAACTAGCAAAATGCAATGGGAGATTGTAACTTAAATGGCCAAAATTGCAACATTATGACCATAGGATTTCAAAGATAGTGTATTCAATATTAATCATTAACTTCTATTTTAGTCCATTCGGAAGATATATTTGGCTGTTCTTTGTGGCTTCAACAGTTCAACCTATCATATTTTTGTACTTCAGTTAGACCAAAATATATGATTTATCTTTCCGTTTGCTCCAACAATTTTAAGGAGAAAAATCCCCAATTCCAGGCCCTCAATGCAAAACTTAAAATGGAGCTTTTGCACTTGCTATTTGAAGAAAAATGCTTCCACAGGTGAATCTTGCAAATTGATGCCAATGCTTCTTTCTGATCTATATTCCCTTGCCCTAAAAATCAACCACTCGTCTCTTCCTTCCCCTCCTTACCCTTCTTTTTCAAGTAAGCACCAATTCAACCAACTACTTGGTGCTGATTCCCTCACATTTTCAATCTCCGTATCCAGATTCAGTGATACTCCCCCATTTTGCTGAATAGTGCAAACCTTCCATGCACAATTGGTAATCTAATACAGTTTAGCAAGACCTGACAACATCATTGTTGATTTCCCTTATGGAATCCTACTCCAACAAATACTAAACACTAAAACAATAAATGATAGCCGATAAAGAACTCAGTAAGAAAACAATGCGTTGTTTGTGAAGACTGAAGACAGAGAAAGCATCTCAGAGCTGCCTCTGGAAAGGGACTGCACACCGAGCCATGGTATCTAGGCTCACCGCAAAATAGTTATGCAGAATCCAAATCAAGAATTTTAATCACAAGAATGTATAACTTTGACCTCAGGATCGAATAGTGGTGTATATTTTCGATCAATCAGATCTCCCTTTTATTAATGCCATCCTTCCTTCTCTGAGCTGTAACAAGGAGATACGGTAAACCACATGCATTAACTGCAAATTTACTTGATTGGTCTAAAATATGGGAACAAGTTTGCTTAGGTTTGTTGCAGCTCCCTGTATCCTGTATAATTGGTGCTACTAACCATCGATTTCACCTATTTCTTTGTAGGATACCACATAGCATCAGCTACTGTCAAAAGATATAAGTGGAGTGTATGTTGTTCCTTAAACATAATTAGCTACTGCCAAAAGATATAAGTGGAGTGTATGTTGTTCCTTAAACATAATTATGTAGAACCTCCTAGTAATCTGAAACATCATTTGTTTATAAATGGTCGATGCAAAAATAAACTTGGACGTCAGAAATTTGGCTCTTTCAAATATCTCTCCCATCCAATGCCATGAGATCATAAACGTAACAAATATAACCTAGATATTAGGTCATAAGTCATAACGCAAGGTCAAAAACTATATCATAGGAATTAACAATTGTCATAGGCAAACCATACTTTTCTGCAACTTAATTAGCTAGTGCCATGCTTCCAGCAAAGTTCTTCAAAGCTTGCAATCATCCAATAACCATTTAGCTCAAAGATGTATATTAATCCATGCTCCATGCAGTAGTTCAAAGAAATTTGATAAACGGTGCGTAATTAAACCGTGGCGCTCAATACTGACATTGCTTGTTAGATTTACCTGGTGCCATGTACCCTATGGTGCTAGTTGACGGCATGCATAGTAAGGCCATTCTCACATTTCTGCAGCTGCAAGTTCTGTTATCTTAAACTTATGGAGAAGCCAAAGTAATTGCTTGGTAGAAGAACTACTTCAGCCACAAATGGTTTCTCCCAAATTTTGGCAACCAACAGATCCATTTTAATCTGCAGTTTAACAAATAACTTGTCCAGAAATTCAGTCTGACAAATCATCTTTCTATCTCAGTCAGCAATTTTCGATCCACTAGAGAACAGATGCAGCGCGATAAGAACCGAAGGTTTCAGAAAGTAACAGCCTTACACGAAGCGCCCACTTCTAAGGCTTCATTAGCAAGTCTGATCTTCGGCCAGCACATCACAAGAAGGAATCTCCAAAACACCTTGTATTGCAGGAAACTACCTCAAAGTACTTCTAATTGAAACACTCCATATCTCTCGACAATGTTATAGAAACACCAGAAGTAAACATGTCAAGACACCATAGCTGGCCATTATGTTCACAACTCTTGACCAAATAAAGCAAAGCCTTACATTAAATAAACAAACCAGAACATCCAAAAGACTACTGCTTCAACCAACTCGATGTTTCTGGCTCCTTCGAACAAGTCTTATTTGAGAGCATTGCCCACACTTGCCTCTTCTTGTCCAGATCCGTAGGCCTTAAATTAAGGAGCTCCATACAATCGGCCTACACCAACCTCCTATGGTGCCAAATCTGTTCCACAAAGACGATACGATACCAAATCTGTATCATTAAAGCAATTCATGGTTGATCACAGAGGCAGTCCCATGTTTGATATAAGGGGTCATTTGCCATTTCCGAAGTGAGCAATTAGCATCATGATGAGAGAGAACAATGATAAACAAATTTTATGCACAATGAAATTAAACTCTTAAGGAAAACCGGAACGGATTGAATTTGCACCTTAGTAATATGAGCTAGAACCGCTACCGCCAAAGTAGCCACTACTGCTACCCATATTACGACCCGAGTAAAGTGATGAATACGAACTTCCGCCGACCTGCCCAAACAAAAGTTTAAATAAATTGAGGGAAATCAACATGGTAAATGGCTTGGCACAATTAAAATGGTAGTAGATAGTAAATGCAGTAGAAATAATATTTCAGGAAGACTCACGTCAGATCCACGAGACATGTAGCTACCACTGAAATTTGAAGAGTACATTCCACCAGCATCATCACTGCTCGCAGAACCTGCAAAGGTGAAATGCAAGATGGCATGAGAATTAAAACTATAAGCACTTGATCAAAGGTGTCAAGAAAAATAACAGAGCCTTCAAGAGTATACCTCCATAACTCATGCCATGACGGCTGCTACTATACACTGAATCATGGCCAGAGATAGATCGGCTGCCACTGTATCCCGCATGTGATCGTCCAAGCCTTCAAGAATGAGCATGTGTAAAAACATGGTGTTAATCAAATACTAAGCAAAAAGACTGCATGTTTTAAAATGTACTCAACCTCTCACTATATGCATCTGCATACCGAGCACTGCTGCCACCAACGTCATAGTCTAAGCGCGCCTTAGACTGACGAATACTAATGTCATGATACCGAGGAGGTGCATCATCCTTACATAACATTAACAGTAATTAGGTTGGTTGAGGAAACTGCAAGTGCAAACCATAAAAAAATAATTAAACTACCCTCACCATCTCTGAATATGAGCGTTTTGAACCAGACACTGTACCATAATCACGGCCACAACCATCTCTATAGGTCGGTAAAGGCCGGTCGATCTTCCCTCCATAACCGTCATCAGCATATGCTCGCCTATCAGAAAAGCGGGGAGCGCTACGAGGACCAATGTCTGAAAAGGCTGATCCCCGGGGTGAATAATCATCCCTGTAAGAGGGGCGTCTATCCACTGGAACTCTTGAAGTGTAGTCAGCAAAGGTAGCTCTGCTCTTTGGTGGAGGAAGTTCATCACGCCTTCCATATTCTCTCCTTGGACTTCTCTTTGGGTAAACAGGAGCTGTACACAAATGAGGTACGACAAAAAGTGAGGCTGCTAGAGTGGTTTGCACTGCAACAAAAAATGGATAGATTGCACGTAACATCTGCTCACCTGGGGGCCTTCTATCATAGGATCTCTCCGGAGGAGGCAAACGCCTAACTCTATCTGGTATTGACATAACAGGGCGTCTGTCTCTAATATCCACTGGCCTCTTCAGTGGACGACTCCTGATGGGTGGTAAGCGACTAAAATCAGGTCGTACAATACGTGATGGAGGCCGGCGTGGTGGAGGGGGGCGAGCATATGGAAAGCGGCCACCTCGAGGAGCACTGTGCCCAATCCTAAAATTTCCTCTTAATCCATGCTTCATTCTAGGAGGTCTCTGTAGTGGTCTTGACAACCTGGCTCTCACTTTTGCCTGAACCACAAAGTAACAGTTTTTAGAAGGAATTGCATGATTATTGATCCGTTGTCCAACAGATCAAATAGATGGTAAAAATAGGTTAAAAAGGTTGCACAGCTGCGAAAAAGACCTTGTTGTCACCTTCACCAATCTCGCAATTAGTTATCCCATCAGCACATGCAACAGCATTATCATGCGTTTCAAAAGTAACGAACCCAAAATCCTTTCTCTTGGCTGCTGGCATGTTTCGGGCAAGTTCAATTTTCTCAATAGCTCCATACTTTTTAAGGTACTTCTTAACACGATCTTCATCCCATGAGGGAGAAAGGCCATCAATAAATACAGTTCTGACCTGAACCATAAAACCAAAATGAGGATTCAACAGCTGTAAACATACTTGTGGCGTATCAACAGAAACACAACACCAAAAACATAAAAACCAGCTGTTACAAGAGTGAATGACTAAATGGCCAAACCATGTAAAAGAAATTTCCGACAAAGCCACTTAGAAATACCTAAACATATTTGTGGCATATCAACAGAAACACAACATGAAAAAACATAGAAACTAACTGGTACAAGAGTGAATGACTGAATGGCCAACCATGTAAAAAAAATTCTCAACAAAGCCACTTAGAATTTGTGGTGTATCAACAGAAACACAATACCAAATACCTAGAAACTAACTGGTACAACAGTGAATGACTGAATGGCCAAACCATGTAAAAAAATCCCGACAAAACCACTTAGAATTATTTAAACATATTTGTGGCATATCAACAGAAACACAACACCAAAAAACATAGAAACTAACTGGTGCAAGATTGAATGAATGAATGGCCAAACCATGTAAAAGAATTTCCCGACAAGACACTCAGAATTACTGTAGAAAATAAGTAATTACCTGTGCCATTATTTCATCATCAACTTCAGGGTAGGAATCGGCAAAGGAAACCTTAGCACTACGATCAACTCCAAAGACTACATCCCTCTTCTGCAATCGCCTGAAAGCATCCATTGCTTCAGAGCGAGTAGAAAACTCAAGTAAAGCATACCCACGATTCATCCCTGGATTATTGCTGTCCTCAACCAATACTAAATCATCAAAATTCTCAACTCCATAACTCTTCAGTTTCTCCTTCAGCTGTAAATGCCAAAACAAGTTATTTCTTCAACCAAGAAGCAGAAAAAGAACATAAAGAGAAAAGAGTTAAGCATCATACATGTTCTTTCGTCCATGTCTTGCAGATATTGCCAACAAAAAGTGTGTCATTGTCATGACTCGGAGCAACACCACATTGTTTACCTCGAACCTACAGCATTTAACAAATTATTACGTTACTTGTAAAAATAATATATCATAAACATGAAATAGTCAGATCTTAAGACCAACCAGAGGATTCTTTAGCTCCGAGACAGCACGCCTAGCTTGCTCCACAGTCGCATATCGCAAGAAAGCAAAGCCTTTATTCTTCTTTGTAACAGGGTTCATCATCAAACGAACTTCAGTGATCTCACCAACTTCACCGAAAACTTTCCTAAGGTCACTTTCTCCTGCATCTTTATCTAGCCCACCAACAAAAACTTCAAACTCCTTCCGCTTGCGGTGCTCTTTCACCATTTCATGATGCTCTTCATCCTCCACATCCACGTTATGTTCTTCATCAACATTTTCATAACCCTCACCCTCCCCATCATCCCCAACATCATCCAGTTCCTCATCCACCATATCAGTCTCCTCTTCAACCACATCTTCAGTATACTCAACCCCTTCATCGCCGTCCTCATATTGCTCTTCATACTGCACCAAATCCTTCTCATCGTAGTCTACAGCAGCCTCCTCTTCATATTCTGGCTCATCCTCGAACTCCAGCCGTTCACCTTTGTCCTCTTCTTCGTATGTTTCTTTCATAGTTCCCTCTTCTAAAAAATAAAAATGAAGTATAAGATACATAGACCTCAAACCTCATTTAAGATAAACTAGCGGAGTGTCCAACACATATATAGCAAAAGCCACATAAAGTCACAAGTCACGACAAACATATACTCTTTCATGCTCGTTAAGAGAGTGGTTCATTTTATATTCTATGTTAAGAGAGTGGTTCATGTTATATTCTATCGCACAAAACTAGGCATAACCCATATGTGGCCTTGTTAAAGCAAAATGTCATGTAACCTCATCCATTGAATATCGTTCAACTGATTAAAAAGACCACCTGCAGGCAAATATTAAAGGATCTAACAAATCTAATACACCAACACAAGCACGCTCCTCGTGAACCCATGCCTACCATAAACAGAATGTAGAAAATCTACATGACGTCCATGCTACGAAAAATAAAGGGTGGTAATTGCACCACCATACAAATACACCAATGCAGACTTCATCTAGATTCTCATAGGCCATAGCACAGATCACAGAAGAAGTCTACGCTATATACACGAAACAGGAGTGGCACGCAATACCTTCACCGTGGCTCGTGCCGTTCGCTGCAGCATCCGACGAAGCCTTCTCCTCCGTTGCCGACTGTTGCGGTGGCGGTGACGGCTGCCGCTTCTGCTCCTCCACCTTCGGAGCCTCCTCCGCAGCCTTCACCTCCTCGACGGGCTCCTCCTTCGCCTCCTCCGCGACCTGCTGCGCCTTCGCCACCCTGCCCCTCGTCCCAGGCCCCTTCCTCGCCGCCGCAGCGCCGCCCCTCCTAGCCGACTTCGGCGGCATCTCCCAAATCACAACAAACCAAAAACGCACCTAAAAATCACCAGAGAAAACATAGATTTAGCGGAAACAGGCGTGAAATCGAGGGATGAGGAGGTCGGGATCCATGGGCGTACGTACCCCGACTCGTTCCCTCGTGGAAGATCGAATCGGGGAAGCGAAACCCTAGAGCTGGAGACGAAAGGTGCGGCCTTCAGATTGTGGAGAGCCAACACGGAAATACCCTGCGTGGCCCAGGTATCCTTCCCCAGGTCGAGTCGTATTCTGCAGATTAGACTCTGGAATTGGATGTAGACATGTAGTTACGGATTTGCCATTGAGTCGTCGCGCGCTTGCGTTGACCGCTTCCTGCGGGACAGAGGGTGTCTTGGTCTTTTCGGGTGGAATTTGGCTTGCCTGGTACTCAGCGCTGAGGAATTTCCCTGCGCCGGGTTTTTGGGAAGGGAATTCTTTTTTATTTTGACCCCCTAACGCCACTTAATTGCAAATCTAATCTCCTTCCTGTTTTTTTTTCAAATCTAGCCCCCCCCCCTCCCCTTCCGCGCTCGGGGAGCGCGGAAAGTGGCCGAGCGGAAGGCGTGGCTTCCGTAGTGGTGGAAGCCGCAGAGGCGAGGCCACCTTCCCATGATGGCCGCGTGAGCGGCTCGGCCACCACCTTCCGCGCCGAGGCGAAAAGAGCCTCTGCCACAAGATTTGTCCCACGGAGCCAAGCGCCCCGAGCGCCGAAGGAGAGAGGGGCTAGATTTGCAAAAAACTGGAAGGGCTAGATTTGCAATCGAGGCCGCTAGAGGCTAAAATAAAAAGAATTGATTTTTGACGCCACGACCTTACCATGAGTCTTTCCTTAAAGAGAGCCGCCAGAAATATATTGCATACATCTAAAAAAACTAGAAGGGGTGGCGCGGGCGGCAGATAAGAAATAATCTAATGATGTTATAATTTGAGTATAGTAGATGTTATTCGTACTAAACGGCGTAGCTATGGCCGCTAATATATTCAAAGAGTATGGTGTATTGTTGGCGTTTGTTGTCTGGTGTTAATCCGATAATATTAGGCAATATGGTAAAACCGTATGTTCCTCTGTTCTTGGACCATCTCTGGCTCCCGATCTTTCCATCTTCTTTACTTGCCATATTGGTTTTGGAACACTTGATCGAAGACGTGGACGTGGACCATCTGGACTTAGTCGTAGACCACCTGGTCATGGTCGTAGACTAACTAGGGGTAGTCGTAAGACACATGGTCGTGGTCATAGACCAACTGGTCATGGACCCTATGCATAATCACTTCCTAGGACCTCCTCTGCGGGGAGAGGTCCTGGAGGGAGATCCTGGGGAGATCCTGGAGAGAGGTCCCGAAGACCTCCGGGGTTATCCTGGAAGACCTCCGAGGTGGTCGTGGGCCACCCGGGGTGGTCGTGGAGCACCTGATTCACTCTTGACCAAATCAGTAACAATGACCAACTGGAGGTGGTCGTAAGACACATGGTTGTAGTCGTAGACCAACTGGGGTGGTCGTAAACCAACTGGTCGTGGACTTTGTGGATAACCACTTCCTAGGACCTCCTCTGCGGGGAGAGGTCCTAGAGGGGTCCTGGAGAGGTCCTAGAGGAAGGTCCTGAGAAGGTCCTTGAGGAGGTCTGGATGAAGGTCATGGGGAGGTCCCAAGGAGGTCCTGAAGACCTCCGGGGTGGTCCTGAAGCACCTGAGGGTGGTCGTGGAGCACCTGGTTTACTCTTGGCCAAATCAGTAACAATGACCAACTGGGGGTGGTCGTAAGACACATGGTCATGGTCGTAGACCAACTGGGGGTGGTCGTGGACCCTGTGGATAACTGCTTCCTAGGATCTCCTCTGCGGGGAGAGGTCCTAGAGAGGTCCTAGAGAAAGGTTCTGAGGAGATCCTGGAGGGGGGTCCTTGAGGAGGTCCTGGGGAGGTCCTGAAGACCCCCGTGGTGGACGTGGAAGACCTCCGGGGTGGTCCTGAAGCACCTGGGGGTGGCCGTGGGCCACCTGGGGGAGGTCGTAAGACACATGGTCGTGGTCGTAGACCAACTGGTCGTGGACCCTGTGGATAACCGCTTCCTAGGACCTTCTCTGCGGGGAGAGGTCCTAGAGAGGTCCTGGAGGAAGGTCCTGAGGAGGTCCTGGAGGAAGGTCCTGAAGAGGTCCTGGAGGTAGGTCCTTGAGGAGGTCCTGGAGGGAGGTCCTCGGGAGGTCCCGAGGAGGTCCTGAAGACCTCCGGAGTGGTCTTAGAAGACCTCTAGGGTGGTCCTGAAGCACCTGGGGGTGGTTGTGGAGCACCTGGTTCACTCTTGGTCAAATCAGTAACAATGACCAACTGGGGGTGGTCGTAAGACACATGGTCGTGGTCGTAGACCAACTGGTCGTGGACCCTGTTGATAACCGCTTCCTAGGACATCCTCTACGGGGAGAGGTCCTAGAGAGGTCTTAGAGGAAGGTCCTGAGGAGATCCTTGAGGAGGTTCTAGAGGGAGGTCCTGGGGAGGTTCTAGGGGGGAGGTCCTGGGGAGGTCCCGAGGAGGTCCTGGAGGGAAGTCCTCAAGACTTCCGGGGTGGGCATGGAAGATCTCTAGGGTGGTCCTGAAGCACCTGGGGGTGATCGTGGAGCACCTGGTTCACTCTTGGCCAAATCAATAACAATGACCAACTGGGGGTGGTCGTAAGACACATGGTCGTGGTCGTAGACCAACTGGGGGTGGTTGTAGACCAACTGGTCATGGACCCTGTGGATAACCGCTTCCTAGGACCTCCTCTGCGGGGAGAGGTCCTGGAGGAAAGTCCTGGAGAGGTCCTAGAGGAAGGTCCTAAGGAGGTCCTAGAGGGAGGTCCTTGAGGAGGTCCTGGGAAGGTCCTGGAGGGAGGTCCTGAAGACCTCCGGGGTGGTCCTGAAGCACCTAGGGGTGGTCGTGGAGCATCTGGTTCACTCTTGGCCAAATCAGTAACCATGACCAACTGTGGGTGGTCGTAAGACACATGGTCATGGTCGTAAACCAACTGGGGGGTGGTCGTGGACCCTATGGATAACCGCTTCCTAGGACCTCCTCTGCGGGGAGAGGTCCTGGAGGAAGGTCCTTAGGAGGTCCTAGAGGGATGTCATGTGGAGGTCCTGGGGTTGGTCGTGGAGCACCTGGTTCACTCTTGGCCAAATCAGTAACAATGACCAACTGGGGGTGGTCGTAAGACACATGGTCATGGTCGTAGACCAACTGGTTGTGGACCCTGTGGATAACCGCTTCCTAGGACCTCGTCTGTGGGGAGAGGTCCTGAAAGAAGATCCTGAGGAGGTCCTGAGGTGATCCTAGAGGGAGGTCCTTGAGAAGGTCCTAGGGAGGTCCTGGAGAGAGGTCCCGAAGGCCTCCGGGGAGGTCCTAGGGAGGCCCCGAAGGCCTCCGGGGTGGTCCTAGAAGACCTTCGGGGTGGCCCTGAAGCACCTAGGGGTGGTCGTGGAGCACCTGGTTGACTCTTGGCCAAATCAGTAACAATGTTGTTTGGTGCCATATGGCGCAGGCGGTAATGGGCTGGTAGACTGTCTAAGAGTGAGAGGAAATTTAGTTATATAAGATAGATCATATAATCTGTTGTGTAGCTATGTAGTTAAGTGTAGCAGCTGTTTAATTAACAAAATGGCTATTATCTGCAGAGCCAGGGAGTGACGAAAGGATCTGTATATATAAACTACAGTTAGTCATGGACTTAGGTGAGATGTAAACGTTTCTAAAATAGAGCAAGGAAGCAGTGAAAGTATATGCACATACAAACTGAAGTCACTCATGGACCTAGGTGAGCTATAATTGTTTACAAAACAGGGTTTGCAGGAGTAGTAACTTAGTTCAGATGGGTACTATAATGTACAATACTGATAGAGTACTGCTAAAACGGGTCGACAAAAGCACAAGTCATACAAAAAGTCATTCTTTGGGAAGTAGTGATTGTCATGGTGGCCTCAAAAGCTGTATGTAAAGCCTGTATAAAGTAGCAGCTAGTTAGAAGACTTCTTTTTTTTTATTTGTGAGTGGTTTAGAAGTATACCTGAGGCTGTGGTGGTAAGTAGAGCACGGACATCATTTGACAAATTTTTTTGTAGCTGAGCGAGTTTTCTTTGCAAGTGGTTCGGTTCCAGTGTGGGTTGGTGGCGGCGCAAATCTATGTAGGTAAGCATAAATCAAAACAGAGACCATCACAACGTCTATCTCAACACAAGGTGTAAAAGAATAAGATATATCAAGCTAGTAATACAAAGAAACTGAATGATAAATAATCTTGATGAGGATCTAATAATCCTCATTTAATTATTTATCTGTAATTCATATTATGGATAATAATGACATCATATAGTTCTTGAGTATACCACTTAATATTCATAAGGGAGAAGATAGAGGTCGTAAGTTCTTCTATGACCACCCCATAGTCGTAAGTCCTCCTACGACTACCTCATAGTTGTAAGTCCTTTTACGACTATAATGTGATCGTAAGTTCTACTATGATCAGTCTGTGGTCGTAAGCTCTTCTACGACCACTACCTAGTCGTAAGTTCTTCTACAGACATGTGGGCCTAATCGATCAGGGAATCTTCTGTACTGTATCCAAGGATACGAGCAACCAATTACGCCGTTATTCTCTGGAATAATGGCACGATTTAACTCATTTGTTATGGTGATAACTGCCTAGCAACGTGGGAACGTTACTACTCCCACAATAACCTCCAGCAACGGCTCCACGATCTGGAACATTAAGGCGGTCTTTAGACTGGAGATACAACGACACCTTCCGAAGACTGTATAAAAGGTAGAATCATCAGGACAATATGGGGGATTCAAAGGCAATCAGGAGCACAAGACACTATACTCTAGTCTTTCTCTTGATCTTGTAATCCAGCATACTCAATACATACACACAGGAGTAGGGTTGTTATTCTCCTTGGAGAAGGCCCGAACCTGTATAAAAATCCCCATGTCTCCCTCTCTGCGTGATTTTGAGCCTAGGGAAACCCCCAAATCAAACAATCTTTACGTAAGTTTGGTTCTAAAACACCGACAGTTGGCGCCGACCGTGGGGATTCTTCGAGTCATCATATTTCCTTCGTCTTTTCTAACTCTCATGCTCCCATGGCAGGAGAGTGGAACGTGGAGAACTAGTTCGACTTGGCCGATTACGCAGATATCGACATGGATGCCGGTTTCGACTACGAGCTGAGTTTTGCATCATTCGATGGTGATATCACCTCCGGAGATCCTTCTCTAGGAGGCCACACCACCGATGGAGTTGAGGAGGGATCCTTATCCCCCACAACGATACGTCCAGATGAGGAATCAGCTTTCTCAGAGGGCAAAGGTCCATCCGACCACAACAAGGACTGTCCCAAGGTAGTCTCAGAGCATGACGAGTGTTCTCCCTCCAAATGTTCAAGTCCACCTGAGGCAGTCCGACCTAGCGCGGCAACTCTTGGAAGTCGTAATTCCGGATCTTTATCAGCACCTGGTGATTCTGTCTCTCCAGCTAGCCCAGCCAAGGATGCGATCGAACACGCTCTTCCTGCGAGTTCGACCATCCCAACGCAGGGCTCACCTACGGACGGAGACGACTCTAACCCGGAATTCCCCTTCCTGGAGGGGTTTGCTCCAAGTCGCCAGATGGTGTCATTCGACTACCCTCAAGTGAGGATGCTTCGAGCACAAGTGGAGATCATCAATGGGAGGTCTTCGTCTTTCCCTCAGGTAGCAATAACTCTCCTAGAGGCAGGACTGAGGATACTTCCCGACGATTACACCATACGACCACTCATGGTAATAGCAAGGACACCTCCGGCGATGACCAGAGTCAATACTCTGATGAGCGTGCGGGAAATCCTCGAGATTATCACACTTCACTAAGGCAAGCTCAAGGATTAGGTATGGATGATTCTGAAACAATCCGACGGAAATGAGTTACGGCTCAGAAAAATTTACCTGGGCGTACTCAATACCAGTTGGAAGAAGCTCAGGAACTCCAGCATATCAACGATCTGCTCGAGAACCCATCTCGAGAACTTGCCCGAGCACCTGGCTATGACCTCTTCGCCAAAGAGATCGCACGAAGGTTACGAAGCACGATGAGCAAGCTCAAACATTCCCGCCGACATCATTCTGGAAGTCGTAGCAGTACGACTCCATCAGCTTCCAGTCGTTTGAATAACTCACCGCATGGAGATCGACGCAAGTTGCATCGTTCCCCAAACCGGAAAAGGGTTCCTCGAACGCCTGATGATCAAAAAGCTCCTAGGAGAGGTGATCATTCACCACTTCGACCCAGAGGTCTGCAACAGCAAGCAAAATACGAGGAGTATTACCCTCGTAGGATCGAGACTTATCATAAGTCAGATTCACCCATTGCCGGGTATCGTCGAGTACGATTGCCTGGCGACATCAACCCTTCTTTCTTGCAAAGAAGGCGTTACGATGTGATTACCGGATGTCGAGCATTCTCGCCTAACCTCCGAGCAGTTCACTGGCCGCTGCAGTTTCGACCAGGGAACATGGAGAAATTTGATGGGTCTCAAAATCCCATTGAGTTTCTTCAAATCTACACGACCGCTGTCTGAGCAGCAGGAGAAGGAGAGCACGTCATGGTGAATTACCTTCCGACTGTGCTCGAAGGGTCCGCTCGATCGTGGTTGTTAAACCAATCGCTCGAGTCAATCTACTCGTGGCAACACCTCTGCGACCTTCTACTAGCTAATTTCCAAGGCACCTACCATCGCCCTGGGAAGGAGGACGACCTGCACAGGATAAGACAGAACAACCACGAGACATTACGCCAATTCATCAGGCATTTTAGTAAGGTTCGCAATTCAATTCTTGAGGTTTCTGACTCATATGTTATCAAAACCTTCAAGCAGGGAGTCCGCAGTAGAAGAATCACAGAGGACATCGCTTTGAATCCTCCGACCATCGCCATCGAACTCTTCGATATGGTCGATCGACGCCGATCGCTAACGGCGGTCGAGTGGACCAAAATCATCGATCGAGATGACAAGTATCCTTAAGAGGCTGGCGAATGTAGCAAGAAGAAGGATAAAAAGGCAAAGAAATCCAAGAACAAGGCAAAGGGCCAAAAGCTTCAAGCCAATGGTTCTAAGAAGGTTCTAGCCGTAAGCGATAAGGAGCCACGAAGTTCCAAGTAATACCCCGATCAAGACAAAGGTAAGCACTCCGAATGGAAAAACGATAAGCCTAGGTGATGCCCTTTCCATAAAAAGGAATGACATGACCTTCGCAACTGTCGAGTTTTCTAACGAAAACTTGAGGACTACTACAACAACAGAGGGCCACTTCCTACCCTCGAAGAGGTAGGGCAAGCTAGTGGTCATACATAGTTGGACGACAATGAGGAGATGTCATTTCAAGATCCTGAGCACACCATAGACCATATCTTTGGGGGATCATCGGCATACGAGTCAAAGTGACAGCATAAGGCAGTCGAACGTGAGGTAAACTCAATTGACCCTCCTCTTGTCAATAAATTGCCAAAGTGGTCGGAAATCACCATCTCTTTCGAGAAGGTTGACTGCCCGATCCCTTCGACTCGACCAGGTCGCTTTCCGATCATGGTCGAACCCACCATCAACAACTGTCGAGTAAATCGAGTGTTGATTGATGGTGGTAGCTCGTTGAACATTCTGTTTACGAGTACCCTGGACGAGATGCAAGTACCTAGGACCAAGGTAAGACCGGTAAGATACTCTTTTCATGGTATTGTACCGGGGTCTTTGGCCAAACCCATTAGTCAAGTTTCTCTTCCTTTAACATTTGGTTGACCAAGTAATTTTAGGACATAGAAGATCTCTTTTGATGTGGTCGATTTCGATACGGCATATAACGCCATACTCGGACGACCAGCTTTGGCAAAATTCTTAATGTCTACTCATTATGGGTATTAATGTCTTAAGATGACAGGTCCCAAAGGAGTAATCACAATTCACTGTGATAAGAAGATGGCACATACGTGTGACCGTCGATTCATCGAGATGGTTGGTCAGATGCCAACTCGGGAAGAAAAAGGATAGCCTTCGACCAAGCAGTTGAAGCCTAAAGCTGTACCTAAGTCGAACGACCAAGTTAAGGAGGTTCCCTTGGATCCAGAGGAGCCCTCGAAGACTGTTCACATTGGGGATACCTCCGACCCTAAATAGGAAGATGCCCTCGTCGCTTTCATCCGGGCAAACGCATATATCTTCGTGTGGCAAGCATCCGACATGCCCGGAGTCCCCAGGGAAGTGATCAAGCACAGGCTAGCTTTACGGCCTGACAAAGTACTCGTAAAACAAAAATTACGGAGATTTGCCCCTGATCGACGAGATGCTATAAGGTCAGAATTGGACAAGCTACTTAAAGCAGGCTTTATAAGAGAAAGTCGACCACCTAGATTGGTTGGCCAACCCTGTAATGGTTAGGAAGTCTAACGGTAAGTGGTGAATGTGCGTAGACTTCACTGATCTTAATAAAGCTTGTCCAAAAGATGATTTCCCTTTACCTCGTATCGATCAGTTGGTTGACTCTACTGTTGGTTACGAAATATTAAGTTTTCTAGATGCATATTCTGGCTACCATCAGATTAATATGTGTCTAGAATATGAAGAAAAGACCACGTTTATTACTCTATTTGGTATATTTTGTTATATCAAAATGCCATTTGGTCTAAAAAATGCTGGCGTTTTTTTTCAACGCTTGATGCAATCAACTTTTTCACCTCAGCTAGGCCGAAATTTGGAAGCCTATATTGACGATCTAGTCGTAAAAAGCATCAAATGGCTTGATCATGTTTCAGACTTGCAGGAGATGTTCAACAACCTCAGAAAACACCGCTTGAAGCTCAATCCTGAGAAGTGTGTGTTTGGAGTCTCTTCGGCAAAATTGCTTGGATTCCTGGTCTCTATACGAGGGATTGAAGCAAATCCCGAAAAGATAAAGGTCATCGTGCAAATGCGCCCTCCAACCACGAAGAAAAAAGTCCAAAAACTCACAGGGTGTATGGCGGCTTTAAGTCGTTTCATCGCACGACTGGGAGAAAAAAGACTACCTTTCTTCAAACTTCGAAGGAAGCACAAGGGTTTCGAGTGATCGGAAGAGGCAAACGTTGCCTTTGAGGATGTCTAGAGATATCCTACGAGTGCTCCTGTTTTGGTTTCTCCGAAACTAGAAGAGACGCTTTTAATTTCTCTAGCTGCCACGCCACAGGTAGTGAGCGCAGTACTAGTCGTAGAACGTAAAAATGTTCAACGACCAGTGTACTACGTAAGTAAAGTTTTGCGACATGTCTTCGAGGAAACTGCGACATTATTTTCAGACGCACACGATAATTGTACCGTCTGAGTTTCTCTTGAGAGTGATCCTCCAGAATAGGGAAGCAGCGGGACGCATGTCTAAATGGTCAGTAGAACTTGGGGAGTATGACCTCCATTTCGTGTCCCGAACGGCCATTAAATCCCAAATCTTGGCAGACTTTGTCGCCGAATGGACAAATCCTAAACCTGTTCAGGATCCCCAGTATGATTCTCATGACCAATGGACGATATACTTTGACGAGTCACTTACTTTAAGTGGCTCGGGGGCTGGGGTGGTCCTGGAATCTCCTAACAGAGAGACCTTAAAGTATGTCATTCAATTAAACTTTCAGGCCACTAACAACGTGGCAGAATACGAAGGTTTGCTAGCTGGCATTCGAGCTGCGAAAGCACTCGCGATTCAACGACTACTCGTGAGAGGAGACTCTCAACTAGTCATGAATCAAGTCGGAAAAGAGTACCAGTGCTCTAATCCGACAATGTCTCAGTACCTATCGGAGGTTCGTAAGCATGAAAAACATTTTTTCGGTTTCGAGGTACAATTCATCCCTCAAAAGGATAATTTCCTCGCAGACCAGCTTACTCGGATAGCTTCTTTCTGATCACAAGTACCAAAAGGAGTCTTCTTGGAGCAACTCCAGAAGCCATCTCTAGTGGAGACACTAGAAACATCTCCTATTGAGACAACATCTCTAGAATACGAGGATACTTGGATGAATCCCATCTATGAGTATCTTTAGACGGGTTCCGTACCCAACGACGATCTCAAGGCAGATCGTCTATCCCGAAAGGCCAAAATGTATACTTTGGTCGAAGGAGTCCTCTATAAACGAGGCACTCAAGGGGTACTCATGCGATGCATACCGCAGAGAGAAGGACTAAACCTCCTTCATGGCATACATGGGGGTATCTGTGGAACTCATACTTTCTACAGAACGCTGGTCGAAAAAGCCTTTTGACAAGGATTTTACTGACCAACAGCTCTTTGTGATGCCAAATAACTGGTTAAGAAATGTGTACAATGCCAGTTTCATAGCAGGCAAATACACCAACCAGCTCAGGCATTGCAAACAATTCCTCTATCTTGGCCTTTTGCGACCTGGGGTCTCGATATCCTAGGACCGTTACCAAAGGCTCCAGGAGGCTTCGAGTTCCTTTTTGTGGCTATTGATACATTCACAAAATGGATTGAAGCCGAACATGTGGCTGGGATAACAATGGAAGCCGCGAAACGGTTCATGATGAGAAGCATGATTACTCGGTTTGGAGTCCTAAGTCGAATAATCACAGATAATGGTAAACAATTTTTGAGCGCAAAATTTCAGGAATTTTACGACGAGTTGGGTACCAAGCTGTGTTACGCTTCCGTTGCCCATCCCCAAAGCAATGGGGCAGTTGAACGAGCGAATGGCCAAATAATGTAGGGAATTAAAACTCGAGTCTTTGACCAGCTTGTTAAGCGCTTGGGGGCTTGGGTACAAGAATTACCCTTAGTATTGTGGGCAGTTCGCACGACTGCTAGTCGGGCAACAGGAGAAACACCTCTTTTCCTAGTTTTCGGTGCCGAAGCCATGCTTTCACTAGAACTAAAGATCAGGTCTACAAGGGTCGAGAGTTTCAATGACTCCGCCCAAGAACAACTTCGAGCGGATGACATTAACCTACTCAAGAGTAGAGAAATCAAGCCTTAACTGCTCAAAGGTCTACCAAAAAGCCTGCGCAAAATACTATGATTATAAGGTCCAACCTCGCAGCCTTGCTGTAGGTGACTTGGTATTGAGGAAATTCAATCCCAGTCTAATCGGAACAAACTTTCCCCAAGTGGGAAGGTCCTTACACAGTGGTCAAAGTTATGCGACCAGGTTCGGTACCACTGGCAATGGAAGACGGCCGGATTCTCTCTAATGCTTGGAATATCGATCAGTTACGTAAATTCTATGTGTAATCGACCAAGACTGCAATAAAGCATCAGGTTCTTTCTATCTTTATTGTCTTACTTTGAGTAGTGCTTTGACATTTTTTCCTACCATACCCTAGTCGAAGGTCCATCTATGACCAGTTTTTAGTCGTGAGCTTTTCCACGACAATACACTGGTCATAAGACATTCTACGACTAGTACCCAGTTTATCTTTACACTGGTCGAAAGGATGGTGACATCACCTAGTCGAAACATTTCCTCTCTACACGTGGTCTCACCCACTGGAAGGAACTTCTTAGTGTCGACTCGTTCCTCCCTTTTTGCTGCCAACACAAAGAGCTTGGGTTTAAAACATGGTCGAAATAATGTCAAGCCGACTCTTAGTACTTTAGTTTATTTCTTCATTCATTTTTGAAAAATAAATTAAGCCGAGTACACTTTTCAAATTTGCTCGACTACTTTTGGTAAACTCGCTTTGTTTTAACTGGTCGGAGGAAGTTGCAACACCTAGTCGAAGACTTTCCTCTCTGCATGTGGTCCTGCCCACTAGAAGGAACTTCCTAGCGTCGTCCTGTTTCTAACTCTTGCTACCAGAGCGAACCTACTAAGTGCACTGGAATAAGTTGAACAAATTTTTAAGGAACTCTCGACGTTTATCTAACTCAAGTTGACCGTTCTTGATTTGATTAATCTGGTCGGAGATGGTAATATCACCTAGTCGAAGTATTTCCTCTCTGCACATGGTCCTGCCCACTAGAAGGAGCTTCCTAGTGTCGACTCGTTCCTACTCTTTCGACCAGTGCATAATAATCGTGATCGAAAACCTACAAGTTAGCTAAACCTCTCTTTTTAAGAAAACCCATTTCACACTATTTACTCGGTTTATCTAAATAAACCAAGCAAATAGTCGGGGGTTAGGATAAAGTTATTAACTTGACTTCAATTCTTAGTCTTGCTCTTTTTTCCATTCATTATCTTATGAGTTACTAACTACTCGACAAGATGATTTTCAGGAAGAAGGAAGGATTATATATCAACATCAACAAAAACTTGTCTTTACAGGACTCAGGACTCTGGTACAAACTATTCTGACAAGGGGGGGGGTCTTATTTGCATATCCTCCGTGACTTCCTTGACAATCGGCTACATGTCCTTCATTAACAGCTCCGTTTCTGCTTCAGAGCAGACAAAGTCGTTTATGACGGGTTGCAGATTAAGGTTGGGTCACGAGCTTTAAGTTTTGCCAAAACAAAACTTATTCCCTCTTTGACCGCTTCCTTTATCGAATCGACTTGGTTCGTGTTCAAAGTAGTCACCAACTCTTGCAAAGTTCCGACTTGATCGCCAATGGCATTCAAGTAGCAGATATCATGTCTTCACGAGGAGTAATCCCCTCAGCATGAAGCCCACCGAGTACATTATTTAGAAGTGAAACATTGTCTTGAATATTGATCTTCGAAGCCTTCATTTCCTCCTGATTGCGAGTCGAAGCCTCGTGGAGTCGTTTTATTTCTACTGCTTGTTCTGAAAAGAATAAGACCAGTTAGATAAAATGACCTTGAGAGGAAAACACAACCAATCACAGGTAAAGATTTGCTTACCAACTAGTCGAAAATTTAACTTCTTGACTTCTTCGGCATGAGAAGCAGCGTCCTTTATGTAGCGCTGCTCCCACGTTTGGACCTCTTGGTCTTTTTTCTGAAAAGGAATGAAAGTTAGAAAAAGGAAAGAAGGTCGTAAACTGTCTTAAGTTCAACACTTACCGTTCAACCGTCCCTGCAACCTTTGGATTGCGGAGTTTGCCTCATGAAGCTTATTCAGGAGGTCTTTATTCTTATCACTTAGCCTTTTCGTCTCGGCTTTCTCATAGTCGAGAGAATCAGCTAAGGTCTTGTCGTCGCTCTTAAACCTACAAAGGGAAAGAGTAGACGTCAGCATAAAACAAGCGGTCGTATGTTCTTCTACGACCAAGATCTAGTCGTAAGTCTTTCTACGACAATACCCTGGTCATAAGTTCTCCTACGACAAGTACCTAGTCGTAAGATCTTCTACGACAATCCCCGCAAGTACTGTGTAAGTGGTCGAAGTACAAAAAACTACGAAAAGCAGTTACTTACCATCTCTCTACTTGCTCGTAGAGTTCCACTTTCTCTTGTCGCAGTTGAACAAGTTGTCTGTTGTATTCAACAACAGTAACAATTTGCTCCAACGCTTTCTGCATAAAGAAAGGCAGTAAGAAGCAAGAAAAGGCATATATGTAAATACCGAACTTCAGGTACCTACATTCATTGTCATTCGTGCAAACGAAGACACTACCCTTGTGGGGTTCTTCAGTTCATCAATCTCTCGGATTTGATCCCACCACACCTTTTCGAGACGCGCGTCATCGAAAATATCCCCTCCATTGGGAATATTTTTAGGTTGAGGGACACGAGCACGAGGTCTAAGAGCAGAAGATCCCGCAATGGAAGATGGGCCGAAGAACTCAGAGACGAAGTTGGCATACTCTTCGTCCTCTGATTCGGTAACGCTAGTTCCTCCTTGAGGACTAGGAGGAACGTCTGCGACGACTTCCTTTCTGGCGTGATGGCTTGACAATCCATCGCCCTAGCTTGATGCCTCCGCAGCACTAGATGCCATCTTCACTTCAGCCTCTACGACCATTTCCGTGGTCGTAGCTGCAACGGCGCCTTCCACCACTCGGACGATGGACGACCCTTCGACCACCGCCACCGTCATTCCTTTGTCTACCGGAGAAACAGCAGTGGGTTCCTCGACAGGAACGTCCTTGATGTTGAGAGGAGCCGGGCTAAGATCGTAAAAAGGAAAACACGATGAGGTGGTAAAAAGCAAAAGGTAAATGATGTTATTACACTTTTGTCTTTTTACATACCTTCGAGTGCTGGACTTGATCTTGAATTTAGAAGAAGCCTTCCCTAGGGAAGATTTCTTTGACTTCTTGTCAACCACGTCTGGTCGAGACTCGAGTTGAGGAACGGCCACGACCACGTCTGGTCGTGGGTCTTGAACGAGAGCCATCGCTCCTTGAGCCTCTTGGCTCTCTGGCTGGTCGAGATCAGTCTCAACCACCTCTAGGGCAACACTGCCCTCGACCAAGGACACTGCTGGTGCAGCAGTCTCCTTCACAAAAGACATAAAACTCTTCCAGTTCTCATTTTCTAGTCGCTTAATAAAGCCACGGGAAGCAGAAACTGCAAAAGTTGTATTGTCGTAGTAGAAGGGTACCTTGGTCTTGGGGGCTTTATGTTTGAATACTTCAGCTACTCCTGTTGCCATTGCTTCCTCTGCAGAAGCTATGTTCGCGGCAAATTTAGCGAAAGGCGTAGATGAAGTAGCGGAACTCAAACTCGCGCCCTCCTTGTCGGCAACTTTCACGAGCCGCCGCCTCTTTTACTGAGGAGCATCTGCTTGTTCAACAACTGCACCAATGACCATCAGTTCGACTTCTTCGTCGTCCCGACGGTTTTCCATACCTACTTTCTGGATAAATCAGAAAGAGAGATATTACAAAACAGTCGTTAGTTTTTCTACGACCATCACCATGTTGTAAGCTTTTCTACGACAACCCCCTGGTTGTAAGCTTTTCTACGACCAAAACCTGATCGCAAGCCTTTCTACGACCAGTACCCCATAGTCGTAAGTCCTTCTACGACCACAAAGTCCTAAAGATGAAATCAATTCTTGATTACCTTTAGGCGCTCCACTCTGTCCTCTGAGAGACAGGTCCGCCAGAATTGGAGGCGCCACCACATAGGCTGGAGGCTTCTCACAGATAAGCTTGACCCGAGCATCAATCTCCTCTTGTGAGAGATCTACAGGGATGAGAAAACTTTCAATAAGCCAAGTCTAAAAATTAATAGAAGGAAGGCTAAGCTTGAAGTTTACTTACCATCCTCGTAGTCCCTGGTCGGGTCTTTCGGCCCTGAGTACCTTCACATCGGATGAGCCCTCTTCTTCAGAGGACTGATACAGCGTGTGATGAAATCCTTTACCACGTGCCATCCGGTAAGCCCCTCTTCCTTCAAGTCTGCAATGGCTTGAATAAAGGGGCGGTCCGACCGAGATCCTTGGGAGTCGAATCCCAGGAAGAGATCTTCTCAGCCGGTTTTCCAACGAAGGAGAGGCTGTCCTCATTGGTTATCTCCTAATAGAACCACCTCTTCTTCCACCCCAGCCACGACGACCGGGTAAACATCTGAATGTACTCCTTCGACTTCCCGTCGTGGAGCTTTAGACTACAACTACCAGCAACTCCAACCAGCCTGGTCATTCCATAGTAATCTTGGAACAACTCTGGTCGTAGGAATCCCAGTAGGCCTCACACAGGTACACGAACACACTCAACATCGTAATGGAGTTGGGAACAAGGTTCACTAGTTCCACGCCAAAGTGTTCGAGTACAAGGGTGAGGAAAGGATGAGCAGGCAAGCGAAGGCCACACTCACAGAACGCCTAGAAGACAGGGATTTGCCCAATCTCACCCGATGGCCAATGCTGCCCAGCAGCCTCAATCCACTTCACGAACTTCTTCTTCGAGATCTTCTTGGTGGCAACCAGAGCCTTGATTTTGGTTGCATCCATCTCCAATTCCACCCACAAGAAAGCGGCTCCGGCCATCTCTCTCAAAGGTGGGAAATTTGGATTTGGAAAGATTGGAGGAGAAGGCTCGATTTGGTCGGCAGCAGAGAACTCAAAAGCTTGAATAGTATGAGCGATTTGGGGGAAAGGTAAAAGACCTAAACTTCACCCACGGTGAATATTTATAACCGCATGCCTGAGTTAAAGACGTGGCGACCCAACGGTTGCCACCGCTTCGGGAACTGCTCCAACAGATAGTTCTGTGAGAGTTGATTCAGATTCATAGATTTGTCTGCTCGAGAAAACCGAGCTTGTTTTCACACCTCAAGCAAAATTAACTTCTTGACCAAGTCTACTTCTGGTCAAAAGTAACAACAATCGGAAAGAATTTACTTCTGACTACTGTACTGTGACTACTATGTGATCGTAAGATCTTCTACGACCACCTTGTAAGTCGTAAGTCCCTCCACAACCTTCTTGACTAAGTTAATTTCTGGTCAAATGAAACTCCAGTCGAAGAGTTTTTCCTTCGACCACTATTTTACGACCACCTGCTGGTCGTAAGATCAGCTCAACTCCTTTTCCAAGTAAGTTATTTTCACTTGAAACTGGGGGGGCTAGATGACGAGGATCTAATAATCATCATTTAATTATTTATCTATAATTCATATTATGGATAATAATGACATCATATAGTTCTTGAGTATACCCCTTAATATTCATAAGGGAGAAGCTAGAGGTCTTAAGTTCTTCTACGACCACCCCATAGTCGTAAGTCCTCCTACAACTACCCCATAGTCATAAGTCCTTCTACAACTATAACGTGATCGTAAGTTCTACTATGATCAGTCTGTGGTCGTAAGCTCTTCTACGACCACCACCTGGTCGTAAGTTCTTCTACGACCAGTCCCTAGTCGATAGGGCTCACAGACATGTGGGCCTAATCGATCAGGGAATCTTCTGTACCATATCCAAGGATATGAGCAACCAATTACGCCGTTATTCTCTGGAATAATGGCATGATTTAACTCCTTTGTTATGGTGATAACTGCTTAGCAACGTGGGAACGTTACTACTCCCATAATAACCTCGATGCTTGGCTCCACGATCTCGGAACATTAAAGCGGTCTTTAGGCTGAGAATCTGTGACACCTTAGAAGATCATAAAAGGCGTAATCATCGAGGACAATAGGGGATTCAGAGGCAATCGGAGCACAAGACACTATACTCTAGTCTTTCTCTTGATCATGTAATCCAAAGATACTCAATACATACACACAGGAGTAGGGTTGTTATTCTCCCTGGAGAAGGCCCGAACCTGTATAAAAATCCCCGTGTCTCCCTCTCTGCGTGATTTTGAGCCTAGGGGAACCCCCGAATCAAACAATCTTTACGTAAGTTTGGTTCTAAAACACCGACAAATCTCAACAACCCGTAATCATTCAGCATAAATAAAAATAGAGACCATGGCAATGTCTATCTTAACACAAGGTGTAAAAGAATAAGCTACATCAACTTGGTAATACAAAAATAATGAATGATTCATATCCTCTGTAACTTGGAGAGAAACACCCAGGTAATTTTTTAGCTAAGAAACCGTGACATAAGATGTTGGCCTCTATAGCCGCATGCTCATTGCAAATTAATAAACATGCTATACACTCCAAATAATCTTTCATAGATCTATTTACTATATTGTTGCCTCTAATACACAATAATCCTAAAAAATCAGGGTAAATCCCCAGGAAATTAAGCCTATTACCGTCAGAGTTCCTATGCATTCTCTGAATGCTTTGGCTTTTATAGCCGCATGCTCACTGCCAATTTATAAACATGTTATACACTCCAAATAATCTTTCACAAATCTATCTATTGCACTGCTGCCTCTAATAAACCTGAATCCTAAACATTATGAGCAAATCCCCAGGAAACTAAGCGTATTACCGTGAGAGTTCCTATGCACTCTTTGGATATGTTCGAGTTCCAGATGCTGCCAAGCTTGCTATCAGTCATGCTAACTGGCACACACGCATCATCGTACCGAGCAATAATCTCAACAACCTGTAAGCATTTAGCATAAATCAAAACAGAGACCATCACAACGTCTATCTCAACACAAGGTGTAAAAGAATAAGATATATCAAGTTGATAATACACAGAAACTGACCTATGCATTCTCTGAATATGCTGGAGTTCTAGATGTAGCCAAGCTCACTACCAATCATGTTAACCGGCGCACATGCATCATCGTACCGATCAACAGTCTCAACATCCTGCAATCACTCAGCCTAAATCAAAACAGAAACTATGACAACGTCTATTTTAACATAGGGTGTAAAAGAATAAGGCACGCAGGGTAGGCGCCAAGGCGGCTGACGGAGAGGGAGATCGAGAGCGGCGGCGTAGTAGGAGGAGGGCGGCGGAGCAGGGAGAGGAAGAGAACTGGAGGCGGAAGGGAAAAGGGGTGAGGGTAGGCACCAAGGCGGCTACGGAGGAGGGTGGTGGTGGAGGAGGGTGGGAGCGGCGGCGCTATCTGAGGAGGCTTGTGGAGGATGGAGAGAAAGCAGAGGGCTCTTCCTCCCCCGCCGCATGCGGCCCGGGAAGACCGAATGCCGACTGGAGGCGGAGGGGAAAAGGGGCGAGAGAAGTAGCGAGAAGAGAGACACTGGGATAAGGGAGAAGGATCGACACAAGAAGGGATAGAGGATGAGGCTCCTCTTCTGGCGAGTTCATGACGCAGCGACGTGGAAGGCTCGGGGCCATGCTAGAGACGGGGCAATGTGGGCCGAGGGCCTTGCCTCGGATCGGAGCGCTTGGAGCCTGCGGCGGCGCGATCGGACGGAGCAGTTCTTGTCGGCGTAAGCGCGTGGAGAGCTCCAATCCTAGCATCCTTTAATGTTAGTAATACATATCACATATCATCTCAAAAAAATATACATATCTTGTTTTTTTTTTAATCATCGGTGTGTGCCTAAGTTCTTTCTAAAATTTAATGTTTCTAATTTTAGATTTGGTGGAATGGTCGTCAACAGTAAGTAAATGGTGGTGATCATCTAAGCCGTATCAAACGCAAGTAAATGTAAGGGAAGAAAGATAGCGATATGGTCAACAATGGTTGAAAAGAGAGGAGGATATGGAAGGATGCAAGAATGGCGGGGTAGTCAAGGAGACAACTAAAGATGTAAGCGGTGATGGTGGCGAGGTTGATTATCATGTGGTGTTGTCAACGATACCGATTGGAGTTGATTGCAAATGTTCAAAAACTATGTTTTGGTCTGTGAATAGGGAAGGCGAGGGTAAGAGACACAAGAGCAGGTGGTTTTATGGTCTATACTTAATTCAGAGCATTTCCAAATGGCAGGTCGTGTTTAGTGTATGAAAATAAAAATTTCTCATGTTTAGTGTATAGCAAAACAAATTCTTACATAGGTGTCACTCTCGCCTATGCGCCATTCATCTCTCCACCTTCCCATGTGGGGCCTACAATAAGATCAATGAAGTATGTTAAGGTGAGAAGAAAAAAAAAATCAGAAATGGCATTTTTGTCCCTCTCTTTCTTTCTCCCTCCTCTCCTCTTTCTCCCCTCAGCCTCTCTCTCCTCTAGCAAGAATATTAGCAGCTGCCATCCATGGATGGCCCCCTGCCGGCCCAATGTAACAGTCCAATTTTTGAACCATTTAAAATTTGCATGAATTTCTTGGATTTCAAAAACTTTTGTTACATTTAAGGTTTTTCAAAAGGTTTGCCTTGCAATTCAAAAGGATAAAACAATTTCCTTGCACGAAATTGGAATTATAAAAATCTTCCGCGCTACCCGTCTCCACGCTCTCAGCTCTACACGCCACCGCCCTCGATTCCTTCTGCCTCGTGGACTAGCCCAGCCAGGCCTAGTCTCGCGCCGTAGCCAGCCCGCTCGCTCGCTCTCTCTCTCTCTGTGTGTGTGTGTGTGTGTGTGTGTGTGTGTGTGTCACGCCCATGTGTAGGAGGCACTTGAGTGCCTGTAGCGGCTGTCCTCGAGCCTTGTAGCATCGTGACATCGTCCCATTCGTGCGCTAGTGCATGTTGCCGCCGCTCCACTTAGTTGCCACGTCGTGCCCGAGCCGCATCGATCGCCTCGCTCGCTATCTCCCTTTACTCGATATTTAAGGCACAGTAGAGCGTGTCACCTCACTCGCCAGACTCTCCTCTGTGTTTTCCCCTATTTCCCCCTCCTTCTTTGCCTCGGGTGGAGAAAAATTCGTCTGCGCCAGTCATCTTCCCCAATTCTGGCCACCGGCTTCGCCATTGATTCTCGGATGATAGAGTGAGTCTTTGTCCTCATCTTCTTGCGTGCTGTGACCACCTTGACTTCCTCTTCCTCACACTCGCCTCCTTTGTGCTTATTTCCTCACATAGAAAAAGGAGCGTTGTCGCTGTCCGTAGAGCTAGCCAGAGCACGCAACCTCGCCACCACACTCAATCTCCTTCCTCGCTTGGTTTCCAGGTGAGATATCTAGTTCTAGTAGGGTTCTTCATCTCGCAAAACCAGTAGGCTAGTCAATGAAGAGCCTAGATGGCCATAGCATAGCCGTACCGTCGACCTCGCTGCGCCGCCATGGAGCACTCGGTGCATCACCTCATTTTGAGCACCAATAGCCTCGCTTTAGCCCGTAGATGCTAAATTGAGCTCGAGTTTGTAGTTGTAGGCCTCGTTGCGTGGTTGTCGTTAGGCACAATAGTGCCACCATCGTCTTCACCGTAGCACCACCGCCTCAGTTCATCTCCCGCTACGTTGTTGCCGCCATTAGGATTGCCTAGGTGCCCACATTCCATTTTGCTAATCGCCGGTGATCGCCAGAGCCCTCTCATTTGGCCTTGAGAGCTCACCTAAAGCCGCCATGGTCGCTATGTTCCATTCCTTGTTTGAGGAAAGAAAGAAATCGTAGGGCCACTGACATGTGGGTCCAGTTATTAGGTTAGTGGTAATTAGTTAACATTAATTATTAGGTAATGTCTGTATGACTTGTGGACCCGACGCAATTAGAAAATCTAATTAAACAAGAGGTAAAAGTATGTGTGTATGATATGTCGGTCCCACTACTTAAAACCCGTTGTATAGACTCAGTCCATAGACCAAGCCACTGACGTGTGGCCCCCCTGGCCCTGTGCATCGTCGGGTGGACCGACTCCATGTGGACCGCGGTCCCACCTGTCAGTCTCTTGGGGTTTTCTGAATAAAAATAAATAGAAAAGAAATTAAAACCCGGTTGGACCCTACCTGTCAGCCATAGAGCCATTTCCTTAAGAAAAATAAATAGAAAAGAAATTTAAAATCCAGCTGGACCCTACCTATCAGCCAAAGAGGATTTTCTTAAGAAAAAAAAAAATGAAAATCCAACTGGACCCACCTGTCAAAAATTTCAAAATTTCTTGAATTTCTCTCGAGTCAAACTTTGGAGAGATTGTTCTCTCTCGTTTTAAATCCGAATGTTTTGTTTTTTTTGTTTCTAAATTCATATAAATTCAAGATCTTTCCATAAGTACCAAAATAATATATATATTTTTGGATTTAATTTGAATTAATTGAGTTCATGTGTATTTATTCGAAATCGTCGTTTTGCACTTAAATAGATTCCAACATCGCTGAAGAGATCGCCACTACTTCAGGGCAAGACAAGACCTAGTAATATACACTGTTGAGTAAGGCAAGTCTTTCCAAATGATCATGTTGAACCTACTTTTCAAATGCAAATTATTTGGTTTCAAAGTATTACTTATGTGCTTAATAATATTTATGAAATGATATGTTAATGGTTGATACCTAGCTATACCGAATGTTGTTTATTACTATTTTCCTCCTTGATTGTCGATAACCCCTTATACCTTGACACCATAGGTTAATTATTACATTAATAAATTGACCTTTTATAATTCATAACGACTAATGGTTGTGCTTAGACATTGTTTAGTGGTTGAATTGAATATGACACAAACATTATCATTACAAGAACTTGAGATGTAGTGTGAATCGAATTGTGGTAGCATGGGTTACCACTGGAAATAGGAAAATGATAATTATAGGATGGTGGAGACCTAGGCAAGTGTATCGTATGTGGTGGTGCATTAATTGCATAGGATATGGTTTGTGGATTGTCTCACTTGAGTTGATTAAGGATCGAATCATGTGTCGCACCTTTTGAACTAATAATCGTACAACCATAAGTCTAGTATGAGATAGACCTGATTGAATAATTTACCGAGTCGTAGTGCTATCGCCATATTGTGGGCAGTTTGGATTGGTTTGTTGGACCTGGGCTACAGGAGGGTGTATCTCTGTGTACACACACCCATTAAGTATTGTGGTGGCACTAAGTCAGGATACGTCTACTCTCCCAATGATGGTTTCTTCGGAGTTAACGTGTTCAAATGCTCGAAGATCGATCCATTTGATGGTGTAGTTTTATGACGAGTTATTGTAAATGCCTTGTTATGATCGTCTCCGTCGCACGCCTATGGTAGTGTATCATGGTAGATATTATGAGTTGATTATATCTTTATGGGTAAAGTTGTACAACCTCTGCAGAGTGTATAATCTATCCGGTCATAGGCGTGGTCTAGAAAGCCTCACTTGTAAAGTTTCAATTAAAACCGTGGGACAGGAACATGTTAACGTACATGAAGGTGGATGGAACCTCATGAATAGTATAATGTTGGAAATATGCCCTAGAGGTAATCATAGAGATGATTATATTTCATTATTTTCATAACATTTGATAATATGTTATCATGTTCATAGAATAATATCGATAATATTTATTATCAAGTATGTGACTTGATTGTGAAACTCTATATTTCTACGATGATTATTCTTAAGTGTTCCTTGATCAGAAATATATAAGAACACATATGAATATACTAGCATATGTATTGGTTGATGACTATGTTTCACAGGTCATAGATATGGAGATATCAAACCAATAATATGTACGCATGTTAGAGAACATGATGTTGGATAAGACCCACCTTGAGACACTATTGAGATTGTTATGATTTCGTGTGTCATTAGTTGGTCTCAAGCAATGTTGATGTGTAATCCTTAGACCTGAGATCAGCATGGTTTCCTACATATATAATAGCACTCTTAGGGGTTGCCAAACGCTACTAAATCGGGTAGTTATAAAGGTAGCTTTTGGGTATGCTATGAAACATCTTGAGAGGATGTGGTAGTGGGATATGGGATTTACCCCTCCTAACATAACAGGAGAGATGTCTCTGGGCCCCTCATTGTGGTCGGATAAAGAAAGTGTATAGCCATGCCACTAGTGGTCGAAGTGTCAACCACAAGAAGTTATTCGACACTTGATTGAGAAAGATTGAACAGTCCATGGATGACAAATAATCTCACCTGGAGTTCAACCAGATGTCGTGAGGCAAAGGGATAACACACAAACAAGTCGTTTACTTCGACCAAATAGTACAGCTAATATCCTTTCTCCACGTGTAGGGATAACCGCTTTCTGGGACCTCCTCTGCCTAGGACCTCCTCTGCCTGGAGTGGTCTTAGAGAAACCTATCAAGGAGGTCCAATAGGATGTCTTGAAGCTGGTTAATGACTGGTCGTATGGAGATACGAGCAGGTTGTAGACTGGTTGGAGCTGGTCGTAGATTGATTGAGCGTGATTACTAACTGGTCGTAAGGAGTTACGAACTGGTCGTAAGTGATAAGGACCTATTCATAGATCATATTGTATTAAGGTTCGTCCGATATATTCTATGTGTGTTCGGGAATCGTTATGTCTTGCTAGGTACCGCTGACGACTCGTGGTCGGAAAAGAGTTTTCGAGTTACAACCGATCACACATGAACCTATAGGGTCACACACTTAAAGGGCTAGGATTTGATTTGGATGGTGATTCGAATTCTTGTAGGCCACGGGTTCCTAATGGGCCTCAAGTTCGAGACCCATTATGGATGCCTATATATATAGAGGGCGATGGCATGGTGTGAGATGATTATCTTTGGAAGAGCTCCCGAAACCCTAAATAGCCACGCCTTCCTCAACCACGCCGCTGGCGCTAGCACTCTAGCGCGTGGTATCCCTGCCCCATACGTGTGGATACCTTGGAGGTGTTATTGCGAAGCATCAGCACTAGAACGATCCGCAACTCGTGACGATCATTGGAGCAGGAGGAGAAGACGCGCGACAAGTATGACTACGACCGCATCAACTCGCTACATCGACTTTACTTCCGCTACGAGTCGGCGCGTCTAGTGGTAATCTCGTGATCTATTACTAGTGGAGATTCCTTGGTTGCGCGGTAGAAATTTTTATTTTGTGCTATCGTAGCCTACCCGTGTCCCAACATATAAGGTGGATGAAACCTAATGAGAAAATGTAAGTGGATGGAACCTAATGGATAATTATAGGTGGATGGAACCTTATTATGAGATAAGAGTTTCTTACACAAATGAAACTTTAGTTTTTGAGTTAAAAAGGCTAATTTGTATGTTTGAAAAATAATTATAGTATTTGAGCTAAAATTGCTTTGTGCTAAAATAACCATAAAACCCCTCCCTTGGCAAGTCATGTGCTGAGTACTTTTGTACTTGTTGGATCGGAACAACAACTAGAGGGAGGGTGAATAGGAGCTATACTCTTTTTCGACACTCAACCGATTTCAACTTCTTCTTCTCCTCAATAGCTATAGAAGTAATAAAGATCAAAGAGCACAAGCACAACGGAAGTCTAGCGTTGAAACCGACGAACCCCGGAAGCAAAAGAACCAAAATCACCAAAATGGCTCAAGGCGACACACAGTGGTCGGCCTACGATGGACGTTCGACCATTGGTCGGCCGATCTGAAAAGTAATGATGGCGGTCGATTGGTGCTACGGTCCTGACTGCCCGAGGTGCAAGTCTAGTAGCTGGTCCCCTAACAACAGCCCGCGAAGATCACAAAAAGATCTAACTTCCTACTCGGTGATCCAAATCCCCTAAAATTTCAACCATAGCTCATCAAGAAGGTCATGAATCTATTCCAATAGACGATCGGGAAGATCAAAGCCAAGATTCCATGAATTTCTTAGATAAGGGCAAGAAGACACGAAAACCGGTGAAATTAAAACTTTGATCAAAAAACTTGCTCGTGGGAGAATGATGCTCAAGATGATCCTAAATGTGTTCCCACATATCCTAGAAAGCTAGATCACAATACAAAGATCAAGAAAACCAAAGGAACCAGCAAAATCCCAAAAGGCATCAAAGAGAGAGCGAGAACAAGAAGGAACTCATCTTAAGGAAATTTTGCTTGGATTGATTTGAGAAGATCGTTGGTTTACAACCACTCCACCATGGAGGACAAAAGCTCAACACTTGAGCATTCAATCAATTCATCTCTTACAAACCCTAGCCTCCTCTACTCCACTTTCCCCCAAATCACTTGAAAGGCTTGAGAAGGCTAATCCTACATCTGTCCCTTTTATAGTGGAGGTTGGGCTTAGATAGCAAACCCTAATGGACACCCGTTAGGCCCACACACAAATGGGTCTACACTCACGCACGCTTCTCAAGGCAGTTGATGAACCGGGTCTTCCTACATCCATCTCTTCGTGAACTATGTCTTCACTTGACCTAAACCGCCTCTACTTGCACCGTTTTGTGCCGTGGTTTTGCCGAAGGTCGCCAAGGTGGTATTGTGGTGAAGTTACCAAAATACTCCTTCTCGGTCCTTCTTCAAAGATCGAGTCCAATCATCGTGAAGCAATCCTATGCTTTGCCATGTGTAGGTTGATCAACAACTCTCTTCATGTTGGCAAGTCTCTCCCATCCGACTCTTATCAAAACCACCATGGCACTTGCACCGATCGCCCGCATTGCTTAATGCAACCCATCGCACTAATCTTCCCATTGAATTATCATTGTCCATCTTGTGGTATGCTTGAGTCCAATGACTTCACCTGACATCCTCGATTGTTCTGGACCTCGGCTCTCCTAGCCTTGTCCCGATCATCCTTGTCGTTGACCACCAAGCCTCCTACACAACAATAGACCCAAAAATCGTTTCCGAGTACAAGTTCTTCGTAACTTGACACACATTAGTCAAAACATGCATCATGCAATACATATGCACTGAAAAATATGACTTTGACCTAATCCACGATCATCGTCGTTTTGCCAGCAAATGACCAGAGACTGGTCGGTTAGACTATCGCCCATGGTCGGTCTGACAGCCGCTTGGCCGGTCAAACCACTAGGTTAGAAACTTAGCCAAAAAATGGCTAAGGACCTGAAAAGGTCCCTCTCTGGACATTTTGGCAAAACTCTATCTACCTTTGCCTTGAAACTCCATTTTCCATGAAATTTGGTGCAAACACACCTACTAATACTCCTACACAAGTGTTCGAACACATCCCTCAAAATTCAAAAGTCACTTTTTTGCCGGTCTGACTGCTACTCATGGCTGGTCTGATCGCTAGACACTTGACCCAAGATCTGGCCGGTCAAACCTCCACTATTGGCCGGTCAGACCGCCGGTAGGCTGGTCAGACCGCCGCCATGGCCGATCTGACCTCTTGAGGTCTGATGACAATCTGAATTTTCTTGAAAACGAGAGTTTCGCTAAACACCTCAACACTATTGCTAATTGTTCATCACAATGAGATTAGGAGCATATCCCATGACATCCATAGTTCTCATTGTTGCTCAAATATGTGGATTCAGACTACGAGACTGTCGAACCCGTATTTTCTAATTTCGAATCCTCTGTGAAAATACTGTGCTATTCCCTGTATCAGTAGATAGCACTCACAGGCATATGGCTGAATCATTTCATGCATGGTGTAAAACCATACCATTCATTAATTTAACACATCAGAGTTTACATAGGCTGCATCGGGTTAGGTTTTACAATAAGGGCCGAATAGGCCAAAGATTACATTACAAAAGTAGTGCAAGCGACAACAGAAGCAAAAGGGTGAGAGCACATCTCTCCACAGGCAAGCGACTGAGGGAACCCGTGTGCGTCCGATATTACCCGAAAACTCAGATAATATAGGATGCACGCAAGCACCGACGGAGTCAGTTGGACTGGGGCGAGACTAGAACAGCTAAAGACTAAACTAAGCTTTATCATCTCCTGAGCCTCCAACTTCTGGATCCTCATAGTAGTCGTAATCTTCGGGATTTCCTGCTTCTGAGGGTTTGGGGGAAAGAGCGAGAATGAGCACAACTTCTGTGCTCGCGAGCCAACACACAAGATGTATAATATACATGCATGGCTTAACAAGGATGGCTTGGGTTCTTTCATTTGCTAAAACAATATTTTCAATAATCATAATTACAACTTCCTATCACTTAGCATTTTAACCAAATTACATTTTATTAAAAAGAGTAATTGTGCAATAATTATTTCAGTAGAGGTTCCCTCCGTCGGAACCTATACCATATGCTTCTTTTGATTGGAGCTACCTCCACTCATTAACACCACTGAGTTCGAAACTCAAGAAAAATCCGATCTCAGGGCTAGGTGGGCCCACCACATTTTTCATACCACCCACAAAGGTTTTTTTTTTGAAATAGAACTAACTCTAGTTAAGTTCCCATGTCCGCCTTTGACCGTAGGCGCGACTGTTTAAACAGTTGAGACTCTACAGAGGTTGTACACTATACCCATAAGAGATAGTCATACTCGTTACCTCACACGATTCCTTAGTCATGTAGTTGAGCGACCGTCACAATAACCTTTCAAATTACCTCGCCCCTTTCGTCATTTCACCCATATGGGGTTACGCCCATACGTCGTGCGAGATGTCTACCTCGGCGACAGGAGTAGTTGGACTACACCTCAGCGACAAGCAATTTCACCTTGTATCGGTGTCCCATTCAAGCTGGACGTAGCTGTGACACCGGTAACAACCCCCGGGACCTCCTGTGCAAACTGGACTAGTCCCACGATCAGTCGCTAGTCCACACAATATTAACAAGGTTGTCATCATAGCCATACAACAAAATAAAGAGGAAGCAGACAAATTAACAAATATTAACAGCAAAATACCTTATGGTCAAGATTTTTACAGAGGTCTGCCACGAAGGGCTACAACAACAGAGAGGTCGCAGCAGAACAACGAAACAACATACGCGTGGAGGCCACACGACATGCCCACAGGCAATCGAGTGGAGGATGTCCTAGCACGAGAGGTCTTCAAAGACCTCCTCTTCAAAGAGGTCGGAGCACCTTGGGAGGTCTTCATCAGCTGCTGATAAACCAGAGGGCACAAGCCATGAGTACTTTTGAATGTACTCGGCAAGCCGTAGGGAATGAATGCAAATATATTCATGCAGGGCTTCACAAAGGTAGCTGTATGGTTACTTTGCAGAAAGCGATATTGAATTGAAATACAAATAAATAGATTGCAAAGTACAAGTTGAAAGAGTAATACATAAATAACAAGTTTTCTTTTAAAAACATCACACGACCACCCTAGTCGTGTGTCCAGGCCACTCGGAACCAACCACAACAACTAGTTTTGAGAAAGATCTACCCCTTACGTGAAATCACCAGGCATGTCCATAACTAGGAACACAGCTATTCAAATAGATTCTTTCCTCTGCAGAGGTGTACAACTTTACCTACAAGACATGAGTTCTCTAGTTTGTTTGGCACCTGTCGATGCCCCTGCTCACTACCTTGGGTAAGCAGGCTAAAGCACGTGACAAGGCCTTTACAAGGTTCTACCCTGACTCGATTCCGCTCGCTAAGATTTCACCATCCCGACCCCCTCTTGCGCCAAGTGTGGGCGTAAACCCAGGTCCTTCCACACTTCCACCAAAACGGAACCGAATCAAAGCATTGCCAATTAGTTGGCCAGGTCCACCCCATCCTGGACATGTGGTTGCATGGTATGGCCTGGATCGAACTCTTATAAGGTAAAGTCCTTAGTGGGTGCTCAGGCGAGACTTCCTCATCCCAATGTGCTTCCTGCACCTCAGATCCACGATCACTACTTTGAGCAAAACATTTTGGGTTCAACCCGGCCAAATGACCACCCTGGTATGGCGCAACAAATTTTATTAGCGGCCACACAGGCCAGCAGCAACGCTTGCAAGACAACACATGCCAAGACAAATACATGCCATAATTCCATAATTTCTTAGTCAAATTTAACATCTTGGAAGAGGTGATCATGACAACGCATAACTAAGCAAGTCTAAGCAAGAAACTCACCCATGTTGGTTATCACAAAAAGGTCCAACTAAGGTTACCCAACCTATGGTGGTCCAAATATACATGTCAACATGTAGAACACAAGTATTCAAGGGATCATACTGCCAAGTAGGTGATTAGCAAATTCCCAAACCATTTTTATACAAATAGCTATGCATGTTGTTATAAAACAAAGTAATTTTTGCAAAACTAGGTTCAACATGATCAAAAGGTCTACGACTTGCCTTCGATGAAGAGCTGGGGGTCTTCTATAGAGGTCGCCGGGTCCATTTAACTCTTATTGAGCCGGAATCTACGTCTTGAAAAAGAGTCAAATAAATACAACGAATTCAAATAAAACCAAAACTACCAAACTAGAACAAAAGGAGAAACACTGAAATAGAAACGAACTCTCAGGAGGAGGTCTTGAGGAGGTCCAAAGGGAGGAGGTCCACAGGAGGAACACAACTATGCAACGTGGTTGTAAAAGAGATACAACCACGCAACGTGGTCGTGAGGGCAAAAAGAGAACAAGGCATGGAGGAACTCACCCAGACACATAGAGAGAGGGAGAGAGAAAAAGATTGGAGGAGGATGGCGAACGGCGCAGGTGCTCCGGCGAACTTCTGCAGCAGCGAGGAGGTCGAGGATGGCACAAACTCCAGCGGCTCCTTGGCGAAACTCCAAGCATGGAAACTGGGTGAGAGTAAGAAAGAGTTGAGAGCTAGGTGAGGAAAAAAAGGTGATGAAGAAGGACTGCTTAGGCTTTTATAGCCTGGGGGAGACGAAGAGCAGCTGGGAGACTCAAAAACACACATGTTCAAGGGTAGGTGAAGGAGACGATGGGAGCAGGTCTGGGAGTAGACAAGAGGGGAAAAGGGTACTGCAAAAAGCAGCAGCATTAAATGTGATGTAACTGTATTTAATGCGCCAGAACCTTGGTGTCAGTAGTGACACAACGGGAGGAAGGAGAAAGTGAACAGAGCTGCCAAGTGGGACCGGTCAAAACTCGGAAAGATGGTCCAACCCAAGGGGAGGTCACAGTCAAAGGGGAGGTCATGGCCCAAAGGGGTGGTCTTTGCAAAAAGACCAGAGGGTGGTCGCAGCCCAAGGGGAGGTCACGGCTCAAAGGGGTGGTCGCGGCCTAAAAGGAGGTCACGGCCCAAAAGGGTGGTCATTGCAAAAAGACCAAGGGGTGGTCTTTGCAAAAGTCGCGGCCCGAGGGGAGATCACGGCACAAAGGGGTGGTCGCGACCTACAAGGAGGTCGCGGCCCAAAAGAGTGGTCTTTGAAAAAAGGCCAAGGGGGTGGTCTTTGCAAAAGACCATCTCCAGGACCACCGGGGAGGTCAAAACCAAAAGGGAGATCCAACGAGAAGGGGATCAAAGAAAGGCGCGGCGAAGCGGGGCCGTCCGATACAGATCGGATAGTTCAAAACGAAGGGGATGTTCGGACTAGCCGAATGTCCAATAGAATCGGGCCGTCCAACACAGATTAGACGATCCACAAGGAAAAGAGGCACGGAGCTGGCTGAGCGGGGAGAAAGGAACGAGCAGAGAGGGGGAAAACAACACTAGAGAACTCTAACAACTCCAAAGGAACCAAGCTCAAATTAATTGAAGTTGGATTTAGTCATATTAAACACCTTAAATTCCAAAATCTTCAAGTTAAGCTTTAGAACTTCAACAAAACCGAATGGTTCTTTTTATTTTTGAAAACTCAGAAACTCAGGAAGAACTTGGGACGTTACAGTAGCACATGCTTACACATTTTTACTCCTCCATAAGTGAGATGACTTTCAATGTCCAATAAATTTACTAAGCTAAGTTGTATTTTGCAAACTTGTGATTATACTCGTTTTACATGGGAGTTCATGACAAGATTAAGTCCTTAGGGGTTATCTGGGTGGTTTATTCCATATACTATCGTTCTTGGGCTGCATTAGCACCCATCAACATATCATCTGCCCAGATAGTAATAACAAGTTATTTGGTGTTTTTGAGGAGCAAAATACATTAACTCAACCATCTCAGTCATTTACCTACAATAACTGCCCAAAATCACTTTCATGTTTAAAAGATGATGATTATGACATTTAATGTCCCGATACTTAGGCAAAACTAGCATGTCGCTTAAGTACAACCTATAGCTAATATTTACCATATAGTTAGTAGGGTGACATGGAATAATGGATTTAATTGTCAAGGGATGGCATAATAATTAATTAAACATCAAATGGGTATTTAACTACCTTAAGCTTTAACATACATTTGATTAAAGAATTAAAGCATGCAATTTTGGTAATTTAAAGGAATATAATTTGCATAAAATGCAGGATCAATATGATCAAAGCATTGACTCGCCTTGGTTAAAGGTAAGAGAGTCTTGACAATCTTGTGCTTGATCGAAGTGGAGATCCTCCGCGTCTTCGAATCCTATTCGGACGAACGTACCAAAAAAGACACAAACAAGCAAAGAGAGCAAATAAATACTAAAGGAACAACAAATGAACTCCAAATTAAACAAGACCTATGCCATTAGCAAGATCTTGAATTTACAAAATTTTAGAAATAAATTTTAAATTTTTTGGAGTTATGATGAGGGAGAACGAGATTTTTGAAGTCTTGCTCTTGAATTAAATCAAAAGAAAGGGGGGGGGAGAGAATTGGTGCACCCAATAGTGCATGGACTAAGTTCATGTGCATCAGTCGAGGTGTACTGTTGCAAGCCCACTTGTCAAAGAGAGAGGGAGGGGGACTAGAGCAAATGACAGGTGGGGCCATTCAAAACCCATCCCTATTCATTCACTCGGTCGTAGAGAAAAGAGGTGGGGGGACAGAGGGAGGTGCGGCTGGATCAAGGGCGATGGCGGCGCCGACGAGTGGAGGCACGGGGCGGTGGGTGAGTGGGAGAAACGGGGTCCCGTGAGGGTGGGGACCCCACTAGAAGCGGCAGCGGTGCCGGCAACGCACTAGGGTGGCAGTGGCAGCGGAGGTGGCGGCATGGGAGTAAAGGCGTGCGGCGGCATCGGCAGCGAGGTGGCGCGGAGGGGCAGGCGGCGCGCACACGAGCTACGCATGACCACAAGGGAGGCGTGGAGCCGGGCGAGGAGGTCGGAGGCAGCCCGAGGCGGTCTGGTGGCGGCGGCCGGGGTGGGAGGAGAAGGGGCCACAATGGCAGCTTGTCTCGGCGGTGGGGAAGGGAAGGAAAGGTGGGGGATGGCATCCACGGCACCGGGGGCTTCTCGTGACGGGTTCGACCGGGCGAGGCGCTTATCGGAGCGGTGGTACGGCGGCGAGGCGGCGTGGCCGAATTGGGAGCTCCGGCTTTGGTTCTACCCAGTGAAGAAGAAGGGAGCAATGGAGGGGGAAGGGCAAAGGGAGGCTCTGGGGCTCTTCTTATAGGTGCTGGTGGGAGGCGCCGTTGGAGGAGGAGCTCTGGTGGTCACGCAGTCCCGAGGGGCGGCATGGGCGGGCTCTAGCGCGGGTGCAGGTGTGGCGAGAGCAGGCTGGCGACAGGACTTGGCGAGGGAGGGCGCTGAAGTCATGGGGTAGGTGGGGGAGCTGGTGGAGCTACATGGCGCCAAAGCAGGCGCGCCAGTGGTGTCACGGCAGCGACGAATAGGTGGTGGAGGGGCCGAGTCTTGTGGCAGCAGTGTGTCTAGGCGGTGACTTGGTGGCACAGGGCGCTGGGCCTGCGGTGGCGGTGTGGGTGCGGTAGAGTGCATGAGCGTTGCCAGGGCAGCGTGGGCGGCTCTGGGCACAGGGTGGCTCGAGCGCACACGCGGAGGCAACACAACGTGGGCGGTGGCAGAGGAGCAGGCGGGCGCTCGTGGCTGGCGGCAGAGGCGCACGGGGCTGCACATGCGGCTTGGCCAGCTTGGCTAGGGAAGAAGAAGGTAGGGGGAGTGGCTCGGGCGTGTGGAAGCCAAGGGAGAAGCTAGGCCGGGTGAGGGGAAAAGTGGGTCGGCCAAGGGAGGCAAGAAACGGGCTGGGCCCACAGAGGAGAGGATGGGCCGAGCCCAAGAGGAGGCATGGGCTGAGCCCAAAGAAGGGAAAGGCAAAAAGAGAAAGGGGCCCAAAATTCGAAAAGGAGAATTCAAATTCAAATTTGAATTCGGGAAATTGCAAAAATGTTTGAAACACAAACTCGAGCTTAGCTAGAAGCTAGAAGATTTTGAAATTATACGGTAATTTGAAATAGGGTTGAAAACCGAAAACCAAATATAATTGCTATTCACCGTTTTTCGAAAACAGGATGTTACAGAGACTGAAGAACTGGTGTATGGATACTTCTATCCATCCGGCTATAGAAATGAAGATTACAACAATAACTAGGTCGTTGCCCCAGTCGATTGCATGTGGCCACCTATGGAGGCCCTTGTGGTTTATTTATCTTCCGCTGCTATTTACTTTCTAAAATCGTCGACTGAAACCTTTCGGCCTGTTACGTAAGAACTTGGCCATAAGGTTTACTTACATTGTTTCAATAATATTAAGTACTCTTTTACTTACACGCATATATGAATGTAATATTCGCCGATAATTGTACTATATGAGCTAACTACTGATCATAAGACTAGCTCGATATGTACAAAGGTTTTGGATGCAAATTCGGGCTCAACACCCAACTCGATCCTACTCGTTGTAGAAGATGCCGAGGCCCCGAGGCCCATGACTGGCAATGAAAGGCATGGAGGCCCCAGCTAGACCATCTGAGGTTGGGTTGTATACTTGTATGGCGTTTTGGTTCGTTGGACCTGGCATTGTGGACTGGAAATTAGAGACCAACAAATACTTGATTACTCAATTCTACGTGTATTGTTGGATTTGACATCGGGAAATAGAAATTGGAGACCGAAATATTTGATTGCTCAATTCTACGCATAACATTAGATCTGCACACATTGCATAGGTGTATTTGTTGAAACCGACAATTGAAAATGTTTGATTGCTCCCCTCTATGGGACAGACGTAATGGTTTTAGGAATAAATATTGAATTTCATCTCAATTTGATAGAACTAGCAAAGAGGAATTGGTTTGGGTGTTAGCGGTGGCAAACTGGCAATGCAGTCCAACTGGGGGTGCGACGGACGGTCGGAACTTCGACGGAGAGACTGTAAGGTAGGTTCTCCTTTCGCCCTTCAAGAGCTTGTCCCTAGCACTGACAGCGTATGGTGAGCAGTCGACGATGAAAATTGCGGGTGGAGAGGAGTTAGGTTAGCTTCTTGGCGAGTAAAGAGTTGAGCAACGGGAGGTGTGACAAGACAGCGAATGAGATGGTTAAAGACAGGAGGGCACAAATGTCAGTTCACACCCTAAACAGAGCCTATGGATGGAAAAGCTAACAGGGATGATATGTTCCATAATTTCAGCTCTTTGTGATGTTTTTTTTAGTATGAGAATTCCATTAAACCGAAGACTCAGCTAAATCGTTGGCTACCAAGGGGTGTACAAAAGATGGAACCAAATTGTGCCAAAACATCACGGCACACGGATCCAGCCCAACACCATGACTCGGCAAAGCGTCAGCTACCAACTTACATGTATGAGGACAGGAGATACTAAAATCCAAGAAATTACACATCAAAAGAAATCTGGCCTCTTTGAAAGTGGTACCTAGCCTCTTAACAATCACTAGTAGGATGTCCGTGCGTTGCAACGGAACCCTAAAACTTACAGAAACAAAGTTTTCCGTTAACACATAACGCAAATCAAGCAATTAAAAGATGATTTTGCATACGGGCATCACATTAGTGCAACACAAGAGAACAAGAACTCTGTGCGACAATTCTATAAACGAACTGTAGAAACAATATTTTCCCATAATTTACTTCAATACATAAATAACTGACATACCATCATGTAAATTAAGTACAAACCAACAGATAAAGTACACATCATGCATTAAACAAAAACAGAAATAAAAATGTAAAAATGAAGTTCATGCAGCAGCATTCTGGAAGACTCATCCTCATCTCTAGCTTGTCACGTAAAGAGAATGGAAGCACATTCTACAAAATAATGAACAAAAGTTGAACATCATAAATATATTGTATATTATATGTAAAGAGATGTCAAAAGATTGAGTGACTTACATACGTTATTAATGTACAAATATTCTAGCAAGTGTATCATTCCTTACGTCAACAGCATTCATGACAAAGTTCCTTACATATCTATCGTGCAGCACTACTTGACGCAGTTCTGTTTAAAGAGATTACCGATTAAATTATCATGAAAGAAAAAAGTTCATACATTATTTACATGGTTGTTTACCTTTGAGCTCTTGTGCACCAGCAACTTGAGGTCCAAAGAAGAAATTGGAACATCCCATTGTCATCAAACAACCTTTTCAACATTATAGTGTATAGGATTAGTATGTTATAACAATTTGTTGAGTATCAAGATAAGTTCGAAATAGCTCTACACATACCATAATGACTATTCTTCTTTAGCATTGTCACGGCCAAAACATGGTGGTCTTCACCCGCAAGTCTCCACCGTGTTAGATACCGCACAATTAGCGCATCCCAAACACGCACGAATAGTAAGTTTTCGCTAATTCACAGAAAACAAAATCAATAGAAGATATGCAATATAATATAATCTCTTTCAAGAAAGTAGAAGCATTATTGTGCTACTCGTACCTGTCATCCATGATGCATAATTCTCTCATCGGTATACGACGTGGGAAGCTGTTGATGTGTTAAATCGGGCCAACGTGTACAACCAAACCGACCACATCTTGCCAAAGTTGCATCAAGTATTACTGTGAGAAGTAACAATACAAAACTCTATTATACGAGAAGATACAATGTGAAAACAAAGATCTTACCAACAATTGAATTATTTGGTTTCTGATAAACCTTTTCAAAATGCGTGAAGTAGGTAGGGAGATCAGAAAACGGAATAAAATTGCTCAACTGCCGAACAGTAGTTTGGTACGTAAACATTAACTTAAGCTCCTTCTCAAGGAAGCGGAATTCATTGGGATTTGGTTTAACGTTTACGACACGGGCCTCATAACAATTTCCCTCCGCAAGTAGTCTATCAAATCTGTCCACTTGTCTACCGAAGCAAAAGGCTTCCATTTTTATGCCCTAATGGAAATGCGGAAAGCACATGGTCAATGAACGAAATGACCTTGGTGGAAAAATATTAATAACATGTGTGCCTAATAAATTTTAAAGTAATTATCGGTACATACATTCTCGATCAAGAATAATAAATCAAGCATAGGTCCCACATGACCTCTCAAGACAGGAATTTGTGCACTCGTGCACATACGTAAGGACCACGTTAAATGCATCGCCTACACCCAACTCATGAAAGTGGGTGTATCTACAAAAGAGAAATCATCAACCATATTATTTTATATCCATGTGAAATGTACATTTATTACATGCAAACACGCAAAAATATTAACTGAAACAAAAAAAGTAAACATGCATAAAGGTGCATTTGGAAAAACTTACCTAGGCTCAGTGGGGGCATCAAACGGAGCATAGACTCTACGAGTGGAAATGTTCCTAACCGACATGATGCTGACATGGCACATCAAACAATTTGTCGAAAGAAATCTAATCTGAGCAAATTACATTTTGTAACTTCGTGCTAAAAACATTGAGCGAGACATATATCTTGACAAGGATGCTAATAGCAAACAGCAAAGGATCACATAGAAAATATTTTTATACTTAGACGGTTGTAAGTAAAACAAATTGAATACAAAACTCCGCATTACAATAGTTTGCATGGTTTCTCTTCCAACATGCATACAAACAAAATAAATTCAAGAGAGTACATAAGTCATCTATGACGTAAGAACATCTTTATAGACGATATTTTTTGTGACTGTCCCGGCAGATACAAAAGTCATATCCTTGTCCCGTGAAGCAAGTATTCTGATATTGCTCCTAGTAGTAGCTTCATGGCGCGACATAGAGTTGTCCATGCGAGAAAAGCGGACTGGGAGGTACACACCAACATTCGGGATAGTTTGGCCTTGCGCCTTATTAATCGTCATAGCAAAACTTAGCTTTGATTGGAAACGCTTTCTCTTGAACTTGAAGGGAACATTTCATCATCGATGGGCATAAAGGTATCCGGTAGGAAAACCCTCTTCCTAAGCATGTTGTCCGAGCACTATTTTGGCATCAATAGTGTTCTTTTGAAAGCCTCGGACTACCAATCTCGTCCCACTACACAATCCATTTCTTTGGATCCAGGTTCCGTAGCAATATAACAGGACAGTTAACCTTTAGCTTGAGCACATGCGAGGCAAACCATTAGGTGTGAGAGAATTCAAGAATTCGGAGGGGTAGTAGTTATGAGGATCGTCCTCCGCACGATCAAAACTGTGATAGATTATCTCCTCCCTTGGAAATCGATCGATCAGCTTCATGTTTATCGTATCAACATACTCATTACGCGTTGCTAGAATAGCTCGAGAAGTAATGTAGTCCGGATCGGAGATATTTGTTTCAGACATTGGAAAGACATTCTCTATAAGGTTGTTTATGTCAGACTCCTCGCCAGTGTATGGAACACATATCTCGTCTGGAAGCTGCACATAATCATCTTCTACGGTTTCTTCGGTGCCATTACCGATTCTCAGAAGGTAATTAGCAAACAACGGATCGTTTTGAGCCCTCATGTTACGAACAAGCCTTAGCTGTCTCATGCTCTCCCAAAGGTAAGACTTGCGGAGCGTAGCATCAGTTATCTGTGCCCTTGTCCCCTTCCGAACAACAGGTAGCACCTGCCTAAAGTCACCCCCAAACACGACCGTCTTCCCCCCAAAAGGCAAGTCATGCCGACCTGTAATGTCCCTCATACTATTGTCAAGGGCCTCGACCGCTTGCCTCTTTGTCATGGAGGCTTCATCCCATATTATTAGGGATGCCCTTTGAAGAAGCTTAGATGTACCACTTTGCTTGGTGAAGTTGCATGTTGCACCATTTTCAATGTTTAGGGGTATCTTGAACCTCGAGTGCGCAGTCCTACCACCAGGCATAATGGAGGCTGCGACACCCGACGTCGCAGTTGCCACAGCTATCTTTCCCTCACCTCGAACCTTTGCAAGCAACACTTTGTATAGGAATGTCTTTCCCGTGCCTCCCGGGCCATCAACAAAGAATACGCCCCCGTCATCGCTGTCAATCGCGGCTAGTATCTCGTCATATGCGTACCTCTGCTCAGGATTGAGAGACGATGCTAGAGATGTGTGGTCTTGGTCTACCTCAATCGTGGACTCCTCGATGATCTCCCTAGCCTCACCACCGGTATAGTCGTGGGTCTCATCGATCCTGGGAAGAGGGAACAATGTTATATCCTTCCCCATCGATTGGAGCATATCTCTTATATCCAACAGTACCATTTGCTCGACTACACACAGGCACCCTTGGGAGCGACGAAAGTCATCTGACATTGCTTCAAGGTGCCTATCCCAGAGACCGCGCACATCGCTAGGCTCGCGATGAGACCAATATCGTGGCGAAGAGCCTCTGGCCTTGGACGGCATCTGGAATACTTCGGCCTCATTAAGGCAATCATCAATGCTATTGTCAGCCTCAATAAGACCCCTTCTTTCGGTGGCATCATGAAAGGTCGGGCAAACAACACCGTCCACCGTTCTCAGGTCTTCAAAGGAGGTAGCTCCCGTCACATGGTTTAGGAGAATCCTGAGATAGTATCGCTCCCTATCAGCCGGATGAGCGCTCACGATTCTACCGACCTACGTGCGTTCTTCCCTTGGCTTCTAATACTTCCCGCTAGCCATCCATACAAGCGACGGGAAGTCTCTCAGACAGATGCTTGAGCCCAATCATATTCCTTGTTAGCCTCAAAATATTGTGTCAACATGGTCTTCACGGCGCCATTCAGAGACTACTTCGTTAAGGTCCAGACCGCGTTGAACAACACCATGTGCATGTTTGGGAGATGAAGTTGTAGTTGCTTAACGGACGGAGAGATCCCACTGAGGTCAAAGCTATAGATTCTCCACAATGCTTCCGGCGGGGTGATCCACCTAGAATCCCTGTACTGCTTGATCTCATCCATGTTTATATTGTTATCCTCGTTGACAGAAATCGATGCACGATCATGCCCCTTGTAGATGTACTTGAAGAGGTACTTAACGACCTTAATGCTTGAGCAAGCCTCGGCGTTGATGTGGCAGTTGTACCTCCTCAATAGATAAGGATTGTATGGCACGACCCACCTGTTGTCCAACATTTGGCCTCGAACCTTTACTGTGACCGTCGTCCCTTCTCCTATAAATGGGGTATGAGTCCTTCCCTTGGAGTGTTGTCGCGTTGAATGGACGTGGGTAATAGTTCTTGCAACTACCGTCCTGCATGCACACATTCTTAGGGTTCAAGACTCCGCACGGACCATGCATCATGTGCTTTACAACCATCTCGTACAGCTCTGGGTACTTGTGTTTGTCTGGGAGCTCGGCAGATATGACGATTCAGATCTTTATTCCTGCATGTCGACGAACTCGACTCCATGATCGCCAGAAGTGAGCATGAGGTAGACCCCTTTTCTGGAACTCAACGACATATACATATGCAGCCACTCTACCGAGCATGTGCTCCTTGAAAAGTTGTTTCTTGAGGTCCTCTAGCTTGGCTCTAAATACCCGCACGACGAGATCAGGGCGATCCTGTGGGGTTTGGCCGGCCTCAAGCTCTTTGGTAATCTCATCCCAGTTGGGGTTGCAAGTCATGGTTAGAAATATGTCTGGCTTTCCATACTTTTGCACCAAGGCCATCGCATCTAGGTATCTTTGTTTCATATCTCTTTTGCCCCCGATAAATGATGCCGGGAGTATGGTTCTTTTTCCTACTGCATCAGCACAGCGCTCTCCAGCATGAATGCTATCTACCACACCCTGGTACAGATCAGCACGTATTTCTTTCTGGTTTCTATCGATGTAGTCTAGCCTTGAACTTTCCACCTTGATGTACATGTCGACTGTGTCTTCTTTGAGCAGCGCTTCCGTAGTACAAAGGTTGAATATACCACGTCGCATTTGAAACTTATAACAAGAGTAATCTCTAACGGTGACGATAAGCCGCGGTTCAGATCTATGGAAAAGAGGGGGGGGGGCAAATGTTAGGGCGCACATCAATAGTGTTAATGATATAAAACTAATGAATGCATACCACGATCTTTGGGCGACTAACACGGGTTACGAAAGAGTATTATTATGACGAGACCGTCAGACTACATCCAAGCTGATGCCATCCTTTGGTATCTCGGGATGCCAACCGAGCTCCCCTCTTGGGAAGAATAGAGGGTATGACAAAGGGTCGTAGCATCCAAAATATGGTTGGATACCGTATTTCTTGTTATTGTTCCCATAGAGGACTATGCTACGGTCAAAGTGCCTACGTAGATCATTTCCCTCAACCCACACAGCAGCCACCTCCGATGATATTGGCCTGTTATACGTCCGTTGGTCCATCTTCATATCTGTGTTGAGTTCGATTCGGTACTCCTCGAGGTCATCGACTTGGCCCAGACTCCTGAATGTCTGAGAATATGGATTGTCTCGAAGGATGTCAACCAACCCTCTAACAACATCTTGGTCAAGGCTAGGAGAGTGTCGGAACCTATGTTGCAGAGTGGAGTCGTTATCATAGAAGTAGAGCTGCAAATGGTCCTGAATAGCATTGCTCGGACCAAACGAGTGTACATTATGGTATATCTGACCATGAGCCCTGAACGTGTACACTCCGCCCTCATATTGGTGTATTCTTTGTCCAAACTTACACCAAGGGTGGTGAATGAAAAATGACTATTGAAGTATCGAATGTTGTCCCTGAAATGCTTTGCATCGGCATCTGCGCTCGTGTAGAGCCTCTGTAGATCTACATACGGTTCTGGGTTTACCAGTTTGATTTGACCAGACCGGCAACAAAACCCCTTTGATTCGTATTCAAACCGCTTGGCCGCAGCGATGATCCACAGATCTCTGGGGCTTTAACATATGAGTGATATCAGGAATGTTCTGGTAGACAAGGTCGTGTGGATCAGAGATGTTGGAGCCCACGACAGAGGCATCTACTGATTGATTAAATTGCATATCCCCACCTGAATGAATAAAACGAAATGTGGTATAATAAAGAGACTGTATAGAGAGAACACAAATAGAAAGAAGAGTTGCATGGTATCAATGGCACCTCTTCCAGCAAAGATGAAGTGCTCCCCGTCTTTATCTACTCCCTGTATTTGCGTTGAAGCAAGCGAATCACGACTTGGGGTATTGCGCCTTAATCTGTTTCGTTCATTTCGTCGATGGCATTTCGCTTGTTTCTGCTTAGCCGTCATATTTGCATATCGTGCTTTGTCGCGTGCTCGTTGTGCTTCAATCGTACTTTCGGGGCTAGGTGCATCGCGTCTCAACGCATTCCGTGTGTTTTGGCGATCACGCCTTGCTTGCCTCTGATCAGGAGTCATACTTGCGTAGCGTGCTCTATCGCGTGCTCGCCTTGCTTCAACCTGATCTTGCATCATGGTTGCGTCACGTGCATTATGTTGATCATGCCTTGGATGCCCTTCCTCTGGTGTTTCGATCGTGTGGCGTGGTGCACCACGATCACGCTTTCTACCTAAAGGGTAGTGCATGCATAATTTCAGAATAGATGAATAAATGTGCGTGCATCATTAGCAACTGTGCGCAAATAGCAAGCTGTACCATTTGAGCTTTCGCCTTGAAACAATGTGGGCCTTGTGAGGACACTTTGAGATTGAATTGTAAATGATGAAGGCATTTGATTTGGCTCATCATCGTCATCCGAAGAAGTAGAACTCACGATTGAGGTGCCAGGTAGATCACGTATAAACAACCCGGTGGGGGCACGTGGCACAATATTGGTCCGAATTCTCTTCGGTGCACTATGTTCGTCCAGCACTACGTTAAAAAAATAGAGCAAGCAGGCTTCTTTTAGGGTCAACGGAATGGAACACAACAACGAAAGCTACAAGGTTTGGCAACATAGCCACCTTCTTTTCCTTTTTGTGATGATTGGTTTGGATGCCGCGACATTTTTTGCCAAGATCCTTCCCGATCTGATATAGAGGAAAAAAAATGGTGTGACATCTGAACTGGTCACTTTATCGTGAACAATTCTGGTTGCCAATTTTGTGGCATACAAATCTGATTTAGTAGAGAAAAACATTCCAACTTTATCATATCTAACTGATGAGGAGGAGAAAGCAAAAGAAATTGTAGAATGGGGAAGGCATCTATTATACAGATAATTATGTATCATTGCATTTACAAGCCATGTTATTTTTTTCACTATTTGATTTTATTAATGTCCAACATCTTGCACATCACTTATATAATGCAGCTTTACACCTAGAGTTTTGTTGGTGACCGTTCCCGCAGCCTGCGCGTTCTCCTAGTTGGCCTCGGGCTCCGTCTCCGCCCCTGCTCCTGCTCGTCCTTGGAGACGTGGAAGCCGAACAGCTTTAGCCTGGGGCTTGTCATGCTCATGACTGCAGCTTATTGCTTCTTACTCCAGGAAAGAGGAGAGAGAGAGAGAGAGTAGTAGTAGTAGTAGTAGTAGTAGTAGTAGTACAAGTGGCTGTCAAACAAGTTGGATGTGCATGGGTTGGAGCCGTGTCAGGTGAGAAGGGGTAGTATATATAAGACCTGGAGCTGGAGGCACCACAATTTGCTGTTGTACATATAAGAATAATAAGAATAATGGTCAAGAGAGAGCATGATACACGTGTTCTAGAGGACATGTCAGAACAATATAGGTTAATGGAGTAATGCATTTTGCTCCATTGTATAAGTTTGGTTTCTTCTGTGAGGTTATCTTTAATTTGAAGTTTAGAAATATAATTTTTCCTTATGTGTATGCATTCTTTTGTGAACACTTTCTGATATGAATCCAACATTTTACATCATGTATATATGAATATATATGAAAACTGCATGTTAAATGATATATCCTACCTCTTTTTGTTTTTTCTTCAAGGAGCCTTAGCAAATATATATGAAAACTGCATGTTAAATGATATATCCTACCTCTTTTTGTTTTTTCTTCAAGGAGCCTTTGCAAAGTGAGAGATTGCCTCTAGTCAGGTTGAATCTGGAGAAAAAAAATGCAAGTGTACATTGGTTAGCATCGAATTCATGAGCATCTGAAGAGTTCAATAAGCAGTACAAAATTGCATAGTCTATACTATCTATCTCGTAATCAATAAAGAAGTCTATTCGGATATGATAATTTACGCATTTACGTGTTATGCGAACTAAATGGAGCATAGTGGATATATCAAAATATATGCAACTTCCAAGTACTATGAATAGACGAAATACCGCCAAGAAAAGAAAAAGCAACCGAATTTTGTAACCTGAAATCTGGACAGAACTTTGACACAGTTAAGTACACCAATTGGGGTTGCACGAACACAGTCATGCTATATTCAGTTTAGAAGGGAAAAAGAAAAGAATAAACCTGGAGGCACTTCTAGATGGAGTTTCATCTTTAATGCAGTTATTGAACAATATGGTTTAAAGGAATTAGACCTGCATGGCAGATTGTATACTTGGGCAAACAAGCAGGAGGATAGTAATGTAGTACATGGATTTCAGAGTCAGAGCAAACATATATACTTCAATGTCTACTTCAGTCCTTTCTCAGCCAAACAAAATACTAATGTAGTACATATCCTTGAGCGCACCTTGAGGACCCAGTTGATAGCAATAGCAAGGGCTAAGGCATCTATTAATATCTGAGCGTGGTTTCCAATGGGTGTGTTTACAACAAGAACCTTTCGATATGAATCGCATAGTCAATACTATCTATCTCGAGAATCAATAAAGAAGTCTATTCGGATATGATACTTTACGCATTTAGTGTGTATGAACTAAATCGAGCATAGTGGATATGTCAAACTACATGCAACTTCCAAGTACTATGAATAGACAATCGGTGACAAGAAAAGAAAAGGCAACCAAATTTTGTAACCTGACATATTTTGTATGTGGTTTAAGCGACAATGAGAATTAAACAAGCGACACCACACATGTGAATGGCTATCATGACTATTGTGATAAGTGGTAGCATTTTTCGTATATCAATAAAAGCCAAGAGGATTCTGTCTCATTTTGAAATGTTGAAGCTTTTGGAAACACACTTTGTTGTAAATGAGGCTTCAACAGTAAATAATTTTAGCCAAGGGGTCATCAATCCTAATTCAGCTCAATTAGATGCCAGTGGATATAGTGACATGGCAGCAAACTTGTCTCCTAACAGAAGGAGGATATCCTCTACAATAGCAATACATCGATATCCTCTACAATAGCAATACAGAAGGAGGAGCAAACTTAGTGGAATTGACTCTTCTATAGCATGGAAGGATATCCTCTATAGAGTACCAACATCGATATATTAAAAGAGAACCAAGGGGCATTTGTATGTAACAATAGCAATACATCATTAACCAAACATCAAATTTTGTAACCTAACATATTTTGTATGTGGTTTAAGCCTGACAATGAGAATTAAACAAGCAGCCAGCACATGTGAATGGCTATCATGACTATTGTGATAAGTGGTAGCATTTTTCGTATATCAATAAAAGCCAAGAGGATTCTATCTCATTTTGAAATGTTGAAGCTTTTGGAAACACACTTTGTTGTAAATGAGGCTTCAACAGTAAATAATTTTAGCCAAGGGGTCATCAATCCTAATTCAGCTCAATTAGATGCCAGTGGATATAGTGACATGGCAGCAAACTTGTCTCCTAACAGAAGGAGGAGGATATCCTCTACAATAGCAATACATCGATATCCTCTACAATAGCAATACAGAAGGAGGAGGAGCAAACTTAGTGGAATTGACTCTTCTCTAGCATGGAAGGATATCCTCTCTGAGTACGAACATCGATATATTAAAAGAGAACCAAGGGCATTCAGTATCTAACAATAGCAATACATCATTTACCAAACATCTGAATAAAAACCATCATTGAGCAAAGAGTAGATTTTACCAAGCTTTCGATAAAGACACAAGTCATACGCAAGTCCTAACAACGGGTCCAATACCAAAGACTGATGCAAGGGATCAACTCGCATGTAGAAAAAGAGATCCCTCAAGAAAGAATGTATCAACATTTTCTGCTTTTGTCTTATGCAAGGATATTCCAATCATGATCTTTTATGTACCACCTATTTGTCTATAGAAGCTGATATGAAGTGCGAGCTTGAGAGGAAGGAACAGGAGAAAAAAAAAGAAATTCGAAAGTTGATTTTATTACTGGGGTAGTACAACCTCCAATTAGTGCATCAATATCAAAGATTTCAGGTATGGTGCACATGAAAGAGTGGCATGTTTTTTTTTTGACAAATTATTGTTACCTATCGGACAATTTTGTATCTTGAATGTTCTGATGCTCATTGTTAAAGTTATGCTGCTGTTACTACTTTACAAGCAAGCATCCAGTATATTGTGAAAGAATTTCAAAGACAAATAAATAAAAAATGTTCTGATGCTCATTGTTTTAAAGTTATGCTGCTGTTTGTGTGTGGTATGCTTTTGAATTGCAAATTGCAATTGGCAAGTCACTGTGGAAGAAAATTTATGTTCTGTAAATAAGTAGCAGAATTACATTTTGTAGTTGGTTCATCAAGCTCATTTGATGCAATTTAAACAGCATGATGAACTCTTGGTATAGTGCATAAAGTACTTCAATAGAAACAAAGAAGAAATGTACAGTGACAGAGTAATTGAAATATTACATTCAACAGACACCTCAACCTCTGTGGTTATTTAACCTCAACCTCAACATCCACTATGTCCAGAAGGTTATTCAAGGATCTACCTTTGTTAATTCGGATCAAATTTTTAATAAGCCAAATATGCAGAGGTCAGTGATTATGCTTTCAGGAAGCTAGCATATGCATGTTTGTAGCTCTGGAACTCTAACATGTTTGTGAACAAAATGGAACTCTGACAAAAGTATGTCAAACAACAGAATACCTGGTTGTAGGCAATAATGTAAGACTCTGTGGGCTTCTCTCCCCTTGATATATTTTCCTTCCAACCTTCTTCCTATAAATACAAAGTCATGCACAGGGAGAATCATCAGGTAAACACAAGACAATTGAAATGGTAATAAAACATGGGACTTAACAGAAACACACACACACACACACACACACACACACACACACACACACACACACACACACACACTGCATCAACCTGTTTACTTCAAAATTGGATAATATGGTTTGCACAACAGTTGCATATGGTTGCATTGAAGCATGCATGCAGTATGTTCTGAAATTACAATGGTTTAGTTTCGAGAGACTGATTTATCTGGTTCTTTGTGTGGGCTGGACAAAGACTGTCACCAAAGCCAAGCATACACAAAAGCATAAGAGTAGAGTAGTTGTCTTGCATTGCTTCCTTACCATACACACCTCATTTGAATAAAATGCCTTACAATGGGCCTGATCATCTATGTTAGCCGTTTGTACATATATAAAATCAAATGAGGTGCGTGGGCAATTATGAAATGATCTGGTGACAATATTATCACTTTTGAACTGAACTTAGAAATATGTTATTTATGCACATTGTGCTGTGCATTTGCCAACAACGAGGGAGATATAATTATAAATGGGAGACAATTAGAGAAATTGAGATAAGCATTCACCTGTGATTGTTCGTGCAGCAAGAGCAGCAGAGAAAGAGAGATAATAAGCAGGAGATGTGAGGTGAAGAACTGGACGAAAAAGGAGGAGGAGAAGAGATGTGTACCTTTTGTAGTGTGGAATTTGCAACCGCAGGAGATGTTGGAAGGAGGCAACCGTCGTGCATTCAACATCGTGGGTCGGGGGGGTGCATGGCTCCGTCTTCTTGGCGGTTAGCGAGTAGGCGATTCTTAAGTGAGCCGACGACGGTTGGCTAGCACGCAACGTCGTGGCCGGGTGGGCGCCGCCGCTTCCGGAGTCTTGCCGCCGCATCCTCGTACCCTTTGCGCCGACACGTCCTCGTCCCCTTGCGCCGCCGCCGCCTCCTCGTCCTCGTCTCCTTCCATTCCCGATTCCTCCTCAGCGAACAACTCCTTCCTCCACCTCCTCGGTGTCCCCAGACAGCCAGATCCGACAGCGGGTGGGAGATTCCTCCTCCGCTCGGTGTCCCCAAGACAGCCAGATCCGCATGCAAGGCCAAGACCTCGCCTCACAGAGCCTTCCTCCTCCTCCGCGTCCCAGATCCGAGCGGGTGGGGAGGGTGGGCGTCGTGAGGTTGATCCGTGGGCGGTGTCGGCGAGTGAGGGAGGAGAGGCGGCGCGGGGGAGGGAGGGCACGAGAGCGGGCGACGCAGGTGGGGGAGCGTGAGAGTCGGGAGGAGCGTGAGAGAGTGAGAGTGCGCTAGGGCTGCGGCGGCGGCGCAGCGGTGGGTGAGGGGGAGGACGGAGGGGCCGCGATGGCAACGGAGTGAGAGGGTGTCGCGGTGGCGCTGAGGCGGGTGAGGGGGGTGGAGGGAGGGGCGAGGGAAGTGCGGCGCGTTTTTTCCGGGCGTGTGTCGCGGCGGTCTGTTGTGTGTTTGCGTGTAGGCACGCGCGGGCCGACTCCTATACGCGCGGGCGGGACGACTCGAGGGAGGGGGGACGATGGGAGTAAACTCCAAATTATAGTAGTTAAGATATTCTGAGGTTTCAATAGCATTCTTTATATTGATGGCATCTGTCTCCAAATGGATTCGTCCCATACCAGCATCCGAGGCAAACTTCAGAGCTTGAATGCAAGCCTCTGCTTCAACATGCATCACATCACAAGCATGATGGATGTTACAGCTCTTGCACTAATCACTTGTCCAAGCGGGTCTCTTATGATAAATCCCCAGCCACCAGAGTACGTCCCCTCACGAAAAGACCCATCAATGTTAATTTTCAACACATCTGGTAAGGGAGGTGTCGTAGCAAGAAAAGGCTAAGCAGTAGAAAGAGAGGGACCCTTCGTACCCATGTGGATGACCGAAGGGTCCTTTAAGAGGGGATAGGTTGCTAGGAAGTTGTGTATTGATTGCTCCAAAAAGAATCCTCCTCTATTACATGGGGGAGAAGCCTATTATAGCCTTTTTACCAGGTACATGAGATTACAGATCTAACCCTTACAGGGCCCTATGCTAGTAGGGGCTGCAGGGACTTTTTCTATCCCTATGTGTAGCCTTTGGCCCATGGTGGACCCTCTGGTCCCGGTCCTTCTGACTGGTGCGCTCGGTCCAGCGGTACGGTGGTCCTGTGGAGGATGCGGGGTGCCCCTTAGTCTGCTGGACCTTGCCTTTCCCGGGGTCGCAGTGTTCCGGGCCCCTTCGGGTCACCTCGGGGCCCCTTCGGGTTGCCTCGGGGACCCTTCGACCTGTGGACCCCTTTGGCGGTGCTCGGAGGTCTAGCAGTGAGGGGGGGGGGCGTTTGCGGTGTTCGTCTAGTCGTAGGGCCCGGTGGACCACCCCTATGACAAGCCCCTCGCGGTCGAGATCTTGCTTCGTCATGGCTGAAACCGCGCCTTTTCCCGGTGGGTACAGGTGCACCGTCCCCTTCGGCCTGGCGAAGCATGTGCTCCTCCATTACTGTGCCACCCTTGGTTTTGGTGCGACGGGTTTTGATGTCTTCCCGTCGTTTCCCGCGCGCCACCACTGGGTCTTGTGCCTTGCCGTTGGGCCGGTTTGCTTTAAATGGCACCGCTTCGGATGGTGTGCGCCATGATTTACTGTCACGTGTGGTGACTATTCGTGTGCGCCACGTGTCCTTTCATGACTGGGTAGCGTCTCCTCGATTGTTGTGCTCGGTTTTGGTGCGGTCTAGCTTGTATAAATAGGGGGTCACCCCCTGGGTGTGGCTTAAGCTTCCTGTATTTCTCATTTCTTCTGTTGTGCTTCCCCGGCCTTCGTTGCGCGTGCTAGTTTGTGGGACGCGTTGGTGTGGGTATGACTAAGCGGAGAAAGGAAGGTACGGGGGAGATGCAGTATATGAGCGATCTGGGCAGATCGACCATGACTGGGTTGGTTCTCCGGACCCTTGTTGACGAGGGTAAGCTGGAGAGTCTTGCCAAGGTGAGGGCTCCGGGGCAAGAGACGGTGCCGGCCCCGAAGCCGGACAAGGCGGTAGTGTTTGTTGCATTTGTTAACGCCGGGCTTCGACTTCTGTGCGTATGGGCTTAAACAATCTCCAAGAGCATGGTTTGATCGATTTCATCGTGCTATGTGTGGTATGGATTACAGGTAGTGTAATGGGGATCACACTTTATTCTATCGTTACTCAAAGAGTCACACCACAATCCTTGCGGTATATGTGGATGGCATCATCGTTACAGGAGATGATACTGTTGAGATATCGCAACTGAAGCAGAGACTGAGCAAGGAGTTTGAGGTTAATAATCTAGGCTAGCTGAGGTATTTTTTGGGCATTGAAATCGCGATGTCCCCTAAAGGGATAGTTCTCTCACATCGGAAGTATGTCTTAGATCTTCTCTGTGATACAAGAATGCTTGGATGTCGAGCTGCAATGACCCTAGTTGATTAAGATCATAAACTGTGTGCTCAGTCAGGAGATCCAGTTGATAAGGAGAGCTACCAGAGGCTTGTTGGTCGTCTCATTTATTTGCGCCACACAAGGCCTGACATCTCTTATGCAGTAAGCGTTGTGAGCTGCTATATGCATGACCCTAGGAGTGGACATCTAGATGCAGCACATCGAATCCTCTGATATTTAAAGGGAAGTCCTGTAAAAGGCCTATGGTTCAAAAGCATTGATCACCTGGATGTTGATGGCTATTGTGATGCTAATTGGTCTAACTGCCTTGTTGATAGGAGATCAATATCGGGGTATTGTGTCTTTGTGGGGGGAAATTTAGTATCTTAGAGAAGCAAGAGGCAATCGGTGGTGTCTAGATCAACATCCGAGGCGAAATATAGATCTATGGCAATATGTTTGTGTGAAATGCTATGGATGAGAGATCTCCTATCGGAGTTGAGGTTACTAACTGGTGGACCATTAAAGCTTTGGTATGACAACCAGTCAGCAATCAATATTGCAAATAATCCAGTTCAACCAAACGAAACATGTGGAGATGGATCAGTTCTTCATCAAAGAGAGACTTGATGAGGGTACCTTGAAGTTGAGTCATGTACCCTCTAGAGAACAAATAGCCGATTGTCTAACAAAGAGGTTGGGAACTAAGAAGTGTTTGTCGACATGTAACAAGTTTGGGATGATAGATATCTATCGCCCTTCTTGAGGGAGAGTGTTGAGTATATGGGCTTTATGCTATATGGCCCATGTAATATGTATGTATATACCAAGTGAGCAATAGTGAAGATACGAGACAAAAATACATTCACAAATCTACAGAAGTGATGCCTGGAGCACACCTGGTGTCAGGGTTAGAGAAGTGGCATCAGTTTGCTGTCACGCTGAGGACCGAGCCTTGCTTGGTTAGTTGCGATGCTAGGCGTGTGTCTAATCGGCCTGGGATCGATCCCAGGTTGTCTCACCTAATAAATTTCCAGGTTGAATAGTATACGCACACGTAGGTACTTTCAGTGGTCACAGCGTGTGCCCGCGCTTCGTGAGGTCTGCACGATCTCCACTTTAGATTAGACGCATGTTAAGGATGTATGTGTGTAGGTGGGGGTGGGGGTGGGGGTGGGCATGTTTGTTGTGTGTGTGTCCGTTGTGTACTCTAAAAAAAAGTTTGCTGTCACGCCGCCTCACGGCTCGTGCTCCATGCACCATGCGCAAGGGAGGACCAGAGCTCAGAGTGGAACTAGGCAGGAAGCGGTGTAACAGTAATACTGTCTTCGATTCTATCGGCTGAATCTGGAACCCAACGCACAACATAAATCAATGTATGCAGACAGTTAAAGCAGGATTTATGGCAACATAATCTCTTAAGGGGCCAGGCCAAAAATATTAACAAAAGTGCCTCTATAGTAATAACTTGGATGTTTTATCTCTTCCATTATCTAAAAAAAAAGTAATAACTTGGTAATAACAGCTAACAAGGACCAACAAAAAATTCCTGTAACCTTTCTTTCTAAGGTTAGGATATCCACTATCCAGAAACCTAGCAGAAGAAAACGCTACCAATCTACCCACTCTGCCTCCCTGTCCTGATCAGACGCAAACGCCAGGCCGTCTGAAGTTCTCCCAGTGCAGGTTGGATTTTGCACGGATCTCGTCCACGGCGGAGTCGCCCCTCTCCACTCTTATCGACTCCAGCATGCTCCCCAGAACCTCGGATGCAAGCCTCTGGTCTAACGCATGCCCTGCCGACTCCTCCCCACCGTCCTGTAGCAATCTTCCTATCTCCGTCAGCGAGATCACGTCTTCCAGTATGACTTTGGCAAATATACGCCCCAGGAACTCGGTTGCTCTTGGAGCATCGGTCACAGCATCTTCCAAGGTTGATACAACATGTTCGAACCTGACAGAAGAAGCAGACAGTTAGTGTCAGCTTTGACACCAAGTCACCAGCTATGGTACTACTAAGATAAGAACTTCACTTAAAATGCAAATGGACCATACCCCTCGAGTAGCTGACTCTGGCACAGCAAATTCTCTTGAGATTTGCACAAGCCCACCAAAAGTTTGGCCAAGAGTTCCCTTTCAAGGTCTTTCCTTTCAAACGAGTCATTGATCCAAAGTGATACGAGTGAAGGGTAGAAGCTGGGAGCATTCAGTTCTTTCATGCACAGAGCGACCTCCTTCTCATCCTTAGCACTGTGGGGGGACCAAATATTATGTTTATGTTAGTGTAAAACCTGGGACACGCTAACCTGCAACTTAATGGGAGATTTTAGGTATGGCCCCCTTAGCCAATCAGCTTCGCCAGAAGTATTCACGTAAATTTGAAAAAAAGGGGAAAGCATTCAAGTAAACATTTTTTGTCGGCAGTAACATTCATATCGTTTTATTGTTGGACATCAGAAAATGACTTCTAAAGTTCTAGTCAATTTTTGAGTTTCAGTATATAGAAGATTATTCTGACTACCGAAAATAATGCAACATACATAATGCAATTACCTCTGTACGAACATATGCTATAAAATAAACAATTCATGGCTAGAAAAAAATCATCGGCGAATGAGAAACGCAAAAGCAAACCTGAATTTTCGATGAAAAATTGTACAAGCAGATGAAATTGTTTACCTAATGGAAGGACACAGTTATCAAAGGTTGCAATGCCTTCACAACTGATATTGGTGAGTAAAAAACATTTAGCTGATTAACCAGATTTTATATATAGCATGAAACAATAGAAAACTATAAGTGCCAAGCGTGGGTGCTAAGAGTAGACAGGTGTTCGTCAGTATAGTTTTCATAATAAAAAGAGCAGGGAATAGGATTATAGCATTCTACATCATATAAAAAAAGCACAGCAAATGAAAACTTGCCTGTAGAATTCTTTTATGGTTAATATTGATTTTTCTTGAAGAACCACTTGAGGGAATGTTCTTGGTTCATAATTCATATCCTTACTGCCCGTGGAATGTATATGCATTTGGCCAACAGGATTGACAGTAGGTACTGGTATAGGCAAAGCGTGATCTTCAGTTCCCCATGACTGATTATTAGGAGTATCAGTACTGGCTTGGAAGTTTGTTCGATTACTAGCTGCTCCTGTAAATGAACTTTGCCTTGAGTTTTGTGATGTTTGACCATGATGACTGTTCAAAGGAACTTCTGGCAAAATGACATTTGAAACTGGTGGCTTCCCACAAAGCGATATCTCTCTTCCCAAGTCCCCTTGAAGACCAAGGCGAATAGCTTTATCAGCACGCCTTTGATGGAGTGTTATTGGCAAGGCTCTATTTGAAGGCTGATATCTTGTATCCAGATTAACATTCTGGGGTCCATATGCACGAGCTTGAGAGGATCCACGAGAAGCAAAAGCAGAAGAACCACGAACGCCGTAATCTGGTGGAGGCCCTGGTCTTAATGCTGAGTTAGTGCAGGTAACAGATGAGTTGTAGCTAGGAGAAGAACCCAACCTAGTTGATTGGCCCAATTTCTGTTTAACGGCATCCCTGCGAACTTCCTCAATCTTCTTTGGTCCTTCAACTTTCCTTCTATGTCTCCACTTGTTTTTTCTAAGGTCAATCACATCTTCCAGCAGAAATCTTATACGGGATGATAACTTTGAATTTGCTGACAGCTTCTGTATAATGCCAAAATAATAATCCATATGCACCTTTGCCCTGGAATGATCTATCATCTCCCCTATTGTGCTCATCAATTTGCATAATGCCTCTAGATCTTCCTCATCTGGGTGTTGATACTCACCCAGTAGTTTCTTTATGCATTCATGCATTATTCTCTCAGTCAACATTTTCTTTTTGTACAATTCCCCAATTAAACGGATATTTCCTAGCATGCGCCTCCGTGCTCGGAGCCGTTTCTCTTCTCTCTCCCCTTCAGATTGTTTCATCCCTCCCTCTTCTTCTGTTCTGTCAGCTTCAGCTTGCTCTCTTTCCCCTCTTTCAAATTCTTCTTGGCATTTACTTAAAAGTAGTCTCTTAAAGGTGATTTTCTCCTCATCCTTGACAAAATTTGGTAGTTCACCAGCCAAAGAAAAACAGAAACTGGCATACATTTCACAAAAAGTGGGTTCCATCAAGGCTTTGTCAAATATCTGAGAAATGACACCGGTAAGTGTAACTATGTTATCGATATTCAAATCTTTGACCTGCTCGAAAAGTTTTTCAAAATTTTGGGGGGTTAACTTATTGAGAATAGCTTTCAGCTGCCTTTGTTTTGCCTCTTCCTCATCAGACACCTTACAAATTTCATATTTTTTCTCAGCTTTGTGCATAACTGGCATAGATACTTGCGAAGGAGATGAAATGCCCTGAATGCTAGTTCTATGTGGCCACCGCTCATCAACAGAACCACGTGACATGCTGCGTTGAGATACTACTTCTTTCATACCTCTGGAGAGAATCTCACCAGTATACTGACTGGATGACTGGTTCTGCGAAAGATTTCTCAAAGACCCATGCCCAACACGCTGTGCTGCATCCCAACTAGAAAAGGCAGGTCGACGAACGTTGTCAGGAAGTGGATCACGTCCAGAAACAGGAGAAGGATACAATTTTCTCCGGTTATCCTCATCAAGCTTGCTAGCCATCTGGCGGTTAAATCGAGAAGTAGCTGAAACTCGATCTTTTATCCTTGCATGGTTTTGATAAAATTCACTATTGACAATAAATGGAGCACCAACTACATCAGAAATATCAAATCCAATCTTGAAACCTTCAGCAAGATTAACGCAGCTCTGCGCAAATGTTAAAAGAAAATCCCGTGAGTACTTCTTTTTCTGATCATAGTCATATTTATCTTTTTTTACTTCTGCTCCATTGTGGCAGCCATACACTCCCAACTTTTCAGTAGAGATTTTGGTATCATCTTCCCAATCGAACAAGTCAGTTTTGTTCTGGTTATCGTTACCACCAGTCAAAGTGCTCTTTTCAGCATCTAATGTACAGTTCTCTTTTACTGTCGAAGAACTCTGAATAGCCTCTTGTGCACTAAAGCTTACTAAACTCTCATCGAGGGAACCGGATACATTATAAAGATAAGAAGACTTTTGTCCATCAGCCTTCGAGAGCATCTCCTTTCTCTTTTTTCTTCTTCCATAGGTAGTTTTGGCTTTGCTTGATTCCAAAACAAGATTTTTTGTTTGCACCATTGAAGCAGAGGCAGCAGTGCAATGATTAGATACCTCTGAATCAATACTTTCCAGTTCTATTTTCCTCTGAGAACTAGTTAAATTGGAAACAAGAACTGCATTCTTGAGGATCCTTGCAGAGTCTAGTGTACTGTCATTCAGCTCGTTCTCTGGTTCACATGTTCCAATTTGTGCATCTGATGAAGGTTGTCTGGTTTTATTTGATGGTGGGAGATCACCAATAGATATCGAGGGGTCCAAATCACCTGATTCAGGACATGCATGAAATCTCACCAATTGACCAACATCAGTACCATTTTCCAATCCACAGGAAGCACCTGGCATGGTCACATCGACTTGTTCTGCCTTAGACTTGGAGCATGTCACTTTAGCATTTACAATATGTTCTTCTCTCATCACATCCTGGATTTGCAGTGGAACTGACCCATGAGCTTCAGAAGTTTTTTCTGGAAAAGAAACTGGATTAACTTTGGCCTTAAGACCTTCAGTAAATGTACTAGATGCTGTAAACTTTGGTGGCGGTGTTTCCTGTGTATATATCAATGGAGGCTTCCCCAAAATGCTATTGCCATCATATTTAGAATTCCTACTATCCAATGAAGCAGTATTATCAGATCCTGATGAAGCTACAGTCAAAATGACATTATCAGTTTTGGTAGAAGCCTCAGTATCCGGAAACACCTCAGACTGCAGAGGCACAATATGAGATAACTCGCCTTTTGCATTGCATGATGAAGTTACTGCAGGTACTGGTGATTCTCTTATATCAACAGGTTTTGCTTTTACTGAAAATGTACAGCTTGCCTGGCATGCCGAAGGTGAGTTACTGGCTGAGATAGTTTGAGGACCTGCAACTGCAATTGATGTAGCATGGCCTGCTAAAGCTGTCGCAGTCTGTGTCTGCTGGGTTGAAATTGCCTGAGGACTCATCTTACAACTTGTACCAGAAGTTGCAGCTGGAAGTTTGAGATTTCTTTCAGAAACTAACTTTGCCGGTTCAGGAGAAATTTCCAGCCCAAGCTTGCAAACTCTTTGCTGACTTGACAAAGCAGATTCACCAGAATACCTTAATAATGTGGGAGTTTCAGGTATGCTTATTTGATATGATAACTCATTCTTTTCAGCAAGTAAAACAGTAGGCGGTTTTAGTGCACCTTGACCTGGAACAGATAAGGTAGATGGCGGTAAACCTTTGAAACTGGAGACTTCTGAAGCAGCATGTAAATTGGCCGGTGGCCTAGAACTAGAATCAATCCAAGGGTTTGGCATGGGAGGTTTCACGGAAGTAATTGGCTGGTTGCTATTAGTGGGATCAAAGCTATGCTTTGTGGGCTGTATTTTGGAGGACACCTGCCTACTTGTAAGAGGAATGGTACTGGTGTTACGAAAATAGATAGGTCCTGTGCTGTACATGTTTGGTCCTATGTTGTACATGTTTGGTCGCAAAGGGTAATACACCTTATGAAGGGGAGAAAATGTTGGAACAGGTTGAGGCAGCTGGTTCATATTATGCAGAGGCATCTGCCCAGAAGGAGCATCCATATAGGAAAGACCACGTCTATCCAGCATCAGCTCTTCATGTGTCTCTGGATGAGTTATCTTGATAGCTCTCTTCTGTTCATCACAACTTCTAGGCTGCTGCTGAGATAACTCTTGTGCAATACTCATGTTGCCAAATTGAGGAAGGTGACGAGAAGTTGGAGGTGCACATCCCAAACCTTGTCCTTGGTGAATCAAGGATTGTTGTTGCAATGCACGAGGCTGAGCACCATGAACAAAAAATGGTTGTATGTGAGGTGTGTTACCCATAGGCACAGCCATTTTCACGGGCAAGGAGCTAGATACGGAACCAATAGACTGCATTTGCACACCTGGACCCCTGAATTCAACAGGCACTTGAGGTTGTTTCTGCTGGAAAGCTAGAGGCAGTGGTCTTCCAGGTGCTGGAAGCATAAACGATGGTGGTGCTACGTTGGGAGTATACGAAGCTGGAATCTGCACACTTATCTTGGGCTTGGCAGCAGGATATTTGTTTATAGTATCAGATTGGCTAGCATTGATCACATCTTTCGTTACATCTTCTTTTTGCCACTGTTGTTGGGTTGGGGAAGAGGGACTTCTGGGCAACACCTTGCGTGAATCCGTGCACACCTGTAGACCATATAAAAGGTACAATTAAGTTCTAAGAAAAATTGCAAAAGCAACTGAAAGAGAGATTGCAGAGCTACTAACTTTTCCAGCTAAAGGAACAGAATTCAGCACTGGTGTCTCAGACAATTCAGGCTCAGGTACTACACAGGCGTTAGATGAAACTGTAGCATGCACATTATCATAACCAGTTTGAGTACCAACAACCAAGTCACCTGTTGCTTCTTGCTTTTGCTGCTTTTGGGCAGGTGATAAGGACACAGTACTAGGCTTGTTAGATAATAATCCATGGTGTGCCTGACAATGTCAAATTTATACATTAGTGCGAACGCAAGTGCAAAAATTGTACAGGAAGACCGACATATGACATGCAACACTCCACTTGCAAAGTAGAGAAGCATGATGATCCAAACATGCAAGCACATTATTACTTGGCTTCACAAAAGCATGGTAATCTACAACAGCAGAACAATTGCAAACTACAGTATGTTGAGCAGAAGATATAGTCAATTCTCATTTGGTATGCGTGATAGGAAGCATGCAATTTTCATCTTTTCTGGAACAATTCTATCGCTACTATTGCAAGTTCGAGCATCCTGGTTTTCTTAATTAGAGAGTCTGTCAGCTATTCAAATTACTGTTTACTGAAAAAGAGATACACACAATCCAAGTGATGATTGAATAGCATTTGTGAGAAGATAATTCAATAATTTTAACAGGAGATATTCCAACTTAATCAGCGGACCTTTTCATGTTTCTTCTCATCCAGATCTAGAGGGGCTGAGCTTGTGCAGGGAGTGCACTGCAAGAAGATCAACGTGAAGTGTTAACCACCACAGAGCTTTGGGAACGATTAACAGCGACCATGAAAATAATTGAAGACGGATGGTATACTTGTTTGTTAATTACTCCTGGGCTTAAAGTTCCGAACTGAAGAGTAAATGCCGTGGATGAATACCCTGGGGTCAGCATCACCAAGAAGAAAAGTCATCTTATTAGAAGTTACAGTTAAGTTATATGACGCTTGAGGTTTTTTTTGACGTTATGTACAAAATTCTTTAAAACAGAACAAACCTTTTGTAGGTACAGTAGAGGTCGATGAATCCGCTGCCCTCTCTCCTTCGGCAGACTCTAAGTTCAGAGCATCACTCTGATCGGGAACATTGGAAGGTTTCACACTCTCCAGTGACCCTAAAGATGCTAAAAAGGAAATCATCAGACAATTTCAGTACGAAAGGCAGCTTTAGCAAATGAGTTCATTCCCAGATCCCAGTAGGCAGTAGCAGTTTCTATTTGCTAGAACTGACCACAGGGCACAGATGTCATGTTTAAGGGCTAGTGGCCTAGTGCTACATATCAAACATCAACAATTTCAACTGTTTCAACAGCAACACAAAATTTCATGTTTCAATGATCCACGTTCTTTTGCGCGTATCATGCATGCATAGAGATACAAGGAAAGAGATAGCCACAAGATTGCACTTAACACAAACATTCACACCTTGATTCACTTGTTCCGTGTGCGTCGCAGCGGCGCTCCCAACGAGAGCGCAGTTAGTAGCATTCCCCTGGGGTACTACGCTCGCCAGCGATCTCGGCCTGTACTGCTGCACACTCACGGTCCTCCCGCTGCAAATTCAATCCACAGGCCATAACAACACATCAACACCCTAATTAACACGCTCATCACAAAAGCCTAACCACGCTTGACGAGCCTCACCTCCGGTTGGGCGGCGAACGCGGCCGCGCGACCGGAGCCGCGCGACCGCGGCCGCCGGAGACGACCCAATGGTGGTGCGTGCCGCTGCTGCAGCCACGGCTAGGCTTTCGGGCGGCGGTGGCGTGGTCGTTGAAGCGATCCCGCCTAAATTGGTTCCTGTACATATATCCCCTCTTCGATTCGATCGCTGCATCCGCCAAAAAAAGTTGAAGCTTTTGTCACAACGAGTTCGGATCACTAGCTAGGGTTCGGCCCAGTAGACCACATTGCCACGGAAACTTGAGAAAACCAAGCAATTCGAAGAGTTTTGGCTGCAACTTGGCCACATTCCAGCGAAATCACCGCACAAAATTAGAGAAAAAAAAAGAGAGGTAAAGTAAGGCGATTCGTGGGGATGATACGGTGACATGATCAAAGCCACGATGCGTCCCACGAAATTCCCCGGGGAGACGAGATTATCCAAAGGGCGAAAAACAGTGGAAAAAAACGTTAAGGAATCACCCAGATATCGAGTCGTACAGGAGATGGTGGGGCGGCGCGGCGGCGGCGGTGGTGTGTGTGTGTGTGGGGGGGGGGGTGGGTGGGTGGTGTTGGGAGGGAATCGGAAGCCGAGTGGAGGGGAGGAAAGGAAGCGGAAGGGGAGGCAGTTGGGGCGGAAGGGGAGAGGGCCGGGGAAATTTGGAGGGAAGAGTCAAGAGTGGGAGCGAGGAGGAAGCGACAAGTGGGAGGAGGCGACGCGTGTTAAGGGCGGTGCTTAACCACCTGTGCCAGGATTAGCAACGGGATCAGTGGCTGGGGTTTAAGCCCTTAATTGCTATCTGATGTACTACACTTGCTACTACTATCTCGGATCTGAGTTAAACTAATTCTACAAATCCTTGTTGGAAAGCAGGAGACTTCGGTCATATACAATGTGCTTACATCAGCTGTTCATAGTCCCTGTCACGTAGAATTTAAGCTAATGTGAATGAAAGAGAATAAAGAAGGAGAAATGTGTTGTTTACAATCCTGTAGCCGACTGTATCACCAGAATCGAGGAAAAAAATATCTTAGGTTTATAAAAGCATTAAAATATTGTATCATCTATAAAGATAAGTGAAAGGATAACCTATTGTATGAGTTATCTATAGTGTTGTCTATATGCGATATAGAGAGTTGGTATAAACAACAGCTGTCTGTACCATTATACACGCTCTTAGAGCATGTTTTGAACATATGATTTTAAAAATGCAGGAACAGGAAAAACATAGGAATTAGATGTCATGTACACTGGATTCCTAAAGGAATTGAAAATACAGGAACCATACAATAGAGGTGTTTGGATGCATTATAGGAATTTTGAAGGACAATGTTTCTTAAACTGAGAGAGAAAGAGTGAAGTTGCATCGGAGTTTTCAAAGGAATTTTAACATGAAGTTTGAGCTCATGTTTGGAATCCTCCAAAATGTGGAGGAAAAGGAAGATTCCGTAGGAATTTGTATGGCCGTTCGTACAATCCAAAGGACACTATAGGAAAACTGAGTCTAGCTTAGTTGGTGGGAAGGTGTGGGTGTACACCCACACCACCCAGGTTCTAGTCCTCTTCTAGACGAATTTGGGTGCCTATTTGGCTGTGTGCATCCTTAGTTGGTGCAGAGGCCGAGAGTTGTTACTTCCTTTCTTAAAAAAAAACTTTCTATAGGATTTCAATCCTACACATTTTCTATAAAAAAAAATCCTTTGTTCCAAACAAGCCCTTAATACCTCTTTGGAGCGTAGGATTTTTTTTATGAACCTTGAAGGAATTGAATCATATAGAATATTTTCCTAAAGGAATGAGTTTCAAGATTTCTACAAAATTCCTATGGAATGACTCAATCCATAATTTTTTTTGGAGGAATTCTAACATGAGGTTAGACCTCATGGGAAAAATCCTTTGTCTTGCATGGAACTTCTATCTTCAATTCCTGCAAAAAAAAAATCTATGGGGGCATCTAAACACTTTTCAAGGACAATTCCTCTGTTTTCATTCCTGTAGGATTGCACTGTCATTCCTGTGCAATTTTTTTTGCGTTCCCAAGAGGCCCCAACAATGTCAGATTTTGGCTAAGATGGATGAGAGAGTGTGAGAAGGGAGAGAGTAATGTCATAACCTATGCAAGACATGATATCTTCATACAAAACATGAGGCAAAGATATGGCTTGACACAATTGGAGAGGTATGTATAGAGGTGACCAAATGGGTCGTGCCTACCAGGCGGGCCGACCCGAGGCACGATACTATTGGCCCGACACAGGCACGACACGGCCCGACGACAAGACGGGTCAGGCCGGCACGACTCGTCATGCCGTGTTGTGCTTGGGTCTCCACCTTGGCCTAGTGGGCCGGCTCGGCACACCACGCATAGTATCGTGTCCGGCCTAGGCCCGACATGTCTGGCACGATTAGGCCAATTTAGCACTGTTAGGCCCATTAGGCATGGTAGGGCACAACACGACACGACCTGTTAGGCATGATTATGCCCGTTTAGGCACGGTAACATTCAGATTTTTCAAATTTTTAGAAGTTGGAAAGCTTTAAAAATACGGGGGAAAATTTCAAAAAATCTCAAAACAAATTATATAAATAGACAACATACCCCCCCCCCCTCATTCAGCCACCATCCAATCTTCACTCTCTTTTCTGAATTCTGCTGTGCAAATTTAGATCATAATTTTCCTATTGTTGATTTCGGAAGTTCACCGAAGGATCTTGCACCCTTAGAAAATGTTACGGCCCCAACTCAACCGGAAGAGCAAGCAATACCATCATCAGGCTCTACGAGTGCCTCTGCGTCTTCAAGCATCAGAGCAAAGAGATCCAGGTCGAGTACATCGGGAGTCTGGGAAGACTTCGATAAGACAACCAAACCAGACAGACAAGGAGTTCAGGTAATATATGTTGTTTATAAAATTTGTAAATATGGATTGTATGCAAAGTCTTTAGGTAGAACAGGGCACTTGATTAGACATGTTGCAATATGTAAAGTAAGACAAGGATTGACCATGAGGCAGACATAACTACAGTACAACCCCGACGGTACGGTGCGTAGCTGAGACTATAGTCTTGAGGTAGCTAATCAATCTCTTCGTCGTTTAATTGCTTAAGATAATCTACCTTTAAACTTTGGTGAATCTAAATCGTTTGAAAATTACATTAGGATTGCACATAATCCTAGATTTTCTAGTATTTCTAGATAGACAACAACGGGATATCTAGTTAAATGCTATAATGAATGCGTGCTAAATTAAAATAATTATTTAGTACATGTACATTTTTGGTGGCTTTGACCCCAGACATATGGAGTGGTTGGGCTAGGGAAGATTATCTTAGTATAGTTGCTCATTATGTTAACGACAACTAGGAAATGGGGAAAAAAGAATTATAGGGTTCGAGTTAATTGATGTAGCACAAACGAGTGAGAATATTGCGGATTGTATTATCAAAGTCGTGGAAGATTTTGGTATTACAAATAATTTTTTTCAATAACTTTAGACAATGCTGTCGCAAACTCTAGGGCAGTGGATATTCTCACTCCATTATTTAGTATGTATGCCGAATCCTTCTTGCTACATCAGCTTAATCTTATAGCTAAATGTGGTTTAAAGAGGCTGGATCCGTATATTAAAGTTTTCCACAATGTGGTATCTTTCATAAATCATTCTAACCAACGAATAGCAGCATATAATATCTTTTGCATTACAGTGAATGTACGTCCAAGAAAATTTGGTTTGGACAGGTTAGTAAGATAGAACTCTACTTACTTGATGCTTAAGAGACTTTTACCATATAAGAGCACATTTTATGTTTTTATTCACACGCACTATCACAGCCATGACAGTAATACACTATTGATTGAGCAGCATTGGTATGTTGATGAGAAGTTACTAGCATTTCTGGATCTTTTTTATGTTTCCACTGTTGCTTTATCCACTGTGTATTATCCAACATATCCTTTAATTATGCATAATATTCTTGAAATTGTTAGTCACTTGAAGGTTATTAAAATGAAATAGTGTTACGAGAGACTACCATTGTCATAAAAACTAAATACTTGAAATATTGGAAAGAAATCTCATTGCTATATGTATTTGCATTTATTTTAGATTCCAGAGCTAAAATTCAAGAATTTTCTAATGTTCTCCAACTTCTGAGTGATGCTACAGGCCTAGACTATTCTAACTATTTTACCGATGTTCGTACTAAATTTTCTAATGTTTATGAAAAGTACGAACACAAGTTCTGGGAGTTCGCTTGCAACGACCTCCAGTACCACCCACCACAGGTAAAAATACAACTATGTGGGGGTAAAATATGGGGTGAGTGTTCTTCCTCCAGGTCTAGGGATTCATGTTCTACAACATCATATTCTGAAGCAAGACAAATCGCCCGCCCAAGGAGTGTTGAACTATCCACCTATCTGGATAGTGATACCATGGATTACCAGGAAGAGCGCTTCAAAATTTTGCAATTGTGGCATGACCATAAGGTAACACATCCAGTGATATCCATATTAGCATGAGATGTGTTAATTGTTCATGTCTCCACAATTTTCTCTGAGTTTGCTTTCAGTCTTTCTGGAAGAATATTGGAGGAGAGAAAAATAAGTCTCATGAGTGAGATGGTGGAGATACTTCTAACTGTGATGCACGAGATCAACACTTTGTAGAAAACCCTAGAGCGTTTGAAAATCTTTACCTAGACAACGACACTTAGAACATGGATGTATGCAGTGGTATAGGTTGTACTCTTTTTCTGTTGCCAAGATTTTCTCATGTTGAGTTTTTACTTAGCACAATTTTTAACCAGGCATCCATGTAACCATTAATAAAACTCATTATTACATTTTCAATATATTTGTCTATTTTTATGGGTATAGAACTCATTTTTTACCATTTTAATTTGCAATTTTGAATTCGATACATTTTTTTTGGGAATTTTTCAATTTTTTGGGTCTAGATGGGCTACACGGGCCAACCCCGGCCCATTGGGCTAATTGTGCCTGGGCCAGCACAACACAGCCTGCGAGCTCAGCGTGTCATGCCTGGGTCGGTGGATGTGTCGCGGGCCATCACGACACGGCCCGTTTAGTTAGCCGTGCCTAAATGGGCCGTCCAGCACGGGCTCGTGCTATGTCGGGCCATGCAACCCATTTGGCCACTTCTAGATATGTGTCTTCTAACATGCATAAATATATTATATAATAAAAGTCAATGACAATTGTTTTACAATCGCTAAAAGAGAAGTTAAATATGCTAGAAATTCTTAAAAAGAGAGTAAAAAACGACTCTTTAACTTGGTGGATCCTAATTACAAACACCGCCGGATGCTACTAAGGAAAAAAAAGAGAAATATGCAAGAAATTCTCACAAAAAAACATCTGACCCTCAATTCAGTGGACCCTAGGCATAATTAAACCATAACCATTAGATGCTATTACTCAATTTGCCAGTCAAACACTTGCATACATACTACATCATATCGAGTCAGAGAATGATCGTGAATATAATATAAAGCACAAAGTCACAAACACTCATTCCTACTTGCTCATCAGGGGTCAGATTATGCCTCCCTTCAGAACAGGAAGTTTTTGTGTTTGTGAAGGTATTTTATATAGTGTTTTTTTCTCCTCACAGTAGCACTTAAATATTCTTTGTTATTAAGTGGACACTAACAAAAAAAATGCGTAAGATCATATAGTCTTACATTCCATTTGATGAAACGAAATCAAATTAGTAGAGAATGTACAACAATAAAGCTATAAAAATGATTAGCTATGTAATTGTTATCTATGTTAACACAGAGAAGATCACAACCAAACAATAGTTTTTCCAAAGCACATACATCACCGTTAAACCCAAAAAGTTCATGGAATGTTGACAGGCAATTATATATCAAATACTAGATGACAGACCAAGCAAACACATGCCTAAACCATACTACAATAATACAGATTCAGAGTTCACGACAGTCCAGTACAACAACAATTACACAAGACTTACACGGTAAAGTCACTCGATTTTTGTCGGACCCGGATTTCCAAATCCCGAATCCTCTGTACAATCACTGTGTTATTCCCTGGATCAGTAGATAGCACTCACATACACATTGCTGAATCATTTCATACATGGCGTAAAACCATATCATTCATTAATTTAACACATCAGAGTTTACATAGACCGCATCAGGTTGAATTTTTACAATAAAGGCCGAACATGCCAAACTGATTACATTACAAAAGCGGAAGCGACAACGGAAGCAAAAGGGTGAGAGCACGTCTCTCCACAGGCAAGCGACTGGAGAAACCCGTGTGCGTTCGATATTAACCAAGGACTTGGATAATATTGGATGCACGCAGGCACCAACGGAGTCAGCTGGACTGAGGCGAGACTAAAACAGCTAAAGACTAAACTACACTTCATCATCTTCTGGGCCTCCAACTTCTAGATCCTCGTAGTATGCGTAATCTTCAGAATTTCCTGCTTTTGAGGGTTTTGGGGAAAAGAGCGAGAATGAGCACAACTTCCGTGCTCGCGAGCCAACACATAAGATGCAATAATAATACATGCAAGGCTTAACAAGTATGGCTCGAGTTCTTTTATTTGCTAAAGCAATGTTTTCAATTATCATAATTACAAATTCCTATCACTTACCATTTTAACCTAATTACCTGTAGAGGTTGTACACTGTACCCACAAGAGATAATCATACTCATTACTCCACATGATTCTATAGTCATGTAGTTGAGCGATCGTCACAGTAACCTTTCAGATTACCTCGCCCCTTCAGTCATCTCACCCATATGGGGTTACGCCCATACGTTGTGCGGGATGTTTACCTTGGCGACTGGAGTAGTTGGACTACTTCTCTGCGACTGACAACTTCACCTTGTATCAGTGTCCCATTCAAGCCGGATGTATCACGTGCTTGCACATTCCCGTTATCCATCCAGCGAGATGACATTCAGGGTTTAATAAATTTACAAAGCCAAGTTGCAGTTTGCAGACTTGTGGTTGTACTTGTTTTACACGGGAGGTCATGACAAAATTAAGTCCTTAGGGTTGTCTAGGCGGTTTATTCAATATTCCTTAGGCTGCATTAGCACCCACTAACATACCATCCATCATACCATCCGCCCGGATAGTAACAGCAAGTTATTAGGGTTTTTGAGGAGTAAAATACATCAACTCAACCATCTCAGTCATTTACCCACAATGACTGCCCAAAACTATTTTTCATGTTTAAAAGATGATGATTGGGACATTTAATGTCCCAGTACTTAAGCAAGACTAGCATGTCGTTTAAGTACAACATATAACTAGTAATTACCATATAGTTACTCGGGTGATATCGAATAATGGATTCAGTTATCAAAGGATGGTGTAATAATTAATTAATCATCAAATGGGTATTTAACTACCTTAAGCTTTAACATGCATTTGATTAAAGAATTAAAGCATGTACTTTTGGTAATTTAAATGAATATAATTTACATAAATGTAGGATCGATATGATCAAAGCATTGACTCGCCTGGGGTAAAGGTAAGAGAATCTTGATATTCTTGTGCTTGATCAAGTTGGAGATCTTCCACGTCGTTGAATCCTAATCGGATGAACACACCAGAAAAAGGAACAACAAGCAAAAGAAAACAAATAAATACTAAAGAAATAACAAATGAACTCCAAATTAAACAATACCTATGTCATTAGCAAGATCTTGAATTTACAAAATTTTAGAAACAAATTTTATAATTTTTGGAGTTATAACGGAGGAGAATGGAGCTTCTGAAGTTTGAATTGGAATTAAATCGAGAAATTCAAAAGGAGGAGAGAGAAATCGGTGCACCACATAGTGCATGGACCATGTCCATGCGCACCGGTCTAGAGGTGCACCGGGGGTACTATTCATGGGGCCCACTGGGAAGAGAGAGGGAGAGGGGCTTAATGCCAATGACATGTGGGGCCCTGAGCAAATCATCCCATCCCCATTCATCCCTTCGGTTCATAGAGAAGGGAGCAGAGGGAGGGGCTCGGGCTATCGGGGAGTGGTGACGGCACCGGCGTGGTCGGTGGTGGGTCGGCGGGTGAGTGGGCGAAACGAGACCCGGTGGGGGCAGGGAGGCCATGAGCAGCGGTGGCACCGCCGGAGAGGAGCGGGTGCGGCGGCGGGAGTGTGGGGAAGCCAGAGGCAGGGTCGAGGTGGCTTGGGAGCGGCCGAGGCGGTCCGACGGCGGCGGCCGGGGGTGGAAGAGAAGGGGCACCAGTGGTGGAGGTCCTCAGCGGCAGAGAAGGCGAGGGGATGTGGGGGAGAGCCTCCTTGGCGGCAGGGGCAGCGGGTGACGGGGTCGACCGGGGTGGCGGCTCACCGAACCGAAGGAACGGGTGAAGGGGTGCAGCGGCTGAAGGGAGGGAGCTCGGGTGTTCTTCGAGTGTTCTCCTTTGAGGGACTTACCAACGAGAGGAGGGTGAAGTGGGGAGTTAAGGGGTGCACAGGGCCCTCTTTGTAGCCAGAAGGAGGAGCCGTTGGAGAGGCACCCTGGTGGCCGGCATGGGTGGTTTTGGTGCGGGGCAGGTGCACGCAGGGGAGGAGGTGATGGGAGCGACGACTCGGCGGCCTGGGCGATGGGATGAGGCAGAAGCATGAGCATGCGCAAGCGCGTGCGTGAGCAGGTGATGGAAAAGCACTGGGTGTGCGTGGTGCACACGCGGTGTGGACTGGCACGACATGGGGCGTGCCAGGGGGAGAAGAAGGGCAAGGGGGGAGGCGCAGGAGTCCACGGGAGCAGAGGGAGCAGGTGCGCGCAGGCGGAGCTGGTGGCGGAGGCGACGCCTAAGGCATGGCCGGCGCACGGGGAGTGGCGTCAGCGGCGTGGGCATGACCCAGTGGGGAGGGAAGGAAGCAGGAGGGGGCATGGGAGCTCGTGGGTGCTGCCAGGAGGTGGCGTCACACGGCGGCTGAGAGCACGAGGGAGAGAAGGAAAGGGGGCTCGGCGACCCAGCCAAGGAAGAAGAAGACAAGGCGATAGGCACCGGGCCAAAGTGGCCGAAGGAAAAAAAAGGCTAAGGGGGTGGGCCGAGAAGGAGGCAGGCTGGGAGAAAAAAAGGGCCAAGAGGGAGAATGGGCCGGACGACCAAAAGAGAAAGGGTCGGCCCAAAAAGAAGGTGGCTGGGCCCAAGAAAGAGAGGAAGGCCAAAAAGAGAAAGGGGGCCCAAGACCAAAAAAGAGAATTCAAACTAAAATTTGAATTCAAGAAAGTTGCTGAAAGGTTTGAAACACAAATCCGAGCTTAAAGGAATCTAGAATATTTTGAAAATAATTGATAATTTGACATATGGTTTGCAAACCGAAAACCAAAATAGTAATTACTATTTCACGTCCAAAAAGAGATGTTACAAATCCTACCCACCTTAAACGGAATCTCGACCCCGAGATTCGAGCTACTCGGATTAGACAAAGAATGTACCTCTCATTACTCCTGAAGTTGCTTGGGCTTCTTCGGTGGCGGTGACATGATTGACATGACCTTGGCTTTGGCTTGGCGTGGAAGCGGCTTTGGATGCCTGTGAGGTCTGATGACTTTTGCTTGCGACTGAAGTCTTGCCTCGAGCTGGTGTGGCTCTCAAGTTGTACTTCAACGGGGTGATTGGTTGAGGGCACTTGTTGGCAAAATGTCCTCTTTTTCCACAGTTGAAACAACGAAGACGAGCTATTGGGCTGGCTGCTGCAGATGGTCTCGCGGGGCGGGGAGCGCGGGAGATATTCTCACTGGGACGTGGGGTTGCGACTGGAGCGGGAGTTTGGAATTGGAATTGGACAGCTGCAGTGGTAGCTCCAACTTGGTAAACTGATGCCAACTGCTAGTTTCACAACCATGTACTGGAGTGCCCACTAAAAAGCTATAAATTTTGTCTTCCAAATTGCTGGATTCATGTCTCACTATTATTGAAATCCACCATTCCAGCATAGGATAAAGTCACCCAATTTTTAAAAAATCTAGTTATTTAATTAATCTCACAGTATATCGATACAATAACATAATTCCCAATCTTTCTTAGGCATAAGCTTAAATAATCCAATAGATTCACCACTTTGATTGCATGATTTCATCACTTCATAAATCCACAAAATCTAGTAGCAATAATCACATCTTCCAATCCGATAAACTCCAAGATCATGCTAAATTTCATTCTATCCCTTTTTGGAACGAAATTCTCTAAGGATTATAATCGTGCAATTGTTTCCTCCAAAATTCTTGACTAAATCCATGGCATCATTCACTTACTTCCTTAAGCATATTTATCAATTGCAATCCTCCAGAATATTTTTATATAAATCCAATATCTTCATTATAGAACCTTCCAAAAGACTGCTTGTAATCCATAAATTCAAATTTAATCCGTCAAATTATTTTATCACCATCTATCCAACAATTATACAATTCTATTATCTGATCCAGACATATCTCTATAATCCAACCAAAATTTCTTTTAAATCCCAACTTCTCTATTCAATCATATCCAATTGAATCCAATGTTACAAACATACCCAATTAATTCCATATTTTCTTGATTCAACCTAATCCACCAAAATCAACATCATGAATCTGCAATTCTATAATCCAATCTTCAACAATTATATTTCCATGGTCCAATAATCATGTATTTCTACAACCCAACCAAGATTTAACCAACTCTACCAAAATTAACATCATGAATCGATAAGGAAAATCCAATTCTTTTCGCATTTTACTCTCCACCTTTAATGTACACATATCTCAATTCTAAGTTTCCAACCAACATCATAATCAACTTAAGATTCGATGAAAATCCAATTTCTTCTAATAATCGAATCAGTACTTCAGATTCCTATAACCTTCATGATCAATCAAAATTTTCCTCCATGATCATTTTCTTTCTCCATAATCTATATAATCCACCAATCTACTATTCTTTAAACCATTCATAATCAAGGCTTATTCATCATCATATTCTAGTATTCACAAGAGCTTCTTATAACATCGGCAAATCTTAAAATTTTCAATTCCCAAAATCAGTCCTATCAATGATTTTTCCAAACTATCCAGCTTGGCATCCAAACATACTAGTTAATCCCAACAAGAATAGCCTCCATGCGACTTACCTATTTGAACAATATTCAACAATTCTTCACAGGTCTCATAGATGAGAGGAAGAAAGCACGATAGGCGAGAGGGAAAAGCACACTAGACGAGAGAGAACAAGGGAGGAAGACTTGGGCTGCTGCTCTCTTTGGTGCCATCTGAGGGAACAACTCAGCTTAGAACTAGAGGGGATATATGAGGGTTTGCTGGCCCTCTATAGCACACACAGAAGAACATCAAACCAACGAGAAGAAAGAATCAAGTACAATACAAAGCCCAAAGTGGCTGCATTATATTAAGAGGATTTAGGTGTTACATGACTCCCGAAGCACAGCATATAGGCCATGCTAAGCCACGACACAAGATACAAACACAACGTCTACAAAAGAAGAAAATAGAGAGTGCTTGCAACCAAAATACTACCTAGCAAGCACTGCTAGCTAACCTAGACTAAACCTAACTACTCCAACGGGGGTACTGGCTATCACAAGCGTTGCAATTGCCTGGGGAGCGGCAGCGGGAACGGCTCGGACTAAGGCTCGGCGAGCGAGAACAGGAGCGGGAACGGCTGAGGCTGCGTCTACGACAGGACTCTCCAAGGTCGATGAAGGGCTACGGACTGGGGCGTCGCATGCTCTTGCGTAGTCATCTGGTCTTGGGTCTGAGCGTCAGTGGCGCCGGGTTCTTTGGGATGATGACAGTCTGATGGGGCTAGGGCGAGATTGCGCAATGCTGTCATAAGGCGTGCCAACTTTGCAATGGCGGCATCCCTTTCCTGCGTCACCTCAGAGAGGGATGCATTCCATCTGAGCAGCTGGTTGAGGAGGGTGGTGGAGTGGTCGTAGCTTCTGGTGATATGCATCCGAAGTTGTCCAATCTCGTACACGACGTTGGTAAGGGAAGCTGTCATTACCTGCATGAGTTGCACTTGGTGAGTCAGGTGGGGGTCGTCTGCTCTGATTTCGAAGATCTCGGGGTAGCGCAATCCTTCTTGAAGAGACGGATAGAAGCAGAACGGAGATCCTAGCAAGTCGTCCTCGTGCATCTGGCACAGACGAGCTGAGGCGAAATGAGCTGTGTCCTAAACTGCATCAGAACAGCGGCTCCTGGAATACTCGGCTCTAAAGGTGTGGGTGATGAAATCGCCTTCCCTCGGGTAGAGTTACACCTCCATAGACTAAGATTCAAGGTCCAGGTCCTGAGTTTTCTAGCCTCTGAAGATAGGCTGGCGACGGTAGCCCAGGTACTGCAAGAGCTGGCGAAGGATATCCACGAACTCTCAGAAGTCCTCTCCATGGGAGAAAAAGTCCCACGGGGCATCGGATGAAGCACTAGTCATTTACAATTTTGAAGCAAGAGAAAGGGTCAGAACTAAGTAAAAACTCAAGTGAAGTCCAGGTAAGTAAAGAACTAAGAGAGATGAGTGAGAGCAATAAGTACGCTATATTTTGTTAAAGCTTTTCTTAAGTTTTTGAAAATAGGACTCAAGTCCTTAGGCTCGACCAATCTAACTATGGCTCCTACAGTCGTATGCTTTGATACCAGCCCTGTCGGACCCAGATTTTCTAATCCCGAATCCTCTGTGCAATCACTGTGCTATTCCCTGGATTAGTAGATAGCACTCACAGACACATTGCTAAATCATTTCATACATGACGTAAAACCATACCATTCATTAATTTAACACATCAGAGTTATATAGACCACATCGGGTCGAATTTTTACAATAAGGGCCAAACAGGCCAAACTGATTATATTACAAAAGCAGAAGTGACAACGGAAGCAAAAGGGTGAGAGCACGTCTCTCCACAGGCAAGCAACTAGGGAAACCCGTGTGCGTCCGATATTAACCAAGGACTTGGATAATATTGGATGCACGCAAGCACCAACAGAGTCAGCTGGACTGAGGCGAGACTAGAACAACTAAAGACTAAACTACGCTTCATTATCTTCTGGGCCTCCAACTTCTGGATCCTCGTAGTATGCATAATCTTCAGGATTTTCTACTTCTGAGGGTTTTGGGGGAAAGAGCAAGAATGAGCACAACTTCCGTGCTCGCGAGCCAACACACAATATGCAATAATAATACATGCAAGGCTTAACATGGATGGCTCGAGTTCTTTTATTTGCTAAAGCAATGTTTTCAATTATCATAATTACAAATTCCTATCACTTAGCATTTTAACCAAATTACATTTTATTAAAGAGAGTAAATGTGCAATATTTATTTCAGTAGAGGTCCCCTCCGTCGGAACCTATACCGTATGCTTCTTTTGATTGGAGCTACCTCCACTCATTAATATCACTGAGTCTAAAAACCAAGGGAAAATCCAATCTCGGGGCTAGGTGAGCCCACCACATTTTTCATACCATCCACAAAGGTTTTTGAAATAGAACTAACTCAAGTAAAGTTCCCATGTCCGCCTTTGACCGTAGGCGCAGCTGTTTAAACAGTTTAGACTCTGCAGAGGTTGTACACTGTACCCACAAGAGATAATCATACTCGTTACTCCACATGATTCCGTAGTCATGTAGTTGAGCGATCATCACAGTAACCTTTCAGATTACCTCGCCCCTTCAGTCATCTCACCCATATGGGGTTACGCCCATACGTTGTGCGGGATGTTTACCTCGGCGACTGGAGTAGTTGGACTACTTCTCTGCGACTGACAACTTCACCATGTATCGGTGTCCCATTTAAGCCGGATGTATCACGTGCTTGCACATTCCCGTTATCCATCCAGCGAGATGACATTCAGGGTTTAATAAATTTACAAAGCCAAGTTGCAGTTTGCAGACTTCTGGTTGTACTTGTTTTACACGGGAGGTCATGACAAGATTAAATCCTTAGGGTTGTCTGGGCGGTTTATTCAATATTCCTTGGGCTTCATTAGCACCCACTAATATACCATCCATCATACCATCCGCCCAGATAATAACAGCAAGTTATTAGGGTTTTTGAGGAGTAAAATACATCAACTCAACCATCTCAGTCATTTACCCACAATGACTGCCCAAAACTATTTTTCATGTTTAAAAGATGATGATTGAGACATTTAATGTCCCGGTACTTAAGCAAGACTAACATGTCATTTAAGTACAAACTATAACTAGTAATTACCATATAGTTACTAACTATGGGTGATATGTAATAATGGATTCAGTTATCAAAGGATGGTGTAATAATTAATTAATTAATAATCAAATGGGTATTTTACTACCTTAAGCTTTAACATGCATTTGATTAAAGAATTAAAGCATGCAATTTTGGTAATTTAAATGAATATAATTTACATAAAATGTAGGATCAATATGATCAAAGCATTGACTCACCTGGGGGTAAAGATAAGAGAATCTTGATATTCTTGTGCTTGGTCAAGTTGGAGATCTTCCGCGTCTTTGAATCCTAATCGAACGAACGCACCGGAAAAAAGAACAACAAGTAAAAGAAAATAAATAAATACTAAAGAAACAACAGATGAACTACAAATTAAACAAGACCTATGCCATTAGCAAGATCTTGAATTTACAAAATTTTAGAAATAAATTTCATAATTTTTGGAGTTATAACGGAGGAGAACGGAGCTTCCGATGTTTGAATTGGAATTAAATCAAGAAATTCAAAAGAAAGAGAGAGAAATCGGTGCACTGCACAGTGCATGGACCATGTCCATGCGGATCGGTCCAAGGGTGCACCGGGGTTACTGTTCATAGGGCCCACTTGGAAGAGAGAGGGAGAGGGGCTTAATGCCAATGACATGTGGGGCCCCGAGCAAATCATCTCATCCCCATTCACTCCTTCGGTTCACAGAGAAGGGAGCAGAGGGAGGGACTCGGGCGATCGGGGAGTGGCGGCGGCATCGGCGTGGTGGGTGGCGGGGCGACGGATGAGTGGGCGAAACGGGACCCGGTGGGGGCAGGGAGGCCATGAGCGGTGGCGACGCCACCGGAGAGGAGCGAGCGTGGCGATGGCAAGGCCAAGGGCCGCGGCGGGCTCCATAGCCGTGTAGTGGTGCTAGAGATGCGACGGTGCAGCGGTGAAATTAGCGCGCGCATGGGTGGCGCAGGAGCGTGGGGAAGCCGGAGGCGGGGTCGAGGCGGTTCGGCGGCGGTGGCCGGGGGCGAAAGAGAAGGGGCGCCAGTGGTGGAGGTCCTCGGCGGCGGAGAAGGCAAGGGGAGGTGGGGGAGAGCCTCCTTAGCGGTAGGGGCAGCCGGTGATGGGGTCGGCCGGGGCGGCGGCTCATCGGACCGAAGGAACGGGCGAAGGGCGCAGCGGCCCAAGGAAGGGAGCTCGGGCGTTCTTCGGGTGTTTTCCTTTGAGGGACTTACCAACGAGAGGAGGGTGAAGTGGGGAGTCAAGGGGTGCACAGGGCCCTCTTTGTAGCCGAGAGGAGGAGCCGTTGGAGAGGCGCCCTAGTGGCCGGCATGGGTGGCTCTGGTGTGGGGCAGGTGCGCGCAGGGGAGGAGGTGATGGGAGCGACGACTCGGCGGCCTGGGCGATGGGACGAGGCAGAAGCATGCGCAGGCGCAGGCACATGCATGAGCAGGTGATGGCAAAGCACTGGGTATGCGTGATGCGCACGCGCCGCGGACTAGCACGACATGGGGTGTGCCAGGGGAAGAAGAAGGGCAAGTGGGGAGGCGCAGGAGTCCACGGGAGCAGAGGGAGCACGTCTTGTGAAAGTGAGGTGGTGGAGGTGGCGCCTCGAGCATGGCCGGCGCCACGAGGTGGGCGTGGCGTGGGCATGACTCGATGGGGGAGGAAGGAAGCAGGAGGGGGCATGGGAGCTCGTGGGTGCTGCCAGGAGGTGGCGTCACGCGGCGACAGAGAGCACGAGGGAGAGAAGGAAAGGGGGCTCGGGCGACCTGGCCAAGGAAGAAGAAGACAAGGCGATGGGCACTAGGCCAAAGTGGCCGAAGGAAAAAGGCTAAGGGGGTGGGCCGGGAAGGAGGCAGGCCGGGAGAAAAAAGGGCCGGGAGGGAGAATGGGCCGGACGGCCGAAAGAGAAAGGGCCAGCCCAAAAAGAAGGTGGCTGGGCCCAAAAAGAGAGGAAGGCCAAAAAGAGAAAGGGGCCCAAGACTGAAAAAGAGAATTCAAACTGAAATTTGAATTCAAGAAAGTTGCTGAAAGGTTTGAAACACAAACCCGAGCTTAAAGGAAGCTAGAAGATTTTGAAAATAATTGATAATTTGACATAGGGTTTACAAACCGAAAACCAAAATAGTAATTATTTCACGTCCGAAAACGGGATGTTACAATTTTTGAAGTCCAAAATATCAAATAGAAAACTAAATAGGCTGACTGATGTGCCATATTAGCCAAGAGCTAACAATACTAGAGACATACTTTCATACAAGATTAACCCCGATGCTAATCCTCAGATTCCGACAGGTGATCAAGATCGATAGGCTGAGTGAAGGTCCCATGAGATTTTCAGTAGACCGAGCGGTGCCGCGAGAGACGCGAAGCCTTACGCGACCGCATCCTGCTTGCGACTCCTGCGTTCACAATCATCTCCGGCTGGGCTAAGATGATACAAAACCCCTCAAAGTTCATTGTGCTGACGGCGTCGTGGTCGTCATTGTTTCCATCTTCTGCCGCCATTGCGGCCTCCTCCTCCTCATCTGAGTAAATCAGCACCACCATGCCACCAAGCTTCTGCGGCACCACGACGTTCGCCCCGCCTCCGCATTCGTTGCATTCACCACCGCTAGCTGTTGATGATGATGCATGGGTACCCCTGTCTCCTCCTCGTCCATTTCAACTTCGGCCTCATCCTCGTCTCCTCCTTCTGGGACGTAGTCCTTACCATCATGGATATCCAGTGGCGGAGCTAAGAATTAGAGATAACAAGGATCGAGTAAGTCATACAATGCAACAATATTTGATAAGAGGGACCAAATAGTACTAATGCTATTAAATTTTATTGAATTCTACAAGCTAAAATGCAAACTTTGAGATCATGAGGGGGGTATGGCCCCACCAGCACCCCCTCCCTCCGCCACTATCAATATGTACTTGACTTTTAGCCGGTAGGGAATCAAACATTTTAGCTAATTGAATTTGACTCTAAGTAAATATAAACCGTTCTATAATTTGAGTGTAGCTTTTTTTCTCAATAGTTCATATGATATGTGTATGCACTCTTATCAATAAACCGCTAGTACTATTATTCTTATCAACATACTACATCCGTTATTTTTTAGATATCGTTTTAGCTTTCTACACAAAGAACAATGCACTTTTTAATGCTTCATCTTGTGACGTATTTGCACTTGTTAATTGCAATATTACCTTGAAACAACACACTACTTAATGCTTCATCTTGTGAGTTGAGTTAGAGTAACGACACTCATACCAACCCACTTTTAATAGGGGCTCTCCGGGAAAACACTACCTACGAAACCTAAAACGGCATCTATTTGAGAACAAATACAGGTTTTTAAAACAACGTCTAAAAAAGAACGAAGGGAGTACGTAGAGTAGTTCTCCTTTCCCATACCTCTCTTTCTAAACAACATCTCTCATTTTACCCCTCAATTGGAGAGAAGATACATGAGTAATTGCTACACTGGGGTTTGGGGGACGAAAGGACACAATAGTCATTTCTCACTATTAATGAATTCTTAATTGTGTTTATGGATAAAACAACATCAATTTGGAATGTTATGGAGTATATATCTAAGTGCTTTAAAACATAGAATCATGAGGATCGGATGAGTATGGAGTAAACTGGTATAGATTTGATAGATTTGCCACCAAATATTTGTTGGACAAGGGAACATATATCACAATTGAGGAGTCAGCCACCCCGTGGGTCTAGTCTTAAGTAGCTTTGTCCTGAACATAAGATTTCATTCTTCTTTTTTTCTAGGCTACTAAGCTTCGGTTTGACAAGTGCAACATTAGACTGGTTTTGGATTTAAAAGAAAAGGGTAAACATCTTTTGGCTTTCAATCTTTGATTATTTTGGTTGAGTTGCATTTCAAGCTTCTAGCTATGGTAAAGAATATTGAGCCATGCTGTTCAGGCTCCAAATGAAAAGTCGGGAGCTCTGCCTTGGAGGCTGGAGCTAGCTTTCCAACATCCTCTAAAGGCTCAGTTTGGGTGGGCCGGGGATGGCAGAGGCGGGCGCAGGATTTGAACCATGGGTATTCAAAATTGCAGATGGCAAGAAAAAAAAATTTGACAACCTAAATTATAGTTTTATAACACAGAATTAAGTGGCAGCATCATTGATTAATAAAATTGATCACAACTTGAAATTGTCCGCTACTAATGATCAACATATCAAAGTGGCAACATATGAAATAAATAGAGGATAAAACAGACAAAATGGTAACAAAGCTTACAACTTACAAGTTCTGAGACAACTTTCCGATCCTTAATGCTTTGAAAATGAGCGATGATGTCCTTATCCTTAGCTTGCATGAAGAATTCCCTTTCAATCAATGTGACCAAACAACCATTCAAATATTTACGCCCCATCTTGCTTCTTCTCTTGTTCTTTATCAAATTCATTATAGAAAAGACCCTCTCAACACCGCCGGTTACCTTGAGGAGAACAAGCACCAATTTGAGAAGTTTATAAACAATTTCATACCGAGCAACCTTTCCTTGTTTAACTAGCATCATAGACAACTCTGCTAGACTTCTCAAATTTTTGAAGTTTTCATCATTTCTGACATCATTGATATAGTGGTGCAACTGAAAACGGTTTGGTGCTGCTGCGCTTTCTTGGGCCAGCCGGCCATGAAACTCACTTGGCCATGGCCTTGCCATGCTCTTCTTCTCTTTCTTGCCGCTTCTTGCTTCTTTGTCCATTGGTATTGGTGGCTGTGGTTCATACATTACTTGTCATGGCACATTCTTGTATTCTAACGTCTTCTTGGCCCTGCGCTTAGCCTTGACCGCCGCCGCTCCGCCCTCCCCTCCCCCTGAGCTCGGCTCCGCCCTCCTGCCGGCCGCCACCATGGCCGCCGCTAGGGTTCAAGCAGAGCCGCTGGTCCGTGATCGCCTCCTTTGTATGTGGATTGGATGTGTGGGCGTGTGGCCGACTGGGCGATTGGCCGTGTGCGTGGCTGCGTGCTGGCGCCTGCTCTGCCTGTAAGGCCGTGGCGAGTGGGAGCTGGGAGGCCGAGTGGGCCGAGACGCCGAATGGGCCGCTGGTGACTGGTGAGCCTGTGGGCCGAGTGAGCCTGTGAGGCCGTGGCGAGAGGGATCTTCATTTTTTTTGCCAGAATACACTATACATATGATATACCTAGAATACACTATATATATATGAATTTGTTTTGCAAAAATAATGGGTATTCAACTGAATACCATTGAATACAAGTGGGCCCGCCTCTGGGGGATGGGAGTTAGATATAGCATTTATCCTTAAGACTGACAGATTCCAGCAAGGGAAAATATATTCCCATTTTTACATGGGTAGCAAGACAGTGCTGTAATTTCAAGAACTTTAGTTTAGACAGCAGAAATGGGACATGACATTGAGGCTGATGTGCGGTGTGCCATACCATGTGACATGACACGTGGCATGCCAATCAGATCAATCCCCCAAAAATGCAGGGAATCAAAGCGACCTCTGTTCCTTTCAGTACCTAAGCTGATGCTAAGTATCTGCCCCGACGATCATATGCTCGGAAAATAGGACGTCAAAACCAAAAGATCAACTTACCGGCGGCAGAGAACTTCATCCTGTCCCCCATTGAGTGAGACACCGATTTCTTTATTTCAGTCACGAGCCCAACAAAACGGTTAGCCATGCCATGCAATGCAGGTCAACATGGATAGCTCAATGACTCAATAAACAATTAAACATGTCGACGGCGACGTGCCTGGTTCAACACGTTGAAGCATTGTTCAGTGGTCAACATTTCTTGGCAACCAGGTCAGGTATTCACCAAGAATTAATGAAACAAAAAAGAGAGTGAAAACAAAAGAGCTTGTAACGTCAATGGAGTGTGCCGTGTGCGAGTCGACCGGAGCGGGGCCCGTGGTGAACTGTTGGAGGCGGCGGCCGAGGTGGTGGTTGGGAGAAGTGGCGAGCTGGTGCTATGCCCCTACCGAATTTACAAGAGCAAGAAGATGGCTGTGCTTGCTTTTCGTTCTCGTCCTATCATCACTAATCACTGTATGCCCGCCGCAAGTTTGAACGTTTGCCTGTGATATTTGCGACCTGCAAACCGTGTGTGCGCGCGACATTTCGTTGCTGGATTGGGGAGCCGGTTCGATCCATTCGATCGGTCCGACTCGCACAGACACAATCCCATTAATTTGGCATGCTTTGCTTCTTATGACGCGGATTTCTATTGTATGCCGTCAGGAATGTAAACCTGGAAGCGTTGGAGGATAGTAAACGGTTGTTCCTCTGTTACTTCGGTACGGTACAGTTATTAAATTGTTGATGTATCAAACAATTCAGCCACTTGGAGGCATTTCTTGAATCTCTTCTCTTTCTTTATGCAAGGCCAGTTGTTGGTTTCTTCCATCTGGCAGAAGTTTGGCTTATTCGAGTTTTTCTTTTTTAATTTGATCGACCGGTCATTTTTTTACTACTTAAAAAGATTTTAGTGGTGATAAGTGATACGTTCTATGTGCCCCCTCCCCTCTCCCTCCTCACGTAAAAATATGGTGCCGACAGGTGGACCTTCTTCACTCACCCATTTTTTTTCTCATGAGGAATCGTCTATGGTCTCCCTCGAACAAATCTCTCTCCTAACAAACTAACCACTTCCGTTACAATCACTAATAACAAACACTCTCATGCACTCCCGATCATCATCTCCCATGTCACCCTCACGATGACCCTCCTCTCTCTGGTTTCCCTTATAATTCATGTCATTCCTGGCCTTGTGCAGCGGCGTGTTGATGTCAGCGCATGGACGACAACAAGCTAGCTGTGATCAATGAGGCAGCGACGCCCAATCACTCTACGGTGTGGAGATCCGTCAGCGGCAGCGCTCGGGAGCAAAGCAGGTGACGACATACACTGATGGGGACGTGAGGAGCGTGAGGCAGCAATGCAATTGCAACAAATAGGGCGGGAACGGTGCAGTTGAGGCGGCAACATGGCGTATAGGGCCAACATCATTGAGCGAGCAGGTTGCTCTACCGCCCAACTGTGTCTCCATGGATGAAGAACATCACTATAGCGTTGGATGAGACTACTGATGCCTATGATGGACAATGAGATCAGCTTCTAGAACCTCTCGGTGTCCAACACATGAATGCTATGGAGATTGACCTCACGGTAATCATTGTTGCTTCGACTTTCATCGTAATAATGGGTGAATATGCAACGTACATGATTAATGCTCCAAATTCTTTATATGTTTTACAGAGTCTTTCTCTATTTTGTGAATTTTATTCTTGCTATAATTACTTCATTATGGTTCTTTAGAGAATCAGAGCCTTAACCGATCTAGAATAGGAGGGGTCCTTAGTGGGAAGAGAGAATCATCATAAGATTTCGTCATGCTCATGCTCATGCTCACTGCATTCGATGGCATCCACACGATGCTCGCTTGCGAAAACATGAAGAACACAAATGTAGCCGGTGGATGTACTCTCCATCTGGTAATTTGTTTTTGAGAGTACACAGAGGAGACACACCACATGCACACCCCACTCATAGCACACACATACAAACTCACGTGTGCATCCACTACCCAAGCTAGTTTGTTCCTTCTGTATTTTTTCATTGAATCTCATACGCCATAGCATGACGATTAACGAATGGAAGATGATTTTTCAATACTTTTAATGGTTTTATTACTATACAACACAAGAAATAATTTTATTTGGTATTTCACAACAACGTGCGGACACTTAGCTAGTCTTTGTAAAATTTTATCATTTATAAGCTCAGCCAAGTCATTATCGAGCCAACAAGAAGCGAAGAAATCGGAAACAATATCTATTTTTATCACCAAACCTTGGTCTCTCTATTTGTAATATGACTACATGAGATTCAGATTTCTGAGTTCTTGAAGTGAAGCTTTGGTAGCAGCAAAGAACACACACAAGAAATTAAAGGCAAAATAAGCTATAGGGCATCGTAAATTTATGTCATTGGTTATAGGACATCCAAATTTCGTGTCTTTACCATAGCACAATACTAAAATATGGCTCCTAGCTATAGCACATTCTACTCATTAAATAATATAGCCAGCTTGAAGAGGAGAGAGAGGGTAGACAAAAAGACTATTTTGCCCCTGTTAGTTGGTGGAGCCTACTGCCGCCGCCATTACCGCTGAGCCTCACTAAGCACTGGGTTAGCTGCCGCCGCACAATATCACTTGCCACTGGAAAATGGAGTGCCAGCGGCGGCGTTGGAAGAGCACCTTGGCGTCGAGCTGTTGCAGCCTCGGCTCTGCAGTGGGGCGCATTCGGAAGAGCACGTTGAGACAGCCGAGGCCACGCGCAACGACATGGAGGGAGGGAGCTAGGGCTGGAGATGGACATGATGACCACAGATTTTGGCAAATAAGAGAAGGTATTGCGCGCGCATACCGTGTTCCTAAGGATGGGAGTCCATTTTCGTGGTCCATGACAGCAGAGGAAACGCTGATGAGGCTGTCCACGGTGGTAGCCTTGGCAGGATGGTAGCGCTCGGTGGCAGCATGCCTCGGTGATAGAGGGGCTTGGGCGAGATGGCTATGAGGTTCAGGAGGATGAGGAGGTCGTGGTGACGCGGACGGAGTGGTAGAAGGATGAGGAGGCCAAGATGGTGCGAACACGGCGGCGCGCACTGAGGCGGATAGCCCAGTCGGACGTGGAGAAGGAAGAGGGAGGAAGAAGAAGAGGATAAGGGCATGAAAGTCATTTTGAACTATTTCTCTCTCCAAAACAATGAATAATATTATTATAATAGTCTCAGCATCCCACAACAAAATAGCCATATTTAGTAGTGTGTTCTTGTTAGACACAAACTTTAGATGTTCTACCGCAAATATATGACACCAACATGCGATTCATTTAGCCAATTTTGTCGAAATTAAAAGCCTGTTTGGGACGGCTTCGGCTTCGGCTTTTCGCCCAAAAAAGCTGTCCTAGACGGGGTACTTATCCCACCGGCTTTTTCGGAAGCCGGAAACCACGTTATACATGATAAAGCCGAAAGCTGGAAGCCGTCGTGGGGCAGCTTCCCACCTTCCATTCCAACTTTACCCCCGAAGTTGGGGGGTAATTACGTGCCTTTTGCCACTGGACAAAACCCCTCCCGTGCGCCCTCCTCCCGCCCCCAACCCTAACCCTAGCCCTGCCCTCGCACTCTCCTCCCGTGCGCCCCTCCTCCCGCGCTAGCGCGGTAGCACCGCCCTCCTTCCCCCTATGTGCCGCCATGCCCCCCTCTTCCCTCGACGCGTTGCCGTCCTTCCGCGACGCATTGCTGCCCTCCCCCTCGTCCTACCCTGACGCGCCACCGCCCTCCTCCTCGTCCTCCCCTGACCCGGCGTCACCCTTGTCCTCCCATGCCACAACTGCCTCCTCCCTCCGCCCCTCCCCCGATGCGCCATCGCCCTCCCCTGACGCGTTGCCGCCCTCCCCCAGCCCGGTGCCACCATCGTCGTCCCTCACTGTCGTCGCCTCCTCCCTCTACCTCCCGAGCCACCACCGTCCTCCTGAGCCATCGGCGGCCTCCCCCTTCTCCTCCCCAGAGCCACCGGCCCTCCCTTCCCAGAGTCCTTTGCCGACTAATTGTTTTTATAATAATTAATTATGTAATAATTGTTTATTGTAGTAATTGTTTATTGTATTTATTTATATAATAATTATTTATTGTAATACTGGTAGTTAATTACGTTAATTGTCATTAGTAGCGGTCTATTGTGTTAATTGTCGTTAAATGCGATCAATTGCGTTAATCGTCGTTAAATACGGTCAATTGTGTTAATCGTCGTTAATTGCAGTCAATTGAGGTAGATGTCATTAATTGTGGTGATTGTTACGTTAATTGTCGTCAATTGCGGTAGTTTGTCATTAATTATCATCAATTGCGTTAGTTTGTCATTAATTATCGTCAATTACGTTAATTGCTGTCAAACGGCATCAAACAAGTCATTCCTTGCTTTAGAGGCATTTCAGACATTTTACATCTCAGAAGCTGCAGTCAAACTACCTAAAAGGCAGACAACCAAACACCAAACATCTTTAGCTCAGCCGTTCAACCCTGCAGCATAACTGGAAGTCGCTTTTTCACACGCTGAACCACACACAAGCTTCTTCCTCAAGAAATGGACTGTTTGCGCCTCTTCCGGGACAATTGCAAGAGCAAGCGACGACCGAAGGCGCCGGCATGGACATTAAAATCCCCATCGGTAGCCGCCTTCTCCTCTACTGTCTCCACCGGGGCGTGCTCGAACGCGGACGTATCGGCCGCCGCCGCCTCATACGCGTCGACGTCGACCAATGCCAAGAGCCCATCCGAGGCCTGGGGCGCGAGGCCAGCGGCGAGCAATTCCTCGGGCTCGGGCTCCGCGGCGTGGAGCATCCCGGAGCTGTACGAGGAGAAGGGGGCGCACAACCTTCGGGAGTTTGAGCTCCGGGCCGCCACGAACGACTTCCGTCCGCTGCTCATGGTCGGCGAGGGCGGCTTCGAGTGCATCTACAGGGGCATCCTCCGGCTCCCCGACGCCCCCCACGGTCGCCAGTGTTGACCCAAACCGAAGACAAACACACGCGAACATAAGAACGCAAAAAAGATTTGTGCCGTCGGAACAATAGCAGCTTTTCTGGTTTTTTTTCTTCTCTATTACAGAGGTGCCCTTTTATTGAGAGCAAACGACTATTCGTATCCGGAAAAGATTCTACGTATCCTGAAGGGATACCACACAAACTCTAGAATCCATAATGAATACTGCATAAACACTGTAGAACTATGTAAATAAACTCTACGTAAAATCTAGATATACCATATACACAAAAATTACTAACAGCCAGTTACCCCACACCTGCAGATTGCAACGCAATTCCTTAGTGAGTCTTCAGCCATTTGACTCCGTTCTCTGTTCAGGGGCGGCTGGCCGAGGTTCACTTCCTGGGCGTCGTCGAGCAGCCGAACCTCGTCAAGCTCGTCGGCTACTGCGCCTCGCAGACCGATCGAGGCCCGCGGAGGCTTCTGGTCTACGAATTCATGCCGAACAAGACGCTGGATGACCACTTGTTCAATCGAGCGTACCCTGTCCTTCCATGTGACGTCAGGTTACAGATAGCACTGGGTGCTGCTCAGGGGTTGCTCTATCTCCATGAGGGCCTGGAGCTTCATGTAACCAATCTGCTTCGGACACTATCCATCATCCTAGGCTTGAATGAAGCTGTTTTGTTCTGTGAATGGATTCTGCTTAGATTGAGCAAGAGTAGGTAGACTGTTTTTACACTGACATGAGACTGTTTTTTGTTCTCTCATCTCATCAGAACATGGCATGAGACCTGATTTATATGAACTGCAAGGAAAGCAGAAGGTTGTATCAGTCTCACAGCCTGACCCATTTTACTTATGATCTTTCGATATTCGCAAATCATACACCGTGATTTCAAGGCTTCGAACGTACTGTTGGATGAGGAGTTTAAACCCAAACTATCAGACTTTGGATTAGCACGGGAGGGGCCATCAGAAGGTCAGACCCATGTGTCTACAGCGGTATGTTCAAACTTCACTGCAGTGACTGAATTTCCTTGTGTTGCATAACCACATAGGCGCATTCTGAAAGTTTTCATATGAAGTGAAGCATCAATTCTACATTCCTTAGAAATCCATTTCCATTGCAATCAGGTTATGGGAACCTACGGACTACGGTTATGCAGCTCCAGACTATGTCCAGACAGGGCATCTCACCACCAAGAGCGATGTCTCGAGCTTCGGAGTTGTATTGTATGAAATCCTCATCCTCACCGCTCGAAGCTCAGTAGAAAGAAACCGCTCCAAGAACGAGCAGAAGCTCCTTGAATGGGTGAGGCAGCACCCTGCCGAGAGCAAACAGTTCGGCAAGATCGTTGACACAAGGCTTGAAGGAAGGTACTCCATGAGAGGAGCAAGAGAGATCGCCAAGCTGGCCAATGGCTACCTTGCAAAGTATGCAAAGGACCGCCCCACAATGGTAGAGGTAGTTGGGAGGCTGAAACAGGCAATACAGCACAAGGAGCTGGATGGTCATGTGTATGCAGCGGAGGAAAGCTCGTCTCTTCAGGAGGCACCAAGGACACCAGCCATGAAGGACGTGGCCATGGCGTTGGCGAGGCAGCGGATGCTTCATCTGGCTGCTCTAGGGGAGAATGCAAACACTCATGCAAGGAGGAGGTACATGCTCATGTGGGCTGCTGCTGCTCCAACGTGATCTCTTGTCAAGTTGATGCTCTTGACTTCATGTACAGTCTGAACCTATGGTGACTTCTGAAGATCTTTTTTTGATAGATTTAATACTGATGTTTCATTTTTCTACTATTGGATATGGTTTAGAAGAGTTACATTTGTTTTTTCCCCTCCATTGCCATATCTGATGAGTCAATGTTTGAAAGTTGGTGAAAAGGTTGGAACTTGGAAGGTCTGAAATGTAATTCTGCCTTTCTATTCTTGGTCTCATATGAGCCGGTAATTGTAAAGTTAGACTTGAAAATGGTGCTTTCACTGCATTCTTGTTCTTTTTGGAATAATCAAAGCTATCTGTTGCCCTTGAATTACAGTTCTGAAGCAGCTAAGTCAAATGTTTGACAGCTGATACCTCTCCACTTCGCATTTTATTTGCCATATAACGTGTGTTCCACAATTTCAGTTTGCAAGCTAAGTAAATATTGATACCACCCCGCCCCCCCTGCTTTGCAATATCCAACATTTTCTTTCAAACTTAGAATCCTGCAGGAACATAGTTCTGATTTATAATGACATTGTTTTCCTTTTTGACCCATGCCATTTTGTACTCTCTTTAGAGCAGACCCTCGACTGATCTAATGTATTTTCATCAAGAAACAACATAAAGTGAACTTAACTCCTTTGGCGATCGGCACGCTCCACCAAAATCCACGTTGGTGCCACTCCGGCACCAACGCCCACACCCCTGCGCTCAACCCCCACCGTGGTATGAGTCCCCCCCCCCACCAAGCCCCCTCCCAATCCCTCCGCCGCCTCCGCCTTTCCCCTTCACATGTCCCCCTCCGCCGGCCATCACCGTCACACACCGCTCTCACCCCCTCCGCCTCCTCTCCCCGTCCTACATCGCCTCCCTCTACCACCTCCTGCCCGCCTTCGGGACAAACCCCCTCTCCTCACCCAAAACCTCTGCCAAGGCCAGATCCAGATCTGATCTGGCCCTTGCAGTTGGCCGGCCCCAGCTCCACCATGGCTCCTTGCTCCTCCATCTTTGAAGCCCCGGTGGAAGTCTCCCCAAGCTACGGCCCGCCAGCCTTAGCACCTTTCAGCTGCAGTTCCCCCAAGCCTTTGGCTGCAGCGACTCATACACAACACCAGGCATTGAAGGCACCAACCTTTGTGCAAATACTCTAGCGCCAAGACCAACTGAGTGACACCAAATTTACCGCGCCTGCCTGCCCCAACACTCATCTACCGAACACCATTCAAGTGCCACAAAGCTCCCTCAAGGCTACTAAAGTAGCTCGGCGCGCACCATCCCATCGAAGCTTCCTTGAGCAAGCGGTGTATCCCCTAGTCAGAGAAGGCATGGCCTCGTGCACCCTCAAAGCCGTTCAGCCCGGCGCAGTAGAGGGGTGGCAGGAAGTTAAGTAACCACATTGGTGGCGTGGAGTTGGACGGCGACCCACTCCACGCTCTGACACAACATCCTCAACCTCCTTCCTCAATAAAACCAAAGGAAGATGTTTTCACTACCTCTCGCGCGACCACAAAGTCTCCACTTGCTGTGATCCCATCTGGTGTTTCCTCTGCTTCACCACAGGTCACCGAGCAAGGGAGTGTTGACGCAGGCAAAAACACTCCCATCCACCTTCGTCGCTGAAGCAGCCTCCCCCGAAGACACTTTCGTCACTGCAGCAGGCTCCCCCAAAGCCACAGGCCCCAGCCATGATGTTCCTGGGTGCGCCTGACACCCGGCCGGACGAGGACTACTACATTGTCAATGGCTACCCCCAGCTCGACCGAGCCCACCAAGACTGGGAGGCCACTGCTCTAGTGGCATGGGTGCTACGGGGCGACGCAAGCGCCGATGACAGAGCAGTGGCTGATGCAATTCAATGTCGCTTTGGCCTACGTCGGGAGGAAGTTGCCGTCTCCCTCCACCACCCGAAGACCTACCTCCTCAAGTTTGACAGCAAGCATACCAGGGACAGAGTGTGGGACGTGAAGAAATTCCACCACGAGGCCCTGGAGATTCACGTGCGACCTTGGAGGTCGGTGAGCCATGCCTTCGGCGCGGCGATGTTCTTCCGCGTCTGACTCTGTCTAGAAGGCCTCCCGGTGTTCGCCTGGACACCGGACATTGCGGAGCGCATCGTCGGCAGGAAATGCTCGCTGCACACCATCGAAGGAGTTTCGACGAGTCGGGAGGACACGAGGATCCTCAACCTTTGGGCCTGGACGTCCAACCCAAGCTCTATTCCAAAGGTGGCCTAGATCACCTTCACGCAACAAGGTGATGACCCCAGCATGCTAGAAGCGAGCTCCCGCCTTCTGGACAAATGGAGGCGTGGGCTCACCCACAAGGTGATCATTCATCTCGACTACGTCGAGGACCACACCGCTGTGCCACTAGATGATTTCCTCTCTGCGGCGGATACTGTCCCCTACGAGCCTATCATAACCCGCCTACCATGGAACCTAGGGGCGGTAGATGGCACGCCGGAGTCCAAAGGGGGGCCGGGCCACATCCCTCCACAATCGTGAGGTAGGAAGAGGAGGCGGAGGAGAACCACACAGTCGAAGCTCCATGTGATCCCCGCGGCCAACGTTGTCCACCAACCCCCCATCTGGTGCTACAGGAGTCGGCACCAACTACTTCGGTCTACCCAAACAGTCATCAGAGTAGGTCAAAAGCAAACACTGATCGTACCCTGCAAGAGCTCTTCGCTTCCTATGCCAACTCCCTGCGCAAAGCTCTACACGATGTCTGCAACAACAACACAACCTAGACCTCCATGCAACCTCTCCCACACTCCGAGGAGGCATGAGGAGAATGGCTACGTAAAGCGGAGGACTACATCAAGGCTGCATCCGCGGCCGCTGTTGAACTTGAGCTTGCTCTAGGACCTTCAACAGCCATGCGGCCCAAGCCAACATGGTTGACCTTCTTCCAGGCAGTGGGTCAACTTGCTGCTCCAACATCTTCGAAGCATGTCCCAGTTCAAGAGCTCAACCTCGACCATGAGCACCAAACTGAGATAGCCCCTGCCGACTCACCACTGGCATCTCTAAAGCAATCACTGGAGCTGACCTCCTTCACTGACATCATCCCTACCCCTAGCCCGGGTGACATTAACGAGTTGCCACCTAGTGCTCTCCAAGCGACTGGCCCAGTTGGAGGGAACACGAGCCCATCCATAGTACCAGTCCACCCCACTAATCTCACATAGAATCTGACCGTCGAGCTCGCATAAACACACCTAAAGCTCACCGCTGAAGCCCATCAACCCTCTTCGGCCGAGTCCGCTCCAAACCACGAGCAAACGCCAGCTAAGGGAACTGTCCAGGAGACCGGCCAGTGGCAGGAACTGAAGGAGGTGCTGTTCTCCACCCCGCCACTTCCGATCCTAGCTGCCCCTACACAGATTACTCCCCAAATCAAACGTAGACAAACTTTTGGACAGATCAGTCTCCGACGTAGTGCACGCCTTGTGGCCAAGCGAAGGCCAGTCTCGATGCTGCAACGAGCCCAGGAGGCTATCGCTAGAAAATTGGGTGCTCTACCTAAAGACCAACCACTGACGGATGACGTGCTCAAAGATTACATTGCAATTTTTGAAGCGCCTCTACCGCAAGAAAAAATTGCCGCTCTGTTGCAGCATTTCAAGATGGATTGCCAGCTCACTTCGTTGGTGGATGAAGCTCTTGCCGAGCTTGGAGGCCATTGCTTGACTAGCAGTCAAGTGACCGAGACTACGACTGCTACACTACCTACGCCTCCACACACACCACCTGCCACTCAGGGCACCCTTGTGGCAGCGGCCTAGAGGATGGGGCTTCATCCTGTTGAAGTAGACGATACTGCTAGGGACATGCATAGTACCAACATAGCTCTTGTCGCTTTTTCTTCTATGTCGTCGTTTAATTTCTGCACTTCTTCATGTAAGACAAATGATGATTGTACCCGCTTTCAACTTCCAAGATGCTATATCTGTTATGGATGGATGCTTTGGCCCAGGCTCGGGATTTTCACCACCACCGCCGCCTTAGGCAGGTTGCCGAACCACCATTACATGCGGCCACACTGCAACCCTCCTGACCAATCTCCTCCAAGGAGCTACCTCAGGCACAAATGAACGGACCAAATATCAACATTTTATGTTGGAACATCCGCGGCCTAAACAATCAATCCAGAAGGACGACTGTCCACGAGACCCTTACCTCGACAACATGCCATTTAGTCTGCCTACAGGAAACTAAGCTAAACAACGTGGACCAAAACATAGCCTGCTACCCCAGGGGATATCACCTGCGAAACTTTGTTCAAAAACCTGCCGAAGGCACGAGGGGGGGGGGATTCTACTCCTATGGAACAACGAGCACATCGACGTAACGGATGTGCAACAATCGATTTTTAACCTATCAGCGACCGTCTCCTTAAAAGAGTGCAACTCGATATTCCACATAACGATCGTGTACGGCCCCTCCCGAAGCAGCACCAAGCGGGCCTTTCTTCAAGACATCGCTTCTTTAAAACCTACCCTCGGCACCAATTGGTTGGTCTTGGGCGACTTTAACCTCATCTACCGAACCGACGACAAAAACAATTCCAACATCAACCCGCGATGCATCACACAATTTCACAACACTATAACACGTGTGAACTAAAAGAAATTCATCTACAGAACAGAAAATTCACATGGAGCAATGAACATCAGAGACCAACCCTCGTCAGGTTGGACAGAGTTTTCTGTAACAAATCCTGGGACACTCTCTTCGAAAACCATGTTCTCTAGGCTTTGTCTTCATCAATCTTTGACCACTGCCCTCTGCTTCTATCAAACAACTCTAGTCCTGCCCGCCCAAAAAATTTTCGGTTTGAAAACTTCTGGATTAAGATGCTGGGGTTCTTCGAGATGGTTCAAAAAGCCTGGATCGCCCACTGCCCGCACACAGAGCCGATGCACCGGCGAAACCACAAACTAGTAGCCACGACGTGCACACTAAAATCCTGGAGTAGAGACCTCTTCCCTAGACCAAAGCTCCAACTCTGCATGGCCTTAGTGCTCATCCTCTGGCTAGACTTGGCTCAAGATCATAGAGCTCTAACACCACAGGAATCGGCCCTAAGGGCAAACCTAAAGAAGAGAGTCATAGGGCTGGCAGTGGTCGAGCAAACCAAAAAACGTCAAAGTTCCCGAATCATCAACCTCAGAGAATGCGACACTAACACAAAATTCTTTCATCTCAAAGCAAATGGCTGTAGACACAAAAACTACATCCAAAGGCTCCAAACCGAATTTGGTTGGACAATCTCGCACATAGAGAAAGAGGACACAATACAAAAACATTTAGAAGAAACGTAGGCCCCGCCTACACCACATAGCATTGACCTTAATTGGGAGGTGCTGAACCCACCCACGATAAACCTGCATAACCTACAAGACGTTTTCATGGAAACGGAAGTTCTCAATGCATTAGACCAATTACCGGGGAACAAAGCTCCGGGACCAAAAGGTTTCCCTTCAAATATCTACAAATCATGCTGGTCAACCATCAAAGCTAACATCATGGCCATTTTCCACAGCTTCCACTCTCTACGCACGTCGCATCTACACCTTCTTAACACAGCAAACATCGTACTCATTCCAAAAAAGAAGGGGCAGACAAAGTGCAAGACTTTAGACCTATTAGCCTCATTCACGGCCTCGGGAAGTGGATTGCAAAGACTCTAGCGCTGAAGGTGGCCCCTTTCCTGAACAGCCTGGTCTCGCAAGCTCAAAGCGCATTCATTAAGTCAAGGAGCATTCACGACAACTTCCTATACGTCTGCAACCTGATAAGAAGACTACACTGCTCTAAAACCCCCTCACTTTTTTCTCAAACTCGACATTGCCAAGGCTTTCAATACAGTACGCTGGGACTACCTTCTTGATCTTCTCCGTAATAGGGGTTTCCCCAATAGATGGACCAACTGGGTGGCGGCCCTCCTTAGATCAGCCTCATCTACAGTCCTCCTAAATGGCATCCCCGGCAAGGAGATCGCTCATGGAAGGGGGCTGAGGCAAGGAGACCCCCTTTGACCTTTCCTCTTCATACTGGCTATTGATCCTATCCAGTGCCTCCTCGAGGTAGCAACAGACATGGGCTCCCTTGTCCACACGCGAGACCGCTTCGCCAAACTCAGAACCTCCCTATATGCGAACAACACGGCCATCTTCATCAACCCATGCGCGAGAGAAATCTTCACAACCACCCAGATCATCCTCAATTTCGGGATTGCCTCTGGCCTACATACCAACTTCCAAAAAAGCACGATACTCCTAATAAGTTGCAACCAACTAGACCTAAACACGATCTTGCAAGACTTCCCCGCAATTCAATCGACCTTTCCGATCAAATACCTTGGATTACCGCTCATATACAGAAGGCTACGCAAGGTGGACTACCAGCCGCTTTTGGACAAATGGGGGGCGGGGGGGAGGGGGCGGTTGGTAGGCTGGTAAGGGTGTTTACTGTCCCTAGCGGGACGAGCAATCCTGGTCAAATCCATCCTCACCTCGATTCCTATTTATTACCTCACGATTTTCAAAACTCCCAAGATGGTCCTTCGCACCCTGGACCGAATCAGGCGCCGGTTCCTTTGGGCTGGTCACGAAAATAGCACGAGTGGAAAGAGTAAAATTAACTGGAACAAAGTGTGTCGCCCAACCCAGCTTGGCGGCCTAGGCATCCTCAGCTTTCCACAATTCTCCTCGGCACTCAGACTTCGCTGGCTGTGGCAAAACTAGAAGGATCAATCCAAACCTTGGGCCGGCACGGAAATCCCTTGCGACTAAACGGATTGCAGCATTTTTGCGGCGGCAACTAGGATATCCCTCGGAGAAGGCCAGATGACAAAATTCTGGTACTCAACCTGGTTGGGCGGAGAGACTCCCAAAGATTTAGTTCCCAAGATCTTTGAAATTTCAAAAAGGAAAAATCAGACCGTGGCCTCGGCACTACAAAATGGACATTGGATACAAGACATAAATTTAATGAGGGGACTGGCAGTCCACCACATCCAATAGTTCGTGGGACTATAGACCAGAACTAACCAAATTCATCTGATACAAGGCACCCCAGACGAGATATCTTGGAAGCCATCCCTGAAAGGAACCTAGTCGTCAAAATCAGTAGCGACAAACTTCAATACAATAATTTGGAAAACCCACGTCCCCAAAGTGCAAATTCTTCGCGTGGTTGGCAATCCAAAACAAACTGTGGACCTCGGACAGACTAGAAGCTAGGGAGTGGCCAAATCAGCACTTCTGCCCCCTATGCAGACACACTTAGGAGTTGGCCGTACACCTTTTCGCCCATTGTCACTTCTCGGTAAGAATCTGGAAGCACATGGCGGATTGGCTAAGCACCGACAGCCTACAGCCATCCTTATGGTCCCCTAGCACGGAAATCCTGGACTGGTGGTCTAATGTAGCAGAAACGAAAGGCCCCCCCCAAGAAAACCACGACCACAACCACGATCCTGATCCTAATTATCTGGGAAATATGGAAGGAATGAAACGCAATAATCTTTAACAACAAAGCCACCGCACCAGTGGAACTACTAGCGAAGATCAAGGGGGAGGGTAGAACTTGGTTCCTAGCGGGGGCAAATGCATAGAGCTTTTCAATCTTTTGTAATTAAGGCACTAGCTAACTTTTAATTGGTACTTTGTGGTTCTCGTCTGCCCTTCTCTATTAATACAACAGGAAAAAATCTTGTGCCGGTTATCATTCAAAAAAAAAAAAATGAAGCCCCAAGAAATATTCCAGGCTGAGTTTCCACAAAAAATCATAACACGAAAGGTAATTTCCATCTCAATCAGAAACCTCTTCAATAGTGTATGATGAAGGGGCCTCTCCCCAGGTCCTCCCCCACCGTATTTATTTCCATGACATTGTGACTGCAAATTGAACTGTACGGTTCCTTTGCATAAACAACCGACTCGAACAGTACAATATTAACTTCACAAAAATGATCAGGAAACTAAAAACTGTAGAATTACAAACATGCAGAAGAAGGCCACCAAACACATCAGTTCTCTGCAATCGGAAAGGCTGATCCAATTTTGTTGTTCCCCATCCGGTAACACTTGATGTTCACTGTGTACGGGCCAATATCGACATGGTTATCTTCCCCTCCAATAAAGAACCACAGCGTGTAGAGTGCAACCTCAAACTCAGGGCTGACACCAATCAAAGTGCTGGATACTGATTTCAGAACACCGTGCCACTCAAACTGAATGGTCAGTAGCTGTGTCTCGGAATCAGGCTATCAAAATGAGAATGGAACAGTTTAGCTCCGTAATTCATATGCAATTGCATCTTGTCTATGTTTGGAATATACACTAACCGAGTCCCCGCGCCGCCTCGGGAATATGTAACCTTGGTAGTCCACATTTTTCCCTTGGCTTCTTCCAGGTAAAACTGCAAATTAGTCACGGAATGTCAGTCAGAAGTATTTTCATATAAGGAAGGCAGCTGAAACATTACAATAGGGTGGATAACAGCCAGCTCGCCTCGGCTAACGAGCAAAATACCAGGCTCGGCTCGACTCGTTGAAAAGCTCGAACTCGATTCGTTATGCTCGTTAAGAAAGTTAAGAGGTCACAGTTTGAAGCTCGTTAGACTTGCTAAAAAGGAAAATCAACCTAATAAAAATTTTAGAAAGTCAAAAGATCACAGCTTAGGGTTTGTGACTCTCTGGACCGCCTAAGGGTTGCTGGGTTGGGCTGGCTTGGTACTACTGCTCTACTGTGCTGGTTTTTTAACAAGCTAAACGAGCTTAATGAGCAAATCGCAAGCCAGCTCGAACTCGACTTGTTAAGAAAACGAGCTAAATTGCCGGCTCGGCTCGGCTCGGCTCATCAAAGGACCGAGTTCGAGCCGAGTCCTTAACGAGCTGAGCTGGTTCACGAGTTTCGAACTTTTTTTTTACCCTTACATTACAAGAACTTTTTCGAGAACACAAACATTACAAGAACTTGCCTGAATCCAGTTATGGAAGCCTGAGACCTCATTCTCTCCTTGTCCCCGTCCCTTGATCTCACCAACAAATACATGCGCAAATGCAGACGAGCTGCTAGAGTTGCCACATCTTCCATACAAAAACCATAGGGATTTCAACATTCTCTTGAAGTCATCATAGTCTTGAGGCGCGACTCCCTTCAGCGCTAAATACCGGTACATGTACTTGATTGGCGCTGTCCTGGCAATCTCTTTCATAAATGCTACTAAGCTACTTCTTCATGCTTGTCCTGCTCTGTAACAACCTCTTTGTACCCTTGGTGTGGGTTGTAATTATCAAGAAGAGCGCAGAAACGAGAGTAGGTGGGCATTCTTAGCACATCATCGCCTAGACAGCTGAACAAGTTTTCAGATGCCGCATCACCCTTCTGATAAACCTTTTTCCCCTCTCCACGTTCGATTCTGTAGTCCTTACCAGGAACGAGACGGTTCAGATCGAGCTCCCAGAGCCGTCCACATGCTTTCAACAAACTGTTGAGCTCCTCCCTGGTAGGCTCTACATTTAGGCCATGGTGGATCTGACCAGCATCCTCAGTACACTTGTTCAGATGGTGGCCTTTTGTATACGTTCCATGCTTCAGACCGTTCCAAACATCACGTTTTTCACAGCTGTTTTTCTCCGAAGCCACTTCGTGTTACAACACGTGGAAGTCGGAAGCCACCCATGGGGAGCTTCTGCAATCTCCATTCCAAAATTACCCTCAAAATTCGGGGGTAATTACCCGTCGAATACCACTCCATAAAAGCCAACTTGGCTCCCTCCCCCCCCCCCCGCGCCCCCATGGACGCCCACTCGCTCGGCTCCCTCCTCCCCGCGGACGCCCGCTCGCCCGGCTCCCTCCTCCCCCGCCCGCCTCCTCCTCCCCCAGCGCCCTCCTCCCTAGCTCACTCCTAGCTCCTCCCCGGCTACCACCTCCCATGTTTTCCTTTTTTTCAATGAAATAATTGTTGCTGAAAAATAATCCTGCTGTAGGATTGTAACCATGTAAAGATCTATTGTAAATGGAATAATTGTTGTATTCATTATTCCTTTGTAATAATTGTGTTCATTTTTTGGTTTGTTTTTCGGTTGTATTAATTATTCACCGTAATAAGCTGTGTGAAATAATTACTTATTATAATAATTATTTATGCAATAATTGTTTACTTAATATGTATTTATTGTGATATTTATTCATTGTAATAATTGTTTGTAATAATTATTTGTTGTAATAAATGTTTATTGTAATAATCGTCATTATATTGTTGTTAATCACGGTATATTGCGTTGTTTGTGGTATGTTGTCGTTAATCATCGTTGAATGCAATCAATTGTGGTAGTCATTGTTCATTGCAATTAATTATTGTCAATTGCGGTAGTTGTCGTTTATTGCGGTAGTTATCGTCTATTGCGGTAGTTATCGTCAATTGCGATAGTTATCATCCATTGCATTTGTTGTCGTTAATAGTCATCAATTGTCGTTAGTGTCGTTAAATATTGTTAATTGTGTTAAACGACATCAAACAAGCCATTATTGTTCTCAGGGGCATTTTAGATATTTTTCATCTCGGAAGCTGCAGCCAGCTTACCTAAAAGCCACATAGCCAAACACCAAATCTCTCCAGCTCAGCCATTTAGCCCTATAGTCGTTTCGCCGTGCAGTCCAGCCAGAAGCCGCTTTTTAGAAAAACCACAGCCGTTCCAAACAGGCCCTATGTAGGATCCCAGAATTCACACAGGACAAGGAAGCTTCACAACAACTAGTACCACCATCAGATCTTACAAAATGGAATTTGGTGGTCTTTATGTGTGTGTATATATATATATATATATATATATATATATATATAGAGAGAGAGAGAGAGAGAGAGAGAGAAATTACATAAGGCACCTGGGTGCCTAGGCACCAACATCATGAACCATCCGATACACGTGTGTGATCGATGCAAATTTTGGAGTTTGGGTATGAAAATATTTTATACCTTTGATATATTTATGGCAAGTGAGTTTTGAACTCAATTCAAACTAGTTTGAGCTACTTTTGAATTTAGTGCAACTAGAGTGATTATATACCATGAAACTAGCTCAAACTAGTTAAATTGAAGATTTTTTTTTTGGAGTTTGACATCTCAAATACACTTTTTTTTTAGATAATGGAAGAGAAAAAAACTCCTCCGGCCTCTGCATCAAGGATGCACACAACCCATTTATTAAAGGGACAGAAGTAACAAAAAACCAAGCTGTTAAAAGTGGCAAGAAGCCTTACAATCATTATTAGGCAAATGAAAATTAAACTTAATCATTGCAAATCCTATGACTAAGCCGCCATCCATGCGAATTGAGGAGTTGCTTCGCCACAAGCTCCAACCGTAGGCTTCCTTCCAACATGTACTCCTTCTGAGTCAATGTTTGTAAATTTGCCCAAGCACGTAGCCAGGATCCACACAATAAGATAACCTGCAAGGGATTAGTGATACGTTTTTTTTTGTTAAAAACAATATCATTCCGACAAAACCAAATAGACCAACATAAGGCACTAGCTCCCACCAGGAGTTGTGACTTCAAATTTGTTGGAATACCGGCTAACCAATTCTCAAACATATGTGTCATGCTCACAGGGGGGGATAGATTAAACGCAGATCGAACAACCCACCATGCAAGACGTGCGAAAGGGCAGTCAATTAAAAGATGTTGAATTGTTTCCTCTTTAATACAGAAACAACACTACTTACTTCCCCTCCAATTTCTTTTAAGAAGATTATCTTTAGTTAAAATGACCCCTCTTTTGAGATACCAAAGGAAAATTTTCACTTTTAAGGGAATTTTAATTAGCCAAAATAAATTCCTAATAGGGACTTGAAAGTTGCTAATTAGTGCCCCATAGAAAGACTTGACTGTAAACAGACCAGAGTTATATAAATTCCACCTAAAGACATCCTTTTGAGAGCTTAATTGAACATTAGCAATTTTCAAAATTAGCTCATTCCAAGCATGTAACTTGGGCCTAATAATAGGTCTTCAGAAAGAAATATTTAAAGGGGTCGATCTCATAATATTTGCCACAATATACTCTTTTCACTTACCACATTATAAAGAAGAGGATATTGTCTTTTCAAAGTCGAATCTTCTAACCAAATATCTTCCCAAAACCTAATTTGCATTCCATTTTGAACCTGGAATGACCCAAAGCGAAGAAATTGTTCTTTAATTTTCATAAGACCTGACCAAAAAATAGGAAGTCCCAGGCTTATTAACCACCTGCGAAAGACTTTTGTCACCCAAATATTTCCTTATTAGCAGTGATTGCCAAACACCTTCTTCGTTAAGCAATTTAAATAACCATTTCCCAAGCAAGCTTTTATTTTTTGTGTCTAAGTTTTGAACGCCTAGACCACCATGCTCCTTGGGTGAGCAAACTATACTCCATTTAGCAAGCCGATATTTATGTTTATGATTGTCACTCTGCTAGTAGAATCTAGATCGATAATAGTCAAGTCTTTTTAGAACTTCTCTAGGAACTTCAAAAAAAGAAAACATAAACATTGGCAGACTGCTGAGTACTGAGTTAATAAGTACTAACCGTCCCTCCATAGACATATTTTTTTCCTTTCCAACTACTAAGTTTTTTCTCAAATCGATCCTCTACCCCTTTCCAATCACTATTCCTCAAAATTTTAAAGTGAATTGGGATGCCTAAGTACCAGAAAGGAAAAGTACTCACTTCACAACCAAATAATTGTGTAAACTGAGGTTCAACAGCTTTGGCAGAACCAAAACAAAAAAATCTCGCTCTTATAGAAATTAATCTTTAAACCCGATAATTGTTCAAAGACACAAAAAATAAGTTTAAGATTTTTGGCTTGTTCCAAATCATTATTAAAAAAGAGGATCGTGTCATCAGCAAAAAGAGGATCGTGTCTTCAGCATACTGTAAAATAGACAACCCATCCTCAACCAAGTGCAGAACTATTCCTGATAAAAGGCCTGCTTCTTTAGCCCGAGGGATAAAAATGGCAAGCATGTCCCCTACAATGTTAAAAAGAATAGGGAACATAGGATCACCTTATCTAAGACCCTTCTGGGTTTAGAAAAAGGAGCCAAGATCATTATTAACTTTTATTCCAACACTTCATCCCTTAACTATACTTTTCACCCAAGAGCACCACTTAGCAGAAAAGCCTTTCATCCTCAAAGTTTGAATTAAAAACGACCATTTTACTTTGTCATAAGCTTTCTCAAAATTTACTTTAAAAACTATTCCATCCAAATTCTTTTTATGTAGTTCATGAATGGTTTCGTGAAGGATAACCACTCCATCAAGAATAAATCTCCCCTGCATAAACGCCGACTGGGAAAGTCTGATAATCGTATGCGCTACACCCATAAGTCTATTAGTAACAACTTTAGAAAAATTTTAAAACTAACATTTAAAAGACAAATAGGTCTGTACTGTTGAATTTGTTTAGCATCTGTTTTTTTGGGAAGTAATGTAATGATCCCAAAATTCAAACTAAAGAGAGGAAGTGAGCAGTTATGAAAATCCTGGAACATAGCCATCAAGTCATTCTTAATGATATCCCAAAACACTTGATAGAACTCAGCAGGGAAGCCATCAAGCCCAGATTCTTTATTATGTTCCATTTGAAATATTACTTCCTTCACCACTTTTTCAGTAAAAGATTCTGTAAGGAAATTATTTTCCACCTCCGAAACTTGAGGTATATCATTCACAATAGAATCAACCAAAGACATATTATTATTTTTGGAAGGTACAAACAACTCTTTATAATAATTGGTGATATACGTTTTTAATTGTACATCACCCCGAATTATTCCTTCCTCTTGTTCGAGCTGAAAAATTCTTTGACGTCTTTACTTCCCATTCGCAATCAAATGATAATAGCGAGTATTGCTATCCCTCTCCAAAAGAAATTTCGCTTTGGACCTTTGATACCACTTAATTTCTTCTTCTCTCAGAAGATGCGCCAATTTCTCATTAGCGCCCCTTTTAAGATTAAGATCATGATCAGACAACCTCACAATCTCAGCTTTTTTATCTAACTCGTCAATTAAAAGGTTAAGCTCTTTTTTCTTTTTTATACGTCCCACTGATATTTTTAGCCCAACTACGAAGAAAGCTTCTAAGAGATCTAACCTTACATTCCCAAATTTGTAAGGTAGAATGACCTCTAGCATTTTTATTCCACACATCGGCCACCAACTCCCTAAACCCCTCTCTACACAACCAACTTAATTCAAATTTAAATAACGGCTGATTCCCCTAAAAGAAGCCATTCTCGTGTTTAAAAGCAACGGTGTGTGATCAGATAAGGATCTTTCAAGCGCATTAACTGTGGCCAACGGAAATTTATACTCCCAATCTATATTCATTAAGACTCTATCCAGCTTTTCAAAGGTTAGATTCTCTAAAGAATTGGCCCAAGTATATTGCCTACTTGATAAAACTATTTCTCTTAAATCCAAGTTATTAATCACAGCATTAAACAAGAAAGGCCACATATACTCAAAGTTATCATTGTTTTTTTCATCTGAATGTCTAATGATATTAAAATCACCCCCAGTTAAAATAGGAAGAGATTCTTTCCTACAGGCTTGAACAAGTTCAGTAAGAAATTTTTCCTTGAAGTGAGTTTGAGCTGCACCGTAAACAGCCACAAGAACCCATTGGAAATCATCCTCTCTGCTCTTTAAATGAAACTTGACATAAAAATCACCAGCATCAATAGAACCAATATCGAAAACCCGAGGATCCATCCCTAAAAGGATACCCCCCCCCCGACCGACCTTGTGGGGAAGAAAAATACCACAAAAAATTCCGACCACCACAAAGATGGTTAAGACTAGCCACAGAAAAGTCTTTTTTACCAGTTTCTAAAATGACCACAAAATATAAATGTTGTTCTTTAACCAATTCACAAATATAACAATGTTTAGCCAAATCTGTCAGACCTCTGCTATTCCAAAAAAGACCTTTCATTTTACCTTTAATTTAATTGGCCTATCATGGAAAATTTTCTTTTTTGGCTTCTTTTTATTTGTCACTAATGTGAAATTAGATTGGTCATCCTCCAAATTACCATCTAAATCATTGCAAAAGTGACTGAAGGCAGATGTATCACACTTTTATGGGTATGTGAAGATACCGACGTCAAACTTTGTGAATCTTAAAGCACATCAACGGATATTGATTTGGGTGCCTAGACACCATGGTGCATGAAACACTACACCGGTAGAAGTAGAACAACACAATCAACTGAAAGTGCTCAGACAAATAGATAAAATCTATGGTTGGTTCAAATTATAACCTCCATTGCTTTTAAATACTGGTCGGTTCCAAGATAGCAACATGAAAAAGGAAAAAAGGTTATGACGGAACATCCTTTAGAAAATAATATATTGTGTAATAAGAACAGTGAAAAGGCATTATTTGATATCTATAACTGTTGGCTGACATTGACTATATACAGAGACAAAACTGACCTAAATAGCTACGGAAAAATCTCAGAATTGTGTGTGATATTTGCTACTAACTATTAGCGTTGATCTTCAGAAGACTGAATGCAAACCTGATGTGGTCATCCATGATGCTTTTTCTCCTCTACTGTCTGCCAGTCTCCATCATTTCTTTCTTCTCCCTCCTAAATATCCCAAATCAAAGAGTTCACTAAGCTCCACAAAACACAATAAAAAATTCAAAATATCTGTACCAGCTTCAAATTGATACTGAGAAGTTCTCAAATACAACCAAGAATAACTGTTGCATAATTGAAATCTCCTACTGTACTAGGTTCTAAAAAAAGTACATTGGAGTATATCATAGTGCATTCTTCCCTTGATCAGCTCATTAGTCTACTGGAAAACCATTCATTCTACAGAACACACACATACTACACTATTCCTGTGACCAAGGAACAAATTCTTTCATGGCCACCACCTGTTGCTGCCTCCTGTATGCCGGTGCTTGCTGCTGCTGCGGCCGCCGGTTGCCACCGTCCCTCCTGTCCTCTCCCTCGTACTACAGAAATGAAGCCCAAAGCAGCTACATCAGCACATTACAATCCAACCAAGGATAAAAAAAAAGTGAAGTCCTCTCCTGCCTCGACTCCTGAATGCAATTAGAAAATCAACAACTTAGCTAAGCCTACTAACCAACGCCGACTGTGAACTGCCGTCTGCCGGAGAAGCTTAATTGAGCCGGAGAAGCTTAAAGCTCGACGAGCGAGCGAGCGCGATAGGCAACAGCAGCCACTCACCCGCCTGGAATGCCGGGAGCCCCGGCGCTCCTCCTCTGGCTCGCCGCCCTTCTCCTCGGAGACCACCTGCCATAGCCAAACCGTTAGCACTTGACCAGACCAGCCACTCCACACAAAATTTCCGCCTTTTTTTTAACGCAATTGCGTCGAACGGCGGGCGCGCACCTCGGTCCACGTCGAACGCACCCGCTCGTCGCGGCCCTCCTGGGCGTCCGGCGCGGGGCGGTACCTCCTTGTCACGGACAAGGATCTGTTGATGTGGGTGATCACGACTAAGTTCGGTGGTACGAATATGAGTTAATCGATTAGAGAGCCATTAGATGTTGGATGTGTTAATAAATTATAAAGTTCATTAAGTGTCAGTTAGTCTATTAAACCTCGGTCGATGAAAATTTTGGGTGTACGCGAATATAAATAGCTGATGCGAGACTAATAAAGTTAGATAGTTATTATTAGCTTAAATAGCATAATGAAGAACAATTGATGGTTTTAGGTATAGTCTTATACCCATAAGTCAGTGAATTTCGTATAATTATCGGATATGTTATATAGTTGGAAGACCGTGAATCTGGACATTGTGTAGTTGGATGGGCTACTTTGATTATGATAGATGCTAGGTTAGTCTGAATTTTAAAAGTATTTTAATGTGGTAGAAATTTCAGAAAAGAATTATTTTTCACTGAAAACTCTTTTATCTTTGAAAATTCGTAGAAAATTCTTATGAACTCCAAATGAGTTGAACCAAGTTATGTTGGTCTTATATTTTTATTCTCTATTTATCTATGTAATCCTTTTCCACCACTATTCTATAAATTTTTACCAAATAATTAAATTAGGATGAATAGTAATCGAGCTCATTTTTTCGGCATTTTCCAATATGTGGATTTTCAAACCACTATAACTTTCACATACAAACTCCAAATAGAATAATTCTTTCACCTAAATTTATCTAAATTCATAATATACCTACTGTATAAATTTCATGCATTTCAGATGATATTGAATTTTTGGATGTTTTCAGTGTTATTCGTTCTTATTCGATGTTCTCGTTCATTCGATAGTTTACGAAGGTTCGAGTGTGATCGAGAGTGGTTTCAGCAGCACATGGACCATCCACAGCAAAGGCATGCAGTCCTTTCCTTTGATACATGTTGAATTTCTATTAATTTCAAAAAATATCTATGTTGATTTTCAAGTATTCTATGCCTTGTTTTAATTTTAAATACTTGTATATCAAATGAGTAGCTTTATATATACCCTACTTGCTGTATTGACCTTCTTTTGAATGTTGAATACCCTTTTATCTTGAATGCTTAAGGTTATATGTTATATGGATTTGTTTGCTAATTTGTAAAATGATGCTTAGCCGAGCAAGTAGTTGTAGTCGCAAGCAGTTGATGGAGTGTGAGAACCCGAGTTTTTAGACCTAATCGCGTAGCAGTAATCGGTATTTAGCGGTAATTAATCTCGTATTAGCAGTGAGTTAACTGTAGTGTCAGATCGTTGTTAAGCAACCGAATCAGTGTCAGCTCGTTAGTATTTTTGGATTTCCTTTCGCAAGCATTTCATTATTAGTCATTAGAACCATTATTCCTAGCATCTATTTCAATCTCATCGTTCAAACACAAGAGTCCTTGCATTCACTAGTAAAGTAGTAAAACCAAAGTCATAACTAAATTGCATTTTTTCATTTCCATTAGATCAGTAAGGCAATAATTGAAGTATTTACAAAAGTGCTTTACAACCAATCAAAGTATAAATTCCAGCATCTAATTAAATTACAATATAAACTCTTGCATCGCATATCGCCAAAGCCTTCCTCGAACCCTTGCGTCGTATTAGTCATCCGAAAACCTGAACGTATACCACACTCCACCAATACCATTAGAGAGGAGCAAGCAGGGTATTATTAAAGTAAGGATTGGGAGAAGGGGAAGATTGCCGTCAGATTCTTTGCGAAGGTCATTAAGGCTCCCGACCACCCAAGGGTAGTGGCACCATCTCGCCTTCTGTAGGCCTCATCACCCGGCAATATTAGAACCGATACCCACATTTTACAGACCTACCTCAGCCAATATCCAAAAAAACGGACCCAAAGCCCACCTTTAGACCAAAAGTCATAAAGCCCGCAATAGTCAAAGCATCCTTTGGACCGGAGATCCACCAGCTTATCGTAAATCAACAATAGCGCACAGGGCCAAAGTGGATAAAGAGCCAGCCATGAGATCCATTCCAAGTTAAGGCACATTCATCAAGCCATCCGAAATATCAAACACAGGAGGCCAACATGCTAGTCAAATGCCAACCCGCAGCCAGCCTCAAAGATGCATTCCCCTTGGCACAAGCACAGGGGAGCACGGCTGAAGCCATCCCCCTAGCCTTAAGCCTCATTTCCCCTTCACTGCTACTCACAAGCCACAGCCAAACCAAGGCATACAAGAAGCCTTCCCTTTCCTCACTTCCTCACAAGCACCATTCCACTTCCTCCTCAGCCAATGGAGACAAGAGCCACACCCAGTAGCGAGCCAAGCAAAGGTCACCAGAGCTTCCTTCATCCTTGGGACCAAGCAAGGCCACACTCATCCTCCACCCACTGTCCCCCAAGCCCAAGACCACCTCAGGAAGGAAGTAGAAGGAGGCAAGGAGCAGAGAAGAAGAAGGGGAGGCCGAGGAGCTTGGACGCCACCAGCGGCAACAGTGAACCATCAGTAGCCAACACGCGGCTAGAGGCACCTCCACTGTCGGCGACACTCAACCCGGCACTCAACCCGACAAAACAAGGCCGAGCTGGAGTGGGTGAGGCGGCCAGAGGTGGCAGCCAAGCCAGCTCGAGGAGGAGCGGGCCGAGGCGGCGCTGGCCCCAGGCTGCGCCGAGAGGAGACCGGGCCGGGCCTTGGGTGGCGACCAGGGACCGGCAAGTGCGGGGCCGGCAATAGGAGGGCGATGGCCCTCCTATGCAAAATTGGACCATAAGGTTCCATTTGTTGAAGTTGTATTATTGATTCTATTCTCTCGTATGATTGTGTATAGGTGTGGTTGCAATGTTATATTTGGATATGTGCATGTTAGCCACTGATCCTTGGGAGCTAACATGAGACACATATCCGGGCACTCAGAATCGTTTTCGTGTCACGTTAAGTGTTGCGCTTTCGGCGTAATCACTTAGCTTGGAACGGATCCGATTTCAGAGGCTTACAGCGTTGGTATCAGAGCCATACTGGCTGTAGGTTAAAGCCGTAGCCATGGACGTTACTAGGATTTTGATATGTAAAGAATATTTTCAAACTATCAAAAATTTGGCAAAATGCAAGTAATATCATTCCTTTCTTTCTTATCCATCCTAGCATCTAATTCTTACCTCACTATTCATTTGAATTGAGCAAAATATTTTTTTCTATTGCTCATCTCTCTTTTCCAACAATAGAAACACTAAGTAGTCACCGGGGAAGAGCATCGGCAAAAGGACGAGAAGACGATGCCTTGCTGCGATAATAGGGTTAAGTTAGGGATTATTCTTAGATTATATACCCCCTAATTATATTAATTAGCTTGTAGATGTTGGATTTTGTAATATGATTATGATAAATGTACTTCCATATCTTGATATGTGTAGGTTATAGTAAATGTACTTCTATATCTTGGGCTGTGCAGCATGGTAAGTGAACTTCCATGTCTGTTGGGGCTTGCGCCGTATGTTGGTAAATGAACTCCACGTTTAGGCAGCTTATCCCCCACAACGGTGAGCTCTAGGTCGATGGTAGATTACGTCTATGACTTGGGGTTAAGATCATCAGGCGAGCTGATGTAAGGATAAGGTATTGTAAAGACCTTGTGATAATCACTTAGTCGCACACCTTCGGAAGTGTGTGAAGTGGACATCATAAGTTGATTATCTCGTGTAGGTCAAGTTATACAATCTCTACAGAGTGTAAAACTCTTCGAATAGTCGTGCCAACAGTCAAGAGTGGGCAAGGTGCGTTTTCACATGGTAGATTTTAGTTTTATTTTCAAAGAATTATTTTGGGAACCCGGGAGTAGTTGGAACTCTTGGATTGTTGTTCTAGCAGCTAGAACCAGTTGGGCAGCTAGAGCCGTACTCTTTAAACCTTAGCGGCTAGAGCCTTGATACTAGTGATTGGTAACTAGAACCTTCACTAGTGAAACAATTAATTTATTTATCGAAACTACGTTTGTCAAATATGCTTTATAAAAATTATTGAAACATAAAATATTTATTTGTGCACAATAAACCATATAAGTTGCTAAGGCTATGCATATACATTTTTTCCAAGACTTGTGGAGTACTTTATGTACTAATGTGCTACACTCAAATTAAATCTCAGAAGCCTTCAACGACGTTGAGAAGGACTATGACTACTTCGCCTGTGGCTTTGATGAAGGGCACCCGGAGTACTAGGTTGCTCTCCCCAGTCGAATGTCGATGGGCAGTTTGATGGGTCACCACTCGGAGTTTATCATTTGTTATTTGCGCTACTATATGACTAGAGGTCATGTGACCTTTATTGTAATAAGCGGCCTTAATGTCGGTACTTTGTTACTACTTTTATGTTGAATCGTGATTTAAAATTGTTATCAACATTGTATCCACTGTGTGCACTAGCTACTAATCAGGGACTGGTGCTACCAATCAAGGATTGGTGCAGAAATACACAGAGGGTTCAGATTCAGAAATCCGGTCTCGACAGTAGTATAAAGCAAATATAACCATTGATTTGTTAAGGGTATAATAAACTTTTCTATGTATTTATAATTTTTTGTGAGGGTATTATGGACTTTTCCAACTAGGGTTGAAAATATTAATATTATGCTATGTGATCTTCATATAGGCAATTATAATTCTACCCATTTCGGGATTATACTACTCATACTAATAGGTGCAGTATAACTAAATCATATCTAATCTGAACCATTGGATAAAAAGAATAGACGATCCATATTAAATTAAAGGATGCGACTAGCGCTCGGATGTACACTACTACAAAACAGACTATACTGGACGCCTCATCACAGACGATTTCTGGAAACCGTTAGTGTCGTAATTATCCCACACAGTTTTACAAGTGTGACCGTCTATGTTACTAGCCCTAGCTAGAACCGTCTGTGATACATCATTATCACATACGATTCTTGTTAAGAACCGTGTGTGAAGTATCACACACGGTTCTTAACAAGAACCGTCTGTGATAATTGTAATTATCACAGACGGTTCGTGTTAAGAACCGTCCATGAAGTAACACAGACGATTCTTAACATAAATCGTCTATGATAATTATAATTATCATAGACGGTTTTTAATGATAACCGTTTGTGAAGTATCATAGACGGTTCTTAACACAAGCCGTCTGTGATATTATGGTCATCACAGACGATTTTTGTTTGGAACCATCTATGATTCGCAACGCGGGATGGCCGAAATTTTTAAACACGTGCGCGAGAGGCGAAATATTTTGGCACTATCCTTATATATTATAGCCACCCCCACCTTGTCTTCCATCAGTCTCTCCATCTCCCCTCCCTACGCCGAGCTCCGGTGACCGCCCTCGATTCCTTGACGCACTTCGGTGAGGAGACGCAGCCGACGAGGAGGAGGAGGAAGAGGGGCGCGCATGATCAATTGAGACGGCGCCCCATCCCCCTAATGACGTCGACTACCGCCGTGAGCTCCTCCGCCTCCGGTTGTGACGCCACGGTTCACTGCACAAGGCACTCTTGTCGTAAGAGTGTCTTGTGCAGTGTCACCGTCGTGACACAACGGTGACGCTGCCACCGCCTCTCCTTCATTGCCAGTGATATCCTCCATCCGATCCCCTCCCCTCTCTTCCTTGTTGATATCTGCCATGCCAGTAAGTGATCAATTGCTTGTCGCCTCTCCCTACCTTGTTGCTTCTGGTGGCTCTCAGTGGTGAGCGTGGCTTTCTTATGAATGAATAGATCAAGATAAGATTATGGATTTTGAGATGAAGCTCATAGACATCGATAGCGAGCACCCCGGCATCCCTGACTCTAAGTACCTGGCCATCATATGGCTCTTCGTATTGGACTCGTTTTCCTCCTCAGCCACAAATCCGAACTCGAACAGATTTCGGTTTCGCACACCGTATGGTAAAACATCCATAACTTTTGCATATGAACTCGGATAGCGACGCTCTTTGGCTCGTTAGAAAGATAACGAAAATTTCCAATTCTCTTTGTGAGGCTTTGAAAAATGTGAAAACCCCAAAAAAGGTCATTTAGGGCCTCAAAACTGCCTCTGAAGTTTCAGCACCCGTTTTCGCCGTTCGTTCACCGTCCAGTTTGAGTTTTCTTTCATTCCAGATTGTGTAATCAACCATATGCAGATACTCAGGTCCAACTGTCCAGCAATTGATTGGTTTGACTCAAAATTTGATTTTTTTTTTGTAATAGAAAAAACTATCACAGACGGCTTTTACTAAAAAAGCCGTCTGTGATAGTATATTTTCACAGAAGGTTCTGAATAAGAACCGTCTGTGGTAATTGATTATCACATACGGTTCCTATTTAGAATCGTCTGTGATAGCTTTTCTCACAGATGGTTCAAAAACCGTCTGTGATAATCTCATATCATCACAGACCAATAAAGTCAGACGGTTCAAAAAACCGTCTGTGGTGACGATTTTGAACCGTCTATGATGACATTTTCTGTAGTAGTGGTATGCTCCGAGTGCTAGCGCTGTACGCTCATGTTGCAACATATTTTTTTTCACTTGTTGCGACATATCAAAAAAATCATACGCAACATTATCCTCTTTGTGGGAGAGAGAGATTAGAAAAGAACAGGAAGTATAGGAGGAGAGAGAGATTATGGAAGAACAGGAAGTATAGTCCGAACATAAGAAAAAATCTTGCAACATCACCGTGAACAGGATGTAACATTTTTTTTCTACAGTCAACATTTTTTTTCAACTGGTCGCAATATTTTTTTTTCAACAGGTCGCAACATCTCAAAGAACAGTATGGAACATTTTTTTCGATGGTCGCAACATTTTTTTTAACGGGTCGTAACATCAGAACCAGAAGCAACATTTTTTTGGCTTTGGATTTGCATCAAAAATTATTTCTCACATTAATTTGGTTTTGGGAGCTAGCCTTTGGATTTTGGACTAGAGGAGGTGTTGTAGTGTACGAGACTTAATATTTCTTTTGGTGGGGGAGGGGAGTAGGAAGAGAAAGGAGTGCGAGGTGTTTGTGGGCGGCCTGCCACGGGACGTGGCAGTGGCACTCGCGGAGGCCGGCGAGGTCGAGGAGGTGAGCCTCGTGCCGGATCCGGCAGAGCCACGCTTCGAGACATTTCCATGAGGGCCACGGCGGCCATGGGCCCCGACAGTGAGGGAGATTGGGGAGGGATGAGGTTGGAGAAGGAATTGGTGTGGAGAAGAGAAGGGGGAGGAATTGCCTCAAGCAGATCGTGCATCTGGGTAAAAAAAGAAGGAATGAATGGCTAGCCGTGAAGGAGGAATAACTGGGTAGGAGTAAAGCGTCCGTTTTTTATTTGCCACATACATACAAGTACTATCGTTTCCTAAATTAAATGTACCTTAAAAGAGCTAAAAAAGTATCACGTGAATCTGCACTGGTGTGCGCTGGTGTCGTGTAGGCTGGGACAGAACACAATTAATGTTGTTCCTTCAAAAAGATTTTATGCCGTTTTGAATTTCTGACATCCAAAACTCACCTCATTGAATGGTCTATCTTCCAAAAGTGACGTGCAGATGCATCCTGTGCCTAAAACAAGAAGTATCTGAGTCTGTGCTGGTGTAGTGTAGGCTGAGACATAACATAATTAATGTTGTTCCTTAAAAAAGAGTCTGAGCAGTTCTGAATTTCTGACATCCAAAACCTACTCGTTGAATGGTTGACCTTCAATATTGAGTAATTGTATCTTTTTTGCTTTAAACTGTGTGATCTGGCAATCAATCTCATACATTTGCATTCTTGAAATAACTCAAATTTCAGACATTCAAAATTTCTTGGAGTTTTTGTTTGAATTTGATTTCTTTCCTAGTTCAGCAACTCCAAACCAATCTCCACTTTCCCCTTTTGGCCCTTCCGTTTCCCCTCACCGGAGGCGTCTTCACCCCAAAACCCGCCACCTCCTTGTGCACTCTGCTGTGCGTCGCCGCCAGAGACATCGTTTTCCACCGTCGTTGACCGCCGCTCCGCGCCAAGGCCGCACCAGGGGACTGCCACCTCACCGCACCACCTTTCCATGCATTCAATGCGGCGCCTGCCCTAAGCCACCGCACGCCAGTGCCGCGCCGCTCCTGCACCGCCCTATTCTGCCACCGCGCTACGCTGCAATCCACGACCTCCACCGCGCCAGCTCACGCCTTTGCTCCAGTGAGGGAGCACACCACCACCACGCCGCCATACCTGCACCCTTCCCTCCACCTCACTCGTGTTGGCGCCATTTTTGCTCCACCGTCCACCTCGCCACCCACGCGCCGCGCGCTCCGTCCTCCACTCCTGCTCCCATCGCTTCCAACTAGCTATAAAAGCCCCGTCGTGTGCTGCTCCTCTCTCTCACCAAGCACTAGCCACCCTCCCCTACCTCACTTCACCTTTAAGGCCGGTGAAGTTCGTGGAATCACTGCCGCCCTTGCTTCTTCCCCGACGAACTCGTAAGGCGATTTCGCCCTCCCCGTCCACTCCTCTTCCATCCAACACCCCTAACACCACCACTTTGCCTCCCTAAACTCTTCCCCCACCACCTCCGGCCGGAGAACCACTAAATCACCGCCGCCTCCGTCCTCTACCACGGTTGTGCACCCTACCACCACAACCTTTCTCCCGAATCTCCCCAACCTAAACAAAACCCCAAAATTGAGAAGACCTTACCTCGGTGAAGCCTCCAGCACCATCCCCGGCCGTCGCCGACCACCAGCGCCACCGGAATCGCCGCCGGCTCTTCACCTCCCTCCCTCGGCTCGAGCGCACTAAAGAGGCACTCTGGCCTTTGGCTAAGCGCGCTCAACGCCTTTGAGGCCAGGCCGTGTTGGACCTTTGGGCCTTAGAGCCAAACGGGCTCGACCCATTACTGTAGCTGACACTATTCACAGCTCTACACAGTAAACCCATTACTAATCACGACCCAAACCCAACCCGTTCACTACTCATAACCCTAACTGGATGAACACTAGAAACCCGACACTATTCACTAAAACCCTAATTTGACAGTTTATATTCATTTCGACCGTCTTGAACCCATAAAGCCCATTCTTGACTCAATTCAGCTATATCAAGCTCCCAATAAACCTTTTTACCATTTTATCTGTTTTGATGTCTCTTTTCTATATTTTTGTTGTACTTGGATTCTTTTCGAGGCTCATTCCTTGTCGAGCCGGATATTTATTTGGTTTTTGTGTCTTACGCTAGGTTTCGACTGTGACGAGCCAGCTCAGGACAGCACCGGACAAGACATAGGAGTAGTAGGACTTTTCGAGGACGTCGAGCAAGGAGGCAAGTTGCATACCTTGAACATATTGAACCTACATTTCATATCTTTCATACTACTATTTCACTAGTATATTTTAGCCAATTATTTCAATAAAGAAATGATACCTTGGAATGCCATGTTGAATAGATAAAACCCTTCACCCCACATACCAACCCACCCATTCTTGTAGGCCATATTCACCTTGACAAGTTTAGTCCATATAAAATAATAGCAAATATTCCACAATGTCATACAAAAACTCATTTCTAAACACTGACAAGGAAGGTTGGCGTAGGCCAATAGGTTTTTGGTGGAAAGTTGAGGGTTGAACCAGAAGAATGGACAACCCAATATACTTAATAAAAGTGAGACATCGGTGAAATTTGGCGATGGACGACCACGATTTGGTAAATGGTCCATTGCCTCACTGGATGTCAAGTAATGACAAGAACCTTGTGCCAAGTAAACTGACACAGACCTCACTCAACCACAGGCGTGGTTTATCCAACTTGGCTTAGTACACTGCTCTCCCAATTGAATATCTATAGGTTATCAACAGCTCTTGTATGATAGAGCAGCCACAGATTGGGGTGAGTCAGGAGTGGGCCTGTTTGAGCACTCGCTGAACTGAACAACGGTATGGACCCATCAGCTTTGGAGTGCGGATTCCACTGTTTGCTGGTGGTCTCCTGAGGCTGTATGGACTTTGAACCTACCGGGTAGATGCTAGAAAGGTTGAGTAGTAGAAAAGACATTGTTATCTCAATCCAATCGCACACTATTCGATTGCGTGTATATAGCTTGACAGTATGAGCTTGAGATATCTTGTGGGTAAAGTTGGACAACTCTGCAGAGTATAAACCAATGATATTCGAATACACCGTGCTTCTGGTTAATGAAGCTGTGTTCATAGGTGATTCTAATAGACAAGGCTTAAGTAGGATTTTACCGATGTTAATTGGTAATTTCAGATGTTGTAAACCCCTGTTGTAATACATATTACTGTTTTTAAGTACTACACTGCTTTAAAAATGCAACCATTGCATTCCACATATGCATGTAATGGTAAAGCCGTACCATTCCCTTGACAATCTCAGCACATAGTTAAATAGAATTTCTATGCAACTTGCTGGGTATGGTGGTACTCATTATTGCTAAACATCAACAGAAGAACTTTGGGAGGAGCCAGGTGATCCCTACAATCAGGAGGGGCTGTTAGACGGTGGCGACTACTAGTATTATGGTCTCTTTTTGCGCCCAAGCTTGCCTGTGGTTTTTGTACACATTTGTGTTGTAATATACTACATTTGGGCTTGGATGCCCGCTTTCGCTTTCAAACTGGCTGTTATGCCTTAACTGTTATAATAAAAGCTTGTCTCTTAATTTTAAAAGTAAGCTTGCTTGTGAAGCCACAACTTTACAACTATATATCCTGGACAGTTGTAAAGAATCTAATGATCCCCTTTTTTTTGGGCTGTTCCAGTACTCCATGAAGCATTCCCTAGCATGATACTACTCTATACTACAACACGAAGCTATGAATCCACACTGCCTCTGTTCCATCTGTAGGAATGAAAGGTCTGCGTACAAACTCTTCAATTCAGATAGCCGGAGTGTTATTATAATCTCACAAGATTTCACAGATAGTACACTACACGAGATTAGCAACATCAACTCTTCAGTTCAGATAGCTGGAGTGTGATAATCACACGAGATTGCAATTGTACAGATACTGCAGCACACAATATTAAGGCTTCTTTTGGAGAGCAAGAATTTTACAAGAAGCAACTCAAATTTCGGCAGAAACCTAAAAAAGTGCACGCATTCCAAACGGGCCTAAGAACAGCATGTCACATGTGGTCAAATCTAGACGAGAAGCTAGTGTCTCCAATCCAACCATGCGTATCTGGCACAAGTTGAAAGAGAAAATATAAGCCATTGCACTCCCTTCATTAGTCATATTTGGGGATTACGTCGCAATCCCACACCCAACCAAAAGTCGAGTGGAAGGAAGAACGGTTGCAGAGTCCAATCCCCCCCTGCTCCCGGTTGGAAAAGAAACATCGCCTCTAGACCTTCAAGCTAAAATCAAAGAGGAGGGAAGAGCTTGGCTCCTAGTGAGGGCTAAACCTTTGAAGTTTTTTAGTTCTCTGTAATTAAGGTTTTTTGTTTTTAACTTTGGCTCTGTATGATTTCACATCGCTCCTTTCTCTATTAATATAACGGACAATCCTTCTGCCGGTTTCTTAAAAAAAAAAAAAAAAAGAGCAGCTTTTTCATCGGCGTCCCTTCCCGTTGTACCGCAGCACCAAAACTTATGTCCTTTTGTACTTCTTTCCCCCGTCCACACACGTACAAGTACTGGATACGGCGTGCAGTACACGCGCTGCTTATTAATTGACCAGCCGCGGTGCGTGCCCTCTACCGATCCTCTTCCCGTGGCCGTGCGGTGTTCCTGCACCGGCCGGTGCTGCTGCTGTTTCGGCAAAGCCAGGTGAGGTCTCTGCGTGCCTCAAACGCTCGTCAAAATTTGATCTTGGTGGGAGGATCTCGTGCCGTCATAACGTGTTTTCGTATGCATGTTCGTCAGAATTTGGCCATTTTGCTGGCATACTCTTTGTGTGTGTGTGTGTCGGGGGGTGATCTTTTGACCTGTGCATGTCTTTGTATAAAACTGCCATGTTTTCATGTGAAGAATTCGGATGCTACGTTGTCCCTTCTTCTGCCCATGGTATGTTCATCGGAGTTTCATGTGTTCGGTGTTCCTCGTCTTCTCATTCTATTTTACCATTTCTGACCATGTGGAGCGGAGTACACGCCCCTACTTTTTTTCCCTCCATAACAATTTGCCAAAAGAGCCAATTATTTAACTATTCCAGTCAATCAACTACGTACTCACGTCCTTGCTGTTGTTCAAATACACAACTCCATGGATGGTCTCTGGCTAGTTTGCGTAGACAAATCAACTCACAGCTACATCTCCACGTTGCAGCCGCCGCCGCCGTCTCAGACCTCGAGCTGCTAGTCCCCAGGACCGCGGCCGCCGACGCCGACATGGACTGCCACGCGCTGGGCGCGCACGAGATTGAGAAGACGCCCGATGGCGCGGACGTGGAATCGGAGCCCGCGGCGGCGGCCGCGCTGGCGCGCGATGCGGAGCGCGTCCCGCCGTGGCGGGAGCAGGTGACCGCGCGCGGGATGGTGGTGGCGCTGCTGATCGGCATCGTCTACACCGTGATCGTGATGAAGCTGAGCCTCACCACGGGGCTCCTCCCCACGTTGAACGTCTCCGCCGCGCTGCTTGCCTTCCTCGCGCTCCGCGGCTGGACGAGCGTGCTGGAGCGCCTCGGCATTGCCTCCCGCCCCTTCACCCGCCAGGAGAACACTGTCATCCAGACCTGCGCCGTCGCGTGCTACACCATCGGATACGGCGGTAAGTTCCTCACACCTGATCAATCAATTACCCCATTTGAGCACCCCGCCATTGTTAATATTCGTGAATCTTGATTCGTTTGCGGATTGCAATCTATGCATCTGCAGGTGGGTTTGGGTCGTTCTTGCTGGGTCTGAACAAGAAGACGTACGAGCTGTCCGGGGTGAGCACGCCGGGCAACGTGCCGGGGAGCTACAAGGAGCCCGGCATCGGGTGGATGATAGGGTTCCTCCTCGCCATCAGCTTCGTGGGGCTCCTCACCTTGCTCCCTCTCAGAAAGGTACTTCTCCTGTGGTCTTCTCTTCTCTTTCCATGCCATGCCTTAGCGTTTACCATTCGAGCCGCAGTCCCTGAATTTTCCGGGGTTGGTGTCACCGTCAGAAGTTCTGAAACTTTGTCATTGGTTGGAAGATCGTGGCAATTCAGGGTTGCAGTCATTGACCTCCATTAGTACTACTGCTACCATCATTTTCTCTTGTTCTCACTCGTGAAGAATGAGAAAATTCGCTCGTGTCCATGGGAACGGGCGTCCCATTAGCGATTTCAGCACGATGCTTGAAAAGTAGCCGACTAGCCTGCGCAATTGTGCGGTTTGGTGTTGTGTCAATGATTTGATATCGATCTTATGAATGAATACTGGAGGATTTTCCTTAGTATATATGAGCCACACAGAAAAAGACACAGGGATTTAGACAGGTTCGGACCTTCTTCTGGGAGAATAATAATCCTACTCCTGTGTTGTTGTATTGATTATGATTTACAACAAGAAAGAAATCACTAGAACTAAGCTTAATGATCTCTCTGCTGTCATTTCTTGTTCTCTCTTATCAATCCTCCCTCTAATCCTCTTTATATAGCACGTGAAGGGGTGAAAGTTGTTCTATGCCAAGAGACGCCTCAACGTTTCATGAAATACGTACGTTGATGGTAGTTATTGTTAGAGAGACCACACCACACGTCGTCTTGCAGTTACGTTAGAGACGGGGGCTTAATACATGCAGTTATTCTAGAGAATAACAGCGCATATTAACTATTATGTGTATTAAACACAGCGCATAAGTGTCTATAGTCGATTGGACCCACATGCCTGTAGGCTTTGTGGACTATAGGGTGGTCGTAGTTGACCTGGTCGTAGTAAGGCTTACGACCATGAGGTGGTCGTAATAAGACTTACGACTATGAGGTGGTTGTAGGAAATCTTACGACCACTAGATAATCGTAGGACTACTTACAACCTTATAGGGTGGTCGTATAACGGTTTGTGACCACTCAGTTAATCTTTTCCCTTATGAATGATAAGGGGTATACTTACGAATAACATGAAGGTATTGATATCTATAATAACAATTATAGATAAACAATTTAATTAATTGAGGATTATTATATCCTCGTCATGTTGTATAGTATAACTTTACGTAATTTTAAAAAGTGATCGAAAAATTATCGAAGTGTTGCTCAATAAATTTTTTTGAGACGATAAAGATTGAAAAAATCATAAACTTTATTGAGAATATAAAGAGTTACACAGAATTTACGTGGCTAATCAATATTCCATGAGTTAGAAAGAATTCTGCTACCGTACCGAACCTAACCGCGTGACTTTGACCACTGTGTAAGGATATTCCCACTTAGAAAAAAGTTTGTTACGATTAGTCTGAGATTAAATCTTTTCCAATACCAAGTCACCTACAGTAAGGCTGCGAGGTTGGACCTTACGATCGTAGTATTTGCGTAGAGTTTGTTGATAGACTGTCGAACAGATTAATACTTAATTCCTCTTTTCTTTGAGTAGGTTGATGTCATTTGCTCAAAGTTGTTCTCGGCTAGAGTCATTGTAATTTTCGACCCTTGGTGACCGAATCTTTAGTTCTAGTGGAAGCATAACTTCAGTGCCAAAAACTAAGAAATTGGGTGTTTCACCTGTAGCCCGTCTAACAGTCGTGCAAATTGCCCATAAGACAGAGGGTAATTCTTTTACCCAAGCTCCCGAGCGCTTTATAAGCTGGTTGAAAACTCGAGTTTTAATTCTCTGCATAATTTGGCTATTTGCCCTTTCAACTACCCCGTTGCTTTGTGGATGAGCGACAGAGGCATAACATAGCTTGGTACCTAATTCTTCGCAAAATTCTTGGAATTTTGCACTAAAAAATTGTGTACCATTATCTAGAATGATTCAACTTGGAAACCCAAATCGAGTAATCATATTTTTCATCATAAATTTCTTGGCTGCTTTCGTTGTTATCCTAATCACAGGTCCGGCTTCAATCCATTTTGTGAACGTATCAATAGCCACAAAAAGAACTCAAAACCCCCTAGTGCTTTTAAGAACGGTCTTAGAATATCAAGAACCTAGGTTGCAAAAGGCTAAGAAAGAGGTATGGTTTGTAATGCTTGAGCTGATTGGTGCATTTTCCTGTTGTGAAACTGACATTGTACACACTTCTTAATAAGCTCTTTAGCATCATAGAGGGCTATTGGCCAGTAGAAACTTTGTCGAAAAACTTTTCCGACCAGCGTTCTGTAAGAAGTGTGAGTTCCACAAATGCCTTTGTGTATTTCTTGAAGAAGATTCAATCTTTTTTTCTGTGATATGCATCGCATGAGAACTCCTTGAGTCACTCGCTTGTAGAGGACTCATTCGACCAAAGTATACATTTTGGCCTTACGGGATAAACGATCAGCCTCAAGATCGTCATTGGGTATTGTGCCCTTTTGAAGATACTTGTAGACGGGATTCATCCAAGTATCCTCGTATTCTAGGGAGGTTGTCTCAATAGGAGATGTCTATGGTGTTTTGACTAGTGATAGCTTCTAGAGCTGTTCCAAGAAGACTACTTTTGATGCCTGTGATCGGGAAGAAGTCATTCAAGCTAATTGGCTAGCGAGAAAGTTATCCTTTTGAGATATATATTGTACCTCGAAACCGAAAAAATGCTTTTAAAGATTTCTGACTTCCGATAAGTACTGAGACATGGTAGTTTTAGAGCATTGGTACTCCTTTCCGACCAATTTCACAACCAGTTGATAGTCTCCTCTCATGATTAATCATTGAATCCTGAGCGCTTTCGCTGCTCATATGCTAGCCAATAAACCTTCGTATTCTGTCATATTGTTAGTAGCAGGAAGGTTTAATTGAATAGCATACATTAAGGTTTCATTTGTAGGAGATTCTAGGACCACCCCAGCCCCCGAGCCACTTAGCGTAAGTGACTCATCAAAGTATATTGTCCACTGGTCGTGGGATTGTACTAGGGATCCTGAACAAGTTCAGGATTTGTCCATTCTGCGACATATTCAGGACTTGTCCATTCGGCGACAAAGTATGTCAAGATCTAGGATTTAATGGCCGTTTAGGACATGAAATGAAGGTCGAACTCCCCAAGTTCAACCGACTATCTTGTGCGCTTGAAAATAATGCCTCAGTTTTTTTGAAGACATGAGGAGAGCATATAGAAGCTTTTGGATCTAAGGGTATTGCTCCTTAGGCCCATGTAAAACTTCACTAATGTAGTAAACTGTTCGTTGAACATTTTCATGTTCTGCTACCAGTACTGCGCTCACTACTTGTGACGTAGCAGCTAGATATATTAAGAGTGTTTCTTCTGGTTTCGGAGAAACTAGAACATGAGCACTTCTAAGATACCTCTTGACATCCTCGAATGATTTGTTTGCCTCCTCTGACCACTCAAAACCCTCATGTTTCCTCAAGAGATTAAAGAAAGGAAGTCATTTTTCTTCCAGTCGTGCGATGAAACGACTCAAAGCTGTCGTGCAACCTGTGAGTTTCTAGACTTCTTTCTTTGTGGTCGGAGGGCGCATTTGTTCAATGGCTTTTATCCTTTCAGGATTTGCTTCGATTCCTCGTGCAGAGACAAGAAATCCAAGCAACTTTCCTAAAGAGGCTCTGAACACACACTTTTAAGGATTGAGTTTAAAATGATATTTTCTGAGGTTGTCGAATGTTTCTTGCAGGTCAAAAATATGGTTATGGCGTTTGGTGCTTTTTACGACTAGATCATCAATGTAAGCTTCCAAATTTTGGCCTAGTTGAGCAGAGAAAGTTGTTTGCATCAAGCGTTGAAAAGAAGCGCCAGTATTTTTAGTCCAAATGGCATTTTGACATAGCAAAATATTCCAAATGGTATAATAAATACGGTCTTTTCTTCTTCATCTAGGCACATACTTATCTGATGATAACCAGAATATGCATCTAGGAAACTTAATATTTCACAACCAGCGGTAGAATCAATCAACTGGTCAATACGAGGAAGGGGAAAATTGTCCTTCGGACAAGCTTTATTAAGGTCAGTAAAGTCTTCCTGAAATGACATCTCCTTGTTGTCATCCGACTACTTTCGACCACTTATTTGCCCCACCTCTTCGAGTGTAGGAAGTTGTCCTTTGAGTTTTCACCGAAAAACTCGGTAATTGTGAAGATCGGGTCCTTCGTTTTTGTGGAAAGGGCACCACCTAGGCTTGTCGTTCTTTCATTCAGGGTATTTGGCTTTGCCCCTATTGGAGTATGGTTTAGAGCTACGAGGCTCCTTGTCGCTCATGGCTAAGACTTCTTTAGAGCTTTTAACTTGAGGCTTCTTTAGTCTTACTCTTGGACTTCTTGGCCTTTTTATCCTTCTTCTTGCTACCTTCAACTTCTCCTCGAGTCTCCTTATAGTCACGATCGATTGTACGATTCCATTCGACCTCCTCTGCAGTAGTTGCATAACAGTCGCCCATCTCAAAGAGCTCGGCGACGGTAGCCAGAGGATTTTAAAGAGATATCCTCTGTGATTCTTCTACTACGGACTCCCTACTTGAATGCTCTGATGATAGAGGAGTCAGAAACTTCAGGAATTGAGTTGCGCACCTGACTAAAACGCTTAATAAACTAGCACAAGGTCTTGTGAGAATCCTGTCGTATTCTGTGTAGACCATCCTCCTTTCCTAGGCGATTGTAAGTGCCTTAGAAATTGGCTAGTAGTAGATCACAAAGGTGCTGCCATGAGTAGATCGACTCTTGTGGCTGATTTAACAGCCACAATTGAGCAGATCCTTCGAGCACAGTGGAAAAGGTAGTTGGCCATGATATGCTCTCCTCCTCTTGCTGCTCGAACAATAATGGTATAGATTTGAAGAAACTCGATGAGATTTTGTAACCCATCAAACGTCTCCATGTTCACTGGTCGGAAACGAGGCGGCTAGCGAAGTGCTCAAAGGTCAGGCGAAAACGCCCGAGATCCAGTGATAATATCGTAACACCTTCTTTGCGGGAAAGAAAGTTTGACTTCACTAGGTGATCGTACTCAATGATACCCAGTGGTAAGTGGGCCTGACATATCGTAGGCCTCAGCCCTACGAGGGTAATACTCCTTGTTCTCCATTTAGTGGTGAAGATTTATTGGAAGAAGTGGTGAAGGACCACTTCCCATAGGAGTTTATTGATCACCAGTTGTTCGAGGGACTCTTCTCAGACTAGAGTCGTTGTTAGGAGAGCAACCAGACCTATTATCATGTCGTTATCCACGAGGAGAGTCATTTGAACAACTGACGTTTGATGGAGTCGTCCCGGTATGGCTACCAGAACGGTGTCGTCGAGTCCGCTCAAGCTTGATCATTGTGTCTCGGAGTCTTTATGCAATCTCTTGAGCAAAGATGTCATAGCCTGGTGCTTGTCTAAACTCTTGAGTCGAGTTTTCGATCAGGTCATTGATTCTTTGAAGTTCTTGAGCTTCCTTTGACTGGTTTTGGATGAGCCCATGTAAAGTCCTCTGGGTAGCAATTCTTCTTCTCTAAATGGTTTCAGGATCATCAATGTCTGAGTCAGCCGGAGCATGCCTCAGTGGAGAGCAATCATTTCTAGGATTTTGCCCACGATCATTAAGGTGGAGATCCCGTTCATCACAGGAGGCGTCCTTGCCATCACCACGAGAGCCCGAAGTGAATCTGCGATGGGATGCATCTTCAATCCCGCCTCTTGGAGAGAGATTAGGATACGAGGAGAGGACAAAGACCTCTTGGGTGCTATTATCTCCACTTCGGTCTGAGTCCTCCTGACTCGATCGAGGAGTAGTCGAAAGATAATACCTTGTGACTTGGAGCAATCCCCTCTAGGAAGGGGGATTCCAGGTTATAACCGTCTCCAACCGAAGGTGAACCCTACGAGGGTGTGGTCGAATCCGCAGGTAAAGTGGGCTCGACAATGCACCTCGTGGGGGTAACCGAAGGGTTACAGTTATCAGGTGTTGGTTGAGTCCCGGAATCATAGATTGGAAGACTTATTGTGCTAGATCGGATGGCCTTAGACATGCTTGAACATTTGGATAAGGGACCCTCACCACGCTCTGTACTCGGCTTGGCGCAATCCTGACCCTGGTGGAACGCACCCTTGCCCTTTGAGGATCGGGTTCCTCGTCTGGGCATAATGTTGTGGGCGAGAAAGATCCCTCATCAACTTTGTCTGTGTCATGGTCTCCTAGGTCTGGTGAAAGATCCCTGGAAATGATGCCTTGCTCGTACTCGTAGCAGACATCCATGTCAAGTTCTGCGTAGTCTGCCAAATCGAACCAGTTATCCTCATTCCACTCTCTTGCCATGAAAGCATTAGAATTGAAAATTGAGGAAAATTTGTTGAAAAGGAAAAACTGAAAGTACCCCATGGACGGTGCCAACTGTCGCTAATTTGATACCGATCTTACGAATGAATGCTGGGAGATTTTCCTTAGTATGAGCCACACAGAAAAAGATGTGGGGATTTAGACAGGTTCAGACCTTCTCTTGGGAGAATAATAAGCCTACTCCTGTGTTGTTGTATTGACTATGCTTTACAGCAAGGAAGAAATTACTAGAACTAAGCTTAATGATCACTCTGTTGTCCCTTGTTCTCTCTTATCAATCCTCCCTCCGATCCTCTTTATATAGCACGTGAAGAGGTGGTAGTTGTTCTATTCCAAGAGGCGCCTCAATGTTTGATGAAATGTGCATGTTGATGATAGTTATTGTTAGAGAGACCACACCCTATGTCGTCTTGCAGTTACGTCAGAGATAGATGCTTAATACATGCAGTTATTCCGAAGAATAACCGAGCACATTAACTACTATGTGTATTAAGCACAGCGCATAAGTGTCACTAGTCGATTGGGCCCACATGTCTGTAGGCTTTGTGGACTATATAGGGTGGTCGTAGTTAACCTAGTCATAGTAAGGCTTACGACTATGAGGTAGTCGTAATAAGACTTACGACTATGAGGTGGTCATAGAAAATCTACGACCACTATATAGTCATAGAGTACTTACAACCATATAGAGTGGTCGTAGAATGGTTTACGACCATTCAGTTAAGCTTTTCCTTATGAATGATAAAGGGTATACTTATGAATAACATGAAGTTATTGCTATCTATGATAACAATTATAGATAAATAATTTAATTAATTGAGGATTATTAGATCCTCGTCATGTTGTATAGTATAACTTTGTGTAATTTCAAAATTGAACATTTATATTTTGCTATCTAAATTTGAATTTTGAATATTTGATTTCCTACTTAATTAGCAAAATTTATAGTGAGATCTTTCTCCTTATGTGTGAAAGAGATGATTGAAAGGTGGGTCCATCCAAGAAATTTACACTCTCAACCTTTGAATTAAACATAGTTCTATCCGGTTCTCTCTCTTTTTCAAATTAATATATCTCTAAACTAATTATTGAATCTAAACCTTTAAAATTAGGCTCCACCAAATTAAGGTTTAGATTTTTAGATATTTTTCAAATTAATATATCTCTAAGACAACTATCGAATCTAAGCCTATAAAATTAGGGTCCACCGATTTAAGAGTCGGATGTATTTATTTTCTGTGTGAAAATTTTAGCATATTTATCTTTTTTTTCTTAGCAATTGTAAAAGATCTGTCATCGACTTTTCATATGTTAGATTTTTTTCGATCTTTTTCAAATTTATATATCTCTAGGACAGTTTCAAATCTAAGCATTTAAAATTAGGGTTCACCAATTTAAGAGTCTGATGTTTTTTTTGTTGATAATTTTAGCATATTTTATTGAAGTATAAGTGAATTGTCCGACTTTCCTCATCAGCTTAAGTTTTTGGGTGAACTGGTTGGTGCATGCAACTTAATATGGTATCAGAGCCAAGAGGTCTTGAGTTCAAGACTCGGCTGGCGCAATTAAGAAAATAATTGTAGCTCATTTCTATTTCACGTCTTAGATCTGAGGGAGCCTACACGTGAGGGGGAGTATTGAAGTATAAGTGAATTGTCCGACTTTCCTCATCAGCTTAAGCTTTTGGGTGAACTAGTTGGTGCATGCAACTTAATATATTTCTCTCTTATTTCTTAACAGTTGTAAAAGACATGTCATTGTCTTTTCATATATTATATATTTTTAGATCTTTTTCAAAGTTATATATCTCTAGTACAATTATCAAATCAAAGCATTTAAAATTAAGGTCCACCAATTTAAGAGCCAAATGTTTTTTTTTTTGTGTGTGAGAATTTCTAGCATATTTCTTTTTTTTTCGTAGCAGCTATAAAAGGCTTGTCATCGACTTTTAATATATAATAGATAAAAAAAATCATGGATATAGTACACATAGAGTTATGTAAACCTGAAATTTCAATTTCAAATTTAGCCCTAATTTCAAGAAACAAAAAAAGACAAGAAGTGCTTCTAGCACATATGAACAGTGCAGGACTGACTGCTTGCCTTTTCGGGTTCTTATACCAGAGGTGAATTTGAAAATGGAATTTTACAGGTTTACATAAGCCTATGTGAACCACATCCATGATTTTTTTTGTTGGATTTTCGAATGGGGACGCCGGTTCCCCTGGACACAAGAACTGCATTGTTTTGAGTTATGGTTCGCGATTGTACAGTACATTGCCGACAGAACCTAGTCAATCGGGCTTCGAATTAGCGGATTTGCTAAAACTAAATATTTTCAGGTACTGGTCATCGACTACAAACTGACTTATCCAAGTGGGACTGCGACTGCTGTTCTCATAAACGGGTTTCACACACCTCAAGGAGATAAGAGCGCAAAGTACGCTCTTCTATTTCATCTATGCTGATGAAATCGTCATTGAACAGTCAACGGTGCAACGCTTTAGGAATGGATGACCTGAATTGATTCAATTTTCACCTTTTACAACAGGAAGCAAGTCCGCGCATTCCTGAAGTACTTTGGGATCAGCTTCTTGTGGAGCTTCTTCCAATGGTTTTACACCGGTGGCGACGTCTGTGGATTCCTTCAGTTCCCTACTTTTGGGCTAAAAGCTTTGAAACAGACGTAATCTCTATTATTTTTCTCATTGCTCAATTTTATGTTTCAGTGGTTCAAAATTCAAATGCATCACAGATTTACTCTTAATTCCTTCAAAATGCCAGATTTTTCTTCGACTTTAGCCTGACATATGTTGGCGCCGGGATGATCTGCTCGCACCTTGTCAACCTCTCTCTCCTCTTTGGCGCGGTCCTTTCTTGGGGCATAATGTGGCCACTCATCGGCAAACAGAAGGGGAATTGGTACTCGGCAAAGACACCTGAGGGCAGCATGTCAAGCCTGTACGGTTACAAGGTATGCTCATGAACTCACCTGTTCTAAACTTCCAAGTTCTAATCATACTAGTTCAAGCACAATTCGCATTTCCTAGCTTTAATTTTTTCCTCCAAATTGCGCTCCCTATTCAGGCCTTCCTCTGCATTGCTCTGCTCATTGGCGACGGCTTCTACAACTTCGTCAAAGTCATCGTCGTCACCCTCAAGAGCATACGCGAAAGATCGAGGCGCAAGTCTCTTAACAGAGGTAAATACTACACTGTAAAAGACTTGCTCGGCTCACACATTTCTTGTTTTGGATAGGTGATGCTTACTAGATATATAGCACGCTGCGTTGCAGTGGCAGATGCGGACTCCGTGGTGATCGACGACCTGCAGCGCAACGAGGTGTTCAACCGGGACAACATCCCCACATGGCTAGCCTACACCGGGTACGCGCTGCTCAGCGTCATTGCGGTGGTCGTCGTCCCGCTGATGTTCCGGCAGGTGAAGTGGTACTACGTGATCATCGCGTACCTCCTCGCGCCAGCGCTGGGGTTCTGCAACGCCTACGGCGCCGGGCTCACCGACATGAACATGGGCTACAACTACGGCAAGATCGCGCTCTTCGTCTTCGCGGCGTGGGCCGGGAAGGACAACGGAGTCGTCGCCGGGCTGGTGGTCTGCGGGATCGTGAAGCAGCTCGTGCTCATTTCTGCTGATCTGATGCACGACTTCAAGACAGGCCACCTGACGCTGACGTCGCCGAGGTCGATGCTGGTCGGCCAGGCCGTCGGCACGCTGATGGGCTGCATCGTCGCGCCGCTCACCTTCTTCCTCTTCTACAAGGCGTTCGACGTCGGCAACCCGAACGGGTACTGGAAGGCGCCGTACGCGCTCATCTACCGCAACATGGCCATCCTCGGAGTGGAGGGCTTCTCGGCGCTGCCGAGGCACTGCATGCAGCTGTGCGCGGGGTTCTTCGCGTTCGCAGTGCTGGCCAACTTGGCGAGGGACTTTTTGCCGCGAAGGTACGGGAGGTACGTGCCGCTGCCGATGGCCATGGCCGTGCCGTTCCTCGTCGGCGCCAACTTCGCCATCGACATGTGCGTGGGGAGCCTCGTGGTGTTCGTCTGGCACAAGCTCGACTGCAAGAAGGCGGCGCTGCTCGTGCCGGCCATCGCCTCCGGCTTGATCTGCGGCGACGGGATATGGACGTTCCCTTCGTCGCTGCTCGCGCTGGCCAAGGTCAAGCCGCCAATCTGCATGAAGTTCACACCGGGAAGCTAGATAGGGATTTACAGCGCCAATGCTGTTTTGGAGTTACATAAGAGTTATGCCGGGTAAATTCCGCAGCGCTGTTCATAAGAGTTTGGTTTTGTGTACTGTGTACATCATCTGAAAAGAAAAATTTCAAGGATGACAACAATTGCTTATTGTCGCGTGCATATAACATCAATGGTGTTTCCGTCAATTAGTTTCTTGGACTTCCTCGCAAAAAAAGAAAGTTTCTTAGACTAGGCGAAAATCGTGATTAGTTAGTTTTGCGTTTAGTGCTACAACTACAGCATCGTGATGCTATGTGTCGTGCCAGTTCTCGTCAGCCTAACCCGTCGGTATCAACGCTCCTTTCGTCCACTGCCGCGGTTCGTTCAACTTGTCCTAAGATTCTTCGGCTCGCACCACAGGTTATGGGGTGCCCCCCCCCCCCCTCTCCCTCCATCGTGCCTCACCGTCGTCACCAAGAGTACAAAGAACTCGCTGACTGACTGACACATTGAATAGCTGATATTCATTGAAGCTATGCCCTTTTAGCTTTTTTGCATGGCTGCCGTGAGTTATCTCTTTCTGCTGTCTCTGCCTGTCATCTGGGAGCTTGGCTTGCACAGTTTGCATCAGCTTTTGCGTTTTTGCGCCAGTAACCGGATAGACTTACCGAATAATTGGACGGGTTGGCACTACTACATAAAATATTTTCATAGACAGTTCAAAAATATTATCGCAGACGGTTTCATGAACCATCTGAGTTTATAAGTTAGTAATGATATAAGGTCATCGCAGATGGTTTTCGAACCATCTGTGAGGCATACTATCACAGACGGTTATTAACTCAAAACCGTCTGTGATAGCGTACTATCACAAATAGTTTATAGATAAAACCATCTGTGGTACATCAGCTATCACAGACGGTTTGTAGATGAAATCGTCTGTGATTACTGTCTGTGATAGTGACCTATCTACAAACTGTCTGTGATATTCTTTTATATTACTAAATCTAATTCTGTTTATTGGCTAGCCTCAGAAAATACTAGCCATGCCCTCCGAAACAAGCTGAAACACAACAAGTAAATGTATACATATAATTCACATTCATTTCAGAAACAAGCGCATCTAATTCACATTCATTTTAGAAACAAGCACATCCAATTCACAAATCAATTAACTAAAATTAACTATTCATGTACATTTACACACATGTACCATTAAATTCAATCTTATCACAATCAAGTTCAATCTACATTGTGGAACTTCCCATCTGGATTTATGACCTCACGGTTCAAGAATGACGCAAACTGTCCTCGAATATTTATGAGCTGGCCCTGTTCCAACGCAGTTGTAGCGATACTCGCAACCTGTCGCTCGGAAGATTAAATTCGTGCTTATATAAATTGGTAAGTATGAAATAATTATTGCAAGATTGGCAAACCTGAGGATCATTGGTTATCGCGGAACCGACGAGTAGTTCCATGTTATGGCAAACATAGTATCCACAGATGTTGCAGGCCGGCGGCTGCTGGTAGCACCGTAAAAATAGAATTGGTTAGTTCGAGAGGCGCATTACTACGAAGTGTTATATAGAATTAATGTATGCTAGCGAATACCGTGAATTTTAGATTGTGTCGTAGGATCCCTCCCTTGCATATCCCTCCTTTTGCGAAGTACGTCTTGAACGATCTACGTGATTCCAAGAATTTAGCCTTAGCCATTGCAAAAGAAGGAAATATTGTACAATAGAGTTATCTATGGAGGAAATGTGTTTACCCGTCGATTAATTATCGAACAACTGTGAAGTCATGTGTGGCCCTCTTTAGGGAATCTAGGTATATTACCTTGTTCCGTTTTAGTATAATTACAATTAGAATCCAGTGGAATCTACACATGTATGCTGCCATGGTCATTAAACCTAAGTTCGTGTTGCTTATAAAGTACAAATCAATAAGTATAGCTACTACTGCAGCACTTACTCCTGGTTGTAGGGCGAAAGTATGAATTCCTTGTCGCGGTGAGCTAGCAATGACTCTGTCATGTAATCCTCGAAGAATTTTGCATTCTCCATGATGGTTTGCCAGGAGACCAAGTGTGGGTTGAGGAAACCTATCGGTGAATTTCTTACTTCGGCTTCAGAAATCATGTGTGTGTGTGTGTGTGTGTGTGTGTGTACACAAAAGCAAGGAGTGATATATAACATTTATTGGTATTACACGAATGTTGACCATGATTGTACACACTTACAGTGTCCAGCATCGCATGAGTGAGACGTCGAGTGCACCGAGGTTGAAGAGAAAGAATAAGTCTTCGAATGTCACTGTGAAGACACGATCTTGACAGTCGTGTTTAAGATGATCCTTCTTGAACTTGACGGTGACACCCGAGCGTCGTTGTTCATCCGTCTTGTTGGCCTGTTCCATATACCATGTATGCAATCTCATGCAAGCCATTCCTAGGGTAGGGTGGCGCTCTACATTCTCGACCAATGACTCGCCTAGCACGAATTTTTGGGCCAATGACAAGGAGGGGATATCAGAACAGGAGTTGACCATCTTCGATTTGCCCTTGCTGCCTCGCGTTTTAGAGGTCGACTTCACGAGAGTCAACCGAGCACAAGGTGTAAATGCATGTGATGCACCGGGCCCTTGCTGCTTTGGTGCAGATAGCTCTGGTACAGGTAGCTTCTGTGGACTTGACGCCGTTGCAAAACATTCCTGTGAAGTTGACATCGGAGCAGGTAGCTCCAGGCAGATGTCCCTCTTAGACCAATGGATTAATATCCCAATGGCTTGCCCTAGAGTCATGACCTCATCGCCTAGGAGAATCTACAGCGGGATTACTGCGAAATTGTCATAAATATTGTCCACATTCACTTTTTCAAAACACGGCATTGGATTTACACTGTGCACCAAAGCCCCGACACCGGATGGATACACCTGGCCCCAAGCAGCATCTAGGGCAACGGAGGCATATCTCACTTGGAGCTTGCACTTCATCGCCACCTACATAATGATACAAACTTAGCTACTCCAACAGGCCTATCAATGGATCGAGCATTCCAAATATAATAATAATTACCAGGATGTCATCGATAGGAAATCTGTCGTCGCCTTTTGGGGTAGGGTTAGGATTGGACGCGTAGTTACTCGGACGTTTGGGGGGCCAACTAGCACAGTAGGGGCAGGGGCTTGCAACTGATTTTTCCTAAGCCTTTCCTCAAGGCTCTCCATCTGCCATCGCGTCTCAGCTCTGACGCGATCATCGATCTCATCTCTGATGGATTCAGTGATCTCATCTCTGAGGGATTCACGAATCTCCTCTTGTAGCTTTGCATCGCGCTCGACTTTGACTCTCTTCCTATTCCGGTACGCCTCAGAGTCCTGTGCGAATCCATATTTCCATGGAACATAAAGACCAAGGCCTCTCGTGCGACCCAGATGCTCCTTGTTTCCCAGAGCTTCGGAGAGCATATCTCTCTCCCTGAATGCCTGGAATGAGCCTTAGGAAGATTATGCACTCAGCATTCCCTACAATAGCCCGACATGTCATTTCACTTCCTATGAAGTTATAGAGTAATTACAAACTAGGTAGTTCGATATCTTACCAAGCGTTGGGACACTTCCTTGTCTGTGGGTTTTGGAAAGGAGATGGTCCCCGAAGACACAGCAGCTAACCTCGCTCTTAGCCAGTTTTGGGCGCGCTCATCAGGGATCTCGGCAAATAGTGGGGATACATTCGAAAGGTTTGCCTGCTGGCCCTGATCCCTCCATTCCGGGATTTTACCCTCATACCCAGTGGTGCCAAGTCTGTGGGGGTGCGTGTTTTTTGCCTAGAGGGCCGTGTGCGCCGCACTTTCACTCCTAAAATCATCTGTCGTCTTTTTCGCCATAAAGTCTTCCCATTACTCTTCCAAGAACGGATACTTGTGGAAGAGCCTCAGATCCTTCTCCACGTAGTTCTTGACAAGCGTGCTCTTGAAGTTCTTCCACACTTTGCATGCCTGTAGCAACGTGTGTCGTCACACGGAGTCCCGGTGTTGTTTTGGGATCTCGAACAATTTAAAAATATCCGTCAGCAACTCATCTTTCTGAGCTTTGGTCAGCTCCTTCCACAAATCGTAGGTGATGTTCACCTGTTCCTGTGCAACTATTCCGACCGTTCTCCAGAATGCGGACACTGCTCGGCGAGGATTGATAGGGGTCCCAGACTCATCGACCTCCGTGATGGTAAATCGGCCCCAGGCCTTTTCGATATTCCTCTACACGATTGTCAGCATACATCTAGTTTTGGTCCATCTACGCGACGCATATAACAATTTGGTGTTAAATATTGAATTAATTAATTAGTATACTATAGATGCAACTTTTGATATGTCATTTGAAATATGTATTTGTAATAAACTGAAAAAACACCAATGCACCCTAGGGGCAGGTGGTTCATCACAAATTAATACATTATACATAGCCTATGCCCAACTTCAGATGGCAAGAAGCCATGCAACACTTGCAAAACAACACAAAAAAACTAGATCTAAACCACTTCAATTCTCTCTTTACCGATCTAAACCATCTTCAATTCTCTCTTTTCCAAGCTAGATCTATAATATAATGCAAGGAACAAATTAATTACGTGCTAACCATTGATAGTCCAAAACAAATTACCAAATCTGTGCTGTCTCCTTTCACCAAATTGCCTCAAGCCCCACCTCCAGCAGCAGCAGCAGCGAGAACCGAGCAGGAATTTAAAACAAATCGATCTGTGAGGGCAAATCGCCTCAAAGCCCCACCTCCAGCACCAACAATGAGAACAGAGCAGGAATTTAAGACAGATCGATCTATGAGGGTCGGGTCTGCAATAAATGAGATTATCACAGACGGTTTTTAATACAAAACGTCTGTGAAGAGGGCGGAAGTTAGACAATTCATATTAAAAACCGTCTATGATACTTCACAGACGGTTCTGAACAATAACCATCTATGATATTCGGTAATATCACAGATGGTTCTTGTTCAGAACCGTCTATGAAGTATCACAGACAGTTTTCAAAATGAACCGTCTGGGATTGTGTTTAATACATACGGTTTTGGTCGTCTGTGATGAGGCATCCAGTATTAGCCTTTTTGTGGTAGTGTGGAAAGATGCATGTGTGATTATACTGCCATGATGATAAGGGATAAAATCTAGGCCATAAATCGTGCTCCACTTTCCTTGCACCTGCGGGATGTAAAAAAAACTCGTTAGCGCGGCTCGTTGGCTCGGTTCAAAATTGCTCTAATTATACTTATTAATTGGTTAAATATTGAAATAGGTCGATTTCTAATGAAATATGATCTCTAGCTTGGCTTGGCTCGACTCGTTAGTTCGATTCTAAAAATACTTTCAAACTATCTATATATCTATACTAATTTGAGGCTCTCCTAGAAGCCACGATCTTAATCCTAGAAGGATAAAAAACTAGAAATTATCACGTTAATTGATAACAAGAAATAAGTCAGAAATTTCCACATTAATTGAAAAAAGAAAATACCAGAGTCATCCATGTTTTTCTATGGACATAATCTACGGCTTAAATTAAGTGTATGTACATGCTATGTCCCCACATGATTAATGTGTTTGAGTCGGACATAAAAAGACAAAGCTCCCATTCCTGATCCGGACTCTGCAGATGGGAGAAAAAAGTCTACGCAGGATACGTCAATTAAATAATATTTTTTTGAGAGAAATTACATACATAATTAAGAAAAACAATATGCACTGGCCGGAGGTAGCTAGCTACTACTTAAACTTCTGAAGTACATGTACATACCTATATTTATGTATAGATTTAGAGTAAATATCAATGAACCCCAGGTTTTAGGGCAGTTGTAACGGAAAACCCTAGTTTTTGAGTTTTATAACAAGAAACCCCATCATTTTAGCCGACCATCACACATAACCCTAGTGTTTACGTTTTTCTCGTCCCACAACGTCGCTGTTCTATTCGCGTTACGGCCCGTCGCCGTTCCACCGTCCCGTTGCACGCCCGTGGCCCTTGAAGGCGCGAAAGGATGTGCCTCCTCGGCCATTTAGCGTGCGTGCAGAAGGCTCGACAGAGCACACAAGTCCCGGCGACACGGGAGGACGGCTCAACAGAGTTAGGCTGGTCGACGACGCGGGAGGACAGCTCAGCACACAAGTCTTGGCCGGATTTGCGTGCGCGGGAGACGAGGAAGGTGTGTACTTTTCTTGTGTAATTTAGGGTTCTAGATTGGATTGATTTGGGGGGGAATTTTTGTTTAGGGTAATGTATTGGAAGGGGATTCTGACTGATTATGCTTGTAATGTCTTCATTTGTCCCTGAATTGAAGTGCTTTGATCGATTCGGTCTAGGCATTGGAGTCTCGGTTCTTGAATTATGTTGGGCAAATTCACAGACTAAGAATCGATTTATGATTTATCGGGTGTCTTATGTGGTCACTAATTTGTATGATGCGGAACCAAAAAACCAAAACCGCATAGATTAGTGTTTCTGCACCGAATTTGTCATATGATTTTTCTGCCAGTCTGTTTGAAACGATGAACAAGCATTGTTGTCATATGATTTTTGTGTGTGTGTTCGATAGGATGGACGACGATTGGTTTGTTGGCTACAAGGAGAAGGGTAAAAGCATTGTTGATATTGATGATGAGCAAGCTTTGGAAGTATACTCTAGGAATGAGGACCTTGAGACAGACCCTGAGGAGGATCACATTGGACTTATGGAGCACTGCGAGGGCGATAGCGATGTGGAAGACCCATTCCCATTAGCAGCTATTGTGTCCAATTTGGTACTATCTAACCCAGGCAGTGACGGTGGTGATGAAGACTTGTGCTCTAGTGACAACGATGGCTTCCAAGCTCCACCGTTTGAAGCCTCCCAAAAGAGGAAGAGCAGAGCAAAACGGATGAGAGAATAGAGAATTTGGTTTGATGAATCCAGGATTCTTACACATGAACAATTGTGTGAGAAAATGTGCTTTAAGGATGTTCATCAATTCAGGAGGGCATTGAAGAGCTACCATATAGTTCAAAGTAGAGATTACAAGTACTTGAGGAATGACAAGGACAGAGTGAAGGTGTGTTGTGTGCATAAAACTTGTCCATTCTCCATGTTGGCATCACAAATTGCCGGAGAGCCTACTGTTGCTATAAGGAAGATGGTTGATCCTCACACCTGCGGCATCACCATGGATAGTAGTAGAGTTAATAGTTCATGGCTAAGCAAGGTTTATGAGGAGGAAATAAGAAGTGATCCGGACTAGAAAGTGACTGCATTGATGGATCACTACTACAGGAAGCCTCATCACAGACGGTTCGGAACCGTCATCACAGACGGTTTCCGAACCGTCTATATTTGTTGGTCTGTGATAACAGGCAGTTATCACTGACGGTTCAAAACCGCTCGTGATACGCACTATCACGTATGGTTTTCATAAAAACCGCTCGTGATCCGAGAATATCACGACGGTTTTCATTAAAACCGCTCAGGAAGGTTATTATCACTGCATTTCGGTTCTTGTTCAAAACCGCCTATGATGAGTTTTCCTGACGGTTCTTGTCTAGAACCGCTCGTGATAGCCTTTTTCATGACAAAAAAAAAAACCAAAACGGCTCTAAAACTTCGGAGGCCGTTTAGAGGCCCTAAACGACCTTTTTTGGGGTTTTTACTTTTTCGAGACCTCGCGAAGAGAATCTGACCTTGACTTTTCGGATTGAGCTTTTCATTAGCTTTCCAACGAGCCAAAGAACGTCGCAATCGGAGTTCGTATGCAAAAGTTATGATGATTTTACCGAACGGTGCGCGATCTACCATCTATATTTTTGCCCAAACCAAACAACTCAACATAAACTACACACATCACAAAGAGCATCACCCACATCACAAAGAGCATCAACTCAAGAATCCACATCACAAAGCAAAGGGGGAGTAGAGAGAGGAGGTCGTGGGAGGCCGGGCGACAAGTGGAGGAGGCCGGCGCGACGAGGTCGTGGGAGGCCGGGATTACGAGGTCGGGGCGAGGTGGAGGAGGCCGGGGTGATGGTTCGGATGAGGCCGGACGAGTTGGAGGAGGTCATGGCGACAAGCTCGGCGGAGGCCGGGGCGCAAGGTGTGAGGAGGAGAAATGGCAAAGGAGGAGAAATGGCAGAGGAGGAGATGGAGGAGGAGAGACCACAGAGGAGGAGATGGAGGTTATATAAAGCGAGTTTCAGCAGCCCGCCCATTATGTTCAAATTTTCGTTTCCCGCCTAACAATCGAGACGGTTCTTGTTAAGAACCGCTCAGGATAGCACCTATCACGACGGTTTTTAATAGAACCGCTCAGGATCATTCATAGACGGTTCTATTAAATAACCGCTCGGACACAGGCCTCCAGAGCGGCAAGGCAGCAGGCAGAGGCGGCGGCGGCGGCAAGGGAAAGTAGATATCACGACGGTTCTTATTGAGAACCGCTCGTGATAATTATTATCACTGAGCGGTTCTTATTGAGAACCGCTCAGGTACTATCACGTATGGTTCTTATTGAGAACCGCTCAGTGATTGGCCGATTATCACAGCATTTGTTTGTGAATAGAACCGCTCGTGATAATTCACGATGGTTCTATTAATGAACCGCTCAGGATAATGACTATCACAGAGCGGTTCTAAATAAGAACCGCTCGTGATAGGCCTCGAGCGGCGAGCGGTGGCGGCGCCGCCAACAAGCAGTTCGACAGATTAATACGAGCGGTTCCAAAGGAACCGTCGTGATGGGGCGCCTACTATAGCCTGTTTTGTAGTAGTGGATGATGCCATGAGGAAATATGGGGTGGAAGTTTATAAGATGGTGGCTTACAGGGCAAGGAGCAAAGCTGCTGAGGTGGTATTAGGGAATCACAAGCAGCAAAATCTGAGGATTAGGGATTACCTACATGTGAGAACCCGCATAATTAAGACTAAGCTAATTAATAGTAATTGGTAATTAGCTTAAGTAAAAATCTCATTAAATCAATGTCAAGCATAATCTCAGCTAATTTTAAACCACACAATCAAACAATGGACATTATAAATTGTGCATTTATCATTCCACATCACAGCTTTATAACAAATTGCTTACAAAACATAATTAAAATATTACAAACCAAATTCTCGTTACAAAATTTATTCTATAACTCAATAATGGATACAAGATTAATTTTACAAAACAATTACAAGAATTAAATAAAATACAGTTTCATATGCTTGCATCCATTTTTCATTGGAGCTTTCCTTGCCTCCTCGTCCAACCATTCTACACCTTTCCTGGTCGTGCAACATAGAACTCGAGACGTAGTTAGCAAGTACCGAAAACAGAAATATTAGTTAGATTGAAGAAAGGTTGCCGTCAGAATTTCCCGAAGTACAATAGGATTCCTATATCAACCTAGGTCAACCAGTCCCTCGATCACCAAGGCACCCTGACCAACCTGAGTTAGTCGGCTCCTTTAGTAATCAAGGTATCCAAATCAACCAGAGTCAACAGATACCTTTTACTTCCACGGATCTCATCATCCGGCATTCCGAAAGCCCAACACCCACCTTCCAGTTTGCTTCAAACACATTAGAATCCAACAAAGCATTCCCATTCATTTCCGCCCTCTGTTTAATACATCATCGGGCAACCGAATCTAACCTCCACAACATATATTTCCGGTCAACCAGAAAGCCCACAGTGGTAGCCATATAACAAATTGTACCAAGTATTTAGCTCATATGCCTCACAATGGAAAGCCAGCCAAGAATAGGAGGGAATAGGAATTAGGGTAAATAGGATATGGTAAATAGGAATAGGAAGGCCGTAAAAACGAAAATTACCACAAGACAGATGAGATCAACCACCACGACCAAAGGATAAGAGCAACCACACCTCAAGCCTTTCCCCATTCCCATTCTCATTCTCACACCCACAAGAGAGAGAGAGAGCAAGCCCGAGCTCCCAGATAGTAGCAAGCCATCGGTGGGAAGGGGAGGCACAAGGGCAAGGAGCACCCAAGATGCGGTCATCAACCTCACGGCGACAACCAAAGACAAACCAAGGCAGCCATCTAAGCCCCAAAAAAATCCGTAGGTAGCCATGTCCCCTAACCCAAATGCATTTTTCTACACAATCAGATACATCGGTTTTGGGCCATTAGCATACATGCATCGATCACCATTTCAACACATCCACTCTACCATTCATCCAAATCGATTCAATCAAGTTAGCTTCTGTAAGCATCAAGGCATAGCCCCAGTCTTGAAAGACCACAGAGCGAGAGAGGAGAGGAGTAGAGAGGAAGGAGAGGGTACCTCAAAGACATAGGTAGCATCATCAAGAGCCACCTCATCTGAATGCATCCTTTGTGCATCAATCATGTAAAATCAAAAGTTAATCAACCAACATCAATTGCAATGTAAGAATAACAAGTTGTAATTAGAGATAGAAGAGAGGGGTAGAGAGTAGTGAACCGGCGGCACACCGAGGCCACCCGCAGAGAGGAGCCAAGGCGCTGCCTCGCCGCGCCAAGAGGAGGTAGGGTCTGGGCGAGCCGCCTCATGGGCGTAGTAGGCATCAGGCGCGGCAAGACGGGCCGAGGCGCCACCAGAACCGGAGGAGGCGGCGGATATGGGCGCAGCAATGCGGCGTGGGACCGAGGACGCGGCACAACGGCGGGCGGCGTGGACCTGCCGGACGCGGCGGCTTGGCCTCGCCGCCGCGGAAGAAGGTCGACGGCGTGGCTTGACCGGCCGGGCCGGTCGCACGGAGGAGGAGAGGTGGTGCCGAGAGGAGCCGCCATGGAGAGGAGGCGCCGGGAGAGGGAGCACGCGGGGACCAAGAGGGCGGCACTGAGCGGCAATGAGCGGCGGCACCCGGAGGCGAGGCCGGGCTCAAGGCCGGCGGGCGCGCCATGGGGAGAGGCGGCTCCACTAGAGGGAGGAGAAGAGCTTTAGAGAAGAGGAGTGGATTTGGGGGAAATGGATTTGTGAAGAAGCTGGGTGCACAGGGCAATGGATAAGGGGAGAGAGAGATAGGGGTAGGTGGAGATTAGTGGACACGCCAATCAGTTTAGATTTCCAAGGAATGCCACCCAAGATATGTTTCACACTATGTTTCAGCAAAATGTATATCATGCTATCTATGCTCAGAAGAAATTTGCTAATCATAGATTTGTGAAGTGGAGTTATATTGGACAAAATCCAGTCTACAATGGTTTATTCCGTCTGTTCAGGAGAGTAGGATTAGATACTTTGGTATCTCTGAGTTGCAATTTTCATGCCAAAGTCGTTAGACAATTTTATGCAACCTGTTTATATATCCCCGAGCATGATCACCTTATTTGGATGACTGAACATGAGAAATTTGAAGCCACCAAGAATGATTTCATGCTTGCATTAAATTTAAAGGAATCAGATGGGATAAATATTCATGTTCAAGAATGCCTAGATCTTACTCAAGTAGATGAATACTATGATCAGAATCATCAATATAATGTTGGGAAGGTAACTGGATTGCTCCCTCTCCCAAGTATTGTCAACAGGATAATGAGAGCGACTTTCTTCCCCAGGAGTGGGAATAATGATGAGATTCATGGGAGAGCATGGAATGTGATTAGATGCATTATGGAAGGCTCTAAAATTGATGTCATGGACCTCATTATCAGGGAGATAGCTACCTCTAAGGGAGATAAGAACAAGTCTATCTATTTTGGTCCCTACATCATGAAGCTAATTAAGAGGATGACCACTTTTGATCTCCCTCTCGATGTGGAGCATAAGGAGTATAGACCGAGAGATTCTCTACCTCAGACTCCTCCACCTCAGGTGTCCCCTTCAGCTCCTCTTCAGTCTCAGGGACAGGGCTCGTCGTCCCAGAGTCATCCAGGGCAGGGCTCACAGGATCAGGATGCAGTTTTGGCAGCTCTTACTCGCCTTCAGACCAGCATGGACACTTTGCATACAGAGTCCATTCAGAGACATGCAGAGAACATTCAGAGGCATGCAGAGACTAGGACTATGATTGAGGATCTGAACATGAGAGTGATTCGCATGGATGAGAGACTCACTGAGTATCGAGCAGCTGGCTCGCCAGCTTGCTTATCGAGGTTTGGCCGTGGTCGGCCCTCCATCCTTCACTCACGGGGAGATCTTCCACCGCCTTCGCCGACGCCCTCCTTCTTAGTTGATTAGCTTTCTTATTTAGGTCGATAGACCTTGCTTTGTATGGATGAGCTTATATATCACTTCAGTGTTATCTCATGTAAGCTTATGAACCATGGATGTTTTATTGCTTTTGGATGATGAAATGTTTAATGTCTAAATGCTATGTGTTATGCAAACTTTTGTCTCATCATCCAAGAATTGTGCAGGTTAAATGAATGAATGCCTATGTTATGGATTGTGCTTTATTAATTATCCTTGTGCATATATTTAGGGGGAGTTTTCCTCTCATTTGGTTCCTATTTGAATGTGTTTCAAATCTAGTTTGTTTCTTCTAATTGGCCTGTGTTTAACTTGCTTTACTCTCTAAGGTCATCAAAGAAGAGTTTGTGCCATTAGCTCTTGATCAAAAATCAACTTAATCAACTTTCCTCAAGATTGTTTTGGTCACCAGCGGTCTGACCGGCCAAGAACACTGATCGGCCGACCGCCCTTCAAGGCGGTCCTGACCGGCCAGACAAAGATCGAACCACTTTGTGACCAAGAAATGGCACAAAGAAATTGGAAATATTTTTGTCAAAATTAAAATGAGTTCTTTAGCCAAGCTCTTTCTTCTGCTTTATCTATTTATTGGCTTGAATTTGTTTTAGCTTTTTGGTGCTTAATGCCAAAGGGAGAATGTTTATATGATCAATATATTTGGATTCTCTCTTGTGCTATCACCTTTGCATGCATAATACCTAAAGAAGATAACTCAAATTGAATTGCTAAGTATCATGCATGATTATAGTTCAATAATTTAAAATTCCTACATTATGTTGACTATTATCCAAATATTGTTATTGATAAAGGATTTGTCATCAATCACCAAAAGGGGAGATTGAAGAATCTAGCCCGCCATTATATGTTAATGGAGTGTTTTGGTGATTAATGACAAATGCATTTGTGAGACTAACATGTTTATTGATATAGTTATTGTTTAGTCTAAATTGGATATAAAGGTGATAATCATGAAGGCATGTATGTGATTAATGACAAATCAAATTCATTGGATTAACAAAAGGAAAATCCAAACAGTATGCATTTATAATGACAAATCCATTTATGAGACTAACTCTCTTATTGTTATATCTTATGATTAGTCTCGCTTGGGTATAAAGAACAAAAGAGGTATGCATTCTACTTTGTATTCTTATACCCGTTGCATTCCTTGGATCCAAAATATAGGTTGAACTTCACCAAAAGAATTAACGTAAATATGTGCATATGTTCTTACTACATATTCATGTATGCACATGTATAGGGGAGTTCATTCTATATTTTGAGGTTTCATTTGTATTGATCCATATTCTGCTTTCCACATATACTTGGGATCTTTACTCTGAAACATATCCTGTGAATATACTTAACTTGCATAGTTAATATATTCATATGAGTATATAAGACTTGTGTAGTCTAAGTATACTTATATGTGAGTATAACATAACTTGTGTAGTTCATGTGCACTCACATATTCTCGAATATATTTAACTTGTGTAGTTAATATATTCATGTGAATATATGAGACTTGTATGCTCATATATCCTTTGAGTATATACAACTTGCATAGTGCCTATATACTCATACCAATCTACATTCAATTACTTGCAATTGAAGTGATTATTATCAATTACCAAAGAGGAAAGATTATGATATCTTGTCCCACCATTATGAGTTAATGGTATGGCGTGGTAATTAATGATAGTCATATTATAGAACTAACACTTTCCATGAGTTGGATGAACATGTTGAGTTCTATAGTTGGAGACTCTAGAAGATCATCATGTGTTGATAGAAGTCAAGTAAAGGATGCATCATGAGTTGATGCATATCAAGTCAAGAACCCTGAGTTGAAGCAAGGATGTGCGTCATCAAGCTTCAAGTGGTTGCGCAAGGCAAAGGTATGACTAGCTAGGGCTAAGGATTTGTTCCTAGTCTTTTACCGGTCTCGGTGTTTGGTTGGAAGACCGGATTGCTAGTATAGGTTGCCGTACTATTAAGAGGGGTCCTTGACTAGTAGCTTGAGTTAGTCATGTGTTGATAGCTCATTGTGTTTTGCTCTAGCTCATCTTAACATGTTGCCAATATTTGCGAATGTGTTTTGCAAATAGTTGTGGCTCATGGATAACCCTTGTAGCATGTGACTTAGGTTTGCGAATGTGTTTTGCAAATGGTGTAAGTCCATGTACCTTATTCCTTGTAGTGTGATTCTATAGGTTGGCAAATGTGTTTTGCAACCTGTTGAGAATCTCACTTGAATCCTTGATTGCATCGCGTCAATTTGGCAAATGTGTTTTGCAAATTGAGTTGAAGCGAATGCAATTTGAGGCATTGACTCTAAAAGTTGGCAAATGTGTTTTGCAACTTATTGAGAGTCTTGTCTTTAACCTTGTATGCATCTTACATCAAACTAGCAAAATGTGTTTTTGTTATTTGAGTTGATGTGAAATCGCTTTTGCTCTTGTTGGGCTGTCATGCGGTCGACTTGATTTCATGGCTCGACACCCGATGGGCGATCGACCGCCAATGGGTCGACCGGCCGTTGACGCTGGTTCGACGGACCTCGGTCGAGACCCGTCACTTTTTCGAGAGGTCCTTCTCCGGTCCTTAGCCTTTTTCTCGTGAAGTTTTGAGGGCGGTCGGGCGTGTTTTGGGCGGTCGACACAGGTGGTGATCGACCGCCATTACATGGCGGTCGAGACGAGAAGGGCTCAACGGCTAGTTTTATAGCCGTTGGAGCTAAGGGCGAGCCACCGCCATTCAACGGCGTTAGACCGATTTCGTCCAGAGACTTTGGAACCTTCCCCAACGGCTAGTTTTTGGGTGTGGGCTATATAAAGCCACCTTGGTGGTTGGGAAAGGTTGTTTGGTTGTGTCTTTGGTGTTATTGTGGAGGACTTTGCATGTGTTGCAAGTTCCTTAGTCATTCCTTTGAGCTAGAGCAAGCCCTCTCTTCCTTTGTGCATGTGTTGCACTTAGTGAGTGATTGAGAGCAAACCCTAAGTGCATGTGTTGCCTTAGGTAGTGGATTTCAGATCCATTTGAGCTTAGACACTTGATTGGTTCAAGTGAGCGTTGGAGACTTGTTACTCTTGGTGTTTGCCGACACCTAGACGGCGTGGTGGCGTCGTTGCGCCGGTGAGCTTCTCGAAGAAGATTGTGAGAAGACCCGGGCGGTTTGTGAGTGGTGTGGTGCTCGCCATCTCCGGAGTGGAGGAAGGAGCAACCCTAGTGGAGCGAGGTGTTGGTTCGCTTTGGAACCGGTTCAAGTGATTGGACTTACCTCGGAGGAAGGCTTAATTGTGGAGCCGCCCAATTAGTTTGGGTTTCTCAACGTGGATTAGGGAGACCGCAAGTCTTCGATCACCACGGAAAACATCGCCGTGTCATTGTGGTTTGATTACTTGTGCTCTACATTGTGCAATTTACATTACTTATATTTAAATTGCTTAATTGTATGTGTATGATTGCTATCATTTATATAGTATCATATTGTTGGTGCACTTAGTTGAACCTAGTTGATTTAGGTTGTAATTGTGCAAAACCGTATTTGTTTAGCTTCCGCATTAGAAATCGGTTTTAGTTAAAAGAAGTTTTAAAACGCCTATTCACCCCCTCTAGTCGGCCACCTCGTTCTTACAAGTGGTATCGAGCTTGGTCTCTCATTTATTAGACTTAACCGCCTAGAGAGTAAAGGATGGCGACTAGAGATTTAGTGCACCTTGGTGAAGCACCTAAATTTGATGGCACAAATTATGCTCATTGGAAAATCCGCATGTCATGTTATTTTAAGGCCATGGGCCTCAATATATGGCGAATTGTAGATGTTGGCTTTTCTCCTCCATTGGATCAATTTGCTCCAACAAAAGAGGAAGAGAAATGCTTACATCTCAACGCTCAAGTAATTAACGCCTTATTTAGTGCTTTGAGTGTAGATGTGTTTGATGCCATATGTGATCTCAAGAATGTTCATGAGATGTGGACCCATCTTCAAGAATATTATGAAAGGTCCACTTCCACTAGTGATGATTGCATAGAAGAATGGACGTCGGGAGAAGAATGCTCAACCTCTAGCTCCGACAATGATGAATCCTCAACTCCATCAATATCGCCTCATTGCTTTATGGCAAAAGGTAAAAAGAAGGTAAATAATGATGACGATGATAATGATGAGCCTTCATATGATGAGTTGATTGATATACTAGAAGAGCAAAATGTTTTTATGGGAAAGGAGGTTTCGAAATTCAAAGCCTTGAAGAAAGAATTTAACTTGCTTCAAGAAAATTATGAAGTTTTAAAAAATGAACATGAAACCCTCCTTCTTAAAAATTATACTAGCTCTAAAGTGGATAAAGGGATTATATGTGATCTATTAGATGATTTACCTAGTACTGCTCCTATATCTTGCAATTCATCTAAAATTAGTATATCCACATCTTGTGATGATTTAATTGATATGCCATGTTGCTCAAAATTAGATGCACGTATTTCCTCTATACTTGTTGAGACTAACCTTGTAGAGGAAAACAAAAGCTCAAGGCCCAAGTCTCAAGTTTGAAAAATGACTTGGATAGAAGCTATAAAGGAAGGCTACTCGATGAAATATTGAGTAAGCAAATATGCTTACAAGATAAGAGTGGCATTGGATTTACTCCCAAGAAGAAGAAAGAAAATAGCAAGATGAGGCACAATGCAAGACACACGAAGAATATTAAGTGCCTTAATTGTCATGAGAAGGGTCACATTTCCTCCGTGTGTCCTAATAAGGAAAATGACAAGAGAGGACTTGGTTTTGTCACCAAGAAGAAGATGAAGAACATCCCAAAGCAAAATGGAAGACAATTCAAAAATATCAAATGCTTTGGATGTAAAAAAGAATGGTCACATTGCCTCGGTGTGCCCAAATCGAAAGGATGTCAAGTCAAGATATTCAACAAAGAGGCAAACCGGAATTGAGCAAGATAAGAAGACATCAAAGGGAAGCAAAAGCCCTACTTGCTACAATTGCCGGGAGAAAGGACATTTTAGTAAGGAATGTCCCAAAGGTATCACTCCTAAGCCAATTATTTATAGTAATCATTATTTGCTTAGGAAGGATAAATATGGCAATGTGTTTGCTAGAAATGTTAGTTTACATAAAACTAATGCTAGGGCTATTTGGGTGCCCAAATCCATTGTGACTAACATTCAAGGACCCAACCGAGTGTGGGTACCAAAAGGTGCTTAAATGTTAAATAGGTACTTGGAGAAGTATTGGAGGTTTGGCTCACTCATAAAGAGGTGGATTCCATCTTATGCAAATTTGGATCCAAGCTTGAGGAAGATCAAATCATATCATAAACCAATGCTATCTCGGTAACAAGTATTTACATTAAAGTATCTAGCCCTTATGCCTTGTGTAGGTTGCATTCATGTAAAATCTTAAAAGGGTTGTTCTTGCTCTTGTGCTAAAGCTTGTTTATTGTTTTCTTGAGCAAGAAGGTTGTGGCACATTAAGGGGAAGTGCTAAATCATGATCATGTATACTACATCCCAGAATGTGCCCAAAGAAATTAAGTGCTAGCATTGTTTTTTCAAAATGAGCCATTTAGCCAAAAGTCAAAATCTTGAAATTATAAGTATAACCTTTGAAAACTAATTGCAAAATGTATACAAATGTTTCTCAAAGGTTTCCCAAAGGTTTTGGTTCAAGAAAAACCTATTTTAAAAGAAAATGAGTTTTTAGCCAAAATTGTAGATCTTAGTTTCTTGTTTTTTATTTAAACTAGGTTTTCATGTAAAATCTATTCTAAAAGGAATTTGAATTTGATCTCAAAAAGAAAAACCTAGAGTTGGCCATTCTAAACTTTTTTGGTATTCAAAAGTTTTTCAAAAGGCCAACCTATCAAAAGTTATTCGATTTTCAAACTCATCCAAAATTCAAGTTTGACCTAAAAGGTCACCTTCTAGCACTTAAGTGAGTTTTGCCATTTGAGCCAAGATTATTCACATGAATAGGTCCATAATGGTATTAATGACTCATACATGCAATTGGTTGCTTGAATTATCCTAAATTGCTCAAATTTGGATCTTTTTGTGAAAGTTATTGGAAATGAAATTTCATTTGCGAAAATAAAAGATTAATTCATAAAAACTATTTAATATTTGGACTTTAAAGGGCCATATTAGTTGGAAATGCTCCAAAGATGTTTATTTGATTGATTGTGTGAAAATTTGGAGCAATGTACAACAATTCACTCAAATTCCCAAAATCTTGTGCTGGAATCTGCTGTCAGGTTCAGGCCTAAACCGGTCTGACCGCCAAAAATAGCGGTCTGACCGCCGGCCCTTCGGTCTGACCGCCATGTGCCCAGCGGTCTGACCGATTTCGCGTGGAATTACCTTAACTTCACCCGAAGGGGCAGTTTGCTTCATTTCCTCCCAAACCAAAGGCTCTCTCTCTCTCATCTTCTCGGCCGCCGCATCCTCTCCGGCCCGGATTCCTCTCCTCCGGCCATCTTTTCGGCGTTCAAGGTGATTCTAGGGTTCCTCTTATCCTCCTCTCTCATTTCCTCCAATTAGATTGAGTTTTGGTTGACTCATTCTCTCAATTCTTGAAACCCTAGGTGAGGGAGATTTGTCAAAATCCGACAAGTTTTAATTCCTTATTGCCTCAAGGAATCATCTCCTAAGATTCCTCATCTCATTGTCTTGGTAATCTCTCACTCCTTCTTGCAAATCTATCCACATTGTTGATTTTCCCCAAATTTCTAGGGTTTGTGTTGCATGTGCCCTATTCTTGTCAAACCTTGTGGAAAATCCTTGACCTGCAAGTGGACTAGGAGTGTATGAACACATATTCATTAGGCCATCATCCTACATTGCAAAACATTTGGGTTTTACCCAAGATCCTTGTGCCTCTGTCAGTGGCGGTCTCGATCACCATCTGGCGGTCTCGACCGCCTTGACAGAAAATGAGGAATGGCTATTCTTGAATAACTGTTGATTCATTCCTTGATATTCCTTTGACAATTTCTTGTAATCCTTTTCAAGGACCATGCCGCAAAAATCATCGCTGGTCGTTCGTCCACTCGCCTAACTGTTGAAGATTTTCCAAGAAATAGATGAACCAATGCAAGATGCGAATGGAAAGAACAGGAGTGACAAATGACAACCATGACAAATGATGATAATTATGAAGAATCAGCTGGTGGTGCTGAGAATGATGATGAGGAAGATGCTCCAGATCCAACTCCATTCATTGGGTTAGATGTGTCCAAACTTAAAAGTGAAAGGTATACAACTTTACGACACGCCAATCAGTTTAGATTTCCCCACCCAAGATATGTTTCACACTATGTTTCAGCAAAATGTATATCATGCTATCTATGCTCAGAAGAAATTTGCTAATCATAGATTTGTGAAGTGGAGTTATATTTCACAAAATCCAGTCTACAATGGTTTATTCCGTCTGTTCAGGAGAGTAGGATTAGATACTTTGGTATCTCTGAGTTGCAATTTTCATGCCAAAGTCGTTAGACAATTTTATGCAACTGTTTATATATCCCCTGAGCATGATCACCTTATTTGGATGACTGAACATGAGAAATTTGAAGCCACCAAGAATGATTTCATGCTTGCATTAAATTTAAAGGAATCAGATGGGATAAATATTCATGTTCAAGAATGCCTAGATCTTACTCAAGTAGATGAATACTATGATCAGAATCATCAATATAATGTTGGGAATGTAATCGGATTGCTCCTCTCCCAAGTATTGTCAACAGGATAATGAGAGCGACTTTCTTCCCGAGTGGGAATAATGATGAGATTCATGGGAGAGCATGGAATGTGATTAGATGCATTATGGAAGGCTCTAAAATTGATGTCATGGACCTCATTATCGTGGAGATAGCTACCTCTAAGGGAGATAAGAACAAGTCTATCTATTTTGGTCCCTACATCATGAAGCTAATTAAGAGGATGACCACTTTTGATCTCCTCTCGATGTGGAGCATAAGGAGTATAGACCGAGAGATTCTCTACCTCAGACTCCTCCACCTCAGTGTCCCCTTCAGCTCCTCTTGATCTCGGGGGACAGGCTCGTCGTCCCAGTCATCCAGCGAGGCTCACAGGATCGGGATGCGCTTTTGGCGGCTCTTACTGCCTTGAGAAAGATGGACACTTTGCATCTGAGAGTCCATTCAGAGACATGCAGAGAACATTCAGAGGCATGCAGAGACTAGGACTATGATTGAGGATCTGAACATGAGAGTGATTCGCATGGATGAGAGACTCACCGAGTATCGAGAGCAGCGTCGCCAGATTGCTTATCGAGGTTCTACCGTGGTCGGCGTCCTCCATCCTTCACTCAATGGGAGATCTTCCACCGCCTTCGCCGACGCCTCCTTCTTAGTTGATTAGCTTTCTTATTTAGGTCGATAGACCTTGCTTTGTATGGATGAGCTTATATATCACTTCAGTGTTATCTCATGTAAGCTTATGAACCATGGATGTTTTATTGCTTTTGGATGATGAAATGTTTAATGTCTAAATGCTATGTGTTATGCAAACTTTTGTCTGTCATCCAAGAATTGTGCAGGTTAAATGAATGAATGCCTATGTTATGGATTGTGCTTTATTAATTATCCTTGTGCATATATTTAGGGGGAGTTTTCCTCTCATTTGGTTCCTATTTGAATGTGTTTCAAATCTAGTTTGTTTCTTCTAATTGGCCTGTGTTTAACTTGCTTTACTCTCTAAGGTCATCAAAGAAGAGTTTGTGCCATTAGCTCTTGATCAAAAATCAACTTAATCAACTTTCCTCAAGATTGTTTTGGTCACCAATGTCTGACGTGGCCATAACACGGATCTCCGACCGCCCTTCTCAATGGTCTCGACCGCCAGACAAAGAATGACCACTGTGACCAAGAAATGGCACAAAGAAATTGGAAATGTTTTGTCAAAATTAAAATGAGTTCTTTAGCCAAGCTCTTTCTTCTGCTTTATCTATTTATTGGCTTGAATTTGTTTTAGCTTTTTGGTGCTTAATGCCAAAGGGGGAGAATGTTTATATGATCAATATATTTGGATTCTCTCTTGTGCTATCACCTTTGCATGCATAATACCTAAAGAAGATAACTCAAATTGAATTGCTAAGTATCATGCATGATTATAGTTCAATAATTTAAAATTCCTACATTATGTTGACTATTATCCAAATATTGTTATTGATAAAGGATTTGTCATCAATCACCAAAAAGGGGGAGATTGAAGAATCTAGCCCGCCATTATATGTTAATGGAGTGTTTTGGTGATTAATGACAAATGCATTTGTGAGACTAACATGTTTATTGATATAGTTATTGTTTAGTCTAAATTGGATATAAAGGTGATAATCATGAAGGCATGTATGTGATTAATGACAAATCAAATTCATTGGATTAACAAAAGGAAAATCCAAACAGTATGCATTTATAATGACAAATCCATTTATGAGACTAACTCTCTTATTGTTATATCTTATGATTAGTCTCGCTTGGGTATAAAGAACAAAAGAGGTATGCATTCTACTTTGTATTCTTATACCCGTTGCATTCCTTGGATCCAAAATATAGGTTGAACTTCACCAAAAGAATTAACGTAAATATGTGCATATGTTCTTACTACATATTCATGTATGCACATGTATAGGGGAGTTCATTCTATATTTTGAGGTTTCATTTGTATTGATCCATATTCTGTTTCCACATATACTTGGGATCTTTACTCAAACATATCCCGTGAATATACTTAACTTGCATAGTTAATATATTCATATGAGTATATAAGACTTGTGTAGTCTAAGTATACTTATATGTGAGTATAACATAACTTGTGTAGTTCATGTGCACTCACATATTCTCGAATATATTTAACTTGTGTAGTTAATATATTCATGTGAATATATGAGACTTGTATGCTCATATATCCTTTGAGTATATACAACTTGCATAGTGCCTATATACTCATACCAATCTACATTCAATTACTTGCAATTGAAGTGATTATTATCAATTACCAAAGAGGGAAAGATTATGGTATCTTGTCCCACCATTATGAGTTAATGGTATGGCGTGGTAATTAATGATAGTCATATTATAGAACTAACACTTTCCATGAGTTGGATGAACAGGTTGAGTTCTATAGTTGGACACTCTAGAAGATCATCATGTGTTGATAGAAGTCAAGTAAAGGATGCATCATGAGTTGATGCATATCAAGTCAAGAACCCTGAGTTGAAGCAAGGATGTGCGTCATCAAGCTTCAAGTGGTTGCGCAAGGCAAAGGTATGACTAGCTAGGGCTAAGGATTTGTTCCTAGTCTTTTACGGTCTCGGTGTTTGGTTGGAAGACCGGATTGCTAGTATAGGTTGCCGTACTATTAAGAGGGTCCTTGACTAGTAGCTTGAGTTAGTCATGTGTTGATAGCTCATTGTGTTTTGATCTAGCTCATCTTAACATGTTGCCAATATTTGCGAATGTGTTTTGCAAATAGTTGTGGCTCATGGATAACCCTTGTAGCATGTGACTTAGGTTTGCGAATGTGTTTTGCAAATGGTGTAAGTCCATGTACCTTATTCCTTGTAGTGTGATTCTATAGGTTGGCAAATGTGTTTTGCAACCTGTTGAGAATCTCACTTGAATCCTGATTGCATCAGGCGTCAATTTGGCAAATGTGTTTTGCAAATTGAGTTGAAGCGAATGCAATTTGAGGCATTGACTCTAAAAGTTGGCAAATGTGTTTTGCAACTTATTGAGAGTCTTGTCTTTAACCTTGTATGCATCTTACATCAAACTAGCAAAATGTGTTTTTGTTATTTGAGTTGATGTGAAATCGTTTTGTTTTGTTGGTCTTGGCGGTCTCGACCGCTTGGCTTCATGGCCTCGACTGCCAGCTGGGGGCTCGACCGGCCGTTGACGCTGGGTCTCGATCGACCTCGGTCGAGACCCGATTAGCCTTTTCGAGAGGTCCTTCTCTGGTCCTTAGCCTTTTTCGTGAAGTTTTACGAGCGGTCGACCGGCGTGTTTTGGGCGATCGACACATGGCATATCTCGACCGCCATTACATGGCGGTCGATCGGAGGGCTCAACGGCTAGTTTTATAGCCGTTGGAGCCAAAGCGGTCGACCGCCATTCAACGGCGGTCGACCGATTTCGTCAGAGACTTTGGAACCTTCCCCAACGGCTAGTTTTTGGGTGTGGGCTATATAAAGCCACCTTGGTGGTTGGGAAAGGTTCTTTGGTTGTGTGTTTGTGTTATTGTGGAGGACTTTGCATGTGTTGCAAGTTCCTTAGTCATTCCTTTGAGCTAGAGCAAGCCCTCTCTTCCTTTGTGCATGTGTTGCACTTAGTGAGTGATTGAGAGCAAACCCTAAGTGCATGTGTTGCCTTAGGTAGTGGATTTCGTATCCATTTGAGCTTAGACACTTGATTGGTTCAAGTGAGCGTTGGAGACTTGTTACTCTTGGTGTTTACCGACACGTGAGGCGGCGTGGTGGCGTCGTTCTTGGTGAGCTTCTCGAAGAAGATTGTGAGAAGACCCAAGGCGGTTTGTGAGTGGTGTGGTGCTCGCCATCTCCTGGAGTGGAGGAAGGAGCAACCCTAGTGGAGCGAGGTGTTGGTTCGTTTTGGAACCGGTTCAAGTGATTGGACTTACCTCGGAGGAAGGCTTAATTGTGGAGCCGCCCAATTAGTTTGGGTTTCCCTCAACGTGATTAGGAGAGACCGGCAAGTCTTCGATCGCCACGGGAAAACATCGCCGTGTCATTGTGGTTTGATTACTTGTGCTCTACATTGTGCAATTTACATTACTTATATTTAAATTGCTTAATTGTATGTGTATGATTGCTATCATTTATATAGTATCATACTGTTGGTGCACTTAGTTGAACCTAGTTGATTTAGGTTGTAATTGTGCAAAACCGTATTTGTTTAGCTTCCGCATTAGAAATCGGTTTTAGTTAAAAGAAGTTTTTAAAACGCCTATTTACCCCCCCCCTCTAGTCGGCCACCTCGTTCTTAGAGCCGTGTAAGGGTGGAATCAAATAAATGATCAACGCCGCATGCGGGTAGATAACAGTAAATCGACTGGTAATATAAAAGTCCGAAAACACGTAAAAGTTAATCTGAGATTTTTGCTAGTAGTTTAAGTTACCGATAGAACTTCCTAAATTAGATAATGATCAGTCGCAATTAGATGGGCGGAGTTGCATGCGAATAAGTGTAGCGTTCCATTTTTGTACGCTTAAATGCATGTTTAGGCGAACTCGATCGCAGAGTCGTTGGACTAGAACACCCACGGTTAGGGAGTGCTAATTTCACGGGAGGTCCGGAAAGATGTTATAAAATTTAAAAGATGCCAAAAATGATATTATGCTAATCGAATTAATTTGAAACGGTCCCGGGTATTTATAGAAAATCAAGTAATCGTGACATCGTTGTAATTAAAGTGTTTAATTAGAAGTTTGCTTTGAGTAGACATTAATAGGTGTAATAATTTATGCGTGTGAGTAGTACTTCTATTCTCGTTAGTTTAAAAACAAACTTAGGCATTTGCAACCCTAGAACCGATAAATGGTAGAACGACGCTATTTGGGAGAGTGCTAACCTAATCGGGGTTCAAAAGTGTTATTAAAATAAAATCCGCTAACAAAAGGATCATTCCACAGTATGCACATAGTCGCGCATATTATTGATAAGTATGTAATTAAGTATTTATTATTTCGCACCATTGTATAATTTGCAGCGGGTGAACCAACAGGAATAGCTAATATTGGTTTCGTCGACGACGGTCTTTTCTACAGCAAGCTACTCCCTTGATCATAAACTTAGCTATTTTAAATATAAACTGTATATTGCTCTATCATATCTGTATTGCATCAAAACTATTTTCTCAAAACTAAATTGGATTATGAATGAAATTGGGAAGATAAGAAATGAAATTAAAGAAAGAAGGAAACGAAAGCTAATAGGTTGGTAAAAGGGGACCCGGGTGGGGAAATACGACGGTGACAATGATGTTGAGGTAAGAGGTGGGTCCCTTTTTACGGGTGGTTATAATATAAGGACAAACCAAACTCTTACTCGGTCAGAAGCCGTAATTTAGTACCAACCATTTTCCCGTTTCGGCGGGCAGAAAATGCTACCTCTTTACGTAATTATGATCTCCACAACGGGTCGCATTGGAGCGTTTGGGCACGGGAAGAGAGCCGCCCCAAAGGTGGATGGTTGAGCACGGACGCTGGCCGCCTCAACTAACATTACTGAAACTCGGTGTATGACGAGGTCAGCAACGTGATTAAATCAGCACCGATGAAAGGTAATGGGTGGAGACTTGATCACGTAACTTGGAAAACGTTCTGTATTCTGAACTCGAACCCGCATCTAAGGAAATGCTGGGGACCTGGCTCATTTAGGGTTCAGAATTGCTATGGGTAAAGTGGTACAAGCCTGCGCAGTGCTATAACAAATCATGAATTCATTCCAATCTCCTGGATTGGAGTCTACGGGAACCGCCAGGGGTCTTTCTTCTCTCCGAGTAAACAAGTAGTCTCTTCAGAAATAAAATTGCAACCTAAGTTTTGAAAGCTATTTTCAGAATAAGAGAAGAGGTAGGAATTTTGATAAGGACGAAGTTTAGAGTCATCAATTGTATTTTAGCTATTAATGCTTGCTGAGTACACTATAGTACTCACTCTTGCTATCTCTCCTTGCTTAGATCCTTGTCCTGGGATCTATCCCGAGTGGGATGAGGGGTTTGCAGTACTGAGGATGCACCGGCAACGTGGTGTTGGTCGAAGGGCATAGCATGGAGGACGCGAGGGCAAATAGGTGGTCATATACTCAGTATAAAAGTAGAGAAGCGATGAAGCTCCCTTTTGTATTTGTGTAATATTTGTATTAAGAACCATAGCCTTGCGTGGCTATTACTGAAATAAAGATGTACAGTTCTATTTTAGTGTTCTGCTGCGTTATCTCTGATAAATGGCTTACTATTTGTTGGAGCAGTGTTCTACTGGGCAAACGAATAGTAATCCGTATGCCTAAGTGTGATTACCCTTGGGGTAATGACACGGGGCGTCGCACTACAGACAGTGTTAAACCATAACCTAGGTAGCAGATGCATTGTAACTACAATTATGAATCCCTAGCCTTATCTTAATCCTAGATTCCACAGCCTCTTCATATGTCTCAATGCACAGAAAGAAGGCTTCATGAATGGTTGTAGGCCATTCATAGGTTAGTGCATTGTAACTACAAATTTCATTGCTTTGTATTGTCATATGTTTTGATGTTGATTTTCTTTCCTTGTGGCTTGAATCAGGAGTTGATGGGTGTTTCATGAAGCTAACCAATGAGGCTCAAGTGCTGCCTAAAACGGGAAGGGATGGCAATAACAATTTGTTCCCTTTGGCTTTTGGGGTCGTGGGGGAAGAAGATGTTGCCAGTTGGACTTGGTTCCTTATGCAGCTTAAGTACGCACTTGGTGGCTAGTGTGGAGAGTATGGAAGATGGACGTTAATGTCAAATAGGCAAAAGGTGAGTTTGACATTATCATATTAGAAATACAAGTATTTTGCCAAACATTCTATTAACCACTTGGTGCTTATGTGCAGGGCCTTCTACATGCCATCAAAGTTGTTTTCCCTGATTGCATGCAAAGGTATTGCAAACACCATCTTTACTAAAACTTTTGCACCACTGGATTTAGGGGAGGAAACATTAAGACACACATGGACTCTGCTTGTTATGCATATAACAAACATGACTTTGACATTGCAATGGAACAATTGAAAGATGAGAGTGAAAGAGCATGGGAGTGGCTATCTAAAATACCCACAAAACACTGGACTAGGCATGCATTTGACACAGCATGCAAGACATATTTAGTTGTCAACAACCTCAGTGAAGTATTTAATAACTACATCATTAATGTGAGGGACAAGCCTATTGTCACAATGCAAGACATGATTAGGACAAAGCTAATGTCAAGGTTTAACACGAAAAGGGAAGGTGTGGCAACATCAGTCTGGGAAATAACTCCTCACTATGCAGAGAAGATGGAATTAGAAAAGAAAGATGATATGTATTGCAGGCCTGTATGTGCAGGAATGGGTATATGGCAAGTGACTTGTGGGGAAAGGACATATGCACTGAATCTTGAGGCAAGGACATGTGGATATTTCAAATGGGATCTCACTGGCGTCCCATGTAAACATGCTGTTTTGGCCATCTACAAGTCTAAGCAACATCCTGAAGACTTTGTTCATGATCTTTTCAAGAAACCAGCATATGAGAGAGCATACATAAACCTCATATATCTAATCCCTGGTCCTCATGATTGGGCCAAAATAGATACACCCGACGTAGATCCTCCTAGGTTTACAAAACATCCAGGCATGCCAAAGAAGAGTAGAAGAAAGGCAGCAGATGAGCCTTCACAATCTAGTGGTAGAGTGAGGATGACTACTATTACATGTTCCAACTACCACAAGAAAGGGCACAAGTATACAAGCTGTTCGCAGATGCTGAGGCCAGGCCTACAAATCAGGAAAACCAAGCATAAGGTAATTTGCAGAGTAGTGTTTCTTGTTTTTGAACTCTAGCATTTGTACATTTTCCATACTACTACTACATGTGCACTCTTGTTCATGCAGAGTAACAGAACCATGCTACAGAATTTTAGCCACGAACACCATGAAGGATTGCTGGCTGGAATGGCAAGGGGAAGTGCAACCAAGATGACCACCATGAGAGGCAGAAGTGGGGCAAGAGGGAGAGGCAGAAGGAGGGCAAGGGGGGGGGGTAGGAAGAATGATGGAATGGCTGGGGGCAAGTGGCTAGGAGTAAATTCGTCAAGTGACTTTATGGAGATAGTTTTTGGGGTTTCTTTTTGTGAATGAAAACAAGTGACTTCATGGCGATAGTTTTTGGGGTTTCTTTTTGTGAATGACAATAACATATACATCACTGTATTTTGGGCATATTTTGGTTAGGGTCATCACACTTAACCATGCAGCAATCTAGAAATGGTTAACATGAGATGCCAAATAGAAGTATTACTACTTTACCTTTTAGTTGCACTATGGTGTAATTTCTATGTTATGTCAGCCTCAAGTTATGTCCTCGAACTTCCTTGAAAAGTTATGTCAGCCTCCATGGTGTAATATGTCTACTGATTTCGAATTCTGGAACTGGATGTCCTGTGCAATCTATGTTATGTTATGTTTCGAATTTCTATGTTATGTTATGTCAGCCTCTATGTCCTGTGCAATCTGTCTACTGATTTCGAATTCTGGAACCTGATTCTGCAATCAAGTTATGTCATTGGACTGATTTGGTTGTCTGTCTATGTCTGCAAATACTCACTGCAATTCTTGAGGCGTCAACTCTCCCCGTGCGGCTTACAAGAGATATATAAAGGGCTAAAAGGACTTGGAGTCCAAGTAAGAAACTAATCCGTAAATATGGTAACTAATCCGCTAATATGGCATATTCCATATTCATCCATATTAGAAAATTCGAATCACATACGGATCACAAATATCAACATGTATCCTTGTCCGCGCCTCGAGTGCACGGACCCCTCGCCCCTTCTCCTAGGGAGGGGACGTGGCTTCATCCGCACGCTTGGGGAGGGGACTTCCCTCGTCCACACGCTGGACGTGGGGACTCCACTCCAACTGCTAATTAATTACGATTAATTTGATTACGATTAAATAATTAGGACTAACTAACTATGAGTTAGTTGTAACTAATTACGACTAATTAATAACGACTAACTAACTATGACTAATTAATTATGAATAATTAGTTATGACTAAATTAATTATGACTAATTAACCATAACTAAATTGGTCAGACTAATTAATTTTGACTAAATTATTTTTGACTAATTAGTTAAGGATGATTAATTACAACTAAATAATTACGACTAATTAATTACATAATCGATGCAATAATTAATTAGTCTTAACATATATGTGTGGTTAGAGTTAATAATTACGACTAATTAATTAATGCATCACCATAATTAATTAGTCGTAGTTATTTAGTTGTAATTATTTAGTCGTAATTAATTAGTTATAATTAATTGGTCATAATTAATTATTTGTAATTGTTAACTTTAACCACAAACATATGTTAAGACTAATTAATTACTACATCGATTAAATAATTATGTAGTTGTAATTAATAGGTCGTCATTAATTAGTTGTAATTGTTAACTCTAACCACACATATATGTTAAGACTAATTAATTACTACATCACCATAATTATTTAGTCATAATTAATAAGTTTTAATTAATTAACCATAATTAATTAGTCGTAATTGTTAACTCTAACCACGCATATATGTTAAGACTAATTAATTCTTGCATTAGTCGTAATTAATTGGCCGTAATTATTTAGTCGTAATTAATTGGCCGTAATTAATTAGTCGTAATCAATTTAATCCTGGTTAATTAGCTATAATTAATTTTGTCATGACTAATTATTTATAATTAATTAGTCGTATTTAGTTAGTAGTTATTAATTAGTCATAATTAGTTAGTAGTAGTTAGTTACTCATAATTATTTAGTCGTAATTAATAAGTTTTAATTAATTAACCATAATTAATTAGTCGTAATTGTTAACTCTAACCACACATATATGTTAAGACTAATTAATTCTTGCATTAGTCGTAATTAATTGGCCGTAATTATTTAGTCGTAATTAATTGGCCGTAATTAATTAGTCGTAATCAATTTAATCTGGTTAATTAGCTATAATTAATTTTGTCATGACTAATTATTTATAATTAATTAGTCGATTTAGTTAGTAGTTATTAATTAGTCATAATTAGTTAGTAGTAGTTAGTTACTCATAATTATTTAGTCATAATCAATTTAATCGTAATTAATCAGCAGCTGGAGAAAGTCCTCTCGCCTAGCGTGCAGACGAGGGAAGTCCCCTCCTTATACGTGCGGACGAGGCCTTGTCCCCTTCTCAGGAGAGGGGACGAGAGGTCCGTTCGCCTAAGGCGCGGACGAGTATATATGTCGCCTGCTGACGAGTCTGCACTGACATTTTGGGCTTTGATGTCCGAAGTAGGTTAGATTTGCTATTTCGCATGAAAAAAAATGTCATTTAAGAAAGCAAAAAAAACTACAGTTCTCATTTGCCGTGCGGCGTGCAGACTGCATGTTAAACTACCAAACATGGCAACGCACGCGTCTTGTAAGGGATCCCACCAATGAATAGCCTCGATCATGCTAACCAAAGATAGGAATAGCATTAAATTAGATTGATTCTCGTACATATGTTTCCTAAACCAACCTCCTGATGTATTACTATACTTGGCTATATAGCCTGCACCAATCAACGAGATATGCATTGCGTGCCTTTCCCTGTGCAATCATTCTTTCATGGTATCAGACTAAACTAGATCCTACCTCCTCCCTCGTTGGTCATGGCCGAACAACAGCAGCGGCCTGTCGCCGCTCCTCCAGCGCACCATGCCGTCAATATCAAAGCCCACATCCCCTTCAACCTCACACTCTCCCCACCCAACTTCACCACCTGGTGTGAACTTTTCCTGGTTCTTGTCAGCCGCTACTCTCTCAAAGCCCATCTTGATGGCCCCAAGCTCGCTTACGCCTTGCCTTGATCGGGACCTCGACGCCTTCGCCGTTGTTTCCTGGCTATACAGCACACTCTCCGAAGAAATCCTAGGCATGGTCCTCAGCCCCGGCTCAGCAGCACACACGATCTGGACGAGCATTGACGGCCTCTTCCGCAACAACAAGAAGGTCCGCGTTCTCTCTCTGGAAGCCGACTTCCGCCTCACCGCGCAAGGCGATCTCCCGGTGCTGCAGTACTGCCAGAAGATGAAGTCCCTCGCTGATGCTCTTGGCGACCTCGACCACACCATCAGCGACGAGACTCTCGTCCTCACCATCCTCCGCGGCCTTACCGAGCGCTTCGCAACAATCTCCACCATCATCGCCACCAAGACTCCGTTCCCCTCCTTCCTCGAGGCACGATCCCTTCTACAGATGGACGAGGCAAGTCACCACAAACCGGCGGCGGCTCCTACCGCCCTGTACTCCTTCACCAACAACTCCTCCGCTCCACGCACGCACGGCTCCAACAACTCCGGCTTTCGTAGCGGTGGTGGTGGCGGCGGCGGAGGCTCCAACGGTGGCGGCGGGGGCGGCAAATACAAGCCCAAGCCAAAGAAGAACGGCGGCGGCGGCGGCTCCAACAGCGGCGGCGTCCAGGGCACCCCCTTCTTCAATCCCTGGACCAGCGGCTCCAACAGCGGCGTCCAACGGCCAAGCGTCGAGCACCCTTCTTCAATCCCTAGACTGGCACATTTCACTATGGCGGTCCACCCTGCCAGGAAGGGCGGGCATTCTAGGCCCACGTCCTGGATCTCCCGGGCCACCGCAGGCCCATCTCGCTACGGCCATCGGAGTCAGGACGATCTCGCTCCAACACAGGACACGAACTCCCTCATCCAGGCAATGAATGCCATGACACTTCGTCCACCTGGCGTCTCCGAATGGTACATGGACTCCGGTGCTTCCTCACACCTCTCTACAGACCCCGGTATATTATCGTGCTCTCTCCCTCCCTCTTCTTCTCAGTCCATCATCGTCGGTAACGGGTCTCGCTTACCTGTCATCGCCACTGGTCATACCACCATTCCATCTCCCTCCACCAAACTTTCTCTCAACAATGTTCTAGTCTCTCCCGGTCTTATTAAAAATCTCATTTCCGTCCGTCAATTCACTACCGATAATTCTTGTTCAATTGAATTTGACCCATTTGGCCTTTCTGTGAAGGATCTCCGAACCAAGACCGTGATTCTGAGGTGCAATAGCTCCGGCGGACTCTACCCCATCTACATTCCTACACCAACCACGCACCTCGCTCTTGCTGCCCACACCACTTCCGAAGAAATTTGGCATCGCCGCCTCGGTCACATTGGCCGTCCGGCTCTATCTCATTTAGCAAAATCTTCTTTTATTTCAAGTAATAAGAACATGGGTAGTGACATTTGCCATGCATGTCAACTTGGTCGGCATTTTCGTTTACCTTTTAATTCTTCTATGTCACGTACGTCAAAGGCATTCGAACTTATACACTGTGATCTTTGGACCTCTCCCATTCTTAGTGTTTCCGGCCTAAAATACTACCTCGTATGTCTTGATGATTTTACACACTATTTGTGGACTTTTCCACTTCGTCTTAAGTCCGACACCCTCCCCACTCTCAAACATTTCTTCGCTTTTGTCTCCACACAATTCAATTTGGTTATTCAGGGCATACAGTGCGACAACGGCGGCGAGTTTGACAACCTCGCTGCTCGCTCCTTCTTCCTTGAAAATGGCATCCTCCCACGTTTCTCATGCCCTCACACCTCCCAACAAAATGGCAAGGCCGAACGTGTCATTCGCTCCACAAATAACATTGTTCGATCTCTATTGTTTCAAGCTTCCATGCCTCCACAATATTGGGCCGACGCCCTGTCCACTGCTACATACCTTTTTAACCTCCACCCCACAAAAACCCTTCACAACAGCACTCCCTTCCAGTGTCTACATGGTCGTCCACCATCCTATAATCACTTACGTGTTTTCGGTTGCCTTTGCTACCCTAACCTCTCTGCTACTACTGCACATAAACTCGCGCCTCACTCCATCGACTGTGTTTTTCTTGGCTACCCCTCACACCACAAAGGATATAAATGTCTAGACCTCAAAACTAATCGCGTCATCCTATCTCGCCACGTCGTTTTCGATGAAACTATTTTTCCTTTCGCCAAAACCACATCGCCATCCCAGTCCACCTACACCTTCCTAGAGCACGATGATCCGATTTTTTGGTCTTCTGCAGGTCCTACTTCACCAGGAGCTTCGCCTAATCCACAGGGCCTTTTCCGGCCGTGCACACGCTGCGCTGGCCGCCTGAGAGGCGCTGGGCCACCTCCTGTGCCTAGGCCACCTCCTGGGCCATCAACAGATGCAACCGCCCCCAACTCCTCGGTGTTGTCTGCTGACCAACCGTTGCGAATCACTCAACGACGGGCCCCGCCTCGGCCAGCGCCTCCTTGCGGCTCACTGCCCACGATGCCAAGACGCTCCAAAGCAAGTTCGGCGCCACCAAAGGCGATTCACTCGCCGACATGCGCCTTTGTGCCCATCGCGCCGCCATTTAACGACCACAAAGATGCGGACTCGTGGCAAGTCCGGCTCACGTATACTTCCCGTGGCGTCCTCGACCTCCACGTTGACACGATATCGCCGATCCCCAAGACATACAGCAACGCCCTCAAGGATCCAAATTGGCGTACAGCCATGCTCGACGAGTTCCGCGCTCTCACTGATAACACAACATGGTCCCTTGTTCCACGACCCGCCAACGCCAACGTCGTCACCGGCAAATGGATTTTTCGTCACAAGTTCAACCCCGACGGATCTCTTGCACGCTACAAGGCCCGATGGGTACTCCGTGGCTTCTCGCAACAACCCGGCATCGACTACGACAAAACATTTAGCCCCGTCGTCAAGCCGGCGACGATCCGCACCGTCCTCTCCATCGCGCTCGGCGACCATCGGCTGTTCATCAACGGGCGTCAAAATGCCTTCCTCCATGGAACACTCGAAGAGACGGTCTACTGCCAACAGCCCCCCGGCTTCGTTGACGAATCTCGCCCCCACCACGTCTGCCGTCTCAACAAGTCACTATATGGGCTCAAGCAGGCTCCACGCGCTTGGTTCACCAACCGCCACATACATACTCTCCACCGGATTCGTCGCCTCGAAAAGTGATCCTTCCCTCTTCATCTACACCGGTAGCGCCGACATCGCGTACCTCCTTCTGTACGTCGACGATATCTTGCTTTCGGCCCCTCCACTGCGTACTACTACACTCCATCGTCAAGCTCCTTCATCGGGAATTCTCCATGACCGACCTCGGCCCTCTCCACTACTTCCTCGGCATCTCCGTCAAGCGCTCGCCCCATGGTTTTTTTCTCTCACAAGAGAAATATGCACATGAGATAATAGCCCCAAGGGCATGGACTCGTGCAACCCTTCCACAACACCGATGGAGTCCGCGTCAAGCTCCGCCGCCGTCGGTACCCCATGGGTGACCCCACCCTCTATAGAAGCCTCGTAGGCGCCCAATACCGACATTCACCCATCCGGACATCACTCATGTTTGTTCAAACAGTATGTCCGCACATGCATGACCCTCGGGCCGCACTCAACCTTGTGAAACGATCCTGCGATATCTCAAGGGCACTGCCTACTCTCGGCCTCAACTCTCCCCTTCTCGGGCAAAGGACTCGGTGGCCTACTCCGACGCCGACCGGGCGGATGCCCGACACACGCCGTCCACATCCGCTATGCCGTTTTCCTCGGCGACAACTTGGTCTCCTGGTCCTCCAAGCGACAGCAAACGGTATCCCGCTCCAGCGCCGAGGCTGAATATCACGCCGTCGCTAATGCCGTCGCCGAGTCCTCTGGCCGCCAACTCCTCACCGAGCTACACCGCCCAATCGAAGTCCGCCACCATCGCTCATCGTGACAACGTGTCGGTGTACCTCTCCACCAACCTGTTCAAAGATCAACGCACAAAACATGTGGAGATCGATCTCCATTTTGTTCGGGATCGTGTGGCCTTCGGCGACGTCCGCGTCCTCCATGTTCCTTCGGCATCTCAGTACGCCGACATCTTCACCAAAGGACTTCCGTCCACACTCTTTCTCGACTTCCGCTTCAGTCTCAACGTCCGTCATGCTCCCGGTTGACACTGCGGAGGGGTGTTAGACTACCAAACATGGCAACGCACGTACTGTGCGGGATCCCACCAGCAGCGCCTCTGATCATGCTAACCAAAGATAGGAATAGCATTAAATTAGATTGATTCTCGTACATATGTTTCCTAAACCAACCTCCTGATGTATTACTATACTTGGCTATATAGCCTGCACCAATCAACGAGATATGCATTGCGTGCCTTTCCCTGTGCAATCATTCTTTCACTGCAGAGTGGTGCGGAGAAGATAATATGAGAAGCCTTAGGGTTGTTGCTGTCTGAGCTATTGCTCTTGTATTTGGACCTTCAGATCGTCGTCGGAGGAGGAGAGCAGTAGAGCGCAACTATTGTTGTTTGGTACGTCGTGGACTAATGCTGATCAGATTTTTGGTGTTTGATTCTTTATGGACCAACGGTTCTGGTTGCGAGTGTGGCTTCATCATAGCTTTGAGCTTTCTTTCCAGCTTCGCAGCTTTGTGTCATGCATATAGATGGATTCTTGGAAGCCATCGAATTTCGATCTTGCTTGGAGTTTTATTGCTTCTTTGTTGACTTAATTTTTTTACCCCAAGTTTTGATCTTTTCAGCTCACAAGCTTCTAGAGTCTGGAGTTTTTATTGGACGGGGTTTCCTTTGTGTTTCTTGCAGGAAATGTTGAGCTATTTTATTGTGTGCCGAGGAGGAACTCCCGTTTGCTTATATGCTTGTGTTGCAGTTTTTGTACACACTACACAGTCTCTCAGTTTCAGGGCGGAGCACAAGCACTGGGTGGTGACTGGTGAGTGCTGATGAGCATAACCCAGGACCCAGGTGGGAATTTCGCTTTGACTTTTGTGGGTTATCAAAATAGAGATGCCGTTTCGCTTTGTCCATCATTTTCCCTCTGTTTTGTGACGTCCTCGGTTCTCTTGCTCACCTTTTCTTTCCTTCGGTCCTCTATTGCTCACCTTGTCTTTTTGGTTGCAGCAAGTGTGCCCAGTTGAGGTGAGTTTTTTTTCCCTCTGGAATTTTCCATTCCGCTGAAGAAAAAAAGGCAATGTTTTCTCGAGTGTATTCTCTGATCAAGATCTCATCTTTTTCTTCTTCTTTTTTGCTCCATGGAGTTCTTGAACTGATCCTTCACAGCTCAGAGCTCACTTGCTTGTAACTTCACTGCTAGTCTGCTACTAGTAGAACTGAAGAACTCACTAGCACCGTGCGCACTTCGTTATGAAAGGCTTTTTGTTTCACGTACTCCACCCTCCCACGCCTCCATTTCCCCCGGACGCAAATCTGACTGACGCCGCGAAAATCTTTCCGCCATTAAGCAGGAGAGGCGGAGGAAGCACCCCAGGCCACCGCCGCGCCTCGAGCTCGCGATGGCGCTCCACCCGCGTGACGGCGGCGGAGGGCACGAGGAGATCGCCGGGCTCGACGGCGGCGACGCCGAGGCGGGGGCCGCGGCGCACTCGCGCAGCCGCGTGCCGCCGTGGCGGGAGCAGCTGACGGCGCGCGGGATGGTGGCGAGCCTGGCCGTCGGCGCCATGCACAGCGTCATCGTCATGAAGCTGAACCTCACCACGGGCCTCGTCCCCACGCTCAACATCTCCGCCGCGCTCATCGCCTTCGTCGTCCTCCGCGTGTGGACGCAGGCGCTCGCCCGCCTCGGCGTTGCTGCCCGCCCGTTCACGCGGCAGGAGAACACCATCGTCCAGACCTGCGCCGTTGCCTGCTACAGCATCGCCGTCGGAGGTCAGGACCACACACACGAAACCCCTTGCAGTGTCGACCCTCCACTGTCAAATGGAGCCCTTGGATTGATTTGATGTGTTCTTGGACTTTTCCCAGGTGGGTTCGGGTCGTACTTGCTTGGCCTCAACAAGAGGACTTACGAGATGGCGGGGAAGGAGACGGAAGGCAACGTGCCGGGGAGCTACAAGGAGCCCGGCATTGCGTGGATGACCGGTTTCCTCCTCGCCGTCAGCTTCGTGGGGCTCCTCGCGCTCGTCCCTCTCAGGAAGGTCGGTGATCTCCTCCCAGTCTTACATTAAATCTTCAGAAGTTTTGCGAATCGATCACGGTTCACTGTTACTCCTAAGAACTGCAATTTTACCTTTCTTCCCCTATTTTGTTCCTTTGCCAATGTTGCTTTGCATAGTGGTCAACTGGTCATCATCTCCTTTCCACCCTTCGTATTCTACAGCTTCTCTTGGACTTATTTCTGTTGCTTAAACAACAGAAATTATAGCTTGGCTGTTTCCTTTCCCCTTTGCGTCACGCATAAGGTTCTTGTCTGTATTGTTTGCCTTATTTGTTTGTAGGATGTTATCTTATCTCGGTTTTTGTCAAGGGCGCCTCATGGATTTGGTTTGGTAGGCTGAAAGCCTGAAACGAAGGACAAATCTTCTTCGATTTAGCTGGGTGAAGTAGTTTGACGTGAGCTCTAGCATTTCCATGCTATCCGATTGATTGATGATGGCCTTATTGTCCCTGTTGAATCGGGCCTGTTGATTGAATTTGTTATGAATAGCGTTTGTATTCATTATGAGGCTAATGAGCCAATATATATACAAGTATAGATGTGGCATATATGCAACTAACCCCTTATACAACGGGGAAAATACATATACATCTAACACTCCCTTTCAAACTTACGATGGATCACTAACATTAAGTTTGAAGAGATAGAAGCTATGCTGAGCTCTAGTCTGCACTTTTGTGAAGAAGTCTGTCACCTGAAGTTCTGAAAGCACATACTGAAGAGCAACAATCTGGTCCTGTACCTGTGTTCGCATGTAGAAAACATCAACACCAATATACTTTGTAAGCTCATGCTTCACCGGATTTGTAGCAATGCCAATAGCCTATGTACTGTCAGACGAAATAGGAGTGTGTGTTGAAACAGAAACACCAAAATCCTCAAGTAACTACCGTAGCCAAGTAATCTCTGCAGTCAACAAAGCCATAGCTCGCAATTGACCTCGGCGCTCGAGCGAGGAATGTTATGCCTTCTTAGTCTTCCAAGCAATGAGAGAACCACCAAGAAAAACACAATAAGCAGAGAGAGATCGGCGATCAGAGTGATCACTAGTCCAGGTGGTATCAGATATGCTCGAGTCAGAAGAGCCTGGAGCGAGGAAAAACGAAGGCAGTGATGGTTCCACGAAGATATCGCAAAACACGAAGAAGATGACTATAATGGAGTTGAGTGGGAGCAGAAACAAACCGACTCAGGATATGAACAGGGTACGAAATATCAGGACGAGTGACACCCAGATAAACAAGACTCCCAATAAGGTGACGATAACGAGTAGAATCAGCAAGAGGTTCACCATCAGTAGGCCGAAAATGAGCATTAAGCTCCATAGGAGTCTCAGCGGTGTGCTGATCGGTAAGAAAAGCACGATCAAGAAGATTCTTTATATACTTTTCTTGGAACAGATAGAAGTCTTCAGGAGTAGAAATAATCTCAACCCCAAGAAAGTAGCGAAGAGGACCCAGATCAAACATGAGAAACTGCTTATTAAGACGCTCCTTCACAAAGGTGATGTATTTAGAATCATCTCCAGTAATGATCATATCATCAACATATAAAAGGAGAAGCGTCCGACCACGAGGCGAAGTGTGAATAAAGAAAGCAGGATCATGGGCATTGGCAGAGAAACCAGCGACAGTGACAACAGAAGAAAAACGATCAAACCAGGCACGAGGAGCTTGCTTGAGGCTATAAAGAGATCGGCGAAGGTGACAAACCATACCCTCAGGAATAGAATACCTCGGTGGTGGTTGCATATAAACCTCTTCACGCAGCTCACCATTGAGAAAGACATTCTTGACATTAAGCTGAGAGATGGACCATGCCCGAACAGACGCCACAGCAAGAAGAGTGCGAACGGTGGTCATGTGAGCCACAGGAGCAACTATCTCATCATAATCACGACCATACTCCTGCTGAAAACCACGTGCCACAAGGCGAGCCTTGTAGCACTCAAGAGAACCATCAGAGCAGGTCTTAATCTTGTAGACCCACTTGCACGTGATAGGAGTAACACACGCGGGAAGAGGGACAATATCCCACGTGCCAATATGCTCAAGGGCAGCAATCTCCTCTGCCATCGCATGCTGCCACTCCTGATGAACAGCAGCATCACGGTAAGAAGTCGGTTCGGCAGGAGCTACTAAATAAAAGCGCGCAGGAGGCCGAATAGACTGACGATCACGAAGAGCATATCAAGGAGAGGCCGAAAAAGATGAACCATCAGAAGAAGATGGCGCATCAGAAGAATCCTCAACTCGCGGACGACGAGTGTAATAGAGAGGATAAGAAGGACGAAGGCCGGGAGGAGCCTCTGGAGAGGTTGTCGGTGGCGAAGGAGACGGTGAAGGAGGAACCGAAGAGGCCAGAGGCTATGAAGGAGGTGTGGTGACTAGGGGGTGGCAGGAAAAGTCAGGAAAGAAAGTGGCTTGACAAGAGATGCTGGAATGGTGGAAGAAGAGGGGCAAGGGTAGAAAAGACGAGACTCATCAAAAGTGACGTTCCATGAAACCCGCATCCGTCGGCCAACAGGATCCCAACAATGATATCCCTTATGCTCAGCGCTATAGCCCGGAAAAACGCACTCCATAGACTGAGCGGTCAGCTTGGTGCACTCACAAGGGGCAAGAGGAACATAGCACACACACACCCGAAGAGGTGAAGACTAGAATAGTCAGGAGTCTTGCCACAGAGACGCTCAACTGGGATCCCACCCTGAAGAGCAGAAGAAGGTTGAATATTAATCAGGAAAGTGGCAGTAGAAACAGTCTCAGCCCAGAAGTGTGGTGGGACAGCAGAAACAAGCATAAGAGCACAGGTTGTCTCAAGAAGATGACGATGCTTCCATTCAGCCACATCGTTCTGGGCATGAGCACTAGGACAAGAAAACTGAGAGAGAGTGTTCTGCTCAGCAAGAAAACCACGAATGACTCCTGACAAGTATTCCCCAGCAGAGTCAGCACGAAAGACACGAATAAGAGAATCAAACTGAGTACTGATCATGGTGGCAAAAGTCTTGTAGATGGATAAAACCTCACTACGAGATGACATAAAGTATATCCATGAGTGGCGAGAAAAATCATCAATAAAAATTATATAATATCGATGACCTTTCAAAAAGAAAGGAGCCAGACCCCATACATCAGAATGAACAAGATCAAAAGGACGCTGTGACACTAACTCGCTGGAAGGATCAAAAAGTTGAAGCTGTTTACCAAGCTTACAACCCCGACAATTTAGAGAAACATCACCAGACACAGACCCTAAAAGGCCACGACGAAGTAAAGAAGATAGATGTAACCCACAAAGAAATCCCAAACGATGATACCACTGAGCAAAAGACGCAGTGGAGGATGCAGCAGAAGCGGCGACGACGGTGGAGGCGACAAGACTGGCAGGGGCAACGGAAGGAAGATGAAGCCAGTCAAGCTCCCAGAAATGCTATGAGTCACGGCGGCAAGAGCCAATACCAACCAGAGTCCCTGTGCGTCAATCCTGTACACAACAAGAATCGGAATCGAGAATAACACGACAACCATGATCAATAAGCTGACCAGCAGATATGAGCTGCATGGTTAGTCTGTGAACATGAGACAGCAGAAATATAAAAAGAGGAATTGGAAAGAGTGCCTCGTCCTGCGACAGAAAGAGAGGTATCATCTGCTGTCTGAACAGTGATAGGAGCAGCTAAAGGACGAATGGAAGTGAGACTAGTGGAATCAGGTTTCATATGAAAGGAAGCACCAGAGTTAAGAATCCAAGGTGATATACCTGAGGAAGAAGTAGAAGGTGATCTCTCAGTAGAAGACTGTGCAGCAAAACCAACAGAACCAGACGGTGCAAAAGCAGCCATGCGACGCAGCAGTATGAGAAACTCCTGAGAATCAGAAGCACCAGAGCTCCTCTGAGAAGAGGAACCACTAGTGCCCTTTGCAGGATGGCCACCACGACGTAAATCCTTCTTCTTGTAGCAGAACTGTGCCTGATGTCCATCCTTGTTGCAATAGGTGCAGCATACCCTACCAACAACAGCTGTCACTGGTGAAGGCACCACTGATGAAGGAGGAGCTAGAGACTTAGCGGGTGTAGAAACTGGAGGAGCTGCCAGAATTGAAGGAAACGACGATGACGGCAGTAGACCCGCAACACGAAGGTGAATCTCCTCAGCACGAACAGCGGCAAGGGCCTCCAACAAGGTCACACGAGGGTGGCGTGTCAGCAACGGAGCACGAGTCTGCTCATACTCAGCTCGGAAACGGGTCAAGAAGTCGTAGATACGACGAAGCTCCAGGTGAGACTGCTGACGCTGACAGCACTGACACGCGTGAAACATCTAGTCCCAAAGAGTCAATCTGACGCTATACCGTAGACAATTGGGCATAGAACTCATCCACGGTGGCATCTCCCTGCTGCAGCAACTGCTCTTGATGCACAACAGAAAGATACAACGAATCACCAGATGACTCGTAGCGGCTGTGCACACGTGTCCACATCAACTGTGCTGAAGCCAAACCAACTACATCCCCAATGAATTGTACCTCCATACTAGCAACCAGAATAGCAGAGGCACGAGCATCCTCATCAATCCATGTCTTGTAGGCATCATACTGAGTTTGAAAAGTCTCCATGGCATCCTCAAAAGACTCAAATGCCTTTGTACGAGCGTCTTTGGAAGCATCCTTCGGGAGTACAAGCTCAGCAGGCGGAGCAGGGCGAGGCGGACAAGGCAACTCGCCAATAAGAAACTCCCAAAGACGCTGACCACGCATGTGGAGGCGCATATGCTGAAACCAGTCACGATAATTGAGACCATTGAAGATCACCCGACAGCGAGGAACAGAAACAGTGCTAGGCGGCGCTGGTCGGCGCGACGACTAAGGTAACAAAGTCTAACAGGCGGCATTGGACAGCGCGGTGGTTAGAACGACATTTTTTTTCTTTTTTTTCCTTTCTTTTGACGACCGGGCTGCTCGCTAGAAAAAGGCCGAGGCCTACTCGGCCTGCTTCAAAGCCGAACGCGCACGGGGAACCCTAGTTCCCCAAAGAACGAGGCGCGGAGGCGCGCGGCGGCGTCGGTGCTGCAGTAACGCTACTGAGCGGCGGCGATGCGGGCGCTGATGGAGGCGCGACAGTTTGGCTGCTGGCGGGCGCGGTGTCCGGCGGCGGCGGCGCGCGGCCGGCGACGGCGGCTCGTCTTGAGACTGGCCGGAGGTGGTCGCGGCGGTTTTGCGCGCCGGGTTGCGGAGGACCCGGGTGGAAGTTGTCGGCGGAGCTGCGCCAATCGACTGTGCGCAAGAAGACGGCGACGGACGGCGCGATGGAGATGGCTCAGCTTCGGACGTGTGCAATAAAGACACGGCGTGTAGAGAAGCGGAGCAGAGACGCGCCGAGCAAAGGCGCGCCGAGCAGAGGACCACGGCAGAGGGGCGGCAACGGCAACCGACGGCAGATGAGGCCGGCGACAGTCACGTAAGAAAAACCCTAACCCTACCTTTGCTCTGATACCATGTTATGAATAGCATTTGTATTCATTATGAGACCAATAGGTCAATATATATACAAGTACAGGTGTGGCATGTATGCAACTAACCCCTTATACAACGGGGAAAATACATATGCATCTAACACATCTAACAGAATTGTTCTGGTAGATTAAATAATTCTCTCTATCAGTCTATCACAAAGCTTGCTTGTTTCTTGAGTTGTTAAACCAGCTAGGCAATCATTGGTTAAGACAAGTCGAACACACATGCTTTGACGATGACAGAAGATGAAACAAATTATATCAACACACCTATGGCGTGTGGTGCTTCTCTAAACAAAATACTGGCTACTTTGCCCATGGTTTGAGGTATACCATTTTAAAGAATAAATTGTGTATTTTCGAAAAATGAGGACGTACTTGTTATTCAAATATTCGGTTGCAATTCAAAAGCATACTTAAAAAAATGTATATTTACAATTTAAGTTTCATGCTATGTGCTTTAGCATGAACTTATTTGTCTTGTGAACCCTTCCAAAATGAACCTGATGCCTGCATAGCCTTTCCTTTTCCGTTACAAGAACTTCAAGTTGTTTGACATTCACATGTAAACGGATGTTTCAATTTGCTATCAAACTTTGTAAAATTTCAGATTATGATAATTGACTACAAATTAACTTACCCAAGTGGGACTGCAACGGCTGTTCTTATAAATGGATTCCACACGCCTCATGGAGATGCAATGGCAAAGTATGCGGTTCTCTCACATAACTCATGACCTACTGAATCAAACGTCATAATTTTTTTTAATCAATTGAATCCTTTGTTTGTCCACGTCAGGCAGCAAGTGAATGGATTCACAAAATACTTTGCAATCAGCTTTTTCTGGAGCTTCTTCCAGTGGTTTTACTCAGGTGGAGACAATTGTGGGTTCTCACAGTTTCCCACTTTTGGACTAAAAGCTTGGAAACAAACGTAACACTGATCGCTTTTCTAATTATTACATTACATTTGTCCTTGTCTCATAAAAATTTCACCTGATTCAGAATTTCTGATTCTTGGGGTATCACTTTTCAGATTCTTCTTCGATTTCAGCCTCACATATGTTGGGGCAGGGATGATTTGCTCCCACCTTGTAAATCTGTCTCTCCTTCTCGGTGCCATTCTGTCCTGGGGTGTAATGTGGCCACTGATAAGTGATTTCAAAGGAGATTGGTATCCGACAAATATACCAGAAAGCAGCATGAGAAGCCTGCAAGGTTACAAGGTTTGTTTCACAATTTGATTTTGTTACTGTACAAGTGTAGTACAATTTTTTGTTTCTTACCTTCTCTCATTCTGTAGGCCTTCATCTGCATAGCTCTCATCCTAGGAGATGGCCTATACAATTTTGTGAAGATTGTTGCATTCACCATTAAGAGTCTGCTTGTCAGATCAAAACTGAAGAATGCAAAGAAAGGTAAACAGTTTGACAAACTCACGCAAGTACAGTCTTTCTGATGTATAGATGATCTGATATGGGGTTCATCCTACTTCCAGAGGAAGACATTCCGGTGCTCGATGACCTTAATCGTAATGAAGTTTTTACAAGAGACAATATCCCTACCTGGCTAGCCTACTCTGGTTACCTTGCATTATCAATCGTTGCAGTAATTGTCATTCCCTTGATGTTCCGTGAGATGAAGTGGTACTATGTTGTTATAGCATACTTATTGGCGCCTGCCTTGGGTTTCTGCAATGCCTATGGTGCCGGCCTTACTGACATCAACATGGCCTACAATTATGGAAAGGTTGCCCTCTTCATTCTTGCAGCCTGGGCTGGAAAAGACACTGGTGTAGTCGCTGGCCTTGTAGGCTGTGGTCTGGTGAAATCATTGGTGTCAATATCTGCTGATCTGATGCATGATTTCAAGACAGGGCATCTTACATTAACATCACCTAGATCAATGATTATTGCTCAGGCTATTGGCAGCGCCATGGGCTGTGTCATCGCACCACTGACATTCTTTCTGTTCTACAAGGCCTTTGACATAGGCAACCCAGAAGGGTACTGGAAGGCACCATATGCTCTAATCTACCGAAACATGGCAATTCTTGGCGTCGAGGGCTTCTCTGCTCTGCCCCTACATTGCTTGCAGCTGTGCTATGGATTCTTTGGCTTCGCAGTGGTGACCAACCTTATGAGGGACCTCTTCCCGCCAAAGTATGGCCGGTGGGTTCCCCTACCAATGGCAATGGGGGTTCCCTTCCTTGTTGGCTCGAGCTTTGCCATCGACATGTGTGTCGGGAGCTTGATAGTCTTCACCTGGCACATGATTGACAGAAGTAATGCAGCATTAATGGTGCCAGCAGTTGCATCTGGTTTGATATGTGGGGATGGCCTTTGGATCTTCCCTGCGTCCTTGCTTGCATTGGCCAAGATCAGTCCACCATTGTGCATGGCATTTAGGTCCACACACTAGCGGGTAACATGCAGTGGCGGATCCAGGACGAAAATGACTGGAGGTTCCTATTTTCCATACATATTATATATGTTTAATTTTTTTGGCATGGGATGTCCTCTTATTTTGGGCTAGGGATATTCATACTATATATACATGGCTATATCTAAGGGAAAATGATTTTTTGACATGATGTCTTGTGCACCGGGTATTGGGAAGTTACCGACATATTATAATGTAAATGTAATGCCATAGTAAGGTTATAAGATGCAAGATGATTTTGGTATGAATATTGTGTATGTATTCAAGAGCCCCAATGGATAATATATATAGGGTACAAAAGGGACAAAAGACTAAACCCTAGTACAATAGCATTGTATTTGGAAAGGGTTAACGCTACAATAGGGAAAATCCGAAGTCTGGGTCTTGATAATGTCGTTGTAGCATGCAGCTCTTGAAAAATATGTCGAGTATCAAAAGATCTTTCTCCTATCTTGGGTTGTGCGATAACCCATAAAACACAATGTGCAAGGGCTAAGAAAATAGAAGCAAGCGGGAGTAAAGTCAACCGCGACAACACGATGAAGAAGATGAAACCGACAGGAATAGAGAAAGTTGTCAAATCAAGTCGAAGAGGAATAGATAGAAGCATGGCGGCGCAGATCCAAGCCTAAGACGGCGACGAAGTAGTGCATAAAAAGCGCATCGGATGCACAGTGCGGAAGAAGCACAACAGCCTTAGAAGCTCGGGGCGGCAGCTAAGAGAGAAGCAAAGAAAAGCGGCAGCATCACAACAATTTCTACGATCTGCACGTGGCTCGGAGAGAAGAGCAGTGGCTGCTGCCATGCAAAAGGGAATTCTTATGCTTCTATAACTGATAATAAATTTGTGGACTCGTATGGCTTAGACGAACTCAAAGATAGAGTAGTACGGACTTAGATAGACGCAACGGAAGAAACGACACGAAGAAAGAAAAGAATCAAACCATAGCCAATAGCATAACCATCTCGACCAACATGGGACGGCACTGTGGGTGCCTAATTCCCACGAGATGGGACTTGCATGTGCTCCCAGTGAACCCGAATTTGTTGCTTTCCTTCTCTCCTTCCCAAACATTGATGCTTCGAGTGAATCATCCCACTCGATGCTTCTCTCCAACCTAGCCGGAAAAAAATCTAGTGGGGGAGTTCCTTCCTCCCCGGCCTTTCCCTCCCCATCGTCGCCGGGAAGAAGAACAAGCGCAGCAGCCGCAGCCATATCAAGAGAAGAAGTTGCATGGGGAGCCGCTGTCCTGCGCAAGCTGCTCCCTCCTTGTAGAGCCCACAGCACCCGCAGTTGCCCGGGACGAGCTTGGGCAGAGCAGGGGACTCGGACCGGGTGATGAGGGCATCCCTATCACTCCATCTTCTTCTCCTCCTACACAAGCACATGGTAACGATATTATAATAGACTTGCCTCCGGGACCTATCACTCGAGCTCGAGCTAAGAAAATGCATAATCAGGTGAGTTTGTTTCTTAACGAGCATATTATTAATTTTAGTGAGAGTTTTATACTACCTAACGCTTGTACTTTACTTGTTCTTAGATTTAAGGAAAGAGAAGAAGAGCTGTCATAAGTAGTACAGAAAGAAGCGCTACCAAGTACACGGAGTGAGGCACTTGGGCACCAAAAGATGTACACGCACGCGCGTGGGACTTGGAATCTAAAGCCACAAGAGATGTACACGCTGGAGGCACAATAGAACCATCTAAAGGCTCCCACCAAAGATAGGAAAGGGCATGCGTGCCTTAATTAGCTGCTGGAAGCTATCTTGGGAAATTTCTGAGAAGAGAACGGCCGGCCTGCCATTTTTGTCGCTCCTGCGTACGCACATGGTTTCAGGCATGGATCCGGCCGGGTGCATGTTCACGTCTGGGACTGGCCAACGCAACCTGTTCGGTTGTATACTCTAGGCATATTTTATTTTTAGTAATAGCTGATTGGAAACATATTCGGTTGATTGACTATTGCCTTGTCCGGCGCTGGTAATCAACCGCTAGCAATTGTCTTGTCCATTAAAATAGCTAGCGCATGTACAAGCGAGACAGATCACGGTTATGCAAAAGAATAGATAAAGCTCTTGCTTGTTTCTTTCATACCAAAGTTTATACGAGGATTTTTTAGAGAGAATTAGGCGATCCATTGTTTGTTCTGCAAATCAAGGTCAAATTTGTTTTTCTGTTGGAAATTGAGGGATTGACGATCTCTGCTTGTGGTCTAGCGGCGATCATCTTGGTGCGTGTTGGCGAATATCCATAGAGCTGCAAGTTCGTGCACTAAGGCGTGGTGTATAGCTGAGTTTTGTTTGTCGTCAAGCACTATTTTATCTACGGATCTACTCGAGAAGATCGGACCACCTCGTATCACCGGGGGCGAGCGCGGGTGGAGCAGCCGGGCGGTGCCTCGGTTTGGGCCGAATCCAGAGCAGGAGAGGGGCAACGGTGGTCGGTGTTGGTGGAGCTCGGGCAGCGCGGATCCGAGCGGAGACGGAGTAGGAGAGACCCCGGGAGCCGGGCTCCACGGGATTCGGTGGTGATGAAGATGAGCAGACTGATGGCGGCGGCCTCGGCCTTGACGTCGGAGACGCGGAGCCCTGCGAAGGTGATGAAGACGAGCAGGGCGATGGCGGCGGCCTCAACCTCGACGTCAGAGATGTGGAGCCCTGCGAAGGTGATGAAGATGAGCAGGCCGATCGTGGCGACCTCGGCCTCGACGCGGTGGTGATGAGGCCCGGTGCCGAAGCGGAGAAGCAGAGGCGACGCCCGGGTGCAGGGGAGCCGAGGTCGCAGCGTGGGGAGGACGTCGCCGGCGACGATGATGGATCCGGATCTAGCCGCCCCCAGGAGCAGAGATTGCTCCTCCCGGGGGTAACGGAAGACTAGCGGAAGTGGCCAGAAAGAGCAGCTGCAAGGAAAGTGGCGTGCTCCATGGAGAAGGGTGATGATCCATGGTGGCACATAGCCACACCCACACCTGATGGATGAGAGCGACGGTAGTGAGGTGACGGTGTCACGAGCACTGGCCCAAGTAGCGGCGTCCACGCCCTAGGCAACGACAGTGACGCAGCAGGCTAGGCGTCTTGAGGGACGGCGGAGAAGATCGGAAATGCTTCGCCCAAGCCTTGTTGGGGTGGAGCGACTCGGCGATGACGGCGTGCAGCACGGCGGCACGCTAGGCGATGAGGGCAACAACCCGAGGGACGGCAGCGCCCGCGCTTTGAATAGTGGTGGCGGCGCTGGACGGACGGCGGCGCGCTCTGGACAAAGCGATGCAGCAGCCACAAGGGCAATACGGCGGCAGCTTGATGAGTAGGCGATGACGAGAGGCCGCCCTCCGAGAGTGGAGATTGCTCCTCCGGGGGACAGCAACAACAGAGGATAGGAGGCGGCGGCGGCAAACCCTAACCCTAACCTTGCTCTAATACCATGTTATGAATATTATGTATGTATTTAAGAGGCCCAATGGGCAATATATATAGGATACAAAAAGGACACTAGACTAAACCATAATACAATAGAAAATACCATAAATACTCTTAACAGATTCATCACATAACAATGGCATGTTTGAGAACCTCATCTCTCGTCGGTGGTGATTGATGGTTGTAGCCTGTAGGCGCTGTTAAATAGCAGAAATTTTGGACGATAGAGTGAATCTATAGCATATACATGTATATTTTCGGCAATAAGTTGGATATTGATCCACAAGGTGTAATATTGTAAGAATTATCTTTCAAGGGCAGCTGATCCAATTGTCAATTGTCAGTTTCCAGCTGTTATCTGTAAAAAGTATCACCTGACATATATATGAATGAAGAGTTATCAGATGATGTATGGTAATGAAAGAGTTACCCAATGATGTATATAAAATGATGAATATTGACCAGGTATTATGAAAGACAAAACTGCTGCAATGATTAATTGTTAGGCTGTTTTTAATGGGCACTATTTTAGTGTAGTTTCTTTAGGGCATGTACAATGGTATAGATAGTTGCTGTCTATAATAACTATCCATGTCACTTATAGACAGCACTAAAGACAGCTTATACAATGGTATAGACGGTTACTGTCTTTTTAGTTGTTTTTATAGAACACACAATCATTTAATGCTTTTCTTGTTTCTTGTGCTATAGTCGGCTACAAGATTGTAGACAACATCTCTCTCTCTCTTCATTCTCTTTCATCCACGTCAACAAAAATTCTACATAGCAATAGTTATAGACGGCTGACATAAGCCCATTGTACATGCTCTTAGTATATGAGGAGTGTTAGGATACTATCTTCCCAATGCATGGTTTCTTATGGTGTAGTATCTTAGACTGTTTCATTTAATTACATGCATGATCTTTACTAGTATTTGAGCATTGTGGCATATTTGTGGCATGTACTAAAGCAATACATGTTTGTTGATACACACAAACGTAAATACACGGGATCGATCATAATAAATTTTGTGCGTTGGATTTCGAGACCAAACCAGTATCCAGATTAGATACTAGAGTATCCTCTCTCTTCATTAACTATGGTGGCACATCATCATTTTGCCTACATGGCAGACTTAAGATACCAGCTAGGGTGGAGCACTAGGAGCAGCCTTATGTGCTGCAGCCTGCAGGTAGCATAAGTTGCACAAATCCCCCCACAAAATAAACATGCATTTTAGTTCTGCTTAACGTTGAACCTTGAATACATGCTGTGTCATTATCTGTGGATTTATTTATTAATTAACCTTTTTAAAATTTTATTTTAAAGTTAACACCCGCGAACCTTATTTTCAATTCTGACCTCTTTGGTTACGCTACCACCCGTGGCATGACAAAATAACATTGTCATGCTAGCCCGTATCTTGTCAAACTCTTGTCACGCCAGCACCAATAGCGTGACAGTGTTGTTTAGCCATGTGGCGTGACAAAAAGTGCGTTTTTAGCGGACTTATCCTATAGCGTGATAATGTTATTTTATCACGCTATTGGTAGTGGTGTGACTAAAGGAGTCAGAATTGAAAATAAAGTTCGTCAGGGGTTAACTTTAAAATAAAATTTTAAAAAGGGTAAATTAATTAAAAAAAAAGTTCTTATCCGTGTGTGGCGACTCTTTTTCAAGGAAAAGTGCCTCACATTTGGTGCCATCAAATAAGAGAAATTGATGAAATCTTTCAAGGATAAGAATCTCTACTTGGCTCTATCTCAGAAGAAAGAGAAGGACTGGACACTCCAATGTTAGGCATGGGCTGCTTGGTTGACTCCAATCGTTTCGCATGATAGGGTTCTTGAATTCGAAGCTACTCTCCAACTTATCCATCTGTCCATTGTCACAGTCAGGGTTACATCACTAGGCCAATTGGTGAAGTAACGAAGACCATAAAACGATTCACCGGGTATGCTCCAAAGTTGCCTGTGGGCCAAGACAAACTTACTACTAATATAACAAATCTTGTGAAGTCACAGGATGAAAAGCATGATGCATGCAGTCCATAAATTGCGCTCAAAACAAGACAAGACAGTGATCAGTTACATTCACCAGCTCGCTCTTTTGCTTTATGCTTGTGCACATTACAGTCCAGATGCCGATGCTTGAAAGGGACGGGGCATCTTGTGAACAGCCAGCCTCCACATGAGCCGCCCGGTGTGGATCGACGTCGTTCACTGATGTCTCCGCTCACTTGAGTACTGAAGATGATGTCTCCGCTCAGTCCAGTACTGAAGATGCCTGAACAGTGTCAGATGCTCAGAGAGGGGTCTTCGGTTTTCTGATGGCACCGAGTTCCTGGAATCTTGTTTAGCGTGTACTGCCTGCCGACCAGCGATATACATGGCTTGTGCCTACTAAAACAGCATCAACATTGTATACATAAAAGAGGGTTTCAAAGAATCTTTTTCTATTAAGATCTAGCCGTACACATTGCAAGCAAAGTGATCCTAGCTAAAAGCATAAAACCCAGAACTAGGGATGGCAACGGGGCCATTCCCCGTCGGGGAGTGGTGGACCATCCCCATCCCCGTGACAAAAAAAAATCTTCATCTCCGTCCTCATCCCCGTCGTCGGGTACTATTCTTCCCCCATCCCCATCCCCGTCGGGTTATCGGGGCCCCATCCGTCGCCCCCATCCCCGCCGTCGATCGCCATTTCGAATTTAAATTTGCGAAAGAGAAATTTCTCAAGCTATGGATGTGGGCGGCGGGTGGAGTGAATGGGAAATGGGGTTAGGGACTTAGGGTTATGACTTATGCTATGCGTCGTCAGCAAAGACAGAATGATGCACTCGGTTGGTGGGCTAGGCTATGCTATGCACTGTGTTATCACCTTATTGGGGGCCCATCGGGTAACGGGGATGGGGAGCAGGGGAACATCCCCGTCCCCGCCAAACCCGATGGGGAATGTTTTTCTCATATTAGTATCCCCGTGGGGAATGAAGTAGTCCCAAACCCGTCCCCTAATAGGTGAATTCCCCATCGGGGAATGGGGAATGGGGCCCCATTGCCATCCCTACCCAGAACCTTTTAAGTCCTGGTCCCTCACAATTAAAAAATAATTTCAAAAAAGAGGAAAAGGGGCAACAGTTGCAAGAGATAGAAGAGGGTGAGAGATGATTCCCGATTTTTAAATCGAACTTAGATCCCACCAACTGGTTCCATAAGCAAATTTTGTAAGTTTAGATTCATTTATATGTGTCAAGTTTAGACCCCTTTGTTGGCGGAGATAATTCACGCAACTAATTGATTGATTGTTCAAGGTATACGGGTTACACATATATATAGCCGGTTGAGGCTGGTATAAACACAAGACTGAACCGAACAGTCAAGAGACCGGTGGGAACACGAGACTGAAACGAACAGCCAAGAGACTAGTGCGAACACGACATCAGAACGAACAGTCAAGAGACTAGTGTGAACACGACATCGGTGTGAACACGATATCTGTCTAACACGCCCCAGCAATCTGAGCGTCTACTCACAGACGTTCAGACTGGACCGAAACTCGGTGAAGACAGATGTAGGCAATCCCTTGGTGAAGATGTCGGCGTACTGTGACGACGTCGGGACGTGAAGAACACGAAGATCTCCGATGGCGACGCGCTCCCAGACGAAGTGAAGGTCAATCTCGACGTGCTTGGTGCGTTGATGCTGCACCGGATTGGTCGAGAGATAGACGGCACTGATGTTGTCGCAGTAGACAAGTGTAGCACGTCGTGGCAAGGTATGGAGCTCTTGAAGAAGCTGGCGCAGCCAGGAGGCCTCCGCCACAGCATTGGCGACAGCCCTGTACTCAGCCTCAGCACTGGAACGAGACACCGTGTTCTGGCGCTTGGAGGACCAGGAGACGAGGTTGTCGCCAAGAAACACAGCATAGCCCGAGGTGGACTTGCGGGTGTCCGGGCAACCTGCCCAGTCAGCGTCAGAGTAGACAACGAGCTCTGTCAGAGAGGACCGATGTAGAATAAGGCCATGATTCAATGTGCCACGAATATAGCGGAGAATGCGCTTCACGGCAGTGAGATGGGGCTCCCTCGGGTCATGCATGTGGAGACAGACCTGCTGTACAGCATAAGCAATATCTGGGCGAGTGAATGTGAGATACTGCAGAGCACCGGTGAGACTGCGGTACTGTGTCGGATCGGTCACAGGCGGGCCAGCAGAAGAAACCTTGGAGTGAGTATCCACAGGGGTACTGCAAGGCTTACAATCAGACATACCGGCACGCTCCAAGATATCTAACATGTACTGGTGTTGTGAGAGAAAGAGCCCATTAGTACGACGGTGAATAGCAACTCCCAGAAAATGATGTAGCTCACCAAGATCTTTCATAGAAAATTCCCGCTGTAACGCAGAGATAACCCGACGAAGGAGCCCAACTGAAGATGCTGTCAAAACAATATCATCCACATATAGGAGCAGGTACACTGTGTCAGCGCCGCAATGATAAATGAAGAGAGTGGTGTCCGATTTAGCTTCAACGGAACCAAGGGAGACAAGGTAGGAAGCAAATCGACTATACCATGCACGCGGAGCCTGCTTCAGTCCATATAGGGATTTATTGAGGCGGCAGACAAAATCCGAGCGAGAGCTATCAACAAAACTTGTCGGCTGGGAGCAGTAGACAGTCTCGATCAAGGTGCCATAGAGGAACGCATTCTTTACATCCAGTTGATGAATAGGCCAATCCCGAGAGAGTGCAAGGGAGAGGACCGTCCGAACAGTGGCGGGCTTTACAACAAGACTGAAAGTCTCATCAAAATCTACACCAGGACGCTGTGTGAAACCGTGGAGAACCCAACGCGCCTTATACCTGTCAAGTGTGCCATCAGCCTTCAGCTTGTGACGAAAAACCCACTTTCTAGTGACAATATTTCCGCAAGACGGCCGCGGCACGAGCTCCCATGTATTATTGGCCAGAAGCGTTGCATATTCCTCCTCCATGGCAGCACGCCAGTGAGGATCGGCGAGAGCAGACCGATAAGTCTTGGGAATCGGGGACAGAGCGTCAACATGCAGGTTGAGGCGCTGTACGGGCTGGTGGAAACCCTGCTTGCCGCGTGTGACCATTGTGTGTGAGTTGGCTACGGGCGGCATAGGCATGGCGCCAGCAGGCAGGGTGGCCAGAGGAGTCGGGGCGGCTGAAAGCATTTAGGCCCCTAAAAATAGTTTTGGTAATTAATGATAATATGTGAATATGGGATTAACGTGTTTATTAAGTATGTGCAAGGTTTAATCCCATTGATGAACATGTTGATGTAAAGATGCATGCTAAAGGATAATATGAAGATCTACAAGGCTTAAAGACAAGGTACAAATAGTCTAGGATCCTTTTTGTATTTTACCGGTCTTAGGCGAATTGGTTGGTAGACCGGATTATAGGTTAAATACCGTACTATTAAGAGGGATCACGACTAGTAGCTTGATAGCTTGCTCTTGTGCCATATGGATCAATTTAGGATCATGCATGCATTCAAAATTGGACTTGCATTTTAATTCGAAAAACTACTGTGCTTTTGCTCTGAAATCGGTAGTACCGCAGGTATTTCAGCGGTTGTACTGCATGATCTTGGTTATCCGGCATTAAGAGAGCGGTACAACCGATTGTCCTTACGTGCGCCAAACGTGTTAATCGTTAGATCTTGATCTAACGGCTCAGGTCAAGTGGGTTTATTCGGACCGCTGAGTTGGTGACGATTGTGAATCGTTAGATCTCGATCAACGGCTCAAAACAAGTGTGTCGTTCGACCAACGTAATGAATTCATCTCAACCTTCCACGGTCAAGATCGTGTGATAATCGATCGCGTGAGATGCGGTTATACGGCGCGTCTTGTACTACCGCACACCCGACGTTCCAAATTTCTATGGCGGTAGTATAAAAACGAACATGTGTATTTACACTCAGCAAGCTCTCTGAGAAACGGACGTTCCGCCTCTAAATCGGATGAACCGCACCGGTAGTTCCGTTTGTTATCGCGGCGGTTGTAAAACTCGAGTGCATGCATTTTCGCTAAGCAAAACCACGATATCGGTTGAGCCGGGCGTTGTCGACGGTCGTACCGCTCTTTTTCAACGGCTATATCAGTGCATTAAATGCGTTTAAAAAGAGCCGTTACTGCTGCTTTTCCCGGAGAGCGGTTGTACCGCACGTTACACAGCGGTTGTACCGGAATTCGCTGAAAAGTGGGAAACTTCTCCCCAACGGTTAGATTTGTTGGTGGAGGCTATAAATACTTCCCCAACTGCTCAAGGTGTAGGTTACACAGCTCATTTATCATTCATAGACCCTTGTGAGCATTGAGCATTCATTCTACTCCCCAATTCTCTTGCATTCATTGAGAGGGAGTTCAAGTGCATTCATTCTAGTTGATCCTTTTGCACTTGAGTAACGTCAAGCGAAGATTGGTGATTTATTACTCTTGGAGTGTTGCCGCACTTCTAGACGGCTTGGCGGTTAAGCACGGAGATCTCTTCAAGAAGATTGTGAAGAGGCCCGGTGAAAATTTGTGAGTGGTTCGGTGTTCACCATCTCCGGAGCGGAGGAAGAACAACCATAGTGATCGAGGAAAGGCTTAATTGTGGAGCGGCTTGAGTGGTCAAGCTTCCTCAACGTGGACTAGTGAAGACCAAGCAAGTCTTGATACCACGGAAAAACATCGTTGTCTCCTTGTGGTTAATTCTAGTCTTTACTCTTCCGCACTTATATTTCTAGCTTGTCTATTGAAATTGAATTGCTTAGCTAGAAGTGTAACTTGTTTAGACTAAGTTGTTATTGGCCAAAATTGTCAAATTGCTAAAAAGTTTAAAAACCTCCTATTCACCCCCCTCTAGTCGGTTATCCTTGATCCTACAAGTGGTATCAGAACTTGGTCTCTCATTGATTTAGACTTAACCGTCTAAGAGAGAAAATGATGGCTAGTGAGGGAATTGCTATAGGAAAGGCACCTCTCTTTGATGGCTCAAATTATACTTATTGGAAAATTAGAATGTCAATTTATTTAAAGGCCATGAGTCCAAGCATTTGGAAAATCGTAAATGATGGTTACGCTATGCCTCTTAATCCACTAGAACCCACGGATCAAGATACGCGTAACTCTCATTTAGATGCCCAAGCTATGAATGCTCTCTTTGGCGCTTTGAACGCGGATGAGTTCAATAGAGTGAGTAACTTGGAAAATGCTCATGCTATTTGGACAACTCTCTCGGAAATCCATGAGGGCACATCCACGATCAAAAAGCCAAATTGCATAGGCTTCGGATTAAATATGAGACATTCATAATGTTGCCTCATGAAAACATCAATGAGATGTATTCAAGACTCAACAACATTGTGAATGAGCTCAAAGGCCTTGGGACTAACCTTCTTGATGTTGACATTGTGCGCAAGATGCTTAGGGCTCTTCCGGACAAGTATGAGACCTTGGTGACACTCTTCCTCAACTCTCCCGAGTTGCCAAGGATGACACCAATGGGGCTTTTGGGCAACCTCATCACAAATGAGTTGTTCAAGAAAGACAAAGAAGAGCTCTTGGAGACATCCTCTTCAAAGAAGAAAATTACCGCGTTCAAAGCCAAAGCGAAATCAAGTGAAGATGAGGATGAAGAAGAAGACTCCGACGAAGAGTATGCACTCCTTGTAAGAAGAATGAAGAGGGTCATGAAAAGACGCCCCAATAGAAGCTACAACTTTGATAAGTACAAAAAGGGGCAATACTCAAGTGACAAGAAGCGTTATAGCAACATTCGATGCTATAATTGTGAAGAAAAAGGGCACATCGCCTCCCGTTGCCCCGAGAAGAAGGATGACAAGGATAAGTCAATCAAGAAGAAGGAATATAATGACAAGAAGAAGCTTTTCAAGAAGCTTCACAAAGATGGCAAGAATGAAGCTCACATTGGAGAATGGGACTCAAATGATGAACTAAGCGACTCCGAATCCGATGAGGATGAGTCCCCCAAGAAGAAGGGACTAATTGGCATTGCAATTAAGGAAGCTCTTTCACTATTCTCCACTCCTCGTGCCTCATGGCAAAAGGAGACAAGGTAAAATCCATTGATAGTAATGAACCAACTTATGATGAATTAATTGAGATGCTTGATGAATTAAGTGAATATCTTGGAAAAGAGAAATCAAAATTCAAAGTCTTGAAGAAAGAGTATATCTCTCTAAAAGACTCTTTTGAGGAGTTAAGGGTAGCTCATGATTCTCTTCTCCTAAAAGATAATGGAAAATCTCACTCACATATTGGCATTACTTGCAATTTAATGGATGAGATGCCTCAAGTAGAAATTACTTCAAATACTATATCCATGTCTAATGCTTCTACATCATGTGAAGATTTATTATCCATGCCATGTTGCTCAAGTAATGATTCAATTGCTAATTTAGCCAATACTTGTGATCCTTTGCTCATTGTTAAAAATCATGAATTAAAAGAACAAGTCTCTAAACTAAGCAAGAGCTTAGAAAGATATTTTAAGGGTAAGGCCACCTTAGACAAGCTTTTGAGTGAGCAAAGGTGCTCATTTAATAAGGAAGGTCTTGGGTATGTACCCAAGAAAGGTAAGAAGCCGGCAAACAAACCCACAAGGTATGTGAGGGAAAATGGTAAGTATTGCTACAAGTGCCGGGAAATAGGACATGTGCAACAAAATTGTCCTAAAGGAAAAACACCATCTTTTGGTATATATGATTCATGCTATATGCTTAGAAAATCTAAGGATGGTAAAGTAATTGCACATTTTATTGGCACTTCAATTATGGGCGCTAAAAAGAATGCCATTTGGGTGCCTAAATTCTTGGTCACTAACCTCCAAGGACCCAAACAAATTTGGGTACCTAAAAGAACTTGATTCTTGTTTTGTAGGTGAACTATAAAACCGGTGGAAAACATTGGGTGCTTGATAGTGGATGCACTCAACATATGACCGGTGATAGGAAAATGTTCACCACATTCGAGAATGGAAAAGGAATGGACAAGATCACATTTGGTGATAATAGCGAAGGAAAGGTAATTGGATTGGGTAAAATTGCTATCTCAAATGACCTTTCTATTTCAAATGTATCATTAGTTGAATCACTAAACTTTAACTTATTATCCGTAGCTCAAATATGTGATCTAGGATTAATTTGTTCATTCTCTAAAGAAAGTGTAATAATTACAAATGAAAAAGATAACTCTATAATCTTTAAAGGCTTTAGATTTGGAAATCTTTATTTAGTAGATTTTACTTCAAATGATGCATGCTTAAAAACTTGTTTGATTGCAAAAACCTCTTTGGGTTGGCTTTGGCATAGAAGGCTAGCTCATGTAGGGATGATTCAACTCAAAAAGCTTTTCAAACATGATTTAGTTGTTGGCTTGAAAGACATGAAGTTTGAGAAAAATAGACTTTGTAGTGCTTGTCAAGCTGGTAAACAAGTCACAAGTTCTCATCCTTCCAAAAGTATCATGTCAACTTCTAGACCATTGGAACTCTTACATATGGATTTGTTTGGGCCAACAACCTATAAGAGTATCGGAGGTAATAGCTATTGTTTAGTCATTGTGGATGATTATTCTAGATATACATGGGTATTCTTTCTAGATGAAAAAAGTGAAACCTCCGGGATTTTCAAAAGTTTTGCAAAAAGGGCCCAAAATGAATTTGATTTCAAATTAAAGAAAATCCGTAGTGATAATGGTTCCGAGTTCAAGAATACTAAAGTTGAAGACTTTTGTGATGAACTTGGAATAAAGCATGAACTTTCCACAGTCTACACTCCTGAGCAAAATGGAGTAGTAGAAAAGAAAAATCGTACATTGATTGAAATGGCTAGGACAATGCTTGATGAATATAATACTTTCGATGTCTTTTGGGCGGAAGCTATTAATACCGCTTGTCATGCCATAAATCGTCTTTATTTGCACCGTCTTTTGAAAAAGACTTCCTATGAGCTTCTTGTAGGAAGAAAACCAAACATCTCTTATTTCCGAGTTTTTGGTTGCAAGTGTTATATTTTAAAGAAAGGTGTTCGTCTTTCAAAATTTGATAGTCGTTGTGATGTTGGTTTCTTGCTTGGTTATTCTTCAAATAGCAAGGCTTATCGTGTCTTCAACAAAAACTCCGGTTTAGTTGAAGAAAAACATGATGTTCAATTTGATGAAACTAACGGCTCTCAAGAAGAGCATGAGAATTTGGACGATGTAGGAAATGAAGCATTGAGAAGGGCAATGGAGCATATGCAAATAGGTGACATCAAGCCCGAAGATAATCCATCATCCTCCACACAAGTTGAGCCTCCAACCTTCTCCTCAAATCAAGTTCAAATTGACAAAAAGGACCATGAGGATGATGATCAACCATCCAATCTACCACCAAGAATTCACAATGCAATTGCTAAAGATCATCCAATAGACCAAATATTGAGTGATGTAAGTAAGGGTGTTCAAACTCGATCTCGTGTTGCTTCTTTTTGTGAACATTATTCTTTTGTCTCTTCTATTGAGCCAAAACATATAGAGAAGCACTAGAAGATCCCGATTGGATAAATGCCATGCATGAAGAACTCAATAACTTCACCCGAAATGAAGTATGGACATTGGTGGATCGACCCAAGGAACACAACATTATTGGTACAAAATGGATCTTTAGAAACAAGCAAGATGAGAATGGTTTGGTTGTTCGAAACAAAGCAAGATTGGTCGCTCAAGGGTATTCACAAGTTGAAGGTTTGGATTTTGGTGAAACTTTTGCTCCCGTAGCTAGACTTGAGTCAATTCGAATATTACTTGCTTTTGCATCATGCTTTGATATTAAATTATTTCAAATGGATGTTAAAAGTGCGTTCTTAAATGGTAAAATATCCGAACTTGTCTTTGTTGAACAACCTCCCGGTTTTGAAGATCCTAAAAATCCAAATCATATCTATAAACTCTCCAAGGCGCTCTACGGTTTTAAACAAGCTCCTAGAGCATGGTATGAACGCCTTAGAGATTTTCTAGTCTCAAAAGGATTCAAAATTGGGAAAATTGATTCAACTTTATTTACTAAAGTTTTATATGATGATTTCTTTGTATGTCAAATTTATGTTGATGATGTTATTTTTAGGTCTACTAATCAAGATTTTTGCAAAGAGTTTGGTGACATGATGTCTAGGGAATTTGAAATGTCCATGATCAGAGAATTAAGCTACTTCCTTGGATTTCAAATCAAGCAACTCAAAGATGGAACCTTCGTGAGCCAAACCAAGTACGCAAAAGAATTGATCAAGAAGTTTGGCATGGAGGATGCAAAACTCATCAAGACTCCCATGGCGACAAATGGTCATCTTGACTTAAATGAGAGAGGTAAATCGGTAGATTTAAAGCTTTATAGATCTATGATTGGTAGCTTGCTTTATCTTACCGCATCTAGGCCCGATATCATGTTTAGTGTTTGCATGTGTGCACGCTTTCAAGCTAATCCAAAAGAATGTCATTTAATGGCCGTTAAAAGAATACTAAGGTATTTAAAGCATTCCTCTAGCATTGGCCTTTGGTTCCCGAAAGGTGCTAAATTTGATTTAATTGGATATTCCGATTCCGATTATGCAGGTTGCAAAGTGGATAGAAAAAGCACATCGGGTGGTTGTCAATTCTTAGGAAGATCCTTAGTATCATGGTCATCCAAGAAACAAAACTCCGTAGCGTTATCCACCGCCGAAGCCGAATATGTTTCCGCAGGAAGTTGTTATGCTCAATTGCTATGGATGAGACAAACATTGATAGATTATGGAATTAAAATTGATAAAATACCTCTTTTGTGTGACAATAATAGTGCCGTGAAAATTGCTAATAACCCTGTTCAACACTCAAGAACCAAGCATATAGATATTCGCCATCACTTCTTGAGAGATCATGTGAGCAAGGGTGATATTGAAATTAGCCACATAAGAACCGAAGACCAATTAGCAGATATTTTCACCAAGCCTTTAGATGAAGGCCGCTTTTGCAAATTGAGGAATGAATTAAATGTCATAGATTATTCAAATATTGTTTGAACCTTTGTTTCATGCATTGTATTTCATTTGGTATTATTTGAGTATTTTATGAATTTTTTAAAATCCTTATTAAAAATAGCTATGATCATAAAAATTATGTTCCTATATAGACAATAGTCTATTCTATGCATAATAATCCTTAATGATATTTAATTGAGTGCAAATCTAAGGATCATTTGCAAATAAATCTAATCTCAAAGAAAATCCAGAGCTGTTCTTGAAGCTCTAGGTAAATCGGATGAACCGGCGTTATCTGCTGATGCGACCAGTAGAGCGTAACAACCGGCGTTATAGCAGTGATGCATCCGCATCCAAGATAACCTTATCCTTTCAAGCGGCTCATCCGTTCGTTTTATGCGTTGCAGTTTTCTCTCTCTCTCTCTCTCTCTCACCAGCCCGAAGCGAAAAACAAACCTCCCACTCAAATCCTCAAATTCTCTTGGTGATTCTTCATTCTCTTGCTATTTTCGGCATCTCCAGGGCTCAACTCCTTCAATCCTTGAGGTAATTCCTCAGTTAATCTATGTTCTTGTCTCCCATGGAGCCCTAGCAGTCGGTTTAGGGTTTAATGAAAATGTGTTTGATTTCTGGTATTCTAGTTGGGCAAAAGTGACTTATTGTTATCTTGTGATAGTTAAGATCCGGTTTATGCACTCACACCACGAGATTTCGTCAATAATTCCAAAGATCAATCTGCCCTAGAACTTGTCAGGACAATCGGATCATCCGGTTCTTGAGCGCGGAACAACCGCACTGCGGTCGTTCCGGGCATTGAACCGCGGTTCATCTGATTATCTTGACAAGAAATCCAGAAAGTCAAATTCATTTCTGATAAATTTTATTCCTTGAATTCCTTGTGACCTCTCTTGTCTCTGTTTAGATGCCTAGGATGCGAGGAACAACCAGAAAAACTCTTGGCTCATCAAGACAAGGAACATCAGCCTCTCAATCTCCTGAAGATTCACCTCGAGCATTGCAAATAGGAAGAACTCGTCCTGCTGCTCCTGTTCGTCAGACTCGCTCCGTTCGACTGAAGGTTGTGCATGGGAAAGGAAAGGGGCCAGCTTCTGAAACTGAATCTGAAAGTAGCTCAGAAGAAAGATCAAGTGAGGAGTCTGAGTCAGAAGAAGAAGTTCCTGCTAGGACAGAAGATGACTTGATAGACCCACCAGGGACTCCAATTGATTTACACCTCCTCTCAGTTAATGATTATGCCATCAAGAGGCATGTCAATCAATATCTCTTGAAGAATGACTCGCTCAATCCAAGATTTCACACTGTTTTTCAAGAACAAGTCCATGATCAGCTTTATGGACGTCACAGAAAATTTGCAGATCACAAATGGATTAAGTGGACTCATATCAATACTCTGGACAAATACAGTGGGGTTTATCAGCTTTTCTACAGAGTAGGTCTTCATGACCTTGTGGGAATAAAGCAGAATTATGATGACAAGCTCATTAGGCAATTTTATGCCACATTGTATATCTCTCTAGACCTGAAGACTTTTAGATGGATATCAGGCACCAGAAATCTGGAGAGTACTAAAGAAGAATTTGAGAGAGTCTTGAAGGTCCAATCTAGCTCTTGGGAGAAGATCTTTAAGAGTCCGGCTTTACTAGCCCCTGTTTGGAGTAAGTACTATGACTCTTCTGCAAAATACAAGCTGGGCACTATCACTGGACTTAAGCCAGAAGTGAGTATGATTAACAGGATTATTAATCATACATTTTACCCTAAAAGTGGTAATTTTGATGCTGTCAGGGGGCATGTTTGGAACATGATTGATCATATTATGGAGGGGATAAGATTTGATGTTGTGGATGTGATTCTAAATGGCATAGCCTCCTCCAAGAATGATAGAGTTAAAAGGATTTACTATGCACCATACATCATGGCATTAATTGTAAGGAAGATAGAGTATCGTGGTGGTTTGGGATCAGCTCATAAGCCTTATAAACCACAAGATGGTATCCCACCTCCTCGCCAAGACATTGAGGATGATCCAGTTGGTGTTGAGGCTCCTCCTGCGGCTCCTGCTCCTGCTGAAGGTATTCTTGCTCAAGTGCTTCAAAATCAGCAGCTCATTCTTAGCACATTGCAAGAAATAAAGGTAGAACAAACCGAGATTCAAGAAGGCTAACTCACATAGAGTCAGTTCAGAATGACTACTCTGATGAGTCTCATAACCGGTTGTCAGCCTTGACGGAGGCCTTTACTGACTTAGAGAAATTTTTGAGGACTCCTCAGCGGTTTGCTCGTCGTCCTCCTCAGTCTCCTAGGGCTCCTACTTCTTCAGTTGCTCCTCTCTTGGCCCCTGTGTTCAAGGCCGAGTCCTGTGCTCCACCTGTTTCAGCTCCTCCAAGACCACCAGAGTTAGCGACTCAGATCCCGCACCTCATCGCTTCAAAGATCTCAGATCCGCACCGGCTTCTCCTCCATTCACTGCTCTGCTCCAGCTCCCGCTCAGGATCCGATTCCTCCTTCTTAGGACCCAAATTGTCGATGCTCTTTATTTTGGTATTTTGATGCCAAAGGGGGAGAAGAAGACGATGTGAGAAGACATACTTTTAGGGGGAACTAGTAGCTAGTCTTTTGACTTAAATGGGCTTATATGTTATATGTGTGGTTTGAATGTTTTGAAAACTGGGTTTATGGTTGATCCTTTCGTGCTTGTAATAATTTATAACTTTGTAGAACTTGTTGAATGATGATGAATGATGCGTATGCATATTATCTTAAAATGCAATCTCAATTATTGTCATATCTCAATATTGCATTGCTTCCTCAACTTCATAAATGCAAAAGAGATTCCGCCAAAACTTTCACAAAATATCTACATATGCCTGAAGATTATCTATCATTTACATGCACATGTTTAGGGGGAGTCTTCCTTAAATTGGATTTAACAAGAAAAATAACTCTCAAATATTTATCTATACTCAGTGCAAGAATTTTTTTTACTTGTTAAAGACATCAAAAGAATATACACTCATAGTCTATTCAAAACAAACCTTCTCAGATATTAATTGTGTTGTCATCAAATACCAAAAAGGGGGAGATTGAAAGCATCTAGGCCCCTAAAAATGGTTTTGGTAATTAACGATAATATGTGAATACGAGATTAACGTGTTTATTAAGTATGTGCAAGGTTTAATCCCATTGATGAACATGTTGATGTAAAGATGCATGCTAAAGGATAATATGGAGATCTACAAGGCTTAAAGACAAGGTACAAATAGTCTAGGATCCTTTTTGTATTTTACCGGTCTTATAGGTTAAATGCCGTACTATTAAGAGGGATCACAACTAGTAGCTTGATAGCTTGCTCTTGTGCCTTATGGATCAATTTAGGATCATGCATGCATTCAAAATTGGACTTGCATTTTAATTCAAAAAACTACTGTGCTTTTGCTCTGAAATCGGTAGTACCGCAGGTATTTCAGCGGTTGTACCGGCATTAAGAGAGCGGTACAACCGATTGTCCTTACGTGCGCCAAACGTGTTAATCATTAGATCTTGATCTAACGGCTCAGGTCAAGTGGGCTGTTCGGACCGCCTGAGTTGGTGACGATTGTGAATCGTTAGATCTCGATCCAACGGCTCAAAACAAGTGTGTCATTCGGACCAACGTAACAGAATTCATCTCAACCTTCCACGTGTCAAGATCGTGTGATAATCTGATCGCGTGAGATGCGGTTGTACCGGCGCCGTGCGCGGTACTACCGCACACCGGACGTTCCGAAATTTCTATGGCGGTAGTATAAAAACAGAACATGTGTATTTACACTCATCAACCTCTCCTGAGAAACGGACGTTCCGGCCTCTAAATCGGATGAACCGCACTTCGGTAGTTCCGTTTGTTATGCGGCAGTTGTAAAACTCCAGAGTGCATGCATTTTCGGCTAAGCAAAACCCTGATATCGGTTGAACCGGAGCGTTGCCGACGGTCGTACCGCTCCTCTTTTTCAACGGCTATATCAGTGCATTAAATGCGTTTAAAAAGAGCTGTTACTGCTGCTTTTCCCGGAGAGCGGTTGTACCGCACGTTACACAGCGGTTGTACCGGAATTCGCTGAAAAGTGGGAAACTTCTCCCCAACGGTTAGATTTGTTGGTGGAGGCTATAAATACTTCCCCAACTGCTCAAGGTGTAGGTTACACAGCTCATTTATCATTCATAGACCCTTGTGAGCATTGAGCATTCATTCTACTCCCCAATTCTCTTGCATTCATTGAGAGGGAGTTCAAGTGCATTCATTCTAGTTGATCCTTTTGCACTTGAGTAACGTCAAGCGAAGATTGGTGATTTATTACTCTTGGAGTGTTGCCGCACTTCTAGACGGCTTGGCGGTTAAGCACGGAGATCTCTTCAAGAAGATTGTGAAGAGGCCCGGTGAAAATTTGTGAGTGGTTCGGTGTTCACCATCTCCGGAGCGGAGGAAAAACAACCATAGTGATCGAGGAAAGGCTTAATTCGTGGAGCAGGCTTGAGTGGTCAAGCTTCCTCAACGTGGACTAGTGAAGACCGGCAAGTCTTCGATACCACGGAAAAACATCGTTGTCTCCTTGTGGTTAATTCTAGTCTTTACTCTTCCGCACTTATATTTCTAGCTTGTTTATTGAAATTGAATTGCTTAGCTAGAAGTGTAACTTGTTTAGACTAAGTTGTTATTGGCCAAAATTATCAAATTGCTAAAAGTTTAAAACCTCCTATTCACCCCCTCTAGTCGGTTATCCTTGATCCTCTGTTGGCGGCAAAGGCGCGTCGGGCGACCAAGCACGGCCCGACCAAGGCGGTGGTGGGGTCGGCAACGCAGGCACCAGTGAGGACGCCATGATCGGCGGCGTCGGCGAGAGGGCGCCCAAGACCAATAGTGGGGAGCTGTCGGGAGGGCGCCACTGTAGCGGTCATGAGTGGCGGCGAGGCGAGTGCCAGGGGCCCAGCCTTGCGCGCGGTAGGGATGCCAATGGGCGACGAGGGGGCATAGACACCAGGTGGCGTGTCGACTGGGGCGACGGAACCTGCATGAGGAGCAGCGCGTGGCAGGCCAATAGGCGCTGGCATGAACTGATAATCTGACAAAAAATGAAGCTCATGAGGGGTTAGTGCAGAAATCGACTCGGCGAAGGGAAACGATGTCTCATCAAAGATGACATATCGGGAGATAATGACCCGATTGGAGGATCGATCAAGACACTGGTAGCCCTTATGATCGTAAGAATAACCGAGGAAAATGCACATAGTGGAGCGAGGAGACAACTTGTGAGGCGCTGTGGCGGACAAGTTGGGGTAGCACTTACAACCAAACACATGAAGATGGGAATAGGACGGGTGTTGAGCATGAAGTGCGAAAAAAGGGGTGGCTGAATTTAGTGTGGTGGTGGGGAGGTAGTTGAGGAGATATGTGGCAGTGTGGAGTGCCTCAACCCAGTAGGAGGGGGGAAGACTTGCTTGAAACAAGAGCGAACGCATGATGTTGTTGATGGAACGAATGGCGCGTTCGGCCTTGCCATTCTGCTGGGAGGTGTAGGGGCAGGACATGCGGAGAGCAACACCTTTGGTGAGGAAGAATGTGCGAGCGGTGGAGTTATCAAACTCACGACCATTGTCGCATTGGACGCGCTTGATTGTACTGCCAAACTAAGTAGCCACATACGAAAAAAAAGTTAGATAACGTGGAAAACGTGTCAGACTTGAGGCGTAATGGAAACGTCCAAATAAAGTGAGAACAATCATCCAGAATTACTAGATAGTATTTGTAACCAGAGACACTGACAACTGGAGAAGTCCAAAGATCACAGTGTACTAAATCAAAATTCTGGAGAGCACGAGAGGACGAAGTGGCAAACGGCAGGCGTACATGACGACCAAGTTGACAAGCGTGGCAAATGCTGTCACTAGCACCTTTGTTACACACTATAGCAGAAGTACTAGTAAGTGTGGAGAGAGCCTCGTGGCCGGGGTGACCAAGGCGACGGTGCCAGATGGAACTGGGGGCGCTGGCGAGGAAAGCACAAGGCGGTGATGTGATGGAAGGCAAACGGAAGGGGTAGAGTGCTCCGGAGCTATTGCACCTGGTGATCACGTTCCTGGAGCGAAGATCCTTCACAGAAAAGCCGATGGGGTCAAACTCAACAGTAACAATTGTTATCGGTGGTGAACGTAACGCACACACAAAATTTTTGATAATGTTAGGTGTAACTAGAACATTATTAAGGTGAAAGGGACCGGGAAGCACAGCTGAACCGGTGGTGGTGACAGGCAATATGGACCCATTACCGACAATAATGGATGAAGGAGATGATGAACAAGGAAGGACGGAGGAGAGATTACCAGCATTTGACGTCATGTGGGAGGTGGCACCAGAATCCATGCACCAATCACCCTGTGCCGAGCGGGGTGAGTGTCATGGTGTGGAATGCGTTTGCCAAAGCCTGTTGATCCCAAACATGTTGTGGATCGGGAGCAAAAGGGTATGGTGTCATGACCGGCGGGAGGTACCCGGGCGACAGCTACTGGTACGACGGAGGCAGCGGGTGACCGGGCGGTACGTCTTGCCACAGGAGGGCTCTGCTGGGGCGGCATGTGGGGCCGCACAGAGGAGAACCGCCGGAGGTATCGCCGGGAACACCAGACACCGGGCCGGGCCACATCTGGATGGTCCCAGTCCACGGATTGTAGAACGAGGGCCACCTAGACAGGTTTGGTGCGGTGGTGCCGCCGGCAGACTTGGAGGTGCCGCCCTGGCCATCGTTGCCGCTGTTGTTGTGGCCACGACGGCGACGGTTGGAGTTACCATCGCTGGTGCCGCCGGAGGGGGCCATGGCAGGGTGGCGGTTAGCTGTCGCGCTGTTGGAGGAGCCAGCGCCAGTGGCGCCCCCACTGGAAGAGGGGTCACCGTCGCCGCCCCGATTGCCAGGGGTTGCGGCGGCAACGAGAGCCGTGGGAGGTGTCGTGGGTCGCGACGTCATGATGATTTTCTCGAGAAGAAGGTCCGGGCGCACCTCGAGGTAGGGAACAGACGTTGACGCTTGAGGAGGGCACCCATGTAGGAAAATTGATCGTTCAAGCCGCGAAGGATGGCGAGGACGAGGGTGCGGTCAGGGACAGGCTGGTCGAGGTCGCCGAGGGCGTCGGCCATGCCCTTGAGCTTGCGGCAGTAGGTGGAGACGTCGAGGTCGCCCTGCACAAAATTTCAAAACTCAGCGTCGAGATACAACGCTCGGGTCTCACGATTACCGATGAATTGCTGCTCAAGACCAAGCCATATGTGGCGAGCGGTGGCATCATGAGCCATGACGATCTCGACGAGCTCGGTGCTGATGGTGCCGTAAAGCCAAGAGACGACGACGCAGTTCATGCGGCACCAGTCGGCGGAGTCGCGGCGTGTCTCATCGGAGAGTACGTGCGCGGAGAGCGAGTACTTTCTGAGGGTGATGAGGAAGACGCCACGCCACTTGTTGTAGTTGGGCGAGGCGAGGTCGAGGACAGCCGGGACTAGAGCCCGGATGTTCTGAACGGTGACGGCTTGCGCATGGAGGTTGGCGATCGCGGCGGCCTCGTGAAAAAGGAGGGCGCGGTCGAGGTCCCGAACGTGCGCGGCGGCCTCAACACGCTCACGCTCGGCCTTAGCAGCGCGAGCCCGGGTGTCGGCCTCCTCTCGCTCGCGGGCGGCCATGTTGGCACGCTCGTGAAGGAAGGAGAGATCGTGCTCACGGGCGGCGGTCTCCTCGCAGTCACCAGCGGCGGCCTCGTCACACTCGTGGCGGGCGACCTCTTCTGCTGCATACAAGACGAGGTCACCATGAGGCGGTAGACTCGAGGCGGGAGGTGTGATGCCGGGGAGCGAGGTCGCCACCACCGGAGGGAGGGAAGAGTCGGCCATGGGGCGCGACGAGGAGAGGTGGTGGCGGCGGGCTGGGGTTAGGATTTTAGCGGAAGCGAAGGGTCGAAGGATCGACCGTTTCTGATACCATGTTGGCGGAGATAATTCACGCAACTAATTGATTGATTGTTCAAGGTACAGGGTTACACATATATATAGCCGGTTGAGGCTGGTATAAACACGAGACTGAACCGAACAGTCAAGAGACTGGTGGGAACACGAGACTGAAACGAACAGTCAAGAGATTAGTGTGAACACAACATCAGAACGAACAGTCAAGAGACTGGTGTGAACACGACACCGGTGTAAACACGATATCTGTCCAATACCCTTGAATGGGTCTAAACACCGTGGATGCTGACCAGAACTCTTTTCGGTCTGTTTGATTGGTGATTCTGTTGTTATGGTCCAGAGATTCCTTGATTCAGCCATGTGAAGCGGCTTCGCATCCAATGCTCGACACAAGATGCTCAAGTTCTCTGAAAAGTTTTCTGACCGATTGTTCCCGGAAAAGCTTCCCGCTCTTCTGATTTCTGATTCAGTTTCTGTCTTTCTCTACTATAAGATTGGAACTAGCAGAACACATTAAAAGGACAACCTTCTCGTCAGTTCGTCAGCTTTGGGTTAGAAGGTCTATCGAATCAGTAACTTAGCGCATATCATAAACAAATTTTAGAAACCTAAACATGTGGCTTTCTAGTTTGACGCAATTCGAATGGGCATATGCATACCGGAGGTCCAAGGGAAGATGAGAGAACAGGAAAACCCATAATCCGCGTCAGGATCTGACACGTTTCAGCAAAATCGGCAACAGAATACTACTACTTAGGAGGCCCGCCGAGAGCACACATTATCTGGCGCTCGAAGCCTGGAACGGGAGGAAGGCGAACGATGATGCCCAATGCTTTCTAACCGCTTAATCTGAGTTTTTGACTCGTTTGGCATCTTTTGGCTTTCTAACCGCTTAATATGAGTTTTTGACTCATTTGGCATCTTTTTTTAAATGATTTAGCAGATGTAACTCCGCACGTCCGAAATAGCAAAAATAGCACCGCGAAGGGTTTGATAGGTCCCTATCTGACGAGGATTAAAACCTCTATGTATTATTTTAATACATAATAAAAGACCATACGTCTTCATAATCGTAACCCCTAAGGCTAACGACCTTACTGGTCATAAGGATTCCAGAGGTTACATAATGGGCACCTTGGTCGGACAAGGTCCTGTGCCTAGTCTCCGACCAGGTAGCTGTTCGGAAGAGCTCCGAACTAGTATCTTAACTGTGTGATGAATGGAACACGTGCTGTATATTCCAAACCACACGATATTATATAATCCTAAGACACTGACAACAACCACCATACGTTTGGGTGTCTCATAGACACTTAACCGCAGAGCAGTTGACACATTATCAACTGACGCCTCGCTCCGACCAGTCACAACGCTTCACCAGGGATGCCTTCTCTAGGAGTAACTACCACCTCTTCGAAAGTTATTTAAGGGTGGAGCGCAGAAGACAAAAGGGCGATCTGAGACAAGCAAGGCAGCAGCAACATCAGATTAGAGCAACACAATCAGCCTTAGATTCGTGTTTTAAGTTTGATTGATTAGCATAGCAGGCATGAGATTCAGTGTAATTAAGACTAGTCCCTATCCGGGTCGTAAAGCACCTTTTGCAAATCTAGTTCATATCAATAAAGAGCAGTCCCATTATCTCCTAGGATATATTGCATCATTTTCTTATTTTATTTCGTAAGATCGGCGACTCGATCGGCGACACTACCGCTCCCCGGTAGGAGGTTGCAAATATGACAGGTCAATCTTGCCTCTTACTAAACTTCTACCCCCTATCAGTTGTTGTATCGAATTGCAAATATGAGCAACCGATCCGATATCACATACCTAAGAACTTGTAGGAGAAGTGACAAGATTATAACATTTATACCTGAACTGGAAGTCTAACTTCTTTTGTTCTTTTTCATCTCTGCCAAGTACTTCTTACAATTCCTTTTCCAATAGCCACTTTCATAAGAATGGTAGCATTCTTGACGAGGATTAAATCTCTAAATATTACTTTAATATTTAATTAAAAGACCGCACATCCTTCGTGGTCGTAACCCCTAAGGCTAACGACCCTTTGGTCGTGAGGATTCCAGAGGTTACATTATGGGTACCCTGGTCGGACGAGGTCATGTACCTTATCCCCAACCAGGTAACTACTCGTAGAAGCAACGCACCGATACTTGGATTTGATTCCAAGTATGTTCCTTACCGTGTGATGAATGGAACACATGTCTTATTTGTTCCAAACCGCGTGACGCTTTACAACCCTAAGTCACTGACAATAACCACTACATGGTTTCCTTTCCCAATGACATCAACCGACGGTCAGTTGGTATTTCGTTAATTGCAACTGACCCTCTGACCAGACGCGTTGGTTCCAAAAGGTGTCTCTTCCAGGAGTAACTGCCACCTCTTCATTGGTATTTAAAGGTGGTTGATGACAGTGAAAGGGGACAAGATCTAGGGATCATCAGAGAAGACATACAAGCAGTTGTATACGATCTGAAGCATAGTACACCACAACACTAAGGGTAATTAGGGCTAGTCTACTACCTTGTCCAAGGCACCCCCTGTAAAGATCCAGTTCACTGTAATAAAAAACAATCTCATTTACACCGAAGAACTCTGATTCATTTTCCTCTATTTATTTTGTAAGATCAGCGACTTGATAGTCGACCATTCTGTATCAGGCTTAAGACCTAACTTGAGCTTCTTAAGCTTAGCCATGAGACTCTCGATTTAATCTTGAGTCTTTCCTTTACCTTTTCCCTTTCCCCAAGACTTACCTTTCTTCTTGAAGCTATTAGTCTTTTGAACCATCATCACATAATTAGAATTTTTCTTGATGCTCTCCTTGTCATCTTTAAGCATACCATGCAACTCGGTCATTGAGTTCTTCATATCATTCTTATGAAAATTCAATATGACAGGCTCAAAGCTCGCAGAAAGCGATTGGAGAATCACATTAGTAGCCAACTCTTGGCTAAGGGGAAAACCAAGCTTTTCCAAGCTCTCAATGTGACCAATCATTTTGATCACATGAGGAATTGAGGACTGACCAGGTTACCTTCTGACAGCCTACAAGAAAATAACGCATTGGAGGTATTGTACCTTACTTGGTCCTGAAACATGCCTTTCAGACCCACGATCATATTGTAAGCATGTATGGTCTCGTGTTGCTTCTGAAGCTCAGAGTTCATGGTGGCAAGCATAAGGCAGTGTACATCAACTATGTCATTGCAATGTTTCTCATAAACACTCTTTTTAGTACAAGTAGCATCTATATTCGGTTCCTCGGGATATGGACACTCTAGAACATATTTCTTATTTTCTTGTTTGAGAACAATTCTAAGATTACGAAATCAGTCAATGAAGTTTGTTCTATTCAATTTTTCTCTCAAGAATAGATCACAAGTTAAATGTAGGTGTGGAGGAAGTACTAGGTGCTATAATCTATAACACTATGTTTATGTAAGATCTTCTATTAAACACTTTAACAAAAGATACTCCCACTATATGTTCTAAACCAAGTTTTCCTCTAACTTCATATAGTGGGTTCAAGATCCATATATCATTAAGTCCTAGTGAGCTTTGGCATTACTGCTAGAAACCTAGTGATTTAGGTAAACAACCCCTTGTCAATCATATCGCATATGACTCTTGTTTGTTGGGTAGCATCACTATGCCCCGGCGACCAACACTATGTCCAAAAGCCCAAAGCTATTTTGATAGCCTTATCAAGTTAAACCAATACCTTGCATGTGGGTGTCTAACACCCACCCCATCTTATTAAGATAGTTAATGTCACCCTACTTTGGTAGACCTACCAATTAATAATCAAAATCGTGATAGGCGTAGCAATTGAAAAGGCATCAAATTTACTTAATATTTTCTTGAGAAATATATACTACTCTATCATGTTAAAATATCTAATGATAAAACATGATTAATAGCATAATAGGAACAAAATAAATATTCACGGATAATCATATTAAACTGTGAAATAGTATAGCCCTTAACATGACAATCTCCATCGCCACGCTTCCTATCCACCGAGCCATCGTGCTTAGAATCACCATATTCATCTACAAACCAGTTACTCCTAAGGATAGTAATGAATTACATATGATAATATCAAGTATCACATGTCGGCACGCAGACCATTATACAAATAATATGTAGCTCGATGGCTATCACACAGCATGACACGTAGGCCATGAAAAATCCATGCATGCATCATATACACAATGGGCCATACTATTCACATCAATTCCCGTCAAAGGTGTTATCCATAGAATCCAATTCTATCGGGTGACATGAACACATGACACGTCAACGATTACCTAGCACAGCGATCCCTAATCGAGCCATGGAAATTCATCGAATTAATCATGTTAACCCTATTCCGAACCAATTTGATCGCTGCTTCCATATGACTATGCACCGCGGCATACCCCGATGGCAGAATTCCGATCAGTAGGAGTATCATGCAATGCGATCGTGAACAAGTGCAGTTAATCATCTAGTGCTATCAACTCATACCTCCCACAAACCCATCTACCATCGCCGAAACTGATTGATCTTATCAACTAGTGCCTAAACCGATCCATCCATATGAACCGATCTAGATTACCAAATCAAAATAGTAGTAGATCCAATCTATTACTACCACATAATAAGTATATACAGCCGATCTAGATCTAAAACTATACAAGATGGCTTTGATACCATTGAAGGGATACAAGTAGGCTACACTAGCTCTACCACGTAAACCAGGAAGTCATGCAAGCAAGAGATCATAGATCGTTGCCACTAGACGCGTAGTGTAGCGGAAAAACAGTTGGAGTCGATCGTCCGACGTCCTCGGCACTGATCGTCTCCTCCATCAATCTATGATGTTCCTTGTGTAGGTCGTGGACCGTCCTCGATCAACGCAGCATCAACCATAGTAGTAACTCTACGGTATCCACACGTCCAGGGGTAGAACGTCGTACGCCGGTGTGCTAGCACCAACGTGCATGGTAGGGCATTCGGGAAGATGACGACTAGGGTTTTGGTAGAGCAACTCATGTACATCCCAACAGCTCCATGCATCCCCTTATAAAGACCACATGACGGATCCTATTCGAACTCATTTGTGATAGATCCTATCCGAACTCATTTATTCTGACCCGTTAAGTGTGTGATCCTATAGGTTCATACGTAATCGGTTGTGACTCGGAAACTCCTTTCTGACCACAAGTCGTTAGCGGTTTCTAGTAGAACATAACGATTATCAAATACACATAAAATATTATATCGGATGAACCTTATGCAATATGATCTGCGACCAGATCCTTATCACTTATTACCAGTTCATATTTAGTTACGGCCAGTTCGTAACTCCTTACATGTTAGTGATCATGTACGACCAGTTTACGACTAGTTCGTATCTCCATACGACCAGTTCATATTTGGTCGGACTGAACGACCTGCTTGTATATTCTCCTTTTGCCTCACGATATCTGGTAGAACTCCAAGTGAGATATTTTGTCATTTATGGACTGTTCAATACTTTCTCGATCAAGCGACGGATAACTTCATGCGGTCGACTCTTCGACTACTAGTGGCACGACCATACACTTTCTTTATCCGACCGCATCAAGGGGCCTAGAGATATCTCACTTGTTATGTTAAGAGGGGCAAATCTCATATTCAACTAGTCACATCTCTCCGCATGTTTCGTAGCATACCCGAAAGCTACCTTTATAACTACCTAGTTACGAAGTAGCATTTAGCAACCCCTAAATGCACTATTACATATGTAGGAAACCATGCTAATCTTAGGTCTAAGGATTATACATCATCATTGCTTGAGACCAAATGATGACACATAAAATCATAACAATCTCAATAGTGTCTCAAGGTGGGTCAATCCAACACCATGTTCTCTAACACGTGTTCACATTATTGATTCGATATCCCCATATCCATAACCATTGAGACATGTGAAGGGCTACGGGTAGGCTACACTAGCGCAAATTAATAAAAATTCTACCCGTAAACCAAGATCACTGCAGTTATAGATCACGGTCTTACCACTAGACGCCAAGAAAGCGAATTGATGTAGCACGTCGGGCGAGTAGTCGTACTAAGTTGATGCAAAGACGTCGGGGTAGAGTAGTCGTACTACTTCCTCGTCCTCGTCGCGGCCACGTCAGCTCCTCTCTTGCGGTTCGTCCAAACGCCACAGATGCAAAAGGCCCAAAGGTATCCACACGTGCGGGAGGAAGCGCGACGCCGGACTACTAGATCCGCGAGCGACTAGGGCGTGGGAGGGTGGCGGCGAGGTTTGAGGATGTCACGAAAAACTCATCATGAATCTGTGGCGCCTTGCCCTCCTTTTATAGACGCCCTTACAATGGGCTTCTACTAATAGAGGCCCATTAGGACCCAATGCCCAGATCCTAATTCGGATCCAATCCGAATTAGGCTTCACTTCTTAAGTGTGTGACCCTATAGGTTCACGTATGTTTAGACATGACACGAGTATACATACTTGGTCAATAGTTGGTAGCGCCTCTAGCAAGACGTGCCAACTCCTAAACGCATACAAAGATCATATCGGACGAACCATCACAACGTTATGTACATGCCAATCCCTTTGCCTCACGATATTCGATTGAGCTCCAAGTCGACCACTCTATCTCGATCCTATGATCCGGAATCCTTACTAGGTTAACTCTTAACCTTAAGTAGCATGGCCATGCATTTCGATCCGATCACTCGAGGGCCCAGAGATATCTCTCTCGTAGAGAGGGCAAATCCCATCTCGACCGACCATGCCTCGCAAAGATGCTTCATGACAAACCCGAAAGCTACCTTTATAACTACCCATTCATGAGTAGCGTTTGATAGCCCCTAAGTAGGTCGATTCACATCTCAAGTACATGCGACAATCTCGTGTCTAAGGACAAGGCGTACACATTGTGTAGAGAGAACCATAAGTATAATTGTTATGTCTCATGTTGGGTCGGTCCAACCCCATGTTCTAAACATGTGTCCACATTATTGGTTTGACATCTCCATGTCTATGACCTGTGAAACATGGTCATCAACCGATACATGTGCTAATCCATCATTCACGTGTGTCCTCATATGAACTCCGACTAGGGACAACTTTAGAATAACCATATAAGTAAAGAGTTTCACAAACAAGTCACATACTTGTTAATCAACACAAAGGTAATATTCAAGGAACATTTATTAAATCATGGATACAATGAAATATCATCATCTCTATGATTGCCTCTAGGGCATATCTCTAACAGTCTTCCACTTGCACTAGAGTCAATCTAGAAGATATCTAATACCCATAGCTCTTGTGTGTGCCTCATGCTTAGGCAGTGGGAGAGGCTTCAAAGGATCTCAAATATTCAAACCGTGTGTATTTTGCATATCTTTAAATCTCCTCGATTGAGGATCTCTCGAATGAGATGAAACCGCCGCAGTATGTGTTTGTTCTTTTGGTGATTCCTCGGCTCCTTGGCTTGCGCAATGGCCCCACTGTTATCACAGTAAAGATCCAGAGGACTGCACGCACTAGGAACCACACCTAGTTCAGTTATGAACTTCCTTATCCAAACACCTTCCTTTGCTGCTTCAGAAGCCGCAATGTACTCGGCCTCCGTTGTAGAGTCAGCAACAGTCTCCTGCTTGGAACTCTTCCAACTGACCGCACCACCGTTCAAAATGAACACAAAACCCGATTGCGATTTGTAATCGTCTTTGTCGGTTTGGAAGCTTGCATCGGTGTAACCATTTACAACGAGCTCTTCCTCACCTCCGTAGACTAGGAACACATCCTTAGTTCTTCTCAAATACTTGAGGATGTTTTTAACCGCCCGAAGACTCTCACCGGATCGACTGGTATCTGCGCCGTAACACTTAGAGCATAGGAAACATCTGGCGAGTACATATCATAGCATACATGATAGATCCAATGGTCAAGCATATGGAATCTTACTCATGCGATCTCGCCATCGCTTGTCGAAGGACACCGAGTCTTGCCAAGATTTATGCCATGAGACATGGGCAAGAACCCTTTTTTGCCTCCTTCATGTTGAACCGTTTCAACACTTTGTCAATATAAGTACTCGCTTAATCCTATTAGCCTTTTTGATCTATCTCTATAGATCTTAATACCCAAAATATATGCCGCTTCCCTAAGTCCTTCATTGAAAAACTATTTTTAGTGAGGTCTTAACGGACTCGAGCATAGGAATATCATTTCCAATCAAGAATATGTCATCTACATATAAGATTAGAAATACGACGAGCTCCCACTTGCCTTCTTGTAAACGCAAGATTCTTCTTCGCTTTTGATGAACCCAAACCCTTTGACCACTTCATCAAAACGAATGTTCCAACTCCGAGATGCTTGCTTCAATCCATAAATGGATTTTTGAAGTTTGCATACTTTTCTAGCATTGATTGATCGACAAAACCCTCGGTCAGTATCATATACACATCCTCGGTTAAATTTCCATTAAGGAAAGCCGTTTTGACATCCATCCGCCATATCTCATAGTCGAAATATGCAAAGAATAGCTAGAATGATCCGTATAGATTTAAGCATCGCTACAAAGTAGAAGGTTTCATCGTAGTCAACTCCTTGAACTTGCCGAAAACCTTTTGCACAAGTCGAGCTTTATGGATATGAACATTTCCATCCATATCAATCTTCCTTTTATAGATCCATTTGCACTCTATGGTTTTAACACCATCAGGCGGGTCAACCAAGTTCCAAACTTGATTCTCTCCCATGGATGCTATCTCGGATCTCATGGCACTATGCCATTTCTCAGAGTCTGGGTCCATCATTGCTTCCGCATAGGTCATAGGCTCATCATTGTCTAACAATAACATATCTCGCATATTGCGGAGCCTTCCGACCTTCGTGGTGGTGGTGCTTCCTTTGCCATGGGTTCCTCAACTTGTTCTCGCCACGCGGCATCATTCGTCGAAGTCTTCCCGATTGGTTCATCTTGAACCTCTTCAAGCCGCACTGCTTCTTCCACTTGTCTCCTGTTGAGAAACTCTTTCTCTAGGAAAACACCACTTGAGCGACAAACACTTTGCCCTCTAGTCGGTTGTAGAAGTAATATCCAAAGGTTTCCTTCTGATATCCCACTAAAATGCATTTATCCGACTTGGGTGTGAGCTTGTCCGATTGTAGTCGCTGACAAACGCCTCACATCCCCAAATCTTTAGAAAAGACAAACTCGTGACTCTTCCCACCCATATCTCATATGGTGTCTTAACTACGGATTTAGACGGTACCCTATTAAGTGTGAAAGTCTGCCGCTTTCTAGAGCGTAACCCCAAAATGATAATGGTGGATCTAACTGGCTCATCATCGATCGAACCATGTCCAACAAGGTCCGATTACGCCGCTCGGATACCCCATTTCTTTGAGGCGTTCCGGGCGGTGTTAGCTGTGGAACAATTCCGCAACTCTTCAGATGATTGCTAAATTCATGACTCAAATACTCGCCACCACGATCAGATCGCAGAGCCTTAATTTTCTTGGCACGTTGATTTTCAACTTCATTCTGGAACTCTTTGAACTTTTCAAAAGTTTCAGACTTATGCTTCATTAAGTAGACATAGCCATATCTACTAAAATCATCAGTGAAAGTTATGAAGTAATGAAATCCTCCTCTAGCGATCGTGCTCATTGGTCCACATACATCAAGATGTATGATTTCCAACAAGTCCGACGCCTCTCAAAAGAACCTTTGAAAGGTGACTTGGTCATCTTACCAAGCAAACAAGCTTCACATGTCTCAGATGATTCAAAATCAAACGGTTAGAAGACCATCATCATGGAGCTTCTTCATGCGCTTTTCACTTATGTGACCCAAACAACAATGCCAAACATAGGTGGGATTCAAATCATTAGGTCAAGTCTTTTAGCATTTATGTTAAAGATGGGTGCATCATCAAGATTTAAAATAAATAACCCATTCACAATGGGCTAAAAGCCACAAACATTTCATTTTTAGAGATCAAACAACCATTGTCTTTACTTGCAAATGAATAACCATCTCTCATCAAACATGAGGGGATAAAATGTTTCGACTCATACTAGGAACATAATAACAATTATTCAATTCCATAATAAATCTTGAAGGAAGCTGAAGTTGCATGGTGTCGACGGTCAACGCAAAGAACCCTTGCTTTATTTCCGACGCGAAAATCAACTTCACCTCTTGCGACTCCTCTACTTTTATTAGCCCTCGCATCGAGTTGCAAATGTGAGCAACCGATCCCAGATCAAATACCCAAGAGTTAATAGGAGAATCAGCGAGAAAATGTCTAAAACATTTATGACAAGTGTACCATGGGTGGAAGTCTTACTCCCAAATTCTTCTTGCATTCCTCGGAATCCGTGTACTTCTTGCGCTTTCTCTTCAAATGGCGATTTTTTACAATAGAAGCATACTTGTCTCGGCTCCGTGTCCAAAGATTAGGCTTAGGCGTTGGCTTCGAGATCATATCTTTAACCTTGCCCTTATTCTTTGCCCATGGCTTCCTACCCTTTTCTTGAAGTCGACTTGTTCTCATAGCCATCACATGGCTAGGGCCTGCACACTTCTTAATGTCACTCTCTGCTTTTTGAGCATCCCACAAAGCTCATTAAGGCCCTTTTCCACCCCATGCATATGGTAGTTCAAATGAAATGTCCATAGCTAGGTGGAAGAGACGCCAAATGAAATCGATTGCCAACTCTTGGCTAATTGGAAAACCAAGTTTATCCAAAGTCCGATCAGAACCAACCATTTTGATCACATGTGGGCCTACGGGTGCACCTTCATTAACTTGCATTCCGTAAAAGCCTTAGAGACATTGAATCGCTCACCCCGGTCTGATGCGTTCCGGAACATGTCCTAAGCGCCATGATCATATCATACGCTCGATCCTCAAACCGCTTTTGAAGGTCGGGTTCCATGCATGCAAGCATAAGACAACTAACCTCAAGAGAGTCATCACATGCTTTCTTGTAGGCGCTTTTATAAAGAAGAGTCAGATTGTTAGCGTGCTCTTCGGGATTGGGGTGTCCGAACGTTTTCCTTTTATCTACCCGAGAACAATTCTCGAGTTACGGACCAAATCAATAGTTTGTTCCATTTAATTTTTCTTTCTCAAGAATCGATCGCAAAGCAAAAGGGTGTCTTGCGGTTGCTAGATGCCATTGATCTACAATAGGAAATGCAAAATACTAAGACAAATAAAACCATGATAGAGTAAACTATATTAAACAATTTAATAGAATGTACTCCCACTAAAATCAACATCCCTCTATTGATTCTTAGTGATTCAAGATCCGCAATTAACGAGTCTACTAGTGAGCTTTTGCATCACCGCTAGGAGACAAGTTAATTCGGTAAGCAACACATTACTAATCATATCTCTATATGACTCTTGTTGTTGGGTGACATCTCTATGCCCCGGCGCCCAACCTTTATGCCCCAAGGCCCATAACCTTTATGATAACCTTGTTAAGTTCACCAACCCTTATGCATGTAGGTATCCGATACAAACCCATCTAGTCAAGGAAAGTCGATGGTGCCCTAATTTTATAGACCCACCATCAATTTACAAGACATGGGATGGTGCAAAGTTTAGTTGGGAGGGCATATGTTTAACTTAACATTTTGTGAGGGATCGCTATACTTCTACCATTTAAACATGCATAGGAGTAAAACAAACAGGAATAGCATTCACACAGTTGTGACTCAGTATGGCCCATTTTCTCATGGTGATCTCCATCGCCATAGAATCTGTCCACCATGATGATCTCCATCTCCATGGTTAATGTGTGCCATCCTTCCAAGTGATGTGTCCTCCGAGTACTAATATAAGCTATTACTCATAACAACTAGTAATAAAATACATGGATATAAGGAATAATCACAAGTCAAGACGCAGTCGTTAATACAATACTTTGACAACACAATGGCTCCAAATTGTTGCCGAACCCACGACACGCAGTCATGAAAATATTACAAACATGCATCACATACACATTAGGCCATCTTGGTCACATACATCCCGCAAAAACAAGTTATGCATAGAATCGCAATCTCTGGATAAGGGTCGAGGGGTTTCCCCATCTTCAGTTCGAAGGCGGCGCCCTCCGCATTCGTCGAAAAAACAGAGATCCAATCTATGCAATTTTTACTTAGGATTTTGATCGGCAAATCATATTTACCACAAATCGACTATTGTTCCGATTCGACCAATTTGTATTGATCTTCGCATTCCGCACCGGTTTTACGTGTCACCGCTTCACCCCGATGGCAAATCCGACCAAGAGGGTATGTTGTTTCACGACCTTAGCGGATGATCACGGAACATCGATTATCAATCTAGGTTCCGATTCGACCAATCATATTGATCTTCTCATTCCGCAACCGGTTTTACGTGTCACCGCTTCACCCCGATGGCTTAATCCGACCGGTAGGGGTATGTTGTTTCACGACCTTAGCAAAGATGATCACTAAACCAGATCAATCCATTACCGAACTATACAATCGATCACATCGATCAAACCGACTTACATATCGCCATATGCAAATCACCCAACCTATAACATGACAAAGAACCGCTCGATACCATCGAAGGGCTACGGTAGGCTACACTAGCGCAAATTAATAAAAATTCTACCCAGAAACCAAGATCATCGCGATTATAGATCACGGTCTTACCACTAGACGCCAAGAAAGTGCGGAATTGATGCAAAGACGTCGGGCAGAGTAGTCGTATTAAGTTGATGCAAAGACGTCGGGTAGAGTAGTCGTACTACTTCCTCGCCCTCGTCGCGGCGTCCCGTCGACTCCTCTCTTGCGGTTCGTCCAAACGCCACAGATGCAAATAGGCCCAAAGGTATCCACACGCACGGGAGGAAGCGACGCCGCCGGACTTCTAGATCCGCGCGGCGATTAGGGCGTGGGAGTGGCGGCGTGGTTTGAGGATGTCACGAAAAACTCATCATGAATCTCGTGCGCCTTGCCCTCCTTTTATAGACGCCCTTACAATGGGCTTTACTAATAGAGGCCCATTAGGACCCATGCCCACCTAATTCGGATCCAATCCGAATTAGGCTTCAACTTTCTAAGTGTGTGACCCTATAGGTTCACGTATGTTTAGACATGACACGAGTATACATACTTGGTCAATAGTTGGTAGCGCCTCTAGCAAGACGTGCCAACTCCTAAACGCACACAAAGATCATATCGGACGAACCATCACAACGTTATGTACATGCCAATCCCTTTGCCTCACGATATTCGATCGAGCTCCAAGTCGACCACTCTATCTCGATCCTATGATCCGAATCCTTACTAGGTTAACTCTTAACCTTAAGTAGCATGGCCATGCATTTCGATCCGATCACTCGAGGGGCCCAGAGATATCTCTCTCGTAGAGAGGGCAAATCCCATCTCGACCGACCATGCCTCGCAAAGATGCTTCATGACAAACCCGAAGCTACCTTTATAACTACCCGATTCACGAGTAGCGTTTGATAGCCCCTAAGTAGGTCGATTCACATCTCAAATACATGCGACAATCTCGTGTCTAAGGACAAGGCGTACACATTGTGTAGAGAGAACCATAAGTATAATTGTTATGTCTCATGTTGGGTCGGTCCAACCCCATGTTCTAAACATGTGTCCACATTATTGGTTTGACATCTCCATGTCTATGACCTGTGAAACATGGTCATCAACCGATACATGTGCTAATCCATCATTCACGTGTGTCCTCACATGAACTCCGACTAGGGACAACTTTAGAATAACCATATAAGTAAAGAGTTTCACAAACAAGTCACATACTTGTTAATCAACACAAAGGTAATATTCAAGGAATATTTATTAAATCATGGATACAATGAAATATCATCATCTCTATGATTGCCTCTAGGGCATATCTCCAACAACATGGTCAATCAATACATGGGTTCATCGATACGTCACTAGTATTACGACCAGTGACATCCAACCAGAGATACATTTAGAATGTCATCATATAAGTTAAAGAGCTTCATCAACAAGTCACATACTTGTTAATCTTTATAAATGATAATTTATCCAAGGAACATAATAATTATTTATTCTATAACTCATAAACATAGACTTGATACAATCATCTCTATGATTGCCTCTATGGCATATCACCAACAGGTTGTGCCTGGCACGGCAAGCCCTTGGAGAAATTTGCCCATTAGGGCACTTTTAGGCACGGTGGCCCTAGCCCGGCACAGCACGACCCATTTGGCCCGTTTAGCCTGTAACGTTCGGATTTTCAAAAATCCACCGTTTTTTACTGTTTGGGGCTTTAAAATAGCAAAAAAAAAATCTTGAAATTTTTTATATAAATAGCAACCGTACCCCCCCCCCTCATTCAGCACACATCCATTCCTCAATCTCTCTTTTTACTTGTGTTGTGCAAATTTAAATTCCTTATGAGATAATTTGGGAAATGTTTTTAAAAAAAATTGTGCCAAATTTTGGAAAATTCAAATTCCGAAAGCAAGTCAACAAAAGAGGTATAATACTCTTTTTTTGCATATTTTTTTTGTTATTTTTTGTCATGCTAAGATGAAAATAATAATAGTGTTAGTTTCGATTTTTTTACAGTTTTCGTTATGAAAAATTACGATAGTTTTGCTCTTGGTGATTACGGACTTTTATCGGAGGAAGTTGCATCCATAGAAGCTGTGACTGCCTCAAACCAACCGGAGGTGTTACCGGAAGGACAAGATGGAGTTCTGTCATCAGGCTCTACGATAGTTTCGTCGGCGAATGGCAAGACGGAGTTCTGTCATCAGGCTCTACGACAACATTTTCGTCGGTGACCACCGGAGCAACGAGGTTGGGGCCATGTACATCGAAAGTCTGGGATAATTTCGACAGGACAACAAAGCCAAATGCACAAGGAAATCAAGTACCATATGCTGTTTGCAAAATTTATCGCCATGAATTGTCTACAAAGTCTTCAGATGGAATAGGGCACTTGCTTATATATTCTACAAGATGTAAGGCCAAGCAAGGATTGGTGATGAGACAAATGCAACTACAGTACAACCTCGATGGTATGATACGTAGCTGGGACTACGATCCTGGGGTATCCCATCAATCTCTCTGTCGTTTAATTGCTTTTGAGGATTTACCGTTAGGCTTTGAGGAATCTATGACTTTTCAAACTTACAATAGGACTGCGCATAGTTCTAGATTTTCTACCATTTCTAGACAGACAACAACTAGGGATCTAGTAAAATACTACATGAACGCCATGATAAATTAAAAGAAATATTTAGTACATGCATATTTTCGGTAGCCCTAACATCGAATATATGGAGTGGTCAAGCTAGGGAGGATTTATCTTAATGTAGTTGCTCATTATGTTAATGATGATTGGGTAATAGAGAAAATAACTGTAGGTTTCAAATTAATTTATGTAGCACGATGAGAATATTCTGGACTGTATTATCAAAGTCGTGGAAGACTTTGGTCTTACAAACAAAGTGTTCTCAATTACTTTAGACAATACTGCTTCGAACTCTACGACCATGGATATTCTTACTCCAATGTTGAATACATATGTCGGTTCCTTCTCGCTACATCAGCAATGCATTTGTCATATTATTAACCTTATAGTTAAATGCAATTTGAAGAGGTTGACTTTATATATTAAAGCTTTTCGCGATGCGAGGTCTTACTTGAGTTATTCTAACATAAGATTAGTAGCATATAAGAACGTCTACAGAGCAATGGAGGTACATCCAAGAAAGTTTGGTTTGGATATGCCCGTAAGATGGAATTCTACTTACTTGATGCTTAAGAGTCTTTTACCATATAAGAGCACCTTTTCTGTTTATATTCAAACACACTATCATAGCACTAACGATAGTATGCTATTGACTAAACAACATTGGTTCATTGCTGAGAATATAATTCAGTTTTTAGAATTTTTTATGATACCACTATTGTTTTGTCCGCTGTCGATTATCCAACATCTCCTATTATTGTGTATAGTATTTTACAGATTGCTAGTCAATTAAAAATGTATGAAAATAACAAAGTTTTACGATAGGCTATTGTTACTATGAAAAGTAAATACCTTAAATATTTGAGAGAAATCTCTTTCCTATATTCATTTGCATTTATTTTAGATCCTAGAGCTAAAATTCAAGGATTTGCTAGTGTTCTTGATTTTCTTAGTAATGCTACATGGCTGGATTATTCTAACTATTTTGCAGATGTTCATTCTTAATTGATTACATGAGGTTTTTCAAAGGTTTGAAAATTAAGTTCTTAGGAGTTCGCTTGCAACGACCTCCACTAGCACCCACATCAAGTAACAAGACAAATTTATGGGGGCAAGATCTAGGGTGCAGGCTCTTCCTCTAGGTCCAGGTCTTGTTATCTCTACAACGGCATCTTCTCAACCAAGTCCAGGACCAACCTCTCACCCAAGGAGTGGAGAACTATCCACCTATCTGGACAGCGATACGGTAGATTTTAACTCAGAAGGCTTCGAAATTTTGCGATAGTGGCATGGCCATAAGTTAACATATCACGTGCTATCTAAACTTGTACGTGATGTGTTAACTGTTCCTGTCTCGACGATTTCCTCCGAACTTGCTTTCAGTCTTTCTAGAAGAATATTGGAGGAGAGAAGAACACGTCTCACGAGTGAGATGGTAGAGATGCTTCTAATTGTGAAGGACTAGGAAAACTGATTCACGAATACAACACTCTATGGAAAATTCAAAGTTGTCGGAGGTGTTCGAAAATATATACCTAGACAACGACATTTAGAACAAGGATGTATGTAAAGCTATAGCTTGTACTCCTTTTCCTTTGCCAAGGTTTACTCATGTTGAGTTTTTAATTGGCAAAGGTTTTAACGATACAACCATTTGAACATTAATAAAAAAAATTATTATATTTTCAATATGTGTCTCATTTTTTTTTACAATTTTAGATGTATTTTCAAATTCAACACATTTTTCTGATTTTATTATTTTATTTTTGGACCTGACAGACTAAGTAGGCCAAACTTAGCCCGTCAGGCAAACTGGACTTGGACCGGTACAACACGGCACGAAGACCATGTCTAGACTGCCATGTGAGCCGTGATGACGGCATGCCGTGTGGCCAGAGCGGCTATCTGGCCACCGCTAGTGGTAGGAATGGAGACGCGCTACTGCCGTTAGAGCACGCCGGCCACGCGGCCCACGCCCGCAACGCAGTGGAAGCAGAAACGCCAGCCCATAACCGGCTACATCGCAGTAAGTAATGCCTCGGCACGGCACCACACCGCGCGTCGCACGGCGGGCACGCGCTCCGCGCACCTAACCCGCCGTAGCGACTGATGACTGCTCCACTGCCCGCCGCACCGCACACGTGAACAGCCACGGACACGGTCGGCCGTTTTCCCGTCTCCATCCACGGTCCAGCCGCCAACGCGCCTTACGCACGTGCATATCGGGAAGGCCTTCGAATTCGAGGCCTCGCTGTCCTCGTGATTGCTTCGATCAACCATTTGCCTTGTTCCTCGCCTCACTTCCGAGAAATCGCATGCCTTTAAAGCATCTATAATAATTTATTTCTTGATTACTTAAAAAGAGAGTGTCTTGTCTAATAAAAAAAAAACAAGATTCCAATAGATTATTTCTTAAACTCAGATATCAAGACTTTAATTCTTCTGAGTGTGTATGATTCTTGATGATCAACAATAGGGTACAAGTTATAACTTTGTGGCCTATATGTTTTAAATTTCATTTATCATATCATCTCATGAAGTCAAGAAAACGGCCGCACAAGATCCGATAGATTTTTGTTGGTAGACAGTGGGACCCACAAAATGAGTGTTTAGGTAACAACTAAGCCTCCAATGGAGTTTTTTGTTGTTTCTTATATCTTGGTATTAACAATCTGATAGTTTCTTTATGTAGAAACAGCTTCACCTTCTTTCCTCATTATTTCTCCTCCACATCATCTAAAAGCTGATGTGGCAACCTCTTAGTAACAGCTAAGATGGATTGTTGTAGATGCTTTTAATACTCCTGTGCGCCTCAGTCTCAGGCCGAAGTACTAAACATGTCGTACGTGATCGTACAAGTAAATTCGAGTTACAAGATCTAAGTTTTAGCCCATTCATTCAAGAATATCCCAACAGCAAACTCATCTTTGTCTACAGTATCAGTGGGGAACCATGGGACGAGCCATTCGTACTTACTCCATAGACAATTTGACACAATCAGCGGCGGAACCCAGAATCAATTTTAGGTTGAGTCGGATAACGTCACGTTTCTATTTATACCGGTATTTGCACCTTTACGATACGATTTTTAGATAACTATTCGAATCTAGCAAATCAAGAATTCCATCAATCATAAATCCCAATTTATTTTATTTTTAACTAATTTTCTCAAACACCAGTGACCGCGCATTGTTTCAGACCTGCCTTGTACACTAGCCGGCAGCCGCTAGGGCTAGCTCGATGTCTCAATTGGACTGCTCGAGTTTTTCTCCTCTAAAACGCAGGAGAAAGCTCTTACTATGTAACTAGTGGATACTAGGTAAGGCTATATACTTACCTTCTCATCGTACGGCCAAATCCTCTTACTTAGTCCCTGAGTCTAGCTCACGCTGCTTACCTTGCTTGTTTTTTCACACATCAACGGCGCTGGGGTGGGTGGTCCCACCGCCGGCGCTATTGCTGGGTCCGCCCTGGACACAATCCAAAACAATGATTTCGAATCTTGACAGCAAGTACCAATCGTTCTCTCCGCTTTTGGGAGAGAAGACTAATGACGGCACCGGGAGTAATTAGCATGGTGGTTTCAACTTCGCCGAAAAGTAAAATGTATGTAAGGCTGTACCATCTTGAATTATCGATGGAGCTGGAGGCATCATTGTACTGTACTTACGTAAGCCTATGAGGCGACTGTGAATTAACCCAAAATACATGGTTAAATTAAACAATAATAGGTGCTAGATTTACCATTAAGTATTGATTAGCATATAAGTTCTAGCGGTGGGTAACACGATTCGTTCACCTTCTACTGCATGCAAAATAAACTTAGCTCTATCTTCTGTGCTGGTAAAATTTCAGGTCGTGTTGTTAATTTCTTAGAAGAAGTCCATATGTCCCTCTAAAGTACGGTGGTGTGGCCACTTAACTCTCTGACCAAAAAATTAGCTATTTTTTCCCATAACGTTGCAAAACCATATTACTTAACCCCTACCCCCCTGAGGTGGTTTCGGATGCGGTTTTGCCACCGTAGCGACTGATGTGGTCGCTTACTCAGGATTTGTTGTGGCAGAGGCGCTCGACGGCATCGTGTGTTGTGTGTGTGAGAGAGAAAGACATAGATCGAGAGAGAAACATAGAGAGAGAGAGAGAGAGCAGAGGAGCAGGCGCAGTGGCTCTGGTGACCGACGGCATAGGCGACGAGCAAAATAGGTTGGTAAGACTCTGAGGAAGGGATGGGCGGCGGTGTCGCGGGCGAGAGGCACGGTGGTGGTGCAAGCAACAACAGGGTGGTAACCAAGCGTAGGCAGACAACGACGGTGGTGCTCTGGTAGGATTCTTCAGGGTTTGGCGGCGCACACAAGCAACGTGATGGCAAGAGGAGTCCTCCAGTGTGGGCGGCGCAGGCGGAAATGGTTGCAGATGGCAAGGCGACGGTGGCCAGCACCAGGGAAGAAGGTGGCGGCGGTGGCACACACCACGGATACGGATTTGCATCAGCCAAATTGTAGTGAGGAAAAGATAAAATAGATGATGGTGATGCTACAGTTGCGAGGAATTGCAGAGAAGCTTACCGAGGGCGAGAGATCGATGGCGGAGGCAGGTTGGATTGTGACACGGTAGACGACGAAATTCCGATGATGAGCTACGAGGAATATGAAATTGAATGAGAGGAAAAGTTAATGTGATGCTAGAGCATGAAGTGTCATAAGTGATTTCGTAAGAGCTTCACTGGAGACGGTGAAATGGGTGGCGGTTGGATCCAGGGAAGGCGACCTTGCGCGGCAGCGGCAGAGCACGAGAGGTGGTGGGATTTGTGGGGTTAATGAAGGAGTGGAACGTGGTCTCGATGCTCCTATTTATAGGCTCGGGCAGGGAACAGAGCGGATGCGGGCGCAACGTGATCGACAACGCCGGTTTTTGGAATATGATTTGATTTCACAAGAATGAGGAAAGAAACAGTCAATGATGGCTGGCGAAGTAGTAGAAGCAGAAGATCTAGACGAAACCACTCCCCTGCTCTCTCTCTCTCTCTCTATGTGTGTGTTTCTTTCTTGATCTCTCTTTCTCTCTCTCACTACGCACGACGCTGTCGAGCGCCTCTGCCACAAGAAATGAGCGACCATGTCAGTCGCCACAGTGGCAAAACCACCTCCGAAACCACCTCGAGGGGTTAAGTAACCTGGTTTTGCAATATCATGGGGTTAAATAGCTAGATTTTTAGGTCAGGGGGTTAGTGGTCACACCACTATACTTTAAGGGGTCATATGGACATCTTTCCTAATTTCTTATAGGCTGCAGCTTCCTTGAGTTGATTGTTGTAGCAAAAACGACTAGACAGTAGAAGAAAGGGGACCACCGGTGCCTATGCGAGGGACCAGGTATCCTCGAAGAGGGGATTGGATGTCATGAGTAACATGTGTTGATTGTCCCAAAAATTGGGTTCTGAGTCATTACATGGGGGGAATGTGGCTATTTATAGCCTCCCAACAAGGTACATGAGATTATCAATCTATCCCTAAGGACGTATTGCCCGCATAGGGGCTACAGAGTCTTTTCCTACCCCTACGCGTAGCCTCCGACCCATGGTAGGCCTTCTTGGACTTGGCTCACCCAGTTGGTGCACTCGGTCCATCCGTCTTCTCTTCCCTTCACCTTCTGTAGGGCGGCTCCGGGACGAGGGGGCCCCAAATGCCCTTGCTGCCCTCAAGTTGGCCTCTTGGGGCGCTTGGTGGCTCCTGGGGGAATCCCTTGAGACCTTCAGGCCTCCTCCGAAGCCCCTCCTGTGGTCTCTAGGCCCCCTTCAGGGCACCTCTTATGGCCTCCAGGCCCCCTTTGGGTCCCCTCTTGTGGCCTCCGGGCCCCTTCGGGTTCCCCTATGTGGCCTTCGGGGCCCGTCTTGTGGCCTTCGAGCGGTGTTTGCCGGGTCATAGGGGCCGGTGGGCTGCCCCTACGACAAGCCCCTCGCGGTCGAGGTTCTGCTTCATCATGGTTGAAACCGCGCCTTCCTCCCAGAGGGTCCAAGCACACTGTCCCCTTCAGCCTAGCGAAGCGTTGTTTGGATAGTTGCTGATGTTGCGGAGGTCAGCCTCGTAGTCATCCTCAGGAGGCGTGCACTGTAGGTGGTCGACGCCGATGGCGCCTGCTCGAGTAGGGCGCGCCAGCTAGCCTTGATGGTGCCTCTTTGGAAGGCGTGCGTAGTGGGTGGGGGTTATGCGCCATGATGGTGTTCGTAGGGTGGTTTTGTTGCTGCCGCATGTCTCCTTGTTATTGGCCTGTGGCTCTTCAGTGCCCTCCCCATTGGTATAGATAAGGGGTCACCCCTCCCCCTCTTATCGCACTCTATTTTGTGGTTGCCGATTACACCTCCTCGCCTCCGTTTTTGTGGCGCTTGTTGGGTACAAGAGGTTGTACTTTGGGGATTTGGACATGACGGCGAACAAGGAGGCGCTGGGAAGTGTCGTACACAAGTGATTGGGGGAGGTCTACCATGACGAACTTGGTTCTCCGGACCCTTGTGGACGAGGGCGAGCTGGAGGGTCTTACGAAGGTTCGAGTTCCTAGGACGGAGACGGTGCTCGCGCCGCGACTGGACGAAGCTATGGTCTTTGTTGCTTTCCTCGATGCTGGCCTTCGAAACCCCTGGATCGAGTTAGTCTCCGTGGATCGAAAATACTTAAAATACTCCTTTTGACTTTAAATCTAATAAAACTTGAGAATTTTAATTAAACCAAATTTTGAATTAATTGAAGTTTGATTAACTCATATTAAATTGTTTTTATTTTTTTTTTCTAAAATTTCAAGTTTAAGCTATATTAATCTAATAAAATCGAATGGTTAATTTTAATTCAAAATTTTTCAAAAAGCCTAAAAAATCGGGACGTTGCATCGGGCTTCTTATTTTATGTATGAAAAGGTCTTAAATTGGTTCATGTAATGATTGTAAAACCTGAGGGAGTTAGCGTGTGTATCATGTAATGCTTGTAACACTAAAAATTTTATGTATGAAAACATCTTCGAATTTTCAGAACGACAAGACAACACACTGTGACACTAACATTTCCGAACGAAAAGACCACAAGATTCAGAGGGAAATGACAACTCTACCTCCCCACCTTTTCATGATGACGTGACCCGACAAGGTCGCTTCCCGCAGTGATGTGACCCAACGAGTTTGCTTCCCGCATATACGTGACGCAGCGCTGCCACATGATTCCTCCTCGGGTCTGCTTCCCGTGCCTCATTACCCAACGAGTCAGCTTTGCACAGTGACGTGACCCGATAAGTTAGCTTTGCGCAGCGACGTGACCCAACGATTCTCCTCAGGGCCGTTGCCTCGCGGATGCGATTTTGCTTCAACCGAATTACAATTCAGCCGCGTACACCGTGCCGGCTTAGCATATAAGTAGTACCCCTTCCATGCCGGGTTCTCTTGCATCCAGACTTCAACACAATCTCGCTCAGATGGAGAAGCACTGGGAGGAAATCCGCGAACTGCAAAGGAAGTATGCGGCCCTAGAGGAACAAAGGGAGCGTGCCAGGAGGCCACCTCCCCGCAATGACGCCGCCCCCTGTAGCAGCAACCCTTACCACAACATCCCAACCGAGCATCGCCGCAACACCCGCCCAATGGAGAGTCGTCACCCCTCTGTTGGTGCAGGGACAGATGCAAGTTCTTCAAGTCCAAGCACCGGCTCAGCCTGGACATGCATTATTGGGGTTGCGTGAACTACTCTTGCGACTATCCCGACCGCCGTTGGGACACGAGCCGCTATTAGCAGCCGGTAAGGACAGGTTACAGTATGTTCCCCTACCATTTCTCTTTCAAAGTACGCATTAATAACCTCTCTCATCTACCCGTAGTCCCAGGATCTGCTATGTGGCTACCCCAAGTGGATCGAACTAGGGATCCACCCACACGACCAGTAGACTCTCGACTATGAGGAGTAGGATGCCAACAGGAATTACGAGAGGAGGGAGGAGGAGCGCCGCGCCGAAGAGCACAACGAGCGCATCCGGCGGGAGACGTAGGCCCATCTCAAGGCGTGTAGGCGTAGGGACCGCGAGAAAAAGAGGGAAATGACGGTGAGACCAAGGCGACCAGCGAGGAGTACAACGCCGAGCTCGCAAGGAATGGCAAATAGCCCCGGTCCACGCAGTAATCCGACCCTCTTCGTCCATATGTCCCATGTATTTCTAATTCCCTAAAGGCATGCGTGTACCGTTCTTGATTCGTTAGCCTGTGTGCCATGTAACCCCTTGTCGGATCAACTGTTGTGTTGTTATCGTTGCTCTATTTCTCAAAAGTTCTCCACCATGTTTGAATTTCCTAGCGCATCGCAATATCACCTACCTTCATACTTATGAATCATTGCTACCTCGATCGTCCTCACAACATTCTTCAGAAATTTAGCGCACAACAACAACATACGACGATCATAAAATATTATTACAAGTCTAACATATAGTTTTCCAAAAGTAGGGAAAAGTACAGCATATTTGGAATATCCCACAACCTTCTCTAGACCGCTAATATACCTTGCTGTCAAGACATGATATCACTAAAGTGTAACTCAGGATGTTTACATACAAACAAGCCTACTTTGAAACATCAGCAAATCTCAAATACATTCCAAGTCATATAAAATCATGAAACCCTAATTTCCGAAATCTAAAATCCAAATTCTCGCGACCTAAATCATAAATTTTCGAGACAATTCCAGAACACATATAAAATTGTCAAAACATTACACAATTAAAAAAATCATAATTTTTGAAGCTCATTTTCTACATTTACAAATCCGTACAAACAGTATACTTATATGAAATTGCGAGAAAATTTCTGGATGAATAAAACTATGGCAAATTTATATAAGCAAGTACACTTTGTCGAGAGACTCCACATAAAATTTTATAATTTTTTTGAACTCATTTGTTATATTTAAAAAAATCCTACAAACAGAGCGAAACCGAAACCCTAATCAGGGGAGAGGGCATATGGCGGTTCCGGACGAATAAAATTATGGCAAATTACACAAGCAAGTACACTATGTCGAAAGGCTTTTCATAATTTTTTGAAGTCATTTATTATATTTTAAAATTCAAACGAAAATCGCTGAAACCCGCTTAAATCCTAACCCTAATTCAAGCTTAACCTCAAGGGGACATGTGGTCAGACGCTATCAAGACGGCTGCCGGCACGGTGGACGTCTGGCGTGATCGTGGCGACCGTGATCGGTTGCCGCCGCACGCGCCTATCTATGATGGCGCCAAATTTGCAAATATATATATACACACACACGCGCGGCCAGATCTATAAATACACGGCGAAAGCTTGACAATACTGAAAAAAAACCCACACAGCACATCGTTTGCACTTCTACAGTACAAATACAGTACAAGAACTACACGTACGTGCCTTACCACACGACAAATTTAGATAATTTGAACAATTTTCTGAATAAAAGTATTTCTAAATGATGCTTGGTATATTCTCCCCCAAAATAAAATTACACAGACCTTAAAACAATTGCAGCCCATTGCTTTATAATCAGTGTAGTTCTCTTCTAGGAAAAGCATAGAAGCACTTGCCAATATATAATACTTGACAACAAATAGCCATCAAAATATTGCCCCTAAAACTCCAAACTTAGCAAGAAAATCCCCCACCTTTTTCAATATCGATCACAACACCAAGCAGCTGCACAACACCCGGTGGAGTGACGTGGGCAGCGGAAGAAACCTCCAAAGGAGCATTCTTTTTCACAAGTCGAGGAAGCCGGTGGTGCGCCATACGGCATTGCGCACGCGCCGGAGGTCGCGCCCCTTCAGCGTGCGGCCGGCGCCCTCCATCACCGACGCCGCCGCGGCCGCGCGCCGAGCGGCCATCTCGTGCGGCGGCACCAAATATTCATCGTCGTCCTCCTCCTCGGCCTCTTGCTCCGCCTCCAGGCGACGCCTGTCCCTGTCCGTCCCCTTGGACCAGGCAGGCACGGCGACCGGCGCCGACTGGTGGTACGGCTGCGGGGGCTGCTGCTTCTCCGGGCGGGCCGCGGCAGGGATGGCCGCAGTGGGCAAGTGGTCGTCGGCGAGGAGCGCGGACAGGCCGACGCTGCCGGCGGGGAAGGCGCGGGAGGAGAGGGGCCGGCGGAGGCCGCCGGCGGACGGGGACGGGGTGGGCGACGGCGAGGAGGTGGTGGAGGACGACCAGGAGGAGGAAGTGGACGACGACCAGACGACGTCGCGCTCGTCGAGCTCGAGCTCCTGGTCAGCGCTGGCGCCGTCGGGCTGCTTGAGGAGGCCAAGGAAGCGGAGGGACGGGGAGGTGGCTGCGGAGCGGCGGTCGGGCATGGACATGGCCGGCCGCGCCGTTCTCAGCTGCTCGGCGCTTGGCGCGCGTGTGGTGGCCACTGACCAGCGCGTCGTGGGTTTTAGCCTTTAGGCGTCCTGCTATTATTGGCGGGCCGCGCGATCTCTAGTGGTGGTGGTGGTGGTGATAGTGATGGTGATGGGTTGGGCAGTGAATTATTGGGGTATGATGGCAACGAGAGGGTCGCCAGGTGTGGGCGGCTTCGTGTCGTGTGCTCGCGCGCGATTGTGGTGGTACGGTCGTGCTGCACCTGAAATCCAGGTTTTTGAAGGCCTTGCGCCTGAAATCTGGAATCATTCCGCACAAGCAGGGGTAAAAACGGATTGGATACTGATTCGGATAGAAATAGATATGGATTATTTCGGATCGGATTTTTCTCGGATAATTGTCGAATCAAAAACGAATTTGGACTTTTGTCGGGAACGAAAACGAATACGGTAGGCATGTTATCCAGTGGATACGAATACGGATTATCCGGATAAGACGAAGTCCGGATATCCGGATTTCGGCCCAAAAGAGAAAATGATATTTTAATTGATTTCTGAATTGCAGAAAATGCAACAAATCAAACAGCCTTTTAGAAAATAGCAAATAGAGTTAAAAAAATTCTAGAAAAAATCACAGAAGTTCCTTGAATTATTTTGAACTTAATAAAATTATTTCCAACTTAAAGTTGGTTTTTTTGCATATAAATTATTTTTAATTTATGAAAATAGGGAAAACCTTTTTAAAATCCAAAAAATTCAAGAAATTAATTAAAATTTCCTTTTTCACTTTAAATCCAATAAAATCCCAGAAAAATCAATAAATTTTATTTTTATATTAAAACTAGGAAATTAAATAATTGACTTTATTTGATTATTTTTCTTTTTAACCAAGAAAACTCTTTTAAATCTCAGAAAATCCAATAAAATAATACTTTATTAATTTTATTTTTGGTAACATACTTAGGGATGTTACAATATTTGCGTATAGATTAACCATCTATCCTGATCAATGTTAGTGTGAACTAAGTTTTATGTATGTGATGAACGAAGTGTGAATACGTGATGACTTGTGACTTTGTGAGTCATAACTTATGAGCTAAATATGGTAAACCAAGTGTTATGTTTGTGATGAACTAGTTAATGCAGCCTGCTAGTGCTAATATTATGTGTGGTTACTGAAAATATGAACAATTCATAAATGTTTGTATCAAATAAACTATTTATATATTTTCGTTAATTTTTTGCATACAATTTCAGGGGTTTTCATGTTCCAAAAATATCCGCGACTGTATTCGTTTCGTATTCGCTCCGTATTCATATTCGATATTATTTGTATCCGGGATATTCATATTCGTATCCAAATATAAAAAACTTGTGAAAATAAATATGTCAGAGTCATTATCCATTTATATCCGATCCGTTTTTAACGTTGCACAGAAAAATTGGGCCGCAAAGGCTACAGAATACGACATTTCTGGTGACGGCAGCAGCAAAGCTCGGCGTTGACGAGTCGGCAAAAGCCGAAATGTTACCGGCTGCTGCTCTATAGCTCGACAGAGGAATCAACACGTCATCGAGCAGGCAGTAAACAAAATGGTTGAAATCTTGAAGATAGGGTTACAGACTTACAGGTTCATAATTGGATCCCTTTGGGATGACTAGTGACTATAGTACTACTGTTCATTTGTTTGTATCTAAACTAACCCATTGTTTACAGACGCACGAATCACGGGAGCAATTGACAGGATACCTACCACCCTGCATCGCCCATTTTCCTTCGGGGCAATGAGAGATGTGTGAGAAGATGGATGAGACGTCCCACTTGGTAAAAAAACTATAAGACTGTGCCAGGCACGCGTTTTGCTTCGTAATTTTGGGTACCTTGACCAAACCTATTTCATTACTGAAATTTTAATTTTTTTGAAAAAGATTATTTTACACAGTGAACTCTTCCAAAAGTCTAAAAATTAACCATGATCTACAAAAACCGGTCACCGAACACCCCTCAACTATCAAAACCGTTCACTTTACCCCAACTCAAACTAGGGTGATTTTGTCAACGTGGCGCTGAGATGGCACCAGAATTGGCGGTTTTGGGCTAACTTGACATCATGTTTGCGAGGGATTACCGATGTGTCGGCCACGTAGATCCTAGTTGGAATCACGTGTGGAATTTTTTTCCCTTTCCTTTTCTTATCCTCTTTCTTTTCCTTCTCCTTCCTCATTTCATTTCTTCTTCCTCCTCGAGCACCCCCTTCCTCCTCCTCTTAAGCACTGGCAGCGAGCTCTCCTCTCCCACCCCAGCCACCTCCCTCGCAACCCTCACCGCCGAGGCCAACCCCCTCCTTCGCCTCCTCCCCGCCTTCACCTCTGCCCACTTCCTCTCTCTCCTTCGCCGCAACCTACTCTCCCTCCTACTCATCTTGTCCCCTTTGCTTTAGACATTGCTCCAATGTCATTGTCGTTCCAAAGAGCTCACTACGTCTGCCTCTACCTCGCTCTCCCCACACCTCCACTCCCTCTTCCCTACACCGATTCGGACATGCCACCATCTTCTTCCTCGATTCCAGCGTGTGACACTCGCCACGGCCACGCGAAGCCAAGCACCTCTGTCGGTGAAGAGTCATTTAATTCCCTTAGGTACCAATCTACTCTACTCTCTATTGATCACTTCCCCTCGGTCAATTTCAGAGGGACATCGTTGCATCATCGCTGCCACTGTCTGCCTAACCTCGCCGCCGCAGCTCACCGTCTACAGGATGCTGTGGTGAGTATCCGGACCAACCATCTCTTCATTCACATTCCCCGTGCCCTGCTTATGCTCATGCTCTTCTATTCTGTTCGAATTCTCCACTGCAATGCTATCGCCACCGTAGCCATGGCCGCCACCGCCGTCATTCATGTTGCCAGCCATGCTCCAGCCATCCCCCACCACGGGAAACCACGCCCCTAGGTTCCCCTCCCCTCCCTCTTGTTATCTCATACATTGTCGCTGTAAAACTCGCCATCAGCACCCTCACCTGAGTCGTCTCTTCTTTTTTTCTCACCGACTGCCCGACTGGGATGTCATATCACCCTAATACCAGCCTACATGTCAAAACCATGGCCACGTCAGCTTAAAATCATAGTTGAATGGACTCAAGGAGGGTAAAGTGAACGATTTTAAGAGTTTCAAGATGTTGAATGTCCGGTTTTCAAGTTTAGGATTGATTTTTAGACTTTCGGAAGAGTCCAGTGATGTAAAATGGATTTTTCTACTTTTTTTAATAGAGTACAAGACACACACACACCACATTCAAATCACCCGCGTGTGCACACGTGTGCTTGTCTCTTACACACGCTTGTAATTTATCAAAGGCACCTAAGGTCTCACGAAACGCTGACACACTTTCCCAATGAACGCATACGGACTCCTAAAATCGATAGACACCAACACCAAGTGTGAGACTTGAACCAGCACTCATGTCACTCAAATAATTGAAATAATTATTGAAATCGCTTAAATAAGTACATAAAATAATGAAACAAGTACAGGAGATAGTAAAGAATATGACAAATAATGTTAACATGCATCGTGGAGGTATTTACATGGTAACTTAACTTATGGTGTGCAAAGTAAATGAAAGTAAGATACGGGTGAAAATGAAAAACCTAGTGACTTATAAGAATGTTTATGGATTTTTTATTTTTATTTTTCACAAGAGAAAAGTTCATCCCGACACTAAACCAGGCTGTGCTAGAGCCGAGCATGCCGAGTGGATTGGACAGGTGGGGCCAAAATCTGCCTAGTGGCAAGTGCATGTCTGGTTATTTGAGTCATAGTCACAGATGGCACCCCGGACCACTCGAGACAAGTCTCACCCCCGTTTTGTGCTGTTCACTTCTCCCGGGTTCAGGGCTTTAAGCTAGGCATAATGCTGTGTATTCAGGGCCCGCTTTGGCATTTAGGGCGTGTTTGATTTTTGTACACAAATTTGCCAACCCAAATATTAGTAATGTCTACGTATTTTGGCCTTCATTTGGTTGGTGGCCAAAATTTAGCATGTCCATTGATTTTGTAAGATTTGGCAAGATTTTGGGGGCAAAACATGGGTAACAAAATTGATGACTAAAATTTTGATAACTTTTCTCTCTCTATGCCATGTAGGCTAAGCATGAACTAGCCAAATTTTGTTTTGCCCTAGCTTTTGTCATTGTTTGGTTTGCTACGAATATTTTTGTCGTACCAAAATTTGATGAGATTCATTAATACAGAACCAAGGCGCTTAGCTTCTTCCTAAACACCAAACCTTGGACAAAGACAGCTGCCAATTGGATGAACCAAACAGTTCACGAGAAGACAGACAGCTGTCAATTGAATGAACCGAAGCTGAGTATAAGTTCTCACGGCAAGATCAGCATTTAAATATTTGTCCCATCGCACATCTGTGTCCCATGCTGCCATGTCGCGTCTGCTGCCAAAATTCAAAAGATGCTTTTGCCATCAACCTTGACGGGGTTAAAAAGGATGGGCCGTGTGTTAGATATACGAGCATTTTGTGATTGTTATTGTAGGATTGTTAATGAAAATTAAAGGGAGGTGAATAATTATAAAAGATTTTTTGTATCCTAGTGAAACCGATCACATGCTATTTTTTAGATTTCATGTGTCAGGATGTCAGCGTGCACCGCACCTAATCGCCTCCAGCCAAACTGCTTCCAGCCGCAGCTAGCACAAGACCTCGCCAAAAATCCTTCCAGCCGCCACAAGCGCAAAAGCCAGTGTAGCGGCCGCTAGCTCTTGGTCCAATCGGATCCACCCACACAAAAGTACAGGTGCACACAAAAGTCAATCAAGAACAGCAAGACACCTCACCTCATCATGTACATGTGCTGCCATCATGAACTTCTAATCACCACGCAAGCAATAAACAACTCTAAAAGATCAAGCCTCATGCACATCCAAAATCATCGGCCACCACCGAGACCCAAAACAATATTTTATCTATTCTCTTGCATGCATGCAAAAACCAAAGGCTGCCAAAACCAAAGCCGCCGCCGGCCCTATTCTTGCTTCTCTCCTAACAGCACGTACCCCCACCAAATCGTGGCTGATCTGTCTACTCTTTCTCCGCCGCCACCAGCATATATATGTGGAATTTTTTTATTAATTAATCCTTTTTTAATTTTATTTTAAAATTAACCTCCGGCGCACTTTATTTTCAATTCTAACATCTTTGGTCACGCCACGGGTGGTGGCGTGACAAAACAACGTTGTCACGCCACCGTGATCACGGGGCAAGTTTTTCACGCCACGGTGGTGGCGTGATAAGAAGAGTGTTGATCACGCCAAAACCAGTGGCGTGACAAAAAGTGCTATTTTGGGGACTTATCTTGTGGCGTGACAACATTATTTTGTCACGCACGGGTGGTGGCGTGACCAAAGGGGTCAGAATTGAAAATAAAGTGCGTCGGGGTTAACTTTAAAATAAAAATAAAAAAAGGTTAAATAAAAAAAGTTCTATATATGTGCTAGCACCTGCACCCCTATGGAGAGACTGTAGTCTCCAAACCCAAAACTGTCCTCATTCGACACGATCACATAATCTAATCCAATCCTAACAAACAAGGATTTCTTAATTTCTCCCAGCTTTCCAATTTTGGACACTCCAAAATTGTCGCGTGTCGTAGCCTCCGAAATGCGCCTCCGTAGCTTCAACATGCATCATCCATCTTTGATCTCCATGCACCCCAACTCGAGCTCGACCGTCTCCTCCAGCATCCTCGACTCTCTGGACCATGACTTTGCACCAAGCCATCTCCCGGTCACCGCCGTAGACCACGATCGCCTCCAAGTTACCCTGCACATGCAAAGACCGAACACCATCTTTTCCCGACACAAGTTCTTTCCAACTTGACCGACATAAGTCCACATACACCACACACCTCAAATAACATCAGTACCCAACATTGTCAATTATTCATCAACTAAAATATACTAGACCTAGCTACGTGGTCTAACAATTATAATTTCTAAAATAATAATTGAATAGACAGTAGCATATATACTAGACATATTTAGAACTATAAATAGTAATATAATCATTAACTCAAATATATCTATCTCATATATATGCATTAACAAGGCAAATCCTAGAATAAATATGCTACTAACAGTAGCAGGCACCAGTGGCGGATCTAGGATTAGATCACGCATCGGACTAAATTCTAATAGACTAATATCTTAAAACAAATGCTAATTTATACCCACAGCAAGACATAACAAAAATAAGCTACAAGTACTTGATTGACATAAAACTTTATAAAAAAAATGCTTCAACATAAAATATAAAAAGAAAAACATAACAAAACATAAATAATACAACATCTTATAGATACAAATTGAGTACCTAAATAATGAAGATTTCATCTCTAACCTATCCCACCATTTCTTCGTCAATAGTTGGACAAGTACCAGAACTTATAAAGACAACATTAAAAAAAATCAAAAAGAGGTATGATTAAATACAAAGGATACGAAATTTAGCTCGTGATACATAAGCCAATATGAATCTACATTCACCGGCTTGAAGGCGAAGAAGCCTCTCCATAGTATCAAAGAGACAAGGAATGCTAGATTGCTGGAAGCTTTCGGCGAGTCAAGGTCCACAAAACGCAATGATTGATATATGACACAAGCAATAGAACGAGAAAGGATCAAAATTGAAAATAACTATGGTTAAGTAGAAACGTTTGAAGGATATAGATATCAGCTCCAAGAATGAGATTAAATCCAACAGGATGCTTTTGAATGATATTGGTTATATGATCATAATCTCCCCTACTCTATCTTCTCAGCTGTCAACACTGCAACAAAAGTATCAGTTTAGATCCAATTTCTGGATAATTATATTTCAATGGTTAACGAATGTCATAGTAATGAAACATAACAAGCTGAAAATTACGAAGTGGTAACCTGCATTTGCCTTCCCAGAACATGATTGCATCTCTATATTTTTCTTTATAATCTATGAATCCATTCTTCAGCCTAAATAGATGCAATAGTTATATTGAAGAAAAGATGCAAGTATAACACAATGCATGTATCATCTATGATCTGTCACGTCACTTTCTAGCATTTGAAGATATAGCAACTACACAGGATGATTGTTGCCATACAAAGTCTCAAATATCCTATGCTATATGCCAAACTATGAGATATCAGTGAAAGATACTCTGAAGGTTCGAATCTTGCCTCTAGAACTTCATCATTGTGATCAGTCAAGACCACCTCTTTGCAGAAATGGCTGCACAACATGCCAGTAATGCCTAGCAAGTCACAATATTGTCAGCTTCTATAAGATAGCAAATTGAAGTGAACATGAGTACATGACAGATAATTTTCTCACCAACCCTAGATCCTAACTCAATTATTGAATGTCCCTTCAGTCTCAGGGTGTTCAGATAGGTAAGTGTTCATCAGAACAGCACTTGGCCATACTAACTGTCCAGTAAGATCATAATCAGCTACACCAATCATTAGAATGCTTGTTAGTGGCGGCGCCATGCTAAGGAAACAATAAAATCTGGCATTTTGTACTGTGAGGTGGCATCATGCCTGTATCAGAACCACCCAGACAAGCTAATGTGCTAACAGGGAGGCTTAAATAAGATCATCTGTATCATTCACTGCACGGATGGAATGAAACTTGAGTTCAGCATGCTCAGATCTAACATTTCCTGTTAAATGAGAATTACTTTGTTAAGCACAGCTGCATAGATGTGTGGCTATAAAAGATGACATGGAAGACATCAAGACAGGACGAAATAAGCACAGTTGCCGCCCTGCCGCCGAGGGAGCCCTAGAGCAGTGGAGGTGCCACCTCCTACCGCCGAGGGACCTCGCCCGCTGCCGCCTCTCGCCGAGGGAGCTCGCCCCACTACTACAGAAAAGGCCTTTACAGACGGTTCAAAAACGTCATCACAGACGGTTTCGTGAGCCGTCTGAGTTTATGAGTCAGTAATGACATAGGTCATCACAGATGGTTTTCGAACCGTCTGTAATACATAATATCACAGACAGTTTCATCTAACCGTCTGTGATAGTCGACTATCACAGACGGTGTCATCTATAAACCGTCTGTGATATTCTTTTACATTGCTAAATCTATTTCTGTTTATTGGCTGGCCTCAGAAAATGCTAGCCATGCCCTCTAAAACAAGCACATCCAATTCACATTCATTTCAGAAGCACATCAAAATTGCACTCATTTCAGAAACAAGCACATCCAATTCACAAATCAATTAACTAAAATTAACCATTAATGTACATTAATTTACACACATGTACCATTAAGTTCAATCTATCCTAATCAAGTTCAATCTACACTATGGAAACTCCCATCTGGATTCATAACCTGACTGTTCAAGAATGACGCAAGGTGTGATCGAACTTTTATGAGCTCGCTCTGTTCCAACGCAGTTTCAGCGATGGTCGCAACCTGTCGATAGGAAGATTAAATTCGTGCTTATATAAATATCTAAGTATATATGAAATAATTGTTGCAAGATTGATAAACCTGAGGATCATTGGTGATCGCTGAACCGATGAGTAGTTCCATGTTGTGGCAAACATAGTATCCACAGACGTTATGGCCGGCTAATTTCTTTGGTAACCGCAAAAATAGAATTGGTTAGTTCGAGAGGCATTAGCACGAAGTGTTATATAGGATTAATCGTGCTAGCTAGCGAGTCACGGAAAGTTAGATCGTGTTGCGACCACCTTCCCCTGCAATTCCATCCTCTAGCACATAACACGTCGAACACCCTACGTGACTCCAAGAAGTTAGCCTTAGCCATTGTAAAGGAAGGAAAGACTACAATAGAGTTTCTATGGAGGAAATGCGTTTACCTGTTGATTAAATTCCGGATAACTGTGAAGTTGTGAGTGGTCCTCTTTAGGGAATCTAGGTATATTACCCATTTTCGTTTTGGTATAATTACAATTAGAATCCGGTGGAAGCTACACAGGTATGTCAGCATAGTCATTAAACCTAAGTTCGTGTTGCTTATAAAGTACAAATCAACAAGTATAGCCAGTAGTGCAACACCTACTCCTGGTTGTAGGGCAAAAGTATGTATTCCTTATTGCGGCGAGCCATGAAAAAATCTATAACGTAATTCTCGACGAATATTGCATTTGCCTCGATGGTTTGCTCGGAGACCACGTGTGGGTCGAGGAAACCTACCGGTGAATTCCTTCTTTCGGCTTCAGACATCATGTAACTATATACAAAAGCTAGGAGTTATATATAACATTTATCGGTATTACACGAACATTGACCGTGATTGTACACACTTACAGTGTCTAGCATCGTATGAGTGAGACGTCGAGCTCGTCGAGGTTGAAGAGACAGAACAAGTCCTCGAAGGTCACCGTGAAGACATAGTTTTGATGTACGTAGTTAAAATGATCCTCCTTGAACTTGACGGTGACACCCGAGCGTCGTTGTTCAGCCGGCTTGTTGGTCTGTTCCATGTACCATGTATGCAATGTCGTGCAAACCATTCCTAGGGTAGGGCTGTCTAACCTCTCCACCAACGGCTCGCCTAGCACAAATTTCCGGGCCACGGCAAGAAGGGGATATCAGAACAGGAGCCGACCGTCTTCGATTTGCCCTTGCTGCCTCGCTTTGTATAGGTCGACTTCACAAGAGTCGACTGAGTACGAGGTGTAGATGCATCGATGCACCGTGCCCTTGCCACATCGGTGCGGAGTAGCTTTGGTGCGATCGACTCCGTGGACTTGATACCGTTGCAGGACATTCCCGTGAAGTTGACACCGGAGAAGTTAGCTCCAGGCAGATGTCCCCCTTGGGCCACTAGATGAATGTTCCAACGGCTTGCTCTAGAGTCATGACCTCGTCCTTTGGGGAATATCTGTGACAATGACTCAAAATTGGCACAAACACCGTCCACATTCACTTTTGCGAAACTCGGCGTTAGATTTACACGTGCACCAAAGCCCGATCTGGGATGGATACACAGCCCCAAGCGACATCTAGGGCAACAGAGGCATATCTCACTTGGAGCTTGCACTTCATAGCCGCCTACATAACGATACAAAATTAGCTACTCCAACAGGCCTATCAATGAATGGAGTATTCCAGAGATAATAATTATTACCTGGATGTCATCGACAGGAAATCTACCGTCGCCTATTGGGGTAGGGTTAGACGCATTGACTACTCGGAAGTTTGGGGGCTAGCTAGCACGGTGAGGGGAGGGCTTGCAAGCGATTTGAGATTTGCAATTCCTAATCCTTTCCTCAAACTGCATGCGACACGCCTCGACGCGATCATCGAGCTCATCTCTGATGGATTCAGTGATCTCATCTTTGAGGGATGCACGAATCTCCTCTCATAGCTTTGCATCACGGTCGACTTTGGCTCTCTTCCTACTCTGGTACGATCTGGAGTCCGCTTGGAACCATTCTGCCCATGTAACATAAACACCAGCGCCTCTCGTGCGACCTAGATACGCATTGTTTCCTAGGGCCGCGGAGAGTATATCTCTCTCCCTGTCTACCTGGAATGAGCCTTGGGAAGATTGTGCACTCAGCGTTACTTGCAATAGCCCGACATGTCATTTCACTTCCTATGAAGTTATGGAGTAATTACAAACTAGATAGTTCGATATCTTACCAAGCGCTAGGACACTTCCTGGTCTGCGGGGTTTGGAAAGGAGACTTCCCCCGTAGGCAGGGTACGTAACCTCCCAAATAACCACTGTCGGGCGCGCACATTAGTGATCTCGGGAAATGGCGGAGAGACATTCAAACGGCTTGCCTGCTGGTCCTGATCCCTCTCCATATCGGGATTTTACCCGCATACCCAGTGGTGCCGAGTCTGTGGGGGTGCTTGTTTTTTGCCTGGAGGGTCGTGTGTACCACACTTTCACACCTAATTTCGTCTGTCGTCTTCTTTGCCACAAACTCGGCCCAGGACTCTTCCAAGAACGGATACTTGTGGAAGGGCGTCAGATCCTTCTCCACGTAGTTCTTGACAAGCGTGCTCTTGAAGTTCATCCACGCTTTGCACACCTGTAGCAACGCGTGTCATCGCACGGAGTCCAGGTGTTGTTCCGAGATCTTGAACGATTTGAGAATATCCATCAGCAGCGCAGCTTTCAGTTCTTTCGGCAACTCCTTCCACGAATCGTAGGTGACGTTGACCCGTTGCTGTGCAACTATTCCGACCGTTCTCTGGAATGCGGCCGCTGCTCGGTGAGGATTGATAGGGGTCCCAGACTGATCGACCTCCGTGATGGTATATCGGCCCGCGGGCCTTTTCAATATTCCTCTTCTTCTACCGCGGTTGGATATTCCAGAGGATGGTGCATCATCAGACACATGAGGCGGTGATGACAAAGAATGAGCGGAAGACATCTTCACAAGAAATAGAAGTTCTGACATGCATGAACATATTATCATAAGATTCGATCTCAATGTGTATGGGTATACACATCAATTAATAATAATTTCAAACCCGATTATCAAAACAATTTCAGTACAAGACTACTATGACATCACAGAGCATTCATCTCAAGCCCACCACACCACATTGCAATATATTCCAGTAGCAGTATCGATCAAAACAAATACCATATGAATAACTGACTAGAACAAATACAAATTCCTAAAACAACATAACAAATTATTGATAGAAAGAGTGAGGGAAAGGGGCGTCGGGGTCGGCAACTCGGCATTGGTTACCTTTGGGCGTCAAGGAGAAGGACGAGCAGGGAGCAGTACCGGAGCAGCAGGGCGGTGTCAAAGGGGAGGCGCGGCGGGCTCGGGGGAGGGGAGGAGGCGGCGAGCTTGGGGGAGGAGGCGCGGCGAGCTCGGGGGTGGAGGCGCGGCGGGCTCGCGGGAGGAGGCTCGTCGGGTTGGAGGAGGATGCGGTGTCAAGGACGGCGTCAACGGGCTCAGGGGAGAAGTCGTGCCGGGCTCAAGGAGGAGGCGGCGTCGACGGGCTCGGGGGAGGAGGGGGGAGGAGTTGAGAAACTTAATCGTTTCAGTGCGCGCGGGCAAACCCTAGAGTCCGAATATAAATAGGAATAGACATCACAGATGGTTATAAAGTAGAACCGTCTGTGATACAATATATCATAGACGGTTTTAAAGTAGAACCGACTGTGATATGTGATGTATCCTGAGCAGTTCGACCAACAACCTGCTCAGGATATATGATGTATCATGAGCGGTTTTACCAAGGAACCATCTGTGATATAGAATCACAGACGTTTTGATCTACAAACCGTCTGTGATATTATTTTGTATTGGTTAATCTAGTTCCATTTATTGGCTAGCCTCAGAAATGCTAGCCATGCCCTCTCAAACGAAAGCGTAAAACACAACAAGTACATGTATATACATCTAATTCACATTCATTTCTAAACAATCACATCCATTTCACAAGACAAATCAATTAACTAAAATTAACCATTCATCGAGCGTATATATACACACATTGTTCAATTAATCTTTAAAATTAGCCCTTCATGATGATCGACGCAGTATGTAGCTAGTTTCGCACGTTCTTCTTCGTCGACCCTTATGCCGCTTTACGAAAGGAGGCAACTCGTCAAATTGATTGTATTCTTCCTCATCCACTACATTCTCAACTCCGACAATCCTCCTTTTTCCATGAAGAACTACATGACGTTTCTTATTTACCGGATCGGTTACATAGAAGACTTAAACAACTTGGTTAGCCAGTACGAATGGTTCGTCTTTGTATCCGACACAGCCTCATGATTGTCTCTCGGACCTTGATCGCCAAAATACTTCTAATTGCAACAGGGAGCATTTGTTTTATCAGCACATGACAATCATGAGACTTCATGCCAATTAACTTTAAATTTTCCATCGAAACAAGTTTCTTCATGTTGGCGGAGTAACCAGATGGAACTTTCACACCATGCAAGCACCGGCACAGTTCAGTTCTCTCGGCCTTAGACAGAGTGTAACAAGCAGGGGAAGGTACGTTCGTCCTTTATCGGTCTTTGTTGGTGCTAACTCATGTCTGATGTCCATATCAACCAAGTCAAGCCGTGCATTGACACCATCCTTTGTTTTGTCACGAATGTTCAGTAAGAGACCAATCAAGCTGTCACAGACATTCATCTCTACGTGCATGATGTCGATGCAGTGGCGAATTTCTAGGTGCTCCCAATAAGGTAAGTCCCAAAATATTGATCTTTTCTTCCACATGTTCTTCTTACGGGTCCTCGATTTACATCCCTTTTCGAGCACAACATCTAAATCCTTAACCATATCATAGACATATTTTCTTCTTAAATGGTTTGGAGTTGAACTGTCATCCTTCTCTCTGTCGAATTGTTTCTTCATCCTGCGGTATAGGTGAGCCCTTTGAAGGAACCTACGATGACGCATGTACACTGTTTTACGCGAGTGATTCAGCCACACACTCTCGGTATCATCTAAGCAGTGAGTATAGGCTTTAGCCCCTTTTGTACTCTGGCCCGACAGATTAGTAAGGGCAGGATAATCATTTATGGTGCAGAACAATAAGGAACGTAAAGTGAAGTTCTCTCGTTTGTACGCATCCCATACCTGCATTCTTCAATCTCGATATTTTTAGATCTTCCATCAATGGTGCTAGGTACACATCAATATCATTCCCGTGTTGCTTGGCCCTTGGATAAGTATCGACAAAGAAAATATACTTCCGCTTCATACACAACAAAGGAATAAGGTTGTAGATACAGAGCGTCACGGGCCAAGTGCTATGTTGGCTGCTCATGTTACCGAAAGGATTCATTCCATCTGTACTCAATCCAAACCTTATATTCCTTGGTTCCGCACCGAAGTCTGCAAACCTCCTATCGATGTTTCTCCACTGGGCAGAATCAGCAGGGTGTCTTAGTTTTCCGTCATTCTTACGCTCCTCTGAGTGCCAATGCAGCAGTTTTGCATTCTTTGGGTTCGCAAAAAACCGCTTCAAACGGGGAATTACAGGAAGATACCACGCCACTTTAGCAGGAGGTCGTTTCTTCACCTCGATTCCCTCGTCGTCATCTGATTGATTCTTACGCTTGTATCAGGATGCGTTGCACACCGAACATACATACATGTTTGTATACTCGTTTCGGTAGAGGATACAGTCGTTCAAACATGCATGTATTCTTTCTACTTCCATTCCCAATGGACAAAGAACCTTCATGGCTTTGTAGGTGGTTTTAGGCAACTCGTTTCCCTCCGGAAGCATGTCCGCTAAGAGACCTAACAACCCCGTGAAACTCTTGTCGGACCAACTGTTGCTTGCCTTCAATTTCAGCAGTTCAAGCACGGATGAAAACCTTGTGTATTCTGGCTTGCAGCCCGGGAACAAAGGTTTCTCCAAGTCCTCCATCAAGCCCCAGAATTGAACATACTCCCTCTCATCACAGTTCCCTTCTGCATCACGAAGCATTTGATCTAGATTGTCATCGTGCAGCCTATCTGAATTGGAACCATAATCGATATCATCGGCGGCATATTGATATCGTTGACTTCCTGTATAATATGCTCTTCACTGTGACTGGTCCAACGTGTATAACCCTTTTTGAAACCCCTTCGAATCAAGTGTGTTTCGATCTGCGCTCGGTTCTTAAACATCTTCAGATTCTCGCAGTCAATGCATGGACAATACATATATTCTGCCCCCTTATTCAATATATCCTCCTCGGCAGCTCTTGTAAAAGCACACGCGCCATTAATGTACTCTTCACTCACACGGTTCTCAGCGTACATCCAGCTTCGGTCCATCACACGGTTCGTATTGAAAACCCTGAAAATAAATAAAAGGATGACTTCGAAAGCGTATTTTCTGAGGCTTAATTACGCTTTCCAACAAAGAAAGCGTATTTTTATCTAAACTAAAGGTGGTTTTTTTTTCAGATTTTATTAACTTACATGTGGGCCCTACTTGTCAGCGACTCATTTTTTATTTCATGATTTTATTTATAAAATATATGGTGGTCCCATATGTCATAGACTCGTTAGTTTATTAACTAAATGATTAAAAACAGTAGGATTTGAAGCTCAAATTGGGCTTAGGGTGACATCGTATTGCTAATAGTCGTGGCTCAGGACCCTAAGGTCGCCTGAGGTGAACCGACGGTGATGTCCCGTGGCGGCGCCATGGGCTTCACTAGCGATTTCGGCGTAAACGCCTGAAACTACTTAAATTAAAGGATGCTTATGCTCCAGTAGCTTACCTCGATCACGAGGAAGGTGTCAATGAAGTCGGCTGGGGAAGGTCCAAGGCAGCTGGTCGTCGATCGGTGAACAGAGGCGATGGCGACAAGCTCCTCGGCGACAATAGCTGAAATGGACCACATGAGCGGGCTCAGTGAGGTGAGGCGATACTTAAACCGGGCACGGAGTGGCGATGGACTCACCGGGCTTGGAAATCTCTCGCGGTTACCGTAGCGCCAGAGATGGAGATTAAGAAGACTCTGTTGGGGAGCTATATATGTACACTGCACCGTCTGTGATGGGTTAATTATCACGGACGGTTTTCAACAAAAACCATCTGTGAAGAGGTCATATCACAGGCGGTTCATGTTTAAATCCGTCTGTGAAGTATCACAGACTGTTCTGACTAAAAACCGTCTGTGATATTAGGTAATATCACAGACGGTTTTTGGTCAGAACCGTCTGTGATACTTTACAGACGGTTTTAAACATGAACCGCCTGTGATATGACCTCTTCACAGACGGTTTTTAGAGCGCAGAATAACACAGACGGCGAGTAAACAAAAACCGTCTGAGATTGTGTTTAATATAGACGGTTTCAATAAACCGTTTGTGATCAAAGTCGATATTAGCATTTACGTAGTAGTGCCATTGCCGCTTTGCCGCCGAGCCGTCGACCGCCGAGGAGCTCGCGCCACTGTATCGCCGCCGAGGAAGAGTGTCGCTGCGTCGCCTGGAGCGGGGAATAGGGAATTAGGTCACACTGGTGGCCTCTAGCCTAGACTGGATGGAGTGGGGGAAGGAGCAAGGAGGCGTGGGCTGGGCCGACTTGCTGAGGCCTCGGGCTAAATGCTGCATGGTGCTATTTTCAGCCTATATATATAAAAAATTTCACTGCTATTTTCTCTGGGCCTCGGGCTATAGCTCAGCCTGCCAGAGGCCTAGATTCGCTCATCGTAGGCACCAACATCATCATATAACAAATATCTAGGAAACAAAGTCTAGCCATATAAAATGTTATCACCTCGACTTATAGAGGATTGCTCTAACGAAGGTCGCGGTAGAGTCTGATCCGAAGAGGACGACGCGTAGAGAAGGAAACAGTGAGCAGTCGCGCGAATGCTTCCCAAAAACCTGATTTGCCCCAACCCATGCAGGATCACGAAGGACGACGGCTTCGGAGACACTGCTCTCCCCACGTCGGTGCACGCTGAGGAAGGGATGGAGTAGCCGGATAGCACAATAACAAGGAACCGGGCAACAACACAAAACTAAGTCTGTCTATTTTGAGAGCATCTCTATATTCTAGTTGTGTCTGACCTGAGAGGAGATGTCTCCTTTTTATAGAGTCAGAGTCAGCAAAAGAAATTGTTACTATAATGCTGATTAGAAACTACCGCTATAATGCTGCTTAGAAACTACCGCCATAATGCTAATTAGAATCTATCATCATAAATGACATTACACTGTTTTAACCACGGTTAAGGTGTGCCATAAAAGCCAATGCATGGTTATGAGGTGCAAAAAGAAGTTGTAGCTCTATAGCCAGCCGAATATGAAATTGCCGGACCATTCACACGCACGTTGTGGGCAAGCGATGGCGTGGCGAGCAAGCGTGCACGTGCTCTTCTTTTACTTACTTCAACTAAGTAAGACTAACTCTAACTTATATGTTGATCTCCTCCCATTTAGACTAGCAATATGGTACTAAACTTCCCATCTTTCACTATGCCTGAGTGAGAGCTTTTAGGGTTTTTGTAGGATTTAATTGAAATATTATATGGACGGGGCCCAAAATTCCAACACCGTGTAGACATGGGCGTACTCGCTGCCGGACGGAAGCCCTTGCAGAAGATGTCCGCGCAGACTGAAAAAACAACGTTTCTTCATCTCGTTTTCACTGATCTCGCGTGCCATCCGGTGTCCGAGATTGATATATAATGTTGCTGCTGCATGCCTGGATACTTTCTCTACATGCAAAACGAGATCTCCCAAACTAACAGCCCCGACAACTCCGTAGCGGAACCCACAACGGCCGGCCGATCGATCACTCGCACCAATCAGGAGAACTCGTCGCAGCACATGCAGATGCACAGGAAGCATACATAGAACGCATAAAAAATACTAGGGCGGTGGCGCACGCGGCAGGTTCTCTCGATCTGCCTCTTTCGCGTATATAATTACGGCTGGGCTGCTAGTTTTTCAGCTGATCGTGGAAGGAAGAAAGGAAGGCTGCTGATTAATTGGCAATGGCGGGAAGGAAGAGGTTGTATGGGTTTGCAGAGGTCACGAAGCACAACGACAGGGAGGACTGCTGCACATAATCTCCGGCAAGGTTATCTTTCTTCTTTGGGCATCTCTATATTGCTTATTACTATCCAGAAATTAACTTCTGAGTTCCGAACGAGTCTACGACAAAAGTTATGTTCATGCATGGAGATGGCCAGGCCAGTAGCAATTTTGTGTTTTCTAAAAGAATTCCGAACGAATCTACGACAAAAACTTTTGTCCAGATTGCATTCTTGCTCACATACAAGAACCAAAACCTCGTCGTCTAGGCATCTATTCCATCTGAACAAAAGCTGTTGCTTCAGGTGTACGACGTGACACTGTACATGGAGGAGCATCCCGGTGGCGACGAAGTCTTGCTGGCGGTCACTGGTGAGTCGGTTCTTCAGCATGTAAACTAGCTGATCTGCTACCACTTCGTCTGTTCAGGGAAAGATGCCAAGGCCGATTTAGATGACATCGGCCATAGCAAGGCCGCGAAGGAGACGATTTCCCGGTACTACATCGACGACATTGACCCTTGCACCTTGCTGACGAAGGGGATCGCCGCTGACGCGCTGAGAGAAAGGCGTAAGACAAGCGCCGGCGCCGGCGCCGGCCTCTGGTTCACGGTGTTGCAGATCGCCGTGCCCGTGCTGCTGCTGGGGCTGGCCTTAGCAATTCAGAAGCTCGCCATGGCTAAAAAGGAGTACGAGAAGTCACTGTGGATTCAATCATGTATTCTTGGTGGCGCTTGGACATCCAAGTGGTTGCTAGTTGGTGCAAATTAAGCTCTGTGTGAATGGTGCAGTTGTAACAGTAGCAGCAACTCTGCTTGTCTGCTGCTGCTACTGTGTTTCCATTTCAATGCTGGAAGACGGCCCATTACTGCAAAGAACTAGCTTAACGCCGTCCTTTCTCTGATGTAGTGACTTTCCTTGTAATAATCTGCACTAGTTACCCAAAGCTTCTACTTTTGTAACTTGCTGCAACAACTCCCGAAGGAGTAAGTTATCTTATGATTTAACAAAGCCATTTTACACGTTAGGATGCTTGAAAGACTACCCAAACTGGAAACATCCAAAGCAAGGAAGAAGTATCAAGCATCCAGTAAATTTTGCTGTCCGGTGAATCTTTGTTTTTTTATGACAAAGTTCTCTTCCGGAAGCAAATGTTTCAGTAAGCCGGAAAGTACATTTGCTCCCTGAATAGGGACTGCACGATCTTTGCACAGGTTCAGTACACCAAATGTACAATTAAAAAAGGAATTTTTACTGTACACTCTACTAGCAGTAAGAGAGCAGTAAGAGGTGGTAGTACAAATCAAATCTGATTATCGGTTTCACTTTTCTTTAATATAATCTTAGAGAAAGTTTACGGCTTCTACTGCTCAGCTAATCACAAGTATAGATTAAATCTATCCATTGATTTCCAAATGGTAATCTAGACTTCTTGTTCTTGTTAGGATATTATGAATTTTATGTTTTAATCCAGTTGCGCAGCCAGGATCTAAAGTCTGTGGGGGTCAAATATAAAGTTTTTCAATATTTTGTGGGGTCAATTATAAAGTTTTTCAATTTTTTGTGGGGTCAATTCTCTTAAATGTCACGGACTTCATGAAAATTCTTATAAGTGTAGGGTTGTTTTGTAAAAAGAATCGACCCCACACCTTGTGTATGGCTCTGCCACTGTTTTAACCTAAATTAACCCTAACAAATAGCTCTCGGCAATCCACCAGAGTGGCTGCTCAAACTACTCGTCAACGTCGGAGACGATCGGACTTCGCCGCAGCGAGTTTTTTCTTGGCGTCGATCGTTTGGGGCTTCACATTCATCGTAACATGGACATAATACATTAATTGCCAGATAGATGGATTGGAAAGAAATATCAACTAGCAAACTTGTCCCTGCATGATGAGGAGATCCGGACGTGCGGCGGATGAAAGGCAGAAAGAAGAACAACCTGGAGGATGAGAGGAGAAAGATTATCTTCCAATCGCAGTAGATTTGTTTTAGATGTAGTTACAATTTTGCTCTTCAGATTATGATACTTCTCATGCTTGGTTGAGTAGTATAAAAATCTTCTGATCCATCGGATTAAAAGGATTGGACGGTTGAGAAAGATGTACGTGTACCGTAAAAGAACTCGTAAGGAAATGTGTAAATCTGATTCTTCTACAACAAAAGAATAATGAAAACTGAGTTTAACAAGCACCATATAAAACTCTCCCTTTAAAGTAGTATTATTAGTTCAGACGGATAAATACAACCTATGGTATTTTCCGCAGTGGTCCACATAACTCAGTGGTCACCACACTAGTACTTCCAAGGAACCGAACTATGGAGGTTCCATTGAGGAATCTCATATAGTACACTGAAAATAAATGTATCGTATTGGCCAAACTACCCAAGTACACACAAAGCAAAATGGACAATAGCAGCAAACACTGAAACAGACGAATCAAATGAGAATATACACAAGCAATCTCCAGATAGGACGAGATATCACCACTATCAATTAAGTAAGAATATAAATTCTAATGTATACAGTTACCTAAAAAGAGCCGCATGAGTCCTGAAGCAAAAGTTGTGGTCCCGTACAAAAGAAGATCCCAAGGGGGCAAGGGCATTGCACTACAATCGTTAGCTGTTACATCTCGTGGGTTTTCAGAGCATTTCACGAAATGCCAGAATTTGGCATAAAATAACTTCGGTCAGTCAATCTCAGAACTATTCCATCAAAATAAGTTGGAAGGAGGAATGACATCAACACGCAACCTGTAGATATAGGTTCAGGTGGAGGAAGTATCATGAGATCTCCATTCTTCTTGCTCAAAATTCCGATCACGCTCAACCGCATTCCTTCACTGATATATCTACAAGTTCATGCAACCATAGTATAAGCTTTCAAAGGCTCAATGTACAAAGAAACTGACAAAAAGGCAAGTATATTGAGTAATTTGATTACCCTTCTTCAAGACGAATAAGCTGAGCTTCTTCAGAAGAAAGATTTCTTTCTTCCAGCCAACACTTCAAGGTCGAAGATAGCTCTGTGTTTCTGCTTGTTGTAACCAGAAGGTTTTCATCGATTAACGGAACTACTTTCGAGCGGTGCCCAGCTTTCACCAAGGCTCTTTTACCTGATTTTGCATCCGTTATGTAGAAATCAGCAGCAAACCTCTGCCCAACTCCAGAGAATGTTTGGATAAGAAAAACATGATACGTATCTGTGATAATCTTACTAGTTGTAATGGCGGCAGACATATTATAACATTAGAAAAGTTGGAAGACTAGTGAAGTGAATTAAGCAGGACAAAATGCCAAGGAACTAGAGTTCTCAAAATTCTCCAAAATAGATCAGAGCTACTCATTATAGCTACACACCAAAGTACAAGATTTGGTTGTGCTATTAAACTATGCAGCCAGAGTTTCTTCAAATTTGCACACAACTGAAAAAGGGTGTTATGATTATTATTGAAATATTGTCAGGGGAAGAAAAGCACAAGTTTTTTTTGGGTATAAAACTCACTCACTGCTGACCTTTGTTTATTATCTCGAAAGATACGGAAGAGTGTAGGTGCTGCAATATAAATATTCTGGAACTGGAACTAAAACAACACGGAATACCCTTCGTGTTTGTTATTGCCAGCACTAATAGTATTGCTCATGAACTAATAGTATATTTCTAACGCAATTGGATTGCATTAGATTAGTGTAAGGCACGATAAACAAAACAGTTAAATGTTAAAGAAAAGGGACAATATTTCGATGACACAAGGTGCAAGATATATAAATAAAAGCACCTATGTGTTTATGCAAAAAGAACAGTAGAAGCCCTGGAACATCGGATATCAACTGAGCATTCTTACCTCAGCATGTATCAACTTCCACTTGGAATATCGATTCATTGGATTTGCTACCTCGGAACCCCATGTACCACATTTTCTTAACAGCGTTGATGTATATACACAATTCTCAACCTTCTCATATGAAGAGATCAGCGAAATATCACCACATGAAACAAACTGCATAAAAGAATGAACAACATAACATATCTGAGATTAACACACCAATAAAACTAGTTGTAATAAAAAAACACCAGGAAACCTGGTGTTAACTCATGCAAACAACTCACATGGATAAAGCACAGGGAGGTCAATCATGGTACTACAAATAGTAAAACGGCAAGCCCATAAGCCAAAAGGAGCAATTCTTTCCTTTTACATAGAAGGTACATTCAATTTACTACTACAGATTTGACAAAGAAACTAGAGTAACTGCTCTGCTCTGAACAGATAAGCTATAGTGAACCCAGAGATCTGGATACAGGTGGCCCTCTGCGCTCTGCCAGATTATGACATCCATCTTTCGAACCTATCATTACAAATATATAATCGAGACAAGTAACTACCCAGAAATCTAAGATCAGGGTGCATACAAACGGACAAACCCCAATGCAAAAGAATGATATTTGGATATTGCAGTCCACAATACATGAAAGCAGGAGAAGATGCGGAATTTCTACACCACGCGCATTACTCTCCCTCTATCTTGTCTGGAAATCGATGCATATATCCGTCATCAATTTTTACTGAAATTACTGGCTCCAATAAAAGGCGGCTCATCAATTCACCAAGCACGAGAACTTAGCAGAGTAACAGAACAAACATCGTTTCTCCGATCAATTGCAGCACATTTGTGATAGATGAAATGTAGTAACGCATATGCAAATAGCAAACGTACACCGGTGATTTTGACGAGCTGGCCGTCGGCGGCGACGCGGAGGCTGGAGGCCGGGAGCCCGTCCACGAACCGCCGCAGCGCGCGCCCCGATGCCGCCGCCGCGGCATTCCACAGGAGGAACGCGGCCACGGCCGCCGAGAGGAGGACGGCCACCACGAGAAGCGCCGCGCTGTGCACGACGGCGAGGACGAGGGCGCCGAGCCCGAGCCCCACCGCGAGCAGCGCCGCAAGCGCCCACGCCGCCGCCCTCGGGAACGGCACGTGCGCGGGTCCCACCGCGTCCCCGGCGGCGGTGGCGCAGAGGTCGTTCAGGGAGGCCGCGGTCGCGGCGTCGTCGTCGGCGGCGGTGGCGCCGCGGCGCTTGCCGTCTTCGCCTCCCGGAAGCATATCAGCTCGGCTAGGCTCGGTTGTTGCGGGGTGGACGTCTCGGTCTTTTCCCTTCTTTCCTCTTGACCTTTTTGTCCTCTTTTCCCGTGTGGTGGGTTTGGTTCTAACGTGCGGTTTAAGGAAACCAGCGTGGAGCGCATCGGCCCTCCACTTCACAGTGACAGGTGGGACCTGCAGTAGTTAGTCCCACCTGTCCGTGAAGTAATATAAAGCGGAGGTTTGCTGTGGAAGAGTAGTGCAGGCGTGTTAATTATCTCATCGCTTTTGGAGCAAAAGAAACGTGCACAGCTATCTATCGATTCGCGAGTATGACATGTGGGGTCTACGCATTCTGTATGAAGATGTCAGTGACCGTTGTGGTGCGCTGTCGTGTGGATGCAGCAAGGGAACCATGGGATCAGGCATTGCGTGCTCACATGAGCTGCCGCTCTCCTCATCACTCATCAGCGGACTGAGTGACTGGCACTGAAGCAGTCGGCTCCGTACTCGCCCATCAACTGTCGCTGACGCGTGGGACCAGGAATATGTGCTTACCTATCTTGTGTTTACAGATCCATGTACTGCCCAGTCTGTCTAGACCATAGGTATAAATCAGGAAAAAAAATTATATGCCACTGCACATGTTTCCAATATCTAATCTATTATTGCAAAATAATATCTTACTTACATACCATGGTAAATTTGAAATCATAAGTTTTTATGCCACTGTCGTCAACTCCGCTATATTTTTTCCATTAATTTTTTCAAAAAATACCTATAAAAAGGTATGATTTCGATTTTACAGTGACATAAAAGGGAAATGCCACTTTGCAACGACAGATTAGGGACTTAGCAACTTTACAGTGGCATATACAAAAGAGAAAATTCGTTATATACCAATGAATAACTCCCTTCTTTACGATATGTCATCGAATAACTCCTTCACAATATGTCATCAGATTCTAATTTTTTTTCACAATATGACATCGCCTTTACTGCTCCGTCAAAGCCCCTCTGTTAAGCCCTGAGAAAAAGATCATTTTACCATCAGTTGTCACATTTTATTGCTCCTATTGTTTTTTAAATTGCCACCAAGTGACAATAGCATCCAATTCACTTAGACTTTGGACAGTAATAATTTATAGTGAACAAAAAAAATGGCATGGAGTGAGATGTGTTAACATGTGACGACTAGGGTTTAACGGAGGGGTTTGGATGGAGAAGTAGAGGCGATGTCATATTGTGAAAAAAAAATAGAAACTGATGACATATTGTGATGGATTTATTCAATGATATATCGTAAAGAAGAGAGTTATTCGGTGGCATATAATGAATTTTCTCAATAAAAAATGTCACCTATAAATTAACAGTGGGTAGTGACGCGGGAAAGCGCTAAACAGAACAATTAAGAAACTGACACAACTTTAAGCTGCCTTTTGGGTGGATTAGATAACAGTATATTACTCCATCCGATTAGCGGCTCTCACAGTCACAGTCACGGGTCTAATCTTTTCGATACTTTCAAGTTTCAAGTTTGAATTCGCACTTGTCCCGAGACAGACAGTGGCTGCAGATGCAGACCGCAGCAGGCAGCAATCGGCTCCGAATCAATATACTCTTCTCGTTCCCGAATTCTTTAACTTTTGACCACTTTATTTATTCATAAATACTTGATATTTCACGATTTTTAATGTTTAAATTTTCATTTTGCTCTGACTACGCGTTCTCTCTCCTTCCTTTTTCACCACATATTCGATTGACACGATCAATTAGATTAGTTATCAACAATATTTTGGTTATTTTGAATAAAAACAAACTATTGTCTAGATAATCATGTCTTCGTCAAGAGTGTCGAGTAGTACACGTGCAGCGTACTCTGCTCTGCTCTGAGTTATGGTCCATTCAGCTGTACGCCGTACTCGCGGTCAAACGTACCGTATACTCCCACATTCGCTTGTCTTTTCGCAATTCAACTGGACTACGATGGATGTAGTGTCGTTCACGGCCTCACGGGATAGTTGGAAGCATTTGCTAGTTTTACGGTTCTAGGCTTATAGCTCGCCGGTTAAGTCTGACTGGTCACCGGCGTCGATGCCGTGCGTAAACCAAGTAATATGTGCAGAACGGTGGCCCAAACTGTAAACTAGTTAGAAAAAGAAAGCTGTGCTACTCCTACCATGCAGCGTGACCAAATGCATCCTTCTGATCCGTCCCCCCGTCACGTGGTCGGAATTTCAAGCGGCCGAGACGAGAGTTCAGCGCAGCGCAGCGGTGGCGGCGAGCTGGGCTTCGGCCTCGGCTCTGTTTTCTGAAATCAGAAATAGACGGCGGGATCCGGAGAAGGAGCGGGGCGGGAGTGGGCTGGACCGCTCTTGTTTGACAGCGTCTTTGGCAAAGCGGAGATGTGTGAAGGGCCTGCGACTGCGAGGCCCTCTAAAATCATTGGGCCGAAGAAAGGCCACGTGGCTCTGGCACGGATCTTAAAGTAGCACGGCCCAACCGGAAGGTTTGCGCTTAGCAGTTTTTCTTTTTCTCGTCCACTATGCTGGTCTCTGGAGAAAGGCTTCCAGCATGGAACTTCACCTGAGACGGTGTCAATGAAATATTCTCCGTTTGGTACACCTAGTTAGCGTAGTATCGACATGGGTGACGCATGACCATCATTCGTTCGTTCACTCTAGTTACTCTAGAGAAAGAATTCCGTGTTGTCGAGAAAAAAGAAATCTGTTTATTGTTACTTGAGAGCCCAGCAAATGGGCCGGCCGCACGCGATCTGTACTTTGCTTGTCTTGCTCAAATTTCTTCCACGATGCCTTCGGTCAATCTGCCGGACTAGACAACGACCTCCCTGAGTCTATCGATGCCACCGGGTCGAACGTAGCACCACAGAAAGCAAGGTTTTGGTCTTACATCTGTATTCGCGCTCACGTAAAATTGACACTTACCAGCCAGAGGCGGGCCCACTTGTATTCAATGGTATTCAGTTGAATACCCATTATTTTTGCAAAACAAATTCGTATATATATAGTGTATTACAGGTATATCGTATGTATAGTGTATTACGGCAAAAAAAATGAAGATCCTCTCGCCACGGCCTCACTCAGGCTCACTCGGCCACTGCTCACCATCACCCATGCCATTCGGCGTCTCGGCCCGCTCGGCCTCCAGCTCCCACTCGCCACGGCCTTCTGGCGAAGCGAGCGCCAAAGCCGCACCCACGCCACGGCCAATCGCCCGATCGGCCACGCGCCCACATCAATCCACATCTGGTAGCGACCACGACCAGCGGCTCTGCTTGAACCCTAGCGGCGCATGCATGGCGGCAGCAGGCGAGCCGAGCTTCAGCGGAGGGAGGAGGCGAGCTCGGCGTCATGGCCATGGCCAAGCTGTTTTACGGCGGTAGGCCTGGCGCTAAGCCCGACGTTAATGCCAGCAATGGCAGCAATGTATGAATACATGTGCCAAGCACACCAGCCGCCAATGGTGAGAGAACAAGAAGAAAGGCAAGCAACCAAGAGCACGGCCGCTGCCAGGCCAGGCCGAACTCAATGGCCGGTAATGAAGCCTTGTGAGCACCGGCCGTTTTCGATTGCACCGCTATATCAATGATGTCGAAATGATGAAAACTTCAAAAATTTGAGAAGTCTAGCGAGTTGTCTATGATGCTAGTTAAACAAGGAAAGGTTGCTCGGTATGAAATTGTTTATAAACTTCTCAAATTGGTGCTTGTTCTCCTGTTGCAAGCTTCTTTGGTGTTGAGAGGGTCTTTTCTATAATGAATTTGATAAAGAACAAGAGAAGAAGCAAGATGGGGCAGAAATATTTGAATGGTTGTTTGGTCACATTGATTGAAAGGAATTCTTCATGCAAGCTAAGGATAAGGACATCATCGCTCATTTTCAAAGCATTAAGGATCGGAAAGTTGTCGCAGAACTTGTAAGTTGTAAGCTTTGTTACCATTTTCTTTGTTTTATTCTCTATTTATTTCATATGTTGCCACTTTGATATGTTGATCATTAGTAGCGGACAATTTCAAGTTGTGATCAATTTTATTAATCAATGATCTTGCCACTTAATTACGTGTTATAAAACTATAATTTAGGTTGTCAAATTTTTTTTTTTGCCATCTGCGATTTTGAATACCCATGGTTCAAATCCTGCGCCCGCCTCTGTTACCAGCCAAACTCGTATTTTCGTCTTTTCTGCGCGCGCGGCCAAAGCATGAAAGCTCTCTCCTTCGACAGGAGATCGACCTAGGACATCGTAATACAGCAACCGGAGGATGATCCGAGCTAGCCTAGCTAGGTGGCCACCGCGCTGTGCCGGCGATCGGGACGTCTTCTTTGCGCACGGCCGGTGAGACGAGATGAGATGACATGCAGACAGGGGCGAGACATAAAGGAAGGAACCACCTTTCGGAGAGGCATGCAAATGGACCGATCGACGCAGGTGGCACCACGGCCGCGCTCCTTTGCCATCAGAACAACGACGCCTGCTCGTGCTGTGCACTTCAGCGCGCACAACTCGTCGTCTCATCACCGTGCCGATCGAGCTTTTGTTTGGTCCCTGTCAGTTGCCGAGCCACCTCACGCCGGCCCCGATCCCGATCGGTGCAATGGGCATGCATGCGCCCGCCCGCCCGCCCGCTCTGCATCTGTTAAAGCGCGCGGCACTGCTGATTCAGCGGCTGATTGATTATTGATGAAGCTTTCGTCGAGTAAGTACTTAGTACTGGATCACGGTGGTGACGGCCGGCCAGCAGTGCCTCTTAATTTGGTGAATTATGAATATCTCTGTCTAAGCATGAAATGAGATTCTTTTCTTCGTGCTAACGGCAAGACCACAAGGTTAGTGTAATATTAGCATATCTCTATATTTGGTAGTTCAGAATTTGTAATCCCGTGATACCTTTCTTATCTCTAGAAGAGGTTTCTTGCTCTCCAAACCTTATACTCTATATAAACCGTCCTCGAGACTCAATACAATCATTCATAGCAGCCTATTCATCTTCCTACATGGTATCAGAGCGGTGTCGCTCTTGAGCCGTCGCCTCCACAGCTTCCGCCGCACCGCCCCTGGGAGATGATCTCGTCTCCATGATATCTCCCGGAGGCTGCGTAATCCATAGTTTAAGTCGTGTCGCCGATCATCCGATCGGCTACCAATTAGAGTTTTCCCTGGTTATCTTCACATCGGGTCTTCTCTATAAAAAAAATTTCCGATCATAGATCGGTTTGCGTTGCCCTGCCAACCCGTCGACGTTCCTCGGCTCCGGACTTCACCGCCTCTGCTTCAACCTCTCCAGTGCCTCCTCTTCTCCGATGACGTTGTGGCGTGACGCGGCGTGCTCATCGACACGGCCCTCCCTCCACGGCCTTCCGAGCGCCCCGTCTACTGTCGTCATCACGCCGGATCATCATCGCCAGCCCGTCATCCGCGAGTACGAGCCGTCGCACAACTGGGAGCCCGCACTTGTGGTCATGCCATCGACATGCACGCAGCTGCCGCCATCGACGCCTTCGAACTCTGATGTCATTGCCGTGGTCACCATTGCCATCATCGACGCCACCGTCTTCGTCAACACTGATTAGGTCCTTCTCCGGTGCCGCCACTCCTAGATCCAGCCTCCTCCTCGTCGAATGCGCCGATGGGCTTCTCTCCACCCGGATCTAGAGCCGGCTCTCTCCGTCGCTCGTCTCTATGGCCCCAGATCTGGGCTCCCCGCCCGGCCGACGGCGCCACTGCCTCCAGCTTGTCCCGGCCTTCTCCGGTGCCGACGCTCCCGGATTCGGCCTTCTCCGTGCCGGATCCGGCGATGCCTTGCCCAAATCAGGCCTCCTCCTCGCTGGATCAGGCTACCCTCCCCCCTCTGCTTCATCTTCATCTATGGCTGGACAACATTGGCGACCTCTTCACCGGCCTCGGCCACAACCTCCTCTGCATCAACTACACTATCCCGACCACAGTGACGACCTCGACACTAACTACCTTGACATGGCTCCCTCCTCCACAGCTATGACCATGGTCACCTTGCTCTTGGCTACCTGGGTAATAAAGGGTTATCATTATCTTGAGCAAACTCGTTGGTTCCTCTCTGATCCTTGCGTCGCGACACCATAATAGTCCTCGACGCTCCGCGTGATTGCGGGGATGTCGATCCGATGGTTTCCGCGCCGGCTTCCTCTCGATCGACCGCCCGGCGTTAAATCTTGTCGTCGACACTACCGCTTCTGACCGCACGTGGGGGATATTCTGATATATTGGCATATCTCTATATTTGGTAGTTTAGGATTTGTAATCCCGTGGTACCTGTTTTATCTCTAGGAGATGCTTCTTGTCCTCCAAACCTTATACTCTATATAAATCGCCATTGAGTCTCAATACAATCATCTATTACAGTCTATTCATCTTCCTACAGTTAGAAGCAGCTGAAAATTTGAACCATAAGCTTTCTTAGTGACATTGAGCTTGGCTCCTTAGAAAGTGTGATTTCGAGAGCAAACAGTGGTTACCCACTTGGCAGTCGGCGCATCTCAAAGTGGGAGCATATCAGTTTCTAGAAGATTTCACGGGCTGAAGTGTTCCAAAACATCGATTTTTCACTTGAGGTTTCAGCTTTCAAGTCGCAACTTTAAGTCTTCTTGGACTAGCCTTTTTGTTTTCTTTGAGCAAGTCGCGATCAAATGTAAAAGTACTTTTTGGTGAACTGGAGATCAGAGATGAAAGGATCGATAAAGTTGCCCCATTAGCATCAAATCAGCGTACATGATTTGTCATGTTCGAATTGGCTGCAGAGGGTAACGAAACTAGCTAGGATTGTGCTGCCGTGCTACTTGTACAAATTATAAAGCAGTTACAACGACTATATCAAACATTGTCATTCCAAGTGTAATCTTCCTCTCTAGCTGTGGTCTAAAGAAAGTGTATAAACATTATCATTTCAAACATTGTAGTACAATATAACAGCTCTAAAATTGGGACCGCTAGTATCCTTACAACTATCCAGGATGTACAGTTGTAAAGTCGTGGTTTTACAAGCAAGCAAACGTTTACAGCAAAAGACAGACTTTTATTACAACAGATAGGGCTTAACAGCCAGTTTGAAAGCGGAAGCGGGCATCCAAGCCCAAATTTAATATATTACACTGCAAAAGAGTGCCAGAACCACATGCAAGCTTGGGCGCAAAAGAGACCCTAGTACCAGTAGTCGTCACCGTCTACTGGTTCTTCCTGTTCGTAGAGAACACCTGAATCTTCCCAAATCTCTTCTATTGATGTTTAAGCAAGAATGAGTACTACTACCGTACTCAACAAATTGAATAGGAAATGCTATTTAATTATATGCTGGGAATATCAAAGGATTGGTACAGTTTTACCAATACAGGTATATGTGGAATGCAATAGTTGAATTTTAAAGCTTTACAATAAATAAAGACAGTAAAACGATACTAAATATAGCCACAGGGGTTTACAACAACTGAAATTACCAATTAACATCTGTAAAAATCTACTTATGCCTTGCATATTGGAATCACCCATGAACACAGCTTTATTAACCGGAAGCACGGTATATTCGAATATCATTGATTTACACTCTGCAGAGTTGCCCAACTTTACCCACGATATCTCAAACTCACATTGTTCGCAACATGTTAGTGTGCAAGCGAGTTGAGATAACAAAGCCTTTTCACTTTGCTTATCCTTTTTAGCCTCTACAGTAGGTCTAAATCCATCTGACCCTCGAGAGACCACCGGCCAATAGTGGAATTTGTGCCCGATCTTGACGGGCCCATACTGTTCGTGAGACCGGCGAGTGCCCTCTAGGCCCACCCTGTCTCGCCCTTGATATTGCAGATATTCAATTGGAAGAGCAGTGTACTAAGCTAGGGAGTAATGACCACGCATGTGGTTGAGCGGTTTACTGTGTCTATTACTTGGCACAAGGTTCTTGTCCTTACTTGTCATCCAGTGAGGTGATGGCCCAACACCAACCCGTGGCTGTCCACCTCTAGATCTTACTGATGACTTATTTTACCAAGTATATTGGGTTGTCCAACTTTTTGGTCTCAACCCTCAACTTACACCAAAAACCTATTGGTCTAAAGCCAACCTTCCTTAACAGTAGTTAGAAATGAGTTTTGCATGATATTGCGGAATATTTGCTATTATTTTATGTGAACTAAATTTGTCAAGGTGAATATGGCCTACAAGAATAGATGGTTTGATATGTGGGGTGAAAGGTTTTTATCTATTCAACATGGCATTCCAAAGTATTATTTCTTTGTTGAAATAATTGGCTAAAATATATTAATGAAGATAATAATATGAATTATATGGAATGTAGGTCCAATATGTTCAAGGTATGCAACTTGCCTCCTTGCTCAAAGTCCTCAAACTGTCCTGCTACTTCTGTGTCCTGTCCTGTGATGTCCTGAGCTGGCTCGTCGGCGTCGAAACCTAGCGCAAGACACAAAAACCAATAAAACACTTGGCTCGACAAGGAATGAGTCTAGAAAAAGAATCCAACTACAACAAAAATAAAAAGAGATAAAGAATCAACTTAAAGAGGTAAAAGGTTTAACAGGAGTTTGATATGGCTGAACTAAGCTAAGAATGGGCTTTATGGGCTCGAACGGTCAGGATGGATATATAATGTCAATTTAGGGTTTCGATGAATAGTGACCATTTTACTGTTCATACATATTAATTAGATATAAACAGTAATTAACCACTAATCTAGGCTTAGGAGCGATGTCGGTTCTTGTTTGAGCAGTGTATGGGCTTAAAGCTGAAATGAGCAGTCTTTGGTGTGAGCGATAAAAAAAGAATATTGTGCGATGAAGGAATTAATAAGGGCTAAGCCGAATGAAACGATCTTTGGTCATGACAAACGGGTAGAGTCCATTTGGTCGAACCGCCCAAGAGCTAAAGCCGCTCATGGCCTTAAGGCATTTAGGGTTGCGGTATGGCCTCGGCCATAGCGCCCTCGGCCTTCTTGGGCCGAAACTAGGCGGCCTTGAGCCGGCTTTGTGCCAGCAGCGGCAGCGATAAGCGGCTTGACTAAGCGGCTTGAAAAAGGAAGAAGCGGCCTGAGAAGGGCTCTGCCAGTAGGTGGTCTCTACCTCTAGGGTTTTGCGTGGGGTGTGTTTGGATTTGTTTTCTTGGGTTTGGGGTGGCGGTGACCGAGAGGCGGTCTTGCAGATCCGATGGATCTGGTAGGAGGAGGGTAGGGAAGGGTTTGGGGTGTTTGAATGGGGTGGATCTGGAGGGAGGTGAAACCGCTTCGAGGTGGATGAGCAAAGGCGGCGGCTCTTCTTGCCGCTCTGGAGACGAGGTGGGTGGGGAGGGAAAGGGCTAGTCTTGAGTTTGAGCAGCTGGTGAGGCGGCTTTATAGCCCGGGAGAGGCGGTGGGAAGCGATTCGGCGTAAGGCGGCGGCAGATCTTGAGACGAGTGGTGGCGACTGGCGAAACACGTGGGCTGCGTCATGATGTGGCGACCCCTCACCGGAGCGGGTCGGGAGGTGGCCTGGCGGCTCGGTAGCGGCGCATTGAAGGTCTGAGGAGGAGGTGGCACAGCTCTCCCATCGAGCGAGGCGGGGTGGCGTTGCGACTTCGAAGCGGCGGCGCAGGCGTGGCGACGGCTCGGGCGGTATTGCATTGAATCTGAGAGGGAGGTGGCGCGGTGGCGGCGCCTTGGTGCGGCTTTGGCGTGGAAGCGATGGCGAGGCGGTGGCGGCAACGTCTCCCATGCGACGTCTTGGTGGCGGCAGAGGATGGGCGGGTTCGGCAAGGGCGCGTCCGGGAAGGAGAAAGCGGGAGGGAGAAAGGGAAAACGGTTTTGGTTTTGAGATTTGAAGGTTTTGGTTGAATTTTGCTAAACTGGATTTGAAAACGAGATTCAAATCAAACTCAAATCTAATTTGAATTTTTTGAAATTTTTCAGGTGTTTCATACAATATACAGAAATACAATCAACTTAAGACAAACTTGAAATTCTTAGTTCTCTAAAAAAAAACTTAAATTCTTACAGTTAACTCTGCAAAGCAGAACGATCAATTCATCACAGTTTGGAAGTCTCCCTCACTAATAGAGTTTTTGTTTGGACCTGGTTTTTCCTCTTAGAAACAGGTTTAATACATCACATGTATTGAGATTCTTTCTACTGGCTTGTTGCCTTGAAACTAGCTACAGTATAAATAAAGACATAGCTTGTTGCCTTGATTATAATATTAATTCTTTCAATACTTACTAGTAATAGACTAACCAATCAATTAAATAATCATAAGAGACCATCAATACTCTGACCCATAAATGGTCATGATGATTAGAAGGAGAACAGCAATGGGAAATTAAAAAAGGCCAATTAATCACCAACATATATGCCTCAACTAGTCCCAATCCCAAATTTATTTCCAACATAAATCAGCATGACTTGTCCCAGTCCGAGCTAGCCAGGTTTCACCGTGAATAAACAAAGGGAAAAAAGGAGATGCATAAGCGAGAGAAAGAGAGGAACTTTTTTTTATTATTAATTAACCTATTTTTGAATTTTATTTTAAAGTTAATCCCTGACGTACTTTATTTCCAATTCTGACCTCTTTGATCACGTCACGGGTGGTGGCGTGACAAAACAACACTGTCACGAGCCAGGATAAGTCCTCAAATTAACACTTTTTTCACGCCACTGGTTGTTGCGTGACCAAATAACGCTGTCACGCCACTTCCAGTGACGTGACAAGAGTTTGATTAGAAATGAGCTGACGTGACAGTGTTATTTTGTCACGTCACGGGTGGTGGCGTGACCAAAAGGGTCAGAATTGGAAATAAAGTACGTCGAGGGTTAACTTTAAAATAAAATTAAAAAAAGGTTAATTAATAATAAAAAATTCGAGAGAGAGAGAGAGAGATATGAAAATGATATAATACGTAGGGCCACATCTCATATACCACTTAAATCGTACGATGATATCTCTTTATCAATTTGAGTATACTCCAATAATGATTATAAGATACCTCAAAGTGAGTTTCATGAATTTTTTTTATGAAACTCCACCTTTTATAGCAAAATTTGAGTATATATTTCTTTTATATATGAAAAAGGTATATAGCAAAAATAAAGAGCTCCAATAAATTTTTTTCAATCAAGTCACATTGTAGTATCTTATAATTGGTATTTAAATATATTGAAAATGATAAAGAAGTATAATATATCCGTTTAAGTGGTATATTGAAAGTGGGATATGTACTCCCAAGAGTACGATATATATATATATATATATATAAGAGAGAGAGAACATATCTAGTGCTAATAGGTAATTGAGTGCTGAGATGCTAATGACAATCTTGATCGTTGGATCATGCAAGGTGTTTAATGCAGATCATTGGAGGTGGGAGCATGCAGGATATTTAATGCAGGCGCATTAATGAAGGTGTTTTGGAGGTGGGAACATGCAGAGTGATTAAATGGTTTGGAGGTGAGAACCTATATTAATTTTGACTGTTCAATTCAGATCTAACGGTCAAAATTGACACCTTAGCACACGGTTATCCTTCAACACTATATATATATATATACACACACGGACGCACAGGTCCGTATGCATGTGTATCCTACACGTCCACGAGTAATCTCCTTAGAAGTCTCAGGAGCATCTCTCCGGCTAAATCATTTTACGTTTCTGTCGTGACACAGTCCAAGAGGACTCGTGTCCGCCACCCATTCGGCTGGGCCATGAGTCCAGAACTTTCTCTTTGCTGCCTCCTCTTTGTGACAGGCAGGTCCAGTAGTACTGATACTACTACCGATCGATCTATCCGTTTTGGTTTGTCACTCTTTTCTTATCTTGTGCCCTCCTCTCAGCAGGTTGCGTAGTAACAACAATTCGCAAACAGAACCGGCGAGCAGTCTATGTTAAAACAGATCCATATATTAGAGACTCGTTTTATAATGATTAAAAATCTACGACTAGTATTAAAAAAAAGTCTAATCCCTTTATACGGCTTCGAGCCGTCACACGATCAGCTATACAGCTTTGGGCTATCTTCAACCAACAAACTGGTCGAGAGACATAACAATTTTCCACGTGACTAACGTGAGAGTGGTTATTGTCACATCTGTCAACTTACGACAATTGGTTAAAAGACTTGACGATTCAATACTTAACAGATGGACGTGCGTGAAGATATGATGTGCATTTAACGGTATTAACTGTCACCCCTTTATAACTATAAAGGGGTAGCCCACGTATCCTGTGATATATAATTTTTTTTCTTCTGTAATTCATATTCATAATCTTATTGTATTTTCATACAAATACTTATTGTGTCCACAATAATAAAATAACTTCGTCTAGATTGTGTTGTCATATTATTTTTTTCAGATAAGCTTAATAGAAGACCCGTGTCTCGATTTTTTGCCAGAACAAAGAAAAAGTCGACACGCCCACTCGAATGTTTGGTACACTCCAAAACGAAAGCTTTGGCACGTCTTCAGCTCCTGTGGATTGTATCGCGACGAGACGACGAGGACCTGCCGACCGCTACTGTGCGTAGGTAGAACCAGGACATCCTTCTCCTTGACGTGTGTTGCATCGCAGGCGTTCCGCCCAGATCATGCGCCTGATCATGAGTTATGGATTGAAGGAAATTTGTACTACTAACTCGGGGGTGTTCCTAGCTCCACTGTCGACTGTATAGAAAAGGGTTCATGTATTGAATGAATAAGGATTCTGGTTGAAATTATATCGTATTAAGAGATGAAGTTACAAAGGTTTCAAGGACGGTGCACCCTACCACTTAAATTTCGTGGAAAACTGACATGAATTTAAAAGAATACAAGTTACACTTACAAAAAGAATATGTAAAATGCGTGTGTTCTAATTAAACACAACTTATGGCATATATAATAGTATAGACAATAGCTGTCTATAGTATCGCTTCATATCATCTATAAGATTATAAACAACACTAAAAACAGCTCCTATAATAGATTGTCTTTTTTATATATCTTTATGGACAACTGGAAACCAATGTTCGAGAGAGTGATCAAGTGAGAAATCGATGTGCTTGTGACTTCTCGAGGGAGACTCAAAACTTCTTGGCTGTACATGTCTTAGCTGTCCGATTCCTAGTCGAACTGCCTAGATGTGAAGAAAGATATGTTTGTGCTACTTATTTCTAAGACACAGGATCCAAATCCCTCCATGATTGGGGAAAAACGTGTAAAGAGACAAGGAGTACATGGTAAGGTTGACAGAAGGCTAGAGAGAGGAGAGGAGAGGAGGGAGAAGAGAGAACTAGAAATAACTAATAAGGTTAATTAGAAGAAATCAAAGCTACATCTAAAATTTCTCACATATTTTATTTTGTTGATTCCATTGTAATAAATTTATGGGATCTGTTAGCCCATGCTATACTGTTGGAATGCATTTCTAACGGTATAGCAATTTCATGCAATTTTGTGAAGTTCAGTTGCTTAAAAGTTACAGATTTCGAGTTTGAAGTTTCGATTAGGTTTCAGCGCGTTTCAGATTTTTAGAAGTTTTCAGAAGATTCCAAGAAAGTTTCAAGCCCAAGTTTCAACAAGTTTTAGATTTATGTATGTTTTTGTGTTTTGTTCTTTCCTATGTGTGCAACTTGGTTATATGCAAAGAGTTTCATGAAGTTTTAAGAAGTCTCGTGAAACTATTTTAAAAGTTTCAGGTTTCAGTGAGTTTTGCGTATTTATAGAAGTTTCCATGAAAGTTTTAAACCCAAGTTTCAAAAAAATTTAGAATTTGAAACTCAAGTTTCAACAAGTTTTAGACAAAAGAGTTTCAAGAAGTTTCAACAAGTTTTAGACAAAAGAGTTTCAAGAAGTTTCAAACAGGGTTTCCATAAGGTTTCAGTGTGTTTCAACAGATTCTGACGGGTTTCAAATATGAAACTACAAGTTTCGCCTAGTTTCAAACTTGAAACTTGATTAAAAATGAGTTTAAGAAGAATTTCAACTGAGTTTCAAAAGACAAACTTCAAAGTTTCAACTAGTTTCAAGGGAAAATCATAAGTTTCACAATAAGTTTCAAATATGAATTTGATTATAAACAAGTTTCAAAATACAAACATCGAAGTTTCAGAGCATATTTCTCAGGTTTCAAAAGAGTTTCAAATGGGTTTCCTTATGGTTTCAGTGCGTTTCAACAATTTTTGACGGGTTTCAAATATGAAACTACATGTTTCGTCTAGTTTCAAACCAGAAACTTGATTAAAAATGAGTTTCAGAAGAATTTCGAGTTTTCAAAAGAAAACTTCGAAGTTTCAGAGAGTTTCAACCAGTTTCATGGGAATATTCATAAGTTTCGTTAAAGTTTCAAAAGGAAACGTAAAAAATAGCAAGTTTCAAGAAAGTTTCGGACGAGTTTCATGCAGTTTCAAACATCTGAGCAAAACAATCTGTCCGAGATGAAGATGACTAGGAGAACACACCGGAGATGAAGACAAAAGAGGAGCTCGACGGCGGACCAACGCAACATCGAGTCGTTGAGTACGCCGCACCGACCGCTGTGTGCTACTCATCACCCGTCGCTTGCCATTCGTCATCCTCATGCTTGCCACCTTCAGCCTCCGGGCCCCGCACTTGGGTGAGCCCATGGCCTCCTGCCGCTCTCCAGTGAGCCTGCGATCGTTCGCCTCGTCCTGCATCCGCAACTCCTGCTCGCCCACCGCTTGCTACCACCGCGCCCTAGTCTAGCGATACCGGTGGAGAGGATCGAGATATCAGACTGAGAGAGAGAGAGAGATGGAATTTTTGGGAGCTACTAGCTCCGTGCCCTGCTCGATCGAGAGAGAGAAGCTTGTGCCCCTCCATGTCTACTCGAGCGCAAGAGGGGGGTGGATATGGATAAGATTTGCTTGGCGTGGGTGGAAGGTATGGTGTGCTTCATTGGATGGAAACAATCCGTACGGCTGTAAGCTATACCGTCGGAACGCTGGCAAACGTTGTAGCATTTTCTAGTTTTTCTCTAAATTTATACACCAATCACAATGGAACTCTTCAAACCCCCATGAAACTACAACCATGATCAATGTTTGGAGATTCCTACAAAATCCTAAGGTTGACTCCTTGCAATTAGCATATACATAGACTCGATAGTTTATTATCAACTGAACATGCTTCCAATGGATTATCCAAATTTGAGTTCTCAGTGGCAACAAACATAGTTGCTAGTGCAATTCTACCAATGAGATCTAATTAACTCCATTTTTAGTAGCATCCAAAACACTAAGCCCATTGGCTAGTTGCCTCCAAGGTTTCATCACTTCAATCCCTTTGCATCCTCATCTACTACTCGGCCCCACTCGTCATTGGCACAACCCCTTCACCTCCATCCCAACGGGACGAGAGATCGAGGACTGTTGGAATTTTTCCTTTGACCCTTTGTTCTGTTACTACTCCATCCAAGAAAAACCACTTCGAACTGCTTCGTCCAGACCAGAGTTGCGCTCGATTTTTCTCGTGGGACCCACGACGTGACTCGCCTAGAGCGATGTGACTTGCCTGGTCCTCTGTCCTAGTTCCTATGCATGAAGGACAACACGTCTTCGCTTGAAGAAGCCCTTTAGACTCTGCTCTCTTCACGTGAAGCTGCTCCTATCTTTGTGTGATGCACGTGCAGCAGCGCCCCTGCTCTTCCTTGTCTTCTCGTGATGCTAGTAGCAAAGTTGCGCCCAGCGCCTGGAACCTCTGCACAAAGAACAAACACGATGCCTCTCTGTTTCTTTCACATAAAGAGCTCACTTGGCGAGAGAACGAGCAGTAAACGAACAAAACTGATTTTGTCGGGAGCACTAAGCATTGCTCCTCTTTTTGGATTTTCATTTATATTCATACTAAAAAATTTACAGGATTGGAATCAGAATAGACTTCGTATATAACTCGGGTTCCTACCAAAAACTAGCAAATCTTAAAAGGGAACTAACAGAAACTACAAAATGAGATTAAATCTATCAATCACCCCTTTTTCTTGTTTCTTCACCTCGATCTCGCCAATCTTCTCTCTCATTTCCAAAAACTTGATCCGCCCTAGCGACTTCGTTAAAATATCAGCGAGTTGATCTTCTGTTATGATGTAATCAACTATTATCTTCCCTTCTTTGACACACTCCCGAATGAAATGATAGTGAGTATCAATGTGCTTGCTTCTATCATGGTAGACTGGATTCTTGCTTAATGATATTGCCGACTTGTTATCAACTTTGAGCACAAAACTACTCACCTCCTTCTGTGTAAGATCATCAACATATACACCCACGATCAATCTTAATGAACATGTCCCTCTTTTCTACACGGCATGCTCAGATTTGCTTTTTTCAAAATTTCCAGGTTCTTCTACTAAGCCGAAATATAGTTCTTCTGTTTCAACGGGATTAGTCTGATCATAAATCTCGGACAAGCTTCTGAACTTTGGAGTCTTTTCTGTACTAGCTCCTGCTGGAATCTCTTCTTCTTGAAAAACAGAATTAGTTGTAGATGGGCTCTGGGCAAGAGAGCTAGCACCTGAGCTATTGAGGGCTATCACCAGCGTGTATGGATCGTTCACCATCTGAGTAGAACCACGCTTGAATCTATGCTTTCTTGGCACAATTGTACTTGCCCTTTGGAAGCTGGGTATGCTATCTTCTAAAACTTCTAGTTTGTGTGACACGCTTCCCTTGTATGGAGATCCATTTATCAAGTTGTACCATGACTCCTTTCTAGGAAGGTAAACTGAGACATATTTCTAGATCTCTTCGAAAATTCCTTGGGCTACAGCACTTGCTCCCTGCCGCTGGATGGACACACCACCTAGACTTCTTGTGCCATCTGCATGTGTGTGAGGTCTACTGCCTTGACCCGAGCCACTGCCCGCTGGACCTCCTGCGCGTGTGCGTGGGACCCACCGATGGAACACCGCCTGCGTGAACGCAATAAAGCAGCACCATCAACTCCTGGCGATTTCTCATGCTACCGATGGGGCATGCCGCTAGAACCTCACGAAGCCCTTCCTTCCGCGTCAGCTGCATGCATGTGGAGGGACCCGCCGCCTTGGCCTTCTGAGCTTGCGCCTCCTACGCTTGCATGCATGTGGGGACCACCCGAGTTGCTCCCTCCTGCATCTGCTGCATGCGAGTGGAACCTGCTGCCTTCATCAGCGCCCTGCGCATGTCCCTAAGTCCCACCACTTCCTTGGCCGAGGAGATCAGAGCCAGCTTCAGGCAAGCCCGTGACTTCCTGTCCGTGGGACCCGGCTGCTGATGTAAGTTCGTCAAGTGAAGCGGATGCTTCTGCATCTACGCCTAAAACAGAAAAAGTGAACCAGTTTGTTTGTTATGTTCCATACCTGGCTTGATTCCCCAATCCCACTCTGGCTCCTCCAGGCTGTCCTTTAGACAAACCAGCTTACACGTTTTTAGGGAAATTTTGTACAACTGGTTCAGGGATTTTTTTCGTCTTCATCAATAGATCTTTGTTTTTGTCATAGACACACAAGATCTCATCCTGCAACTCCACCCTGCACGCTTCTTCCGCCAACTGCCCGAGATTGAGTATGTTGTTACACAAACTCGGTATAAAATAAATTTCAAGCAGCATCTTCTGATCGTCGTTCTTGCATCGTAGCAGCATTGTTCCTTTGCCTCTTATCTGCACCATGTAGCCATTGTCAAACTTGACTTTGCTAGAAATCTTCTCGTCAAGCTCATAGAACATGGAGCGATCTCCTGTCATGTGATTGCTTGCTCCCTTGTCCAAGTATCATAGATCAGTGTGATCGTGGCTGTCTTTCTCTGTGCGTAGTTTAGGAACTACGTTCTCCTCGTTCAACATTATCATGATCGGCGCTTCTTTGACACAAAAGGAGAGAAGAAGGGTTGGCTCGCCATCTTCATAGGCTCAGGTGAGGTTTACCTCCTCGTTCTTCTTCTTATTTCGGCAATCCGAAGTGTAATGCTCGTACTTGTCGCAATTGAAGCACTTTATGTGGCTGCGGGCTCCGACGCGTACAACTGAATTTATCACATTCAAAACACTTGATATGTGACTTTTCACAGGATCTGTCACAACCGCCTTGCCTAGCCTTGTCTCCACGTCCACCTCTGCTGCCTTGCCTAGGCCCGCGTCCACGCTCGCGGCTACTTGATGAGCCACGACCGTCCTTCGACGACGGTTCCTTGTGAAATTGCCTGCCACCGCTTCTTGCATCTCCCTTTAACAGTAACGCCTGCTCATTACGAGACTGATACCCCTTCAGTAGCTCCTCATGCGCCTTGTAGGGAGCCAGTGATCTCATCAATCTTGTTCTCCTCCAGATTGGAGGAGTACATGAGAGTAGTGATGATAGGTACATACTTTTCTGGTAGCACGCGCAAATATTTCTTCACTGGCACATATTCCTCCATCTTGTCGCCGAGAGAGATAATATAATTGTATAGTGAAGTCAGCTTACCAGCGAACTCGTCCACCGACTGGGTTTCTCCTATCTGGAGATTCTTGAACTCGTTGCACAAATTCTGGAGCCACACTGATGAGGACATCGACCCTTCGGATACGACCCCTACACCATGTCATGGTACAAGGAAGGTCCCCAAGTCACTTTTGGTCCAAGACAAGCAAGAGTTCAAGGTGGATCTGTTTTGGAATCCAATTCGGCATTCGGAGTCGGCTTGACAACACCAGCTTAAATCATGCATAACTTTCACATACGGAGTCCGTTTGAGGTCCACGAGTGCTTGATGGAAAGCTTATCTCGTCCTCTTTCGAATGGTTCTAGCCTCACCTCCAAATTCCTTCTATGCATATTGAAATCATTAAAAGAAGATGCTGCGTCACCTGTTTGGGCCAAATTGGGCCTTGTAATGCTTGTGCCCAAGGGAAGGCTCCACCCTAGGCGGCCCATACTATTCATGAGGAACTATTCACATATGAACAGTGCTATGAATAGTACCAACCCCTATTTTCTAGGCTATGTGCGGCTCCCCCTCCCCTATCTAAGGATGTTGCACCCCTCTAATTTTCTTGGATTTCGTTTATGTTTAGTTTGCCTTCGTTGCAACTTGTATCTTCTGCGTGTGTCGACTAGACCACCCAGTCAAGATTCTTATTCGGAATTCCAACTTAAATCAAATATTTTAATCCTATTTGCAATTTCAGATTGCTATTTATCTCGTTCTTACGTGCTTCTTCGGTGTATGCAGGAATTGATCTTCGTGATCAGGTCATCCGGGTATTCATACACGATTGATAACAACTTGTCGAGCAGTTCAACGATTGCGTGGTTTTGGGCCTTGCGAGTTCGTAGCCAGGATCGTGAGAGTTGAGCAACTACTACCGAATTTATCTTCTCATCGAAAGATCCGGCCAAATCAGGACCTCCGAGGTTCATCAAGTGGTATCAGAGCGACGGTTTATCTGTGAGAATTTCTAGTTTTCTAGTAGAAGATTCATTTTTCATACCTAGAGTCCAGAAAATTGCCCAATTTTTTTTTCTATCATCCATATCGAACCCTTTGAGCCTTTGCGGTTTCCTTCTCGGTATTTTGCTTGTTGAATCATTGGTTGCATCGTTGTGTCTAGTTGTTAAATTCAAGTTTGGTTAGATTCTAGTTCGTCGTTGTTTAGATTGCTTCTCAAGTTTTTCCTTCGCATTGCTTGATCGTTCTTTTAGGGTTCTTAGTTTTTGCATCTAAAACAGAAAATTTGTGGGTTAGAACTCCTTTAATCTGCACCAAAAACAGAAATTTCGTACTGTTGTTAATTAAAAAAAACCGAGAGGATTGCTATGACCTTTTGGGAGAGTTGATGTTATTTACGACTTGCGGCAAACCCTAGGACTGGCCAGATAGTAGAAGGAGAAAGAGGCAACCGCAAGAACAAAAGTCGCGGTAGAGAAAAAAAAAGAACAAAAGGAAAGGAAAGAAAAGTACATCAAACTTTTGTCAAAACTAGTGAAAATTGGTGGAGCCACAAGCTTCCACAAAAAAATTGAGCAAGTTTGGCCCACGAAATCAAAAGATATAGCAGTTTCAAATTTGAGCCTAAGTCGGTTTCGAGTCCGGGTAGGATTCCATTTCCGAGATATCTTCAGTAAAACGGGTATAACTTTTTCATACGGTGTCCGTTTTGGACGTTCTTGTGCTCGTTGGAAAGCTAAATGTAATATCCCGTTTAGACTTCAAAGGAATTTAAATGTATGAATTCAGTTTTTTAGTGTAACTAAGAAGGGAAAAATTTATTTTTGAGAGGAGGATTAGGACCTTGGGCTTTTGGCCCACGGTTTTGGCTCAGTTTAGAGGAGTTGCTTAAACGGGGATGGCAGCCCCTAACCCTAGCATGTACTGTAGCGCCGCCACTGTAGCACGGCCAGCGGATCCTCTAAGGGTAACCACCCCCCAATCCCGTTCGATTGGTCGTATAGTATTGTATTTTGACAATGTTGGTATTAGATCGGTTTAGGGCAGTCTGCAGTGCCTGACTATTTTGAGGATGATAACTGTGAATTCTGATCTAGCCGTCTCCTAGAGAGTTGTGGGTAGTGTCACTAGCTTTTTGTAGGATCTTGGATCAGGTCAATTGGATGAACTGATTATAAGTTATGATTTTTGTAGCGTCGTTGTTTAGAATCTTTGTTAGAATTCTGGCAGATAGTATTAAATGGTCATTAGCAATTAGTTAATGAATTATTTAGAGGGTCTCATGAAAACGAAAGTTGTAGGTATTTTAATAAGGTTTTCAGAAAGCTAGAGAACATAAATTTTGGATATTTGTACTAAAAGATACGTGAGTTTTAGTCTCACTGTCCAGAACCTTGACGGGATTTAGTAGTCTTAGTAATCTAATTGGTAGGGATAGAGGCTCTCAGAATTTAGAAATCTCACCAACTAGTTTTATGTGGGTAGTTTAATAAGGTTTTCAGAGAATCAAAGAACACCACTTTTGGATATATGGACGAAAAGTTATAATTTTTAGAAGAGGACTGTCTGTTTTGGGGACAGATCGATGTCATGGGAGTTGGAGTTTTGGGTTGCGCTAGGGAGCGTAGTTAGTCATATTTTTGTTTCTAGAAATGTTTTGTCTAGAATTGTTATCTTAGAGTGTTTGTTAAAATTATTCCGGTGGGGGTTTGATTCCGGGGCAGCGCCCTCTTCGCGTCATCAATCTTCACATGATTGAGGCAAGTACAATTAGTGGTAGAATAATTAAGAGTGGTTGTTCATGAACGCTAGTATTATGTGTATGTTCTCTACTCATGAATGCTAGTATTATGTGTATGATCTTTACTCATGTATGTCGCTGCTGGTTATTACATGTTTATGTTGGATAAAAGGATTGACTCATATGCATCATGCTATCATCTTTGAGACTTGGTCACGTGGTGACCAAGTATTGATTTTGAGGTCCCCATCCCGTCATGTATTAGACAAGCTTGAGGTCTCCACACTCATGGAGTGTGGGCTTGTGGTCCCTGTGCTAGAAGGCATAGGTATGGGTATGCATCGACGGATGCATACTCCGCATTACCGGTATATGTAAAGAGAAAAGAAAAGGTGCATTTGTGCATTTGCATTGCATGAGTATATGATTTGGTTTACTATAAAGAATTGTGATTGGATGATGATGACAAAATTGTGTATTGAATTATCGTATTAATTGTACTTTGCTGAGTCATAGACTCAATCTTGTTGTTTGTTTGTATTTTAGGTACTCCATACGCGGACATCATGCATATGAGGGGATAGTCATAAGATCTGTTGCACACCACCACGAACTTTTCGCGAATGATTAATTTTGGGATTATGGATTAATAATTGAGCAAACTGCCAAGATGTTTTCTGTTGGTTATGTCTTATGCATCAGTTGGATTGTAATAGAGTTGGTTAATGCTCCATGGAAGTTTTATGATTATGATTTAGATTGGTTGCTTGAATTAATTGATTTATGTTAATGATATTTAATAGAACCTTCTGTATGGTTAACTATACAAAGGAGGTTCTTCCGAAATTTTGTATAATGTCTTAGTTTTAAATTGTTACTTTGTTATTTTAGTAGCATTCCAGGCTCATGTTGGGCTGGGGGTGTTACAGTTGGTATCAGAGCGGGCTTTAGGTCCGTGGTGAATAGATTAACAACTTAGGTAGATTAATTTGTTAATGGTTAATTAACTTAAAACTTAACACACTGGTGCACAATAAGATGGGAATGTGTCAAGCATTGCATTTACGTTTCCGTTATTGTCGCATTGATCATTGCTGTTATGATTTGATTATGAATTCTTATGATTTGATTATTATGATGATTATGTGTGATGATAGTTGCTGTTGAGAGGTTGAGGTCGTGAGTGTGGCCCTGGGCTTTGCCAGGTTACACCACCGTTCGTGGTATGATATTAGTGAAGTGGTTACGCCGAGTACCATAGTTACAGGTGCTGAAAGTGAATTTCTTTAGAAAAGTTATTATCTTCTTGAGCTCGATTTAGGTCAATTTTGGGTATAGTTGTGGTTGATGAATTTTCTTGGGATATTGGTTACGAGGCAGTTGTTGGGATTTCACTTGGTCTCTATTTGTGTTGTGGAGCAATTATTGGCTCTTCCGACTGTTGAGTTGCTTTTGTTACTTGTGAACATTGTTCATTGGTGAGATTGATATTTCCATGGTTTTTCCATTTTACTTATTGGAAAACATGACTCGTTTATTCGTTTGATATTTTGGATAAAGAAAGTTTTCTGTTGCAAGTTCGTTAAAATGTGAGAGCTTTGGTTTTATGTATTTCTTTTGGATAATTACAAATGTTGAAGTTTAATGCCTCTCTTTTCTGAAAGGAGGTGTTGAAACCTTTTAGTGATGTCTTGTCATACTTGACTAAGAGGTTTTAATTAAATGAATTAATTGTTATGGTATAAGTTATCAAGTTGGGTCAATGGCGTGGTACGTAATTAATCTTAACTAGTATCCTTGGAAGTGGAATCGATTAAGTTGATGCTGTTTTCTAGTAGTTCTTGATGAACTGTGATTAAATGTATGTTTATACCTACTAGAAATATGAGATTTATTAAGAAATTGTGAGATGTTGATGAACTAGTTTGATCACTAAGGGTGATAAATTTGGTAAACTTCCTGGGTAAAATGGATTAACAGGTCTTGACGGATTAATCTAACCGTTTGGGATGGTTAAATTCAGAAGGTCTTGGATTATTATCTTAGTGGATATTAATCTTGGAGTTATCTTTTGTGCATACTTAGTGATCATATGTAATTGCTTGGTGCAATTATTATGTATTGAAGTTTGGTGTTCAGTATCACTAAGAGATGAACTGATGAGATTTGATATGTGATCTATATTTACATGATGGTGAAATTGTCAGATAATAGTATGTCTTTGATAAAATGGTTGATCATTAAATTGTTTATGTTGCTAAACTTGTTGGATTATTTGGTCTCAATGGATTAATCTAATTATATAGGGAGGGAAAGTTAAGGATGAGTTCGACTGTTGTCTTAGTGGATAATAATCTAATTTTTTTCTTTAATTGGCTACTTGATGATCTTATATATGTTAGTGGGAATGCAAATGGGGAAAGGACCATAAATTCTTGCATTGTTGAATAATCATCAATTGTTTATGATAACCTCTAGAATGGAATTCGTGTTTACTAATTTAGTTTTGAGTAGTGCTAATAAGTGAATGGTTGAAATTTAAAAGTGATTGATACATATGTGTTTTGCGAGGAAGACTTGGGGGTAGCGTGCCCTTCTAAAAAGAGATTTGTTTCGATAAAGTGGGTTGTGCATTAGATATTCTATAGAACAAGTTGATGGTTGCAATCTTATTGAGATAACAAAAATATTATGAAATAATTTATTGTGTTTCTTTTGGAAAGGTTATGATGGGATAGTAAGGTATGTTGATTCTTGCCAGGAGTGCATTGTATGGACGTTAGTAAATCTATCAGTAAAGGGCTGTGAGAGTAATGTTGATTCCTTTAAAAAAGAGAATAATTTGATTGCCTTTCGTGATATCGCTTAAATGAGAATATTTCAAGTTTTGCATTCGTGGTTTTTTGGTAGTTCATGATTTATGTGATAACTGAAAATTAGTTTGAGCAAAGTGATGTATTGGGAGGTTCTATTGGTTCTTAAGAGATTCACGTGATTCAATATTAAAGGCTCATTTGTTTAATGTGGCAAATTGAGGTTGTAATCAAAAAAAAATTTCTTTGTTAAATGAAAGGGTATAGAAGAAGTATTTGAAGTTGAAGTCAAGATTTGTAACTTGCAGCTCATTTGGAGTGTGCTTAACCTTTCTATTTGCCACATGAGGATTCCTCAAGTTGCAAAAGCAATGTTTTGTCTTATTGGTTAAGATTTGATATTATCTTCTTGTGGGACTTATGCCCTTAACTGTGGTGTCATCTTTTACCTTCCGAGATCATTACTATTTGACCATCCTCTGGGTCTTGTGTACTACGAATGGTAAACGTTTCCTGTGTGCTGAAAACTATTTTTATTTGCCTCTTCTTTTGAGAAGTAAATAATCGATTTGTTTTACAAATCCTTATAGAATGTATAGTGGCAACTGATTAGTAGTGGTCAAGTATACGAGGTTGTGAGACCCTGGGTTGCAAGTTAATTGAGGAACATTGGAGGATGAATTGATTTCGTCATATAAATCTTGTAGAGAATTGGTTCTAAAAGGAATGATGGTCGTTCGAGGGTAAAACTGATTATGTTCTGATGTGACTAGTAGAATCTATAGTGAATGGTGATCCAAAAACATTTGTTCATGTTGGTGGAGTAATGAAATCATCAAATAGTTAGAGTATTGTGATGGTGTTTTTGCAAGGTTGTGTAGGTGAAATCGAACGGTGTGGTTTAGTGAGGGTTCAAGATTTGTGAAGTTAATCGTTTTGGGTAGTTAATTGATTAGTGAGGAATGTTGATATTAATAACTGAGAATATTGTTTGGATTTTGAAAATTTTAGTCGTCGGATCTGAAGATTTCCTATCAGGTATACCAGAAGTTCATTGTAGGAGTCTTAGAGGCTGAATTTGAGCTTTGTATTTTTATGTTAGCACTTTGGTTGCCTAATGATTATGTGTAGAAATAGTAGAATAAAGGTGGATTCCGAATAGTGGGATGATCATTGATAGAACCATTTTGAAGTAGTACATGAGAGTGTGTGATGTGAATTTCGAGTTATTTATCCTTAAAGGATTGAGGTGAAATCTATATTGAGGTACGTTGGGAATTATTTGCCAAGGTAATACCTTTGGTAGAGACGTTAACCGGAGTATGTTATTGCGGATTGGAAGAGTCTCTTTGTGGGTGTGGATTTGTGTTCAGTTTGAGCATAACTTTGAGGTTGCCAATTTAAAAGAAATGAGTTAGTGTGTCGTGCGATGATTTGGAATCTCATGGTTTAAGAGAAAGTTGAATTCTTAAAATAAAAGTTGAGCAAAAGGTTGTGTTCTTGGATAGTGAAAGGTTCTTTTGGTTTTATTTGAGCTTTGTGTTTATGACAGATACCAATTACAATTTGAGTTGGTTCTTGTTGGGATGCGTGGTTCTTTTTTATTAAGAAAAAGAAAGGAAACTGTTGTTTTGGGCATTCGAGTGGTTTTGCCTTTGGCTTATGTGGTGTTCATTGGCAACTTGCCTACTTGGAAAATGGGAAAGTTTCATGATGAATCCTTTGGTTTTGGATTAGAGTCTTTTGGAGTGAAGTTGGTTGCATGGTGAATCTTTTATTTTCAATTGGGTTTTGTTTGTAAAAGAGTTTGTTTAAATAAAGTTTGTTGTGTGTCCCCGGTTAAAAAAGATGCTCCTTGTTAAGGTGAAGAGATTGATTGAGGGATGGAACAAGAGTTCTGTGTGTGTGTTGTGCAGATTGCGTGGTTTGGTACCAAAAGGAAAGGTTGTCCCAAGGTACATTGTTTGTTTCTGGAAGTTGCGGGAAGTTTGGAAGTTAGCGCATCGCTAGGATCATCTCGAGTCCTGGCGCGGGGTACAACGTTTTGTATGACCCGGTGTCGAGAGAGTACTTGAGAGTTCTGGAGTGTGAGGTTTCGTTAGGACCGTTGATCAACGAGTAAGACCATACCTTTGAGCCCCGTCCGTTGAGTGTACCTGCAGATATCAGAGAGAGTGTTGAGTTATATACGTGGGTATACGTCATGGTGTTGTGGTCATGTTGGTCTAAGAGAGAAGCGACTTGGGAGGTGGAGTCTCGCATGCGCGAATTTTTAACCAGAGTTGTTCACATCGGGTATGTGTTGATGGTTATTAGTTTCAATTGTGGTTGATCTTTCGAGTAGAGAAGTGAGTAGAATTCATGGTCGAATTCTGTTTAAGGTGGGTAGAATGTAATATCCCGTTTAGACTTCAAAGGAATTTAAATGTATGAATTCAGTTTTTTAGTGTAACTAAGAAGGGAAAAATCTGTTTTTGAGAGGGGGATTAGGACCTTGGGCTTTTGGCCCATGGTTTTGGCCCAGTTTAGAGTTGCTTAAAGGAGGATGGCAGCCCCTAACCCTAGCATGTACTGTAGTGTCGCTATTGTAGCACGACCGCCACTGTAGCACCACCCCTGGTGTCTCTTCCCCATGGTAGCCCTTGCGTCCATCCCCTACTGCTGTGGCCGGCCAAGAAGAAGGAAGAAGAAGGAAGGGAGAGAAGGGAGAAGGGAAGGAGAGGGAACACGTGGTGACTCTCGTGTTCTTCAGCGGATCCTCCGAGGGGAACCCCCCCCCAATCCCGTTCCAATAGTCGCATAGTATTGTATTTTGGCAATGTCGGTATTAGATCGGTTTAGGGCAGTCTATAGTGCTCGACTGTTTAGAGTATGATAATTGCGAATTCTGATCTGGCCGTCTCCTAGAGAGTTGTGGGTAGCGCCACTAGCTTTTCGTAGGATCTTGGATCCGGTCAATTGGATGAACGGATCATAAGTTATGATTTTTGTAGCGTCGCTGTTCAGAGTCTCTGTCAGAATTCTGGCAGATAGTATTAAATGGTCATTAGCAATTAGTTAATAAATTATTTAGAGGATCTCACCAAAACTAAAGTTGTAGGTATTTTAATAAGGTTTTCCGAAAGCTAGAGAATGTAAATTTTGGATATTTTTACTGAAAGATACGTGAGTTTTAGTCTCGCTGTCCAGAACCTCTGACGAGATTTAATAGTCTTAGTAATCTAATTGGTAGGGATAGAGGCTCTCCGAATCTGGAAATATCACCAACTAGTTTTATGTGAGTAGTTTAATAAGCTTTCCAGATAATCAAAGAACACCACTTTTGGATATATGGACGAAAAGTTATGATTTTTAGAAGAGGACTGTCTATTTTGGGGACAGATCGATGTCATGGGAGTTGGAGTTTTGGGTTGTGCTAGGGAGCGTAGTTAGTCATATTTTTTGTTTCTAGCAATGTTTTATCTAGAATTATTATATTAGAGTGTTTGTTAAAATTATTCAGGTGGGGGTTTGATTCCGGGGTCAGCACCCTCTTCACGTCATCAATCTTCGCACGGTTGAGGCAAGTACAATTAGTGGTAGAATAATTAAAAGTGGTTGTTCATGAACACTAGTATTATGTGTATGTTCTCTACTCATGAATGCTAGTATTATGTGTATGATCTTTACTCATGTATGTCGCTGCTGGTTATTACATGTTTATGTTGGATAAAAGGATTGACTCATATGCATCATGCTATCATCTTTGAGACTTGGTCATATGGTGACCAAGTATTGATTTTGAGGTCCCCGTCCCGTCATGTATTAGACAAGCTTGAGGTCTCCACACTCATGGAGTGTGGGCTTATGGTTCCTATGCTAGAAGGCACATGTATGGATATGCATTGACGGATGCATACTCCGCATTACCGGTATATGCAAAGAGAAAAGAAAAGGTGCATTTGTGCATTTGCATTGCATGAGTATATGATTTGGTTTACTATAAAGAATTGTGGTTGGATGATGATGACAAAGTTGTGTATTGAATTGTCGTATTAATTGTACTTTGCTGAGTCATGGACTCAATCTTGCTGTTTGTTTGTATTTTAGGTACTCCATACGCGGACGTCATGCATAGGAGGGGATTGTCATAAGATCTGTTGCACACCACCACGAACTTTTCACGAATGATTAATTTTGGGATTTTGAATAAATAATTGAGCAAACTGCCAATATGTTTTCTGTTGGTTATGTCTTATGCATCAGTTGGATTGTAATAGAGTTGGTTAATGCTCCATAGAAGTTTTATGATTATGATTTAGATTGGTTGCTTGAATTAATTGATTTATGTTAATGATATTTGATAGAACCTTCTGTATGGTTAACTATACAAAGGAGGTTCTGCCGAAATTTTGTATAATGTCTTAGTTTTAAATTGTTACTTTGTTATTTTAGTAGCATTTCAGGCTCATATTGGGCTGGGGTGTTACACTAACGACGAGGGACATCCCTTCCACTTAAGCCACTAGTCTCCCTCTAGGGGCCGCAAAATCGACTATCTTCGGCCCCGAAATTCGCGTCGCAAGTTTTCGGTTTATGTTTTTGCTGAGTCTTTCAATCTTCCCTTTGGAATTTGGGGTTCGCCTCAATTGCAATGTTGTAGATCTCGTCGAAATATTTTGAACAAGTATATATAAGCCAGATAATACTTTGCTTTTCATCTCCTGAGACTAACTGTTGTTTCTTCTTAAACTAAAGGGATGTTTACGCTGCACGTTATTCCGTTTTTGTGCTCTACATCGCGTGAACAATCTTGTGCCCCTACAAAGTAGTTTGAGTAGTTGGTTAGCGTCTCTCCTAGCACTTGTTGTGAGGTTTCCCATTGCTTACATCAAGTCACATTTATCTTTGCGTGTGCGTACATACACATCTCTCAGTAGGGCTTTTGTTAGCTAGCTTTGATTAGGCTAGGATCAACAACATTGACTAGTACTTTGAACAATTTTTCAACTTGCATTAACTGATTTAATTATTGTTGATCCTTGATACCATATTGAAGCCTTCTGAGCTCCACTTCCTACTAACTCAGCAGGTTCCGTTCCTTGCAATCGTTGGGCTAATCGCAAGTAAGAGTATCACGAATCAACCATCGGTTGTACCACTTCCTTGCTGCATTGGTAAGAATTTGGTAAGGCGTTGTGAGAGAGTGACTTGATTTGAACCTCCAGATCCTAGTAATTGATAGGAACATATACCTGTGATTTGTTTCCTTATTTTCTACTAACTATGGCAGGTTCACAGGATGATTACGAGATAGAGCCACGTCTTCTTCAAGCCATTGAACAGGAGCGCAAGAAAGTCCGCGAGACAGATGCAAGCTTGAGACGAGATCATCCACCACGGGTGGTATATGATCGTGATAGTACGTCTGATAAAACTAAACTCACTGTGCCTTCTTTTGCTGGGAATTATGATCCTGATACTTATATCACATGGGAATTAGTTGTACAACAATTATTTGCATGCCATGAATTTCTTGATCATCCGAAAGTTAGGGCTATTACCCGTGAGTTTACTGATTTTGCATCTATTTGGTGGAGTGAATACTGTCGTACTAATCAGAACATACCTAGAACATGGCATGCTTTGAAGAGAGCAATGAGACATAGATTTGTACCTTCCTATTAGTCTCGTGAAGTGCTTAATAAATTGCAACTCTTAAGACAAGGTAGTAGTTATGTAGAGGATTATTATCAAGAATTACAAACTGGTTTGTTGCGTTGTGGTTTAGATGAAATTGAAGATGCTAAGATGGCTAGATTTTTTGGGAGGTTTAAACCGTGAAATTCAAGATAAACTTGTTTATAAACCTCCAACTGTCACTCGCATGTTCGTCTTGCTTGCAAAGTTGAAAAGGATGTATAGGGACGACAGTCCAAGACTAGTCATGCACTTTTGTTAACTTCCACTACACCTTCCCATGTACATGAAACAAACAAGCACACGGTAGATGCCTCCGCATCAAGATCATCTTCGGTTGCTTCTTCTGCTGCTGCACCTACCATGATTGCCGCCCCTGCTGCTGTGAGCGTCACTCTGTCTTGCTGTCTCGCATCATTGGCTCGCTCATTGGAAATTGAGCTAGAGCAAGAAAAAGAAGGGAAAGCTTGTGACTACTCACCACCTCTAGTACCAACATCATCTGAGTCGAGCCTACAAGGTAATACCAAAGGTACTGATTTGAACACTCAACCTGACAACAATAACTACGATTTCATGCCTAGCACCATTGAACAAAGGGAAAATCAGACTGTAGTAGAAACCATTGCATCACATGAGGTGGAGGAACCTAGTGCTGAGAAGGTAGAAATTAATTTCCTAGCTACAGAATCTGATATTATTAAGAATTTGCATGAATCTTGTGATAATTTGATTGATTTACCTGCTGACTTGAGTGCACCATGTGATGAAATAATTGAATTGCCTGCTGTTTTGAGTGATTCATATGATGAATCAATCGCATACAATGATCATGTGGAATTGGTTAGACATAAAGAATTTTGACTAGAATTTCTCCTACTGACTCTTTATGTTACATTATGTTGGACCCACCTATGAAATTGTCACATGCTATGGAGAAAGTTTTCATAATTGCATGTTCGAAATCCTTGTTTAGTGCCTACACCCCTGGATATAAGTTTAATTTGATTGGAGATTATGGTGTAGACAATCAATTTCTTGTATATTGAATATGCATAGCTTGTGATAACATGGATGAATTGAAGCTTGCTGTTTTGAACAACAAGTCTTGTGTGATGAATCTTGTTCATTATGGGAGGAACATAACATTTACTGATCATTTAATGCCTCTGTGTTCATCTCTTATTGCACCATCTAGTAATGCTAATCTGCATAATGCTGTTGCAGTATGGATAAATTTACAAATCTTTTCACTATTGCTAGATGAATTTGCTCTTGCTCGATTGAAATATGATTATATGAATGACTTGTGCACTTTGAAATCAATTGTTGTGCTACCCATTAACTTCCAAACTTTGAGGATCACGTTTCGTCATGACAAGGCGATGAATAACTCTACTATATACTTCACTTATACTTGCAAATTGAGTTGCACACTGAATGCTATGAGAAAAAGTATCTTTGCTGATTTCATGCATGCACACTCACCTTTAATTTGCAAAGTGTTCTTTATTTCTTTACCACCTGCTGTTACTAACATTTTGTAGAAAGATAAGCATGTGGTGCTACAAGTTTTCAAGCTTTTCTTGGAGCTAGACGAAGAGCTTGAGTCGAGGACGACTCAATTGCAAGAAGGGGAAGATGATGAGGACATCGACCCTTTGGATACGACCTGTATGCCATTTCATGGTACAAGGAAGGTCCCTAAGTCACTTTTGGTCCAAGACAAGCAAGAGTTCGAGCTGGATCTGTTTTGGAATCCAATTCGGCCTCCGGAGTCAGCCTGATAGCACCAGCTTAAATCATGCATAACTTTTACATACAGAGTCCGTTTGAGGTCCACGAGTACTTGATGAAAAGCTTATCTCGTTCTCTTTCCAAAGGATCTAGCTTCATCTCTAAATTCCTTCTGTACACACCGAAATCATAAAAAGAAGATGTTGTGTCACCTGTTTGGGCCAAATTGAGCCTCGTAAAGCTTGGGCCCAAAGGAAGGCGCCACCCTAGGCGGCCCATACTGTTCACGAGGCACTATTCACACATGAACAGTGTTATGAATAGTACCAACCCCTATTTTCTTAGCTACATGCGGTTCCCCCTCTCCTATTTAAGGAGGCCGCACCCCTCTAGTTTTCTTGGATTTCGTTTATGTTTAGTTTGCCTTCGTTGCAACTTATATCTTCTGCGTGTGTCGAATAGACCACCCAGTCAAGATCCTTATTCGGAACCCCAACTTAAATCAAATATTTCAATCCTATTTGCAATTTCAGATTGCTATTTATCTCGTTCTTGCGTGCTTCTTCGGTGTATGCAGGAATTGATCTTCATGATCAGGTCATCCGGATATTCGTGCACGGTTGATAACGACTTGTCGAGCAGTTGATTGCGTGGTTTCGGGCCTTGCGAGTTCGTAGCTAGGATCGTGAGAGTTGAGCGACTACTACCGAATTTATCTTCTCATCGAAAGATCGGGCCAAATCAGGACCTCCGAGGTTCATTAAGTGGTATCAGAGCGACGGTTCATTAGTGAGAATTTCCAGTTTTCTAGTAGTAGATTCATTTTTCATACCTAGAGTCTAGAAAATTGCCCAAAATTTTTATTTTCTATCATCCATACTGTGCCCTTGAGCCTTTGCAGTTTTCTTATCGGTATTTTGCTTGTTGAATCACTGGTTGCATCGTTGTGTCTAGTTGCTGATTTCTAGTTTAGTTAGAGTATGCACGCAATCGTCGGCGCGATAAGGATGCCGATGATCTAGTTGCAAAGCCCAAGTTCATGATGCTGTCCCTTGAGGGTACTACAGAGGTGGAGGTTTATCTTGTATGGAAGCTGAAAGTTGATAAGTCAAGCTTTCGATGAACCGTTATTCGATCGGTATAAGTTGAATCTTCTTTTGTCTTTGCTTTGGAGGGATATGCTTCTATATGGTGGGAGCACTGTGTGCAACAACGTATGGAGCGACACGAGCCACGTGTTGTTTCATGGGATGAGCTGAAGCGACAGATGCGTGCGCGCTTTGTACCTACACATTACAAGCGCTCGTTACATGAGAAGCTGATTGGGTTGCGACGGGGGTTGAAATCAGTTGATAAGTATTATAAAGATATGGAGCAGATTATCATACATGCTGATGTGCGTGAGAATGAGGAACAAGCGATGTCTCGCTTTCTTGTTGGGATGAATTATGCTATTCGGCGAATCGTTAATCATCATCAATACAACAACATGGTTGAGTTGATGCATCAGGCACGTGAGGCTGAGAAGCAGGTAATTGAAGATGCTAAGTATGCTCCACGGCAACATTATTCAGTGAGCACGGCACCACCGTACAACACGGGACAGCCAGGCAAGTCCGCTCCATCCGAGGGCAATTCAGCAACGCGTAGTTCAGCACAGAGGAAGACAGATAGTACGTTTCCACTGGCGCGCCAACAACCAGCGCCCGCTGCTAGCGTGGCATCCTCGATGGGTTCTATAGGCCGGTCACGTGATGTGACATGTTACAAGTGCAAGGGAGTTGGTCATTTTCAAAAAGATTGCCCAAATAATAAAGTTATGGTACTTACTGATGATGGGCATATTTCAGCTAGTGATGAGGATGTTACTACTCCGTTTGATGATTTTGCAGAGGATCCCATATAGGATGAGAGATTGGACTGTAGGCCGGGGTCGCCAGATAGAGAGCATATGCTAGTGTGCACACCTTGTGTACTTAGCGTGTCACAAAGCCAGTTTACCGCACAGCGGTGCAATTTGTTTCAGTCATGGGGGACAATTGGCAGTAAAGTGTGCAAAGTCATAATTGATGGAGGAAGTTGTCATAATCTGGCCAGCAAGGAGATGCGCACAAAATTGGGCTTAAAATATTTACCGCATCCTCATCCTTATCATGTGCAGTGGTTGAGCGATGTGGGTGAGGTAAAAATCAGTCATATGGTGAAGGTGCACTTCAAGATTGGCAAGTATGAGGATACCATTATTTGCGATGTGGTGCCACTACTACAAAAAGGCTAATATTGACGCGCATCATCACGGCTTGACCAAAACCGCTCAGATAATACAATCATAGACGGTTTTGGTTTACCGACCGCTCGTATTCTTGGCTGCGCTAAAACCGCTCAGGAAGAAGTAATATCACAGACGGTTCGTGTTGAAAACCGCTCAGAAGTATCACAGATGGTTACGAACAAGAACCGCTCGTGATACTTAGTAATATCACGAGCGGTTTATTTATAATCGTCAGGATACTTCACGACGGTTTTCACGAACCGCCTGTGAATTCCCGTGCTCATCATGCATTCGTGTTTGAAAACCGCTCGTGAAGTATCACGACGGTTTGTAAAAAACCGCTCGTGATACATATCTTATCACAGACGGTTTGTATTAAAAACCATACTCTGATTTTACCATGGATTCAAATTACTAACGCTCCGATTTTACTATGACTTGAAATCACTAACACTCCAATTTTACCATGGCTTGAAATCACTAACACTCTGATTTTACGATGACATGAAATCACTAACATTCTGATTTTACCACGGCTTGAAGATTTTACCATGGCTTGAAGTTTCAAGCCATGGTAAAATCTTCGCCATGGTAAAATTAGAAAGTAAGAAAAATTCAAGTCGCGCACGGTTCTTAATAAAACCGCTCGTGATAAGATATATATCACAGACGGTTTTAATACGAACCGCTCGATAAGATATATCACGACGGTTCTTATACGAACCGCCTGTGATAAGTATCTTATCACGCATTTGTTCAGATAAGAATCGCTCGTGATATGTCGTCACAAACGGTTTTTGTATGAAACCGCTCGTGATTCGCAGCGTGGGAGTTTGAAAATTTTGAACGCTAGCGGAGGCAAAATATTTTGGCGCTGTCCTTATATATTAGACACACCTTGTTTTCCATCGCCTCTCCTCTCTCTCCTCACACGAGCTCCAATGACCACCCTCGATTCCCCGTCGCGCTTCAATGAGGAGACACAAATGACGATGACGATGAGGAGGGATGCGAGGAGCTCCTTGTCTCTGGAAGGTACGTGTACATCCCCATAACATACATAATTTGTTGGTCGTTTGTTGTAAAGAAAATTATCTTAATTTTGTGTTACCTAAGGTTGGAACGCCACGGAGGTTTTCGTCCGCCTCTCCTTGCCGATTTAACTTGAGTCGAACTCGGCGACATGCAAGAACATCTTGTGATATGTCAGGTGAGGTACAGAGAGAGAGCTCATAAGACCAATCCAAGAAGCCGATGAGTTCTTCAGAGCTTGGAGGCATAGATGGTTTCTAGCTAGTTTAACTTTGTAACTTTATTCTTTTTCCCATTCGGAGGGGACGCTAGAAACCTTTTGGTTTCCTTTCCTATAATGTGTTTGCCATCGTAATTTTAATTGATTTTAGTTGTCTTGCTAGAGATTGCATATGGAAACTACCGCTCAGCACTTGATTGGTTTGGCTCAAAATTCGATTTTTTTGCAATGGAAAAAACTATTACGCATTTGCTCAACAAGAACCGCTCAGTGATAGTATGATCCTGAGCGGTTCTTGTTTAGAACCGCTCGTGATATTTATTTTCACGCATTTGAACAAGAACCGCTCAGGATAGTATTATCACAGCGGTTCTTGTTCGTAACCGCTCAGGATAGCATTTTCACGCATTTGTTCAAAAACCGCTCTGTGATGACTCATGTCATTACAGACCCATAAATTCAGGCGGCTCACAAAACCGTTTGTGATGACGTTTTTGAACCGTCTGTGAAGACCTTTTCTGTAGTAGTGTGCCCATGTCAGTTTGTCACTTGCTATTGAGGCGTCCATGGCAATTTGATCGTCATGTTTATCATGATGGGTATACAAACTGCTACAAGTTTAAGTGGAGCGGCAAAGATGTGATTTTGTATCCACTTACACCGGCAGAGATAGTCGTCAATGCTGATAAGAAGAAAGTTGTGGTGAAAATTGAGAGTACACCAAATAGCGAGATTCCACCTTCGGTGAGTGAGAGCCACAAGCCAAAATTGAGCGGTAAAAAGAAAGGTGAGGGAGAGAAAGGTTTAATAATGTTAGCCACCAAATCAGAGATGAGAGCTTTTTGTGAAAATCCCAATTTGGTGCACTTTGTACTCCTGTACAAAGATGCTTTGCTTTCTACTGACGACTTGATGTCTCTTCCTAGTGGTGTCTCTTATGTTTTGCAGGAATTCAGCGACGTTTTTTCGGAGGAGGTGCCCGCTGGTTTGCCACCAATCCGCGGGATAGAGCATTAAATTGATTTGATTCCGGGAGCGACGCTACCAAACCGACCACCGTACCGCACCAATCCCAAAGAAATAAAGGAAATTCAGAAACAAGTACAAGAGCTTCTCAACAAAGGATACGTATGCGAAAGTTTAAGCCCTTGCGTTGTTCTTGTTATTTTAGTTCCTAAGAAAGATGGTACTTGGCGCATGTGCATAGATTGTAGAGCGATTAATAATATCACTATTCAATATCGTCATTATATACCTCGCTTAGATGGTATTTTAGACTTAATTGAGTGGTCTTTATTTTTTCTCTAAAATTGATTTATGAGTGGGTATCATCAAATTAGGATGAAAGAAGGGGATGAGTGAAAAACTGCTTTAAAAATAAAATTTGGTTTGTATGAGTGGTTAGTCATGCCGTTTGGGTTAACTAATGCACCTAGTACATTCATGAGATTGATGAATCATGTTTTGAGGCATTTCATTAGGAAATTTGTGGCCGTGTATTTTGATGATATCTTGATTTACAGCCATAATGAATCTGATCATATTGACCACATTAGACAAGTGCTACAGGTTTTACACGATGCTAGGTTGTTTGAGAACTTAATGAAGTGCACTTTTTGCAAAGATCGTGTAATATTTTTGGGTTATGTGGTTTCGGCACAGGGAGTAGAGGTAGATGAGTCTAAAATTAAAGCAATTAAAAATTGGCCTACCCCTGTGAATGTTAGCCAAATTCGGAGTTTTCATGGACTCGCTGGTTTTTATCGGTGTTTTGTTAAGGATTTTAACACCATCGCTGCCCCACTGAATGAATTAACAAAAAAAAGTGTTGAGTTTACATGAGGGGTGGCACACCAAGCTACATTTGATGAATTGAAAAAGTGTTTAACTGAGGCACCGTTACTTGTTTTACCTGATTTCACTAAGAATTTTGAAATCGAATGTGATGCTAGTGGAATTGGTATTGACGGTGTTTTGATGCAAGAGGGTAGACCAGTTGCTTATTTTAGCGAGAAACTCAAAGGTGCACAATTGAATTATCCGGTCTATGATAAGGAATTGTATGCTTTAGTGCGAGTTTTAGAAGTTTGGCAATATTATTTATGGCCTAAAGAATTCATTATCCATTTCGATTATGAGGCTTTAAAATATTTGCAATGCCAAGATAAGCTGAATCGTCGCCATGCTAAATGGGTATAATTTATTGAGTCGTTTCCCTATATCGTGAAATATAAGAAAGGGAAGAAAAACGTGGTTGCTGATGCTCTTTCTAGGAAAAGTGTGCTTTTAATCGCTTAGATGTGCAAGTTCCTGGTTTAGAGAGTTTGTGTGATTTATATGCTAATGACCATGATTTCGCTTCACCTTATGCGCATTGCAAAGATGGGAAAGGCTGGGACAAATTTCACATTCATGATGGGTTTTTATTTCGCGCTAACAAACTATGCGCTCCAGAATAGTCCGTGCGTTTGCTATTATTGCAGGAATCTCATGCAGGTGGATTGATAGGACATTTTGGACGTGAGAAGACGTTGTTTATGCTGAGCGATCACTTTTATTGGCCTAAGATGAGGCATGATGTGGACAGGTATGTACAACGGTGTATCACTTGTCACAAGGCGAAATCGAAGTTGGATGATCCACATGGTTTGTATACTCCTCTTCTAGTTCCTAATGCACCATGGAAAGATATTAGTATGGTCTTTGTTTTAGGGCTGCCTAGGACTAAGAGGGGGAGAGATTCCGTTTTTGTCGTTGTGGATCGATTTTCGAAGATGGCACACTTTATTCCGTGCTACAAGAGCGACGATGCGTCGCATATTGCTGACTTATTTTTCAGGGAGATAGTGCGGTTGCATGGCGTGCCCAAGACCATTGTCTCGGATCGCGACGTTAAATTCATGAGCTATTTCTGGAAGATGCTTTGGAGGAAGCTAGGGACAAAGTTGTTATTCAGCACAACTTGTCATCCCCAAACTGATGGTCAAATGGAGGTGGTGAACCGCACTCTTTCGATGCTTTTGAGGACCATGATTAAGAAAAATATCAAGGAGTGGGAGGACTGTTTGCCGCACGTGGAGTTCGCCTACAACAGAGCCGCCCACTCTACTACACAGATGTGCCCGTTTGAGGTGGTGTATGGTTTCAAGCCTATTACGCCACTTGATTTTCTGCCACTTCCAAGTCAACAATGAATAAATATGGAGGTGTTCAAGCGAGCTGAATATGCGAAAAAAATTACATATCAAGGTGAAAGAAGAAATTGAGCGCAAAACAAAGTACTATGCTGAAAAAGCGAACAAGAAACGAAAGAAGATGCTATTTCAGCCAAGTGATTTAGTGTGGGTACACTATCGTAAGGATCGCTTTCCGGATAGGCACAAATCCAAGTTGCTGCCACGAGGAAATGGACCTTTTAAGGTGCTTACAAAGATAAATGACAATGCTTACAAGATTGAGCTACCGGGGGATGACTATGGCGTGAGCTCTACATTTAATGTCGCCGATTTGACTACGTTCTTCGGTGGTGGTGATCCCGCGTCGAGGATGACGCCTTTTCAAGAGGGGGATAATGATGAGGGTATTCCTATCACTGCATCTTTTTCTCCTCTTACACAAGCGCATGGTGACGATATTATAATATACTTTCCTTCTTGTCCTATCACTCGAGCTTTAGCTAAGAAAATGCATGATCAGATGACCTTGTTTCTTAAAGCACATGTTATTAATTCTAGCGAGCATTTTATACTATCTAACGCTTGTACTTTACTTGTTCTTAGATTTGAGGACGGAGAAGAAGAGCTGTCGCAGGTGGTACAGGAGTCGATGCCACTGTGCCTATTGGCAATTCCAGCACGAGTACAAGAAGGCGGGAGATAGGCTCGGTGCTGCCTCGAGTCTACACGTCAAGGTCATCAACCGGGCATCTATTGCATGTGTTCGGTTGTTGCCAAAGGGAAGCATCAATACGTACAAGGAAAGAAGCATGCAAGTACGTGACATGGAGTCAATTGTGTTCGGTTTTTGCCAAAAAAAGGAAGCATCAATACGTATATGGCAGGAAGCATACACGTACGGCCATGAAGATTGACTGCACCATGCATGACCGAATCACCTAAGGAACGTATTGGCATATACAAGGAAGGAGAGAATCCTACGTGATGTAATTGAGAAGGTCTGTGCCATGCACATGACCGAATCACCTTGATTGGTTGTAACAATTTAGGGATGCTTTCAATTTTTAGTATTAGATGGTAAGGTTTTGGAAACTCACGTGATGCTAGGCAATCAACCGTGTGCTAGCAATTGCTTGGGCCATTAAAAATAGCTAGTGCATGGTTGTGCCGAACAGACCACACTTTTGAGTTTAAGAATAGAACACAAATTCTTGCTTGTTCTTTTATACAACAAATTTATGCGAGGATTTCTGAGAGAGAATTAGGCGATTCATTGTTTGTTCTACGTCACAAGGTCAAGTTTGCTTTTCCGCTGAGAATTGAGGGCTTAGCGATCTCCGCTCGTGGTCTAGCGGCGATCATCCTGGTGCGTGTTGGCGAATATCCATAGAGCTGCAAGTCTGTGCACTGACGTGTAGTGTATAGCTGAGCGTTGTTCGTCGTTAAGCACTATTTATCCTCGGTTCTACTCGAGAAGATTGGACCACTCCGTATCAATCTGACTTGCCTGGTTCTCTGGTTCCTATGCACAAAGGACAGCACGTCTTTGCTTGAAGCAGCCCTCTGGACTCTGCTCTCTTCACGTGAAGCTGCTCCTGTTCGTGCTATTCCTTATCTTCTCGTGATGTTAGCAGCAAAGCTGCGCCCAATGCCTGGAACCTATGCATAAAGAACAAACGCAACACCTCTCTGTTTCTTTCGTGTAAAGCGCTCGCCTAGCGAGAGAACAAACGAACAAAACTGATTTTGTCGAGAGCACCCAGCGTTGCTCTTCTTTTTGGCTTTTCAGGTATATTTACACTAAGGAATAGACTTCGTATTTAACTCGGATTCTTACCAAAACTAGCAAATTTGAAAGGAAACTAATAGAAACTACAAAACGATATTAAATCTCTACTACTCCGTTTTAAGCGACCGCATTCCACTCGACGAGCGGCCACGGCTCCCACAGCTCCGGCATGGCGCAGAAGGATTCCGGGAAGCCCCCGTCGTAATCGAGCTGGTCGTCGCACTCAGACTCCACCGAGACGTCCGCCGGCGTGGCGCACGCCGTCCCGCCGAGCACGCAGCAATCCGGCGGCTCGACGTAGACAAACCCGACGACGTTCCTCTTGTCATCGTCGACCTCCTCGCCGCCGCCGTTGCAGCTGCTGCTGCTAGCCGTCGCCATCGTCGAGCCACCGTTGCCTCTCCGCTCCTCGCGCTCCCTCAGCTTCTCGCTTAGCTCGTACAACTGCATATATAAACCACCGCACGTACCAAATAAAAAGTTAGCAACGTATTGGATTAATTATGGAGCAAAATGATGTGTATAGACAGTACTCGGAGTCGTACATACGTGTGAGTGATTAGCTTGCTTGATTACCTGTGCGGTGAGGGCGAGATTTTCTTGCTTGAGGGACTCCACGCGGGCGTGGAGGGCGTCGTACTTGGCGCGGAGGGCGGCGTAGTCGTGCTCGAGCTGCTTGGAGCGCCAGCGCGCACGCTTGTTCTGGAACCAGATGGCCACCTGGCGCGGCTGCAGGCCCAGCCCGCGCGCCAGCTCCGCCTTCTCCCGCGGCTCCAGCTTGGCGTGGTGCTCGTGGAACATGGACTCCAGCGACCGTATCTGCTCCTCCGTGAACCGCCGCTTCCTCTCCCCGGCCGCCCCCCTCCCCCTCCCCGGCGCCGCGCGTCCACCGCATCCCGTCCCCACCAAGAACTGCTCGTCGATCATCGGCATACACAGCTCCTGCTGCTTCACCGGCGCCGGCGCCGGCGGAGGCATCAAGAACTGGTGATCGCCCCGGTCCATGCCGATCGATCCCAGTAGCTAGCTAGCTATTGAATTCGTTCTTCTCCCTCTCGGCTCCCGGCCCGGGCGGCCTCTTTTATCCCGGCCGCGCGGCGTTACGTGTCCACGTCCGTAGATGCGAACATGTGGTCTTTGCGATTGCGGATAAAGAAACCGCGGGACCCACGCACCGTGACACGGAGCAAAGCCGCTTTTGTTTCTCGCCTAGTGTCCCGAATCCGGCCGCGCCAATGGTTACCCGACCGTCTCGCGCCACCCGATACGTGGCGCCGCTGATGAGCACGAGTACAAGATACTCTTCTTCTCTCTGTTTTTTTTTGCGAGGGTTTCTTCTCTCTATTACATTTACACCATGTATTGCATGAGTCAGGGACTCAGGCAATAGACGGAGAAGAAGAATTTAAGGTGCAGTAGTAATGTATCATGCGTGCATATACGAGCTGGGGGGCCAGCGGCCAATGGGTGGCGGAAAGGTGTGCGCCTTGGTGTGCCGGGGGGAGACGGAGACGGGCGCAATTGGAACGGGTAGACCAATGGGACTGAGCGCTTGCTCGATCGGGCTGCATGCGTCGCCGTCACGGCGGCAAGTGTGCGGGGGGGCTTCCCCCGAATGGGTCGCCGAGGTGGCGCGCCGAGTTTGTCCCGTTGCGTGGCGCGGCCGGGCGCACGCACGCTTGACCGATCGATGCTCTAGTAGCGTCTAGCTGGTGTGCGTGCGTCGTGCGTCCAAGGGTAGCTAGGCGCGCGTCAGGCGTCGCGGTGGCGGGTCTTCTCGCCCGTGTCGCCTTGTGTTGTTTACTCCCTTTGTTTACTAACGACAGGGTAATGAAAGATGGATACGGTCAGATGATAAGCACTTGGATCTACTCAGGCTAGTGCGGGGAGCAGAGCTTATCTCGATGGATCACATCGATCTACCCGGCAGGGAAAATTTCTCCTCCCGGAGAAAAGTGAAAACTTTGCATGATCCGTACGTGTTCGAGCAGATCAGGTAAGTTCAGAGTGGTGACCCAGTGTGATTAAACTACCATTATTTGTGCTAATTGCGTTGGTGAGTCCTTGAAGCCGCAAATACGGCGGAGATCAATTCGAGCAACAGTAGGAAGCTAACTTGATAACCCCTCTTAGACCAGACCACGACGATGATTAACCATTAATGATTCAGCTGTAGCTATCCAGGAACAGTAGTTCGTCCCGTCAAGAAACGCTCCTAGCTACCGCGCGTGCGCGCGCGCGCGCGCGGCCACAAGTTCCCGTGCCGGGAGAGGAGATCGTGGCGCGCGCGAATCGGAGTGCCAAGCTGCTCGGCACGGGCACGTCAGTAGCTGTCCGAGGTCACACCACGATTAATCACGGCAAAGGGGAGTGTGCAAGGTAGAAGGAATGGTTAATACGCGGGCGTTGGGGCGGGGTCGGGACCATGAGGAGAGGGGGGGGGGGGGAGCGGCGGCAGGTCCACTGGGACGTCGACGTGGCTGGCCGCGCAGCGGCACGCCAGTGGCGCGGGGCAGGGGCGGGTCAGCGTCGGGCGGTACTCGTGGCTGGTGCGCGCGTCGGCGTCGTGGGGACGGGGGGCGAGATCAAAAGCTTTGCACCTCGCGGCCGCGTGGCCACAACTTCTTTTGCGTCACGCAGGCGCGCCTTTAATCTGCGCTTACGGTGTAGTTGTGGGGTGCACCCATGGCCATGATGTTTGTTGAAGATACGAAGCACGTATTTGAGGCACTGACTCCTATCACTTGTGGTCGCAAAATTGTCGTTTTAGATGTCGCTAGTATGATCCCTACCAACACATGATGGATTTTCTAGAGAAAACTCGCGAGATCATGAAAAGCATGGCAAAATCACGTATTTAACAACATGACTACACTGGTACAACCTTTTCTTAGTTGCTTCAAAGGTAAGTAAGTCCAACCAATTGAAGAGTAGTTAGGCGAGTTATTCTGCAGAGCATAGCTGTCTGCAGTTTGCACTAAATCGTACTAATCATAAGAATTTTATAAAATTATCATAGTTGATTAGTTGGCCCTACCAGATTGAGTTTGACCTCCAACTGTGGTGCAACCTTTTCTAACCAAGAAGACGTTGCGTATTAAAGAAACATATCTAAGGCATTTTAAATAGGCGATATCTTAAGATGATTTTTAGAAAGATTCACAACAATCCACCTCATTTATTCTTAAGAGTTATCACATTAAACTTTTAGATGATGTGGAGGAGAAAGATGAGGAAAGAGGGTGAAACTGCTTTCTACACGAAGAAACTATCGATTATTATCTACCAAGACATAAGAAACAAACAAACAAAACTCTATTGGAGGCTTAGTTGTTACCTAAACACTCATTTTGTGGGTCCCACTGCCTACCAACAAAAATCTATCGGATCTTATGCAGCCCGTCTTCTTTGCTTTCCCCGTAGATGATATGATAAATGAGCCAAAACATATAGGCCACAAAGTTGTACCCCATTGTTGATCATCAAGAATCATGCACACTTGTAGCAATTAAAGTCTTAGATACAAGTTTAAGAAACAATCCATTGGAATGCTTATTTCTTTTTATTAGATTGAGTAATCTCTCTCTTCTTAGTAACAAGCTAAGAAACAAACTATTGTAGATGCTCTTAGTGCATGAGGAGTGTTAGGATATTATCTTCCCAATGCATGGTTTCTTATGGTGTAGTATCTTAGGCTGTTTCATTTAATTACATACATGATCTTTACTAGTATTTGAGCATTGTGGCCTATTTGTGGCATGTACTAAAGCAATACATGTTTGTTGACATACACAAACGTAAATACAAGAACATGTATCCGTACATAAAAAGTGCCAACTAAAATATCATCAAAATATATTTAGAGGTACATGAATGGAGTCATGAACATAATCTATTTTGGCCCAAACTTTTTCCAAATATGCTCAACTAAGTACTATCAAAATAGCATATTCAGCTTGTCAAAATGTTATCATCAATGTCTTTGGTTGTACACTCACTGCCAACAGAAGCTTGGGGTAATTCCTTGCACATCAAGTGCTTGAGCTTTTGGAGGCTCAGCCAAACCAAAATTCTGTCAGTTTGGACAACGTCATATCCTGCTTTTCTGTACATGTTGAATGGGACTTGATCGATTATTCTACAATGAAGATATACACGCCCTTTTACATCCATCTTGGTAATGAGATCCTCACATGCCTTAAGAAGTTGTTTTCCAATTCCTCTCAAATGTGAAAAGAAGGGAGGCTTCAGCAAGATACTATAATCCACACATTTCAAACATAATATATATGAACAAACTACTCAATATGGCATTAAACCAACATGTTTTACAATTGACTTGTCATCTAAACAAAACTACTTCTTTTAAATTTACAACGAATACACGAATCATGAAGCTTGGGTCATGCCAGCGAGGAGGACCCACCGGTGGAGGAGGCTGAGGTTGACGAGGAGACGGTGGAGAGAACCTCGGCGAGCGCGGTCATGGCGCGCACCTACATCTCGAGTCTTGCGATGTAGTAGGAGGCCTCGGCGAGAGCATCGGAATGGAATTTTGCGGCCGGGGCACCACCGCCGAGCACCTTCGCCTTCCTCGCGAAGCGGCGTCTTGCCCCCTTCCCACGGCGAGGCGGCGGCGGGAGTTAGGTGGCGCGAGACGGGAGGCGGGGGCGCGAGGCGCCTCGAGGAGCTTCGACGAGTAGATCTCGTTCTCCGCCTCGCCCACCACTTGACGGCGCATGCTTCGCCCTCCGCCTTGATCTCCCAGGCGTTGCGCTTCGCTTCGCTTCCCTCTCGCCCATCGCGTCGAGCTCGATGTGGACGCCATTGCACGCTACAACAACAATTCTCGCAGAATTTGGCGGATTGGACGAGATGGGGAGCGGCGAGAGAGGATAAAAGGCGCTGCCACCGCGAGAGAAGGAAATGGGCAAGCAAGGCGATAGAATGAGATGGGAGCGGCGGCGGAGAGAGGAGGAGGAGGATATTGGGCGCACCTCACGGGAAAGAAAATGGTGATGGGAACGAGAAGGGTGCACCTCACGGGATCGCACAATTAATTTTTTCGTGTTGGATTTCGAGCCCAAGCTGGTATCCAAATTAGATACTAGAGTACTATCTCTCCTCATTAACTATGGTATCACATCATCAATTTGTCTACATGACAGGCTTAAGATACCAGCCAAGGTGGAGCATTGGGAGCAGCCTAAGGGCATGCATGAGGTGACATCGCAGCTATAATCTTTGCGTAAGATTTTTAATGACGTGGATGAGAGAGAACAAGGAGAGAGAATGAAGTCGTCTAGCATGCAATGACATGTCTATAAAACCCTTATAGACAACACAAAACACCATTGTATGAGTTGTTGTTTATAACAAATATTTTTTCCAAGCAAAAACTAAAAGATTATGGGATCTCATATAGACAACTTAACAGACAACTCATTATATGAGCCATCTTTAGTGCTGTCTATAGATGATATGGATAGCTGATATAGACACTAGTTGTCTGTACCATTGTATATGCCGTAACACACGACTTGCAATTTGCTGTCAGCCCACCCTCGAACTTTTTTTTATTAATTAATCCTCTTTTAAATTTTATTTTAAAGTTAACCCACACCACTGGTCGTGGCGTGATAAGAGCTTGCCCAGATACAGGCTGACGTGACAGTGTTGTTTTGTCACATCACGAGTGATGGCGTGACCAAAAGGGTCAGAATTAGAAATAAAGTTTGCCAGATGTTAACTTTAAAATAAAATTAAAAAATGATTAATTAATAAAAAAAATTCCCCACCCTCTGAGGAGAAGAATAGACAGGAATAAACTAAAAACCATCACACTTTTACACGTAAGTTCGTTGTGTTTTTCTTTGGTTTCTAATTCATGCATCTTTCTTGGTTCTCATTCGTGCAACTGTACAACTTAAGTCTTTCCCAACCTAAGCTGCTAGCTGATCAATTCATGTTCAAGACTAATTAGAGTGGCAAATATACAAGTAACACGGTTTTGTTAGGAGTTACAGATGGTGTGCCAAGAATAAAACCTGAACCTAATAATATGGTTAAGAAATTCTGCATCTCAACATGTTTGCAAGTGTTGCTGTGCGGAATTATGAGAGATATAGGGAAATAGTACATGGAAGAAATGGGTTGCTCCTACTTACAGCTTACGAGCAGACTCAAGGGTGACCAATTATAGTCATCATGGGCAGTAAGCAACCAAAGTTCCCAGCTTGGAAAGGAAAATTTGTTAAAGGAAATTATTCGTTAGCAAATATTAGAAAAGGTAATATCAATAAAAAGAATCAAGGTATCCTCCTGTACAATCACTCAAATATACAGAAACCTCACGGCATTGTTTGTCCAGTCCAAACTCTCGAAGTCTGCACGTTCTGAACCCACTCACATCCCTCGTTAGCAAGTAACGATATATAGACAACTCAAATCAGTTGTTAGAACTTAGAAGTGGAAACAGAGCATACAGCACCTCAAAAACTTGTGAAGTTCAACAAATTTACAGTGCTTAAATAGATTGTCTGCGTTGCCGGCCAATAAGCCTGCATTGCTCTGGTAGCAGGGAGCAGAGTACCTGTCCCTTGATGCGGCAAAGCTCACCATCTATTCCACAGCCATTGTGGGTGTTTGCACCAGGTCTAAGCTTAACTGATTTCACCTGTGTCAATAATGTCAGATCAACAGTTAAGTCCAGACTCATTGTTATTATTAGAAAGGAACTATTGTTGTGCAAAAAATGGACAAGGGCCTAATTCCATAAACTATTGTCTTACTTTAAGGGGACTTTTAGTGGTCCATGACGAGAGCTGATGTAAATGCATAGGGGACACTAAACAGCAGGTGATGATCAGAACCTACTTATAGGTCCCAACACCCAACCATGCTGTTGATTCTGACAACTGATGACCACAACACTACGGAAATCAGGAACCACCAAATAAGGATTGTTTCAATTGAGACATTTTGATACAAGTGCACATATGACCATTTTACCCCCCACCCCCACCCCAACACACACACACACAAAAAGACGGACACATAAATTGTGGTGCCTTTTATGAATGCATCCAAACATGAACAAGTTGAGTCGCAACATGTCTGCCATTAATGCAGTTTAAATTGTTTCAGAACCCCTAAGAAGTAGATGACCACAAGGGAATAGCTCTTAGAAAATAGATTTGCTGCCAGTAGTCAAATGAAAGCTCTTTAAAAAGCACAGTAGAAGAGGACGAAAAGGAGAACATTTGAGCAAACAAAGAAGTTGCCTGCTACCTTTACATATTCCACATACGGTAAAGAAAGATGCCGACCAAATTGCAGAAGTATGAAAAATCTTAACAACTTCCATCTCCCCCTTCCGCCAACTAAAAGTAAGTCCAAACTGTTGTCATCATGGTTGGCTTTTGGCGCAACAACCTGTGAACTCAAACTTTGCACCGTCTTGCATGAGTGATTGCATACTAGGACACCAAGAAAGTGCCCTTTCCTGATTACCCATTTCTCATCCAAATTTGGCACAAGTTCCATTGATGCTCCGATTTCTATGTCTTCCGGTGGTCCAGGAAGTTCAATGGGGTGGTCAGGCTCCCATGTTGGCTCTGTGTCCCATTTTGGCCCAGTGTCCCACTTTGGTTCAGAGTCCCAAATAGGTCCTGGATCTGATATCGTCGAGGAAATGTCCTCCTTGTCATGCATTGATGGGGCAGCCCAAGATAACCGTGTATCATTAGTAGCAAAGACACCAACTGAATTTCTCTCAGTTCTTGTTTTGGACCTGGTTCTCGGCCAGTATGATGTGTGATGTGGTTGAGGGTGTAGGACTTCTTCTGGTTCTGAAACAATGTTGCGTCTGCCCAGAGACAGGCGTTTTGCCGTTGTATCAAGACCACGAACATACTCCAATGGTTCAGTACTTGCCGCTGTACTACCCGATGTATCGAAGTCCCCTAGTGACATCTGACTTGGAGTCATAATAGAGTCAATACTTGATAAACTGGAAGCTCGTGGAATTCCTTCTCTTTTTGATCTGCTGAGCATTACATCTGTATATACATCAGATAATTCAACATTGTCTTGTTCTGTGCCTTTTCCATGCCGAGCCATCTCCTTTGACGAAGGAAGATATTCTAACTCATAGAAATAGCTAGGTAAGCACAAAAATTTCAGTATTCCAGCCACAAAATATCGAAGAGGACCGAATTTCTTCTGATATTTCTCAGAAAGTTCCAGGACTGCAGCAAAGTAACACAAGTTTTTCAGCGTAGTAATTTTTTTCAATGCTACACAACATTGCACTGCTGAAAATGTTGGAAAGTAAACAAATAAAGTAAACTTCCATCTGTGCATTCACCCCAGATTGAGAAACACAGTAAATTTACAGTCATTAAGAATACATGCAGATCTTGTTCAGAGAATTTCATATCACATACAAAGGTAAAAGCAAATTAAAATCAGGCTTAGCAAGTAAAATTTGTATGTTGCCAATTTGCATGCAAATATACCACCAGACCAGTAGCTCTGGTGTAGGGTAGGTGCACATGTAATCAGATTAAGTCTGTAGTATGAATAAGGATCAGAAACCAATGTCGCCTATTTGGGCAAAGTACAAGATATTTTAACAATTATCATATCTTGAAGATATTGTTCATCGGCTAAAAATTACCATTACTCCAATACAACTGATAAGTCCTCCAAATTTTAATGTATGACGAAAAGGACCTACCAGAAATACTTATGTAAGACAGAAGATTTTGTGGAATTTGATCCATATGTGACTTTGTGTGGCCTTACTATATAGATGTCATACAGTCCACATCCGAATAAGCAGAATTAAAAACATTGGAATAAAGTAAATTTAATAGCTCGTGTATGAAGATACCGTCACTAACAAAACCATAGTATGAAACAGTTGTGCCAAAGTGTATTAGCCCAGATTGGATCCACTCAACAGCCAAGACGTCTAGAGTTGTGAAGCCACCCTGTTACCAAGGCATAGTCCTCATAAGAAAAGTTTTAAGTGATAACCTAATTTCAAGCAAAGTGAAAGTGAGAATATAAGAATAATGTTGAGATTCTTCTCTTCCTGTAAGAGTAAGTCATGATAAAATCCTTTTTCTAAATGATAGTGACAACCATACCTTAACAATTAATAGTGAAGCAGAAATAGGATCTTTAACTCCCAAAACAGTCCAAACAAGTGAGTTGTCAGATCCTGCAGGAATTATTCCAACTGGAATTGATACAGCTTCTGTTCTATCACTTCTACTGAGAAGCCCGTTGAATACCTGCAGAACTAAATTGTTGAGCTGGCATATAAATTACTTATACCTATCAAACTATAATATGAACATCAAGGACGAACCTCATTTACAATTCCATCGCCACCAACACACACAATTCCTACAAAACATTTTCAAGGTATCAATAAGACCAGTTGAAATGGTTGCCTCTGTCTTAGGCCTAGATAAACTATTTAGCTACATGTGTGCAGTTATTACCATCAGGGAATGTGCTAAAATCAAATGTAGACGCAAGAGATTTCGCATGACCAGCATGAGTAGTTTTAACTACTTCCATGTGAAAACCTGCAAGCTACAACAGGCACTAGAAAATAAGTAGCTGGAAGTAAACATATACAAATTTACGCAGTTAAGCGTACAAAATATACAAAATTAAATCAGGGTAGCAAATCAAAAGCAGATTACCAAATGACACATGCATGTATAAATTCAAAATTTTCTAATTCGTTTGTCAATGTCCAAGATGAGAGGAGCTTAGCAACTCAGCTTATGCAATTACATTCTAAATCATCTTCAAGAGAACTAGATGGCCAATAGTTGAATTACTTTTTTCAAAACGACGCCACACTGGCAATTACAGTTAGCTGCTACTTTATTTTTTAATTTTTTTTAAAACAGTACATTGCCACTGTGCTGCCAGGGGGGAGGGGTTAAATACTCTCGCTTAACCTTTTGTTAATGAATTTAACCCAGCTTTTTAGTCCAGTTCCATTAATACATTCATTATTTCCATCCTTTTCTACCACAGCAACGTCCGGAGGCTCAAGGGATTAGCGATTATGTAGAATTGGCATTCTCATATATATTCACTTACACCAGAATAGAAGGTATAATTTCCCACATGCCTAAATTGATATTGGGCAACAAGGAAAAAACGTCCAAAGAATTGACACTCTAACCATGAATCTATTTTCTGACCTCAGTATTTTCAGGTTGGAATTGAAAATCATTAACAGGAAACCGAAATCCATTATCCTCTTTGTGAGATCTTCACTTTTTCAGGTTAGAATTGAGAATTCATTAACAAAGAAACTGAAATACTCCCTCCGTTCTTATTTAGATGACATTTTAGAATACATGTGGTCAAACTTTTTAAAATACTCTTAAAACTATCTAGAGTGCCCACACGAAAACTATATCACTAGATTTTTTGTTAAAAGTACTATGATAATATTATAATTATATTAATTTATACTAATATAAAGTTATAAAAAGTAGAGTAAATTGCATGGTCACTCCTTATACATGTACGATTGTTTCACCTAGCTCCCTCTACTTGAAAATTATTTTCTCAGCCCCCTAAAGTTATCTCCTTATGCACAGTAACTCACTTTCTTTGTTTTCTAACACAGAAGTTTAGGGAGCTCCGATGGTCACAGTTACATCTTGCACGCCATGAAAAGTCAATAACATCATTTAAAAAAGAACAGAGGGAGTACTATTATCCTCTTTGTGAGTTCTTCACGAGACTGAAAACTGAATGGTAAAAAGGAAACATCAAGAAGCAAGTTTATCACCAAATATATACATACATTCATTTAAACTAACTGGTGTTTAGTGCAGTGCAGAAAGTATCTGTTTGAATTATGAAAACGTCATAAAGTACCTTAAATATAGGTTCTGCTTTGTCCTGGAAAACTTTACTCGATCTACCATGTCCAGATCGAGGGTTCAATATAACAAGTATTCTCAGTGGAGTTTTACATTTGATCGGTGGGTGGTCGAATAAAGTCCCACTGATGGGGGCATCTGGGTCTTGCTTGATACTGGATGTTGCAGGATGAGGTAGTACATTAATATATACGTGCTGTTCAGCAAAGCATGTTACCCACAAAATGGCCTCATCTTGGGTAGGAGCAATAAACCGGAAGTCCTTCTGAACTCTATATGTCTTTCCAAATAAAGACTTCTTAGCAGGATATGCATGCACAATAAAATGTTGGACGCCAGAATTATAAGATACCTGCCAAAAAATAAAATAGCCAAAAAATTACAGGACGGTCCAATTGGGCCAAAATAATGATAGAAGTGCATATTAGTATCTAAAACTTACAGAGATGACGTCTTCAAGGCTGAGTACAGAGGAACCCCATATTAGGGTTTTACTTGTGAGTCTTGCATCAGTTGTATCAGCTTTTCCATTTACAGGCAATTGATCATCCACTCCTATACTTTTATTTTTCTTGTCAAAAACCACTTTTCCAGCATAAACTTCATAGCCTAGAAAATTAGACCTCTCATCCACCGGATCATTTTTTTGCTCATGGTTTTTTGCCTTTTTGGGATCTTTATTGTCAACAACAGCGTGCTTCTGCCTCAAAGATTTTGATTTGCCTCTTTTCTCTGGAAATACAATGGGGGAAGATTGTTGTCCAGCTGACTTTTGAGAACGCCGACTACCAGAACGGCGGCTGGATTTCTGGGATGAATTTCTGGAAGTTTGATTTTCTAGCTCAGCTCCTTCCATGTCTTTCTTTTGAACAGGACTTAAAAACATCGGTACGGGTAAGGAATTTGATACAAATTCAGAGGTGTATGAAGCATTATGGCACCAATGTCATGTAATAGGGTTGGTGGTATAATCAAATAATCTGCGACAAAAGGAAAACAGAACAGCTTTAAAATGCATATGGCTGGTACATATGTGTTGCTTGTCATTGACCAAAAGTAAGCAACTATTAAGGGCAAATGAGCATATGCGAGCTTCATCCGCACAAACAACAAAGAAGGATAGCCACAAAAGGGCGAACTCCTTGAGAGGTTGTAGTACTGAGTGCTGAAACACTTCTCCAGCAAATAATTTTGACAACTACTAGAATATCTACAATGGTGATTTCCTATCTCTACTAAATTATATATGTACCTCATGTTTAACTATGCACGATAAAACCCTGAGGAACTTCTAACAATTGTACACTCCTAGTCCATGTTTAACTATGCATACTACAACTCCAAACATCATATCTACTTCTAACAATTGTATTCTTGCGTTGAGCACTCGAGCCATCACCCTGAGCTTTCCAACTGTCAATGATTAGAAGCTGATCTGGTGGACTATATGCAAATTTGAACATATTTCGCAAATCCATAATTAATAACTTTAATCCACAACACCCGCACCTTGGGTACCACCGTACCAAGTCCTATGGGGTTAATTGAGATAGACCGAGAACGATCTTGCGCGCAAACAAATCCGCGACTAACCGAATGGAGAGAAAGCATTTGGATTTGATTGCTTACAGCCACAGCAAAGAAGAGATGCCCCAGAACAAAACTAACTGAGGACAATCAAATCCATCCAAGAAATGTAGGGCTCCTTACCAAGGAAAGAACAAAGCAATTCAAGTCCGGATGGATCTCCACTACACGCTAGCCCAGAATCAGTACCACATCTACGTCGTAGCCGGCCACTGGGAGAGGAAAAATGCCGACCAGCCACCAGTCCGTTCCAATCCGGGCGTACGACTACGGTGGCTCGTGGGGTTGGGGCTCCGCCGCCCGAGAACGCCGGATGGGGAGAGAACGGGAGAGGATGGGGGAGTGGGGAAGAAGAGCAATGGAGTGGGAGGCGGAGGGCGGAGGCCGGGAACCCGGACGCGGATCCGGATCCCCTGACTTGATGAAGCAAAGCCACAGCGTGCAGTCGCTCGCACAATCCACCGTCGGATGCGATCTAACGGCTCCTCCTCTCTCAGCCCACCAAACAAAGCAACTACCTCTCCCAGCCCAACAAACTGGGCCCACTAAACAAAGCATCATCTCTCCTAGCCCAACAAACTTAGCCCACTAAACAAAGCATCTACCTCTCCCAGCCCAACAAACTCGGTCCACTAAACAAAGCATCTACCTCTCCCAGCCCAACAAACTCGGCCCACCAACTAAGCCGCGTCTTTTTTAGAAGATTCTAACCGTATGTGGTTGTGCACTTGTGCTATTCACCGCCTCCGCTGGAAATTTCTGGAAGCCAACAAGCCGTACGTGGTAAAAATTACTCAGATTAACCGAACACTTCATAGTCACAGGATTCCAACCTCCGTCTTAGTTGGATCCAGTCCAACTTGGCTGGTTCAGTTTTAGTCCAAAAAAGGTGGTCATCATGTAGTTGGGAGGTTGGCACAGGCCCTTACATGGTGAAGACCTTATACTTAGAGAAAGGAAACCAAGAAAAAAAAATCAGATTCATCCCCATTGAAAGACATTCAGAGTTAGTGAACGTCATGCAGTTTTTAGCTCACCTGGTGAGATCATGCCAGCAAATCAACAATATCCTGCTGGGGATATCACCGAGTGTGTACTGTACTGTGTACAGTTGGTGTAGTGGTGGCGATGACAGATATTGATTTGCTTTGGTGGTTACAAATAAAGGATAACATAAATTTTTTCTTGTAAAGAAAGGATCGTAGGACTCCGATCCAGCTCTCCAAGGTTGTAACCGAGGGAGCTACATCAATAAGTTGGACTTGCACTGATTGGACAGGAGATCCTTTCTTTGCTTTTTTTTAGTGGAAATTATTTCTAATAGTTGAGCCTTATCATTATCCATTTATCCTGCGGAGGCTTTCTTTATCTTTACCAACACTAACGATCGAACAATGACCGCTTCGAATCCTATGTACCATTATACAAACCACATATTATGCCGAGCGAGCGTCGGGGCCTCGGGGGTGCAGCAGCACCCACGAGTTCGAGCTGCCGGCGTCGCACCTCAGCAGCAGCACCGGCTGATGGCATCGGCCGAGGAGGAGTACGGCGTCCAGCAGGGGGGTGTCACCGCCAGCCATCTCGTGCAAGCTCAGGGACGTTTTGCACGCCATGGTAAGCACGACGATCGATCGGTGCACCGGTGAAGCTGACCCCTGCTCAGGTTGTCCATGATGATTCGGCGTGGTGAGAGCATCTACAACAATACACCTCAGCTGTTAGTAAAAGGTTGCCACATCAGCTTTTAGATGATGTGGAGGAGAGAAGATGAGGAGAGAATATGAAGCTGTTTCTACATAAAGAAACTATCAGATTGTTAATACTAAGACGTAAGAAACAACAAAAAACTCTATTGAAGGTTTAGTTGTTATCTAAACACTCATTTTGTGAGTCCCACTGTCTACCAACAACCAACAAACTTGTAGCAATTAAAGTCTTAGATACAATTTTAAGAAACAATCTATTGGAATGGTTGTTTCTTTTTATTAGATTGAGTACTCTCTCTTTTCTTAGTAACAAGTTAAGAAACAAACTATTATAAATGCTCTGATTGCTCGCGCGCAAGGATGGCTACGCCGACGACGTGCCGTGGACGACGAAATACTCCTACTTAGCTAGGTCACATTGATGCCACTTTCGTGGCGTTGGCTACCCAGGTTTGCTGCCTAAAGATAGTATGATATTCATACTACTACTCGTACAAAGTTCCATTTCCCCAAATGGGCCCAAAACGTAATGGCGAGGCTTTGGGCCTACTTTCGCAGATAACATGGGACAAGCGTTACAGCCCACGCATATTACTGGTCTTCACTTATTACAAGTCTTCTATCTCCGAATCTGACAGGCCCAACTGAACATCCCAAAGGCACAGTCGGACTAGCGCATGGCCAATCATATTTGGGCCGTACGTATAGACTAGTAGACTACAAAGGCTAAAATTTAAATGCATCATTTCCTTATCATTGTTAATGCTAAAAGCACGCAACTTAATCAATCTTTTGTTGGCACTGGGTCAGGGCTCATGAGCTGTGGTGGCGTGAGTCGTGACGCCAAAAACGGATTCTTCTTGTGTGTCAGAAGCCTGCCTAAAAGCATCTCCATGGAAGGATAAATATGCGTCGCACACTGATCTGCTTGCTGTCCCCTTCTTTTTCTCCAACTTCGGTAACTTTACAGTACAAAGCTTACAATCTTTCTTTCAGAATTCAGAAAAGCAGCAGCTATCTTGTTTCAGAGGTAGTTGCTACCACAACTATAACGGCACATGCATGCTTTGAATGTTTTACTACAGGACAATCTCTTCAATTACCATGGCTCAACATTTGCTTTGACTTTCCTTTGATGTCAGAACCATCCTCAAAAGCCGAATGCGGCAACGATACAAAAGCTCACTACTGTCCTTCGTAACATTGAGAAGGATGTGCGTGTATGTTCACTACTGTTCGAATTCTTGTTTACATCATAAGTGACATTTTACTACTTTTACCGACCATTGCCGTTCCAGTAGGCGTTGTGTATGAATCACGAGTCGTTTTCTTTCGGCTAAAGTATTTGGCAGTACGAGTCGCCAATGCTACTTTGATTCCACCTATTGAATGAAACCAGAAAAGCAAAGATTCTTGGAGATATCAGGCACGCTTTTATGGGCATCCTTTGAGTTGGATCTCCAAAAGAAGCCTTCCCCAGTGCTCTGCAGTTCGCATGCAACAGCAGCAGCAGCAGCAAATAAAAATGGCACGAGGTACGCCTTTTGGCGCAAACATTCCCGAAGTGACGCGGTGCACGACGAACATGCGATCCACTCGGCGCGGTGGCTGCCTTCCTGCCGTAGCTCACACAACAGTAGCCGGCCGGCCATTTAAAAGATGCTCCTCCTTCATATATCCGAGTGATATTAGATTAGGTCAATCAATCATGGTACTGGTACAATATTGCAAGAGCCAGCAAAGTACATGGTTTCACAGATTTCAGGCAGGCTGCTGCAAGTGCTTACTGCTGCTTCAGGTCATGGTGGAGTTATGGACCCTTTTTATTTGTCTGATCCAGTGATCCACCACCGCAATCGATCTGCAGTTAGCTGCAGATGCAGGCGGCGGCTGCCTCTGCCTGCGTCGTATCGTGCATTTATTTTACTCCCAGTTGCTGCCGTGATTCAACTGGGCGGATGGGGCCAGCAGCTACGATCGAGCTAGAGATCGATCGGGGAGAGAGAGAGAGAGAGTATCGTCACATTTAATCGCAGGTTCCAGCGGAAAACCTACGGCCGTCCCACGCAGATGCACGCGAACGTGGACGAGGTGTCAAATCGGCAGGCAGTTGGATTAATTCACTCGCGAAACCTGGCAGCTGTCAGATCTGGATGCAGCCCGACCCCGTGATTGGATCTAATCTTGCAGTAGTTAATTACTGCAGTAGTACCACGACTGCTGCCACACGCCCGATCAAAATTAAAAGCATGTACAATGATGTGACGTTAGCTGTCTGTAAATTTTGATATACATGATATAAGATGATGTGGATGAAAGAGATAGAGCATAGAGAATTAAATTATTTCTCATGCAGTATTCGGCTGTAACACGAGAAACAAGACACAAGGTACATAGAGGAGTTGTCTATAAAAGCATATAAAAACACAACCTATTATAGAAACTGTCTTTAGTATTATCTATAGATAATATGAAAAAGTACTATAGATAACAATTGTCTATACTATCGTACATGTCCTCGGTCTTACCTAGTTGTCTACCTCTACGGGGAGCAATTGGAGCGTGCGTGGTCATGCAACGCGAGAACAGTCAACGTGAGATCGATGGACTGACCGATCGATCGATCGATCTCGGCGATATGGTGAGGCGCGCACCGGCATCTGGCACGGGGCCCTAAATGACACGCAAATAGCCGCAACGGCAATAAAAGAACGGGCGTTGCGTTTGCTGAATTCCGCCGAGATTTCACATGCCGCGGTAGACCGGCACGGCGCGCCGTAGACCCAGCGACAACTACAAGCGTGCCCTCAGTCCCTCACCGCTCGGCCCCCCGGCTCTCGGGTACGCACGCACGAACGGACGGACAGGCATGGGAAAGGTGCGCGCGGGGGCCGGCCGGCCGGGCTCTAATCTCCCAGTTCTAACTTGTCGGCGCGGCCGTAACATCAAAAAAGCGCACGGTTAGTTCCGTGATGATCGAGTGAGTGGGTTACAATTACTGCTCATGATGAGTTTACGGTTGCCTATCTGGACTTGATTAGGGCCGCGGCGCAGCGACGTGCGACGGCAAATAATAAACTTGTCACGCTTTATGTGGAGGTTGACAGTTGCAACCAACTACCCCCAGCCTAGCTAGCTTGTGGGCAGGAGATGGGCCGGTGATGTGGTGCCGTATAAGGGTTTGTTTGGTTGGTGCCCTGGATTCTATGTCTGAAAAAAATAGTGTCTAAAGGTAACTTGGAAAGTAGATAATTTTTGTTTGATCAGGTAAGCCTGAAGATGTAGTGTTTGGTTGATGACTTGTGCCTGAAAGAAAGCTTTCACTGCTTTGGAGGGGCTGCTTGGACCAATCGTTCATTTTTTGAGCCTCTGGCTTTGGAGAGGCTGCTTGGACCAGAAAGAAAACCAGGTTTGCAACCAAACAAATTTCTGGCAGACATCCGGCAGTGGCTGGCCAGGCCACTGGCGTCTCAGGTATCGATCCAAACAGACCCTAACTCCGCCGACGTCGGCGTATATGGATGCGTATGTATCGATCTCACACATGACTCACCCATCCGTTTTCCATTATTCCTAATGCGGGAGGACATTGTTATGAATCTGGATGGAAAGTCCTGTCATATACTCCGGGGCGCGCGTTCCACTTGCTTGACCCCTGAGAATATGCTTGATACAACGATGCATACCTGTATGCTGGCTAGCCACTACATACAGCTTGCAGAAGCAAATACAGGTGAGTAGTACTACTCACTTATCTTGGTAACCATAATACACAACGTGACGTCTTTACACACGGGATGGGCACATGGTTATATTCCTGGACGGATCTCGTCCTCCCTCTTTATGTGCAGCTAGCCCTTATTGCGCTGCTGCTAGCTTAGCCTTCGATGGATGGATGGATCGATCGATGGGATTGTTAAGGTATTAATTCCCCGTGGGATTCCCCGTATGTACAGTACAGCGCTCCTGTGTGTTCGCGTTGCGTCAAGGGACCACACCGTGGCATGTGAGGCTACTTGCGCGAACAGTAACTCCCAGCACATGCCCTGGAAGTTGTGGGGTTGCGTGCCATGGATGCTGGATCGCCGATCGTGCGTGTGTAGCTGCGTCGGTAACTCTCGTTTTACGGCGGCGGCGTCGAGGATTCGCCGGGCCACGCCGAACGTGTGCGCGGTTTTACACTTTTACGTCACGTAATTGGCTGAGGTTGCTGTTTTGCATGGGCGCGCCGAGAGGGACGGATGAATGAGTGATCGAAGGAACGAACGAATGAATGACCGGATCAGTGGAGATCGATCGATCGCTTGGCTTGGAGCAGTGGGGTGTGCATGATCCGATCGATCAGTGCCTGTCATCTTCGATTTGCTAGTAAGCAGGGCATCTAACGCCAATCGCGACAGTGTCGCGGGATGTCACGCCGCGCTGTAGGACAACTTGTTCGGATTGCAACTCCGTGAGCTAGTTAGCTGGACGCGTCCAGAATTATGGGCGTTAATTCTTCTCTCAGGTTTGGTTCACCCATTCAACACGTCGACACAAGCATCAATACCGGTGACGGACCTTATGTTTTCCGTATAAACGGTGTTGTTCACCATCGTATTGGTTCACTTCTGCCAGCTGATGGGAACTGGCTGGAATATGCTCAGCTTTATATATATGGCACTCATAATGTAGTGCAGAATAGGTTCGCTATTTTTGAAAGGGGTGCTGCCCGTTGTGACCAGCGGGATCCTTCTATCGTCGCTGCTCTCACTGCTATGTTTGACCGTTGTAATCCGTTGGTGAGGCAGTTCAGGATGGCTTGTGATCGACTGCTTTCTCCACATGCTTCGGAGATTAGCGTACAACTCATTGGTTCTAACACGTCACATGGTAGTCGCTACACCCTTCCAGCTTCTTCCGAATTAGCTGCTCTAATTGTTGGAGATTTCTCTACTGATGTCTCCACGTTTGACGTTATTATTCAGACACATGCCGGCGATTTCAAGTAGGTATCGTCATTCCATCCAGCTTTGATGTCTTTGCAATATCCTCTTCTATTCCCATATGGGGATAAGGTTTCCACTTTGCACTACTACAAAAAGGGTAACACTGGACGCCTCATCACAGACGGTTGACCAAAACCGTTTGTATTACATGTAATCACAGACGGTTTTGGTTTAGAGACCGCCGTGTTATCGTCTAACGTTAAAAACCGCTCGTGAAGAGGTAATATCACGACGGTTCATAGCTAAAACCGTCTGTGAATTATCACAGACGGTTATTGTTAATAACCGTCTGTGATAATTCTACATATCATAGACGGTTTTCAACAAAGAACTGTCTATGATATTACTACATATCACAGACGGTTTTTTTGTTATAAGCGTCTGTAATAATAGCGCTACAGCTCCCAGTTGAAGCCCGATGAGTTTCTTCGTCGTCGATGCGTCTCTTTGTCGCATCCGCTTCGGCTCCCCGATGCGTCTCTTCGTCTCACGCTTCAAATTTAATCCTTGTTTTATAAAAAGGATCATCCGCCATCGAAGATGATCATCCCCACATACTTATAAAAAAAAAAGATCATGGCTGCCTCTTCCTTGTCATCGGCATTGATGGCCTACCTGGCCGCACTGTACGAGCACCTCTCTCGCTGTATGTTGAACCGTGCTGCAGAAGAAAACTGTTTCAACAGTGTCTTTACTCCTCTGTCGGCCGAGAATTTGCCGGAGCAGGTGACGGCCACCTTCCGCCGTCTTGACATCCTCCTCCGCCGTGTCTTCCGGGTGATCTCCCACTTTCGGCGAGTTTACCGCGTCATCGACGTGGTCATTCAAAACGACGTTGCACGTCTCCAGAAGGCTTGCCGTCACGTGGACTATGTAATCAAGGCCGCAGGCGACCAAGTCGACCAGGCCGAGACCCCTCAAGCAAAGGAAGAGAGCCTATGGGCTCAATTCTTCTTGGTTCAACAACAGGGTCTTCGGAGACATTCGAACGAGCGTCGTGGTGGACGATTTCGAGCTTCGTCACGATGATCGAAACCGTCCGATGCCGCACGCCGCCTCAAGTATTGAAGACGGAAATAGTAGCCTACCTTCGCCACTAGAAAAACTTTGTTTATTTATAGGTTTCTACTTTTTTTTAATCTTTTTGTAAGTGACTGTCCACGCTGTTTGGGGGGGGGGTAAAATAACCGCTTTGTAGTTCATGGGATAAACCAGACTTTTCTAATAGTTCGAGAGAGTAAACCGGATTTTTTCCTATATGAAAATTCCAAAATGAAAAAAAAGTTTGGAGGTGAAGTTACTATATTAATTATATGTTGAATTATTACTCTATATATATATATATATCGAGACTATTTAGTGGAACAAATTAATTAATTATATATATATCCGATCATGTATATATATATATATATATATATATATATATATATATATATATATATATATATATATATATATATATATATATATAGTTAAAGCAAATTTTCAAAGAAGATTTAAATGACAAAATTGACATATAAACATGTAATTTCTTCATGTCATGTAAGTGTATATACAAGATAAATATACTTGAGAAAAATTATTTCACAGACGGTTCCATAATGGAACCGCTCAGTGATATGGGATATATCACAGACGGTTCTATTATGGAACCGTGCAGGATAATTATCACCGATGGTTCCATAATAGAACCGCTCGTGATAAGTCTCTTTATTATTAGGAGCCCACCGCTAGGGTTTGTGCCCGCCTAACTCGTCACTCCCAACAAGATTTACTCTCGTCTGCCTCTCACCACCTCGACGCCGCCTCGACCCTATCGCTGTCATTGTTGTGCATGCCGGTTGTGACACCACTCAGATTGCACAAGACACTCAATGCGATAGTAGTGTCTTGTGTAGTGTCGTGGTCGTGCCACAATTACGGTGACCTCGCCACCTGTGTGTCGCTCATGTTGCCATGGCTTGGTTCTCTGCTTTCGACCTCCCGGCTTGAGCCCCTGGTTGGGCTTTGCTTTCCCATCCTCCCTCTATTCTCCTCTAGATCTGTTAGCTTAATGTCTTTTGTTGAGTTTGATTTTTATGCTTGAGCCTTAAGTTGTGTCCTGATGTTTGTGTGATTTATGCAAGGTGAAGGAGATGGATGAGGATTGTGCTGGTGGTGGGGTCGCCGTCGTGGTTGCGCTGTACTGAGGTATCACCCTACTGGTGTGGTGGCCGAGTTTGAATTGCTCAATGATGTTAATAGTCTTATGCTGAAATTGAATTGATAATTAGTTCATATTAATAGTCCCCTTGCTCTGTGATGTAATGATGTTAATAGTCTTATGCTGAAATTGAAGTGATAATTAGTTCATATTAATAGTCCCCTTGCTCTGTGATGTAATGATGTTAATAGTCTTATGCTGAAATTGAATTGATAATTAGTTCATATTAATAGTCCCCTACCATTCCATTCATAATCTCTTCTCTATAAAGTCTCGAAGCAGTGGCTGCTTGTGCTATTAAAACTGGCATCATATATATATATATATATATTGTTCGTAGTCAACAACCACTTTCGGGGGGTCATCCACGAAGCATGAGAAGGATGAGATAGTAGCCACGGGCAACCTCATTGAGCCCATGCAAGTTAAAAAAGTATGGATGCAAGGAGAGCGTCAGGACATCCAACTAATTGGATGTTGTCGATAGGTAATTGGACGTCGCTATGTTCAAAAAGTGACGTGATGCGTGGATCTATCATGTGAACAATTCTTGAGCATGTAATTGTCTTTAAACCCAACAAGAACACCAAGCAACAAGTTGAGAATTCTTTTGAAATGTGAGAATGGTTGCTTGGTGTTCTTGTTGGGTTTAAAGACGATTACATGCTCAAGAATGGTTAGTTGTTGATACATGATGCCACTTCCCACCGGAATACTCAAGGCCCACGCCACTTTCTCAATATAGCGACGTGTTACTTCCATCGACAACATCCGTGGATGTCCTAACGATCTCCTTGCATCCATACTTTTTAAACTTGCAGGGCTCAATGAGGTTGCTCAGGCTACCGCCTCATCCTTCTCATGTCAAGGTGACGATCCTCAAGTGGCCGAGAGAGTATGAACAATATATATATAGTATATATATGATGCCGGTTTTAATGGCACAAGCAGCCACTGCTTGGGGCTTTATAGAGAAAAGTCATCACAGATGGTTTCAGCCACAAACCGTCTGTGATATATACTTATCACAGATGGTTTCAGCCATAAACCGTCTGTGATAGGTTCTTATCATAGACGGTTTTAGCCACAAACCGTTTGTGAAAGTATGCATCACAGACGGTTTGAAAACCGTCTATGATGACCTCATGTATCACTGACCTATAAACTCAGACGGCTCACGAAACCGTCTGTGATGACATTTTTGAACCGTTTGTGAATACCTTTTCTGTAGTAGTGTTGGGATCAAATTTAGAGAGACCGACGATCTATGAACTACAGTTCATGAGGATGTTTCCATGCTTGAGTTCTATTGCTGTTACCTGCGTTATCATACAGGCGAGCCTAATGCTTTCACCTGCGATCTGGGAGACTGTCCGACTAGATTATTGTTAATTCCTTCTCCTATGTGGAGGGAACTCATCTTTCTTTCCATATTTTCATTCAGGATAAGCTTTGGTCCGACACATACCAGGGCATAACAGATGCCACTGGAAAAGATGTCAGCATAAAGATGATATTGCCTACTAGCTTCATTGGTAGCAGAAGATATATGGTTTGGAATTACCATGACTCCATAGCTTTGTGCTGTGCGTATGTGCTCCTGACTTATTCACGTGCAACCCGAAATGGCTAGAGATAATTGAGGCACTCCGTCCTGAGCCTGGACAGTGCCCTTCTGATACGTATGATATCGTAACTCGGGTCTACCATATGAAATTGCAAGAATATCTTGTGGACATTAAAATGGCAGTGCTTTTGGTCCTAATCATGCAGGTGCCTTTCCTTTGTCCTCACGATTATTTCTGTTTTGATTTCAATCTGCTCCTTTCTCATCGTTCTTTTCTGCTGTCCTATTTTGTAGTGATTGTTGATATCGATTTTGTCTGGAATTTAGAATATAAATAAATTATTATGTAAAAAAATATTATCAAATAAATAAATTATACTGACAGCTAAAATTCATCACAACATAAAACAACTAAAAATTGTGAAGTAATTTTCTTAAATGAAAATCGCTATGACATACATGGACTAGCACATAGTCTGACGGTAAATATTCCGTCGACAATAAAATGTCTGCGTACCCAAATATTTAAGAATATTTTAAGTACTAGATGAGGTTGAACCTATGTGATAACACACTTGTCGTATACAAGCCAAACAGATACATGCATGCATGCACACATGAACTATGTGCTTCATATAGCCCCTGGATTAAACCAACAACCCACACTTGAGCCCACATCACAAATAAGGCAGCTCGCATGCATGAATTAAACGATTTATTAGTTAATTGATTAACTAAAAAGGAATAATATTAATTAATTAATTAATTAATTAAGAATGATGGGCCACCCGTCAGCCAAAGCTTGCGATAGCACTTCTCCCTTGCCACAGATAAAGTGGTGCATCATGGGCTGCATGCATGCGGAAATTAAATCCTTTCCCTAAGATGAATGATCGTGCATGGCCCACATGGCCGTCAAAGCATGCTATGGCGTCTCTCTCACGTAAAGAAAGTGGTTGCATGCATCAAAGGGTTAATTGCCTTCTTAGTTACTGAAATTAACAAAAATGGTAATGACCCATCTGCCAGCCAAAGCAAATGCATGAGTAGCATCTCTCCCACGCTGCAAGGAAAATAGCAGCATGCCTGCATGCCTAAGCATGTGCAATCACTACTACAAAATAGCATATAGTGGACGTCTTATTATAGACGGTTTCAAATGTTGTATTTATCACAGATGATTTCTTTGGAACTGCTCAGGATGTTAGACTATCACGCACGGAACCGCTCGTGATAGTACAACATCACGCACGGTTTATAACTAGAACCGCTCTGTGATATACTGGCATTATAAATATCAGGCCATCTCGATAGACCCCTGCCCCTAGCGCCTCCAGCCACCACCCCTGCTGCCTCCTCCCCCATTGCGCCACCTTAGAGAAAAGAAGGAAAGGAGAAAGCTAAAGAGAGGAGGAAGGGAGAAGGAGATCAGGAAAAAGGGGAAGAGGATCTCGCGGGATATTAATTTGGGATATTCGTCGTGAGCTCCAAGGGTAACGATCTGTAACCCTTTATATTTACTTTAGGTTAATAGCTAATCAATTTTAGTATGTTTGGTCAATAGCAAGAGTACTTGCTCTAATTTAACACTAATTTGTTACTTGCGTAGCGTAGATGGACCGAAGCTGGATGTACGGTGAGAACCGTGTGTGTGAAGAGTACATTAATGGTTTGTTTGCTTTTAGAAGAGCCGCCGAGCAGGATATGTTGAAGAAGGGGATAAAATTTATGTACTATCCATGCATTGCTTGCGGCAATTTGAAGATATTTGACAACCCGGCGTAGATCGAAGCGCACTTGATTTGAAGGGGTTTCAAAAGAGGGTATACATGTTGGACCGGTCACGGTGAAGAGCAGATTATACAGGAAGTTAATAATGACGACATCGTCGAGAAAATCAACGATATGTCGGATGTTAACTGTGCTTTTGATGAGGATAGGTTGCACGATGATAATCTGGATCAGATGCTACGTGATGCAGAAGGGAACTACAGTGAGAGAGAGTTTGGTAAATTCGAGGGCTTAATGAAGGACTTGGGGAAACCTTTGTTCCCTGGCTGCAAGCCGGAATACACAAGGTTGTCAACCGTGCTTGAACTGCTGAAATTGAAGGCAAGCAATGGTTGGTTCGACAAGAGTTTCACAGTGTTTTTAGGTCTCCTAACGTACATCCTTCCAGAGGGAAACGTGTTGCCCAGCACCACCTACCAAGCCAAAAAGGTTTTTTGTCAATTGGGAATGGAAGTAGAAAGAATACATGCATGTCCGAACGATTGTATCCTTTACCGTAAAGAGTATGCAGATATGCATGTATGTCCCGTGTGCAAAATATCCCGATACAAGCGTAAGAATATTGCTAAGGTGAAGCAAGGACCTCCTGCTAAGATGTTATGGTATCTGCCTGTGATCCATGCACGTTTGAAGCGTTTATTTGCGAATCGAAAGGAGGCAAGATTACTGCGTTGGCACTCGGAGGAGCGTAAGAAAGATGAAAAGCTAAGACACCTCGCTAATTTCGCTTAGTGGAGAAACTTCGATCGAGTCAAGAGTTCGGTGCGGAACCGAGGAACATAAGGTTAGGGTTGAGTACGATGGAATGAATCCTTTCGGTAATATGAGCAAATGATATAGCACCTGGCCCGTGAATCTATGTGTCTACAACCTTCCTCCTTGGCTGTGTATGAAGCGGAAGTACATTTTGATGTTGCTACTTATCGAAGGGCTGAAGCAACCTGGGAATGATATTGATGTATACTTAGCACCATTGCTGGAAGATCTTGTGACACTGTGGAACGAAGGGGTACAAGTATGGGATGCGTACAAATGAGAGAACTTCACTTTATGCGCCATGTTGTTCTGCACCATCAATGATTTTTCTGCCCTTGGTAACCTATCAGGGTTCAGTACAAAAAGAGCCAAAGCTTGTCCGCACTGCTTAGATGGTACCTAGAGTGTATGGCTGAACAATTCGCGTAAAACTGTGTATATGCATCACCGTAGGTTCCTTCTCAGGATTCACCCATATCGCAAGGTGAAAAAACAATTCGACGGAAATAAAGAGTACGGTTTGCATCGATGCCATGCACGTGGAGAAGAATGTATGTAATTGCTTGATTCGTCTCTTACTGAACATTAGTGGCAAAACAAAGGATGGTGTTAACGCATGGCGTGACTTGGTTGATATGAACATAAGGACCGAGTTAGCACCGAAATAGACCGATAAAGGACCAACGTACCTTCCCCCAGCTTGCTACACTTTGTCCATGGGCGAGAGAAATGAACTATGCCATAGCTTGCATGGTGTGAAAGTTCCGTCCGGTTACTCTGCCAGTATTAATAAACTTGTTTCCATGAAAGATTTGAAATTAATTGGTATGAAGTCTCATGATCGTCATGTGTTGATAACACAAATGCTTCCTGTTGCAATTAGGAGTATGTTGCCAAACAAGGTCCGAGTGGCAATCTTCCGGTTGTGTTATTTCTTTAACTTAATTGCTCAGAAGGTCATCGATCCTGAAGGACTAGATGCTCTGCAGGCCGTGGTGGTGATGACTCTATGCCATCTTGAGATGTATTTTCCTCCGTCATTTTTCGATATCATGGTCCATCTCATTGTTCACCTTGTGAAAGAGATAAAGATATGCGGCCTTGTGTTTCTACGTCATATGTACCTGTTCGAGCGGTACATGGGAATTCTCAAGTCATACGTACGAAATCGATCTCGACTGGAGGGCAGCATCATCGAAGGTTATGCAACCGAAGAGGTCATTGAGTTTTGCGTCGACTACATGGCTCAGGTGGAACCGATAGGTGTGCCTTTATCTCGTCATGAGGGGAGACTGGAGGGTATCGGGACCATCGGAAGGAAAGTAACCCCTCCCGATCTAGATACGTATGCTCAAGCCCATTTCACGGTCTTGCAACACATGACCCAAGTCTCCCCGTACATCGATGAGCACAAAGACATGGTACGCCAATAGAATCCAGACTGGTCGGAGGTTTGGATCACAAGAGAGCACAACCGTCGGTTCAATGAATGGTTAAAGGTGCGATTCACTAGGAGGTCATCAAGTGATGATACGCTGCTATGGTTGGCAAAAGGGCCAAAATTTACAATTGTGACATGGCAAGAATATGACATAAATGGGTACACATTTTATACGGCAGCTCAGGATAGGTAGAGCATAGTCCAGAACAGCAGTGTCCGCATAGATGCATTTCACGAGCAGTTCAATATCGCCGGGGCATGTGGGTTGAACTCCTACTATGGGTTCGTAGAGGAGATTTGGGAGCTCGACTACGTACTTTTCAAGATCCCCCTGTTTCGATGCCATTGGGTTAAACTTCTGCAGGGCGTGAAGGTCGACAAGTACGGTATCACTACTGTGGACCTCAAACGTGTCGGATAGAAGGACGAACCATTCGTACTCGCTAAGCAAGTTGTTCAAGTTTTTTATGTAACGGACCCGACAAATAAGAACCGCCACGTAGTTCTTCATGGATAAAGAAGGATTGTCGGAGTTGAGAATGTCATGAATGAGGAAGAGTACAATCAATTTGACAAGTTGCCTCCTTTCAGAGACAGCATCAGGCTCAAGGAAGAACCCAGTGAGGAAGCTAGCTATATGCGCGTTGATCATCATGAAGGGCTATATTTTAATTAAGAATTTATTCCATAACATGAGACATGTCAATGTGGACTTGCCATGTGTTATGGACTTGTAATATGTTATTTTGATGTCAACGTGGAATTATCATGTGTTAATGTGTTATGGACTTGTCATCTCTGATATTGATGTCAATGTGGACTTCATTGTAATGTGGAGTATCAAAATTGGTTTCACTTGATTTGGAGTTAAGTTGAATTATATATGAATTTTTGAAGTCAAATGAATTTTCAGTCAAATTATTTGGAGTTGTGTTATGGACTTGTCACCAGGTTCATGTGGATAAATAGAATGAACTATCATGGCATATCACAGACGGTTCTCTTATGAAACCGTCTATGATAAGTAATCACAGACAGTCTCATAATAGAACCGTGTGTGATATGGTTATATCACAGACGGTTCGATTATGGAACCGTTTGTGATTACTTATCACAGACAGTTTTATAATAGAACCGTCAGTAATATCCCTTTATTAGGAGGGAACCACTAGGGTTTGTGCGCCCTTATTCATCACTCTCCCTTACTCTCGCCTGTTCACCTCCCCAGTGCCTTAGCCCCTTGCTCTCGCTCATTCGCATTCGACCTCGACGCCGCCGCCCAAAGCCTCCTCCCCGACACGCTCGTTCGCCTCTGACCTTGACGCCGCCTGAAGCCTCTGAAGCCACCTCCCCGACCTTACCATCCTCCTGCCCCCACTCGGCGTCTTCCTCTTCGGTTGCTGCAGCGTACGCAAATCACCCACTTGCCCTCCCCCCTATCCTGACGATCTTATTCTTATGTCATGCGCCTACTGGACTGGATTGTATCAATGAATTAGTACGTTTTCTAGATAGGTGGCTCGAGAATCCGTTGTATGTGTATCTGGTCGATTTCCAGTTAGATCTGGGAGGCGAATTTTGCAATTTGGTGAGTTGGCAGCCGACTAGCAAGACTTCGAAAATAGGGACAGTGCTTGTTCAGAATTATAAGTTCTTGAGCACCAAACGCCACACTGCCTCTGATTCTTCTACGATATCCTCGTAAATTTAGTTTTTGCTTTCTTGCTTCCTGTACCGGCGTGTTGTATTGCGTTGGGCTTGGGCTTCCGTTTTGTTTCACATCGGTTCAATGTTATGACATATATGAAAATATTTGCTTGTAAATTGTAATATAGTATGATCTACGGTACCAGTACCCCTTAGTTCATGGGAGTTACGAAACCTAATTGCCAATCCACCAGAGCAGATTGAAATATTTGTATTTTTTTTGCCTGTGTCGTATTGTGTAGTCCATGTGTATTTGGTTTTAGTCATCTGGCAGTTGGGTTTTACATATGGAGGAGCTATGGAAGGTGCATGGGGGATAATGTTTGATGTTTGACTTAATTTATTCCCCATTAGAAGAGTGAGTTATTCTGGGATGAATTGGTGATGTAAAAGCATGTTTTGTGTTGATAACACTAGTGATAGTACCATGTTCTATTGATCTCCCTTTTATGTTAAACAGATGGAGTTCTACATCTGCTTGCTGCTTGTTTTTATGAAGGCTTGAAGGGTAAATGGGTTGGTTTCTAGATGTCATGGTAATATGGTATTATTGGTATTATATGTAGGTTAATTTACTACCCTTATGAAAATTTTATGATGTATCTGTATTATGTGCAAATTCTTCAATATTAATTGTATTTGTGCCTCAGTCATGTGCTTCGTGCATAATTTTTGTTATTAAGTCCTAATCATACTCCTTACGTATATTTTTAGGAAAGTGTACATTTAGTGTTTTTATCTATTCTCTTGATTGTGTGCCTTGTATCCCTTGAGTACCTTTTCAGTTTTTAATTTTCTTTACTACGTATTCTATATTTCAGTTCAATGGGTAACTTCTATTTGTTTATATAATTAATTTGTTTACAAGGCAATTTTAGTTAATTGCGTATGTAACTTATATAGATAGCAAATAGGCGAGATGGCAGAGGCACCGTCTTCGCCGCCGTCATCGACGTTGCCGAATGTATTTGGATCTCCGAGTAAAGTGGTACGTAAGTGAGATGGTAGAGGAATATCAAAATTGCCTGTGGGCCGAATGACTATCACGGAGGTCAGTGACATTGGGATCCCTCTGAGTCCCAAGAAAGCAGCAGTGAGATTCTGGACCATCTGTAGGATACTTGGAAGGGAACGGGTCCCCATCACCACACCAAGCTAGAAGTCTTTGACGGATGTAGAGAGGCCGCCAGGATTGAAATTTCGTGCTCGCTCACTATCCCGTAGCAGAGCATCGCACGCGGTAACGTGCAGCGCGTTGCTCGCGATGGGACACGCATGGAGGACCTTCAAGAGCACGCTTGTCACAAAGTACATGAACACAGGTCAGACGCCCTTCACGAAGTATCAATTCTTGTTGCTGGATATATGGGACGCCTTTGTATGATGATGACGACGGTCGAATTTCAAGAGCAAAGTGCGGCGCACAAAGCTCTCTAGACACAAAACACACCCCCACAAACTTGGCACTGCTGGGTACGCGGGTAAAACCATGGAATGGGCAGTGGAGGACCAGAACGCAACCCATCCATTTGCTGATATCGAAGACGAGCGCGCCCGAACCTGGTTAAGAGTAAGGGCATCAGCCACGTCTTCGGGCGGCATCTCTTTCACAAACCCGACAGACGAGGCAGTGCCCCCAACATCTGGTAAATATGTTGAACTACGTAGTTGTTAATAAGTCCATAACTTCATAGTGTCTATAATAACATCATGGCCTCTTGCAGCAAGCATTGACTTCCGCATGTTCCCAAGGCTCCTTCAAAGCAGACAGGGAGAAGGATCTACTATCTACGACCCTGGGAAACAAGGAGCACCCGGGTCGCACGTGAGGCATTGGGGTTTATGTACCTTGGAGGGATGGATTCTAACATGACTCCGACACGTATAGGAGTAGGAAGAGATCCAAGGCCGAGCACAACGCCTGGTTGGAACAGGTGCTTACTGCAAAATTTCAAGGACAGATAACAAGATTGCAGGATCAAATGAATCAACTCCTCAGCCAGTTGCAAGCCGCCCCCGTTATTTTGGGAGCCAGTCCTCCTCAACATCGGAGTAGCATCGCGTCCACGCCAAATTCTAAATATGACGACGTCCAATTACCTATCGATGACATTAAGGTAATATACATATCTAGAATGCTCCAAAGATAGACCTATATGACGCTTTAGCTAATCACGTATCGTTTTGTAGGAGCCAGCGCCGTGCATGCTCCAAGTGAGGATGGTTGGGTCTATTTCTATTGAAACTGGGCGGGGGATGGTTTATCCATACCAGGAAGGGACAATGCAGCACGGTGCCCAGCTGGTGCAGGGTTATGCCAGGGTTCAGGTGGACATGGTACATGACAATTTTATGGCCGTCCTGCAGGAGATTCGCCCGAACGAAGACATCAGAACACTAGGGGATGCCATGTACACTTTTATCCAGTGGCCCAAGAAGGACATCGCCCTGGACCCTGTAGTGCCGCGATCTCGACGCGACTATGCCTCTCCAACAGGACCCTCGATGACTCCACCTCAACATTCGCTTCAGAAGGCCACTTCATCGGTTCCCGTGGAGAAGACGCTGAAGGAACAAGACAAGCGTGCCGCCGTATCGGTTCCCGAGACATCTCATAGGAAGACATGTAGCGGGCCAGTCGTTAAGGCCAAATCGAAATCGAAGAACATTAAGACGCCTCCCAAGCCCTGGAAATACTCCCTCGGAAGTCCGCTGGCCCCCGACACAGTATTAGCCCGCGCTGGAGTAGGTTGTTAGGCTTTGCATGTCTGGTACATGTGGAAGACCAAAGAGAAGGGGTGTGATACCGGAATCATCGCCAGATACACAAAGAAGCATTTCTTCCACGAGCCGGGCCACTTCGTCATGGGCTTCAATGACTTATTCGACCTATTCAACCTCGATGCCATTGACGCCTCGCTTCTACGATGCTGGACACTGTAAGTGTAAACAATCAAGTTCTACATTCATGTAATACCAATAAATATCACAACTCATTGCTTATGTATAGATACATGATGAAAAATGCCCGGGGATGGCAAGAACCGGTGGGTTTCCTCGACCCATACGTGGTCTTTGAGCAAATCATCAACCAAGACACATTCTACGTCGAGAAATACATAACGATAGGATTGCTTGCTCAGGACGACAAGGACTACATACTGGTGCCCTGCAACCAGAAGTAAGTGCTTCACTACTTGCTATACAAATTTTATTTGTACTTTATACGTAGCACGAACTTAGGTTTAATGACTATAGCGACATACATGAGTAGGTACCACTGGATCCTTTTAGTCATTATACCAAAGCAGAACAAGGTAATATACCTTGGTTCCCTACTCAACAAAACCCATGACTTCACCCTTGTGAAAAGAATACCCGACAGGTATGCTCATTTCCTCCATACATAACTCTATTGTAGGTCGTTCATCGCCTATGTTGCCGAGAGAGGGGCATACAAGGGATTGAGCGCCACACTGCAGCACAGGACGCGATTTTCGGTACGCACTACAGCACAATAATCCTATATCATACTTCGTAATAATGCGTCTCAAACTAACTATATCTATATATGTAATTCTATTTTTGCAGTGCCGCCAGCAAAAACAAGATCACCTATGTGCATTCTAAGTTTGCCATTATATGCAGCAAATCATGAGTGCTAAGCTGAAGGATTCCGAGGTTTGTCAATCTTGCAATAATTATTTCCTAATTATAAATTTAAATATATATGCTTACTACTTTACTCGTTGTGAGAGAGATCTCGGAGGTTCGAGGGAAGCTCTGCGGCTTCATCAAGACGGAAATCGTTAACGCCGACGGAGAGTTTCACTCCGTCGACACCTCTAAACCACCTTCAAACAATTGATTCAATTGTAATTCACTTTGAGTAGTTGTAATTCAATTGTAACTCTAGCGACAATACTTGAACATATTCTTTTGTAATTGATTTTGAGTTGTAAATGATCACTTTGAGTTGTCAACAATTGATTCATCTGTGATGTATCTGTTTTCTGCCTACTTGTTTTCAGAGAGCATGGCTAGCAATTCTTGAGGCTAGCCAAAAATCAAAAAAATTAGTTAGGTATAAAGAACTATCACAGACGGTTTTTTGTTGAAATCAGTGTGTGAAGGGCTAGTATCACCGACGGTTCTATTTACAAACCGCTCAGGATACGTGAGATATCCTGACGGTTCTATTTAAAACCGCTCGTGATATGTCTCCAATCATGGATGGTTTGAAGTAGAACCGCTCAGGATATCCTATATATCATAGACGCTTTTGGTGGAAACCGCTCGTGATATTAGTTTTTCACAGCGGTTTTTGGTGGAAACCGCTCGTGATATTAGTTCTTCGCTGCACGGTTTCAACAAAAACCGCTCGTGTTATGTTCATCACGCACGGTTCAAAAACCGTCTGTTATCATAGACACACAAATTCAGAACGTTCAAAAACCGTCTGTGATGACGGTTCTGAACCATCTGTGATGACCTTGTCTGTACTAGTGAACGTGGGATTGAAAGGGGGTCTTAGAGGAGAGAAGAGGATGGAACCAATACTACACATTGCAACAAGAGGGTCTTAGAGGAGAGAGAAGAGGAACCGGGGCATCACGAGGCACCGGTTCCTAGGAGAGGTTTTTTGGGTGTGGGTCCCACCAATAGGGGTCCATACATTGTGGTATTTTTTTGGCTAAGTTAGACCTCCTCATATGTACCACCTTAAGACCCTTTAAAAGGGTTGCTCTTATAGGAATTAAGCACTTCTCTAAGAAATCATGGCCCACATGGCAGCAAAAGAATCTATGAGGTTCTGCACTCTTCAGTGCACGTCCTACATGCATGCATGTGCAGCAGCCATGGTCAAAGAAAATACCACAGTTAGTGCATGTTTACAGTAATTAAAGAAACAAAATAAAAGGAAAAGAAACTCCACTAACCCCACTTCTGCATGCATAAAGATATACGCCGGATTAAAGGGCCTGCATGTACTCATCATTCTCTCCAAGCATTAACTAAGAAACAATAGCGCACGTCCGTCTGCATGCAAGAAAATTCCAAGCATTAACTCACGCTAGACTGCATGCCTGCATGAGTCATAGTTTTCTTTTCTTGTTCGACTAAGTCACCTCTAATAGTATATTTATTATCGTTTTTTAGCTATATCATATCAACAAAATTCTACGTAAAAGAAAGAGAGAGAGGGGAGAGCACATGTCGTCTCTTTCTAAAGAGACTACCGTACACGCGAAACAAGACATGATACATTAATCTACTCTAGTTAACATGTAGACCTGTTTCGAAGGAAAATTATAAAATATAAATGTTGGAGAGTGTGCTAGAGACTATCTATTAGAGGTGTTGTCTCTAAAAATGATGTAGCATATATTAGAGACAATGTTATCTCTAACTATTGGAGATGCCCTAACACATCAATTGATTAAGCACTAACTGTGCAGACTGCATGCATGTATGTTTGTTTGTTTTTTTCCTGTATGCGTTGCAAACAAACAGCCGGAGCTGCACCTTGCCCAGGTCTGCATGCAAGCGGGATGGACTGATGGAGGACGCGTCCTGCACAACACGCAAAGCAGCCGGCTGCAGTGAACTGCCATTAGAAAAAAAAAATCTGAGAAAAGGGAAATTAGGAGAGGAAGTTGCCGTAACCTCCTTAGCCCATCCTCTCATCCTTTCTCTATAAATAGGAAGTAAAGTAGTGAGAGTTGGACTTTTGGGCAAACACTTAGAGAGGAAGAAAACACTTGAGAGAAGAGAAACAAAGAGAGCACACCAACGTTCTCGAGAAAGCCGGAAGTGCAAAGGTGAGATGTCCTTCCTTGGCCCTTAGATTCGGTCATCACGATATGAATCAAGGAGCCTTCTTCTTCCTATCTCTCTTCGCCCTTAGGTTCGGTCATTGCGATACGAACCAAAGAGCTTTCTATTCTCCCTCCCCCCTCTCTCTCTCTTATGTTTTTGCCCCCTCACATTCGGTCCCGTTAGTAGATACAAACCAAGAACAGTGCTCAATTTCTCGTTTCTTAGGTTTGGTCCCTACGCATGGATACAAATCATGGTTAGGTATGAAGACCTCATCTCTTCGGTTCGGTTCTGTTAGTGGATACAAACCAAGAACGAATGCTCAAAACCTCGTTTCTTAGGCTCAGTCCCTACGCATGGATACAAGCCAATGGTGAGAAGCAAGAAGACCCCGTTTCTTAGGTTCGGTCCCTTAAAGCGGATACGGATCATGAGCGGGTGTATGCTGTAAAAGTAATGTGTGGTGGAAAATCATTAAATAACAAAACATCATACTCCAGTTACTCTCGCATATGGGTTCCATGTTCATGAATACCATGTCATGGGTAGTAACACGGACTAAACAAATAATAAATTATACCGAACTACATTATGCACATGGGCTCCATATTAGTGAATACCATGTTATAGTCTGGGTAAAAATGAAATAGTGAAATAAATAATATTTGTCTTGTTTACGCTTCGCATATGGGTTCCATGTTCGTGAAAACCATGTCATGAGCGATAGCAGGGTCATAACAAATTGAATAAATCACGTGTCTCGATTACGCTACGTGCATAAAATCTATGTTACGCTAGTAGTAATACAAACATTAAAAAAACAACACCCACTTCGGTTACGCTACATGCAAGCGCCTAACATTTACGAGCACTATGCAATGTTAGTAGTAATATAGGTGAGAATAAAATAAAAAAAAATACAATGTGCATTAATCATTGGACATGCATAGTTTCTATAAAAATGAATAATATGTCATGCTATTAAAAATAGTATCAATCAAATTAAACCTCCCCAAGAGATAAATAATTTTCGTCTCGTTTACACTTTACACATGGGTTCTTTATTCGTGAATATCATGTCATAAGTAGTAATACGGATGCGACAAAAAGGAATAAACTATGTGTCTCATTTATGCTACATGCATAAAATATGTATCGTGCTAGTAGTAACATAGACATTAAAAACAACATTTGCTTCGGTTACGCTACATGCAAGTGCTCAATATTGGCGAGCACTATGCAATGCTAGTAGTAATACAAGGAGGAGTAAAAAAAATTATGAAATAAAGTGAACTACGTGCATAGGTTCTCTAAAATTGAATACTATGTCACGTTAAATAAATAAAATAAAATAAAATGAATACAATTAAAATACCCCCGAACAAGCATCCATTAGTGATGTCCAGAAGATTTTTTTCTTTTATATTTTGTAATGGTCATATGCTATAATTTGTTGTAATCTTTATGTTGGAATTCATAATCAGGGGTTTTCTCACAAGAGATGTAATTAATAGAATTTTATGTAAATATATGAATTTTGGAAGTAATGTACTTGCAATCCTTGATTCTCTTTGTCTCATTTTCTTATAAAATTAATTAACTTGTCTCTAATGACGCGGAGGCGGGTTTATGCCCATTTTCCCGTCATCAATGATATATACTACGTAGTTCCAAAAAATAGATATGCCTTATGTACATGTGCTTAAATTGCTTAAAGATCAAGGGGGTTGCCCTACACCTTATTGATAGCTTTATTTCTGCGGAGATACCGAATGTTCTTAATGATCCGCTTGGCTATGCTCTTATGGAGGAGTTAATGATGCACGGTCCTTGTGGGGCCCGCAATCCCAAGAGCCCTTGCATGAAGAAAGGGAAATGTTCAAAGTGGTATCCAAAGCAGTTCTAGGATGAGATAACTGTTGATGAAGATGGCTTTCCAATATACCATCGTCGTGATGATGGCACGTTCATTATCAAGCATGGTGTCAAGCTTGATAATAGATGGGTTGTCCCTCATAACCTGGCGATGTTAAAAAAGTACTAGACACATCTTAATGTTGAGTGGTATAATAAGACAAATCTTGTGAAATATCTTTTCAAGTATGTCATGAAAGGTCATGATTGTGCAACTATGTCATTTAGGGTTAACAACGGCTCACAGTCCACCATAGCTAAGGACCAGACTAATTGTGGTGATGGGATTGTTGAGTATGTTAGATCTCGGTATCTATAACTACAGCACAACACCCATGTAGAGACGTCCAATCTATAGGCTAGACATGTGTTATTTCATCTCTAGAGGACCGTAGAGCCATTTTTATAAAGCGTCCTTGGAGCATCTCCCCACAGGCTGTACCAAGAACCATAGAGACGCTTGTAAAATATGTGTACATGATATAAGACGCTTTATAGCACTACTACAAAACAGACTATACTGGACGCCTCATCACAGACGAGTCCTTTGGAACCGTTTGTGTTTCCCTCATCACAGATGGTTGTTAATAATAACTATCTGTGATATGTAGCGATGGCTAGAACTGCTCAGGATAATTCACGCATTTATTCTTAACAGAACCGCTTGTGATAATTGCGAGACGCCACGCATAGCTTTTAATAAAAACCGCTCAGTGATAATTCACGACGGTTCTTAACAGGAACCGTCTATAATAATTAAAGATCACAGATGGTTCTTAAAAAGAACCATCTATGATATACATGCATTAAATACTCGGTCGTCCCGACAGATCTGTCTATAGTGTGATATGCTTTGAAGGAGGTACCCCTGCCCCTTGCGCCTCCACCCCTCCCCGTTTAAGCTGCCACCCCTGCTGCCTCCTCCCCATTGCACCACCTCAGAGGATCAGTACAACCAGAGGAGGAAGGGAAGGAAGGAGGCAGGGAGGAGAAGGAAAGGAGGAAGAAAGGGAGGAGGATCTCACGAGATATTTGGGATCTTCATCGTGAGCTCCAAGGGTAACGATATGTAATTCTTTATATTTGCCCTAGGTTAATCGCTATTCAATTTGTAGTATGTTTGGTCAATAGGAAGAGTAGTTGTGTGCATTAATCTAATTTAACACTAATTTTTTACGTGCGTAGCGTAGATGGACTGAAGTTGGATGTATGTTGAGAACCGTGTGAGTGAAGAGTATATTGATGGTGTGTCTGCTTTTAGAAGAGCTCCCGAGCAGGATATGTTGAAGAATGAGATAAAATTTATGTACTGTCCATGCATTAATTGCGATAATCTGAAGATGTTTACTAACCCAGCGCAGATCGAAGCGCACTTGATTCGAAGGGGGTTTCAAAGAGGAGTATACATGTTGGACTAGTCACGGTGAAGAACGGATTATACCGGAAGGTAGTAACATCATCGAGGGAGACAACGATATGCCAAATGTGAACTATGCTTTCGATGAGGATAGGACGCACGATGATAATCTGTATCAGATGCTATGTGATGTAGAAGGGAACTATAGTGAGAGAGAGAATTTGGTAAATTAGAGGGCTTAATGGAGGACTCAGGTAAACCTTTGTTCCTTGGCTGCAAACTGAAATACACAAGGTTATCATCCGTGCTTAAACTACTGAAATTGAAGGCAAGCAATGGTTGGTCCGACAAGAGTTTTACGACGTTATTAGGTGTCCTAGCGGACATCGTTCCAGAGGGAAACGTGTTGCCCAGAACCACCTACCAAGCCAAGAAGGTTCTTTGTTCATTGGGAATGGAAGTAGAAAGAATACATGCATGTCTGAACAACTGTATCCTCTACTATAAAGAGTATGTAAACATGCATGTATGTCCGGTGTGCAACGCATCCCAATACAAGCGTAAGAATCAATCAGATGACAGCGAGGGAATCGAGGTGAAGAAAGGACCTCCTACTAAGGTGGCGTGGTACATCGACGAGCACAAAGACATAGTATGCTAACAGAATCCAGGCCGGTCGTAGGTTTGGATCATGAGAGAGCACAACCGTCGGTTCAACGAATGGTTAAAGGTGCGATTCACTAGGAGGTCATCAAGTGATGATATGTTGCTATGGTTGGCAAAAGGGCCAAAATTTACAATTGTGACATGGTAAGGATACGACATAAATGGGTACATATTTTATACGACAACTCGGGATAGGAAGAGCACAATCCAGAATAGCGGTGTCTGCATAGATGCGTTTCACGAGCAGTTCAATACCGCTGGGCCATGTGGGTTGAACTCCTACTATGGGTTCACAGAGGAGATTTGGGAGTTGGACTACGTACTTTTCAAGACCCCCTGTTTCGATGCCATTGGGTCAAACTTTCACAGGGTGTGAAGGTCGACAAGTACGGCGTTACTACGGTGGACCTCAAACGTGTCAGATATAAGGATGAACCATTCGTACTCGTTAAGCAAGTTGTTAAAGTTTTTTGTGTAATGCACCCGATAAATAAGAACCGCCACGTAGTTCTTTATGGAAAAAGAAAGATTGTCGGAGTTAAGAATGTCGTGGATGAGGAAGAGGACAATCAATTTGACGAGTTGCCTCCTTTCGAAGACGGCATCAGGCTCGAGGAAGAACCCAGTGAGGAAGCTAACTATATGCGCGTCGATCATCATGAAGGGCTATTTTTTTAATTAAGAATTTAGTTCATTGTAATTAAGAAACTCGGCATGTAATTAAGAATTTATTCCATTGTAATTGATTTAGTAATTAAGAAATTATTCCATCTGTGATTGTATCTGAATTTCTTGTTTTCAGAGGGCATGGCTAGCATTTCCTGAGGCTAGCTGAAAAATATAATATTTTGTAGCTATAGAATGAACTATCACAGGCGGTTTCGTGCAACAAACCATCTGTGATATGTATCACAGACTGTTCCATAATAGAACGATGCAGTGATATGAATATATCACGCACGGTTCTAAAATAGAACCGTCGTGATATGTAATTCATATCACGCATTTGTTCTAAAATAGAACCATCTGTGATATGCAACCATATCACAAACGATTCTATTTTAGAACCGTCTGTGATTACTTATCACAGATAGTTCCATAATAGAATCGTCTGCGATATCCCTTTATTAGTAGGGAACCACTAAGGTTTGCGCCCTTATACTCGTCACTTGACTGTTCCCCTACCCACCCAAGCGCCCCCGACATCGACGACGACGCCGCCGCCGGCCCGATGCCTCCTACCCCGAGCCACGGCACTCGGTCTCCTCCACGCGGGAACCATGCTGCTCGGCCTCGTCCTCCCCTTCCTCCCGCACGGCCACTTGAAGCCCCCTCCCAAGGTACATCTCCCCTCCCTCTGCTGACCTCCTTCCCGTGACATCCTCTTCCCCGCGTCGGCCTCCTCCCCTGTGTCGGCCTCGTCCCAACGCCCCCTGCCCCATCCACTGTGAAGGTAATAACCTGTCCTCTACTCCCTCGACTTTGAACGTGTGATTGTATCCTTAGAGCAATAGCTATGTGTATGTATATTTGCTTAAATATTGGTTGATGTTTGTGTGTGAGATTTTTATCGGCTTGGCTTCAGATGTTTTGTGACAGCAGAACAATATTTATTTGTATGTATATGTGCTCAAATATTGGTTGTCTGGTTGTTTCCTTAGTGATACGGTGGGCTCAGTTTAAATGCTTGATGAGGATAATCGTCATATACTAAAATTGGATTGATAGCTAATTTAGATTTGAGCTCTAATTGTGATGCTTACTACTGTCATTTCATCTCTAGCAATTCTATTACTTTCAATGGTGCCTAACTGAAATTGATCATCTTGTATTGTGATCCTTCTTGTTCTTCTGTTAGCCTTTAGTGCTATTTTTGGTTGTAATATCTAATTTGTGAAGAGTATAGACAATAGTGGCGAGGAGGCCAAGATTTTATGTTGTGCAGCTCGACATCTGAGAGCAATAAACAATCAAATTAAATCTGAGCAATATGCTGACAACCATTGGATATCAACTTCTATATGTTTCTTTTCTATTATTATGTCAGATGTTATATTATGCATTAAAATACCTAGTAGATGTTAACTTGCAATCCATTTTATTTAAACTCTCATCGTTTTGAATTATGAAATTTTAGTTCATTGCATATGTAACTTATATATTTTTCTGTATTTAATATATTACTAAGGAGAAATTCTCCATGATCTAGTACAAGTTTGGATTTCAATCAAGAAAAAATTCTTTTGTTTTTTGCTGAAAAGTTTCCATAGATAGCAAGTAAGCGAGATGGCATCTGCACCGTCTTCGTTGCCGTCATTGACATCACTGAATGCGTTTGGATCTTCGAGGAAAGTGATACCTAAGCGACATGGCAGAGGAAAATAAAAAATGCCTGAGGGCCTAATGACCATCACGGAGGTCAGTACTGCTGGGGTCCCTCTGTGTCCCAAGAAAGTAGTGGCAGCATTCCGGACCACCTGCAGGATACTTAGAAGGGAACGGGTCCCTATCACCACACCAAGCTGGAAGTCTCTAACGCTCGTAGAGAGAGGCCAGGTGTGGACTAAAATTTTAAGCTCGTTCGACATCCCAGAAGAAGTTCAGGGATCCGTTCGATGGGAGGCATTGCTCGCGATGGGAAAAGCATGGAAGACCTTCAGGAGCACGCTTGTTTCATAGTACGTGAACAAGGATCGGACGCCCTTCACGAAGTATCATTTCATGTCGCGGGATACATGGGACGCCTTTGTGTGAATGAAGACGACGGCTGAATTTCAGGAGCAAAGTGGGGCGCACAAGGCTATCCAGACACAAAATACTCTCCCCCACAGACTCGACACCGTTGGATACGTGGGTAAAATCCCGTAATAGGTGATGGAGGACGATAACGCAATCCGGTTGGAGGACCCCCGCCATTTGCTGGGATCACAGACGAGCACGTCTGAAACTGGTTAAGAGCAAGGGCATCATCTACGTCCTCGGGCGGCATCTCTTTCACAAACCCAACAAACGAGGAAGTGTCCCAACGTCTGGTAAATATGTCGAACTACCTAGTTGTTAATAAGTTCATAACTTCATAGTGTCTAAAATAACATAATGGCCTCTTACAGCAAACACTGACTACCAAATCTTCCCAAGGCTCCTTCGAAGCAGTTAGTGAGAAGGATATACTATCCATGGCCCTGGGAAATAAGGAGCACCCGGGTCACATGCGAGGCCTTGGGGTTTACATACCTTGGAGGCAGGGATTCCCAGACGACTCCGAGGCCTATAGAAGTAGGAAGAGATTCAAGGCTGAGCGTGAGGACCAGTTGATAGAGGAGATTATTGCGAAGCTTACTACAAAATTTTAAGGACAGATAACATCACTGCAGGAGCAAATGAATCAACTCCTCAACCAGTCGCAAGCTGCCCCCATTATTTTGGGAGCCAGTCCTCCTCAACGTCGGAGTAGCTGCACGTCCACGCCAGCTTCTGAACTTGGCGATATCCAATTACCTATCGACGACATCAATGTAATGTATATCTCTGGAATGCTCTAAAGATAGACCTGTAGGAGCCGACGCCCTGCAAGCTCCAAGTGTGGCTGGTTGGATCCATTTCTATTGATGCTGAGCAGGGGATAGCGTTTCCATGCCAGGAAGGGATAGTGGTGCATGGTGCCCAGCTGGCGCAGGGTTACGCCAGGGTCCAGGTAGACTTGGTACATGATAATTTCATCGTCGTCCCACTGGAGATTCCCCCGAACAAAGACATTAGAACACTAGAGGATGCTGTGTACACTTTTATCCAGCGGCCTAAGAGGGACATCACCTTGGACCCTGCAGTGCCGCGATCTCCACACAACCATGCCTCTCTAATAGGACCCTCAATGACTCTACCTCAACCTCCACTTCATAAGGCCGCTATATCTGTTCCAGTGGAGAAGACACTGAAGGAACAAGAAAATTGTGTCTCTGTATCAGTTCCTGAGACGTCTCACGGGAAGACGTATAGTAGGCAAGTCGTTAAGGCTAAATCAAAATTGAAGAACATTAAGGCACCTTCCACTGTCTGGAAATACTCCCTCGGAAGTCCGTTGGTGACCGACACAGTATTAGCCCACGCTGTAGTAGGTTCCTAGAGTTTGCATGTCTAGTACATGTGGAAGACCAACGAGCGAAGGTCAAACTAGCCTACTAGAATCACCATCAGATACACAAAGGAGCATTTCCTCCACATGTCGAGCCACTTCGTTGTGGGCTTCGAAGACTTATTCGACCTATTCAACCTTGATGCCCTCGACGCCTCACTTCTACGATGCTAGACACTGTAAGTGTGTACAATCAAGTTCTACATTCACGTAATACCGATAAATGTCACAACTCATTGCTTATGTATAGATACATGATTAAAGAAGCTCGACGATGGCGAGAACTGGTGGGTTTTCTCGACCCACACTTGATCTTTGAGCAATGCATCGACCTAGATGCATCCTACGTCCAGAAATACATAACGAAGGGGTTGCTTGCTCATGCCGACAAGGACTACATACTGGTGCTCTACAACCAGAAGTAAGTGCTTCACTACTTGTTATAAAAATTTTATTTGTACTTTATACGCAGCATGAACTTAGGTTTAATGACTATAGCGAAATACATGAGTAGGTTCCACTGGATCCTTTTAGTCATTGTACCAAAGAGGAACAAGGTAATATACCTTGATTCCCTGCTCAACAAAAACCACGACTTCACCCTTGTGCAAGGAATACTCGATAGGTATGCTCATTTCCTCCATACATAATTCTATTGTAGTCTTCCTTCATTTGAAATGGCCAAGGATAAATTTTTGGAATCACGTGGGTTATTAGCACCTATGTTGCCGAGGGAGGGACACACAAGGAATCGAGCGCCACATTGCAACACAGGAAACGATTTTCGGTACGCGCTACAACACAATAATCATATATCACACTTCGTAATAATGCCTCTCGAACTGACTATACCTATGTATGTAATTATATTTTTGCAGTGCCACCAGCAAAAAAAAGATCACCTATGTGCATTCTACGTTTGCCGTCATATGCAGCAAATCATGAGTACTAAGGAGAATGATCCGGAGGTTTGTCAATCTCGCAATAATTATTTCCTAATTATATATTTAACTATATATGCTTACTACTTTACTCCTCCTAGCGACAGGGCATGGTACTCGATTTAGATGCATTGGCTATGAATGAAATCATGGAGGTTCGAGGACTGCTCTCCAGCTTCATCAAGATGGAGATCATTAACTCCAATGGAGAGTTTTACTCCGTCGACACCGCTGAACGACCTTCAAAAAATTAATTCAATTGTAATTCACTTTGAGTTGTAATTCAATTGCAACTCTAGCGACAATACTTGAACCTTCTTTTGTAATTGATTTTGAGTTGTAAATCACTTTGAGTTGTTTGAGATGTAAACAATTGATTCATCTGTGATTTATCTATTTTCTACTTGCTTTTTTTCAGAGGGCATGGTTAGCAATTCCTAAGGCTAGTCGAAAAACAGAAAAATATTTAGATATAGAACGAACTATCACAGATAGTTTTATGGTACAAACTGTCTATGAAGATCTACTATCATAGACGGCTACCACTAACAACCGTCTGTGATATGTCGGATATCACAGACAGTTATTTGTACTAACCGTCTATGATATTCGACATATCATAGACGGTTTGTATATATAACCGTCTGTGATGGCCGATGTATCACATATAGTTTTTTTGTAGAAGCCGTTTGTGAAAGTAGGCCTTTACAGATGGTTTATACCGCAAAACCGTATGTGTTGTGACTTATCACAGACTGCTCACAAACCGTTTGTGATAACTACTTGTTATCACAGACATATAAAATCAGACGGTTCAGAAACCGTCTATGATGACGCTTCAGAGCTGTCTGTGATGACCTTTTCTGTAGTAGTGTAGAGACGTTAAAATTCATGTCTATGTATGTAGAGACGTTTTAGTAGATACACTTACATAACATCTTTACTGATATAGACACGTCTGATTTGCGTGCCAACAAACATAGAGACGTTTTTACAAATATATTCAATTCATGTGGGCACAATTTATACACATTCTGTAGAGACATTATATACGTCTCTAGGTACGCAAAAGCGTCTTTTTGGACATCCTACTGTAAAAAAAATATTTTGAATTTAACTGGATTATTTCAAATTTGATTTGAGCATTTTGCTACAAACGGAAACATATATCGTCATATGAAGACATTATTCCACCTCATCCAAAAAAACTAGAAAATAGTAGAGCACATGTCATCACATGGAAGCATCATATTCTCACAATCAACAAACTAAGAAAACTATAGAGCATCCATGCACTTCATAGTAGCAACAAAATTTGAATTTACAGCAAGTGGAGTTCACAACTGGATCAAACATCCATATAAAAAAGGTGCAGATACATCAGTAAAAGATCCTATGGATTGACAACAATTTTTTTTCCTAAATAGTTGGAATCTATCCATTGCATTCTCTTTGTAGTCCTCAATTATCCTGCAAAGCCGGTTGAAAAAGAAATAAATGTCCTGGTTAGAAAAGTGTAAGATGACAAGTTTATTTGATGAAATTAGAAGAATGTAACATATCAGGTTGTTTTGTGACCGATTTGAAGCTGTTTTCTTAGCTCTTTTGACCTAAAAAGTGCAAAGATTCTTCATGAATAATAAAATTTAAGCTACTATCAGACATTGGAATGTACTCAATGATTATATGAAAAATGCACTTACATATATATGACTGAGGCCAAGAAACAACACAACCAATAGCATCTCTTACTGTATGTTTATTTTCATATGGTCTAAGCAATCTTTCATCCCCAATATTTGTAACAGCATGAACAGCAACTCCAAAATATTCATCTCCAAGCATGTCTCCTCCAACCACACATGTTTTATCTTTACTCACTAAAGCTCCTTTGGCCACAACTTTATTTTGTTTCTTGGGTTCGTCGAAAACAAGAAGACTTCACTATTATCCTATCATTTAAAGAAATACAACATTTGTTATTGATGAACTTGTAAAGGGTTTATTTTATACAAAAACTAGGAACATTACATATTGAATTGTACCAACTATACTCTGGTACTTCCATTCTTTGAGGTACATGTGACAGACATAATTTAAATGAGGAAGATCAGTGAATACACAAACAAATTCGGTAATACTATTGTACGAAACAATGCGGCTGCAATAATTTCAATTTGTAGTTTGCATATACCTGGTTAGTAACCTGCTCACACGGTAAAGCTGATTCATCACAACCCTGGTTGGCTTCAACACAATTTTCAGTATGTGCTTTCTACAATTGAAGTTTTGTTCAGTTGTAAGTGAACTTATACTAAAAATGAGCATAGTTTGATAACTGAGTGAAAATTTCTCCACACACCTTAGCAATCATGTGTTCATGTGGTAAAGATGAATTGGCATAACCCTCTTTAGTTCTAGTACAGTTGCCGAGACGCAATTGTTGCAACTTATTATAAACGATAGTTTTAAAACATTAGCAAAAACTTGCATTTAAATTTATTAATGAAGAAAATAAATGAAAAACCACTGCATCACCTACATAGTATTCGGTGGAGCGTGCGCATTGCCATCTGATTCTTCAAGGTCATTATCAGATTCATGTCAGATATCATTATCAACAACTCTTTCAAAGAGATCAACCTGTAATGAGAACATGACCATAATATATCAATGTTAATCAATTTATCATTGGACAAAGAAAGACGGGTTCAGATGGTAACTTCATCATTTTCTGCTGTTAACATTGCATTTCTCCAATCCTTTCCATGAAACTTTTTGGCCATGAACATACACATCATTTTCACCACATCTCTTATGTTTTCTACATTATCTCCCATTGATCGTAGTGCAAATTGAAGCTTTTCTTCTTGCTAAGATTGCTCAACAAAAGTTAGTCCCTAAGAAACCTTTACTTGGCTCCAATACTTATCATCATAGTACCCTAGAAGTTTGGACTCTTTTCCAATTACACCTTTAAACACTTCGTTATAATCTTTACATAATAGGTTCCCATTGTTATTTGTTTTCCTTTTTGCTAATTCCTCATAAGATCGTTATGTAAACATAGCAAATATATGTGTTTTTCCTACATTATTTGATTGCACATATTCTTTGTTGTGCACTCGTGCAGTGAACATTTTAGGCACAAGTTCTGCTAATGCATGTACCAAATGGATAATCATTATTGGAACTAGTTTTAGGTTGTTAAACCTACTTATTTGCTATTTTAAGGAGCTGGACTGAAAGAGACATTTGACCTTTCAAGTTTATTTCTTGCAGACTATGGATCCAAAATCAGTGCTAGAGGGAAAAGATAAAATGACTGCACTCTTCAAAAAGTATGTAACTTTGAGTAGATTATTCTTATATCTATTTTAATCACAATGAAATGTTGAGGTGTATTTCCCAGCAAATATATACTGTCCATGGCCTCAAAATTTGTTAACTCGATTTTTTGTGCTGATGGATTAAGAATCTTTAATTCTTTTCATGTGATTGACCTAATGCATACATACAAGATTGAATCATTGAAGATTCAGGACCACAATTCACTTTAATTTGCATACATACAAGATTGGGAATTAGGGATTTGCCAATTTTGGAATTGGGATTACCTGGCTCTAGAGTCTGGACTCGGGGGGATACGTCGAGACGGGGTCACAGGGACAACGATCAATGGGGAGTGAGGGGAGTCGCCAGTCGCCCAGTCACTGAGTTGCCTCAGAGGGCAAAGCCAGAGGCTTAGCCTCTCAGAGCAGCAGCGCGCCTCGCCCGATCACCCGGAGCCTCGGAGCATGCCAGGCGAGCAAGCCGCTACCGCGCCACCACCGCCGCGGTGCAGCGCCGCATCGCCCCTCCCCCTCCGCCTCCGATCGACTGGTCTTCGCCTCCTCGGATCCTCTCCAGTCACCTCCTCGGTCCTTCCCTTCTCTGGTTCTCCCCGTGAGACGTGAGTTCGCGTCCGCGATGGCGCAACCCCGCCGAGACGTCGAGTGCACTATCGACTCGCACGACCGCACCCACCACCGCCACTGAGACAGATTAGGTTTGAGGATGGAGATGGACTGCTGCCTGGCGCCTGCTGGTTGCAGTGTGGGTGTGTGTGTGTGTGAGAGAGAGAGATTTAGATTTAGGGATTTAGATTTTAGGGTTTGAGTGATTGAGTCGTCTAACGAAGGCGAAATGGGTTGGTCGTTTGGACCTTGGGAGTTGGGTGCGTCCGTCGGTCCATGGGAATTGGGATTTTGTGGCGTCATATAAAACGTCTTGAGAAGCGTCTTTACATACGAGGTGTTTCTCGGCGTAGAGATAGACATAAAAGTGTCAAAACAAAAGCAGCTTTTTAGTGATAGTTTTGTTGTAGTGTATCAGCCTGTGAAGCGATCTGGTGGTTGTTTGGTTTTGAGATCCATGCTCGAATGCCTGTTGTTGAACACTTGGTTGTCCATTTGTATGGCATGACCAGGGTTTCGTTCACTGAAGATTCAGATTTGAACAATGTGATGACCTTTTCTATAGTAGTGTAGAGACGTTAAACCCAACAAACACAGTTCAAGAACTCAAATGAAATACCTTTATTTATTAAAGTTTTAGTATGGCTTGCAACAATGCCTAAGGGCTTTTGCAGCTCATACCTGCACACAAGGAAAAGACGAACCTAAGCACACAAACTACCGCCTAAAGGGCGACTCGAAAGGAAACTGGCTAAGCCTGACAAACTAAGACTCTAGCGATCTCAGTCGCTAAGGTAGCCTCCACAACCACGACGATGCTCCCGCCTGCTATAGACTTGGAAGTGAGCTGGCATCTTCGCGAACTGATCTTGATGTCCTGGGACTAGTGCAGGTGCAGCTGGTTCTTCCGGCTCTGCGGCCTCGGCTGGCTCCTTTGGGACCTCCTCGGGGTCTTCCTCGGGATCTTTTTCAGGGTCCTTTTCCGGTTCTTCTGGCTCTTCAGGATCTTCTTCTTCTTGTTCCTCCTCATGATCGTGCTGACCGTAGAGGGCTTCTTCCAACATGGCGATCCTTTCTTCAGCTCCTTGCAGGGTCTCATAGGCGCACTCTAGCTCGGTGGTGACTGCTTCCAGTGACTTCTCTTGAGCGGCTGCGAACTGGGCGAGGTGCACCACTGTGGCATCGTCTTCTCCATCCGTAGACGGGTAGCGTGCTGGTCGATCCACGGCGGCAGCTCGGGGATGGTAACGGAAGATAGTATTTCGCAGCTCTCGCGCGTAGAGGTGGCAAATTCTGAGGATGGCCAGGCGTGATGACTCTTGAATTCCTTGCGCGAAGGTGATCCTTCTGACGGAGATGTTCAACGGCTGGCTGGCTTTAGTGCTCTTCTGGCGAGACCGTCGACGGCAGACATTCCATGATCTCGGCCGCTTACCACCCATTGGTTGCCACGATACATGGGACGATCAAAGCCTCCAAGTACTTGCAATAATTTCTCTGCAAGGCAAGTCCGCTTTTGCGCCACCGAGGTATGAAGCATCTGTAAAGACAGACAAGAGGGTGGGAAGGGAACCGAGTTAAAACAGCGGGGAGAGGAAAAGATTATAGCAATAGTTGAGTCGTGAGAGACATGAGGGGAGTTAAGCAGTTCATTTAATCTTGCAAGTTAATTTTTCTTTAGAAAATAATTTGGACTCTCTAAGACGGCCGATCTTAGGGTAAGACCTACAGTCAGTATGGCTCTGATACCACCTCTGTCGGGACCCAAAATATGCAATTCTGGACCCTTTGTGTATAATACACTAGTCCAGGATCACGCTAGTGCACACAGTGTCAACATAGGTGAATATCGATCCACATAAGCGATTAATAACATAAACGGGTAATTTGATAACAAATAAGGGTTTTGACCTTATGGTCGAGTTTACAATTATTAAGCCACGCAGGGCTAGCAAGGAATAAAATAGCAGCGGAACAAAGAAACTTCGGCAGAATCCCATCAATTCGCCACAGGCAACTGACTGGGATCAAGACCCTACGATCAAGCACCTTCGATGAAGTCCTCCTCGAAAGCAGGCGAAGACTCCTCCTCTTCTATTGCATATTTTACAACAAGCATGAGTACACACCGTACTCGCAAGTCATACCACAGAAATGCAATTATAGATGCAAGCTTATTCCAAAGGAATGGCTTCTATCGTTCTTTTGCAGAAATGCAGCATTTGCAATTTAAATACAAGTAATAGATTGAAAGCATGATTCAAAACATATAGACAATAATAATTTGACAGTTTTAGTTCACAAAGACACATAGCCTAAACAAGTTATTCACACAGCTGCATAAGTTATCTCACACAGCTGTCCCATCCCAAGTTTTATGAAAATCTACCCCTCGTGTGAAATCACCGAGCATGTCCATGACCGCGGACGTGGCTATTCGAATAGATTGATTAACACTCTGCAGAGTTTGTACACTTTACCCACACGATACAACTAGTGTAGCTAGCACTAGCCGTAACAAAACAGTTCAGAAACTTCATCTTAACATTGACACTCCCAATGTGCTTACAAACCGTTAGACAACCCCACATAGGAAGTCAGTCCAACACACACCGTTGGACAGGGACACGGCGAACCGCCCCGTGATGTGACTACCTGGTAGCACACCTCCACCCATGCACACAGCCTAACCTACTACCTGAGTAATCAATGTCAAGACTCCATAACTTACTAAGTTAGGCCTGTCCCATACCAGGCATGTGGTTGTACGAGAGGCTTAGTTCAATGGCGCACAAAGTTAAGTCCTTAATTGACCAAGGCAAGACTTCCAAATAAACTACAAATCCCTATACACACAGGTTATTAAGCCCACGCACATAGCTCCACCAAAATATCACACACCCACTTGCCTCCGTCTAAAACCTTTCCCACCTGTTGGTTAAGTGCAACATATGCCATCAACAGTAATAGCACATAGCGCACACAGTTTCTATCACATAGTTTCATAGTCACTTAGTCAAGTTTATATTTGCAACTACATGAGATGGTGTCTCGTAGCATGGCTAAGCAAACTAATCACATCTAACCAACCCACGTTGGTAATACACTAGCACCAACTAAATGAACCAAACTAGGGTGACAAAAGATTATGGCATACAATTAAACAAGGATGTCATAACAAATTGGATATTAACTAATCCCAACAGCATTGAAATAAATAAATAAAGTCAATGCAATAATTTAAATCAATATAACTTTTAAAAACTGGGTTCAATATGATCAAAGGTATAACTTGCCTTGGAAAAGGTCTTGGTATTGATCTTGGTCTTGAGATGCTCCTTGCTCTTCAAAACCTCCCGAGGTATCAACGTCTACTCGCAAACGAAACAAACAAACAAAATAAATAAAAATAGAGGCAAAAAAACTCCAAAAATTAAATAAAAATCTCAGATAGGTAGATCTTGAATTTAGATGAATTTAGAAATTTGAATGGGCTCAATCGGAGTTCGGATGCAAAAGATATGGGCTTTGGAAGTTTGAATCTAAAAGAAAACCCTAAAAACTGATTATTCCGAATTTCTGAATTATTTCTTAAAAGAAAAATCGGAATATTGCGCAACGATGACGTCAGTGCTCGAAATTAAAGAATTAAAAAGAATTACTGACATGTGGGGCCCACACGTCAGTGAGATGGCTCACGGTGAACCAAGTTCACCGAGCCGGATGTTGGGATTGGATCTGGACCCGCCTAATCAGCGCTGACGTGGCTCGACACGGGCGACACAGCGACGCTGAGGTTGACGCGGAGGTGACATGGCGGTGACGCGGCGGTGGCGTGGACGTCGGCGAGAGGAGCGACGCCGCCGAAGAAACCGCGAACGGCGCGGCGGCTCAACGGCCAGCAAGCAGAGGAGGTAGAGGTGAGACGGGAACTCGGGGTGGGCTCACGGGTCCTCGAGGGCGATTGTGGCGGCCATGCGGCGAGATGCGGCGAGCTGAGCTTGGGCTCAACGGCGACGGTCTTTGGGGGTCCCCGATTTAAGGCGGCGGCGGCCGAGATGCGCTGCGGCGATCCCGGTGGTGACCCTCGCCGACGACGAGACCCACTGCAGCGGCGACGGGGCGACGAGGTCTTCTCGGCTGGCGCTGAAGACGAAGGCGGCGCTAGGGCTCCAGGCGATGACTTGAGCGGAGGCGGCTAGGGCAAAAGAGGTGGTGCGGCTCGGGATGCGAGGGACGCAGGTCCTTGAGGCCTTAAATAGCCTCGGAGGCGGGGAGTTCGTGAAGGAAACGGCAGCGGCGATGGAGTCCGGCTCGGACATGGGGGAGAGTCCCGGGCGGGGACGAAGAATAGCGGTCGCGGCCCCACAAGTCAGCGAAACGCGAACGCGGGCCCACCTGGCCGAGGAACGCGTGACGTGTAGCGACAAGGCCGGGACATCGATCCGACTGTCCCTGCCCGATCCAACGGTGGAGGATGAATGGGCCGGGGCTGCGCGCGGAGAACTGGGCCGGGAGTGGGCCGCACGCAAAGGAACAGGAACTGGGCCGAAAGGATTTCGGCCCAAAGCCATTTACTGAGATTTTAATAGTTTTTTTTAATAAAATACCAGAAATTTAGATAAGCAATAGAAAATAGCAAATGAACTTGGAAAAATTCCAGAAAAATCTGGAAAATATATCCAAGCCCAAAGAACCCAAATAAAATAGTTTTCACCATTGTTGATGTTGACTTTAATCATATTAAATTATTATGATGTACAAAGTCCATATTAAGCTTTTGAATTAAAATCAAATAAAACCCAAATGGTGAATTTTATCCTACTAACTCTTTAAAAGATTTTTAAAGCTCAGAAAATTAGGATGTTATAGTGTCTCGCGGGGGTTTTAGTGGGCAAACGCATCTTCAAGGGTAATCTCGAGTCCTCGTGGTTTAATTCAGTCATTCTCTATGGATCGATGTCGTAAATAGAATCGTTATTCCTGCTATGATTAGAATCAAAATTCTTTATCTTGTTGCTCGTCAGTTTTCGTGTAGACAGATTCCGAATTGGAAGATTGCGTCTCCTATATATTTGTAGGGTTTATTTCCAGCTTTCCATAGGTTCAAAGATCACCCAATTCGGAGTTGTGTTCTAGAAGTTACGTTGATTTCATTACTCCTGTCCAGAAAGTCTGACGAATATTAGCAGTCGTCTTGTTTATGAAATAAGATTGTGTTAAGAGCAAATTCAGGGATTTCACCCAACACGATTGTCGTAGAAAATTTCTTAAGATTTCTAGATTGTTAAACATCTTGAAATTTGTTGCATCCATTCGAAAGTTATGAATTTTCTTATTTTGCTGTATATTCTGTCTGACATATTATAGTTCTGGATGTTCATCTGATAATTAGACTCAAAAGTTGGCCGAATTAGAGATTCTCGCCAGGTAGGTTATTGTAGAGGATTTCATTACCTTTCCAAAGAATCTGAGTTTGCTCTTTTATGAGTTTCAGAGCGACAGTTATGTAACTTTTAATACTGCTGTCTAGTGTAGCTTCTTGTTAGATTGTTGTTTAGCTTGAGTAGAGCAAGTAGTTAACTTTGGGTTTTGGGAAGATGAGATAGAAGCGTTGTGAGTAACATCTTGATATCACGTTGTTCTTATTCGAGTAATTCAATGGTGTAGGAGGAGAGGCTTCAAGATCAGTGGCATCATCCTTGCCTCCTAGCACATCGCAACGCGAAAGGCAAGTACATTTACTACTACAGAAAAGACATTCACAGACGGTTCAAAAACATCATCACGAGCGGTTTACGTGAGCCGCCCGAGTTTATGGGTCAAGAATGATATGATCATCACGCACGGTTTTCGAACCGCTCGTGAAAAGTATCACTGACGGTTACTCAACAAGAACCGCTCGTGATATTATTATCACGCAGCGGTTCTTGATCGTAACCGCTGCGTGATAGTTTATTACATAGACGCGGTTCAACAAGAACCGCTCAGATAGAATTATCACGCATTTGTTCTTATTCAGAGCCGTCTGTGATAATTTTTTCTATTGCAAAAAAAATCAAACCAATCAATTGCTAGAGCGCTTGTTTCCATATGCAACCTCTAGCAAGACAACTAAAATCCAATTAAAATTATGATGGCAAACACATTACAGAAAGGGAAACCAAAATGTTTCACAATGTCCCTCCGAATGGGAAAAAGAATAAAGTTACAAAGTTAAACTAGCTAGAAACCATCTATGCCTCCAAACTCTGAAGAACTCATCGGCTTCTTGGATTAAGAACTCATCCTCTCAATACCTCACCAAAGATATCATAAGATGTTCTTGCATGTCGTCGAGTTCGACTCAAGCTCGTCGGCAAGGAGAGACGACTGAAAACCTCCAGCGGCGCTCCGACCTTAGGTAACACAAAATTCAGATAATTTTCATTACAAAAAACAACCAACAAATTGTGTATGTTATGGGGATGTACATGTACCTTCCGGCAGTCTACCTCCTGCAGCAGACAAGGAGCTCCTCTGCATGACCGCATCCCTCCTCATCGTCGTCGTCGGCTGTGTCTCCTCGCTGAACCGCGATGGGGAATCGAGGGTGGTCGCCGGAGCTCGGTGTGGGGAGGGGAGAGGGAGAGACTAATGGAAAACAAGGCTGGGGTGGTTATAATATATAAGGACAGTGCCAAAATATTTTGCCTCCCGCGCGCGCTTTCAAAATTTTTTCAGATCTCACATGCGAATCACGAGCATTTGCATAGAAAAACCGTCTGTGACGACATATCACAAACGGTTCTTAATACAAACCGTCTGTGATAAGTATCTTATCACAGACGGTTTATATTAAAAACCGTCTGTGATATATATCTTATCACAGACGGTTTGTATTAAAAACCGTCTGTGACTTAGAATCGGAGTGTTAGTGATTTCAACCCATGGTAAAATCGGAGTGTTTGTGATTCCATGCCATGGTAAAATCAGAGTGTTTTTAGTAATTTCAAGCCATGGTAAAATTAGAGTGTTAGTGATTCCAAGCCATGGTAAAATCGGAGTGTTTGTGATTCCATGCCATGGTAAAATCAGAGTGTTAGTGAATTTAAGCCATGGTAAAATCAGAAAGTAAGGAAAATTCCAAGTTACAGACGGTTTTTAATACAAACCGTCTGTGATAATATATATATATCACGAGACGGTTTTATTACGAACCGTCTGTGATACTTCCGACGGTTTTCAACACAAACCGCCTGCATGATGAGCATGAAATTCACAGGCGGTTCGTGTTGAAAACCGTCTATGAAGTATCACTGAGCGGTTACGAACAAGAACCGCTCAGGATATTATAAGTATCACAGCGGTTCTTGTTCGTAACCGCTCGTGATACTTCACGCATATTTTCAACATTTAACCGCTCGTGATATTACTTCTTCACGCACGGTTTTTAGAGCGGCGAAGAATACGATTTCGTCACTAAACTAAAACCGCTCGTGATTAGATTATCTGAGCGGTTTTGGTCAACCGTCTGTGATGAGGCGTCCAGTATTAGCCTTTTTGTAGTAGTGATTTTGGATTGAATTGATGGTTAATTGTTTGTAGTGCTTGATGTTCTTGCTATGATTGACTTCTATGGTCTATGAGTAGTTTCCAATGATTTCTGTTTCTTTCTACGTATGTTAAACCATGCTTCTTGAGATTATGCCTTTCATATTCATATATTCATTCATTCGTTCATGTTTCACCCACGGGAGTGGGAAGTAAAGACCCATCATTCCAGTATGGGCACATAAGACCCACCATTCCAATGTGGGCAAATTGGATCCCCGTTATGAAACATTCTTCATACGGGCCTTGGATCCCCGTATTTTGGATAATGCAGGCCTGAGTGAACACCGACGGGTGTTTACTGGCTATACCGGTATAAGCAGAAGTGAAAAGCATGCATACCATTCTTGCATAAGTTTTCTACCATTCTGTTTCATATTCAGACATTATGAATGTTATGTTCTTGATTCAATATTTTTTTCCATATTATTCTGTTGTACTTGCTGAGTCGTGGACTCATTCTTGTCATTGTTTGTGTGTTTTAGGTAAACACTGATGATGGCATGCTTGGGAGGGATTAGTCACGAATCACTTCATTCACTTCACATTTCACTAATAATTAAGGGACTTGATATTGTCTTTCATTTGATAATATTGGATTGTAATAATGGAGTTCTGATGGTTGAGGTTAATATTCATTATGACTTGGTTGAACTAGTGAATGCTTAATATTCTTCGTATAGACTCTTGATAGTTTTATCTTAAATAGTTCAATATGATTGGATATTTACAAGTTTGACATGTTGCTGAAATCTAAATCAATTCTTATGATCAATCTATTGTTTGTTGATCTTTATTTGTTATTAGCTAATAGATTGCTGAAATTATTTCGTATTGTTGATGTATGTTAGACTTTTAAGTAATATCTTAGCTTCCGCATAGCCAGGGTGTTACATGTATGGGGTGCTCTAGGTTATGAGGACCTAAGAACATATCAAGGTGTTGTGTATGACACCATTCGCCAGGCATGCCAAGTACGTGTGGGCAATGTTTTCACTTCTCAGGCATATTTCATGGCTGTTGTTCAATACAGTGACGTAGGCAACGTACGCCTATTGTTCGATAAATATTGGCATACCATGGCCGACGATATTGCATACAAGATGCGACATTCGTTCGGTGTTCAGTCTTATACAGTCCCTGAGCATTCCTTGCAAGTGCAGTTGTTGAAGGACCTTGCTTCTGTTTTCTCCAATAATGGCCTCTCTTTGTCATCGTATGATCTCCCAATCTTGCCTGACGGATATGAAAGCAGCCTTGGTAATAGGATTATTACAGAAGAGCTCTGTTATGATAGGCTATAGCTAGAGTTCTAGTCAATATCTATGTGCGAGAGCCTAAATAGTGAGCAACGTCTTATTTACGATAGGGTCATGCACTATGTTTCATATGGCCGACCATGTTTCTATTGTGTCTGGCCATGGTGGTATAGGAAAAACTTTTTTTATGGAATTCTATCATCTCGAAGATAAGATCAGAAGGCAAGATCATGCTCATCATTGCTTCATCTGGAGTTGCTGTTTTATTGCTACCCAGTGGCCGGATAGCTCACTCGTGCTTCCGAATCCCGTTGGATATAGATGATCGAAGCCTCTACAATATTCGGTGTGGGAAGATGCTTGGAGAACTTATAAGGAGGGCTGCCTTGGTGGCGCTAATGACACACAGGCGATGCTTTGAGGCGCTTGATCGTACTATGAGGGACATTTTGTCCTTAGACAATGCTTTCAATGCAGATAGCCCATTTGGTGGAAAGCCAGTGGTCCTAGGTGGTGATTTTAGGCAAGTATTACCAGTTGTTTAGGGAGGGACACGTACATACACTATTGAGGCTTCTGTTATCAAATCCCCATTGTGGAAGCAAGTTCAAATCCTCCGCCTCACTATAAATATGCGTCTTACCACTTCGTCTGTTGCTACTGCTGAGCAGAAGAACCTGGGAGAATTTGTTCAGTGGGTCCTTGATGCTGGCGAGGGTCATTTGCTTGCGTACAAATGACAAGGTGAGTCAAAGGCGTCATGGTTACAAATCCCTCTTGAATGATCACTTAACCCCACTGGTTTTAGCATGGCTGCAATTATCGAAACTGTTTATGATGAATTTCTTGACAATTATAGTTCAATTCCTTACCTTGCAACCCGTGCCATTGTATCACCGCTTAATGCTTTGGCTGACAAAATCAATGCTTCAGTGCTTTTAAAGGTGCCAACACCTTCTAGAGAATACCTGAGCTATGATACCATTAGTGAAACGTCCGACCAACCATCTGATGTTGACCTGCTGTATCCAACAAAATTTGATGAGGACACCCCATGTATAGATACACATACACATGCACATGGAGATGCTACATATTTACATGGTGATGACACACATGCTGTTTGAAAGGAGAAACATACCATGGTCCAATTACACGCAGCCGAGCTAAACAAATCCAAAGCCCGGTGAAAGCTACTCTTTGTTTATTTTCTGATTTTAATGATTTAGCAGTGTTGCCCATGTGTTCTTTTGTGTTTCTTAGGTACATGGGAGAGGAACCAATGCATGAGAGCTTTAGCGAAGAGAAGAGGAGCTGCTATACACTTATTTGCATGCGGTTAAACCAACCCAAGATGGATTCAACCAATGTGGTTGTCATGCACCAAGAAGGGGCTATCACATGGAAAGGAGCTAGCATGCCCCACATGCAGGCCGAAACAAATGAGAAGGCTTGCTACATGCGCAAGGAAAGGAATTTCTGTCCATATTTCTCTCTCACGCATTGTCGACGATCTAACGTTGATCTTACGAATGAATGTCTGGGGGGCTTCCTATGAAATAGATTCACATAGATTGAGACACGGGGATTTATACAGGTTTATGCCTTCTCTAGGGAGAATAATAATCATGCTCCTGTGTTCTTGTGTTGCTCATTACAATCGGGAAGAAATCACTCAAAGTAAGACACAAGCAAGAGACGCCAGTTTTAAAGGCACAAGTAGCCACTACTTGGAGATTTTATAGAGAAGAGATCAGGAATGAAATGGTAGGACCCTGGGACGCAAGGGAGGAGAACTTGATCGGCATGAACATGGTTACACAGACAAAGGTTATATAATTACACAAACAAGATGTGGTTATAGACACTATTTCAATATAAGTATGCAATGTTTAGCAATTTAACATCCTAGGAAATTATTTGAAATGAATGACATAGTTGCAGTAAATATGCATGCTTGGTAGAAATGACCATTAGGGTAATAAAAGTTGCTTTTGGATTAAGATTACTCATGTATGTTCTGTATTTGTGGCACAACGAGGCAATTGGTTTTCTGAATTGTTGTAAATAATGCGGTTTTAGCAAACGTTCAAAGTTAATTCCAGCATAAATAACAACAATTAAAGCATAATTCTAACAGTATTTAAATGACATAATTAACATATACATATGTAAATTCTTCAAGTCATTCAAACAGAATAATATGCCCAACACATACAGATTAGACCTTAAGCTCAATGTAATACTTGCTATTCTAATTAGACAGATTCAAGCAAATTTAATCAACTTTATTTATTATGGACAACAGGAGTAAGATTCATCAATATACTTCTAACAAATGTAGACCAGTGACTATAACAAAATATAAACACACTGAAATCGCTACAGGAACAACAAGAAGTATTGACTGAAAGAGTTATAGGAACAACTAGCACAACAAATTGAAACAGCAAGAGACCTCACAGCTCAAGGCTCGGGGGGAGGGGAGGAGGCAGGCTCGGGGAGGATGCGCGCCAGGCTCAGGGGAGGAGGGGCGCCAAGTTCAAGGAGGTGGTGGCTTATGCTTGGGGAGGAGGCGGCGGGCTCGGGGGAGCAGGCGTATCGGGCTCGAGGAGGAGGTGGTGTCGAGGACGGCGGCGACGGGCTCGGGGGAGGAGGGAGAGTGTTAGAGAAATGTATTACTTATTTGAGTGGGGGGCACGGGCAAACTCTAGAGTCCGAATATAAATAGGGTTGGACATTAAAGACGGTTCTAAAGTAGAACCGTCTGTGATAAATGTAATACCCCAAATTTCAATTAGAAAGATTATTGTTCGGGAGAGCGAAATTTATTCAATTCGATTGCATCATAGTTTAGAATTAGATTTAAGTTCAAAATTTAGTTTTTTTTGTGAAGTTTGGGTCTTGGGCTTCCGGCCCAAGCCAAGGGGGGCCAAGGGGGGGAGGCGCCTCCTCCTAACCCTAGCCGCCCCTCCCTTCTTCTCCAACCTCCCCTTTGGCCGAAACCCCTACCTCCACTTCTTTGGCCACCGCCACCTCCTGCCCTCTCCCTCCCTGGAACCTCCTCTCCCTTGTGTCGCCCCTCCAAGATCATCTCCAAGAGGCCACACCTCCTGCCCAGCATCTCCATTGCCGACCCTTCCATTGGTGCTGCCTCTAGTTGCCGGTCAAAAGGAGGAAGGAAGAAGGTGTGGAAGGGGGGGTTTCCTCGTGAGTTTGATCAGCAATCTCCTGTGGTTCTTCAAGGGTAACGATCGATGTTCTTCACTGGTTGAATCGTAGTAGATGCGTATTTTTCCATGTTTAGTGGATCGAAGCCCCGCTGCGATTAGATCAGATTCTGTCCAATTCTTGTGCGTCGGTTTTCATGTATTTAGAGTCCGAATTAGAGGATCTCATCTCCTAGAGTTATGTGGGTTTCGTTCTCAGCTTTCCATAGATTCAAAGATCACTCAATTCTGAGTTGTGGTCTAAAAGTTATGTTGAACTCTTTTCTGCTGTTCAGAAAGTCTGATGAGAATTAACAGTCACTTTGTTTATTAAAATATGATTATGTTAAGGGCTGATTTAGGGTTTCCACCCAACTAGATTGTTGTAGAAATTTTGATAATATTTCTAGATTGTTAAAAATATTGAAATTTTATTAATCCGATCAAAAGTTATGTACGTTTCAATTTTACTGTTCAGATTGTATGTCGGGTTTTGACAGAAGATTTGATTTGTGTACTACATTTTGTTAAAGGTAAAATCTGAGTATCATATCAACTAGACTTTTGAAGGTTATGTTCTTAGATTTCCATAATGATAAAAATCCTGGATTTTGGTTAATCCAATCAAAGGTTATGAATTTTTCTTTATTGCTGTTTAATTCTGTTAGACATATTATATATTAGACTTTCATTTGAATGTTAGCCTAAGTTGTATGCTGAAATAGAGGATTCAGCCAACTGGTTTAATGAGGAGGTTTTCATTACCTTTCCAGAGGATTTGAGATCACTTCATTTCGAGTTTCAGATTAAAAGTTATGAAGTTTTTAGTCTTGCTGTCCAGTATAGCTTTCTGCTAGAATATCGATTAAATTGAGTAGATCATACATATGAATTTTGGCCTTTGGAAAGATGTGTTAGAAATGTTGCGAGTAGTGTCTCGATATCATGGTGTTCTTATTCAAGTAATTAAATTACGTAGGAAGAGGGAGTTCGAGTTTAGTGGCATCCTCCTTGCCTCATAACGCTTCGCAACGCGGAAAGGCAAGTACAATTGAATTATCTTGATTGTTGTTTGTTCCACTTGATTGATGATTATGCAATGGGTAATTCCGGTATTACTTGTTTCCCTTCATAATTGATATACCATGATTCTTCGATAATATGTTTACGTTCAATATGTTCATTCATTCATTCTTTCATGTTCACCCACGGGAGTGGGTAGTGAAGTCCCATCATTCCAATATAGGCAAGTACATTGTGTAATGTATTGCTATTGTTTGTTCATAGTGTTTTATGTTCATGCCATGACTGAGTACTATGGTCTGTGAGTAGGTTTCATTGATTTCTGTTTCATTCCATGTATGTGAATACATGCTTCTTGAGTTTTCGTCTTACAAATTCATATATTCACTGTTCATGATTCACCCACGGGAGTGGGATGTAAAGACCCATCAATTCTAGTATGGGCATGTAAGACCCACCATTCCAATGTGGGCAAATTGGATCCCCGTTATGAAACATTCTTCATACGGGCCTTGGATCCCCGTATTTTGAATAATGCAGGCATGAGTGAACACCGACGGGTGTTCACTGGCTATACTGGTATAAACAGAAGAGAAGATCATGCATTTCATCCGTACATATGATTTCATCCTTTCTACATTCGAATTCTATTATGTGATGCTATGTTCTTATTCATCTATTCTACATTCGTACTCTATTCTGTGATTGTTATGTTCTTAATCAATACTGTTCATATTGTTCTGTTGTACTTGCTGAGTCGTGGACTCATTCTTGCCGTGTTTATTTGTTTTAGGTAAACATTGAAGACGACATGCTTGGGAGAGAATAGTCACGAATCATTCATTCACTTCACATTATTTATTTGTTAATTAGATGAACTTGTTAGTACCTTTCATTCGATAATCATTGGAATGTAATAAATGGAGTTTGATGGTTGATGTTAACCTTCCTTATGATATGATTGAATTAGTAATCGCTTAAGATCTTCATATAGTCTATTGATAGGTTTATTATAGATGATTCAATTTGATTAGGTAATTAGAGTTTGATATGTTGTTGAATTCTGATTCAAATCTTACAATCATTCTATCAATTGTTGGTTCTTATCTGTTATTAACTGATAGATTGCTAAAATTATTTTGTTTTGTTGATGTATGTTGGACTTTTAGGTAATATCTTAGCTTCCGCATAGCCAGGGTGTTACAATAAATAAACATCACAGGTAGAACCGTCTGTGATAAATAAACATCATAGATGGTTCTAAAGTAGAATTAACCATCTGTGATAAATACACATCAGACACGGTTCCAATAAATAACCGTCTGTGATAATATACATTCTCATATACATAAATGCAAATTCACACATCACACATTCTCATATACATAAATGCAAATTCAGAACATATGACACATAAACATGTATTACTTGTTTTTCACCAGTCAGTAATGTCGTCATGTCATTATACCAAGACCGTTTACATATATAGAAGACAGTAAATGCAAATTCAACCGGTCTTTTTTTGTATTTACAAATGGCCAAACAACGTGGCCAGTCGCTTCTTATAAATATTAAAAAAGTAGAAACCTAAATAATCAAAGTTTTTCTAGTGGGGGAGGTAGCATGCTATCTCCGTCTTCAAAACTTTGTTGGCGACGTGGTCGGCATCGGACGGTTCGTGATCATCAGCAAACAAAGCCCGAAATGCATCCACCCACTGACGCGCTCGTTCAAGTGTCTCCCGAAGACCCTTTGACTGTTGAATCAAGTCGAATTGACTCGGTTGCCCGCCGCCTCGATTAAGCAGTCAAAGCGACGGCAAGCCTCCTGAAGACGTGCAACGTCATTGTGGAAGACCACGTCGATGATGAGGTTAGCTCGCCACAAGTGGGAGAGCACCCGGAAGACACGTGGTTGAGAAGGATGTCAAGACGGCAGAAGGTGGCCATCACCTGCTCCGGCAAATCCTCGGACAGAGGTGGGAGGACACTGTTGGCACAGTGTCCTTCCACAAGATATCCCAACAGTCTGACCGAGAGGTGCTCAGACAAGATGGCGAGTAGGCCATCAATGCCAGTGACAAGGAAACAGAAGAGGGAGCTATTTCTACTTTAGAGTATAGAGTGATGTGGGGGTTGATCATCTTCGATGATAGATGGTCCTTTTTATAAAACAAGGAATAAATTCGGCATGTGAGACGAAGAGACGCATCGGGGAGTCGAAGCGGCATTGATGCGATGAAGAGACGCATCGGCGATGGCGACGGCGAATCAGGGAGCCGAAGTGACACTATCACGGATGGTTATAATTAAAAACTGTATGTGAAGTCTACAATTATCACAGACGATTCGTGTTCAGAATCGTCTGTGATACATCATAGACGGTTTTAAACATGATCCGTCTATGATATTACCTTTCACAAACGGTTTTTAGCGCAGCTAGTAATACAAATGGTTGCTAAACCAAAACTGTCTGTGATTGTATTTAATACTGACGGTTTTGGTAAACCATCTGTGATGAGGCGTCCAGTATTAGCCTTTTTGTAGTAGTGTCTTGTGCTACTACTTTAGTCAGGTGGCCAATGGATTGCACATTTCAGTAATTTTCCATAATGTACTTGTTCGACTGTGTCCATGTGTGTGCGCGCTGTTGTATTTGCCCTTTTTGTTTATTTGATTCACGTTCCTGTATGTTGCGCTATTGGTTTTGGGCTGTTGATGTAGTGTAGTTTACCTGCACCTTCCAGTTTAATTCCTTTACCACATAGGACATTTCCACACATGTTGTCCTTTTGTACTCTTCACGTTTTGAACACACTGCTCATGATACTAACTTTCCTTTCTATGTTTCTTATCATGCCAGATGGAATACGTTCTACCGAACGATGTCACACTAGAATCTCACCATTGGCACGTCCGTGTGAGAGTAACCTGCTTCTCCAAGTATACTAATGATAGAAGGCCTGGGAAGGTCACTCGCCTTGATTTTGTGCTTTTAGATGAATAGGTACACTCCCCTCTCTATTATTTCTTCGACCTACACCTTCAAACTTACATACCATTTTCCTTCTATTGATTTTCCAAGTAGGGGACAACCATGGAGGCCCAAATTCGACAACGCCACCTTAGCCTGTTCAGTTCATCCCTAAACGAAGACCATGTTTACTTAATCGAATATTTTGAGGTCACCAATGCTAAAGCTTCCTACCAAGCTATTAACTACCCTATCATGGCTAGATCTACCAGGCACACAAAGATCAAAGAGATAGCACCTACACCAGACAGTTTCCCACTCTACATGTGCACGCTGGTTTCATTCGATGTGCTTAGAACACGTATCGGCCAACGCCCTCTAATAGCTCCGTCTTTTTAGATTGCGCATGTTGTACCCTTGATTCATTTTACCCACGGTTCTGCCTATTATACCGCTTGTATGTAAGACCTTCCTGAATCATTCTAGTTTGTGTTGTGTGTTGTTGCTGTGCAGATACCGTAGGCCTTACCATGAGAATCTCTCACATCCATACGGTCCTTGCAAGAGGAATCATGAAGGAGGTTCATAATGTCAACACCATAGATGGCAGATATTCCTCATCTGTCCTGTCATTCTCATGTTTGTGCATATTTTACGAAGCTTACAAACATACGATGGGCATACTCTTACATGTGTAAATGCAGCATGCCTTTCGTTTCATACTATCATGTCATTAGCCCCATCTAAGAATTACTCCCTTCCCGATTTGAAACGTAGGGAAACGGCCTGTGTTACACTATGGGGACCGCACACCACTGACTACAGGCTGCAGTAGCGAAAGGCCCTGTTGTTGTCCTCTTTGTTGGCCTAACTGTTAGACTCTATAAAGGTACACATCACTTACGTTTACATACGCACTAAGGTTGTACGTACACATACCTACTCGTTTGCGGTAACGTTACACATCTAAGTTATTTACATGTTTGATGCACCTTCGTAGGTTAGCTCTCTCTTCAAGGCAGCACTGTGTGTAGATGGTATCCCAATGTTGCAATACCAGAAGTGCTCGCTCTACAGAATAGGTCAATGTGTGTTCGGTTTGGGTTCTTTACGTTTCAGTTCTTTTACGTTTCTAGCCATTATTATATATATGAACTGTGCAACTGCCGATTCATCCTTACTTGTGATATTTGCCCTTAGCTTTGCCGGCATGCCTCATCAGATTACATAGTTTGGTCAGAACCCAAATCAAGCAGCCCCTGTACCCACAATAGTCCATGAGCTAGCTAACCTAAATGCACATGAAACTGTGGTAAGGCGGCCTTCAAACATCGTTCCCACAGTATACCATAGTAGGTTTATGTAGCTTCTAACACATGTTGTCACCTTCTGGCCCAAAAAAATGATAGGGCCATAGCTACACTGTTGACATCGCGATCAAAGAACTTACTCCAAACGAGGGATTGCGATCAATGATTGCTATCGGTTTAATTGCTTCCTTGAGTCAGTGACGCATGGGCCCGAGGTGAGTTAATGTAGTGCTTAACTCCTGAATCTTTGTTGGTCTGAAGCTCAAACCAAGCACTGTGTACTGTCATTTAATTACCAGAATCACTGTCTTTAGGGTTTAGCTTTAATTAAAGCCTGGTTAAATTTTTGCTAAACTCAATGACGTGTGGACTCGATGATTATTTAATGAGGCTCTTTAAAGAAACCTGGTTTCTCTATGACTCTATGACAAGTGGACCCGTAGCTTTAATTGCTTAGAGAAAGCCTCGTGGACTCGGGAGCTCTACGCATGTGGACTAGGTCCATGCATTGTTTTGGTGCACCAAGCCTCTGTGCATGAGACCCCACCCATTAGTGAGAGACTCTCTCTCCTCCTTTATTTTCTGGATTTAAATTCAAAAGCAAACTTCGAAGGTTCCGTTCTCCCTCGTTTTAACTCTGATTTAAATGAAATTTGTTTCTAAAAATTTCTAAATTCAGTATGTTTCTAATGGTAGTAGATTTGTTCAATTTGGAGTTTACTTGTTATTTCTTTTGTACTTATTTGTTTTGCTTGCTTGTTTGTTCTTTTTCGACGCGATCGTGCGAGTAGATTTCGAAGAACTAGGAGAGCTCCAATTTGATCAAGCTCAAGACTATCAAGACCCTCTTGCCTTTGACCCCGGGTGAGTCAATACTTTGATCATATTGAACCTACATTTTATGCAAATTATATTCCTTTAAAATATCAAATTGCATGCAAAGTTTGTTATGCAAATGTATGTCAAATCATTAAGGTAGTTAAATACCAATTTGATACTTGAATATTATTGTACCATCCTTTGGAAATTGAATTCATTAATCCTTGTCACCCTAGATAAATATGTGGTAACCTACTAGCTATAGTCGTATTGAAGCGCCATGCTAGCCTTGCCTAAGTACCTGGACATTAATTGCCCTAATCATCATCTTTTAATCATGAAAATGGATTTGGGTAGTCATTTTGGGTAAATAACTGGAATGTTTGAGATAATCTATTTTATGCTTCTCAAAAACCTTAATAACTTGCTATTACCACATCTGGGCAGATGGTATGATGGTGGGTGCTAATGTTGCCCAAGGAATGTTGGTAAGTGGTTGGTATGTGGAATGAACCACCCAGATGACTTTAAGGACTTAATCCTATGATGACCTCCCAATGTAAAACAGTGCAACCACAAGTCTATAATGGTGTCGACCTGGTTAAATAATTTGTATCCATCAGTACAAGTTGCACCATTGGAGGACCCGCTATGCCATGCCACTAGCGTAAGCCGTCGTGGTCACGGGTTGGGATGTACGACCTACTTTGCTGTGTGGGCGTAAGCCGTGTGGCACAAGAGGGGGTGTGGGTAATGGTTGACACCACTATGTGGGCTAACCCTTTTCAGGTGAAACCTTAGCGGGTGTAACTAATATTGAGGGATATATTATAAAGGCCTTGTGGTAATCTCCCCTTGATTCACATGTCTAAGGAAATGTTTGTACATATCAAGCCGATTATCTCTTGTGGGTAAAATGTACAACCTTTGCAGAGTATAAACTGTTTGAACAGCCATGCCTACGGTCAAAGGAGGGCATGGGAACTTACGAGAGTTAGTTCTATTTATAAAAACTTTGTGGGTGGGTTGAAAAACTCGTCGGGCCAATGTGACCTTGAATTTGGATTTCCCTGGGTAGTCTTATCTTGTGTTGTTAATAGTGGATGTAACCACTACCAAAATTAAGTATAAGGTGGAGGTAACCTTGGCCGTTATTAATATTGCACAATTACTCTCTTTAAATAAAATGTGATTTGGTCAAAGTGCTAAGTGATAGGACTTTCTAATTATGGTATTTAAAAATTCTGCTTTGAGCAAATAAAAGAACCCGAGCCTTCCTTGATAAAGCCTTGCATATACATATATTGCATCCTCTGTGTGTTGGCTCGTGAGAACGTTTTTTTTTTCTCACCATCGTTCTTTCCCTCAACTCTCAGAAGCCATGGATCAAGGACATTATGCACACTACGAGGATCCAGATGTTGGTGGTCAAGATGATGCCGAAGAGTAGTTTAGCTTCTAGTAGTCTAGGTCTCACCCAATGAAATCGGCCGACGGCGATGATTGTGTACACCAATATTACCCAAGTCTTTGGATAATATCGGTCGTACATAGGTTTCCCAGTCGCGTGCCTATGGCGAGATGTGCTCTACCCCTTTTGCTTCCACTTTTGTCTAATGTATCCATTTGGCCTATTTGGCCGTATTGTAAAACTTGACTCGATGCAGTCTATGTGAACTTTGATGTTTGTAATATAATGTATGGTACGGTTTACGTCATGTATGAAATGATTTAGTGATGTATCTGTGAACATTATCTACTAATCCAGAGAATAGTGCAGTGGTTTCACAGAGGATTCTAGATTGCAAAATCCGGGTCCACCAGAATTCTTGGAGGAGAATAGGGTTGCTCTTTATTACAATGAACTGGAGGTTTTTATAGGGATGCCTTTGGTAAGGCGACAGACTAGCCCTAATTATACTGAGTATATTGCTTGGAGAAATTGAGTTGTCTATATTGATACTGAATCACTTGTCCTCTCCTTCGTCTTGTTTGTTGTGCTTTTGTTGTTCCCTTGTAATGCTGTTTGTCGTCCATCCTTAAAATTAGCGAAGAGGCGCTAGTTATTCCTGGAGAAGACACCTTATGGAAATGACACATCTAGTCTGGGAGGCAATTGTTGTCAGTGGAAGAACACCTGATCGCTAGTTGGTGTCAGTGGAAGACGAACATGGGCAAAAACTGTGTAGTAGTTATTGCCAGTGACTTAGGGCTGAAACGCATCGTGTGGTTTGGAGCAGATAAGGCATGTATCTCATTCATCACACGGAAGGAATATACTTGAAATCGAGTCCAAGTACTAGTTCAAATATTCTTCGAGCAGTTATCTAGTCAGACAATACGTACAGTACCTCTCCAACCAAGGTACTTGCAGAGCAACCCTTGGGATTCTCACGACCACAGGGGTCTTTAACCACGGGGTTTACGACCACAAGAGCCATGTGGTCTTTAATTAAATGTTAAAGTAGTATTTAGGAATTTAATCCTCATCACATACTATCATGTCCTTATTATAAATCATCAAGCTAATAATGTGTCTCATGGCCAAAGTTTGAAGTATTTGAATGTATGATATGGTTCCAAGCGCGCTAGCGCTTCCCATATGCAACATCGTCAACAGTCACCTAAAAACAACAATAGAGCAAGAGTGAGTCCACGACTCAGCAAACACAATAATAAATAATGAACAATGATTAATCAACTGTAATCAATATCATTATCAACATCAACTGTTTTATTTTCTTTATTCTCATACTCAATCATCAAATTCTCTTTTCATTAAATGCAAGGTATCCCTACACTACATGTCCACATGCAACTCCTTTCGCGTATACCGGTATAGCGCGAGTGAATACTCGCGATAATGTTTACTCTCAAACCCGTCCTCCAAAAGTATCGGGGACCTCCTCCACTCCCGTGGAGTCTCTACCAAGAAGGTAGATATGTGATCACCATGATCACCTTCTCTTCATGCAATGATGTTTATCAATGCTCATTTTTAACATAAGTTCATCAATAATACCGTCATCCAACATTCTTGAATTTATCAATACAATTAATATCATGACCATGCATATTGTTTGCAATATAATGATAATGAGTGATAAATAATACAATGATCCACCATCGATCACTGTCTACCATGCACTTTCCTCTTTATCCCCTTGGAACTGGATAGCGAGGCGACAGTAGGGCACTAGAGACTACACTCCCTGGACAAACAATTAAAAACACATCTCAAAATCACAACATCACAGCACTCACACTTTACACTTATCGTCATCACACATCTACGCCAAACCGACCTAATTAACACAAAACCACTAGACACACTAATTGCTGTCTCGGTAGTAAAATGGTTCTAACGTATACATTTGAACTCCAAATCTCGACATCCACTACTTTCTGGAATCCTAATGAAAAATCCTATAACTTCCTATTTATGACGAACATCTTATTCTACCATTCTCTGCTCCGTTTCCTTTCCCGAAGATGGTTCTAGAATCTGTCAGGACAGTTAGCTTCATAATTATGTATCTTTAATTCTAAAACTTGCAAAAGTATGAACAATGTCAGTTCTGGAAACTACAAAAAAATTCCTAACTTATTCAAGTTATCCCCAAATTTTAATTCTTCCATTTACTATAAGAAACTGATTCATCTTCACCACATCTACCAGCTTTGTTCAAATTCTGGACAGCAACATACCCGAGGCTGTAACTTTTCATTCGCTACTCTGATTCTCATGATCCAGAACTTCTTGGAAATCTAACTAGATTATCTAACTTTTCTCTAATTGGACTGACCACTAAATCCGAGCATAAATACCCTAATCACCCCTACAATGTTCTGCATCTAACCTCGACGAACTAGGGCATTGATGAGGATTAAAATCTCTATATATTACTTTAATACATAATTAAAGACCATATGTCTTCATGGTCGTAACTCCTAAGGCTAACGAACCCTGTGGTCGTAAGGATTCTAAAGGTTAAATTATGGGTACCTTGGTCGGGCGAGGTCCTGCACCTTAACCCCGACCAGGTGACTGCTCGAAGAAGCAATGAACTATCATTTGGATCTAACTCCATGTATATTCCTTACCGTGTGATGAATGGAACACATGTCATATTTGCTTCATACCATGCGATGTTTTATGGTCCTAAGACACTGACAATAACCACCATACGGTTTAGTCTCTCACATACACCAACTGTCGATCAATTACTTTTTTCACTAACTGTAACTGTCCCTCTGACCAGACACAGCACTTCCAACAGACGTATTCTCCTGGAGTAACTGCCACCCCTTCGACAATTATTTAAAGATGGAGCATGGAGGAACAAAGGCATCGGATTAAAGCATCACAATCGGTATTAGATTCATGTTTCAAGTCTGATTCAACATAAGACAATAGCATAGCAAGCAACACACTCAGTGTAATTAGAATTAGTCCGCTGCCTTGTCAAGGGCACCTCTATAAAGGATCCAGTTTATAGCAGTAAAGAGCAATCCTATTCTATCCCAAGAACTCTTTGTCATTTTTCTCTATTTATTTCATAAGATTGGCGACTCGATCATCGACAGCTGGCACCGTCTGTGGGGAAGAAGGCGTTGAGTTCTTGAAGATTACTTTGCTCAAGCATTCCTCATTCACTCCTTTCGCTCCATCGTCACTCATGCGAACATGGCAGGGACTTGGGATGAGGAAAACTTGTTCGACTTGATGGACTACTCCAACCTTGACATGGACACATGCATCCACGCCATGGAAGAAAACAGGATGTCATCATCAACCTCCTCCGCCGTTTCGCCATTCGTTGAGATTAGCGAAATCAACCGGATGGATGAGGATTCCCCGCCACCATCCATGGCGCTCCTAGAGGAATCGATCATTCTGACCAGTTTGGAACATCCGAACGCCTCTACAAGCCTGGTCCATCTGACTGGCAATACTGGCGATGGAAGACCAACGACGCAATCAGAGAGTCCATGTACTCTCGATATTGTCATGGATGACCAGTATTCGTCAACGACTCCTACGTGTTTTGGGGGACAACTGACATCTAGTGAGGGTATCAATGAAGTTATCACCGATCATAGGCCAAGTGGGCATGGTAAAACTCAGCATACCGTCGACAATCCACCGGATTAGGCTGAGTCCACCACAAAGCCCACTAGAGGTGGTAATCTTCGACTGCTCCCCATCGTGGAGGCTCCTTGCGGAAGCAATGGAAGGCTCTCCCTTAGTTACGACGGGAGCTCATCGGAGGATTGCTGTTGGCGCCATGAGGTTAACGCGATCGGAGATACGAATCAAGATGACATGCACAGTCCTCCACGACTTAACCCGCCACCACTTGTTGGTGGAAATGGAACGGGCACTCAATCACCACCTGCCGGAGGCGAACAAACTAATGGATGTCAATCAGTTAATTCGCCTGTTCCTACCTCACAGTGCGTGATGGGTCGGACAGGGCAAGATGGAAGGTTGGAAAGACATTCGACTCATCGAACTCCCACTGCTAGTTAGAATACTCTAAGACCTTCGATAAAAATAAAAAACCTACAATGGGTTCGGGACATTCTGAATAACCTAGATCCTGCTCTAGCAGGGACTCCATGTTATGTCCAACTTGTAGGGCAAGTGTCGAAGATCATCCAACAGACCATGTAGCGTATAGAAATGTACAGGGACCAAAGGAACTCACAAAGTCACACCATGACTTCATCCCAGCGCTCCTCCCTCAGCAGAGGACAACATGCTTGGAAGGAGGACCGACTGATACCAAGACCCCCTCATAGATTTTGACCAGGGAATCACGAAGGAAGATGGCTCTTCCCAGTAGCCACTCCTCCTCCCCATCAAGAGGAACGATCGCTTGGTTCCGATGATCTTCAAAATCATCTAAACCAGGCCGTTGGTCAAATGCATTATACTAACGTCAATGATCAAATTGGGACGCCGGATGCTAGGTATGAGTTGACGCGAAAAATCAACACACGAGGTCGCAAATAACTAGATTTCTTCACTTTTGTAGAAGCGCACGACTAGTTTTCAAGCAAACTAGCAAAGGGGATAATTCTTGATATACGGTGAAAACCGGCTGTTTTACAAGCAAGAACAGCAAAGGATAACTACTCCAATCTCGCAGGAGCGCGCGGCTGGTTTACAGGCAAACTAGCAAAGCATAGCTACTTTACTCTAGACCTAGACACAAAAAGTAGATGAAAAAGAAAAGAATGCTTCTGTAGATTGATTTTTCTGTGTTGTGAATCGGCCATGACCCTCTTCTACTTAAAGGGCGGCAAGTCTTAGCCGTGGGAGCTCAGGACTCCTAAACCAAACCAAATTTACAGATACGGTTCGGTTATGATCTCCAAACCTTCTATAATTGACATATCTTTCCTATCTGGTCACATCAATTCCCTTAAGGAGCTTCTAGAGGGAGGTCTTGGATGCTTGGCAGAAAATCCCATGGGAGGTCCTGAGGAAATCCCCGTGGGAGGTCCTGAAGAGGTCTTCGTGGGAGGTCCTAAGGAGGTCATCGTGGGAGGTCCACGCGGGAGGCCTTGAGGAGGTCTTGAGCAGTCTTGATGAAGCTTGAGGAGGTCCTGGACAACCCTGATGAAAACGCCTAGCACTCCGGAGGAGGTCCTGAGCGGTCCTGATGAAGGCGCATGAGCGCTCCTGAGGAGGTCCTGAACGGCCTTGATGAAGCCGCGTAATGCTCCTGAGGAGGTCTTGGACGACTTTGATGAAGCCGCGTAGCGCTCCTGAGGAGATCCTGGGCAGCTCTAATGATGAGGACATCACTTCTTCGGATACACACAACAATCCTCCACTTCACAGTCAAGGACCAATCACTAGAGCTCGCGCCCGACAATTGAATTTACAGGTGAGCTCGTTCCTAAGTACTTCTTTTTGTTCATTTGAGAATCGATTGCTACCTAATGATTTAATTATGATTAGGAACCATGGAGAGGACCTGGAAGTACTTGGAGAAGGGCTACGAGGCGCACAAGTCCAGCGAGGGGGGTCGAATCATGTTGGAGGCCCAACTCAAGCCGACTTCGAATCCAATTCGGAGTCCAGGACCAGGCCGCACTAAAACGGACGTCCAGATCGCATCCGGGCTCCGTTTTGGACGTTCCACATATGTATGGAAAGCTGAGAAGACGACCTTTCCAATGGCTCTAGTCCCATGTCAAAATTCCTTCTGAGTCAACGGGAATCGTCGAAACAAATGGGCATTCAGAATCTGTCGGGTGCTGCGCCACCGCCTTTTGGGCCGCTCGCTTTGTATCGTGTTGGAGCCCATTAGGGCGCTGGCCCAGGGTTTTGCATGCCCTCAGTCCTCTATATCCAGCCGCCACCCCCACCATTAGGGGGTTGCTTAGATTAATTCTGTCTTGAACAGTTTCGCCGCTCATCGCTTTGTGAGACCCCAACTTTCGAAAGTGCTAAAACAATACATCCGCAATTCCGTTGTGTTCTTCCTTGTTCTTGCTTGTGTTCTTCAATTCACAAAGCGAGATTAGCCTTCTTAGCGAGGTCAACTGGCTGCGCACGGTTGATAACCCGAGGAGACGTGGTGCTGCGATTGCGGGTTCGGAACGTGTTGTTCGGAAGCCGAATCGATTTGTGTCGCGCTCCACTAAATCGAACATATCCAGAACCTGTTGGAAGATCGGGACCCCGTTCCCATTATCTAATGAAGCCACGTGAGCGCCCTTGAGGAGGTCCTGGGCGGCTCTGATGAAACCACGAGCGCTCCTGAGGAGGTCCTGAACGGCCTTAATGAAGGCGCGCGAGTGTCCCTAGGGAGGTCTTGGGCGGCTCCGATGAAGCCACGTGAGCGCCCACGAAGAGGTCTCCTGGGCGGCTTTGATGAAGGCGCGCGATTGTCCCTGGGATGTCTTGGGCGGCTCTGATGAAGCCACACAGCAATCTGGAGGAGGTCTTGAGCGGCCCTGATGAAGGCGCGCGAGCACTCCTGAGGAGGTCCTGGGCGTTCTGATGAAGCCACGCAGCACTCTAGAGGAGGTTTTGGTCGGTCCTGATGAGGCCACGTGAGTGCTCCTGGGGAGGTCTTGGGCAGTCTTGATGAGGCCACGTGAATGCTCCTGGGATGTCTTGGGCGCGTTTTTCCTTATCCTCACGACCTTCTGCTTTGCAAAGACCACCTCTTGGACATTTTGCAAGAACCACCCTTTTGAACCAAGACTTCCTGTTTTACGAAGACCACTCTTTTGGTCATTTTACAAAGACCACCCTCTAGGTCCTCCTGGGAGGTCTTTATGGATGTTTTCTAGGACCACCTAGGACGTCCTCTAGGACCTCCAAGAGGTCTTTTGAAGAGGTCATTCAGGACCTCCCGGGCTGTTCACCAAAGTACTGTAGCGAGGAGGTCTTCCGAAGTATCGTAGCTCTAAGTACTATTCACCGAGGTACCGTAGCTCCAAGTACTGTTCACCGAGGTACTATATCGAGGAGGTCTTCCAGCACTGTAGCGAGGAGGTCTTCCAGCACTGTAGCGAGGAGGTCTTCCAGCACTGTGGCGAGGAGGTCTTCCAGTACCGTAGCAAGGAGGTCTTCCAGCATTGTAGCAAGGTGGTCTTCCGAGTCTTGAAGAGGTTGATTTTGAAGCTAGGACCTCCCAGGTGGTCTTTGAAGCCATTATGCCTTCCGATTCAAAATAAAATATTAGTTGAATCAGCGGTAGTTTTAAGTTCTTACCGTTAAACCAATCAGCACTGTAATGACCATCATAGATGTCAAATCTTGTCATCAACACATGCCCCCTGTTTTTTGGTAAAATAAACATGTTTACCACAAAAAAATAATATCTTCAATCACTTCAGGACAATGATTAAACACCGGCCATATGTATGTTTCTCAGGACGATGATAAACAACTCATCGGCCATGTGTGCTTCTTAAGTATATTGCCAAATACTCGGATAGTACTTTTTCAAATACTTGCCATTAAGGGCTTTAGGCAGCCTATCTCCCTTTAAACATTGCACCATATAAGAATTTCCAGGAACAATATCTACTACCTTATATGGACCTTCCCAATTTGGAGACCACTTCCCAAACTTATTATCTTTAGATCCAATAGGTAAAATCGTCTTCCAAACTAAGTCTCCTATTTGAAACGATTTTTCCTTCACTCTCTTATTGTAGGCCTTGGCCACCCTTACCTTATTCTTTTCAATCTCCCTCAAAGCTTTTAATCTCTCATCTGCAACTTCATCTATCCTATCCATCATCAAGCTATGGTAAACTATGGTCGACAAATCATTTTGCCTGGCCAATCTAAGGGCACTCAGATTTACCTTAACAGGTAAAACGGCTTCTTGCCTATATACTAACTCAAACGGTGTTACCTTTGTAGAACTATGTTTAGATATACGGTGAGCCCATAATGCCTCAGACAACACTTCATGCCACCTCTTAGGATTCTCCTCTATCTTTTTCTTAATGAGCTTAACCAAGGTCTTATTACTTGACTCGGCCTGACCGTTGGCCTGAGCATAATAAGGTGAAGAATTAAGGAGCTTGATCGCAAGTGATTCGGCGAATTCACGTACTTCATGAGACATAAAGGATGAACCTTGATCAGTAGTTCAAGTCTGTGGTATGCCAAATCTATAAACAATATGCCCCAAAATAAAACTAATCACCTCCTTATATGTCATGTTTTTTTTGAAAGGAACAACTTTTGTCCACTTTGTAAAATAATCAGTGGCTACTTAAACAAAACAATGACCTTTAGAAGATGCAGGGTGTATTTGGTCGATGAAATCTAAACCCCAACCACGGAACGGCCATGGTTTAAAAATAGGATGCAACATAGTAGCGGGTGCCAATTGCACATCACCAAGCTTTTGACATGACTCACACCCTTTATAATACCTAAAACAATCCTCCAACATAGTCGGCCAATAGAAACCAGCTCTTCTTAATAACCACTTCATCTTATGAGCCGACTGATGTGTACCACCTATGCCTTTGTGCACCTCTCCCATAGCAACTCTAGATTGATCTGAACCTAAGCATTTTTAAAATGACCCATCTATAGTTCGGCGATACAACTCTCCATCAAGCAATGTATACCTTAATACTTGTCGCCAAAGCTTTCTATCAACAGATTGACTAGGGTTTTCTAAATAACTAATTAGAGGTTTTTTTTCCAGTCATTAGGTTCGGCAAAACTTTATGTTTCCAAAGTATCCAAACTGCCATCATGCTGTTCGGCTATGCAAATTGTAGCACCTTCTATCATCGGTTTTTCTATTATAAACAATTTACCTCTTTTAACTTGATAACCAGATGCTTGTTGTGCTAAATCATTCACTCTACTATTCTCTTTTCTAGAAACATGGCCAATAGTAAAATCATCCAAAGTTGCTATTATTTCTAAGCATTTTTCCAAATAAATATTCAATGATCCATCAAAGCATTGATAATTCTTAGCAACTTGTTGCACAACTAACAATAAATCACCAAATGCTTCTACATTCTTTATGCCCATAGACTCTAAAATTTGCAACCCTAACAAAAGAGCTTCATACTTGGCCTGATTAATGGTACAAAAATATTCTAAACAAACCGATGTTTCAAAGACAACATCTCTAGGTGAAACCAAAACAATACCGACACCTTGTCCTTCTCTACAGGCCGAGCCATCAAAATATAATTTCCATGGATGTACAGATAAATAATCAACCAGCTCTATATCACTGTCAATCCTATCATCAACAATAAAATTAGTTACAATCTGGCCTTTCATAGATTTCAAGGATTCATAAGCCAAATCATACTCTATTAATGTATAAGCCCACTTTCCAATTCTACCACTTAAAATCGGCTGTTGCAACATATATTTAATAACATCTGTTTGACATGCAACAACACAAGTACTAGATAGCAAATAATGCCTCAACTTGGTACAAGCATGATACAAGGATAAAAATAATTCTTTAATGAATACATACCTCGTCTCAGCTCCCAGGAGACGCCGACTCAAGTAAGTAATCACATATTCTTTGCCATCTATTACTTGTGTCAAAACAACGCCAATGACACTTCCTTCTGCAGCAATATATAGCCGAAACGGCATCCTGGCTTTAGGCGCCCTCAACACAGGAGGTGTAGACAAATACCTTTTAATTTCTTCAAATGTCTGTTGCTGTTCTGCACCCCCCCCAAGTAAATTCGGTCTCTTACTTTAACCGGAGTATAGGAGCGAATGTACTAATTTTACCAGACAAACTAGATATAAACCTCCTTAAACAATTTACTTTTTCTAGGAACTTTTGTACATCCCTTTTACACTGTGGCGTCTCTTCTTTCTTAATAGCCTCCATTTTGCTAGGCTCATTGGCTATCATTATTTCCTTGCTTTTTGTTACATTAGCCTTTCCTGGCCGAATCAGCACTTTCTTGTCTTCACAATCAAGCACACTCAAAGGGAGAGATTGTTTCTCTACTTTGTGCCCCCCTGTCTCCTGATTCTTTGCAAACTTCAATCGACATCCATTAATGGCCGATTGTAACTGCCGGCGAAACACATTGCAGTTATTAGTATTATGAGTAAACACATTGTGCCATTTGCAATATGAGCGCCCTCTCAACTCCTCATGTGATGGTATAATATGATGATCTACCAACTTTATATGCTTTTCTTTCAATAAAATATCAAAAATCTGATCACATTTAGCCATATTAAATGTATATTTTTTCTTCTTTAGCCGATTCTTTTGTGGAGACGGCTCCAAAGCTAAACAAACGAATGGTTCAGATTTGATATCTACCCATTCGGCTATACATTTATTTGTACTTGCCTTGTCCGATATCTTAGAAACATATTCTATTTCCTTAATATCAGTTTTTCTTAACTTTACCACGCTTCGATCTTATGTCTTTAATGCGAAAATAATCATGAAGCTTGTTCCCCATTTGTAACAAGGCATGAATTGAATTTGGAACAGGTAAAGTAAACATCATAAGTGTAATACCCGGCAAAGATAATGAAAACAACTTTAATCTAAATGAGTTGCCATTACCGGCCTCTCTACATTGCACAATAAATTGGCTGATATGTTCTATAGTGATACCACTGTCAATAATCAAATTAACTTTCGCCGCCAAAATCCGAACTCTTCCCTTCACTCGTATGGTCAAGAATCTGAATCACAGAGAGTTCGGTTTTGTTGAAGTCTTGGTGCTGGAATTTCTTTTTCCACTAAATTCTTCACCAACCGAACACGTGCTGTGCTCGGCCTTTTCTATTGCATGCGCATGACATCTACTACCTAAATCATGTCCATAATCAGCCACTGTTGCCATTGTCAACGTGTCATGGCTAAGGCCCGAACTGCTTAGGTGTTTGTTTGGTCATCCTGATTTTTGTGACGTGCTACCGCTACTATGGTCAGCTACAACTATTGCAAAGACCAATCGGCGTAACAAGATACCATTACCGACAACATCACCAGTAGTCGGCAACTCTTCTTGTCTTCCTTTTTCAAACTGATCCTCAGTTGTTTTAGCATAAAATTCAGACGGTAACACAAAGACCTTCTTTATCTCAAGCATAGCCGACCTACTGTTTTTGATTTTTTGTATAGCTAAGTTTGCTGTTTTTGATACAATAGATTCAGAACAAGCACTGTTTTGCTCGGCTGCTACTATAGCCAAACTACTGTTCACGGCTTCTGCACATAGATTACTATTCACATCCAAACAAATTACTGAAATTTCATTTTTGCTAACCTTAGCAACAACAGTCGGCAACACTTCTTCCTTTTCCTCAATACTAGCCGACAATCTAACAGTAGCCGACCTTTGTTCTTTTCTTTCAATTACAGCCGGCTTCTCTTTTTCTAAAACTAACTCTAACTTCTTATTTCTAGAATAAGCATTGAGACGATCACTCACGTCTTTGCATACTTCAGTTGCAATAACTTCTAAACCAGCCCTCCATTTTTCTTCATCAAATTGCCATCTAAAATTTTTAGACCCTATGTCCTGTTCGGCTGCGAGCCGAGTAGACGCCGAATTAACTTGTCGTTCTGAGCTAACAGTATATGGCTTTGGGATATCATAAGAATATGACATTGTGGGCTGCACATATGGTGTATCTTGTTGGGGAACACTAAAATAGCTTCCCGGCCACGAACTATGAGGAATACCAGAACTTTGGGGTGGTGTAGGGGATACACTATATGCTACGGTGTTGTATGGAGGCACATGCACACTTGTTGAATTCCCGTCTATTCGGCCATAATCATTAATGACGTATGGAGTCGAATCATATACATTAGGTGTTGCGTATGGTGCTGAAAAGGTATAGGATGTAACCTCCATTCTAGTAACATATGGCGTAGCATATGATGGCTTATAACAACTGGCCGAACCTATCATATTAATTTGGCCATGCTGATCATTCATCGGCACGCTAGTTTGTAGTACTCTAGGTGGTGTAAATATTGCCGATGAATTGAAAGACGCAGCTCATGTTGTATGTTGCTAATAGCATTGAAAACTAAAGTATGCATATTGTTTTTGCATTGGCTGTTGCATATTATCAACACGTTATAATCCTAAAATTGAGGATCTAAAACGATTATCTAACGTGTAATCTGGATTCCTAGCCAATGCACTAAATTCATCAAACATAGGCATAGCAACATCAACATATGAATTCATTGCGACTACCAGATTAGATTGGGAAATAGGTAACGTACTTGCAGATGTTGCACCTCTGGCTCGGTGTAGATTGATGACAGTACCACCTTCTTCATGATGACACCTTCCCTTCTTCTTGATGACACCTTACCTTTATCTTCTATTGTGTCTAGGGAAAAATTCGGCTGTAACTTATAGCCAAACCAATCGATCCCCAGCGGAGTTGCTAAATTTGTGTTGATGCCAAAAATCAACACATGAGGTCGCAAATAACCAGATTGCTTCACTTTCGTAGAAGCGCACGACTAGTTTTCAAGCAAACTAGCAAAGGGGATAATACTTCAATTACGGCGAAGAACCGGCTGTTTTACAAGCAAGAACAGCAAAGGATAACTACTCCAATCTCGCAGGAGCGCACGGCTGGTTTACAGGCAAACTAGCAAAGCATAGCTACTTTACTCTAGACCTAGATGCAAAAAGTAGATGAAAAAGAAAAGAACGATTCTATAGATTGATTTGTCTGTGTTGTGAATCGGCCATGACCCTCTTCTACTTAAAGGGCGGCAAGTCTTAGCCGTGGGAGCTCAGGACTCCTAAACCAAACCAAATTTACAGATACGGTTCGGTTATGATCTCCAAACCTTCTATAATTGACATATCTTTCCTATCTGGTCACGTCAATTCCCTTAAGGAGCTCCTAGAGGGAGGTCTTGGATGCTTGGCGGAAAATCCCGTGGGAGGTCCTGAGGAAATCCCCGTAGGAGGTCCTGAAGAGGTCTTCGTGGGAGGTCCTAAGGAGGTCCTCGTGGGAGGTCCACGTGGAAGGCCTTGAGGAGGTCTTGAGCGGTCTTGATGAAGCTTGAGGAGGTCCTAAACAACCCTGATGAAAACGCGTAGCACTCCGGAGGAGGTCCTGAGCGGTCCTGATGAAGGCGCATGAGCGCTCCTGAGGAGGTCCTGAACGGCCTTGAGGAAGCCACGTAATGCTCCTGAGGAGGTCTTGGACGACTTTGATGAAGCCGCGTAGCGCTCCTGAGGAGATCCTGGGTGGCTCTGATGAAGCCACGTGAGCGCCCTTGAGGAGGTCTTGGGCGGCTCTGATGAAACCACGAGCGCTCCTGAGGACGTCCTGAACGGCCTTGATGAAGGCGCGCGAGTGTCCCTAGGGAGGTGTTGGGCGGCTCCGATGAAGCCACGCGAGCGCCCTTGAAGAGGTCCTGGGTGGCTTTGATGAAGGCGTGCGAGTGTCCTTGGGGATGTCTTGGGCGGCTCTGATGAAGCCACGCAGCAATCCGGAGGAGGTCTTGAGCGGCCCTGATGAAGGCGCGCGAGCACTCCTGAGGAGGTCCTGGGCAGTTCTGATGAAGCCATGCAGCACTTCGGAGGAGGTTTTGGCCGGTCCTGATGAGGCCACGTGAGTGCTCCTGGGAGGTCTTGGGCAGTCTTAATGAGGCCATGCAGCACTCCGGAGGAGGTCTTGGCCGGTCCTGATGATGCCACATGAGTGCTCCTAAGGACGTCTTGGGCGGTCTTGATGAGGCCATGTGAATTCTCCTGGGATTTCATGGGCGCACTTTTCCTTGTCCTCTCGACCTTCTGCTTTGCAAAGACCACCTCTTGGACGTTTTGCAGGAACTACCCTTTTGAACCAAGACTTCCTGTTTTACGAAGACCACTCTTTTGGTCATTTTACAAAGACCACCCTCTAGGTCCTCCTGGGAGGTCTTTGTGGATGTTTTCTAGGACCACCCAGGACATCCTCTAGGACCTCCAAGGAGGTCTTTTGAAGAGGTCATTCAAAACCTCCCAGGCTGTTCACCGAAGTACTGTAGCGAGGAGGTCTTCCGAAGTACCGTAGCTCCAAGTACTATTCACCAAGGGTACTGTAGCTCCAAGTACTATTCACCGAGGTACTGTACCGAGGAGGTCTTCCAGCACTGTAGCGAGGATGTCTTCTAGCACTGTGGCAAGGAGGTCTTCCAGCACTGTAGCAATGTGGTCTTCCGAGTCTTGAAGAGGTCAATTTTGAAGCCAGGACCTCCCAGGAGGTCTTTGAAGCCATTCTGCCTTCCGATTCAAAACAAAATATTAGTTGAATCAGTGGTAGTTTTAAGTTTTTACCGTTAAACCAATCAGCACTGTAATGACCATCATAGATGCCAAATCTTGTCATCAACAGTATGAAAATCTAAGGAACCGGTCCCCAACCGATTATAATCTAGCTCCTTTTCAGAGAAGGTGCCACGATTCCATTATGGGCTATCGAGCATTCTCGGTAGGACTACAAGCTATTCGCTGGCCGGACATATTTCGACCAGCCAACATAGAGAAGTTTAATGGAACTCAGAACCGATTAGAATTTCTACGAATCTATACTACCGCCATCAAACCTGGTGGTGGTAATGACAATGTGATGGCAAATTACTTGCCTACGGTCCTTGAAGGATCTGCCCAATCGTGGTAGCTCAACCTACCAGTCGGATCTCTCCACACTTGGGAGCAGCTCTGGGATTTACTGATTGTAAACTTTCAGGGTACGTACGACCACCCTAGAAAAGAAGACGATCTCGATCGGATCAGACAAAAGACCAATGAAACTTTTCGTCAATATATCAAGAAGTTTAGCCAGGTTTGAAACTCTATTCCAAAGGTCACAGAGTCTTCTGTCATCTAAGCTTTTAAAGCAGGGTTGAGGAATCGCCAGTTTATAGAGGATATTGTAATGAATCCTTTACGAACGACTGTCAAACTTTTTGACATGGCTGACAAATATGCAGCCGCTAGTGAAGCGGTCGAATGGTGCGAAGCTATCGATTGAAAAGACAAAATCCATCAACATGGCTTAGATAAATAAGAGAAGAAAATCAAGATGTCTCTCAAGGGTAAGAAGAATCGTAAGCCTGACAACAAAGAAGTTCTTACGATTCTAGAAAAATTTACCAAGGGCAAGAAAGACTTTTCCGATCGGAACAAGGCTAAGGTTCCGACCGACGACTAGAAGAAGAACAAGAAGTGGTGTCCACTTCACCAGGTGGCAGGGCATGATCTGCGCGCCTGCCGAGCCTGACAAAATAAGCTGGAGGATTACTACTCAAGTAAATGTCCCTTCCCCTCCATAACAGGACTTGGAGAACCAAGCTCTAAAATGGACAAAGATGGCGACGAAGAAATGGAGTACTAGGAGCCTCAGCACACTGTGGATATGATCTTCAGTGGATCTTCCTCGTACGAATCATGGTGCCATTTGAAGGCCGTGGAGCGGGAAGTGAACCTTGCCGAGTCTCTTATCATCGTCAAGCCATCCAAGTGGTCGGAAACGGTTATCTCCTTCAGCAAAGAAGACTGCCCCATCATGTCAACTCGGCTAGGTAGGTTCCCTATCGTTGTTGAATCTACAATTAATAATTGCAAAGTTAATCGAGTTTTGATAGATGGAGGTAGCTCTTTAAACATTTTATTTATGGGTGCATTGGAAGAAATGCAAATTCCCAGGTCGAAGGTAAATCCCGAGAAATATTCTTTCCATGGCATAGTTCCTGGTTCTACCGCTAAACCGATAAGGCAACTGTCCCTACTGGTTACATTCAGAAGAGCTAACAACTTCCGAACAGAGAAGATTCCATTTGATGTGGTGGATTTTGAAACCGTATACAATGGAATCCTCGGTCGTCTAGCATTGGCAAAATTCCTGATAGCCACGCATTACAGTTATCAGAGTTTAAAAATGCCAGAACCGAAAGGAGTCATCATGGTTCGAGGAGATAAAAAAATAGCCTATGCATGTGATCATAAATCCTTAGAACTGGTCGATGAACTTCCGACTAGGGAAACTAATCTGCCTACCATACAGCTCAAGCACTCGAGGCTAGATATGGCACCGAAGCCTTCTGACTAGACCAAGGAGGTACCACTCAATAAAGGTGCTTCCCCGAAAAGCGTCAAAATACTGTCTGGGTCAAGAAATGCTAACGCATCTACCCAAAGGGTACTGGTCGGGCTAGCAGTCGACTCCAAATAGGAAGAGTCGCTTATCTCCTTCCTCCGAGCAAACCTAGATGTATTCGCCTAGCAGGCGTCCAACATGCCCAAAGTCCCTAGGGAGGTGATCGAGCACAGGCTAGCTCTCCAGCCTGACAAAAAACTGGTCAAGCAGAAGATAAGGTACTTTGCACTTGATCGGAAGGAGGCAATCCAATCGGAGATCGACAAGCTTCTTGAGACTGGATTTATCTATGAAGTTGACCACCTAGAGTGGCTCGCCAACCCTGTAATGGTTACAAATAGCAACGAAAAACGGCGAATGTGTATTGACTTCATAGATCTTAATAAAGTTTGTCTAAAGGATGATTTCCCCTTTCACGCATTGAACAACTTGTATATTCTACTTCCGCGTGTGAGTTGTTAAGTTTTTTAGATGCATATTCAAGGTACCACCAGATCAACATGAGTAGGGACGATGAAGAGAAAACTTCCTTCATCACACCATATGGCACTTACTGCTATGTAAATTAAGATGCCATTAGGTCTCAAGAATGTTGGCGCAACTTTTCAGAGGTTAATGCAAAAAAAACCTTTAATCCTCAGATAGGTTGAAATCTAGAAGCCTATGTTGATGACTTGGTTGTGAAAAGCATCAACGCTGGCGACCACATTTCCGACCTACACAAGACTTTCAATAACTTAAGAAGGCATAACCTTAAGTTAAATCCAGAGAAGTGTGTGTTCGGAGTCTCTTCGGGAAGGCTTCTTGGGTTCCTAGTTTCGGCAAGAAGAATTGAAGTGAACCTCAAAAGATATCGCCATCGACTGATCGCCCCCGACCACTTAAGAAAGAAGTCCAAAACTAACCTATCAGATTGCAAATAGCTAAATTGTTTCATGGCAAGGTTAGGAGAAAAATTATAACCTTTCTTCAAGCTTCTTTGGAAACATAGAAGTTTTGATAGGACTAAAGAGGCAAATGATGCTTTTGAGGAGCTCAAGAAGTACCTTACGAGTGCCCCGATCTTAGTATCTCCAAGATCAGGATAAACATTACTGATATATGTGGTACTAGTCGTTTAGCATGACAACATCCAACGATTAGTATATTATATAAGTGAAGTCTTACATGGACCAAATGAGCGATACCCACAGGTACAAAAGTTGCTCTATGGTCTCCTTATGGCTTCAAAGAAACTAAGGCATCACTTTCAGGCCCACAAAGTGGTCGCACCGACTGGATATCCTCTTGGTCCAGTTCTCGAAAACAGGGAATCATCAGGACGAATAGCAAAATGGACGGTCGAGCTTGGGGCGTTCGACCTCTATTTCATCTCACGAACAAAAATCAAGTCTCAAGTTTTAGCAGAATTCATTGCCGAATGGACGAACACTAAACCCACCCAAGGGCCCAAGTATGAACACCACGAAGAGTGGACAATGTACTTTGACGGTTCGTTGATGCTCAAAGGCTTGGGGGCTAGAGTTGTCTTGATATCCCTTACTAGAGAACATATAAAATATGCCATTTAGTTAAACTTTCCTGCTACAAATAATGTGGCAGAATATGAATATTTACTAATAGGACTCTGAGCAGCCAGAGCACTCGGGATCCATAGATTACTGGTGAAAGACGATTCTCAACTAGTAGTGAATCAAGTCGGGAAAGAGTATCAATGCTCAAGTACCAAGATGTCATCTTATTTGGCGAAAGTACGGAAACTCGAAAAGCACTTCTTCAGTTTCCAGATCCAACATATTCTGAGAAAGAAAAACTTCCTGGCAGACTCATTGGCGTGGATGGCCCCCACCAGGTCACCCGTCCTGCTCGGAGTTTTTCTCGAGCAACTCGATTCACCCTCAGTGGTCGAGCCTTCCGAGGACTTAGATGCTCCTCTAGAGGTCGTGCAAATCGACCTCAATAGCAATTGGATGATGTCGATCTACAGTTATCTTTAGCATGACATTATTCTGGAAGATGATGCAGAGGCTGATCGTATAGCTCGAAAAGCCACATCATACACTCTGATCGAAAGTACCCTTTATAAATGGGGATCTCACGGAGTGTTGACGAGATGCATATCTCTAACGGATGGAATTAAGTTGCTATCCGATTCTGTGGAGCACATCATTCCTACAGAACACTGGTCGGTAAAGCCTTCAGGCAAGGATACTACTGCCAACTGCCCTCTATGATGCAAAAGAGTTCATGACGAAGTGCGTACAGTGTCAATTTCATAGTCGACAAGTACATAAGCTGGCAGAAGCTTTGCAAACAATACCTCTTTCTTAGCCTTTTGCGACCTGAGGACTAGACATTCTAGGACCTTTTCCAAGAGCACCTAGGGCTTCGAATTCCTTTTTGTCATGATTGACATGTTCACAAAATGGATAAAAGCCGAGCCAGTTGTCAAAACAACAACTAAAGTCGCTAAGAGGTTCCTCACAAAAAAAATATGATCACACGATTTGGTATACCCAGTCGTATAATCATAGATAACGGTACCCAGTTCTCGAGTGGAAATTTATAGGAATTCTGTGAAGATCTTGGTATCAAGATACATTTCGGTTATGTTGCTCATCCGCAAAGCAACGGAGCAGTCAAGCGAGCTAATGGTATAATAATGCAAGGAGTAAAACGCCGAGTGTTCAACCAGTTAACAAAACGGTCAGGAGCTTGGGTTCAAGAACTTCCTTCTGTATTATGGGCCATTCGAAGCATGACCACTCGTGTGACCGGTGAAACGCCATTTTTTCTAGTTTACGGTGCTGAAGCCATGCTTCTTCCAGAATTGAAAGTTGGCTCTGCTCGAACTGATTGTTTTAATAAAAACGATCAAGAAGAACGAAGACTCGACGACATCAATTGCCTTGAAGAACAATGAAACCAATCCCTAATACGATCGGTCGTTTACCAACAAGCCATGCGAAGGTATCGCAGTTGTAAGGTGCAACCTTACAGCCTAGCTGTAGGTGATCTGGTTCTCAGAAAAATTCAGAGCTAGGCTAATCGCAATAAACTTTCTCCCAAATGGGAAGGTCCATACACTATGGTCGAAGTCACTAGACTAGGTTCGGTACGACTAGCCATGTCAGACGAGCGTGTTTTGTCTAATTCTTGGAACATTGATCAATTGTGTAGGTTCTTTGTATAGTTTTTACATTCTTTTAATTTCAATAAAGATGTGTTTCTTTACTTTTTGGTAAGTGATATTATTTATATGTCAGCTATCCATTATTTGGTCACATACTATTGTTGTCTAACTGGTTGGAGAACAGACTAATTCTCTCTGATATCCTTCTAAAGTGTCTCTTTTACTCTCTGGCTAAGACATATTAGTCAAACACCATAAAGGTCCTAGTCGTGACCATTATGTCAATGGTTCTCACGCGTGACCACACTCTTTTCTCAAAGAAGCATAACACAGACAACTTGATATGGTTTCTTACATGCTTAAGAATACAAAGACTAACTTTCTTTATTTCAACATTCTGTTCTATTCTTATTTGGCTACTGGTTGGAATACGGAAAGCCTCCTAGTTGAAATCTCTCCTCTCTGCATATGGTCCTGCCCACTGGAAGGAGTTTCCTAGAGATGGTCTTTTTCTTATGATCTTCGTTACCAGCCGGACTAGAGCACGAGCACGTTTCGCGAAGTGTTTCTTATATCTTCAGTTCTTAGCAACCCATACGACCAGTTTTGGATAATATGTATAAATAAGACCACTTATCACTTTTTGCATATATTTTTGCATGATTTCTTATCATCAAGCTAAGTCTAGTAACATCTTCCGACCACAATATGTACTATACAGTATTTTCGATTATGGAAATAGATCTAAAGCTAGTCGAAATCATACACTGATTCTGACCAAATTGATTTCCTAGTATTACTTAGATCTTTTTTTACAACATAATCAGCACATACTTTGTACCATGGTCGTGGCTTTTGCTCTTTTTCTTGGTCTACCGCTTCTCTAGTAAGTTCTTCTACTAATACAAGCAGTCGGGGGCTAGGAAATATATGAGTATTTAGCAAAGTGAAAAGATAAACAAAGACTTTATGGATGATAAAAGGTAAGTTTTTACATTCACAATTCTTATACTATAATCATCTACTTCTTGGGGCCACCAGACTGGTCGTTGCGAGACGGAGACCCAACCTCTATTTTCTCTGCGACCTTATTTTCGAGAGGCATTACTTCCTAGAATAACTTGGTCGCCTCTTCACTCGAATAGTTGAAGTTTTCTTCAATAGCTTGGAGGTGCATAGAGGGGTCAGAAGCCTTCAGCTTCGCCAAAGCAAGGCTGACTCTATTAGCAATGACGTCCTTCATGATCTGGGCATGGTTCTTTTGAGTAGTCTTGAGCAAACCTTGGAGATCTTCAAGTTGTTGGCCAAGATAATTTATCTTCTCCACCGGATCTCTTAGAATGGGTAGACTTGATCCAGATCCCATGTTGAAGAGCATCTTATTGAGAGTCTTGACCTTCTCCTCAAGATTCTACCCAAGAGCAGCCTCCTTGTCTTGCTCAAATTCAAGAGCTTTATCTTCTCTTGTTATTCTTTGAGTTTGCTTTTGCACGAGTATACCAAGCTTAAGGATAAATACATATAATTAGAAAAGATAGTACACTAGTCAAGTTTACGACCGGTTACCTTGATTCTTCTTCTTGAAAGTCTCAATGACTTCCTTGTTCTTGGTCGACAAGAATTCGATCGACCGGTCCTTTGCTTGGCATTCACCTTCAAGCTTAGTTATTATGGCTTTCTTAGCCATAACCTCTTCTTTAATTTTCTCTGAATCTATCAAATATGATAAGCGGAGAAGTTAATTAACAGAAGAGAAGCAAGATAGGCAAAGAAGGAGAGGGGATGTCAAGAAGAAAGTACTTTCTTTCTAATTCGGAGTTTTTCTTCTCCAAGAGTTTTATTCGCTGGGTCAGTCCTCTGACCACAGCGAAATTCTCCACCATGTGCTACAAAAATAGCAAACTCCTTTAAGATTTTTTATAAACTTTAAGGGAAAAGCTATAAAAGTGGTCATGGATGCTTACCCAGATCACCACATCATTATATTTGGCCAAAATAGTATAAGGACATGTCTCTGCTTGACGGCCCGATATCCTCCCCCAAGCCTCATCGAATTCTTTGTCATTGATTTACCAAGGGCAATGACGGAAGTTGCTAGGCTAAGGAGACTTCCTAGCAGTCGTCGGAACCTGCCGGGACCCCTCAGGAATCTTTGCCTCCATAGGAGGGGATGGAGCCGCCACAAGTTCCTGAGTAGGTACTAGCACTGCCACCTGCTCGGGGACTGACTCGACCTCCTTTTCCTTAGAAATTTTCTCCTGAGGGGTGCTCTGGTCGGAGGTGACCAGAACACCAGTGGATCTATGAAAATAGAAGAAAGGAAGCTCAAGATTTTAGAACGTCAGAAGCATTAAAGGTATGTATTTGCATAAGTTTCTTTCATATATACATACTTGGTCATCTTTTTGGTCTTAATCTTGAAACGTGCTGGAGCAAAATCCATGGCGCTTGCCTTTCTTTTCTTCTCCACCGATTTTACTGGTTCCGAACCAGTAGGGTTGGTTATACCCTTTACATCCTTCGACCTCTGGTCAGAAGTGATATCCTCGACCAAGTGATCGAGGTCCCTGACCAGATGGTCAGAGACGGTGTCTTCATTCGCATCCAGGACAGTTGCTTTGGTAGCAACTATCTGGTCGTGAACGACCACTCCGGGGCTAACGACCTCTGCCACCTTAGTATGTGAATCCTTCTTCTTTCCCACCTAATTAAAAAGCCAAATTTAATTAGGTGATGAATTTTTTCGATCTAAAGTACATACTCCTTATCAAATTCTCTTTTACCTACGGGAGATCATCATCTTCACTAATCGCCAAGGAGGAATCGGTCAAAACAACTAATGATGGAGAGCCCTGATCGGACTCTTTTAGCCTCAGCCCGACCACCTACATATTAGAGCAAAATTATATACAAATCGAAGAATATATAAACGATGAAGAACAAATTGTTATTTACCTTGGGTCTCTCCATCTTCTCTTCTAAAGAGAGAACTGTTGGAAATATGCCCTAAAGGCAATCATAGAGATGATTGTATTTCATTATGTTCATAATATTGGATAATGTGTTATCCTGTTTCTTGAATGGATCATTGGTTATGAAGATTAACAAGTATGTGACTTGTTGGTGAAACTCTTAACTTATATGATTTCGTTCTAAATGTATCCCTGGTCGGATGTCAATGGTCGAAACACTATTGACTCTATCGACCAGCACATTGTATTGATTGATGACCATGTTTCGCCGGCCATAGGTATAGGGATACCGAATCAATAATGTGGACACATGTTAGAGAACATGGGGTTGGATTGACCCACCTTGAGACACTATTGAGATTGTTATGATTCTATGTGTCATTAGTTGGTCTCAAGCAATGGTGATGTATAATCCTTAGACTAGAGATCAGCATGATTTCTTACATGTGTAATAGCACTCTTAGGGGTTGCCAATCGCTACTCGTAACTGGGTAGTTATAAAGGTAGCTTTCGGGTTTTCTATGAAACATGCGGAGGAATGTGACTGGTCGGATATGGGATTTGCCCCTTCCAACATAACAGGAGAGATGTCTCTGGGCCCCTCGTTGTGATCAGATAAAGAAAGTGCATGGCCATGCCACTAGTGGTCGAAGTGTTCGACCACGTGAAGTTATCCGACGTGTGATTGAGAAAGTATTGAACAGTCCATGGATGACACAACATCTCACTTCGAGTTCAACCAGACATCGTGAGGCAAAGGGAGTATACACGAGTAGGTCACTTAGTTTGAACAGTTACGGACTGGTCGTATGGAGATACGAGTTGGTCGTAGACTGGTCGAAACCTAGTCGTAAGGAGTTACGAACTGGTCGTGACCAAATACGAACTGGTCGTATAGAGATAGGACCTGGTCGTAAGTGATGGGGACCTGGTCGTAGATCATATTGCACTAAGGTTCGTCTGATATAATTTGTGTGTATTTGGGAATTGTTATGTCCTGCTAGGAACCGCTAACGACTCATGATCGGAAAGGGTTTTCGAGTCACAACCGATTACGCATGAACCTAACGGGTCACACACTTAACGGGTTGGAACAAACTAGTACGGATACGATTCGTCAAAGGTGTTCGGATAGGATCCATCACGAGCACTATATAAGGAGATGCATGAGGCTATTGAAGGTGACGGGTGAACATAACAGACGAGACACACGAAAGTCGTGAGTTGAGTTGTTCCACCAAAACCCTAGCCGCCATCTCTCTGAGAGCTCTACCGTGCGACTTGGTGCTAGCACACTAGCGCATGGTTGTTCCTTCCCTGGACGTGTGGACACCGTAGAGGTGCTACTGCGATTGTTGTTGTGCTTGAGGACGATCCACGATCTTCACAAGGAACTGCAGAGGTCGCTGGAGGAGACGATCGACCACTGCACCGACGTGCTCGACGCTGGACGATCGACTACGACCACTACATCGACGCGGTCTTCGTTGGACCAGGCTGCTCCAACCTTTCTTCCGCTGCTCCGCGCGTCTGGTGGTAATGATCTGTGATCATCTACTTGCTTGGCTTCCTGGATTACGTGGTAGAAATTTTTGATTTGTTGCTATCGTAGCCTACCCGTACCCCAATAGTGGTATCAGAGCCATTCTACGTGGTTATTGATCTAGATCGGTCGGATATAGTTGATATGTGGTAGTAGTAGATTGGATCTATTACTAGTCGGGTCTGGTAACCTAGATTTGTTCATAGAGATGGAATGATCTAGGCCCTGGTCGATATGATCGATCGGTTTTTCGGTGGTAGTAGATGGGTTTATGAGGAGGTACGAGCTATAAGGACCAGATGGTTTATTGCGCTTGTTCACGGCCATACTGCATATCACTCCTACTGGTCGGAATTCCGCCATTGGAGTGTGTCGCATTATGTGGTCGTATCAAGGCACTGATCGGAATGGTTCGGAATAGGGTTAATATGATTAATCCGATGATTTTCAAGGCTTGGTTACATGAAAAAGATTCATGTCTCAGAAAAAGTTTCTGAGAATGCTGCCCTCGACCAGTTTGAGAACATCGAGGCCTACGATATGATCGTGGCACTCAAAGGCATGTTTGAGACTCAAGCAAGAACTGAGAGATATGAGATCTCAAAGAAATTGTTTGGGAGTAAGCTAGCTGAGGGAAGTCCGGTGAGCCCTCATGTGATCAAAATGGTTGGTTACACACAGAGCTTGGAAAAACTTGGTTTTCCACTTAGTCAAGAGTTGGCTACAGATTTGATTCTTGCTTCGCTACCTTCTAGCTATGGGAACTTCATTCTGAACTTCTATATGAATGGCTTAGACAAGAATCTCACCGAACTGCATATGATGCTTAAGACTACAGAGTACAGCATTAAGAAAAGCAACTGTCATGTGATGATAGTGCAAAAGAGTACTAGCTTCAAGAAGAAGGCTAAGACTTGGGTCAAAGGTAATGGCAAGAAGAAAGTTTCGGATGAGATCCAAACTAACAAGCCTAAACCCAAGACTAAGTCTGGCCCAACTCAAGAGAATGAATGCTTTTACTACAAAGAACCAGGCCATTGGAAAAGGAACTGCAAGAAATACATGGCTGATCTGAAAAAGAATGGTGGAACTAAACCCTCCACTTCAGGTATTAATGTTATAGATGTTTTTCTTGCTAACTTTTTTTGTTAACTCATGGGTATTTGATACCGGATCGGTTGCTCATATTTGCAATTCGATGCAAAGTCTAACAAAGAGTAGGAGAATTACAAGGGGTGAGATGGATCTTCGCGTCGGGAATAAAGCAAAAGTTGCTGCATTAACCGTTTGGACTTTGTCATTACTTTTGCCCTCGGGATTTATTATGGAACTAAATAATTGTTATTATGTTCCAGCCATAAGTAGAAACATCATCTCTGCATCATTTTTGATGGCAGAGGGTTATAAATTCAAACGACTAATTCATTTAAAATTTGGGGGCTAGCTGACGAGGATTAAAATATCTATGTATTACTTTAATACATAATTAAAGACCATATGTCTTCATGGTCGTAACCCCTAAGGCTAACGACCCCTGTGGTCGTAAGGATTCCAGAGGTTACATTATGGGTAGCCTGGTCGGGCGAGGTCCTGCGCCTTAACCCTGACCAGGTGACTGCTCGAAGAAGCATTGAACTGACATTTGGATCTAACTCTAAGTATATTCCTTACTGTGTGATGAATGGAACACATGTCATATTTGCTCCATACCACACTACGTTTTATGGTCCTAAGACACTAACAATAACCACTATACGGTTCAGTCTCTCACAGACATCAACCGACGATCAATTACTTTTTTCACTAACTGTAACTGTCCCTCTGACCAGACACGACACTTCCAACAGACGTCTTCTCCTAGAATAACTGCCACCCCTTCGATAGTTATTTAAAGATGGAGTACGGAGGAACAAAGGCATCGGATTGAAGCACCACAATCGGCACTAGATTCATGTTTCAAGTCTGATTCAACACAAGACAATAGCATAGCAAGCAACATACTTAGTGTAATTAGGATTAGTCCACTACCTTGTTAAGGGCACCCCCTGTAAAGGATCTAGTTCATAGCAATAAAGAGTAGTCCTATTCTCTCCCAAGAACTCTTTGCTATTTTTCTCTATTTATTTCGTAAGATCGGTAACTCGATCGTCGATAGGCATGCTGAAAAACAATCTCACCGTAAGCAAAATGATCTACCACCTTAACAGTGACTAATCCATGGCAATTATAGGGATTAACAGGGTTTACCCTTAACGAACACGATGGAGCACGAGAACCCGTGAAAATCCTCCCTTCTTTTCTTCCTCTCCTTCTTTCCTTCCTTTTCTTGCTGCTCCTCGCTCCTTCCTGGCCTCTTTTCCCCTATCCTTGCCACGGCAGAAGATGGCAGCAAAAAACGCTACAACGGCAGAAGATTGCAACCAAATTGGCTACCACAGCAGGACTTGGCAGGGCTGGTTGTAGGCACTCGGCAAAGGAAGGGCTGCCACGGTAGGTGGCGGTAGGAAGTGGTTGGCAGGGTTGGCTGTAGGCGCACGACAGAGGAAGTGCCGCCACGGCAAGCGATGCTACCACGGCAGGCGGCGACAGGTGGATGGCATGGATGGCTACTTAGGGTTTGGGAGCTGCCCCTTGTCCCCCCTTTATGGTCGACCCACTTGGGCCAAGACGCCGTGGGCCGAAGGCCCAAGGTCCAAGTTGCCCTAATTTTTGAATTTCCCATTTTTAATTCACTTAATTACATTTATAGTTTCATTGATCTCTCTAGTATAAATCGGGCTATTATAGGCTTTCACCCCTATGGGCTATAAATATGAGGACTCCCATTTAAAAGAGAATACAAATGAATAAATATATTAGGTCTCCTCTATACATTGTGTCTATCTCTTTGGTGTTTATGTGTGATTGGATTGATTATCTCCCGACTATGGCATCGATTATTTAACACAATCTATCTATCTCTTGTTACTCTATCTTTGCGCCGTGTTGTGAGAGAGATATACTTCGCACATGGGTTTGTATATGTGGCACGACGGGCAGGTGGGCGCCCATGCATGCAAGGCATGCACACGGTGTGAGAGGGGATGTGTGCCCCATGTTCCAATGGGGACGACGGCGATGTCAGCGAGGACCAGTTGTCCCCGCGCGGCCGGGCCACTCTGCCTCATTGCCTGCCACGTGTGCAGTTAATCAACCAGGCGAGCATTTACTTTCACTTTGCCTCATCGTCACAAGATCCACACCCTCCCTCTTTTGTCCTCACACACGTCTCTAAAATATCCTCATATTTGCTAGATAATCAAGGACGTAGTCGAGAGACAACCAATCCAATCTCACAATGAACACCAAAGAGAGACACAATGTATAGAGGAGATCCAATATCTTTATTCATCCGCCTGTCTTGTACATGGAGGGTCCTTATATTTATGGCCCAAAGGGGTAAATGCCCCCCGGGGTGGTTTAGTTTTTTGCCCAAAATTAAGTTTCGTAACACTCCCCCTTGGGCAATAGACAACAATATGCAAATGTCTCAACAAAAACTCCTTCCAAAAACCCATTGGGAAAATGGGATGAAGAAAAGAGTAAATTACATTCGTAAGTTGCATTACACTTATTGCCTCACTAAAAACCTTGATGTGAGAAAACTTCGGGAAAACTCTGCTTATGACGATAAGGAAAAGAGTACAACGTTTAATCTTCGGAATCCAATCTTCAAGATTTTGGATAAATCCTCAGGATTTGATACAGGTTATGATCTAGGGATTACTCCCCTTGAACTCTACAACTCTTTAAACCGTCTCATTCCAATGCCATGAATGCATCTTTGGAAACTGGATGCAGGTAGAGACTCGATGAATAAATCAACTGTATTTTCTCAAGACTATGTTTGTAGGATCTTTGCCTCACTATACTTCTGGATTTCATGTGGATAGAAAATTTAGGAGCAATGTGCTTCGTGATGTTGCTCTTGACATAACCTCGCAAGCAGCATTATCTTTATAGATAACTCAGGGGGTATTGACGGTATTAATGCCACAATACTTCTAGATGTGGTTAATCACACGTCTGAGCCAAACACATTCTAGTGAGGCTTCATATAGTGCTATAATTTCTGAGTGATTGGTAGAAGTAGCTACCAAGGTCTGCTTAGGTGACTTCCAGCACAAAGTAATATAAATCCATTATGGGACTTTGCATTATAGAGATTTGACAGATAGTCAGTATATCTTTAGGATTTAGCAATGATCATCAAGATCTATGCGTGATCTTCATGATCTTTGCATTGTCAACCAACTGGATCTTAATTGTTAATTGGTAAAACCTTCAAGGTGAATTTAAGCAGTGATCATCATATCAACACCTTCTAGGCTTTACTAAGATTTTTAAAATCTCAAGTATGATGATCAGTGTTTAGCATATGCTCCCCCTAAAGACAATTTCTATTGAAGTCTTGTTGCTCTAATGTCTACTGGATTATCACAATGCAGAGTCTTACATACAAATATCCTATTACTCATATGCAGATTTTAGGATAAACAATATTTGAGAGTAACGTGCTTAACTTATCAAATACAACGATTTGATTGTGCAACACAAGTAGATTATTCTTGCAGAGGATATAGGGTGCGAAGTCGTATGCTGTTCGGATACGATTTATCAAAACCTTTCAGGGTCTTAATATTTTGTAACTATCTCTAGCTGGTTAAAGTTACAACAAATAGTATAATCTGCAGAACTATAAAGCATGGATGTACCAGTCTAGAGTAAAATATAACCAGTCTTATTTTTGGTGTTTAGGGGTTTAATTTCCAATATCACTATTGTATGTCGTACATTCATGGTACTAGAGTAAATCACCATTCCATTAACTTCTGGTGGAAGATGCACTTTATAAGTGCTTATAGGGTGCGAAGTCGTATGCTGTTCGGATACGATTTATCAAAACCTTTCAGGGTCTTAATATTTTGTAACTATCTCTAGTCAAGTTAAAGTTACAACAAATAGTATAATCTGCAGAACTATAAAGCATGGATGTACCAGTCTAGAGTAAAATATAACCATGATCTTATTTTTGGTGTTTAGGGGTTTAATTTCCAATATCACTAATGTATGTCGTACATTCATGGTACTAGAGTAAATCACCATTCCATTAACTTCTGGTGGAAGATGCACTTTATAAGTGCTTATGTGGCACACTTTTAGTCTTTAGGTTTCTCATTACATTCTTTCAGGTCTTGGTGGTTACTTGTCCACTTCTAGGGATCACATAATCATTGGTGTGATTAAGAGATCAACTGATAAGATAATTTTCCTTCAGGGAGATGCCCTCTCTTCCGGGAGATGCTCTTACTATAGGTAGGCTGTTGGGTATGAGTTATATATATATATATATATATATATATATATATATTGCAATTTTGATTCCTTTCTTACTAGGAATTTTGAGTCCATCGACGATCTCATCAAGGATTTTCAGCACATTGTCTGCATATTTTATTTATTTGTTCATGCCATTTGCTAGAATTATTATGCAACAAAATATTATTTCATTCATAATAGGAAAGTAACGGTCTCTACAGGGACCTTTGAACCATAGCGTCACCACTTCATTATATTCATAATGACCCATCAAGTCTGAACTACTTGGTTGCAAGACTTTATTTAGCAATTATGGTTCATCCTTATATGCTGTCATTATGTAACTTGATATGAACGCTTCGAGCTTTCGGCTATGGACTTTGGTTTCGGATTCGTGTTGTCATAAGAGAAACTTTAGCAATTGTAGAGGCAAAGTGGTTGTCGACAACTTTTCTTCCATATCCTCCAAATTGAGGGTATCTCAGTGTTAACCAAATCTTTGTCATTTTCCAAACAAAAGATTATTGGCTTTCCACATTCCTAGCATTGTAATATGGGCGCATCAAGTTGCTAGGGTTTTCATCTTCATGATGAGCCTCTTCATGAGGTATTTCACCTTCAAGGTGAATTCTCTTCAAGAGAGTTTAAGGAGTGGTTAATAATTGTTTTGACTTGTGTCATTAGATCTTAGACCCGTAGGCGCCCCCACAGATTTTAGATCAAGAACCAATAAGTCAACTTCGCATAGGTGGATATAATATTCAACCCGGGGTATTCCACCTTTAGAGATGTATTTATTACGAGTAAACACTGTGGTAACTCCTCCATAACAGGAAAGTATCTCGTAGGTTCCCCACTTCTGGCGTACAGTAGCATAAACTAAACCTTAAGTTTTAGTTTGAGTAGTGCGTGTATATTAGTACTAAAGATCTTTTTCTTCTAGAAAATGCGACATCATTCGAACTTTTGGGCATTTCTCCCCCCTAATGCCGAGATTTGATCTTTATTAAATCGCATACTACAAAATTCTCCTATCATGGGCACATGATTGATTGAATTTTAGATTCAACACGATCTCCAACAACTGGTCGTGGCCCAATGGTGTATGCTACAGTGGTGATAACATGTGGAAAAGTTTGATCCCTCTAACACGCACAAATTTCAGCAAGGGGTTTCATAATTATATGCATTGAGCTAGATTTTTATTAGTGCAGTGGCAAGAAAACTGTAACACCCTGGCCCAAAATCCGCTCAATGCCCAGCCCACCGTGGGGAGGGCCCACGCACACATAGCACCCCACTTACACTTTCGTCCTCGCTTCGTGTAAAAGGGTTAACCCGGAGGTGCTAAGTTTGAACCCAACAGGCATTATATACTACTACAACTCACTTTAGACAAGCAATATGGGACTAATCTCACCACATGACTCCACATGGGCCACATGGGCCACACTACGAGTAGGCCAGAGTATTACATTCACCCCCCTCAAGGGCTGATGCCCTCAGCAGCACACCGCATACGCGGCAAATGCCTAGAACCACCCCTCGGTACACGTCCGTGCGTCCTATGCCGGCACACATACCATGCCATGTGTCCACTCCGGGACCACACACGTCATGCGCCATATGTGTCGGGACCCAAAATATGCAATTCTGGACCCTCTGTGTATAATGCACTAGTCCAGGATCATGCTAGTGCACACAGTGTCAACACAGGTGAATATCGTTCCACACAAGCGATTTATAACATAAACGAGTAATTTGATAACAAATAGTTGTTTTGACCTTATGGTCGAGTTTACAATTATTAAGCCACGCAGGGCTAACAAAGAAATAAAATAGCAATGAACAAAAGAAACTTCAAATGAATCCCATCAATTCACCACAGACAACCGATCGATCAAGACCCTACAATCAAACACCTTCGATGAACTCCTCCTCGGCGGTGAAGACTCCTCCTCTTCTGTTGCATGTTTTACAACAAGCATGAGTACACACCGTACTCGCAAATCATACCACAGAATGCAATTTATAGATGCAAGCTTATTCCAAAGGAATGGCTTCTGTGGTTATTTTGCAGAAATACAACATTTGCAATTTGAATACAAGTAATAGATTGAAAGCATAATTCAAAACAAATAGACAATAATAATTTGACAGTTTTATTTCACAAAGACACATAGCCTAAACAAGTTATTCACATAGCCATATGACTTAAGTCACACAGCTCCCTTCCCAAGGTTTTCATGAAAATCTACCGCTCGTGTGAAATCCCCGAGCATGTCCATGACCGCGGACGTGGCTATTTGAATAGATTGATTAACACTATACAGAGGTTGTACACTTTACCCACAAGATACAACTAGTGTAGCTAGCACTAGCCGTAACAAAATAATTCAGAAACTTCATCTCGACATTGATACTCCCGGTATGCTTAGCCGCCACAGACGCACACCGTTGGACAGGGACACGGCGAACCGCCCCGTGATGCGACTACTTGGTAGTACACACCTCCACCCAATCCAACACAGCTAACCTACAACCTGAGTAATCAATGTCAAGACTCCATAACTTACTAAGTTAGGCATGTCCCATACCAGGCATGTGGTTGTACGAAAGGCTCAGTTCAATGGCGCACAAAGTTAAGTCCTTAATTGACTAGGGCAAGACTTGCAAATTCTAACCTATCATTCCCGCCAACATAGATCCACCATAAAAGTATACCAGACCACTTGCCCCCGTCCAAAACCTTTTCCCACCTTGTTGGTTAAGTGCAACATATGCCATCAACGAGTAATAGCACATATTACACATAGTTTTTATCACATAGTTCCATAGTCACTTAGTCAAGTTTATATTTGCAACTTACATGAGATGATGACTCGTAGCATGGCTAAGCAAACTAATCGCATCTAACCATCCCACGTTGGTAATACAATAGCACCAACTAAACAAACCAAACTAGGGTGACAAAAGATTATGGCATACAATTAGACAAGGAGGTCATAACAAATTGGATATTAACTAGTCCCAAAAACATTGAACTAAATAACTAAAGTAAATGCAATAATTTAAATCAATATAACTTTTGCAAACTGGGTTCAATATGATCAAAGGTATAACTTGCCTTGGAATAGGTCTAAGTACTGATCTTGCTCTTGAGGTGCTCCTTCTTCTTCAAATCTTCCCAAAGTATCGACGTCTACTCGCAAACGAAACAAACAAATAAAACAAATAAAAACAGAGGCAAAAAAAAACTACAAAAATTAAATAAAAATCTCAGATAGATAGATCTTGAATTTAGAAATTTGAATGGGCTCAAACGGAGTTCGGATGCAAAAGATATGGACTTTGGAAGTTTGAATCTAAAAGAAACCCTAATAATTGGATTATTCCAAATTCTGAATTATTTCTCTAAAGAAAAATCGGATTATTGCACAACGATGACGTCCGCAATAGAATTTCTGGAATAAGAAAATAAAAAGAAAATACTGACATGTGGGACCCACATGTCGGCCTCCTGATCCACAGTAGACCAAGTCCACCGAACCGGCGCCTGAGCTTAGATCACGGACCGCCACGCACGTGCGCTGCGTGGGCCGACACGGCCGCCACGCAAGCACGAGGGCGAGGTGGCGTTGGCGTGGATAGCGGCGCCACGGAACCAAGGTTCCGTGACGGCGGCGAACGGCGGCGATGGGTGGTACCAAGGGTAGAGAGAACGGGGATCACGATGGTGTGCTCACGGGTGCACGGGAGTGACGAGGATGGCCAGCGGCGAGGTTGAAGTGGCGGATGGATCTCGGGTTCGACGACGACGGCGATGGAAGGCTCCTCTGGTGAAACGAAGGCCACCACGAGGTAGGTCTCATTCTTCCGATGCCGATGGTGCTGAAGTCGAGGACCCGGCGGCTTCGGTTGAGGCGGGAGGGTTTGTTGGAGTTGGCGGCGGCGCAAACTCTTCTTTGAGCTCTCCCAGCGACTAGGGTTTGGTGCGAGGGCTAAGGCGGATAGGGCCGGATCGGAGGTCGAGGGGTGCTCTCCCTTTATACCCGTGACCAAGGAGTCTGGAGGCCTTGACGGCGTCGAGAAGCTCATGGCGGAGGAGTCCGCTCGGAGGCGGCAGAGACGATGAGCGAGGCAGTGGGACCCACTTGACAACAAGAGAGCTCGAGGCGTAGTCTGCGTCTTGGCGGCAATGACCGACAAAGGGGGACCACTGTTAGCGACAGCGGAAGCTCTGAATGCTGGGGAAACCGCAGGACAGAGAAGGGCCGGAAGTGGATAGGGTTTGGGTTTCGGCCCAAACACTATTTTGGAATTTTAAATAGGTTTTCTATTTTAGAAAATACCAGAAATTCCAAAAGGCAATAGAAAATAGCAAATGAACTTGAAAAAATTCTAGAAAATATATCCAAGTATAAAGAACCCAAATAAAATAGTTTTGACCCTTGTTGATGTTGACTTTAATCATATTAAATTATTTTGATGTACAAAGTCCATGTTTAAGCTTTTGAATTAAATTCAAATAAAATCAAATGGTGAATTTTATCCTACTAACTATTCAAAGGATTTTTAAAGCTCAGAAAATTGGGATGTTACAATATGCCCGCGCCCCTGTCCCGCACGTGTCCATGCAGTGAAGGTTGATGCTCTGATACCACTTGTAACACCCTAGCCCAAAATCTACTCAATGCCTAGCCCATCGTGGGGCGGACCCGCGCACACATAGCACCCCACTTACACTTTCGTCCTCGCTTCGTGTAAAAGGGTTAACCCGGAGGTGCTAAGTTTGAACCCAACAGGCATTATATACTACTACAACTCATTTAGACAAGCAATATGGGACTAATCTCACCACATGACTCCACATGGGCCATACTATGAGTAGGTCGGGGTATTACAAAAACTACATAATCTTAACATTCTGCAGGATATTCCAACTTCTAGTTGGTCATTAATCTACGACAAAGGTCCCATACGAGGGTCCGTGAGTTGGCAGACTTATTCTATAGACAAACTTCTTTATTATTTGCCCAAGTTTTGATCCATTAGTCTTACCACGTTTTAAATAATTTGGATCATTAAACTTCAAGTTTATAATTGTGCAACATATTTTCTTATGGTCATAAGCAGTATATTCTAACAGTATAAAACTACAGGATGCTCTCCAGGAACATAAATATAATGTTGGAACATCAAATATTTGACCATAGTTAATTTGCATGGAAAAATAGATTTTCTTCTGGACTTCAAATCTAGTTGAATCACTCAAACAATATAATTACTCGATGGGAATATTTGTTGTTCAACGGGAACACCATATTAATTAAGGGTGGTAAATTTTATGCCTGATTTTAATTTGTAATGCCAGAATCAACATAACCAAATTTAGATCATTCAAGATCAACAAAATCCAATAGGTCATTATATTTTATTTCGGGAGTTATATTTGCTTCAAGCAAGTGATATGGCTTCTAGTGGTGATGCAGTTGCAGACCGCATTTACCAATTATGCATGTGTCATTTCCGATGAGCATGGCACACTTCGGTGCATAGCCAATATGACATATGTACGACTGCGTCAAGCGGCCGTCAGTTTGCTGTGTGCATTCCCGCATGCTAGCGGTTAACATATTGCTGAAGGCACAAATCAATTACCCTTCGTGGGCTACAATGATTGTGGTTGACCACAGCATGAGTGTCGGCAATGGCGTAAATAAAATTATCCAAATCAACTGGATAAGGATTAAAATCATGCAATTTACTTTTATTATCTCCCAAAATAGACTAGATTAATGTTTGGTTTTGGCTTTAACCTAGGATTTTCCGCTATGCCTAACATGACTCTTGTTTTGAACATTTTTCTATGCCCCTTAGGATCCAATATCCCACACAAGCCCAATATCCTCCCCTTTTTGATGCAAACTATAAAAATCTTGAGTGATAGCTTGTGCATTAGGCATTTGCTTGAAATCAACTTGACGTTTTAGCAAAGATTTGCAATCATACTTCAACGGGAGTACAATTTTGTTGGCGTGAAACCAATATATACTCTGTAACATTCTTGTCGATGATCGAATCGTCGATCTTACGATATAAAATAGAGGAAAATGACACAGATCTCCTAGGAGATAATGGGGCTGCTCTTTATTGATACGAACTGGAATTACAGGGGTATCTACGACCCGGCTGGGGACTAATCCTAACTACACTGGGTATGATGCTTTCTATGCTAATCAATCATACTTAAAGCATGAGTCTAAGGCTGATTGCGTTGCTCTTAATCCGATGCTGCTGTCTTACTTGTCTCAGATTACTTCAGATTGCTTCAGATTGCCCCTTTGTCTTCTGCACTCCATCTTTAAATAACTTTCAAAGAGGTGGCAGTAACTCCTGGAGAAGGCGTCACTGGTGAAGCGTTGCGACTGGTCGGAGCGAGACGACAGTTGATAATGTATCAACTGCTCTGCGATTGAGTGTCTGTGAGACACTCAACTGTCTGGTGGTTGTTGTTAGTGTCTTAGGATTATGTAACGTCGCATGGTATGGAATATACAGCACATGTTCCATTCATGACATGGTAAAGAATATACCTGGAATCATATCCAGATACCAGTTCATAGCTTTTCCGAGTAGCTACCTGGTCGGAGACTAGGCACAGGACCTGTGAGACCCCGATGTTTATTAGGCTCATAATACTTAGTCATCCGATTGACCCTAGTATTATCAACCAAATAAACCCGGTCTCGAGAGATGTATACTTCCTGAATGCGGTATACATACCTCACAACAAAAGAATGTATCAATTCCATACAACACATAGAACATAAGCAACAAACCAGAAGTTAATATTAATATGGAATAGATATTACAAAAGAGAGGCCCTTAGGCCAAATAGCAACAATTCTACAAAGGTAACAATGAAGCAAAAGGTGCCATAAAGATGGCTATAACACAAAGCCAATCGGTGTGCCTTAACCCTAGGCATCTGACCGACCGCCAAGCTAGTCGTCAAGAAACTGCAACACGTAGCACAAAAGAGAGGCTCTTGGAGCTCTCCTTCTTCCTCTGCAACAAAAACCACAAAATTGCCACAACCACGGGCGATGAGTACATAAAGTACTCCATAAAGACTTACGTGTGAGATAACAGAACTATAAATAGCTACATGCAAGCTTTATTTAAGTGGATGAGGCTTTGGACTCATTTTAGCATAAAGCAACATTTATTTGCAATAACATAATAGATTGAAGGCAATTTGGCAAAGCATTTTTAAATGTTGAAGTAACAACGAGATAATAACATAATAACAACAACAAGAACAATCACTCGAAGTGACTAACCCAAGTCACCACAACAATAGCATGAACTCCCGTTCATACCAACCATGTCAAGTTTTAATTAAAGGTTGTAGTCTAGTCTTGAACGACCTTACCAAGCATGTCCATAACCTAGGGCGAGGCTATTGAATAGTTTTATCCTGCGGGGTGTACCACTTGTACCCACACGTCGACCGCCTTTCCTTTACGCACACTTCCGAAGGTGTCTTTGCACAGCTAAGTCCTCGAGACCTTTCCAAAGGATGAATGCTAATTACGAGCTGCACAACCCACGGGAGAAGGAGACATCACAACCTTCCCTAAGCTAATGCTCCTCCCACACTATACATATACATTTGTTTTTGAAAACACACCAACCGAGCTCGCTCATAATTAACACCTCCTAGAGTACTTAGTCAAGAGGGGTTCCATATGCCCTCAGCGTGGTTAGTCTGCCAAATCGCAACTTAGTGACCCAAGTACTCGGTCCTTAGGGACCGGGCATACCACCACATCCAAAAACCGCACCATCCATCCAATATGCCCAAGTCTAAATCAATCTTTTATTTTCAGTTTTGATTTTACAAATTAATCAAAGCACAAGTGCTGGACATATAGGAGTAATAATCATTTTGAGTGATCAAGACCATCGACTAAGTCGATGATCGCCCATTCTACCGATAACTAGGCATGTCTAAGCAATTTACATCGAAACTACTAAGTGATAAGAGCTCATCCAACGAGCTCCCACCACAGCAAATAACCTAGGCTCATGGTAGTAGAGGATAAATAATTCCTACAGATCATGCAACTATAGGCTCGCTAGCGACATTTAACACAAAGTAGCATGCATACATAGAAGTAAAACAAAGTATTAAGCTTTAAAGTAATGGGACAATGATGGAAATGGTCAAACTGCTTGCCTTGTTGCTGGTGGTCAAATTGTGGCAGAGGGTCGCTCTCGGGATCACCACAAATGTCGAAACCCTAACGGAAAAGCGATAAAGAACCGATAAGAACGACGAAAGGCAACAAAGATAGCACAGCAAACGAACTCCAAATTCTCTGAAAATTTTACAGCAGCAAGACAATGATTTATCATGAATTTAGCAACAAGAACCAATTGATTTGGACTCTCAATGCAAAAGATATGATGAAATCAATTCTGCTCAGCCTACTAAAATACCAAACTGCACTATTCACTAATTTAATTATGAGGCAACATTTTCTAGAACAGCAGCGAAGCTGAAATTTTTACTGTAAAACCAGCACCTCATGAGATGAATAACACAATTGAGTTCATCTCATTTGGAGCTATATTGCACTTTCTATAAATTTTCAAAAACAAGAACTTGAACAAAATTATAATGCACAAGTCCTCATCTTCCTAACAGCAACATGCTCAAAACTAATTTTCACAGTGAGTTCACTAAGAGAGGAAACCAACAAAGTTGGTCTCACCCAAAAATAACCTATAGAGCATTAGTTATGTATTTTACAAGTTAAGCATTGATTTAAGTGCACATTTTAAAGTTGGTTTTAAAATCTAATGGCAAACTGTGCTCTGGAGCTGAACTCAACTTACAATCATTTTTGGATTAAAGTCAAGTTCAAGACAGAGCTAACACAATTTGAATGACCTTATTTGGAAATAAAATGAAAGAGATATGAAATTCTAAAGTCTATACCTTATTTCAGTTTAACTAAGACCTCACTGGAATTCCTAAAACTCACAAGGGTATGGGAGGACGTGGGCCACAGATCTTAAATCCAACGGCTCAAGATCTCCAGAGAACATCACACACGCCGCAACGTGAAAGTCCAGAGGTCCTGACCTCTTAGCAACTCACATGCGCGAGGTGAGGGGAGGTCGTGGCCGTAGATGGGAGATCAGCGGACCACAACACAGAAGGAGGTCGGAGCGGACCAGATCTAAAGGGAGGTCCTCAGCGGTTGAGATCTTCCAAAGGAAGGTCCAAACTATCAAGATCTCCGGAGGAAAATCTACATCGTCGAGGACCTCACAGGGGGAGGTCTGGGCCAGTCCAGATGTTCCAAGGAGGTCCTCGATGGTTCGGATCGTCAGGAGGACCTTGACGGCAAGATCTACCCGGGAGGTCATGAGCAGCCGAGATGGCTACGGAGAGGTCCTAAGGGAGGTCTAACGCATTCTGAGACCTCCGGGGAGGTCAGGCGGCCATGATTACGCAAGGGGAGGTCTTGGACACTCCAGATCTCCTCGGAGGAGGTCTCGACGCCCTGACCCAACGCCGCACGAGCTTTGGACATGAGATAAATCTTGGCGGGACCATGAGGAGGTCCGCGCGTGAGGGGTTTTAATCTTGCAAAGGGGCGGGGTTAATGGCGGTTAAGACACCAATGATTGCGATGATTGGGCATTTAAAGCGGTGAATTTATGTCCTAAAACGAAAATGACACGCTCGGGGCGTCCGACAAAATCCCGAGCGTGAAGAAGTGATCTCGCCCGGCGATGTAGAGCTCGCGGTGAGGTCCAATATACCACCGAGTGCACAATAACGTTGCGCGCAGTGGACCTCCTCTCGCACGGCGACGGCGGCTTTGAGCGCCGGCGAGCCGAGAGGGCAAATGACCAAAGACGGCCAAACACGAAAATGCAAAAAGCTCAGCGCAACATTCAAGCTTGTGCCAAGAAAAGCTCCGCAAAATCATTCATGCGGGTGCGGCATCTAAAGGACTACGGGAGGAGTACAGGAGGTCCTAAGGTCTTTGGGGAGGTCGTGGAGGTGATGGCGGTGTTGGGGAAGACGGTGAAGCTTCACGCCCAAGACACCGGCTCGGCTCGGCTTTGTCCTCCTCTCAAAAGTGCCCAAACAACTAAGTCGGGGATAACTTCCAAGAGGTGTTGGGAGCAAAAGCGAACAAGGGTTTGAAAAGGAAGCCATTTGGATCTTCTTGTGCCACCGAGGAGCTCCAAGGACTCAACAATGGCAGCCACCAAAGGAGGAAGTGAGTGAGGAGGAGCTCACCATGCACAAGTGCAAGGCCGAGATCAATTGGGTGTAAAGGAAGCCAAGGGAGGCTCCCAAAGGATGCTTTATAGCCTGAGTGAAGGTTTTGAGCTGGGCTAAGCTCCATGGTGAGCTTAGCCCACGGTTGGTCCATGGGTGGACAAGACATAAAGGTTGACAAAGGGGCGGTGTCTTGACTGATAGGCGGAAAAATGACCACTGCATTAAATGTGGGTCAACAAAGAGTCATGAAAGGACACAAGATGGACAAGCCGGACATTAACTCCCGCGAGCACGCATCGCGCGCGCCAGAGGAAGGAGAAGAACAGGGAGGTCCTTATGACCGTTGGATAAGACACGGGAGGTCCTAACCATCGGATCTCATTTTGAACCGTTATGTTTTAAGTGGTGGGAGGAGGTCCCACCACACGATCAGAGATGGGAGGTCGTGGCCCTCCGATTTCATGTCGAGAAAACGCACGTGGGGAAAAGGGACAGAGGGTCCAGCGTTGGATCTCCATCCAGCGGTGTGGACCTCGGTGAGGACTTAACCGCACGCGATCAAAAAGACATGAGGGGAGGTCATGGCCTTTGGATTTAATTCAAGGGCACACAATGACCGGGAGGTCTGATATGATCATAGCAATGGCAAGGAGGTCATGGCCTTTAGATTTAGATCTAAGACTCACGATCTCACGTCTTGTTGAGAGGTGCAGTGCGCATGAGACAAAAAGGAGGTCGTGACCGTAGATTTTAATCTAACGGTGCACAACAAAAGATGGGGGAGGTTGTGAGTGCTTGATAACACGGGGAGGTCGTGAGCTGTTGGATTTGATCCAACGACTCGACCTAGGTTAGATGGGAGGTTTGTTTAGTTTAGCAGTGAGGGGAGGTCGGGCCATGGATCTTGGATCCAAGGGCTATGACCTCGCGCAGTGGGAGGACTGATCGAGTATGTTGAGGAGGAGGTCGTGGGCTGTTGGATTTGATCCAACGGCTCGACCTCAACAAATGGGATGACCTCATTGCGATGGTTTACACTCGAGGAGGTCTTTGAGGTTTAACACAGGGGAGGTCATGACCATGGATCAGCGATCCAACGGCAATGACCTCATGAGGTGGGAGGTCCTCGCGGTGTTGATCATGAGGAGGTCGTGGTGTTGGATGTAAATCCAGCAGGCGCGACCGATCAAGTGGAGATGAGGTCTGTTGAGGTGCTTGAGACATGGTTGGGCTGGACCAACTTTGAATATAGCTAGCCCAAGGAGCAAAGTAGGCTTTTAAATTTAGTTTTTAACAAATGAAACTTAGCAGAATTATTTGAGATAGCAAATGAGCTCCAAATTTGATGAAATTTTAACTGGAGCTTGCTGACAATGAGATCAACCTTGCATAAAATTTCCAGAGGTTATTATGCAATGCATTTTTCTCAGGAAATTCATGAAGGTTGTTTAAAGGATTGTTTTGCCTCCAAAATTATCAACAAGTGTTATAACTCATGATATTTTTTAAGGGTCCCATATCAGTTTTTGGGACCAAGGAAAATATATTCCAAATGTTTGACACAAGATTTAAGATAATTGGAAAATGAGTTTGATTTTTGGTCAACAAGAGCTTTGTGTTTTTGGATTACACAACTCTTGGACAAGAATTACATAAGATTTTAGGGTTTTTCAAGATGTGAGAAAAAGTTTTAATTTCTACACATATAATTATACTTGATTAACCCTAATTATACATTTGGGATGTTACAGGACCTTGTCCGACCAGGGTACCCATTATGTAACCTCTGGAATCCTTACGACTAGTGAAGTTGTTAGCCTTAGGGGTTATGACCATGAAGACGTATGGTCTTTTATTATGTATTAAAATAATACATAGAGGTTTTAATCCTCGTCAGCTAGCCCCCGAACTTTAAATGAATAGGTCGTGTGAACACCTTTTTTGACGAAGTCGTATCGAGCAGACCCTCATTTAATGTCATGACATACGAGGTGGTCTGTGTTCACTTTAAAGTTGAGAACTTGCCTTGGGAACCAAAGAGTTTTTCTATCCGTTGGACTTTAGATTACTCCCAAGTGCAGTTAAAGATCTGAAACTATAAAATCCCCATTGCTAGGCTTTAGAGTTTTTATGCTCTCAGATCTTCCTTCAATCCCCTTCAGTTCCTTGCCAAGAAAATCTTTTCGACCTCTTGTTGTCTTTTCGATCTCAAAGCCTCCTCCGACCACTACTCATCCATTTGAGAAATTTCACCATGTCGGAGCAAATCACAAAGTGGATGCCTTCGGATCTGAGTGAGAAGAAGCTTGAGGCGTTGGAGAAGATCGGAATGCTCCCGGACAAGAATCTGATCAAATGGAGGTCAGGGCTGGAGAGCACTTTCCGAGCCGCGAAGATGGGGAAATTCTAGTTTTCCTCGCCTACATCGAGTGCGGGCTAAGGGTGCCGGTGCACAAATTCCTCCCCCCGCATTCTAGAGTACTATGGGATGGAGTTGGTAAATTTGGCCCCAAATTCCATCGCCAATGTTAGTATCTTCACCTACCTATGTGAGGCGTACCTGAGAGTGCGACCAAACTTGAAGCTCTTCAGGTATTTCTATCGGATGGCGATGTTAGGAAGATCCATGGCGGCTCCTGGAGAATGCACGATGCGCCTTCACGACGGGAAGGCCGATGAGTACATCCAAATATATTCGAAGTCCTCGTGGTCGTCATAGAAAAAGAACTGGTTTTACATGACGGTCACGATGGACGATGGCCTCTACTTCACCGAAATTAGGGCGAACGAGAATCCCAAGTGGAAGGGGACCGTGGAGAAAACAGGGATGGTCGGGAGATGCGTGGATGCCATTCGAGATCTAAGGATCAAGGGCTTAACTTCCTGGCATGTGGTGAGGGATTTCACCATACGCCGAATTAGTCCTCTGAAACTCCGAACTCAATCCCTACTCTGGTTCATTGGTCGTGACGAAGCAATCACGGACTCATGAGATGGTAAGTCCTTGAAAGAAGCTCTGACCAGTATAACTTATTAACTAATTATCGTAAAACCTAAAAATCTCTACTGTCCTTTTAAAGCCCTTTCTCCTGACGAGATCAAGGAGTGGATTAGAATGATCTGTGCCGGGGAGCCTAGCGAGAAGGTTGCATTTCTTGGCATATTGGCTATAGTCTCTGCTGAAGAGAGACTAGCGAGACTTAAGGTAGATAATCAATTGTTCTTTATATATATGTATATGTGTGTGTGTATATATATATATATATATACCGATTCCTTCCCAGAGGCACTAGAAGAAAAGAAGATGATTCTCCTGAGGTAAAAGAGGATTTGAAAGAAGATATATATATTAGATAGAAAATTTCATCACCTAACCAAACTTGTTTTTTTGATTTAGGTGGAAAAGACTAAGGCCCGCAGAGCAGAGCTATGAAAGTCGTAGATCCCAGAGTGGTCGTTCACGACCTAACAGTTGTTACTGAAACAACTGATCTGGAGGTTCATGAAACCACACCCTCCGACCCGATGGTCCATGATGCTATCCTCGACCAACTGGTCGAGAATATCGCTTTCGACATCATGTTGGAGGATGTGAGGGGTTTAACCAACCCTACCAGCCCAGAGCCGGTGAAATTGGTTGAAAAGAAAAGGAAGGCTAGCGGTATGGAATTTATTCCACCACGCTTTAAGGTCAAAACCAAAAAATCAATGAGGTATGTATAAATGAAAGAGTCATATGAATGCATACCTTTAATAGTTTTTGATTATTTGGAGTTTTGAGCCTCCTTTCTTCATTTTATACAAATCTTCTGGTGTTCCGGTCATTTCCGACCAGAATGTTCCTGAGATCCAGGCACCCATGGAAGTCCCCGTCCAAAGCACTTCTCAGGACAAAGTTCTTAAGGATAAAGTGGTCGAGGAAGCCCCCGAGCAGGTGTTAGTGCCAGCGGTTTTTCAGGATCCAGTAGTGATTCTAACTCCTTCTGTAGAGGTAGATGCCCCTAAAGGCCCTCAATAGGTCCTGACCTCTGTTGGTAATCCCTCTCAACCTAACAAGTTCCCTTTTTGCCCCCAATTTATTGAGGATAAGGAGCTTGACGAGGTATGGGGAAGAATATCGGACCATCAAGCCAAGATAGGTCCTGATACCATTTTTGCCGATTATATTGACGTGGCAATTCAGGTAAGTATTCACGACCAGTTCCATAGTTTCTCCACTAAGAAGTTTATAAGAAACTTAATGAAGAATGCTATTTGCGTAGCACATGGTCGAGAATTTTGCCGTGGTCGGAGGACTGACCCAGCGAATAAAGGACCTAGATTAAAAACACTCCGAATTGGAAAGTAAGAACTTTCTCCTTAACCTTTCTTCTTCTTCAATACTTTGCTCTTCTTTTGTTTAATTATTCTCCCTTACCATATTCGATAGATTTGGAGAAAATAAAAGAAGAGGTCGTGGCTGATAAAGCTAGAATAACCAAGCTTGAGGAAGAATGCCAAGCTAAGGACCGGTCGATCGCATATGTGACGACGAGGTATAAGGGAGTCGTTGAGACTCTTAAAAAGAAGATTGAAGGTAATTGGTCGTAAACTTGACCAGCATATCATCTCTTCTAATCATGTTTACTTAATATGTGGTTTACTCATGTAGAGTAAAATCAAACGCTGAATAGAGCAAAGAAGGCTCTGGAATTTGAGCAGAATAAGGAGGCAGCTCTTGTGCAAAGTCTTGATGAAAAGGTCATTGCGCTTAACAAGATGATCTTTGATATGGGACCAGGATCAAATCTGCCT